>CM045991.1:115997956-118610456 GCA_025175895.1 Wurfbainia villosa | reverse complement strand
AATAATAAATTGAAAAAAAATACAAGTATTATGAAAAAAATAATAAATAAAATTAATTAAAAAATAAAATTTATATAAAATTGAAAAATATAATAAACAAAATTGATTAAAAAATAAAACTAAATAAAATTTATATAAAATTCTAAAAATAAAGTATTGATAAAAAATAATAAACATAATTGATTAAAAAATAAAATTAAAAAAAATTAAAAAAATATCGTATTGATGAAAAAAAGGAGAGCAATTTTTAAACAAAATTAATTAAAAAAATAAAAATAAAAAAAAATAAAGAGGGCAGAAGCATCATTTGAAAGGGAGATAGGGAGGAGGTAGGAGGGGGGGGGGTGTCAGACGGGAGGAGGGAAAAGCAGCTCTCTTTAAAGGGAGAGGAGGTTCTAACATATGTCAAGCGTTGAAGAGGGGTAATTTAAAGAGAGGAGGTGTTTTGACAGGTGTCAATGGTTGGAGGATGGATAATTTAAAAAGGGTGAGAGATTCTGACATGTGTTATGTGTCAAGGGTTGGAGGGAGGGATGATTTAAAAGGAGAGAAGGTTCTGACATATGTCAAGAGTTGGGTGGGGGTAATTTAAATGTAGAATTAGGAAGGTAATTTAAAAAAAAAAAAGGAGAGATTCTGACCTGTTAAAAATTATATAAAATAAAAAAATTTGATAAAAAAATAATAAAGAAAATTGATTAAAGAAATAAAACTAAATAAAAATTAAATAAAATTAAAAAAACATTAAACAAAATTAATTTAAAAATAAAACTAAATAAAAATTAAATTAAATTAAAAAATATATATAGTATTAATGAAAAAATAATAAACAAAATTAATTTAAAAAATAAAACTAAATAAATTTTTTTTTTTTTTAAAATAAGTAAAATAAAATAAAATAACAAAGAAAAAAAAGGGTAAAGACGTCATTTGAATGGGAGATAGAGAGGAGGGGGAGGGGGGTGCGGTGTGGGTGGGAAAAGCAATCACCTTATTATAGGACTAGTGGCACAAAATTAATATGTTATCTTTTTCTTTCCATGTGTTTTTTATTGGGTAAAATCCAAAAGGGCGTCTCTTATTTTTGTTATCATTAAAAGGATGCTTCTTATTGAAAAAGTATTAAAAAAGTGATCATCCTATTTTTTTTCATCCTAAAATATCGTTGTTCCAGCATAGCACTGCTGTAGCAATTTTTGCTAAATTGTTACAGTGTACTCAAAATTACAACGCACTCGAAATTGTTTTAAGTAATTTTAGTCAAAATTATATTAATATATGGTTATATTGCTTTAATATTGGTTAAAAGTGCTCCAACTTGATCAAAACTGGTCTAACATGATCAAAATTTAGCAAATACTATTGTAGGTGTTTTGACCAGAACTGCTACAATGTGCTCAAAATTGTTGCAAGTAATTTGGTCAAAATTATTTTAACAATGGTCAAAACTGCTCCAAATTTATCAAATATTGTTGCAGTAGTTTTGGTCAAAATTACTACATTGTGGAGCAATTTTGGTTTTAGTTTTGGCCAAAACGACTCGAAATTGCTTTAGTCGAAGCACTTTTGACCAAAGTTGGTGCAACATGGAGTAGTTTTGGCCACAGTTACTCCAGTTGTAGCAGTTTTTGCCAAAGTTGCCATAACAACGCTAAAATTAGAGTATTTTTGGGATGAAAAAAATATGATAGGGTGTCTTTTTGATTTTTTTTAAAATAGGGCGCTCTTTCGAAGATAACGAAAATAAAGAGTGCCCTTTTTATTTTAGCCCTTATTTATTTATTTTTGCATTATGATCTGATGTAACTAATATTGGGCAATAATGTGTTAGAAAACTAGCAAGAGAGTTCATTTTGTTAGGAGTTTGATAAGAGAAGTGGCTGGTTTTGCTCCTTACGAGAAGAGGATCACTGAGTTACTGAAGGTTGGAAAGGATAAACGTGCATTGAAGGTCGCAAAAAGAAAGCTGGGTACACACAAAAGAGCCAAGAAGAAGAGAGAGGAGATGGCTAATGTTCTCCGGAAAATGAGGTGAATAAATTATTGTATTTTTCATGATTCCATTTGTTGTTGTAGGAGTATTTTCTTTTCTTTTCTCTATAAGTCTAATATCATTATAATTTAGTTTTATTCACTGGAGATGTTATTTGATAAATGCATAACTAAATGTAACCTTAATAAACAGGAGTAAAGATCTCATTGAGTAATATTCTTTAGTTTTGTTAAAGTGTTAGACACTGCCTTCAAAGTTAAATATTTGTCTGTTCCATGATATTGATTACCATTATCGGAGCTGTTAAATAATCGAACTAAACAAATTTGTTATCTTTCTTTTATATATTGATGATTGATTTTGTTTGTTTATACTTTTGACATGATCTATTAAGCTGTCCGTATTCAATTCATTCACAATGGAACATTATTGTTTGTATGACAGAATTTCTATAGTCCACCAAATTGAAACTTTACCAGCATGTTACACTTCAACATTCAACCATTTTCATGTTGTATTTCTTTTAAGCTTCAAATGGTAGAAAAAACAGACATGGGCAATTGAACTCCTCCATAATGTACCATTTTCAATTTGATTCTTTAGAGTGATTTGTAAGGCATATGGGCGGTAAGAAATGAAAGCATGTAATATGTTTTTCTTTGTCATACTCGGCAGAGGATAATGAAAATGAAACTGAAAATGAGATGTAATGGCACGTTGAATGATCCAGCCCATTGATGTTTGGTTAGTACTTAGTATGAACTAATAAAAACCAAACTTGCGCTGCTTATATGACTCAGGTTTTCTAACTCGTATGTCTCTACCACCTCTCTCATTTCAAGCCCCTCAATGAATTCGGCACAAGTTGCTTTGTCCATTTGAACATATCTGCTAGGTAAAACCAGTTGGCTAGATCGGTTTGTTCAGTTAGTATCTATTCAACCAACCTGATTCTTCTAATTTATATTACCTGTTCGGCTCATTTGATCTGTTTGACTAGTTGGCCTCTTCTAGCCTGGTCGTGTCTTGTGCCTTGGCTTGTGTGATCTATCAGTTAACTCACCTTGCTCGATTGTCCCGCTTTACCCAATCAACGCACAGGACCAGTTTGGCCAATTTGGATCATCTTCCCTACCTAGATTGGCTTTGAGCTTTTGAATCAATTAGTGTGGTTGGCAGCAGCAGAATTTCCTTTCCAAACTCTGAAATGATCATAAAATATTGGATTGAATTTAAACTCTAGTTTTGCTTTTCTACAATCATTAGATTTTTGGATCAAGAATAGAATCGAATCGGAGATTGGGACTCGAATCCTTATTATCTTTTGATCCCCGAGCTAGATTTTGTTTCATTTTTATCCGAAAAGTAAGCATCAGGCCATATGCATCCTCACTGTATATTTGTTTTTAATGACTATGCTATGCCTTTGTTTCTCAGATCTGCTGGAGTGAGCGATAAGAAGAAATAATATGATTGATTGGTTTCAGATTTGCTCCATCTTTCTGCAAGGTGTTCCTTTTGGCTTATTCTGGTAGGCAATCTCAGGTAATCGGATTGAAATATGATGTTCTCAGGCATCCTTTATGTTTGCTGAAAAGTTCTTTTGGAAAGTTTTTTTAAGAAAAAAAATTAGATTATTTTCTGGTGTTTGGATGCATTGTTAAAATTTGCTAGATATATATCTGTTTTTGGTGCATTGATGAGAAGGTGCGCGTGTTTGAAGATTTTAAGTTATAATCTATTTTAATATTTTACTCCATTATTTTTTGGATAATATTAATTGAGTGTTTGCTCGTGTAAATTACTTTTGAAAATTCAGAATAATTGACTATATTATTCTTTGTTAATTTCAAAATCAATAAAAATCTTACGTATAATAATTGGATTTTGGATTATGTTCCCTTTGTGGTGGACATCATTCGTTATTTGAGAATTATCGATTATCTTAAATCAAACAGGGGAAATAATATAATTGTAGGTAGATAATCAAGTTATGAATAAAAATCCTGAAGGTAGATTAGATGCCATGAACCACCAGCTCAGACTAATTGACCTGTTCACCTGGTTCAACTGGCTTGTCTGGTTTAATTATCAAACGGATCTGCTATGCTCGATTGAGTTACTTGTTCCATTAGGTCAACAAGAAGGACTAGCCCATTTGAACTAATCAGCATGTACTGACCCAATTTGACTTGGCTTGGCTGACCTCATTGGCTCATCGATTTGTATGTTCAATTTTGGTACATCTTGTAAAAGATTGAAATCGTCAGTCTAGCGGTCTCTATCGTTTTATTTCATGGTCATTGTAAGAGAGGTAAATCGCGAGGGCCTTTAGTCTTGATGTGATTGGTGAAGGCAGAGGAGTGTCATATGATGTCAACGAGGGATTTTAGATTTTTCTTCGGAATCGATCCGTATTTATTTCGTAAGTACCGTTCTATCTTCTATCTCAATCAATGTGCTATATCTGTGGGACCAATTCGGTTGTCTTGCTTATGGTAAATATGAATTAAATTTGAGAAAAATAGATAAAAGTTAGGAGTTTTAATTTGTATTATCGCTAAAAGGGCATTTTATTTTAAAAGGATGTAAAAATAATATTTATATCTCGAAAATTTTTTTGTTTAGGGCTGTAGTAATTTTGTGCAAAATTGTTACAAAATTATAGATGTTTGCTGCCCATCTGAATCTGATTATAGATTATTTTTTCCCTTTTTTTAGTAGTTTTTTTTATAAAATTGCTTACATGGAAAATGAGATAGGGATGTGAGTGGCTAACTGCTTTCTTCCCTAAAAAAAAAACGGCCAAATCTCTTAATTTTGTATTAAAGTGAAAGATTTCAAACTGTTTTAAATTATGAAAATTAACTCAGATGAAACTCAAATCGAGTAATTGAATCAGTGGTTAGCGCGTTGCGAGGAAACAGCGAGGTTAATCGCCATAAATACGAGAATGTCATTCCTTCATGTGATAGTTATTAGTTTCAAGGGTCAAAGATCTATCGTGTTTTACCTCCCTTACGATGGTTCGGAGGCGGGCTAGTAGGGGTCGTTAGATTGACGGATTCTAACCTTTGCACCAAGAGAGGTGGAGATCTAATTTTTTTTTCTGGATTCAGATGACTCCCACGTGTTTTGACCACCACGTCAAGACCCATAGAGTCTCTCGTCATTTACTTCTCTCACAATGGTCGTGGGACAGACCGGTGGGAGGCGTTAGATTGACAGTTTTAACCTTTTGCGGATGCGGAAGAGAGGTTGAATGTTAGTCAGTCATCCTTTCTCCCCTCCAACGTAGAGAGAGAGGCTCTCCCTTCTCTCTAAAATTCCTAGAGAGTGGGCGGCTGGAGGTAGGACAGGAAGGTAGGCAAGCTCGTGGGTTCAGCGTGCAACTTGCCTGGCGTTGCTAGGCGGCTGTTCGGTGGCTGCTCGGAGTGTGGTGTGTGGTGGCGCCACGCAAGTGCTGTTGTGTGGCGTGCTGAGCATCGCAAGGGTTGGCGGTGAGTGCTGGTGCGGAGCGACGTGGCGTATAGCGCCCTGCGTGTTGGGCGGTGCATGGTGCGTGGTGTGCATGGTGGGCAGGGCAGTGTGCGCGCTGCGTGCGAGGTGGAAGCGTGTGTTGCTTGTGCTGCGGTGTAGGGAGGAGTGTGGGGCGGTCCTGCGGCTTGCTAACGGTGCAGACGCTGGGGTGAGACAATTTTCCGGCGATCAACGGAGGATTGCCTGGGTGGTAGCTGGTAGGCCTGGTCAAGGTCCGGGTCGGACCCGGACCCGACCCTAAACCGGACCGTGGTCAACAGTTCGGTTAATCGGGTCAATGGGTTTGACCCGGACCCGTGACCGGACCGCCTATTAGGGGGTCCGGTCACGATTTTTTAAAAAATCAAATCGGATTTTAAAAAAAAATGAACAGAAATGAACGACCACGATTTCGCGGGTTGTTAGCAACAAAATGACCGTCAGGTCGGCCCGAATCAGACTCGGCGGATAGACCGTTTATTATTTAAAAAAAAAATCGGACGACCACGATTTCGTGACCGTTGATGATCAACGGCCGACCCGGACCCGGTAGGTCAGTCGTTGCAAAAGTTTGTTTTTTTAATTCTTTTTTTTCCTATAAATTCTTCTCCACTCCTTTTCATTTTTTTTCACAAATCACAACTTCTGTTCTCTAAATCTCTAATTCTCATTGCCTCATTTTCTCTCAAGTCTTAAGTCATATTTTTATAAATGTCTGGAGTCGGATCAAGTCGTAAGGGTGCGACCGGTGCCAAAGGAAAGGGAAAGAGCATAATGTCACCACCGCCCGAGTTCGAATTCGAGCAAAACGGCGATTCACCTCAATTCGATATCGGTGACTATGATCTTGATATTTTCGGTGATGAATATCAAATACATCATCATCAAAGTCAAGAAAGTAGGAGCAATACATCCAGTACGATGGCTGGTTCAACGACTACAAGACCAACTCGAGTGCCTTGCTCGGCATCCGATATCTTTTCCAAATATTTCGATAAAGTAACGCTTCCTTCCGGTGATATGCAAGCATAATGCAAATATTATTCGAAATGTTATAAATTTCAACAAGCAGGAGGTTACAGAACTCTTATTCGACATGTGGAGAGAAATCATCCGGTGGAAATTGATATCAATCGTTCTCAAATTCAAATTCCGGCATTCTCTTCTCAATCGGATTGGGGTAACGAATCTAAATTTTTTAAATTTGACGAATCTAGATTTAGAGAAGAAACTGCTAAATTTTATGCGATTGAACAACTTTCTTTTAGTTTTAGTGATAAATTATCTTTTGAAAATTGGCTTTCTATAAGTGCAAATCCTTCTATTGAACGTATCCCAAGAAATACTCTAAAACACACACTTTTAAAATTAGTCTTAAAATAAAAAAAAGAATTGATTAAAGAATTTTCTAATTTAAACAGTAAAGTTTCTTTGTGTTTCAATATTTGGAGTGATCATTTGCAAAGTTGTTCTTATATGGGTATTACTTGTCATTGGATTGATAATAATTAGAACATTCAAAAAAGATTGCTAGCATATAGATATTTTAACGAAACACACACGATACAAAATATTTCACAACTTATCTTTGTTATTTTAGAAGAATATGATCTAACTTCTAAAGTTTTTTCAATTTCTTTTGATAATGCTAGTGCAAATACCTCTAGTATTAGTGAGCTTATTGATATATGTAAACCATCAATAGGTGGAAGATTTTTTTCATATTAGGTGTACATGTCACATTTTAAATTTGTGTGTTCAAGATGGACTTAAAAATTTAGTATCACATATTCAACCAATTAAGAGTGCATTTCATTATTTATGGACACATCCTCAAGCTATGAAACAATGGAGAAAATTTTGTAAAACAAATGGTATGAAGCCTAAACGGTTTGCATGTGATGTTCCAACTCATTGAAATTCTACTTACAAATTGTGGTTATCTACTTTTGAATATAAAGATTTATTATGTATATTTTTTCATCAACATGTTCAATCACATGATATTTATTTGTCTTCAAATCAATGGAATATATGCACTAGTATTTGTGAAATTTTAAAAGTTTTTAATGATGCTAGTGACCAATTATCCGGTGTTTATTATCCAACTTCACATTTAGTTTTAACACATCGTTATAATATTGTATATATTTTTAATGAACATATTCAATCAAATGATAATTATTTATCTTAATGTATTTATGTAATGAAAGAAAAATGGGAAAATTTTTTTTTAAATATTTCTGAAATATTTTTATGTGATTTTGTTTTAGATCCTAGACTTAAATTAGATGATTTGTACGATATGTTAGCATTATATTATGAATCTTTAAGTCCTATTATCGAAACTGCTCCTAATATTTCTTTGATTTTGTTTAATATTAAAACTCATTTACATGATATTTATAATGAATATAACATTAAATACGATGAACAAACTATTGGACATGACACACATCAATCCACTACAACTAGTATTATTACTTCTAAACTCACTAAAGCACAACTGTTATTAAGGGAACGGACTAAACGTCCACGAGGATCCTCAAGTTTCAGTCAGGAACTTGAGAATTATTTTACCACTTCTTTTGATTTTAGTGATGCAGATGAAGAAAGCTTCGACATTCTAAAATGGTGGTCGCAAAGAACTCAAATATTTTCAATCTTATCTATAATGGCAAAAGAAATTCTAGTTTGTCCAGTTTCAACGATTGCAGTGGAACAAGATTTTAGTATTGGAGGAAATACATTGAACGAGAGATGTTCTAGCTTAAGATCGGAAAATTTGGAAGCACAATGTTTACTCAATGATTGGTCAAAAGCTGTAAGTCGAATTCAACATATTAAAAGTGACGAAGAAGACCAAGACGAAATAGAGGAAACATCCGGAACTACGATGGGAGGAAATACAACTAAAATTGATTGAATATAATGAAAATTGAAATGTAATTGATTTTTTTTATTGTAATAAGTTTTTTATTTAAGTCTAAGATGTTGAAATTTGAGATGTAATATATTTTTTATTGAGATAATGAAATATTTGATAAAATTTTTATAAGTTCAATTGTGTAATTTTTTTAAAATTATTTACATCATTTTTTTAAGTTTTTATTTATTTAATTAAGATGACGATTAATCGGACCGAACCCGGACCCGGATTCGGATCCGAACCGGAATCGACGGTTTCATAACTCGGACCGTAACCGACCACGAGCGGGCCGATTAAGGGTTGATATTTTGTCAACCCGGATCCGACGGTTTCGACCCAGACCCGGATCGGACCCAGATCGTGGCCAGGTCTGGTAGCTGGGGAAGAAGGAGACACTAGAAGACAAAAGTGGTAGGTGACTGTTGCAGGCTTTGGTTCCGCTACTGAGGGTGCAAGGCTCAAGGAGAGGGAGTTTGCCAATTTTGGAAGGCTGCAGATTGCCACATGCTATGGTAGCTGTGCGCTTTTACGAAAATGGCAAGGAACAAACAACATCATTATACACCAAACACCTAGGGAGGCCAATCATCTTTGGTCAACCTGGCTGTGGAAGCTGCTAATGTACAGGGATGTGCAAGGGCTGCTGGGACTAAGGGTGACAAAGGGAAGGAGGTTGCTGCGGTTGTTGAGGTGGAGGTGCAGAGTAACACACAGGTGGCTGCTGACGTGGAGGCTACGGTGGAAGGTGGTGCTGAGGTGGAGCCTGAGGTGGAGGCTGATGTGGTGCGCGTGCAGGGGAGCAGCGTAGAGAAAAGTGCGTAGATGGCAGCCTCGTCTCAGCGAGCAAGAGGGACTGTGCGCAGCTCGTCGGGGCCATGGACAAACCTCTTCCGGGACAACTGAAACGCAGCGATTGCAATGAAGTTGGACCAATTCGAACGCACAAGATCTACAATTCAGATTGGCTATGGCGATATCGACGCGGTGGAGACGGTGTTGGGGCCATGTTTGGTCGACTGTTTCATGGGCAAGCACCAAGGACGCCAAGGGGTTGAAACGGTGATAAAACGATGGGGGGTCCCTGCAGCTTTCATCTACACTCGAGCGGTTGGGTGGTCTTTAAGTTTGACGGTGAGGAGGATCGGGAGAAGGTGTTGATCGATGGTCCTTATTTTGTTTTTGGCACTCCGCTCTTCCTGAAGGTAATGCCACGATGTTTCCTTTTCGTGGAGGACGGGAGGCTTGTGCCGACTTGGGTGCAAATTCACGGGCTCCCCCCGGATTGTTGGACTCATAGAGTACTCAGTTGGATCGGATCGGAGATTGGGAGGCCACTATACACAGATAAGTTAACTCGGACCCGGGAGCGCATATCATTTGCGCGGATATTGGTGGAGGTAGATGTGGGTGCGTGCGATGCATCCCAGTAGAATTGCCTATGGGGGCCAAAGTGGAGCTTCAGATTACTTATGAAGTGGTCCCTGATTTTTGCGACATATGTCGTTGGTTAGGCCATATAATCGAGCATTGCAAATCGATCATAGCCCCTGGAGGTCAGAAATCAACGGAAGCGGCGTCGACTGCTCTTCACAATCAGCAACCTACAGCTCCTGTCCTAGGTGTGCAGGGTGAGGCGGCCGCTAATGCACTGGGCCCTGCACCAGCAAGGGATGGGAGTTCGCGGTCTAGGCGTCGCTATCGCACCCGATCGAGACAACAGTCTCGCGCAAGGAGCACAAAGAGGGCGATATCAGATGCTGTGGTGGATAACGAAGGAGCGGCTCGAGTACATGGGACACATATAGAAGGCAATGGATGTGCGCAGCAGGGAGGGAAGGGTTTGGAACATCCCCCTCGGTCAGATGTGCACGGCAAGTAGGCTATGACAGAGGGAAGCAACTCGGATGGGCAGAGGTGCGCAGATGGTACGTGCAGGAGAGCACCGCAGCAAGCCAAACCCTTGGCTCAAAGGACACGGTAGAACAGGATGAGGGCACAAGTTGCGGGCATGGCGTTCAGGAAGCAAATGTTGCTCAGCTAGGTGAGGTGACATGGATTCCTGTGGTCCAACATAAGGTGGGGAATCGTCGGGTTAGAGCAGCCCGGACACGGTGCCAATGAAGGTTGCCGCATAGAATATTAGAGGCTTTCACAAGCCTCTAAAGCACGCAGAGGGGTTCAACATTTCCTCGTGAGTAGGCGGATACAGGCAATTACTCTTTTTGAAACAAAGCTCACGGTGGACCGGCTAGGGGGGCATCGGACAGCGATATTTTGGCGGTATGCAAATGATGCACAATTTTGATTTCTCTAATCGTGGTCGTATATTGGTGCTATGGCAATCGCAGTGGGTTTCCTTGGAGGTCCTGGAAATGGGCAAGCAATACATCCATTGTCGAGCAACATATAATGTCACTCATCGGAGGATCGTGGTTACCTTCGCCTATGGGTTACATTCGATTGTCACCCGTAGGGATCGATTGAGTGCACTATAGCGCATTGGGGAGGTTATGGTGGAGTCGTGGGTCATCATGGGAGATTTCAACTCCGTGCTATCGACAACAGATCGGGCGAACGGGCAGTCGGTAACGAACTATGAGATGGGATTTCGGTATTCACACACTCGCGCGGCATGGCTGATCTATGCTCCAATCGGGTGTTGACACACATGGACCAATGGTAATGTCACGAGCAAGCTTAGAGTTTTGGTCAACTCACACTCAGCCTGCAGGATTTTGATAGCATGGCAGAGTTCTCCCCTCCAGGATATTTGTCTGACCACTCGTGCGCTATTGTTAGCATCATGGGGCGAGAGAAGGGTGGCAGCTGGCCTTTCAAATTCTATAACATGTGGACACTGCACAACGAATATCAATCGCTGGTTGAGGAGGCTTGGAGTGGTCCGGTAGAGGGGTATGTGCAGTTTGTATTGAAGACAAAGTTGAACTGGCTCAAGGGGCAGCTTCGGAACCTCGAACAGGCTGCATTTTCAGCACATATCGGAGAAGGCAAAGTGCGCCAAGCAGGAATTGGAGGAGGTCCAGCGAGGTGTGCTGGATGATCCAGGAAGGGGGGAAGGTGTGGTGCTTGAAGGGGAGGCATACGCTGATCTTCGACGGAGGGCCATGCTCCTAGCTGACGCGGAAAAAATGTTCTATCAACAACGGGCCAAGGCAGCATACATCAAAGGCAGTGATCGATGCACCAAATTCTTCCACGATTTGATCAAACGCAACAACAAGCACAATGCTATTATATCCATCAACAAGCGGTCCGGGGAGCAAACCTTGAGCCTAGATGAAGTTGCTGTGGAGTTTGTTGCATACTATTGTGAGCTGCTGGGCAGGGCCGACGTTTGCAAACCCTTGGACGCGGCTGCGCTGCCTGGGACACGTTTGAGTGAGGAGCAAGCTGCAGGTTTAGTTCAGACGGTTACCCCAAAGGAAGTCCAGGATGCGCTATTTGATATTGGAAGGGATAAAATTCCAGGGTCGGACGGTTACAACGCTACTTTCTATCGATATGTGTGTAACACCCCCTAGTCTTTTCACTCTCTACCAGGGGAGATGTCACTACTTTACTGTCTCTATCTTTAATTCATGCAATATACTAACGCAATATGCTAACAACTAAAATAATCATAAGGACCTTAACATCACTTAAACAATAATCATTTCAAGATCTTCACCTAGCATGCAAGTATTAAGACTAACCCAATATGACTCTAGCATTCTTTGGTCTCAACTATAAGTAATTCAGTTGAACTTCAACAATATCAAAAGAAACAATTAGAAACTAAAAATCTGGTTTAGACATCTGTACTTAGGATCTTTTACTTCCACTGTTCCGTCGCTACACACACCCAGCACTTCATTCGCCATGCCACCTTACTGAAGCTTTTTTTTTACCTTTATTTGCAGTATAAGGAAATGCAAACTATAAGCAATAACGCTTAGTAAGTACTTTCTATGCTCACAAAAACATACACTGTATGAAATCATGCAACTAGTTCTCTTGCCCTGGATACATTGATACACATGCAAACATAACTGGAAATCATAACTCTGATTACATGTCTCTTGTATAAATTATGTTTTTAAGTATTTTAAAACTTGTAAACAGTGTATCTGATCTGGAATGATTAACTTTGAAAACTTTTACTTATACTTATACTGATACTTCAAAATAATAATCATCCTAGATATGGGCCCGACATAATACCAATGCGCGCTTTCCTAATAGGCCGGGGTGACCAACCACCGAACCTACTAGGGTAACTGAAACTGAGGGTCTTGGCCCGTGGGCGAAATTGATGCCCAATACATGCCCTATCAAAAAGTAAAATACTTCCTTTATACTTATATTCTTATACATACTGAAAGAAATGCTCTTAATCCCCTAAACCACGAATGGGGAGCACCATAAAGATCATTATGCTCTTGACCCTCAAAACTGAAATGGGGAGCATACTGAAGATCGTTGTGCTCTTAATCCCTAATTCGAATGGGGAGCATCTTTAAATTTTCTTTATAAAGGAAATATTTGTACATCTTACTCTATATCATGCATATAATTGTAAGCTACAACTCATCTACAACATGCATGATCATAAATCATATTCTTATCATGGATCTAAATATGATGCTGAATTACCCATAACATAACGGTAAAATCACGTAACTGAAAACACCATGCATAACTGGAAATAACACGCACATAAAAACATATCAATAATATACGATAACTACTTATACTGCAGGTGAGCAATACTTACTTCCTACATTTTTTCATCAATTTATACCATTAGATTTCGTAAAGAGAAGACCTCCTACGTGTTCCTTTGCTTTAGTGTGATCCTCTAACAAGTCCTTCAGGAGATTCCTCTTGAAAATCTCCTCTTGAATTATTCCACAACGGAGAAATTATAGAGGGTTTTTTTTCTCTCTTGTTTTCCTCGGTGGAGAAAGCCCGCCCTTTTTATTTTTTTGATTCGGCGGCTGGAGCAAAACGAGAGAGAGAGAGAGAGAGAGGTGAGGTTAGGGTGGGCGTCGGTGTTGGAGAGGAGAGGGAGAGAGAGAACGTGGGTGGTGGGCGGCGCTAGGGATTTAAGAGGGAAGAGAGAGAGGTCGGCGTGAGATTTAAAGAAAGATGGAAAATATATATATATAAATTAGAATTTTTCTTAACTTAATTACCCCTTTAAATAATTAATTAAATCAATCAATCTTTTTTTTTTCCGCCTATAGATATATTTTGTTATATCCTACTCATTGGTAATCTTATGACTTAGTGGTGGGAAGTCTATTCCCCCAAATCAACGGTTCATGGTTCGAGCCTCGGCTAACGAACTATTTATTCGATTTTTTTTTAAATTTCTATTCTTAATTATTTCTATTATTATTATTATTATTATTATTATTATTCTATTTCTATTTTTATTATTTCTATTCTTATTCTTATTTTTATTTTCCTCTAATAAAAATATAGGAATTAAAATTTAGGATGTTACAATCCCTTATACCTTATAAAAGTTTCGTCCTCGAAACTTAGAATAGCTCGGGGTACTTTTGCTTCATGTCATCCTCACGTTCCCAGGTTGCTACTGTTGGATCGATTTGAGCGCTAGAGGGGGGGGGGTGAATAGCGATAGAAAATTTTTCTTTTTCGATGTTCGTGTTAAAAACTCAAGAGATAATTAATGGCATCGGAATGTAAATGTAAAAACAAGAGAGACAAAGGTTTTACTTGGTTCAGAGAGTAGGCTACTACTCCAAGGCCCTAGTGGTCCTTGACCACGCACGGAGGGCAAATTACTAAACAAACTCCTCCTCGTTGGAGGTAGGAGTTAATCGATACAAAAAAACTTGAGGTAGAGGGACACTCCCCCTCTCCTCGTTACGATAAAAAAAAAGCTTCGAAGAATGTAAATGAGCAACGACACTAAAATTAAAGCCGACGTACAAAAATAAAGGAAATGAAACCTAGACGTCGGAGAAGAAGAAGCACGTTGTTGTCGGTAGCTTTGCGGAGACTTTTTGGAAGCTTAGAATTGTATTAAAACCCTAGGTTTGGCCCTCCTTTTATAGCCTTTGAGCCCCTTTTCGAGTGGGTCTTCAACCAATCACAAATGGACACCAAACCGCTTTGAGGTGGAGTGATAAGCCTTGACTCCTCGATCATTGACCATCGATCGATGGCCATCATCACCGATCGATGGCGATCACCGATCGATGACCTTTGCTCGATCGATACACGCAGCGGTCGAGTCCTCCAAGTTGGCGATCGGTCGATGCTTGCCGTAAGTCAAAGTTAGCTCAATAAAACATAATTTCGATGGTCGTTGACCATCTGATCTCGACCTAGACCATCTATAAGATGTCTTTGGTCGGATCTACGCTTAAGATCATCCCCGTAAAGAGGATACGACCTTACTTACTCTCGCACACACGAGCTTACCTCGATACTTACGTGTCGCTTTTGCTTCCGGCCTTCCACTCGATTCCTTGGCTCCTCGAAGTAACTCGAGTATCGCCCGACCACCGCGGCTTCCTCCGGGTGTCGCTAGCCTTCACTCGCCTATATCAATCTTCTCGTGACACTCGATTCAGCTCGTGAGAAAACAAAATAGACTTAACTTTTGTGTCTTTGCTATAATCAAAACAAGTTCGATTTGGTGCCTCACCGCACCAACAATCTCCCCGATATATGGCAAAAACACACAAAGTTAAGGAAATTAAGTGCATGAAACAAGAAAGACAAGAAGCAAAAGTAGGAGTAGTAAAAATATTTCTCAAGTTCTCCCTTAGAGGAACCCTCCCTTGTGAGGGTGAGTACTTGAAAAAGACTTTTAGTTCTCCAAACACAAAAGTTAAGTTAGGCTTCTTAGAGTCAAAAATAAGTGCAAGTTAAGTAATCAAAAGTTAAGTCAAAAGGTTAATTATTCAAAAGGTTTAACTTTTGATTTCTTAACTTGAGCCTTTAAAGTTTTCAATTCCGAATAGTTGAAACCTAAACCTTACTCCCCCTTAACTTAGGCCAGAATCAAAGTTTTTAAGTTAAGTTATCAATTTCAAAAATTTGAAATTGAACTTTGGCTTTTTCTTAACTTTGGCCTTTTCTCCCCCTTTTGACATAAATCAAGGAAAAAGTGGGGGGGTTTTAAGAAAACCCTAAGTCCAAGCATGATGATTTTAAAAATAGTATGTGAAAATAATTCATCTAAATGTTCAACTCTAGTTTGACTTGATTGAAATGATATTATCAACAAGTCCTGATTAGAGTTGGTTAATATTAGTTGCATATTTATACTCCGAGGTTCATATTGACGACTTGATCTACATCTTGGAACACGAGTAGGGTCCTAACATCTCACGCCCATCTACATTGGCTAAGTACACAAACACATTAGTCCTATGTGTTGTGAGATGTCTTGCTCCTTAAATCTATAGGTGCATGATATCTAAGGTATGTCCTATGCTAGTTCCATCAAAATGAAAAATAAGAAATAGTAGTAAGAAAATATAGTTTGCAAGTTCTTATTCTATTACGCACATGCCTAATTTTCGTCTTAATAGACTAAATTCGGCCGGGTAGGGTTTAGTAAATAGGTCCGCTAGGTTAGATTTGATTCGACGTACTCGAGTTGTATGGCTCCGTTGGCCACATGTTCTCGAATGAAGTGGTGTTTGACTTCTATATGTTTGGTCCTAGAGTGACATATTGGATTCTTTGTAAGATTAATTGAACTAATGTTATCTACGTGAAGTTTAGTATTCGTAAAGTCTAACTTAAAGTCGCGGAGGGTGTGCTTCATCCAAAGAAGCTGAGTGACACACTCACCCATCGCGATGTATTCGGCTTCGGTGGTAGACAAGGCAACACAATGTTGCTTCCTACTGCACCAACTCACTAGACTCGAGCCGAGTAGTTGACAACAACCACTCGTGCTCTTTCTGTCGAGTTTACTACCGGCATAATCCGAATCGGAGTAGCCGATTAGTTCGAACTCGGTAGATCTAGGATACCAAATACCAACATTAAGTGTACCCTTTAGATATCTAAGGATACGCTTAACTAGGGTTAGGTGAGACTCCTTAGCACAGGTTTGAAATCAAGCATACTACTTATCGAAATAAGATATCAGGTCGGCTTGCAGTTAAGTACAGGAGACTTCCTATTGCGCTCCTATAGTACTTTAAGTCAATGGACTTACTTTCTAGGTCTTCTCCTATGTTAACATTTATCGCCATTGGGGTGTTTATTACCTTAGCGTCTTGCATTCCAAATCTTTTAATTAACTCCTTAGTGTATTTTTGTTGATATAGGTATATACCATCCTTAGTTTGTTTAATTTGTAGACCTAAAAAGAAACTTAACTCGCCTACCAAGTTCATTTCGAACTCACTTTCCATGAGCGAAACGAACTCGTTTAGTAAGGCTGAGTTAGAGGTTCCAAAAATTATATCATCTACGTAAATTTGAGCTATGAATATTTCTTTACCTAAGGTTTTTACAAAGAGAGTTGGGTCAACTAAGCCTTGGTTAAACCCTTTTGACTTAAGATGGATTGAAAGTCTCTCGTACCAAGCTCGAGGAGCTTGTTTAAGTCTATAGAGAGCTTTCTTAAGTTTTAGAACATGGTCGGGTTTATCTAGATTTTCGAATCCGGGGGGTTGGCTAACATAAACTTCTTCTTTAATGTATCCATTTAGGAATGCCGACTTAACATCCATTTGAAATAGCTTAAATCCTCGATGTGCATAAGCTAGCAACATTCTAATGGATTCGAGTCTAGCTCGGGGCATAGGTTTCGTCGTAATCTAAGCCTTCGACTTGGCTAAATCCTTTGGCGACTAACCGAGCCTTGTTTCTAACTACTTCACCTTTATCATCAAGCTTATTTCGAAACACCCACCTTGTTCCAATTATCATTTTGTCTTTAGGTGGTGGTACTAATTCCCACACTTCGTTCCTAGTAAATTGAGCTAGCTCTTCTTGCATTGCAATAATCCAATCGGGATCAAGAAGAGCTTGTTCAATTGATTTGGGTTCTATCTTTGAAATTAAGGAAATTTGACTAAGGTTCCTATAGGATGCTCTAGTTCGAACTCCTAGATTAGGATCTCCTATCACTTGATCGATAGGGTGGTTAGTATGAGTCCTAGATTGGGTTGGGTTTGTGTCACCTAATGCTTGATCAATGGGGTGACTTGGTTGAACACTAGTTTGGTTGGAGTCATCTATCACTTGATCAATAGAGTGACTAGGTTGACTTAGGTTAGGATTAACACTAGACTGATCTCGGATCGAGTAAGGTCTAGTATGAATCGGCTCGCTAATTGGGGTCGGGGTTTTGTAGGTTCATGTCCTTCACCAATACTACATTGATAGTCTCCTCGACTCTAAGGGTGTCGTGGTTATATACTCTATAAGCTCTACTTATAGTCGAGTATCCTAGAAAGATTCCGGTCGTGGTTTTGGATGTAAATTTCCCTAGGTAATCCTTAGTGTTTAGGATATGTACCTTACACCCAAATACCCTAAAGTACTTGATGTTAGGTATTTTATCGATAAATCTCGAGGTCTTAAGGTGCCTCTTTACCATAAGGATCCTATTTTGGACATAGCCGTGCTAACGCCGCCCAAAACCTATCGGGTAGGTCGATTCGCTCAACATGGTCCTAGCGGCTTCTTGTAGAGTTCGGTTTTTCCGCTCCACTAGGCCATTTTGTTGAGGGGTCCTAGGCAAGAGAATTCATGGTGGTATCCGTTAGGTTACGTAAGTGAACCTTTGATTTTGAATTCACCACCATGATCGCTTCTAAGTCTTTTAACCTTAAGGTCTTTTTGATTCTCGATTAATTTGAATAGATTAGTTAATTGATCTAGGGTATCATTTTTATGTTTGATGAACCTAACCTGAGTAAACTCGAGTAGCCGCCAATTATGACTAAGCAATATTGACTTCTATTGAGTGACTTGGCTCCATGTGAATCGAATAGATCCATATGCAGGAGCTCAAGTACTCTTGAGGTTCGTTCTTGGTTAGTTAACTTGTGTTGTGTTCTAGGTTGTTTTCCTTGTTGACAAGCATTACTGATTTTATTAAAAGTTGTTGAGGTTGGGTAAGCCTCGACTAAGCCACTCTGACTCATCTTGTGGATGAGTCTCGGATGTGAGTGACCGAGTCGTCGGTGCCACAACCATGATTCCTCTTGCCGTGTCATAAGACACTTAGTTGAGGAGTTGGTTAAGTTGATCGTATAAATGTTGTTATTTCTAGTTCCTTTAAGAATTGTTTTAGAGGTTTCGTTGGTATTAATTACGCATTCATTTTCTAGAAATATAACCTTATAGTTATTATCACACAATTGGCTTACACTAAGTAAGTTATATTCAAAATTCTCTACAAGTAATACATTTTTAATAACAAAATTCGTGTTAAGCTCGATATCACCTGATCCGATGATTTTGAGCTTGCCGTTATTCCCAAAGGCTACCGATCCTTGTCGTTTGAATCGAAGCTTTGCGAATTTGAGTTGATCCCCGGTCATGTGTCGGGAGCAACCGCTGTCCAACATCCATTGATCCTACACACAAGGTGGTTGGATTGGATGTTAGATTTTTGTTAAGAAAATTGGTTGTAAGTTGTTAACCCTAGGTCATCTCACCGGAGTCTATATGATCAAGCATGTTATACTTATGTGTTTTTTGAGATGACTTTCAATTAAGTTGATTAAGTGGATTTAGGTTCAAGTGATTTTTTGTTAGATTTGGATTTAACCCAAGGCTTGTCAAGTTTACCTTTTCAAGATCATGGCTTCCAGGTCGTGGCGAGGCACAGGGGCCTTCTTTTATCGGATCATCGACCACTTCCTTAGACAAAGCCATTTTCAGGAAAATGATGACTTGACTCACCTAAAATTATTTCCTCGTCTAACCTAATTTTAGAAAGGTCCTTGGAGACCTTATAGGCATCAACCATGGATGCCCATAAGGTAGTCCTCGGAAAAGAGTTTAGAACATACCTAATAAGGTCGCGGTTTTCGACCTTTTGCCCGATTGCGTGTAGGTTGTTGACTATGTCTTGGACACGGGCATGGAGTTGCGTCGCGGACTCGTGTTCCTGCATTTTTAGTGTGTACAATTTATTGAATAACAAATCACGTTTGCAAACCTTAGCTTGATCCGATCCTTCGTGTAACTCGATTAGCTTTGTCCAAAGATCCTTTGCGCTTATGAAGGGGCCGACGCGATTTAGCTCCTCCTTGGACAAGCCACATTGGAGGATTTGTGTTGCCTTGGCATCGGCTTCGACTTGTCGTTTTGTTGCAACGGTCCATTGATCATAATCCAAGGAGTCACCCACTTCATTAGTCGGAAGTGTGAAACCCGTTTGGATTATGATCCACATCTCGATTTGGGTTTTGAGAAAGCATTCCATCCGACCTTTCCAGTAACGGAAATCATCCCCGTTGTAAAACGGAGGTCGGACGGTGCTAAAACCCTCAAGATGGGCCATTAGAACAAAAAGACAAGGAGACTAAAATGAAAACCTAGCAACAACAAAAACACACGAAAGTACCAAGACTTGCGTCTTGGATTAGTAGTGCGGGAAATAAAAAGAAATAAACGAAAAATAGAACGTTAAGCAAAGAAATAAGAAACTAAATAAAAAGTAAGTACTCACAACCTTCGATGTCCCCGAAAGGCTACTAAACGTTGATTTTTGAGGATGAAAACAGCTTGTTACGAGGGTAAACCCCGTAAGAAGTGTAGATCTCTGAGCTTCGATTTGGTAGGTAGACCGTGTCGTGGGTCAACTTGTACGAAAAGTTATGCCCGTTTGACCGTCGGCTACTCCAAAAGCGAATACTTGCAAAACAAAATCAAACGAAGAGTACCAAGACTTCGTCTTGGATTAGTAGTGCGGGAGAAAAATTTAAACGAAAAACAAATCTGGAAGAAAAAAAATGTTAGACTGGTGGTTTCACCAAATCTAAGCGCCGGCTCGATACCAATTGTTGGATCGATTTGAGCTAGAGGGGGTGAATAGCGATAGAAAATTTTTCTTTTCGATGTTCGTGTTAAAAACTCAAGAGATAATTAATCGCGAATGTAAATGTAAAAACAAGAGAGACAAAGGTTTTACTTGGTTCAGAGTCGAGGCTACTACTCCAAGGCCCTAGTGGTCCTTGACCACACGGAGGGCAAATTACTAAACAAACTCCTCCTCGTTGGAGGTAGGAGTTAATCAATACAAAAAAAACTTGAGGTAGAGGGACACTCCCCCTCTCCTCGTTACGATAAAAAAAAAGCTTCGAAGAATGTAAATGAGCAACGACACTAAAATTAAAGCCGACGTACAAAAATAAAGGAAATGAAACCTAGACGTCGGAGAAGAAGAAGCACGTTGTTGTCGGTAGCTTTGCGGAGACTTTTTGGAAGCTTAGAATTGTATTAAAACCCTAGGTTTGTCCCTCCTTTTATAGCCTTTGAGCCCCTTTTCGAGTGGGTCTTCAACCAATCACAAATGGACACCAAACCGCTTTGAGGTGGAGTGATAAGCCTTGACTCCTCGAATCTGATCATTGACCATCGATCGATGGCCATCATCGATCGTCGATGGCGATCTCGATTGATGAACCTTTGCACGATCGATACACGGCAATCGAGTCCTCCGTAATGATCGATGCTTGCTGCAAGTCAAAGTTAGCTCAATAAAAACATAATTTCGATGGTCGTCGACCATCCGATCTCAACCTAGACCATCTATAAGATGTCTTTGGTCGGATCTACGCTAAGATCATCCCCGTAAAGAGGATACGACCTTACTTACTCTCGCACACACGAGCTTACCTCGATACTTACGTGTCGCTTTTGCTTCCGGCCTTCCACTCGATTCCTTCGGCTCCCTCCGAAGTAACTCGAGTATCGCCCGACCACCGCGGCTTCCTCCGGGTGTCGCTAGCCTTCAGCTCCAGCTATATCAATCTTCTGCACACTCGATTCAGCTCGTGAGAAAACAAAATAGACTTAACTTTTGTGTCTTTGCTATAATCAAAACACGGATTCGATGCCTCACTGCACCAACAGCTACTTCAAACCTTTGACTTTGCCATAAGACTTTTACTAATGGTATTTTTTTTATTTCTTAGTTTCCTGACTGCTCGATCTATTATCTGAATAGGTCGACTTTCATAACTTAGATATGTCTGAATCTGTACCGTCTGTGGCTCAATCACTTGGTTGGTATCTGGGATGTGCTTCTTAAGCATTGAAACATGAAAAACATTGTGGATAGCTGATATTTCATGTGGTAGCTCTAGCTCATAAGCTACCTTACCAACTCTCTTGGTGATCAGGTAGGGGCCTACATATCTGGGACTTAACTTGCCTTTCTTCCTAAATCTCATTACCCCTTTCATAGGAGCTACCTTAATGAACACTGAATCTCCGACTTGGAACTCTAGGGGTCTGCGTCGGACATCGACGTAACTCTTCTGCCGACTCTGGGCAGTCTCTATCCTTTGGCGTATGTTCTTTATAGCTTTGGTGGCGTCATCTATAAAATCAGTCTTGAGTCTCATTTCTTTCTTCTCACCACCCTCATACCAACAGATAGGTGATCTGCATCTCCTTCCATACAAGGCCTCATAAGGTGTCATTCTAATTGTGGTTTGATAACTATTATTATAGACAAACTCTGCCAAACACAAATATTTGCACCAACTTCATTTAAAATCTAAGGCACAAACTCTGAGCATGTCCTCCAAAATCTGATTCACTCTTTCTGTTTGCCCATCTGTCTGAGAATGAAATGCAGTGCTGAATCGTAGCTTAGTGCCGAAGGCTGTCTGAACACACTCCCAGAAGTGTGAAGTGAAGCGACTGTCTCTATTAGAGATAATGGTCTTAGGTACTCCATGCAATCTAATTACTTCCTTGCCGTATAACTGGGCTAATTGCTCCATAGAGTATGATATTCTGATAGGCATGAAGTGAGCAGATTTTGTCAATCTATCGATAACTACCCAAATAGAATCGTAGCCATTGGTTGTTTTGGGCAGTCCTACTATGAAATCCATGGCTAGTTCCTCCCACTTCCATTCTGGAATCTGGATAGGCTGTAGAACTCCTCCTGGTCTCTGGTGTTCGGCTTTCACTCTCTGACATGTCAGACAAGTGCTAACATACTTAGCTACATCCCTCTTTATATCAAGCCACTAGAATTTTCCTTTCATATCTTGATACATCTTGGTGGATCCAGGATGCATCGAATATGAGGTCCCATGAGCTTCTTCTAGGATCTTCTTTCTTAAGTCTAGGTCGTTGGGGATACATAGGCGTTCACCCAAATATAATACCCCACTATCAGAGACACGGAATCCTTCATCCTTCCCTTCTTGGATCTCTTGCTTGATCCTTTGGATGCTAGGATCTTTGTCCTATCTCGCTAATATATCCTCAAACAGTGTATGTACTATGGTCAAGGCGGAGAGCTGTCCAGAAATGATCTCAACCCCAAAATTCATTATCTCTTTCTCCAGTGGTTGGGATAGTGTTGCTAGGGATATCAAAGTGGCGCATGATTTTCTACTCACGGTCTGCTACTTTGTTTGCCTTTCCAGATGGTAGTGGATTTCATACCATAGTCCTTTACTAGCTCAAGCCATCATCTGCCGTCGCATATTCAAATCCTTCTGAGTGAAGAAGTACTTCAGACTTTGGTGATCTGTGTAAATCTTGCATTGGACTCCATATAAGTAATGTCTCCAAACTTTCAGAGCAAAGACCACTGCTGCCAACTCAAGGTCATGAGTGGAGTAATTCTTTTTGTAGTCCTTGAGTTGTCTAGATGCATAAGCAATGACTTTACCTTTCTGCATAAGTACTGCTCCGAGTCCCATCTTGGATGCATCACTATACAAGTCAAATCCCTCATTACTTTCTAGAAGGGTAAACACTGGAGCACTTGTGAGTCTCCTCTTTAATTCAAGGAAGCTCTTTTCACAATCTTCGGTCAATTTGAACTTCTTATTCTTTCTGGTAAGAACCGTCAACAGTGAAGTTATCCTTGAGAAGTTTTCCACAAACTTCCAATAGTACCCTGCTAATTCGAGGAAACTTCTGACTTCACTGGTATTCTTTGGTCGACCCCAATTACTGACTGCTTCTATCTTTGTTGGGTCTACCATAACTCCATCTTTTGAAATAACATGTCCCAGAAACGACATTCGATCAAGCCAAAACTCACACTTGGAGAACTTTGCATATATCTGTCTTTGCTGAAGGGTCTGTAAAACTGTCTTCAAGTGTTCGGTATGTTCTTCCTGGGTTCTCGAGTAGATAAGGATGTCGTCAATGAAGACGACCACAAACTTGTCAAGAAACTCCTTAAATACCCGATTCATCAAGTCCATAAACATAGCGGGTGCATTTGTCACTCCGAAGGGCATGACCACGAACTCATAGTGTCCATACCTCGTTCGGAAAGCTGTTTTCGGTATATCATCCTCTTTAACTCTTACTTGATGATAACCTGACCGCAAGTCAATCTTAGAGAAGACTGTGGCTCCCCTCAATTGATCAAATAAATCCTCTATCCTTGGCAGAGGATATCTGTTCTTGATCGTCACTTGATTCAAGGCTCGGTAGTCTATACACATCCTCATAGATCCATCTTTCTTTTTCACGAACAACACTGGAGCTCCCCACGGGGAATGACTAGGGCGGATGAATCCCTTGTCTAGTAACTCCCGTAATTGTTCCTGAAGCTCTTTCAATTCAGCTAGAGCCATGCGATAGGGTGCTTTTGAGATTGGGTGGGTACTAGAAATAAGCTCAATCTCAAACTCAACTTCCCTTCTAGGTGCTAGTCCTAGTAGCTCTTCAGGAAATACTCCCGGGTAGTCACATACAATTGGGACGTCTTCCAACTTTTGGCTTCTTTCTTGCTTAGTATCAACTATATGTGTGCATCCACCATAGCTAACATCTTCCGAGCTTCCATGGCGACAAGAACTTCTTAGTCTTCTTCCTTGGTTCTCCAATAAATCAAAGTTTGGCCTGGCCTCGGGTTAGAATACTACTCTTCGCTTACGACACTCAATGGAAGCACCGTACTTGCTAAGAAAGTCCATTCCAATGATGACATCATAGGCATGCATGTCCAGCAAGATCAGATCATTATAAAGCTCTCTGTTTGAAATTCTGACCGACACGACACGCAACCAGTGTGTAGATGTCATTATTTCACCCGAAGATAGGGTCGTTAAAAACTGAATATCTAAGATATCCGGAGTTATATCTATCTTCTTAGCAAATACCATAGACATGAAAGAATGACGGTAGCATCGACTAAGGATAGGTATCGACAATTGACCACTACCGTAGAAACATTTGCTACCTCTTCCTTGGTGAGGGAGAAGATCCGCATTAGGTGTAACCGATGGGGCCTCCAATCTTCCTTCGTGATGTGAGGACCCTCCAAAGGTGCTCCTGCATCCGATGTAGCTAAGGCCGGTCTACCTCCATACCATAGACTATGCGAGAGGTAGATTGGTCTTGGTGGGGCACTTTTGGTGAAGTGTCCTCGACACCACATATATAACACCCGCCACCCCGACGGCAAACTCTCGGATGCTTCCTCCCACACTTAGAACATGTAGATAATGTCGAGGTCGCCATCGGTCGAACCTCCCTTTGCATTATTCCATTGTTTCCTCTTGTCATTGTTGTTTCGCTTCCAGTTCGAATTACCACTCTGAGGTTTCTGACCCCCTGAACTTCCCTGGCTTTTGTTTTCTATCGAGGCTAGCTTCTGGTGCTTAATATTATTCATGTAATGCTCCGTGATTAGCGCACTACTGACTAGCTTTTTAGTGGTCTGTGGTCTATTAATTCTACCAGCTACATTCAGAGTTATCTCCAGTCTCAACATCTTTAGCATTAACCTAACTCTTTCCTTCTCAGTACTGACCAGTTCCGGACATAGGCGAGTCAACCTATTGAATCTCTTTACCGCTTTGTCTACTGATAAATTCCCTTATCGGAACTCCGTGAACTCATCATAAGATGATCAAGTGAAACCACTATAAGGCTATTATCACTACTTTTTATCATCTTCACATACATATCTAGATATGCTCTATTACTTACTGTCTATCATCTTCATATATATATATACAAGCATGTTTAACTCAAAGAGAACATTCTAAGTGAGCATGTTTAACTTAAAAGAAGCATTCCTTACTACTCATAAAGTAAATAAAACAGATAAATACTTGCTTACTTGGAGGCGGCAGGACTGATGCTCGATGTGTGTGTGACGGAAGGGCAGAAACTCGCTCTGATACTATCTTGTAACACCCCCTAGTCTTTCCACTCTCTACTAGGGGAGATGTCACTACTTTACTGTCTCTATCTTTAATTCATGCAATATACTAACGCAATATGCTAACAACTAAAATAATCATAAAGACCTTGACATCACTTAAACAATAATCATTTCAAGATTTTCACCTAGCATGCAAGTATTAAGACTAACCCAATATGACTCTAGCATTCTTTGGTCTCAACTATAAGTAATTCAGTTGAACTTCAACAATATCAAAAGAAATAATTAGAAACTAAAGATTTGGTTTAGACATCTGTACTTAGGATCTTTTACTTCCATTGTTCCGTCGCCACACACACCCAACACTTCATTCGCCATGCCACCTTACTGAAGTTTTTCTTCATCTTTATCTGCAGTATAAGGAAATGTAAACTATAAGCAATAACGCTTAGTAAATACTTTCTATGCTCACAAAAATATACACTGTATGAAATCATGTAACTAGTTCTCTTGCCCTTGATACATTGATACACATGCAAACATAACTGGAAATCATAACTCTGATTTCATGTCTCTTGTATAAATCATGCTCTTAAGTATTTTAAAACTTGTAAACAGTGTATCTGATCTGGAATGATTAACTTTGAAAACTTATACTTATACTTATACTGATACTTCAAAATAATAATCATCCTGGATATGGGCCCGACATAATACCAATGCGCACTTTCCTAATAGGTTGGGGTGGCCAACCACCGAACCTACTAGGGTAACTGAAACTGAGGGCCTTGGCCCATGGGCGAAACTGATGCCCAATACATGCCCTGTCAAAAAGTAAAATACTTCCTTTATATTTATATTCTTATACATACTGAAAGAAATGCTCTTAATCCCCTAAACCACGAATAGAGAGCACCATAAAGATCATTATGCTCTTGACCCCCAAAACTGAAATGGGGAGCATACTGAAGATCGTTGTGCTCTTAATCCCCAATTCGAACGGGGAGCATCTTTAAATTTTCTTTATAAAGGAAATATTTTTACATCTTACTCTATATCATGAATATAATTGTAAGCTACAACTCATCTACAACATGCATGATCATAAATCATATTCTTATCATGGATCTAAACATGATGTTGAATTACCCATAACATAACGGTAAAATCACGTAACTGAAAACACCATGCATAACTGGAAATAACATGCACATAAAAACATATCAATAATATACAATAACTATTTATACTGCAGGTGAGCAAATACTTACTTCCTACATTTTTTCACCAATTTATACCGTTAGATTTCATAAAGAGAAGACCTCCTTTGTGTTCCTTTGCTTTAGCGTGATCATCTAATAAGTCCTTGAGGAGATTTCTCTTGAAAATCGCCTCTTGAATTATTCCACGATGAAGAAATTTCCACCCTTTTTATTTTTTTTGATTTGACGGCTGGAGCAAAACGAGAGAGAGAAAGAGAGAGGTGAAGTTAGGGTGGGCGTCGGTGTTGGAGAGGAGAGGGAGAGAGAGAACGTGAGGCGCTAGGGATTTAGGAGAGAAGAGAGAGAGGTCGGCGTGAGATTTAAAGAGAGATGGAAAAAAATATATATATATTATAATTTTTTTTAACTTAATTACCCCTTTAAATAATTAGTCAAATCAATTAATTTTTTTTTTTTCGTTTATAGATATATTTTGTTATATCTTACTCATTGGTAATTTTATGACTTAGTGGTGGGAAGCCTATTCCCCCAAACCAACGGTTCATGGTTCGAGCCTCGGCTAACGAATTATTTATTCGTTTTTTTTTAAATTCCTATTCTTAATTATTTCTATTATTATTATTATTATTATTATTATTCTATTCCTATTTTTATTATTTCTATTCTTATTCTTATTCTTATTTTTATTTTCCTCTAATAAAAATATAGGAATTAAAATTTGGGATGTTACACTGCGTGAGCAACAGTTCAGATTGACTTTGTGGCTACTGTCCAGGAATTTTTTTCGGTCGGGGAGGCTGCTCAAGGAATGGAATCACACTCTGATTGTGTTGGTACCGAAAACGGATCATGCTATGGAAGTATCTGATTATAGGCCGATCTCATGTTGCTCGGTTTTCTACAAAGTCATAGCCAAGATATTAGCGGGTCGACTATCGAAGGTGATGGACTCACTCTTGGATCCTGCCCAAGCTACGTTTGTTCCGGGGTGTAGCATCGGTGAGACCATCAATCTGGCTCAAGAGTTGCTCGGGAAATATGCGAGGAAGAGGATTCCCCCCTACATGATAAAGGTTGACCTTAGGAAGGCGTTTGACATGGTGGACTGGGGTTTTCTCGAAGCGACACTTGTTGGTTATGATTTTCTCCAACAATACCGCTCTTGGATATCTGAATGCATATCTACAATTACCTACTCGGTATGTAAAAATGGGAGTATGCATGGGTTCTTTGGAGGTTAGTGGGGGCTGCGTCAGGGGGACCCCTTGTCTCCGTTGCTATTTGGGCTATGTCTAGAGATCTTTTCGCGCCGCATGAAGGTGGCGGCGTAGAAGCCTTCTTTTCACTATCACCCGATGTGTGGAGGAGTGAAGTCGACGCATTTAGCCTATGCAGATGACCTCTTGATGTTTGCCAGAGCGGATGCCTCTTCGCTTTAGGTGATCACAGACTGCCTATGAGACTTCGGGACTATGGATGGCTTAAGGGCCAACCCCCTGAAGTCCAGTATGTATGTGGCTGGGATGGATGCACGAGTGCGAGCAGACCTTCTACAGATCACGGGGTTTCAGCAGGGATCCTTTCCATTCCGGTATCTTGGCATCTGAGAAGCTACGCATTGTGGACTATGGGCCTTTGTTGGAGGCAGTCAGTCGGCGGGTACTTTCATGGCCGAAGCACACACTATCTTATATCGGGCGGTTGGAGCTTGTACGATCGGTGCTTCAGGGCATAGAGTGTTATTGGTTATCCATTCTCTCGGTTCCAAGCGGGGTAGTTGACAAGATATATGACATATGTTGGGCTTTTGTGTGGACCGCCAAGCACCTGGTGACTTCTTGGCGCTCTCTTTGCTTACCAAAGGAGGAGGGCGGATATGCCCTCCGGGACTTGCGAGCATGGAACTCGGCCTTGTTATGTCGGACTTTATGGAACATACACACAAAGGCAGACTCACTGGGTTAGATGGGTGCATCACCGGTATTTGCAGCATTGGATGGTAAAGTCTGGTGACTCGCCGTTAATGAAGAAACTTGGACATATAGTTCAACAACTTGTGCAGGGGGGGGGGGGTTAGTGGCAGCAACCTCCTTGCTCGATAAATGGTTTGCGGAGCGGAAGGGGCAACGGACAGCAGTCCCAGCGGCATACAACTACTTCAGGCCACATGCGCCTGCAGCAAGGTGGGCGACTATAGTGTGGAGACCGAGTATTCTGCCCAAACACCGGTTCACATTTTGGCTTATGGCTCGGAGCAAACTACGAACAACGGACACCATCCCATATGAGCCACAGAAGGAATGCTGCTTGTGCAAGGTGACCATGGAGTCGAACGAGCACTTGTTCTTCCGGTGTGCATGGACGAGGCGCCTATGAGACCTTGTTCGAGATTGGCTTCACATTAGGGTGCAGATCTTCACCGCCGGGCGACTCTTCCGAGCGTTTGGCAAGGAATTGCGAGGCAAAGGATGTGTGAGGAAGAGGAGAGATTTGACTATCTCATGTATGGTGTTTTTGGTGTGGCAAGCACGTAATAGATGCCGTTTTGAGGGTTATGAACCATCGATTGAGAGGATATTTCTTAAGATCCAGACTCATGTCTACCATTTTGTAGACAACTAGATTGTACACAGATACTTTCATTTATACACATTTACTATTCTCCAAAAAAAGAGAGGTTGGATGTTCAGACAGAATCGTAAAAAAATTATTTTATCTGATTTATTTTTGATGGTCGAGGGAGACCACTTGGATTTCGATCTTAATTGATTCAGTTATTGGCGAGGTGTCTCAAAGGTGGACATGATCGATCACTTTCATATATTAGTTGGACTAAAAATTTGGATCCTTTGATGTCAATTTAAAAAAAAAAAGATAGGTTGGGATTGCGCCTTCCGGGTACGGTGCGGTGGTAAAGAAATTTGGTAGTCATTCAGATATTTGTGATGTACTATAGAAATTTTTTCAGCAGGGTGACAAATTTAGGAGGTTGGATTGTTGATTTTTTTTATTGCACGTTTTTTTCGATTTTGTTTGGTGGTCGGTGAGAATTTCGGTGGTAGGATTTAGTCATTGCAATATCTGAATTATTAAAAAAAAATACTTCCGTTGGATTGCATTTTTAAGTTTTGATATAAATATCAAAAAAAAAAAAAGAAAAGAAAAAGAAGCTGATGGCTATTTAAGTGCATTTTTACAGTTATTATTTATAAAATGAAGTTTTATATATTTTTGCGAGCAGAAGGCCAAGAAAACTTCCAAATTCATAAAAATTAGGCTTTTTTTTTTCATGGTTTCACTTGGCTTATTAAAATTCATAAAACTCTAAGGGGTGTTTGATAGGCAGAAAATTTTTCATTTTTCGTTTTTATTTTTTAGAAAAATAAGAAAATATATTTGGTTGGCGTTTTTCATCTTTATTTTTTCAAAAAATAAAAAGATATTTTCTGAAAAGTTAAAAAACATAAAAAAATTATTTTTTACTTCCATTTTTGTTTTTAAAAAAATAAAAAAAGTGTCTTCTAGAAAATTAAAAAATATAAAAAAAATATTTTCTATTTTCTAAAAATAAAAAAATAAAATAAAAAATTTTCCACGAACTAAACACTTCCTAAATCTTTCTCCTTCTAATTACAACTCGGGGACACTTTTTTTTAAAAAAAAGAAAACATAAACGACACAAAAATATCTGTTTTTTTCCTACCAATATTAAGTATGATGGAGCTATTACAATATCTTAATATTTTTTTAAACTGTGCATAGTTTAAAGTAATTTCTATATATAAAGAATATTTTTTAAATTGTGCCTACGTATAAATGATTGGCAATTTATCAAACACAGCTTCTGAAGTTCAGAATTACCCAAAAAGTGCAATATAGTTTCAGATTTACCAAATCGCACACCTAATTTCCCTTTTACCCCTCCCGCCAAACAGACCTGCAATTTAATGATATGAGAGAGAATTTTCATGCATCCGAGCCACAACTGGAAATTCCGAACCATCTAAACGTGGTGCTAAAAATTTAAATCCCAGCACCACAGTATTCATGGGAATATAATTTCCAACACCATCTTTTTTTTTTATCTGATTTCTAATTTATATCGGTCTGATTTCTAAAATATTACTATGAATACCTAATAAAATTTCGAATATTAGAAATTTTGGTCACAGATACACAGAGGGACACTACTCAAACTCAATGGACTTGGATTGGATCGAAAAAGAGGTGAATAAGACCATCAATGAGTTTTGACCGAAACTCATTGATGGACTTAGAGGAGTCCAAATTTCGAAATCTTGACATAGACTGAAAGATCTTACAACATGAATTTTTGATATGTCGAGGAAACTTAGTTTTAATCCTCCCATCTTCCAATTTTAACTTGTGTTGAAAAAAAAGATGGTACTGGAAGTTGAAAAACTGATGGAAAATGATGGTAGTGGTGCTGGAATTCGCAATTCCAAAGACTACCGTGGTGCCGAATTAGAATTCCCAAAGACTACCGCGGTGTTGTATCTTCGCACCACCACTACGGGTGTCGATTGGAATTTCAAAGACTACGCTGGTGTTGCAATCCTTGCACCACCACTGTGGTGTTGGAATTGGAATTTCCAGCATCATAGTGGTGTTGCAATCCTAGCACCATCACTGTGATACAAGAGAACAACATATCTAGCGAACTAAAATGTGATACAAGAGGATAATGACATTTTATTCCCTTTTATTAAAGGACATTAACTGGGATGTGGTCGACCGTACCCAACATGTCGTGCCCAAAAGATCAAACTCAAATTTGATTTAAAGAATAATAAAAAGAGGTCATAAATGACTAAACGGCACGTATAATTTTATGTCCTTTCCTCCTTTACCACATATCAACAGCAGAATTCGATACAAACATTCCAGGAAGAACTGACCATCATTCAAGGGAAACCACAAAGTGGTAGCATAAACTCTGAATTTTTTTTTAAAAAAACAGGTTAATTGTATGAAGAAATAATAATAATCACACCTTGAAACAAAATAAAAGTAATTGAATACTTGCTTAATGATCTAGATATTCCTGAGATTAAGACTCACATGATAATTAAGAGGATAAACAGTAGTAAATAAGGTGAAATCAAACCACAAGAGATTCCTCATTGTGTAATGATATCATTCCCATGCTAATATATTCTGATGATAATGTGGGCATGACTCTTAAAATACATGCACATAAATGGAAAAGGGGAAAAATGCTAGTTTAAAGAGTTTCATAATACCAAACAAAAAAAAAACAATGAAAAAAGAAAGTGAAAGAATTAAACTGAGGGTATGATACCCAATGAAGGCTATAAATTTATCTAATTCTATCACTCGTCACATGTTGGATCAGTGATTAATTTGGTAGAAAAATCCAATAGCAATGCAATAATTACTAAGCAGTTTTGAAACAGAGATTGAATAATAGAGAGTTAGCATAAGCATGATATACTTCTCGTACCCGTAGTTTGTTAGTGTAGTAGATGTCGAGATGTTTTATAAATCTCAAGAGTGGTATATGCAAATCAATTACATATAAGAATAGCATACATACAGATGATATTAGTGTGCCGAAGTCAGTTTTTTAGTCACCGCATGAAGGAGACTCCTCACTTTGCAGGTTGGGAAGAAGGTCGTAATTCATAATTGGCATCGTCAATGCTAGAAAGGAGGAGGAGATGTTGGTTGCTGAAACATGGAGGATGTTGTGACTATGTGAGTAGTGCTTTTGTGAACAAAATTTATATAGAATCAATATGTTGATGTAGTGGTTGGGAGCATCTACAACGAAGAGGCATATCTTAGCTCTGAATTTAACCAAAAGTCTTTTTTTTTTCAAAAAAAAAAAAAAAAAAAAAAAAAAAGAGAGAATTGAAAAGGAGCATCATTGTGAATCACAAGAGTGTCCTTGGAATTTCTAAAAAACATGAGAGAACGGGTTCTGTATTGCTAAAACTTAGCCCCTAATGATCTACAAAAGTATGTTATCAACAATGATCTGTTCTGTATGTAAAAGGCAAACAGTATCTTTAAGGATTGGCTGCATACTGTAGCATGGTCAGCATGGACAAATCGACTCCAAAAGGAATGCCCTCGGGAGACGAATGGATCTTGTCAGCACCACGTGGTCTTTGGAATTGGAATTTCGACCATCATGTGTTGATTGGTTTCCGTGAAGATTCACACCAGCTGGTGGTATTGCATGATTTTGACCGCATGGTCTTGTGAATTTCAAAGACCACCGCGTGGTGTTAGAATTGGAATTTTCAAAGACTACAGGTGTTGCGAAATTTCAATTCCACTATTACCATCTTCCACCGTGACACAAGTTAAAATTGGGAGATAGGAGGATTAAAACTAAGTTTCCTCGACATATAAAAAATTCATGTTGTAAGATCTTTCAGTCTATGTCAAGATTTCAAATTTGGACTCTAAGTCCATCAATGGGCTTGGTCAAAATCCATTGATTTCACCTCTTTTTCGATCCAATTCAACTCCATTGAGTTTGAGTAGTGTCCCTCTGTATATCCGTGGCCAAAATTTCTGATATTCAAGGTTTTATTAGGTATTCACAGTAATATTTCAGAAATCAGACCGATATAAATTAGAAATCAGATAAAAAAAAGGTGGTGCTGGGAATTATATTCTTAGGAATACTGTGGTGCTGGGATTTGAATTCCCAGCACCACGTTTAAATGGTTCGAAATTTTCAGTTGTGGCTCGGATGCATGAAAATTCTCTCTCATCATTAAATTGCAGGTCTGTTTGGCGGGAGGGGTAAAAGGGGAATTAGGTGTGCGATTTGGTAAATCTGAAACTATGTTACGCTTTTTGGGCAATTCCGAACTTCGTTTGGTAAATTGATGTTGGAGTAGCTATGTCATAACTATTCATTAAAAAAAAAATAATTCGATGTACGAAATTCACACGGAGTCTTAGAGAAGAATACAATCTTATTTTACTTTACAAGAAGTTGATTCGAATCGGTGATCTAGTAAGAGCATTAGAGTATGAATTTCGTTGAAGATGAATCTTTTTAAAGTCGAATTTCTAAATCGATTTAATGAACTTAGCTAGTAAATCATTTGTGTTTTGTATTTATTCACCAGATGAAGCAAAAAGAAGATCATCTATCTAATATAAAAAAGGGAAAAAATTATAACATAAGTTGGACAAGTATATTGGAGTATTATTTTATTTTATTTTATTTTAAAATATCCTTTTAATGATTATTTGTAAAAAAAAGTTGGAACCGTCAACCTAGCGGCTTCTATCAGTCTGTCCCTGAGCTATCGTAAGGGAGGTAAATCATAGTGGACTTTTGAAGATTAGTAACCAGTGCATGAAAGGATGGAACCTCGCTTTTGCGAGGGATTAATTCGTTGTCCATTTGTATAATATTTTGTATGTGTTAGCCACTAATTCTTTTCGGGCTCCTTTTAATGATTATTGTAACTAGGGCTGTTTTTTTTTTTTTGCCTCCTTTTATTTAGTTGGATTCCTATCAATTCGATTTCTCAAATAGCCCACAAAAACTACTGTTGCAACACTTTGGGTCCTTCCAGTAGATTGATCGATAAAGAAAAACAGAATTATATATAACAAAGTTTTTTTTTTTTTGATAATTTAAATATTCAAATCTTTGACTTGATTAATTTTGAAATAGATTTTTTCCATTGCAGATTGATAGATTTTCAACCTCGTTAATGTCGTAGTACAATGAGAAAATATTTAGAAAATACAATAAAAGATCCAGAGTTCAACTTTCAAATATTTTTTTTTTGAAAGTTGACTTTTAAATGTTCATAGATTATATTATATATATATATATATATATATATATATATAAAAGTTTGATATCCGGAGTGTTTGTTATTTGTGTGTCGTACCGAATGAAAAATATATCTGAATTATGTTGCGACGTCCGCCGAACTCATCGGCGGAAGATCGAATTCGATCATGATCCGATTAGAATCAACGATGGTCCGATCGGGAATTTGATAACGGTTCACTCGAGTCGATCGTGGTCTCCCAATTTCGATCAAACCGGCCAGATTGTCTGAATCGAGTGCGAGCAAATGAAATCGCGACGGAGGAAGCAGATATTTTTATTCATCGCAGATCGTGATCGATCGGACGATAAAATATCATCGTACACAAATCGTACAATGGATGACACTCAAAATATCAAACTCATATAATATATATGATTATGAATAATTGTTGATGTTGTGACCTGAGATGGATGACGGGTCGAAAACATAGAGATCGGCCATCGTCGCCCAACCACCACCTCTGGCGGCGGAGCCACCGCCACTGTCGCCATCTTTCATGCCGTTGCTGCTGCTCCAGTTGTGCTGGTGATAGTTTCCGGGAGGAACTGAATATTGTCTTGGCAAGTAATTGAACCCTAAATGGGAGGCGTGATCCTCCATTTTCACCGGCGGGAGGTCCACGACGGCTTGGAAATGAGGCAACGCCAGCGTGGCCGGTTGTTCCGCCGCCTGTTCCAAGAAAGCGAAGTTCTGAACCTGTGGCTGCAGGTTCCACAGTTCTATCTGACGCCCTGCGGCGGCGCTGTTTATCGTCGGAGTTCCTCCGGAATTCAGAGAAAGACTGTTTGGCACACCCGCATGGGCGGTCGGCTTGGACGAGGTGGAGGAGGAAGACTCGGCGCTGCTGTTGCGGCGGCGGTGGCAGGCCCCGCCGACGGGGACGCTGCGGAGGGTGCCGCCGCGGGTCCAGTAGCGGCGACAGGCCTTGCAGAAGTGGCGAGGCTGCGAGCGGGAGTAATTGTTGAAGTAGCAGAACTTGGTGTTGGTGGAGTCGCACCGCGGGCACCGGAACGGCTGCTCCGGCGGCGGGAGCTTCGTCAGCTGGGCGCGTTTCGCCGTCGACATGGTAGGCCGAGCGGCGGAAACTAGTACTCCTGGTGCCTGTGCAGAAGCAAGGCCAGCGTCGCCGCCGCCATCACCGGATCCGGCTCCGGCAGCAGCTGGCGGCTGAGGAAGCACTGAATATTGTCATCTCGCTTTAAGTTTGAGAAATTGAAATAAAGAAGAAAAAAAAAAGAGTTAATGATCGATGATCACCAGGTTACAGTTGGGTGGATCGAGATGCACGGGGAAAGAGGAAAAACTCATCTTCTTCTTCTTCTTCTTCAACTTTTTGATTGTTCTTCGAGCAAAAGGAACAAGAGGAAGACGAAAGAGAAGGAAGAGAATTTAAAAGAAGATTGCTTTGGTTGGTGCTATATAAAAGTAAAAAATTAAAAAGGAATTCTCGATTAATTCCGGAGTTAGTTGTCCTTTTTTTTTTTAAAAAAAAAATATTTATCAGATAAATTTAGAGTACAATTTAAGTATATTTCGACATAAACAAATCATTTATTTTAGTTAAAGGAGCTTTATATTGGAAAAAAAATATTAAAAGAGTAGTTAAACATTTTTTAAAATAAAAATTATCCTTTTTTATTTGGTTAATCTGAATTGTTATATTAATTTTAACTAAAATTACTACTATCTAGAAAAAATTTTAATCGAAATTATTAAAACTAAAAAAAAGATATGATAAAATTATTGCCATATGATTTAAATATTATCGAATTACCTTAGAAATAATCTTTTGTAATATGAGATTAAAATAATTTATTTTTCAAAATTTCATATTGATGGAAATTTTGTACATCAAATTGTCTTTTTTTTTTAATTAATCGCATTGTAACAATTATATCCAAAGTGTTTTGAATAAGCTGAAAATAGTTCTAACTAAAGTTAAAGCAATTTTAATTAATATTAAAGAATTTTTTTATTAATGTTTTTACCAATTATATAGTGAATTAATTTTGATTTATATTGAGAAAATAATAAGCATCTTTTAATAATTTTTCACCATGCTCTCGTTAATAAAAATAAAATATCATTTCAATTTTTATGAGGAATACATAGCAACTCATTACACGACCTGTTCATGTTGCTCGGCATCGAGTAGCATTTTAACAGGATCACAATTGAAATTCGACATGATCACGATTGCTAGCATCATGGTCGCTGGTGATCACGATCCGATCGACATCTCATGGTCGGAATTTAGTCCGATTGTGGGCGCCAGCGATCGCGATTGGATCGGATTCTAATCGCAATCCGATTGAACTCCGACTTCAATCGAATCGTAGCTTGATTCCAATCGGAATCGAGTCTGATGCGGTCGTAATCGAGGATGATGTCGCAATCGCGATCAAGTTGAACTCCGACCGTGATCCGCCACGATCATATGCATCGTGATTAGATGCAGTGGGTGCGCTACAGCGAGGATGACACTAGCGACCCAATGAGTTCAGAAATTGACTATAACATGCTCGAAGAAAATATTATGCATTCTCATTTACTACGCAATCGCATAGACCGAATATGAATATGTAAACGTCGCACAAACGATCGCACAGGATTTTAAAATAAATTAAAAAATACTCCTAATAGACAATTTAATAATCAAATATTTTAGAATTTTTCATCCCATTTAAAAAATATCTTAATATTATAATTAAATATATTTAAAAAAAATTATGCTAGCATTCCACCTTCATATTCGGGGATAAGTTTTAAGATATTTTTTTATTAGTACCAAGTATCAAGTCTCCGATCTGATTAATTTTAGGGATGTCTGATCCTGTCTCATAGATCTTCAATAGAATATTAAATAATTTCTAGATGAGATATACTCTGTCGACTATCAAAATAAATCAGAAAGTGTTCACATATTGAACAATTTCAACAGCTAAAATGTCTTAGCTAGATTTGTTATTCCATTGCCCTTGAAGAAGAAAATAATATAGCGAAAGTTGTCTGAATGAATGATAGTCGATTCTCGAAAAGCGATTCCTCCCAGTATCTTTGTTCTTAGTCTCAAAGATCTAGTGATTTACCTCTCTTACGATGACGAGGCGAATTTGGTAGGCCATTAGGTTAATGATTCGTCTTACAGATTTGTTATTCCATTTAGAAAAAAATTCTATAAATACGTTATGATTGAAAATTAAATTATAAATAATAATTAAAAATTGAATTGGACATCCTGCCGGAGCGTTGGGGGCGGCTTTAAGATTTTTGTGTTTTGATGGATAGGAGGCAAATTATTTATGTGGAAGAGGTATTTAGAATAGAAAGCGATGGCAAGTCTAATTTTAATTCTTCAGGTCAACACATATTCTATTTTAAGTCCATTTATAATAAATAAATAAATTAAAGAGTAAGTCATTGCACGTGTAACACGAACGAATAGGAGGATAGCTTGTGAATCGTGCTAAGCATTTGGTAAAAAAAGAACCGAATTGAATTACTCGAAATCAAATTAATCAATTTTTTTATTAATAAATTAAATTTTGATATTAAAATCGAATAAATCAATATTAATTCAATCAAATTTATTATTTTTTTTAAAAAATAAAAAATATTAACACATTTTAATAAAAATTTAATATTTTTTATTATTTAATAAAACAACGATTTTTAAAATTTAAAATTGAAATATAATTGATTTTTTAAAATGAACTTTGGAAAAAACTAAATTAAATTTCGAAATTAGTTTAATTTAGTTTTATTTCCGTTGGAAGAAGTTTTCTTTTATTATATATATATATATATTTTTAAAAAATAAGATTTCTTTTCCTTGATAATAAAAATAAAAAAAAATCTTTTTCATGATTCTTTATTAACACTAAAAAAACATGTAACTTACAAACATTTTTTTTTCTTCTAATGTTAGTTATATGTCCTAATCTTCTAAGATTAGGATGTTGTATGATCAATTTTTCTAGACATGCCATCAATTGAAAGTGTGGTTCGGTCTATTAGGATATGATGTAAGGATAAAAGATGAATGTCCCCATGGGCATGACACAATCATTAATCACGATACATTTTCAGAGGTCGATTCTGTCAATGATCAACAGCGTACACTGTGCGGGTGGCGATGCTCGATGCCTCCCGTCTCAGCATGGTCAACCTCCTAGTGTAGCATAGATTTATAATATACGCTGACTCAATGCTATCCTGATTCAACCTCGTCAGTTGGTGGCGCTCGTCGTGGAATTAGGCCGGCTGGCCATTAGGACTAGTAGGAAAGAGAAATCGTACCAGATATCTGATGTAAATAAAAAAAAGATAAAAGATGAAATAATTTCGTAAGCAATTAGGGTTTGGAGTTCATAAATTGCAAATTAGATATATGTAATGCTCGAACTACTAATGATTTTGATTATCTATTAAAATTCATCTATGCTTCTTAGATTTACTTTGATAGACAGTGAAAATTTTATATGGTATTAACCTATCACCTCCAAGATTTAATAATTTTGACAAAAACTTACTCCAATAACATTTTATCAATTTTGATCAAATTGAAATAATATCATTATGATCTCCTGCTCACCTACCGTGCACAGCAATTAAAGCTGTTAAATGGAGCGACCCATGGCGGGACCAGTCAACCCATCGTAAATTCAACATCTAGCAGGGAGGGACGAGTCAACCTGCCATCCTGAGGGGTTGAGAAATCTCCAATCCAACTCAATCCAAGACGAGTTACGGATTAGGCGGGCCAATCTATGGGCCAGAAAAATAAAAAAAATCTAAAATTATTAAGACGCCGAGGGCTTGAGGTGATAACCGACAAAGACGATAGAATACCATGATAAGAAAAAAATAATCTTGTAATTGAGATCCAATTATCGATCGATAATATTAGGTACCGATGTTTTTTATTCTTTCAACATTCTAAAATATCTAAATCTTGATAATATGCAAATTCAAAATTTGACTCATCCAAATAAAAATCTAATTGAGATTTTTCAGCATTTGTAATTGGTTGACTATGATATGTTATCATTTCCTATATTAATTGAAATAGTAGTAACAAAAAAAATAATTATAAATTAATTAGAGTATACTAAAAAATTTTTAGTAGAGTACTTAAATCAAATATATTTTTATTGTTTTCTCTAACCTCTCCTACACTTTGTACCGAGTTGTATGTGTGATAGAAGAAGATTATGATTATGAGCTTGTTAGTATTAGAATATTAGTAAAAAAGCTTAAACAATTTTTCTTTCACAAGTTTTATTTTCTTTTAACATTTCTCAACCCGTGGGCCAACCCAAGTCCGTCACCGGCCAATCCGTCTAGACTCGCAACCCATGCGGATTGATTCATTTAGGTCCGTCAAAATGACGAGTTGATAAAATTTCAATCTAACCCACTTAAATTACTTGGTGGAGTGGGCCAACCCAGCGGGCCAAACCCAACTTGACGGCTCTAGCGGCAGCTATGCGCGAGTGAGAAAAATGAACAATAAAAAAATTTGATTAATTGCTACAGTGTGGCTGCACAACGCGTAATTCCGTATAAGCTTACATTGGCATTTCGTGCGCGAAGACAAGAGATACACAATAATTTCCATCTCGATATGTCATTGTACATTTCCCATGCGGAGCGCTCGCTCGAACACCGCTGCCAAGCAGTCGGAATCCGATCGCGATCCGATCGGGCTCTAGTCCCGACCAGATCGCAGCCGGATTCTAGTTGGACTCCAATCCTGACCGGATCGCGGTCAATTCCGATCGAAAAAACCACAATTGTGATCACCAACAGCCGCAGCGCTAACGACCACAATTTGATTGGGTTTCGACCAAAATTCGATCGGAATTTGACCGTGGTTCGGTCAGCCGATCGACTGGTCGACTACGATGATGGTGGCGGCGACCCGACGAGTTCAAGCGTTGGCTATAGTGCGCACTCGGGGGAAGAAGAAGACGACGAAATTACTGTGCATTTCCAATTACTATATATATATATAGTTGACCAAGCCATGTGGGCGCCTGCCCTCACACGCCCACGTGGGCGGCGACCCGACGAGTTCAAGCGTTGACCAAGCGACGTGGGCGCCTGCCCTCACGTGCGCATGCGAGCGCGCATGGGCAGGCACCCATGTGATCAATAGTCTATATATATATATATATATATATATATATATATACACACACACACACATGAATTTGATATGTTGCACATCGCGCGGTGCGTGATCCACAGTAAAGGGGAATGCACTGTAATTTTCCATAACATTCAGGATCTCGACATTGCCGAATCCAATCGCAGTCTAGTCGAATCATAACTCAAATTTGACCATTTGGTTGGAGGGACGTCGATGATTGCGGCTTGGTTGGAGGGACGCCAATGACGATTCTGACGATTCAGAGGCTGAGCTATAGTGTGGATGGTGATCGACGACGAAGAATTTGTTAGAGGATCGATGGCCGACTAGAGGGGGTGAATAGCCCTTTTTGGTATATGATGGAAGTCGATCGCTTAATTGTCTACGTACAAGGTTAGCGCAGCGGAAATATGAATCTAAACAATACAATTAAGACAATACAAAAGACAATGAAGCACAAACGCTAACACCGAAGATGTAACGTGGTTCATAACCCTTGCCGCTAATCCACGACCCAATTCATTCTAGGTGAATCACTCCTAACCGAATCCACTAGATCTCTCCTTTTGCCCAAGCAAGGTGGAGGTAACCCTTCTTACAACACAACACTCCTTCTTACAATATGATTGAAAGAAATGCAAGGAGAAGGAGTAGAACTCGTGTAGGGCACTTAGGGATACTTGGGAGCATGAAGATTAACCTCTCCAAAGTCCACACCCTCTCTTTTTATAGAGAGGGATGAAATCTTCCCGTTGGAGTTTCATCAGTCGATTGCTGCATGCTAGCAGTTGACAGTCGCCTTTGCAACGACTTCTGACGACGTCTGATCCGCGATCGTCAACGTCCAACGGAAACCTTGGCAGTCGACTGATGACTTCATCAGTCGACTGATGACCTCGTAGTCGACTGATCAGTCAGCTACGAGTGCTTCTGTGCTCGTGACAACTTTTGGCAGTCGACTGCCACCTTTGGCAGTCGACTGCTGGTCGGGTAGTCTTGGTCGCACACCAGTCAAACTCATTCGGCTTGGATCAGTTCGACTGCCCATTCTTGGCAGTCTATTGGTGCCGGGTAAACCTCAAACAAGAGATTTGTTTGAGCATCCGACGGTCGGGTAAAATCTCAACCCATTTAGTTGAGCATTCGACACTTAACTTAGCCATTCGGCCAAGTTCACCTATGAACTACATTACATTTCGCTCATTCTCTCATCTCCCTTGAAGTCCCTCGCCGAAGTTCTCTTCGTCCGACCACGTCCCTCGGATGCACCAAACGCACGACTTCACAATGTCATCCTTCGTGTCTCGCCCTGAAGTCTACTTCCTTTGGCTTCACTCTAAAGCTCCTTGTTCGGCGGTCCCTCGGATGCATCAAGCGCATGACTTCCGCAATGCCCTTCACCGAGTCATGAGATGGTGAACCCACCAATGCTATCATCAAGCCAAACCCCGTGTGAATTACTAAGTCCTGCACAACTTCAACACACATATCAAATCTATAAATAACCTAACTTAAACCTTTGCCACACACATCAAAACCACATCATACATGAGTTGATTGCCCTAACAATCTCCTCCTTTTTGATGTGTGACAACCATGTTTAAGTTAGGCAAAACATTAACATAAAAACATAAGGCAAGAAAGCATGTAAATAAATATGAGTATGAAACTCCCCCTTAATATATGCAACTCCCCCTTAACACATGCTAATTTCTCCCCCTAGCATGATTAACTTAAACCCACATTTTCTCTCCCTTTGACATCATCAAAAACACTAACATATGTTATATAAGCATGATATCAAAGTCTAAAGGCAAAAAACACCAAATTCAGACTTAAAACTTGTCAAAACAGGTTACTGTGCCCGTGCACAGTGCAACAATCGACTGCTATCAACATGGCAATCGACTGACACAAGTAAATCCATATTTTCTGATTTTCTAGACGAAATTCAGAAATGCACTAAAAATTCCATAAAATTTAAAAAATCATGAAAATTTGAAAACACATTTCTTGTAAAGCCCTTTATCAATGAAAAATAGTTTTTCATGAAAATTCATTTAATTTTTCAACATTTGACAAAAACTTAAAAGTTGCAAAAACCTTCAAAGTTTTATCAATTTTAGAACCTAGTTTTCCTTGAAGTGATTTAAAACATGAATACACAGAATGTAACACAAGAAATGGTTTTGAAATCATTTGAAATATTCAACCATGATCTTTGAGCAATATGTCTATGAATTAAACATATACTTTCCCCATGATTGGTCTATTATTGCTATCATGATACTTGTACTGACCATCTAAATGCCATAGACATTAGTGGACCATTTGTATCAACCTAACATCTCACTCATGCTATGTTTTCAATCAAGTTAGCCTATAGTGAGTGTGAGATGTACCTAAGGTATTATACTTAACCATAAATTTCATGCAATTCTACCAAGGTTAAGTATTATCCTAAAACCTCATCATGATCATAAATCAAGTATTATCACTAATTGTACATTATAATTATGATAAAAGTATAACATCAAGTATAAATCATGATTTAAGCATTATCAATAATTACACATCATGATAAAACAAGTACATCATTCAATTCCTAGGTTACACATTATCATCACCCATATCATCCTAAGTCAACCATTTAACATGATATAAGTAAAGTCTACTTATGGTTGACTTTTCTAGATCTCCTAACCCTTGAGGATTGACTTGGGAACCCAAAATAGATTCTTTCCAATAGAGTTCACCAAATATTCCTTTGGGATCCATTTCCTAGCTACCATTGTAGTTTTGGCTTGACCCATAGCAATTAAACAATGGTAGACCTTCTCATTCTTGGTTCCCTTATAACCTAGACCTTTCTTGTTGAAACTTACCCTTTGGCTCCCAATTATCATATTTAGGGTATTTGAGCCAATTGCAAACTTTTCTAAGGCCTTTGTAAGAAATTCTACCTTTTCCCTTAAGGCCTTATTTTTCTCAACTAAGCATGCATCATTTACATTAGAAGAACTATCATTAACATGTGAGCATGCATTTTCAAGTTTCCCTTCTAGGGCCTTAATTTCATCAAACATGCATTTATTTTTCTTTTTAGCCCTAAACAAATCCCTAGTTAGGCTAGTAATCATAGAAACTACATCATTGGAGGGTAATTTTATTTCCTTGCTTACCCAATCCCCTTTTGATGATAATGATGATGAGGCTCCCCCTTCACTCGAGCTCCCCTCACTTGAGCTTGTTTCTTCTTTTTCGGAGGAGGTGGAATCCAAGTCTTCTATCGCCATAAGTGCAAGACTTGTGAATGCTTGGTCTTCCTCCAATGAGGATGATGGATCATCCCACGTCACCGCTTTAAGGTTGTGGGGCTTTGACTTCTTCTTTTCTTTGGGCTTCTTCTCTTCTTTCTTTTTGCCCTTCTTCTTGCTATCCTTTTTCTTCTCTTCTTCTTTGCTTTTGTTCAATAAGGGACACTCATCCCTCATATATCTCTCTCCTTGGCAATTATAGCAAATGACCTTTCTCCTTGACCTTCTTTCCCTATCATGAGATTTATTAAACTTAAAATTCTTTAAAGCACGTCTTACCTTCCTTACCATGTAGGCTTCTTCATTACTATCCATGGAGGAGGAAGATGAATCTTCATCGGATGAGGAGGGTGGCGTATCCTTCTTCTTCTTCTTTCTCTTGTCGGCCATGAGTGCTAATCCTCTTGGCTTTATGCTTGGTTCTTCAATTATACCTTCAAGCCTAGTCTCATGCAATTCTATAGTGGAGAAAAATTCTTCTAGAGTACTTACCTCTAGATTCTTGGAGATATAGAATGAGTCCACCATGGAACTCCACTTTGATGATCAAGGGAATGCATCAATGACCTTCATGATCATATCCCTATTAGAGAGCTTCTCCAATACACTAGATAAACCGTTAATAATTTCTTTAAAGCGAGAATGCAAAGATAATACCTTCTCCCCTTTATCTAGCTTGATATTATTTAGTTGAGAGCGGAGGAGGTCCCTTCTTGCTAGCTTTGCCTCGGAGGTGCCCTTATGAAGTTCTATAAGCTTTTCCCACATCTCCTTGACACTTGAACATTCTCCAATTCTATTAATCTCTTGTTGTGGAAGCACATTGAATAGGTGGTGCTTGACTTTTGAATTTGCAAGGTGCTTCTCCCTTTGCTTCTTTGTCCATCTTGACTTCTCTAATGGCTCCCCTTCTTCATCCCTAGGCAACTCGAAACCGTTTTCCATAATAAACATTATATCGAAGTCGGTTTCAAAGAATACGTCCATTCGTTTTTTCCACCAAGCGAATTCTCCTTCGAATTTAGGCGGATGAATGTTGGAGCCGACCATCTCTTGTCGTACTTGTGTTGGCGATGAGTCCACGACAAGCTACTCGCTCTGATACCACTTGTTGGAGGATTGATGATCAGCTAGAGGGGGATGAATAGCCCTTTTTCGTACATGATGGAAGTCAATCGCTTAATTGTCTATGTACAAGGTTAGCGCAGTAGAAATATGAATCTAAACAATACAATTAAGATAATACAAAAGACAAGGGAGCACAAACGCTAACACCGAAGATGTAACGTGGTTCACGACCCTTGCCGCTAATCCACGACCCGATTCGTTCCAGGTGAATCACTCCTAACCAAATCCACTAGATCTCTCCTTTTGCCTAAGCAAGGTGGAGGTAATCCTTCTTACAACACAACACTCCTTACAATATGATTGAAAGAAATGCAAGGAGGAGTAGAACTCGTGTAGGGCACTTAGGGAATACTTGGGAGCATGAAGATTAACCTCCCCAAAGCCCACACCTTCTCTTTTTATAGAGAGGGACGAAATCTTTCCGTTGGGATTTTATCAGTCGATTGTCGCCTTTGCAACGACTTCTGACGACGTCTGATTCGCGATCGTCACCGTCCAACGAAAACCTTGGCAGTCGATTGATGACTACGAGTGCTTCTGTCCCCGTGACAACTTTTGGTAGTCAACTGCCACCTTTGGCAGTCGACTGTCGATCGGGCAGTCTTGGTCGCACAACAGTCGAACTCATTCGACTTGGATCAGTTCGACTGCCCATTCTTGGCAGTCGACTGGTGTCGGGTAAACCTCAAACAAGAGACTTGTTTGAGCATCCGACGACCGGGTAAAACCTCAACCAACTCGGTTGAGCATCCGACACTTGACTTAGCCATTCTGCCAAGTTCACCTATGAGCTACGTTACATTTCACTCATTCTCTCATCTCCCTTGAAGTCCCTCGTCGAAGTTCTCTTCTTCTGACCACGTCCCTTGGATGCACCAAGCGCACGACTTCGCAATGTTATCCTTCGCATTTCGCTCTGAAGTCTACTTCCTTTGACTTCACTCCAAAGCTCCTCGTCCGACGGTCCCTTGGATGCACCAAGCGCACGGCTTCCACAATGCCATCCTTCACCGACTCAAGGACCGTGTCATGAGATGGTGAACCCACCAATGCTATCATCAAGTCAAATCCTGTGTGAATTACTAAGTCCTGCACGACTTCAACACATATATCAAATCCATAAACAACCTAACTTAAACCTTTGCCACACACATCAAAATCACATCATACATGGGTTGATTGCCCTAACAGAATTTAGTCGGAGATCGCAGGAGAGAAATACTATGCATCTACGTGTGATGGATGACTGAGATCGCATTGCGCATGAGGTACGCACCTTGTGTAGCGCATGAGTTGCGTATTGCACATCATGCACGAGTCCACACCGTGCATTGAGTATGAGTTACTGGCACACCGCAAATCTTCCTCTCTATATATACATACACACACGAAAATGTTATCACGGACACCTATTTCCTGCGCACCTGTCCGCAACTCACAGTAATGAAAAATGCACAGTGTTTCTTCATCATGAGAAGAACTCACTATTGTTGCTCGTTCCATCAAAATCCGACCGAATTGTGGCTGCTAAAGGCCACTCGTTGGGGACTGCAATTCGATCGGATTCTGACTGCAATCCGATCGAAATCCGACCGTGTTTCAGTCGAAGGGGCGTCGACAACAATCCTGATGGGTTCAAAGGTTGGATTATAGTGCGGATGATGATCGATGACGAAGAATTTGACTGGAGTCGCAGGAGAGAAATATTGTGCATTTTCCATTTACCGTGCATCTCCGTTAAATGGACGGTTAAGATGTCATCACACATGAGTCAAGCACTGATCGACACTCAAGATAATATTTCTCTCTCTATATATATAAAAATGTCTACATAACTTATCCGTGAGTACCTGTGCGTACCTCCATTATCCATCATTCGATCCCTTAGGGTTCAAGGATTGGATTATAGTACACAAACGATCAGACGGTGAATAATAGAGATGCGCATATGGAAGCTCACTTTTTTTTAATGTTTGTGCGATATTATCATGGTTAATAAAAAAAAAATCTTTCATCAACATTTTTTTAAAAAAAGAATGAAATTCATTTTAAAAAGAAAGGATGTCTGAGACGCCATACTCACCTACTTGCACAAGAGAAAAAAAAACTCAATTATAATATATAAAAATCATATTTTAAATAATAAAAAAATCGATTTTCTTTTAGAAAAAAAACCCTCTAAAATTGAATTAAAAGTTTTTTTTAAAAATACTTTTGAGCTTTTCATTTCTCTCGTGTGAAATTTTAAGGACATTGTCATATGCCACTAATTGAATTAGTAGTCTTAGTTTAATAATTCCACTAGCTTTCTCATGCTATGCGTGGAGAAATATTCTAATCCCACAAAACATTAACATTAAACATCTCCATCAAGAAGAAGATTTAGGATCCAATTAAAGCGAGAAAATTTAAATCAACACCACTAATTTACTAAAAGTGTGTAATGTAAATTAATTAGCAAGTGCTAGTCTTCTTCCTTGTCCTTGCTGTCGTTATCATTATCGTCGTCTTCAATCGTCACTAAATTTGATAGTGATTCTATCGACAATTACAACACACAAAAGGTATTAGAGATTTGTTCGGAGATACGTCGAGATAAAGTTAGGGAGAAATAAAAGGTTGTTCTCACGGTTATTAGATTTGAGTAAATTTTAAGGGAATTTGATGATCGATCAATTTATAAAAAAGATCAAACCTCTTTAAATTTGCTCAAATTTGAAGGACCTTCAAGGGACCACAAATTTCACACTAGTTCTTTAATTTAAAGTGTGTATCATTGTGAAAGTTAAAAAAAGGATAACAATAAAATTACAAGAGCCATTAGATAATATTTATTAAGTAAATGATAATGATAATAAAATTACATAAAAGGCAAAGTAAAAAAAAAAAACCATAAAATGTATATAAAGATGATTTTCATTTTGAAGGATGCAAATTTGAATGTTAAATTGAAGGTGAAATGATTAGAACCACCACAAATCTTATTTCATCTAGTATTATTTCACCTAATAATAAATATAATATTATATTTTTAGTATTTCGAATAAAAAATAAAGAACAATAAGTAGACTCAATTGCGGATCATGTCTGATACGAACCCATAATTGGGTCAGCGAGTCGATTACCTATTGACTCGGTTAAATTGGCTAGAATCGTAATCGGCTTGTCACTTTACAAGCCGATTATGATTTAGTGGGCTAAAATCCATTGAGTCGATAGGTCGAATTGTCAATTTAATCATTATTATTTTTTAAATATTGAAACTGTCGATTCCAATGACCTGAACTAGCGATTTGATCCATTGGAATCGACAGTTTGGCCCATTGGAACCGTCGATTCCAACAACTAAAATCAATAATTTTTTTTCCAACCGTGAAAATTATTTGATCATTTTTTTATCAATAACTACACTTTAGTAAGGGTTATACTCCAAATTCTATATATAGAAGGCTTATTTCATCATTTTCATACATCCTCTTTATTCTTCTCTTTGAATTATGAAATCTCAATGACTTTCGACTTCGATTTTGACGGAAGATAGTTCATTTCATTCTTAGAAGGGTAAAGAAATAATCATTTTGAATGTCGATATCAAGAATGTTCAATTTATCGATGATGAACTAGAGAAATTTTGACCATCGATACATAAGAAAGTACCGATGATGAACTAGAGAATCTTCGTCAGTCGATACATAGGGGAGTACTGAAACTTTCAATTTACCGATTGTGAACTAGAGATTTTTCGACAACCGATACACAGAAAAATATCGAAAATTTCAAGATTCAAAAAACTCTACATTTAAATCGTTTATTTTTACTAAATATTTTGAGAAAATCATTCTTCTATCCAAAGAAATGCGGACAAAATGTTAGTACTGCACTGCTTCCTATAAGTTCAAATCAGATGGTGATTATGGGTCATTGAAACGACACATCAAAACAAAGCACCTGATGAAATTTGAGATCAAATATTCTCAAATGCAACTCTTCAGATTTTCATCTTCCCCTAAAAATACCAATATAAATTTATTTAAATATTTTGATATTAAATTAAAAGAATCATTAGCTAAATTTGTTTCTATAATTTTTTTTTAGTTTTGCATCTAAATTTACTTTTGAACATTTTTTGTAAGAAATCTCTTAACTCATTTATTAAATATATTCTACGAACTATACTTACCCAATTAAAAAATAAAGTCAAGAAAAAATTAATTAAAAAATTTAATAAATTAAATAATAAAGTATCTTTGTGTTATGATATTTAATTTATTAATATATGTGTGATCTACTATTGGATAGATAACTCCTAGTCAATTTAAAAATATTTATTAATATATCAAATTTTTGTCGAATTATACATTCCTCATACTATTTTTTAATTATTATATTTAATTAGAAAAAATATGAATAACAATTAAATTATTTTTAATATTATTTGATAATATGCTATTTCTCTGGTGCAAAAGATTAGAATCCGTCAATTTAACAGCCCCTACTAGCTCGCCTTCGGACCATTATAAAGGAGGTAAATCACGATAGACCTTTGACCCTTGAGACTAGTAACTAGCGTATGGAGAGACGACGCCCTCGCATTTGCGAGGGATTGATATTTCTAATCTAATAAGTAGAACTTAAAATTATCTATCAGCATGCTATTAATAGTGCATTACTTCAAACTTAAGCTCAACATCATATCCTCGAGCTTCGAAATGAATTCCCGAGTGCCAAACTTAGGCTGCATTTGGTTTCCACCCGCATTTTCTATTTTTCGTATTTTTTCATTTTCTAGAAAATGACTTTTCCACGTTTTCTATTTTTCCAAAAAATGTTCTCTCATTTTCTAGAAAACAAAAGTGAAAAACACAAATCAAATAATATTTTTCATAATTTCTAATTTTCCCCGAAAGTGAAAATAGAAAATGCCGTATTTTTCACAAACTAAACGCAACCTTAGCTTGTTGGTCTAGAGGAGTTGAATGCGCCAACTAGCGTTTTTAAGAGGAGGTTACATAATTTTTAGTTTCTATTGCAAGCCATTTCTAAAATTCATTGCTAAGGGCCCCTATACAACCGTTGGATCCGACTAGCCTATGACTTAGACTGCATTTGGTACGATGTAATGTAATCAAATTTGTAATGTAATATATATTACATTACTATATTTGGCTAGTGATTGGTGTATAATCTTTGAGTACAAAAATGATTTCATTCTTTTATTTGGTGTCCATTATTTATTATAAGGAATATAATTCATATTATTATAAAATGACAAAAATATCCTTATAATTTCGTCTGAATGTAATCAAAATCTCAATTAATTCCTTGTGACCGTCATCACCATCGTCTCGATTTCTTGTCACCAGACCGATAGCCATGTCGTCATCGACCTCCGATGAGTGGTGATCGACAACCGCCTACCAATTGATCGTCGACGACCGACTAACAACCGAAGGTCAATCGACCGATCGATGATCTCGACTACCAATTCGATCGCCGATCAGTGGTCGACCGCCGATTGATCGATCATCGATCGCCGCCCGTTGATCACCGCTTGCGCTTGTTGGTCGACCGACGACTGATGATCGGCTGGCGATCGATGATCGACCGTTGGCAGTCGACAGTTGATCACTGACTAACCGTCGGTCAGTCATCGATCGACCGTCGACTGTTGATCGTCGATCGTCGATCGCCGATCGCCGGTTAACGGTCACCGATCAAGCACTGATCATCGATTGACCGTCGATCGTTGATCGACCAGCGCCCGCGTATCGTCGATGGCTCGGCGAAGGATATATTTGTCATGATAAATATTGAATCCATAATATAATTAAATTATATAATTTTTCCCTCGTAATCTAGATTACGAATATTGTATTCTCTTTTGTAATCTGATTACATATATTACGTCTTTAAAATATTATCAAACAAATTAATCTATCTTGTAACATAATCTTGATTATATATTACAAGATTGATTATCTCTCACCAAACGCAGCCTTAGATTCAACGGAATCAAAAGACTATAGAGGAGCCCTAGTTGAAAATCTACAAAACAACACTTATTCACTATACAACCATTCGGTCCGACTAGCCTAAGACTTAATTCAATGGCCCTCTATAACGATTCCCAGATCATCCACGACTCTACATTGTCCTGTGTAAAGCAAGTTGAAAATCTACAACTAAATGAAGGCAAGGAATGCATGTTTCTTGTCTCCTTGATCAAGCTCTTCTTTTGGTGAACTGTCAAGCAAAGCCAACAACATGCATTATGGAACACCCTTCACACCAAAGTGGACCTACAAGAACCCTACAAAACATCACTTATTCCACAACAGTGAATTGCTCTAGCTGGAATTGTCTTATCTTGCTGCAGCCTAGAAAAATCACACAAAAAAAATCTTGCAACAATTTGACGGTCAAAGAGTTCCTGAACTCATCAATTTGGTTTTCTATGTGCGCATATATAGACTTCTATGACATTCCTTCCGAGGCCAAGAATTATAACAAGTAATTAATGGATTCAATGGACATCTTGAATTATTAGAATCGTTAAAAAAGAGCCCCCTTTTTCATACACTGCAGCTGCTATAGCGTGTTAAAATAAATCATTTTTCTTTTTAGTTCAACTTGGTTAAAAATCTATATAGAGAGCACTTTTATATATATATAAACTCAATATCAACTTGATCAATATTGTTTAAATTTAATCAAAATCACTTTAAAAGGTCAAAATCATCGTAAAAACAATTGTCATTGCCAATTAATGGCTGCTATAATAACAATTTTACAATGATTTTGGCTTTTAAAAGTGATTTTGACAAATTTAAGTAATATTGAACAAGGGGTGCTCTTTTGGTGATTTTCATAATTAGGGGCACCCTTTTAAGTTTTGCCCTTCCTTAGGTCTAGATTACTTAGACCTAGTTTGCAACAGTGAACATGTTCTTGGCTCTTATATTTTACAGCTACATATTCTACAGGAAAGATGTTCTTGGCTCTTATATTTTACAGCTACATATTCTACAGGAAAATTGTAGTCTTCTCATTATTCTGGGACCTTCACAGAATTTAAGCTGTTTTCCCCCTTATCAGATAGCATTCACAACCATTCTAGTGCTTTGTATTCTATTAAGACCTGCTTTCAATTAATAAGAAAAAAATGTGAGGATAATTCTAGCCGAACATGGTAAGGAACTTATGTTTGCCTTAAGAACTTCAGTAAAAATTCTGGAACTTCTATCTAGAGACCACTGCAACAATGACTTTTCAAGAACACTTAAATGAATGAATTGATTGATTATGGCACACTACAAGAAGTCAGTCCTACTTTTTGCCTCATTCTAATTACTAACAGCTTACCTGAATACCAAGCAAAAAAAAGAGTTTTCCAAGTTGATTTTGCCAAGCAATGAACCAGAAATCTAATTAATTTGAAGAGAAAATAGGCACATGAATGTCCGTTTAACCTCAAATTAACAAAGAAAGAAACAGGCAAGCTTAGTTGAATGATACAGGAGAAGAAGACAGTGGCATCACCTGCGAGGAACTTGAATGTTGATGCTTCTCTCCATCTCTGATCTTCTCGATCGCTATGCTGATGAAGTTAGATCCATCATCTTCTTGCTCACATCCCATGTTTTGCTTCTCCAAGTTGCTAACCACCTCGGCATTTGCATCAGCCTTTCCTGCCTCTTCCATCAGCAACTTCCTGTAAAATTTAAGCTCGGCATCCTTCAAGAACTTGAATTTGGGCGACGGTGAGGACCACATCCTGGTGAAGTCTTCTTCCGGGTTGAAATTGAATGCATTTCTTGTGCACGGGCTCACGGAGGGGGAAGTGGACAATGGAGTGTGATCAGCGGAGTCGAACAGATCATTTAAGGTGTTTCCTCCACAGCATTTCGAGCTCCTCCTTCCTGTGGACCTGCCATCCTCAGACTCCAGGTCCTCCTTTGTCTCCTCTTTGATGGTGAAGAGAAGCCTCGGAGGACCTGCGAGGCTGTAGAGCCTCAGGAGCTCTGCCTCCATGGTGTCTTTGCTAGGGTTTAAGTGAAGTTGATCAGAATGGGTGGCTACATGCGCTGAAGTAGACCTCTCTTGCTGGTGGATAGCCATGAGTGATGGACTTTTCCAGGTCCAACAGAAGGGATACTGAAGCTTTTTGAGAGGAATGCTGCAGTTTTCATCGATGTCTGCGTTGATTCTCTTCTTCCTCCAGAACAAGTAGAATGATGTAACCAGAGCAAAGAAGAGGAAAATCGACACCAAGCTCAAACCAACGATCAAACTAGTTAAAGGTCGCATCTTTCCTTCTAAAATCAAACCCTAGAAATAGGCTAATCTGACCAATGTGATGCCGATTTTGGAGAACTCAAGAAGAAGAAAGGATCGAGAAACTAGATCGGCAGAGTTTCAGACCCTACAAAAACGGATCCTTTGAGAAAATAAAATCATCGCAAAAATCACAATCTGAGACTCGTCTCTACGGATAGAACGAGAAGAAAACCAAACCAGCGACAAGAAAAATCTCAGCTTTTGCAGAAGAAACCAAAGGAACACCGATTCCTCCACGAAGACTCAAAGAGCTGAGAGCTTTAGGAATCATAATTCTTCTGCGCTTCGCCTGGGAGTCGCCTTCCGCTCGATTCCTCTGCCGATCTCGAGAGCTGCTCGCATGGCGACGGAGCGGACAGTGAAGCGGCTCCGATGGATAAAAAATATTTCAAAATTAAACATAAAAAATCGAAAAGGAAAAAAAAATACAATAACATCCAATGGGAAAGAGCCATCTGTCGATGCCTTTTGTCGGAATGTGTAGAAATATCACAAGAAAATCAACGGTTGTGATTTTGTTTAGAATCCAAGTGGGTTTGAGATTGATTCAAGCGGGTCCGAGTCAGTATCAACTGAACCGGGGCGGAATTAGTACATATTGAACCGGCGATCTCCATCGGCGTCGTCTCCTTTTTATTGCAAGCTTCTATAACATTAGAGCATCTCTAATGGTGGGAACTATTGGAGAGCTCTTTTGTAGTCTCTACTATACCACAACAACGTCACATCAAAAATGAAAAATCCTATTCATCTCTTCACTATAAAAAACCTTTCAACAATTTTTTTATAGGATCCATTCATTTTTATCAAATATTCATTTCTTTTAACTAAAAAAAAAAAGGAGCAGCTCCCCAAGTAAGGAGTCGCTCCCGCTCTCAGTTGGGAACCACTCTCTCCCACAATGGGAGAGAGCAGTCCCTCCCATGTCAGTTCACTCAGTGGGAGTTTAAAGGAGCTTCCACTGGGATGCCCTTAGATTATTCTGTCTATGCTATTTTCTCCTTTGTCTTCTATTGCCTTCTTTGTTGTCTTACATGTGAACCTTCAGTGGCAGAACACCCCACTTAAATTCTCAAGTGCTATGGAAAAATCACAAAATGCTAATGCAGGCGTATTTAGCAGTTCAATTAAGAATCTTATGACATGATCCTGCCTTTTTCTGAGCCTTGATGAAGAGCAATTGAGGTATCCAACAAGAATTTTGATACTCCTATAGCCTCCTGACATGAGTATATTGTATTTCATATCTAAATAAGAAGAAAATATGTTGTCCAAAAGCTCCCACAAGCTGCTCATGATCACCTCCATGAACATATTTTATTATGTGCTTCAACAGAGAATTTTCAATGGAAAACACTGTCTCTTGTGTTCTCTTCCATGATTGTGGTCTAGATCATAGCCAGGTCATGGTCCACACCATGATCGTGGAGTGCCACCACCACAACCTAAATAATTAGGGTTTTTGAATTTTTTTTTTTAAATTTTTCTTATTTGTTTCAAACTTTTCTCCTTTCCTAAGATATTTAAACATGGACTAAAGCTCTTGTAATGATGATTATTTTGGTTTAATAAAGTTCTTTTGTTTAAACCTAGAAGCGGTTCCTCTTTGTTTATGAATTTCCTCCTCTTTTAATTACTCTGTAATCTCTATTCTAACTTCGCACATGGAAGGATCTCTATCCCACTACCCCGCTTGCATAAGTTGGTATGAGAGTCCTAAATCCATGGAGGGTCATCATGGTCATGGGCATGGTCATGGTCATGGTCATGATAGACAAGTTCTGATTGAGGAAGCTTCATGCCAAGATCGAACTCCGTACGAGCTCATCAAAGATCTATAGAGATAAGTCACAGAATTATTTCAGCGTATATCAATATAAGATCTTAAAAACCGTGAGGTATGTAATCGATTCGCTACTTCAAGTTTTGAAAACTCATCATCAAGATCACCATGGTCGTGAAGAATAATATGGAGATATTGGTTTTTGTGTTGAGCTTCTTGAGTTTTTCGGCATCGTATATGCAGAAAATTTTAGTGATTGGATTAACGAAGTTAAGAAAATTTTTAATTTCAAAGAAATTCCTGATCGTGCTAAAGTAAGATTTATAGCCATGATGCTCATAGGTCGAGCCTTTACTTGGTGAGAACAATCACAGTGCTCATGCAAGAGATAGACTAAGACCAAGATTATTAATTGAGAAAAGATAAAAAGGAACAAAGATGAAAGGTCATTCCCTTCCTTTTAGTTATACTCAATCGTTATTTCCATGTCTTCATACTTTGAGACAGGCCACTCAATCAATCAACGAGTATACAAAAGAGTCTTTCCAGCTAGTCACTCATAACGATTTATGTGAGATGGAGGAACAATCCATGTCGGTTGAAAAGGACATGGGTGACCCCATCTATGATGAGAATGGAATTGGCGAGATAATATACAAAGATGGACACGAGGGCATCGAGTGCCAAATTCTATTGGGCGACCCCATCTATGATGAATATGACATTGATGAAGTACTTTATGGAGATGGGCCCGAAAAGACTAACGAGTAGCCTTGGTTGGTTGAAAAAGACATGAGTGACTCCGTCTACGATGAGAGTGACGATGACAAGGGGTTGGTGCAATCAACCCAGGTCACGATTGACCAGACTCGAGTATCACTTGAGTAGTATTTTAATATTTGCAAATATGATTGACAATATGATTGTCATAGGAAAATCCAATTCATGGGTAGTTGACAATGAAAGTTCAAGCCATTCTCTTCGCTAGCGACATCGACCGTTAGTGAACCTCCGTGTACCACTCCTTCCCCCACCTCTACTTCCTCTCCTCCCGTAATAACATCACTTCTACCTTCCTCACCTCCTTCTGACATTGCTCATTTCAATGAGCCATTAGAGGCACTCGTTCTCATTCTGATAGTGCATAACCCTAAATCCTCTTCTTCCTCCCCTTCTTTTTATGAAGAAGCTACTGTGCACTTTTCCCCATAGCGTCTGTGTCTTCCCCTTTAGCCTCCTTTCCATATCCTTGCCTCCTTCACCCTCAGTTTTTTTAGCCCCTGCCTCTCCGCTACCCCTAGAGGGTCTAAATTCTCCTTCACCTGCATAGAACCCTAATTCCTCCCCTCTTCCTTTTTCTTTTGAAATAGATATTACTCTGGATAATAATGACTTGTCTCCGGTTACCCCTTGGATATCTTCCCCATCACCCCACCTTTCTTTACCAAAGATCTCTATAGGCTCTTCCCCAAGTCTTCATTATGTTGTCATCCCCTCATCCTTCTCTGAGGTTCCTATTCCTCTCCTTTCTGAGGCAATTAAATATTCAAAATCAACAACCTCATCCTCCACTGCTGTATTTGCCCCAATGCCACCGCTCTCCCCTTCTTCTCCTTCATTATCTTTGAGAGATTTACGCATCCTTCATCAAGAGGAACTGACACATCGGATGGAAAGTATGCAACACACCCTTGAGTTAGTACACTCCTTTAAAATCTTTCTTCATTTATTCTGGGATGATTTCCTCTTTTAACCCCCATTGTACAGGCTATGACAAACTATCAAGAATTAAGGCACTCCTTATCCCAGTTTTAGACCCAACTCCAGTAGCAAGCTTCTCTACATACTCAGGCTCAAGAGGCAACCCCCCAAAGAGAAGATTCTCCAAGAATTAGCTTTGTGTTGTGCTCAATTGACAGAGGCCCATTTGCAACAAAGAAAAATGAAGAGATCATATCATACTTAAGGGTCTAAGTAAGTAAAGAAATTTGCAGGAATTCAAATCTGTAAGCAAAAAGAGACAAAGCTTTTTCTCAAATGCATAAACATGAGGTTTCCTTACAGCAAGTCAAGCATGAAGTTGCCCGTTCCATGACCCATTCAACAACTGTCAGAGATATTTCAACTTCTATATGCCAATATGTTGTGAATATGTCCAAGATTATTCAACAAGATCATGCTTCTCATGCCCGTGACATGCAAATCATCACCAACACCTTGAGTCAAACACCTCGCCAATGCCATCGTATTCGTCAAGACTTTATAGAACATCGTGAATGTTGTATTAAATTTCGACAAGATGTAAAGACTTCTAAGGAACAAAGATAAGAATGTTTGAAGCCCCTTACACAAACTACTTTCCAAGATGGTTTTAACGAAGTCGTCTGACAATATTCAGAGCAAGGATTCCCCCTGCTTAACAACCAGTTCCCTTTTTGAATTAGGAAGTTGGTTTCAGACGTTATCCTTTTGAGCATTTCAAATTGTAATCTCACCTTGTCATTTTCATATAGTTGAAAATATTGTGGATCATTGTGATATGAAGGTCGATGCTATATTGCAACTTTCTCGTTCATTGACAGTACAAGTGCGCAAGTATAATATTGAGAATTCTTTCTTTTCATGTGTTTTGTTTATATCTCCTTATCTTCAACAATAAAAATACTTCAAGTGTGACACATTCCAAGGCCTAGGTAACTCTTTACCTTCAGAGTCTTGGAGGTAGTAGGTCACTCCAGCAACACACCGAGTTATCTTATACGACCCTTCTAAATTAGGAGCTAGTTTTTTTGGGTCTCCTGCATGGTTAACTTTGCCTAGAACCATGTCTTCTATTTGAAATGTTCGAGGTATCACCTTTTTGTTGAAGACTTGTTGTATTCTCTGCTTATATGCTTCATCTCGGATTCGAGCTTGCTCTTGTTTTTCTTCTAATAGATCTAGCTTAGTACTTCTCAATATTTAATTCTGTTATGGTTCATAAGCTTGGACTCGGACACTGTTTACAAGAGCTTCTATAGGGATAACTGCTTCAGTCCTATAAACTAAACTGAAAGAAGTCTCTCCTATTGCTATCTTAGGTGTAGTTCGGTAGGCCCACAATATTCCTGGGAGCTCATCCACCCAATTTCCCTATTTAGCTAGTAATTTAGCCTTCAGTCCATGAATAATAATCCTATTAACCACCTCCACCTTTCCATTAGCTTGAGGATGAGCCACTGAGGCGAAAACATGTTGAATATTAAGACTAACATTATTCTTGAATTTTCTGGCCTTGGAACTAGTGTCTATTGTCATTGACCAACTTTCTTGGAATTCCATACCTATAAATAATATTCTTCCATAAGAATTGTATCACTGCCCCTTCTGTGATCTTAGCTAGAGGTTAAACTTTCACTCATTTGGAGAAATAATCCACAACTATCAACAAAAACTTCTTCTGTAATGGAGCCGTAGGCATCAGACCAACTATGTTCATCCACCATTGATCGAAGGAACAAGAAGCGACTATGGCCTTCATCAGCTCGGCTGACCGGTCCGACCTGTCGCTATGCATCTGATAAGCCTGGCAAGTATTGACTAGGTGTACAACATCTTGATGGAGAGTCGGCTAAAAGTATCCAACCAATAATACCTTCTGAGTCAGAGCTCGACCTCCTAAATGGTTGCTACAACATTCCTCGTGTATCTCCCTGAGTATCCAATCAACATCTTCCCTCCTGAGACATTTCAATATGGGCCTGCCAAATGATGTTTAATATAAACCCCATCAATAAACACAAAGCGCTTCACTCTTCTCATCAAAGATGATGCCTCTCTGGGATCCGATGGGACACTTCCTTGTTGGAGATAGGTCATTATATCTGTCCTCCAATTAGGTATGTGGCGGCCTTCAACCATCACCTCTTCCACGCTACATACTACTAAGGAATGAGGAATCTCCATGCATAAACACTACAAAAAAACATCAAATTGGCAACGAAATTTGGCAACGAAAATAATTTGTTGCAAATCTGCGACGAAATTTGTAGATTTTTAAATTTCGTCGCAAATTAGTAATAAAATTTCCAACAAAAATTTTTTTGTTGCAAAATTATTTAAATTTCCAACAATTCATTTTCGTCACAAAATTGGTTGCAAATTTGCGAAGAAATGATTTTCCGTCGCAAATTTGCTACGAAAAATCAAATTCGTCGCAAAAATTTGCAATGAATCCGGATTCGTTGCAAATTTTCTGCCAAATTTGGCAACGAAATATTTTCATTGGACATTTTCAATTATTTGGAAAAAAACAACGACGGGATAATTTTGCGACGAATTTTATATTCATCGCTAATTTGGCAATGAATTTTATTTTCGTTGCTAATTTTGCGACGAAAAATAAAATTCGTCATAGAATATTGCGACGAAATATGAATTCGTCGCTGAATTTGCAACGATTTAATAATTTGTTGTGAATTTTTGCGACGAATATTAAATTAGTCGCAAAATTGGCGACGAATATTTGATTCGTTGCCAAATTCCTAATTATCATTCATTTCCCCACTTTCCCTTTCTCACACTCTGATATGATCGATCCTCCCCTTCGGTACACATCTTCCTCCTCCTCTTCCCCGCCTTCCTACCGGAGCAGTATTCATTCAAGGCCCGCACACGATCTGACAGTGCCGTGGATAACCTCGGCAGCCGCAGCCCGCCGCCATGCGCTCGCTCGGCCGCCGCCGCGCTGAAAGCAGTATCAAAGGCAGGCAGCGGCATGGGTAAGGCTTTCTCGCGAGCTCGGCCGCTCGTTGCTTACCAGCCAGCGCCCGCGAAAGAACGCGATTGTGCTCGCGGGCGGCCCCGCGAGCCTCGCTGGCTGTTTCGCCGCGGCACCTCGGCTGAGTCAAGATCGCGGCTCTGCGCGGCGTCCCGGCTGAAGCTTGCAGCCGTGTGCTCGCGGTGGCCCCGCGAGCCGCGAGCTCGCGGCGTTCGCGGCCGCGGGCGACCCGCTTCGCAGCGGCCCAGCGAGCTCGCGTCGTGCTTTCGCGGCCCGCTGAGCTCGCGTCGTGCTCGCGGCGGCCCCGCGAGCTCAGCGTCGTGCTCGCGGCGACCCGCGAGCTCGCGTCGTGCTCGCGGCGGCCCCGCGAGCTCGCGTCGTGCTCGAAGCGGCGGCCCCGCGAGCTCGCGTCGTGCTCGCGGCGGCCCGCGAGCTCCGTCGTGCTCGGCGGCCCGCGAGCTCCCGTCGTGCTCGCGGCGGCCCCGCGAGCTCGCGTCGTGCTCGTGGCGGTTCCGCGAAGTCGTGTCATGCTCGCGGTGACTCCGCGAGGTCGTGTCATGCTCGTGGCGTCACTGTGAGCATGAGGTGCGACCGTCGCAAGTTCGATATCTTGCCGCGAGCTGGTGACAGCCCCGCGAGCATGCGTCGTGCTCGCGGCAGGTTGACATGTGCTATCGCGAGCTCACGCACGTCAAGCGCATGCTCGTGGCAGTCGCCCCTGCCTCATCCTTCGGCGGCAGGGGCGATGCTCTTGCCGCGTCGTTGCCCTCTACTGTGTCATTCGCGCGACCAACGACTCTATCACGCTGACCCTTCTGTGTCGTTCATGCGGTTAGGATCGACGGGTTTATTGTGCTGATGGCTTGACTGGGTCGTTCACCCAGCTAGGACGTTGTTCTAGGCGTGTGGGTATAGTTCATCGTCGCCCCTGGATCGACACAATTATTGTGTCGACTTTGGATTGTGCATAAAATGTCAACATGTTATTAAAATTAAATTATTTAAATTATGTAATGTGTAATATAAATAAAAATTAATATTTTATTTTTATAGGTTTATTGTACTTCGTCTTTTCAGGTGATTCGCGTGTTTGTAAAGTCTTCTATTGTGAGCTCATCAGTTGCTTCCACAGGGTAGGCATATTGTATATTCTAAAATTTATAGCATTATCATTTTATAATATATATAATTAATGTTTGATTTTATGTATTTCTTCTTCGGAGATTTTATTGTTATTTTTTTTCTTTACATTACTTTTTTGTAGGTTTCAAATTTTATGATACAATCAGTACCTATGTTGATCCATATATTTACAGGATGCCACCAGTCTTTGAGAAGAAGACCAGTAGTTTCTTATAACTCACAATTTTTTTCTTCACTTGATTTGTATCACTATCTATATGTAGTATCTTAACTTCTCCCGTCGAATTCTAGCCTTCAACTTTCCTTTGGCTTAAACTCGGAATCACATCTAGTAACATGACATGAAGAGGATTTGCCAAAATTGTTCTAACTTCTTATGTCGTCCAGGACATAAGAGTCACTTCAGGATGACACAAGAAGTTAGAACAATTTTGAGAGATTCTTTTCGTGCCATGTTACTAGACATAATTCCGAGTCTAAGTCAGAGGAAAGTCGAAGCCGAGAATTTGACCGAAGAAGTTAAGATACCACATATAGATAGGGATGCAAATTGAGTGAAGAAAAACATTGTAAGTTATAAGACGTTAGAGAATTTTTTTGATATATTGGTAGATTATTTCGGCGTCTAGTACTGCAAATAAAATATGGTAAGTTTTTTTCATATTATTCATTATACATTCGATGAAGATGCGATTCTTTTTTACTTTATTATTCTAATAATTATGATTGATAGTTTCGACGTGGCAGTTATAGATGGAATAGTGATGGAAGAATACTCTCTTCCTCTGCTTCAACCCTTGTATCGGCAGGACATGTGTCTTCGACCCCTTCTTTAGCTGTAAGATCTCCTTCTCCAGTTGCAGGATCTTTGGTTCTCCAGCTGTAGGATCTCCTTCTCCAGTAAAGATCAATTGTTGAGAGGGAAGATATGCGAGAGTTGAGGATGGTAGTTATGTTTTAATTTTATACCTAAATATTTCTTGACCGGTTACATTCGATAATTTTGTATTATAAATTTAATACGATGAATAGTTTATTATTTGTATTGATGAATCATTTTGAATGATTAGATGTATATCAAGTTTGATATGTGAATTTTTATATATTGTTAGATGTGTTTGGAGTAAAAATTGTAAAAATAGTAAATTATATAATAGTGTTTTTTTTCATAATATTTTAAATTTGCGACGAAAACAAGATTCATTGCAAATTTAGCCACGAAAAAAAAATTCATCGCTAATTTGGCAATGAAAATATAATTTTGTCGCAAAATCTACGACACCGATTGGTGATTCTTGTAGCACCTTCTGAGAACCTTTGTAGCACACGTCGATCGATGGTATTCTTTAGTTGACTGGCAATGAATATTTTGCAACGAAATTTTTTTCGTCAGATTTGCAATGAAAAATATTAAATGCAAATTTATTTTTATTCATGAAAATATATTTATTAGACTTTTGTGACGAACTATATTTTTGTCACAGATTTGGCGACGAATATAAATATTAATCGATAAATTTAGCGACAAATAACTATTTTCGTCGCCAAATTTTTGTGATGAACTTTTTTTTTTGTCGTAGATTTGGCAACAAACTATTTTTTTGTCGCAGATTTGGCGACGAACTATGTTTCGTCGCTAAATTTAGTGATGAATAGTTATTTTCGTTGCTAAAATTAGCGACAAATAGTTATTTTCGTCGCTAAAATTGGAGACGAATAGTTATTTTCGTCGCTAAATTTTTACGAAGAACTATTTTTTCGTCGTATATTTGGCGATGAACTATTTTTTCATCGCAAATTTGGTGATGAATTATGTTTCGTCGCCAAATTTGGTGACGAATTTTACAATGGAAATTTTATGCATTGCAATTTTTGTGACGAATTTTTTGTTTTCGTTGCCAAATTTAGTGGCGAATTAATTCCAATGAAAAAAAAATTGTTGAAAAAATATTTTCAATGAATTTTTAAAAATTGTCGCCAAAAATTGCATTTTTTGTAGTGAAAGGATCCCGAGATTTCCATTCAGTTAATGCACTAGCTAACTGAGTCAATTCGTTCGCTTTCATATTCTCCTCCCTCGAGATTTGTTGTTAATGCAACTCTTGAAAATGAGTCTTCAACTTTTCAAAAGCCTCAAAATACCTCTGTAATCTTTCTTCTCAGACAGCGAAAACACCTTGAATCTAAGAAACGACCAACTAAGAATCTGAGTGCACTATGACTGAGTCGGCTCCTACTGCTCGAGCTGCTTGTAATCCAGATAAAATAGCTTCATATTCGACTTCATTGTTAAATGTTTTGTACCCCAATCATATGGCTATACGGGTTTCCTCTTCTAAAGGAGACATCAACAACACCCTTACTCCACTTCCTCCAACCCCTGAAGATCCATCTACAAAAACTCTTCATATGATTGCCTCTTCCTTTCTCTTTGCTGAGTTGTTTTCAAGATTCACTGGCACCTCTGCTAAAAAATCAGCTAGAGACTAGGCCTTAATAATAGTTTGAAGATAATAGTGAATGCCATAAACACTCAACTCTATAATCCATTTGGCCAATCTTCTAGAAGAATTAGGCTTAGTGACCACCCAATCTAACTCGTTGGTCATCCACACATTCACTGGATAAGTTAGGAAATAAGGTCTCAGTTTACAAGCAGTCAGTACCAAAATATATGTCAACTTTTCTAACCTAGTATACCTCAGCTCGGCTTCTTTTAATATATGACTTGTATTGTAATATATCGGAATTTTTTTTTATAATAATAATAAATTTAAATTAAAAATTTAATATAATGTAATATGATAATAATGAAATTTAAAACGTGATAAATAACATAAAATTTATTTATTTATTAAAAAGGAAATGTAATTATTTATTAGTATGTTGGTTGTTAATTATGGGATAAGATTTTATTAGATTGGGTGAGATCAAATTAAGGTTAATCAATATGTTGATTAATTCGGTTAAGTTTAAAATTATATAACTTAAAAACCTAGGTAGATAACCCTAAGGTTATCTAAATCAAGCACTAGGTATATAATTAAACCTAGGTATATAATTAAACCTAGGTATATAATTAAACCTAGGTTATAATGCTTCTTAAACTTTAATTTAGGGAAACCCTGTTTCCCTTCTCGCGATCGAGCCGCCGCCGCTCGAGTTTTTCCCCCCCTCGCGTCGTCTCCCCCTCGCGCCGTCTCCCCATCGCGTGGCCTTCCTCTTCCGATCCCGAGTCGCCGCAGCAGCAGGTCGTATTCTCCAAATGTCGATCCGATGCGGGACTGGCGATGCTACGGTGCCCTCCTCTCGAAACCTTCTGTCGTGCAGCGAGTCGCTTCCTCCCCACCCTCTGTTTTCCCCAATTTCGTGAGCACCGTCGCCGCCCTCGGCCACGTCCTGCTCATTTCTGTCGCCTACGACGTTGCAGATCCGACACTGCCAGCTTACCTCTGTCCGCTGCGGCCTGCCCCACATTGCGGCCAGACTTTGTCATTGCCCTTGCAGGTGACACCCTTGGCACGCAGCCAACGCTGACCATCTTCGGGTCGCCCTGTGCACAACGCTCGTTGCCCCCTCTGCTTTTGGCGGTAGCTCCTATTCTGTAGCGAGAGCTCACAACGGGATTTGCAACTGCCGACGTTAGGTCTGAGAGGATGGCTTCGGAGCGAAATGAGAAATGGGATGACGGGCAATCTGACAAGGAAGACCCTTCGGTAGATTTTCTCTGCTTGTTCTGTAGTCGAGATTGAGCTATGTGGAGGTCCTCTTTGACCATTGTCGTTGTTTCTGATAACGAATGCCGCTAAGGTTTTGGAAATGCCTTCTGGTGAAACTAGGGATATTGGGTGGAATCACGTTGGTTGCATCTTCAAGAAACAAAACCGGATAAAATCCCTTGATGATGTTGAAGACATATAGACTAATTGCGTTGGGATGATCAGGAAAGGATAAAGAATTATGTTGAGGGTGGAGCCTCAGGTGGTAGTACAATTGCAACTACAATTGCTGATAAGGAGTGTTCCCTTGAAGTTCCCAAACTTCTCATGCTACCGGCAGACATTGTAGCCAGAAGATTCTATTCGGAGTCGAAGCAACTATTCGGATTGGAAGATAACTAGGACGCTCTAAAATCAGAGGTGGGTGGATTCTATAAATTTCAGAATTTAGTGCATATTTATATTGGTTATATTGGTTATGCTATTTTCTTAGGTTGGTATCATATTTTCACTTTGTGATTTGTCTAGCGTTGTTTTAACCTTATATCTGATAGACTGTGAAATTTTTAGATTGTTGGTTTATCGTTAGCATATGATTATAAATTGCTATTACTGTTATACGTAGCTAGTTATCATTGAAATAGAAATGATTAGGTATTATCGGTAGAGGTTTACCACTTAATTGTTTGACTAGTATTAGGATTAGACTAGTAGAATAATATGACTAAAATAAATAAATTCGTAGAAGGTACACATATAGGTTCTTTGATTCTCTAGATCCTAGTGCATGATGACATGATTACATGACTTACGTAGTTTAGGATATATATATATATATAGGCATCTGATGCTTTATTTAGTATTGCCTTGACTTTGTCCTGACATGACCTCCTTAGTTATACAGTAATTAGTTTCAGCTATTGATCTCCATAAATGTGTTTTTGCTGTTATTATTGGACATCATGGTTAAATGCTTATTTGGTTATATATTGTCGCGATTGATATCATGATTGAGATTAGTAGATAGTATAACTTAGGTGAGGTGATTCCGTAGGGGCGGATCTTAGGAATAAATTTGGTTATGTATTGTCGCGATTGATACCATGTTTGAGATCAGTAGATAGTATAACTTAGGTGAGGTGATTCCGTAGGAGCAGATCTCAGGAATAAAACAACATTAGTAGAATCCTAGGTGTAATAACTCAGACGTGCTCGTTGGTATAGGGTCCAATTGCTATAGAGATAGTATAATTTAGATAAGGTTATCTCTTAGGAGCGAATCTAAGGAATGAAACGACAATGATATAACCCTAGGTGTTGGAATCCTAGACATAATAATTCGGACATACTTATTGGTGGATGTTGTTGGTATAGGTTTGATCTACTTATTGGTTCGGTGGATATTGTGATTGAACTATCAGAGGTGGTATGATCCTTAGAGGGTATATACTGTTTTCTCCTATTTCGGCTGTCAACTAAGTCTCTCATTCGTAGTTGAGAAAGTTTACAGTAGAGTTTTCTATAGTTGCTTTGTATATATGGGGTCGATCGTGTTTCCCAATCATGGATGAGATGACTTACCAGTTACCATAAAGTCATACTCTGGTTTTGTCCGTTCGGAGTTAGTGATAATTGAAATCGTATATCGGTTGTAGCTAAAGGACTACCTTACATCTTAAGTACCCACGCGACCTGTTCGTAGTAACATGTGGTAGCATGCAGGATTGAATTGGAAGAAATGGTATAATTTAGACTTGATCGTCTCGATGTGTTATGAGAAGGTTTATGATCTTATCGGTCGTGATAGGTGTTCATGTTAGAAGGGTTGAAACCCTAGGTTTAACTACCTTGATGTACTTATTTTAGGAGTTGTGATATGCACTTGACTAGCTTTTAGATATACTTTCCTTGTATATCTAGGTCATCTATATGTACTAATTTATTTGTACATATTATTTGGAGACATATATTGGTTGGTGTTACATGCTTTAGGGACATGCACCATCTTGCATGATTGCATCTTTGTGACGGCGACTCCTTTGTAGTGAGCCTGCAGCCAGGTACATGGCCTGCACACACTGTCACTCATGGGTTAGTGGTACATCAGGAGGGTGTGTGCAGTTGCTCTGTCAGGCTCCGCTGGTCCGCTCATGGGTAGCTATGATGCAGCGTGGTAGCGGCGAGGATCCTCCTCTGCGGTCTACGACAGGAGATGAGCTTTGCTCCCCTCTGTTTGGGGGTAGGAGGATAGGTGTACTCAGACATCATCCCATCCACTCGGTCACTCGGAAGCGATGATGGCGAGTGCCGCTTGTCATAGCCTACCCACTCGGCCTCACCATCACGTGTGGCGGTAGTGACGTCGGGGTGACCATGTCATTTGCATTGCATGCATATCGCATGGATTGCATTTGTTTGTGTTTGTTGCATTTTGGTTCCTGCCTTGGTTGTTGCATATGATTGACATGCATATAGGATACATCTTGTATTTGGTCTGACGACCTTACTCCTGCTAGTATGGCCTACACTTCATGTAAACGATGCCGTATTTTGCTTGTTGGCCGAGTCTAGATTCGTGATAGTTAGTAGATAGTACCTCTTCGCATTACCTCGAGAGTGAGGCTTTTGTCGGTTTCTTGATATTCATTACTTGTAGATTTCGATTGGTTATGTGTTATAGATGTATTTATCATATTCTTTATCCGAGGTTAGTGGAGTTACTCTAGTTGGTCTCTTTGACTTTCATTATGTTCATTATGTCCAGCTATCTATTATGTCCATTATGGTTATGCACTTTATTTTATCCACCCACTGAGTGGTTGTACTCACCCCCTTTTTCTCATATTCTTCAGGTTAGCTGATAGAGGATGAGTCCAGTTGACTTACCATTGTGTCGCTCAGAGAGTCCCTGGCCGTGTTGGTCCTACAACATTCGATCGAGATGTCGTTCGATTTTTCTTTTGTTGTTATCGTAATTTGTGCTTCCAGGTCGTGGCGAGGCACAGAGGCCTTCTTTGATTGGAACAACGACCACTTCCTTAGACAAAGCCATTTTCAAGAAAATAGAGACTTGACTTACCTAAGACCACTTCCTGGTCTAACTAGTCTAGGATACGGTGAGGTAGCTTCAGCTAGTTCCGCTCGGTCAAGTGCACCGAACTAGATACGCCTTATCTAGTCCGAATACACAAGACTCCTCTTTCCTAGCGTACTATCACCTTGCCGCGTCCTGGTACTATGTTATCAAGTATTGACGAGTTATAGTCCTATCTAACCATTCTAAAAAGAAAAATAAAAACCTAAGCATGCAATTTCTAAGTTAAAACATAAACAAATTTCGTACTAGCTCCCCCTGGACCGTTGAATCGATTTGGTCTCTCCACATAGTGGATTTGGTCCTTGGGAACCCAGTATTGGTTTGATCTTAAGTTTGAAATCAAGGTGGTCTTAGGGACCCATGCTTGGACACGTTTTTTATGTCTACTTACGATTGACATATACGACTTATTGGTCGTGTTTGAGCTAAACTCTAGCCCGACCTTGTTGTACACGACCCTTTGCGATCCAAGTAGGAGGTCAAGTCTTTTGGATCCCAAAGTAAACCTTTCCAACGTATTCCTAAGATCTTCGACTTGACTTTTCAAGAGTGAGTTCTCAACTTCGAGCTTTTCAACCCGAGTTGAGTCCTTCTCTTGAACTCGACTAGTCGAAGAGGTTAGGGAGACCTCGTGTTTGAGGAGTTTAACTTCCTCAACCAGGTCTCGACCTTGGACTCGGACTTAGCTAATTTTTTATTTAAAAACTTAATTGCACTAGAAAGAGTAGTAATAAGAGATCGACTTACCTTGAGTGTATCTTTTGAACTGGATGCTTATCCGAGGCTTGTCTTGAATAGTGTTTCGTAGTCCGACTCGTCTTCGATTTTCAATTCTGGTTCCGGTTTCGACTCCATCTCCGATTCCACCGGTTTAGCCATAAGGACTCGATCGTTGTCTTCTTCCTCGGAAGCTTCTTCCCAAGTAGCGTTGAGTGCCTTTTTATGTTTTGGTGTCTTGCTCTTGAGTTTTGGGCATTCGGACTTAATGTGTCCAAACCTGTTGCATTCATAACATCTTATATTTGAACTTTTAGGCTTACCTTCGTTGGGTCGAGTGACGGCTCGTTTTCAGCTCTTGACTATCCTCCGAATGAGGTTGACTAGTTCGGCTTCCATTTCCGAGTCGACCTTCGAATCCGACTCATCCTCTTCTTCCTTCGGAGGTGGCTTGCTAGCGGTTTTCTTCCTCGAACCTGCAAAAAGTGCTATACCCTTCTCGGGTTCCGAGTTAGACTGCTCATGAAGTTCGAAATCGGAAAAGAGTTCATCTAACCTAATTTTAGAAAGATCCTTGGAGACCTTGTAGGCATCGACCATGGATCCCCACAAGGTAGTCCTCGGAAAAGAGTTTAGGACATACCTTATAAGGTCGCGGTTTTCGACCTTTTGCCCGATTGCGTGTAGGTTGTTGACTATGTCTTGGACACGGGCGTGGAGTTGCGTCGCGGACTCGTGTTCCTGCATTTTTAGGTTATATAGTTTATTGAATAGAAGGTCACACTTGCATACCTTGGCTTCATCGGTCCCTTCGTGTAGCTCCACTAGTTTTGTCCAAAGATCCTTTGCGCTTATGAAAGGGCCGACGCGATTTAGCTCCTCCTTGGATAGGCCTCATTGAAGGATTTGAGTTGCCTTAGCGTCGGCTTCGACTTGTCTTTTTGTCGCAATGGTCCATTGGTCATAATCCAAGGATTCACCCACTTCGTTAGTCGGAAGTGTGAATCCCGTTTGGATTATGATCCACATCTCGATTTGGGTTTTAAGAAAGCATTTCATCCGACCCTTCCAATAATGGAAGTCATCTCCGTTGTAAAACGGAGGTCGGACGATGCTAAACACTTCGAGATTGGCCATTAGAACAAAGGACACAAAGAGACGAAGACAAAAAAAACTAGCAACGACAAAAACACACAAAAAGTACCAAGACTCACGTCTTGGATTAGTAGTCTTGAGGAGAAAACTTAACAAAGCGAAATAAATCTGAAATAAGCAGAATTAAAGAAAAATAAATCTGTAAAAATGGCTAGATTGGTGGTTTCACCAAATCTTAGCAACCTTGTTGGATCGATCGGATCGCTAGAGGGGGTGAATAGCGATAGAAATTTTTAGTTAAAGCCGAGTAGACACAATGAAGATAAAAACAAAAATAGAGACAATAGACACAAAGGTTTTACTTGGTTCGTAGCCGAAGGCTACTACTCCAAGGCCCTAGTGGTCCTTGACCACGTACGGAGGGCAAACTACTAAAGAGCTCCTCCTCGTTGGAGGTAGGAGTTAGACGGATACACAAGATGATAAAAGCTCAAGGTAGAGGACACTCCTCTCCTTGATATGATTTAAAGCTCGAAATAAGAACAACTTATAAACCGAAATATGATTCAAACTTTGCTTTCTGAAGCGACTTGAAGGATGGAGGTTGAAGCTCTAGTCGTCGTCTCGGCAGCGCTTCATCGTAGGGATGTCGGAGAGTCGGAGTGTATCGGAAGCACTTGGAAGCTTTTTAATTGATGAAAAACCCTAAGACAAGCCCTCCTTTTATAGCCTTTGAGCCCCTTTTCGAGAGGAACCCTAGCCAATCACAATTGAGCACCAATCTCCTTGAAATGGGGTGATAATCCTTGACTCCTCGAATTTGATTATTGACTATCGATCGATTAGCCATCATCATCGATCGGGATGCGACATCGATCGAGTCTTGACCTTTGGCGATCATTGTTTGGCCGATCGAGTCCTCAAGTGGTCGGTGATGCTAGGCTGCGAGCAAGGTTAGCTCGAAAACATTATTTGGGCCTTGGCCGTCCGATCTCGACCTAGACCATCGATGGGATGTCTCTGGTCGGATCTACGCTTAAGATCATCCCCGTAAGGAGGATACGACCTCACTTACGCTCGCACACACGAGCTTACCTCGATACTTACCATGTCGCTTTTGCTTCCGGCCTTCCACTCGATTCCTTCGGCTCCCTCCGAAGTCACTCGAGTGTCGCCCGACCACCCGAATTCCTTCGGGTGTCGCTAGCCTTCAGCTTTAGCTTTAGCAATTTTCTGCACACTCGATTCAGCTCGTGAGATAATGACATGAGCTTAACTTTGTATCGTTTGCTATAATCAAAACTCAGGTTCGACTAAGGTGCCTACTGCACCAACAATCTCCCCCTTTTTGATTTATGGCAAACTCATATACAAAGTTAAGTAAATAGCAAGCATGAAGAATAATGTGCATTAGAAACAAACAAAAAAATAAAGAAGATTAAGTTGGAGTAGTAAGGATTTTCTTCGAGTACTCCCCCTTGAGGAAACCTCTCCCTTGACCGAGGGTGAGTCTTGAAGAAAGACCTTAATCCTCCCCCTTGAGGGTTTCTTTAAGTAATTAACATTACTTAAAGTTGGTCTTAGTTAGACGTTTAAGTTAAGAGTTCTTCTTAACTTGACCCTTTCTCCCTCTTAATTAAAACATTAAGGGCATAATAAGTAAAACGTTGACGGCACAAATAAGTTTAAGTTAAGAGTTCTCTTAACTTGACCTTTAATAAGTTTTCAAAACTTAAAGTTAACTTTTGGTTTAAATATAAAGTAAGAGTTAAGTTATCAAAAAAATTTTTGACCCCTTAACTTTAGCCTTTTTCTCCCCCTTTTGTCATATATCGAAAAGAGTGAGGGTGTGTGTGGAAAACAAAAATAAGTGTTAAATTTAAAGTCCAAGCATGTTCCACATTATTTTGAAAATAATATACTGAAAATAAGTTCATCTATAAAATGTTCGACTCATATTTGACTTGATTGATATGAAAGATCAACCAATCCTGGTCAGAGTCGGTTAGTATGTATGATTATACTCCGTGGTTCATGGCGATGCACTAGATCTACATCTGGAATCAGGAGTAAGGTCCTAACATCTCACGCCCATCTACGTGGCTAAGTATACAAACACATTAGTCCTATGTGTTGTGAGATGTATTGATTCCTTAAATCTATAGGTGCATGATATCTAAGGTATGTCCTATGCTAGTTCCATGGAAATTAAGAAATAGTAGTAAGAAAATATAATTTGCAAGTTCCTATTCTACTACGCACATGCCCAATTTTCGTCTTAATAGACTAAATTCGGCTTCGGGTAGGGGTTTAGTAAATAGGTCTGCTAAGTTAGACTTTGATTTGACGTATTCGAGTTGTATGGCTCCGTTGGCCACATGTTCTCGAATGAAATGGTGTTTGACCTCTATATGTTTGGTCCTAGAGTGACATATCGGATTCTTTGTAAGATTAATTGAACTAATGTTATCTACGTGAAGTTTAGTATTCGTAAAGTCTAACTTAAAGTCGCGGAGAGTGTGCTTCATCCAAAGAAGTTGCGTGACACACTCACCCATCACGATGTATTCGGCTTCGGTGGTAGATAAGACAACACAGTGTTGCTTCCTACTGCACCAACTCACTATACTCGAGCCGAGAAGTTGACAACAACCACTCGTGCTTTTTCTATCGAGCTTACTACCGGCATAGTCCGAATCGGAGTAGCCGGTTAGTTCGAACTCGGTAGATCTAGGATACCAAATACCGACATTAAGTGTACCCTTTAGATATCTAAGGATACGCTTAACTAGAGTTAGGTGAGACTCCTTGGCACAGGTTTGAAACCTTGCGCACATACTTACTGCAAATAAGATATTAGGTCGGCTTGCAGTTAAGTAAAGGAGACTCCCTATTACGCTCCTATAGTATTTTAAATCAATTTGGTTTTCGATTACATCTTCTTCTATATTAACATTTGTTGCCATTGGGGTATTAATGATTTTAGCGTCTTGCATTCCAAAGCGTTTAATTAGTTCCCTAGTATATTTGCGTTGATGTAGGTATATTCCATCTTTAGTTTGTTTAATTTGTAGTCCTAAGAAGAAACTTAATTACCCTACTAAATTCATTTCAAATTCACTTTCCATAAGTGAAATAAACTCATTTAGTAGGATTGAGTTGGTGGTTCCGAAGATAATATCATCTACGTAGATTTGGGCTATGAATATGTCTTTACCTAAGGTTTTTACGAAAAGGGTTGGGTCAACTACACCTTGGTTAAAGCCTTTGGACTTAAGATAAATCGAAAGTCTTTCGTACCAAGCTCGCGGAGCTTGTTTAAGTCCATAAAGAGCTTTCTTTAATCTAAGGACATGATCGGGTTTATCTAAACTTTCGAAACCGGGGGGCCGACTAACATAAACTTCTTCTTTAATGTATCCATTTAAGAATGCAGATTTCACATCCATTTGAAACAACTTAAATCCTCGATGTGCTGTATATGCTAATAGCATTCGAATGGACTCTAATCTAGCTACTGGGGCATAGGTCTCGCCGTAATCTAAACCTTCGACTTGACTAAACCCTTTAGCAACTAGTCTAGCTTTATTTCTAACTACTTCACCTTTATCATCAATTTTATTTCTAAATGCCCACCTTGTTCCAATGATTGTTTTATCTTTAGGTGGTGGTACTAATTCCCATACTTCGTTCCTAGTTAATTGAGCAAACTCTTCTTGCATTGCAATAATCCAATCGGGATCAAGAAGAGCTTGGTCAATAGTCTTGGGTTCAATTTTGGAAATTAAGGAGATTTGACTAAGGTTTCTGTATGAGGCTCTAGTTCGAACTCCTAGACTTGGATCACCTATCACTTGGTCGATAGGATGATTCGTTTGAGTCTTAGTTGGATTTGGGTTTGAGTCTACAACTTGATCAATAGGATGGCTCGTTTGAGTTCTAGTTTGGTTAGAGTCATCTATCACTTGGTCATTAGAGTGACTTGGTTGACTTAGATTAGGAATAACACTAGACCTGATCTCCGGATCAGAGTTAGGGCTAGTATGAGTCGGCTCGCTAATTGGGGTTGCCGGGGGTTTTGTAGGTTCGTGTCCTTCATCGAATACTACATTGATAGTTTCCTCGACTCTAAGGGTGTCATGGTTATATACTCTATAAGCTCTACTTGTAGTCGAGTATCCTAGAAAGATTCCGATTGTAGTTTTGGATGTAAATTTCCCTAGGTAATCTTTAGTGTTTAGGATATGTACCTTACACCCAAATACCCTAAAGTACTTCATGTTAGGTATTTTATCGTGATAAATCTCGTATGAGGTCTTAAGGTGCCTTTTTATCATAAGGATCCTATTTTGGACATAGCATGTCGTACTCACGGCTTCTGCCCAAAATCTATCGGGTAGGTTATACTCATTTAACATTGTCCTAGCGGCTTCTTGTAGGGTTCTATTTTTGCGTTCGACTAGGCCATTTTGTTGTGGAGTTCTAGGGCAAGAGAACTCATGGTGGTATCCATTTAGGTTACAGAATTCTGTAAACCTATGGTTTTCGAATTCACCACCATGATCTGTCCTAAGTCTTTTGATTTTAATGTTTTGTTGATTTTCTATTAACTTAAATAGGTTGATTAATTGATCTAGGGTATCACTTTTGTATTTGATGAACCTAACCCAAGTAAATCTAGAGTAGTCATCAATAATGACTAAACAGAATTTACTTCCGTTAAGTGATTTAGCTCCGTGTGAATCAAATAGATCCATGTGTAGGAGCTCATGCACACTTTTGGTTCGTTCTTGATTAGTTGGTTGATGTTGTGCCCTAGATTGTTTACCTTGTTGACAAGCATTACATATTTTATTATCCAAGTTGTTGAGGTTAGACAAACCTCTAACTAAATCACTCTGACTCATCTTGTGGATGAGTCTTGGGTGTGAGTGACCGAGTCGTCGGTGTCACAACCATGATTCCTCTTGCCGTGTCATAAGACACTTAATTGAGGAGTTAGTTAGGTTGATAGTGTAAATATTGTTATTCCTAGTACCTTTAAGAATTGTTTTAGAGGTTTCGTTTGTATTAATTACGCATTCATTTTCTAGAAATATGACCTTATAGTTATTATCACACAATTGGCTTACACTGAGAAGATTATATTGAAAATTTTCTACTAATAAAACGTTTTGAATGACAAAATTTGAGTTAAGCTCAATATCACCTGATCCGATGATTTTGAGCTTGCCGTTATTTCCGAAGGCTACCGATCCTTGTCGTTTGAATCGAAGCTTCGAAAACTTGAGTTGATCCCCGGTCATGTGTCGGGAGCAACCATTGTCCAACATCCATTGATCCTATACGCAAGGTAGTTGGATCGGATATTGGATTTATTAAAAATTGGTTGAAAATTTATTAATCTAAATCATCTCACCCATGTCTACATGATCAAACATGTTAATCCTATATGTTCTTGTGAGATGACTTCCAATTTTAGTTGAATTAAATTTAATGACTTGAGCACTTGTCAACCTTGCGTTAGATTCGGACTTGACCTTAGGCTCATCAAGTCACCTTTTCAAGATTATGACTTCCAGGTCGTGGCGAGGCACAGAGGCCTTCTTTGATCGGAACAACGACCACTTCCTTAGACAAAGTTATTTTCAAGAAAATAGAGACTTGACTCACCTAAGACCACTTCCTGGTCTAACTAGTCTAGGATACGGCGAGGTAGCTTCAGCTAGTTTCGCTCGGTCAAGTGTACCGAACTAGATACGCCTTATCTAGCCCGAATACACAAGACTCCGCTTTCCTAGCGTACTATCACCTCGCCGCGTCCTGGTACTATGTTATCAAGTATTGACGAGTTATAGTCCTATCTAACCATTCTAAAAAGAAAAATAAAAACCTAAGCATGCAATTTCTAAGTTAAAACATAAACAAATTTCGTACTAGCTCCCCCTGGACCGTTGAATCGATTTGGTCTCTCCACATAGTGGATTTGGTCCTTGGGAACCCAGTATTGGTTTGATCCTAAGTTTGAAATCAAGGTGGTCTTAGGGACCCATGCTTGGACACGTTTTTTATGTCTACTTACGATTGACATATACGACTTATTGGTCGTGTTTGAGCTAAACCCTAGCCCGACCTTGTTGTACACGACCCTTTGCGATCCAAGTAGGAGGTCAAGTCCTTTGGATCCCAAAGTAAACCTTTCCAACGTATTCCTAAGATCTTCGACTTGACTTTTCAAGAGTGAGTTCTCAACTTCGAGCTTTTCAACTCGAGTTGAGTCCTTCTCTTGAACTCGACTAGTCGAAGAGGTTAGGGAGACCTCGTGTTTGAGGAGTTTAACTTCCTCAACCAGGGTCTCGACCTTGGACTCAGACTTAGCTAATTTTTTATTTAAAAACTTAATTGCACTATAAAGAGTAGTAATAAGGGATCGACTTACCTTGAGTGTATCTTTTGAACCGGATGCGTATCCGTGGCTTGTCTTGAATAGTGTTTCGTAGTCCGACTCGCTTTCGATTTTCGATTCTGGTTCCGGTTCCGACTCCATCTCCGATTCCACTGGTTTAGCCATAAGGACTCGATCGTTGTCTTCTTCCTCGGAAGCTTCTTCCCAAGTAGCGTTGAGTGCCTTTTTATGTTTTGGTGCCTTGCTCTTGAGTTTTGGGCATTCGGACTTAATGTGTCTAAACCTGTTGCATTCATAACATCTTATATTTGAACTTTTAGGCTTACCTTCATTGGGTCGAGTGACGGCTCGTTTTCGACTCTTGACTATCCTCCGAATGAGGTTGACTAGTTCGGCTTCCATTTTCGAGTCGACCTCCGAATCCGACTCATCCTCTTCTTCCTTCGGAGGTGGCTTGCTAGCGGTTTTCTTCCTCGAACCTGCAAAAAGTGTTATACCCTTCTCGGGTTCCGAGTTAGACTGCTCATGAAGTTCGAAATCGGAAAAGAGTTCATCTAACCTAATTTTAGAAAGATCCTTGGAGACCTTGTAGGCATCGACCATGGATCCCCACAAGGTAGTCCTCGGAAAAGAGTTTAGGACATACCTTATAAGGTCGCGGTTTTCGACCTTTTGTCCGATTGCGTGTAGGTTGTTGACTATGTCTTGGACACGGGCGTGGAGTTGCGTCGCGGACTCGTGTTCCTGCATTTTTAGGTTATATAGTTTATTGAATAGAATGTCACGCTTGCATACCTTGGCTTCATCGGTCCCTTCGTGTAGCTCCACTAGTTTTGTCCAAAGATCCTTTGCGCTTATGAAAGGGCCGACGCGATTTAGCTCCTCCTTGGATAGACCGCATTGAAGGATTTGAGTTGCCTTAGCGTCGGCTTCGACTTGTCTTTTTGTCGCAATGGTCCATTGGTCATAATCCAAGGATTCACCCACTTCGTTAGTCGGAAGTGTGAATCCCGTTTGGATTATGATTCACATCTCGATTTGGGTTTTAAGAAAGCATTCTATCCGACCCTTCCAATAACGGAAGTCATCTCCGTTGTAAAACGGAGGTCGGACGATGCTAAACACTTCGAGATTGGCCATTAGAACAAAGGACACAAAGAGACGAAGACAAAAAAACTAGCAACGACAAAAACACACAAAAAGTACCAAGACTCACGTCTTGGATTAGTAGTGCGGGAGAAAACTTAACAAAACGAAATAAATCTGAAATAAACAGAATTAAAAGAAAAATAAATCTGTAAAAATGGCTAGATTGGTGGTTTCACCAAATCTTAGCAACCCCCGGCTCTGATACCAATTGTTGGATCGATCGGATCGCTAGAGGGGGGGGGTGAATAGCGATAGAAATTTTTCGTTAAAACGCGAGTAGACACAGCGGAAGATAAAAACAAAAATAGAGACAATAGACACAAAGGTTTTACTTGGTTCGTAGCCGAAGGCTACTACTCCAAGGCCCTAGTGGTCCTTGACCACGTACGGAGGGCAAACTACTAAAGAGCTCCTCCTCGTTGGAGGTAGGAGTTAGACGGATACACAAGATGATAAAAGCTCAAGGTAGAGGGACACTCCCCCTCTCCTTGATATGATTTAAAGCTCGAAATAAGAACAACTTATAAACTGAAATATGATTCAAACTTTCGTTACCGACGACTTCAAAGGATGGAGGTTGAAGCTCTAGTCGTCGTCTCGGCAGCGCTTCATCGTAGGGATGTCGGAGAGTCGGAGTGTATCGGAAGCACTTGGAAGCTTTTTAATTGATGAAAAACCCTAAGACAAGCCCTCCTTTTATAGCCTTTGAGCCCCTTTTCGAGAGGAACCCTAGCCAATCACAATTGAGCACCAATCTCCTTGAAATGGGGTGATAAGCCTTGACTCATCGAATCTGATCATTGACCATCGATCGGACCGATGGCCATCATCGATCGTGATGGCAAGACATCGATCGAGGTCGACCTTTGGCAATGATCGCTTGACGACAATCGAGTCCTCCAAGCTGGCAGTCGACTGATGCTAGCTGCAGGGCAAGGTTAGCTCAAAGAAAACATTATTTCGACGGCCTTCGACCGTCCGATCTCGATCTAGACCATCGATGGGATGTCTCTGGTCGGATCTACGCTTAAGATCATCCCCGTAAGGAGGATACGACCTCACTTACGCTTGCACACACGAGCTTACCTCGATACTTACCATGTCGCTTTTGCTTCCGGCCTTCCACTTGATTCCTTCGGCTCCCTTCGAAGTCACTCGAGTGTCGCCCGACCACCCGGCTTCCTCCGGGTGTCGCTAGCCTTCAGCTTCAGCTTTAGCAATCTTCTGCACACTCGATTCAGCTCGTGAGATAATGACATGAGCTTAACTTTATATCGTTTGCTATAATCAAAACTCAGGTTCGACTAAGGTGCATACTGCACCAACACTTTCTTTATTACAATATACCCCAAAATTTTTCACTTTTCACTCCAAACAGACATTTCTTTGGATTCAGCTTCATATTATAGCACTTGAGCGTAGCAGATGTTTCCTTAAGGTCTTGTATTAAATTCTGAGTGAGCCGAGATTTCACTAGGATATCATCAACATATACTTCCACTTTCCTTCCTTTTTCTCAGCGAATATGAATATTTTGTCCATAAGCCTTTGATAGGTGGCCCCAACATTCTTAAGTCTAAAAGGTATCACCACATAAGAATATATCCCCCCGGTTGTCACAAAGCTAATCTTCTTTTGATCATCTTTAGCTAAGGGAATCTGGTGATATCCTTGATAAGCATTCATGAGGGAAACAACTTCATAACCCATTTTATAGTCAACCAACTGATAAATACGAGACAAGAGATATCAGTCTTTAGGACAAACTTTATTCAAATCATGAAAATCAACACACATGAGCCATTGCCCAAAGGGCTTGGGAACTAAGACTACATTTGACACCCACTCAAGAAATTAAATTTCTTTTACATAATTTGCTTGTAGTAATTTCTCCACTTCTTCAGTAATGACCTTGTCCTTCTCAGGCCCGAAATGTCGCCTCTTCTGCTGAACTAGCCGAGCTCCTTGGGCAATGTTCAAGTGATGCTCTGCAACTCGGGGATCAATCCCTGTTAGGTCATGTACATCTTTAATGAAGATATCTTCATTTCTTCCTAGACATACAATGAATTCTTCCTTCCCCTCTAGCTATTTGGCCACCCGAGTCATCTCTCCGAGGGTTATCTCTATTGTCTCCCCTTCCTCCATTGTCTCTTTTATGGGCACGACCTCCTCTAATACATATACCTCAGAGATTATAGGCGCCTTTCTTCAGGGATTAGTCAACTTTGAGCTCTTTTTTTATCATCTCGAACTATCTGGATGTAATAGCTCCGATCTACCTTTTACTCCCCTCTGACCTCTCTGACCAGTTGGCTCACTAAGAATTTCACTTTTTGATGATAAAGGGAAGCCATCGCCTGAAAAATTGATAAGAATGAATGACCCAGGATGACATTGTAAGTCAAAGGAGTATCTACTGTCAAGAAGGGAGTCATATTAGTCTTCTGACTCGGCTTCGTCCCCTAGGGTGAGGGGTAGGGATATTTGTTCGATAGGTTGCACCATGTGTTCAACAAATCCAAATAGAGGAGTTGAGACTTCCTCCAGTTGCGCATTCCGTAGCTACATCTGGCTAAAGGCCTTTTGGAAAAGAATATTGACAGAACTCTCCGAGTCTATCAGAACTCGAGCGACCTCATAATTTGCTAGAGAAATTCTAACTACCAGGGCATTAGTGTGAGGTAGAAGAATACCTTACAGGTCTTCAAGTTCAAAACTTATTTGTGGTGCAGCTTGAATAGCCCAATCTTCTTCGATAGCTAAACTCTCCATCATGCGAGCATATGACTTTCAGGCTCTATTAGAATCTCCATTAGTGGGTCCTCCAGCAATAACATGAATAACACCCTTGAGAGAAATATCTTCAAGAGCAACTAGAGTCCCATCACTTGTCCCCTCCTCCTAAGGGGCGACTCCCTAACTGAGCAGTGGTTGCACTTGTGGAGGAAGGGCTTGTGGCATTATGTTGTAAGGCCCTGGTAAGGTAACAGGAGATCTACACCCTCTTCCTGCACCAAACCCTAATTGTTGTTACGAATGTGGGTACTCCTTCCTGATGCGCTCCAACTCCCTTTGTAACCCAAAACATTAGTTACTGGAATGCCCATATTCCATGTGATACTGACAGAAGAATGGAGTTGGAGGATTGCAGGGAACTCCTCTATACCTGGCAGGGCACTGGAGGATGTCTTGCCTATCATAAGCCTCTAACTCTTGTTCCTTCCAGGTTCAGGGAAGAGGTACGACCTCAGTGGCCATGATGCAGAGGGGATGATTATGGGGAGCTTCCAACATGAGGGGTCGAGGTTGTGGAACCTTTGGGATAAAAGGCCTAGCATACTCTCTTTTGAGAGGCCCTCGTTGAACCTAAGGCTGACTTCTTTCTGTCAGAGTAGCGATTGTCCTTTTCTCAGCTCTATGTATCATCAACCCTTCTTCTTCATTAATGTATTCTTCAGCTCGATCGAGCAGCTCTTCATAATTGGTGGTGGGCTTCCTCAATAGAGAACTTAGGAAAACCCCTTCTTTCAAACCATGGCAAATGGCCTCCATCAGGAAATCTGGTCCAACTGAAGGGACTTGGTGTGTTGGTGAGAACCGAGATATAACTCCACAAAGACTTCGTCTTCTCTTATTTTAGATGAAGTAAATTAGAAGCGGAGTGTTTATACCTCTTACTACTAGAAAAATGCTTGAGAAAAACCTCCTTCAAATCTTTGAAACGAGTGATGGAGCCAGTCCGCAGTGACCCAAACATCTCTAAGCAGACGAGGCTAAGGTGATGTGGAAGGCTTGACACTCGAGGGTATCGATGTAACAATGAAGGGCAGTCGCACCTTGAAATTAGGATAGATGTTCTTCGGGATCAGAAGTGACATCGTATAATCCCATTTGAGGAGGACAAAAATGAGTTGGTGGACACTCCAACACTATATCTTCTGTGAACGGATAGGGCTTGTATGGTTCTGGAGCTTTAATTGAATTACTTTCTCCTTGATCTTCCCTTCTCACAGGTAATATAGGGAAAGGATATCCGTCCACTTCCCCCAATGGTCCTTCCCCAGGCAATACCTCAGTCTCTTAAGGGCCAAGCGCAGGGATATGAGAAGATCCTCCATGCGGTGGCTCTCTTCGGGATAGTTCGCCAGAATGAGACTGAAGATATCCCATCCTCTTTCCCTCCCTCGCCAATGCCTCAGATACTACATTATCTATCAGGGCACTTAATTAGGAGGGTAATAAGGTGAGGGGAGTTTCTTCAATGGAGGAGGTCGCAGGGGGAGGGATCTCTTGGGGATGCATATTAATGTCTTACTCAGTAGTTTCCTTACAGACGGTGCCAACTGATGTGACATGGATTTTTGTCCTCGGTATGGGATTATCGAAGATGGGTTCTCTCCAACTGCAGTAGTAAGAGTTTCCTTGCTCCCTTACTGTGAAAGTTAACACACATTAAACCACCGGCAACCTACCTGATGGAGGTCCTCCGATGCTTAAGTTAGAGCTTGTATGAGGAAGTGAAGCAAGTAGTAGCAAGAAGAAAGACGAATGCAGTAAAGGAAATAGTGAGTGCAAGAAGAATGAGATTGGTCGCCAGAATAATGTAAAAATGATGTTCCAAGAAGGATTGATCGGATCCCCTTTTTCTTCCTTCTTCTCTACATTTTATCTCTTCGTCGGTGTTAGGGCAAGATGTCGTGTAACAAACTATAATCAGAATTGTCATCCACGTGGACAACCATGCGGGTTAAGGTGATCATGTCGTTATGCTATTAGAGAATGCTCACTATAACGAATCTTTTGTGGGCCCTATGAGGCGTCTTCATTTTGTTATTAAAAATAATGACGTGTATACCAGAACTGTAACAAACATCCTCTTGTATGTCTTATGGGGTCCCACAGTAACTGGATTAATATTCCTTTTGGTCTCCTACTAGCTTCTTGAGCTACTGCCCATCTGACTCGACTCTGCTTTCTTCCAGAGCTGATACCTTCATGACTCGGCTCATCATCCTGAGCTGTTACTTTCTTGACTCGGCTCATCTTCCCAAGTTATCTTCTTGACTCGGCTCATCTTTCCAAATTGTTATCTCCCTAATTCGACTTATCTTCTCGAGCTGTTACTTTTTTGACTCGGCTCATCTTCCCAAGCTGTTACCTCTTTAATTCGGCTTATCTTCCCAAGCTGTTACCTTCTTGACTCGGCTCATCTTCCCAAGCTGTTACCTTCTTGACTCGACTTATCTTCCTAAGCTGTTACCTCCCTATTTTATCTTTATACTCGCTTCCCGAGCTGCTACCTTCTCGACTCGGCTTATCTTCCTGAGTTGGGACCTTCTATTGAACTTGACTCGTCTCTCCACTTAGTCATATTATAGCGGTATCAGCTACTATTTTTAATTTTAATTTCATCTTATTTCATGTCGTATTCGAGTCATCATGTATCTTTTTTAATACTTGTACTTCTATCATCTCTTTAAATATGTTTTGTTTCTCATCTTTTAACTTACACTATTTAATTTTAGAATTATATATATTTTTCTTCTATTAATAATATACTTAAAGTGCATATCCAACACTATCAATCTATATTGGATAGTTTTCTCCAAGAATAACATTATAATCTTTGTGTATCTTTCTATTCTTCTTTCTCGTTATAAGAAAGTTGATTTATGATTTATTATTCCTACTTTTATATATGATCAAATGTTCTTCTCTTAATAAGAAAAATATATTAACTAGTATAAATTCATATTCTATTGCAAAATCTAATGTAGTTTTTTCTTCTTCATTGTTTGTTCCAAACTTATAACTCCATTATATTCCTCTTTTTTTACTCCTACATACTCATTTAAACCTTCCCTTATTAAATTTATTTCATTTGACAATTCTTTTTAATAACTCATCTATTTTTTTTCTTCAAAATATAGTCTTAGTGTCTTCATCTAATCCTACTTAATATGCATATATGTCAATTATATTAATAGTTTATTTCACCATCTCTGAGCTATAATTCTATTCTCTTTTCTAATTACTCCTACTATTTCATCCTTTAATGAACTAATACTGAAGGGAAAGGCTACAGGTTGGGCCCCTCGAGTGGATGGGATACACAACACGAAAGCTCAAGAAGTCGAAAACTTGAGAGTCGGGGACTCAAGAAGTTAGAAGCTTCAGAAGTCGAGAACTTGGGAGTCAGTGGCTTAGAAAGTTGGAAGCTCTAGAATCGAGAACTTGGGTTGGAAGCTCTCAAATTTGAGAACTCAGAAGTTAAAGACCTAGGAATCGAGAGTTGAAGAAGTCAGGCATCATGGGACCATAAAAGAGATTCATCTCGACAACTATCACATTCGGTCCCCTAATTGCCTCTTCCAATGATAACTTAGGAATACGTGGCAAGTCAGATGGAGATTTCCTGCAACGGTTGTCCCTTGACCACCCACCATGGGGCACAACTAGCATGGAGGATTGGACTTCTCCAACCCCACTCTAGGGAGCCACAAAAAAGAGTACCCCCATGCAGGGAGGAGCAACAAAAAAGAGTACCCCCATGGAGGGAGGAGCAACACATCTCCTAATCCTATCATCATGAATGAGGGGTTGCTCAGGAGGAGGAATGATTGGAGGGGGCAATAGAGCTGCTTGACTTATCCTGCCTTGTGGAAGAGAAGAACAAGAGGAAAGTCACTCGATGACACCTCAACCCAATGCAAGTCATCTCCATTCGCAGAGGAGATATTGTTGGAAGACTCCTCGCTAACTTTCGTTCTCCTCACTTAAGGGAGTACGATGGCACTACGAACCCTGAGGAAGACCTGTGCCAGTTCGAGAATGCGACTCTCCTTCACCAATACATGGATGTTGTCAAGTGTCGAGTATAAATCACCATGCTAGTGTCATCGACTTAGAAGTGGTTTCAATTGTTGTGTTCAAGTTTCGTAATCTATTTTTAAGATCTTTATGATGCCTTCTTACATCATTTTGCTATTTGTAAGAAATACCAGCAAACTACATTTAGTTTGTTTAATCTGAAGTAGGAGTTCACTAAGCCCTTGAGAAGTTACATCAAGTGGTATATGTGAGCCACCTTGGAGGTTCCTACAACTACATCAGAGGTTCTAATGACAACCGTTTCACAAGGCTTAAAGGAGGGAGCCTTCTTTAGATCTTTAGTGGAAAAAACCCTAGAGGGTATGATGAGCTACTCGGTTGAGCTGAAAAATACATTAATGTAGAAGAGGCCCAGAAGACTCAGAAAACTCTGAAGGGAGTAACTCCGACCTCATCCGGGAAGAATAATTCTGGTCAGCAAGCACCTCCTAAGACAGATCACTTTAGATCAGTCTCGGTGGAAACTCCTTGCGACAAGCCCTTAGAAGTAATGATGACAAAATATCTCTCTCGACCTCGAACAACTTGAGAGAAAGAGTTGGAAGTGTGCGAGAGACATGGCATCCTTCACTGACCGGTTGACTACATGGGAACACCCCGAAATTCTAGCTCTCAGTATTTCTGCACGTATGATGTGTCGTATCTGCAAGTGCACAGTCAACATCAAGTAATAAAGTATCGATCTATAGAGATTGGTCAAGTACCAGATGAGTTCAAGGAAAGATTATCTAGAAGAATAAATGTTTGAGTGGTGTTGAATAAGAAAGGAAAATAGGCGATCGAGAAATGATTATAGGACTAATTTGGGAAGCAACCTTAGGATTTTGATTTTACTACAATCTCTCTTGTCTTGGTAGTTCTCTATTATATTAATGTATATTCTTGAAGGAAACCTATCTAAAGATATCGGATGCCTCTTCCGAGATCAACCCAATATATTTACCTAACTTGGTTTCTACTTTCATAGTATTAGCTCTTAGAAGGATCTTGGTCGCAATATAGGAACCTATCACGAGAATCCCAGTGGATCAATTAAGGACTACTATATATTACTTATAGGAGCAAAGGTTAGATAAATTATTATGTTCTAGGATAAGTTATGAAATCCTTTTGGGGTATTCATGCGTAGGGTTGTAAACGAGCCAAGTCAAGCCAAGTCAAGCCAAGCTTTATAGTATTCAAGCTTGTTTAAAAAGATAATCAAGTCGAGCCGAGCCAAGCCAAGGCTAAAATTAACCAAGCTATTAAAAAACCTGTTCAATCTCGGCTTGTTTTTTTTTTTAAGATTGAGCTTGAATTGATCTTGGCTTGTTTAATAGGTATTAAGCTGCTAATCAAGCTCGATTCAAGCTTGAATCAAGCTTGGTTCAAACTTATTTAAATTTGACTTATTTAAACATTATCAAACTCTAAAGTCAAGATTGTTTGTTTATTTAAAATTTTAATATTTTAATCCTGGTTTATAAATGAGTATACATTTTAATATTTATAAATAAGTTTATAAATAATTTTTAAATGAGTCTAATAAAAAATATTATTCGCAAACATTAATAAGCCGAATACATATGTGTTCAAGCTAGTTTATTTAGTTTATCAAGCTGTTCAAACTTGTTTATTAATTGACTTTGATGCATATTGAACGAACGTAAATGAGTTTTTACTAAGTAGAACACCAAACTTATTCATGAATGCTTTGTCATTTACAACCCTATTCATGCATAGTTGATCTTGTTCGCAATATGGGAGCCTATCATGAGCACCCCAGTGGATCAATCTAGGTGAAAGCCCTTAATTTCTATAGCTCCTTATGATTAGCTTTACAAAATCGAGATTAGAAAACCCAAAAGCATGTGAATAGGTGATCAACAAACTCACAAGATAAACCATACGTACCGTAAAACTAAACTGTAAGAAAAACTCATAACCACACTTATCTGAACTAAAAAGATAAAAAGAAGGTAAATGCAAGGTTTTATGCATGATATGTGAATAAAATACTATAAAAATATGATAAATAAATACTAAAATATGCGTATGATGCACAATCATCACACCCCCAAACTTAAACTTTTGTTTGTTCTCAAGCAAAGAAAAAGAAAGAAACTATGAGTGAGAATTATGATAACTTGTTAGAAACTCATCCTAAGGTATAAATTACTTAGCTTAATCTTATAGATTCATTCCCAGTGGCTTAGCTTGAATGATCCTTGTATAGTGCATGTGAGTTTTGACCTTAAGGTTTTGGACACCAATCCAAGCTTCTATTCCTTCTACCGTGTTCCTCGCATACATGACAGAAAGACACTTACCTACCAATATGCTTGGATTATCCTTTCACTATCATACTTAGTCTCAAAGGGGCATTCAAAGTCAGGGAGAAGAAAAGTAGGAAATAAACATCAAGTATTTCCCCAGTAACTAGTTAGCCTCAAAGGGGCACCTATATGGGTGTTTCCCTAGTAGATACTTGGTCTCAAATGGGTACTTTAATGATATTTCATCTTTTTTTTCACAAAAAAGACATAGCTAAATACAAATACTTTTTTTTTAACTCCGGAGATGAATGTTTTTCCAGTAACTAAGTATTGTGAAAATTCCCATGGAAATTTGAGTACTAGTTCGGTATGGAGACAAACTCTTTTTGGATACCTCTACTTCATAAGTCGTGTAAAGAGTGAAACAAGATTCTTATCAAGTAGGCCAAAAGGATTTTTACCGATCTAACTAAGTTTAGGTATACTACTTTGGATAGAGGAATGACAGGTTATCAATTTAAGGGAATATGCTCAGGAAGTATGCTAAATACTAAAAAATGCAAGGAAATTATTCTAAACAGGATAAATATGCTAAATATGCAGCTACAAATAAAAATTATGCTAAATAGAAAGAATATACAAACTATCCCCCCCCCCCCCCCCCAAACTTAAAATATGCATTATCCTCAATGTATAGAAGAGTAATGGTAAAGGAAATAAATTACTCAAGAGGTGGAGATGGATAGAAATGATCTTGTGAAAGGTGCCAATGATACTTGACATCGATCATCTGCCTATGAGCACTGAGTTCGACCCGCTGTTCTCTTAGGTCTATGTGGATGGAATCTAAGGAAAACTGAATCTGAGTATATAGATCATTATGAGTGCTAGTCCCTGCAGAAGAAGAGCCAAATGCAAAAGAATGTCCAGGGGGGTCGGTCCTAAGGGGTGGTACTGTAGTGGACTATAAGGGCTTAGGGACATGTGCGACCTTAGTCATGAGCCAGTTGGCTCGATTCCTAATTGTGGTGTGGTTAGGATTTGGAAGTGGGAGGAAAAAATGATCCTTTAAGACTAAACAATATCTACCTTCATCTCTTGTGATCATTCTCATGGCCATGCATGCATCTAGATCAATCTTGGGTCTATTTGGAATCAACTCCAATCCATCAAGATTACATCCCAAGGCCAATATTATCTGAGTTATTAGACCTCCATCTAAGATTGATCCTGTCGAACTTTTATCTATTTTTACCAAATATCTAATGAAATATGAGCCAATATCGATATTTACATTATTAATCATCACCCATAAGATAATTAATTCACTTTGGTGGATTACATCTTCGCTATCTCCTCGACCAAAGATTGGGTTATCCATAACTTTATGGAGATATCTAAAAAATGGATTAGGGTGATTTGATGATTTTGATCTCGATGGGTCATATCTCTCTATACCTCTTGAAATTTCTCCCCAAAATACAAAATCTTGAATTCCTCTAGGTATTCCCCTTTCTCCCCCACAAGGTAAATCATAAATGGAATTGAATTCTTCGAGTGGCCATGAATACTCATTATTAAACATTCTAAAAGTAATATTCCTTCTTCACAAATTGGATGGCTCAAGATATTAGCTTCAACCGAACTTAAAAATTCTAGGGTTATTTTTGGGTAAGTAGGGTAAGTTATATTTATAAGTCCAGTCCATCCAACTCTACTAATCATCCAATTAATATCATCCCTAATTCCTAAGGTCTCAATGGTATAGGTATCAATATACCTAGTGCTAGTCTTTTTTCTCTTTGACAATATATCAAATCTAGCCCTATGGTTTGCATTGCGAAAAATAATACCATAAAGATTATCGTCATTTCCCTCGTTGCGTGCCCTACGCCTGGGATTAGAAGCGCCGACTGCATTCTTCCTTAATCTTTTGAACATTTTGATGGAGAAGAGCTTGAAGGTGGAAATTGCTTTCACCTAAGGGTTGCAACTTCTTGGAATGACTTTCTCAGACTCAGAATATGCTCGAACAACTTGGATTAGATTCAAGAATGGATTCTTGATCTTTGAATCAGGAGGAAACTTCATCTGGGAGAGGATTCTTTCGAGTTGAATTGTTGGAAATCGAAAGGGAAGCGGTTGCGGCAAGATTTAGCTCGACACAACATATTTATGGCTTGAACTCGCTGCTACGTCATTGTCGATCCTTGAGGAAGGTCATCCTTGGCTTAGAGAGGGATGTAGTTGCTTGGAACTTTATCGGAGATCAAGGAGGATGAATGGCGGAGGCTTTTGGCTGGGGATGGGGAAGGTTAAGGCTTGGCACGATCGTGGCAAGCCTTTCTAGGTGGGTGTCGACCACACGACATGCCCGTGCCAAATGGCATGGGTTGGGTGTGTTAGGTTCTGTCCGCAACCCTTTTTTTTACCATACCTAAATTGTGGCATGTGCTGCGAAGCGGAGTTTGAGCCGGTTCACGGGTTCAGGATGCCGATTTTTGTGTTTCCTAAAATGAAAATATAAATGTAAGTGAAAAGAATGGAAATTGCGAAAAGAAAATTATGGAAATGAAATAAAAAAAAAACTAAATCTTGGTTGCCTCCTAAGAAGCACTTAGTTTAGGTCATAAGCTTGACCCCTGTTATTGTTCATATTGGATCAAAACTTGTGCTCCTTCCTCGTATGAACGAAGTAAATATGTGACGAGCTAAGGTGTGAGAAATTTTATTATTCTCATCTCTTATCCTTATGAGTTCTTCCAAGGAATACTGCGATTCTTTTTCTTTACTTCCTTTTGGTTTATCATATAGCAGAATTCTTTGCTAGATGGTGAATTTAAAGAGTTAGAAAAAAATTAAATTCAATTTTTTCATCTTTGACTTCAAAAGATAATCTTTGATTCTTGACATCAATCATGGTTCTACCAGTAGCTGAAAAGGGTCGTCCTAGGACAATGGGGTTTTCAGGATTTTCTCCCATATCCAGGACAAGGAAATCAGTGGGTATTATAAAGTTTTCGATTGCTACCGGGATGTCTTCTAGTAGGCCTAAGGGTTGTTTTAATGAATGATATGAGAATCTTAAGGTTACATTCATGGGTTTTAATCCATTCGACCTCAGATATTCATAAAATGCAGATGGTAGAAGATTTACACTAGACCCTAAGTCGCATAAAGAAAATTCAAAATTAATTCCATAAATTGTACAAGGAATTGAAAAGTCACATGGGTATTCGAGTTTAAAAGCATATTTATCTTGAATTACCAGGTTGTTTCCTTTTATTGAGATGATGACTGCACAATCTTGGGTGGTTTTTTGGTTATGTTCTTCCATACTATGGTATTCTTCAGTAAGTATTGCATCGCAATGTTCTACTGGATTTGCTTCAGCCTTTGTAGGGAACCTCCTAGGTATTCTTGAGGATGAGCTAGGTACCTGCACAATTTGAGTTTCTGACAATTTAGTATGGTTAGCTAGGTTATCGATCTTACTTACTAGTTGTTGGAGTGCTTTCATCGTTTCTTTATGTTGTCGAGTTGATTCCCTTATATGTTGGTGGAACTCATTATTTTGAGCAGTATATACTTCAATGAATTTCTCCATCATTAACTCTAATGCTAGCTTTTGCTCGTGTTGGGGACCAGAAGATTATTCCGGAGTGTTTTTTCCATATTGGGGTTGATTGTTCTGGTACGAAAAATTTGGATGGTTCATCTAGCCTGGAGTGTAAGTGTTGGAGTAGGGGTTGTTCATAGGTCGTTGGTTGAAATTATTTAATTCATCGACTTGTTTAATGGATGTTCCCGAAGATGGGGTAAGTTCTATTTAACAATTTTGAGTTGTGTGACCTGAAACACCATATGTCTCACAAGCAATATTAGTAGAATTGACAACATTTATATTAAAGTGCTCAAATTTGTGAGATAATGTATCTAATTTTGTAGCGAGTAAATCTATAGAGCTTACCTCATACTTACTTGGGATGCGAGTAGATACTCCCTTCTTAGTTGCCCATTGGTGGTGGTTAAGTGCGACACTTTCGATAATATCGAAAGCTTCGTCCAACATTTTATTCATGAGGGATCCTCTTGCAGTTGAGTCTAGAGAAACTTGTTGATGTAGAGAGCATCACTCCTTGATTTTGATGTATGAATCATAGTTAAAGTTAGGATTTACTTGTGTACTAATATCAATGTTAAGTGTGTAGATTTAATAAGAAGTCCTAGTAGGTCATGTTGACCAGATACTAGGCAGATGACTTGGCAGATTAGGAGAACCAAACACTAGGCATGAAGTTCAAATGGGTCGTGTGGACTGAACATTTAGCATGAAGACCAGTTGGGTCAGGAGACCGGACAATCGACAAAAAGTCTAGTTAGATTAGGTAGACCGGACAACTAGTGGAAGCCCTGGTGGGTCAGATCGGATGTCAAGAATGGTAAGTCCGACAGATAGCTGACAGGTAAGCCTCGAGTGAAGAGGTGAGGCTGAGTCCTCTTTAGGGGGACAAAGCTAGGCGTCGATCTGACAGAGAATCCGCGTGAGACTTAGAAGTTGAGATCGAACAGTATTACTACTGTTATCCTATTTTGTATTATCTATTTGTGCTAATCTCGTTTTGCAGGGATTAGTCGACTGATGTCCAATCAACTGGGTATGTTTCAGTCGACTGGATACCTAGTTGGCAGGATTAGCTGGTGATCATTCGAAGATCTAGCAGTGTAGATGGAAAGAGTTTCAGTCGACTCGAAAGTTTCAGTTGACTGAAGAGGCAAACTTCTCGATATGGAGCTAGGTGACCTGGAGTCGACTGGAGCGTGTTCAGTTGACTAGAAGACCAAAAGTTCCATATCGATGGGATGATGTGGAATCGATTGGAAGGCATTCCAATCGACTGGAAAAGATTTATAAAACAAGTGCTTGACCAGCTCCGAAAAAGACACTGCTACTACGTCGAAGTGTTGCCTCTATTCATTCTCGTCTACTAGAGCTTTAATTCCTCACAAAGACACACATCCGACACTCCGCGCCTACTTCCAAATTTTTTTTAGTGTCGGTATAACTTAGCTCTAATTTTGTTTGTATTCATTTTCACTTTGTGTACTTAATTTCAAAAGAAAAGGTAGAGTGTTATCTATCTCTCATTATTTGTAAAAAAAGAACCCCTTCGAATTCGAGAGTTCTCAAGTCAGAGAGTATATAGTGATAGCCCATCGAGGTAGCTCTCGGAAGAGCTACGAGCCTTGGAGTAGTAACCCTGTTAGGGTTGTGAACTAAGTAAATAGATTGTGTCTTGATTTCATTTATTCCGCTGCTTATTCTAATTGAAAATATAAAATAAGTTTTAAAAATCTAAAGAAAATTGTAACCTCCGAGATTCACCCCCTCTCTCAGAGTATTTCGATCCTACAATTGGTATCAGAGCGGAGGCACTCCGAATTCGGTGCAACCACCATCGAGAGCATTAGAATAATTTTCTTTAATTTTCTTACATTAGAATAATTATCTTTAATTTTTCTTGCATTAGAATAACTTTTATTTTTTGCACTGAGAATAATTGTTATTAATTTTTGTCACTTAGAATAATTTTTATTAATTTTCTACATTTAGAATAATTTTTATTAATTTTCTGAATTTAAAATAATTTTTCATTAATTAATTCATTTAGAATAATTTTTCATTAATTAATTCATTTAGAATAATTTTTCATTAATTTTGTCTTAGAATAATTTTGGCATTAATAATTTTTGCAATAATATTCATTTTTGGATTAGAATAATTCTTGCATTATTTTTGTCTTAGAATAATATTTGCTTTTGCATTAGAATAAATTTAATTTTTGCACAATATTGTTTAATTTTTATAACTCTAGGAATATTTTTGAAAAATAAAAATCTATATCTTTTTAATATATAAAAGAAATTATGTCGCATTTAGAGGGTTTAAGCACTATTTGCCCTCCTCTTTTTAACGGAGAGGATTTTCCATCTTGGAAGAGGCAAATGGAGTTTTTTTTTTTAAAATCAACCTCGAGGTATGGTTCTTGATTAGGAAAGGATTCGTAGCTCCGGTGGATGACTCGAGAGACTTGTTGGATTCGGAGAAATGAACCGCAAATATTAGGAAAAAGGCTCAAGTCGATTACAAGGCTTTAAACACTTTGCAATGTGGACTTACGAATGAAGAGCTAAGTCGAGTTGGGTCAATTCAAAATTTTAAAGAATTATGGGACAAATTAATTAAATTGCATGAACATGCTAAGTTGAGTCAACCCGAGGATGGTTTAATTTTAATGGTAGGAACAAACAAGAAGGGAAAGAAATCCAAATCAAGGAAAAGGAAAATGAAGGAAGCATCTAAGGCTAACTTGGACAAGTTATCATCGAAAGGGTCGGATGTGGAAATATCAACAACATGCTTCATAGCACTCATGGCGGCCGACGAGTCCGAAGTTGAGTCAAGACAAGAGTCTGAGTTCGAGTCCAAGTCCGAGAGAAGCCACGGATCCATATCCGTTTCCGAAGGTTCAAACGAGGTAACATCTCCTCTAGAAGATAAATTGTATAACATTATTGTATGCTTAGGTAGGAAACTAGCCAAGTCCGAGAATCGAGTCGACTCGCTTCTTGAGGAAGTCAAAGTACTTAAAGATCAAGTAAACTCGAAGACTTCGACTTGCCAAATTAAGGATAGAGACTCAACTCAAGTTGCAAAGCTTGAGGAAGAGAACTCGGTTCTAAAAAGGCAAGTAGAAGATCTCACTGGATCATTGGAAAGGTCCTTGTTTAATAGAAATATTAAGGGTCAAGTCCAAGCATGAGTTCCTAAGACTAGCTTAGTCAACCAAGTTGGACCAAATCAATTTTGGGTTCTCAAGAGTCAAGTTCATTTAGTGAACAAAACTCAAGCTAGCTATCACTTAGGGGGAGCTAACACTTTGCTCATTTCCTTGTTTAGTTAAACTCTTGCATGCTTTAGTTTACTTTACTTGCTTAATTTAGAATGGAATAGATAGGAAATAAAGTAGTTTAAACTTAAACAACCTAGTACTAAGATGAAGTGAACTGATAGTGAGTTAGGGAAGCTCTTCGAAGTGCATGTCTAGGAAGTGGTCGTTGTTTCGATATACAAGAAGGTCATGTGTCTCGCCACGACATGGTGCACTAAGTCGAGTGGAATTGACCGAAGCTAACTCACTAAGTCTTTGACTAATTAGACCAAGGCTTAGTCCAAAGTGAATCAAGTATTTGATTCCTTCATTGCCTTTGTCTAGGAAGTGGTCGTTGCTCCGATATCCAAGAAGGTTGTATGCCTCGCCACAACTTGGAAGTCAATATTGGAAAACCTACTTGACTAGCTCAAGCTAAGCTCGAATTTAACACAAGTTTAAAAACTTTGAAATTATTAATTAAATTTAATTAATATAAAAAGAAATCCTCATCTAACAAAATCCATAGGAGTAACGTGTATTGAAAACCTAGCTTGGGTGAGATGATTTAGAATTTAATCAAGCTTAATTAGCTTAATACAATTTACTCAACTTAACAAATCAACTCAAATCAAATCAACTCAACCCTAATCAACTTAATCCTAAGTAAATCAATATAATTCAAAGAGGAAGTTATTCAAACTTTCAAAACATTCAATAGGATCCATGTTTGGAAAGCCCTTGAATAAGATTACATGCATAAGCATGAGATTAAGGGAGAGTTAAGATATTTTTGAAAATATTATTTTGAAAATTTAAAATAAAAACATAATTCTAGGGGGAGTTTCACATTCAAAATTTTATTATAAATATTTTAAAAAGAAATTAAATGTAAGCATAACAATGTTACTTTAAGGGGAGATCAAGAATCTAGGGGGAGCCTAAAAGATTTGGGTTGCTAAATTATGAAATATTTAATATCTTTTCAAAAATTATGTTTTAAAATAAAATTGGATGAGAAATATTCTTAAGGGAGAGAGAGAAAAATTTAAATAACAACTCAAGTAATTTACTTGAACTTGAAATTGGACTTATCAATCTAAGTAATGATTAGTTACTTAATACTCAAACAACTTCCTTTCTAAGTAACTTAGCATTATTTGGAAAATGAGAGTTAGCTAAGCTAAGTCTAAACTTAAGATATCTTTTTAAATCTAAACAAATCATGATAGAATATATGTTAAGAATCTTGAGCACAAGTTTTGAAAATTTAAAGCTTCAATTAAGGAAGAGTTTTAAAAATTTAAATCGTAATGAAGGGAGAGTATTGAAAATTTAAAACTTAAATTAAGAGGGAGAAAAACTTACTAAAAAGATTAAGTCTTTTGTAAAACTTAAATATTTTTAAGTTAGAAGACTTGTTTCAAGTTTAAAATGCACAAAAATTACTACTTAAATTTTGATGTATGGGAGGAAAATAATTTAAAATACTTATATTAAGGGGGAGTTTTGTAAAGTTTTGAAAAAATCTTAATTTTGAAAATTTCAAAGATATTAAGGGGGAGTTTTGTAAAGTTCTTAAATTTGAAAAATGTTGTGGGAGTTAGAATTTTTGAATATTTTGGAATTTGAAAAATGTTGCTATTAAGTGGGAGTTAGAATTTTTGAAAATTTTGGAATTTTAAAAATGTTGTTATTACGGGGGAGTTAGAATTTTTGAATATTTTGGAATTTGAAAAATATTGTTATTAAGTGGGAGTTAGAATTTTTGAATATTTTAGAATTTGAAAAATATTGTTATTAAGGGGGAGTTAGAATTTTTAAATATTTTGGAATTTTAAAAATATTGTTATTAAGTGGGAGTTAGAATTTTTGAATATTTTGGAATTTGAAAAATGTGTTAGGACCTATACGCCCACTAGAGAGGGGGGGGGTGAATAACATTTCGGTTGTCGATTCGATGGAATTCGTTCGTGTGCTTACTACACAATGTTAGTATGCAGCGGAAATAATGAAATAAACAAACTAAACACACAATCACAATCACAACATCAAAATATAACGTGATTCGGAACTTCAAAGTTTCTACTCCACGAATTGAGCTCGAAAGAGCCCTAGCGATGCAAATACACACCACTAATTAAATACTCCTTCTCGACAACAAGTCGGAGGCGAAGAAATCTCGTACAAGTGATTACACTAAGTAATACAAAGTAAAACAAGCAAATACAAGATGAATATACAAAATAACGTAAAGAAAACTTTACAACTATTGCTTTGGAATGCTTGCTTGTTGATTGCTTGAAGCATGCTTGAAGACATTGATTTGCACTAGCAAATCGCCTCAAAGATGCTCAAGAAATTGCTGCCAAATCCCTCCCTTCGTGCTCCTTTTAAACCTACAACTCAAGCTGGATTTTGCCTAGCAGTCGACTGATCGAGACTATCAGTCGACTGCTCCTATAGTCATTGTCTAACAATGACCCAAGCCACGTTGGATAAGTTCCAACGGATAAGGCATCAGTCGACTAATCATGCCCATCAATCGACTGATCGAGCAATCACTCGACTATCAAATCCTAACAGTCGACTCGGAAACTTTCTGTCCTCGAAAACTCGACCAGTAGTCGACTGATCACCATATCAGTCGACTGCTCATGCCATCAGTCAACTGCCCAATGTTGGCAGTCGAGTTCTAGGCCATTTCTTGTAGTGAACACCAGTCGACTCACATCAGTCAACTGATAACCTCATCCATGAGGTTTTAATACCAAGTATGATGCCCTCATACTTGCTAGACCACCCTTAGCCTAGACCTAAGCCTTCTAGCCACCTCCGTCAGCCTCACGCCTATCGGATCCCTCCAAGTCATCCATGACTTGTTCATCCATACGCTAGCCTTCAGGTGCTTCCATCAGCTATTGTCATGCTAATGTGGTCTACACCGCCAAGGCACATTGGGCTTACGCTGCCAAGACTCCCGCTTGGACTTTACTCTGCCAATCATTGGACTTATGATGCCAAGACTCCATCCTTGGACTTTGCACCGCCAATATCACCCCTTGGACTTCTCAAATGTCAAATACCCATGACTTAGACTATCACCGCCAATACTATACCCTTGGACTTGGGTGGCCAAGACTACACCCTTGAACTTTCCAAATGCCAAGACTCAAACTTGGACTTTCCCTTGCCAAGACCCATGCTTGGACTTTCTATGCCAAGTACTCAAGGCTTAGACTTTCCATGCTAAGTATACAAGACTTGGACTTCTCCATCATATGGTCAAACCATCGCCAAACATCAAAATACCCCTCGAGTCAAACTCGAGTCCGGTCAATCATGACTCGGGTCAATTACACCAACAATCTCCCCAAAACATTATCAAACATCAAAATACTACTCGAGTCCAACTCGAGTCTGGTCAATCATGACCTGGGCCGATTGCACCAACAATCTCTCCCTTTTTGATATTTGACAAAAACCAAATACCTTTGAATTAGGCCACCTAACTCAAATCTCCTCATCAATTGTCCCAAATCGGTAATTCCAAATTCTTCCATAACTTCTCCTATAAATTCTCCCCCTTTTTGACATACATCAAAAATATTCTCCCCAAGGAGATCAATATCTCATATCCCAATGAGATCTTACAATCTCCCCCTTGGTCCAAAAACACCTAGGATGCCTTCACTCTTCCTAGTGATAAGTCACATATCACTCAAGAGAGGCAATCCTCACTTCTCCCAAATTCTCCCCCTCATGAGGAAGAAACACATTCATTATCCCATGATGGATACCTTCCCCTAAAGTCTTGCTCCCCTTTGACCATTACACCAACAATGTCCTTGAAGAGTCTCTAAACCTATAAGAACACTAAACCATCAAAATTAAGGTTAAACGTTCAAACTTGAACTTTTACACACCTTAAAATTGATACAACACCCAAACAACTCTCCTAATCTATATCCAATGGTTTTTCACTCTTTCCAATGCTTTCCAAAGCATATCTTAGGGTTAGGAGTAGTTAAGGTAATCTAACATGGCTGAAACATGGGCTAAACATCCTTGTTTACCCGAAATCAGTGTTGGCAGTCGACTCTGACAATAATCAGTCGACTGCCTCAAGCGACAGCCGATTGATATCTGCAAATGTAGAATTTCAATTTCAGAATCCGAATTTTCAAAAATCACAAGTAATTATATATAAATAAAAAATCACAAAAATTCATATGTATAATACTTATAGCACACATTATGGGTGAAAAATATGTGAAAAATAATTTACCCACAAAATAGTGAAAATGATACAAAATTCAAAAATGAGAAAAACTTCATTGTTTTGAGCTCACTTTGTATCAACATCATCAATGGTGACTTCTATCAAAAGATAGACTACACCAAGGTTTTTCAAAATGATTTTGAAATAGTTTTAAAACCTTATATTGAACCATGGTCTATGGGCTTGATGCATATGACTTGTACATAAGCTTTCCTCATGATTCATCCATGGTATAAGTGAGTTTTTGTTCATCTAGATGCAAGAATTATGCACCTTGAACTTAACTCATTTTCTAGCATCTCACATGTATCTAGGGTGTATCAATACACACACATATCAATGTGATGTGAGATGTGAGTTTTGTTCATCTTAATCTAAGGTCTCATACATTTTCTAAGGCAACACTACTTGATTCCCTTATACATGGGACTTCAAGTCATGTCATAGTTCTTAAATCAATTTTAATTACTTTAAATGCATGAATAATCATGGCATAAATGATGATATAAATAAGCATAGCCAATGATCATGATGTCATGATATATGATATAACCTAAGCATTCATGATATTAAAACTAAATATTGATCATGACATTTTATATGATAAAAATAGATATGATGTCATGACATGACATATGACAAATCAATCATGGCAAATAAAATGTAAAGGTATAATAATACCTAAGTTTTAATATTAATTGTCATTTGTTATTATTTAGTCCATTTTGTCATATTATTACTTATCCCCCAAGTGTACCAAAAATCAAAAATGAAACACCATGACTCTAAGACCTAATTGTGCCAATTTGATCAATTTTTCATAGTTCTCAAAATATATTGGCACATCCTAAAATCCTTTAGGATTATGATCAAACCACATTTCCAAAGTATCACATTACTTTGGAAATGACCTAAAGTGTCACCTTTACCATGGTTAGGTTAACTATCTATCCATTTAAAGTTGGCACATCCTAACCCATTTAGCGTGAATCGATCACGCTCCTAGGAACCCAAAACCTATTGGAGCTCCTTGGATTTACTAGGTATTTCTTAGGGATAACTTCCCTAGATACCATCCTAATGACCCTCCTAGGATTAGAAGCCTTGGTCATTTGGATCTTACCTAGGTTAACTCTAGGGGTAACTCCCCTTGTAACCTTCTTAATGGCTTCCCTAGGTTTCCTTGAAATCTTAGCCACTAAGCACCTACCTTGGTCAACCTTAGGGATGACTTTCCTATTGACCTTGGTTTTCCTAGACCTAGATTGAGTTCCATAATCGAATGGAACATTGTGATAGGCCTTTTTGAGCTTAAGCTTGCCCTTGGATAGTTCTTGTTTCCTAGGCCTTTGACTTTGACTCATAGACCCTAGGCTTTGACTATTTGACCCTTGCATTTGATTTTGCATAATCCTAAGAGTCTTTTCTATTTTCTCAAGCCTTGACCTCAAGGATTGGTTCTCCAACTCCAATTTCTCTAATTTTGTGGCCCATTGTTTCTTTGAATTGATTTGTTTTTTCTAGGCATATGTCTAGAATTCTTGGAGTTAAAGCCTAGATGGTTCTCTCTCTTCCTAATACTTTCCTTAGGTAAAATTATTTTAGGGACATTAGTCTCAAATTTCTCCTTATTCCTAAAATGGACATGTTTAGCTCCTAAACAATAAAGCCTATTATTTCTAGCATGTCTTTCATGAATAATTGCAAGATTACTTCTAGCATGTTTTTGATAACTAATTGAAGAAGAAGCATACTTAAAAGTTACCTTAGGGTTTGCCTTAGCTCCCCCTACATGTGTAGCTCTTCCTTCATGAGTCTTCTTCCCCCCCTTTGGGCATTGACTCCTATAATGTCCCGGTTGTTGACATTTGAATAAAATTACATGCTCCTTGCTCTTCTTAGTGGGGACGTCGGTATCCTTGACCTTTAGCACTGGTGGAGCCTTCTTAACCTTTTTAGGACACTTGCTCTTGTAGTATCCGACTTCCCTACACTCAAAACATATTATATGATTTTTAGTATTTATCAAAATGCTTGAGTTACCTAGGTCATCGGTGGATGTTTGGGCTTCTTCATCTCTTTTGGAAGTTGATGGTATTTCTTGATTTTTCTCTTGTTTCAGAGTAGATGGTCTCTCCTCCCCCTCAATCCTAGAGGTTGAGGTTTCTTCCAATTATACCTCTTCCTTGGATGTTGATGGCCTTTCAACCTCCAATTCTTCCACCTCTTCTTCCTCCTCAGATGTCGAACACTCCTCGATCTCTGAATCCTCACTTTTTTGTGAGGATGAGCTTTCTTCCTCTTCTTCGGGCTCTCTTTCCAATTGAGCCAATGATGGGTCTTCATGATATTTCATCAATTTGCTCCATATCTCCTTGGCGTCTTTACAATCCCCTATCTTGATCAAAATGTCATTAGGGATTACATTAAGCAAAATACCCATTACCTTATTGTTTATATTGAAGTATCGGAGTTGTTCTTGGCTCCAATTCTTCTTCTTGAGTTTTCTTCCTTCTTCATCCTTTGGACTGTCGAAACCTACTACGACACTAATCCAATTTGACAAAATCGCACATAAGAAAGTGCATCATTCTACCTTTCCAATACGTGAAATCTTCGCGGTCGAAGGACAGTGGAATGTTGATGTCGTCGCCCAATCTTTATTGAAGGTCCATCTTCTTCCCTCTAGCGTTGTCACGCCCCGAGAGGGGGTACTTGTCCGACGAAAATTGGACAACACCTCCCCTGTACTACAGACAATTGAAACCTACGTACATGACCCACACGACCCACTATACATCGGCCAACATGGCCGGAACATACCACACCACAATATATATATATATATATATATAATATACGGGCCACATGCCAACAACCAAAATAAATAAGGAATCCACAACTTCTAGACTCACCTCTTCTGCCATCTGAACAGGAATACACAACCACACATAACCATAATCAATCGAACAAAAGTCCATAAATACATATCCAGTACCGCCAAAACAACCACGAGTATAAAATACTACAAGTTTAAAACATAGAGTACTAGCGATAAAAATACGAAAGCGTGAAATCAAAAATACGGAGGAGTCAGATCACGGGACTGGCGATTGGACCCTTCGGAAGGCTTCATCCTGAAATAGAATAGATATCAACGGTGTGAGTAAAACTAAGTGGATATCTAATAGTCATACATAGTAAACTATAAGTAGCAATAATAATCATGTCAGTATAATCTCCTGATCAATAATAGGAAATGCAAGGAAGAAATGCGGAAAGACTGTACTTACCTGAATCTCCTATCCTGACATAGAAGTGTAGGCCATACTAGCAGAAGTAAGGTCGTCAGACCAAATACATGATGTATCCTGTATGCATGTCAATCATATGCAACAACCAAGACAGCAACCAAAATGCAGCAAACACAAACAAATGCAATCCATGTAATATGCATGCGATGCAAATGACATGGTCACCCCTGACGCCAGTCAGTCGCCTCACACGCGATGGTGAGGCCGAGTGGGTAGAGCTATAACAACTGTGCACTCTGCCATCACCACTCCTGAGTGACCGAGTGGATAGGATTCTGTCGGAGTACACCTATCCTCCTACCCCAAACAGAGTGGGGGAGTAAAGCTTTCATCTCCCGGTGTCATAGACCAAAGGAGGGATCCACCGCCCTACCGCTGCCATCGCTACCGAGCGCGGACCGGAGTCGAGAGCTCATCGCACACACCCTCCTGATGTACCACTAACCCATGAGTGGTTGTGTGTGGAGATCATGTAACTGGTTGCGGGCTTAACTACAAAGGAATCGCTGACCAGTCAGCATGCAATCATGCAAGATGGTGCATGACACTAAAGCATGTAACACCAACCAATATATGTCTCCAAATAATATGTACAAAAAAAAAGAGTACATATCGATAACCTAGGTATACAGGGAAAGTATATCTAAAAGCTAGTCAAGTGTATGTCACAACTCCTAAAATAAGTACACATGACAAGTATCAAGATAAATGAGCACCAATAAAATTAGCATATGAAAAGACTACAACACATACTAAGTAGTGATATACTAGGGCAGTTAGAAGCATAGAAAACTACTACTAGCTATAGTAAACAATGCATCACAGGATGACAAATATCTAAAAGAAGATAAGTCAAAGATACCCCGTCTGCTATAATGCTCGTAATAATGAAATCTTCATGCCCGCGGACCTGTCTCGTGACCGAAACCTGCATATAACAGACATTATGATTAAGTGCACGCATACCACAAATGATTGAATCCAATCCTATATCGACTTCGTATCCCGATCAATTAGATTGATCTAGTTATCCCATTAACCTAATTAATCCTCCATATTAATCCCTATCAACCATTCACAACTCATGCACAACCTTCACAGCTCATGCACATCCTTCACAGCCATTCACAACCGTTCACATCCCTAAACGAAACTTCACAGCCGACTCCATCGACGGTAAACTCTAATCTCAGCCAACTCCATCCCTAAACGGAACCTCACAACCACTCCACACCTCACACAACGCACTCACAACCCCTACTCAACTTCACAATCGACAGATTTAACAACAACAAGGAACGAAGGAGATGGGTCAAGCTTACCAGTTCAATAAACTCCCCCAAACAGCTTGGTTCGTCGGAACACCCAATGCCAGCCGTTGCCCTAAACTTTCGTGGAAATCCCCAGTTCACCGGCCCAAGGTCAACTGCCCAATCACAGATCCAATTCAACCAAAGGAAACCATAGTAGGGATTTCAATCGTACCTTACCTAGCTCCGGCAGAGATCGCAACCTCCGATCAAACACGCTGCAGACATCGCCTAGCCGCTGCCAGCCACCATCTGCTCCGGCAGAAAATGTGAGTCGGAGGAGATATGTAACAGGCGGCAAAATCTAGCCCGTGACGGATGGCAAAGGCGCACATCGTGTGGAGGGTCGATGGACAGAGCACTCCGTCACCAACGCTCATTGAAAAGTATAGCTCGCGGTGTGGCTGGCTTGGCCGCCGACACTGGGACGACATCGATCGGGCAAGGCGATGACGAATGGCACGGGGAAGGCAATGCGAGCTCGAGCAATGAAGTTTAGGGAGAAGGACGCCGAGCACCTTTGATCGGCGGAGGAAGAAGCCGGCGATGGGAGGTCATGCACGGGAGAGGAAGAGAAGAGGCGACGGCAGCGGATTGAGCTCGCGAGAAGGGAGAAGGGCTGCGCGTCGAGGAGTTTGCGGCGGAAGAGATCGGGAGGAAAATAGGAAAATATAAACCTAAGGTTTAATATCTAATTAACCCTAGGTATATTTAACCTATTACCCCTTAACTAATATTTCAAACAGGCTTTATCAAAGCCTATTTCATCTTTCCCCATAAAATATAATAAGACATCCATTTAAATTTCTAAAAATATCTGGAAAATTCCAATGGGTATTTTCCAAATTAACCAGCATTATTTTATTTTTCGGTATCTTACATTCTCCCCCACTAATAAAAAATTTGGTCCCCAAATTTCTTACTCAAGTACTAACAAGCAATGTCACACTGCTCAACTCAAGTACTTGGAGAAAACCACACATCAAGTAACTAAATGGGGTACTGAGCTCGAATATTATATTCCATCTCTCACATAGTTTCCAAAAAACTATCGCTCATACTTTCAACAATCCTTCTAAAATATGAAAAATATCTTCCTATTGACCACCTATCAAAGGTACATAACTGTACCAGAGTGGAGCTCTATATCCGTGATCTGTTGGAGACTTTGCCAGAATTTGTGAGGTAAATCTCGAATCACTATCCGATATGATATTCAAGATACTCCATGAACTGGAAATCTCCACAGTATAAATCTATCCAGCGATCCAACAAACTCATCTTATGGATCGGAAGAAAATGAGCGGACTTGGCTAATCGATCACCGATTATCCGAAATCGCATCAAGTCCTTTCCGAATTCTAAATAATCTCCCAACACTGTCCATCATACTAGGCTATCACGTCCATCTCGGTACAGAACCTTGCTGATTACTAGTATTCCACCTTTACTAGTTGACACACTGAACACCAGACTGTGAAATCAACTATGCTCCGCATGTCGTTCCACCATGGAGAACGTTTCAATACTTGCTATTTTCCAAATACAATCCGAATACATCTGCAACATATACAACCTACCGTAATCTACTAGCAATACATATCAAAATACTGTGACAAAGTCTCGTGCCTCTCGAGGTAATACAAAAGACACTATCTGCGGGCAACGACATGCTACCACGATCGGGACTCGTGGGCAGATAGTCAATATCTGAGAACCTTCTCGCAAGAACTGACCACATGCTACCACGAACGAGACTCGTGGGTAGAAAGGCAATAAATAGAGCACTGTCTACGCGCAACCACATGCTACCACGAATGAGACTCATGGGTAGACATGCAATAAAAGACTCAATGTCTGCGAGCAATGACATGCTACCACGATCGAGTCTCGTGGGCAGACAGAGTATATAACTATCTAGCTATGGACTGCATGCAACCACATGCTACCACGACTGGGTCTCGTGGGCAGTCAAGATGTCAGGTAGCTATCTAGCTACAGATGACATACAAATTCTACTATCACTAACTCCGAACGGGTAGAGCAAGAGTATAACTCTATGGTAGATTCTCTCTATCATCACAACAGGGATCTATCTGCTGTCCTGAATCAAAAGTAACTCTTCCTAAATTCGAATGCAACTATGTAACCCACTATTCTCCTCGAAGATGGAGAAATATTTTCTCACAAGAGAAATCTACTGTCTAAAATCCACTCTATCGTACAGAATGGGAGGTGACTGGGAGACTATAATAACCAATCTCCCTAGTTGTAACTATCCGTGTTCTAACAACTCTATGCAGCTACCCAGTAGCTAGCCAAAACCCCATAAGAATTCCTGCTCCTCACCTCTACAAAACAACATAATAACTGCTAAGTCCATGTCATATATTTGACAACTTATCTCGCAATTCTTTAATTGTCGTAAGCTTAGGATACGTCTTATTCAATAGCATCGGAATCACTCTGATCCCTGAAATGATGCATCCATATACACTACCCATCCATCCACACCAAAATGATTAAACAATACTAGCATAAAAGTCAACCATCGTCTGAGCCCTGAAACTAGTTTCACAAGCTTCAAACTAAGTGAATTCCATCACCTTCCTGGTCCAACCAGTCAGCGATGTAGTACCGCTAGAGCATCCTATCCATATCTATGGTAATAATCAAATCAATACAAGGAAACCACCATCTACGGTGGCCGAGTGCGCAACTCCAACTACCACCATCAACAGTGGCCAAGTTACGCAACTCCAACGACCACAACTGATCCAATCGTGTCCAGAATACACGACTTCTCAAATCCCTGGACGACTAAGTCGTCAATAAGTCTAATAAGATAATCAAAAGCTCATACAATTTATACCAAGTATGAAATTGTCGTCGCTACACACCTACATCCTCTTTACTCTAGGCTGATGATATATCAATCATTACAACGACAATGATAATTGTATGATACCATGTCACTACAATATCAACACACCAGTCATAAATCAATTCTAGAGTATACACAGGTGTCCTATAGCTGATCTAAATTGATCCTCTATCCACAATGAAGGATATTCATTTTCTTCTACAACTACCGCATTTTATCATCGATAATCGATGCATAATCTCAAAGGTCCATCTCTCTTTTAACAAAGAGTTACAGATCTTCTCAAGAAAATACTGGGACAGATAAATATCCCATCCAACACCTCCTATAATCAGAACGTAGGTTCTTCCAATTTCCATAGTGTTAAGCAACACTGTTACCAACAAAATTATCTCCTGGAAAAATCGTCATTCTAACAAATACCTCCCGGGCATCATCAACCTTGCCAACTTTGAAAAATCGATCGATGACGGTATCAAAGCAACTCGATTTGGCTCACAGTCAATTGAATGACATTGCCTTGAGTATATCACGAGCTTCAACAACTTTGTGTGCTTTACACCAGCCCTCAGCCAACACACCATAAGTAAAAACATTTGACTATGCAGTATGAAGTCTTCAATATCGACACTATCTCCGCAATCATTCCGATTGCCTACTCTACTTGCCTATGCAGCGGCAAGCCTAGGAGTTCATCCGAAAATACATCTGAATGCTCTCGGATTATACGAGCATTCGAGAGACATACCATACCATAATCTCACAATTTAATCATCTGTAAGGTTATGCCTGCCGTAAAGGTATGTCTATCAAAGTCTAAGGGCATTCCTTGACTTCTTAATTGTTAGTCAACATCTCACCCGATGGTAGAGATACCACCGACCCACAAGTCGATGTATAGTAACCCTTCTAATCCGAACTAAGAATGTTTTAGTCAAAGATACCCATAAACTACAAGTATCTTTCAATATATTAACCCAGAGGGTAAACTAAAGTAATACCCTGAACGATCAACTATCTGTCGATCCAATCCCAAGGCTCCACGCAGGTCTCGACCTTTCCCCGAAGAGAACGGAATCAGATCCAACAATCCATGACAAAGCGATCACATTTCTGCGACGAATGACCAGGGGATTTTCCTGGATCGTTTGGTCCCCTCACTTAATCCTACGAGCTGTAACTGTAGAATACAAAATAGATATGACCATCGTCATATACTCTCTCCTTTGTACAAAGTCGATCCATGTCTAGGGGGTAACAATTGTTGTTTGCATGAGTCTTCCATGATCGGAAAGTAGCTCATGACCTATGACTCCGATCTTGCTCCTTTTATCCATCATTTGGAGGCTTCTGATTCTAATAATTGACCTACAATATTTGCTTATCAGTCTCTAACTCTTAAACACTTGTACGAAGTCATTTCTAAACTCATGACTCGATCCAATGTCTTCCAGCAGGATCTGATAAAAGATCCAAATATCCTAGTCCAAATGTAAGCCAATAAACCATGGGTGGCTTAAAACATCCATTCACATTCTTGAGTTATTAGGTGGTCGTAACCTCTGCAAGTCTCACGACTCTGCACGGTACACCATTACCAAATGACCCCCTATTTGAAACTCAAGAATTTCCTGACAATGAGTCAAAGGAATAATACGGGAAAAATACCCTCTCACAACATCACTACACCGTGACCTAGTGATGTACGATACCCTGAAGATTATTTCCCTGCATCTTCCACCAAGTTTCGGTTTAATCCCGATAATGGTATGTAACTAGCTCCACTTTCTCTGTATAACACGAGTTAAGTACTCAAAAATACCTTCAAGGTTATACAACCCAACATGGACCACTCAGGAATTAAAATTCCTATGAAACACCATAACCTAACACTCTGCTATCTGCATCAACAATAGCCTACACGCTTTGTCCATTACCCAACAGGTAATGATCTGACTCGCATAATTAGTGAAAATCCCTAAAACTGTAGTATTTGATTTCCACAAGAAATGTGACGACTTGACCCTTGCTTTCCGACTCGGTATCAGTCAGCTCTCAAAGGAAATTCACCTTTTTGACATAGGTTCAAGACTCACGAACTTAACAGTTCATGCACGTGGTCAACTCAAATTACGATTACGAATAGTAACCAACACACTAAATGTTATTTCCTGTTATAACCACTAAATGCATAACCAACCTAATCGGGAGTATAAACACTAACGACAACTCCAGCTGGTCGCCTTGGTGGGCGACCCCTACTACGAGTCTCCACATGTGTCATAACTCTGTAGACCTTTTTGGCAACTCCATCGCCAGAGATCTCAATGTCCTCTTGCGTGGCTGCACTGCACCACATCCCGACGCGAGAGCACTCCCACCTCATTTCATATCCAAGTATTACTATAGATAAACAATTATAAAAAAATCAATAATTTCACCTATTATCCATCTGGAGATGTCCTGTCGCCGCCAAGTCCCCCAATACGATCTTGTCGAAATATGACTCCAAAATGCCAAATCAATCGAAATCCGTAAAACCCAAAAATGCACAGGTTGACCTGCCAAACGTGGCGAACTCCGAAAACCCAAAAACAACCCTTAGGAACTCAAAAACCTAGGCACTCTGATACCAAATAAATTGTCACGCCCCGAGAGGGGGTACTTGTCCAACGAAAATCGGACAACACCTCCCTTGTACTGCGGACAATTGAAACCTGCATACATGACCCACACGACCCACTATACATTGTCCAACATGACCAGAACATACCACACCATAATATATATAATATCTGGTGTCGGGCCAACAGCGAAATAAATAAGGAATCCACAACTTCTAGACTCACCTCTTCTACCATCTGAGCAGGAATACACAACCATACATAACCATAACCAATTGAACAAAAGTCCATAAATACATATCAAGTGCTGCCAAAACAACCACGAGTATAAAATACTACAAGTTTAAAACATAGAGTACTAGCGGTAAAAATACGGAAGCGTGAAATCAAAAATATGAAGGCCGATCGGATCGGCGACTAGACCCTCCGGAAGGCTTCATCCTGAAATAGAATAGATATCAACGGTGTGAGTAAAACTCAGCGGATATCTAATAGTCATGCATAGTAAACTATAAATAGCAATAATAATCATGTCAGTACAGTCTCCTGATCAGTAATAGGAAATGCAAGGAAGAAATGCGGAAAGACTGTACTTACCTAAATCTCATATTCTGACATATAAGTGTAAGCCATACTAGCAAAAGTAAGGTCGTCAGACCAAATACATGATGTATCATGTATGCATGTCAATCATATGCAACAACCAAGGCAGCAACCAAAATGCAACAAACACAAACAAATGCAATCCATGTAATATGCATGCGATGCAAATGACATGGTCACCCCTGATGTTAGTCAGCTACCTCACACGCGATGGTGAGGCCGAGTGGGTAGGGCTATGACAACTGTGCACTCTACCATCACTACTCCTGAGTGACTGAGTGAATAAGATGTTGTCGAAGTACACATATCCTCCTACCCCAAACAGAGTGGGGGAGTAAAGCTCTCATCTCCCGGTGTCATAGACCAAAGGAGAGATCTCTGCCCGCTACCACGCTGCCTCACCGCTACCCATGAGGGGACTAGCGGAGCCTGACAGAGCTACTGCACATACCCTCCTGATGTACCACTAACCCATGAGTGATTGTGTGTGCAGATCATGTAATTGGCTACGGGCTAAACTACAAAGGAACCACCGACCAGCCAACATGCAATCATACAAGATGGTGCATGACACTAAAGCATGTAACACCAACCAATATACATCTCCAAATAATATGTACAAAAAAAAAGAGTATATATCAATAACCTAGGTATACAGGGAAAGTATATCTAAAAGCTAGTCAAGTGTATGTCACAACTCCTAAAATAAGTACACATGGCAAGTATCAAGATAAATGAGCACTAATAAAATAAGCATATGAAAAGACTACAACACGTACTAGGTAGTGATATACTAGGGCAGTTAGAAGCATAGAAAACTACTACTAGCTATAGTAAATAATGCATCACAAGATGACAATATCTAAAAGAAGATAAGTCAAAGATACCCGCCTGCTATAATGCTAGTAATAATGAAATCTTCACGCCCGTGGACCTATCTCGTGACCGAAACCTGTATATAACAGACATTATGATTAAGTACAAGCATACCACAAATGATCGAATCGAATCTTATATCGACTTCGTATCCCGATCAACTAGATTGATCTAGTTATCCCATTAACCTAATCAATCCTCCATATTAATCCCTATCAACCATTCACAACTCATGCACAACCTTCACAGCTCATGCACATCCTTCACAGCTGTTCACATCCGTAAACGGAACCTCACAGCCGACTCCATCGACAGTAAACTCCAATCTCAGCCAACTCCATCCCTAAACGGAACCTCATAGACACTCCACACCTCACACAACGCACTCACATCCCCTACTCAACTTCACAGCCGACAGATTTAATAACAACAAGGAACGAAGGAGATGGGTCAAGCTTACCAGTTCGATAAACTTCCCCAAATAGCTTGGTTGACCTGTTTAACACCCAACGCCACCACGCTCTAAACTGTGGAAATCTCGCTCATCGCCCAAGGTCAACTGCCCAATCACATATCCAATTCAACCAAAGGAAACCACAGTAGGGATTTCGATCGGACCTTACCTAGCTCCGACAGAGATCGCAACCTCCGATTAAACACGCTGCAGACGCAGCCTAGCCACCGCCAGCCACCATCTGCCCGCTGCGTAAAATGTGGGTCTGAGAGCTTATCACGGCGAAAAGAGTGAAAAATCAAGACCATGACGGATGGCAAAGGCGCACATCGTGTGGAGGGTCGATGAATGAGCACTCGCCGCCAACGCCACGAAAAGTACACCATGCGTGTGTCGGCTTGGCCACCGCAGACGGGACGACATCGATCGGGCAAGGCAACGGCGAATGACACGGGGAAGGCAGTGCAAGCTCGAGCAATGAAGTTTAGGAAGAAGGACGCCGAGCACCTTTGATCGGCGGAGGAAGAAGCCGACGATGGGAGGTCGTGCACGGGAGAGGAAGAGAAGAGGCGGCGGCGATGGATTGAGCTCGCGAGAAGGGAGAAGGGTTGCACATCGAGGAGTTTGCGGCGGAAGAGATCGGGAGGAAAATAGGAAAATATAAACCTAAGGTTTAATATCTAATTAACCCTAGGTATATTTAACCTATTACCCCTTAACTAATATTTCAAACAAGCTTTATCAAAGCCTATTTCATCTTTCCCCATAAAATATCATAAGACATCCATTTAAATTTCTAAAAATATCTGGAAAATTCCAATGGGTATTTTCCAAATTAACCAGTGTTATTTTATTTTTCGGTATCTTACAAGCGTGCTCCCTCGGATGTGAAGCCAATGAAGAGCGACCCGCTCTGATACCACTTGTTAGGACCTATGCACTTGCTAGAGGGGGGTGAATAGCGTTTCGATTGTCGGTTCGATGGAATTCGTTCGTGTGCTTGCTATACAATGTTAGTATGCAACGAAAATAATGAAATAAACAAACTAAATACACAAGCACAATCACAACACCAAAATATAACATGGTTTGGAACCTTAAGGTTCATACTCCATAGATTGGGCTCGAAAGAGCCCTAGCAATGCAAACACACACCAGTAATCAAATACTCCTTCTCGACAATAAGTTGGAGGCGGAGAAACCTCGTACAAGTGGGTACACTAAGTAATACAAGGTAAAACAAGCAAATACAAGATGAATATACTAAACAATGTAAAGAAAACTTTACAACTATTACTTTGGAATGCTTGCTTGTTGATTGCTTGAACCGTGCTTGAAGACCCTGATTTACACTAGCAAATCGCCTCAAAAATGCTCAAGAAATCGTTGCCAAATTCCTCCCTTCGTGCTCCTTTTAAACCTGCAACTCAGGCTGGATTTCGCCTAGCAGTCGATTGATTGAGACCATCAGTCGACTACTCCTGTAGTCATTGTCCCACAATGATCCGAGCCACGTTGAATAAGTTCCAATGGATAAGGCATCAGTCGACTGATCATGCCCATCAGTCGATTGATCGAGTCATCACTCGACTGTCAAACCCTAATAGTCGACTCAGTAACTTTTTGCCCTCGAAAACTCGACCAGTAGTCGACTGATCACCATATCACCGATCGCCTAACGCCGCAAATGATCGTTAGGCCATTTCCGCAATGAACACCAGTCAACTGATAACCTCATCCATGAGGTTTTAACACCAAGTATGATGCCCTCATACTTGCTAGACCACCCTTAGTCTTGACCTAAGCCTTCTAGTCACCTCCATCAGCCTCACTCCTATCAGATCCCTCCAAGTCATCCATGACTTGTTCATCCATACGCTAGCCTTCAGGTACTTCCATCAGCTATTGTCATGCTAATGTGATCTACACCGTCAAGGTACATTAGACTTACACTGCCAAGACTCCCGCTTGGACTTTACACCGCCAACCATTGGACTTATGCTGCCAAGACTCCACCCTTGGACTTTATGCCACCAATATCACCCCTTGGACTTTCCAAATGCCAAGTACTCATGACTTGGACTTTCACTACCAAGACTACACCCTTGGACTTACGTGGCCAAGACTACACCCTTGGACTTTCCAAATGCCAAAACTCAAGCTTGGACTTTCCCTTGCCAAGACCCATGCTTGGACTTTCTATGCTAAGTACTCAAGACTTAGACTTTCCATGCCAAGTACACAAGACTTGGACTTCTCCATCATATGGTCAACCCCATGTCAACCATATAGTCAAATAATTGTCAAACCATCGTCAAACATCAAAATATCTCTCGAGTCAAACTCGAGTCCAGTCAATCATGACCCGGGTCAATTGCATCAACAATCTCTCCAAAACATTGTCAAACATCAAAACACTACTCAAGTCTAACTCGAGTCTGGTCAATCATGACCTGGATTGATTGCACCAACAAAATATTGTTATTAAGTGGGAGTTAGAATTTTTGAAAATTTTAGAATTTGAAAAATGTTGTTATTAAGGGGGAGTTAGAATTTTTTAGTATTTTGGAATTTGAAAAATATTTTTATTGAGGGGGAGTTAGAATTTTTGAAAATTTAGAGTTTGAAAAATGTTTTTATTAAGGGCAATTTTTGAAAATTAGAACTTTAAAGAATTTCAAAGATTTTTTGAAAACATTTTAAGGAGATCATTGATAAGTTTTGAAAATTGAGACATTAAGAGTTTTGAAAATTTTATAAATTTAATCTTTTGAAAATTTTGAATAAAAAAAAATATAAGGAGAGATCCCATCTTTAAAAGAAAATCTCATTTAAGGCAGAGTCGGTCCTCGGTATTTTAGGGCCCTGGGCGAAGTAAAAAAAAAAAGACCCTTTTATAGATAAAAAAATATTTTTCAATAAAATTGGGCCCCTTTCCTATTCAATTATAAAAAAAAAAATTTGGGCCTTGGGCAGGGGCCCCAACTGCCCCTGCCTAGGGCCGACTCTGATTTAAAGGGAGTATTGATATATTATTTTCAAAACTTAAGCATTTTTTATAGAGCTTGATCTTTAGTTTGTAAACTTTAATTCTCATCTTATTACATTTTGAGCTTAATGTTGTTTTTTGATGTATGCCAAAGGGGGAGAGAGGAGATTTAAAGATAAAAAGAAGAGACTTAAAGAGAGGGTGATTTAAAATTCTTTATGCATATGAGCATGTCATGCATCTTCAATGCATTTCTGATATATGCTATAATTAGATATTATAGTTTAATTCTCTTAATTTTAACTGATGTGTTGTCATATATCAAAAAGAGGAAGATTGTTGATGCAGAGAGCATCACTCATTGATTTTGATGTATGAATCATAGTTAAAGTTATGACTTGTGTTCTAATATCAGTGTTAAGTGTGCAGACTTAACAGGAAATACTAGTAAGTCATGTTGATCGAATACTAGGCAGATAACTTGACAGATCAGGAGGTTCGTACACCAGGCATGAAGTCCAGATGGGTCATGTGGACCGAACATTTAACATGAAGATGGGTTGAGTCAGGAGACTGGACAATCGACAAAAAGTCCAGCTGGGTCAGGTAGACCGGACAGCTGGTGGAAGCTCTGGTGGGTCAGATCGGATGTCAAGAATGATAAGTCTGGTAGGTAGCCGACAGATAAGCCTCTAGTGAAGAGGTGAGGCCGAGTCCTCTTTAGGGGGACAAAGTTAGGCATCGATGCAACAGAGAGTTTGCGTGGGACTTAGAAGTCGATATCTAGCAGTATTACTATTGCTATCCTATTTTATATTATATATTTGTGCTAATCTCGTTTTGCAGGGATCAATCGACTGAATAGACTACGGTCGACTGACGTCCAATCGACTGGGTATGTTTCAGTCGATTGGATACCTAGTTGGTAGGATTAGCTGGTGATCGTTCAAAGATTTGGCAGCGCATATGGAAAGAGTTTCAGTCAACTGGCAAGTTTCAATCGACTGAAGAGGCAAACTTCCCGATACAGAGCCAGGTGATCTGGAGTCGACTAGAGCATGTTCAGTCGACTGGAAGACCAAAAGTTTCATATCAACGGGCTGATGTGGAGTTGACTGAAAGGCATTCCAGTCAACTGGAAAAGGTTTATAAAATAAGTGCTCGACCAACTCCGAAAAAGATACTGCTACTACGTCGAAGTGCTTCCTCTATTCATTCTTGTCTGTTAGAGTTTTAATTCCTCACAAAGATGCACATTTGACACTCCGTTCCTACTTCCAAATTTCCTGTAGTATCGGTATAAATTAGCTCTAATTTTGTTTGTATTCATTTTCGTTGTGTATTTAATTTCAAAAGAGAAGGTAGAGTGTTACCTATCTCTCATTATTTGTAAAAAGTGAACCCCTCCGAAGTTGAGAGTTCGAGTTAGAGGGTATATAGTGATTGCCCATCGAGGTAGCTCTCGGAAGAGCTACGAGCCTTGGAGTAGCAATTCTGTTAGGGTTGTGAACCAAGTAAATAGATTGTGTCTTGATTTCATTTATTCCGCTGCTTACTCTAATTGAAAATATAAAATAAGTTTTAAAAATCTAAAGAAAATTGTAACCTCTTAGATTCACCCCCTCCCCCCCCCCCCTCTCTTGGAGTATTTCGATCCTACAAAACTTTGGTAGGATAGGGGATATCATTATAAAAGGTATTGACGATAAGTCATCTCTCCAATCCGTGATGTGGACATTGCTGCAATGACCCTTTAAATCTGTCCCAAGCTTCGAAAAGTGATTCTTCGTCTTTTTGCATAAAGTTCGTGATTTGGTGGCGGAGATTTGCAGTTTTGCTCGACGGGAAATATTTATCCAGAGATCTTTGTTCTAGCTGATCCCATGTTGTAATGCAATCAGTAGGAAGGGAATGCAACCATGCCCTTGCATTGTCCTGTAAGGAGAAGGGAAATTGTTGCAGTCTAATCACATCTATAGAGACTCCATTAAATTTTAAAGTTTCGCAGAATTCTAAGAATACCTCTAAATATATATTAGGATCCTCTGAAGTTGTTCCTCCGAATTAGTGTTGTTCAATCATGGATAGAAGTGCAGGTTTCAGCTCGAAATTATTGGCTTCAATTGGAGGCCTTCATATGCTTGGTCTTAGCCCCCTTGTTCTTAGTGTTGTGTAATCGTGTAAAGGTTTGTTTTCTTCGTTTGCTTCCATTTTGAAGGTTGGAGTTTCTTCTAGTCACTTTAGGAGTCTTCATCTAGCAAGGAGAGTTCTTTCGATTTCAGACCGCCCGCTAACTCCCTAGGAGACCTATGCATGCAACAAGAAGAGCTACTCTAATGAAAGTAAGTGTAGTGGATGAAATAAATGAAGTAAAATAAAAAAAGAAAATAAGAAAATAAATAAAAATCTAGATTAATCTAATTGCAATCGAATTAATATTGATGCAATCCCCGACAACGACGCTAAAAACTTGATGTTGTTGAATCGGAAAGCACGCTAGAGAGGGGAGTTGAATAGCGAGCATAAAAACTTTTTGATCGTCTAAAACTCGAGTGATGTACAGCGGAATGAATAAATAAAAACTTTATTTTTATTTAGTTCGCAACCAAAAGGTTGCTACTCCAAGGCCCCACGATACTAGACCGTGTACGAAGAGGCAATTCACTAAGGGTCTCCTCCTCGTTGGAGGTAGGAGACAATGATTTCAAAGGAAACAAGATGGAGGAAGAGGCACAATCCCACCTCTCCTCTTTACAGTGGAAAACTCAAATAATCGAAAGCTAAAATACAAATAATAGAAAGCTTGAATTAAAATAAGACAACTACAAAAAGGTACCGACGAAAATGATCTCCGAGTCTTGGCATGTCGTCAGCGTTACGACGTCATAGCAACGTTGTCGAAGTGAAATATCGTTGGAGCACTTTGGGAGCAATTTTTTGATGACCTAAAGGGTGAAACCCCTCTTCTTTTATAACTCTTCAAGCCCCTGAACGTTGAGATCCAAATCTAAGTCAAAGAGCCTCATCCCCCCAAGATAAGTGGAGCTTATCTTGACTTTCTTCGAGCTAGACAGTGTGAATAGCAGTCAAGTGATTACCTTCATCAGTCGACTGATGCTAGCAATAGTCGGCTGCCAATAGCCAGCAGTCGACTGCCAGCTAGGTTGTTCAACTGTAACACAAAGTTAGCATAATACAAATAAGAGATAGTAAATATGATGGTTCCTTACCACCCGATCTCGACCTAGACCTTCCACTGGAAGTCTTAGTCGGATCGGCGCCTACGATTGTCCCCGTATGGAGGATGCAACCTTACCATCTCTCTTCGCACTCATGCTTACCTCCAACCCTTTTTGACCTGTCGCTTAGCTTCCGATCTTCTACCTAGGTTCTTCGATTCCCATGAAGTTCTCTTGGTGTCGCCCAACCACCGTAGTTTCTCGACTCGAGATTCTCCGAGCGACACTGACCTTCGGCTTAGCTTAACCATTTTCTGCACACTTAACTCAACTCATTAGATAACAATAAGAGCTTAACTTTGAACCTTTGCCATAATCAAAACTTAGGTTCGATGCACCGCACCAACAGATGTGTCATATATCCGCAAGTGCACGATCATCACAAGTAATAAAATATCGATCCCACGAGATTGGTTAAGTACCGTGATGAGTGCAAGGAAAGATTATCTAGAAGAATAAATGTTTGAGTGATGCTTGAATAAAAAGGAAAACAGACGATCGAGAAACGATTATAGGACTAATTTATGAAGCAACCTTAGGATCTTTCAAGCTACAATGTTTGGCAATTCTCTATTATATCAATGTGTATTCTTGAAGGAAACCTACCTAAAGATATCGAATGCCTCTTCCAAGATCAACCCAATATATTTACCTAACTTGGTTTCTACTTTCATAGTATTAGCTCCTAGAAGGATCTTGGTCGCAATATGGGAATCTGTCATGAGAACCCTAGCGGATCAATTCAAGGACTATTACGTATTACTCATAGGAGCCAAGGTTAGGTAAATTATTATATTCTAGGATAAGTTATGAAATCCTTGAGAAGCCCTAACAACTTTCAAGGTATCATGCGTAGTTGATCTTGTTTGCAATATGAGAGCCCATCACAAGCACCCCAGCAGATCAATCTAGGTGAAAGCCCTTAATTGCTATAGCTCCTCATAATTAGTTTTACAAAACTGAGATTAGAAAACCCAAAAGCATGCGAATAGGTGATCAACAAACTCGTAAGATAAATCATACGTACCGTAAGACTAATTCAAGAAATTCACAAATAATAAATAAAAGAATTATAAAAATCCAAGGAAAATAAACAAAGAGTTGCTCCCTCATCCTAAGTTCGAGGAGAACTACTCCATAGTACAGAGCGAAGATAGAAACGAAGTATAGAAAAACATTCGACAAAGCTACGGAAGAGAGAGAAGAAAAAATGGGTTTGTCGACATCGATTGAAGATTTCCTCTAGCTTGGGGCTCCTTCTCCTTGGTTTCGCAACTTGCCCTAGGATGCTCTCTGATGGCTACCTCGATCCTAGGGTTTTGGATCTCCAGAATGCATTTCTCCCTAGCCCAGGGGTTTTTAATAATTTTTTTCAGGAGCAAAATTCTGGAAGTTTGTTATCCGTGGCACGATTGTGCCATTTGGCATGGCCAAGGCATGTCAGAGTCTGGAAAGACTTGGCACATCCTAAACTAGGGCCTATCAAAAGGGCTGGGCATGACCATGTCATTTGGCATGACCAGGGCATGTTGGACTTTGGTTTGCTCCTTTTTCGTGCGTCCCTGCAAGAAAAACTCATAACCACAGTTATCTGAACTAAAAAGATAAAAGGAAGGTAAATGCAAGGTTTTATGCATGATATGTGAATAAAATACTAGAAAAGTATGGCAAATAACCCCTAAAATATGTGTATGATTCACACTCATCAAGGTACTATATGGAGTATGACCATTCCAATGAGAGCTGCCAGGGACTGAGAAGAGAACTAAATAGAGTTAGGTGGGAGCATCCTCATATGCAATAATATTTGGGGTCTGACTCGAATAGTAGCAAACCCTCTCATGTTTTCTACTACAGGCCTCATGTTCGGTGGAGACCTTATGCACCCGGGAAGGAGGATCGAGCCATATGGAGTTAAGGATAGACTCCTAAGCAGATGGAGCAGAGTAGTGGAGTGCCTTCGGCTCTTAAGGAAGTCCCCACTCAAGGAGTCATCAACGTCATCGTCAAGGGCCCAACCTTATGGAGATTCTAACCAGACTCACAAATCATACACCCGACTGATGGAGAGCCTCACCATTGGGGAAGATGGAGCTATGCGAGAGGGCCCTCGAGTGAGTTTTATCCCCGAGGTATGGAAGGTATTATTCTCCCTCATAACGATGCCTTAGTGATTAGAGCTATTATCGCTAACTATGAGGTGACACGAGTCTTGATGGATTCGGTGAGTTCAATTAATGTGCTTTTCCAAGAAGCCTTTAACTAGATGTAGTTATGAGATTCTCAGTTGGGAAAGATGGTGAACTCCTTGTTTGGATTCGTCGAACATGTGTATTTAATATGATAGATCTCCTTGCCTCTTACCCTAGGAGAATGGTTGAGTTAGAGAACCAGCATGACTCCATTTTTGATAGTGGACACACCTTCAGCCTATAATGTCACCCTGGGGTGGTCATTTATCTCAGCTTTCATGGTAGTAGCCTCCCCTTATAGTTAGCAAATCAAATTTTCAATCGAGCATCTAGTATGGGAGGTCAGAGGTGAGCAAAAAGCGACTAGGAGTTGTTGTGTGGAGATGGTTCAAGCGGATAAAAAAGAGCTCAAATCGAAGGTGAGAAGGCTAGCGCCTCAACTATTTATGAAATTCACGTGCTAGACAAAGCTGCCCCAAGGAGGGACACTATAGAAGAAGGTGAGCCAGTGGAGATTGCTGAAGGGAAGGCGCCCCAAGTAGCAAGGGAGCTAGACATAAAGGAGGATCTTATTGCGTGTCTCAAGAAGAATGAGGATGTATTTACAAAGGACGTCCATGACTTGATGGGGATCAACCCGAAGGTTATTGAGCGTCACCCAAACATCGCTAGAGGAGCTCAGCCTGTCAAGTAGAAGAAGCATCACTTCGAGCCCTAGAAGGACAAGACAATAGTAGAGGAGGTGGAGAAATTGTTGATAGATGGGCATGTAAAAGAAATACAATTCTTTGAGTGGGTGTCAACTGTAATTTAGCCATTGTATCAATGGCACATGTATATAGGTTTTCATGATTTGAATAAAATATGCCCTAAAGACTCTTACCCTTTGTCTCAGATTGATCAATTAGTGGATTCCAAGGTACGACATGAGGTAGTTTCCCTCATGGACACTTACCAAGGATATCACTAGATTCCTTTTTCTCGGGAAGACCAGAGTAGAGTTAGCTTTGCCACCTTGGGAGGCCTCTACGCCTAGTGGTCATGCCCTTCTAGTTCAAGAATGTCAGCATCACTTATCAACGACTTATGGATTGAGTATTTGCTAACTAGAAGGGGACAAATATGGAAGTATATGTGGATAACATTTTGGTGAAGTCGTAACCTGTTGGCAATCGGGTTCCCGATTTAAAGGAGACCTTCACCACACTAAGACATTACAATTTAAAGTTGAATCCAAAGAAGTGCATTTTTGGAGTTAAGAGTGGGAAGTTCCTTGGATACATCATGACCGAGGAGGGCATTTAGGCTAACCCTGAAAAGGTGCAAATTATGTGCAATATGATGTCCCCTAGCAACCTACAAGAAATGCAAAGATTGGTTAGGAGAATAGTGGTGCTATCAAGGTTCATCTCTCGATCCGCAGATAGAGAGTTGCCATTCTTCAAAGCACTCAGGAAGGCCATGCGGTTTCAGTGGGATGATGTGAGCAGGCTTTTAAGGAGTTGAAGCAATACTTAGCTCAACTTCCTCTCCTTGCTAAACCAATCCTCGGAGAAGCCCTCTGGATGTACCTAAAAGTGTCAAAGGGAGCAATTAGCTCGGTGTTACTCCGGTAGGATGGTTCCCAACAACAATCTATCTATTACACCAGCTACATATTAATCGGGATCGAACATCGTTATTCATAGTTGGAAAAACTAGCATATGCTTTGGTGCTCACTACTCACAAATTAAGGCTGTCACGCCCCGAAGGAGACTCTGCCAGACGAAAATCCGACAGCATCTCCTCTGTACGGGTGACAATGTCAATTTACATACAAGGCCTACACGACCGCTATACATCGGTCAACACGACCGGAATCCAAACTCACACGCAGATAATAAAGATAGGCCTCTGGCCATCAACCAAAATAAATGAATAATACCTATCACAATTAGACTTACCCCTTCTACCATCTGGGCATGAATAACCATCCAAAACCAATCTAAATAAATCCGAATAAAGGTCCATAAGGACACCAAAAATCCACAAATACAAATATCAATCTCCAATCCTAAACATGTCCTCTAATCAAAATCCAAATACCATAACACAAATAACCAAATCAAATATTCACGACAAGTGGGGTTTGGCAGTTGCACTCTCCTGACAGCTTCATCCTGAAATAGATATAAATCAACGGGGTAAGTTCAAAGAACTCAGCGGGTATAGTAGATATGCAAAGTAAAAGTATAGCTAACAATAAAAATCATGCCAGTACAGTCTCACATAAATAGGGTATGCAAGCAAGAAATACAAAAGGATCAGACTTATCTCAATCTCCTACTCGATATAGAGCATGTGCTCGACTAGAAGTAATAAAATCTCACCATATATATAAATATGTATCCTCAGATGCATGACAATCATATGCACATCTAAGGCATCAATAAAATGCAAAGAACACAATACAAATGCGATACGCAAAGTGCATGCCGTACAATGACATGGTCACCCCGACGCCACACCGCCTCACACGCTGATGGTGAAGCCGAGTGGGTAGGGCTTAATCGCACTCTCGCCATCATCGCTTCCCGAGTGACCGAAGTGGACAGGATGTGATGCGCCGAGTACACCTATCCTCCCGCCCCAAACAGAGTGGGGAGCTAAGCTCTCATCTCCTGTCATAGACTGCAGGAGGGATCCTCGCCGCTACCACGCCGCCTCATCGCTACCCACGAGCGTACCAATGAGCTCGACAGAGCAACCGCACACACCTCCGATGTACCACTAACCCATGAGTGGCAAGCAGTGTGCAGCTGTAACTAGTCATGACTCAACAATAATGGAACCCCGTCCAGCCAGCATGCAATCATGCAAAAATGGTGCATGATACTGAAGCATATAAATCCTACTCAAAATACCTATCCGAATAATATGTACAATCCGTATGTACATATCCCTAATCCAAGTACTATGATCCAAATAAAACAGGGAAGATAAAATCAAATCCTATCACATGCATGTATCCAGTAGGCACCGAAAGTATACTAGGCATATAAACATGAAAAATTATTGTAAGCTATCCTAACTAGCATATCAACAATGACTATATCTAAGAGATATGTCAAAATACCCGCCTGAATATAAATATCCGCAACAATAAAATCGTCACGACTGGGAACCTGCCTCGTGACCGAAACTTGCATATAGCATAACCTTTGTTAAGCACAAAAATGCAATTCACCGACAAATCGAATAATTAATCGATTTTTTTTATAACCCAATTAACCCAAACTATTTCCAATTTTCCTTGTCCACAAATATCCATACAATTAATTTAGCCCAATAAATCAATTGATAAAAATTTTGATTAATTAATGATAAGCTAATTAATCAATTAAACCCGGATTAACCCGCATTTTAACAACCTAAGCCAAATAAATAAAATTTAATGGCTTTTAATTTATCCGATAATTGTACCAATCAATTTACCCAATTTATTCATAATCAACTAACCTAATTCATCATCTATAAAAATCCTCAAGATCAAACAATATCACCCAACCATCCCATCTCCTCCGAATACAATACGATCAACCGAATAACACTAAAATCAGCCCAAATCGATCAATCAAGCTCACCCGCCCTAGGAATTCCACCGACAACCAATACTCCCAACTCGCAGCCCACTACGGGGTCAAGAACTCCACAAACAACTCCTTCAACAGTAACCTCCCAATTTTTACAGCCACACAACAACACACACTACCACGCTACATAACCCCCCACAAATTTCACCAAATCCCACAGCAGAAACTCCACATCGGTGCTCAGCCGTTCAAAAACCTCACAGCCACCGGCGACACAGAGAACTCGCGGCGGCGGTCTTGTGGCTGCAGACGCTGGGGAAGAAGAAGCAGCGGCGCACAAGCGGGAGAAAGTGACCTCAAGGCTCGGGCGACAGCGTTGGCAAGGCTGCGGACTGGCCGAAGGGCGGCCGACACTGGCAGAGAAGGGCACGCAGTGTGTGCGCATGGGAGGCCGACCGATTGTGGCGAACCCAAGGCGCCCTAGGCACCGGGAACGGTGAAAGGTTGCCGGCGCTTGTAAAGGGAGAGGGGCGTCGGCGGCGAAGGGAAAGAGGCGACGCGCCGAGGCAGCGACGGCAATGGACGGCGAGCTCGCATCGCATCGGGCGGCGGTGCTCGCGGGAGCACAAGTGAGGGATGCGGCGCTGTGGGGGAAGACGCAGGGCGGCGATGGAGAGATCGTGCGAGAAAGAAAAGGGATCGGGAAGAAGAACTCGCGCGAGGAGAAACTGCCGAAGGGGGGAAGCGGCGGAGAGAATAGAAAAAGAAAAATAAATAAAACTTAGGTTACTTTCGCGTATTAATCCCCTTTAAATAGACTCCTCCAAAGCCTATTTATTTTATCCTCGTAAAAATCTCGTACGGACTCCATTTAAAACCAGAAAAATTTCAGAAAAATTCCTAAAATTCCCTAAAAATCTCGAAAAATTTCCAGGATTATTTCCTTAATTATTTGTCCATTTAATTTAATATTTTAAATTTTCAGTATTTAACATTCTCCCCCACTAATAAAAATTTGGCCCCCAAATTTCCTACTCAGATGCATAACGAGTAAGAAATACCACAAGTACTGAAAAATATACCTCACATACCTTAAGTAAACAAGTGGGGGTATTGAGCTCGGATCTTTTCCTCGAGCTCCCAAGTAGCCTCCTTTCGTGATGGTGACTCACCCGACCTTGACAAGTCGCACAACCTTGTTCCAACCCGCTGCTCCTTGTAATCCAAAACTGCATCGAACCTCTACGTAAGTAGCATCGTTGAATGGAACTGACATCCGATGTAATACGTGTAGAGTCCGCACATACTTCCTCAGCATAGACACTTGGAACACATCGTGTATACTCGTCAAAGATGGTGGTAGCACTAGACGATAAGCAATCGCCGATCCTCTCCAAAATCTCAAACGGACCAATATATCTAGGAGCTAGCTTACCACGGAGGTCAAATCTCTTCACCCCTTTCGTGGGTGAAACCCGCAGGAATACATGATCACCGATAGAGAACTCCAAATGTCTCCGTCTACGATCTGCATAACTCTTCTGGCGATCCTGCACCTCTGCATCCTACGTCCCGATGGTACGGACCAACTCGCCTCATCGAGCTCTCGGGTCCTAGCAATTGGGCCTCTCGCAACCTCCTCCCGGAGGGTGGGTGTACGACAACGTCTACCATACAATGCCTCATACGGCCATTTGATAGCCGAATGATAATCAAGTATTGTAGGCGAATTCCACTAACCAAAATGATCCTCCCAGCTTGCCTCCAAATCTATAATACAGACCTCAAAGAAATCCTCTAGTATCTCAATGGTCCGCGATCGCCCATCCATGCTCGGATGGAAGGCGAAGATTAAACCGGCCGTGCCTAAAGCTCGCCGCAAACTCGCTGTAACCTAGACGCGACGGAGATCTCTATCTGATATAATGCTCAAAGGAACACCATGCAATCTGATGATCTCCCGACAATATAACTCTGTCAACCGATCCAGAGAGTCGGTCTTCCGAATCGATAAGAAGTGCGCATATTTGGTTAGTCAGTCTATGACTACTCAAATGGCATCATGACCTTGACGTGTCCTAGGCAAACCCATCACAAAATCCATAGTAATATGATCCCACTTCCACTCAGGAATAGGAATCCTCTGAAGTAATCCACCGGGTCTCGTGCTCGCCTTACTCACGACAAATCAAACATCTAGCTACAAAATCCGCGATGTCTTTCTTCATGCCATTCCACCAATACAAATACTTTAAATCTCGATACATGCGGTTTCCGCCTGGGTAGATCGTAAATCGAGAGCGATGAGCCTCCTGTAGTAACTCCTCCATAACCGGGTGAGGCTGAGGTACGCATAATCTGCCTCGGAAATAAATTATACCTTCATCATCGCGGGTGAACTCAGTCTGCTGTCCAGAACTTATCTGACTACCAATGAATCAGAATGCCGACATCGCTCGAGCCTTCGGACTTCGTCCGGATAGACGATCGAGCAACCATGGTAATCAACGCTCGCTCTGCTTGGCCCCTCGCCTCAAGGCTCAACTCGAGAAACCCACGAATCAAATTCGTGACTAAAACTCGAAGGAAGCTAAAGTCCCTGACTTCCGGCTATGCATCAACCACATTGGCTTTCCCCGGGTGGTAGCCGATGATACAAATCATAATCCTTCAGAACTCCATCCATCTCCTCCGATGAGATTGAGTTCCTTCACAGAAACAGATATTTCGAGACTCTTATGATCAAGAAGAATCTCAAACGTAATACCATATAAATGATGCCTCCAAATCTTCAAGGCGAAGATAATAGCTAACTCTAAATCATGAACTGGATAGTTTTTCTCATGATCCTTCAACTGGAGAGAAGCATAAGAGACTACCTGCGTCGCATCAATATCGCGCCTAAACCTCAGAGAGAGACGACGGTATAAAGAACGAAACCGCCGCCCTCGATGGTAATACCAAAATCGGCCGACACCAATCTCTTCTTCAACTCTCAAAACTAGTCTCGACGCCTCGCCCACGTGAACTTCACGCCTTCCCGTAAGGCATGTCAATGGCATAGTGATGCTCGAGAAACCTCAGAATAACGCCAAGCCTAGAAAATCGCGAACCTCTCGAATCGATTTTTTCGCTCCCAACCGTGACACCGATCTTCGGGTCAATCAAATACCTCTACTCAAATCACATGTCGCGTAAAACCGATCGAGTGTAACCAACGCGCATTTATTGAACTGCATATAGTCGCCGGAGCCTATCGAGAACAAGACGAAGATGTCGCGTGTTCCTCCTCGAACGAGAATAGATCGTAATGTCATCGATAAAAACAATGACGAATCGATCTAGAAATCCATAAATTCACGCTCATTAAATCCATAAATACCGCAGAGCATCGTAAGCCCAAATGGCATTACCAAAAACTCATAGTATATCCGTACAACGCCTTCTCAATGTCGTAATCTCTAACCCTTAATTGATGATATCCTGACCGCAGATTAATCTTAGAATAGACCGATGTACCTGAGCCGATCAAACAAGTCCTCAATACGCGGGCGGGATATTTATTCTTGATAGTGACGCTTCAATCTACCGTAGTCGATGCACGCCTCATCGAACCATCTTTCTTCTTAAGAGAACCAGAGAACCCTGTGGTGATACACTAGGCGAATAAAACCTCGTCCAAAAGTTCTGAGTGAACCTTTAACTCGTCCAACTCTCTCGGGGCCATACGATAAGGAACTTTCGATGCCGGCGCCGTCCCAGGTATTAACTCAATCATGAACTCCACTTGCCTTCTGGGAGGCAGGCCTGGTAACTCCTCTGGAAAGACATTTGAATACTCTCGGACAATAGGGATGTCCGCGATCTGAAAGTCACCACTGTCTTCTACATTGATCATAGATAATAGAAAACCTTGGCAACCGTGCAATAAAAGCTTCTGAGCCTGAATCGCAGAAATGATCGCTATGCCGTCGTCCCGGATGCCAGTGAAATCCCATGAGGGTTGGTTCGGAGGTCCGAATGTGACTACCCTCGTCTCGCAATCCACAATGGCATGATATGTTGATAGCCAATCCATGCCAAGGATAATGTCGAACTCGACCATATCCAGTACCAATAAATCTACAATAAGAATGATGTTACCAAAATCTAAGGGACAACCTCGAACCTCCTGGGTAACATCCAATGTATCGCCAGACGGTAGGGAGACGACTAATCTCTGTGATCTACTAGTAGGTAGTCTACCGATCTCTCTCATAAAAGTATGAGAAATAAACGAATGCGAACTACCAGTATCAACTAGCATAATAGCTGAACATGCATAAAGTGAAACCGTACCACGAAATACGGATTCGTTGGCTCGCTGCGCATCCTCTCTGGTAATCGCATGAATCCGCCCAGTCTTCGGTGGAGGTGGAGGTGGTATCACCGAATATCGAAGGCAATCGACTGCATACCGCATCGCAGCCGATCCTAACTAGTGGCGAGGTCGCAACCGACATCAGACGGGCCGGCCGCGAAATGGTATGCATCAGCGGCCGATCGTGATTCGCATCGCGTCCTCAAATCAACTCGTGGACACCGTGACGCGCACCGTGTACTCGCCCATGAATACCATAGCGACTCTCGCAGGGGAGCCGCCCTCGCGGGCGGCGGGTCCGCCGTTCGCCCTCTCTCGAGTCCTGCATCGACGCAACGGTCCTCCCCGAATAGAAACCCTGGCCACATGCCGAGCCTTCAACGAACAATCTCGTGTGTCCAGCAATTGCAATAATAGCAAACCGATCGGCCCCAAGGTGCAGGCCGAGACGAGATATGCTCTCTCGATCCACAACGAGTACAAGAGGTGTCACTAGTGGGCGGCCTCCGGTCACGAGAAGACCGAGAGGGCCTAGCCAAGATCGCCCCGATTTCGAGGCTAGCTAGATGCCCTGTAATGACTCGACCCGACCGATCGGCACCACTTTGTTGTCCAAAGAGTCTGTGGGTCACTGGTCCGACTCGTGGTTCTTCACCTGCTTCTCTTCCGTCAGATCCCAGCCGACTCGATCAACAAAGCTCTATCCAATGCCTCTGTAGGAAGAACTACCAAATCCTCGCCATCTTGACTGTAGATGCCCATCTAGTCCCCGAACAAACCGTGATCATCCGCGACTTATCCTCAAAGAACTAACTCCGAAAAAACCTCGCTAACCGATTAAATTTGTATTATACTCCATCATCGAGCGATTATTCTATTTAAGACTTAGTAAAATCCCGACGACAGATCATCCGATATGCCCGCGGGAAATCGACTCAAAAGCCTCAAATCTCGCGCCAGTAACTCGCTCGCCCGATAATCGAGCGCGATATCCCACGGCATCTCGGCCTCGCCTCGTAAATGGAAGGCCACCAACTCGCCTTCTCCCACTTGGAGCACTATAGTAGAAGGTACGCTCCATCGTCTCGATCCAAGATCGAGCCACGATCGGATCGGTCTCTCCGAATAAAGTGAACCGGCTTTTCATTGACTTTGCTAATCCGAATCGAGCCGTCAGCAGCTACATCGTAGGATAAGTAGGGGCACGCAGAGCCGTGAAACTACCGTAGATGGTGTCATTGCCTGCCAGGCAAATCTGAGTGAGAGGCCACGACACCGATGGGCACCCTGTGTCCGTAGTAGTAGGTCCCATCTTGGCGGGGGTGTTCGATGTGTAGCGTGCAGGTCCCCTCGGTACATCGGATACTCGAGCGTGTATCTTCGAGGAGGAACCGCCGAGGACCGAGGATCCACGACTCCGCGGCACCATGTGGAACTCCGACCGATCAACATGCTCACCTCGGTAGATCTCTCTGCAAGTCACCGCCAAAGATCTCTCCTCTGTCGTCAGCCACCCTCAAGACCGCGTCTCGCGCGAGCACGCCCACCTCATTCTATATCAAAATGAATAACATATCAAATTAATCATCATACCTATTTCACCGTCAGAGAGGTCCCGTAGCCGCCAAAACCCCATATTGATCTCGTCAAAAATCCTCGAATTTCTGAAACATAAAAATCATCGGAAATCCATACCAAATCCAAAATTTCCAGATTGCCTCGCAAAACCTGCCAAAACATGGCGAACTCTGAAAAATCCAAAAACCCCTAGGAACTCGAAAACCTAGGCGCTCTGATACCAAATAAATTGTCACGCTCAAGGAGACCCGCAGATGAAAATCCGGCGATCTCCCCACGCGGTGTGACAATGCCAATTTACATACAAGGCCTACACGGCCGTTATACATCGGTCAACACGACCGGAATCCAAACTCACACACAGATAATAAAGATAGGCCTCTGGCCATCAACCAAAATAAATGAATAATACCTATCACAACTAGACTTACCCCTTCTGCCATCTGGACAGGAATAACTATCCAAAACCAATCTAAATAAATCCGAATAAAGGTCCATAAGGACACCAAAAATCCACGAATACAAATATCAATCTCCAATCCTAAACATGTCCTCTAATCAAAATCCAAATACCATAACACAAATAACCAAATCAAATATTCACGACAAGTGGGGTTTGGCAGATGCACTCTCCTGACAGCTTCATCCTGAAATAGATATAAATCAACGGGGTAAGTTCAAAGAACTCAGCGGGTATAGTAGATATGCAAAGTAAGGTATAGCTAACAATAAAAATCATGTCAGTACAGTCTCACATAAATAGGGTATGCAAGCAAGAAATATAAAAGGACTGTACTTACCTGAATCTCCTACCCTGATATAGGAGCATGTGCCTGACTAGAAGTAATAAAGTCCTCACCATATATATAAATATGTATCAGATGCATGACAATCATATGCACATCCAAGGCATCAATAAAATGCAAAGAACACAATACAAATGCGATCGTGTAAAGTGCATGTCGTGCGATGACATGGTCACCCCGACCGATCACCGCCTACACGCTGGCGATGGTGAAGCCGAGTGGGTAGGGCTATGACAAGCTGCACTCATCATCGCGCCTCTGAGTGACCCAGTGGAGATGTTATCGAGTACACCTATCCTCTTGCCCCCAAACAGTGGGGAGCTAAGCTCATCATCTCCTGCCATGGACTGCAGGAGGAGGATCCCTGCCCGCTACCACGCTGCCTCATCGCTACCCATGAGCGGACCAGCGGAGCCTGACAGAGCAACTGCACACACCCTCCTGATGTACCACTAACCCATGAGTGGCAGTGTGTGCAGGCCATGTAACTAGCTGCGGGCTCAACAATAATGGAACCCCGTCCAGCTAGCATGCAATCATGCAAAAATGGTGCATGATACTAAAGCATGTAAATCCTACTCAAAATACCTATCCGAATAATATATACAATCCGTATGTACATATCCCTAATCCAAGTACTATGATCCAAATAAAACAGGGAAGATAAAATCAAATCCTATCACATGCATGTATCCAGTAGGCACCAAAAGTATACTAGGCATATAAACATGAAAAATTATTGTAAGCTATCCTAACTAGCATATCAACAATGACTATATCTAAGAGATAAGTCAAAATACCCGTCTGAATATAAATATTCGCAACAATGAAATCGTCACGACCAGGGACCTGCCTCGTGACCGAAACCTGCATATAACATAACCTTTGTTAAGCACAAAAATGCAATTCACCGACAAATCGAATAATTAATCGATTTCCTTCATAACCCAATTAACCCAAACTATTTTCAATTTTCCTTGTCCACAAATATCCATACAATTAATTTAGCCCACTAAATCAATTGATAAAAATTTTGATTAATTAATGATAAGCTAATTAATCAATTAAACCCGGATTAACTCGCATTTTAACAACCTAAGCCAAATAAATAAAATTTAATGGCTTTTAATTTATCCAATAATTGTACCAATCAATTTACCCAATTAATTCCTAATCAACTAACCTAATTCATCATCTACAAAAATCCTCAAGATCAAATAATATCACTCAACCATCCCATCTCCTCCGAACACAATACGATCAACCGAATAACACCAAAATCAGCCCAAATCGACCAATCAAGCTCACCCCGCCCTAGGAATTCCACCGACAACAGATACTCCCAACTCGCAGCCCACTACGGGGTCAAGAACTCCACAAACGACTCCTTCAACAGTAACCTCCCAATTTTTACAGCCGCACAACAACACACACTACCACGCCCTCGTTACAGCCCCGTCACAGCCTCACCAAATCCCACAGCAGAAACTCCACATCGGTGCTCAGCCGTTCAAAAACCTCACAGCCACCGGCGACACAGAGAACTCACGGCGGCGGTCTTGTGGCTGCAGACGCTGGGGAAGAAGAAGCAGCGGCGCACAAGCGGGAGAAAGTGACCTCAAGGCTCGGGCGACAGCGTTGACAAGGCTGCGGACTGGCCGGAGGGCGGTCGACACTAGTAGAGAAGGGCACGCAGTGTGTGCGCGTGGGAGGCCGACCGATTGTGGCGAACCCACGACGCCCTGGCCACCGGGAACGGTGAAAGGTTGCCGACGCTTGCAAAGGGAGAGGGGCATCGGCGGCGAAGGGAAAGAGGCGACACGTCGAGGCAGCGACGACAATGGATGGCGAGCTCGCGTCGCGTCGGGTGGCGGTGCTCGCAGGAGCGCAAGTGAGGGCTGCGGCGCGGTGGGGGAAGACGCAGGGCGGCGATGGAGAGATCGTGCGAGAAAGAAAAGGGATCGGGAAGAAGAACTCGCGCGAGGAGAAACTGCCGAAGGGGGGAAGCGGCGGAGAGAATAGAAAAAGAAAAATAGATAAAACTTAGGTTACTTTCGCGTATTAATCCCCTTTAAATAGACTCCTTCAAAGCCTATTTATTTTATCCCCGTAAAAATCTCGTACGGACTCCATTTAAAACCAGAAAAATTCCGAAAAAATTCCTAAAATTCCCTAAAAATCCCAAAAAAAATTCAGGATTATTTCCTTAATTATTTGGTCATTTAATTTAATATTTTAAATTTTTCAGTATTTAACAAAGACCCTACTTCCTTACTCACCCAGTGACAATACTTACTAACAGTGAACTGGGCCAAGTCATAACCAAGCCTCACTTCTCGGGAAGATTAGAAAAATGGACGGTAGAACTCAACGAGTATTAGTATCAATCCTGACCTACCATCAAGGCTCAAGATCTATCGATTTCTTAGTTGAGATACCGAATACCGAGGTGACCAACGCAAACACCGGAGGTGAAGCACCCTCAATTTGGTAGGTCTTTATGGATGGATATTTGGGAGCAAGAGGGAGTGGGGTTGGGATACTCCTGATTGCTCCCTATGGATAGGAGACTCGAATCTCTCTCCTCCTTGAGTACAAGGCCTACAATAACAAAGTTGAGTATGAAGCAGTATTATTTGGATTTCAGGCAACCCAAGCAGTAGGAGCGACTATGGTCAGGGTGTTCTCGGACTCATAGTTGGTGACCTCTCAGTTTTAGGGCACCTTTGCCATCAAAGAGGAAAAAATGATGAAGTATGCTAAAGCTTATGAGAGAATGAAATCTCAATCCTTTGAAGTACAAGTACATCAAATCCCTCAGGAGGAAAATGTAAGAGCCAATGAACTAGTCTGATTGGCCAGTGCCCTAATAGAGTCATCTTCTAATGACCCGTTGTATGTGGAATTACCTACTTCTCTAATGATCCAGGGTGTGGGAGAACCCATGGTGGAAGAGGAGGTTGCACTTGACTAGAGGATGAAGATCCTAACATATCTCAGAGATGGGAGCTTCCCTTCCAATTCCAAGGAAGCTTTGCCCTTGGTGAGAAGAGCAAGGCATTTTACAATGGTGGATGAAGTTCTCTTCAAAAGGTTATTTGGGAGGCCCTCACTTAGGTGTTTGGGGCTGGAAGAAACCAAGGAAGTACTCAAGAAAGTTTATGAAGGATGTTGCAGCAATCATCTCGAAGGCTGGGCATTGGTGAGGAAGGTGATACTCACTGGCTATTTTTGGCCCACTGTGCAGCAAGAAGCAGTTCATCTAGTTAAGACATGTCGGGCCTACCAGTTACGTTTATCAAAGCACCTGACTGAATCCACGAAGGCAGTGGTGGCATTTTATCCCTTTTGATCAGTGAGGAATAAACATAGTCGAACCCATGTCGATGTCTACCCTTCAGAAGAAATTCTTGTTAGTAGTCATTGCTTACTTCTCCAAGTGGGTGGAAGTTGAACCTTGACAAATATATATCACCGAAGGAGCCGTGATATGATTCATATGGCGGAACATAGTTTGTCAGTATGACATACCTCGAAAATTGATAAGCGACAACGAACATTAATTCCAAGGTCATCGCATTCAAGAATGGCGTCGAAACCTCCGCATCAAGCAATCTTTCACTTCTATCGCACACCCTCAAGCCAATGCTAGGCAGGTGGAAGTAACCAACCAGATCCTTGTACAAGGATTGAAGACGAAATTAGAAGCAACTCAAGGATATTTTTCAACAGGCCCTGCATCGCCAGAGAAGTCATATCAAATTTGATCGACTTAAGATTCCAATGAATTGTCTACCAACATAATTGCAATTCTATCAATTCTCTTTTTTCCACATTCCATTGAAGCTCAAATAGCCACAATTTTAGCTCTCAGGGCTAGCCTAGTTGGTAAGTATAAAGGGGCAACTCTTAAGTGGATAGGAGTCAATTCCCGAAGAGGTCATGACTCTGGGCTATCGATCGATCTTTTCCTTTGCACTTGCTACCTAAGTTCATGATTTACCTCCTCTACCAATATGGGCAACCGGAGGGGGCCATCAATATGACGGTTCTATTTTTTTTTTTCAAATAATCACAATTTCTATCCGGCGAGATTCAAATCACACCAAGTACTTTTTAAACCCTGTATTTGTTAAAATGGAAAATATTTTATTGTAATTCCACAAGACCACACTTAAATTCTACAAATTAAATTTTTCTAAGTATTTGGTTTCAAGTCACATAACCTTCCTCAAGTTAACATGGTATATGATACTCTCTTTTAATTTTATTTTATTTCTCAATTCTCCCATTTCGGAACAAAAATGTATATACAGTATGTCTTACTAAACCTATATAAAAACTACATAAATTAAGTCCCTCTAATTCATTATATATATATTATCAATTCTTGATTTTATCTAGCTAGATTACTAAAAATTTAAAATCATCACAAACTACATGCAGGAACTAACCAAGCATATGATTATTTTATTAAATAGGAAATATGCCTCGTATATTACAATAATTAACACATTATTGAGCATCCAGAGTAGCTCGTGTTTCATATATCGACTTTATTTAAATGTAGATAGAGTAGCTTCGTATCGTAAATGATGACTGGTTGCAGATTGTATCGAATGAATAATTTTGAATCATCTCAATGGTTATATGAGAGTTGTGATCGATTTTGGGCATTTATTGTCAATCGTATCTATAATACAAAAATTTATTAAAATAAAATTTAAAGCATGATAAACTAAATATTTTAATTTTTATATAACACAGATAATTGATATAGATTGAGTTACCTGAAATATCTCTGATTCAAACATATCGCATATATATATATATATAATCTCAATCTTCCTGTGTCTCACAAAACTCGATCGACATATGATATCGACGCTCAATAGGAGGAAGATACAAATATTGAATGTGTATCTTTTCTACGACAATTTACCAAACAACGCTCCTGAAGTTTGGAATTGTCCAAAAATCGTCTCATACTTTCATATTTACCAAATAACGCACTTAATTCCCTTTTTACCCTTCAGAAATAGCGCACTTAATTTTCGAACGTGGTGCTGAGAATTCAAATCCCAGCACCACAGTGGTGCTAAGATTGGATAAATATGAAAGTATGGGATACTTTTTGGACAATTCTAAACTTCAGGAGCGTTGTTTGATAAATTGTCATCTTTTCTATATATTGTCTCTATATCTCGCACTCATTAACTTATCGATCTCCTTTCTTACCGTGTTGCCTCCTCAAAATTGATATCGAAAGTAGTCTGAAAAAAATACCTATATTGAAATTTAAAATACTTATACTTACATAAATTAAGTCCCTCTTATTCATTATATATATTATCAATAATTCTTGATTTTATCTAGCCAAATATATTACTAAAAATTTAAAATCATTACAAACTAACTACATGAACTAACCAAACATATGATTATTTTATTAAATAGGAAATATGCCTCGGATATTACAATAATTAACACATTATTGAGCATCCAAACTAGCTCGTGTTTGATATATCGACTTTATTTAAATGTAGATAGAGTAGCTTCGTATTGTAAATGATGACTGGTTGTAGATTTTTATATTTACACTGTTGTAACTGTATCGAATGAATAATTTTGAACCGGCCATCTCAATGGTTATATGAGAGTTGTGATCGATTTTGGACATATATTGTCAATTGTATCTATAATACAAAAATTTATTAAAATAAAATTTAAAGTATGAGTTATAGAATAAATATTTTAATTTTTATATAACACAGATAATTGGTATAGATTGAGTTACTTAAAATATCTCTGATTCAAACAGATCGCATATATAATCTCAATCTTTCCGTGTCTCGCAAAACTCGATCGACATATCATGTCGACGCTCAGTAGGAGGAAGATACAAATATTGAATGTGCATCTTATTTCTATATATTATCTTATACCTTGCACTCATTGACTTGTCGATTTTCTTTCTTACCGACTTTCTCTCCTCCTCAAAATTAATATCGAAAGCGGTCCGAAAAAAATAATTTAAAATACTTATACTTACATAAATTAAGTCCCTCTTATTCATTATATATATTATCAATAATTCTTGATTTTATCTAGCCAAATATATTACTAAAAATTAAAAATCATCACAAACTAACTACATGCAGGAACTAACCAAACATATGATTATTTTATTAAATAGGAAATATGCCTCGGATATTACAATAATTAACACATTATTGAGCATCCAGACTAGCTCGTGTTTGATATATCGACTTTATTTAAATGTAGAGTACATAGAGTAGCTTCATATTGTATATATATCTCAAATAGGAACAGATTCAACCAACACCATGCATATTTTGTCTTTCATCGTAGTCTCGGCATTGGTGTACGTATCATCCTCCTTATAAAACTCTTCCATTGTTCGCGAAAAGTTCACTATCCTTTCAATTAAAACTCGAGGGATTTGTGCCGGATTAATGAGGTATTCCTCGTTAATGTCCTTCCATGCATCTTCCACCTTCTCCATAAGATACTTATAAGCCTCTTTCTCGTCTCTGCCGAACTCTTTCATGTAACATTCTACTGTCGAAGCTGCAACCTCTCTTTGTTGCTCCAGCTGCATGCATGCAAAATTATTCCAAAAGAAAATTAACGTCTCGAAATACTAATTAATTAATCACCTGACGTGAATCTGATACATCATCAAGGAGTCTACAAATCATAGCGTTGGCTTTGACGATTTTGGGAAAACTGACAAGCCACTCGAATACTTCCTTCGTTGCCACTGAACCCATGCCTACATAAGAGGCACAAGTAAGCGTAGGATATCCAGTGGTGATCAGTGAGTTACTTAGATGTTCCTCCACTGTGGGCATATATTTTTCGACGCCCCATTTGGCTTCTATGAAGTAAGATCTCGATAATGCTTTTACCTACATAGAAGGCAAAAACAATTAGCTTAATTATATTTGTCAAGTCAATATAAGAAACATATTGATTAATTAGTTTTTTATACCTCATTTTGAAGAAATGATATGCGGTATTTTTCATCACTTTCTAGTTCATTTTCAAGTTCCTTGAAAGTTCTTAGTAATTTGAGATAGAAGTCCTTTAAGTATTCTGGTACTCCATCCACGGCTTGAGGTTCCCACCTGGAATGAGTAATTAAACTAATAATAACATGCATAATTGACTAATTATATGGTAATTAATGTTATCTTAAAGCTTTACAAAATTAGTTTGAAATAATTGTTTTTGATATATTATTATGATCTTAATTTAGATAATGATAAAAATATTAATTAGTTGACTTATAGGTAAGTTTATATCTCTTTCATTGCTTTTATTTTAAAGGAATATCAAGAATACATTCGCTATTTGGTAAAACAACTTAATTACAATGATTAGTTCATAATTTTATTGTGTTTTTAATTATTCTTTTATGATAATTGGATCAGAAACTTGTCATATTAATTATAACTTTCTTTTCTTTTTTGTGTTGATTTTGAGTTGTATATTTATCTTAGCTATACGATGTTTTATCATCCATATATATATGCAAAACAAAAATGTAGCAAAATAATGGATATATATATATAGAATATATACGTACCTTTGAATTGCCTCATTTAATAGTTGACTCTCTTGCAGTGTGCTATAATTATCATATGTGTCATCCATAAGTGACAAAAATGAAATAACCTTGGTACAAATTAATCTTGCACGAGAATATTGAGGCTCAAAGTACACATTAAGTATCCAATAATAACATTCCACTAGTCGATCACGAGCAAAGTTTAGTGATTTAGCAAGTCCTAGATCTTTCCACCATCTTCAAATATGCAAAAGAAAAAAAAAAAAGGCAATTAGTTTAAACTACAATAAATTAAAGCATTTATTTAGACAAAAAAAAAATGATGCAAGCAATGATGCAGGCGGGGCAGTGGGATGGGCGTTAAAAACTTTACATGCATGAGATTAGAATAGAAGAGGACAGAGAGAATTGAAGAAGAAGAGGAATTCACCAACAAAAGAGGATCATCTCTTTATTTAAACGGAAAGGAATATTATTAATCAAAATTGAATATCTTACAAGAGCCTAAATCTAAATTTAAATAGGGAGAATGTTTCTTAATGCTAAAAATAAATAAATTAATTTTAATAGAAATTTTTAAAAAGTAATAAAGCTAAAAAAAATAAACAAACTAAAACAAAAATTTCTTAACGAAACAGAAAAGTAAATATACAAATTTAAAAATATTTTTTTTAAATAAATAGAAAATTCGAACCAAATAAAATTAATATTAATGAAATCCTAACGGTCAGGCCGTGATGAGAACCACGACCGTGGATGGTCTACAGTTAGGCCATGATGAGGACTATAGCTGTGGTGGAGAACACGAGCAGGTCGTGGTCCCTATTAGAAGTCTCGTGTCGAGCCATGGAATGATCCATGCCTATGGTGGTGACCACGATAGATCGTGGTAGCCTCTAAAAATTATTTTACACCGTTCTGATCCAAAATGAAGGATATTCATATCAGAGGGTCATAGATGCATTGAAAACTTTATTTTAGGGCTCAATTTCTTTTTGTCATGATTTAAAGGAAGACGAAATCATATTTTATGATAAAAATTGATCAAACTATTGGATGCGCCTCTATCAAAAAATCATGTGAACTACTTTAATTAATATATAAGAAAATTTGTGAGTTTGAAATCATATATTCAGATTTTTTTTGTATTCACTCTTAATTCTTGTAAAAATATTTAAGTAATCTAATATTTCTCCATAAAAGAAATTCAATTTACTTACATTGAAACTTTCTTTAGTTCCTCTTGATGAAGAGATTGTAGCAGATTGAAATCCAACTTTGCAAACTCTAATATTGCATCATTTCGCCTTTCCTCCTCTTGATAAATAGGGATATATTTTCTTGCCAAGAGCCGTCTATTTCTCTGGCACAGTGGTGTCTCGAGGCAAAGAGACACTAATGTCGCTAAAGGTTGTTTAAGGTCATCCAACAATGATGCAAGTCTATTCTTTGTAAACGATATGGCTTCATCAAGTATATGCTCCCCGTGTATCCTAAGATAAGCTGCATTGTATAAGCTTAATAAACCCTTCGCATCTTCATTGATCAAAGTCGATGTAAAGTTTCCTTCCTCATCCTTGAACTTGTTAAAAACATCTACAATAGTGGGAAAAACTAGTAATTAATTATCGCACAACAAATCAAATAGTATAGTAATAGAGAACAAACTATTTAATTTGGCATAATATATAGTGTAATAGTTTTTGCTTTTTTATATTGTTAAATACCTGCAGACACATAAAAACCATGTTGCCTAAGCAATCGAAATTGGAGAGAAGTTTCATAAAGTCCATAGTTCTTAGCATCATGCTTAAAGATTAAACTCAGCGCCACATCTATTTCGCTCTCAAAGTGGTAATCCAATCCGAGCAACTGAATCGCATCGATGAAATTCATAATTTGCAAGATGTCATTGGTTTCTCGAAACAAGTTCTTTATTTGCTCCTTTAGCTCTTCGGATCTAATCGTCACCTACATCATCAAACATGAAATTCAACTACTATATATATATATATATATCTTTTAAATAATTAAAACAAATAATTCAATGCTTTTCAATTTCCTTTAAGATGAGAAATAACAAATATATATATATATACCTTTGCAAGAGTAGGAGAAATAGTGCGGCGGATGAAATAATCACCCCAAATACTCGGATGATATTTTGATGTTTTACGAACTATTTCTTCGTCGTTAGCAATCAGGGTAGTCTCGATCGATTTCTCCCCCATCTTAATTATAAACTAAATTAGCGTGGTTGATAATTTTGTGGTGGATGCATAGCTTACTTTCTCTTGCTATTTATAAAGCTTACTTACTTAATGCATGCAGTAGGTGGAAGAGTTTTAAAAGCTAAGCATGTGTAAGAGTTTTTTAATTAATTATTTATTTAAATAATTTTCTGATTGTTTTTTTTATTAGGATATATCTTCTGTTCAATGTCGTGCACATATTATAATCAATATTGCATTTCATAAACAGGATTCTAACTCAGAAAATGCATAATAAAAATGACACATTTTCCCCTTGTCTTCGATCTTTATTCTTGACCTACTACTGTAGTACTGGAGTTAAATTTGATGAAGGGTCAAAGTGAAACTGATGAGTTACAACAATTTTGTACAATTAGCCATCCCTCGTTCGTAAAAGATTAGAATTTGTCAATCTAGCATATCCTGTCGGTCTGTTCCATGGTCACTATGAGAGAGATAAATTATAGAGGGACCTTGACGTTGTGACCAAGACACGTATGAGTCATCTGAATTCAGAAAAAAACTTTAGACATTCTTCAGAATCGATCCTTTTTTTATTCGCAAACTCCGCCGAACTCTTGATCATTGCCAATGGACTCCTTTTCTTTCTTTTTTCAATATAATCTGTAAAAAGATTGGAACCGTCAGCCTAACGGTCCCAATTGGTCTGTTCCACGGCCATTGTGAGAAAGGTAATTAAATTACGAAGGGCTCTATGAACCTTGATGTGATGACCAAAACATGTGAGGGGCATCTGAATCTAAGAAAGAATTTTAGACATTCTTCCGAAATCGACCAATGTCACTTTTACAAACACCGTTATACCTTAACCACCATGTCATCTCCACAGAAACGTTCTTCAATGTAATCTAACATTATCAACGTAGTGTTTTTGATTACTTTGTTTTTGGTTTTCATGCATGGACTTGTGCTTTTTTTATTCGTGACAAAAACACATTCGATCGCTTTTTTTATTGTCATTATATATATATATACACTAGCGACGAAATTTTAATATTTCGTCGTTAAAATATACACCAGTCGACTGTACATAATTTGTACGATTACAAAATTTTTTTAAGTCACTATCATTATTAGCGACGATAAGTTAAAATATCATAACTAAATATAAATATATTTACAACTAAATGTTCATTTATTCGTTAATACTCATTTTGAATAAAGACTAGCGACGAATATTTTTAATTCGTCTCTAATATTTTTATGTTAGTAATGAAATAATAATATTTCGTCGCAAATATGATATTATTCCGATATTTAATATTTTTAAAATGTTTATTTACGATGATCATAAAAATCATCGATAATTATCAATATTAATAATACAACAACAACAACAACAATAACAAAGCCTTATCCCACTAGGTGGGGTCGGCTATATGGATCCTTCTACGCCATTGAACTCTGTCCCCTACTATATCATCATCAATATTTAAATAAATTTTATCTTATTTTATTGTTGCTAATCAAGTCTTTTTTGATCTTCCTCTTCCTCATTTTATGTATCAATATTAATAATAAATTAATAAATTGTTGCTAATATTTCATTGTTATTTTACTGATTTATTTTTATTAAGTGCTAGGTAAATTGACTTAACCTTAATTAATACGATATTCTATTATTTCTTTTGTTGAAGCCGTGGAAGACCATCTAGCTAGGGCTTTGAATGGAACTAACTATATACGAGATGGATTTGGATCAACTAATTTTCATACTTAATTTTAAAAATTAACTCGCGGAGCATGTGATCCAAATAGAATTGCATGCCAATGAGTGAGATCAAGAACAATTTGGATTGTCTCCGTAGGAATAGTGTGGTGGTTAAGATACGTCGGAATTTACGGATGAGACAAGAATCGATTTCGGAGGAGGTTTAAAGTTTTTTTTTGAATTCAGATGATCTTTATGTATCTTGACCACCATATCAAAGCTCATAAAATTCTTCGTGATTTATCTCCCTCATAATGATCGTAGAATAGACCGATGAAAATCGCTAAATTAACGATTTCAATTTTATTAGAGAAGAACAATTTAGATTTGTAATGCATGACTTTTCAGTCCCGTACATAGGACGCTTAAGCACATGTTGTAATGGTTGAAATTAAATGACTTCTGTGTTGTCTCTGTCATGGTTGGAAGCACTGCGACAGAGAAAAAAAATATATTTTAAAAGTCATTTTCATCTCTAAATATAATGAAAGCTCCTTTCGTCTTTAATTTTAAAAATAGATTAAAATATTATTTATAAATTTATTTTTAAATTAACCAAATTAAAATAATTTTTAATATATATTTCGTCTTTAATTTTATTTCAAATATAATTTTAATCGATTTATAAATCTGTTTAATTTTTTTTGGATATATCATTAAAGTTTTATTATATTTTAATTTTATATTGCTCATAATAATTTCAAAGAAATAATCACATATTTCAAATAAATTATTTTTTAAAATAACTAATTTCTAATCGAAAAATATTATACAATTAAAAATTAAAATAAATAAATATTCATATATATCATTCAAATAAATAAATGTCTATATCTCAACATAAATCTAATTTTTATTTCATCCATCACATCGCTCATGAGGTCGAAATCCTCTTGAATATAAATAATTTATATATTTCACCCCTTGAGTCATTTTATGAACCAATTACTCCTTAAGATTGACATGCTGCATCAATATTATTTAATAAATTATTTAATTATTATATTGAGCTATTTAAAAGCAGATGCATAATGTCATGAACCTACCTACTAAGCAAACAAATGACCGAAAGTAAAAAAAAATTAATGCATCTAGACCAATTGAAGATCAAGCATGGTTGTATCTTGAAATGTATACACTTATAAAAATATGAACCGTTCAAACTGACGAGAAGAGAATAAAATTTTGGTCATATTCTTTTTTTTTTTGCAGGAATAAATTGATTTATGGATCTACGATTTTATAGGTGCACAATATGAAAAATAATAAAACATGCCAAAAAAAAATACCAAAATTAATGCAGCTTAAATATAAAGAAATGGTAAGAGTAAAAATGAACAATTAAAAAAATAAAAAATAATAAAACCTGTTGCACAATAAATACACATTAATGCAACTTAAATATAAAAAAAATAGTAAGAGTAAAAATGAACAATTAAAAAAAAATATCATAGATGTTAAATGCATCATGATATCCATGTATATTCATTTAAAGAAATATAAATCTTATTCTTACGAAGAGTTTTCAATGCTTGAAATTGATTTTCCATCGTCTTTCTTTTTAGACTTCACACCTGCATAAATCATGATCAAGTGAAATATAGTGATTGTTATTTTCAGAATGCTATGTCTAAAATGAATAGTAACAAATAGTTATCTATCATTAATTGAAACTTTAGTTACTTTGCAATTCGATATTTCTAGTCATACATAAGAAACCATAATAAGAAAGGAAAAAAAAAAAAAACTATTCGGCAAATGAAGATATAGTGAAAATGTAGCATCTCACAGACAAGTGCCTATAAATAACTCTTGACATGGTATATTGTCAGCCCTTGCACACCCATGATTCTAAGAACTTCTTTAGGAGTTGCTCTTGCTAAAAATCTAATTTTTCAACCGAATGAATATCATATCTCAAAAAGTTGCTAAATGTAACCGAAAATTTCAGAGTTGTGATGTAACTAAGTCTGAATGCTCATTTATAAAGAATTTATATATGTTCTTCCAAATACTAATGATATAGCCTTAACAAAATTGATGAATTTGCAATTAAAGTCCAAAAGGACCAACCACAAGTAGAATTTGCTGAGTGGAAGGTGAATTGGATGCTATAATTGAAGTATGTCCTCTTGTACCAAAACATTTGCAACAATAGGCCCTACAGATCAGATAAGAAAGAACTTTTCATTTCCTAATTTGAGTATGTAAATAGAAATGAAAATGAATTTAATAGTAGATTGGAATAAGAATGAATTTAGTCATTCTAATAATGTTATTTCGTTTATAAATCGGGAATGAGAGCGGAGGCGATGCCGGTGTCATCATCGACGGGCGGTGGCCAGTGGCACCGTCGGTCGACCGCCGTCGCCTGCCTATCACCGGCGATCGACGATCGCAGACCACCGACTATCGAGCGAGCGACGGATAACAATGAGCGACAACCAACGAGCAGCGATGGACGACAATGGGCAACGACGATGAGAATGAAACCCAAATCCACCCCTTGGAGTCCCAACTAATTAGAAATGATTTTCAAATTTCATTCCAAAATTCATTAACGAAACACTCTATATAACTCTCGTTCCAAATCCATCGACCAAACGTCACCTAAATTTGCAAGTGGTCTTCCTCTGCCGGTGCTAGCTCCTATTCAGGATTCAAAGACATGGTGATCTGATTTGCTTTTGATTTCCCGAGAAAGCCAAACAATTTCTATAATCATTATTAAAGTCAATTTAGTTTGCTTTTGGTTTCTCACACATGATCCATGCAATTGATTTAAATCTATGAACATCATAATGTAACAATCATTGTTTTGTTCTTATGTGAAGTATCCTATAAAATTATGCACTTGCACTGCAAGAAAAGAGGTGGCATTTCCGAAATAAGACTTACCATAACTTTAAGAATGACATTTTCATCACAAACATTTTCATTATACTGTCAAGTAGAGTATCTCAAAGTTCAAATAGTTGAGTATCAAACTTCAACATAAATAAAGAATGGAGTTAAAATAATTCAAACTAATAATATAACAGTATTCATGCACAAATATCAATGATCTATAATTGTCAAGTAAGAATTACTCACCTGATATATTGTCTATCTTTGTGTCTAAGAGACTCTCCAAATTAAAGTCGTGGTACAATAATAACATTCCACTGGTAGATCACGAACAAAGTTTAGTGATTTAACAAGTCTTCGATCATTCCACCACCTAAAGCAAAAAAAAAAAAACAATTAGTTTAAACTACAATAAATTAAAACATTTATTTAGACAAAAAAAATGACACAGGTGGGCAACGGGATGGACGCTAAAAACCTTCAATGCATGAAGTTAGGATAGAGGGGGCAGAGAGAATTGAAGGAGAAGGGGAATTCACCAACAAAAGAAGATCACCTCTTTATTTAAATGAAAAAAAATATTATTAATCAAAACTGAATATCTTACAAGAGTCTAAACCTATGTTTAAATAGACTTAGAAAGAGATTGTTTCTTAACTCTAAAAAAAACTAATTTTAATAGAAATTTTTAATAAGTAATAAAGCTAAAAATAACTAAACAAACTAAAACAATTTTTTTTTAACGAAATAGAAAAGTAAATATAAAAATTTTAAAAATAAAAAGTTAAAAATTAAATAGAAAATTTGAATCAAATAAAATTAATATTAATTCATAACAGGTAGCCGACTTCGTGATGGACTTGGAGCACCGCTGGTTGGCATCGTCTCATCTCAACTCCGAGAGTCCGAGTTTTTGGGTTTTCATTGGTGTTCCGATATGGATTTGGTTTATGTGATGTTTTGTAGTGATTGGACGCTGTAAATGTTGTATCTTTCTTTTTCTGGTTTTGTTATGATATTCTGAGTCGGGTGTTAGTCATACTGGTATGCATATGTGTAGTTTGTGATGTTGTTGTGTTTTAGTTTCTGCTGTGGTTTGTTTACATATATATATATATATGTTGTTGTTGTTGTGGCCTACCAGCCTTGTATTAACACGGGATGTTGCCACGTACAGGGGGGATGCCGTTCGTTTGCTTTTCGGCACGACATACTCTCGGGGCGTGACACAATTTCTCCTTGTCATGATTTAGAGAAAGATGAGATCACATCTTATGATAAAAATTGATCAAACTATTGGATGCGCCTGCATCAAAAAATCATATGAACTACTATAATTAATATATAAGAAAACAAGTGAGTTTGAAATCATATATTCAGCTTTTTTTTTTTGGTATTCACTCTTAATTCTTGTAAAAATATTTAAGTAATCTAATATTTCTTCATAGAATAAATTCAATTTACTTACATTGAAATTTTCTTTAGTTCCTCCAATGAAAAAATCATAGTAGATTGAAATCTAACTTTGCAAACTCTAATATTGCATCATTTTACCTTTCCTCTTCTTATAAATAGGGATATATTTTCTTGCCAAGAGTCGTCTATTTCTCAAGCATATTGGTGTCTCAAGAAAAAGAGACACCAATATTACTAAAGGTTGTTTATGTAAAATATCGAGAAAAAAAAATTTAATAATAAAATAATGCTTGTTAATTAGGAAAAATACCCTATGGAATTTTCCAGATTTTTTTTAGAAATTTTTCTAGACTTAAATGGAAATTTCTAAGGTAGCTTTGGAGAAAGATTTAATAGGCTTTGGGAAAGCTTGTTTGAGTTATCTGTTTATGAAGGGATTTTGAGTTGGGTTTAATGCTTATAGGTTAAACCGGATCCATTTTTCCAAACCCGTTTAACCCCATTCGTTTCACGCTGTTTTCTCCTCCGCACCGGTTGGATTTCTTCGAGCGTTTCCAGCCGCCGCGACTTTCCCCAATCTTGCGATTCTTCTCCTTCCCCTCTCTTCCATCGCCGATTCTTTCTCCTCCTTTGCCTCTCTTCGTTGGCGTCGTCTTCCCTTCGCATCTTTGCCCGACCTCCGTCGCGACCCTCCACATCCGTGTCGCGGCGCCATAGTCCATCGCAGCGCCACAGCCACCGCGTCGGCCACCGCCGCGCCTTCTCCTCGCCGCGGTGGCGACAGCCATTGTCGCCATGCCGTTACCCATGGTCGCCGCCCTCCTCACCACACTACCGCCCCGCGACCGTCCACGGCCTCTCGAGGTTCCCGGGCAAACCACCTCGCGTCTCGCCGTCCCTGCGCATGCAACCGCTGACCACAGCCTTGGCCATCGTCGTTGATCTTCACTGCGAGCACGAACTACCGGCTGAGGGTTGTCGATTTCTTCGGTCGCGATCTCTAGGGCTGGATCTCCACGCAAGCCACGCGGGCACCACAGCGCCCTTCTGTTCTCCCGATCGAGCGTCACCGTCGTCACCGCCTTCTTGCTGCGCTCCACCGGTCCAGCCGACTGCGGGCATTGACGATCCCTTCTCCACCCAGTGGCAGCCGAACTTTGGATCATCGCTTCCCCTCTGTCGTGGACCTGCTGATAGCCAGTCTTGCCGACCTTGATCAAGGACGACCACCAAGAGAAGACTCCCCATCTTCACCGTGTCCGATGGATGCTATCATCGGTCTCTCCCTTTATTGCCGACAACTTTCTCCATCTGCCGCCACCTCCTAGTGTGGGTAGAAGCTCTATGGATCCAAGGGGCAGATTCAGTGGCAGGGGAGGTTCTGTGATCAGCTATGGAGGTTGTGCAGTGATTTAGGCTAATACGGTTAGGCGATTGTTGCCCTATTTCTTCTTTGGTTTGGAATAGTTGATGAATTTGTGTGGATGTTGTGATTTTTGGATAGGAAGAGTGATTGGAACAGGGGATTGCAGCTGAACAGTTTCCCTAGAGCAGATCCAGGAATTTTTGTGTCTGCAATTGTGGAAGGGAAGTTTGATTGGTCGTGTTATTGGGTGGCAGCCGTGAAATGTGATGTGGATCAAGAAGCTGTGGGTAATTTTCTACCTGGTCCGGGTAGTTGTATTTCATTCAGATTTAGTCATTGATATGAGCATGTTAGGTGTTCATATTACCTTGACCCTGTTCTTTTTATCGTATGCACCTTTATAGTTATACATATAGGTGATGCCAGTAACTTAGAATTTGTTTAAGTTAAGTGCAAATAGTAAAGTCCGGATGACAACCTGATTGTACATTGGGCAAAAAAGGTCATCCGTAGATAGATAATGTCTTTAACCTAGGGTTAGTTCTAGTACCCTTAGGTTGTATGTTACCACCGAACATGTATTGTGTAAATGGTCAGAGGAATGATACTTAGGGTATCGCTACTACGGACCGTGGTCCTAGCTTGTTATAATCGAGATGAGTACTCGACTCTACAGATAGAGAGTGTGTCCATCGATTGAGTCGACTCTCTACAGTGATGAGAGTGCGTCGATTAGATTGGTATGACTCTACGGGATAGAGAGAATTATGATCGATTAGTCGACTCTCTGCAGGATAGAGAGTGCGTTGATCCGTTAGCATGATTCTGTAGAATAGAGAGTCTATGGTGGATGTCTGTATGTGAGACATTGCATTCATGCATTTTCATGCACACCGGCGATGAGGTCTCCCTTTGGTCGAGAGTGAGAGTCGCATCCCGCCTCCACTGCTACTCATAGGAGGAGTCACCCGTGCGAGCATTGCCGCACTCTACCACTATACGTGGTAGTTGGATTTGCGTGTCGTAGTCCTGCGTGTGTGGCACTCGACCACTCATGGGTAGTGATCGCCGAGTGGCCAACAACGAGACCCCATCGTGTAGCTTGCTCTTTACGCTTATATGCTACTCGATCATACTGCCCACTCGGCCACTCGAGAGTAGTGATTGGTGTTGAGTTGGGACAGTTGTCATGCTCGAGCCACCGAGGCCACACTGGGGTCGTGGTAGCTTTAGGGTGAGCCGACATGACCATGCATGCTGCATAGCCGTATCTGATGGCGCTTTGCATATTACCATATATATATACATATATGCATGTATATATATATATATATGGATGGTTGAGATTAATATATATATGGATACAGTCTATATATATATGATTATTGTGATGTTGCATTTGTTTGTACTATGCTTGCTGCATTTGGGTGGACATCATATTCATGCATGTCTCTTGCATTTGTTATACGATTGTGTCGGATGTTGGTATGTGTTGGACAGACCATAGATACCTTGACCTGTAGCATGAGTAGATTATGTGTTGGTATTACTCTCCCTGTTATATATATGTTGGATACGGTATATGCTTGTATTTATATACTATGCTGATATACCTATTGTACATCTAGATTATGTTGTCGAAATACATGTGATATTACATATATACATGTTTTCTATTACCTGCTGAGTTTTACTCACCACCCCCGCGGACCCTGGGTTTTCTGTCGCCCAGGTAACAGGTAGAAGACTTCGTGATGACATTGGAGCACCGCCGGCTGACATCGTCTCATCTCATCTCACGAGGCTCCCGTGTGTATTTGGGCTTTCGTCCGTGTATTGTATTTGGAGTTTTCTTGATGTACATATTATATATTCGGATTTTGTCGAGGTTCGTATTGTTGTGTTGTGTTAGTCATACCTAGGTATGCATGTGTGGGATTGATATCCTATTGTTGTAGTATGTTTCCATTTGTGTCTTGTGTAGTTTTGTTTTCATACATATATATTGTTGTTATTGTGGGCCTCACGGGCCATGTATTAACCGAAATGTTGTCACGTCTGAGGTCGTCCGTTTGATTTTCGCTCAGTATGCTCTCGGGCGTGACAACTTTAGTGGTATCGAGCTGTTCTGCGATGCCATACAATGTTGTTTTTGTATCGAGTCTTGGATTCTCGGGAGTCGTTTTATTCGATTTTGGTTTTTGAGATGAGATGGACAGCGGCCTGAGCTCCAAGCAGCACGAGGTAAGAATTTTTTAAAAAACTTATGGTTTAGTAGATATTTATCTAAACTTGATCAGTAGGTGTATACAGTGCAGTTATGACACCTGTGCAGACTTGTAGTAGGGGTCGTCCACCGAGGCGACCAACCGGAGTGACCTTTAGGGTTTATACTCCCGGTTATGTTGACTATGCTTTTAATGCTTATACCAGGGAATAACCATTAGTATGTTGGTTATTATTCGTAACCGTGGTATGAGTTGACCACGGGAACGACTTGTTGAGTTTGTGAGTCTTGAACCTGTGTCGCGGAGGTGATTTACCTCTGAGAGCCGACTGATACTGAGTCGGAAAACAGGGGCCAAGTCGTCACATTTATTATGGAAATCAGAGACTACAGTCTTAGAGATTTCCACTAACTGTGCTAGTCGGATCATTACCTGTGGGTAATGAACAGACTTGTAGACTATTGTTGATGCAGATAGCGGAAGGCTAGGTTACGGTGTTTCATAGGGATTTTATCCCTGGGTTGGTCGTACTAAGATGTATAACTTGGAGAGTACTTTTGAGTACTTAACTCATGTTATACGAGAAAGAAGAGTTATTTGCATACCATTATCGGGATCAAGCCGATATTTGGTGATAAATGCAGAAAATAATCTTCGGGAAATAATATATCACTTGATCATGGTTTAGTGATGTTGAAAGAAAATATTTCCCCGTGTCACTTTTAGTGACATATTGTAAGGAATCCTTGAGCTTTCAAGAAAGGGCACTCGGTTAGTAACAATGTACTGTGCAGAGTCGCGAGACTTGCGGAGGTTACGACCATCTAATAGCTGAAGAAGATGAATCGATGATTTAAGCCACCCAGAGTTACGGGCTTATAGTTGGATTAGGATGCCGAGATCTTCTATCAGATCCTGCTGGAAGACGTTGGATTGAGACAGGAGTTTAGAAATGACTTCGTACAAGGGTTTAAGAGTTGGAGACCGGTAAGCAAATATTGCAGGTCAATTTAATAGAGTCAGAAGTCTCCGACTGTGGGATAAAGGAGCAAGATCAGAGTCAGACTTTGAGTTATTTTCCGATTATAGAAGACCAATCACAGATCATCAAGGTTCTTGTGGATATCAGCAAAATCAGAACAAAGACTTCGAAGGGATTATGTGCGTGCAGTGCAGATCACGAAGACACGTGAAGCCAGATTATCTGTTGGAGCAGTTCAGCTGTTGCTATTGTTGAGCAACCAGTACAGTGGAGGAGGTGTACTTTGAAGACTCAGTTGAAGACTATCGATGGTATTCCAGGAGGAAGATGCATCGTCTCGGCAATGAGAGATCGCCAGGGAAGCGGCATCGTGAAGACATCTTAGAAGATTCAGCAGTTATCCTCAGATATGATTTGATTAGTACAGAGGAGAGAGTATACGACGATGGTCGTACCCATTTTGTATTCTACAATTGTAACTCGTAGGATTTAAGCGATGAGATCAGATGGTCTAGGAAAAATTCCCGCGGCATTCGTCGCATAAATGTGACCGCTTTGTCACGGCTATTGGATCGATCACGGTTCTCTTGGAGAAAGGCGAGACCTGCGTGGAGCCTTATATTTGATCGTTCAGGGTATTACTTTAGTTTACCCTCAATGTTAATATATTGAGAGATACTTGTAGTTTACGGGTATCTTTGTCTAGAACATTCTTAGTTGGATTAGAAGGGTCTTATACATCGAACTAATGGGTCGGTGGTATCTCTACCATCAGGTGAGATGTGGATCAATAATTAAGAAGTCAAGGGATACCCTTAGACTCTGATAGACATATCTTTACTGTAGATATATCCTTACGGATGATCAAATTGTTAAGATTATGGTATGGTATGTCTCATGGATGTATATATAATCTGAGAGCCTTCGGATGTAGTTTCGAATGAACTCCAAGGTTTGCCGTTGCATAGGCAAGTGGAGTAGGCGATCGAAATGATTGCGAAAATAGTCCGGTACCGAAGATCAGTTATGGGATATTTTTGTTGGTATCAGTGTTGTTAAACACTATAAAAGAATTGGAATAACGTGAGTTGCGATTATAGGAGATGTTGGAGGGGATATTTATCTATCCCAGTATTTCTCCTTGAGAAGATCCGGAACTCTTTGTTGAAAGAGAGATGAACCTTTGAAGGTATGCATCGATTATCGATGATGGAATACAGTAGTTGTCATGATAAATATCCTTGTTGTGGATAGATGATCTATTTTGATCAGCCAAAGACACCTGTGTATACGCTAAGGTTGGTTTACGACTGGAGTACTGATATTGTAGTGACATGATGTCATACGATTATCATTGTCGATGTGATGATTAATATATATCATCAGCTTAGAGTAAAGGGGATGCAGGTGTGTAGATATGCCAATTTCATACTTGGTATGAATTGTATGAGTTTTGATTAAGTTGTTAGACTAATTAACGATTTAGTCGCCACTGGATTTGAGAATCGTGTATCCTGAACACGATTAGATCCTTTGGGGTTGTTGGAGTTGTGTAACTTGGCCACTGTTAATTGTGGTAGATGGAGTTACGCACTCGACCACCGTAGATGGTGGTTTTTCCTTGTATGGTTTAGATATTACTATAGATGTGGATAGAATGTTTTAACATTACTATACCACGGACTTGTTTGACAAAGATGATGATGGAAATCATTTAGTCGAAAACTGGTGAAATGGGTTACAAGACCTAGATGGCGGTTAACTTTTACGCAAGTATTGGTTAATCCTTCCGGAGTGGATCAAGAGGATGTTATACGCAGATGCGTCGTTTCAGGGATCGGAGCGATTCTGATGCAGTTGAATGAGGCGTACCTTATGCTTACGACAGTTAAGAAACTACGAGATAGTGTGTCATATAAATGACGTGACTTTCGTAGTTATTATCTGGATTTGTAGTTGTATGGAGCAGAAGTGCTCATTGAATTTAACAAGCTACTGGGTAGCTACAATGGAGTTGCTGGAGCGCGAACAGTTGCAACAATTGCAACAAGGGAGATTGATTGCTATAGTCTTCCATGCACTTATAGTGTGTGTGGAGTGTATCTTGGAAGGTTGATGGACTTCTCTTTTGAGAAGATAATTCTCCTTCTCTGATAAGGATAGTGTGTTTGGACATGCGATCAATCATGGAAGAGTCGTTACAGATAACACATCATTCGAGATGGGCTATGTACCTTGGTGGTACTCGAATGTACCGAGATTTGAGATGTTTATACTGATGGGAACGGTATGAAGAGAAATACCGCAGACTTTGCTGCTGGATATATACTATACCAGCAGGTGAAGGTTAAATATCAGAAACTCGATGGATTGCTCTAGAAAATTCCGATTCTGGAATGGAAGTGGGAGCATATCACTATTGATTGCGTTACGGGATTGCCTAGGACCCGTAAAGGACATGATGCGATTTGGGTGAGTGTGGATCGACTGACCAAATCAGCTCATTTCCTTTCTATTCGTGGGTCGTACTTGTTGGATCATTCGGTAGAGTTGTATTACCGAAAGATTATCAGATTGCGTGGGGTGCTTTTAAGTACCATATCGGATAGAGATTCGTGATTTACCTCGCGATTTTGATAGGGTCTGCACCAAACTATGGGCACAAAGTTTCAGCTTGATGCAACGTTTCATCCGTAGACAGATGAACAGTCTGAGTGTATCATTTAGACTTTGGAGGATTTATTCAGATCTTGTGTCGTGGATTATGGAGGTGTAGCTTATCGGTTGACTTTACCTCCGATACTTACGGGTGTTCACAACGTATTGCATGTTTCTATGCTGAGAAAATACGTTCCACATTCAGAGAATGTTCTGAAGGAGATAGCAATTCCACCTCAGTCTAATGTGACTTACGAGGAGATTCCAGGGTGGAGCATGGGTCGCAAGTGTTGGTGCAATCGACCCAGGTCACGATTGACCAGGACTCGAGTTTGGCTCGAGTAATGTTTTGATGTTTCGACAAAAACATATGACAATGTAATTGTCAAGGTAAAGTCCAAGTCATGGGTACTTGGCATGAAAAGTCCAAGCATGGTCTTGGCATTTGAGAAGTCCAACATGGGTTGGCAAGGAAAGTCCAAGCATGGTCTTGGCATGGAAAGTACAGCATGAGTTGGCATTTGAAGTCCAAGGGGATTGATTTTGGCAGCGTAAAGTCTAAGCGGTAGTCTTGGCAGCATAAGTCCAATGGTTGGCGGCGTAAAGTCCAAGCGGAGTCTTGGCGGCGTAAGTCCAATGTGCCTTGGCGGTGTAGACACCGTTAGCATGACATAGCCGATGGAAGCACCTGAAGGCTAGCGCAATGGATGAACAAGTCATGGATGACTTGGAGGGATTCGAGAGGCGTGAGGCTGATGGAGGTGGCTAGAAGGCTTAGGTCTAGGCTAAGGGTAATCTAGCAAGTATGGGGGAACCATACTTGGGCTAAAACCTCATGTTTGAGGTGTGCCAGTCGACTGGTGCCATGTGGCAGTCGACTGGACCGAGTCAACTAGGGTTTGACTGCGGGTTATGGCCTAGCAGTCGACTGCCAGAGGCGGGCAGTCGACTGATGGCCCGAGCAGTCGACTGATCGTGTGATCAGTCGACTGGTGCTCGGGAATTCGGCCACAGAATGGAGTCGAGACTCGACTGGTCGAGTGAGGACTCCATCAGTCGACTGATGGTCACAATCAGTCGACTGATGGTAGATCCGTTGGACTTATCCAGCGTGGATCTAGCCGTTGTCTCACGACAACAGTGGCATCAGTCGACTGATGGTCCCGATCAGTCGACTGATCGACTTTTTCCAGCACAGGTTGAAGCTATATATGGAGCTCGTGATGGAGGAAAAAGTAATCGGTTCTTGAGGGCTATTGGGGCGATTTGTTGGTGCAAATCAGGTCTCCAAGTGCAAGCAAGCAACCAAGCATTCAAGCAATCAAAACAAGTGTTGTAAAGTCTTTTCTTTACTTGTATTTCGTATTTACATTGTATATTGCTTGTATTTCGTTCTTACTGTTGTAAGATCTATTGTAAGGGGTTTCTCCGCCTCCGACTTGTGTCGAGAAGGAGTGTTTATCATTAGTGAGTGTGTGTGCATCACTAGGGCTCTTTAGAGCTCGATCCGTGGAGTAGGAACCGTGCGGTTCCGAACCACGTTATATCATTGTGTTAGCTTGTTGTCTATTTCGTTATTGCTTTTATTATTTCTATTTCCGCTGCGCACTAACGAAATTGTAGACACGAACGCGATCGAATTTCATCTACGCTATTCACCCCCCCTCTAGCCGTTCCAAGGGTCCTAACAGCAAGGAGTGACAGTAGCGAAACAAGACCATACGACTCGTAAAGGTTGGATGATAGTATCCGACTGATGAGGAGGCTACATGGGAGCTGGAAGATACTATCCGAGCTCAATATCCTCATTTGTTCACTTGAGGCAGGTAGTAGTTCAAGAAATCTATTGAGTTGGTTCTCGTATGTTAGTACGAAATTTGGGGACCAAATTTTCATTAGTGGGGGAGAATGTAAAATATCGAGAAAAAAAAAATTTAATAATAAAATAATGCTTGTTAATTAGGAAAAATACCCTATGGAATTTTCCAGATTTTTTTTTAGAAATTTTCCTGGACTTAAATGGAAATTTCTAAGGTAGTTTTGGAGAAAGATTTAATAGGCTTTGGGAAAGCCTGTTTGAGTTATCTGTTTATGAAGGGATTTTGAGTTGGGTTTAATGCTTATAGGTTAAACCGGATCCATTTTTCCAAACCCGTTTAACCCCATTCGTTTCACGCTGTTTTCTCCTCCGCACCGGTTGGATTTCTTCGAGCGTTTCCAGCCGCCGCGACTTTCCCCAATCTTGCGATTCTTCTCCTTCCCCTCTCTTCCACCGCCGATTCTTTCTCCTCCTTTGCCTCTCTTCGTCGGCGTCGTCTTCCCCTTCCGCACGCTGCCCGACCTCCGTCGCAGCCCTACTGCCACCGCTGTGTCGCAGCACCGCAGTCCACTGCAAAGCGCACAGGCCACCGCGTCGGAGCCCTGCCACCGCCTTCTCCCTCGCGCGCCGGTGGCGACAGCCGCTGTCGCCATGCCGTTGCCCATGGCCGCCGCCCTCCTCACCACACTACCGCCCCGCGACCGTCCACGGCCTCTCGAGGTTCCCGGGCAAACCACCTCGCGTCTCGCCGTCCCTGCGCATGCGACCGCTGACCACAGCCTTGGCCATCGTCGTTGATCTTCACTGCGAGCACGAACTGCCGGCTGAGGGATTGCCGATTTCTTCGATCGCGATCTCTAGGGCTGGATCTCCGCGCAAGCCACGCGGGCACCACAGCGCCCTTCTGTTCTCCCGATCGAGCCTCACCGTCGCCACCGCCTTCTTGCTGCGCTCCACCGGTCCAGCCGACTGTTGGCATTGACGATCCCTTCTCCACCCAGTGGCAGCCGAACTTTGGATCATCGCTTCCCCTCTGTCGTGGACCTGCTGATAGCCAGTCTTGTCGGCCTTGAGCAAGGACGACCACCAAGAGAAGACTCCCCATCTTCACCGTGTCCGATGGATGATATCATCAGTCTCTCCCTCTATTGCCGACAACTTTCTCAATCTGTCGCCACCTCCTAGTGCGGGTAGAAGCTCTATGGATCCAAGGGGCAGATTCAGTGGCAGGGGAGGTTCTGTGATCAGCTATGGAGGTTGTGCAGTGATTTAGGCTAATACAGTTAGGCGATTGTTGCCCTATTTCTTCTTTGGTTTGGAATAGTTGATGAATTTGTGTGGATGTTGTGATTTTTGGATAGGAAGAGTGATTGGAACAGGGGATTGCAGCTGAACAGTTTCCCTAGAGCAGATCCAGGAATTTTTGTGTCTGCAATTGTGGAAGGGAAGTTTGATTGGTCGTGTTATTGGGTGGCAGCCGTGAAATGTGATGTGGATCAAGAAGCTGTGGGTAATTTCCTACCTAGTCCGGGTAGTTGTATTTCATTCAGATTTAGTCATTGATATGATCATGTTAGGTGTTCATATTACCTTGACCCTGTTCTTTTTATCGTATGCTTGATCCTTTACCGTTGGCTATTAACTCTATTGCTGATATCATGTTTATTTTATCATGATTAGGAGTTATACATATAGGTGATGCCAGTAACTTAGAATTTGTTTAAGTTAAGTGCAAATAGTAAAGTCCGGATGACAACCTGATTGTACATTGGGCAAAAAGGTCATCCATAGATAGATAATGTCTTTAACCTAGGGTTAGTTCTAGTACCCTTAGGTTGTATGTTAGCACCGAACATGTATTGTGTAAATGGTCAGAGGAATGATACTTAGGGTATCGCTACGGACCGGTGGTCCTAGCTTGTTATAATCAGATGAGTACGACTCTCTGGGATGAGAGTGTGTCCATCGATTGAGTACGACTCTCTGAGGATAGAGAGTCGATTAGATTGGTATGACTCTCTACAGGATGAGTATTATGATCGATTGAGTCTGACTCTCTGCAGATAGAGAGTGCGTTGATCCAGTTAGCATGATTCTCTAGAATAGGAGTCTATGGTGGATGTCTATATGTGAGACATTGCATTCATGCATTTTCATGCACGGCGACGAGGTCTCCTTCAGGGTTGAGAGTGTCGCATCATCCTCCGCCACTGCTACTCATAGGAGGAGTCACCCGTGTGAGGGCGAGCATTAGTGCCGCACTCTACCACTATAGACGGTGGTAGTTGGATTTGCGTGCCGTAGTCCTGCGTGTGTGGCACTCGACCACTCATGGGTAGTTACTGTCGGAGTGGCCAACAGCAGGGACCCCCATCGTGTAGCTTGCTCTTTACGCTTATATGCTACTCGATCATACTGCCCACTCGGCCACTCGAGAGTAGTGATTGGTGTTGAGTTGGGACAGTTGTCATGTTCGAGCCACCGAGGCCACACTGGGGTCGTGGTAGCTTTAGGGTGAGCCGACATGACCATGCATGCTGCATAGCCGTATCTGATGGCGCTTTGCATATTACCATATATATATACACATATATGCATGTATATATATATATGGATGGTTGAGATTAATATATATATGGATACAGTCTATATATATATGATTATTGTGATGTTGCATTTGTTTGTACTATGCTTGCTGCATTTGGGTGGACATCATATTCATGCATGTCTCTTGCATTTGTTATACGATTGTGTCGGATGTTGGTATGTGTTGGATAGACCATAGATACCTTGGCCTGTAGCATGAGTAGATTATGTGTTGGTATTACTCTTCCTGTTATATATATGTTGGATATATGTTCAGGTGGGATCAGAGTAGCGTACGAACTTGATCGCATTTTATGTTATTCATTTGATAAAGACTAAGATATGCTTGTATTTATATACTTTGCTGATATACCTGTTGTACATCTAGATTATATTGTCGAAATACATGTGATATTACATATATACATGTTTTCTATTACCTGCTGAGTTTTACTCACCACCCAATGGACCACAGGTTTTTCACGCCTGTAATGTAGAAGACTTCGTGATGACATCGAGCACCACGACATCGTCTCATCTCACCTCCGAGGCTCCCGTGTGTATTTGGGCTTTGCGTCCGCCGTGTATTGTATTTGGAGTTTTCTTGATGTACATATTGTATATTCGGATTTTGTCGAGGTTCTGTGTTGTTGTGTTGTGTTAGTCATACCGGTATGCATGTGTGGGATTGATATCCTATTGTTGTAGTATGTTTCCGCTGTGTCTTGTGTAGTTTTTGTTTTCATACATATATATTGTTGTTATTGTGGGCCTACGGGCCATGTATTAACCCGAAATGTTGCCACGTACAGGAGAGGTGCCGTCCGTTTGATTTTCGGCTCGGTATGCTCTCGGGGCGTGACAGTTTAAGTTCGCTCAACAATGATGCAAGTCTATTCTTTGTAAACAATATGGCTTCATCAAGTATTTACTCCCCGTGTATCCTAAGGTAAGCTGCATTATATAAGTTTAATAATCCCTTCACATCTTCGTTCAAAGTTGCCATAAAGTTTCCTTTCTCATCCTTGAACTTGTTATGCTACACAATTCATCCGTGAGCATCTCCATTATCCTCCGTCTAATCGAGGTGAACACTATAACTCAATTCTTGAGTCCTAGGGGATCGGATGATAGATAGTGAAGGTGCTCATCGATGAGTTAGGTAGGATAACAATCTTTTTTATATATAAAAGAATGTTATGCTACACAATTCATCCGTGAGCATCTCCATTATATATATATATATACAGGTTTTCTATCCTGCGCAACGTGAATTGAGTGCCTGTGCGCGCTTGTGATGTGGCAGCTGCCACTTCATCTCCATGCCTAATTAATCAGCTTTCTCTTTGCCTTTTGTTTTTGGGTTTTTTCTCTCGCAGCCGAACAAGGTTTCTTTTTCCCCTTGCGCTCATCTTGTTTTGCCCTTGTCGTCGTGACGGGATTTTGCCGCCCCTCTGTTAGGGCAATCTCTTGCCGTGATATGGTTTTGATGGTGTGGCAAAGGGTTTAAGTTAGGTTGGTATTGTTGATTTGATATGTGCGTTGAAGTCGTGCTTGACTTAGTAATTCGCACATGGAGCTATGGCGAGTTTCACATCTCATGACTCGTGCCTTGAGTCGGTGAAGGATAGCTTTGCGGAAGCCGTGCGCTTGGAGCATCCGAGGGACCGCCGGACGAGGAGCTTGGAGTGAAGCAGGAGGAAGTAGACTTCGAGGCAAGAGACGCGAAGGAGCATTGCGAGGCCGTCGCGCTGATCTTTGCGGGCGTGGCCATGAGCGAAGAGAACCGAGGCGAGGACTCAGGGATGAGTGAGTGATTGTAACAGGAAGGGTAGCTCTTAGGTGAAACTTGGCCCTTTGGCCAAGTGTCGGATGGGATTTCAGAGCACCCGGATCGACTACCATGTCATGGCGATCATTGCTCTCCGAATCAATGGGTTGATCGGCGGTATAAGATCGGTTTAGAGCTTAGCGATCATTGCCATCGACTAGCGATCGTGATGTCGACGATCATTGCCGAGGAATGGCGGTCGGATGGCACTGCGCGGCACGGTACGCATGGAGTCGACTCGACTGGGCACTCGACTGATCGAGCACCGGTCGACTGATGGGTGTCATCAGTCGACTGATGCCAGTGCCATTGGATGGTATCCAACGTGGAAAGCGGCCGTTATTGGGTCGATCGATGGGTGCCATCACGATCGCTTGTCAACGGGAAGAAACCCTCTTCCTCTATAAAAAGGAAGGGGATGAGGCTTTGGGGGGCTAATGCTTACACTCTAACACTCTCCCAAAGTTCCCTAAAGCTTTCCATCCTCTTACCCAAGCTTATTTTCATTATATTTGTAAGAGGAGTGTGATTGTAAAGAGGTTACCTCCACCTAGCTTTGTGCAAAGGAGAGATCTAGTGGATAGATTGCGGAGTGATTCACTGTGGATTTAATCGGACCTGGATTAGCGCCCTGCGGAACCACGTTACATCTCAGTGTTTGTATTGCTTGCTTATATTTTGTTTGTTTTTGTTTGTATTTGTATATTCCGCTTGCGCTAACGTTTTGTAGACGAACAAAATACGATGATCATCGAATGAGGGCTATTCACCCCCCTCTAGCCGGCCATCCGATCCCCAACAAGTGGTATCAGAGCCAAGGAAAGCTTGTCGAGGACTAACCGCCACAACAAGCAACATTCAAAATGGCCGGTTCAAACATCCACCCACCGAAGTTCGACGGCGAATTCTCTTGGTGGAAAAAGAGAATGGAGGTATTCTTCGAAACCGACTTTGAAATCCTTTTAATAATGGAAAACGATTTCGAGTTGCCTAGGAACGAAAATGGGGAGCCATTGGAGAAATCAAGGTGGAGCAAAAGGCAAAGAGAAGAATACTTGGCAAATTCAAAGGCCAAGCACCACCTATACAATGTCCTCCCCCAACAAGAAGTCAATAGGATAGGGGAATGTTCTAGTGCTAAGGAGATGTGGGAGAAGCTAGTGGAGCTTCACGAAGGTTCCTCGGAGGCTAAGCTAGCAAGAAGAGACCTCCTCCGCTCCCAACTATCCAATATAAAACTAGAAAAGGGAGAAAAGGTAACCTCACTACACTCTAGGTTTAAAGAAATTTTAATTGGGCTAACGAGTGTAGGTGAGAAGCTATCGAACCGGGATATGGTAATGAAGGCCATAGATGCCTTTCCCCGGTCCTCAAGATGGAGCTCCATGGTGGACTCATTTTACATCTCCAAGAACCTAGAAGTAAGCACCTTGGAGGAATTCTTTTCAACCATGGAGCTTCATGAGACAAGGCTTGAAGGTATACAAGAAGAGCCTAGAGTCCAAACTTCAAGGGGAGTAGCCTTGATGGCAAATAAGGGGAAGAAGAAGATGAAAGTCCCCTCCTCCTCATCCGATGAAGCCTCTACCTCCTCCATGGATAGCACGGAAGAAGCCTACATGGTAAGGAAGGTAAGACGTGCATTTAAGAATTTTAGATTTGATAAATCTCATGATAGGAATAGAAGACCGAGGGGGAAGGTCATATGCTACAATTGCCAAGGAGAGGGACATATAAGGGATAATTGTCCCCTCCTAAACAAGAGCAAGGAAGAGAAGAAAAAGAAAGAAGAAAAGAGGAAGAAGAAGGGGAGTAAGAAAAAGGAAGAAGAAAAGAAGGCAAAAGGAAAAGGGAAGGCCATGACACTCAAAGCCAAGACATGGGATGACCTTGCCTCTTCATCCTCATCTGAAGAAGAAGAGCATGTCTACTCCAACCTAGCACTTATGGCTCTTCATGACTCGGATTGCTCCTCCTCCTCAAATGAAGAATCAAGCTCAAGTGGGGAGAGCTCAAATGAAGGGGGAGCTTCTACATCTTCCTCATCCGAAGAAGAAGAAGAGGATATGGAAACTATGGTAACGAATGCTTCTCCTAAGAAAATAGTTTCCATAATTTCTAGTTTAACTAAGGAGTTATTTGGCATGAAAAAGAAAAATAAAAGCATGCTTAATCAAATTAAGGATTTAGAACAAAAACTAGAAAAAGCATGCTTAAATGATAATGTTTCTTCTTGCCATGATGATGCATGCTCACATGACTATATGCCTTTGGATGTTAATGATGCATGCATAGAGGAAAATAGGGCATTAAGGGAAAAGGTAGATTATTTAACCAAAGCCCTAGAGAAATTCACGATTGGCTCCAACACATTAAATATGATTATTGGGAGCCAAAGGGCAAGCTTCAATAAAAAGGGCTTAGGATATAGGGAAAAGAAAAATGAAAAAGCCTATAAATGCCTAATAGCTAGGGGACAAGACAAAAACAAAGTAATAGCTAAGAAATGGATCCCCAAGGAATTTCTAGTGAACCCCATAGGCAAAAATCTATTTTGGATTCCAAAATCCATCCTTAATGGTTAGGATAACCCTAGGGTAGTCAACCATATGAACTTGACCTATATCATATTGTGGTTGACTTAGGATGACGGGACAACATTTTTTTTTATAGTGTTGGGTGATGATAACGTGCCCATAAATAGGTAATAATGCTTAAATCATGATGATTAATATAATTCCTATGTATGTTTGCAATCATGATTTATGATTTTGAAATTGGGCACATAATCATGAGAAATAGGATTTAAATCATGCCTTAGGTAATATTTGAATTTTTATCATAAGTAATACCTAATGCATGATTATAATTTAATGAAAACATGTATCTCATGATCATAATGTGAAATTAAAATCATATATGTCATTATGATCATGTAGGATGTTAGGTTGATACTTAACCATGATAAAATTGCATGAATATGTTGGTTAAGTATACACAAATACCCCCTAGGATGCATCTCACACTCACTATAGGCTAACTTGATTGCAAACTTAGCATGGGTGAGATGTTAGGATGATACAAATGTCCACTAGTGCCTATGACATTTAGATGGTCATTTAAAGTATCAAAATAGCAATAATAGACCAATCATGGGGAAGGCTTATGTTTAATTCATAGACATATTGCCCAAAGATCATGGTTGGATATTTCATAAGTTTTCAAAACAATTTCTTACTTTAAAATCCATGTATTCATGTTTTGAAACAATTGGAACCAAAACTAGGTGTTAAACTTGATACTATCATGATCAAAAACCTAGTAGTTTTTAAAGCTTTTGGATTTTTGGCAAAAACGTGGAAATATAATGATTTTTCATGAAAAACTATTTTTCCCTGATAGATACACTTAAATGAAATGTGTTCCCCAAATTTCATGATTTTTTAAATTTTTTGGAATTTTTTATGCATTTCTGAAATTCGGCCAGAAAAATCAAAAATTCCGAAAATCACGTGCTACCGATCGGTATCTCAACTACGATCGATGGCTACATTCAGACCGATGCGGCTGAATTCCAATTTTTTATCAACTTGTGGTATTTTCTTTCTATTAGACTTGATGCCATATGTTTCTAACTTAGTATTCATATTTTTGATGGTGTCAAAGGGGGAGAAATGAATATGTTTAAGTTATTTATGATAGGGGGAGAGATTAAGGGGGAGTTGCATGTTGCTATCAAATGTTTATGTTTACATGCTTTCTTTCCTTAAAAATTTATATCAAATGTTTTTACCTAACTTAAACGGATTGCCACACATCAAAAAGGGGGAGATTGTTAGGGCAATCTCTTGTCGTGATATGGTTTTGATGGTGTGGCAAAGGGTTTAAGTTAGGTTGGTATTGTTGATTTGATATGTGCGTTGAAGTCGTGCAGGACTTAGTAATTCGCACATGGAGCCATGGCGAGTTTCACATCTCATGACTCGGGCCTTGAGTCGGTGAAGGATAGCTTTGCGGAAGCCGTGCGCTTGGAGCATTCGAGGGACCGCCGGACGAGGAGCTTGGAGTGAAGCCGGAGGAAGTAGACTTCGAGGCAAGAGACGCGAATGAGCATTGCGAGCCGCGGCGCTCATGCGCGAGGGCGTGGGCCGAACGAAGAGAACCGGCGAGGACTCGAGGGATGAGTGGCGATTGTAACCTGGGAAGGGTAGCTCTTAGGTGAAACTTGGCCATTTGGCCAAGTGTCGGATGGGTTTTTCCACACCGATCGGATGCCATGTCATGGCGGTCGATCGCTTCGATGGGTTGATCGACGGTATAAGACCGGTTTAGGGCTTGGCGCGCTATGGAAACTGGCGATCGGCGATGGCGCAATGATCGCCAGGAATGGCTGATCGATGGCACTGCACGGAATAGAGTCGACTCGAGGGCACTCCGATCGAGCACTAGTCGATCGATGGGTGCCATCACGATCGATGCCGATCGCTGGATGATATCCAACGTGGAAAGCGGCCGTTATTGGGCGACTACGGCACCGATCGATGATGGGTGCCATCACCGATCGCCTCGCGTGTCAGCGGAAGAAACCCTCTTCCTCTATAAAAAGGAAGGGGATGAGGCTTTGGGGGGCTAATGCTTACACTCTAACACTCTCCCAAAGCTTTCCATCCTCTTACCCAAGCTTATTTTCATTATATTTGTAAGAGGAGTGTGATTGTAAAGAGGTTACCTCCACCTAGCTTTGAGCAAAGGAGAGATCTAGTGGATAGATTGCGGAGTGATTCACCGTGGACGAATCGGACCGTGGATTAGCGGCGCAGCCGTGAACCACGTTACATCTCGGTGTTTGTATTGCTTGCTTATATTTTGTTTGTTTTTGTTTGTATTTGTATATTCCGCTTGCGCTAACGTTTTGTAGACGAACAAAATACGATGATCATCGAACGAGGGCTATTCACCCCCCTCTAGCCGGCCATCCGATCCCCAACACCCTCTTCGTCGATCCTACTTGTTTTTTCGTCGCCACACATCGCGCCAATCTCCTTTCCGCTCCTCGTCTCCGAGCCTTGTTTTTTCGTCGCCACACGTCGCAACGCTGTCAGACGTGCTCGATCGCCACTAGACGAGGAATCACACTGCCAGAGCTCTTCCCTCACCGCTAGACGCTGCGAAGCCAGGGCATCGGCCTCCGTCCATCGATGCGAGGCAGCAGACACAACTGTCGGATCTCGTCCGGCGCCAACAGCCTTCGGTCTCTTTGTCACTCGTCTTGTTTTGCCCTTGTCGCCGCGACGGGATTTTGCCGCCCCTCTTCGTCGATCCTACTTGTTTTTTCGTCGCCGCACCAATCTCCTTTCCGCTCCTTGTCGCCGGGCCTTGTTTTTTCGTCGCAACGCTGTCAGACGTACTCGATCACCTCTAGACGAGGAATCACGCTGCCGGAGCTCTTCCCTCACTGCCAGACGCTGCGAACCCAGGGCATCGACCTCCGTCCGTCGGTGCCAACAGCCTTTGGCCACTGATTATCAAATTCACTTTGGAAACCAGAGGTAAGAGTGCCCCAGGGAGCATCGTCTTCTTCATTCTTGCCATTTAGAAAAATCATGATGTTTATCTTCTCCCTTGCCGTAGTTTCTAGGTACTGTTGTGGCCATCGCCATGATCCTGTGAGCATCGAATCCCTTGAAGCATTGTTTATATCCAGTTAGAATCTTGCAAGTTGAAAGTCTCCACAGTTCTACATTTTGTCAAAACTTGCAAAATAATATTTATTTATATCAAAGAATGGTAAATCATTTCATTTTAAATTTTCATCTTTTGTTTATACAAGAATTTGAATGTTATTTTTAATACAGGGAAAAACATATGTTGTCTTTGTTGGTCGTCAACCAGGTATTTATGATACTTGGCTAGAAGCATCTAGTATGGTTAATGGGTTTAAAGGTGCTATACATCAGTCTTTCAAGAGTAAAGAGGAGGCAGAAAAAACTTTTCAAGCACACCTGGAAAATGTTATCCCCCCTTCCTCTACATCGATTGGAAACAAAAGTTTTTGTGCAGCTTCAAGTTCATTATCAAGTTCAGATTTAGAGAGAAAATTTTCACAGTCTGAAAAAATAACTAAGTTGAAAGATGCATTGGAAGAGATAAAACAACAGTTGGATTCTCTACAAATTAGTAATGATGATTGAGCATGTTGTTTTAAATTGTTATCTTTAAATCTGGATTTTATCTTAGTTGTTGAAAATGTTATGTTGAGGTTGAAAAAATCATTTTCTCTAAGATGCAAGTGTTGTGTTGAAATTGCAATAATAATTTTATTTAAATGTGTTATCAAATTTATCTAAGCGTGTTGAAATTTAAATAATACTTTTTAACTAAATTATTTTATCTGAATTTTTGGAAATGGTGTGTTAAATTTGAAAATTATATTGAATGTGAATTAGTGATTTATTATTGGTGTAATTGGCCCATGTAATGATTAACCAAATTTAATTAGTATTTTGATATTTGATGATGAGTTTGACAATGTAATGAATAAATTCAAGTTGATCAATATTGATCGGACACTTGGGTATAATCAGTCAACTAATACAGAGTGAGCTGACCCGCGCTGTGCGGCTCGGCGATTGGGTAGGAAAAGATGAAGGGTACTCAATACCCGGGTGAAAGTGTTGGGCAGTCGACTGGACTACCAAGGAATGTTAGTCGACTGGTCTTGATCGACAGTCGATTGGCCAAAATAGACACGAGCACAAAATGGTTCGTAGTCGACTGTGTCACGCCCCGAGAGCATGCCGAGCCGAAAATCAAACGGACGACATCTCCTCTGTACGTGGCAATATTTCGGGTTAATACAAGGCTCGTAGGCCCACAATGACATCAATATATAAAAATATACCAAACCACAACAGTATATATATATCAAAACAACTACACACAGCGGAAACGATACCACAACAATACACATCCTACACATGCATACCGGTATGACTAACACATCACAACAATACAAAACTTCGACAAATATCTGAATATACAACATGTACATCACGAAAACTCAAAAATACAATACACAACGGAACAGAAAGCCCAAATACACACGGGAGCCTCGGAGGTGAGATGAGATGATGTCAGCCGGCGGTGCTCCAATGCCATCACGAAGTCTTCTACCTGTTACCTGGGCGACAGAAAACCCAGGGTCCGCGGGGGGGTGGTGAGTAAAACTCAGCAGGTAATAGAAAACATGTATATATGTCATATCAAATGTATTTCAACGACATAATCTAGAAGTACAACAGGTATATCAGCATAGTATATAAATACAAGCCTATACCGTCTAACTGAATGAATAACATAAAAATACAGACATACCTGAAGTCTGCCACGCTACTCTGATCCAACCTGAACATATATCCAACATATATATATATATATATAACAGGAAGAGTAGATCAACTCAAAATATACTCTAGCTACAGGTCAAGGTATCTAGTGGTCTGTCCAACATATACCAATATTCGACACAATCGTATAACAAATGCAAGATACATGCATGAATATGATGTCCACCCAAATGCAACAAGCATAGTACAAACAAATGCAACATCACAATAATCATATATATATAGACTGTATCCATATATATATTAATCTCAACCATCGATATATATATATATATATATATATATATATATATATATATATATATATATATATATATGGTAATATGCAAAGCGCCATCAGATACGACAATGTAGCATGCATGGTTATGTCGGCTCACCCTAAAGCTACCACAACCCCAGTGTGGCCTCGGTGGCTCGAGCATGACAACTGTCCCAACTCAACACCAACCACTACTCTCGAGTGGCCGAGTGGGCAGTATGATCGAGTAGCATATAAGCGTAAAGAGCAAGCTATACGATGGGGGTCCCTGCTGTTGGCCACTCCGACAGTCACTACCCATGAGTGGTCGAGTGCCACACACGCAGGACTACGACACGCAAATCCAACTACCACCGTCTATAGTGGTAGAGTGCAGCACCACAATGCTCTGCCCTCACACGGGTGACTCCTCCTATGAGTAACCGTGGAGGCAGGATGACTGGCGACACTCTCAACCACAAGGGAGACCTCGTCGCCAGCGTGCATGCAAATGCATGAATGCAATGTCTCACATACAGACATCCACCATAGACTCTCTATTCTACAGAGAATCATACTAACCAGATCAACGCACTCTCTATCCTGCAGAGTCGACTCATCGATCATAATACTCTCTATCCGTGAGAGTCATACCAAGCTAATCGACGCACTCTCTATCCTGTAGAGAGTCGTACTCAACTGATGGACACACTCTCTAACCTGTAGAGAGTCGTACTCATCTGATTATAACAAGCTAGGACCACCGGTCCATAGCGATACCCTAAGTATCATTCCTCTGACCATTTACACAATACATGTTCGGTGGTAATATACAACCTAAGGGTACTAGAACTAACCCTAGGTTAAAGACAATATCTACCTACGAATGACCTTTTTGCCCAATATACAATCAGACTGTCATCCGGACTTTACAATTTGCACTTAACTTAAACAATTTCTTGTAGGGAAATCTCGTATGCCAAATGGCATATGCGCAACGGAAAATAGGATCCCTTCCAAGTGATCCATGCGAAAGCAAACTCGTATAAAATAAATTTCTCTAAACCAAACCTATCTTATAGGAGAGGATTACCTTTGTTGCGTGCCCTTGTTAATCCCGCTTTTCCTTTCGGTTTGTTGGATCTTTAGCACGTTCAAGTGTCCGTGCCTCTATACGTATCCACACGAGCAAGCTCTTGTCTCACAAGAGAAACTAGAAGAGCTCTCCTTTACTTCTTGCTAGAGAAGTCCCTAAAGGAGAGGAATCTAGGGAAGAAGAGAAAGGAGGAAGAAGACTACTCTTCTTGCTAGCCTACACTCACAAAGCCACACAACCAAAGCTTCCACCAAGCTTCTCAAGCTCTCTCTCACAACCACACCACAATCACAATCCAAATTATACTTTGGCCGGCCACTCCATGGGGCCTTTTATAGGGTTGGCAAAACCCTTTCACCTCCTACAATTTAATGCAATCCATTGCATTGAGACCCCTTTGTTTTGGGCCACTTAAGGAGACAAAACCATTTTGTCCCCTTCCACCTTATCTAAGCTTAGGTGGATGCTTAGGTGGCATGCTTATGTGGCATGCTTATGTGGCATTCATGCATGTTGAATTAATCTTATTAATTCAATTAAGCTTATGTTATCATATTGAATTAATCTTATTAATTCAATTAAGCTTATGTTATCATATTGAATTAATCTTATTAAATCAATAAGGTAACATATTGAATTAATCTCATTAAATCAATTAGCTGTAAAATTTCATTAAGCTTAAAGTCCAAAACCATTTTGTACTTAAGCTTATTCCCAAATTATTCTAGTCAAACTAGAATACTCTAATTCCTCTAATTATCATGCTCTTTGTGTGTGACCCTATAGGCTCTCATAACGCTGGCAAGGGATCTAAACTCTTTAGATACACAAGCAATGAGCGGCATCTAGCAATACATCATTGCTACCTAAGTTACGATAAGTCAAGATCCGACTAACCTTCCGTGACTACTATAATATATGACCGTGTCCTTCTATCCTTGATATCGATTGATCAATGAGGCATAGACCGGTCATCCTCGATCAATCTATGTGTTTCTTGATCCTCGAGTAAACTAACTCAAACAAATGAGCTCAATATCTCATATTGACTCATTCGAGCATGGCCATGCGCTTTAGTAGTTCTACTCAATCAAGGCCCACCGATATCACTCGGCCATATGAGAGGGATAGATCCCATCTACATCACTCACATCCCTCCGCATAATTTGTTATATACCCAAGAATCGCTTTTATGGTCCACCCTCTACGTGACGCTGACGATACCAAAGTACATAACTCCTATGTAGGGAACCGTAGTGACTTCGTGTCCGAGGACTATTCATACCAATAGTCACATGAGAAAGTTTATGACACTCATATAACGATCCATGAAACTTTCTCATGGCGGGTCCTCAAGATATATTCTCCAATATATACCCATGTGTCAACTTGATATCATATATCCATGACTTGTGAGATCAAGTCATCAATTGACCTACATGCTAGTCTTTATGTATTAATATTGCCCTTGCATATTAATACTGACTAGGAACATTTAGGAAAGTGTTCTCATACCTCTCATAATCAATTCACAATCGATGTCGTAGATAAGAACCTACTTTTCTAGGCATTATTATATTTAATTAGCCGGCACAAGCAAGATGTAAATATAATAACCAATCCTTTGCCTTTATAGAATATGATACAAAATGTTCCCTATTCAACCATCACATGATTGGTTCTAGGGCTTTAACTAACAATCTCCCACTAGCACTAGTACCAATCACTATGATATCTAATACCTAGTGACCTAGTGTGACCATCATGCTTCCTCCGTACAAAGCCTTGGTCAATGGATCTGCGATGTTAGCTTCATTTGACAGATATCCTCACATCTCCTCTATCGATGATCTCTCGAATGAGATGGAAGCGCCGCAAAGATGTGTTTGGTCCACGATGTGATCGAGGTTCCTTAGCTCGCGTAATAGCCCCATTGTTGTCACAATAGAGGTCTATTGATCCGCAATGCTAGGAACTACCCCAAGTTCATTAATATCGGGCAAAGGAAGACCAGCGTTAAGGTCTTAGCAGCCAGAAGTTCACACATGTGGTCTCGTATGAAGTCCAAGTAGTCCTTTCACAAGAGAAACCCAAGACATGCTCGGCGATTGAGCCATCGGGCCGATCGAGGGTATGGTCAATGATGTGTGATTCGCTGATTTTTTCGTCATGGGATTCAGCTACGTTCTTGAGACAACAATGGTACTACCGATCGATGATCCCGGAGGCGGGCCACCTGATAGGAAAATCCAAACAGCAATACGTAACACTTTCACGGATCTCATCGTATCTACTCGTCATGCTCAAAGCATACGAGGCGTGACGAGCAAAGCATGGCGTACATGATAGACCCTATAGCGGATGCATAAGGGATCTTATCCATGCGATCTCTCTCCTCCTTAGAAGAGGACATTGAGTCTTGAAAGACTTACACCATGTGATAAAGCGAAATCCTTTCTTGGAATTTTGCATAGCAAAAGCGTTCTAGCACTTTATCAATGTATGTACTCTGACTTAGGCCAAGTAATCTTCTAGATCTATCTCTATAGATCTTGATGCCTAGAATATAGGCAGCTTCACCTAAGTCCTTCATCGAGAAACAATTCCCTAACCACATCTTCACAGACTGGAGTGAGGGAATATCATTTCCGATGAGAAGTATGTCATCTACATACAAGACAAGAAATACAATTGTGCTCCCACTATTTCTCTTGTAGACACAAGGTTCATCTTCATTCTTGATGAAACCAAACTCCTTGATTGCATCATCGAATCGAAGATTCCAGCTTCGAGAGGCTTGCTTTAGTCCATAAATGGACCTTTGCAGTTTGCATACCTTTCCAGGATGCTTTGGATCTTCAAAACCCTCAGGTTGTGTCATGTACACATCCTCGAGTAGCTTTCCATTTAGAAAAGCGGTTTTGACATCCATCTGCCAGATCTCATAATCATGGTAGGCTGCAATAGCAAGTATGATCCGAATGGATTTAAGCATCGCAACTGGTGAAAAGGTTTCATCATAGTCAATACCATGAATTTGTTTGAATCGTATGACCTCATGTCACTACAGTATCAATACTCCAGTCGTATACCAACCCTAGAGTATACACAGGTGTCTTTGGCTGATCTCAATAGATCATCTATCCACAACGAAGGATATTCTTCACAATAACTATTGTATTCCATCATCGATAATCGATGCATACTTTCATAGGTCCATCTCTCTTTCAACAAAGAGTTTCGGATCTTCTCAAGAAGGAATACTGGGATAGATAAATATCCCCTTCAACATCTCCTATAATCACAACTTATATTCTTCCAATTCTTATAGTGTTTAACAACACTGATACCAGCAAAACTATCACTCGGTATGTGATCTTTGATACCAGAATTATTTTCGCAATCATTTCGATCGCCTACTCCACTTACCTATGCAACGGCAAGCCTTGGAGTTCATCCGAAACTACATCCGAATGCTCTCAGATTATACGCACATCTGAGAGACATATCGTACCATACTTCCAACAATTTGACCATCCGCAAGGATATGTCCACAATAAAAGTATGTCTATCAAAGTCTAAGGGTCTCCCTTGACTTCTTAATTGTTGGTCCACTTCTCACCTGACGGTAGAGATACCATCGACCTACAAGTCGATGTAAAGGACCCTTCTAATCCGAACTAAGAATGTCCTAGACAAAGATACTTGTAAACTATAAGTATCTCTCAATATATTAACTCAGAGGGTAAACTAGAGTAATACCCTGAACGATGAAATATCTATCGATCTGATCCCAAAGGCTCCACGCAGATCTCGGCCTTTCTCTGAAGAGAATAAGATCAGATCCAACAGTCTGCGATAAAACGATCGCATTTCCGTGATGAATGATCCGAGGATCATGCTAGATCATCTGATCACATTACTTAATCCTACGAGCTGCTACTGTAGAATACCGAATAGATACGACCATCGTCGTATTCTTTCTCCTCTGTACTAAGCAAATCCACATATGGAGGTAACTGTTTGTTGTTGTCTGCTGGGTCTTCTACAATGTCTTATTGCTGATGCTGCTTCTGTGCTGATCTCTGCTGAAGGGGAGTATCAAGGAACTCCAACCACACCTGAGGTAGTAGGTTGCTGCTGACGAAATAACTCAATCTTCAGTGCTGATTTCTGCTGTCGAGACGGTGCATCATCCTCCCGAAATACCATCGATAGTCTTCCATTGAGTCTTCAAGGTACACCTCCACGGTACTAGTTGCTTACAATAGCAGGTGCGATCCAACGGATAATCGACAGCGTGTCATCGTGTCCGCATACTTTACACGCACAATCCCTTCGGAGTATTTATTCTGATTTTGCTGATATCCACAAGAACCTTCTGATGATCTGTGATTGGTCTTCTATAATCGAAAAGTAGCTCAAGGCCTGTGACCCTGATCTTACTCCTTTTATCCAACAGTCGGAGACTTTTGACTCTATTAAGTTGACCTGCAATATTTGCTTACCGGTCTCCAACTCTTAAACCCTTGTACAGAGTCATTTCTAAACTCCTGTCTCAATCCAATGTCTTCCGACAGGATCTAATAGAAGATCCTGGCATCCTTATCCAACTATAAGCCAATAACTCTGGGTGGCTTAAATCATCCATTCATCTTCTTGAGCTATTAGGTGGTCATAACCTCCGCAAGTCTCACGACTCTGCACAGTACACTATCACTAACCGATCACCCTTTCTTGAAGCTCAAGGATTCCTTACAATGTGTCACTAAAAGTGACACAGGGAAATACTCTCTTTCAACATCACTAGACCATGATCAAGTGATAATTTATTTCCCGAATGTCATTTTCTACATTTTCCACCAAATACCGGCTTGATTCCGATAATGGTATGCCCACAACTCCACATTCTCGGTATAACATGAGTTAAGTACTCAAAAGTACTCTCAAAGTTATACCACTCAGTACGAACAACTCAGGGATAAAATCCCTATGAAACTCCATAACCTAGCCTTCCGCTATCTGCATCACAAATAGTCCACAAGTCTGTTCATTACCCACAGGTAATGATCTGACTAGCACAGTTAGTGGAAATCCCTAAGACTATAGTCTCTGATTTCTATAATAAATGTGACGACTTGGCCCCTATTTTCCGACTCGGTATCAGTCAGCTCTCAAAGGTAAATTACCTTCTCGACACAGGTTCAAGACTCACAGACTCAACAGGTCGTTCTCGTGGTCAACTCATACCACGGTTACGAATAATAACCAACACACTACAGGTTATTTCCTGGTATAAGCATCTAAATGCATAGCCAATATAACCGAGAGTATAAACCCTAAAGGTCACTCCGGTTGGTCGCCTCGGTGGACGACCCCTACTACAAGTCTGCACAGATGTCATAACTATATTGTATACACCTACTAATCAAGTTTAGATAAATATCTACTAAACCATAAGCATTTCAGGAATTCTTACCTCATGCTACTTGGAGCTCAGGCCACTGTCCATCTCATCTCAGAAAACCAAAACCGAATAAATCGACTCCCGAGAATCCAAGACTCGACTCAAAAACAACATTGTATGACATCGCAGAAGCTTGAGCTTTGATACCACTAAAGTTGTCACGCCCCGAGAGCATGCCGAGCCAAAAATTAAACGGACAACATCTCCCCTGTATGTGGCAACATTTCGGGTTAATACAAGGCCCGTAGGCCCACAATGACATCAATATATAAAAATATACCAAACCACAACAGTATATATATATCAAAACAACTACACACAGCGGAAACGATACCACAACAATACACATCCTACACATGCATACCGGTATGACTAACACATCACAACAATACAAAACTTCGACAAAAATCCGAATATACAACATGTACATCACGAAAACTCCAAAATACAATACACAACGGAACGGAAAGCCCAAATACACACGGGAGCCTCGGAGGTGAGATGAGATGATGTCAGCCAGCGGTGCTCCAATGCCATCACGAAGTCTTCTACCTGTTACCTGGGCGACAGAAAACCCAGGGTCCGCGGGGGGTGGTGAGTAAAACTCAGCAGGTAATAGAAAACATGTATATATGTCATATCACATGTATTTCGACAACATAATCTAGAAGTACAACAGGTATATCAGCATAGTATATAAATACAAGCCTATACCGTCTAACTGAATGAACAACATAAAAATACAGACATACCTGAAGTCTGCCACGCTACTCTGATCCAACCTGAACATATATCCAACATATATATATATATATATATAACAGGAAGAGTAGATCAACTCAAAATATACTCTAGCTACAGGTCAAGGTATCTAGTGGTCTGTCCAACACATACCAATATCCGACACAATCGTATAACAAATGCAAGAGACATGCATGAATATGATGTCCACCCAAATGCAGCAAGCATAGTACAAACAAATGCAACATCACAATAATCATATATATATAGACTGTATCCATATATATATTAATCTCAACCATCCATATATATATATATATATATATATATATATATATATATATATATATATATATATATGGTAATATGCAAAGCGCCATCAGATACGACAATGCAGCATGCATGGTCATGTCGGCTCACCCTAAAGCTACCACGACCCCAGTGTGGCCTCGGTGGCTCGAGCATGACAACTGTCCCAACTCAACACCAACCACTACTCTCGAGTGGCCGAGTGGGCAGTATGATCGAGTAGCATATAAGCGTAAAGAGCAAGCTACACGATGGGGGTCCCTGCTGTTGGCCACTCTGACAGTCACTACCCATGAGTGGTCGAGTGCCACACACGCAGGACTACGACATGTAAATCCAACTACCACCGTCTATAGTGGTAGAGTGCGGCACCACAATGCTCTGCCCTCACACGGGTGACTCCTCCTATGAGTAACCGTGGAGGCAGGATGACTGGCGACACTCTCAACCACAAGGGAGACCTCGTCGCCAGCGTGCATGCAAATGCATGAATGCAATGTCTCACATACAGACATCCACCATAGACTCTCTATTCTACAGAGAATCATACTAACCAAATCAACGCACTCTCTATCCTGCAAAGAGTCGTACTCAACTGATCATAATACTCTCTATCCTGTAGAGAGTCATACCAATCTAATCGACGCACTCTCTATCCTGTAGAGAGTCGTACTCAACTGATGGACACACTCTCTAACCTGTAGAGAGTCGTACTCATCTGATTATAACAAGCTAGGACCACCGGTCCATAGCGATACCCTAAGTATCATTCCTCTGACCATTTACACAATACATGTTCGGTGGTAATATACAACCTAAGGGTACTAGAACTAACCCTAGGTTAAAGACAATATCTACCTACGGATGACCTTTTTGCCCAATGTACAATCAGACTGTCATCCGGACTTTACAATTTGCACTTAACTTAAACAATTTCTAAGTTACTTACATCATCTATATGTATAACTCCTAATCATGATAAAATAAACATGATATCAGCAATGGAGTTAATAGCCAGCGGTAAAGGATCAAGCATACGATAATAAGAGCAGGGTCAAGATAATATGAACACCTAACATGCTCATATCTATGACTAAATCTGAATGCAATACATCTACCCGGACCAGGTAGAAAATTACCCACCTGCTAGGAAGCTCATGTTGACGGTCTCCACCTCCAAGATCTCTACCTCGAATCCAATATCTGAAATGGTAGAATCCAATATAACCACATGCTAGCATAATTAAATTGTAGGAATAAGAATCTAAACCAATCTTAATCCCCGATTAATTAACCAAATCCCACATGGCATAACCTCATTCCATTATCTACATCAAGCATAATAATAATTCTTAACTACAACTCCTGCACAAGAGATACCTCTACAGTTAACAACAAACACATCACCATTTCAGACTAAACTACAACAATAATAATATGCATTCATAAATCGTCCAGACCCAACTCACCTTGCTTATCCTCAATTACAACCTCTGGATCCCTAATTGAAATTTCTGAATCTAGGATGATTGAACTCATCCAGCCGGAATCCCCTGCTTAAATCCACAAACAGAGAAATCCTTATTCAATCCACTATTATTCATTGAATCAATATCAGATTATCTACACAACCAAATCATATACCACTATTGCCTCAATCTAAGCTTACCTGGTGTCGCTTGACTTGCTCACAGCATATTTAAAGCCACATTCTATCGATGTTCTCCCCTCAGCTTACTCAAGCGAAAGAGATGCCTTCACCTTTGATCAGAAACCATGCATTTCAAATTAGGAGCCATTGCGAACAAGGGATTTGGTCAAACACATACTCAGAAAACAAAGGAAGATGACTGAATTCTGAATCCGAGATCATCCCAATAATTTGAGACCTAAATCCACAGTGATAACAATATCCGCGCTCTTCCCTGTCGTGATGTAGCCCCAACTCTACCTTGTGGCTGGACTCACGATCAGAATCCAAAGAACGCCTGACAACGGAGAAGCTGGCCGAAGGCGATTGATAGCCAAGGAAAAACATCGCGCGGTGGCTCGATCGACTGGTGCTGCCTGCTCGCCGTGGAGTTCAACAGAAGCAAGAGGAAAGAAGGAAAGGTAGAGATCGATCGAAATCAACCAAGAATCGTGCCCTTACCTTGCTCCAGCGATGATCGGACAGGGAAGCTCCTAATCCGACCGCGTGAAACCGTTGCCGATCCCTGGCTCCCAAGATCGAGGACGCTTGGCGGAGCCCGATCGACGGTCTTCCCCTCCCGCTGGCTCTCCCACCGGACGGCACCGCCGACACCTTGCTGGATCACAGAGACACAAGAAGTCGTCGGTAGGACTCCATCGAGAGGAAAAGCAGCTCGGCGTCAGGCGGAAGGGGGCACAGCGGGAGGATGCGATCGGATTGTTGCTGTCGGCGTTCGATGGCTGCTGTCGGCGTTCGATGACTGCTGTCGGCGTTCGATGGGTACCTCCGGCAAGGCTGGCGACCCACAAGCCGCTCTGGCGACGCTCGAGGGAAAGAGGAGAGGAGTCGGCAACGGCGACGACTTTGTGGCGCGGCGACGAAGAACGGGTGGAAGAGGTAGAGAAATCGGCGATTAAAGAGCGACGGCGAGAGTGGGGAGAAGAATCGGGGAAAATGAAGTCGCTCAGTGGATTAATGGGGAGAAAACGCTCGGGGAAGGAATCGAATTAAATGAGAAATTTAACACCTCATTATAGTCTAAACAAGCTTTACAAAAGCCTGTTTACTTTATCCCCATGAATTATCTATAGAACCTCCATTTAAATCCAGAAAAATTTCTAAAAATTTCTGAAAAATTCCACAAGATGTTTTATCAATTACCGAGGAATATTTTTTTTTCTGGTATTTTACAGACTGGACAGTCGATTGGCCAAAATGGACACGAGCACAAAAATGGTATGTACTCGATTAGGAGTCGACTAATGGTCCAGCAGTCGACTGTTGAGTCAGGCCAGTCAAATGCTGAGTCCTAATCTGCTAAGGCTTGGCATTTATATTACAATTATTGAAATTAAAATTCAATTTCTTTCGATACATGCTACCCACTCGAACCGACACAAGTTTTACTTAGCGTGACAAGATAAATTCGACACTTCCTTCCAACATTTGAATTATGACTTTAATGGATGGTTGACCTACAGATTTCCATTACACGTACAAAATTACAATGCCATTCTAACGAGTGGTGTTATTATAGACTCAAAAAATCAGATAAAATTACATTTGAAAGAGAATTTAGGTTTATATATAAATCTCAATAAAGATTACACTTTGAAATTCATAATTGAGCACTCTTAAGAAGTAAACCATACAGAAGTAAACACCATGCAAAAACAAAATTATGCAATAAATCTCATAGTTCATACAAAAGTTAACTAGAAATTATGATGTTTATCAAATTCACTTTTGGGACCAGAGGTAAGAGTGTCACAGAGGGAGCATCATCTTGTTCATTCTTGTCATTTTCTCTAGCATATATACTGCATCAGCTTTACTTCTCATAGATAGGTACCTTGGTGACTTGGGAACAGAAGTAACACAAATGTTGGTAAAGAACTACCTGCAGGTAGCCATCTCCAGCGTGTGTATATATATATATATATATAACATTTCTTCAGTGAACAGTGATTTCACTGTTCACCGAAGTGTGGTGAACAGTGAAATCACTATTCCCCGTAGAAATGTGTGCACAGGCGCGCATAAAGTAGGCGCTCAGTTGAAATGAACTCTATATATATATATATGCACGTGTTGTGCGTGAAAGAGTGAAATGCACAGTGACTTCATGCTATAGTAACCTATGCACTGTGCAGTCGAGCACAAGAGAATAGCTCTTCTAGCCGATCTAATATATAGTGTGATAGTTTTTTATATTATTAAATATCTATAGACACATAAAAACCATATTGTCTAAGTAATCGAAATTGGAGAAAAATTTCATAAAGTTCATAGTTCTTAGCATCATACTTAGAGATTAAATTCAGCGCGACATCTATTTCTTTCTCAAAGTGATAATCCAATCCAAGCAACGATGAAATTCATAATTTGCAATATGTCATTTGTTTCTCAAAACAAGTTTTTTATTTGTTCCTTTAGCTCTCCCGCTCTAATCGACACCTACATCATCAAACATAAAATTCAACTATTATATATCCTTTAAATAATTAAAACAAATAATTCTATTATCAGACAGTTCAACTGGTTAATATTCTAAAAAAAATTATTCTATTAAAAAAATAGGGTAATTTATTAAAAGGTGCAGATAAAATAATCAAATTTTCAAAAAGACAAATCGTATTTTTAAAATTTTCAAAGGTGCACTTAATTCATGTATCATCTGATATCAAAGGTTTTTTTTCCTATTATTTTTCCTTATTTAGTATTGATGCTGATAAAAACCATCACCACCGGTGATCTTGCAGCGCTGATGCTGATAGGAGTGTGCAATCGGTTATAATCAAATTGATCGAATCGATTAAAATTGAAATCGATTAAATTAAAATTTTTTTAACTAAATCGAATCGATTGAAATTTTTTATCGAACGGAACCGATTTGGCAAAAAAAAAAAGAAGGTTTTTTCGTTAAAAATCGAAAAAATTATTTTTTTTTACATCCAGTCGACTGATGACTCAAATCAGTCGACTGCTGTTATATAGTAGTCGACTGAATCTAGTGACCAGGAGTACAAAATATTTCTTAGTCGACTGATGACTCAAATCAGTCGACTGATGATCCAATCAATCGACTGCTTCAATTAAAATCGATCGGTTCGGTTAAATTGAATTTTTTCAGTTCAAATCCGAAATCGAACCGAATAAATCGATATTTTTTAATAAAAAAACTGAATTTCCGATTGGACCGAACCAAACTTTCAAGTTCGGTCGGTTCGATCGATTTTTTTGATTTAACCGATCAATTACACACTCCTAGATGCTGATCTCTAAAAATCGACATCAACACCACAATGTGATGCTGATTTTTATCGGTATCAACCCCAGCATTGTCTCGTTAAATTTGTAGGAATGGTAAGAGGCAACACACATATCTGATCTGTATCTATCACAATAATCAAGGCTGCGGATCAGGAAGAAGAGACCAACACCACAGTCACGTACTAGTGCTAATAAAAATCAACACTAGTCCCCTCAGGGATGACGCGATGATAAAATAAGATAGTCATTTTGGAAACGAACTGGGATCGATTCTGGATGAGGGGTCTAAAATCTCCTCTGACGTCAGATGGCTCCCCCTCTGTCTTGCCATCGTGTCCAGAGACAAAATTCTCCCCATGAGTTATCCTCCCTCTCGCCGCAACTCTGGGACGGATGACAAGGAACTACTAGTTAGACAGATTCCCAACTTTTGAAAAAATCAACACCACTAATGCTAGTCTTTAGAGACCAACACATGTGGAGACTAGCACCTGGTGCTGGTCTTTGGAGATCGATACTGCTCACTTGGTGCTAGCCTCTAAAGACCAGCACCACGTACTAACACGAGAAGTAGAGACCAAAGATCAGCACCGAGTGTTGGTGTGTACTCTAGAGACGAACACTAGGTGAGTGATGTTGGTCTTTAGAGACTAGCACTAGGTGAGTGGTGCTAATATCTAATGTGGTGCTAATTTTTATCAGCACCAACATCACACTTTTTGATACCAATACCATTTTAGTGTTGGTTTCGAAATATCAACACTATGATGATGTTGATGTGTGTCAATTGTTTATTTTCGGAGGTGATAGTTTTTGACTGAGATATTAGAACGAAGTTCATTCAGAAATGTACATTTGTTATTAAGTGAAATTCGTAGTAGCCCAATTTCAAGTTAAAAAATAATATTTAAAGTCTTTTTAGATCCACCAAAGGATTTCAATCAAAACTTATTGATGGACTTAGAGAGCTCCGATCGGACTCATTCTAAGTGTTATAGGTTTCTAAAGTGCCCTACATTTTATGTGTCCAAAAATAATAGCTTGAAGTGATTAATATCAATGATCAAAGAGTTTTCAAAGTTTATGATTTTAAGATAATTGATACATATGCATAATTTATTATATGGATGTCAGAATTAAATATAGACATCATAAATATCTTAATTCACTATACTATCTTCTTCTATTATATATCAATTTTTCAAAAATCTAAATCCACTAAACCTATCAATGGATTTCGGTCAAAATTCATTGATAATACTAGAGAATTTCGATCGAACCCTTATCTCTGCTATTAATGATTTCAAATTGATATTTTTAAGTGCATATAACTATACTTCAGAAATCTATAGTATGTAGAATAAGTCTAATCAGAACTATCTGCTAAGTGTTGTATTTATTTCTTTCTCAAAGTGATAATCCAATCGGAGCAATTGAATTGAGTCGACTAAATTCATAATCTGTAATTTGTCACTGGTCTCTTGAAACAAATACTTTATTTGCTCCTTAAGCACATCCACTCTTTTCACTTATGTAAAAATTACTTGCATCTATCAGAGCAATTTGCATGAATTAAATATTGTAAATACTAAATTTACAGTGATTCGTCAGATTCTTCACACTTCTAAAAATAATCAATTTCAGAAAGAGATATTTCGATCTTTGTTCATCGTCTGAAGAACGATTACATACTCGAATCGTTCTTACTTTTCCTCAAACCAAATCCCCACGATTTGGATGTTCTCAATTTCTGTCTTTGTATATACAACACAATGACACTCCGACAATCTGATGGTGATCTTGCTTGACCTCCGCACCTCTCTCGCTTTGATACTCATACATTTATAATGTATGATGCAGTTAATCTCCGATGTCGATATACACATCCAACGTGTCCACACTCAAAGATAATGGGCACGGACTGCACCACGTGTAACGTGTGTGCAGTATCTCAACTCAACTGCCTACAACATCCTATTCCTATTTTATCAAATATGATATTCCACTAGTATCTATCCTTTATCTAAGTGTTATTAACTGATCTTATTTTATGGATAGGTGTTGATTAATGAAACAAAGAGAGTACGAAATATGGAATAAATGTGTGACGATCATGAAATAACTTTGTAAGATCAGTAGGTGAAATATGTTGGATAAAATAATCATCCCAAACACTTGCATGATATTTCAATGTTTTACTCGCAAAAAGTTGAAATCCGTCAATCTAACGGTCCCATCGGTCTGTCCCACAATCATTAAAGGAGATAAATCATAAAGGGTCCTGATGCCTGTCGAGACCGTGATGGCGAGGTGTCCAGGTAGCGTAAACCGGTAACTGTGAATGCTTCGGCGGAGAGATGCGCAACCCGTAATCGTTGAGCTGATTACGGAAGATCAATGCCGCCAGATAGCCGAGCAGAATGATGTGGACCGAGCCGAATGGAGAGCCTGCGCAGTAGCAATCGGTTAAGGGCGCCGAGAGAGATCTCGGCACGGCCCCTCCGACGCTCAAGACAGCTTAGTTGGAAGAGGAAAAATGAACTTAGAACAACTAGTATCAATGTTTGGAAAAGCTTACCTCCTCCTTTCCCAGGAGGGTCCTATATATAGAAGGGAAGCTCTGTTCTCGAGGTGCTCTGTCACGTCCCGAAGTAGCCAGAGCCTAATGGGACGTCTGATATAATCATTGTTACTTGGACTGCATTCCGCGCGTGGGCTGCCATTACTACACGTCGTGCGGTTGATAGGAGACAAGTCTCAATTAATGTTGCGGCTAATCCCTTGAGATCTTGGCAGGGAAATCTGCCCTTGGACGAGAGCAGTAATTAATACACGGTGCGTGGCTGATAGGAGACCATTCTCTATTAATGCCGCAGACATTCCTCTGAACCTTGTCAGTGATTTATCTTTTCAAAGGGGAATATGCTCCTTCAACTTGATGACATGGCCTTCCTCCTTTAGCTTACAATAAAATGGATCCTTTTTTATACGATTCTTATATTTCAGAGGCGGGGAGCCTGATACAAAGGAAATCCGAGTCGAGACGCGGGGCGTCTGGTATATGTGAGAGAAATCCGGTAGGCAGGCAGCGTCTGGTATATGTGAGAAGTCGGTAGGCGCGAGCGTCTTGTATATGTGAGAAGTCGTAGAGGCAGGCGCTGGTATATGGGAGAGAAGTCAGTAGGGGCAGGCGTTTGGTATATCAGAAGTCAGTCGGTATATATAAAGATGGGGCATTCGCAGCGGGTTCATCCTGTTTGCTTAAACCCTGTCTTTCAGTCTTACCTGGGTATCATTAGGTATCACCTGAGTATCACTAGGTATCATGGGTCCCCCCCCTTGAGTCTAGTCGAAGGATAGGCGCAGCCTGACTGACTAGACTGGTTCGCACTAAACCATGATTTTCCCTCCTATTGCTCTTTTAATGAGGCATGGTAAAGGCTCCTCGGGAAACGGAGAGGGTCCGCTTTTGGACACATTCATCAATGTCCATTAATGCGACGATCCGATGACGATCCTCCTGTTCTCCCTAGGGTTTCCCCGGTTGCACCACGTGGCTTTCCCGAAGAAACCTCGGAAAAAGAGGCCGCCGGGTTGCCGCTATAAATAAATCCCCATCCTTGCTTCTTCAGCGTTTTCTTGCTCGCTGCTTTCCTCCCTCGTCCCTCAACTATTCCTTTCTCCTTCCCCGGCGCTGCTCTACTAGTAAGTTCTTCATTCCTTCTCTCTGTGATTTTGGTTTTCGTTTCATGGCTCCAAAAACCGACCTCTGGTTTTTGAGAACCCGCAGCACCGTCGACTCGAAGATTCGCTCCGAGGCGCGGGTTGCTTTTCACATTCCCCACTCCTACCGGCTTCGAGCCCCTCAACCGGACCAACGCTCTCATGAACCTCCCCCTGAATTCACCGCCTTCTTTCTTGATCAATTGTCAGCCGGCCTTCGGTTCCCTCTTCATCCTTTCTTTACCGAATTATCTATATACTTTGGGATACCTATTAATCAACTGGCTCCTAACGCCTTTAGTATTATCAACGGCTTTATTATTATCTTCCTATTCTATCACCTCCCACTTTCTGTCGAAGCCTTTCATTCCTGTTTTTTCCCAAAGAAGAAAGAAGCCGGCGTCTTCTTCTTCTCGGCTCGACAAGAAGTGAAATTCTTGTCGAACTTGATCACTTCTCACAAATATTGGAAGTCCAAATTCATTTTTGTCCGTCCCGAATCCCCTTTCCTGTGGCCCACCGGATGTCAACTCGAGTTGCCCCCTTCTCCTTCCATTCGGTCGTTCCAAAAGTCCAAAACTTATCAAGAGATGACCTCAGTTCTACTCGGCCTGAGGTTCGATGTGAACGTCTTGCTGGAGGAAGGACTTTTACATCATTTTGATATAAGCCCAATAGAAGCCGAGCTGAGTGGCTCCTTAGGTAAAGAATTTCTCTGGCTTCCTTCTTTTCTTTTATTTATTATTAATTTTTCTAACTTGTTTCTTTCCCTCTTAACAGCTGAAGTCATGATTCGGGCTTCTATCAGTAAGAAGTTGAAGTGGCGAAGGGCGCAGGTTATTCCCCCGGAGGATGCTCCTTCCGAAGCACCCGAAGGGGAAGACTCCGAAGTTCCCCCTCCACCTCGACCTTCTATGGTGGCCGAGGTGATTAGCTCCGGGGATTCGGAAGGGCAACAAAGGCAGAGCAAGAGGAGCCGATTAGTACTTTCTTCTGCCGAGGGGAGCTCTTCCCAGCGGTCGTCTCCCCATCCTTCTCCCTCTCCAAGCCCTCGTCATCCGGCGGGTCCGAGTGGCGAAGGACCTAGTGGCACGGGGTCAGACCCCCCAGAGCCCCCACAGGAGCAGCCGAATGACACCTCGGTGCCAGAGGGACCTTCCCCTCAGCGGGATCCCAGTCCCCTTCCGGAAGTGTCCGGCAGGCCGCAGCCGAAGCAGGGACAACCATCCGGGAGCTTTCTCCGAGAGATCCGGGAGGCTGTGGGTGACTCTGTTAAAGGGAAATCCATCGCGGCGATTAGTGACGAGATGAATATCTATCTCACCAAGGTAATTTATTCCCTGCTATTCTTCTGATTTTCTTGTCGGTAAGTCTTGCTAATTCGACTCATCTTTTTCGCAGTTCTGGGGGTATCATCTGGAGCTGATGGCTCGGATACCCCCCATGACGGCAGCCTTCCATCAAATGCGGGCTCAGATGGTCGGCCTGAAGACCCAACTCCGAGACAAGGAAATGGAGCTTGGCTTAGCTCAGTCCGAGGCGACCATCTTTCAAGCCCGGGCTGCTCGTTTTGAAGATGATCTCCGGCTGAAGGCACAGGAGATGAGACTTCAAGGGGCCCAACTAGAGGCGAGGGCCGCAGAAACGGCGGAGTACAAGGCCAGAGCCCAAGAGGCAGAGGCTCGAGTCTTGCAAGCAGAGGCTCGAGTTTTGCAAGCCGAACAGGCTCGGGCTGCCCAGGCGGAACAAGAGGCCAAATGACGGGACGAGCTGTCGGATCGAGCCGAGAAGGCCAGAGAGGAGCTCGTCTCTTACCGGTCAGGCGAGGAAGGTCGGTGGGAGAAGCGAAAGAAAACCTTCCTCGCTTCGGAAGAATTTGCGGACATCCTAGGAGGTCGTACTCTAGACCTCCTAGAGATAGGCTACGATCCGGCACTTCAAGGAGGTCGGGTACTGATAACTGCCATTTTGTTGTATTATTTTGGTCCTTAACATCACTGTTTTTATCCTCTCGAGTGATTTATTATTGGTTATTTACATGTTTTATGAGTTGGATATATTTTTGGACCTTATTGTAAATTCTCCTAATTTTTGGACTTATATGTAAATTTTATCTTTGTTTGTAAGAGATCGAGATGAGCCACTGGACTAGACTCAAGTTGGATCGAATATGGCTGCATCTGGGTCATAATGGACATTTCAAGATTATTTAATCTGAGTCCTTCATCCAGATCAGAAGACAAATTAAATCAAGGGTTCAGATCTGAGCATTATGGACCGTTCGAGGAAAGTGATTGATTCTGAGCCATCCATCTGGATCTGGAGCGATCCGGCCCGTACATTAAGATCTACACGTCTTGGCCGTTCATCCGGACCGTTGGATCGTGATTATACCTTCAGACGGATTAGATCCGTCCATTTCAAATCAGACTGATTTCAACCGTTGGATTGAGCAGCCAAATGAAGCCTATTTAATCGATTAATTAAGCCCTAGATCAAGGAACGGCTGAGATTGAGTGGGCGGAATGATCGGACGGTTCACAAATTTCATTTAATTAAACCATCTTCTTCCTCGGCGGCACGGCTTCTTCCGGCATTCGGCCGGCGGGATTGCAGACGGCCGTGGCGACGCGCGAAGAAGGTCCTTCCATTTCGCGACAGCGGCGAAGAACTTTCGAGCCGAGCGTTTTCCTTTCCACGCGTGGCGAGTCTTCTTCCCACGTCCGTGGCGACGATCGGCATCCTTCCGCGACCTTTCCTCCGAGGCGATGATGATCCCAGAGCCTCGGCGACGATTAGATGCCGTGATTCGGACACTAGTTGGAAGAGGGGCAAGCGTGGGATTCCGAGTACACCCTTCACCGGCGTTCACTCCATTCGGCTGAAAGGCCTTTCCATCTCGCGAGCCACCCACACAATGCCGGTTTAGAGCATCTCCATCTCACCGGTGAAGGTCCCTTTCACCGCTTCGGCGATTCCATTCCTTCCGCGACGGATTAGGCCGCACCGCCGACATTCTATCCACTAGCTCAGGGACTAGGAGCTCCGCCATCCACGGCCGGAAAGGTTGTTCACATTCCTCCGCATTGACTCTTTGCGCGGTGCGGATTAGGACCGCATCCGTAATCCATCGACAGAGGGGCTGTTCGAGTTGTTGTCGCCATCGTGGGGTTATCGATTACTTATATTTGATTGATCCATTTAATTGGATATTTACTTTATCATGTTTGTTTTGTTACTAATTTGTTATGTTATGTTGATCATGTTTAGGTTAGTTTTCAATTAAAATTGTCCAATCCATGCATCGATAGTGACAGTAAGGTGTCGGTTGGAGTGCTTTCATTATTAGATTAGATTTCATTATAGTGTGCTTTCATTTATTGCATTTTGTTTATTGTAGTTTTTAGTGATTTGCTTGACTCTTGTCGTATAGTGACAAAGGCGGTACATAGTTGAATTGTTCACCTTTATTTCGTGATCATTGTACCGATAGTGACAATGCGGTCGCGTGATTACTTACTTTTGCGCATTAGTTAGATTTACTTCGCAGATTTAATTTCTCATGCATTTTATCGAATTGATTCAACATTGCATCGTATAGTAGTGATGCGGTGCAAGGTTGAATCGTTCTTTGCATTAGGTTAGCTTTGAATAATTGTTTTGATAAGCTGTAAAAACCCGATGTTTATACATTTTAAAAATAAACGTCCAGCCATTAGGTTCGTTGGGAGATGACCCGAGTCAGTCCTATACTACATTAGTGTAGTTAGGGGGTTCGGTAAATAATTTGGGAACGGTATTGCGACAATTCATTAATCGCTCTATCAAAATTTTGGCGTCGTTGCCGGGGAACTCTAATGGGTTCGTTTGTCTTTAAACTGTAGTTTGTTTGTTTGTTTTCTTTTTCTTTTGTTATTATTGTCTTTCTTATCATTTATATTTGTTTCTCATTATATTTGTTTGTGTGGATGACTAGGTCTTCAGGTGATCATCTATTTGAATTTTGCAGCAGTTTTTCTCTTCCCTCAGAGGCCCAGCCTAGGAAGGGGGTTGTTGAAGAAAAAGGCTAGGGAAGCAGATTCCCAAGTATGCCGAGGTTTTGTTTCACGAGAAGTTGTACTCTTTCTATGGAGGTAGGAGATACTGTGGTTTGGTTCAGTATTTTGGACGCTATGAGGTACCCGATGGAGGATCATTCTATTCTTAGCATGGTTATAGCTGATGAGTTGGATTGCATGAATTTTATTTCTTAGTCTATTTTTCATTTGGATATCTCTGCACCTTCTATATTTTGTTATGATTTTATTGATTCTGTTGATTCTGATGTTGATAATGATTTGTTGTTAGGACCTATCTGTGGGCCCTCTTTTTATGTAGACCGGGATATGGATTTGTGTAGGGACTAGCGCTCTTCAGGCGATGCCCCAAGGATCACTTCCATTAGATGTTTGTGAGAAATGTTATTTCATGGTCGAGTATGGGATATCTTGGATTATATTATCTCTGTGTATGATATCAAGTAGATACTGCTAAAATTCATGCTATATATTCTTTATCTTACCCCGCTCGTATGGAAGTTGTGCTTTCTAGGTCATGCAGGTTTCTACAGACATTTTATCAGAGACTTCAGTCAGATTGCCCTACCCTTGACCAAATTGTTGCAGAAGGAGGTGGTATTTCAGTTTGACAGGATTGCGATAGAGATCGAGCCCACCCCCATAGCAGATTCTTTTCCAGATGAGCAACTTTTTCACCTGTAGGGTAAGACACCATGGTATGCAGATCTTGCTTTTTATTTAGTTGCCGTGTTGTACCTTCACATTTTACTCATGCACAAGTCCAGAAATTGAAAAGCGATGCTAAGTATTATGTATGGGATGATTTTTATCTTTGAAAATTTTGTAATGATCAAATTATTAGATGATGTGTACCTGATTATGAGTTTCATTCCATACTTATTTTTTGTTATTCTCTAGCTTGTGGGGGGCATTTTGGACCCCAAAGGACTGCTAGGAAAGTTTTAGAGTCTGATTTGTATTGGCCCACCTTATTTCATGATGTCTCAATTCTACAAGTCTTGTGAGATGTCAACTAACAGGAACATAGGACGTAGAAATGAAATGCCTCAAAACTTTTGTTATTTTGTGAGATTTTCGATATTTGAGGTATTGATTTTATGGGTCCTTTTCCTGTATCTTTGGATTTCCATATATTCTTTTGGCATATGATTATGTTTCTAAATGGGTGGAGGCCATCCCCACTCAGGGACGATGATTCTCTAGTTGTTGTGGATTTTGTTAGGTCTCACATATTTTGCATTTGGAGTTCCTGTGCATCATTAGCGATCAAGGGTATCACTTTTGCAACAGCCTCATGAAGTGTTAAGCAATGAGATCAAGTCTATTCTAGAGAATACGGTGGGGTCAGACATGATGATGCTTCTTCTCCAACATGAAAGGGGAGTGTGTTCTTTTATTTACAACATTTATTTTATTCCTTTCATGTTCAGAATAAATTGTATGGGTTGTGTGTTTGTTTGCCTGCTTACCTAGGTTTGTTTGTCATGCTGTTGAGTCAAATAATATTCTCTATGCATGCCTTAGTATCATTTCAGATGGTAAAAATTAGTTAAGTTTGATCATCAAATTATGGATTTTTGCATATGATAGGAGACTTCACTTGCATGCAGTCACTTGTTATGATGGTGAACTTTTTATTGATAGTCTAAGCTTGATGTTTATTCACCTAGTGAGGTTGCAAGCCATTTTTATCATATACCCACTTTTGTGTGATAACACATGTGATTCTTGTTACTCTAGAACTTGCTAGAGTCTTTCAAACTGCAGTAACATTTACTTGCATGAATATGATGAAGGATTTCATTCTTGACTCTTTTTCTGACTTGGTTTGCTTGTCTAATCCACGTGATACTTATTTATTCCATGTCTTGTCATATCTCTTCATTTGCTATTCATTGTCTTTGTATCTTTGTGGATTATCTTTTTCATATCTATTGTTTTCCATGTTGGAGGAATAGTTTGATGGGTTGTATTGTCCGAGACGGACAAAATTTTAAGTGTGGGGGAGGAGTTATATTATTTTTGTTGGAAATATGATATGGAAGATATAGTTTTCAGAGGTCATTGGTTCTGAGATATATTTGTCTGTGATGAGTACTTGAGTTTCTGCACCCCAAAAAAAAAAAATTGTGCAATTGTAATGCAGGCAAATGAGATTGTAATGTGTTGGATAGAGTCATTTGATCCTGAATCTAATTCTAAAGTTTCCAATTATCCTAGCCTCTTCCCATATTGCTGGTTACTGAGTATTTCACAAAGCAACTCATCATGTTTATTTCTCCAATTCTTCTCTTGTTCCCTATTCATTTGTACCTTTGTCTTGTACTTCTCTTTGCATACTTTATCTGCATTCTACTTTTGATCTTATTCTGATTCATGTTAAATCCTTTTGATTCATGTATGAGATGTATTGATAGCAGTAGAGAAGTAGATGATAAGCAAGCATATGATAGTACAAAATTGCATGTTGTTTTGAGGGTGCCCCACTCCTATGTTATTATGTGAGCATCAATGCATATATCCATTTTGGGAGGTTTTGTATCAGGCTTAGTCTATTTGATTTGACTGTAAATCATCATACATGTTGATTGTTGTAGGAGTCGGATCTTTTGAATACCCTAGATCCTGATGAATTTGGTGATCCTAAGTAACTTATTTTTTCTGTCTCTGAATTATTGATCTAGGTATTGCTAGGGGAATGAGTTAGGGTGTTAGTGTTTCTTTATTTTCATTATTGCTTGGGACGCGCAAAAATAAGTGTGGGGGAAGTGATAACTGCCATTTTGTTGTATTATTTTGGTCCTTAACATCACTGTTTTTATCCTCTCGAGTGATTTATTATTGGTTATTTACATGTTTTATGAGTTGGATATATTTTTGGACCTTATTGTAAATTCTCCTAATTTTTGGACTTATATGTAAATTTTATCTTTGTTTGTAGGAGATCGAGATGAGCCACTGGACTAGACTCAAGTTGGATCGAATATGGCTGCATCTGGGTCATAATGGACATTTCAAGATTATTTAATCTGAGTCCTTCATCCAGATCAGAAGACAAATTAAATCAAGGGTTCAGATCTGAGCATTATGGACCGTCCGAGGAAAGTGATTGATTCTGAGCCATCCATCTGGATCTGGAGCGATCCGGCCCGTACATTAAGATCTACACGTCTTGGCCGTTCATCCGGACCGTTGGATCGTGATTATACCTTCAGACGGATTAGATCCGTCCATTTCAAATCAGACTGATTTCAGCCGTTGGATTGAGCAGCCAAATGAAGCCTATTTAATCGATTAATTAAGCCCTAGATCAAGGAACGACTGAGATTGAGTGGGCGGAATGATCGGACGGTTCACAAATTTCATTTAATTAAACCTTACCTCATCGAATCGGCGAGCTCAGCGAACTTCGGCGGCGGTCTTCTTCCTCGGCGTGGCGGCGGCGGAGATTACCTGAGCAGCCGGCGGCAGCGTGGCGCAGAAGGAGGTCCTTCCATTTCGCGACGAGCAGCAGCAACTCGAGCCGAGGCATTTTTTCCCCCTTTCCACGCGCGACAGAGTCTTCTTCCCCACGTCCGGCGGCGACAGTCCGGCATCCCCTTCCGGCGACCTTTCCTCCGACAGCCGGCGATGATCCCAGGCGAGCCTCGGCGGACGATTAGATGCCGTGATTCGGACAGCTAGTTGGAAGAGGGGCAAGCGTGGGATTCGCGAGTACACCCTTCACCGGCGTTCATCCGTCCATGTGGTGGAAAGGCCTTTCCATCTGGAGCCACCCACCAAGGCCGGTTTAGGACAGCTCCATCTCCACGGTGAAGGTCCCTTTCATTCGCGATTCCATTCCTTCCGGCGCGGATTAGGCCGCACCGCCGACATTCCATCCACTAGCTCGGGACTAGGAGCTCGCCATCCACAGAAGCAGTGTTCACATTCCTCCGCATTCGGCTCTTTGCCGCGGTGCGGGATTAGGACCGCATCCGTAAGTAATCCATCGACGGAGGGTTGTTCGGTTTATTGTCGCCATCGTGGGGTTACCGATTACTTATATTTGATTGATCCATTTAATTGGATATTTACTTTATCATGTTTGTTTTATTACGGTTAATTTGTTATGTTATGTTGATCATGTTTAGGTTAGTTTTCAATTAAAATTGTCCAATCCATGCATCGTATAGTAGATGTGGTGTATGCAGTTGGAGTGCTTTCATTATTAGATTAGATTTCATTTACATTCGACCAGTTGCCGTATAGTGACAGTGCGGTGTCTGGGCGAATTGCTTTCATTTATTGCATTTTGTTTATTGTAGTTTTTAGTGACTGTTCGACTACTGTGTCGTATAGTGACAGTGCGGTACATAGTTGAATTGTTCACCTTTATTTCGTGATCATTGTACCGTATAGTGACAGTGCGGTGCGTGATTACTTACTTTTGCGCATTAGTTAGATTTACTTCCTGCAGATTTAATTTCTCTGTCTGTTTATCAGAATTGATTCAACATTGCATCGTATAGTGACAGTGCGGTGCAAGGTTGAATCGTTCTTGCATTAGGTTAGCTTTGAATAATTGTTTTGATAACTGTAAAAACCCCCAGTGTTTACTTCTGTTTAAAAACAAACGTCCAGCCATTAGGTTCGTTGGGAGATGACCCGAGTCAGTCCTATACTGCATTAGTGTAGTTAGGGGGTTCGGTAAATAATTTGGGAATGGTATTGCGACAATTCATTAACTGTTCTATCAGGTACCCACCCGAGGGAGTCTCCGTCGATTTCTTGGACTTGCAACGTCTTGTCGACGAGATGCCAGATTCGACTTTAGGGGGTCCTCCTCAGTAGTGTAGGTCTAGTCTAGTTGGTCACTTTTTGTAGTTTTTTGTAACTAAGGAATTTTGTAGCCCTAGCGGCCTTTTTTAAGCAGAAATGTCTATCTTTTTGATATAAAATATATTACTCTCTATAGCATCGAGTGTACTTCGTATAATAAGAAACTAACCGAAACGAGTTACTAACCGGATGACTTGGGAGCCCCGTGCACTACCTTTAACGATATGGGGGACAGCCGAATATTCGAAACCTCGGTTACCCTTGATAGTCAGCTCCACAGAAGCATCCGTGACACCCATAGAGAATAGCCGTATCGAAGACATTTGGGGCGGTAGAGAAGCGATGCAGGGATGGCCGCATTGAGAATACTTGGGACCAGCTGAGAAGCGATACCCAAGGAGAATGGCCGTATAGAATATACTTGGGACTAGCTGAGAAGCGATACCCAAGGAGAATGGCCGTATTGAAAATACTTGGGACCAGCTGAGAAGCGATACCCAAGGAGAATGACCGTATAGAATATACTTGGGATAAGCTGAGAAGCGATACCCAAGGAGAATGGCCGTATAGAACATACTTGGGACCAGCTGAGAAGCGATACCCAAGGAGAATGACCGTATTGAAAATACTTGGGACCAGCTGAGAAGCGATACCCAAGGAGAATGGCCGTATTGAACATACTTGGGACCAGCTGAGAAGCGATACCCAAGGAGAATGGCCGTATAGAATATACTTGGGACCAGCTGAGAAGCGATACCCAAGGAGAATGGCCGTATTGAAAATACTTGGGACCAGCTGAGAAGCGATACCCAAGGAGAATGGCCATATAGAATATACTTGGGATCAGCTGAGAAGCGATACCCAAGGAGAATGGCCGTATAGAACATACTTGGGATCAGCTGAAAGGCGATACCCAAGGAGAATGACCGTATTGAACATACTTGGGACCAGCTGAGAAGCGATACCCAAGGAGAATGGCCGTATTGAAAATACTTGGGACCAGCTGAGAAGCGATACCCAAGGAGAATGGCCGTATTGAACATACTTGGGACCAGCTGAGAAGCGATACCCAAGGAGAATGACCCCAAATTTTCCCGAAAAAGAGATCAGGTGGGACTTTGATTATAAAGGCACCTTGTTACACAAGAGTATATCAAGCATAATAAGGTCGCAGATGGAAAGCATTCCAAGGTCGGCTGAGTTCCTTTCCTTCCCTATCTTGGAGGTAATAAGCGCCTGAGCTGAGTTTCTTGATGACCTTATACGGGCCTTCCCATCGGGGTGATAGTTTACGGACCTCCCCGGCTGGTTGGACTTTTTTCCATACAAAAATCTCCTGGCTGAAAAGAGCGAGGTACTATTTTTTTGTTGTAAGCTTGGGTCATTTTCCTTCGGAAGGCTTGCATTCGACTGGCTGCCTGTTCTCTGGCTTCAGATACCAAGTCCAGCTCGACTAATCTCTGTTCGGGGTTGACTTCCTCGGAGTGTGTGTAAGCAGATACTCGGGGAGATCTCTCGCCAATTTCTACCGGAACGAGTGCCTCAGCCCCATAGACTAGATGGAGCGAGTGAGGCGACCATCCTTGGGGTAGTCCTGTAGGCCCACAAGATACCAGGTAGCTCATCCACCCAGCTTCCTTCCGTGTGATCAAGTTTGGTCTTCAGTCCTCGAATCAGCTCTCGGTTGGTGACTTCGGCTTGCCCGTTACTCTGTGGATAAGCTACCGAGGTGCAGACTTGCCGGATCTCCAACTGTTGACACCAATCTTTCAACTTTCGGCCTTGAAACTGTCGCCCATTGTCAGAGACCAGCTTCCTGGGGATGCCAAATCGACATACTATATTCTTCCAAAGAAATTTTAATACGGCTTCTTCCGTTATTTTAGCCAACGACTCTGCCTCTACCCATTTTGAGAAATAGTCCACTGCTACTAACAAGAATTTCTTCTGATTTGGCCCTGTAGGTAGCGGCCCCACTATGTCCATCCCCCACTGGTCGAACGGACAAGAGACAACAGAGGCCTTCAATAGTTCTAGGTTTAGGAGAAATTTTGATGCTTCTGACAGCTAAGGCATACTTGTACCCAACGTGAGGCATCTTTCTGCAGAGTGGGCCAAAAGTAGCCGGCCAATAATATTTTCCTCGCGAGGGACACCCCCCCCGCATGATTTCCACAGCAGCCTTCATGTATTTCCCGCATAACATACTCTGCTTCCTCCTGGCCGAGGCATTTGAGTAGGGGCCGAGCAAAAGATCGCCTGTACAGCGTGTCCCCTATCAAGATGAAATGAGTGCTTCTTCTTTTAACTACTCGGGCCTCTGCCAGGTCCTCAGGTAGTACCCGTCTCTGGAGGTAATCGATCAAGGGCTTCCTCCAATCTGCAGAGCTGTGAGATACCAGTGGCTCTTGATTTATGCTGGAGATGAGCTGCACCTCGGCTACGGAGTCTTCCAGGCTCCATGCGGCGAGGGTACTAGCCATACGGGCCAATTCATCGGCTTTCTGGTTGTCTGCTCTGGGTATTTTGTGTAGAACCACCTCTTGAAACCCCGCGGCTAACCTCTGATAAGCTTGTTTGTACCGTTTCAGTCTTGGGTTATGGATGTCGAACGATCCCCTAAGCTGTTCAACGGCTAGCTGAGAGTCGGAATGCAAGGAGATCCGGGCAGCACCTAGATGGCGGGCGGCTTGCATCCCTGCTAGCAAGGCCTCATATTCGGCTTCATTGTTAGAAGCCCGGAAGTTGAGCTGCACTGCTACCCGTATAGCATCCCCTTGGGGGGATATTAGTAGTAACCCTACCCCACTGCCTTGTTTGGTTGCCGAGTCATCCACATATATTTTCCATTCTTCATTCTTCTCTACTCCGGAAGTTTCCGCCAAGAAATCTGCCAATACTTGTGCTTTAAGAGCTGGGCGGGGTTGATACTGGATATCATACTCAGCTAATTCGGTGATCCACTTGACCAGCCGGGTGGATGCCTCCGGATTGTTTATTATCCTTCCGATGCCACTGTTGGTTAAGACTGTGACCGGATGAGATAGGAAATAGGGCCGGAGCTTCCGAGCCGTTATAAGCAGGGCCAAAGCTAACTTCTCCAGAGTTGTGTACCTGCTTTCAGCGCCCTTTAATAAATGACTGACAAAGTAAATGGGCAGTTGTTTACCTTCTTCTTGGCGAAGCAATACGGAAGCTACGGCCTCCTCCGAGGAAGCCAGGTATAACTGAAGCTCTTCTCCGGGGACCGGCTTGGCCAATATGGGCAAACCGGCTATATATTGCTTTAATTCTGCCAGGGCCTGCTCGCATTTATCATCCCATGAAAACCGAGTCGACTTGCGAAGTATCTTGAAGAAAGGGAGGGTTCGCTCTGCCGACTTAGGGATGAATCTTGAGAGGGCTGTTATTCGGCCCAACAATCTTTGTACTTCCTTGATACTGCGAGGGGAGGCTATGTTCTGTAAGGCTTGGACCTTTTCGGGGTTGACTTCAATGCCCCGCTCGGTAACGATGTATCCGAGGAATTTGCCTCCGCGGACTCCGAATATGCACTTGCTTGGGTTAAGCCGAATCCCATAATGCCGCAAGGTGCCAAATGTCTCCTTCATGTCAGAGATGATGTCTTCAGCTTTGACAGTTTTGATAAGGACGTCATCTACGTACACCTCCAGGTTTCGGCCTATTTGTGGCCGGAACACTTTATTCATCATCCTTTGATAGGTGGCTCCGGCATTCTTTAAACCAAACGGCATGACCTTATAGCAGAAGGTCCCGTCAGCAGTGATGAAACTAACCTTTTCTTGATCCTCTAAGGCGAGCGGAATCTGATGGTATCCCTGGTGGGCATCTAGTGTTGGGTTTCCGGCACCGCGGCGTGTATGTGTTCGATCATGTTTCGCAAACATGAGCACAGCGGAAGCAATAAAATATAATAAATATTCCTATTTATTACAATACACACAACACACGCATGCATATTACAACAAGTGTAGACATAACCGTAAATTTAATTTGCAATAAAAGGAAATTTATCTACGTTATACCTTTCGTATGACGTGTAGCGGGAACGGCATCAACCGGAACGATCCTCGCTAGAATCGTCTCTATCCGTATCCACGCCGAGTTCCTCGGGATGACTTCGCTAAGCCACGAGCCGTCGCCCGTGACGGGTTACTAGCCTCGTGTTGAAGGCAGCGTGATCGAGAGATGATCACGATCCGAATCCAAATTCGGATCCAAACGAGTCCTCAAAACTTCGCTTCTCCGGAGAGGTATTCGTCCGATTGGATCGCCAAATCCTCCACCTCAGAGGATTACCGGAGATCGAATCCCCGGTAAGTTATCCACTGTCGGAGCTCTAACCGTCGTCTAAACGACGCTCCGACGAGAGGAGAAGAAGCTGTCTAGAAAACTGGACAGCTTTGGTGGAGGTGATAGGCGCCGGCCAACCAAGGGAGATAGAGCTCACCTTGATGCCAAACTTGAAGGAGATCACCGGAGCACTAACCGGCAGCATCTCGACGCCGGCGAGGGGGAAGGAAACAGCCTTACGGGCGCGGTTGGAGCCTCAAGGTGGGCGGCGGCAAGGAGGAGGAGAGTTAGCTCCGAATTTCTCCAAGGAGAGGTGGGCGGCAATTTAGGGTTGTGGATTAGGGCTTAATTATCCATTAAGCCCTCTTTTATAGAGAACTAATTCTCTTAATGGTTATTGGATCATAACCATTAGGCCCGTTAACCCGCTCCATTAAGATAAGTTAAAATAAACCAAACCATGATGGTTTATTTTAAGTTAAAACGAACCGAACCAACTTTTGGTTCATTCGTTTAAAATAAACCAAACCCTTTGGTTTATTCTCCTCCATTGGATTAGAACCAAACCATTTTGGTTCATCCATTATGTCTTCATAAGACACGGCCCATCCACGCTTCCATTGCGACTGAAATGATTTCATGCTCGCTTTATGTTTGGTCCAACCAAACCTAGTTTCTCTCGGTCTGAGAATCCCATTCTCAAGCTCGTTTTAAATCCTTTGGATTACGCTCGTTGTGCGTGTGACCAAATAGGTTCTCGGTTTATGTTGGCCATCTATAATTAACCATTAATTATAGAGCGATCATGAGTGGCACCTAGTAGTACATCATGATCCCCAATTAAGAAAAGATCAACGGTTGATCCGTAACTATTTCAAACCCTTGAAGAGCTCGAATGATTCGTGCCCCATTCCCTTCACTCATCTTATACCCACTTGGTTCAGGACATGGTCTATTGTGTCCGATCCTCACTAGGTCGACTCGTCACACCTAGCCCAAGTATCATTTCCTCGTCCCTACGGATTCTAGTTACTCCACATGTATCGAAGAGTACCTTACTCTAAACATGTAATGCTTTGGCCAAAGACTTTAGTAACAATCCGGCGAGAGGCCATGGGTATACATCTCCTCGCAAGGAGTGGTGAATCCTTTATAGGCTATTCAAACACCTTGATCACTTCGACTTATACCCAATCATCCGGGTCCACATCTCCTTAGAGATGTTTGCTTAAGATGTCAAAGCATAAGTCTCCATGATCAAGATGACTTGAATACCGCAAGTCAAAGGAACATCGCACTTAAGCCACGAAGAACTTCATTGACATATCTATATATGCAGAGAACCATATGAAGTCTTACTACGGTGGTCACTCAATGAACTAGTTATCATAACTAGCATCCACGATTAACTCGGACATCACTATGTCTCCGGCCCGGTGAGAATCACCGCTTGGATACACCAAGAGTATACCTCGTGCTAGTCTCGGCAATTGATGGTGTCCAAATCCATCAATTCATCGACTAGGATAATTAGATACATCACAATTACACATGTAGAGATACTCACTAGTTGTGATCCAATCACAAATTCTCTCATGCTATGAATCGTATCGTGGACATTCAGTAAATGAGTTTAAGATCCAATCAAATACATAAAACATGTATACTCAAATAGTGAATCTTCATTTATCATATAAATGGTTCATACATAAGGCGATTGTCTTAGGACATCTCTCATATATTACTAACAGACTCCCACTTGGCCTAATGCCAATCGCTACGGTATCCAATACCATAAGCTCTAACATGACCCTCAAACTTACTTTGAGGTAATGCCTTAGTCAAAGGATCCGCTAAGTTCCTTTCATTGGGAATTTTCTCGATTTGTATTTCGTTCCTACTGATGATCTCTCTGATAAGATGATAGCGGCGAAGCACATGTTTGGATCATTGATGAGACCACATCAAGTTCAGAGATGAACTTCTTGATCCAAACCGCTTCCTTTGCTGCTTCCAAAGCTGCAATGTATTATGCCTTAGTGGCAGAATCCGCTATAGTGTCAAGCTTGGAACCTTTCCAACTTATTGCGCCTCCATTCCAGGTGAATACATACCCAGACAAAGACATGGAATCATCCTTGTCTGTCTGGAGCTGGCATCTGTATACCCACGTATCACCATGTACTCTTCTCCATATATTAGGAACGTATCCTTAGTTCTTCTTAAGTACTTAAGGATCATCTTAACAGTCACCCAATGATCCATTCCTGGATCAGACTGGTATCTGCTCGTGACACTCAGAGCATACGATACATCGGGCCTCGTACATAACATAGCATACATGATAGATCCTATTACGGATGCATAGGGAATCTTACTCATGCAAATCCTCTCATCTTCTGTGCGCGGACACATAGACTTCGAAAGGTGTACCCCATGCCTGATGGGTAGGAAACCTTTCTTGGATTCCGACATGCTAAACCTCTTTAGCACTCGGTCTATATATGTAGACTGCGAAAGACCAAGCAACCGTTTCGATCTATCTCTATAGATCTTAATCCCGAGGATGTAGGTTGCTTCTCCCAGGTCTTTCATGGAGAATGTCTTGGATAACCAAACCTTCACTGACTGTAAGATTGAAACATCATTTCCTATAAGTAGTATGTCATCGACATACAATACTAGGAATACGACTGCACTCCCACTAACCTTCTTGTACACACAAGGTTCGTCTGGATTTTGTGAGAAATCAAACTTTTTGATTGTCTCATCAAAATGGATATTCCAGCTCCTGGATGCTTGCTTCAATCCATAAATGGACCGTCGCAATTTGCATACCTTGGTTTTATCAACCGATGTGAAACCCTCAGGCTGTATCATATACACGTCCTCGGCGAGTTTCCATTAAGGAAAGCTATTTTCACATCCATCTGCCATATCTCAAAATCATAATGAGCCGCTATGGCCAGGAGCATCCGAATGGATTTAAGCATAGCTACAGGCGAATAGGTTTCGTCATAATCAACACCTTGTTTTTGACGATATCCTTTTGCCACCAATCTAGCCTTATAGGTAACCACATTACCATCCATGTCGGTTTTCTTCTTGAAAACCCACTTGCACCCTATAGGCTTTATCCCTTCAGGTGGGTCAACCAAGTTCCAAACTTGGTTTTCATACATGGAATCCATTTCCGACTTCATGGCACCATGCCACTTATCCCTTTCTGAACTTGTCAATACTTCTTCATAGCGGTAGGCTCTCATCGTCAATGAGTAACACGTCGTTCGATTCGCTACGAGAAATCCATATCTCTCGGGAATATTGCGTGTTCTACGGATCTACGAAGATGTGGTGTTACAATAGGTCCAGATTGCTCATCATGAGTTGTCGGCTGTTGTGCTTCACCAGGTATCTCATCAATGTCTATTTGAGTCTCTCGAGCCTCCTCAAGCTCGACGACACTCCCACTGTTTTCTTGCAAGAGAAACTCTTTCTCTAGAAACACAGCATGCCTTTAAACAAACTCCTTTTGTTCCACAGGATGATAGAATTGGTAACCCCTAGTTTCCTTAGGGTATCCAATAAATAGACATTTATCAGACTTAGCATCCAATTTGTCTGATACAGTCCGCTTCACATAAGCAGGACAACCCCATATCTTCAAGTAAGATACATGAGGTTTCTTACTATTCCATATCTCATATGGAGTAGTTGAGACTACCTTAGTAGGCATTCTGTTTAACAAGTAAACAACTGTCTGAAGTGCATAGCCCCAAAAGGACTTGGGGAGAGTTGCATGATTCATCATTGACCTGACCATGTCCAACAAGGTCCGGTTACGCCTCTCAGATACACCATTATGCTGTGGTGTATAGGGCGGAGTCCATTGAGACAATATACCATTGTCTCTTAGATAATCAAGAAACTCTTGACTTAAGTATTCACCACCTCGATCCGATTGAAGTATTTTAATACTCTTATCATGTTGTTTCTCTACTTCATTTCTGAATTCTTTGAACCTTTCAAAGGCTTCAGACTTGTGTTTCATCAAGAACACATACCCAAACCGTGAGTGATCATCGGTGAAGGTAATGAAGTAGCTATAGCCTCCTAATGCTTGAGTTGACATAGGTCCACATACATCAGTATGTACTAGACCTAGTAACTCTCCCACTCGTTCACCTTTTCCTGTAAAAGGTAACTTAGTCATCTTGCCTTTTAAGCATGATTCGCATGTATCGTATGAATCCAATTCAAACGATTCCAGAATTCCACATCGGTGTAATTCGGACATGCATTTCTTGCTTATATGGCCAAGACGACAATGCCACATATAGGAGTCTATTTGATTATCCTTTCGAGCACTCGTGTTTGTAGGAGGTCGATATGGCCGGCTAGAGGGGGGTGAATAGCCCTCGTACGTTGGACGTCGTAAATTGCTCGTCTACAAAACTAATTAGCGCAAGCGGAATATACAAATACAAAGCAGAAGACAAGCAAGATATAAGCAAGCAATACAAACACCGAGATATAACGTGGTTCACGGCTACGCCGCTAATCCACGGTCCGATTCGTCCACGGTGAATCACTCCGCCAAAACCAATCACTATCGGTCTCTCCTTTGCACAAAGCTAGGTGGAGGTAACCTTTACAACCAAGATCACTCTTCTTACAATAGGATTGAAGTAAAGACAAGTAAGAAGAGTTTAGAGCTTGTGGGGCACTAGGAAGATCGTTTGGAGTATGAGCATTAGCCTCTCAAAGGCTTACACCCTCTCTTTTTATAGAGAGGGCTAACTTCTTCCCGTTTGCCGCCATCACATTGCCACCCTTGGCGATCATGCCGTTACCTATAACGGGCCTCGAACACGTCGGATCCCGACCGTTGTAGTCCAACGGAACTCTTGGCAGTCGACTGATGGACCTCATCGATCATTCGCGCTCCGTAATCGACGCTGCCCGGCCATTTAACGGTTCGCGTGGTCGAACCCTTATCTATCGATCAGCGCCTTGGTGGCCGATCGATGTCTTGGCTGATCGCCATGCGATGGCGCGACTCGCACAATCCGATCGATCGTATACCAGTCGAACTCACTCGACTCAGAGCAGTCGACTGCCATGACATGGCAGTCGACTGGTGTCGGGCAAACCCCTCCGACACATGGCCAAATGGCCAAGTTTCACCTAAGAGCTACCCTTCCCGGGGTTACAATCGCTCACTCTCATTTCTCGGAGTCCCTCGCCTTCGAAGTTCTCTTCGTTCTCGGCCACGTCCCTCGGCAGCATCAGGCGCACGGCTCTGCAATGCTCCTTCGCGTCTCTTGCCTCGAAGTCTACTTCCTCCGGCTTCACTCCAAGCTTCTCGTCCGGCGGTCCCTCGGATGCTCCAAGCGCACGACTTCCGCAAAGCTATCCTTCACCGACTCAAGGCACGAGTCATGAGATGTGAAACTCGCCACGGCTCCATGTGCGAATTACTAAGTCCTGCACGACTTCAACGCACATATCACATCAACATATCAAACTAACTTAAACCCTTTGCCACACCATCAAAACCATATCACGGCAAGAGATTGCCCTAACAGTGTTGCTCGCTTCGATATTGAAAATGTCACTGGATACGTCCAACGTATAAACACCATTGCTTAAAGTTTCAGTCCCATAAAGAACTCCATTCAAAGTTATGTAACAACAATTGTTACTAAAAGTCAAATGGTACCCATTTCTATTTAAACACGAAATAGAAATGATGTTCTTTATCAACGAAGGAACATAAAAGCAATTATCCAGTTCTAAGACAAGTCCTACAGGGAGTTCCAACAAATACGTTCCGATGGCGAGTACAACAACCGTTGCTCCATTCCCAACACGTAAATTTGACTCTCCCCTTGACGAGTCTTCTTCTATTCCTTAGCCCATGTATGTCATATATGTGAGCCACACCCAGTATCGAATACCCAAGTGTCTGAGGAAATAGAATGACAATCAATAAAGAAGATTTCTGAAGAAGATGGGGCATCCGATGCCTTATCCTTCTTCACGGACTCAAGATAAATCTTGTACTTTCTTTGCTGTTAAATACGGGGATTTAAAACATTTAAATTAAATGGCCAAATAATTAAGGAAATAATCCTGGAAATTTTTCGGGATTTTTCGGGAATTTTAGGAATTTTTCCGGAATTTTTCTGGAATTAAACGGACTCCGTACGAGATTTTTACGGGGATAAAGTAAATAGGCTTTATCTAAGGGGTATTAACCTAAACCGGAAACCCTAAGTTTTTACTTTTCCGACGTCGCCATTTTCTTCAGCCGCGACCCTCGTCACTTCGCCTCGTTCTTCACGGAATGCCTTCTTCTCCGCCCGAGCCGAGTAAGCCTTGCCGACTTTTTATCCGAGAGCCCGGCCGCCTCTACAAGCTGCCGCAGAACGCGAGCGCCGAGCGCGTTGCCGCCGAGCCCTCGTGACGACAGTGCCGCGATCCTCGCTTGCGCGCACCGCTGCGGTCGGCGACGCGAGCTCGCCCACCGCCGCTTTCCCAGCTCGCCGTCGGTCCTTACCTCGAGCCGTGCCCTCGCCCGCCGCCGCCGCTTCGCTCCAGATCACGCCACCGCCGCTAGCCCTTCTTCCTCCCGACGCCACCTACAAAGATCGTGGCCGTCCCTCCGCAAGCTCCGAGAATCGCTTGCCTTTCACGCGAGGGTGGAGCTTGTAAATACCTAGATTTCTCGGTTTTCTTGCTGTACAAAGGATTCTGGGTGTGGTGGGGGCGTGATTAGGCGCAAGGAAGTGCCACCGTGAGAGGTCATGAGGGTTTTGTTTGAGGGTGTCGTGTGGTTCGGGTTGGAAGTGGTCGTGCAAGGTCGGATGTTAGTGGGTCAGTATATGGAATTCTAGGGCGTGAGCTTGATTGGTCGATTGGGTTGATTACGGTGTTATCCGCTTGATTGGCATGTTAGTGAGCGAGGAATGGTTCAAAATGTGTTACTCGGAGGATATGGGATTTGAGCTAAATTAATTGTATGGATTGTTTGTGGACAAGGAAAATTGGAAATAGTTAATTGGGATATAAAGGAAATCGATTAATTATTCGATTTGTCGTTGAATTGTATTTTTGTGCTTGACTATAGTCATGCTTTATGCCGGTTTCGGTCACGAGGCAGGTCCCCAATCGTGACGATTTGGTTCATTCTTGCGTATATATATTCAGGTGGGTATTTTGACTTAACTTTTAGATTAAGTCACGTTGATATGCTAGTTAGGATAGCTTACAATAACTTTTCATGTTTATATGCAGTATGCTTTTGGTGCCTACTAGATACATGCATGTGATAGGATATGCTTTATATCTTCCTGTTATATTTGGATCATGGTTACTTGGATCGATTATATGCACTTATTGATTTTGCATATTATTGGATAGATATTTGTGGTTGGATTTACATGCTTTAGTATCATGCACCATCTTGCATGTTTGCATCTTTGGTAGTCGAGTTCCATTATTGTTGAGCCGACTAGTTACATAACTGCACACACTGCCACTCATGGGTTAGTGGTACATTAGGAGGGTGTGTGCAGTTGCTCTGTCGAGCTCACATTGGTCCGCTCATGGGTAGCGATGAGGCAGCGTGGTAGCGGGCAGGGATCCCTCCTCTGGTCTATGACACCGGGAGATGAGAGCTTAGCTCCCCCACTATGTTTGGGGCAGGAGGATAGGTGTACTCCGACAGCATCCTGTCCACTCGGTCACTCAGGAGCAGTGATGGCAGAGTGCCCAGTTGTCATAGCCCTACCCACTCGGCTGCACCCTCGCGTGTGAGGCGGTGTAGCGTCGAGGTGACCATGTCATTACGGCATGCACTTTACGGATTGCATTTGTATTGTGTTTTCTTTGCATTATTGTATTGATGCCTTGGATGTGCTTATGATTGTGTTGCATACAGTTTACATATTTATTTTTTTGGTTAGTACTTTATTACTTCTTGTCAGGCACATGATGGTATATCAGGGTAGGAGATTGGTAAAAATCTGATCATTTTGTATTTCTTGCTTGCATACCCTATTTATGTGAGGTATCTTGGCATGATATTTTATTATTAGCTATATCTTACTTTGCATATCTACTATACATGAGTTCTTTGAACTCACCCGTTGATTATATCTATTTCGGAGTTGAGTATCGGGAGAGTCTCGTGGAAGTGTATTTTGTTATTTGTGTTTACGGTTTTTGGGTATTTGGATTAGAATATATGTTTAGAAGTTGGATATTTGTACCTATGGATGTTTTGGTATGTCCTTAGGGACCTTTGATCGGATTTTTATTTTGATTGGATTTGGTTGAGTATTCTGCCCGGATGGCGGAAGGGTAAGTCTAGTTAGAGTAGACTTTTGTTTACCTAGATTGTTGGCACGAGCCTTATTATTATCTGCGTGTGATGTGGTATGATTAGAGTCGTGTTGACCGATGTATAGTGGTCGTGTAGGCCTTGTATAAAAATTTGTATTGTCACCCGTACAGGGAGATCTTCGGATTTTCGCAGAGGACTCCTCGGCGTGACAATTTATTTGGTATCGAGCGTAGGTTTGAGTTCCTTAGGGTCTTTGGGTTTATGGAGTTCGCCAAGTTTGGCGGAGTTAAGCTGGGTATTTTCGGGTTATACGGATTTCCGATGATTTTTATGTTTCGGAAATCCGAGGTATTATTGACGAGGTCAATATGGGGGATTTGGCGGCAACAGGACATCTCCAGACGGCTAACAGGTAAATAAATTCTAGAAAATTTTCTAGATTTAGTGCATATATATATTGGTTATATATGGTTATGCGGAGATATCATGTTTTATCTAATATTGTTTTAACCTGATATCTGTTAGACTGTTAGATTTTTAGGTTGCTGGTTTATCGTTAGCATATGGTTATTAACTGCTATTACTGCTATACGTAGTTAGTTATCATTGTGATATAAATGATTAGATTGGTAGATGTTTACATCTTACTTTTTGGACTAGTATTTGGATTGGACTAGTATTAGGATTAGACTTGAATAATATGACTAAGATGGATAAATTCGCAGAAGGTATACATAGAGGTTCTTTGACTTTCTAGATCCTAGTGCATGAGGACATGATTACATAGCTTATGTAGTTTAGAGTATATATAAGCATCTGATGCTTTATTTATATATTGCCTTGACTTTGTTCTGGCATTGACTTTGATCTGGCATGACCTTTTAGCTATACCCTAATTCATTTCGGCTATTGATTGCCATTAGTATGATTATGCTGTCGTTTATTAGACAGCGTATTATGTGAGTATATGGCTATGTGTTTTTGCGGTGGATATCATGATTAAGACTAGTAGAAATAGAATAACTTAGATGAAGTTATTCTGTAGGAGCGGATCTCAGGAATGAAACAACGTTAGTAGAACCCTAGGTGTTGGAACCCTAGGCGTAATAACCCGGATGTGCTCATTAGTATATGTTTATACATTTACTATTTCAGCTGATATGGTGATCGGATTAGTAGAGGTCATATGATTAGGATGTGATTAATCCTTAGAGGGTATATAACGTTGTTCATATTTATCGGCTGCCAACAATATCACCCATTCGTGGTTGAGGAAAGTTACAGTAGAGTTTCCCTAAAGGGGCTTTTGTGTATTTGAGGTCGAATAGGTCTCCCATGTATGGTTGAGATAATCTACTGTAAGGTTATACTTTTGCGTTATTCGTTCAGAGTTGGTGATAATCGGATTCGTATGATGTCTGTAGCTAGATAGCTACTTTACAGGTTAAGTAACCACGAGATCTGTTCGTGGTAGCGAGTTAGGGCATGCATGATTGAACCGTAGGATGATATAATTTAGGCTTAACCCTCTTGCGCGCTTGTTAGTAGAGGGTTGCCCTTATTGGCCTTGATAGGCGTTTCCTATTAGTTGAGACGAAACCCTATGATTAATTGTCTCGACGTGATTATTAGTGGACTTATGATTTTGATCGACCTTGATAACCGATCATGTTAGAAGGGTTGGAACGCTAGATTTAACCATCTCGACTTATTTATTTATAAGTCGATGATCTTTACCGACTTTGGTAAACATTTTATATTAGAGGTGTTGAAACCCTCGCTTGACCGCCTCAATGGGTTAATTTTAGAGCGGTGATCTTTAGCGACTCGGAAAGTCGATTTATGCAGAATGTATTGGATAACCCTAGGCTTAACAACCTAGGATAATCGAGCTCACGTGACCTATTGGTGGTAGCGCAGCGTCGTGATCAATAATTAGATATTTATATACAGCCTGTCTATCCACGAGTCTCATTCGTGGTAGCATATAGTTGCGCGTAGACCGTGCTATTGATTGTTGGCTCATGGGTTACGTTCGCGGTAGCTCATAGATAGTTTCCTTTTGTGCGAGAGCCACGAGACTTTATCGTGGTATCCCGATGTGCACTACTTGTTGCAGTGGTTGGGTTTTACGGGTATATTTGTTATACCACTGACCAGGATGGTAGTAGACTGATATTGGTACTCTGAGGGTTGGGTTACTTTAGTTTGTTCCCTGTGACTTCCATTGTGCTCATTATGATTACGCACTATTATCTATCCATCTGAGTGGTTGTACTTCCTCCTCCTCACTTATCCTCTAGGTTAGCGATGGAGGACATGTTCTGATGACCTACCTTTGTGTCGCTCGAGAGTTCCTTGCCGTGCTTGTCTCCTGCATCGTCGGGATCTTGCTTTATTACCGGTGTTGCATTTTGATTATGCACTTTGGATTTTGTCATGATTGGATTTGGGGTCATAAAACTATTTTACTTTGATTGATATATGTTTAGTCGTGCATGCATGCGTTATTGAAATACTTGTATTTCTATAATTATTCGAGGTTTTTACCATATTTGGTCCATGGATTTGAATATTGTCACTAAGGGCTCCTCTGTCATTTGGATAGCGGATATGCCCCCAGGGCGTGACAATTTTATTGGTGTGCGGTTTTGGTTTGTGGGTTTTGTGTTCGAGGATTTTCTTTTCCTTGGATTTTTGGGAGTTCTCGGGTTTTGGGACCAAGCAAGCTGAAGGATATCTCTGAGCTATAGGAAAGGTATTGTCTTTAGTGGTTATAGTACTTTTGTGGTTAGGAAAACTATTGACTTAGGGAAAATTGCCCTACTCATGGTCGTGACGAGTTCGACGACGTATTGATCTTGAGGAATCTAATGATGATTTCGGAAGTACGGACTCTTTAGAGGTGCCGACTGATGTCAAATTAGGAAGCTAGGGATTTAGCTGCTAGCCATCGATTTGAAGGTCAAGGAGTAAACCCTCAGAAAATATCAGTCCATACTATTAGTGATTTGGTTATGGATAAGGCGTGTATACTTACCTTTGGTCAAGAGCGATGAAAGATCGTTTACCTTATTATAGGAGGTGTTGGATGGGATATTTATCTATCCCGATTTCTTCTAGAGAAGATCCGGAACTCTTTGTTAAAGGAGAGATGGACCTTTGAGGTTATGCATCGATTATCGATGATAGAATATGGTAGTTGTAGAAGGAAATGAATATCCTTCATTGTGGATAGAGGATCTATTTAGATCAACTATAGGGCATCGGTGTATGCTCTAGGATTGATTTATGATTGATGGGTTGATATTGTAGTGACATGGTGTCATACAATTATCATGGTCGTTGTGATGATTGTTATATCATCAACCTAGAGTAAAGAGGATGCAGTTGTATAGCGACGACAATTTCATACTTGGTATGAATGGTATGAGCTTCTGGATATCATATTAAACTTATTGACGACTTTTGCGTCGAGGATTTAGGAAATCGTATATTACGGACACGATTGGATCATTTGTGATGGTGGCGGTTGGAGTTAAGCACTTTCGGTCACCGTAAATGATGGTTTTCGGTATTGATTTGATTATTACCATAGATATGGATAGGATGCTCTAGTGGTACTACACGTGATTGGTGATGGAATTTATTGGTGCGAAGCTTGTGAACTGGTTTCGAGGCTCGAGACGATTATTGACTTTTACACGGTGTTGTGTGATCATTCTCAGTGAAAGGAAGGTTAATTTATATGCGGAGGCGATGTTTGAAGAATGGGCGTTTACGATTTAGTTGATCGAGGCGTATCCTATGTTTCGTCAAATGAGGAACTACGAGATGGTTTTGTCATATATATAATATACGTGGACTTAGCGAGATATTATGTGGTTTTGTAGAGGTGAGGAGCGAGGAATGCTTATGAGGTTTTAGCTAGCTCTTGAGTAGCCGAGAGTTGTTAGAACACGGATAGTTGCAACTAGGGAGGCGGTCGATAAAGTTTTGATCACCTTACATTGCAATGCGATAGAATGGATTTTAGGCAATGATTGCTTTTGAGAGAAAATATTTCTCCATTTCGAGGAGAATGGTGGGTTACATAGTTACATCTGAATTTAGGAAGAGTTACTATTGATTCAGAACAATGATAGATTCTGTTGGAATGATAGAGAGCATTTACCATAGATTTGTACTCTTGCTCTCGGTTGAATTAGTGATAGTGGAATTTATATGTCGTAGGTGGCTAGATAGCTACCGACATCTTGGACTATGAGTCCCGGTCGTGGTAGCATGTCGTTGGCCGTAAGTAGTGCCTTTGGTATTACCTCGAGAGCCACGAGGCTTTATCATGATATTTTGATAAGTATTGCTGATGATCGCAAAAGGTTCTGTATGTTGCAGATGTATAGGATTGTATCCGGAAAATATTAAGTATTGAAACGTTCTCTGTGGTGGGATGTCATGCGGAATTTAGTTGACTTGGAAGTCTGGTGTTCAGTGTGTCAACTAGTAAAGGTGGAATACTAATAATCAGCAAGGTTCTGTACCAAGAGGAAAGTGGGAGCCTAATATGATGGACAGTGTTGGGAGATTATTTGGAATTCGGAAAGGACTTAGTATGATTAGCTAAGTCCGCTCATTTTCATTCGATCCATACGATGAGTTGTTGGATCGCTGGATAGGTTTATACTATGAAGATTTCCAGTCATTGGAGTATCGTATGCGATAGCGATTCAGGATTTACCTTAGAATTATGGTAAAGTCTTTAACAGGTCACGGATATAGAGCTCCACTCGGGTACAGTTAGATACTTATGATAGATGGTCGATATGAAGATACTATTCATACTCTGGAAGAGCTACTAGAAGCAAGTGTGAATTGATTTTAAGGGATATCAGTAACCCCACTTAGTCACTTGAGGTGTGACTTGTCTCCAGGTGCTTGAGATGGTTGTTGGGACATCTCGTACTAATATACGAGTAGGAAATTTGGGGACCAAATTTTTATTAGTGGGGGAGAATGTTAAATACGGGGATTTAAAACATTTAAATTAAATGGCCAAATAATTGAAATAATCACGAAATTTTTGGGATTTTTAGGAATTTTAGGAATTTTTTCGGAATTTTTCTGGAATTAAACGGACTCCGTACGAGATTTTTACGGGGATAAAGTAAATAAGCTTTATCTAAGGGGTATTAACCTAAACCGGAAACCCTAAGTTTTTACTTTTTCTATTTCCCTTTTCCTTGCGCCTGATTATTCTCTTCGGCGTTTCTCCTCGCGCCGCCGCAGACGTCGCGCCCGTCTGCCGGCGACCTCGTCGTCATCGTCGGCGACGCCTTCTTCTCCGCCCGAGCCGAGTAAGCCTTGCGACTTTTATCCAGCCCGGCCGTCTCTGCTGCGTCGCAAGCGCCGAGCGTGCCCGCTGAAAGCGCGGCTCGCGACGACAAACCGCCGCGCATCCTCGCTTGCGCCCCCGCGAGCACTGTTGGCCGGTGCGACGCGAGCTCGCCGTCCACCGCCGCCTTCCCAGTGCTCTGGCCGTCGGTCCTTACCTCTGAGCCGTCGTCCTGCGCCGCGGTGGCCGCTCGCTCGAATCGACCACCGCTAGCCCTTCTTCCTCAGCGCCACCCGGCATCGTAGTTTGTCCCTCCAAGCTCCTAAATGCTTTCCTTTCCTTCACGGTGAGGTGGAGCTTGTAAATACCTAGATTTCCTCTGGTTTTCTTCTTTAAGGATTCTATGGGTGTGGTGGGGCGGTGATTAGCGCGAAGGAAGTCTCTTTGAGAGGTCATGAGGGTTTTGTTTGGAGGGTGTCGTGTGGTTTGGGTTGGAAGTGGTCTGCAAGGTCGGATGTTAGTGTGTATATAAATTCTAGGCGGGTGAGCTTGATTGGTCGATTGGGTTGATTACGGTGTTATCCGTTTGATTGGCATGTTAGTGAGCGAGGAATGGTTCAAAAATGTGTTACTCGGAGGATATGGGATTTGGGCTAAATTAATTGTATGGATTGTTTGTGGACAAGGAAAATTGGAAATAGTTTGGGTTAATTGGGATATAAAGGAAATCGATTAATTATTGATTTGTCGTTGAATTGTATTTTTGTGCTTGACTATAGTCATGCTTTATGCAGTTTTTGATCCGAGGCGTGTCCCCAATCGTGACGATTTCGTTCATTCTCTATATATTCCTTAACTTTTAGATTAAGTCAAGTTGATATACTTAGTTAGGATAGCTTACAATAACTTTTCATGTTTATATGCGGTATGCTTTTGGTGCCTACTAGATACATGCATGTGATAGGATATGCTTATATCTTCCTGTTATATTTGGATCATGGTTACTTGGATCGATTATATGCACTTATTGATTTTGCATATTATTGGATAGATATTTGTGGTTGGATTTACATGCTTTAGTATCATGCACCATCTTGCATGATTGCATCTTTGGTGAATGAGGTTCCATTATTGTTGAGCCATGACTAGTTACATAACTGCACACCTTGCCACTCATGGGTTAGTGGTACATCGGGAGGGTGTGTCGATTGCTCTGTCGACTCATTGGTCGCTCATGGGTAGCGATGACGGCAGCGTGGTAGCGGGCGGGGATCCCTCCTACGGTCTATGACAGGAGATGAGAGCTTAGCTCCCCACTATGTTTAGGCGGGAGGATAGGTGTACTCCGGCATCCATCCCTCGGTCACTCGGGAAGCGATGATGGCGAGTGCGATTGTCATAGCCCTACCCTCGGCTTCACCATTGCGTGTGGCGGTGGTAGCGTCGGGGGTGACCATGTCATTGGCACGACATGCACTTTGCACGGATTGCATTTGTATTGTGTTTGCTGCATTTGTATTGATGCCTTGGATGTGCATATGATTGTCATGCATACAGGATACATGTTTATATATGGACAGGACTTTATTACTTCTAGTCAGGCACATGCTCCTATATCAGGGTAGGAGATTCAGGTAAGTACAGTCATTTTGTATTTCTTGCTTGCATACCCTATTTATGTGAGACTGTACTGGCATGATATTTTTATTGTTAGCTATACCTTACTTTGCATATCTACTATACCCGCAGAGTTCTTTGAACTCACCAGTTGATTTATATCTATTTGGTTGGTCGTGTCAGAGAGTCCATGCAAACCCCTCGTCGTGGAAGTGTATTTTGTTATTTGTGTTTACGGTTTTTTGGGTATTTGGATTAGAATATATGTTTAGGACTGGAGTTGGATATTTGTACCTGTGGATGTTTTGGTATGTCCTTAGGGACCTTTGATCGGATTTTTATTTCGATTGGATTTCGGTTGAGTATTCCTGCCCAGATGGCAGAAGGGGTAAGTCTAGTTAGAGTAGACTTTTGTTTACCTAGATTGTTGGCCTGAGGCCTTATTATTATCTGCGTGTGATGTGGTATGATTCCGGTCGTGTTGACCGATGTATAGCGGCCGTGTAGGCCTTGTATAAAAATTTGTATTGTCACCCGTACAGGGGAGATGCTGCCGGATTTTCGTCTGGCGGGGACTCCCTTTACATCATATGCATAGCATATGGAATTTGCATTCAACCAATTAGCCCAGCTTGGAGAGAGACCAACAACCAAAGCTAACGATTGACCTCTGACTCTTACCATATTAGTATTAAACTATTCCATGGTTTGAACATATTCAGGTTCGAGCCGGGCTTGGAGAGAGTCCAACAACCCAAACAAGAAACAGAACTCTGGTTCTAACCATATTAATGGAAGGTGTAGGCTTTAATATTGATTAAGGGTTTTTATGTCTCATCCTCTTTGCATGCAAATAACTATTATCTACATGGCATGGCATACATGGCATACATCTACATGTCACGACACGCATGACATAATGTTATGCATCTAATGCAATTACATGGCATACAATTATGTCATGTATATAATTTCCTTATATGTCATAACTATTTATGGAAATAAAATATGTTTAAGATTTGATTCTCCAAATCAAATCATAATTAAATTAGGAAATAAATTTCCAAATCTAATCACATATTTTATTCATGGAATTATTTGATTAAGGAAAATCTATTTAGGAAACCAATTTCCTAAATCATTAAAACTACTTATGGAAATAAAATATTTTAAGATTTGATTTCCCAAATCAAATCATGATTAAATTAGGAAACAAATTTCCAGAATCTAATCAAATATTTTATTTATGAAAAATATAAATTTCCATAAATACTTCCAACTTTCCAAAAGTGGAAGATTTCCATAAATACTTCTAGACTTTCCAAAATTGAAAAATTTCCATAAATACTTCTAAATTTCCAAAATTTAGAAAACTTCCAGAAATACATTATGACTATCGCAAAACCATTTTACGATTATGTCGAAACACAACCTGGGCTCTGATACCACTGTTGGGTTTTCGGCACCGCGGCGTGTGTGTGTTCGATCATGTTTCGCAAACATGAGCACAGCGGAAGCAATAAAAATAATAAATACTCCTATTTATTACAACACACACAACACACGCATGCATATTACAACAAGTGTAGACATAACCGTAAATTTAATTTGCAATAAAAGGAAATTTATCTACGTTATACCTTTCGTATGACGTGTAGCGGGAACGGCATCAACCGGAACGATCCTCGCTAGAATCGTCTCTATCCGTATCCACGCCGAGTTCCTCGGGATGACTTCGCTAAGCCACGAGCTTCGTCTTCGTACGGGTTACTAGCCTCGTGTTGAAGACGACGTGATCGAGAGATGATCACGATCCGAATCCAAATTCGGATCCAAAATGAGTCCTCAAAACTCGCTTCTCCGGAGAGGTATTCGTCAACCGATTGACGAATCCTTCGTCCTCCACCTCAGAGGATTACCGGAGATCGAATCCCCGGTAAGTTATCCACTGTCGGAGCTCTAACCGTCGTCTAAACGACGCTCCGACGAGAGGAGAAGAAGCTGTCCAGAAAACTGGACAGCTTTGGTGGAGGTGATAGGCGCCGGCCAACCAAGGGAGATAGAGCTCACCTTGATGCCAAACTTGAAGGAGATCACCGGAGCACTAACCGGAAGCATCTCGACGCCGGCGAGGGGGAAGGAAACAGCCTTCTGGACGCCGGTTGGAGCCTCAAGGTGGGCGGCGGCAAGGAGGAGGAGAGTTAGCTCCGAATTTCTCCAAGGAGAGGTGGGCGGCAATTTAGGGTTGTGGATTAGGGCTTAATTATCCATTAAGCCCTCTTTTATAGAGAACTAATTCTCTTAATGGTTATTGGATCATAACCATTAGACCCGTTAACCCGCTCCATTAAGATAAGTTAAAATAAACCAAACCATGATGGTTTATTTTAAGTTAAAACGAACCGAACCAACTTTTGGTTCATTCGTTTAAAATAAACCAAACCCTTTGGTTTATTCTCCTCCATTGGATTAGAACCAAACCATTTTGGTTCATCCATTATGTCTTCATAAGACACGGCCCATCCACGCTTCCATTGCGACTGAAACGATTTCATGCTCGCTTTATGTTTGGTCCAACCAAACCTAGTTTCTCTCGGTCTGAGAATCCCATTCTCAAGCTCGTTTTAAATCCTTTGGATTATGTTCGTTGTGCGTGTGACCAAATAGGTTCTCGGTTTATGTTGGCCGTCTATAATTAACCATTAATTATAGAACGATCATGAGTTGCACCTAGTAGTACATCATGATCCCCAATTAACCGAAAAGATCAACGGTTGATCCAGAACTATTTCTGAAACCCTTCAGTAGCTCGAATGATTCGTGCCCCATTCCCTTCACTCATCTTATACCCACTTGGTTCAGGACATGGTCTATTGTGTCATCCCTCACTAGGTCGACTACGTCACACCTAGCCCAAGTATCATTTCCTCGCCCTACGGATTCTAGTTACTCCACATGTATCGAAGAGTACCTTACTCTAAACATGTAATGCTTTGGCCAAAGACTTTAGTAACAATCCGACGAGAGGCCATGGGTATACATCTCCTCACAAGGAGTGGTGGTGAATCCTTTATAGGCTATTCAAACACCTTCGATCACGACTTATACCCAATCATCCGGGTCCACATCTCCTTAGAGATGTTTGCTTAAGATGTCAAAGCATAAGTCTCCATGATCAAGATGACTTGAATACCGCAAGTCAAAGGAACATCGCACTTAAGCCACAAGAAGAACTTCATTGACATATCTATATATGCAGAGAACCATATGAAGTCTTACTACTGGTCACTCCAATGAACTAGTTACCATAACTAGCATCCACGATTAACTCGGACATCACTATGTCTCCGGCCCGGTGAGAATCAGCTTGGATACACCAAGGAGTATACCTCGTGCTAGTCTCGCGAATTGATGGTGTCCAAATCCATCAATTCATCGACTAGGATAATTCGATACATCACAATTACACATGTAGAGATACTCACTAGTTGTGATCCAATCACAAATTCTCTCATCTTTGTGAATCGTATCGTGGACATTCAGTAAATGAGTTTAAGATCCAATCAAATACATAAAACATGTATACTCAAATAGTGAATCTTCATTTATCATATAAATGGTTCATACATAAGGCGATTGTCTTAGGACATCTCTCATATATTACTAACATCTAGCATGCAAATTAATTCACATCCAGCAGTGGAGTCTACTACTTGGTCTATTCGAGGCAGAGGGTAGCAATCTTTAGGGCATGCTTTATTGAGATCCCTAAAATCTATACAGACCCTCCATTTTCCTCCCGACTTTGGTACCAGTACTATATTAGCCAGCCATTCCGGGAACTGTACTTCTCGGATGTATCCGACTTGCAGGAGCTTCTGCACCTCGGCTCGGATGATTTGGTCTTTTTCTGATCCAAAATGCCTTCTTTTTTGCCGAATGGGCCGAGACCCAGGAAAGATATTCAGCTTATGCTCCATGACTGTCCGGGGGATGCCCTGGTGTTGTTCATCTGGCCACGAAAAGACATCTATGTTGCTGGTCAGGCAATCTTTGATCTTCTGCTTCAACTTTTCCGGAAGATCTGCAGCTATTCGAAGGATCCTTTCGGGCTGATTCGGCCATACTTGTACCTCTTCTTCCTCAGCGTTCGCAGAAGGGACTTCCCTCAGGGTATATATGCTGGCGTTCTCTGTCTTTTGGCTTTTCCTGGGTCCTGTACGAACCTCCTCCACATAGCACTTTTGGGCAGCCATTTGATCTCTGGCTACTTCCCCTATCTGGTTGCCCACGAAAAATTTGATTTTCTGGTGATAGGTGGAGACAGCCGCTTCAAAGGCATGCAGGGCAGGCCTTCCTAAAATGATGTTGTAGGCTGAAACTGCGTTCACCACGGTAAAAGCGACTGTCCGCGTCCGGCGAGATGACTCTTCTCCTAAGGAAAGAGGGAGGTTGATTCGGCCGAGCGGAGTGACCTCGTGCCCCGAGAAGCCATACAGCGCGGTATTCATTGGTTGGAGCCATGTGACTTCCTGCTGCATACGGTCAAAGGTATTTTTAAACAATATGTTAGCTGAACTACCTGTGTCAATGAAGATCCGTGCTACGTTGTAATTGGCCACTGTAGCTCTTATCACCAAGGCGTCGTCATGAGGAGTAACTATTCCCTGCAAATCTTCAAGGCCAAACCTGATTGATGGTTTATCTGCGAGGGCCAGGTTGATGCTTACTTGCATGTTTTCTAATCACCGGCCGTGAGCTTTCCTGGCCCGATTCAAGTCCCCATCAGTAGCTCCTCCGGCGATCATGTTGATCGTCCCCCGATGCGGAGTGTTGAGCGCTTGAGGTGAGTGGGGGGAGGGGAGGTTCTCCCCAGGAGTGTCCTGCGACCTTCGGGGGACCTGAGCCAGTCTCTGTTGTTCGGGCATTGGCCGAGGGGCTCTTCTAGCCGGATTTCGTTGGGCGAACTCTTGTGATTCTGATTGCCCGTTGCGAGAGGCCTCGCCCTGCTGTTCCCTTATTACTTGCCTGATCTCATTAGCTAGAACGCGACACTCCCGGGTTGAGTGACCGTATACTTGGTGAAAGGCGCAGAAAGGACCTCGTTCCTGCGGTGTGGCTGGCAGTTCTCGAACGGTATGGATGGTCCTATCCTTCATAAGCCGTGGAGGGTAGACAGGAGCCCCAGATGATTGGAGAGGCGGAGGGCCTTTCTGGATGCTTTTCTGGGGTCTGGGCCGTTCCAACCGATGTTGTCCATCAGCTGCTTTCTCGGCTTCTTCTAAATTGATGTATGCTTCCGCTCTGGCCAGCAAGGCTTCAAAGTGAGGAGGAGGCCTCTTCATTAGGGATTTGGAGAAATCCCCCCGTACGAGGCCATGAGAGAAGGCGTCCACCACTGTATTTGGCGAGGCATCCGGTACGTCCACGGCTATTCGGTTGAAACGGTGCAAATAGCCCCTTAAAGATTCTCCCCGTTCCTGTTTCATGGTCATGAGGTACTGGGCTGTCCGCCGATACCGTTTACTACTAGCAAATCTTTGTAGGAATAGTAAGGACAGCTCTTGGAAAGAATGAATGGACCCCGCCGGCAGTCGATCAAACCACCTTTGTGCGGGGCCGATTAGATTAAGGGAGAAGACCTTACATTTTGCTCCATCCGAGTAATTATGGATTAATGCCGCCTTCCTAAACCTTCCCAAATATTCTTCTGGATCAGCCGAGCCATTATACTCCCCTATGCAGACTGGCCTAAAGGACTTGGGCATTACATCAGCTATCATCTTTGAGTAGGGGGATTCGGTGCCGATAGCAGGAGCCTTACCCTTTTTGGGATCCCTCTCAGATGGTGCATATGAAGGCATCTCCTTAGAGGATCGTGAGGACGAAGCGGTAGAGGAGGACTCGGATGATGGCCAAACGGTGGGAGTCGATCCGGGAGTAGTTGGAGTAGGCGGCACAGAGGCCGGAGTAGGGCCCTGGACTGGGCTAGAAGGGGTTGCCAGTGAGGGATTTCCCCGAGGGATGAGGTCACGTAGGACGTCTTCCATGGTTGTCTTGACTAGCGTCATGATGCTTTCTCTCGTTAAGCCTTCGCCCGCGAGATTGTGATTACCTGAATTCGCTCCTTGGTCTGCCATCTTTGCCTCAGGCGTTGTGTTTTTAAAGTTCCCACAGACGGCGCCAATTATGATGCCTGTCGAGACCGTGATGGCGAGGTGTCCAGGTAGCGTAAACCGGTAACTGTGGATGCTTCGGCGGAGAGATGCGCAACCCGTAATCGTTGAGCTGATTACGGAAGATCAATGCCGCCAGATAGCCGAGCAGAATGATGTGGACCGAGCCGAATGGAGAGCCTGCGCAGTAGCAATCGGTTAAGGGCGCCGAGAGAGATCTCGGCACGGCCCCTCCGACGCTCAAGACAGAGCTTAGTTGGAAGAGGAAAAATGAACTTAGAACAACTAGTATCAATGTTTGGAAAAGCTTACCTCCTCCTTTCCCAGGAGGGTCCTATATATAGAAGGGAAGCTCTGTTCTCGAGGAGCTCTGTCCACAGAAGTGACGGAGCCTAATGGACCGTACAGTATAATCATTGTTACTTGGACTGCATTCCGCGCGTGGGCTGCCATTACTACACGTCGTGCGGTTGATAGGAGACAAGTCTCAATTAATGTTGCGGCTAATCCCTTGAGATCTTGGCAGGGAAATCTGCCCTTGGACGAGAGCAGTAATTAATACACGGTGCGTGGCTGATAGGAGACCATTCTCTATTAATGCCGCAGACATTCCTCTGAACCTTGTCAGTGATTTATCCTTTCAAAGGGGAATATGCTCCTTCAACTTGATGACATGGCCTTCCTCCTTTAGCTTACAATAAAATGGATCCTTTTTTATACGATTCTTATATTTCAGAGGCGGGGAGCCTGATATAAAGGAAATCCGAGTCGAGACGCGGGGCGTCTGGTATATGTGAGAGAAATCCGAGCCGAGACGCAGGGCGTCTGGTATATGTGAGAGAAGTCCGAGCCGAGACGCAGGGCGTCTGGTATATGTGAGAGAAGTCCGAGCCGAGACGCAGGGCGTCTGGTATATGCGAGAGAAGTCCGAGCCGAGACGCAGGGCGTCCGGTATATATAAAGATGGGGCATTCGCAGCGGGTTCATCCTGTTTGCTTAAACCCTGTCTTTCAGTCTTACCTGGGTATCATTAGGTATCACCTGAGTATCACTAGGTATCAGGTCCTATGAATCTTGACGTGGTGCCTAAGACACGTGGAGATCATTTGAATTCAAAAAAGAGTTTTAGATCTCTTCTGGAAACGATTCTTGTCTTATCCGTAAACTCCGTCGTATCTTAACCACCATGTTATCTTCGTGGGAACGACAAACTATCTCTTCATTGCCGATGGCCAAAGTGGTTGATCGTTTCTCCATCTTAATTAGAAACTTATCAAGTGGTTTTGTGGTCGATGTCTATCTCCTTCTCTTGTTATTTATAAGCTCACATAATGAGGTGTGAGTCTTTTTTAAAGAGCATATGTGAGACCTATTTTAATTTATTATTTATGTTTTCCCGAAAGGACATGAAAGTTAATTATTTAAATATTTTTTGATTGCTTTTTTGCTAAGCTTGCAGTATCAGAACTATTTATTAATAATTCTTAGGGGATATGCCACATATAAAAAAAATAAAGTAATTAATTAACGAAAACGAGTGCATAACGTTTAATTTTTATACCATTTTAAGGATAAACTGCGTGCTTTGGTCGTATTAAAGCACATTAATTATGACATTTAATAAAAAAAAGCTTCTCTATTTTTTTTAAAAAAATTTATATGACTAATTTTGAAGATGATCGATTCGCTCCGTATAAATTTTCCATCGATCACTAAAGAAAATCAGAAAATATTTGCAGTGGACGATCTATCCAATTTTCTTAGACCCAACATCTCATTTGAGAAAAATTCTTATAAATGTACCACAGTTAAAACTCGAACTTTAAATACTTAAAAAATTATATGGACATCCCTGCCACTGCATCATAGTCCTAGGGTAAAAAAAAAAAAAATCTTCCCTAATATTCTTTATGCATGTGTAAGCGTGCAATTTTTTTTTAATAAAAATAATATATATTAATTATTAAAATAAAAGATATGTATAATAATAGTACCATGGTACTGAGTTCCTTTCTAATGAATTCCATTAAATCGATCTTCACGGTATCCTCTATGTCTCACAATTCATTTTTATTTTTTTTATTTCATTGACCATTGATTATACATTATTTATACAAGAGTAGAATTTGTAAATAAATTACAATTATTATGCATCCTGTGTGCACCTATGCATTGCATAATACTTTGGTCTCGCATCGTTGTTTGGATAGATTCTGTAGGATCAATTCTTTGAATCAGTCGGAATCGCCGCATAGTCTCTTTCATTGAATCGCAATCGAATCGTAACTTAATTACTGTTCATTCATATATAGGTGCACACGGTGATGAGTTGCTCATCCTATCAAAACTATTATTTCGTATACCTACATTTTAATTTTATGAATCATCATGATTATAAAACTATTGAGGTTTCAAGGGTTGCTTGATTACATTACATGCCTGCTACAATTTTTTTTTTTTGATTTACAAGTGGTATTCAAGTTTCGTCCGACTAATTTACTTGGTGAACCGGTCCTGTCCCACGGCCTCCGAAGAGTCTCCATCGGCCCACAAGGGTAAATTAGGATGACGCGCCGCCAAGTCACCGTGAGGGGTATGTATGCCAATTAAGGTTCGCACTCCACACCAACCCAACTGGAAAACGGGAACCCGCCTCCGCAACCGCAAGCGAGTGAAAAATGACGAAATTCCCTTCGCAAACTGCAGCCGGCAGAGATCGAACCATGACTTACCGCAGGGACCGCCCAAGTTCTTATCGACACGTCGTTGCCCTGGGGCTACATGCCTGCTACAATTGATGCACTGTGAGTGTCAATGTTATTCTTCAAGCATGATTTCTTGATGCAGGCGGAACAATGGAGTGAGTACTAAAAATTTTTCATTCGTGGGATTATGATAAAAGGATAGAGAGGATTGAAGGAGAAGGGAGAATTTATAAATAAAAGAGGATCACTTTTACATTTAAACAAAATCAAATAATTTTTATTAATCCAAAATTAAAAATTATAAAAGTCTAAGTTCATCTTTAAATAATCTAGAAAAAAGAAAAAGTTTCTTAACAAACAAGAAACCTAAAAAAATAAATAAACTCAAAAAATTTCTTAATAAATTAGAAAGCTAAAAAAAATAAATAAACTTAAATAAAAAAATTTCATAATAAGTAAGAAAACTTTTAAACTAAAAAAAATAAAAATTAAATCAAAATTTCAAAACCAATAAAATAAAAAAATTTATAAAATCCTAATTTATTTGGATGACAGCGGCAGCGGCGCTCCACGGTCGTGGAGAGGTCCATGGTCTGGTCGTGGTTTGGACCATGACCATGTCGTGGTGGAGACCACGAGCGTGTTGGGAACCACATGCAGATTGTGGTCTCTACTGGAGATCCCGTGTCGAGCCATGAAATAATCAACACTCGTGTTGGTAACCATAAGTAGATCATGGTAGACTCGAGAACTCCATTGTGCCTCGTTCTGATCCAGAATGAAGTATATCCATATCAAGGGACCATGAAGGTGTTGAAATCCTTGCTTTAGGGTTCAATTGCTCTTTGTTATGGCTCAAAAGAAAGTAAGGTCATATTACAAGATAAAAGTTGATCAGACTATTGGATGCGCTGCATTAGTAACCCGGGATTGAAAAGAACTCGATCTCGAGTTCGAACCAGTGTTATCTCTCTTTTTGGCACAAGGAATCATACTCCCTTGGGTGTATCCTTGATCTACTAGTTTCATCACCTGTTGCTTGGACATAGAAAGGAAAGGAGAGAAAGATATCAAAATAAGAGTAGGATCCTCTCGCCAAGATGCTAATTCATATTGTATGTCATGGGATCATACATAGTGGAAGTAAAGTGTATAAAATAATTTTATTTCATCCCAGACATCCCCTTAGGCCAGGAATTCTTGCTTTAACATAAATACATGCAACAACGAAAGAAGAAGAAGAGTTATACCTTCAATAGCAAAGCTCTCAAGCCTTACCTCTATCGGTATCCACGCTGGGATCACCTGAGACAACTCCACGAGTAGTAAGTCTTCATCTCTGGTTGGTGCTAGCCAACCGATGGAGGCAAGAGAGGGAGAGAGAGGAAGAAGATGGCTACTAAGAATGAAACCCTTAGATTGCCTCCAAAGAATATCAAGGGATCTATTTATAAATCTTTTGATTAGGGCATCTTAAGATGCTTAAATGAAACATATCTTACCATAATTATCCCATAATTTCAGTAAGATTAACCTAGGAAATTTCCTTTCAAGAACTCACCAAATCGGCGGTCTGCGACACGGCCGTGTGTCCTACACATGGTCGATCGTGCCTGGAGCCATGTGTCCGACTGTGCATGTCCTTAATTCTGGCCGTCTTTGGCCAGAGTTAAGCACGGTCGTGTAAGGCTCTATACGGTCCATTTAACCTTGTTTAAGTGTGATATGATCGTGCTAAACATCAGCATGGTCATAGGATGTTCCATAGCCTTTGTTATGCACCTGTCTTGGTCTAGTCCAACCAGATACGATCTCTTTCTTTGAGAATTTCATTCTCGGACTTGTTTTACGTCTCTAGTTCACCCCTATTACGTGACCCAATAGATTTCCAGTTATGTTAGTCATTCATGATTAACCCCTTAATTATGAATAGATCATGAGTGACACTTAGCAGTATATCATGACCCCAATTGACCGAAAAGTCTAAATCGACTTCAGAACATTTTCTGAACCCCAACAACTACGATAACTTTGTGCCTTGTTCCTTCCACTCATTCTATACCCAATTGGTATAGGACATGGTTTATATGCTTGTCTCCACTAGGTTGACCATATCACACCTAGCCCAAGTTAGTTTCTTGTCCTACGAATTCAAGTTACTCCTATATATTCCCGAGAAGATTGACTTCTTAACATGCTTGCTTTAGGCGCCAGAGACTTCTGAGTAACCATCCTGACAAGAGACCTAGGGTATACATCTCTTTTATATAAGGAGTGGCAAATCCTCTGTGGGTTATTCAAATATCTTCGATCACTTTGATTTATACCCAATCAACTCGGAGTTACACCTCCTATGGAGATGGCTACGAAGAAGTCAAAGTATAAGGCGTCATGATCAAGATGACTTGAATACTTCCAGTCTAAGGAAGCTCATACTTGAGTTGCAATGAGATCTTCAACGACATAAAGAACCATATGAAGTCTCATGGCAGGTCACTTCAATGAACTAATTATCCTAACTAACATCCACATGTTCACTTTCAACATCCCTATTGTCACGCCCTGAGAGTATGTCGTGCCGAAAAGCAAACGGACGACATCTCCCCTGTACGTGGCAACATATCGGGTTAATACAAGGCCCGTAGGCCCACAACAACAATATATAAATGGACAATACCAAACAATATATCCAAAACAACACGAGAGGTTCGCACTGGTGCGACTCTAACATACTACACACAACAACGTACAAATCCACAGCCAGATACAACACTGATTATACATGGCCATAATACAAAATAACAGCGGAAGCAAATACGTGGAAAACCCCAAATGTTCGGTGTGAGATGGGATCAGCTGGCGGAGCTCCAAACGTCCAAGGAATCTTCTACCTGTTATCTGGGCGACAGAAAAACCCAGGGTCCAGGGGTGGTGAGTATAAACTCAGGGGTAATATATAGAAAGTGCATGAACAACATATAAGGATAGATCTACAAGTATACATGTGAAGATCTACAGGTATACAACATGAGTCAAATAGACATACAGTCATATCCAAATCTAATAACAAGTAACTACAGTGAAATCATATTCAAGGTATATACTAAACTGATCAACTGAACATAAAGTAATGTACCAACGTACCTGACGGTCTGTAACGCCATATGCTAGATCATCCTGAACAGGTATACTATAACAGAACCATATAACGTACCAGGTCAATCCCATACCTGACCAATACTACAACATATGAACAGTATATGATCACCTGTACTATCAACCAGGTCTGTACCACACAATGACATGATGCTAATCAAATGCATATAACAGTCTGAATCAACGCATATATCATGCTCAACACATAGCAGTAAATAAAATGCAAATGACATGTATCATGATGAACAAGCATGTGCAACAATCATAGCTCAATCAAATGCAGCATCTCACAGGCATATGTAAAACATATATCAAATACATGCATACATATATATCAGCAATGCATATGCATGGTCATGCCTGCGCACCCCACTCGCTACCACGACCCCAGTGTGGCCTAGGTGGCAGGACATGACAACTATCCCAACTCCAGCCGCCACCACTCTCGAGTGACCGAGTTGGGTAGTATGAAACAGTAGCTAGCCCGCCATAGAGCTATATGCTACCCACACGGGGGTCCCTGCTGCTAGCTGCTCCGTCCCTACCCATGAGTAGACGAGCACCGCACCCAGGACAACTGTACATCACACGACCACTGTCTATAGTGGGTGAGTGCGCTAACTACCACTCCGCACAGTGGCCAAGTGCGCATCTCTAGCTACCACCATCCATAGTGGCCGAGAACGGCACGCACAACAATGCTCTGCCCTCAACCCTCCAACCACTACCCCGAGTGGCCGAGGAGGCAGGATGACTGACGACTCGTCTCAACCACAAGCGACCCGTCGTCGACGCATGAAATGTAATGATGCATAGCTCACACACAAATCCTCGCAACACTCCCTAACTCACGGGGAGACCTAGTCAACCATGCAAGGACTTTAATCCATAAGACTCTCTCTATCACACAGAGTCATACACACCTGACAGTCAACCATGCTAAGACCTCTAGTCAGTATCGAGATACCATCAACCGTTCATATAACTATACTCAGGCACACAATCCATAATGGATATACCATCACACTAGGACCTCTAGTCCATGGTCACATACTGACAATCATACACTTATCTATACACAGACAACTAGATCTATCATAAATGCACCACTAATACGGATATGATATAACAATCGACTCCATAATCCAAACCATCACCTAACCCTAGTGATGTAATACAGTAATCCCATCTGAAGTCACAAAGATAACCCTAACCACATGTACTTACTGAACATCTATCAGCTAATACATAATAGGGTTTATAGTTTCTATCCGTGCTAGATAATCAATGAGTAACAGAGTATATATCTCAAAGGTCAAAGGCAGTACAAGCATACGATTAAATAAGAGTGGATTTAAGGTAAACAGGTACAAACATAAATCCAAAATCATGCACTAGAATTTGATCAAAACTACCGGACCAGGTAGATATTACCCACCTGATACGAAGCTCGAATAATCCTCACGGCCGCGGACCCGCTTCGTATCCCAAACCTGTACAATAATAGCAATAATGATTAAGTACGAGTATCCCACAAACATAGGAACTATATACTACATCGTTCTTATACTCACATCCTTTCCTCGTCTACGAGGTAGAAACTCCGATTAACCCAATTTGATACCTAAAACCAAACTCACAATAGATCACCAACATCCAAAGATCTATTAAAGTAAATAGATCTAATACACTCAAATAACTATCCAATCATCTAAACCTAATCCCAATACTCAGAACAACCCAAGCTCACCACCAATCAATCGAAATCACCACAACCAAGCAATTCATACACACACACACCAACATTCACAGCCACGACAGCTCCATCCCAACAACAGAACAAACAACAAAAACCATCAAATTTCATCCCTACGGCATCACCATTACAAACTCAATCCACAAAACAATATCTATTACCCTCACAGTCCCACTGCATCAATATCAACAGAAAACACCACGAACAATCCAGCAATTACCACTGAACTACAAGGTAACAAGATCTTACCGTGCTGATCTCTCCACCAAAATCAAATGTTAACAATTGAATCACACTCTGAAGCTAAGCTATAGCAGTAGCTTACCATCCCTCTCAACCTAGCTTCAAATACTGCAATCAATCAACAACAATACAATTACTCCCCAAATCACAATCAGACACACTGCAACTTCTTCTTCCACACACACTTGCATGGGAAAACCTTACCTCTCCAATTGCGATGATAGCTTCGTTAAAATCACAGAAATCCCAAATCAACGAATACCACAGATGACATTAATAAGGATAACAAAGCTTAAAGGGAGTGGCTCACCGAATCGGGGTCATCGGCGCCTGCTGCTGCTTGGATCGGCGGAGCAAGACGACGACACGGATCTTGCCAAGTTGAGCTCATGGGGTCAACCCAGTCGCTGGCCGGCGACTCCAATGAATGGAGGTATGCTGTCAAGGGGCAGAGCAGAGGCAGCGACGGAGGAAGAAATCGACCGAGATAGCATGGAAGGCTAAGCTCGCGCGGCACCGCGGCAGAGCTCTCTAGCTCACGGTGGTCAAAAACTGATGGTCTTCTGCTCGAGGCGACCTCCGGTGACCTATGACGACCAGGTGGCAGCAGCGAAGCCGTTGCTTGCAACGGAGAAGGTGACGATCGGGAAAAGTATCGCGACAGAGAAAAATCGGCGACGAAGAAGGGAAGAAATGCGCGATCGGGAAGCCGACGAAAACGAATGCGGTCGGATTTGGGTTCAAGTGGTTTTTAACAGCCGATGGAATGGGTTCAGCTGGCTCAAGTCTTGCCTAAGTTTAACATCCAAATCCAAATCTGATTTAGCCTATTAGGTTCAGCCCAATTTCAAGCCCATTTCCAACTCAACCACTTCGACCCAATAAAGACAGCCCAATTTAATCCACTAATTAACCCAATTAACCCACTAATTAAATCCTAATTAATTACAGGAGTTAATCCTTTTTTTTTTCGTATTTTACATCTATGCTTCAATTTAGTGAGTAACGAATGCTTGAATAAACCAAGAAATATAACATATGTTAGTCTAACAGAATTGATGATGTCCAATATCATCAATTCATCGACTAGGGATAGTTTTAATACTTATATAATTACACATGATGAGATACCCACTAATTGTGATCCAATCACAATTTCTCTCATGCTATGCATAGTATTGTGGACTTCAATAGATGAGTTTAAGATTTAATCAAATACATAGACGATGTATACTCAAATAGTGAATTTTATTAATAACTTCTAAGGTGATTGCCTTAGGACACCTCTCATTACATCAATTCAATCTTCTGGCCTTTGACATAAGTGTTTTTCCATCCATCTTGGATAACTTTGTGATCGTGCTGCCAAAGTGGGTCCAAAAATATGTAGCATGCGACTATTGCTTCAAGCTTGGAGAGAAGAAGATTCTTTTGAGCGGTTAGCTTCTCGTGGTCATCTCCATAAAGTACCTCATCATCATCGTAGACGCACATATATTCTTCAACCAATATGTCATCTACATCGTAGATGCTATTGTCTCCTTCAATCGATATGCTCATGCCTTCTTCAACCGGTATGTGGTCTTCATCATGGATGCTCATGTTCATATCTTCTTCCACTGATATGTTGTCTTCATTGTAGTTGTCCTCGTACATGTCCTGCTGAAGCTCCATTATGCCCTGTTTTGGTCCAGAATGGCGTGCACTCGTGTTAAGAGGCACAAGTATGTCGTGTTGTGATGGATGCACCTGCATCATTTCTTCATGATGTTTCTTTCGCCTCCTTGATCATCCAATTGCAAGCATTATTCAATGTTCCCATAATTCTACATATGCCCACCTCGTCACATATTGTGTCACACCCCAGAGGTATACTTATTCGTCAAACCAGACAATACTCCTTTGTGACAATGTAAGGTACAATAGTAAACAAGACTCATAGTTGTTGGCACACACAAGTCATATACCAATAAAATAACACTGACAAGTATAAAGATATAAAGACTCAAATATGCGTATCGATATGATTTTAACACAACAAGAAAATATAATCGAAACCAATATCCAAACCAAATCCATACCAAAGATCAAATTCATAACAATACAAATCACAATCCAAAATGTGGGACCATAAGGGATTAAATCCAAAACACTCAATGTGAGATGGGATCGACAGACAGGACCTCCGAGCATCATACCATATCCTCTACCTACTATATGGAGGAGGAAATTAGACTGGGTAGTGAGTAAAAATACTTAGTGGGTATAGGAAGTAGTTCATGAACTAATATATATAGAGACTAAAGGATATACAATTTTAAAGGTAATATCAGCTAAATAACAACAAAAACATAATAAATGCACATACCAACCTGATCCTCCAAGTATAGTACAATGTACAAAAATAAATGAGGATCTGCAATGATATAGCTCGTAACAACATGAGCAATATATAACCGCATAAAACATGCAAATGACATGTATGTTAATGTTCAAACATATGCAATAACCATATGCATCATATCACCAGCATAAACAATATAAATCATGTGCAACTTATATCACAATGTATGCATGGTCATTGCCTACACCCCTTCAGCTACCATGACCTCGAATGGTCGAGTGATGTGCACGTGACAACTGCATAGACTCCAACTTACCACTACTCTTGTGTGACTTGGTGGCAATATACATAGTAGATATCTAGCTATCCATGGGGGTCCCATGCCTGCACCCAACTCTAACTACCACTATCCTAAGTGTCCGAGTGGCGTGGCATGACCAGTTGCCCGTAACTCTTGCTATTAGTACCCCGAGTGGTCGGATGGACAAATACCAGCTGCTCACAACTCCTGCTACCACTACCTCGAGTGGTCGGTTGGACAGAATGACTGACGACCCTCTCAACCATAAGAGACACATGGTTGACAACATACATGTATCTATGTATCCAGGAAAGAGCTTTAGATCTCCTCCGGAATTGACCCTTGCCTTATCCGCAAGTTCCGCCGTGCCTTAGCCACCACGCCATCCCTGTGGAGATGATAGATGAAGATTGTGATTATGAGGTTGTTAGTATTAGAATATTAATAAAAAAACTTAAATAATTTTTCTTTCATAACTTTTATTTTCTTTTGATATTTCTTAATCCGTGATCAACCCAAGTCTGACGTGGACTAATCCGTCTAGACCCGTAATTCGCATGGATTGATTCATCTAGACCCATTAATATGACAGATTGATAAAATTTCAATCCAATTCGCTTAAATTACTTGACAGAGTGATCTAATCCAACGAGTCTAATTCAACTTGATGACTCTACTACGGAGCTATCATTGTGCACCGGAAGGAAAGGGCAGCTGTGGCTGATTCTACTCGTGGTGGGGATAGGCGGCGAGAAGATGCCAATAGAGCTGGCCACGGACCTAGCCGCGAAATTGGCCACGGCGTCTAAGGTGAATGGTGTCGTCAATCTGGTCCCTGGCTCATATATACTATTTAAATTTTCGGTCCGATTAATTTTTGAAAGTGATCGGCTCTATCCTATGGATGTTTAGGACGTCTCGCCAACAACTGAATCGGATAAGATCAGAGCCCAAATAATTTCCACCGACCACTAAGAATAAATCAAGAAAGTACTCATAGCTTTTTCACATGCGGTTCAGTCCGAACTTTACAGTCGCGTTATCTTTGGTGCAAAAAGGTTGGAATCCACCAACCTACCGGCCCCTACCAGTCCGCTCCTGAACCATCATAAGGGAGGTAAATCACGATAGACCTTTGACCCTTGAGACTAGTAACTAGCGTACGGAGGGACGATACCCTCGCATTTGCGAGAGATTGATCTGTTGTCCTCTGGTGCAACATCTGTATGCGCTAGCCACTAGGTCCTTCCCGTGGGGGCCGCGTCATCTTTAAACGATAGTCTAATGTCGAAATCGTATTCTGTCCACCGAATAAACTCCTGGATCCTAGAGTCATTTGAATGAATTTTTTTAAATTCGTCATCAAATGATATAATAGAGAATTGAACTGCGTTCTATGCCTCTCCCTACTGTTTATATATTTCTACTATAGATATACTTGCTAAAAATTAATCACAGTTTCTTATTTATTTGGATAACACCATTCAGGAACAGCTTAATAGACAAATGGCATAGAAAGAGACAAGTCATAGCGGTGCGGTGGATTTTAAAGGCAAAATGCAGGCGTTTAATAAGGCATAGAAAGACAAATGGCATAAAACGTTTTTGCTTGGATGCTGCTATTGCTGTTTGCTGACCTTTTTTTTTTCCTGCATTTGTAACCCGAAGAACATTAGGGAACAAGTAAATAATTATTTGAGAGAATCAAGCAGAAATGATTAGGAGGATGTTGAAAAATATGAATGGAAAGGGAGTGGAATGGACGAAAGAGATTTTACTGTGTATGAGACTTTAATTCTATATTGAAAGTTTCAAAGTATCATGGTTGGTTTAAATGGGTTCACAAGTATGTATATTGTGAACAAATGAAAGGGAAAAGGCTATCTCTCACACGTGCGCCTGCATGGGGATGCATATCCAGGGTCTATATTATGTTGAACCTAGGTGACTTATGTGCGAGCATAATTTGTGCGCATCGAATATCGGATCAGTCGGGACAAAAATTTGCTCAAGGACCAATATTTTACCATCCAAATGATTTTTGCTCAATGATAATGGATACATTAATGTGATTAATGAGAATCTTATTCAGATGAAACAAAGTGTCTTAATCATCGAAACGATTGATGTTTTACTACAGTGAATAAAATCAATTTAATGGTTTTTATTCGGTACGCCTTTCTATAAAAGGAGTCTAAGTCTTGAGCAAAATGAGTGATGAGAAATCATCCACCTGTGTTAATTCCCCCCTCTCTCTCGAGTATTTCTTTCACTCGACAAAACTCCTGTGATAGAACTTAGATGCATTTCAGTTCGTTGCGACCACCAATGCTTGGTGAAGACTATGGTTTTGCTATTATATCTTGGGAAATAGACGATCCAATACAACCTCAAAGCACCTTGGAGGTGAGAGGAATATATTTTAAGAAATTTACATTGAATGCAGACCTCGACTCCTTCGTTTCTAAGCAATCAGCTCAACCTCAAGCGACTTGCAGTCGGCCACTCGGATTTGTCGACTCGACACTCGGCTCAGGCGATTTGACAGTCGACTACTCGGACTCGTCGACTCGGCCACTTAGCGAGCCAACTATTCGACACTCGGCCTTGTCGACTCGGTAACTCAGCCATTCGATACTCAGACTCATTGACTCAACCATTTGACACTTGGACTCGTTGACTCGTCCATTCAACACTCGAGCTCGACGATTAAGCCACTTGATGACTTAGCCATTTGACACTCGGATTCACTGACTCGGCCACTCGGTGACTTGGACATTCGACATTCGAACTCACCAACTCAGCCACTCGATGACTCGGTCATTTGACACTCTGACTGTAACACCCCCCTAGTCTTTCCACTCTCTACCAAGGGAGATGTCACTACTTTACTGTCTCTATCTTTAATTCATGCAATATACCAATGCAATATGCTAACAACTAAAATAATCATAAGGACCTTTACATCACTTAAACAATAATCATTTCAAGATCTTCACCTAACATGAAAGTATTAAAACTAACTCAATATGACTCTAGCATTCTTTGGTTTCAACCATAATTAATCCAGTTGAACTTCAACAATATCAAAAGAAAACAAGAAACTAAAAATCTGATTTAGATATCTGCACTTAGGATCTTTTACTTCCACTGTTCCGTCGCCACACACACCCAGCACTTCATCCGCCATGCCACCTTACTGAAGCTTTTCTTTACCTTTATCTGCAGTATAAGGAAATGCAAACTATAAGCAATAACGCTTAGTAAGTACTTTCTATGCTCACAAAAACATGCACTGTATGAAATTATGCAACTAATTCTCTTACCCTTGATACATTGATACACATGCAAGCACAATTGGAAATCATAATTTCTGAATATATATCTCTTGTATAAACCATGCTCTTAAGTATTTTAAAACTTATAAACAATGTATCTAAACTGAAATGATTAACTTTGAAAACTTTTACTTATACTTATACTGATACTTCAAAATAATAATCATCCTGGATATGGGCTGACATAGTACCAATGCGCGCATTCCTAATAGAGGGGTGGCCAACCACCGAACCTACTAGATGTAGCTGGCGAGGGCCTCGGCAGTGGTAAATCGATGCAGTACATGCCCTGTCAAAAAGTAAAATACTTCCTTTATACTTATATTCTTATACATACTGAAGGAAATGCTCTTAATCCCCTAAATCACGAATGAGGAGCACCACATTATGCTCTTGACCCCCAAAACTGAGATGGGGAGCATACTGAAGATCGTTGTGCTCTTGATCCCCAAGTCGAACGGGGAGCATCTTTAAATTTTCTTTATAAAGGAAATATTTTTTTTACATCTTACTCCATATCAAGCATATGATTGTAAGCTACAACTCATCTACAACATGCATGATCATGAATCACATTCTTATCATGGATCTAAACATGATGCTGAATTATCCATAATATAACGATAAAATCACGTAACCGAAAACACCATGCATAACTGAAAATAACATGCACATAAAAACATATCAATAATATACGATAACTACTTATCTGCGGGTGAGCAATACTTACCGATTGCTTTAACTTATATTTGTAAAACCTAATGAGATGCAACCTTCTATCCCGCCCTAGCAGCTGCCCTCTAAGGTCTCTTGAATCCCACCTTTCCTTGGATTCGGCGGAGAAGACAACCCTAGGAGAAAATTCTCCTTGATCTGTGGTTCGGCGGTGGAGGGACCAAGAGAGAGTAGAGAGGTGTCCTCTATGGTATTAGGGAGGTTAAATTTATAACCATCAAGGCTTAACCTATTCCCTTATAAATTTCCTAAAATTTCTCTCTTTAACAGAATTAATTCCTTCTTCAATTAAATTCGTGACTTCTCCCTAATCATATAAAATTTTTATTCCCTTATAAATTTCCTTAAATCTCTCTCTTTAACAGAATTAATACCGTCTTCAATTAACTTCGTGATTACTCCCTAATCATATAAAATTTTTATTCCCTTATAAATTTTCCTTAAATTTATCTCTTTATCAGAATTAATTCCTTCTTCAATTAAATTCATGACTTCTCACTAATCATATATATTTTTTTATTGTATTTTTTGGTGACTCTCCCCTTCTTGTCCGGTTTTATTTTCTTTTATCTTTTCTTTTATTTCCTTTAAATCAGCGGTTCATGGTTCGAGCCTCATTCTTGAACCAATTATTTCTTTATTATTATTATTATTATTCTATTCCTATTTTTATTACTTCTATTCTTATTTCTATTTTCCTCTAATAAAAATATAGGAATTAAAATTTGGGATATTACAATCCCTTATACCTTAAAAGTTTAGTCCTCGAAACTTAGAAAAGCTCAGTACTTTTGCTTCATGTCATCCTCACGTTCCCAGTTGCTTCTTCAACCCTTTGACTTTGCCATAAGACTTTTACTAGCGGTATTTCTTTGTTTCTTAGTTTCTATTTGCTCGATCTATTATACGAATAGGTCGACTTTCATAACAGATCTATGCGAATCTCCTGCACTGCCTCGTGGCTCAATCACGTGGTTGGTGTCTGGGACGTGCTTCTTAAGCATTGAAACATGAAATACATTGTGGATAGCTGACATTTCCTGTGGTAGCTCTAGCTCATAAGCTACCTTACCAACTCTCTTGGTGATCAGGTAGGGGCCTATATATCTGGGACTTAACTTGCCTTTCTTCCCAAATCTCATTACCCCTTTCATAGGAGCTACCTTAATGAACACTGAATCTCCGACTTGGAACTCTAGGGTTCGCTGCTTGACATCGGCGCGTAACTCTTCTCGCCGACTTTGGCCTCTATCCTTTGGCGTATGTTCTTTATAGCTTTGGTGGCGTCATCTATAAAATCAGTCTTGAGTCCCATTTCTTTCTTCTCGCCACCCTCATACCAACAGATAGGCGATCTGCATCTCCTTCCATACAAGGCTTCATAAGGTGCCATTCCAATTGTGGTTTGATAACTATTATTATAGGCAAACTCTGCCAAACACAAATATTTACACACTTCCTTTAAAATCCAAGGCACAAGCTCGAGCATGTCCTCCAAAATCGATTCACTCTTTCTGTTTGCCCATCTGTCGAGGGATGAAATGCAAGGTCAATCGTAACTTAGTGCCGAGGGCTTCAACACACTCCCGAAGTGTGAAGTGAAGCTTGTCTCTATCGAGAGATAATGGTTTTAGGTACTCCATGCGCCTAATCACTTCCTTGACGTATAACTGGGCTAACTGCTCCATGGAGTATGATATTCTGATAGGCATGAAGTGAGCAGACTTTGTCAATCTATCGACAACTACCCAAATAGAATCGTAGCCATTGGTTGTTTTGGGCAATCCTACTATGAAATCCATGGCTAGTTCCTCCCACTTCCATTCTGGAATCTGGATAGGTTGTAGAACTCCTCACGGTCTCGGTGTTCGGCTTTCACTCCGACATGTCGCAAGTGCTAACATACTTAGCCACGTCCTTTTCATACCAAGCCACGAATTTCCTTTCATATCTTGATACATCTTGGTGGATCCAGATGCATCGAATATGGGGTCCCATGAGCTTCTTCTAGGATCTTCTTTCTTAAGTCCGGGTCATTGGGGATACATAGGCGTCACCCAAATATAATACCCCACTATCAGAGACACGGAATCCTTCATCCTTCCCTTCTTGGATCTCTTGCTTGATCCTTTGGATGCTAGGATCTTTGTCCTGTCTCGCTAATATATCCTCAAATAGTGTAGGTACTATGGTCAAGGCGGAGAGCTGTCCAGAAATGATCTCAACTCCAAAATTCATTATCTCTTTCTCCAGCGGTTGGGATAGTGTTGCTAGGGATATTAAGGTGGTGCATGATTTTCTACTCAGGCTCGCTACTTTGTTTGCCTTTCGGGATGGTAGTGGATTTCACAGTCATAGTCCTTTACTAACTCAAGCCATCTACTGCCGTCAGATATTCAAATCATACGAGTGAAGAAGTACTTGGACTCGGTGATCTGTGTAAATCTTGCATTGGACTCCATATAAGTAATGTCTCCAAACTTTGAGCAAAGACCATCACGCCAACTCAAGGTCATGAGTGGGGTAATTCTTTTCATAGTCCTTGAGTTGTCTAGATACATAAGCAATGACTTTACCCTTCTGCATAAGTATAGCTCCGAGTCCCATCTTGGATGCATCACTATACAGGTCAAATCCTCATTACTTTCTGGAAGGGCAAGCACCGAGCACTTGTGAGTCTCCTCTTAATTCAATGAAGCTCTTTCACAATCTTCGGTCCATTCGAACTTCTTATTCTTTCTGGTAAGAACCGTCAACGGTGAAGCTATCCTTGAGAAGTTTTCCACAAACTTTCGATAGTACCCTGCTAATCCGAGGAAACTTCTGACTTCACTTTGGTATTCTTGGTTGACCCCAATTATCGATCGCTTCTATCTTTGTCGGGTCTACCATAACTCCATCTTTTGAAATAACATGACCTAAAGCGATATTCGATCAAGCCAAAACTCACACTTGGAGAACTTTGCATATAAGTCTTTCTTTGAAAGGGTGCAAGACTGTCTTCAAGTGTTCGACATGTTCTTCCCGGGTTCTCGAGTAGATAAGGATGTCATCAATGAAAAGCGACCACAAAATTGTCAAGGTACTCTTAAATATCCGATTCATCAAGTCCATAAACATAGCGGTGCATTTGTCACCGAAGGGCATGACCACAAACTCATAGTGTCCATACCTGCGTTGGAAGGCTGTTTTCGGTATATCATCTTCTTTAACTGATGATACTTTGAACCGCAAGTCAATCTTGGAGAAAAGCTGTGGCTCCCTCAATTGATCAAATAAATCCTCTATCCTTGGCGGAGGATATACATTCTTGATCGTCACTTGATTTAAGGCTCGGTAGTCTATGCACATCCTCATAGATCCATCTTTCTTTTTCACGAACAACACTGGAGCTCCCAATGGGGAATGACTAGGGCGGATGAATCCCTTGTCTAATAACTCCCGTAATTGTTCCTGAAGCTCTTTCAATTCACCGAGCCATACGATAGGGTGCTTTTGAGATTGGGTTGGTACAGTGAATAAGTTCAATCTCAAACTCAACTTCCCTTCTAGGTGCTAGCCGTAGTAAAAATACTTAGGGTAGTCACATACGATTGGGACTTCTTCTAGCTTTTGGCTTCTTGCTTGCTTAGTATCAACTATATGTGCTAAATACCCCGTGCATCCACTAGCTAGCATCTTCCGAGCTTCCATAGTAGACAAGAACTTCTTAGTCTTTTTCCTTAGTTCTCCAATAAACTCAAATTTGGCCTCGGTCTCGGGTTGGAATACTACCCTTCGCTTACGACACTCAATGGAAGCACCATACTTGCTAAGAAAGTCCATTCCAAAGATGACATCATAGTCATGCATGTCCAACAAGATCAAATCACTATAAAGCTCTCTGTCTGAAATTCTGACCGGCACGACATGCAACCAGTGTGTAGATGTCATTGTTTCACCCGAAGGTAGGGTCGTTAAAAATTGAATATCTAAGATATCCGGAGTTATATCTATCTTCTTAACAAATGTCATAGACATGAAAGAAGATCAAATAATAGTATGGTAGTATGTCGACTAAGGATAGGTATCGACCAGTAACCACCGTAGAGAAGCATTTACTACCTCTTCCTTGGTGAGGAGAAGATCCGACCATTAGGTGTAATCGATGGAGCCTCTAATCTTCCTTGGCTGATGTAAGGACCCTCTAGTGCTCCTCGGTCTTTGTGGGGCCTTTGTTGGCGAAGTGTCCTCGACACCACATATATAACACCTGCTCACGCCCTGGCGGCAAACTCCTGGATGCTTCCTCCCACACTTAGAACATGTAGGATACGTAGGCTGCTTACTGACTGAACCTCCCTTTGCATTATTCCATTGCTTCCTCTTGCCATTGTTGTTTCGCTTCCAATTCAAATTACCGCTCGGAGATTTCTGACCTCCTGAACTTCCCTGGCTTTTGCTTTCTACCGAGGCTAGCTTTTGGTTCTTGATACTATTCATGTAATGCTCCGTGATTAGTGCACTGCTGATTAGCTCTTTAGTGGTCTGTGGTCTATTAATTCTACCAGCTACATTCAGAGCTATCTCCGGTCTCAACATCTTTAGCATCAACCTAACTCTTTCCGTCTCAGTACTGACCAGTTCCGGACATAGGCAAGTCAACCTATTGAATCTCTTTACCGCTTTGTCTACTGATAAATTCCCTTGTAGGAACTCCGTGAACTCATCATAAGATGATCAAGTGAAACCACTATAAGGCTATTATCACTATTTTTTATCATCTTCACATACATATCTAGATGTGTTCTATTACTTACTGTTCATCATCTTTATATATATATATATATATATATATATGTAAGCATGTTTAACTCAAAGAGAACATTCTAGGTGAGCATGTTTAACTTAAAAGAAGCATTCCTTACTACTCATAAAATAAATAAAGCAGATAAATACTTGCTTACTTGGAGTAGCGGGGTGATGCTCGATGTGTGTGTGTGGAAGGGCGGAACCCGCTCGATACCATCTTGTAACACCCCCTAGTCTTTCCACTCTACCAAGGAGATGTCACTACTTTACTGTCTCTATCTTTAATTCATGCAATATACCAATGCAATATGCTAACAACTAAAATAATCATAAGGACCTTTACATCACTTAAACAATAATCATTTCAAGATCTTCACCTAACATGAAAGTATTAAAACTAACTCAATATGACTCTAGCATTCTTTGGTTTCAACCATAATTAATCCAGTTGAACTTCAACAATATCAAAAGAAAACAAGAAACTAAAAATCTGATTTAGATATCTGCACTTAGGATCTTTTACTTCCACTGTTCCGTCGCCACACACACCCAGCACTTCATCCGCCATGCCACCTTACTGAAGCTTTTCTTTACCTTTATCTGCAGTATAAGGAAATGCAAACTATAAGCAATAACGCTTAGTAAGTACTTTCTATGCTCACAAAAACATGCACTGTATGAAATCATGCAACTAATTCTCTTACCCTTGATACATTGATACACATGCAAGCACAATTGGAAATCATAATTCTGAATATATATCTCTTGTATAAACCATGCTCTTAAGTATTTTAAAACTTATAAACAATGTATCTGAACTGAAATGATTAACTTTGAAAACTTTTACTTATACTTATACTGATACTTCAAAATAATAATCATCCTGGATATGGGCCCGGCATAGTACCAATGCGCGCATTCCTAATAGGCCGGGGTGGCCAACCACCGAACCTACTAGGGTAACTGAAACTGAGGGCCTCGGCCCGTGGGCGAAACTGATGCCCGGTACATGCCCTGTCAAAAAGTAAAATACTTCCTTTATACTTATATTCTTATACATACTGAAGGAAATGCTCTTAATCCCCTAAATCACGAATGAGGAGCACCACATTATGCTCTTGACCAAAATCGAGATGGGGAGCATATCAAGATCCAGCTCTTGATCCCCAAGTCGAACGGGGAGCATCTTTAAATTTTCTTTATAAAGGAAATATTTTTTTTACATCTTACTCCATATCAAGCATATGATTGTAAGCTACAACTCATCTACAACATGCATGATCATGAATCACATTCTTATCATGGATCTAAACATGATGCTGAATTATCCATAATATAACGATAAAATCACGTAACCGAAAACACCATGCATAACTGAAAATAACATGCACATAAAAACATATCAATAATATCGATAACTACTTATCTGCAGTGAGCAATACTTACCTTCGATTGCTTTAACTTATATTTGTAAAACCTAATGAGATGCAACCTTCTATCCCGCCCTAGCAGCTGCCCTCTAAGGTCTCTTGAATCCCACCTTTCCTTGGATTCGGCGGAGAAGACAACCCTAGGAGAAAATTCTCCTTGATCTGTGGTTCGGCGGTGGAGGGACCAAGAGAGAGTAGAGAGGTGTCCTCTATGGTATTAGGGAGGTTAAATTTATAACCATCAAGGCTTAACCTATTCCCTTATAAATTTCCTAAAATTTCTCTCTTTATGAAATTAATTCCTTCTTGATTAAATTCGTGACTTCTCCTAATCATATAAAATTTTTATTCCCTTATAAATTTCCTTAAATCTCTCTCTTTAACAGAATTAATTCCTTCTTCAATTAAATTCGTGACTTCTCCCTAATCATATAAAATTTTTATTCCCTTATAAATTTTCCTTAAATTTCTCTCTTTAACAGAATTAATTCCTTCTTCAATTAAATTCATGACTTCTCCCTAATCATATAAATTTTTTTATTGGATTTTTGGTGACTCACCCCTTCTTGTCCGGTTTTCTTTTCTTTTATCTTTTCTTTTATTTCCTTTAAATCAACGGTTCATGGTTCGAGCCTCGGCTAACGAACCAATTATTTCTTTTATTATTATTATTGTAGAATACGAAAAAAAAAAAAAAAAAAAAAAAATATTTATATATATATATATATATATATATATATATATATATATATATATTAATTAACTCGTTAATTAATTAGGATTAATTAGGAGATTAATTAGGCTTAAATATTAGAAATTGATGGAAATTGAAATTTGTAATGGGTGGGAAATTGAGGTGAGATGGGCTTAAATTTGAACATGGGCTTAATGAGATGGGCTTAAATTTGAACATGGGCTTTGAGATGGACTTAATTTGAACATGGGCTTGGTGAGATGGACTTGGTAGAACATGGTTTTGAATCTAATCTGATTGAGTTTAGGTTTGAGCTGGGTTAACGGATCAATCGAGCGGCATTTAAAAGCCCGAGCGGCGATCGTCTCATTTCCATCACGATCAGCTTCCGTTCTTCTCCGCGCCGAACGCTTCTTCGCCGCGCGCTTTCCTCGCCTCGTCGGCGTCCGGTCGCGGCGGCTCGGCGGCGCGCCGCCGGTTGGTAGATCTCCGTAGGGGATCAAGGGAGGTTCTCGCCAGGGAAAGAAGTCGCGGCGTTTTGAGGAGGGCGAGTTGCCGTGGCGTGTGAGCCATCGAGGTAAACAATCTATCTAGGGTTGGAGTTCCATCGAGGATTTCGTGGATCTGTATTTGATCATTGTTGGCATTACCTCAGATTAGGGATTTTCATTGATCGGTGCTTCTTTGGATTGTCTTGATAGGTTGTTGAGTCTTGGCGGAGGATCGGGAAGAATCGCCGCCGGTATAGTTTGGATCTGGTAAGTTGGATCTATCCCAATATCGTCAACTGTGATATCTATGGATTGTGATACTCTGTTAAAGTGATTTCGGTATTCGTATGATGAGTTTCGTTCGGTTAAATGTGATGTGGGTGTTTGTTTGAATCGGAACTATAGATGATGATTGTTAGGAATTGCAGATGTGGTTGGGGAGTAAATCTGTGATTTCGGTGATTGATTGGGGATTAGATGTCGGTAATTGATGCGAGCTCGTGATCTGGATTGTTTCCGGTGGCGAGATTGAGCAGGTGTTCTTAGAAGATGCTCCGTTTGGTGTCAAGAGGTGAGAGTCATTGTCGGGAGAAAATCAAGATGGGGAAAGTAGTTAATTAGGCTTTCCGTGGTAATTGTGTAGGAGATCGAGTGATTAAAAGTAGGTTCTGGATGGTTTGATTGGGTTGTAATCTATTTGAGGTCGGGATGGATTGTCCCTAACCAAGAATTGTCGGTATGGGTGTTCGTGAAAGGAGAGTTGTGATGATAGAGTTGATATTGTGATTGTGGATTTGGGTAGTATAGTGAATTTGAATTGCCAATGAGTGGTTAGGCTTGTTGTTTGTATTGGTGCTCGAGTAATATTAATGGATCTTTGACTGTTTAGACTTATAGATCTATTTAGTTTACATAGGTAGTGTAACTAAGTTGTTATAATTATTGTTATTATTCTTAGACGGTAAAATAATAATAATATAAAATAGTATTTATTCGTATTATTGGAGTGTTATGCTAAATCCTAATTTGTTATTATGCGAGTTTGGGATACGGCGGGCTCGCGCCGTGAGGATTATCTGAGCCGTATCGGTGGGTAATATCTACAGTCCTGTAGTTTGATCAATTCTAGTGCATGATAGTTTACATATGGTTATTCTTGTTTACCTTAGATCCACTCATATTGTATCTTGTGCTTGTACTTAAACTGCGATCTTTGAGATATTCTTTGTTAATCTATCATACCTTTATCTCGGATAGAAATTATAACCACAGTTGTTTGTTAGGTGATAGGTATTCGATTAAATGCATGTAGTCACTAGTGTGGACTTAAATGGGTTCTGGGTTCCATCACTAGGTTAGGTGATGAGTCCTCGATCGTTATTACATATATTAGTGAGTTAACTTGATGAACCTATTTACACATAGGTAAGTAAGTTGGGATTCTGGATCAATCGTCCTTGCATGGTTGACTTTTGTTGACTAGATCTCCTTGTGGATTAGGGAGTGTTGTGGGATGTATGTGTGAGCTATGCATCATTACATTTGCATGCATCTTGTGGGTCTTCCTTGTGGAAGAGGCGGGTCATCGGACATCCTGCCTCCCGGCCACTCGGGGTAGTAGTAGCGAGGTTGAGGCGAGCATTAGATGTCTGCGCTCGACCACCATATATAGTGGTAGGTGGAGATCGCCTTTGGCCTTTGTCTGAGTGGTGTTAGCACTCGCCCACTATAGATGGTGGTTATTCTGACGTGCGGTTGTCTGTGTGCGGCGCTTGTCTACTCATGGGTAGGGGCAGGCGTGGCGGCGGGACCCTAGGAGTAGTAGCTTTTCGCTTATATACTACTCATTCATACTACCCAACTCGGCCACTCGAGAGTAGTGGTAGCTAAGTCGGGTTAGTTGTCATTTGTCGTGCCACCACAGCACTCTGGGTCGTGGTTGGGCCAGATCCATGACGATGACCATGCATATGCATTCTTTGATATATATGTATGCATGTATTTGATATATGTTTTACATATGCTGTGAGATCTTGCATTTGATTCTTTGCGTATGATTGTACATCATGCTACATGCCTTTTGCATATTTTATATACCGTTGTGCATGTGTTGAGCATGAGTGTGTACTATTTGGATTATGTCATGATATACATTCGAGGATGTTATAGATCGTATGGAGGAATGAGTCGGTATGTACATTACTTTATGTAAGTCGATCCAGATTCGATTTATGCTATGAGTAGGACATATATGTGATTCTTGATTACTATGCTTAATCTTGTATATGTCATTGGACTCATCTTTGCATACACATAGATCTTCACATGTATACTTGTAGATCTCTTGCAACTGTTGTTCATGCACTTCTATATATTACCCACGAGTTTTATACTCACCACCTGGACCACAGGTTTTACATCGCCAGTGGTAGATAGAAGACTTTGGCGAGACTTGGAGCATTGCCACCGATCCCATCTCATTTGTTTTCCGAGGGTTTTGTTTCCCATCTCATGTATCTACATATGGACTTTATTGCTATTGGAGACCGTGATGTATTTTGCTCTTGTGATATTCGATATGAGATTATGTTTATGGTATGGAAGGATATAACGATGTACCGATGTTATTGAGTTGTATTTACATTATGTTTGAATTCCGCTATAGATGTTATATGTTTTTATGTGTTGTTAAAAATTTTCGATATGTGTTATCTTGTGCGACTTTGTACCGTATTGGAATTGTCATAAAAGTGCGTCAGTGGCGAGAGTCTACCTCGGGGCGTGACAATTTTATTGGTATCAGAGCTCTAGGTTGCGATGCCATGCAATAATGTTTTGTCGGATTTTGGGACCTCGGAAATCGTTTTGATTTGATTTGATTTCGATTTTTGGTAAGATGGGATTGACAGAGGCATGAGCTCCAAGTTGTCCGAAGTAAGAAATCTTAACACTTAATATTTTCGGATTAAATATTTAAGTAAGTCGCTCAGCAGTGTGAGCAGACGATATTATGGCACTGCTCGGACTCGTAAGAGAGGTCGACCATCTAAACAGCCTATCTCCGGAGGACCGATTGATCAGGAGGAGCCACGACAGTCTCCTACCAGAGGTTCGGAACCTCAAGAGCCTGATGTACCCTTGACTACGCCGACTGCTACGGATTCCAGTTGGGTCAGAGTCAAGGCACGTATACCGGTGTTAGCACGGTCAGCCAAGGACCGATTCACGCTATTCCGAGGCGAGTCTGATCCCTGGATTGCACGGACTTGGTTAGACAATTTGGAGGATACATTTGAGTTCATGAGTTGCATGAGGAGAAGGTGGGTCTAGCGACTTATCATCTTAGGAGCAAAGCGGCGTTACATGGTGGAAAATGCGAAGACCTTGATGGGAGAAGCGAACATCACACGGGCGGTTTTCGAGATATATTCGAGGCGATTTTCCTTCGTTCTCTACCGCGACGCCGTCGAGTTCTTAAGCCTTAAGCGGGGATCGATCGGTTATGGAATACAATGCGAGTTTACTCGATTAAGCGGAATTACATCGCGTCGGTAGCACAGATGAGGACCGGATGTTACAATTCACAGGTTTGGCGGCCTATATTCGAGTAAGAATGCGGATCCTCCATTAACTCGTCAGTGAGGCCTTTGGATAGGGCTCTGTCTATTGAGATGACTTCTCAAAGAAATTGCAAAGGAGAAGGAAGTAGAAGCGATGTCCCAGAAGCGGAGGCGAGGATCGACCACGAGACTCGAAGCGAAGAGATCAGTGGGGCTTCTCGTGGTACTTCAGAGGGATCATCTAGGGCACAGAAAGGGAAGCGACCAGCTTCTGGACAGTCTGGCGGTTCTCAGAAGAACCGTAAGAGTGGATACATGACTAGATGTCGTAGATGTGGGTCCGAAATCATAGTGTTCCGAGTGTCCCTGGATCGAGATGTTTGTTATTACTGCAAGCATCCAGGGCATACTAGTCGAGAGTGTACTCAAGGCACGAGGGTTGGAAATTCCAAAGAAGGGAAAGAGATCGTCGACAGATCATCAGCAGAGGTCAGCACCTAGGACGCAGATGCATGGTCAGAGACAGACACTACCTCCTACAGCTCAGATATATCATATACATGGGAGTGATTCTTCCGGGATGCCAGCAGTGATTCATTATACGGACTCAGAGAGTTATTATTAGGACTACCTACTCGTGATATATCGGTCGGCTCTCGGGGATATATTATACTGCGCGGTGACCTCGGCCCGACATCATCACGGACCGGATCCATCCGGAGTGGAGGCATTCTACTATTATATCTGGGCCCGCGGTCGCGGTGGAGGCTGGGCGAGTTTATGCCATTACGAGAGGGGGCTCGGTAGTGAGGATCGATCGTCGGTATGATTTTGGTTTATTCTATACCTGCTGATACATTGATTGATACTGGTAGCTCGCATTCCTTTATTTCTAGTATATTTCTGAGAAAAATTGGGAGAATCCCTATGATTCGTTCTTGTGGATTAGCGGTATCATTACCATCGGGCGAGGTTTTGACCAGTCATCAAGTAATCGAGGGTTGTCCGTTGGATTTTGAGGGACATATACTTACGGTGGACCTTCTGGTGCTAGAGATGGTGGAATTCGACATTATACTCGGAATGGATTGGTTGGCTACATATTATGCTACGTGGATTGTAGGCGAGAGTAGTGACCTTGAGCCACCCGATCACTGCATGGGAATTCGTGGGTACCCGTGATGATGGAGTGTCCGTTATATCTGCACTTCAGGCTCGGAGATTATTGTCGCAAGGTTGTCAGGGTTACTTATTCTCATTGGTCAAAGTGGAGAGTGAGGAGATACCACCTCTTTCCAGAGTACGGGTAGTTCGTGTGTATCCAGGATATATTTCGGATGAACTTCCGGGCTTGCCACCCTCGAGGCAAGTGGAATTCGCGATAGAGGTGATTCCAGAACCGCACCGGTGTCAAAGGCTCCATCTGGGATGGCACCAAAGAGTTAAGTGAGTTAAAAATACAAATTGCAAGAGTTATTGGATAGGGGTTTTGTTCGTCCTAGTGTATCACCTTGGGAGCTCGGTCTTGTTTGTTAAAAGAAAGATGGATCTCTGCGGTTATGTATTGATTACCGACAACTTAATGCAAGAATGTTAAGAACAAATATCCACGCCGAGGATAGAGGATTTGTTTGATCGGCTCAAGGATACTTGCGTGTATTCAAGATTGATCTGCGATCAGTTATCATCGGTGAGGTAAGAGAGGCGAGGATGTTCGAAGGCCGTTCGCCGCGTTATGGACATTACGAGTTTCTAGTGATGCCATTTGGTCTTACTAATGCTCCAAATTTGCATTTATGGATTTGATGAACCGGGTATTCTTGAGGTACTTAGATCGGTTTGTCATCGTATTCATAGATGATATCTTGATATATTCGTTACGAGGAGGAGCATGAGCATCATCTTCGGATTGTATTGGAGACATTGCGGCGAGAGCATTTATATGCCAAATTGATGTAAGTCGCGATTTGGTTATCTTCGTGGGATTTCTTGGACATGTGGTATCTAGCGAGGTATTTGATTGATCCCAGAAAATCGGCGATTACGAGTTGGGAGCAACCAAAGTCGATTCGAAGTCCGTAGTTTTCTTGGATTGGCGGGTATTACCAGTAGATTTGTGGAGGGATTTTCCCGTATAGCCACCCCACTTACTCGCTTGACCCGAAAAGGGGTCAAGTTTGCTTGGTCAGAGGCGTGTGAGTCCAGTTTTCAGGAGCTTAAGCAGCGTCTAGTTTCTGCACCGATACTGGTAATTCCTTCTTCTTGCGATGGGATGGTCTTATATACTGATGCTTCTTTCCAAGGATTGGGAGCAGTTTTGATGCAGTTCGACCGGGTAGTATCTTATGCCTCCGTCGGCAAGGATCATGAGAGAATTATCCGGTACGATCCGAGTTAGCGACCATTATCTTTCGCTAAAGATATGGAGACATTATCCATGGGATTACTTTTGAGATCTATACGGACCATAAGAGTTTGAAATATCTTTTCACTCGAAAGAATTGAATCTTAAGCGAGGCGATGGATGGAATACCTAAAGGATTATGATTGCACCATTCGGTATCATCGGGTAAAGCTAACGTTATGCAGATGCGGATGCTTTGGCGAAGTCCGTGGGATTACGGCTAGTCATTTGAATGATGGTGATCTTGTTCGACAGTTCTCAGAGTTGGGGTTGTCTGAACAGGGTCAAACATCCCGGGGGATATTGGTATCTATGGTTGCCCAGTCTGATATTATTGAGAGGATCAAGGAGGCACAAGCTAGTGATCAACATCTGCAGTTCTTATGCAGCACTCTGGACTCAGGACGACAGACGGATTTCTCGTGTGACGAGACTGGAGTCCTCCGATTCCGAGGGAGATTATGTGTTCCAGACACACATCCGATTAAGGAGGAGTTATTACGAGAGGCACATCACTCGAGATTTGCTATACATCCCGGCGGTACCCGGATGTATCAGGATTTGAGGCGTTCCTATTGGTGGGACGGTATGAAGAGGGATATTGCGGATTTCGTCGCTCGATGTTTGGTCTGCCCGGTAAAGGCTGAACATCGAGACCACGGATTGCTACAGAGAATCCCAATTCCGGAATGGAAGTGGGAACATATTACGATGGATTTTGTTACAGGGTTGCCCAGAACCCGTAAAGGACATGATGCGATTTGGGTGATTGTTGATAGATTAACCAAATCCGCTCATTTTCTTCCGATTCGTGAGACACATCCATTGGATCGACTAGCTGAGTTATACTGCAGAGAGATTGTCAGACTGCACGGAGTACCCTTGAGTATCATATCTGAGATCGCGTTTTACTTCACGATTACGGAGTCTTCAGCATGCTATGGGCACCGAGCTTCGTCTCAGTACTGCATTTCACCCACAGACGGATGGACAGTCGGAGCGTACTATTCAGACTTTGGAGGATTTATTGAGATCTTGCGTCATGGATTTCGGAGGCAGCTGGGGGGATCACGTTCACTTGGTGGAGTTCGCATATAATAATAGCTATCACTCTTCCATTCAGATGGCTCCCTTTGAGGCTTTGTACGGTCGACCCTGCAGATCTCCAGTATTGTGGGAGGAGGTTGGGGAGCGACAGTTATTGGGCCCTCAGAGTATTCAGCACGATGTAGAGTTAGTTCGTGTTATCAGACGCGGCGATTATCGAGGCGCGGATGCAGAAAAGTTATGCTGATCGGAGGCGAAGACCTCTGGAGTTTTCTATAGGGGATCATGTGTTCCTACGTGTATCGCCTACGAAAGGAGTCAAGAGATTCGGAATTAAAGGAAAATTAGCACCACGCTACATTGGACCATTCGAGATATTGGAGCGGATTGGAGGTGTAGCATACCGGCTGGCTCTACCTCCAACGCTTTCGAGCGTCCATAACGTATTCCATGTGTCTATGCTGAGGAAATACGTACCGCATCCGGATCATGTTCTGACAGAAGTGCCGGTTCCACTCCAGCCTAATGCGACATATGAGGAGGTTCCTATGCGGATTCTTGGTCGCAAAGAGCGTCAGTTACGGAACAAAACCATCCGCCTTGTAAAGGTTGGATGGCAACATCACACTGATGAGGAGGCTACATGGGAGCTGGAGGATATCATACGAGTTCGATACCCTCACCTGTTCACGTGAGGTATGTAGTAATTTAAGAAATTTCTTACGTTAATTACTGCATATAAGTACGGAAATTTGGGGACCAAATTTTATTAAGTGGGGGAGAATGTAGAATACGAAAAAAAAAAAAAAAAAAAATATAAATATATATATATATATATATATATATATATATATATATATATTAATTAACTCGTTAATTAATTAGGATTAATTAAGAGATTAATTAGGCTTAAATAGTAAATTGGGTGAAATTGGAAATCAATGTAATGGCTGAAATTGAGATGGGCTTAATAACATGGGCTTAATGAGATGGGCTTTGAACATGGGCTTAATGAGATGGACTTAATGAACATGGGCTTAATGAGATGGACTTGGGAACATGGTCAATAATCTAATCTGATTGAGTTTAGGTTTGAGCTGGGTTAACCAGATCAATCGAACGGCATTTAAAAGCCGGCCGAACGCTGATCGTCTCATTTCCATCACGATCGCCTTCTTCTCCCGCCAACGCTTCGCCGCGCTTTCCTCGCCTTCGGGCGATCCGGCGGCGTAGCTGACGGCCGCCGATTGGTAGATCTCCGACCGGGGGATCAAGGGAGGGTTCTCGCCGGGAAAGAAGTCGCGGCGACGGAGGATACGACGCCAAACAATCTATCTAGGGTTGGAGTTCCATCGAGGATTTCGTGGATCTTGTATTTGATCGGTATGTTGGCATTACCTCGATTGATTGGGGATTTTCATTGATCGGTGCTTCTTGGGGATTGTCTTGGTAGGTTGTTGAAGTCTTTGGCGGAGGATCGGGAAGAATCGCCACGGTATAGTTTGGATCTGTAAGTTGGATCTATCCCAATATCGTATGGATTGTGATACTCTGTTAAAGTGATTTGGTATTCGTATGATGAGTTTCGTTCGGTTAAATGTGATGTGGGTGTTTGTTTGAATCGGAACTATAGATGATGATTGTTAGGAATTGCAGATGTGGTTGGGGAGTAAATCTGTGATTTCGGTGATTGATTGGGGATTAGATGTCGGTCCTTGATGCGAGCTCGTGATCTGGATTGTTTCCGTGAGCGTAGATTGAAGCAGGTGTTGCCAAGATGCCCGCTTGGTGTCAAGGGTGAGAGTGCCGGAGAAAATCAAGATGGGGAAAGTAGTTAATTAGGCTTTCCGTGGTGTTAATTGTAGGAGATCGAGTGATTAAAAGTAGGTTCTGTGGATGGTTTGATTGGGTTGTAATCTATTTGAGGTCAGATGGATTGTCCCTAACCAAGAATTGTGCCCTATGGGTGTTCGTGAAAGGAGAGTTTTTATGAAATAGTTTATATTGTGATTGTCGATTTGGGTAGTATAGTGAATTTGAATTGCCAATGAGTGGTTAGGCTTGTTGTTTGTATTGGTGCTCGAGTAATATTAATGGATCTTTGACTGCTTAGACTTAGAGATCTATGTAGTTGACCTAGGTAGTGTAACGAAGTTGGGATAAGTATGGTTCTTATTCGTGAAAATAATACGAATATAAAATAGTATTTATTCGTATTATTATTGGAGTGTTATGCTAAATCCTAATTTGTTATTATGTGCGAGTTTGGGATCTGAAGCGGGCTCATGGCCAGTGAGGATTATCTGAGCTTCAATCGTGGGTAATATCTACAGTCCGGTAGTTTGATCAATTCTAGTTCATGATAGTTTACATATGGTTATTCTTTTTTACCTTAGATCCACTCATATTGTATCTTGTGCTTGTACTTAACTGCGATCTTTGAGATATTCTTTGTTAATCTATCATACCTTTATCTGGATAGAAATTATAACCACAGTTGTTTGTTAGGTGATAGGTATTCGCTAAATGCATGTAGTCACTAGTGTGGACTTAAATGGGGTTCTGGGTTCCATCACTAGGTTAGGTGATGAGTCCTCGGTCGTTGTATACATATATTAGTGAGTTAACTTGATGAACCTATTTACATCATAGGTAAGTAAGTTGGGATTCTGGATCAATCGTCCTTGCATGGTTGACTTTTGTTGACTAGATCTCCTTGTGGATTAGGAGTGTTGTGGGGATGTATGTGTGAGCTATGCATCATTACATTTGCATGCATGTCATTTGGGTCTTCCTTGTGGAAGAGCGGGTCATCGGACATCCTGCCTCCCGGCCACTCGGGTAGTAGTGTAGCGAGGTTGAGGCGAGCATTAGATGTCTTGCGCTCGACCACTATATATGGTGGTAGTGGAGATCACGCCACTGCGCAGTGGTGTTAGCACTCGCCACTATAGATGGTGGTTATTCTGACGTCGCGATTGTCACGTGTCTGGCGCTTGTCTACTCATGGGTAGGGACGGCGTGGCTTGCGCGAGGACCCCTAGGAGTAGTAGCTTTTTATATACTACTCATTCATACTACCCAACTCGGCCACTCGAGAGTAGTGGTAGCTAGAGTCGGGTTAGTTGTCATTTGTCGTGCCACCCTGGCCACTCTGGGGTCGTGGTTGGACGGGTCCGCAGACAGTGACCATGCATATGCATTCTTTGATATATATGTATGCATGTATTTGATATATGTTTTACATATGCACTGTGAGATCTTGCATTTGATTCTTTGCATATGATTGTACATCATGCTACATGCCTTTTGCATATTTTATATACCGTTGCATGTGTTGAGCATGAGTGTGTACTATTTGGATTATGTCAGGATATACCTGTTCAGGATGTTATAGATCATATGGAGGACAGACCATCAGGTATGTACATTACTTTATGTCAGTTGATCAGTTCAGTTTATGCTATGAGTAGGACATATATGTGATTACTGATTACTATGCTTAGTAATCTTGTATGTCATTGGACTCATCTTTGCATACTGTAGATCTTCACATGTATACTTGTAGATCTCTTACCCTGTATGTTGTTCATGCACTTCTATATATTACCCCTGAGTTTTATACTCACCACCCTGGACCCTGGGTTTTCTGTCGCCCAGGTGGTAGATAGAAGACTTTGGCAGAGACTTGGAGCATTGCCACCCGATCCCATCTCGCTGTTTTTCCGAGGGTTTTGTTTCCCATCTCATGTATCTACATATGGACTTTATTGCTATTGGAGACCGTGATGTATTTTGCTCTTGTGATATTCGATATGAGATTCTGTTTTTGGTATGGACGGATATACCGATGTACCGATGTTATTGAGTTGTATTTCCATTATGTTTGACTTCCGCTATTGATGTTATACGTTTTGCTGTGTTGTTATACATTTTCGATATGTGTTATACTGGCTGCGACTTTGTACCGTATTGGAATTGTCATAAGGGGGTGCCGTCCGTTGGCCGGACAGAGTCTACCTCGGGGCGTGACAATTATTATTATTCTATTCCTATTTTTATTACTTCTATTCTTATTTCTATTTTCCTCTAATAAAAATATAGGAATTAAAATTTGGGATGTTACACTGACTCACCAACTCAGCCACTTGGCGACTAGGCCATTCGACATTCGGCCACGCTAACTCAGCGACTCGACACTCGACAACTCAGCCCAGCCTAGCTCTTCAACATAGCTTGGAATAAACAATAATTAAAGTCGCTCAACGTCTAAATTCATTTGTAATTTTAAATTTAAATTATTGTCCCTGTATCTCCGGACATAGATTGCCCAACAAAATGTATGTAGCTGAGGAGACCTTCTGTTGTTGTATTTGGAGAAGTAAGTCCCAATGTTTTAATAAGTCAGGCTTAATTAATTAATTTAGCCATTATGGAAATCACAAAGTGGTCGTAACTTGATTGTTTTATTATACAAGTTTATTTACAAAAGATTATAATCGTCAATCTAGCGATCTTCATCAGTCTGTTCCACAATCATTATGAAAGAGATAAATCACAGAGGACTCTATGTGTTTTGACGTGGTGGCCAAGATACGTAGAGGTCATATGAATTCAGGAAAAGATTTTAGATCTCCAGAATCGATTCATGTCATTTCTATAAATATCACTACATTTTAACCATCACGTCATCCCCATGAAAACTATCATAGAGATTCCTAAATTGACAGAAACAGAAAATCTCAAGGAAGAGGTTTTAATATTACCTTCCTTCTTCATTGCATATATCCAATTTTTCAGTCTTAAAATAGGCATCACTGAGTTGTTGATTACATTTTGTCGAACAATATAAACATTACGAACTATTTGATTAAACAGTAAAGGACTGCAGAAGGACTTCAAGTTATGGTAGATATTTTTTTTTTATCTGAATATAGTTTTCATTTTAAATATCCATTTTTTACTTGTTCTTGCTTTCTCTAACATCCCTTGAAAATGAATTTTATTTTCACAAAATTAGATGCCTGCTTTTCCCTTCTTTTGGTGCCAATAGGCAACACTCTGAACAGTAAATGATAGATATTGGCACTGGTATTTTAAATGTCGACCCATATACTTCTTTTACAGTATCCTCTCCTTTGCAGCAAACATCACAAGCCATGTTAATCCCAACTATTTAGGGTTGGTGTTGGCATCTGAAAAAGTAGAATATTTATTTATTTTTATTTATAAAAGTTAAATTATATTTGATTGGTGATGCATAAGATTACACTACACTATAATTTCCGTGTACTCTAATCCTCGCTGAAGATTTACAGTCGGGATAAAAATCATAAATTGTTAATTCGAATTTTCACCACTCTAATAATTGTGACAACTCTTTTGTTCTACTAAATAGGAGATAAATGTATAGATCACAAGTATAATCTACACATACACTTGCAATCTCTCTTTATAAATAAGCCTCACAGAAGTACACACTTGTTTCTTTTCAAAACCTCTTACACAAAACCTTTTTCTCTTTCTATTCTTCTATCACCTCTCTCTTTTCATCACAAAGGTTGAATATATATAGATGGAGAGAAGAATTTGAATGGCCAAGCCATTAGGAAATTATTAACTTTCATGTTAGTAGATTCATGAGTTATTAATATTTATATTAGTGGTTACTAATTTCATGTTAATAGATTCATGAGTTCCTATCCATTGTAGATAATGAAATAATGAATAATACTACGGTAATTTATCAAACAACGCACGTGAAATTTAGAATTGTCCAAATAGCACCCCATACTTTCATATTTACCAAATAACGCACTTAATTCCCTTTTTACCCCTCCCGTCAAACAAACCTCAGAGTACAAAATTCTCAAAGCGTGGTCTTTGGGAATTCAATCCCAAAGACACGCTATATGTATGCAATCTACCACCGCGTGGTCTTTGGAATTCAAATTCCGGACCACCTGTGGTGGTCTTTGGATTGATTACCACCACGTAGTCTTTGGAAATTAAATCTGACCACAGTGGTGCTGGATTGTAACTTCCAATACCACTGTAGTGCTGGAATTGCAACTTCTAGCACCATAGTGATGGTGCTGGAATTGCACCACCACTGTGCTGCTGAGAATTCAAATTTCAGCACCATAGTGGTGTTGGGATTGCACCATCATTGTGATACTGGAAATTCAAATCTCAGCATCACAGTGGTGCTGCGATTTGTAATTCCAATACCACAGTGATGCAGATCTTTTTGACAGGAGGAGTAAAAAGGGAATTAAGTGCGCTATTTGGTAAATATAAAAATATGAAATGCTGTTTGAGTATTTCTAAACTTTACATGCGCTATTTGATAAATCACAAATCATATTATTATCTCATTTAAATGCCCTTCCGTAAGACGACAACAGTGATTGTGAGCAGTTAAACGTAGTGGTGCACATTGCGCATAAAAGTGACTGCACGTTTTGTGCAGTTTCAGTAACCACGCGAGTGCCTACTTAGGCATGTGCGTCCAAGTGTGAAGAATAAAGAGACGATGGAAGCGTTGTTGCGTTGTGTACTCGAAGGGAAGAGAGGTGTGATGGATTTTTCAGATCCCTCAATGGATCGATCGTGTATTTGTATATATAATCGAAGAAATGAAAATAAAAACGATTCATATATAGGATTTTATCGATCGATATACAATAAATATGTAAAAGTAAAACAAAAGAACAGAAGTATAAATCGTAAGTAATAACTATACACTTGAATCCGGAGAGAATATCGTCGGAAGAATTTGAAGATATGACGAAATGCTGCAGGACTTGATCTTTCACAGGTCGAGAGAGTCGGTCCGGATGCTTTGTCCAATGGGGAAAAAAGTCGGTCGAAAATCACACCCTATATATAGTGTTAATTCAAAACCTGTTAACAGTCCATCAATACTAACGGTATGAGTTAAAGAGCTCTATACATGTGGACCTAAAATCTATTAATTCACATCCAATAATATAAATCCGTTAATCAAAACTATAATAGTTAGACTACTTTAATCGAGTTCAAACTAATACGATCCCTCAGATGTGTTATGATAATCATATGTAAATCCATCACCAACAAGGTGGAGGCACTATAGACTATCGCGTTGTGTATGCAAGGCTGCCGAGAGAAAGAGTGCTATCGTTGTGGAATACTATTGAAGGTTTCCACATAAGATGACAAGCACATATCAATAGATCTTGTCCTAAGGTCTAAGATTGTCCTAAGGTCTAAGAATCGACGAACTCGTTGTAAGTATTTATGATATTTTTTTACAACATATTCATGTGATTTAGAAATTCCAATAGTGATGAGACCAGCTCTAAGTTTCACATTATCTGGGTAAATAATTCAATGTAGACATGCTTATCGATTTCTCGGTTTCGGTTCTGATTCGATTCTGATTGATTTTGGATTCGTCGACATTGAAACCAATTCAAAATCGATTCCGAACCGGTTCCAATTCCAAAGTTTTAACTTTGGAACCAATTCAATTCGAACCGGTTCCGAAACGGTTCCGGACCAATTCCGAAATAGTTCCAGATCATCTTCCTCGAATTTGAGTTTCCAAATTCATCTAACGTGCTGGTGATCTTATTCTTTTTTCTATCGTAAAATAATCTTGTAAATATATTAGCATGCTAAGAATTTTCACCTTTAAATTAGCAACCGGAATCATATCTAAATCGGAATCAGAACCGATTCTGAAACGGTTCCGAAATCGATTGGAACCGAACCAAATCGAAATCGGAACATTCCAGAACCGGTTCATTTGAATTGATTTCGGTTCCGAATTTAACAGATTGATTCCGATTCAATTTCGAATCAAATCAATCAGTTAAACATGTCTAACTCAATGCACGTTGATAACACTAACCAGGTATCGCTCCAAACACACACAGCAAGTATGTTTTTGCACTCTTGGGCCATAGAGTACGATGAAGTATAAATTTGTAGATTTCTGTTGATGCATTTTTAATAGATTTGCATGATAAAATTGTAAAATGAAACATTTACAGTCCGCTGTCTTTTTCGGTTGATCCTTGAACTTATCGTCAAAAGGATAGTTTTAGTAACTGCCAACAAAACGTAGGATAATAGCCAGCCTTCTAGAATTCATTCTGATATTATTAAGAGGTTTTTACAAAAAGCAACTGAAGATGTTTCCAATGAAAGTTCGATCTGATTAATCTTTAGAGTGATCGATTTTGTCTTACGGATCTTTAGGATATTTTGTTAACAGATGAGCTAAATAAGATCGGAGTTCAAATGACTTCTGATCATCAAAGATAAATTAGAAAAATACTCATAATTTTTTTTACGATTCTCGTTTATTGGGCTGATTATTGATTTATTTCAGGCAAATTCATCCACCCCGGAATTACTTGAGGATTCTGAATTTTACTCGCAGCTTTTCAAAGGAGTTCTTGGAATCTAATCTCCAGTCATCTAGTTAGTTTTTTCGGATGATCCGTGTTCAAAGATAGCGAAGGTAGTCTAAATTTAAAAGTATAAATTAAATTTGACGTATCCGTTGAGAGACTTGTGCTAATAATTTTAAATTGTCGATCTTGAAGGTTAGGTCGAACTGAGTTATCAAGTCCGAGTGCCTATATTGTCAAGGCCGAGTGTCGAATAGTCGAGCTGTCGAGTGGCCGAGGCCGAATAGATTATTGAGAAATTAAAGAGTCGAAGTCTGCATTCAATATAGATTTTTTAAAATAGATTTGTCACATCTATGCAGTACTTCGATGTTTCGTGGGTTGTATATTTCCTAGGACACAATAACTAACCATGATCTCCACTAAGCACTAGTGGTTACGGCGAACTGAGCGGTACCCGAATGCTATCATTGGAGTTCTATCGAGCGGAAACGAAGTATTCGACAGAGAGAAAGAAAGAGAGAGGGGGGCATAGGTGGATATATTTTTCTTCTATTCAAGACCATGACTCTTTTTATAGGAGTGCCTCTATGGCTGACTGAATAAAAGCCATTAATTAGTCACAATAAAATGTCAGTCATTTTGGACGATAAAATGGATTCTAATTAATCACATTAATGCATCTGTTATAATTTAGCAAAAATTAGTCGAATGATAAAATATTGTTCATTCGCAAATTTTATCTTGATCAGTCCGACATTCAACATGTGCAGGTCGTGCTTGTATATGAGTGAACTTGGTTCAGTGTAATCTAAGCCCCTAGATTTGAACCTTTCCTGCGCACTCAAACATGAGAGAAAATCTTTCCTCATATATTTATTCACAATATAGATATTTATAAAGCAATATAAATCAGTTATTAAATCTTAAAACTTTCAATATGAAACTAACACTATAAAAAAACTGCTTTTTGGCGACGAACTTTGGCAACGAATTATTTTCGTTGCAAATCTACAACAAATATAGCGACGAATTTTATGTTTCGTCGCAAATTTGTAACGAATTTTCCGACGGACAAAAATTTGTTGAAAAAATTAAAAAATTTCCAACATTCAAATTTTGTTGCGAAATTCGTCGCAAATTTGCGACGGAAAATAACTTTCGTCGCCAATTTGCGACGAAAAAATAAATTCGTCGCAAATGTCTGCAACGAATTCAAAATTCGTTGCAGAAATTTGCGACGAATTTATTTTCGTGGCAAATTGGCGACGAAAATTATTTTCGTCGCAAATATTTGCGACGAATTTTTTTTTCGTCGCCAATTTGCGTTTAAATAATTTCGTCAAGATAATTTAGCGACAATTCTAATTCGCATGCAGATAATTATTTTATTAAAAAAAATAGAAAACAAGTTCTCGTGAACGAGTTTATTTTTAAATATTTTGCAACGAATTCGTGGATTCGTTGCTATTTTGCAACGAATCCGAGAATTCGTTGCTGATTTTGCAACGAATCTGAGAATTCGTTGCAAACTCTTATTTTTAGAAAAAAAAATTAAAAATTCATCGAACCCGATTAAGTGACTTAGAGAGTTCGGAATTAGATGAAACAAGTTCTATTTGTTCGTCTAGTTCCCTGATTATATATATAATTTTAAAAATAAATTTTACCGAAAATATTGCGATATGTGATTTTTTTTAACGTGAATTAGATTTCTTAGACAGACCGATATTCGAAAATTCGCGGATTAAAATATTTTTGACGATGTTTATATAATGAGGAGAACTAGACGAACATATTAGCACTGATTTTATCTCATTCGGAGATCTGTAAGTTAGTTAATGAGTTTCGAGTATTTTATTTAATTTAAAATAAAAAATTATTTACAACGAATCTGTGCTAATTTTGCAACGAATCCATAGATTCGTTGAAAACTCTTAATTTTATAAAAAAAATTTAAAAAATTCATTTAACGATTTTAAAGTTTTTAATTTTTTTTTCAAAAATGATTTGCAACGTTCAAAAATGATTTTAAATTTTAATTTTTTTAATTTAAAAAATTGCAACGAATCTGGATTCGTTGCAATAATTTTGTAACAAATCCGTGGATTCGTCGCAATTTTTTAAATTAAAAAAAAATATTAAAAAAATCAATTAACGTTTTCAAATGTTTAAATTTTTTGTTTTTTTTAAAAGTTTGCAACGAATCTGTGATTCGTTGCAAACTTTTAAAATTTTTCTATTTTTTTTTTAAATTTGCAATGAATCCAGGATTCGTTACAAAATTATTGCAACGAATCCATGATTCGTTGCAATTTTTTTGCAACGAATCGGTGGATTCGTTGCAATTTTTTAAATTAAAAAAAAATATTAAAAAAATCAGTTAACGTTTTCAAATGTTTAAATTTTTTTTTTAAAAGTTTGCAATGAATCTGTGATTCGTTGCAAATTTGCAACGAATCACAGATTCGTTGCAAACTTTTAAAAATTTTCTATTTTTTTTAACTTTACCCGAAATCCTAATTCCCGATGCCCTAATTCCCTTTTCTTCCCCTCGCGTCGCGCCCGACACGATCCGTCGCCGCCGCTCTTCCCTTCGCGTCGCGCCGCAGCCGTCCAGACCTGACAGCCGTCCGTGGCCGCACCGCGGCAGCCCTCCGCCGCCGCAGGCCGCGATGCCGCTTCGGTCGGCCAGACCACCGCCGCCGCCGTCCCATGCCGCGAGCCAGGCCTTCGCGAGGCCGCCGCCCTCGTCCGGCCGCGTGCCCCCCGTGGCCGTGCGGCCGACCTCGCCCGACCGCCGCCGCCCCGAGCCGGCCGGCCGTGAGCCCGGCGGCCGCCGAGCTCGCCGCCGCCCTCGTCCGGTCGCGTGCCCCGCCATGAGCCCGCTCCGACCGCTGGCCCGGCGCCCGCCTCCTGCCCAGCCGGCGCCGCCTCCCTGCCCGGTGCGCCGCGAATAGCCGCCATTGTCAAACACGCCGTGCGTAGCCGCCTCCTGCCGGTGCCGGCGCCCGCCTCCTCGCCATGCGCGCGCGCCTCCACCGCCGCCGACGCGAGCCTCGCCGCCGGTGTCAAACGGTCCGTGTGCCGCGACCACGCGCTTTGCCGCCGTGCCACCGGTTAGGTCTCTGTCAGAAGTCCGTGATCGCCGCTTGAGAGCCGTAAGCGACCCTGTCCAATGGCTCGGAGGCGCGCATGACCACGATGGTATACTATTTTTTTAAATCAGTGTTATTTTTTATATTGAAATTTATATTATTATTAATTTTCTGTGTTGATCTAGAGTGGTATTAGAGTGGTATGGTATAGGTTGCGCCCGATGCATTCTATTTAAAATCATACCATAATCTTGCAGATTTTTATTCAAAATCTAGAGTGGTATGGTATTAGAGTGATATATTATTATTATTTTTCTGTGTTGATATAGGTTGCGCCATGATATTACCATAATCTTGCATATTTTTATGCCTGGGCCCAATTCATTGACACCTTAATGCCATGGTGGTTAGCATAAGATTGTGAGATGCCTTTTTATAACAAAGGATAATGTATACTAAATGCAGTAATACATGGAAACATATTATATGTTTTTTGAAACATTTTGCAAACATGCAACTCATGTAACATATATAATATAAGTTTTCAAGCATGATAAAATTCAAGGATATGACACATAACCATTTCATAAACATTCACATACACCATCAGAATCTGCAACCCATTACAACTATTTTATATTTTTGCCAAACGTTATGCATTCTCGAAATGCAAAATACCTTAATTACATTCAAACTGTGCTATTGATTTGTTGACGTCTATGGTCCTATGCATCCGCAAAATGCTGACAATGACATTCAACAACATGGTTTTGTGTGTGTCCTCTCATCCCCATGAACAAAAATTCTCTTTCCAATTACGTGTTAGTTCTCCTCAATGTTGTTAGTTTGCCAAGGAGGTCACACTATGTTCTGAACTGTTGTCTTTCTTCGTTTTTGTTTAAAGATAGTTAAACATAGTGAATTCATATGTGAACTAACTGTATATTCGTATTATTGTATTTTCTAGGAGTTTATATTAATATAATTGATTGAAAATAGACATAATGCAGCGTGAAAGGAGTTGGATGTATAATAGGAATTTACCTGAACGTCGGGGTTTAACTGATGAATTTATGAGTGGGTTGAAAGAGTTTATAAATTTTGCAGCTAGTAATGTTGAGTTTATGGATGGTAATCAGATAAGGTGTCCGTGCAGAAAGTGTCACAATGGTAGATTTTTACCGTCTAGCAAAGTTTCAGAGCATCTTTGTAGATTTGGATTCGTTGCAAATTACTATAACTGGACATGTCATGGTGAACCATTTATATCTGATGAAGATTATCATAGACACAACACACAAGTCTCTATGGATCAAAGTGATTATAATCAATTAAATCCATATCAGAGGATGATATATGATGTAGCGGGCCCAAATTTGCTTCCCCAATCACAAGGTGCAACTTCAAGTTGTCCTCCAACAGTTGAGCAAATGTTTACTAATGCATCACCCTTGGAAGAGGTACAAGTAACAGATATCGGTCAGAATATGAATAATGAAGCATATCTCAAATTTCAGGAGGTGTTGAGTGCTACAGATGAACCTTTATGGGCTGGTTGTGAGACTCACACTAAACTATCGTTCACCGCAAGACTGTTGAATGTCAAGGCAGAGCATAATGTGTCTGAAGATTGTTTTAATAATTTTGTTCAAGCTTTTGAAGAGGCATTGCCACGCGATCATATACTGCCCAATGATTTGTACAGTATGAAAAAACTGATGAAAGAATTAGGTCTCCCAGTGGAAAGAATTGATGTGTACAGAGATGGTTGTATGTTATATTGGGGAGATGATGCAGATGTAGATGTTTGTAAATTCTGTAATCAAGATAGGTACAAGAGCACTAGTAGGAGGCAGCAACGACGTAAATCATATAGTCAGTTGTTTTATTTGCCTTTAACTCCTAGGTTACAAAGGCTTTATGCATCAAAGACAACTGCTGAACACATGACTTGACATGCAAATCATCGAACAGAAGAGGGACTAATGTGTCATCCATCAGATGCAGAGGTGTGGAAAATTTTTGATAGAACATATCTTGATTTTGCGAAAGAGACTCAAAATATTAGGTTAGGTCTCTGTGCTGACGGATTTGCTCCATTTGGTAAATCAGGAAGACACTATTCTTGTTGGCCAGTTATATTAACTCCGTATAATCTTTCGCCTGGGATGTGCATGAAAACACTGTATATGTTTGTAAAATACCGGAAAAATATATATATATATATATATATATATATATATATATATATATATATATATATATATATATATATATATCCCTTGCTAATTAGGAAATTATCTTGTGGAAATTTTCAGAAATTTATAGAAATTTTCCCGGACTTAAACAAAATTCTATTGGGTTTAATTAATTGAATCTTGGGTTAATTAAACCAAAGGTAAATTGGTTATAGATTAAAATCCAGCCCGTTAGTGAAAAAAATCTGACCCGCTAAACCAATATAACGCAAGCTTTTCCCTTTCCGCTCACGCGACGATTTCTTCTCAGCGGCGTTTCACGACGTGGCGACTTAGCTCGACGCCTTGCGCCACATGAAGCTTGTCTCTTCCCGAGCCCTCTCTACCTCTTCTTCCTAACTCTCGAAGTTCCTTCGTCTCTCCCGTGATCTCTTTCTCTCTCTGTCCTTCGTCTCCATCGCATCCCAACCACTGTCGAGGCTTTGCCGGTAGAGATCCGGCTGTAGGAGAGGAGGCCGACAAGCATCGACGCGGGTGGCCGGGAATTCGGGACGGCAGCAGGTCGATCAGGAGCCGAACTTCTCGCCGAACCGGGAGTTCAATGGGGCTAGGGTCAGCCGGGGTATTGACTTCGTCGGTGAACAGGGGCTCGCTGCCGGAGCTAGGTGAGTCGGTGGTGTTTCCTTCTTCTTCAAGCTTGGATAGGATAGGAAATTCCTGAAATTTGTCTGCGTTGGTTACCGAATTTTTTTTGTTTGGGCAGTGGGTTACAGTGAACAAAGGTTGGCTGCCGGTGGTTGGGGAGTTTGCTGCCGACGGGGTTCAACTTCGGGTAAGCAAGATTAATTGCCTTTTTGTCTGTGAATTTCCTTTCGGTAAAGATTGCTCGGTGGAGAGGGCTGGAGGTGTGGCCGGTTGGTAAGGGTTGTGGTTAGTGTTAGTGATTGCTGAAGTGTTGATATTCGGTGGTAGTGTGGATGAGAATGGTGGAGCGAGGTTGAGGTGAGGTTTGTGTCGAACCATGATTCTATCATGTTTGTATGTTGCAACATGGTGGTTTAGGGTGATTTGGTTGTGTGTCGGCTGTGGTTTAGTGAGAAGGATTGATATGGAGTGGGGTGTTCCAATTAGGGTGTTAGATCCCTAATTGGGTGTGCGATCGTGAACAAGGTTGTGCTTACTGTGAATGATGGTGTTGAGATAGCTGTGAAGTGGAGATAGATGTTTTAGAGGATAGAATTGTGGTTGGTGGTAAACAGGGGTGCTGTCGACTGTAAATTGGGGGTTGTGAATGGCTGTGATGCCCTGTTTATGTCTTGTATCAGAGCTGTGAGGTTACGAGAGGTGTGTGCTTCAGTTCCTAACTCGTAGACGAGGAAAGGATGTGAACATAGGAACGACGTAGTAATTAAGTTGTGTATTTGACGGATACTTGTACTTAATCATAGTTTGCTATTATGTGCAGGTTTGGGATACGAAGCCAGTCCACGGCCGCGAGGATTAATACGAGCTTCTTATCAGGTAGGTAATTTTCTACTGGTCGGGTAGATGTAATGATTTCCAGATTTAGATATAGATATGAACATGTTAGGTGTTCATATTACCTTGATCATGCTCTGTTTATCGTATGCTTGAACTTACCGTTGATATATATGTGTGCTCGATTATTGATAACACATATTCCCTAGCATGATCTAGAAGTTACAGATGTGATGTAAGTAGGTCTAACTGTTTAGTAGGGTGTAGATGTTAGAGTACGGAGGTTGACCTAAATCGTAAATTTGGCAAAAAGGTCCTCTGTGGATAAGTATGGCCCTAGATGTAGGACTTATTCCATACCTGTATGTTGCATATTTATTCACCAATCACGGGTTGTGTGAATGGTCATGTGAGTCATGGACAGTGTGTCGCTACGGACCGATGGTCCTAGCTTGTCATGATCAGATGAGTGACTCTCTACAGGGTAGAGAGTGTACTGATCAATTGGGTGTGACTCTTTGTTGAACAGAGAGTCTAGGGTAGATGTCTGTATGTGAGACAGTACCCTCATGTCATTGCATACATACTGACGACATCGTCTCCCCTTGGGGTTGAGAGAGAGTCGTCAGTCATCCTGCCTCCCGAGTGTTACATCCAGAGGAGTAATCGGTGTGAGGGCATAGCATTTGTTGTGCCGCACTCTACCATTATTGATGATGGTTGACACTTGGAGTGGCCAAAGCAGTTAGGACCCCGCGGCAGAGCGAGCTCTTACGCCATATGCTACTTGATCATACTACCCAACTCGCCACTCGAGAGTGGTGGCGGCTGGAGTCGGGATAGTTGTCATGTCGTGCCACCTAGGCCACACTGGGGTCGTGGTAGCGAGTAGGGGTGAGCAAGCATGACCATGCATGCTGTATTGTCGTATCATACAGTGTTTTGCATATGATTATATATATATACATACCTGCTTGTATATATATATACATGGATGATGGTGATTAGTATACATACAGATACAGTCTATATGTATACTCACTTTGATGATACATTTGTATGTACTATGCCTTTTGCATTTGTTTGTACATATTCATACATGCTATTGCATATTGCTGTATGGTAGTAGGTTAGTACTTGTATACCTATCGCATATTCACAGTGAAACCCTTGACTCAAGTTAAGATATTGTGTTAGTAATATACTTTTATACCCTATGATGTGATTATATGCCCAGGTTGGATCAGGATAGAATAGCCGATTTATCGGTATGTCAAAGATCGCTGATGTTCGCTTATTTAGTATATGCATGCATATCTATTGTTATGCTGATGTATACTTATTGTATGAGTAAATTAGACTGTTGAATGACATGTAATATTGATACATATATTTACATGTTTTCTCTGATTACCTGCTGAGTTTTACTCACCACCTCCGACGGTTTTTCTCACGCCTGTAGCAATGTAGACGCCTTTGTGACGACTTGGAGCTGCGCCGACCGATCCATCCCATCTCCATTTTCCGATGTCTCCCGAGGAGTTCATTTTGTTTTTCTCTCTTATGGCTTGGACTGGTTTATGTGTTATGGATTTTGGTCCTATGTCATGGACCCTTGTTTTGTTATGGACTTTACTTTGTGTCGATGTTTTATGTCCGATTTTAGTACTGTGGTCTTGTCAGGTGGTGTACACCTGTATGTTTTGGTATATTTTGTTGTGGGTATGTGTTTTCCTATTTCCGCTGTGTGTTGATATATATATTTATCTGTTCATTATATTCTGTTGTTGTTGTGGGCCTACGGGCCTTGTATTAACCCGAAATGTTGCCACGTACAGGGGAGATGCCGCCCGTTTGATTTTCGGCATGGTATACTCTCGGGGCGTGACAACTTTTTATTGTAACGACCGGGCCCCTATTGGCGGAATTCGACGACCCCTATTGGTCGACGACCGTCGCCCCTGTTGGCCCGTTGTTACCCACCTGAACTTCTCACCCCTGGAAGTGGGTTTTTGCCTTCCCAAGGATTCGAACTCTAGACCTCCAGGCTAAGTACTAAAGTTTATGAATCTTGGATCACTTGGTTACTAGGATTCATAAACTTTAGTACTTAGCCTGGAGGTCTAGAGTTCGAATCCTGGGGAAGGCAAAAACCCACTTCCACGGGTGGGAAGTCCAGGTGGGTAACGACGGGCCAACAGGCGACGATCGACTAAATCGGGTCACCGCCCGCCAATAGGCGGCCATACAATGTTTTTAACATTGGTTGTGCCTGGCCCAAAAAATCCGAGGAAGTTAATAGATGTTTATATGCAACCATTGATTGCAGAGCTAAAACAACTATGGGATGAAGGTTTTCCTACATACGACGTTCATACTAATCAGATGTTTGTAATGAAGGCTGCTCTTCTTTGGACCATAAATGACTTTCCGGGTTATGGTATGCTATCGTTGAGTAATCGCAGGATCTTGGAATGCCCAATATGTATGGAGAGATCAAAGTCGATTAGATTGAAGCATGGTAAGAAGCCGAGTTATTTTGATTGTCATAGACAATTTTTACCACTAAATCATAATTTCAGAAGGAATAAAGATGAATTCACTAGGAATCGAATTGAAAGAACACCTCCGCCATTGAGATTGACAGGTCAAGATATTTGGTACAGAGTTCTTCACTTTCCATCTGTTATTGAAGAGCCACATGGTACAACTTATGAATATGGAAGCAACCATAAATGAACCAAACGAAGTATATTTTGGGAGTTACCGTATTGGTTTAGTAATTTGATTCATCATAATCTCGATGTTATGCATATTAAGAAGAATATTTTTGATAATCTGATAAATACAGTGATGGATATCACCGGAAAAATAAAAGATAATCTGAATGCAAGAAAAGATATGCGACTCATTTCTAAACGACCCACCCTTGATGTTGATGAAAATAGTAGATGACCAAAACCAAAGGCAGTTTATACATTGAATAAGGAACAGAGATGTATTGTTTGTGAATGGTTGAAGTCATTGAGATTTCCTGATGGGTATGTTTCTAATCTTGGGAGATGTGTCGATATGAAGGAATGCAAATTGATGGGTTTGAAAAGCCATGATCGTCATATATTCATGGAAAGACTAATTCCTATTGCCTTTAAAGAACTCTTACCGAATTTTGTATGGGGTGCCATTACAGAGTTAAGTATATTTCTTCATGATATATGCTCAACAGTTTTGGGATATTCACACATGGAGAAGTTAGAGAGAGACATTCCAATCATTTTGTGCAATTTGGAAAGGATTTTTCCGCCAGCATTTTTTGATTCAATGGAACATCTTTTGGTTCACTTGCCATATGAGGCCAAAGTTGGAGGACCAGTTCATTATCGATGGATGTATCCTTTTGAAAGGTATAATTCGCATATTCTATACTTCGTTATTATTGCATAAAAATGTATAATTTTTTTATATATTCATTTCTAATATAATTTTTTATATTACAATCAGATTATTATATCATTTGAAGAAAAAAGTGAAAAATAAGGCACATGTTGAAGCCTCTATTGTAAATGCATATATTGTGGAGGAAGTAACAACTTTTGCATCATATTATTTTGAGCCTCACGCCTGACCAAAAGACGGAACCGGAAGGAATGATGAAGGTCCCGTCGATCCCAATTTGAATTCATTCTCAATTTTTAATTATCTCGTCACCAAGTGGACTGTAAGCAATGATACTTAATCGATCAAGAATGCGCTGATACATATGTTTTACTTAATTGTCCAGAAGTATCGTCATATTTCGAGTTAGTATATATTTTCTATTTCTTCGTTAAGTGTTAATTTTTTTATGTTATAATTCAATTTTTTATTATAGGATTTTCCAAAACTTATATTCTGAAATCCCGACACGTGAGTTTGATCACTTCTGCGATCAAGAATTTGCACCTTGGTTCAAATCATATGTAAGCAGTTTTAATTACCTCATTTTTGTTTACACATATCTTAGCTTTTAAATAAATATCATTTTCATTTGAGTATAGGTTTATGCTAATCAAACTCACGCTCAAAGAAGAATTGCTAATCCATCTATCATGGGGTCCAAAAGCAATGGTACGCACTTGGCCAGCATATTTCATAAACGGCTATAATTTCCATACTCAAGAATATGGAAATGGAAAGAGTACAATGAATAGTGGAGTATGTGTTAAGTCTTCCAATGATGGAGGTGCAAGCAATGAATTTTATGGTTTGCTGGATGAAATTATAGAGATTGAATATCCTGGTCCAGAAATGCGAGTTATCTTATTTATGTGTCGCTGGTTTGACCCCGTCAGAGGGATGAAGGTGCATCCACAGTATAATTTGGTTGAAATAAATCATAAAAGATTGTATAAGAGATATGAACCATTTATTTTGGCACAACAAGCGATTCAAGTTTTCTATGCTCCATATCCTAGTTTGAGGCGTGACAAAAATGAATGGTGGGCTGTTTGTAAAACAAAAGCACGGAAAAAAATTGAAGAGCGCTGGCAAGACATTGCATATCAACAAGACAAAGTTACAAATATGTTTCATACCGAGGAATATATTATTCCAACGTTACGAGATCCCAGCGGAGTAGTGATAAACGTGGATGCAACTGAAATTGATGATAATGATGAGGAGGAGGAGGGGGAGGAGGAGGAGGGGGACGAGGAGGAAGAGGAGGAGGAGACCGAGGATGAGGAGACTGATGAGGATGAGGAAGATGATAATGAGGACTTTGAATTTTGACGTCTAGGGTAAGTTTTTTTATATATAATTTTAGTTTTAAACTATAATTTTACCAAATTTCTTAGCTCAATTATTTGTTTATATAATGTCTCATTGTTAAATTTATATCTTTTATCTTTGTATGTTGTGTATATTTTGTTCTTATAGGTTATCAGAGGTGACATCATCGTAGCTTCTCGCAGTCTCTCATATCTTCATTATGAATATTGTAAGTTTTTCATGTTCTTCATTAAGCATAAAAGTTTTATTTGCTTTATTCTAATTTTGATTTTGGTTGATAGTTTCGACGTGGTGGCCAGAGACGACAGAGTACTAATCTGCCAGATCGATTCACCTGCACAAGACTATACCTACATGCCCCTCGATCGCCGTTGGACCTTCACATGATCAGCCATCATCTCATTCGCCGGCACGACCTTCCCATTCTGATTCACCTGTACCCGCCAGACACTCCTCTACTGAGAACATCGAAAGTCGACCGTATATTTTTCCGATTGGAGATTCGTAAGTAATATAAATATTATAATTTTTAAACTATCTTAATTATTTATTCAATTTTTTTTCACTTTATCGTAGGTTTGAAAATTCTGTAACTGTTATTCGCGAGATCAATAAAATCGTGAATAACTATTGGAGAGGAGACTCTTTGTCATACTCAAGTACGGCAGGACCTACAAAAGAACTATGGTGGTGCGAGTTTAAGGTATAATTGATTCATTTTATGTATTAAATAAGTGATTATATAATCAATTGTTTTTTTCCATCTCAGCGGACATTTATTTGAGACTCTACTCAAGACTTGGAAGTTAAAAGAATTTTTAAAAAAAATGTGGCGATCATATCCGGCATGTATTGAGTCATGCCAAAAGTACTGGAAAAAAAAAACCAGCCTATGTCACGTCGAAAAATTAGAGTAAAATCTCCGATTATTGGCAATCTGATGAGAGCAAAAAAAGGAGTCAACAGAATAAATTAAATCAAGCATGTAATTCTGGAGACTTATCTGCAACATATGCGGGAGGATCTATAAATATCGAGGAGCATTCACGTAGATTGGTAATTTTTTAATTCTACAATTAGTTTTTAAATTTATTTCAGATTATTATTTTATTTCTAACATTCTTATATTTACTCTAAGGAATTGGGAAAGGAGCCGAAATTTATAGATACTTTCGTTCGCACTTTTCAAAAAAAAGATAAGACTTGGAGTGGAGATAGAGCTAGAGCAATTAAGGTTTGAATTAATCTTTAAACTTACTTTATAACTTTAATTCTGTTAGTTATGTAAATGCTCTGATTAAAATTTTAATTTTGTATAGGAGAGATATGATCAGTTATCCTCATCTCAGAGAATTTCAGGAGATGACGGTGATACTGAGGGATCTGAGCCATCTGTTAGTAATAATTTGGATTTATGGCTTGAGGCGAGTGGAGGATCAAAAGGGGGAAGGATATTAGGTATGGGTTCTCTGAGCAGAATGCATAATGCTCCTCGTAGATCTATTTCTTCTACTCCACCAGCAGTAGCGGCACAGATACATAACTTAACTGAGGAGGTTAGCAATTTGAAAGGCATAATACATGAAAGAGATCAGCAAATTCTAGAAATACAACAACAAAACTCACAAAGGGATCAAGAAATGATAGAAATGCGACGACAACAAGCCTTTCTTATCGGCCAGTTCGAATTTAGTTCTGGTCCAAGTCATATTCCTCCGAGTAATGACGATGATGGTGGCGACGATGATGATATTGTATGCATGTTTGTAATTAGTACTTTTAAAATTTTTTAGTTTATTGAGTTTGTTAATCCTTCATTTTTTTAATTTTTGATTAGTACTTTTTATTTTGCTTTAAACAGGAATGATCGATGAAGTCAATCCTTATGGCGGTTGAAAATGCACATCATTGTAAGTCTTTGCATATTTATTTTCGTGTTAGTATATAGTTTTTTTTTAATGTATGATACTTTTTGTTTGTTTCTTTTCTAATGCAGGTAGAAGAATGTCGGTGATTACTTACCAGATTCTCTTTTCTTTTTTCTTTCGCATGTGTTGAGATCTGTTGTGTGGACATTGTTATTTGGATATCATAACTATGTTGATGTTTGAAATATTGTAGGATATAACTTTTTATTTGGAATGTTGTATTGTTCTTAACTTATTGTGTTACTTTGTATTTATTTGGATATGAAATATTTTTGGATATTATTGAATATTATTTTGTTGTATAAAATGTGTGTGTTTTGTTTGTATTGAATGTATTTATTTGGATATTAGAACTTATTGTATTTTGTTTTGTGTGTGTGAAAATTTGTATATACGATAGAATATTGAAACGGATGAAATCTGTTAAAAAAAATTTTATTTAGCGACAAATTTAGCGACAAAAATACAAATTCGTTGCTAAATTATGAGAATTCTGCGATGACTTCTGTGACGAATTTAATTTTCGTCGCAAATTAGCGACGAATTTAGCAACGAAACCAACCTGCGACAAATTCTGCAACGAATTCTGCGACGAAATTTGCGACGAAAAAAGAATTCATCGCAAAATATGATTTTTTGCGATGAAATTTGCGACGAATTTGTATCAGTTGCAAATTTGCCAACGAAATCATTATTTCGTTGCGAATTTTCTGCGATGAATTTATTTTTTGTCGTAAAGTTTTGCGACGAATTTCTTATTTCGTCGCGAAAATTAGCAACGAAAAGATTAATTTGTCGCAATTTTTTGCGACGAATTAAAAATTTGTCGCAAAAATTTGCGACGAATTAACAATATGCGACGAATTTTTAATTCGTCGCAAATTTTTGCGACGAATTTTTGAATTCTTCGTAACTTCTGAAACAAAATTAGCGACGAAAATTTAAATTCGTCCCTAATTTTCATCGCAAAAATTCATCGCTATTTTTGTCGCTAATATTTGCGACGATTTATCCGCAACAAAAATATTTTTGTCTCTAAATTCGTCGCTAATTTATTTTGCAACGATTTTTTTTTAAAATTCGTCGCTAAATTCGTCGCTAATGCCTATTTTTTTTTGTAGTGTAAGTTCTCGTTGAAATTTCCTTCGTTCATTCCATCACTTTTTTTTTCCATTCACATTTTTCCAACAGTTTTTTCCAATATTGGTAATCTAATATTGGTAAATTTCTGTTTTTGAACTACTTGGTCAACATCTAGGAACTAAATCTCCTAAAGTAATGTTTTTTGGACATCTAGTATCATAACGATCCTTCTCTTTTTTATGTTTCTATGGAGATAACGTGATGGTTAAAATATAATGGAGTTTACGAATAAAGTAAAGATCGATTTCGGAGGAGGTCTAAAGTCTTTTTCTGAATTCAAATGACCTCCATGTATTTTGGTCACCCCATCAAAACTCATAGAGACCTCTGTGATTTATCTCCCTCAGAAGTTACAATGACCTTGAAATAAATCAATAAAAATTATTAGATTGACAGATTCCAACCTTTTTATGGATCTTTTTCTTTTTTGTTGAGGTTGTTCTTGGCCTATTCCAAAGACATTTTACTATTCTCTGAGAAAGCTGCAGCCCATAAGGCGCAAGCAAGGTACTTCAATCTTGCATTACTTTTGAGAGAACTCATTTGAGTATACTAATTCAGGGTTGTTCGTTCGCGGTCGATTTACCCTATTATATTGTATTGATTCGAATTCGATTAAATGATTTAATTATAATTTTGATGTGGATTTGAATATATATATATATATATATATATATATATATATATATATAATCCTTTAGTTTGTTATTGTTAATATTGATAGGTTGTTAATGTATTTGAATTTACTTTATATATAGAGTGTGATTTCTACCGAAGAGAAGAATGAATGAATATCTTTTTTTTTCTCCATCGGTGTCTCTTGGACCCGGAAAAGATTAAACTTTGCGGCTCTTTGACTTCTTTCGATTTCAAATTCTTTCCATGATAATACCTTCGGATCCAAGTATAGATTTACTGTTTTATTTATGTTTATGTTGTTTCATTTCGCTTTATATATTTGGTGTATATTATATGTGATTCATTGAGAGGTCAATTCCATGGTTCCATTGCCAATGCAACTTCCTTTATGACCAGAAACCACTTTGTGGATTGTCCTCACAGGGACGGCGTGATGGTAAGACAGGGGGTTATTTGCAGAATGAGACGGATTCGATTCTGGATGAGGAGTCTAAAATACCCCCTGGCTTCAGATAGATCCCTCCCTGTCTTGTCACCATGTCAAGGGACTTTGTCCCCCCGTGATTTACCTCTCTTTCGCCAGTGCCTTAGGACGGATGACAGGGGGGTCGTTAGTTGGGCAAATTCCCAACTTTTGCAGAAATCACTTCGTGAATTGCCTCTGTAGGTGCGATGTATTGATAAGTCAATGGATAAACTTACACAATGAACAAAGGTCGGATTTGAAAGCAGTCTAAAACTCTACTCCGGTCTTCCGATCTCAAATGATCATCCATTGTCTTACTAATCGTATTCACGGACGTAATCCTTCCATGATTTACTCCCTCTCAATTTTAAATGTAAAATACCGGAAAAAAAATCGGTTGATTAGGAGGATAATCTATGGAATTTTTTCCAGGAATTTTTAGGGTTTTTTCTGGACTAAAAAAGAGATTTCTAAGACCCACTTTGTTTAGAGAGAGTTAGAAGACTTAACGGGTCTGAAATCTAACCCGTTAAACAAACCCGACCCGACCCGTTAAACCTTAACGCCCGATTTCTCTTCCGTTTCTGTGTCGATTCCCGTTCTCCACCGATCCCTATTTCTCTTGAATTCTCTTCTCATACCGACCAATCCTTTTCTCCTCCTCTCCGACGAACAACCCTTCTTCCTGCTCGTTCGTCGCTACCAATCGGCGTGAGCCTGCGTTATTGCCCACACCGGCTTCCTGATCTGTCGAGTTGATCTCGCCTCCCTGCCCTCTGTTTCCTCGCACTGTCGACCTCCGAATCGGGAGGCAGCCGACGACGCCTCCTCGCCGCCGCTCGCTGCGCACGCCACCGAGCCGACCCGACTTCGTCACCTACCTAATCTCCTTCCCGTGCTTGCTGCAGTCGCCTCTTTTTTCTCCGCAAGCAAAGGCCAGTCATCGCCGCTCCCTTCTTTCCTTTGCAAACGACCGTCAGCCACAGCCATTTTTTTTCCGCTGCAAGCAGCAACTTTTCCGTGTCCTCGGCGGAGCCCATGGACTTGACGGCCGCTTCATCTTGTATTGATCGGAAGTTGCCCTTTTCGAGTTCTGCCGGAGCTAGGGCAGCAGTAGCAACAGCGGTTATCTTCCGGTGAACGTTGCAACTAGGAGAGAAATATCGTCGGTGGATCCCAAGTGATGGTAAAAATCCTGATTTGCTCTTTCCTTTCAGTCCATTTCGATTCTGGGTGATTGATTGAGGTGGGGTGCCCTGCCGTTGAGTTGGAACTGTGGGTGGCTACCATGTATGGGTAGATACTACTTTGTGGGCTCAAAGAGGTCGGGGCAGGGTGCATCGAATGGTGGATCGAGTTGAGGTAAGGGATTGCATTGACCTATGGTTTTATTGGGTGGTATGCGGCTGAGAGGGAAACTGTCGGCTGTGATTCGGCTGTGGGTGTGTGAAACGAGATGTAAGCACAACTGATCACATTTGGGTATCATGTGTGTTCTGTGAGTGTTGATTATTGGCTGGAAAATGTGGGGAAGGTGAGCTGTGACAGTGAGTTGGAGAGCTCAGTTAGGTGTTGTATAGATTTCTGCATTGATCGGTTGATTCGATTAAGGAAACAGAAATTTATGGGATTAGGAGGTAAAACCTTCAGATGTTGATTAAGTGAATATATTTCTATAGGATGTGCAAATATAATCATGGGACTGATGGAGTGGGTGTTTCAATTAGGCTATAGATCCCTAAATAGGTTGTTAAGTGGCCTAATGTTTGATTTGGATATTGAGGTAAGCTTAGATTGTTTCTAAGTGTTGATGTTGTGTTAGGGAAAGTTTGGTTGGGTGTATCGACCGAGGATGAAGGTAGATATGAGGTTACGAGAGATGTGTGCTCGAGTTCCTAACTCGTAGACGAGGAAAGGATGTGAACATAGGAACGACGTAGTAATTAAGTTGTGTATTTGTCGGATACTTGCACTTAATCATAATGTTTGATATTTGTAGGATGTGGATACGAGATGTCGGATGTGAAGACGGACAATGTAGTCTACATAACAGGTAGGTAATTTCCTACTGATCGGGTAGATGTAATGATTTTCAGATTTAGACATAGATATGAACCTTAGGTGTTCATATTACCTTGATCATGCTCTGTTTATCGTATGCTTGAACTTACCGTTGATATATATGTGTGCTCGATTATTGATAACACATATTCCCTAGCATGATCTAGAAGTTACAGATGTGATGTAAGTAGGTCTAACTGTTTAGTAGGGTGTAGATGTTAGAGTACGGAGATTGACCTAAATTGTAAATTTAGCAAAAAGGTCCTCTGTGGATAAGTATGACCCTAGATGTAGGACTTATTCCATACCTGTATGTTGCACATTTATTCACCAACCACGGGTTGTGTGAATGGTCATGAGAGTCGTGGACAGTGTGTCGCTACGGACCGTTGGTCCTAGCTTGTCCTGATTAGATGAGTGACTCTCTACAGATGATAGAGTGTACGATCAATGGGTGGTGTGACTCTTTGTTGAACAGAGAGTCTAGGGTAGATGTTACGTATGTGAGACAAGACCCTCATGTCATTGCATGTATACATCGACGACATCGTCTCCCTTGGGGTTGAGAGAGTCGTCATCATCTCGCCCGTTACTTCGAGGAGTGTGAGGGCATAGCATTTGTTGTGCCGCACTCTACCATTATCGACGATGGTTGTTGGAGTTGCGCGTTGTCTTGCGCGTGGCACTCGACCGCTCATCGGGCGGTCGATGAGTGGCCCAGCTAGGACCCCGCTATGTAGCGAGCTCTTTACGCTCATATGCTACTTGATCATACTACCCAACTTTCGGTCACTCGAGAGTGGTGGCGGAGTCGGGATAGTTGTCATGTCGTGCCACCTAGGCAACACCGGGGTCGTGGTAGCGTAGTAGGGGTGAGGTGCATGACCATGCATCTTTGCATTGCCAGTATCATACACGGTGTTTTGCATATGGTTATATATATATATATAATCGCTGTATATATATATATATATATATATGGATGATGGTGATTGGTATACATACTGAATCTGATCTATATGTATACTCACTTTGATGATGCATTTGTATGTACTATACCTGTTGCATTTGTTTGTACATATTCATACATGCTATTGCATATTCCTGTATGGTAGGTAGGTTGATATTTGTATACCTATCGGATATTCACAGTGATACCCTTGACTCAGGTTAGGATATTGTGTTAGTACTATACTGTTATACCCTATGATGTGATTATATGCCCAGGTTGGATCAGGATAGAGTAGCTGACTGTCAGGTATGTCAGCATCGTTGATGTTCAGTTTATTTAGTATATGCATGCATATCTATAGTTATGCTGATGTATACTTGTTGCAGTAGATTAAGCTGTTGAATGACATGTAATATTGATACATATATTTACATGTTTTCTCACGATTCTCTTTGAATTTTACTCACCACCTCGGCCACAGGTTTTTACTCGCCAGTGCGGTAAACGACCGTGGCGACTTGGGCTGACGACCAATCCATCTCATCTCCGTTTTCCAAGTCTCCCGAGGAGTTTGTTTTCTTATGGCTTGGACTTGTTTATTGTGTTTTGGATTTTGGTCCTATGTCATGGACCTTAGTTTATATTTGGACTTCGTCTTTATGTTGTGGACGTTATTTTGGTGTTGATGTTTTTGTACGGTTTTAGTACTATGGTCTTGTCAGGTGGAGTACACCTGTATATTATATTTTTGTTATGTATGTTATGGGTATGCACTCTTTATTTTCGCTGCTATTATTTGTTATGTATATATATTGTTGTTGTTGTGGGCCTACGGGCCTTGTATTAACCCGAAATGTTGCCACGTACAGGGAAGATGCCGTTCGTTTGATTTTCGGCTCGACATGCTCTTGGGGCGTGACAACGCTCCTCTTGGCGGAATTCGACGACCCCTATTGGTCGACGACCGTCGCCCCTGTTGGCCCGTCGTTACTCACCTGTTCTTCCCACCCCTGGAAGTGGGTTTTTGCCTTCCCCAGGATTCGAACTCTAGACCTCCAGGCTAAGTGCTAAAGTTTATGAATCCTGGTAACTAAGTGATCCTAGGCACCACATCAAAACTCAGATGACCTCCACGTATTTTGGGCACCACATCAAAACTCATAGAGACCTCTGTAATTTATCTCCCTCAGAAGTTACAATGACCATGAAATAAATCAATAAAAATTATTAGATTGACATATTCCAACCTTTTTATGGATCTTTTTCTTTTTTGCTAAGGTTGTTCTTGGTCTATTCCAAAGACATTTTACTATTCTCTGAGAAAGCTGCAGCCCATAAGGCGCAAGCAAGTAAGGTACTTCAATCTTGCATTACTTTTGAGAGAACTCATTTGAGTATACTAATTCAGGGTTGTTCGTTCGCGGTCGATTTACCCTATTATATTGTATTGATTCGAATTCGATTAAATAATTTAATTATAATTTTGATGTGGATTTGAATATATATATATATATATATAATCCTTTAGTTTGTTATTGTTAATATTGATAGGTTGTTAATGTATTTGAATTTACTTTATATATAGAGTGTGATTTCTACCGAAGAGAAGAATGAATGAATATCTTTTTTTTTCTCCATCGGTGTCTCTTGGACCCGGAAAAGATTAAACTTTGCGGCTCTTTGACTTCTTTCGATTTCAAATTCTTTCCATGATAATACCTTCGGATCCAAGTATAGATTTACTGTTTTATTTATGTTTATGTTGTTTCGTTTCGCTTTATATATTTGGTGTATATTAGATGATAAGATTTTATATTCAGGTTGTTTTATTTTTATTTTTTGAATTCATATGCGAATATGTGATTCATTGAGAGGTCAATTCCATGGTTCCATTGCCAATGCAACTTCCTTTATGACCAGAAACCACTTTGTGGATTGTCCTCACAGGGACGGCGTGATGGTAAGACAGGGGGTTGTTTGCAGAATGGGCAGGATTTGATTCCGGATGAGGAGTCTAAAATTCCTCCTGGCTTCAGATAGATCCCTCCCTGTCTTGTCACCATGTCAAGGGACTTTGTTCCCCCGTGATTTACCTCTCTTTTGCCAGTGCCTTGGGACGGATGACAGGGGGTCGTTAGTTGGGCAAATTCCCAACTTTTGCAGAAATCACTTCGTGAATTGCCTCTGTAGGTGCGATGTATTGATAAGTCAATGGATAAACTTACACAATGAACAAAGGTCGGATTTGAAAGCAGTCTAAAACTCTACTCCGGTCTTCCGATCTCAAATGATCATCCATTGTCTTATTAATCGTATTTACGGACATAATCCTTCCATGATTTACTCCCTCTCAATTTTAAAGACTGAGAAAAGGACTATTAAATTGACGATTCTAATTTTTTTGCCCGAGAAATCACTTCGGGTCCATTGGCCACCTCAAGCCGCAAAATCTATTCAAATGGAGTCTCTGCGGAGCTGAAAGTGTTGTAGGCAAAATTGAGTACTTTGTTATACTTTTTTGTTTTTTTTTTGGAAAATATATAAACTTGTGGCCTAATTTATTGGGCAGTTCATGTTTTGCCTTATCCATTGGCATATATTGTCTCAATGCAAAATTTGTGTTCTGGATTTGTCTTTTCCATTCGCATATAGATATGTGGCCTAACTATGAGAACAGGTCCGGGCATTGCCCGGGCTTGGTCGGCCTGTTACTGGTCAGCATAAAACATGATCAATGGGTGACCAATAGAGTTGTCTCATTGAATTAGTTTGTTAAATGGATTGAATTAAAATTTTATCAATTTATCATTTAGCAAGTTTAAACGGGTCAATCCGTATGGATTGTGTCAAGAGTGACCAATCCGTGGCGGACTTAAATTGATCCGTAGATTGAGAAAGTTGAAATTTCTTCTTTCGTAAAATATTTCTAATTTATTTGTACATTTATTGGATTAAATGAACTTAATTTAATTTATCACAATTAACTAATAAGAGAACGTCTACTATTGGTCAATTATGCACTATCAACGATGATTGTAGTGTGAATATTTATCGAATTTTGTGACAAAATCATATTTTCATTGCAAAAGTTTGCGACGAAAATCAAATTTCGTGGCAAACTTTTATGACGACAATAAAATTCGATGCAAAAATTTGTGACGAAAATTAAATTTCGTTGTAAAATTTTGTGATGAAAATAAAATTCGTCACAAAATTTTACGACGAAATCATATTTTCATCATAAAGTTTTGCGACGAAATTTGATTTTCGTTATAAAATTTGTGACTAACATATATTTGCATTGCAAAATTTTGCAGCAACTTATTTGCAATGAAAATGGTTTCGTTTCAAATTTCATTGCAATGATGAATTTTGAATCAAAATTCGTTGTAAAATTCTTACATTTTTGTAGTGGTAATATCTTTAGTTGAATTCTTATTATTTTTTAAAATGAAATTAATTTGGTTATGTGTATATGACACTTCAAGATGATATTTTTAGAGAAAGTGACAGGGTAATTTAAGAGAAAATTTTATTTTTTTATGGTCTGTGGATTGGACTGTCTAATCCGCAACTCGTTTTGGATTAGATTAAATTAGGAATTTTTCAATCTGTCGGATGGTAGGTTAACCTACTCCTCTCTACTAAATATTAAATTTACAATGGATTGATCTGTCCCGCTATGATTGACCCAGTTGATAGATCTAATGGCCAATAGCCGAGCTAAATTTTGTATCGTTTAAGTTTGTCCAAGTTAAGTAGGGTTGAATTTAAAATAAAAGAAGTCATTGAAATGGTTATTTGAGATAAGTTTGATTTCTTTTGTATGAGTTTGAGTTTAGTTCAAGTTCAAGCTTGGCTTGAGCTTGATTCGTTTAGATGTTATCGAGTTTATATTTTTTAATATTATTTAATTATGAATGAGCTTCATATTATAAGGTGTTTGTTTAGTTCGAGAGTTATTTTTTATAAATATTTTATTTAGGAATATTGTAAAATACCACAAATAAATTATTGTAAAAATAATAATTTAATCAAGAGAAGTTATTAGTAATTTAATTAAATTAATGAGGGATGATTAGGTTTTAATTAAATTTAATCTAGTTTATGGCTTATAAAGGGGCGGTTTTGTGTTTTCTCCTTGAGCCAGCCGCGATTCCCCTTCTCATTGTTTTTCATCGCGCGACTATATTTTTCCCGAACCATCTCTTTCCCCCGTCGCTCCCTTTTCCCGATCCCAACTTTCCTTCTTCCTCCAAGCTCGCGATCGAGTGTCCTTATCGCTGTTGCTGTGCCGATCGATGTCACCCCATCGCAAGAAGTTGACGACGAAGGCAGCGAGGAAGTCGACCCCTAGTGACCGGCGGCGTAAAGAAGCCCCATCGCCGGCAGCGAGCACCTCCAGCAACCGTCGACAGCTTCCGAGGAGATCTCGAGACCGAGAGGGAGAATCAGGCCGCCTCTACACCGCTCGCCGATCCATCTCCGCCACCGCGATTTCCTCTTCGCTGCCGCCTGCATCCATCGGGGAAGGGCTCCGCGGGGGGGGTGTTCTCTCCTTCCTTGTCCAGATCTCTAATGAAGCCGGGTGTTTCTTCTTCCGGCACCACCGTAGTTCGGATCCATGTAGGGATTGGCAGCATCAAACGGAGCAATAGCAGTTTGATAGCCTATAGCGTATCGACCGCCGTTGCCATTCCTCGCTAGCCACGGTTCTCTCCTCCATCGCCGCCTATATCCACCACAAGCTCATATTATTGTGAGATTGGTCTCGCGATGTGCCCTCCTCCAGTTTCGAGCGATCGCCAGAATTTCTTCCCTCTGTGGTTGGTGCCGTGTCGGCAGACATCGCTGATCTGTTCTCTTCGTCTTCAGCCAGCGGTTCCTGAGCTTCGTTTGACGAGCTTTGCCCTGCCTTTGTTGTCGCTGACCTGTCACACCCACAGATCCACTGCCGAGTTGGATCGCTTGATTGAGGCAAGTCTCGAGGGAGCTGGAGGAGAAGATGATTTGCTTTCCCAATCTATTTCCCAAATCCAGCATAGGGTGGCAGTAAGCTATTGATCGTTTACGAGCACAACCGCTGTAGTCACTGTTGGTCGGAGTTATGCTGGGATAATTCTGGACAAGCAGATTGGGGTTGTTTCGTCATTCCGAAGAGGTAAGCTTTGATCTAATAATGATATAGTTGGAGAACAATCATATTTGTTTGCGATCATTAATATAGTGGTGTTAATTGTAGATTTACATATCGTATTTTTGGGCAATTGAGTAGATTTGATGAGGATCAAGAAGTCGAGCAAATGAAAGCTAGCCTTGGTAAGTGAGCTTTGGTTGTTCATAGTTGTGTATCATATTAATTTAGTAAATTGATTTGAATATGTTATTATTGGATTATGTTGGTGGTTAGTGGAGACTAGAGTTATTTTGATTCTACGGTTTCAGGACTTCGATTCGAGGCAGGTTTGCGGACGTGAATACAATCAGCCGAACTACAAATCAGGTGGGTAATTTCCTACCTGGTCCGGGTAGTTGTATTTCATTCAGATTTAGTCATTGATATGAGCATGTTAGGTGTTCATATTACCTTGACCCTGTTCTTTTTATCGTATGCTTGATCCTTTTCCGTTGGCTATTAACTCTATTGCTGATATCATGTTTATTTTACCATGATTAGGAGTTATACATATAGGTGATGCAAGTAACTTAGAATTTGTTTAAGTTAAGTGCAAATGGTAAAGTCCGGATGACAACCTGATTGTATATTGGGCAAAAAGGTCATCCGTAGGTAGATAATGTCTTTAACCTAGGGTTAGTTCTAGTACCCTTAGGTTGTATGTTACCACCGAACATGTGTTGTGTAAATGGTCAGAGGAATGATACTTAGGGTATCGCTACGGACCGGTGGTCCTAGCTTGTTATAATCAGATGAGTACGACTCTCTACAGGATAGAGAGTGCGTCGAGTAGATTAGTATGACTCTCTAAGGATAGAGAGTATTATGATCAGTTGATTAGGTATGACTCTGCATGTGATAGAGAGTCTATGGTGGATGTCGTATGTGAGACATTGCATTCATGCATTTACATGCCTTTGGCGTGAGGTCTCCCTTGTGGTTGAGAGTGGCGATCATCCACTCCTCGGTTACTCATAGGAGGAGTAACCGGTGTGAGGGCAGAGCATTGAGGTGCCGCACTCTACCACTATAGACGGTGGTAGTTGGATTTGCGTGCCATAATCCTGCGTGTGTGGTACTCGACCACTCATGGGTAGTGACTGTCGGAGTGACCAACAGCAGGGACCCCCATCGTGTAGCTTGCTCTTTACGCTTATATGCTACTCGATCATACTGCCCACTCGGCCACTCGAGAGTAGTGGTTGGTGTTGAGTTGGGACAGTTGTCATGCTCGAGCCACCGAGGCCACACTGGGGTCGTGGTAGCTTTAGGGTGAGCCGACATGACCATGCATGCTGCATTGCCGACTGATGGCTGGGGAAGGCATCAGTACTTAGCCTGGAGGTCTAGAGTTCGAATTCTGGGGAAGGCAAAAACCCACTTCCAGGGGTGGGAAGTCCAGGTGAGTAACGACGGGCCAACAGGGGCGACGGTCGTCGACCAATAGGGGTCGTCGAATTCCGCCAACAGGGGCGACGATCGTCGACCAATAGGGGTCGCCGAATTCCGCCAACAGGGGCCCGGTCGTTACAGATGCGATGTAAGTAGGTAATTTCCTACTGGTCGGGTAGATGTAATGATTTTCAGATTTAGACATAGATATGAACCTTAGGTGTTCATATTACCTTGACCATGCATGTTGCATTGCCGTATCATACGTTGTTTTGCATATGATTATATATATATACATAACTGCTTGTATATATATATATATATATATATGGATGATGGTGATTAGTATACATACAGATACAGTCTATATGTATACTCACTTTGATGATGCATTTGTATGTACTATGCCTGTTGCATTTGTTTGTATATATTCATACATGCTATTGCATATTCCTATATGGTAGTAGGTTGATATTTGTATACCTATCGGATATTCACAGTGATACCCTTGACTCATGTTAGGATATTGTGTTAGTACTATACTGTTATACCCTATGATGTGATTATATGCCCAGATTGGATCAGGATAGAGTAGTATGATGCCGGTATGTTCATTTATTTAGTATATGCATGCATATCTATAGTTATCTTGATGTATACTTGTTGTATGCAGTAGATTAAATCGTTGAATGACATGTAATATTGATACATATATTTACATGTTTTCTCACGATTACTGCTGAGTTTTACTCACCACCTCCGACCCTGGGTTTTTACGTCGCCTGCAGTAGAACTTCATGACGACTTGAGTGTCTTGCCGATCCATCCCATCTCTGTTTTTCGAGTCTCCCGAGGAGTTCGTTTTTGGTTATGTATGGACTTGTTTATGTGTTATGGATTTTGGTCCTATGTCATGGACCCTTGTTTTGTTATGGACTTTGTCGTGATGTCGTCGTTTTATTTATGATTTTATTACTGTGGACTTGTCAGGTGATGTACACCTGCATATTTTGTTATCTATGTTGTGGGTATGGGGGTTTTCATTTCCGCTGCTATTAGTATGTTATATTATGTTGTTGTTGTGGGCCTACGGGCCTTGTATTAACCCGAAATGTTGCCACGTACAGGGGAGATGCCGTCCGTTTGATTTTCGGCTCGGCATGCTCTCGGGGCGTGACAATTTTATTGGTATCAGAGCCCAAGGTTCTGCGATGCCATACAATATTGTGATTTTGTTTTTGAGTCTTGGATTCTCGGGAGTCGGTATATTTTTCGGTTTTGGTTTTTGTGAGATGGGATTGACAGCGGCATAAGCTCCGAGCAACACGAAGTAAGTATTCCTGATAATTTATACTTTAGTTAGATGCTTATCTAGACTTGTTCAACAGGTGAATACTGTCAGAGTTATGCCACCTGTTCAGACTCGTGGTCGAGGCCGTCCATCCAGCGGCGGCGAGAGGGAGGGGCGAGATCTTTGTTGAGGCCCAGGCACGCTACTCAAGCACCACCTCAGCAAAACCCTATTGGTGATTCGGAGCCTCAGAATCCGGATACACCACTGACTACGCCAGAGCCCACAGAGTCCAGTAGGCTCAATGATAAGTCACGGATACTCGTGTTAGCACGATCAGCCAAGGAGAAGTTCACCTTGTTCCGAGGGGAGTCCGACCCATGGATTGCCCGATCTTGGCTGGAAAATATGGAAGACACCTTCGAGTATATGAACTGCACAGATGTGGAGAAGGTGAGTCTTGCTGCATATCATCTCAGAGATCAGGCTGTCACTTGATGGAAATTGCAGAAGACTCTATCCGGGGAGCGCATGATTACTTGGGCCAGCTTTCGAGACGCTTTCTGGAGGCAGTACTTTCCTTCGGTGTTTTCTACAGCTCGTCGTCAGGAATTTCTGATCACTTGGTTACCAGGATTCATAAACTTTAGTACTTAGCCTGGAGGTCTAGAGTTCGAATCCTGGGGAAGGCAAAAACCCACTTCCAGGAGTGAGAAGACCAGGTGAGTAACGACAGGCCAACAGGGGCGACGGTCGTCGACCAATAGGGGTCGCCGAATTCCGCCAATAGGGTCCGGGTCGTTACAAATATGATTCATAAATTTTATTCATGATGCATGAATATTATTATTAGTTTACAATCTTTATTCATGAATATTAATTGAATTGAATAAGTGTGTTCATTTAATTTAATAATTTTTTTAAACTTTTAAATTTAATTGAACTTTTACATATTGAGTGAACATAACAATTTTTTATCTCCACGGAGATGACGTGATAGTTAAAGCACAACGATACTTACAGAAGTGACATGGGTCGATACCAAAGAAGGTCTAAAATTTTTTCCTGGATTCAGATGACCTTCACGTGTCTTGGTTACCACGTCAAGGCTCATAGGACCCTCTGTGATTTAACTCTCTCACAATGATCGTGAGACAGATCGATGGAGACCGTTAGGTTGACGGATTCCAATCTTTTGTGGAACATAATAAGTTTTTACAAAGTCAAACATTAAATTTGCTTATGAACTCTATTATAAATGTTTAGTGGTCATCGGAAAAAAAAATTATTTATATTATGAAACAGATTTTGAAATTTATATTATTTTACATACCTAGTTGATAAAGAAATCATTAATAATATAATTATTTTACATATATTAATTTCTCTTTACTTTCTTTTCGATGGATCATTATGTTGTTGTACTCGGTGATTGTCGTCGGGGTGGATGCAATTTGATATCAGATCGTCGAGGCTAGTATTCAACACTATCTCCTTAAAACGATATTGTTGGGGATCTCGTGACCGCTAGAGGGGGTGAATAGCGTGTATGACGTAGATGGAGGAATTCTTTCGCGTGCTTGCTACAATTGTATTAGTACGCAGCAGAAATAATAGAAATACAATACAAATAACAACAAGCACAATAACAAGACAAAGATATAAAGTGGTTCGTAACCGAATGGTTCCTACTCCACGAATCGAGATCAAACGAGCTCTAGCGATGCGACCACACCCCACTAATCAAATAGACTCCTTCTCGACAACAAGTCGGAGGTGGAGAAACCTCGTACAATGTATTACGACAGTAATGAATACAAATACAAGCTAATACAAGTAAACTACACAAATACAAGTAAAGAAACACTTTATAATTTTGAGCTTGGATGCTTGCTTTGTGGTTGCTTGAATTGTACTTGGAGACCCTGATTTGCAGCAACAAATAGCCCCAAAACTCCTCAAGAACCGGGTGCAAATCCCTCCTCCACGAGCTCCCTTTAAAGCTACTCCTTGGGCTGGATTTTTCCTAGCAGTCGACTGATCGGGACCATCAGTCGACTGCCCCTGTAGCCGTTGTCTCACAATGACATGATCCACGTTGGATAAGTCCAACGGATGCCCCATCAGTCGACTGATCATGCCCAACAGTCGACTGATGCACAGGTAGTCGAGTCGTTGGTCGAGCCTGCCTCGCATTTGTGGCGTTTACTCAACCTTAGTCGAGTCCAGTCGAGGCACCGCCTCGACTGACGCCTTACAGTTTTGGCCGCTAGCTGAAGGCAGTCGAGGCGCAAGTCGAGGCACCCTTTCATATGTGGCCACTGCTGAACCATAGTCACTCACATCAGTCGACTGATAATGATATCAGTCGACTGATAACCTCATCCATGAGATTTTAACCTCAAGTATGGTGCCCCCATACTTGCTAGACCACCCTTAGCCTAGACCTAAGCCTTCTAGTCACCTCCGTCAGCCTCACGCCTATCGGATCCCTTTAAGTCATCCATGACTTGTTCATTCATACGCTAGCCTTCAGGTGCTTCCATCGGCTATTGTCATGCTAACGGTGTCTATACCGCCAAGACACATTGGGCTTACGCTGCCAAGACTTCCGCTTGGACTTTACGTCGCCAACCATTGGACTTATGCTGCCAAGACTTTCACTTAGACTTTACACCGCCAATATTCCTCTTGAACTTCTCAAATGCCAAGACTCAAGCTTGGACTTTCCCTTGCCAACCCATGTTGGACTTTCCATGCCAAGACCTATGCTTGGACTTTCCTTGCCAACCTATGTTGGACTTTTCCTTGCCAAGACCCATGCTCGGACTTTACATGCAAAGTACTCAAGACTTGGACTTTCCATGCTAAGTACCCATGACTTGGTCTTTACCATGACAATCACATTGTCATATGTTTTTGTCGAACATCAAAATATCACTCGAGTCAAACTCAAGTCCGGTCAATCGTGACCTGGGCCGATTGCACCAACAATCTCTCCCTTTTTGATGTTTGATAAAAATGCCCTTGAGTTAGACCCCTAACTCAAATTCCCTTACCAATTATCCTAAATTGGTAATTTTTACCTTTCTCCCCCTTTTTGACTAACATCAAAAAGGTTCTCTCCAAGGAGGTCAATGTCTCATATCCCAATGAGATCTTACAATCTCCCCCTTAGTCTAAAAATATCTAGGATGCCTACAATCTTCCTAGTGATAAGTCTCATACCACTTAAGAGAGACAATCCTATAAACTCTTCCAATTTCCAAATTGGGTACTCATATTCCCATTAATTCTCCTCTTCAAGAGGAAAAACACATCCATCATCCCATGATGGATAACTCCCCCTAAAGGCTTGCTCCCCCTTGACCATTCACTAACAATGTCCTTGGAAAATCCCTAAGCCAATGAGAACTCTAAACCATCAAAAATAAGGTTCAAAGTTCAACATTGAACTTTCTCACACCTTAAATTTGATACATCACCCTAACAACTCTCCTAATTCATATCCAATGGATTTTCACCCTTTCTAATGCTTCCCAAATCATATCCTAGGGTTAGGAGTGGTTAGGAAACCTTACCATAGCTGAAAATGGGGTAAACAATATTTGTTTTCCCGAAATCAATCTGGCAGTCGACTGGTTCAGTTAATAGTCGATTGAACTATACATCAGTCGACTGAAAAAGGCTTCCAGTCAAGTGAAGACATCTCTAGTCGAGGCACCGCCTCGACTGGTTTCTAATTTTGTCAAAATGACAATTTCAGACCATCTTTAGAAATGCATAAATGATTTTAGAAAATTCAAAAAATCATGAAATTTTGACCACACATTACTTATTCCACACACTATAGGGGAAAAATATTTGAAAAATAATATACCCACAAAATAGTGAGATTTATACAAAGTTCAAAAGTGAAAAAAAAACTTCAATATTTGAGCTCACTTTGTATCAACATCATCAATGGTGATTGCTATCAAAAGATAGACTCCACTAAAGTTTTTCAAAATGATTTAAAAAAGTTTTTAAAATCTTATATTGGATCATGTTCCTTGGGCTCAATGTACATGACTTGAACATAAGCTTTCTCAATAATCCATTACTAATATAAGATGAGTTTGAGTTCATCTAGATACAAAAACTATGCACCTTGAACTTAACTCAAATCCTAGCATCTCACATGTATCTAGGGTGTATAAATACACATACATGTCAATGTAATGTGAGATGTGGGTTTTGTTCTCCTAAACTAGGGTTTCATGCATTTTCTAGGGCAACCCTACTTGATTTCCTTATATATGAGACTTCAAGTTATGTCATAGTCCTTAAATCAATTCTAATCAAATTAAATGCATGAATAATCATGCCATAAATGATAACATAAATAAACATGGTAAATGATTATGATGTCATGACATATGATAGAATTTAAGCATACATGACATTTTAATCTTAATCCTAAACATGATCATGACATATCAAATGATTAAAAGTAGATATGATGTCATGACATGTTATATGACAATCAAAGCATGACAAATAAAATGTAAAGGTATATAATACCTAAATTTTAATATTAATTGTCATTTGTTATAATTAATCTCATTTTGCCATATTGCTACTAATCCCCTAAGTGAGCCAAAAACCCAAAATGACACACTAAGACCTCTAAACCTAACTTGTGCCAATTTGATTGATTTTTCATAATTCCAAAAATATATTGGCGCATCCTAAAATCTTTTAGGATTAAAATTCAAATCTATTTCCAAGGTATCCATAGCCATGAAAATAACCGAAAGTGTCACCTTTACTATGGTTAGGTTAACTACCCATCCATTCAAGGTTGGCACACCTAAACTCATCTAGTGTGAATCAATCACGCTCTTAGGAACCCAATACCTATTGGAGCTCCTTGGGTTTACTAGGTATTCCTTAGGTATAACCTCCCTAGATACCCTCCTAATGACCCTTCTAGGCTTTGAAGCCTTGGTCATTGTGGTCATGTCATGGTTAACCTTAGGGATTGCCTCCCTAGTAACCTTCTTAGTGGTCTCCTAGGTTTCATAGAAATCTTGGCCACTAAACACACACCTTGGTTACCCTTAGGGATGACTTCCCTAGTAACCTTGGTCTTCCTAGACCTAGGTTGTGTTCCATAATCGAATGGAACACTACGATAGGTCTTTTTGGACTTAAGCTTGCCCTTGGATAGTTCTTGTTTTCTAGGTCTTTGACTTTGACTTCTAGACCCTAGGCTTTGACTATTTGACCCTTGCATTTTCTTAAGAGTCTTCTCAAGTTTTTCAAGCCTTGACCTCAAGGCTTGATTTTCTAACTCTAATTGTCCAATTTTTGATTTTTCATCTCTTCTTTGGACATTATTTTCCTAGGCATATGCCTAGTTCATTTAGGATTAAGACCTAGGTGGTTTTCAATTTTCCTAATAGATTCCCTAGGTAAAATTTTTCTAGGGACATTAGTCCCAAATTTCTCTTTATTTGAAATATGATATGATTTTGCACCTAGACTATAAAATCTATTTTTAGCATGCTCTTTATGATAAATAGCAAGATTGCTAATATTATTTCTAGCATGCTTTTGCCTATAACTTAAAGAAGGTACATTAATAAATTTTACCTTAGGGTTATCTTTCAAAGCTCCCCCAACTTGTAATGCTCCCTCTTTATCTTTGATTTCCTTCTTCCTAGGGCATTGACTTCTATAGTGCCCCTTTTGATGGCACTTGAAGCATACTATGAGCTCCTTGCTCTTGATGGTTGAGGCTCCAGTCTCCTTGATCTTTGGCACCGGTGGAGCTTTTTTGACTCTTTTAGGACACTTACTCTTGTAGTGTCCTTGATCCCTACACTCAAAACACATTATATGAATTTTATTTTGAAATGATGTGCTTGAGTTACCTAGGTTGGTAGTCGGTGCCGGAGTGAGTTCTTCTTCTCTCCCGGAGGTGGATGACTCTTCTTCTTGATGCTCTGGAGTGGAAATCCTCTCCTCCCCCTCAATCCTTGAAGTGGAGGCTTCTTCCAATTCTTCTACCTCTTCCACCGATTCCGATCCAGATGTTGATTCCCTATCAACCTTCGAATCCTCACTTTCTTGTGAGGATGAGCTCTCTTCCTCCTCTTCCTTATCTTATTGGAATGAGTGAGGCTCTTCATGGAATTTTGCCAATTTGTTCCATATCTCCTTGGCATCTTTGCAATCTCCTATCTTGATCAAAATATCATTAGGAATTACATTAAGCAAAATACCCATTACCTTATTATTGAGGTTGTAATATCGGAGTTGGTCTTGGCTCCAATTCTTCTTCCTGATTTTTCTTCCTTATTCATCTTTTGGAGTGTCGAAGCCTACTAAGACACTAATCAAATTTTCAAAGTCACACATTAGAAAGTGCATCATTCTACCTTTCCAATACGCGAAATCTTCGTGGTCGAAGGACGGTGGAATGTTGACGTTGTCACCCAATCTTTCTTGGAAATCCATCTTCTTCCCTCTAGTGCGTTTGCTCCCTCGGATGTGAAGTCGGTGAAGAGCGACCCACTCTGATACCAATTATTGGGGATCTCGTGACCGCTATAGGGGGGTGAATAGCGTGTATGACATAGATGGTGGAATTCTTTCGCGTGCTTGCTACAATTGTATTAGTACATAGAGGAAATAATAGAAATACAATACAAATAACAACAAGCACAATCACAAGACAAAGATATAATGTGGTTCGGAACTGAATGGTTCCTACTCCACAGATCGAGCTCAAATGAGCTCTAGTGATGCGACCACACACCACTAATCAAATAGACTTCTTCTCGACAACAAGTTGGAGGTGTTAGTGCAAATAAGAATCATATATCTCCATAATGACATGATATTGTCCACTTTGGGCCTAAACCCTCATGGTTTTTATTTTTGAGCTTTACCCAAAAGGTCTCATACCAATGGAGATATCTTTTCATCTTATAAGCACATGATCTTTTCCATGTCTTACCAATATGGGACTTTGATTGTATTCTCAATACTCTAACAATCCCCCCCCCTCAAACGAAGGACCACATTGACCCCCCTCAAGCCTATCCGTCCTCGAAGGACATCCTCTGCTTGACGTCCGATCCTTAACCCACCAGGACTTCCTGCTAACTGTCTGGTCTTCCTGACCCAGCTGGACTTCCTGCCAGTTGTCCAGCTCTTCTGGCCCAACTGGACTTCCTGTCAGTTGTTTGGTCCTCCCAACCCAACTGGACTTCCTACCTAGTGTCTGGTTCTCTTGATCCGGACATGGGAGCTCAACTTCTTTCGTTCGAGGTTCATGGATTGACATGGACCATGGCTATGATACCAATTGTTAGTGCCTATAAGAATCATATATCTCTATAATAGCATGATATTGTCCACTTTGGGCATAAGCCCTCATGGTTTTTGTTTTTGGGTTTTACCCAAAAGGTCTCATACTAATGGAGATATCTTTTCATCTTATAAGCACATGATCTTTTCCATGTCTTACCAATGTGGAACTTTGATTGTATTCTCAATACTCCAACAGAAGGTGGAGAAATATCGTACAATGTATTGTAGGGATTTTTTATGCAAAATAGCATATGCGCAACGGAAAAATAGGATCCCTTCCAAGTGATCCTTGCGAAAGAAAACCTCATACAAAAAAAATAAATTTCTCTAAAAGAAAAACCTATCTTATAGGAGAATATTACCTTTGTTGCGTGCCCTTTTTAATCCCACTTCTCTTTGGGTTTGTTGGATCTTTTAGCACGTTCAAATGTCCGTGCCTCTATATGTATCCACACGAGCAAGCTCTTGTCTCACAAAAGAAATTAGAAGAGCTCTCCTTTACTTCTTGCTAGAGAAGTCCCTAAAGGAGAGGAAGGTAGGGAAAAAGAGAAAGGAAGAAGAAGACCATTCTTCTTGCTAGCCTATACTCACAAAAGCCACACAACCAAAGCCTCTCACCACTAAGCTCTCTCCAAGCCTCAAGCTTCCACCAAGTTTGGCCGGCCACCCCATGGAGTGTTTTATAGGATTGAAAAAACCTTTCACCTCCTATCACATTCAATGTAATCAATTGCATTGAAAAATAATCACTCCTTGTTTGGCCGGCCACATGTGGAGAAATTCCAAAGGTCAAAACCCTTTGTCTCCTTCCACCTCATAAAGCTTAGGTGGCATGCTTATGTGACATTCATGCATGTTAAATTAATCTTATTAATTCAATAAGCTTATGTTATCATATTGAATTAATCTCATTAAATCAATAAGGTAACATATTGAATTAATCTTATTAAATCAATTAAGCTTAGGCTATCATGATAACATATTTATTTAATCTTATTAAATTAATAAGCTTAGCATATTGAATTAATCTCATTAAATCAATAAGCTAAAATTCTCATTAAGCTTAAAGTCCAAAAACCATTTTGTACTTAAGCTTATTCCCAAATTATTCTAGTCAAACTAGAATGCACTAATTCTTCTAATCATCATGCTCTTTGTGTGTGACCCTATAGGCTCTCATAACGTTGGCAGTGGATCTAAACTCTTTTAGATACACAAGCAATGAGCGACATCTAGCAATACATCATTGCTACCCAAGTTACGAAATAAGTCAAGATCCGACTAACCTTTCCGTGACTACTATAATGTATGATCGTGTCCTTCTATCCTTGATATCAGATTGACCAATGAGGCATAGACCGTGTCATCCTCGATCAATCTATGTGTTTCTTGATCCCTGAGTAAACTAACTCAAACAAATGAGCTCAATATCTCATATTGACTCATTCGAGCATGGCCATGCGTTTTAGTAGTTCTACTCAATCAAGGGGCCCAGAGATATCACTCCCGTCATATGGGAGGGATAGATCCCATCTACATCACTCACATCCCTCCGCATAATTTGTTATATACCCAGTAATCGCCTTTATGGTCCACCCTGTTACGGGTGACGTTTGACGATACCAAAGTACATAACTTCTTATGTAGGGAACCGTAGTGACTTCAGGTTTGAGGACTATTCATACAAATAGTCACATGAGAAAGTTTATGACACTCATATGACGATCCATGAAACATTCTCATGGGGTCGATTCAAAGATATATTCTCTAATATATACCCATGTGTCAACTTGATATCATATATCCATGACTTGTGAGATCAAGTCATCAATCGACCTACATGCTAGTCTTTATGTATTAATATTGCCCTTGCATATTAATACTTGACTAGGAACATTTAGGAAAGTGTTCTCTACAGCCTCTCATAATCAATTCTGCCAATTGATGTGCTGTAGATAAGAACCTTTTTTTCTAGGATATTATTATATTTAATTTAGCTGGCGTAAGCAAGACGTAAATATAATAACCAATCCTTTGCCTTTATAGAATATGATACAAAATGTTCCCTATTCAACCATCACATGATTGGTTCTAGGGCTATAACTAACAATCTCCCACTAGCACTAGTACCAATCACTATAAAATCTAATACCTAGTGACCTAGTGTGACCATCATGCTTCCTTTGTGCCAAAGCCTTGGTCAATGGATCTGTGATGTTAGCTTCTGTCGGTACTCTGCATATCCTCACATCTCCTCTATCGATGATCTCTCGAATAAGATGGAAGCGCCGCAGTATGTGTTTGGTCCGCTGATGTGATCGAGGTTCCTTAGCCTGTGTAATAGCCCCATTGTTGTCACAATAGAGGTCTATTGGATCTGCAATGCTAGGAACTACCCCAAGTTCACTGATGAACTTGCGGAGCCAAACATCCTCCTTTGCTGCATCAGACGTAGCAATATACTCAGCTTCTGTTGTAGAATCAGCAACTGTGTCCTGCTTCGAACTCTTCCAGCTCACAACTCCACCATTCAGGCAAAACACGTATCCCGATTGCGATCTATAGTCATCCTAGCTTGCATCACTGTAACCCTTTACAGTTAGCTCCTCATTGCCTCCAAATATCAGGAAATATTCTTTCGTTCTTCGTAAGTATTTAAGAATATTTTTGACTGCTATCCAGTGACTTTCACCTGGATCCGACTGGTATCTACTCGTCATGCTCAAAGCATACGAGTACACAAAGCATGCATGGCATACATGATAGACCCTATAGCAGATGCATAAGGGATCTTATCCATGCGATCTCTCTCCTCCTTAGAAGAGGGACATTGAGTCTTCGAAAGACTCACACCATGTGATAAAGGCAGAAATCCTTTCTTGGAATTTTGCATAGCAAAACGATCTAGCACTTTATCAATGTATGTACTATGACTTAGGCCAAGTAATCTTTTAGATCTATCTCTATAGATCTTGATGCCTAGAATATAGGCAGCTTCACCTAAGTCTTTCATCGAGAAACAATTCCCTAACCACATCTTCACAGACTGGAGTGAGGGAATATCATTTCCGATGAGAAGTATGTCATCTACATACAAGATAAGAAATACAACTTGTTCTACTATTTCTCTTGTAGACACAAGGTTCATCTTCATTCTTGATGAAACCAAACTCCTTGATTGCATCATCGAATCGAAGATTCCAGCTTCGAGAGGCTTGCTTTAGTCCATAAATGGACCTTTGCAGTTTGCATACCTTTCCAGGATGCTTTGGATCTTCAAAACTCTCAGGCTGTGTCATGTACACATCCTCGAGTAGCTTTCCATTCAGAAAAGCGGTTTTGACATCCATCTGCCAGATCTCATGATCGTGGTAGGCTGCAATAGCAAGTATGATCCGAATGGATTTAAGCATCGCAACTGGTGAAAAGGTTTCATCATAGTCAATACCATAAATTTGTTGGAATCCTTTAGCCACCAATCTACCTTTATAGGTATGCTTATTACCATCCATGTCAGTCTTTACTTTAAAGACCCACTTACACCCAATGGGTTTTACCCCTTCAGGTGGATCAATCAAAGTCCATACTTGGTTAGTGTGCATGGATTCCATTTCGGATCTCATGGCCTCTAGCCATTTCTCGGAATCTGGGCTCATCATAGCTTCTTGATAGGATGTAGGCTCGTCAAGATCGACAAGCAATACATCACCGTTGTCAGTCAAGAAAAAATAATATCTCTCGGGTTGACGACGGATCCTATCAGATCTACGAAGAGGTTGGTCTACTTGAACAGGTGTTTGCTCCACAACTCTTTGGGCAACAATTTCCTCATCCACAACACTTTGTGGTACCTATTCATTTTCCATCGAAGCCTTAGTGTTATCTTCATCTTGAATTTCTTCAAGATGAATTTTACTCCCACTAGTTTTTCTAGAAATAAATTCTCTTTCTAGAAAGACAGCATTTCTGGCAACAAACACCTTGCCAAGTGTGGGATTGTAAAAGTAATATCCCTTAGTTTCCTTGGGATATCCTACAAAATAACACTTATTTGATTTGGGTCCTAGTTTATCTGAGACTTGACGTCTAACATAAGCTTCACAATCCCAAATCTTTATAAAAGACATTTTGGGACTCTTCCCAGTCCATAACGTATATGGTGTCTTTTCTACGGCTTTTGATGGTACGCGATTAAGTGTGAAAGTAGCTGTCTCTAGAGCTAAACCCCAAAAGGAAGTAGGTAGATCAGTCTGGCTCATCATTGATCGTACCATATCTAATAGAGTATGATTTCTCCTCTCAGATACACCATTCCATTGTGGTGTTCCAGGTGGAGTGAGTTGGGATATTATCCCACACTCAGCCAGGTGATCACGAAACTTTTTACTAAGGTATTCACCACCTCGATCTGATCGAAGTAGCTTAATACGCTTACCAAGTTGGTTTTGTACTTCATTCTTGAATTCTTTGAACTTTTCAAAGGATTCTGACTTATGTCTCATCAAATATAAGTAGCCAAATCTACTCATATCATCAATGAAAGTAATAAAGTACTTATAGCCTCCTCTGGCTTCGACATTGAAAGGGGCACATACATCAGTATGTATGAGTCCTAACAAGTCCGTCGCTCTCTCACCATGTCCACTAAATGGAGTTTTAGTCATCTTTTCTAAAAGACAAGATTCGCATACCTCATATGATTCAAAATCAAATGAGTCCAATAATCCATCTTTATGGAGTTGGGATATGCATTTTTCATTTATGTGACCTAGGCGATAGTGCCAGAGATATGTTTGGTTCAAATTATTCGATTTGAACCGTTTGGTATTTACGTTATAAATTGGGTTTTCTAAATCTAGAACATAGAGACCATTCATAAGTGGTGCATTACAATAGAACATTTCATTCAAATAAATGGAACAACATTTGTCCTTTATTATAAAAGAAAAGTTTTTCTTGTCTAAACAAGATACAGAAATTATGTTCTTCGTTAATGCAGGTACATAAAAGCACTCCTCTAGTTCTAAGATAAGCCCAGTGGGCAAAGACAAAGAATATGTTCCTACAGCTACAACAGTAACTTTTGCACCATTTCCTACTCGTAGGTCCACTTTGCCCTTTGCCATTAGTCTACTATTTCTCAGTCCCTGCACATTAGTACAAATGTGAGATGCACATCCGGTATCTAATACCCATGTAGAAGAAATAGATAGATTAACTTCTATAACGTGTATACCTGAGGCAGAAGTCCCACTTCTGTTATTCTTTACTTCCTCAAGGTAGACTTTATAGCCCGCCTTCAAAGGTCCGGCCTCACGCAATGGAAACAATCCCTTCCTTAGGTACTTTACCTTTACCCTTTGAAGTGGATGACTTGCCTTTGGCTTGGGTCTTACCCTTACCTTTGCGCTTACCTTTGCCCTTCTTGACCATTAGTACATTACTAACTTTCGCTTGAGATTCGGTTGGATTCTTAACATCGAGAATCTCAGGCAAAGGCTTATCAATTTCATTCATGTTATAATTCATGATGAATTGATTATATGCTTCCCGCAATGATTGCAGGATAACATCGGTTTCCAATTCTTGGCTCTGGAAAACCTAGTCTTTCAAGGTTCTCAACGCACCCTATCATTTTAAGTACACGTGAGTTCCTACAGGTGTTCCTTCTTGCATCTTGCATGCAAAAAGAGCCTTAGACACTTCAAAATGCTCGTGCCTAGCTTGTCCTTGATATAGTTGTTTCAAATGCTCAACCATACCATAGACATCCATGTTCTCATGTTGCTTCTGAAGCTCAGAGTTCATGGTGGCAAGCATAAGACATGACACATCTAATGCGTCATCTTGATGCTTCTTATAAGCATCCTTTTCAAAGACGAGTGGCCAGGCGGGTGTGTTTCAGGGATAGACTACTCTAGGACATACAATTTACGTTCTTGCTTGAGGATAATCCTCAAGTTCCTATACCAGTCTAGAAAGTTAGCTCCATTGAGCTTGTCTTTCTCAAGGACAGATCGCAAGTTGAGGGGGTGTGTCGTGTTAGATGACATGGTGATCTACAACATTAAAATGCAAAATTAAGTATCATACCTAAGTCATTTAATTAGGCCTTTAATTAAATGAGGCTCTACTAAATTCTCATAGCTTTGATATGAGCTAATCATTGATGTAGGCAAACACATTTTGCTTACATCATTAGCTTCTATTTAGCTATAAATTTATATGGGATAAAGATCCACATCATACTTCGTCTTGAGTTAGCTTTGGCTAATCGCCCAAGACGTAGTATGATTAGGTAGGCAATCTTTTGCCAATTACATCTGATGTAACTCTTTAATAGCTTTGGTTAAGTTTAGATTAGTTTAGTGCTTATTCCTAAACTTCCAGCCGTGGCGAGGCACAGAGGCCTTCTTTGATATCGGAGCAACAACCACTTTCTAAGACAAAGCTGATGTTCGAAAATCACACAAAACTAATTTTTAAAACTTATGTTCCAAGCTAATATATGCCTCTACTTTCTTAATTAATTAAAAAAAACTTAATTAAGTCTTAACCAAGTTTGATAGCGGGACATCACGATTGTCCACTCGCACTCTTCCAAGATAAAATGCATTGCTTTGCTTTGGCAAACCCAACAACAAATGATTGAGGAAGTAGTGAGTACCAAACTTTGGTAGGCATATCGTTTTTGACTTATTAAGAAATAAACTTAAACATGCATCACATACATATTAGCATACATCACATATAAGCTAAATTAACATGCATCACATACATATTAAACTAAGCGTGTCATGGTTATAGCCCTTATTCTACAATCTTCTCAAGCCAATGAAAAGATTGATTGGTCAACCTAGGGATAACATCTTCTCCCAAGTGATTCCTTTTGGTTGTCTTGTGTTGTTGACTACCTCCTTGTAACGTCATCTTCCAATGGACCCTCCATCTTTGTTGTATATTACAAAAGGAGAAATACTCGAGTTACATTCAAGTCTAAAACTAATTTTACAACAAGAATTTTAGGAGAAAGGCACAACACGTAGGTCGTATTAAGAATTACAACACACACATTCACAAACTTTTTGGGACTAGGCCATAACCATGCACCATGTCAATTTTAACTTTTAAAAGACATCGGATATTTTATTATGTTTGAAAAATTGCTAATGCAATTATCAACTCATAATAAAATTTATCCTACTTCATATATATAAAATAGAGAAACTAGAGGAATTTTTTTATACGATCTTCATAAGTGGCTCGATACCATGTAGGGATTTTTATGCAAAATAGCATATGCAACGGAAAATAGGATCCTTCCAAGTGATCCTTATGAAAAAAACCTCGTACAAAAAAAATAAATTTCTCTAAAAGAAAAACCTATCTTATAGGAGAATATTACCTTTGTTGCGTGCCCTTTTTAATCCCGCTTCTCCTTGGGTTTGTTGGATCTTTTAGCGCGTTCAAATGTCCGTGCCTCTATATGTATCCACACGAGCAAGCTCTTGTCTCACAAAAGAAACTAGAAGAGCTCTCCTTTACTTCTTGCTAGAGAAGTCCCTAAAGGAGAAGAAGGTAGGGAAAAAGATAAAGGAAGAAGAAGACCACTCTTCTTGCTAGCCTACACTCACAAAAGCCACACAACCAAAGCCTCTCACCACCAAGCTCTCTCCATGCCTCAAGCTTCCACCAAGTTTGGCCGGCCACCCCATGGAGTGTTTTATAGGATTGAAAAAACCTTTCACCTCCTATCACATTCAATGCAATCAATTGCATTGAAAAATTACACTCCTTGTTTGGCCGTCCACATGTGGAGAAATTCCAAAGGTCAAAACCCTTTGTCTCCTTCCACCTCATCAAGCTTAGGTGGCATGCTTATGTGGCATTCATGCATGTTGAATTAATCTTATTAATTCAATAAGCTTATGTTATCATATTGAATTAATCTCATTAAATCAATAAGGTAACATATTGAATTAATCTTATTAAATCAATTAAGCTTAGACTATCATGATAACATATTTATTTAATCTTATTAAATTAATAAGCTTAGCATATTGAATTAATCTCATTAAATCAATAAGCTAAAATTCTCATTAAGCTTAAAGTCCAAAAACCATTTTGTACTTAAGCTTATTCCCAAATTATTCTAGTCAAACTAGATTGCACTAATTCTTCTAATCATCATGCTCTTTGTGGGTGACCCTATAGGCTCTCATAACGTTGGCAGTGGATCTAAACTCTTTTAGATACACAAACAATGAGCGACATCCAGCAATACATCATTGCTACCCAAGTTACGAAATAAGTCAAGATCCGACTAACCTTTCCGTGACTACTATAATGTATGATCGTGTCCTTCTATCCTTGATATCGACGATAATGAGGCATAGACCGTGTCATCCTCGATCAATCTATGTGTTTCTTGATCCCTGAGTAAACTAACTCAAACAAATGAGCTCAATATCTCATATTGACTCATTCGAGCATGGCCATGCATTTTAGTAGTTCTACTCAATCAAGGGGCCCACAGATATCACTCCCGTCATATGGGAGGGATAGATCTCATCTACATCACTCACATCCCTCCGCATAATTTGTTATATACCCAGTAATCGCCTTTATGGTCCACCACATGTGACGCTGACGATGATACCAAAGTACATAACTCCTTATGTAGGGAACCGTAGTGACTTCAGGTTTGAGGACTATTCATACCAATAGTCACATGAGAAAGTTTATGACACTCATATGACGATCCATGAAACTTTCTCATGGTGGGTCAGTTCAGTATATATTCTCTAATATATACCCATGTGTCAACTTGATATCATATATCCATGACTTGTGAGATCAAGTCATCAATTGACCTACATGCTAGTCTTTATGTATTAATATTGACCTTGCATATTAATACTTGACTAGGAACATTTAGGAAAGTATTCTCTACAGCCTCTCATAATCAATTCTGCCAATTGATGTGCTGTAGATAAGAACCTACTTTTCTAGGGCATTATTATATTTAATTTAGCTGGCACAAGCAAGACGTAAATATAATAACCAATCCTTTGCCTTTATAGAATATGATACAAAATGTTCCCTATTCAACCATCACATGATTGGTTCTAGGGCTATAACTAACATGTATTACAACAGTAATGAACACAAATACAAGCTAATACAAGTAAACTACACAAATACAAATAAAGAAACACTTTACAATTGTGAACTTGGATGCTTGCTTTGTGGTTTCTTGAATTGCACTTGGAGACCCTGATTTGCAACAACAAATCGCCCCAAAACTCCTCAAGAACCGGGTGCAAATCCCTCCTCCACGAGCTCCCTTTAAAGCTGCTCCTTAAGCTGGATTTCGCCTAGCAGTCGACTGATCGGGACCATCAGTCGATTGCCCCTGTAGCCGTTGTCTCACAATGGCACGATCCACGTTGGATAAGTCCAATAGATACACCATCAGTCGACTGATCATGTCCATCAGTCGACTGATGCACAGGTAGTCGAGTCGCTGGTCGAGCCTGCCTCGCGTCTGTGGCCTTTACTCAACCTTAGTCGAGTCCAGTCGAGGCACCGCCTCGATTGGCGCCTTACAATTTTGGCCGCTAGCTGAAGGCAGTCGAGGCGCCGCATCGACTGGGCCTCCAGTTGAGGCGCCAGTCGACCATCTATGGTCGTCGCTCAGTCGTAGTCACTCACATCAGTCGACTGATAACCTCATCCATGAGGTTTTAACCCCAAGTATGGTGCCCCCATACTTGCTAGACCACCCTTAGCCTAGACCTAAGCCTTCTAGCCACCTCCGTTAGCCTCATGCCTATCGGATCCCTCCAAGTCATCCATGACTTGTTCATCCATACGCTAGCCTTCAGGTGCTTCCATCGGCTATTGTCATGCTAACGGTGTCTACACCGCCAAGGCACATTGGGCTTACGCTGCCAAGACTCCCGCTTGGACTTTACGCCGCCAACCATTGGACTTATACTACCAAGACTCCCACTTGGACTTTACGCCGCCAATATTCCCCTTGGACTTCTCAAATGCCAAGACTCAAGCTTGGACTTTCCATGCCAAGACCCATGCTTGGACTTTCCTTGCCAACCTATGTTGGACTTTTCCTTGCCAAGACCCATGCTTGGACTTTACATGCCAAGTACTCAAGACTTGGACTTTCCATGCCAAGTACACATGACTTGGTCTTTACCATGACAATCACATTGTCATATATTTTTGTCGAACATCACAACATCGCTCAAGTCAAACTCAAGTCCGGTCAATCGTGACTTGGGTCGATTGCACCAATAGATATTACTCCACTACAGGTGCTTACGTATAGCAATAATTTGTTTTCCAAGATACAACGACGACGTCTCAAAATAGCAACACTTCAAATTTCGAGACCAACGAACCTTCTCGTAGGATTTTTGGACTCTGGATGTAGAAGATGAGAGGTATTTGAATGAATGGATTGAGTGAAATCCATCATCTAGAGGATTCTATTTATACTGGTGAAGGGATAGAGAAACTATTTGGTTCAACCAAATCTCATCCATTCAATTTAAATAGATGATATAGATTGCATTCCTTTCTAAGAGACACAATGTCTCTTCATTTGGATGCATCTAAGTCTTTCATTTTGAATTTAATAACCAAGATTAAGTCATCCAAAAAGATACTTATGCCCCTTCATTTGAATGAACTGGATTTATCCATCTTAATCCGATGATCTAGATTAAGCCATATTAATTTCTCCTATCTTGATCAAAATATCATTAGGAATTACATTAAGCAAAATACCCATTACCTTATTATTGAGGTTGTAATATCGGAGTTGGTCTTGGCTCCAATTCTTCTTCTTGATTTTTCTTCCTTATTCGTCTTTTGGAGTGTCGAAGCCTACTAAGACACTAATCCAATTTTCAAAGTCACACATTAGAAAGTGCATCATTCTACCTTTCCAATACGCGAAATCTTTGTGGTCAAAGGACGGTGGAATGTTGACGTTGTCACCCAATCTTTCTTGGAAATCCATCTTCTTACCTCTAGTGCGTTTGCTCCCTCGGATGTGAAGTCGGTGAAGAGCGACCCACTCTGATACCAATTATTGGGGATCTCGTGACCGCTAGAGGGGGGTGAATAGCGTGTATGACATAGATGGTGGAATTCTTTCGCGTGCTTGCTACAATTGTATTAGTACATAGAGGAAATAATAGAAATACAATACAAATAACAACAAGCACAATCACAAGACAAAGATATAATGTGGTTCGGAACCGAATGGTTCCTACTCCACAGATCGAGCTCAAACGAGCTCTAGTGATGCGACCACACACCACTAATCAAATAGACTTCTTCTCGACAACAAGTTGGAGGTGTTAGTGCCTATAAGAATCATATATCTCCATAATGACATGATATTGTCCACTTTGGGCCTAAACCCTCATGGTTTTTATTTTTGAGCTTTACCCAAAAGGTCTCATACCAATGGAGATATCTTTTCATCTTACAAGCACATGATCTTTTCCATGTCTTACCAATATGGGACTTTGATTGTATTCTCAATACTCCAACAATCCCCCCCCTCAAACGAAGGACCACATTGACCCCCCTCAAGCCTATCCGTCCTCGAAGGACATCCTCTGCTTGACGTCCGATCCTTAACCCACCAGGACTTCCTGCTAACTGTCTGGTCTTCCTGACCCAGCTGGACTTCCTACCAGTTGTCCAGCCTTCTTCCGCCCAACCGACTTCACTCGCTGCTTGTTGGTCCTCCCAACCCATCTGGACTTCCTTCCTTTTTTCTGGTTCTCTTGATCCGGACATGGGAGCTCAACTTCTTTCGTTCGAGGTTCATGGATTGACATGGACCATGGCTATGATACCAATTGTTAGTGCCTATAAGAATCATATATCTCTATAATAGCATGATATTGTCCACTTTGGGCATAAGCCCTCATGGTTTTTGTTTTTGGGTTTTACCCAAAAGGTCTCATACTAATGGAGATATCTTTTCATCTTATAAGCACATGATCTTTTCCATGTCTTACCAATGTGGAACTTTGATTGTATTCTCAATACTCCAAGTAAGGTGGAGAAATATCGTACAATGTATTGTAGGGATTTTTTATGCAAAATAGCATATACGCAACGGAAAAATAGGATCCCTTCCAAGTGATCCTTGCGAAAGAAAACCTCATACAAAAAAAATAAATTTCTCTAAAAGAAAAACCTATCTTATAGGAGAATATTACCTTTGTTGCGTGCCCTTTTTAATCCCACTTCTCTTTGGGTTTGTTGGATCTTTTAGCACGTTCAAATGTCCGTGCCTCTATATGTATCCACACGAGCAAGCTCTTGTCTCACAAAAGAAACTAGAAGAGCTCTCCTTTACTTCTTGCTAGAGAAGTCCCTAAAGGAGAGGAAGGTAGGGAAAAAGAGAAAGGAAGAAGAAGACCATTCTTCTTGCTAGCCTACACTCACAAAAGCCACACAACCAAAGCCTCTCACCACCAAGCTCTCTCCAAGCCTCAAGCTTCCACCAAGTTTGGCCGGCCACCCCATGGAGTGTTTTATAGGATTGAAAAAACCTTTCACCTCCTATCACATTCAATGCAATCAATTGCATTGAAAAATTACACTCCTTGTTTGGCCGGCCACATGTGGAGAAATTCCAAAGGTCAAAACCCTTTGTCCCCTTCCACCTCATAAAGCTTAGGTGGCATTCTTATGTAGCATTCATGCATGTTAAATTAATCTTATTAATTCAATAAGCTTATGTTATCATATTGAATTAATCTCATTAAATCAATAAGGTAACATATTGAATTAATCTTATTAAATCAATTAAGCTTAGGCTATCATGATAACATATTTATTTAATCTTATTAAATTAATAAGCTTAGCATATTGAATTAATCTCATTAAATCAATAAGCTAAAATTCTCATTAAGCTTAAAGTCCAAAAACCATTTTGTACTTAAGCTTATTCCCAAATTATTCTAGTCAAACTAGAATGCACTAATTCTTCTAATCATCATGTGTGTGACCCTATAGGCTCATAACGTTGGCAGTGGATCTAAACTCTTTTAGATACACAAGCAATGAGCGACATCTAGCAATACATCATTGCTACCCAAGTTACGAAATAAGTCAAGATCCGACTAACCTTTCCGTGACTACTATAATGTATGATCGTGTCCTTCTATCCTTGATATCAGATTGACCAATGAGGCATAGACCGTGTCATCCTCGATCAATCTATGTGTTTCTTGATCCCTGAGTAAACTAACTCAAACAAATGAGCTCAATATTTCATATTGACTCATTCGAGCATGGTCATGCGTTTTAGTAGTTCTACTCAATCAAGGGGCCCACAGATATCACTCTCATCATATGGGAGGGATAGATCTCATCTACATCACTCACATCCCTCCGCATAATTTGTTATATACCCAGTAATCGCCTTTATGGTCCACCCTGTTACGGGTGACGTTTGACGATACCAAAGTACATAACTCCTTATGTAGGGAACCGTAGTGACTTCAGGTTTGAGGACTATTCATACCAATAGTCATATGAGAAAGTTTATGACACTCATATGACGATCCATGAAACTTTCTCATGGCGGGTCAGTTCAGTATATATTCTCTAATATATACCCATGTGTCAACTTGATATCATATATCCATGACTTGTGAGATCAAGTCATCAATTGACCTACATGCTAGTCTTTATGTATTAATATTGCCCTTGCATATTAATACTTGACTAGGAACATTTAGGAAAGTGTTCTCTACAGCCTCTCATAATCAATTCTGCCAATTGATGTGCTGTAGATAAGAACCATTTTTTCTAGGACATTATTATATTTAATTTAGCTGGCATAAGCAAGACGTAAATATAATAACCAATCCTTTGCCTTTATAGAATATGATACAAAATGTTCCCTATTCAACCATCACATGATTGGTTCTAGGGCTATAACTAACAATCTCCCACTAGCACTAGTACCAATCACTATAATATCTAATACCTAGTGACCTAGTGTGACCATCATTCTTCCTTTGTGCCAAAGCCTTGGTCAATGGATCTGTGATGTTAGCTTCTGTCGGTACTCTGCATATCCTCACATCTCCTCTATCGATGATCTCTCGAATGAGATGGAAGCGCCGCAGTATGTGTTTGGTCCGCTGATGTGATCGAGGTTCCTTAGCCTGTGCAATAGCCCCATTATTGTCACAATAGAGGTCTATTGGATCTGCAATGCTAGGAACTACCCCAAGTTCACTGATGAACTCATGAGCCAAACATCCTCCTTGCGCATCGACGATAGCAATATACTCACTGTAGAATCAAGAATTGTGTCCTCGCTCAACTCTTCCACCACAACTCCACCATTCAGCAAAACACGCACTCGACGATCTATAGTCATCCTTGTCTGCTTGGAAGCTCTCATCACCGTAACCCTTACAGCTTAGCTCCTCATTGCCTTCCAAATATCGTGAAATATTCTTTCGCTCTTCGTAAGTATTTAAGAATATTTTTGATCGCTATCCAGGACTTTCACCGATCCGATCGTATCTACTCGTCATGCTCAAAGCATACGAGACGCCGTGACTAGTACAAAGCATGGCGCATATGATAGACCCTATAGCAGATGCATAAGGATCTTATCCATGCGATCTCTCTCCTCCTTAGAAGAGGGACATTGAGTCTTCGAAAGACTCACACCATGTGATAAAGGCAGAAATCCTTTCTTGGAATTTTGCATAGCAAAACGATCTAGCACTTTATCAATGTATGTACTCTGACTTAGGCCAAGTAATATTTTAGATCTATCTCTATAGATCTTGATGCCTAGAATATAGGCAGCTTCACCTAAGTCTTTCATCGAGAAACAATTCCCTAACCACATCTTCACAGACTGGAGTGAGGGAATATCATTTCCAATGAGAAGTATGTCATCTACATACAAGATAAGAAATACAACTGTGCTCCCACTATTTCTCTTGTAGACACAAGGTTCATCTTCATTCTTGATGAAACCAAACTCCTTGATTGCATCATCGAATCGAAGATTCCAGCTTCGAGAGGCTTGCTTTAGTCCATAAATGGACCTTTGCAGTTTGCATACCTTTCCAGGATGCTTTGGATCTTCAAAACTCTCAGGATGTGTCATGTACACATCCTCGAGTAGCTTTCCATTCAGAAAAGCGGTTTTGACATCCATCTGCCAGATCTCATGATCGTGGTAGGCTGCAATAGCAAGTATGATCCGAATGGATTTAAGCATCGCAACTGGTGAAAAGGTTTCATCATAGTCAATACCATAAATTTGTTGGAATCCTTTAGCCACCAATCTACCTTTATAGGTATGCTTATTACCATCCATGTCAGTCTTTACTTTAAAGACCCACTTACACCCAATGGGTTTTACCCCTTCAGGTGGATCAATCAAAGTCCATACTTGGTTAGTGTGCATGGATTCCATTTCGGATCTCATGGCCTCTAGCCATTTCTCGGAATCTGGGCTCATCATAGCTTCTTGATAGGATGTAGGCTCGTCAAGATCGACAAGCAATACATCACCGTCACACCAAGAGAAAAGAATATCTCTGTTGACGGATCCTATCAGATCTACGAAGAGGTTGGTCTACTTGAACAGGTGTTTGCTCCACAACTCTTTGGGCAACAATTTCCTCATCCACAACACTTTGTGGTACCTGTTCATTTTCCATCGAAGCCTTAGTGTTATCTTCATCTTGAATTTCTTCAAGATGAATTTTACTCCCACTAGTTTTTCTAGAAATAAATTCTCTTTCTAGAAAGACAGCATTTCTGGCAACAAACACCTTGCTAAGTGTGGGATTGTAAAAGTAATATCCCTTAGTTTCCTTGGGATATCCTACAAAATAACACTTATTTGATTTGGGTCCTAGTTTATCTGAGACTTGACGTCTAACATAAGCTTCACAATCCCAAATCTTTATAAAAGACATTTTGGGACTCTTCCCAGTCCATAACGTATATGGTGTCTTTTCTACGGCTTTTGATGGGACGCGATTAAGTGTGAAAGCGGCTATCTCTAGAGCTAAACCCCAAAAGGAAGTAGGTAGATCAGTCTGGCTCATCATTGATCGTACCATATCTAATAGAGTACGATTTCTCCTCTCAGATACACCATTCCATTGTGGTGTTCCAGGTGGAGTGAGTTGGGATATTATCCCACACTCACCAGTGATCACGAACTCTTGACTAAGGTATTCACCACCTCGATCCGATCAAGTAGCTTAATACGCTTACCAAGTTGGTTTTGTACTTCATTCTTGAATTCTTTGAACTTTTCAAAGGATTCGACTTATGTCTCATCAAATATAAGTAGCCAAATCTACTCATATCATCGGAAAGTAATAAAGTACTTATAGCCTCCTCTCGCTTCGACATTGAAAGGGGCACATACATCAAGATGTATGAGTCCTAACAAGTCCGCCGCTCTCTCCATGTCCACTAAATGGAGTTTTAGTCATCTTTCCTAAAAGACAAGATTCGTGATACCTCATATGATTCAAAATCAAATGAGTCCAATAATCCATCTTTATGGAGTTGGATATGTGTTTTCATTTATGTGACCTAGGCGATAAAGGTTGCGAGATATGTTTGGTTCAAATTATTCGATTTGAACCGCTTGGTATTTACGTTATAAATTGGGTTTTCTAAATCTAGAACATAGAGACCATTCATAAGTGGTGCATTACAATAGAACATTTCATTCAAATAAATGGAACAACATTTGTCCTTTATTATAAAAGAAAAGTTTTTCTTGTCTAAACAAGATACGTAAATTATGTTCTTTGTTAATGCAGTACATAAAAGCACTCCTCTAGTTCTAAGATAAGCCTGGGCAAAAAGACAAAGAATATGTTCCTACAAACTACAAAAGAACTTTTGCGCCATTTCCTACTCAGAGGTCCACTTCGCCCTTGCCATTAGTCTACTATTTCTCACCTCGCACATTAGTACAAATGTGAGATGCACATCCGATCTAATACCCATGTAGAAGAAATAGATAGATTAACTTCTATAACGTGTATACCGAGGCGTAAGTCCCACTTCTTTCTTCTTTACTTCTCAAGGTAGACTTCATAGCCCGCCTAAAGGTCCGGCCTCACCGCAATGGAAGCAGCCTTCCTTAGGTACTTTACCTTTACCCTTTGAAGTGGATGAATTGGCCTTGCCTTTGGCTTGGGTCTTACCTTGCCTTTGCGCTACCTTTGCCCTTCTTGACCATTAGTACGTACATTAACTTTCTTCTTGAGATTCGGTTCCAGCTTCAACATGCCGAGAATCTCGTGCAAAGGCTTATCAATTTCATTCATGTTATAATTCATGAAATTGATTATATGCTTCCGCAATGATTGCAGGATAACATCGGTTGCCAATTCTGGCCTGTGGAAAACCTAGTCTTCAAGGTTCTCAACGCACTCTATCATTTTAAGGCACGTGAGTTCCTACAGTGTTCCTTCTGCATCTTGCATGCAAAAAGAGCCTTAGACACTTCAAAACGCCGTGCCTAGCTTGTCCTTGATATAGTTGTTTCAAATGCTCAACCATATCATAGGCATCCATGTTCTCATGTTGCTTCAAGCTCGTAGTTCATGGTGGCAAGTATAAGACATGACACATCTAATGCGCTATCTGATGTTTATAAGAAGCATCCTTTTCAGCACGAGTGGCCACAGGGGCGGGTGTTTCAGGGATAGACTACTCTAGGACATACAGTTTACGTTCTTGCTTGAGGATAATCCTCAAGTTCCTATACCAGTCTAGAAAGTTAGCTCCATTGAGCTTGTCTTTCTCAAGGACAGATCGCAAGTTGAGGGGGTGTGTCGTGTTAGATGACATGGTGATCTACAACATTAAAATGCAAAATTAAGTATCATACCTAAGTCATTTAATTAGGCCTTTAATTAAATGAGGCTCCCACTAAATTCTCATAGCTTTGATATGAGCTAATCATTGATGTAGGCAAACACATTTTGCTTACATCATTAGCTTCTATTTAGCTATAAATTTATATGGGATAAAGATCCACATCATACTTCGTCTTGAGTTAGCTTTGGCTAATCGCCCAAGACGTAGTATGATTAGGTAGGCAATCTTTTGCCAATTACATCTGATGTAACTCTTTAATAGCTTTGGTTAAGTATAGATTAGTTTAGTGCTTATTCCTAAACCAGCTTCCAGGTCGTGGCGAGGCACAGAGGCCTTCTTTGATATCGGAGCAACGACCACTTTCTAAGACAAAGCTGATGTTCGGAAATCACACAAAACTAATTTTTAAAACTTATGTTCCAAGCTAATATATGCCTCTACTTTCTTAATTAATTAAAAAAAACTTAATTAAGTCTTAACCAAGTTTGATAGCGGGACATCACGATTGTCCACTCGCACTCTTCCAAGATAAAATGCATTGCTTTGCTTTGGCAAACCCAACAACAAATGATCGAGGAAGTAGTGAGTACCAAACTTTGGTAGGCATATCGTTTTTGACTTATTAAGAAATAAACTTAAACATGCATCACATACATATTAGCATACATCACATATAAGCTAAATTAACATGCATCACATACATATTAAACTAAGCGTGTCATGGTTATGGCCCTTATTCTACAATCTTCTCAAGCCAATGAAAAAATTGATTGGTCAACCTAGGGATAGCATCTTCTCCCAAGTGATTCCTTTTGGTTGTCTTGTGTTGTTGACTACCTTCTTGTAACGTCATCTTCCAATGGACCCTCCATCTTTGTTGTATATTACAAAAGGAGAAATACTCGAGTTACATTCGAGTCTAAAACTAATTTTACAACAAGAATTTTAGGAGAAAGGCACGACACGCAGGTCGTATTAAGAATTACAACACACACATTCATAAACTTTTTGGGACTAGGCCATAACCATGCACCATGTCAATTTTAACTTTTAAAAGACATCGGATATTTTATTATGTTTGAAAAATTGCTAATGCAATTATCAACTCATAATAAAATTTATCCTACTTCTATATCATATATAAAATAGAGAAACCACTGTAGGAATTTTTTTTTATACGATCTTTCGCAAGTGGCTCTGATACCACTGTAGGGATTTTTTATGCAAAATAGCATATGCGCAACGGAAAAATAGGATCCCTTCCCAGTGATCCTTGCGAAAGAAAACCTCGTACAAAAAAAATAAATTTCTCTAAAAGAAAAACCTATCTTATAGGAGAATATTACCTTTGTTGCGTGCCCTTTTTAATCCCGCTTCTCCTTGGGTTTGTTGGATCTTTTAGCACGTTCAAATGTCCGTGCCTCTATATGTATCCACACGAGCAAGCTTTTGTCTCACAAAAGAAACTAGAAGAGCTCTCCTTTACTTCTTGCTAGAGAAGTCCCTAAAGGAGAGGAAGGTAGGGAAAAAGATAAAGGAAGAAGAAGACCACTCTTCTTGCTAGCCTACACTCACAAAAGCCACACAACCAAAGCCTCTCACCACCAAGCTCTCTCCATGCCTCAAGCTTCCACCAAGTTTGGCCGGCCACCCCATGGAGTGTTTTATAGGATTGAAAAAACCTTTCACCTCCTATCACATTCAATGCAATCAATTGCATTGAAAAATTATGTTTGGCCGGCCACATGTGGAGAAATTCCAAAGGTCAAAACCCTTTGTCTCCTTCCACCTCATCAAGCTTATGTGGCATGCTTATGTGGCATTCATGCATGTTGAATTAATCTTATTAATTCAATAAGCTTATGTTATCATATTGAATTAATCTCATTAAATCAATAAGGTAACATATTGAATTAATCTTATTAAATCAATTAAGCTTAGGCTATCATGATAACATATTTATTTAATCTTATTAAATTAATAAGCTTAGCATATTGAATTAATCTCATTAAATCAATAAGCTAAAATTCTCATTAAGCTTGAAGTCCAAAAACCATTTTGTACTTAAGCTTATTCCCAAATTATTCTAGTCAAACTAGATTGCACTAATTCTTCTAATCATCATGCTCTTTGTGTGTGACCCTATAGGCTCTCATAACGTTGGCAGTGGATCTAAACTCTTTTAGATACACAAGCAATGAGCGACATCTAGCAATACATCATTGCTACCCAAGTTACGAAATAAGTCAAGATCCGACTAACATTTCCATGACTACTATAATGTATGATCGTGTCCTTCTATCCTTGATATCAGATTGACCAATGAGGCATAGACCGTGTCATCCTCGATCAATCTATGTGTTTCTTGATCCCTGAGTAAACTAACTCAAACAAATGAGCTCAATATCTCATATTGACTCATTCGAGCATGACCATGCGTTTTAGTAGTTCTACTCAATCAAGGGGCCCATAGATATCACTCCCGTCATATGGGAGGGATAGATCTCATCTACATCACTCACATCCCTCCGCATAATTTGTTATATACCCAGTAATCGCCTTTATGGTCCACCCTGTTACGGGTGACGTTTGACGATACCAAAGTACATAACTCCTTATGTAGGGAACTATAGTGACTTCAGGTTTGAGGACTATTCATACCAATAGTCACATGAGAAAGTTTATGACACTCATATGACGATCCAAGAAACTTTCTCATGGCGGGTCAGTTCAGTATATATTCTCTAATATATACCCATGTGTCAACTTGATATCATATATCCATGACTTGTGAGATCAAGTCATTAATTGACCTACATGCTAGTCTTTATGTATTAATATTGACCTTGCATATTAATACTTGACTAGGAACATTTAGGAAAGTATTCTCTACAGCCTCTCATAATCAATTCTGCCAATTGATGTGCTGTAGATAAGAACCTACTTTTCTAGGGCATTATTATATTTAATTTAGCTGGCACAAGCAAGACGTAAATATAATAACCAATCCTTTGCCTTTATAGAATATGATACAAAATGTTCCCTATTCAACCATCACATGATTGGTTCTAGGGCTATAACTAACATGTATTACAACAGTAATGAACACAAATACAAGCTAATACAAGTAAACTACACAAATACAAATAAAGAAACACTTTACAATTGTGAACTTGGATGCTTGCTTTGTGGTTTCTTGAATTGCACTTGGAGACCCTGATTTGCAACAACAAATCGCCCCAAAACTCCTCAAGAACCGGGTGCAAATCCCTCCTCCACGAGCTCCCTTTAAAGCTGCTCCTTAAGCTGGATTTCGCCTAGCAGTCGACTGATCGGGACCATCAGTCGATTGCCCCTGTAGCCGTTGTCTCACAATGGCACGATCCACGTTGGATAAGTCCAATAGATACACCATCGGATCGATCATGTCCATCGATCGGTGATGCCTGTAATCGAGTCAGCCGGGTCGAGCCTCGCCTCGTCGTGGCCTTTACTCAACCTTAGTCGAGTCGGTCGAGGCACCGCCGATTAGCGCCTCTTACAATTTTGGCCCGCTAGGCGAAGCGTCGAGCGCCCGCGATCGACCGGGCCTCCGATTGGCGCCCGGTCGACCATCTATGGTCGTCGCTCAGTCGTAGTCACTCACATCAGTCGACTGATAACCTCATCCATGAGGTTTTAACCCCAAGTATGGTGCCCCCATACTTGCTAGACCACCCTTAGCCTAGACCTAAGCCTTCTAGTCACCTCCGTTAGCCTCATGCCTATCGGATCCCTCCAAGTCATCCATGACTTGTTCATCCATACGCTAGCCTTCAGGTGCTTCCATCGGCTATTGTCATGCTAACGGTGTCTACACCGCCAAGGCACATTGGGCTTACACTGCCAAGACTCCCGCTTGGACTTTACGCCGCCAACCATTGGACTTATACTACCAAGACTCCCACTTGGACTTTACGCCGCCAATATTCCCCTTGGACTTCTCAAATGCCAAGACTCAAGCTTGGACTTTCCATGCCAAGACCCATGCTTGGACTTTCCTTGCCAACCTATGTTGGACTTTTCCTTGCCAAGACCCATGCTTGGACTTTACATGCCAAGTACTCAAGACTTGGACTTTTCATGCCAAGTACACATGACTTGGTCTTTACCATGACAATCACATTGTCATATATTTTTGTCGAACATCACAACATCGCTCAAGTCAAACTCAAGTCCGGTCAATCGTGACTTGGGTCGATTGCACCAATAGATATTACTCCACTACAGATGCTTACGTATAGCAATAATTTGTTTTCCAAGATACAACGACGACGTCTCAAAATAGCAACACTTCAAATTTCGAGACCAACGAACCTTCTCGTAGGATTTTTGGACTCTGGATGTAGAAGATGAGAGGTATTTGAATGAATGGATTGAGTGAAATTCATCATCTAGAGGATTCTATTTATACTTGTGAAGGGATAGAGGAACTATTTGGTTCAACCAAATCAAATCCATTCAATTTAAATAGATGATATAGATTGCATTCCTTTCTAAGAGACACAATGTCTCTTCATTTGGATGCATCTAAGTCTTTCATTTTGAATTTAATAACCAAGATTAAGTCATCCAAAAAGATACTTATGCCCCTTCATTTGAATGAACTGGATTTATCCATCTTAATCCGATGATCTAGATTAAGCCATATTAATTTCTCCTATCTTGATCAAAATATCATTAGGAATTACATTAAGCAAAATACCCATTACCTTATTATTGAGGTTGTAATATCGGAGTTGGTCTTGGCTCCAATTCTTCTTCTTGATTTTTCTTCCTTATTCGTCTTTTGGAGTGTCGAAGCCTACTAAGACACTAATCCAATTTTCAAAGTCACACATTAGAAAGTGCATCATTCTACCTTTCCAATACGCGAAATCTTCGTGGTCAAAGGACGGTGGAATGTTGACGTTGTCACCCAATCTTTCTTGGAAATCCATCTTCTTACCTCTAGTGCGTTTGCTCCCTCGGATGTGAAGTCGGTGAAGAGCGACCCACTCTGATACCAATTATTGGGGATCTCGTGACCGCTAGAGGGGGGTGAATAGCGTGTATGACATAGATGGTGGAATTCTTTCGCGTGCTTGCTACAATTGTATTAGTGCATAGAGGAAATAATAGAAATACAATACAAATAACAACAAGCACAATCACAAGACAAAGATATAATGTGGTTCGGAACCGAATGGTTCCTACTCCACAGATCGAGCTCAAACGAGCTCTAGTGATGCGACCACACACCACTAATCAAATAGACTTCTTCTCGACAACAAGTTGGAGGTGTTAGTGCCTATAAGAATCATATATCTCCATAATGACATGATATTGTCCACTTTGGGCCTAAACCCTCATGGTTTTTATTTTTGAGCTTTACCCAAAAGGTCTCATACCAATGGAGATATCTTTTCATCTTATAAGCACATGATCTTTTCCATGTCTTACCAATATGGGACTTTGATTGTATTCTCAATACTCCAACAATCCCCCCCCTCAAACGAAGGACCACATTGACCCCCCTCAAGCCTATCCGTCCTCGAAGGACATCCTGCCTTGACGTCAGATCCTTAACCCACAGGACTTCACCGCTGGCATCTGTCTTCTGACCCGGTGGACTTCCTGCCAGTTGTCCAGCTCTTCTGGCCCAACTGGACTTCCTGTCAGTTGTTTGGTCCTCCCAACCCAACTGGACTTCCTACCTAGTGTCTGGTTCTCTTGATCCGGACATGGGAGCTCAACTTCTTTAGTTCGAGGTTCATGGATTGACATGGACCATGGCTATGATATCAATTGTTAGTGCCTATAAGAATCATATATCTCTATAATAGCATGATATTGTCCACTTTGGGCATAAGCCCTCATGGTTTTTGTTTTTGGGTTTTACCCAAAAGGTCTCATACTAATGGAGATATCTTTTCATCTTATAAGCACATGATCTTTTCCATGTCTTACCAATGTGGAACTTTGATTGTATTCTCAATACTCCAACAGAAGGTGGAGAAATATCGTACAATGTATTGTAGGGATTTTTTATGCAAAATAGCATATGCGCAACGGAAAAATAGGATCCCTTCCAAGTGATCCTTGCGAAAGAAAACCTCGTACAAAAAAAATAAATTTCTCTAAAAGAAAAACCTATCTTATAGGAGAATATTACCTTTGTTGCGTGCCCTTTTTAATCCCACTTCTCTTTGGGTTTGTTGGATCTTTTAGCACGTTCAAATGTCCGTGCCTCTATATGTATCCACACGAGCAAGCTCTTGTCTCACAAAAGAAACTAGAAGAGCTCTCCTTTACTTCTTGCTAGAGAAGTCCCTAAAGGAGAGGAAGGTAGGGAAAAAGAGAAAGGAAGAAGAAGACCATTCTTCTTGCTAGCCTACACTCACAAAAGCCACACAACCAAAGCCTCTCACCACCAAGCTCTCTCCAAGCCTCAAGCTTCCACCAAGTTTGGCCGGCCACCCCATGGAGTGTTTTATAGGATTGAAAAAACCTTTCACCTCCTATCACATTCAATGCAATCAATTGCATTGAAAAATAATTGTTTGGCCGGCCACATGTGGAGAAATTCCAAAGGTCAAAACCCTTTGTCTCCTTCCACCTCATAAAGCTTAGGTGGCATTCTTATGTGGCATTCATGCATGTTAAATTAATCTTATTAATTCAATAAGCTTATGTTATCATATTGAATTAATCTCATTAAATCAATAAGGTAACATATTGAATTAATCTTATTAAATCAATTAAACTTAGGCTATCATGATAACATATTTATTTAATCTTATTAAATTAATAAGCTTAACATATTGAATTAATCTCATTAAATCAATAAGCTAAAATTCTCATTAAGCTTAAAGTCCAAAAACCATTTTGTACTTAAGCTTATTCCCAAATTATTCTAGTCAAACTAGAATGCACTAATTCTTCTAATCATCATGCTCTTTGTGTGTGACCCTATAGGCTCTCATAACGTTGGCAGTGGATCTAAACTCTTTTAGATACACAAGCAATGAGCGACATCTAGCAATACATCATTGCTACCCAAGTTACGAAATAAGTCAAGATCCGACTAACCTTTCCGTGACTACTATAATGTATGATCGTGTCCTTCTATCCTTGATATCAGATTGACCAATGAGGCATAGACCGTGTCATCCTCGATCAATCTATGTGTTTCTTGATCCCTGAGTAAACTAACTCAAACAAATGAGCTCAATATCTCATATTGACTCATTCGAGCATGGTCATGCGTTTTAGTAGTTCTACTCAATCAAGGGGCCCACAGATATCACTCCCGTCATATGGGAGGGATAGATCTCATCTACATCACTCACATCCCTCCGCATAATTTGTTATATACCCAGTAATCGCCTTTATGGTCCACCCTGTTACGGGTGACGTTTGACGATACCAAAGTACATAACTCCTTATGTAGGGAACCGTAGTGACTTCAGGTTTGAGGACTATTCATACCAATAGTCACATGAGAAAGTTTATGACACTCATATGACGATCCATGAAACTTTCTCATGGCGGGTCAGTTCAGTATATATTCTCTAATATATACCCATGTGTCAACTTGATATCATATATCCATGACTTGTGAGATCAAGTCCTCAATTGACCTACATGCTAGTCTTTATGTATTAATATTGCCCTTGCATATTAATACTTGACTAGGAACATTTAGGAAAGTGTTCTCTACAGCCTCTCATAATCAATTCTGCCAATTGATGTGCTGTAGATAAGAACCTTTTTTTCTAGGACATTATTATATTTAATTTAGCTGGCATAAGCAAGACGTAAATATAATAACCAATCCTTTGCCTTTATAGAATATGATACAAAATGTTTCCTATTCAACCATCACATGATTGGTTCTAGGGCTATAACTAACAATCTCCCACTAGCACTAGTACCAATCACTATAATATCTAATACCTAGTGACCTAGTGTGACCATCATTCTTCCTTTGTGCCAAAGCCTTGGTCAATGGATCTGTGATGTTAGCTTCTGTCGGTACTCTGCATATCCTCACATCTCCTCTATCGATGATCTCTCGAATGAGATGGAAGCGCCTTGTGATATGTGTTTGGTCATGATGTGATCGAGGTTCCTTAGCCTGTGCAATAGCCCCATTGTTGTCACAATAGAGGTCTATTGGATCTGCAATGCTAGGAACTACCCCAAGTTCACTGATGAACTTGCGGAGCCAAACATCCTCCTTTGTTGCATCAGACGTAGCAATATACTCACTTGTGTAGAATCAAGAATCGTGTCGTCCTGAACTCTTCCGACTCACAACTCCACCATTCGCAAAACACGCATTACCCGATTGCGATTATAGTCATCCTTATGCTTGAAGCTTGCATCACCGTAACCCTTCTGATTAGCTCCTCAGTGCCACCAAATATCAGGAAATATTCTATCGTTCTTCGTAAGTATTTAAGAATATTTTTGGTGCTATCGACTTTCACTGGATCGTGGTATCTACTCGTCATGCTCAAAGCATACCCTATAGCGGATGCATAAGGGATCTTATCCATGCGATCTCTCTCCTCCTTAGAAGAGGGACATTGAGTCTTGAAAGACTCACACCATGTGATAAAGGCGAAATCCTTTCTTGGAATTTTGCATAGCAAAGCGATCTAGCACTTTATCAATGTATGTACTCGACTTAGGCCAAGTAATCTTTTAGATCTATCTCTATAGATCTTGATGCCTAGAATATAGGCAGCTTCACCTAAGTCTTTCATCGAGAAACAATTCCCTAACCACATCTTCACAGACTGGAGTGAGGGAATATCATTTCCGATGAGAAGTATGTCATCTACATACAAGATAAGAAATACAATTGCTCCCACTATTTCTCTTGTAGACACAAGGTTCATCTTCATTCTTGATGAAACCAAACTCCTTGATTGCATCATCGAATCGAAGATTCCACGAGAGGCTTGCTTTAGTCCATAAATGGACCTTTGCGGTTTACATACCTTTCCGAGGATGCTTTGGATCTTCAAAACTCTCGGTGTGTCATGTACACATCCTCGGTAGCTTTCCATTCGAGCGGTTTTGACATCCATCTGCCGGATCTCATGATCGTGGTAGGGTAAATAGCAAGTATGATCCGAATGGATTTAAGCATCGCAACTGGTGAAAAGGTTTCATCATAGTCAATACCATAAATTTGTTGGAATCCTTTAGCCACCAATCTACCTTTATAGGTATGCTTATTACCATCCATGTCAGTCTTTACTTTAAAGACCCACTTACACCCAATGGGTTTTACCCCTTCAGGTGGATCAATCAAAGTCCATACTTGGTTAGTGTACATGGATTCCATTTCGGATCTCATGGCCTCTAGCCATTTCTCGGAATCTGGGCTCATCATAGCTTCTTGATAGAATGTAGGCTCGTCAAGATCGACAAGCAATACATCACCGTTGTCAGTCAAGAGAAAAGAATATCTCTCGGGTTGACGACGGATCCTATCAGATCTACGAAGAGGTTGGTCTACTTGAACAGGTGTTTGCTCCACAACTCTTTGGGCAACAATTTCCTCATCCACAACCCTTTTTGGTACCTGTTCATTTTCCATCGAAGCCTTAGTGTTATCTTCATCTTGAATTTCTTCAAGATGAATTTTACTCCCATTAATTTTTCTAGAAATAAATTCTCTTTCTAGAAAGACAGCATTTCTGGCAACAAACACCTTGCCAAGTGTGGGATTGTAAAAGTAATATCCCTTAGTTTCCTTGGGATATCCTACAAAATAACACTTATTTGATTTGGGTCCTAGTTTATCTGAGACTTGACGTCTAACATAAGCTTCACAACCCCAAATCTTTATAAAAGACATTTTGGGACTCTTCCCAGTCCATAACGTATATGGTGTCTTTTCTACGGCTTTTGATGGGACACGATTAAGTGTGAAAGCGGCTGTCTCTAGAGCTAAACCCCAAAAGGAAGTAGGTAGATCAGTCTGGCTCATCATTGATCGTACCATATCTAATAGAGTACGATTTCTCCTCTCAGATACACCATTCCATTGTGGTGTTCCAGGTGGAGTGAGTTGGGATATTATCCCACACTCAGTCAGGTGATCACGAAACTCTTGACTAAGGTATTCACCACCTCGATCTGATCGAAGTAGCTTAATACGCTTACCAAGTTGGTTTTGTACTTCATTCTTGAATTCTTTGAACTTTTCAAAGGATTCTAACTTATGTCTCATCAAATATAAGTAGCCAAATCTACTCATATCATCAGTGAAAATAATAAAGTACTTATAGCCTCCTCTGGCTTCGACATTGAAAGGGGCACATACATCAGTATGTATGAGTCCTAACAAGTCTGTCGCTCTCTCGTCATATCCACTAAATGGAGTTTTAGTCATCTTTCCTAAAAGACAAGATTCGCATACCTCATATGATTCAAAATCAAATGAGTCCAATAATCCATCTTTATGGAGTTGGGATATGCGTTTTTCATTTATGTGACCTAGGCGACAGTGCCAGAGATATGTTTGGTTCAAATTATTCGATTTGAACCGTTTGGTATTTACGTTATAAATTGGGTTTTCTAAATCTAGAACATAGAGACCATTCATAAGTGGTGCATTACAATAGAACATTTCATTTAAATAAATGGAACAACATTTGTCCTTTATTATAAAAGAAAAGTTTTTCTTGTCTAAACAAAATACAGAAATTATATTCTTCGTTAATGCAGGTACATAAAAGCACTCCTCTAGTTCTAAGATAAGCCCAGTGGGCAAAGACAAAGAATATGTTCCTACACTCTGGCCGAAGAACTTTGCGTCATTGCCTACTCGTAGGTCCACTTCGCCCTTTGCCATTAGTCTACTATTTCTCAGTCCCTGCACATTAGTACAAATGTGAGATGCACATCCGGTATCTAATACCCATGTAGAAGAAATAGATAGATTAACTTCTATAACGTGTATACCTGAGGCAGAAGTCTCACTTCTTTTCTTCTTTACTTCCTCAAGGTAGACTTTGCAGTTCCTTCCGATGTCGATCTCACCGCAATGAAGCAGTCCCCTTCCTTAGGTACTTTACCTTTACCCTTTGAAGTGGATGAATTGGCCTTGCCTTTGGCTTGGGTCTTACCCTTGCCTTTGTGCTTACCTTTGCCCTTCTTGACCATTAGTACGTTACTAACTTTCTGCTTGAGATTCGGTTCAGCAGTTCTTAACATGCTGAGAATCTCAGGCAAAGGCTTATCAATTTCATTCATGTTATAATTCATGACAAATTGATTATATGCTTCCGGCAATGATTGCAGGATAACATCGGTTGCCAATTCTTGGCTCAGTGGAAAACCTAGTCTTTCAAGGTTCTCAACGTACCCTATCATTTTAAGTACGTGAGTTCCTACAGGTGTTCCTTCTTGCATCTTGCATGCAAAAAGAGCCTTAGACACTTCAAAACGCTCGTGCCTAGCTTGTCCTTGATATAGTTGTTTCAAATGCTCAACCATACCATAGGCATCCATGTTCTCATGTTGCTTCTGAAGCTCAGAGTTCATGGTGGCAAGCATAAGACATGACACATCTAATGCGTCATCTTGATGCTTCTTATAAGCATCCTTTTCAAATACGAGTGGCCACAGGGGTGGGTGTTTCAGGGATAGACTGCTCTAGGACATACAGTTTATGTTCTTGCTTGAGGATAATCCTCAAGTTCCTATACCAGTCTAGAAAGTTAGCTCCATTGAGCTTGTCTTTCTCAAGGATAGATCGCAAGTTGAGGGGGTGTGTCGTGTTAGATGACATGGTGATCTACAACATTAAAATGCAAAATTAAGTATCATACCTAAGTCATTTAATTAGGCCTTTAATTAAATGAGGCTCCCACTAAATTCTCATAGCTTTGATATGAGCTAATCATTGATGTAGGCAAACACATTTTGCTTGCATCATTAGCTTCTATTTAGCTATAAATTTATATGGGATAAAGATCCACATCATAATTCGTCTTGAGTTAGCTTTGGCTAATCGCCCAAGACGTAGTATGATTAGGTAGGCAATCTTTTGCCAATTACATCTGATGTAACTCTTTAATAGCTTTGGTTAAGTTTAGATTAGTTTAGTGCTTATTCCTAAACTAGCTTCCAGGCCGTGGCGAGGCACAGAGGCCTTCTTTGATATCGGAGCAACGACCACTTTCTAAGACAAAGCTGATGTTCGGAAATCACACAAAACTAATTTTTAAAACTTATGTTCCAAGCTAATATATGCCTCTACTTTCTTAATTAATTAAAAAAAACTTAATTAAGTCTTAACCAAGTTTGATAGCGGGACATCACGATTGTCCACTCTCACTCTTCCAAGATAAAATGCATTGCTTTGCTTTGGCAAACCCAACAACAAATGATCGAGGAAGTAGTGAGTACCAAACTTTGGTAGGCATATCGTTTTTGACTTATTAAGAAATAAACTTAAACATGCATCACATACATATTAGCATACATCACATATAAGCTAAATTAACATGCATCACATACATATTAAACTAAGCGTGTCATGGTTATGGCCCTTATTCTACAATCTTCTCAAGCCAATGAAAAGATTGATTGGTCAACCTAGGGATAGCATCTTCTCCCAAGTGATTCCTTTTAGTTGTCTTGTGTTGTTAACTACCTCCATGTAACGTCATCTTCCAATGGACCCTCCATCTTTGTTGTATATTACAAAAGGAGAAATACTCGAGTTACATTCGAGTCTAAAACTAATTTTACAACAAGAATTTTAGGAGAAAGGCACGACACGCAGGTCGTATTAAGAATTACAACACACACATTCACAAACTTTTTGGGACTAGGCCATAACCATGCACCATGTCAATTTTAACTTTTAAAAGACATCGGATATTTTATTATGTTTGAAAAATTGCTAATGCAATTATCAACTCATAATAAAATTTATCCTACTTCTATATCATATATAAAATAGAGAAACCACTGTAGGAATTTTTTTTTATACGATCTTTCGCAAGTGGCTCTGATACCACTGTAGGGATTTTTTATGCAAAATAGCATATGCGCAACGGAAAAATAGGATCCCTTCCAAGTGATCCTTGCGAAAGAAAACCTCGTACAAAAAAAATAAATTTCTCTAAAAGAAAAACCTATCTTATAGGAGAATATTACCTTTGTTGCGTGCCCTTTTTAATCCCGCTTCTCCTTGGGTTTGTTGGATCTTTTAGCACGTTCAAATGTCCGTGCCTCTATATGTATCCACACGAGCAAGCTCTTGTCTCACAAAAGAAACTAGAAGAGCTCTCCTTTACTTCTTGCTAGAGAAGTCCCTAAAGGAGAGGAAGGTAGGGAAAAAGATAAAGGAAGAAGAAGACCACTCTTCTTGCTAGCCTACACTCACAAAAGCCACACAACCAAAGCCTCTCACCACCAAGCTCTCTCCATGCCTCAAGCTTCCACCAAGTTTGGCCGGCCACCCCATGGAGTGTTTTATAGGATTGAAAAAACCTTTCACCTCCTATCACATTCAATGCAATCAATTGCATTGAAAAATTACACTCCTTGTTTGGCCGGCCACATGTGGAGAAATTCCAAAGGTCAAAACCCTTTGTCTCCTTCCACCTCATCAAGCTTAGGTGGCATGCTTATGTGGCATTCATGCATGTTGAATTAATCTTATTAATTCAATAAGCTTATGTTATCATATTGAATTAATCTCATTAAATCAATAAGGTAACATATTGAATTAATCTTATTAAATCAATTAAGCTTAGGCTATCATGATAACATATTTATTTAATCTTATTAAATTAATAAGCTTAGCATATTGAATTAATCTCATTAAATCAATAAGCTAAAATTCTCATTAAGCTTAAAGTCCAAAAACCATTTTGTACTTAAGCTTATTCCCAAATTATTCTAGTCAAACTAGATTGCACTAATTCTTCTAATCATCATGCTCTTTGTGTGTGACCCTATAGGCTCTCATAACGTTGGCAGTGGATCTAAACTCTTTTAGATACACAAGCAATGAGCGACATCTAGCAATACATCATTGCTACCCAAGTTACGAAATAAGTCAAGATCCGACTAACATTTCCGTGACTACTATAATGTATGATCGTGTCCTTCTATCCTTGATATCAGATTGACCAATGAGGCATAGACCGTGTCATCCTCGATCAATCTATGTGTTTCTTGATCCCTGAGTAAACTAACTCAAACAAATGAGCTCAATATCTCATATTGACTCATTCGAGCATGACCATGCGTTTTAGTAGTTCTACTCAATCAAGGGGCCCACAGATATCACTCCCGTCATATGGGAGGGATAGATCTCATCTACATCACTCACATCCCTCCGCATAATTTGTTATATACCCAGTAATCGCCTTTATGGTCCACCCTGTTACGGGTGACGTTTGACGATACCAAAGTACATAACTCCTTATGTAGGGAACCGTAGTGACTTCAGGTTTGAGAACTATTCATACCAATAGTCACATGAGAAAGTTTATGACACTCATATGACGATCCATGAAACTTTCTCATGGCGGGTCAGTTCAGTATATATTCTCTAATATATACCCATGTGTCAACTTGATATCATATATCCATGACTTGTGAGATCAAGTCATTAATTGACCTACATGCTAGTCTTTATGTATTAATATTGACCTTGCATATTAATACTTGACTAGGAACATTTAGAAAAGTATTCTCTACAGCCTCTCATAATCAATTCTGCCAATTGATGTGCTGTAGATAAGAACCTACTTTTCTAGGGCATTATTATATTTAATTTAGCTAGCACAAGCAAGACGTAAATATAATAACCAATCCTTTGCCTTTATAGAATATGATACAAAATGTTCCCTATTCAACCATCACATGATTGGTTCTAGGGCTATAACTAACATGTATTACAACAGTAATGAACACAAATACAAGCTAATACAAGTAAACTACACAAATACAAATAAAGAAACACTTTACAATTGTGAACTTGGATGCTTGCTTTGTGGTTTCTTGAATTACTTGAGACCCACGATTTGCAACAACAAATCGCCCCAAAACTCCTCAAGAACCGGGTGCAAATCCCTCCTCCACGAGCTCCCTTTAAAGCTGCTCCTTAAGCTGGATTTCGCCTAGCAGTCGACTGATCGGGACCATCAGTCGATTGCCCCTGTAGCCGTTGTCTCACAATGGCACGATCCACGTTGGATAAGTCCAATAGATACACCATCAGTCGACTGATCATGTCCATCGTGATGCGATGCAGTAATCAGTCGTTGGTTGAGCGCGCGCTCGCGTCGTGGCCTTTACTCAACCTTAGTCGAGTCGGTCGAGGCACCTCGATTGGCGCCACAATTTTGGCCGCTAGAAGGCGCGTCGAGCGCCGCATCGGCCGGGCCTCGGATTGGCGCCCGACCGACCATCATGGTCGGTCGTCGCTATCGTAGTCACTCGCATCGATAACCTCATCCATGAGGTTTTAACCCCAAGTATGGTGCCCCCATACTTGCTAGACCACCCTTAGCCTAGACCTAAGCCTTCTAGCCACCTCCGTTAGCCTCATGCCTATCGGATCCCTCCAAGTCATCCATGACTTGTTCATCCATACGCTAGCCTTCAGGTGCTTCCATCGGCTATTGTCATGCTAACGGTGTCTACACCGCCAAGGCACATTGGGCTTACACTGCCAAGACTCCCGCTTGGACTTTACGCCGCCAACCATTGGACTTATACTACCAAGACTCCCACTTGGACTTTACGCCGCCAATATTCCCCTTGGACTTCTCAAATGCCAAGACTCAAGCTTGGACTTTCCATGCCAAGACCCATGCTTGGACTTTCCTTGCCAACCTATGTTGGACTTTTCCTTGCCAAGACCCATGCTTGGACTTTACATGCCAAGTACTCAAGACTTGCCAAGTACACATGACTTGGTCTTTACCATGACAATCACATTGTCATATATTTTTGTCGAACATCACAACATCGCTCAAGTCAAACTCAAGTCCGGTCAATCGTGACTTGGGTCGATTGCACCAATAGATATTACTCCACTACAGGTGCTTACGTATAGCAATAATTTGTTTTCCAAGATACAACGACGACGTCTCAAAATAGCAACACTTCAAATTTCGAGACCAACGAACCTTCTCGTAGGATTTTTGGACTCTGGATGTAGAAGATGAGAGGTATTTGAATGAATGGATTGAGTGAAATCCATCATCTAGAGGATTCTATTTATACTGGTGAAGGGATAGAGGAACTATTTGGTTCAACCAAATCTCATCCATTCAATTTAAATAGATGATATAGATTGCATTCCTTTCTAAGAGACACAATGTCTCTTCATTTGGATGCATCTAAGTCTTTCATTTTGAATTTAATAACCAAGATTAAGTCATCCAAAAAGATACTTATGCCCCTTCATTTGAATGAACTGGATTTATCCATCTTAATCCGATGATCTAGATTAAGCCATATTAATTTCTCATTTATATAATTGAGAAACTTATTTATTTGATCAATCAATTTTCCAACAATCCCTCACATGAATGAAAATTAATACATATATGAATGCTGACACTTTATATGAGTTTAATCAATAAATCAATGCATCGAGAGAGGTAACTTGTGGCTTTGAACCTTTCATAGTGGAATATTATCGAGCATCCTAGATTGGGCAGTGAACGTGATGTCTCGAACTGCTCAGCTGTTTGTGTATACTAAGACAATAACACCCACACAGAGACTTATCTCACATACTTTTGATTCTCATGGTTGGTTCTGTTTTAGCCATGGACACCATCTTAGATTCATGAGTGTTTTATTGAAGCGGCCTATCTTCACACTCACATTGGTGACACTTCTATCAAGAGTATCCTGCCATACTCCACTTTATAAAGGTATAGAAATCATTAAAAGCATAAGTTTAGCCTTACTACATGTGGTAGGACAGCACATGTTCATCTTAGGATTGGGATAGAGATAATATATCTCGTGTGCTGTAATACAACTTTTGTAACTTCGTTGTCCCATTGAACCAAGATCTTGGGATCTCCAGCCAACAAGGTTGGGTTATCACTACATTCGTTTTAGTTGTATATTTTTAATCTCATTCTTCTCGATGAGCAGTATACTTGATCTCGACTTAACTCATTCGTAAGAGGATCTGTCAAATTATCTTTTGACTTACATAGTCGATTGAAATCACTTCATTCGAGATCAATTGTCTAATGGTATTGTGTCTATAATGTATATGTCGAGACTTACCATTATACATACTACTATGTGCCCTTCCAATCATCGATTGACTATCACAGTGTATAAGTACGACGGACACGAGTTTCGTCCAGTTCGAAATATTTTCCAAGAAATTCCATAGTCATTCAGCTTCTTCACCTGCTTTGTCTAGTGTTATAAACTCGGATTTCATAGTTGACTGAGCAATGCACGACTGCTTAGTGGATTTCTAAGATACCACTCCCCCACCGATCGTGATACATATCCACTAGTGGATTTTGAATCTTTTATATCTGATATCTTCTGTAATGTAATCCGTAGTTCATAATATATTTCAAATATCTAAGAACTCGCATCAGTGCTTTCCAATGGGTGTCGTTTGGATTATTTATAAAATGACTCAGCTTGTTGATCGCACAGGCAATATTCGGACGTGTGAAGTTTGTGAGATACATCAAGCTTCCTATTATCCGAGAATATTCTAATTGTGATATAGTCATATAGGCTTACCTTGGCTTTTTGCTAAGTGTTGACTTAGATCCATAGGTATTTTCACTATAGAGAGATCATATGCATTGAACTTCTTCAACACCGACTCTACATAGTGGGATTGTGTCAAAACTATCCCCTCAGATGTCCTGAGAAATTTAATTCCCAAAATAACATCTACTCGACCCATATCTTTCATATCAAAATTTGTGGTCAACATTTTCTTTGTACTCATGATTATCTCATGATTACTGTCCATTATAAGCATATCGTCTACGTATAGACAGATGATTATATGACCTTTAGGTGTGTCTTTGACATAAATGCATTTTTCACATTCATTTATTTTGAATTCGTTTGACAATATTATTTTGTCAAATTTCTTGTGCCATTGTTTAGGCACTTGTTTAAGTCCGTACAACGACTTAACAAGTCGACACAACTTTTTCTCTTTTCCTGGAGCTACGAACCCTCTGGTTGCTCCATATAGATTTATTCTTCTAACTCACCATTTAAGAATGCAGTCTTAACATCCATTTGATATATTTCAAGGTCATACAATACTGTGATGGCTATCAGCACTCGTATGGACGTAATCCTTGTCACTGATGTGTAGGTATCAAAATAATCAAGGCCTTCCTTTTGCTTGTACCCTTTGGCTACAAGTCTGGCCTTATATTTGTCAATCGATCCATCAACTTTATACTTGCATTTTAGTATCCACTTACAACCTAATGGTTTAGAACTAGAAGGAAGGTCCACTAATTCCCAAGTATGGTTATTCATGATGGACTCAATTTCACTATTAACAACTTCTTTCCACAATGGGGCGTTGGGACTAGAGAGAGCTTCGCTTAATGTTCTTGGATCAGTTTTTGACATAAAAGTCATGAAGTCCGGCCCGAACGATTTTTCAACTCTAGCTTGTTTACTCCGACATGGCTCTTCGCTTTGATAGTCAATAGTCCTTTTACAACAACTGAGTTCAGAAACGTCATTTTTGTTAGAACTTCCTTTGCTATCACTTTGAATGTTTTCCTTATTATTTGGGAATACTTTTTCAAAGAATATCGCATTCTAAGTTCTATGGTTGTTCCCATATGAATATCAGGAATGTCTGACTTGTGAACTATGAAACGATATGCACTACTATTTTGGGCATATCCGACAAATATTGCATCGAATGTTTTAGGTATGATCTTTATTTGCTTTGGATTGGGTACTTCGACCTTTGCCAAGCACCCCCACACTTTCAAGTATTTGTATAATGGCTTGCGGTCTTTCTATAGTTCATATGGTGTTTTATCGTTTTTTTTTGTGAGGGATTTTATTGAGAATGTGATTTGCAATTATATAGCTTCCTCCCACAAGTTCTAGGGTAAGTCTGAATTTATCATCAAGGTATTCATCATTTCTTTTAGTGTCTGATTTTTATGTTCAGCAACACCATTCGATTGAGGTGAGTAAGGCGTCATTGTCTTATGGATAATGTCAGGTTCTGAATAAAACTCATCAAATGGTGCACCATATTCTCCACCTCTATCGCTATGAATTATTTAATTTGTTTATCAAGTTGATTCTCAACTTTTGTTTTATAAGTTCTGAAAGCCTCTAAGGCTTCGTCTTTACTTCTTAAAAGAAAGACATAATAAAACGTTGTACAATCATCGATAAAAGTAATAAAATACTTTTTACCTCCTCTAGTTTGCACGAATTTTAAGTCACAAATCACTATGTATTAACTCTAGATGAGTCATTGACCTTTCCATCGAATGAAAGGGTAGTCTTGTCATTTTTGCTTATACACACACTTCACATTTGTGTGTTTTGTCAACATTGATGTTTGGTAATAAATTTAATTTGACGAGATATTTCAGAGTATTATTATTGACATGTCCAAGTCGATCATGCCATAAATTAAAACACTCAACAACATAGTTGGAAGCTTTTATTTTATTACCATCGAATTCACGGTGTACAGACATTATAATCATTTTGAACAAATTATGTTCCAAGTACCCCTTACCTATGAAGATACCATTCTTCGTAAGTACAAAGTTGTTTGACTAGAACACTAGTCTAAAATCGGCTTTAACAAGTGCCGATCTAGAAACTAGATTCTTCCTGATGTCGGGAACATAGAGCACATCAATGAGCGTTAGTTCCTTCCCAAATGTCATTTTCAGAATAACTTTCTCGAGTCTGACAATCAACAATGTCGTGGAATTTTCCATATAGAGCTTTCTTCTATCGGAGTATACTTTGAGAACATTGCCTTATCAGAATAGATATGACGTGTTGCTCCAATATTGATCCACCACTACTTCGGGTTGTCCACCATCATGTTGGCTTCAAACACGACCATAGTGAGATCCAATTTCGTGTCGTCAGAAGTTGCGACCTGGTTCGCAGTATCCTTCTGACCCTTGATTTCTTCGGGCGTCTGCAATCTTTGGGCATGTGTCATGGCTTTCTGCAGTTGTAGCATGAGCTCTTGAATTTCTTGCCTTGAGCCTTCTTTTTGGATTGTTTCGGCTTCTTGTATTTTAGTTCAGCCAGGTTAGACATCTCGTCGACAACCCGCTTCGTTCCTCTAGAGTCGGATAACTTTCGATTATCTTCCTCTATTTGTAGCCTCAAGATCAGGTCTTCAAGTCTCATCTCCTTTTTCTTGTGCTTGAGGTAATTTTTGAAATCCTTCCATGACGGAGGGAGTTTCTCGATTACCACAGCTACTTTGAACGACTCATTCAGCTTCATGCCTTCGACATCTAGATCTGCAGTATCAGTTGTATGTCTTGGACTTGAGATGTCACACTCTTGGAATCTACCATTTTGAAATCCAAAAATTGGTCGACGATGAATTTCTTAAATTCGTCGTTTTCTGTTTTGTATTTCTTTTCAAGCGATTCCCACAAAAATTTTGTTGTCTTCATCGGACTATACACGTTATACAACGGATTGTCCAATGTGTTGAGAATGTAGTTGCGGCACAGGAAATCTCCATGCAACCACGCATCGCAAGCAGCCTTACTATTGAAATCACCTTCCTTAGCAGCTGGCGGGTCTTCATGCAAAACTCATATGAGATTTAGCGTCGTCAGATAGAACAGCATCTTCTGCTGCCATCGTTTGAAGTCGGCTCCGTTGAACTTCTCCGGCTTCTCTCGGGGTAGAACGATGGTCGAGACGTCGTTGATTACAACCATAGCAGTTTACACCAATATCATTTTAAGCTTTTTGTTGTACTCAGTGATTACCGTTGGGGAGGATGCAAACTGATATCAGATCGTCAAGGCTAGTGTTCAACACTACCTCTTTAAAACGATATTTCTCCACAACAGGTGCTTACAGATAGTAGCAATTCGTTTACCAAGATACAACGACGACGTCTCGAAATAGCAACACTTCAAATTTTGAGACCAACGAACCTTCTCGTAGGCTTTTTGGACTATGGATGTAGAAGATGGGAGGTATTTGAATGAATGGATTGAGTGAATTCCATCGTATAGAGGATTCTATTTATACTTGTGAAGGGATAGAGGAACCTCTTGGTTCAATCAAATCTCATCCATTAAATTTAAATGGATAATCTAGATTGTATTCCTTCCCAAGTGATACAATGTCTCTTCATTTGGATGCATCTAAATCTTTCATTTTGAATTTAATGACTAAGATTAAGTCATCCAAAAAGATACTTATATCTCTTCATTTGAATGAATCGGATTTATCCATCTTAATCCGATGATCTAGCTAGATTAAAATATATTAATTTTTCATTCATATAATTGACAAACTTATTTATTTGATTAATCAATTTTTCAACACATTATTATATTTTTTATTATAAGCAGAGAAAGAACTTGCATATATGCATAAATTTTTTAATATGAGCGTGGCATTAGTTATAATAATAATAATTATTTGTATCGCTTATAATAATAATAACAGATGAATTATATTTGATTAGTAACTTTAAATTACTTTAATTTAATTTTATTTTTTTAAGATCATTATTATCTAACATGAGGGTATCATCCACTTTTAGTAAGACTTTTACAAACTGAAATAGACATATAAAAATAAAAAAAGAACTTATTTATATAAGTTTTTATTTAATCAAATAAAAAAGCATTATTGATTTAATTAATTTGACTTAGCTCCTAAATTAATTAATTTAAAATATACATTGTGTATAAAGTTGTGCAAATATTTTTTTTTCTTTTACAAGTTGACTCTCCCTTTTAAAATTGAAGTCAAAGCAACCTTTTCATCTCTTTGATGAGGTTTTTCAAAATCATCATCTCTTTGAAGTTAAACTCCTTTTTTTAATCCATTTTAATTTCTTAATTGGTAGCGTTTAATTTCTTAATCATCCTAATCCCATAGACCACAAGTATTATAATTATACTTAATTATTTGCATTAGACTTGCTTCTTAATTCTAACTACCTTAGGGTTTAAGGTTAATTTATAAACAATAAACATCCTAAAAATGCAATTGATTTTAATCTACTTCATTAGACGATGTTATATAGTAACTAATCATTCATAAACTGTAATTGATATACTTCTCAAGAAATTATATTCTAGACGAAGTAATTAATTTTTTTTAGAGATTCATAGTAATTTTCTCTTGATTGTATTAGGATTTTGATACTTTAAAAAATTAGAATTTTTTTTCAATGCTTAGTAAATTCAAATTTATAATAGTGTTGGATTGAAAAATGGTATCCTAAAGTTTAATTGAAGAATATAATTACATTGAAATTCAACTATCCTAAATTAATATTTAAATATTCTTCACTCTAAAATATAATTCAACTATCAAAAATCAATGTTTTATATTTTTTTTAATATTTGGCCCCTCAAAATAGCTATTCCAAAGAGCCAACATAAACTCACCCCTCTAACTCATAAGTTATATGGCCCCATTTATCTTTATTTATTTGTCTTATTTTCGCCATATCAATTTTTAATCTATAATAAAATTTAAAGTCAATGTGATTAATAAAAATGTTTCCTTTATTATTTTTAAAACTAAAAGTTGATGTGCTTAATATAAATAATTATATCTGAAATTAAAAATCACTTTTTTATTTTTAAAAAAAAAATAATTGTAGACATATTTTACCCACAAATAAAAAATTAATCAAATGAAATAAAACTTTATATTGTTGGTGCAAGAATGCCTCAAGTATTATTTAATTTTGATGTTTAGATAATCATTTATAGTTAGGTAATATTTGTAATCTAATATGGATGATTAGTTTCAGGTATAAAGAAAGTCCAAGTATAAAGACTTGACAAAGAAAATCCAAGGGTGAAGTCTTGACAAGAAAAGTCTAAGATTAGGACTTGGCGCCATAAGACCAAGTGTGTAGTCTTGGCAGTGTAAGCCCAAGTGAATCTTGGCAAAGAAGTCCAAGGATGAGACTTTGGCAGTATAAAGTCCAAGTGTGTAGTTTTGGCAGTATAAGTCCAAATGAATCTTCGCAAAGGAAGACCCTAAAGAATGATGAAATTGAAGGAAACTTTTGAAAACAAGCGCAAGGATGAAAGAGTCACGGATTCGGAGGGATCTTGAAGATGCAAGACTGATGGAGAAGCTTGAAGATGTTAGTCTAGCCTTAGAGTTAGGGTTCAAGTATGCGAGACTCATAATTGAAGTGTACCAGTCGACTGATCTCGGGTGTTCGACACTCGAGGGTCCAGAAGACTTGAGCAGTCGACTGGGAATAAGGCTCAGCCGACTAGCAATTAATCGATTGATGGTCGATTGCTAAACTGTGCTTCGGTAGTCGACTTGTGATTTTCACCAACCAACTGCCCACTATCAGTCGATTGGTTTAAGTGGACAAGAGCACAGAAGCCTTCTTAGTCAACTGTTCACTTTAAGCAGTCAACTGTTGGCTTGGACAGTTGACTTTTTTTATGAGCAATCGACTAATCAAGTGGTTGTTGAGTGATGACGATCGCAATTAGGCTTTGTCAGAAGTTGTTGGATGCAGTCAATAGTGGCACCAGTTGACTGTTGGTATTCAATAGTCGACTGACGAAACCCTCAATGAACAAAAATGGGTAAATTCCCGATTCTCTATAAATGGGGAAGATTGGGCACTTGAGTAGGTTATTGTTCTTACACGAAATTCTTGTTCCTTAAGCTCCCAAGTCTTCTCCTTAGTTTCTAAGCTCCAAACCTCTCCTTCTCCTAAGCTCATCTCAATCATCTTGCAAGAAGAAGAGTGTTCATTGTAAAGAATGTTTCTCCACCTTGGTGTTCTCATCAAAAGGAGATTTTAGTGAAGACTTGAAGGAGTGATCCACCTTAAGGATCACCGTGGAGTAGGAGCTTCATCTCCGAACTACGTTACATCCTTGAGTAAGCATTGACATTGTTGTTATTTTCCTTTTAGCTTTCGATTTGTTTTGCTTTCGCTAATATCTTGTATAGGGAAATCGAAAGAGGTTATTCATCCCCCTCTAGCCATCCAAAGATCACCCAACAAGTGGTATCAGAGCTTGGATCGCATCGGAAGATTTAACCATCAACTAGAGCAAGATGACTTTTCAAGAGGGTTATAGCACGACGCGACCACCATTCTTCGACGACAATGACTTTGCCTATTGAAAAGGAAGAATGGAATATTATTTGATGAATGACATTGAAAATTGATTTAGTGTCATAGATGACCACTATCTATAAAGGATTGGACGAGAGAAATAGTAAAGAAAGTTCAAGGAAATGCAAAAAACAACAACAATAATTCAATGCAAGCTTTTAAAGGAGCAATTGAACAAAGTCGGACCATTCAACTCTACCAAAGAGCTTTGGGAGAAGCTCATCGAGCTCGATGGATGATCCAAGGAGTCAAGGAGAACCAAGAGAGACCCATTGATAGGACAACTCCAAATATTTTCTATGAAGACAAATGAGACGGTAAGCCAAATGTGTGGAAGATTTAAGGAGATAGTCAACGGACTTCATGTTATATGTGAGAAGGTAGATAACCGGGACTTGGTAAGGTATATGCTTCAATCATTCCCTATAAGCACCTTATGAGCATCAATGGTAGATACTTATAAGGTCTCTAGAGATCTATCTTTAGTTAAGTTAAATGAATTGTTTTGTAAATTTAAATTACATGAGCAAACTAACGTGTCTTCCAAAGAAAAAGGTCTAGTTTTTTTTTTGTACATAAAATGAAGAAGAAGAAGAAGAAGAAAGAGAAATTGACAGTAGTGTGTGCATCATTGGAGCTCAGCCGTAGAGGAGGAACTGTAGGTTCCGAACCACGTAAAATTATGTCTTGTGTTTGTATTTGGTTTGTGTTGTGTATTTGTATTTATATTTCGCTGTGTACTAACAATTATAGACAAACACGAATATGAACGAACGACGAATCAGAGAAATCGTTATTCATCCCCTCTAGTGCGCACAAATAGATCCCTACATATATATTTCTCAAAGATCATGTAGAACCCTAATCCCAATATTTTAATGTGCTTAAGTCAACGTTAGGCATTCCTTGTGCTCAAATAGTGGACTTTAATTAAAAAAAATTAAACAATTAATGCCGCACTAATTATCTGTTTAGTTAGTTTAATTAATTAAAATTTAATACACTGTCACCTACAAACTTTGTATTAATTCCTCATGTATTTTCATATATTTTTCATCAAGAGAGTTGACAATTTGTTGGAGATCTAATCCGTTGACTTTTAATTAATTGTCCTCGATCTTAACTGTCTAGTTGTCAAGTTGAACTATAGAAGTTTAGCTATAGATTTGCAGGTTTGACCATCGCTAGATTCCGGCAATGACTGATACATTAGGGTTTGGGTTGCATGTCCTGATGCCCTCACGATCTCCCTTATGAAGAAAATAGAATGGTCACGTTAGCAGTCTCCTTCAACTGTCTCTATCAGTAGATGAGGTAAATCAAAATTTCATGTGGCAAATACAAAGGAGGAAGTCGATCGATAGTCCAGGACGATGAAATCTCCAATAATTGACCCCTATCCATTTAAAAGTCATCCTTTTGTACTTATCAACTAGGACTGTCCTGGGGGCTAAATCTCGGGATCTCTCTTATGATTTGTTTGGAAGGAGATGAGGGAAAAGGAGGGAAAGATAAATAAGGAGAGAGAAAATTTTAAACCTTATTTGGAAAGGAGTGAAGAAAGGAAGGGAATGAAAGAGCGGAAGAGTAACTTTTACCCTTCTTTAGAAGGTCTTTTTACACCCCGATTTGGGATGTAAATTTTCTCCCTCCCTTCTCTTCTCTTCCCCTTCCATTAATGAATCTCCTCTCATCCCATTAAAACATACCCTTAGACGGGTGGCACCTTTCCGTGCTCTGTCCAAGCAAACTTAGTTCGTCCCTCCTGACGGTGTAACATATACATTAGAGGATGCAATGAAGCGTCGTAGGGTAACTAAGGTTGTCTTTGTAATCGTTCGAGTACAACAACTCTTTTTCACCATTGTAATAGTCTTGTGACAGATATGACATTCCATGTGGATCTTCATTCACTTCCCTATATAAGGATGGTAAGAGCGCAGTATGATTTTCTTCTACCGTCAAAGCTCTTTCCATCTCCCACTTATCCTTTTTCTCGCTTAAGCACGAGCCTTATACTTTTAGTTCCGAACTGATTTAAGCATCGAAGGGATTGCATCGGTCATGCCAATGCCCACTGAAGAGTATTAAAGTGCAAGATTCTTGAGTTATTCGGATAGAAATATCTAAAGCTAGTCACTCAAGTGTCACATCGCACGTGTAGATAACACGAGTTGGTTCTTCGAGAAGAAGGGAAAATGCAAGTGTGGAAAGAGAACCATCATATTCATTGCACCAATTACTATCCATGAATAAGATTTGCGAATCATGTTCATCAATAAAACTCTTATCGAACTTATAAATGTTAGATATTGGGTCATATAAAGACCAATATACGGTTTTGAAAAGGAAAATCGATGCGCCATCAATCAATGAAAGTCTAAATTGACTTCAAAATCGAAATCTACGTTTCGAGTAGATGAATCTAGACTATTAATTTGCTCAAAACCGATTATGGGTGAATGAGAAATTAATTGTTAAAATCAGCCTAAAAAAATTATTAAAGGAAGTAAGGGGATAATAGTCCCACATTGGAAATTCCATAGAGGATTTACTTCTTTATATGTGTTGATGAGTTAAGCCTACGAGTAGGTTCCCTGGTCTCGAAATTTGTAGTGCTACTATTCCGAGACATCGTCGTTGTATCTTGGAAACGAATTGCTGCTATCCGTAAGCACCTGAGCGGAGCAATATCGTTTTACGGAGATAGTGTTGAACACTAGTCTCGACGAGCTCATATCAGATTGATGTCTCCCCGATTATTTCGATATCAACAATAAATATATATAAAAACCCTCAAAATGAATAAATACATTTGTAATATCAAGTTCAGTAACCAAATAATCAAACTTAAAAATATAAAATTTTAAACAATCAAATAAGTTCAAATTGAGAGTTTAATAACATTTAAATGAACTATAAACTTAAATTAAGCTTGAACCAAGTTTAATTTCATAAAAAAAAAGACAATTTTGAGCAACTATTTCAATAAATAGGTTCATTTTAGATTTAGCTCGGTTTAATTATCTTTTCAAACAAGCTTAAACAATACAAAATTTTGCTCGACTTGGCTCATTTTCAACTCTAATCCTACTTTCTTAATTGATCACCTAATTACTTTCTTGCTAATAATAAACATGCAAAAGCTATCACATTAAAATATTTATCCTTCGTCATCTTACGAAAGTATTTTACGATCATAACTAGGTTCTCAAAATATCACTATCAAAAAAATATACATCACTAATTAGTATGAACTCTATGAAATAGTAATGTTGGACAAAGATTTGAATCCGCCAACCTATAGTGACTCTATCAGTCTGTCTCCGGACCATCGTAAAAGAGATAAATCACGGAGAATATGGAATAGTAGTCGACATGTCTAGGATGTCAATGGTAACTCTTGAGATTTGATTCAATCGAACTAGACTATAAAAAAAAACCCTAAGTACAATTTGCATTGCACTTAGTTTCATTCCATTTATGGAAACCCTAAGGACCAAATTTTTTGAAATAAAAAATATTGGTTACCAAAAGTCCAACTTAGAGAATCTATACTAAATTAGGGTACCAAAAGTCAAACTTGAAGCTCAACTTTTTTTTCTATAAATAGCATCCTCCACCATTTCCCATATAATTAAATTGCATTCAATATGAAGCGATATAGATTTGGAGCAGGAGATCACGTCGAGAGCATCGACATCGCTAAGGTGTTGATGCTCCTCTCTCAGGGCGGCGCCGCCGGTGCCATCGCCGTCGACGAGGGTGATTTCATCGCGCACTATTCGACGACGACGACGACGTCGCCGTCGTCGGAAGCGGCGCGCGTGTTCGAGTGCAAGACGTGCAGCCGGAGGTTCCCTTCGTTCCAGGCGCTGGGAGGTCACCGAGCGAGCCACAAGAGGCCGCGTCTGGTGACCGGCGGAGGTTCCGCCGTCCGCTGCCACGAGGGTGGGGGCGGCGGCGGCGGCAGGTCGAGGGTGCACGAGTGCGCCGTCTGCGGCCACGAGTTCGCCGTCGGGCAGGCCTTGGGAGGCCACATGAGGCGGCACCGGGTGGCTGCCAACTGCGCTGGGTTGGTGGAGGAGAAGAAGGCCGGCGAGGAGCATCGCCGGAGAGAAATGATGCTGGATTTGAACCTGCCGCCGTTGGAGAATGATCTCAAGCTGGGAATGGACCAAATCTTATTAACGTAGATAAAATTATTTAAATTTAATTATTTTATTAAATTGTTGTGTTTTTTTAATAAAAAAAAAAATCTTTCAGTCAAGTACATTTGGAAGAAAGAAATCTTTTTTGAGAGTTTAGATTGTGCTAGCTCCAGGACTAATCTAGTTGGTAAATAAAAAAAAAATACTTTTTAATTAGATAGAAATTAATTCTCGAGGAGATTATGACTCTAGGCTATCAACTGACCTCCTCATTTGTATTTACCACTTAGGTTTTTGATTTACCATCTCCACGATAGGGACAGCCAGAGAGGACCGCTAATTGACGGTTCCACTTTTTTTCTGTGTGTCTGATTTACTGGACCCATTTTGTTTTTTGACTAACGGGATCAACTCGAACAATGTCAAACACTATTAAAAAACTCCAAATTCGATAAAATTTATGACGAATTTGAAGTATAAATTCATTGCAAAAAAAAATTGTCGTGAAATTTGCAACAAAAATATTTTCATTGCAAATAAATTATCGTAAAATTTTACGATGAAAAATAAAAATTCATCATAAATTTTACAACAAATAAAAATTTTGTCTCAAAAATCATTACAAATTTAGTGATTAATTTTCCAATAAAAAAAATGTCTGTGACGAAAAATAATTTCGATCTATGAGCTATTAGTATTGCTCGTTGCTCTTTATTTTGTGTTCCATCGATAATCGTTAGGTATTTAGATTTTGGGCACATAAAGTCTATTTGGCAATGAATTTATAGTGGAAAAATAATTAGGGAGAGGTAAGATAGCGTTTGGTTTCATTCTCATTTTCTATTATTTTTCCGTTTCTTAGAAAATGACTTTTAAGAAAAAGAATGTGGAAATTGTCAACCAAACAATATTTTTTCATTTTTCAAAAAATGAAAATGAAAAATATTCAAACCAAATGCTCCCTAATATTTTCGATGGGGACGTTGGGCATCGGCTAGGGTTTTATATTTCTGATCGATGGAAAAAATTTATTCCCAAAAAATGTAAGGGGTGTATGGATGAAGGAAATCTTGATAAATATTTGATATCCTCTTTTGATGAAAAAAAAAGTGATAACGTTCACCCTAAACGCTCTTCGATGTCGCCCTCACAGCAGTACGAAGGAAGATAAATCATGGGATCAACTTATAGTCGACTACCACATGATCATTCAGGTGGGAGGAGTTATTCCTGTGGATATGCATCCGTCAAAAATTGATCTTTGTTTCTTTGATACAAATGATATATATTTGATCCTCAATGGTCCATATTAGAGTTAGTTATGGCTCGGATCGGGTATGTGTTTTGCATTACATGCGGATTCTTTTCCATAGTTATGGTTTAGTTATAGAGTTAAACTTCGTCTGACTATTGAGAGTAGAGCTGTCAAGTTGGGTTAGACCCGTCGGGTTGGCCCACCCCGCCAAATAATTTAGGCAGATTGAGTTAAAATTTTATCAACCCGCCATTTTGTCGGGCCTAAACGGATCGACCCGCGTGGGTTGCGAGTCTAGACGGGTCGGCCCATCGTGGCACGGGTTGATCCGCGGGTTGAGAAATGTCAAAAGATGAAACATGTGAAAATAAAATTGTATAAGTTTTTTTTTACCAATATTCTAATATTAATTAATAAGAAGTTTTTCACCATCGCAATCTTCTTCTATCACATATACACCTCAACAAAGTGTAAGAGAAATTAAGAGGAAAGAACAAAATAATATTTGATGTACTCTAATACTTTTTTTTTCTTGTATACTTAATTGTTTTATATTATTTTATCATTACTATTCCAATCGATGTAGGAAATAATGACATATCAAAGTCAAATAATTATAAGAGCTAAAAAATCTCAATTGGATCTCTATTTAGAGGAGTAAAAATTAAAATTTATATATGTAAAATACCGGAGAAAATAAAAAAAAAATATTCCTCGGTAATTGATAAAATATCCTATGGAATTTTTCAGGAATTTTTAGAAATTTTTTGGATTTAAACGGAGGTCTTATAAATATTTCATGGGGATAAAGCAAACAGACTTTTGTAAAGTCTGTTTAGATTATCTGCTAATGGGGTATTAAATTGCTCAATTAACCCGATTCCTTCATTTCCCGTCGGTTCCTTATCGCGACACTGATTTCTCTACGGCCGTTTCTCTCAATCGCACACGACCCTTCTCTTCTTTCCCGATCCAGTCGATTTCTCTTCTTCTTCCACCGTTCTTCGTCGCCGCGCCACAACACGCCGCCGCGCTTGCGCGTCGGCCAGCAGCCAACAGCCACGACTTTCGGATGCTCACCGCCTGGCTTCTCTTCTTCCCGATTTCGCCGCCGCCGCCCCTTCTCGCGATAGGGTTGCCGTCGCACTTCATCTTCTCATGATCTCGCCATGCCGTCGCCCATGGCCACCGCCCTCCTCACCTCACCGCCGCCGCGACCGTCCACGACCTCCCGAGGTTCCCGAGCAGAGCACCTCCCGTTCTGCCGTCCCTGCGCGCGAGCACAGCAACATCGCCTTCCCTATCACCGTCGATCGCGGCTTTCCCCGTGCGAGATTCCGGCGTGTGTCTTCGCAGGGAGCGAGTGGCTTCACTGGGAGCTTGGAGATCGACAGCGATTTTCTTCCTGTTGGCCGATTGTGAACTGCTCTTGCGATTCTGGCGTGCTAGGGCAGCAGGAGGAGTTCCGGCGAACAGAGTGAAGGGGGAGGAGTACTGTCGGCGTAGCTTCAAATTGCTGGTATATATATAGATCTCCCTCTTTCTTTTTCTGTTAAGTATGTTTCTGTGGATCGATTGGCAGCAGGGTGATCTTTGTGGGGATGTTGGGTTTCTGTCGATGGGTATGTCGGTTAAGGGCTGATGTTTGAGAGGCTTGTTTGGTTATGGATGAATGTGAGTTGTCGATGAGTGAAGAAAGCTTGGGGGTGTTGTGTGTTCATCCAGGGTAGGTTAGAATCCTATGTCTTTGTGTGCGAATGGTGGGTGGAAAACTGAGTAGTATGATGCTCTGTTTGTGTCTGTGATGGTTGTGCATGGAGCTGTAGAGGCTGCGAAATTAGGGATCGTGAAGGGTTGTGAACAACTGTGAACGACTGTGCGTGTCTATGAGTGTTGTTTAGATCAAATTACTTTAATTGATCTGGGGGATGTTGGTGGTCTGTTGTGGATTGAGTTTGGTGTGAATCGACCAAGGATGAATGTAGATTTGGGGTTACGAGAGGTGTGTGCTCGTAGTGCTAACTCACGTTCGATAAAGGGACGGGAGTATAGAAACGACGTAGTAGTAATGTATTTATCGGATACTTGTACTTAAACATAGTTTGCTATTATGTGCAGGTTTGGGATACGAAGCAGGTTCACGGCTGTGAGGACTATTTCGAGCTTCGTATCAGGTGGGTAATTTCCTACCTGGTTCGGGTAGTTGTATTTCATTCAGATTTAGTCATTGATATGAGTATGTTAGGTGTTCATATTACCTTGACCCTGTTCTTTTTATCGTATGCTTGATCCTTTACCGTTGGCTATTAACTCTATTGCTGATATCATGTTTATTTTATCATGATTAGGAGTTATACATATAGGTGATGCAAGTAACTTAGAATTTGTTTAAGTTAAGTGCAAATGGTAAAGTCCGGATGACAACCTGATTGTACATTGGGCAAAAAGGTCATCCGTAGGTAGATAATGACTTTAACCTAGGGTTAGTTCTAGTACCCTTAGGTTGTATGTTACCACCGAACATGTGTTGTGTAAATGGTCAGAGGAATGATACTTAGGGTATCGCTACGGACCGGTGGTCCTAGCTTGTTATAATCAGATGAGTACGACTCTCTACAGGATAGAGAGTGCGTCGAGTAGATTGGTATGACTCTCTACAGGATAGAGAGTCTATGGTGGATGTCTGTATGTGAGACATTGCATTCATGCATTTACATGCACGCTGGCGACGAGGTCTCCCTTGTGGTTGAGAGAGTCGCCAGTCATCCTGCCTCCACGGTTACTCATAGGAGGAGTAGGTGTGGGCGAGCATTGAGGTGCCGCACTCTACCACTATAGACGGTGGTAGTTGGATTTGCGTGTCGTAGTCCTGCGTGTGTGGTACTCGACCACTCATGGGTAGTGACTGTCGGAGTGACCAACAGCAGGGACCCCCATCGTGTAGCTTGCTCTTTACGCTTATATGCTACTCGATCATACTGCCCACTCGGCCACTCGAGAGTAGTGGTTAGTGTTGAGTTGGGACAGTTGTCATGCTCGAGCCACCGAGGCCACACTGGGGTCGTGGTAGCTTTAGGGTGAGCCGACATGACCATGCATGCTGCATTGCCGACTGATGACATTTTTGCATATTTCCATATATATACATATATGCATGTATATATATATATGGATGATTGTGATTAGTATACATATATAGATACAGTCTATATATATATGCTTATTGTGATGTTGCATTTGATTGTATTATGTTTGCTGCATTTGATTGTACATCATATTCATGCATGTTTCTTGCATATGTTATACAGTGTGTCGGATATTGGTATGGGTTGGATAGACCATAGATACCTTGGCCTGTAGCATGAGTAGATTATGTGTTGGTATTACTCTTCCTGTTATATATATGTTTGATATATGTTCAGGTTGGATCAGAGTAGCGTAGCAGACTTCAGGTATGTCTGCATTTGATGTTATTCATTTCAGTAGGACAGTATATGCTTGTATTTATATACTATGCTGATATACCTATTGTACATCTAGATTATATTGTCGAAATACATGTGATATTACATATATACATGTTTTCTATTACCTGCTGAGTTTTACTCACCGGACCCTCGGTTTTACTCGCCCGCCTGTGTAATGTAGAAGACTTCGTGATGACTGAGCACCGCGTGACATCATCTCATCTCACGAGGCTCCCGTATTTTGTTTTGGGCCTGCTGTCCGTTGTGCATTGTATTTTGGAGTTTTCGTGATGTATATGTTGTATATTCAGATTTTGTCGAGGTTTGTGTTGTTGTGGTGTGTTAGCCATACCGGTATGCATGTGTGGGATTGTTGTATTATTGTAGTATGTTTCCGCTGTGTCTTATGTAGTTTTTATTTTCATACATATATATTGTTGTTATTGTGGGCCTACGGGTCTTGTATTAACCCAAAATGTTGCCACGTACAGGGGAGGTGTCGTCCGTTTGATTTTCGACTTGGTATGCTCTCGGGGCGTGACAACTTTAGTGATATCAGAGCCCAAGGTTCTGCGATGCCGTACTATGTTATTTTTGAGTCGAGTCTTGGATTCTCGGGAGTCGATTTATTCGGTTTTGGTTTTCTGAGATGAGATGGACAGTGGCCTGAGCTCCAAGCAGCACGAGGTAAGAATTCCTGATAACTTCTGGTTTAGTAGATATTTATCTAAACTTGATCAGTAGGTGTATACAATAGAGTTATGACACCTGTGCAGACTTGTAGTAGGGGTCATCCACCGAGGCGACCAACTGGAGTTACCTTAGTGTTTATACTCCTAGTTTTGTTGGCTATGCATTTAGTGTTGGTGCAGTGGGCACCTAAGTCGAACCTATGTTTTGATTATAGCAAACGATACAAAGTTAAGCTTATATTGTTATCTCACGAGCTAAATCAAGTGTGCAGAAAAGTCTCAATGCTGGAGCTGAAGGCTAGCGACACCCGGAGGAAGCCGCGGTGGTCGGGCGACACTCGAGTTACTTCGGAGGGAGCCGAAGGAATCGAGTGGAAGGCCGGAAGCAAAAGCGACAAGTAAGTATCGAGGTAAGCTCGTGTGTGCAAGCGTAAGTGAGGTCGTGTCCTTTGTACGAGGACGTCCTTAGGCGACGATCCAACCCAAGACTTCCCATGGAAGGTCTATGTTGAGATCGGACGGCAAGTGGCCGTCGAATTCACTTGTATTTTGAGCTAAACTCCTTTTTTAGTCAAAAATCGTGGCTGCCAGTTCAACCGGCCAGTTCAACCGGCGTATTCAACCGCCGGCTTCAACTGCGTAGCTTCAACCGCCAGTTCAACCGGTGGTCAAAAATCAGCCTCGAGGAGTCAAGCTTTATCACCATTTTTCAAGGAGTTTTGTGCCCATTTGTGATTGGTTGAAGACCCATTCGTTGAGGGGCTTAAAGGCTATAAAAGGAGGGCCAAACCTAGGGTTTTTCATCAATTCAAAAGCCGCTCCGACTCTCATCCCTACTTAATGTGAAGCTCCGAGACGACGACTAAAGCTTCAACCTCCAATCCTTGAAGTCGGTATAATCTTTAATTTTGTATAAGTTGTCTTTATTTTCAAGCTTTAAATCATATCAAGGAGAGGGAGTGTCCTCTACCTTGAATCTTTATTGAGTTTTGTATTAAACAACTCCTATCTCTATCGAGAAGGAGTTTGTTTAATATTTGCCCTCCGTGCGTGGTCAAGAACCATTAGGGCCTTGGAGTAGTAGCCGTAGGCTACGAACCAAGTAAAAACCCCTCATGTTTTTATTTATTTATTGCTATCTTTCCGCTGCGTTTACTCGTGCCAATTCGAACGACGATTAAAAAAGTTTTTCTTATCGCTATTCACCCCCTCTAGCGCTCAAATCGATCCAACAATTGGTATCGAGTCGGGGTTGCTAAGATTTGGTGAAACCACCAATCTAGCTTTTTACAGATTTATTTTCTTTTAATTCTGTTTATTTCTATTTATTTTGTTTGTTAAATTCTCTCCCTTTTACTAATCCAAGACGCGAGTCTTGGTACTTGTTTTTGAGTTTTTGTCTTTGCTAGCTTTTCGGTCTTCGTCTCTTTTGTCTTTTTGTTTCAATGGCCCATCTCGAGGGTTTTAGCACCGTCCGACCTCCGCTTTATAACGGAGATGACTTCCGTTATTGGAAGGGTCGGATGGAATGCTTTCAAAACCCAACTCGAGATGTGGATCATAATCCAAACGGGTTTCACACTTCCGACTAATGAAGTGGGTGACTCGGATTATGATCAATGGACCGCTTGCAACAAAGCGACAAGTCGGGCCGACGCCAAGGCAACACAAATCCTCCAATGCGGCCTATCCAAGGAGGAGTTAAATCGCGTCGGCCCCTTCATAAGCGCAAAGGATCTTTGGACTAAACTAATCGAGTTACGAAGGATCGGATCAAGCCAAGGTATGTAAGCGTGATTTGTTATTCAATAAATTGTACACACTAAAAATGCAGGAACACGAATCGACGCAACTCCACGCCCGTGTCTGTGACATCACAACAACTTACACATCGGGCAAAAGGTCGAAAACCGCGACCTTATAAGGTATGTTCTAAACTCTTTTCCGAGGACTACCTTGTGGGCATCCATGGTCGATGCCTACAAGGTCTCCAAGGATCTTTCTAAAATTAGGTTAGATGAACTCTTTTCCGATTTGAATTACATGAACAATCCAACTGAACCCGAGAGGGGTATAGCTTTATTTGCAGGATCAAAGAAGAAGAAAATCGCAAGCAAGCCACCACCAACCGAGGAGGAAGACGAGTCCAAGAGGAAGTTGACCCGAATCGATCCAACTAATGAACCTAGCTCAAGAATAGCCAAGGGACGAAAGCGAACCACGACTCGACCCATCCAAGGTAAACCTAAAAGTTCTAATATTAGGTGTTATGAGTGTAACAGGTTTAGACATATCAAGTCCGAGTGCCCCAAGCTCAACCACCAAGGACCTAAGCACAAGAAGGCCCTCAACGCGACATGGGAAGAAGCGTCATCCGAAGAAGGCGAAGACCACGTCTTCATGGCGAAATTAATTGAGTCGGACACGGAGATCGAACCCAACTTGAGTCGAACCGAGGATGATTCGGACTACGAAGCAACCTTCAAGTCAAGCCACGGATACGCATCCGGTTCAAAAGATACCCTTAAGGTGAGTCGACTTTATTTAATACTTTACATAATACGGTTAGGTTTTGTCTAGGAAGTTAGCTAAGTCCGAGTCCAAGGTCGAGACCTGGTTGAGGAAGTTAAACTCCTCAAACACGAGGTCTCTAACCTCTTCGACTAGTCGAGTTCAAGAGAAGGACTCAACTCGGGTTGAAAAACTCGAAGTTGAGAACTCACTCTTGAAAAGTCAAGTCGAAGATCTTAGGAACACGTTGGAAAGGTTCACTTCGGGATCCAAAGGACTTGACCTCCTACTTGGATCACAAAGGGCCGTGTACAACAAGGCCGGACTAGGGTTTAGCTCAAACACGACCAATAAGTCGTATATGTCAATCGTAAGTAGACATAAAAAATGTGTCCAAGCATGGGTCCCTAAGACCACTTTGATTTCAACTCTAGGATCTAACTCGTACTGGGTTCCCAAGGACCAAATCCACTATGTGGATAGACCGAACCGATTCAACGGTCTAGGGGAGCCAGTACAAAATATGTTTGTGCTTTAACTTAGAAATTGCATGCTTAGTTTTTTTGTTGTTTTTTTAACTCACTTGGAATACACAAATAACCAACTAAAAATCCTTGAAAAGATTGAGCCTCGGGGAGACTCTTTTCAAATCACCACCTCACATCCTTCGAAAAGATTGAGCCTCGGTGAGCCTCTTTTCAAAAATAACTAGTTAGACTAGGAAATAGTCTTAGGTGAGTCAAGTCATCATTTTCTTGAACATGGCTTTGTCTAAGGAAGTGGTCGATGATCCGATAAAAGAAGGCCCCTGTGCCTCGCCACGACCTGGAAGCCATGATCTTGAAAAGGTAAACTTGACAAGCCTTGGGTTAAATCCTAATTACTTGAACCTAAATCCACTTAATCAAACTTAATTGAAAATCATCTCAACATAAAATTACTTGAACCTAAATCCACTTAATCAACTTAATTGAAAATCATCTCAATATAAAATTACTTGAACCTAAATCCTAATTACTTGAACCTAAATCCACTTAATCAATTTAATTGAAAATCATCTCAACATAAAATCACTTAAACCTAAATCCACTTAATAAATTTAATTGGGAGTCATCTCACAAAAAACACATAAGTATAACATGCTTGATCATATAGACTCGGGTGAGATGACCTAGGTTTAACAACTTACAACCAATTTAAAAATAAAAATCTAACATCCAATCCAACCACCTTGTGTGTAGGATCAATGGATGTTGGACAGTGGTTGCTCCCGACACATGACCGGGGATCAACTCAAATTCACAAAGCTTCGATTCAAACGACAAGGATCGGTAGCCTTTGGGAATAACGGCAAGCTCAAAATCATCGGATCGTGATATCGAGCTTAACTCAATTTTGTTATTAAAATGTATTACTTGTAGAGAATTTTGAATATAACTCGCTTAGCGTAAGCCAATTGTGTGACAATAACTATAAGGTCGTATTTTTAGAAAATGAATGTGTAATTAAAACAAATGAAACTAAAACAATACTCAAAGGAACTAGGACAAATAACATTTATACAATGAACTTAATCAAATCCTCACCAAATGTCTTATGGAAGAGGAATCATGGTTGTGGCACGACGATTCAACACTCGCACCCAAGACTCGCCCACAAGATGAGTCGAGTGGCTTAGTCGAGGTTTACCCAACCTCAACAACTTGGTTAATAAAATCAGTAATGCTTGTCAACAAGGAAAACAACCTAGGACACAACACAAGTTAACAACCAAGAAGCGAGCAGACCTCAAGTGTACTTGAGCTCTCGCATATGGATCTATTCGATTCACATGGAGCCAAGTCACTCAATAAAAGTCAATATTGCTTAGTCATAATTGCGACTACTACTCCAGTTTACCTGGGTTAGGTTCATCAAACATAAAAATGATACCCTAGATCAATTAATCAATCTATTCAAATTAATCGAGAATCAAAAAGACCTTAAGGTTAAAAGACTTAGAAGCGATCATGGTGGTGAATTCGAAAATCAAAGGTTCATCGACTTCTATAACCTAAACGGATACCACCATGAATTCTCTTGCCCTAGGACCCCTCAACAAAATGGCCTAGTGGAGCGGAAAAACCGAACTCTACAAGAAGCCGCTAGGACCATGTTAAACGAATATAACCTACCTGATAGGTTTTGGGCAGAAGCCGTTAGCACGGCTTGCTATGTCCAGAATAGGATCCTTATGGTAAAGAGGCACCTTAAGACCTCGTATGAGATTTATCACGATAAAATACCTAACATCAAGTACTTTAGGGTATTTGGGTGTAAGGTACAAATTCTAAACACTAAGGATTACCTAGGGAAATTTACATCCAAAACCACGACCGGAATATTTCTAGGATACTCGACTACAAGCCGAGCTTATAGAGTATATAACCACGACACCCTTAGAGTCGAGGAGACTATCAATGTAGTATTTGATGAAGGACACGAACCTACAAAACCCCCGACAACCCCAATTAGCGAGCCTACTCATACTAGACCTAACTCTGACCCTGAGATCGAGTCTAATCCACATCAACCAACTTCTCTTGTCGACCAAGTGACAAGTTGTAAAATATTGAAATTAAAAATATGAAATTTAATGGCCAAAATTTCGGGGAAATAATCCTAGGGATTATTTTCGGGATTTTTAGGGAATTTTAGAGATTTTTCCAGAATTTTTCTGGAAAAAAAGAAACGGAGTTTATACGGGGTATTTACAGGGATAAGAAAAATAGGCTTTAAAAGAGGGATAAATTAACCTAGGTTATAAATCTAGGTTTTTAACTTCCGAATTTCCCGATTGTTTCTTTCCCCTCTGCGCCCGACGCCCGCTACCTTGCGGTTTCTTCTTCTCATCGTGACTGCGGCTACACCGATGCCTCTGTCGTCGCCTTCTCTGCACGCGCCGACTCCTCCGCCACTGATGCTGCCGCTCGACCTTGCGGTCGCCTAGCCCTCGGCCACCAGCGTCGCCGTCTGCGCCGGTGACTCTCCACTCCGGATCGCGCGTCGTGATCGACCGCCCTCCTGCCGGTGCGCCCCGGCCGTCGAGCCTTAAGCCACCCACGCTCTGGTCGATCCTGCGGTGTCAGAACATCCGCGATTCGCCTGGAAACCATTTCGATCTTGGTGTTTGCGGCGATTAGGGCTGGAAGGTTGGAGCAGCGGTGTTCCCCAGTGTCCCGATCGTGAGCTGCTCCATCGCTGCCAAGCAAGGGCAGTGGCGTGCAATGGGTCTTTCGGCGAATAGGGCAGGTTGGGAACTCTCGCCGACGAGTCTCGTGCTGTAAATCTCGACCCCCCTTCTTTTATCAGCAGATGGTTTGATGTTATTGATTATGGAGGTGATCTGATCTTGGGGGGGGAGTATCTTCGGTGGAGTAGGCTGGACGGAGGTTGCCGGTTTGAGTTGTTAATTTGTACCGTGTGTATTTTGTGTACGGGCAGGTATTGGAGAGTTGCGCCGGCTGTGCGCGACTGGAGGTTTCGTTGATGGTCGATGGTGCTGGCAACATTTTTCGACGAACAGGACAGATCTAGGGGAAAAATTGTGCCGGTGAACAGGGGATAAGGGAAGAGATGTTGGCGTAGCTCCTATTGCTGGTAAGTGAGATTTAACCTGTGTGTTTCATTTGTTAAATTCTGTAGTCGTGTGTTGTGTTGGTTTCCGAGTGTTAGTTGGTAGTGAAGGGTTGTAAATGGATTTGTGGGTACCAAATTGTGGGATCCAAGTGTTGGATCGTGTTTGAGGTAAGGTTTGGATGAGCTGTGTATGTCACCTAGAGTTAGGTTGGATTCATATTTACGATCGGTTCGGTAATTATGTATGGAGGATTGATTAGGTTGAATAGGATAATTAAATCAATCTGGTGGATCGGATATGAGGTTGATGTAGGATTTGATTTGATCATTTGTGGTGTGCTTGGATTGGATGGATTTACTTTGGATTAATTGGTTATGGAAGGAATCGATTATGTATTCGATTTGTCGGTATATGGTATTTTGTGCTTAATAATAGTCATGCTTTATGTGTTTCTGGCCACGAGGCGTGTCCCGGCCGTGATTTATCTAGTTCTCTTTGCGGATATATTATCAGGCGGGTATTTTGACTTAACGTTTAGATTAAGTCAAATTGATATGCTAGTAGGATAGCTTACAATAACTTTTTCATGTTTATATGCCTGATATACTTTTGGTGCCTACTAGATACATGCATGTGATAGGATATGATTATATTTTCCTGTTTGATTTGGATCATAGTACATGGATTAGGGATATGTATATATGGTTGTACATATCATTCGGATAGGTATATTATGAGTAGGATTTACATGCTTTAGTATCATGCACCATTTTCGCATGATTGCATGCTAGCTGGACGGGGTTCCATTATTGTTGAGCCCGCAGCTAGTTACATGGCCTGCACACACTGCCACTCATGGGTTAGTGGTACATCGAGAGGTGTGTGCGCTGTTCGTCAGTTCACCGTCCGCTCATGGGTAGCGATGAGGCGCGTGGTAGCGGCGAGGATCCTCCTCCGCCTATGATACCGGGAGATGAGAGCTTAGCTCCCCCACTATGTTTGGGGCAGGAGGATAGGTGTACTCCGACAGCATCCTGTCCACTCGGTCACTCAGGAGCAGTGATAGCAGAGTGCACAGTTGTCATAGCCCTACCCACTCGGCTTCACCATTGCGTGTGAGGCGGCCGGGGCTGGGGTGACCATGTCATTGCACGACATGCATTTTGCCCGGATTGCATTTTATATTGTGTTTGCTGCATTATTGTATTGATGCCTTGGATGTGCATATGATTGTCATGCATACAGGATACATGTTTATATATGGTCAGGACTCTATTACTTCTAGTCAGGCACATGCTCCTATATCAGGGTAGGAGATTCAGGTAAGTACAGTCATTTTGTATTTCTTGCTTGCATACCCTATTTATGTGAGACTATCGCATGATATTTTATTGTTAGCTATACGATTTTGCATATCTACTATACCATCAGAGTTCTTTGAACTCACCCCGTTGATTTATATCTATTTCAGGATGAAGCTGTCAGGAGAGTGCAGCTGCCGGACCCCACTCGTCGTGAATGTTTTATTTTGGATATTTGCTTTATGGTTTGGATATTTTGGTTAGAGGACATGTATAGGTTTGGAGATTGATTTTGTATTTGGATTTTTTTGGTGTCCTTATGGACCTCTGTTCGGAGTTTTCTTCGGGATTGGATTTTGATTGAGTATTCCCGCGGATGGCGAAGGGTAGGTTTATATGTGATATACTTTTGATTAGGTCATTTGGTTGATGGCACGAGGCCAAATTATATAATCCTGCGTGTGAGTTTGGATTCTCGTGTTGGCGATGATGTATAGTGGTCGTGTAGGCCTTGTATGTAAATTGGGATTGTCACCCGTACAGGGGAGATGCTGTCGGATTTTTGTCTGGCGGGGTCTCCTTCGGGGCGTGACAATTTATTTGGTATCAGAGCGCCTAGGTTTTCGAGTTCCTAGGGGTTTTTGGATTTTTCGGAGTTCGCCATGTATTGGCAGGTTTTTGTGAGGCAATTTGGAAAATTTTGGATTGGTATGGATTTCCGACGATTTTTATATTTCGGAAATTCGAGGATTTATGATGAGGTCAATATGGGGATTTGGCAAGGATGTAACCTCTCCGCGCAAAAAATAGGTATGATGAAAATTTTATATATTTTTACTTCTAGTAACATCTGTTCTAGTAGCATCTGTAATAATTTAACAGATATGAGACGAGGTGGGTGTGCACCTGCACCGAGACGTGGTGCAGGGTAACCACGCAAGAGGACAGTGAGATCTCTGGTTATGGAGTTGTCAGAAAGGGTCTATTGAGTTTTGACTCATGTGCTTCGTAGTAGAGAGGGTCGCCACCAAGGTGACCAGGAGTTGCCGTAGTGTTTATACTCCAGGTTAGATTTGGCTATGTGTTTAGTGGATAACCGGAAATAACATTTAGTGTATTGGTCACTATTCGTAATCGTGGATGGAGTTGACCACAAATAACTTGTTCAGTTTGTGAGTCTTGAACCCGTGTCGAAAAGGTAAATTTTCTTTGAGGGCTGACTGATACCGAATCAGAATGCAGGGATCAAGTCGTCATATTTGTTGTGGAAATCAAGGACTATAGTGTTAGGGATTTTCACTGATTATGCTAGTCAGATTATTACCCTGTGGGGTATTGGACAAGGAAATGTATACTATTGTTGATGCAGACAATGGAGGTTTAAGTATGAAGTTCCATAGGGATTTTGATCCTTGAGCGGCTTGAGCCTTAGATTGATAACATTGAGGGTACTGTTAAGTACCTAATTAGTATTTATATAGGGAGAGTGGAGTTAGTTTCTTACTATGACAATGATCAAGTTGTTACTTGGTGGAATATGTAGGAGAATTTTGGGAAAATAACCCATTACGGGATCATGGGTTCAGGATGTTTTCGAGAGACGGTATTTCTCCATGTTATTTTGTATGACTCATTGTTGGGAAATGCTTGAGCCTTAAGTTGAGTGATTAATTGATAATGGAATTTCACTATAGAGTTTAATAGACTCGCGGAGTTTACCCCCTCCGCTTAATGGTTTAAGATAGTGATTGAGTTGCCTTCGATCACCCCCAATTTATTTGCTTACATTTGGATTAGGATAGTTGGATTTTTTCCATCAGATCCTATCGGGAGGCATTAGGGTGAGTCATATTTATAAAAATGACTGCAACAAGGGTCTCAAGAGAATAGTGTAGTCAATCTAGTGATAATAACCTACACTTCGGATAAGGTAACGGTAGGAGACGTGAACGTGCTTTTCTAGCTGAATTCACGTGACATTATTTCGTTCCCATGTTGATGTTCGATATTGATCAAGGCTCTGTCCCGGGAATGAAAGATGGATGAAACACCTCATTTCCCAGCCGAACACAGGAATATAGATTTAAGTTTTCTCCTCAGATATATGTCGCTATCAGAAGTGGTTTGTGCACTTGTGGAGATATGGGGCTGGTTGTATGGTTCGTGAAAAAAAAAAGGAGAGGAAGAGGTGTATACACCTAGATTCATACAGTTATCGAATTCTTTTTCTAGATTACTGTGAAATAGGGAATCCATTAAGAGCAGAAGTGGGATGAGTTTACATCTTTACTCGAAAGGAGTTGTAGATGGTTGAAGGATTGATCATTGAGGTTGGTATCAGATGATTGAAGGATTGATCATTGAGGTATTACTATAGTTTACCTTGATGATATATTGAGAGATACATGTGTTTACAGATATCTGTGGTTAAAACATGCACTGATAGGATTAAAAGGATTTTTATATTTGGATCATATGGATTAATTGTGTTTCCACCGACAGGTGAGATGTTGAGATGATTACTGTGATGATTATCACAGGGGTATGAAAATGATTTTGGATGTTTAGAGGTTGATTGATGGAAATGTTATATTATGGTGAGAGAGTTGACTTAATTATTTTATAGTTGACTTGGTTGATATGATGTGAATATCTGGATATTAACTTGGAGGTTATGCTTGTGACATGATGGTATAAGAAGGTCTTTTCGGATGCTATAATTCAGAGTAATCAGATGGAGTGTTGGAGGAACTTCTAGGCGTGCCGCAGTATAGGCAAGTAGAGTAGGCGATCGGAGTGCTTTCGAAAATAGTTTCGATATCGTAGATCCCCTACTGTGAGATAATTTATTTAAATCGAGGTAATGTTATTTTTACGAGCTAATATTTTTACTTATGGTGCGTTGGCTGAGGGCTAGTGTAAAGCGCACAAGGTTGTTAAAGCTCGTGATGTACTCAAGGCAATGTCATTCAATTGGCTGTAAGCCAATCGAGTTGCTATGATACTGTCATCGATCGGTCTTTCAGAATTGGCAAGGTTGATGATGCCAAGAGGTATTTGTTAGAATGATGATTTTCAGGGGATAATTTAGTTGGTATCAGTGTTGCTTAACACTATGGGAATTGGAAGAATCTAAGTTCCAATTAAAGGAGGTATTGGATGGGATATTTGTTGTCCCAGTATTTTATTTCTTGAGAAGCTCTGGAACTTATTGTTCAAAGAGATATGAACCTTTGAGGTTATACATCAATTATTGATGATGGAATGCGGTAGTGGTAAAAGGAAATGAATATCCTTCATGGTGGATTGAGGATCTATTTAGATCAGCTATAGGACACCTGTGTATACTCTAGGATTGATTTATGATTGGTGTGTTGATATTGTAGTGACAGGGTGTCATACAATTATCAAAGTTATAGGGATGATTGATATATCATCAGCCTAGAGTAAAGAGGATGCAGGTATGTAGCGATGACAATCTCATACTTGGTATGAATTACATGAGGTTTGATTATCTTGTTTGACTTATGACGACTTAGTCGTCCAGGGATTTAGGAAATCGTGTATTCTGGACACGATTGGATCATTTATGATGGTGGCAGTTGGAGTTGAGCACTCGGCCACCGTAGATGATGATTTTTTTGGTATTTAATTTGATTATTACCATAGATATAGATAGGATGCTCTAGTGGTACTACACCGCTGACGGGTGATGGAATTTATTTAGTCTGAAGCTTGTGAACCTAGTTTCAGGGCTCAGACGATGGTTGACTTTTTTCACCAGTGTTGTGCGATCATTCTCTGGTGAAAGGAAAGTTAATTTATATGCGGATGCGATGTTTCAGAGAATGGAGCGTTTCTGATTTAGTTGATCGAGACGTATCCCATGTTTATGTCAAATGAGGAACTACGAGATGGGTTGTCATATATATATATATGACGTGGACCTAGCAGGAGTTGTTATGTTGTTTTGTAAAGGAACATATATGCTTATGAGGTTTTAGCTAGCTACTGTGTAGTTGCATTTGAATTTAGGAAGAGTTACTATTAATTCGGGAACAACAGATAGATTCCTGTTGGGATGATAGAGACCATTTACCATAGAGTTGTACTTTTGCTCTACCGGTTCGGAATTAGTGATATTGGAATTTGTATGTAGTAGGTGGCTAGATAGCTACCTGGCATCTTGACTGGCTATGAGTCCCGGTTGTGGTAGCATGTCGTTGCCCGTAAGTAGTGCCTTTTGTGTTACCTGGAGAGCCACGAGGCTTTATCATGATATTTTGATAAGTATTGTTGAAGATTGCAATAGGTTCTATATGTTGCAGATGTATAGGATTGTATTCGGAAAATAGTAAGTATTGAAACGTTCTCCGTGGAGGAACGACATGCGGAATATAGTTGATTTGGAAGTCTGGTAAAGGTGGTATATAAATAATCAGTAAGGTTCTGTACCAAGAGGAAAGTGGGAGCCTAGTATGATGGACGGTGTTGGGAGATTAATTGGAATTCGGAAAGGACTTAGTATGATTAGCTAAGTCCGCTCATTTTCTCTAGATCCATACGATGAGTTATAGGATCGCTGGATAGGTTATATTGTGGCGATTTCCAGTTCATGGAGGATCTTTGAGTATCGTATGCGATAGCGATTCAGGATTTACCTTAGGATTATGGTAAAGTCTTTAACAGGTCACGGATATAGAGCTCCACTCGGGTACAGTTAGGTACTTATGATAAGTGGTCGATATGAAGATACTATTCATACTTTTGAAGGGCTGCTAGATGCAAGTGTGATTGGATGTTAAGGGATATCAGTAACCCCACTTAGTCACTTGAGGCGTGACTTGTCTCCAGATGCTTGAGTAATATACGAGTAGGAAATTTGGGGACCAAATTTTTATTAGTGGGGGAGAATGTAAAATATTGAAATTAAAAATATGAAATTTAATGGCCAAAATTTCGGGGAAATAATCCTAGGGATTATTTTCGGGATTTTTAGGGAATTTTAGAGATTTTTCCAGAATTTTTCTGGAAAAAAAGAAACGGAGTTTATACGGTATTCTGAGGATAAGAAAAATAGGCTTTAAAAGGGGGATAAATTAACCTAGGTTATAAATCTAGGTTTTTAACTTCCGAATTTCCCGATTGTTTCTTTCCCCTCTGCGCCCGACGCCCGCTACCTTGCGGTTTCTTCTTCTCCTCGCGATTGCGGCTACAAGCGCCTCTGCGTCGCCTTCTGCTCTTCGCCGACTCTTCGCCATCGACGCGCGCTCGACCTTGCGGTCGCCTAGCCCTCGGCCACCCAGTCGCCGTCTGCTCCGGTGACTCTCCACTCCGGATCGCGCGTCGCGATCGACCGCCCCTCCGGTCTTGCCGCCACGGTGCGTCGAGCCTTAAGCCACCCACGCTGGGATCGATCCTGCGGTGTCCGAACATCCGCGATTCGCGAAACCATTTCGATCTCGGTGTTTGCGGCGATTAGGTGGAAGGTTGGGCGTGGCGTTCCCGATGTCCGATCGTGGTCGCTCCATCGCCAAGCAAGAGGCGTTGGCGTCTGATAGGTCTTCGGCGAATAGGCGAGGGTTGGGTAACTCTCTGCGACGAGTCTCGAGGAAGCAGTAAATCTCGACCCCCTTCTTTTATCGTGAGATGGTTTGATGTTATTGATTATGGAGGTGATCGATCTTGGGAGTATCTTTCGTGGAGTAGGGCCGGAGGTTGCGGTTTGAGTTGTTAATTTATGCAGTGTGTATTTTGTGTACGAGCGGTATTGGAGTTGCGCATTCTTGTGCGCTTGGGAGGTTTCGTTGATGGTCGATGGTCGCAACATTTTTAACCAACAGGGCAGATCTAGGGAAAAATTGTGCCGTGAGCGAGGATAAGGGAAGAGATGTTGGCGTAGCTCCTATTCTTTGTGTAAGTGAGATTTAACGTGTGTTTCATTTGTTAAATTACTGTATGTAGTCGTTGTGTTGGTGTTGGTTTTCTCGAGTGTTGGTTGGTGAAGGGTTGTAAATGGATTTGTGGGTACCAAATTGTGTGGGATCAAGTGTTGGATCGTGTTTGAGGTAAGGTTTGGATGGTGTATGTCACCTAGAGTTAGGTTGGATTCATAATTACGATCGGTTGGTAATTATGTATGGAGGATTGATTAGGTTGAATAGGATAATTAAATCAATGTGGATCGGATATGAGGTTGATGTAGGATTTGATTTGATCATTTGTGGTGTGCTTGGATTGGATGGATTTACTTTGGATTAATTGGTTATGGAAGGAATCGATTATGTATTCGATTTGTCGGTATATGGTATTTTGTGCTTAATAATAGTCATGCTTTATGCAGGTTTCGGTCACGAGGCAGGTCCCCAGTCGTGACGATCTAGTTCTCTTTGCGGATATATTATCAGGCGGGTATTTTGACTTAACGTTTAGATTAAGTCAAATTGATATGCTAGTAGGATAGCTTACAATAACTTTTTCATGTTTATATGCCTGATATACTTTTGGTGCCTACTAGATACATGCATGTGATAGGATATGATTATATTTTCCTGTTTGATTTGGATCATAGTACATGGATTAGGGATATGTATATATGGTTGTACATATCATTCGGATAGGTATATTATGAGTAGGATTTACATGCTTTAGTATCATGCACCATTTTCGCATGATTGCATGCTAGCTGGACGGGGTTCCATTATTGTTGAGCCCGCAGCTAGTTACATGGCCTGCACACACTGCCACTCATGGGTTAGTGGTACATCAGGAGGGTGTGTGCTGCTGTCAGTTCGCCGGGTCCGCTCATGGGTAGCGATGAGGCGTGGTAGTGCAGGCGGATCCCTCCTCCGCCTATGACACCGAGATGAGAGCTTAGCTCCCCCACTCTGTTTGGGGCAGGAGGATAGGTGTACTCCGACAGCATCCTGTCCACTCGGTCACTCAGGAGCAGTGATGGCAGAGTGCACAGTTGTCATAGCCCTACCCACTCGGCTTCACCATTGTGTGTGAGGCGGCTGACTGGTGTCAGGGGTGACCATGTCATTGGCACGACATGCATTTTGCACTGATTGTACATGTGTATTGTGTTTTGCATTATTGTATTGATGCCTTGGATGTGCATATGATTGTCATGCATACAGGATACATGTTTATATATGGTCAGGACTCTATTACTTCTAGTCAGGCACATGCTCCTATATCAGGGTAGGAGATTCAGGTAAATACAGTCATTTTATATTTCTTGCTTGCATACCCTATTTATGTGAGACTGTACTGGCATGATATTTTTATTGTTAGCTATACCTGATTTTTGCATATCTATATCCATGAGTTCTTTGAACTCACCCCGCTGATTTATATCTATTTCGGATGAAGTCAGAGAGTGCAATTCGGACCCCACTAAATCGTGAATGTTTTATTTTGGATATTTGCTTTATGGTTTGAATATTTTGGTTAGAGGACATGTATAGGTTTGGAGATTGATTTTGTATTTGGATTTTTTTGGTGTCCTTATGGACCTCTGTTCGGAGTTTTCTTCGGGATTGGATTTTGATTGAGTATTCCTGCCCAGATGGCAGAAGGGGTAGGTTTATATGTGATATACTTTTGATTAGGTCATTTGGTTGATGGCCTGAGGCCAAATTATATAACTGCGTGTGAGTTTGGATTCCGGTCGTGTTGACCGATGTATAGTGGCCGTGTAGGCCTTGTATGTAAATTGGGATTGTCACCCGTACAGGGGAGATGCTGTCGGATTTTTGTCTGGCGGGGTCTCCTTCGGGGCGTGACACAAGTGATCCGAGTCAAACTAGTGTTCAACCAAGTCACCCCATTGATCAAGCATTAGGTGACACAAACCCAACCCAATCTAGGATTCAGACTAACCACCCTATCGATCAAGTGATAGGAGATCCTAATCTAGGAGTTCGAACTAGAGCATCCTATAGGAACCTTAGTCAAATTTCCTTAATTTCAAAGATAGAACCTAAATCAATTGAACAAGCTCTTCTTGATCCTGATTGGATTATTGCAATGCAAGAAGAGCTAGCTCAATTTACTAGGAATGAAGTGTGGGAATTAGTACCACCACCTAAAGACAAAACGACAATTGGAACAAGGTGGGTGTTTAGAAATAAGCTTGATGATAAAGGTGAAGTAGTTAGAAACAAGGCTAGGTTAGTCGCCAAAGGGTTCAGTCAAGTCGAAGGCTTAGATTACGACGAAACCTATGCCCCAGTAGCTAGACTCGAATCCATTCGAATGTTGCTAGCTTATGCCGCACATCGAGGATTTAAGCTATTTCAAATGGATGTTAAGTCGGCATTCCTAAATGGATACATTAAAGAAGAAGTTTATGTTAGCCAACCACCCGGATTCGAAAATCTAGATAAACCCGACCATGTTCTAAAACTTAAGAAAGCTCTCTATGGACTTAAACAAGCTCCTCGAGCTTGGTACGAGAGACTTTCAATCCATCTCAAGTCAAAAGGGTTTAACCAAGGCTTAGTTGACCCAACTCTCTTCGTAAAAACCTTAGGTAAAGAAATATTCATAGCTCAAATTTACGTAGACGATATAATTTTTGGAACCTCTAACTCAGCCTTACTAAACGAGTTCGTTTCACTCATGGAAAGTGAGTTTGAAATGAACTTAGTAGGCGAGTTAAGTTTCTTTTTAGGTCTACAAATTAAACAAACTAAGGATGGTATATACCTATATCAACAAAAATACACTAAGGAGTTAATTAAAAGATTTGGAATGCAAGACGCTACGATAATAAACACCCCAATGGCGATTAATGTTAACATAGGAGAAGACCTAGAAAGTAAGTCCATTGACTTAAAGTACTATAGGAGCGCGATAGGAAGTCTCCTATACTTAACTGCGAGTCGACCCGACATCCTATTCGCGATGAAGTATATGTGAGGTGTTTCAAACCTGTGCTAAGGAGTCTCACCTAACCCTAGTTAAGCGTATCCTTAGATATCTTAAGGGTACACTTAACGTTGGTATTTGGTACCCTAGATCTACGGAGTTCGAACTAATCGGCTACTCCGATTCGGATTATGCCGGTAGTAAACTCGATAGAAAGAGCACGAGTGGTTGTTGTCAACTACTCGGCTCAAGTCTAGTGAGTTGGTGCAGTAGAAAGCAACATTGTGTTGCCTTATCTACCACCGAAGCCGAATACGTTGCGATGGGTGAGTGTGTAACTCAGCTTCTTTGGATGAAGCACACTCTCCGAGACTTTAGGTTGGACTTCACCAAAACTAAAATTTTTGTAGACAACATAAGTTCGATAAATCTAACTAAGAACCCTATATGTCATTCAAGAACAAAGCATATAGAGGTAAAACACCATTTCATTCGAGAACATGTAGCCAACGGCTCCATACAACTCGAATATGTTGACTCGAAGTCTAACCTAGCAGACATATTTACTAAACCACTACCCGAAGCCGAATTTAGTCTCTTGAGACGAAAATTAGGCATGTGCGTAATAGAATAGGTTTTGCAAATTATATTACTACTATTTCATGAAACTAGCATAGGTCATACCTTAGATATCATGCACCTATAGATTTAAGGAGCCAATACATCTCACAACACATAGGACTAATGTGTTTGTGTACTTAGCCACGTAGATGGGCGTGAGATGTTAGGACCTTACTCCTAGTTCCAGATGTAGAGCTAGTGCATCGCTATGAACCATGGAGTATAATCATACATACTAACCGACTCCAGACTTTGGTTGATCCTTCATATCAATCAAGCCAAATATGAGTCGAACATTTCATAGATGAGGTTATTTTCAATATACTATTTTTTTAATAAAAAATGTGGAACATGCTTGGACTTTAAATTTAGCAATTATTTTGATTTCCACACACCCCTTACTCTTTTCGATATACGGCAAAAGGGGGAGAAAAAGGCCAAAGTTAAGGGGTCAAATTTTTTCAAATTTTTTGATAACTTAACTCTTACTTCATGTTTAAACCAAAAGTTAACTTTAGGTTTTGAGAACTTATTTAACTTTTGACAAAAGGCCAAGTTAAGAGAATTCTTAACTTATTTATGTCGTTAGTGTTTTACTTAAGGGGGAGAAAGGGCTTAACTAAAACGTTTTACTAAAGCTAATTTTAAAACGTTTTACTAAAGCTAATTTTAAGTAATGTTAATTACTTAAAGCAACCCTCAAGGGGGAGGATTAAGGTCTTTCTTCAAAGACTCACCCTCGGTCAAGGGGGAGGTTTCCTCAAGGGGGAGTACTTGAAGAAAATCCTTACTACTCCAACTTAATCTTCATTTTTTTCTCTCATGCACATTATTATTCTTCATGCTTGCTTAACTTTGTATGTGGGTTTGCCATAAATCAAAAAGGGGGAGATTGTTGGTGCAGTGGGCACCTAAGTCGAACCTATGTTTTGATTATAGCAAACGATACAAAGTTAAGCTTATATTGTTATCTCACGAGCTAAATCAAGTGTGCAGAAAAGTCTCAATGCTGGAGCTGAAGGCTAGCGACACCCGGAGGAAGCCGCGGTGGTCGGGCGACACTCGAGTTACTTCGGAGGGAGCTGAAGGAATCGAGTGGAAGGCCGGAAGCAAAAGCGACAAGTAAGTATCGAGGTAAGCTCGTGTGTGCAAGCGTAAGTGAGGTCGTGTCCTTGTGCGACGGGCGCCTTAGGCGGCGATCAACCCAAGACTTCCCATGGAAGGTCTATGTTGAGATTGGACGGCAAGTGGCCGTCAATTCACTTGTATTTTGAGCTAAACTCCTTTTTAGTCAAAAATCGTGGTTGCGTTCAACCGCCAGCAATTCAGTGGCGGCGATTCAACCGGCCATTCAACCGGCAGCTAATCGGCCAGTTCAACCGGTGGTCAAAAATCAGCCTCGAGGAGTCAAGCTTTATCACCATTTTTCAAGGAGTTTTGTGCCCATTTGTGATTGGTTGAAGACACATTCGTTGAGGGGCTTAAAGGCTATAAAAGGAGGGCCAAACCTAGGGTTTTTCATCAATTCAAAAGCTTCCAAGTGCTTCCGATACGCTCCGACTCTCCGACATCCCTACGACGAAGCGCTGCCGAGACGACGACTAAAGCTTCAACCTCCAATCCTTGAAGTCGTCGGTATAATCTTTAATTTTGTATAAGTTGTCTTTATTTTCAAGCTTTAAATCATATCAAGGAGAGGGGGAGTGTCCCTCTACCTTGAATCTTTATTGAGTTTTTGTATTCGCTTAACTCCTATCTCTATCGAGAAGGAGTTCGTTTAATATTTGCCCTCCGTGCGTGGTCAAGGACCATTAGGGCCTTGGAGTAGTAGCCGTAGGCTACGAACCAAGTAAAAACCCCTCGTGTTTTTATTTATTTATTGCTATCTTTCCGCTGCGTTTACTCGTGCCAATTCGAACGATTACGAAAAGTTTTTTCTTATCGCTATTCACCCCCCCCCCTCTAGCGCTCAAATCGATCCAACATTTAGATGCTTATACCAGGGAATAACCTGTAGTGTGTTGGTTATTATTCGTAACCGTGGTATGAGTTGACCACGGGAATGACCTGTTGAGTCTGTGAGTCTTGAACCTGTGTCGAGGAGGTGATTTACCTCTGAGAGCCGACTGATACCGAGTCGGAAAACAGGGGCCAAGTCGTCACATTTATTATGGAAATCAGAGACTACAGTCTTAGAGATTTCCACTAACTATGCTAGTCAGATCATTACCTATGGGTAATGAACAGACTTGTTGACTATTTGTGATGCAGATAGCGGAAGGTTAGGTTACGGTGTTTCATAGGGATTTTATCCCTGAGTTGTTCGTACTGAGTTGTATAACTTTGAGAGTACTTTTGAGTACTTAACTCATGTTATACCGCGAAAGAAGAGTAGTTTGCATACCATTATCGGGATCAAGCCGGTATTTGGTGATAAATGCAGAAAATAATCTTCGAGAAATAATATATCACTTGATCATTGTTTAGTGATATTGAAAGAGAGTATTTCCCCGTGTCACTTTTAGTGACATTGTAAGGAATTCTTGAGCTTCAAGAGAGGGTGCTCGGTTAGTAATAGTGTACTGTGCAGAGTCGTGAGACTTGCGGAGGTTACGACCACCTAATAGCTCAAGAAGATGAATGGATGATTTAAGCCACCCAGAGTTATTGGCTTATAGTTGGATTAGGATGCCGGGATCTTCTACCAGATCCTGCCAGAAGACATTGGATTGAGACAGGAGTTTAGAAATGACTCCGTACAAGGGTTTAAGAGTTGGAGACCGGTAAGCAAATATTGCAGGTCAACTTAATAGAGTCAGAAGTCTCCGAATGTTGGATAAAAGGAGCAATATCAGGGTCACAGGCCTTGAGCTACTTTTCGATTATAGAAGACCAATCGCAGATCATCAGAATGTTCTTGTGGATATCAGCAAAATCAAAACAAAGACTCCGAAGGGATTGTGTGCGTGCAGTGCGGACCACAAAGACACGCGAAGTCAGATTATCCATTGGATCAGTTCAACTATTGCTATTGTGAGCAACCAGTACCGTGGAGGTGTACTTTGAAGACTCAGTTGAAGACTATCGATGGTATCTCGGGAGGATGATGCACCGTCTCGACAGCAGAGATCAGCACAGAAGCAGCATCCGCAGAAGACATCGTAGAAGATTCATGCAGACAACAACAACAGTTACCTCCAGACGTGTTTTGCTTAGTATAGAAGAGAGTATACGACGAAGGTCGTATCTATTCGGTATTCTACAGTTGCAGCTCGTAGGATTAAGTGATGAGATTAAATGATCTAGGAAAAATCCTCGGATCATTCATTGTAGAAATGCGACCGTGTTATCGCGGACCGTTGGATCTGATCTTCTCTTCGGAGAAAGGCCGAGACTTGCGAGGAGCCTTTGAATCAGATCGACAAATAACGGATTGTTCAGGGTATTACTTTAGTTTACCCTCAAGGTTAATATATTGAGAGATGCTTGTAGTTACAGGTATCTGTATCTAGAACATTCTCAGTTGGATTAGAAGGTTCCTATACATCGACTTGTGGGTCGGTGGTATCTCTACTGTCAAGTGAGATGTGGACCAATAATTAAAAAGTTAAGGGATGTCCTTAGACTTTGATATACATACTTTTACTGTAGACATATCCTTACGGATGGTTAAATTGTTGGAAGTATGATACGATATGTCTTTCAGATGTGCGTATAATCTGAGAGCATTCGGATGTAATTTCGGATGAACTCCAAGGCTTGCCGTTGCTTAGACAAGTGGAGTAGACGATCGAAATGATTGCGAAAATAGTTCGGTATCGAAGATCACATATTGAATGATATTTTTTTTTTTTATTTTGTTGGTATCAGTGTTGTTAAACATTATGGAAATTGGAATAATGTGAGTTACGATCATAGGAGATGTTGGAGGGGATATTTATCTATCCCAGTATTCCTCCTTGAGAAGATCTGGAACTCGTTGATGAAAGAGGGATAAACCTTTGAAATTATGCATCGATTATCGATGATGAATACAGTAGTTGTTTTAAATGAAGATCCTTCGTTGTGGATAAATGATCTGTTTAGATCAGCAAAGGACACCTGTGTATACTCTAAGGTTGATTTGCGACTGGAGCGTTGATATTGTAGTGACATGATGTCATACAATTATCATTGTCGTTGAGATGATTAGTATATCGTCAGCTTAGAGTAAAGGAGATGCAGGTGTGTAGAGACGACAATTTCATACTCTGTATGAATTGTATGAGTTTTGATTAAGTGGTTAGACTAATTAACGATTTAGTCGTCCATGGATTTGAGAATCGTGTATCCTGAACACGATTGGATCCTTTTGTAGTTGTTGGAGTTGCGTAACATGGCCACTGTTAATTGTGGTAGTTGGATGTTGTGCACTCAACCAACCTAAATGGTGGTTTTCCTTGCATGGTTTGGTTAGTACCGTAGATGTGGATAGAATGTTTTAGCATTACTATACCACGGATTTGTTTGACAAAGGTGACGATGGAAATCATTTAGTCGGAAGCTGGTGAAACCAGTTTACAGGACCTAGATGGCGGTTAACTTTACGCAAGTATTAGTTAATCCTTCCGGTGTGGATAAAAGGATGATGTTCGTAAATGCATTATTTCAAGGATCGGAGCGATTCCGATACAGTTGCATGAAACGTAACTTATGCTTACGTCAGTTAAGGAACTACGAGATAAGCAGTCATACTTATGACGTGGGCTTAGTAGTTATTATCCTGATTAGTAGATGTATAGAGCAGAAGTGCTCATTGAATTTAACTAGCTACTATAGAGTTGCTGGAGCACGAACAGTTGCAACGAGTGAGATTCGTCGCTATAGTCTCCCATGCACTTACAGAGTGTGTGGTGAAGTGTATCTTGGATGGTTGATGAATTTCTCTTTTGAGAAGATAATTCCCCGTCTCTGAGAAGGATAGTGTGTTCCGGACAAGCGTCCAGTCAAGGAAGAGTTGCTACAGGAGGCACATCATTTGAGATTTGCTATGCACCCTGGTGGTACTCGGATATACCGAGAGTTGAAACGTTTATACTGGTGGAATGGTATAAAGAGAGTTATAGCAGATTTTGCTGCTCGATGTTTAGTATGCCAGTAGGTGAAGGCTGAACATCAGAAACTCGCTGGATTGCTCTAGAAAATTACGATTTCGGAATGGAAGTGGGAGCATATCACGATTGATTGCGTTACGGGATTGCCTAAAACCCGTAAAGGACGTGATGCGACTTGGGTGATTGTGGATCGATTGACCGAATCAGCTCACTTCCTTCCTATTCGTGGGTCATACTCGTTGGATCATCGGCAAAGTTGTATTGCGGAAAGATTATCAGATGACGTGGGGTACTTTTAAGTACCATATCGAATAGAGATTCGCGATTGACCTCGCGATTTTGGTCAAGTCTGCACCAGACTATGGGTACAGAGCTTCAGCTTAGTGCAACGTTTCATCCGCAAATAGATGAACAGTCTGAGTGTATCATTTAGATGTTGGAGGATCTATTCAGATCTTGTGTTGTGGATTATGGAGGTGCAGCTTATCGGTTGACTTTACCTCTGACACTTGCAGGTGTTCACAACGTATTTTCCTGTTTCTATACTGAGGAAATACGTGACGCTTGTTAATCATGTTCTGAAAGAGGTTCCGATTCTACCTCAGTCTAATGCGACTTACGAGGAGATTCCAGTGCATATTCCTGGTCGCAACGAGCGTCAGTTGCAGAATAAAAAAAAAACCATCCGACTCGTAAAGGTTAGATGACAGCATCATACCAATGAGGAGACTATATGGAGCTGGAAGATACTATCTGAGCTCGATATCCTCATTTGTTCACTTGAGGCATGTAGTAGTTCAAGAAATTTCTTGAGTTGGTTCTCATATTTAAGTACGAAATTTGGGGACCAAATTTTTATAAGTGGGGGAGAATGTAAAATATCGGAGAAAATAAAAAAAAATAAAAATATTCCTCGGTAATTGATAAAATATCCTATGGAATTTTTCAGGAATTTTTAGAAATTTTCTGGATTTAAACGAAGGTCTTATAAATATTTCATGGGGATAAAGCAAACAGACTTTTGTAAAGCCTGTTTAGATTATCTGCTAATGGGGTATTAAATTGCTCAATTAACCCGATTCCTTCATTTCCCGTCGGTTCCTTATCGTGACACTGATTTCTCTACGATCGTTTCTCTCAATCGCACACGACCCTTCTCTTCTTTCCCGATCCAGTCGATTTCTCTTCTTCTTCCACCGTTCTTCGTCGCCACGCCACAACACGCCACCGCGCTTGCGCGTCGGCCAGCAGCCAACAGCCACGACTTTCGGACGCTCACCGCCTGGCTTCTCTTCTTCCCGATTTCGCCGCCGCCGCCCCTTCTCGCGATAGGGTTGCCGTCGCACTTCATCTTCTCACGATCTCGCCATGCCGTCGCCCATGGCCACCGCCCTCCTCACCTCACCACCGCCGCGACCGTCCACGACCTCCCGAGGTTCCCGAGCAGAGTACCTCCCGTTCTGTCGTCCCTGCGCGCGAGCACAGCAACATCGCCTTCCCTATCACCGTCGATCGCGGCTTTCCCCGTGCGAGATTCCGGCGTGTGTCTTCGCAGGGAGCGAGTGGCTTCACTGGGAGCTTGGAGATCAACAACGATTTTCTTCCTGTTGGCCGATTGTGAACTGCTCTTGTGATTCTGGCGTGCTAGGGCAGCAGGAGGAGGAGTCTACAACAGAGTGAAGGGGAGGAGTCACAGAGCTTCAAATTGGTATATATATAGATCTCCTCTTTCTTTTCGCTAAGTATGTTTCTGTGGATCGATTGGCAGCAGGGTGATCTTTGTGGGGATGTTGGGTTTCTGTCGATGGGTATGCCGGTTAAGGGCTGATGTTTGAGAGGCTTGTTTGGTTATGGATGAATGTGAGCTGTCGATGAGTGAAGAAAGCTTGGGGTGTGTGTGTTCATCCAGGTAGGTTAGAATCCTATGTCTTTGTGTGTGCGAATGGTGGGTGGCAAACCGAGTAGTATGATGCTCGCTTGTGTCTCGTGATGGTTGTGCATGGAGTCAGAGGTCGCAAATTAGGGATCGTGAAGGGTTGTGAACAATCGTGGAACGATCGCGGCGTGTCTATGAGTGTTGTTTAGATCAAATTACTTTAATCACCGGATGTCAGTGGTCCGTCAGGATCGAAGCCTGTGTGAGTACATGCACCGAACGAAGCACACGTTCTATAAAGGGACGGGAGTATAGAAACGACGTAGTAGTAATGTATTTATCGGATACTTGTACTTAAACATAGTTTGCTATTATGTGCAGGTTTGGGATACGAAGCAGGTTCACGGCTGTGAGGACTATTTCGAGCTTCGTATCAGGTGGGTAATTTCCTACCTGGTTCGGGTAGTTGTATTTCATTCAGATTTAGTCATTGATATGAGTATGTTAGGTGTTCATATTACCTTGACCCTGTTCTTTTTATCGTATGCTTGATCCTTTACCGTTGGCTATTAACTCTATTGCTGATATCATGTTTATTTTATCATGATTAGGAGTTATACATATAGGTGATGCAAGTAACTTAGAATTTGTTTAAGTTAAGTGCAAATGGTAAAGTCCGGATGACAACCTGATTGTACATTGGGCAAAAAGGTCATCCGTAGGTAGATAATGACTTTAACCTAGGGTTAGTTCTAGTACCCTTAGGTTGTATGTTACCACCGAACATGTGTTGTGTAAATGGTCAGAGGAATGATACTTAGGGTATCGCTACGGACCGGTGGTCCTAGCTTGTTATAATCAGATGAGTACGACTCTCTACAGGATAGAGAGTGCGTCGAGTAGATTGGTATGACTCTCTACAGGATAGAGAGTCTATGGTGGATGTCTGTATGTGAGACATTGCATTCATGCATTTACATGCACGCTGGCGACGAGGTCTCCCTTGTGGTTGAGAGGGTCGCCAGTCATCCTGCCTCCACGGTTACTCATAGGAGGAGTAACGTGGGGTGGAGCATTGAGGTGCCGACTCTACCACTATAGACGGTGGTAGTTGGATTTGCGTGTCGTAGTCCCTGCGTGTGTGGTACTCGACCACTCATGGGTAGTGATCGGAGTGACCAATGCCAGGACCCCATCGTGTAGCTTGCTCTTTACGCTTATATGCTACTCGATCATACCGCTTGCCACCTCGGCCACTCGAGAGTAGTGGTTAGTGTTGAGTTGGGGTTGTCATGCTCGAGCCACCGAGGCCACACCGGGTCGTGGTAGCTTTAGGGTGAGCCGACATGACCATGCATGCTGCATTGCCGACTGATAGCATTTTTGCATATTTCCATATATATACATATATGCATGTATATATATATATATGGATGATTGTGATTAATATACATATATAGATACAGTCTATATATATATGCTTATTGTGATGTTGCATTTGATTGTATTATGTTTGTTGCATTTGATTGTACATCATATTCATGCATGTTTCTTGCATATGTTATACAGTTGTGTGATATTGGTATGGGTTGGATAGACCATAGATACCTTGGCCTGTAGCATGAGTAGATTATGTGTTGGTATTACTCTTCCTGTTATATATATGTTTGATATATGTTCGAGTTGGATCGTAAATGCGAGCGAACTTGAGTATATGCATTTGATGTTACTCATTTCAGTAGGACGGTATATGCTTGTATTTATATACTATGCTGATATACCTGTTGTACATCTAGATTATATTGTCGAAATACATGTGATATTACATATATACATGTTTTCTATTACCTGCTGAGTTTTACTCACCACCCCACGGACCACAGGTTTTACATCGCCCGGTAATGTGAAGACTTCGTGACAGCTTGGAGCACCGCCGGCTGACATCATCTCATCTCACGAGGCTCCCGTATTTTGTTTTGGGCCTGCTGTCCGTTGTGCATTGTATTTTGGAGTTTTCGTGATGTATATGTTGTATATTCAGATTTTGTCGAGGTTTGTGTTGTTGTGGTGTGTTAGCCATACCGGTATGCATGTGTGGGATTGTATTATTGTAGTATGTTTCCGCTGTGTCTTGTGTAGTTTTTATTTTCATACATATATATTGTTGTTATTGTGGGTCTACGGGCCTTGTATTAACCCGAAATGTTGCCACGTACAGGGGAGGTGTCGTCCGTTTGATTTTCGGCTCGGTATGCTCTCGGGGCGTGACAATATATTATCAAGATTTGGATATTTTGGATCATTAGAAGAATAAAAAACATAGGTACTAAACTTTGTCGGTTGATAATTAAATCTCAATTATAAGATTTTAATTACTTCAAATGTTTATTTTTTTTAATCATGATACTCCATTTTTCTTACTGAGCATCGCCACAAACTATCAACACCTTAGTAATTTTAGAAATAATTTTTTAATTTTTATGGCCCGCGGATTGGCCCACCTAACCCACAACCCGCCTAACCCACAATCCGCCTTGGGTTGGATTTAGTTGGAGAGTTCTCAACCCGCCAAGATGGCAGGTTGACCCACCCCTCTCCGTTAAATGTTGGGTTAATGACGGATTGACCCGCCCTGCCATGGATCGGCCTGTTTGACAGCTCTTATTGGAAGGGGTCACTTATGATACCCTTGGATTCGGGTCCGAGAGGTCAACTATCATATACATTAATAATAGGTTCGAGTGTCCTATGATAAAACAAAATTAAACATAGGATAATTATGTTTGGATGATTTTATTATTGCAACCATGAGGCTTATTTATACAAATCATATAGGTAATAAATGGAAATATTACATAAGGTATGCAATCGTAATAATTATAATCATAGCAGCGAATATAATAAATCTTTCGACAATTTACCATTTCACATTCTCATAATTAGAAAATATCGAAATCGCATACGTAACTTTCATAATTATCAAATCGCGTATCACTTTTCGGATTTACTCCTCCGCTCAATATTCCATTTTTTTAATTAATGGAATAGTTCCATCAGTTGATTTCTAACGAAATCGATTGATGGACTTAAACAGTTCAGAATTACATCATTTGAAGTCTTTTGTGCTCCTCTCACACTCCATAATATGTGCATTACTTCGAAAAATATTGTGATACACCATATTGGGAGCAGTGATTTTTGAAACTTCAATTTTTTTTAATGGAATGACTTCATCAATCAGTTTCGTCCGAAACCAACTGATAGACCTAGACAACTAGAATCAGAAAAGTATTGTGATACACCATATTGAGAGACAGCGATTTTTGAAACTTCAAATTTTTTAATAGAATAACTCCATCAGCCAATTTCGTCCGAAATCGACTGATAGACCTAGACAGCTCAGAATCACGTGATTCGAAGATCCATGCGCTCCTCTCACACTTCATAATACGTACGTGACCTTTAAAAGCATTGCAATAAACCATGTTGAGAGCAGCGATTTTTGTCACTCATGCCCCATATATGAAGTGTGGTTGAAAGAACAGTTCAAATGCTACAACGATGATACCCATCGGATGAAGTCACCAATGAGTTCCTCGAACTCCCTCACTCATGCAGATATAAAACTTTAAATTTTTTTAATGGAATAGCTCCATCAGTCGGTTTCGTTCAAAATCGGTAGATGGATCTAAATAACTCGGAATCACATGATTTAAAGACCTTTTTGCTCCTCTCGCACTCCATAATATGTACGTATCACTTGGGCCAGCGGGTATCGTCGTCATAATATTTGAAATGTTCTTTCGACTATACTTCACATGTTGAGCATGATTACAAAAATCACTACTCTCAACATGGTTTATTATATTGCAATGCTTTCCGAGATCACATATGTATTATGGAGTGTGAGAGGAGCACATGAGTACTCGAATCATGTGATTTCGAGCTGTCTAGGTCCATCAGTCAGTTACGGATGAAACCGACTGATAGAGCTATTCCATTAAAAAAAATTCAAAGTTTCAAAATCACTACTCCCAACACGATGTATCACAATGCTTTCCGAAATCACATATATATTATGGAGTGCGAGAGGAGCACATGAATCTCGAATCACTTGATTCCGAGCTATCTAGGTCCATCAGTTGATTTTGGACGAAACTAACTAACGAAGCTATTCCATTAAAAAAAAATTAAAGTTTCAAAAATCTTTGCTCCCAATATGATATATCACAATGCTTTCCGAAGTCACGTACGTATTATGGAGTGTGAGAGGAGCACAAAGGTCTTCGAATCATGTGATTCCGAGTTGTTTAGGTCCATCAGTCAATTTTGTCTGAAATCGACTGATGGAGGCATGGAGCTATTCCATTAATTAAAAAAATAGAATATTGAGCAGAGAGGTAAATCCAAAAAGTGATACACGATTTGGTAATTATGAAAGTTACATACGTGATTTTGGTATTTCCCAATTTTGAGAACGTGAAACGGTAAATTGCCGTAAATATTTTACTATCTTGATTAAGAAGTCAAATATGATAAATCTCAATTGATTGAAATCAATTGAGATGGTATCCTTGTTGTCATTACTCTTGATAAGCTCGATGAGATTGTTTGAACGTTGAGTTTAAATGTCAATCTGGTAAAACTTTGTATGGGTAACAACTTAGTGAGTATATCATAAATTTGATCTTCCGTACAGATGTAAGAAGTTAAAAGTTGTCGAGTCATCACAAATTCTCAAACAAAATGAAAATCAATTTTCACATACTTTATATGAGTAGAAAACACAATATTTGCTGCAAGATGTGTTGTTCCAATATATCAGACTAGATCTTGGGTATAGTGATTGTAGAAAGATGTAATTCTGAAAGAATATATTATAGCCAAATAATTTCAAATGTTGTTTTTGCTATAGCTTTGTATTCAACTTCAATTCTTAAGTAAAAAATTGTAGGTTGCTTCTTTGAAAGCTAAGAAATATGACATACCAATTAGTAGAGTGTCTGTCTTTAAGAAATCCTATCAATCTGCATCACTATAAGCAATTATTCTCATGAAGATTGATGATATATATTGAAGAATACTATGTAGAACAGTACATTTAAGCTAGCAAAGAATTCTCGATATTTAGTTGGAGTATGCATAAATTAATAGGCACAATTGACAGTGAAACTGTCAAGCCTTGTGATAGTGATATATCGTAGGACGTAGAGTGATAACAATACTTCGATATATATAGAGGTAAATCATTACAAGGGAGGATGAAGATGCAGTAAACCCACCTTCTTCAATGATTGATGTGGAGATAAGACATGCACTATCAATTTTAGCTTGTTGAAAAAGTTCGATAATATATTTACTTTGAGAGAAGACAAACACTAGGATGTGGAAGAAACTCTATATAAAGAAAAAAAAGTGAGCATTGTCGAGATCTTGAATAGAAAACTCTTAATGAAGATGAAGAAGTAAAATAGAAAAGCCTTCTTGACCACTTTCAATTATTAAAATATCATCTACATAAATTAAAAAAAAAAAGATGGTAAGTTTCTCATTGCATTTGTAGAATAAGAACGAGTTAATTTTTAAGAAAGATGATCCATGGGTATGAAGTTGGTCAGATAGACAATGAACCATGCATAAAGTGCTTGTCGAAGATCATATAAATGTTAGGACCTTAGCGTCGCTAAAGAGAAGAGGGGAAGAGGGGGGGGTGTTAATAGAGATTTGTCTTGATCGTCAATTGTGTTTGTGCTCATCTACAAGAAGTTAATGCATAATAGAAACAAACATAAACAATACAAATCACAATCATAATACAAATCAATTTTACATAGTTTGGAACCTCCAATTACTACTTCACGATTTAGCTCCTAATGATATCTACTATCCTTTCTCCTTGTTAGATTTCTTCCGGAGGTGGAGAAATCTCTTACAATTTTACAACAAGTGCAATTAAATACAAAGATGAAGAATATAAAGCAAAAAATAAATGAAAAACACTTTAAGCAAGTGATTGTGGCTTGATCGTTGTTTAGTTGCTATAGAAATCTCATTGAAAGTTTGGAATGTTGCAACAACTCTCCTTCAAAGCCTCCTAGAATCCACCCATTCAAATCATCGCAAAATCCTCTTTTATAGCGTGGCTATCAAACTGATTTTCACCGATTAATCGACTGGAGTTATCCTACAGTCGATTAATCCTCTGCAAATTTGATCGTATCTTTGATTTGTTAGCCAAATAACTTAATCCACATCAGATTTTGATGTGCTATAATGTATCAGTCGACTATAAACCTTAACAATAGATTGTTAAATAATCTGTTTCTGGCCACAATAGCACTAGTTGACTGCTCAGTTGACAATCAAACATTCTGTGACCTGCTATAGTGACATTAATCGATTGATAACTATCAGTCGATTTGATAGTTGAATTTTGAACTCACTGAATACTCGAATAGTCACAACAGTCAACTGATCAAATCCTAAACACTACCAAACTCTCTTAAATCCTTAACCTTGGAGTAATGGAGTTTAGAGTACACCAGTAGATTGATATATCCTACCAGTTGGCTGATATCTCAATTTCGGTCCTACCTTGACATGTCTTTTACTTCACCTAATATTCCATTGACCTCAACCTATTATGACCTTTTTTACGCCTAGCATCTAGTCACTATTGACCTGCTGAGATTTTTTTTGTCTAGCATCCAGTCACTTTGACCTGTCAGGACTTCGCTTGCCTAATATCCGGTCACCTTGACCTGTCAAAATTTCACTGACACCAAATATCCGATCCTCCTTGACCTATTTGACTTTTTCTCTCTTGCCTAACATTGTATCGATCTTGATTTGTCAAGATTTTCCATCATAAATGATGTATGATAGTTAGACAGGAGTAGACTACCTAATGAATAAGTAGTAAACCTTTCAACCGACAGATTGTATGTTCCCACATTGTAATTTGCCAACTAGTTTGTTCTCGAGCCTTTGCATGTATACACAAAGGTTGTAAGTCAAGTGAAAATGAGATCATCTAATATCTAGTAGATTAGATAGTCAATTATAAAATTGATTGGATATAAATATTGGATGAATACAATATTTTTGTTTGAGTGACAATCGACTGAAAAATTAAATAATTGACATGTGAAATTTCAATCAACAAGTGTTATAGTCGGTGTTGTTGGATCGAAGAATCGCTAGAGGGGGGCTGAATAGCGATCGTAAAACTTTTCTTTTCGTTCGTCTAAAACATGAGTAATGCAACGGAAGTACGAATAAGACAAAAGTAAAATGACACCTTTTATTTTTACTTGGTTCACAACCGAAAGGTTGCAACTCAAAGGCCCCACGATCCTAGACCATGTACGATGGGGCAATCCACTGTTGGTGCAATCGACCCAGATCACGATTGACCATACTCGAGTTTGACTCGAGGGGTATTTTGATAGTTGACTAGGGTTGACCATGTGATGAAGAAAGTCCAAGTCATGGGTACTTGGCATGGAAAGTCCAAGTGGGACACTTGGCATTTGGAAAAGTCTAAGTCTTGTGTACTTGGCATGAAAAGTCCAAGCATGGATCTTGGCAAAGGAAAGTTCAAGCTTGAGTCTTGGCAATTGGAAAGTCCAACATGGAGTTGACATGGAAAGTCCAAGGGTGTAGTCTTGGCCACGTAAGTCCAAGGGTGTATTCTTGGCGGTGAAAATCAAATTCATGGATACTTAGCAATTGAGAAGGCCAAGGGGAATATTGGCGGCGTAAAGTCCAAGGGTGGAGTCTTGGCCAGCATAAGTCCAATGGTTGACGGCGTAAAGTCCAAGCGTAGTCTTGGCAGTATAAGTCCAATGTGCCTTGGCTGTGTATACACCGTTAGCATGACAATGTTAGTGCATATAAGATCCACATATCTCCACAATGGTATGATATTGTCCACTTTGGGCCCAAGCCCTCATGGTTTTGTTTTTGGGCTTTACCCAAAAGGCCTCAGACCAATGGAGATATCTTTTTTCTTATAAGCACATGATCTTTTCCATGTCTTACCAATGTGGGACTTTGATTGTATTCCTCATACTCCCAACAATCCCCCCCTCAAACGAAGGACCACATTGGGCCCCCCCTCAAGCCTATCCCTCCTCGAAGGATTTTCTCTGCTTGATGTCCGATCTTGACCCACCAGACTTCACTGCGTTGTTCGGTCCCAGGACCCAACTAGACTTCCTTCCTGATGTCTGGTTCTCTTGATCCGGACGTGGGAGCTCAACTTCCTTCGTTCGAGGTTCATGGCTTGACATGGACCATGGCTCTGATACCAATTGTTAGTGCCTATAAGATCCACATATCTCCACAATGGTATGATATTGTCCACTTTGGGCCTAAGCCCTCATGGTTTTATTTTTGGGCTTTACCCAAAAGGCCTCAGACCAATGGAGATATCTTTTTTCTTATAAGCACATGATCTTTTCCATGTCTTACCAATGTGGGACTTTGATTGTATTCCTCATACTCCCAACAGACAATAGCCGATGGAAGCACCTGAAGGCTAGCGTATGGATGAACAAGTCATGAATGACTTGGAGGGATCTGATAGGCGCGAGACTGACGGAGGTGACTAGAAGGCTTAGGTCTAGACTAAGGGTTGTCTAGCAAGTATGGGAGCACCATACTTGAGGTTAAACCTCATGTCTGAGGTTATCGGTTGATCGGGGCTTTATATCTGTTGGATGGTCAAGTGTCTGACACTTGGAAACCGAGTTGACTCTCAGCAGTCGACTGGGATTATGACCAGTTCGACTGTTGTGAGTCGACTAGTGCTCGACTGCAGCTCAGGGCCGAAAAAGCCTTGGCAGTCGACTGCTCATTGGAGCAGTCGACTGCCATATATGACAGTCGACTGATGGAGCACAGAATGCTCCGTAGTCGATCGGGCAGTCGACTACAGGCGCTGGCAGTCGAACTGCCACTGTTGGCAGTCGACTGCCTAGTGATCCGTTGGGGTTTTTCCAGTGTGGATCAAGTCATTGTCTCACAACAATAGTGTTGGCAGTCGATTGCCAGGCGGAAATCTAGCCCAAGTGAAGCTTTAAAAGGAGCTCGTGGAGAAGGTTTTGGCCAAGATTTCTTGAGCATCTTTAAGGCGATTTGCTGCTACAAATCAGGGTCTTTAAGCACGGTTCAAGCAATCAACAAGCAAGCATTCCAAAGTAATAGTTGTAAAGTTTTCTTTATGTTATTTTGTATATTCATCTTGTATTTGTTTGTATTTATTTCTTATTGTTGTAAGAATACTTGTATGAGGTTTCTCCACCTCCGACTTGTTGTCGAGAAGGAGTATATTTGATTAGTGGTGTGTGTTTGCATCGCTAGGGCTCTTTTGAGCCAAATCCGTGGAGTAGAAACCATACGGTTCCAAACCATGTTATATCGTCGTGTTGTGATTGTGATTATGCTTGTATTTATTTTGATTGTATATTTCATATTTCCGCTGCGAACTAACATTGTGTAGCAAGCGCAATCGAATTTCATCATCTGACGATGAAACGCTATTCACCCCCCTCTAGCAGGCGCATAAGTCCTAACAAGTGGTATTAGAGCTTGGAGCTCTTCTACGGACTAACACCCGGGAGCAAAAGCGCTAGAGGGGAAGATGGAGTTTGAAGGAAAATTAGGATGGGACATCAACACACCGCCACCATACGACCAAGAAGATTTTCTGGCATGGAGGGCAAGAATGGAGACATTCTTGACGATGGACATAGAGCATTGGTTCATCATCATGGAAGGTTTTGAACCCCCCTAGGGATAAGAAGGGAGATGCCTTGAAATTGAAGAAGTGGACCCAAGAGCAGCGTCTAAAGTTCAAGACCGAAGTCAAGGTAACAAAACTTTCAGAAGATTTGATACCTAATGATATTTTATCTAGACTAGGTGAATATCAAGATGTCAAGGAGCTTTGGGGCAAATTGGGAAAGTTCCATGAAGGTCCATCATGGCTCATGAAGGAGAGGAGGAGTCCGAGGAGGAGTGTTCATCCTCTCAAGCTCAAGAAGAAGCAAGCACATCTTCATCCTAAGAGCTTGAGGATTCAAAGATTGATAGGGAATCAATGTTCGGATTGGAAGAAGTGGAAGAAGCCTCCACCTCTAGGATTGAGGGGGAGGAGAGACCATCCACTCCAGAGCATCAAGAAGAAGCCTCTACTTCCGGTCAAGAAGAAGAGCAAGCCCAAGCTTCCACTATTGACCTAGGTAACTCAAACATTATAGTTAAAATTAAAAATCATATAATATGTTTTGAGTGTAGGAAGGAAGGACACTACAAGAGTAAGTGTCCGAAAAGAGGCAAGAAGTCTCCTCTGGCACCAAAAGTCAACGAAAAAGTCAAGAATGTCGGTGCCCCCATGAGAAAAAGCAAGGAGCACATGATGTGCTTCAAATGCAACCAAAAGGGTCATTATAGGAGTCAATGGTTTAGGGGGAGGAGAAGACTCAAGAGGGAGCATCACATGTAAGGGGAGTCTCTAAGACAAACCCTAAGGTATATTTTAATGCATCTTCTAGTTCTAGGATCAAAAAGAATATTTTTAATTCACTTGCAATTCATCATGAAAAGCATGCTAATAAAAATAATAGATTTTATTGTCTAGGTGCTAAGCATGTGAATTCACCTAAGGACAAAGCTAGATCAAACAATTCTAAACCTATTCTACCTACGGAGACCATTAGAAAAATAGAGGATCACCTAGGTATCAACCCTAAATGGACTAGGCATATGCCTAGAAGGAATGGTAATGCCCAAAGATTAAACAAAAATTCAAAAATTGAGCAATTAGAGCTAGAAAATCAAGTCTTGAGGTCAAGACTTGAGAAATTGGAGAAGACCCTTAAGAAAATGCAAAATCAAATGCAAGGGTCAAATAGTCAAAGCCTAGGGTCTAGGAGTCAAAGTCAAAGACCTAGGAAACAAGAACCATTCAAGGGAAAGCTTAAGCCCAAAAAGATCTATCACAATGTTTCATTCGATTATGAAACTCGAGTTAGGTCTAGGAAAACCAAGGTCAATAGGAAAGTTATCCCTAAGGTTGACCAAAGTAGATGTCTAGTGGCTAGGGTTTCAAGAAAACCTAGGGAAGCCACTAAGAAGGTTACAAGGGGAGTTACCCCTATAGCTAACCTAGGCAAGACCCAAATGACCAAGACTTATAAGCTTAGGAGGGTTATTAGAAGGGTATCTAGGGAAGTTATCCCTAGCGAATACCTAGTAAACCCAAGGAGCTCCAATAGGTATTGGGTTCCTAGGAGTGTGATTGATTCACGCTAAATGGGTTAGGGTGTGCCAACTTTAAATGGATGGGTAGTTAACCTAACCATGGTAAAGGTGACACTTTAGGTTATTTCCAAGGTTATGGATATCTTGGAAATAAGTTTGATCATAATCCTAAAATATTTTAGGATGTGCCAATATTATTTAAGAAGTTTGATAAATTGATCAAATTGACACAATTTAGGTCTTAGAGTCTTGGTGTGTCATTTTAGATTTTTGGCACACTTGGGAGATTAGTAGTAATATGGAAAAATGAATTTAATTCTAACAAATGGCAATAAATATTATAATTTAGGTATTATATACCATTACATTTTATTTGTCATGCTTGATTTGTCATATAACTTGTCATGACATCATATTCATTTAAATCATATAAATGTCATGATTATGCTTAGGTTTTGTCTTTTAATGTCATGTATATTTAGATTATATCATATGTCATGACATCATGATCATTGGTCATGCTTTATTTATGCTATCATTTATGTCATGATCATATTTCATGTATTTAAAGTTAATTAAATTGATTTAAAGACTATGGCATGACTTGAAGTCTCATATATAAGGGAATCAAGTAGTGTTACCTTAGAAAGTGCATGAGACCTTAGTTTAAGATGAACCAAAACTCACATCTCACATTACATTGATATGTATGTGTATTGATACACTCTAGATACATGTGAGATGCTAGGATATGAGTTGAGTTCAAGGTGCTTAGTTTTTGCATCTAGATGAACTAAAACTCATCTAGATGCCCAATTTGGAAATTGGGAGAGTTTATAGGAGTGTCTCTCTTTAGTGGTACGAGACTTATCACTAGGAAGAGTGAAGGCATCCTAGATATTTTTAAACTAAGGGGGAGATTGTAAGATCTCATTGGGATATGAGACATTGACCTCCTTGGGGAGAAACTTTTTGATGTATGCTAAAAAGGGAGAGAAAGTGAAATTACCAATTTTGGACAATCGGTAAGGAGATTTGAGTTAGGTGGCCTAACTCAAAGGTGTTTGGTTTTTGTCAAACATCAAAAAGGGAGAGATTATTAGTGCAATGGGCCCAGGTCATGATTGATCAGACTCGAGTCTGACTCGAGTAGTATTTTGATGTTTGACATTGATGTCTGACAATGTTTTGGGGAGATTGTTGGTACAATCGACCCGGGTCATGATTGATCAGACTCGAGGGGTATTTTGATAGTTGACTAGGGTTGACCATGTGATGAAGAAAGTCCAAGTCATGGGTACTTGGCATGGAAAGTCCAAGTGGAACACTTGGCATTTGGGAAAGTCCAAGTCTTGTGTACTTGGCATGAAAAGTCCAAGCATGGGTCTTGGCAAGGGAAAGTCCAAGCTTGAGTCATGACAATTGAAAAGTTTAACATGGAGTTGGCATGGAAAGTCCAAGGGTGTAGTCTTTGCCACGTAAATCCAAGGGTGTAGTCTTGGCGGTGAAAGTCCAAGTCATGGGTACTTGGCAATTGAGAAGTCCAAGGGGAATATTGGCGGCGTATAGTCCAAGGGATGGAGTCTTGGTAGCATAAGTCCAATGGTTGGCGACGTAAAGTCCAAGCATGGTCTTGGAAACGTAAGTCCAATGTGCCTTGGCGGTGTAGACATCGTTAGCATGACAATAGCCGATGGAAACACTTGAAGGCTAGCGTATGGATGAACAAGTCATGGATGACTTGGAGGGATCTGATAGGCACGAGGCTGACGGAGGTGGCTAGAAGGCTTAGGTCTAGGCTAAGGGTGGTCTAGCAAGTATGGGGGCAACATACTTGGGGTTAAATCTCATGTTTGATGTTATCGATTGACTAGGGTTTTATACTGGTCGGATGGTCAAGTGTTTGACACTTGGCAACCGAGTCAACCCTCGTGATCGATTGGGATTAGAAAAACCTTGTGATCGGTGATGGAGCATAGAACGCTCCGTAGCTGATCGGACAATCGACTATGGGCACTGGCAGTCGAACTACCATTGTTGGCAGTCAACTGCCCAGTGATCCATTGGGGTTTTTCTAGCATGGATTAAGTCGTTGTCTCATGACAACAGTGTTGGCAGTTGACTGGGACATTATGGCAATTGACTGCCAGGCGGAAATCCAGCCTGAGTGAAGCTTTAAAAGGAGCTCGTGAGAAGGTTTTGGCCAAGATTTCTTGAGCATCTTTGAGGCGATTTGCTGCTGCAAATTAGGGTCTTTAAGCACGGTTCAAGCAATCAACAAGCAAGCATTCCAAAGCAATAATTGTAAAGTTTTCTTTACGTTGTTTTGTATATTCATCTTGTATTTGCTTGTATTTGTTTCTTATTATTGTAAGAATACTTGTACGAGGTTTCTCCGCCTCCGACTTGTTGTCAAGAAAGAGTATATTTGATTAGTGGTGTGTACTTGCATCGCTAGGGCTCTTTCGAGCCTAATCCTTGGAGTATGAACCATATGGTTCCGAACCACATTATATGGTCATGTTGTGATTGTGATTGTGTTTATTTTGATTGTATATTTCATATTTCCGCTGCGTACTAACATTGTGTACCAAGCTCAATCGAATTCCATCATCTGACGATAAAATGCTATTCACCCCCCCTCTAGCGGGCGCATAGGTCCTAACATCCACTAAAAGTCTCCTCCTCATTGAAGGTAGAAGACAATGGTTACAAGAAAAAGATAGAGGAAGAGGCAACAAGCCTACCTCTCCTCTTTACAATGAAAAGCTCAAGTACAAGAAGTAAAATAAGTAAATAAGACAACAATAATGAAACTACCAACGAATGGATTTGGAATATCGGCGTGTTGTCGGCGTTACGGCAGCGTAGCGTTGTCGTTGAAGCTTGGCATCGTAAGAGCACTTTGGGAGCAAGAATAGATGGTCCAAAGAGGTGAAAAATCCCTTCTTTTATAGCCCTTCAAACCTTAGCTCGTTGAGATCTAGATCTGGGTCAAAGCTCCTCATCTCCCCACTTTTGTTGGAGTTTATCTTGACTTTCTTCAAGCTGACCAGTTTGAATAGCAGTCGACTGATGACCCTCAGCAGTCGATTGTTGGTAGAATCAGTTGACTTCCAATAGTCATCAATCGACTTCCAGCTTGATCATTCTCCTACAAGATAGAGTTAGCACATAACTACCAAGTAATGGGCATTACAACGATTCTTTACCGTCCGATCTTGACCTAGACCTTCCTCTAGAAGTCTTAGTCGAATTGCCGCCTAAGTTCGTCCCCGTACGGAGGAGACGACCTCACCATTGCTCTTCACTCATTGCTTAACTCTGGTCCTCCTAACTTGTCGGTTAGCTTCCGGTCGCCACCGAGGTTCTGTTGGAGGATCGGTGGCTGGCTAGAGGGGGGTAAATAGCCCTCTTCGTAGATGATGGAGATTGATCGCTCTTAATTGTCTACAATGAAGATTAGTGCAGCAGAATATATGCTAATTAAGACAATTAAAACAAATACAAGAAGCTAAGAGAATGCAAACGCTAACGCAATTGCGTAACGTAGTTCACGACCCTTGCCGCAAGTCCACGGACCGATTCGTTCCAAGTGAATCACTCCTAAACCTTCACTAATCTCTCCTTCAAGGTGGATGTAAACCTTTCTTACAAGAATCACTCCCTCTTACAATATAATTGAAATAAACACAAGGAAGAGGAGTGGAAATGTTTTGGGCACTTGGGAGAACTTTAGAGTAGAAGCATTAACCTCCCAAAGTGACCCAAGGCCTCTTCTTATAGGGAAGAGGTCATTCCTCCCGTTGGGCATCGAGCAGTCGACTGATGCAGTCATCAGTTGACTGCTGTTGTAGTCATTGCCTCGTAATAACTTTATCCACGTTGGCTTCCAGCCAAAGGCTCCCACATTAGTCGACTGATCATCCCCATCAATCAACTGATGGATCCATCAGTCGAGTGACCGAAGCGATCAGTCGACTCCAAAACCCTTTGTGCCTGAATTCACCTCGATCAATCGACTGTCGTCCCTTGGCAGTCGACTGATGGTCGAGCAATCGAGTGTCAAACACTAGCAGTCGATTGCTGGGCCAGAAAGGCTTCAGTTGAACACCGGTCGAGTGCCATCGACCCAGAGCAGTCGATTGATATCTATATCAGTCGACTGGTGTCGGGCAAAACCTCAAACAAATCATTTGTTTGAGCATCCGACAGTCGAGTAAAATCTCAACACACTTGGTTGAGCATCCGACACTTCCACTTCGTCAGGTAGAAATCTCAAATTAATGTTTGAGCGTCCGACTTAATCATACGTCGGGTAAAACCTCAAACCCTAGTTTGAGCATCCAACTTGTCAGGTAAAACCTCAATCTACTAGGTTGAGCATCCGACACTTGACTTATCCATTCGGCCAAGTTCACCTATGAGCTATCGTTACAATTCGCTCATTCTTTCATCTCCCTTGGAGTCCCTCGCCGAAGCTCTCTTCGTCCGGCCACATCTCTCGGATTCACCAAGCGTACAACTTCGCAATGTCATCCTTCACATCTCGCCCTGAAGTCTGCTTCCTTGGCTTCACCCCAATGCTCCTCGTCCGGTGGTCCCTTGGATGCAACAAGCGCACGACTTCGCAATATCGTCCTTCACCGATTCAAAGACCCGAGCCATGAGATGGTGAACTCACCAATGCTTTCGTCAAGCCAATCCCATGTGTGAATTACTAAGTCCTGTATGACTTCAACACACATATCAAATCAACATAACAACCTAACTTAAACCCTTTGCCACACACATCAAAATCACATCATACATGGGTTGATTGCCCTAACAATCTCTCTCTTTATTATGTGTGGCAATCTATTTAAGTTAGGTAAAACAATATAAAAACACATAAGGAAGATAAGCATGTAAATCAAACCTCCCCCTTAATACATGCAAACTCCCCCTTAACACATATTAATTCCCTCTAGCATGATTAACTTAAACTCTACATTTCTCCCCCTTTGACACCATCAAAAATATCTAACATATGTTATACAAGCATGACATCAAGTCTAGGGAACGAAAAATACCAAAATCAAATTCAAAACCTGATAAAATAGGTTACTGTGCTCGTGCACAGTACATCAGTCGACTGGTTCAGACTACCAGTCGATTGACACTCGAAAAACAATCTTTTCTGATTTCGGAATCTGATTTCAGAAATGCATAAAAAAATTCAAAAAATTCTAAAAATCATGAAATTTGGGGAAAATATTTTTGATAAGTCCCTTTATGAATGAAAAATGATTTTTCATGAAAATTTATTCTAATTTTGAAAGTTTGGCAAAAACTCAAAGGTGTTGAAAATCACTAAAGTTTTTATCAACTTAAAAGTCTAGTTTTGCCTTGAAATGATTTAAAACATGAACTCTCAGTTTATAAAACATGATATGGTTTTAAAACATTTAAATATCCAACTATGATCTATGGGCAATATGTCCATTGATCAAACATTTGCTTTCCCTATAGTTGGTCTATGATTGCTATGTTATGATACTTCAAATGACCATCTAAATGTCATAAGCATTAGTGGATCATTTGTATCCACCTAACATCTCACTCATGCTATATTTTCAATCAAATTAACCTATAATGAGTGTGAGATGTACCTAAGGTATTTGTACTTAACCATCAATTCTCATGCAATTCTACCAAGGTTAAGTATCCATAAGCATGACCATTAATTCAAGTATCGTTTATAACTATTCATCATGATAAATCAAGTATATCATTCAATTCATAGGTCACATATTATCATCACCCAACGCTACCATCTGAATTATAAGTCATGATTATAAGCATGTATCATCATTCAAATCACAAATCAAGTATATGATTTAAGCATTGTAATCATAACATCCACCATGCTCATAATACATAGGTCAAATACTAACATTCTCATCATCCTAAGTCAATCATTTAGCATGATATAAATAAAGTCCAATTATGGTTGACTATCCTAAGTCTCCTAACCCTTGAGGATTAACTTGGGAGCCCAAAATAGATTCTTTCCAATAGGATTCACCAAGTATTCCTTTGGGATCCATTTTCTAGCTACCATTGTAGTTTTTGTTTGTCCCCTAACAATTAGACAATGGTAAACCTTTTCATTCTTGGTTCCCTTATATCCTAGGCCTTTCTGGTTAAAGCTTGCCCTTTGGCTCCCAATGATCATGTTTAGAGTGTTGGAGCCAATGGTAAATTTTTCTAAGGTCTTTGTAAGAAATTCTAACTTTTCTCTGAAAACCTTATTTTCCTCAACTAAGCATGCATCATTTACACTAGAAGAAATATCATTAACATGTGAACATGCACTTTTCAATTTTTCTTCTAGTTTTTGCATTTGATCAAGCATGCATTTATTTTTCTTCTTACTCCTAAATAAATCTCTAGTAAGACTAGAAATCATGGAAATAATTTCTTGAGCAGGAAGATTTCTTACCATACTCACCATATCCTCTTCATCAGATTTCGATGAAGATGACGCTCCCCCCTACATTTGAGCTCTCCTCCTCACTTGAGCTTGCTTCTTCTCTTTCGAATGATGTGGAGTCCAAGTCATTTATTGCCATTAGTGCAAGGCTTGTGAAGGCTTCCTCTTCTTCCGATGATGATGATGGATCATCCGACGTTACGGTTTTAAGGTTGTGGGCTTTTGTCTTCCCTTTTCTTTCAATTTCTTCTCTTCATCCTTCTTCTTGCGCCCTTTCTTCTTCTTGTCATGTTTCTTCTTTCCTTCTTTGTTTTTGTTCAATAAGGGACACTCATCCCTCATGTGCCCCTCTCCTTGGCAATTGTAGAAAATCACCCTCCTCCTTCTCCTATCATGAGACTTGTTAAATTTAAAGTTTTTTAATGCACGTCTCACCTTTCTTACCATATAGGCTTCTTCATTGCTATCCATGGAGGAGGAGGATTCTTCATCGGATGAAGAGGGTGGAGTCTCCTTCTTCTTCTTCCCTTTGTCGGCGATTAGTGCCAAACCTTGATGGCTTGATTTGCTCTTCTACTATTCCTTCAAGCCTAGTCTCATGTAACTCCATAGTTGAAAAGAATTCTTCTAGAGTACTTACCTCTAGATTCTTTAAAATATAAAAAAAATCCACCATGAAGCCCCATTTGGAAGACCGGGGGAAGACATCTATGGCTTTCATTATCATGTCCCGGTTGGAGAGTTTTTCACTTACACTCGATAAATCGGTAATTATTTTCTTAAAACATGAATGCAAAGAAAGTACCTTTTCTCCTTTTTCGAGTTTGATATTTCTTAATTGTGATTGGAGAAGGTCCCGTCTTGCAAGCTTTGCCTCGGAGGTGTCTTCATGAAGCTCCACTAGCTTCTCCCACATCTCTTTGGCGCTTGCACATTCTCCTATCCGATTTACCTCGTGTTGAGGAAGCACATTGAATAGGTGATATTTTGCCTTTGAATTTGCCAAGTGCTCCTCCCTTTGCTTCTTTGTCCATCTTGACTTTTCTATTAGCCTCCCTTCTTCATCCCTAGGTACTTCAAAACCGTTTTCCATGATAAACATAATTTCAAAGTTGGTTTCGAAAAATACCTCCATTCGCTTTTACCACCAAGCGAATTCTCCTTCGAACTTAGGCGGATGAATGTTGGAGCCGACCATCTCTTGTCATGCTTGTGTTGGCGATGAGTCCGCGACAAGCTCCTCACTCTGATACCACTTGTTGAAGGATCGGTGGCCGACTAGAGGGGGGTGAATAGCCCTCTTCGTAGATGATGGAGATTGATCACTCTTAATTGTCTACAATGAAGATTAGCGCAGCGGAATATATGCTAATTAATACAATTAAAACAAATACAAGAAGTTAAGAGAATGCAAACGCTAACGTAATTGTGTAACATGGTTCACGACCCTTGCCGCTAGTCCACGGACTGATTCGTTCTAAGTGAATCACTTATAAACCTTCACTAATCTCTCCTTCAAGGTGGATGTAAACCTTTCTTACAAGAATCACTCCCTCTTACAATATAATTGAAATAAACACAAGGAAGAGGAGTGGAAATGTTTTGGGCACTTGGGAGAACTTTAGAGTAGAAGCATTAACCTACCAAAGTGACCCAAGGCCTCTTCTTATAGGGAAGAGGTCATTCTTCTCGTTGGGCACTGAGCAGTCGACTGAAACAGTCATCAGTCGACTGTTGTTGTAGTCGTTGCCTCGCAACAACTTTATCCACATTGGCTTCTAGCCAACGAATCTCACATCAGTCGACTGATCATCCCCATCAGTCGATTGATGGAGCCATTAGTCGAGTGACCGAAGCGATCAGTCGACTCCAAAACCCTATGTGCCCGAATTCACCTCGATCGGTGATCATCATCCCTTGGCGATCCGATGGTCAAGCGATCCCATTGTCAAACACTAGCGATCGATTCTTTGGGCGAGAAGGCTTCAGTCGAACACCGATCGAGTATCATCGACCCAGATCAGTCGACTAGTGTCGGGTAAAACCTTAAACAAACCATTTGTTTGAGCATCTGATGGTCGGCCACTTGGTTGAGCATCCGACACTTCCACTTCGTCAGGTAAAAATCTCAAACTAATGTTTGAGCGTCCGACTTAACCATATATCGAGTAAAACCTCAAACCCTAGTTTGAGCATCCGACTTGTCGAGTAAAACCTCAACCTACTAGGTTGAGCATCCGACACTTGACTTAGTCATTCGGTTAAGTTCACCTATGAGCTACCGTTACAATTCGCTCATTCTCTCATCTCCCTTGGAGTCCCTCGCCGAAGTTCTCTTTGTCCGGCCACGTCCCTCAGATGCACCAAGTGCACGACTTCGCAATGTCATCTTTCACATCTCGCCTTGAAGTCTGCTTCCTTGGCTTCACTCCAATGCTCCTCGTCCGACGGTCCCTCGGATGCACCAAGCGCACGGCTTCACAATGCCATCTTTTACCGACTCAAAGACCCGAGCCATGAGATGGTGAACTCACCAATGCTTTCGTCAAGTCAATACCATGTGTGAATTACTAAGTCCTACATGACTTCAACATACATATCAAATCAACATAATAAGCTAACTTAAATCCTTTTCCACACACATCAAAATCACATCATACATGGGTTGATTGCTCTAACAGGTTCCTCAACTCCAACGAGGTTCTCCTGGTATCGCCCGACTACCACAGTTTCTCATCCTGAAATTCTCCGTGTGTCGCTGACCTTTAGCTTAGCTTAAACACTTTCTGTACACTTAACACAACACTTGAGATAACACTAAAAACTTAACTTTGAACATTTGTCATAATCAAAATCTAGGTTCGATTATCTGGTGCTCCTGCACCAATAATCTCCTCCTTTTTTATCTATGACAAACCGATTCAAAGTTGTCACGCCCCGAGAGTATGCCGTGCCGAAAATCAAACGAACAACATCTCCCCTGTACGTGGCAACATTTCGGGTTAATACAAGGCCCGTAGACCCACAACAACAACATAATAAACAGATATAAATATATCAAACACACAACGGAAACATAAACACATAGACATAGACATCCAAACCAAAGCACACAGGTGTACACCACCTGATAAGTCCACAATACTAAACTGTAAACAACACATCGACACAAAACAAATCCACGATATAAAGACAAGTCCATACATAAACCAAAGTCTAAGACAAAGAGCAAAATCCATAACAGAAACAAAAATCCTCGAGAGACTCGGAAACAAGCGGAGATGGGATGGATTGTCGGCGCAGCTCCAAGCCGTCACGAAGACTTCAACATGTTACCTGGGCGACAGAAAAACCCAGGGTCCGTGGGAGTGAGTAAAACTCAGCAGGTAATAGATAAACATGTACATTAATATCACATGTATTTCGACAGAACATCTACAAGTATCACTAACATGATAACATATCCATGTATATACCTTCTAACCAAAAGTCAATATGAAATGCAGACATACCTGAACGTCTGCTACGCTACCCCTATCCAACCTGAGCACATATCCACAACATAAGGTATGAAGAATAGAACTAACTCATACTACATCCTAATATGGGTCGAGAGTATCACAGTGAATAACCAGCAAGTATACAAGTACCGGCATACTACCATACAGAAAATGCAATAGCATGTATGAATATGTACAAACAAATGCAACAAGCATAGTACATACAAATGCAATATCACAATAAGCATATATATATAGACTGCATCTATATATGTATGTTAATCACAATCATTCATATATATATATATATATAGACTGCATCTATATATGTATGCTAATCACAATCATTCATCTATATATATATATATATATATATATATATATATATATATATATATATATATATATATATATATATATATATATATATATATATATATATATATATATATATATATATATATATATATATATATATATATATATACACATGCATATATGTATATATATGGTAATATGCAAAAATATCATAAGTTGGCAATGCATCATGCATGGTCATGTCGGCTCACCCGAAAGCTACCACGACCCCAGTGTGGCCTCGATGGCTCGAGCATGACAACTGTCCCAACTCGACACCAACCACTACTCTCGAGTGGCCGAGTGGGCAGTATGATCGAGTAGCATATAAGCGTAAAGAGCAAGCTACACGATGGGGGTCCCTGCTGTTGGCCACTCCGACAGTCACTACCCATGAGTGGTCGAGTGCCACACACGCAAGACTACGACATGCAAATCCAACAATCACCGTCTATAGTGATAGAGTGCGACACCACAATGCTCTTCCCTCACACCGGTTACTCCTCCTATGAATAACCGTAGAGGCAGGATGACTGGCGACACTCTCAACCACAAGGGAGACCTCGTCGTCAGTGTGCATGTAAATGACATGAATGCAATGTCTCACATACAGACATCCACCATAGACTCTCTATTCTACAGAGAGTAATACTAACCAGATCAACGCACTCTCTATCCTATAGAGAGTCGTACTCAAACTGATTATATCAGGCTAGGACCACCGGTCCGTAGCGACACACTAAATACCATTCACCTGACCATTTACATAATATATTATCGGTAGTAAACATGCAATCTAAGGGTACTAGAATTAACCCTAGGTTCAAGACATTATCTACCTACGGATGACCTTTTTGCCCAATTTACAATCAGGTTGTCATCCGGACTTTACTACTTGTACTTAACTTAAATAAATTCTAAGTTATTTACATCATCTATATGTATAACTCCTAATCATGGTAAAATAAACATGATAGCAGCAATGGAGTTAACAGCCAAAGGTAAAGTATCAAGCATAAGATAATAAGAGCAGGGTCAAGATAATATGAACATATAACATGCTCATATCTATGTCTAAATCTGAATGCAATTACATCTACCAGACCAGGTAGGAAATTACCCACCTGCTGTAATGCTGGAAACAATGAAGTCCTCACGGCCACGGACCTGTCTCGTATCCACGTCCTGCAAATATCAAACATTATGATTAAGTGCAAGCATAACAACGAATCCTCAAATCGAATCCTACATCGACTTCGTACCCCGACCAACTAGATTGATCTAGTTACCCAATTAACCTAATCAATCCTCAACATTAATCCCTCAGCTTGTATAGTTAACACCGTAATTAAACCCATCGGTCTCCAATTAGCAATTATGCTAACCTACCACATTCACCTCCATACGTCAATTCCTACATTGACAGAACGGTTCACAACCCAACACAACTCCCTAAATATTTAAACCACCAATTCCAACCCCACTATGGGACATAAACAGGACATCACAACCAAATCTCCCATTCATACCCCAGATGCACCTCACACAATAGAACAAAACCCAAACAATCAACTTAATCTCTTGATTTGTCATTCACAGCTCCATCACAACCAACATCAACCCATATAATACAACAACTAAACAGACGAAGAAGAGAGTGTAGATCGAGCTTACCAGTCCTTGGGATCCACCAGTGGTATCCTCTTCTTATCCCCTGTCCAGCGCACAAGACCACTGTCCAATTCACAAGTTGTAACCCAACCCGAGATGCACGAACATGGAAGCACAGGGGACTTCAACCACTGAGATCGGGAGAAAAAGACACCAACATCGAACGAGCATCCCCAATCCTTACGACAACGAGGTGGCGGTTGTGGCAAATCAACTGCAGCGGGCGACAGCCGGAACAAATCCACAACGACGAGAGTAAAGGCGGTGGATTTGCTGCTCCTGGAGGTCTTGCCCTATCAACAGATCAAGATTAACGAAGGAAAAATCACAACTTGATCTTAGCTTCCGTCCAAGGTAAGAAGGAATTGGCTTTTACCTAGTTCTAACAATGATCGAGAAGAACAACTCCCGATCGAAACGCCGCCAACCCGAACTGCCTCACCCTTGCTCACTCCCCACGCACGCTCGTCTGCGGAGATCGTCGAGGGGTTCGTTCACCGCCATCGCCGCTGCGCCTTCACCACAAAACCCGGTTTTGGTGAAGCTTCTTCCGGCGGCGACGCATCGACTAACGAACGTGCGATGAGATCCCAATAGAAGGGAGTCAAGCGATACTCCGGCCAGAGCGACCAGCCGTGGCGGCGAGGTCGTTGAGCTGCTTGCACGAGGAGGCCGACGGGTTGGGATGGGAGAGATCGATGGAATCGCTCGTGTGGCTTGCGCAGCGAGCGGCGGCGAGGAGACGGGCTGATTCTCCTTCTCGGTCTCAAGATCTCTTCGGGAGAGGCCAACGCTTGCTGGAGATCGACGAAGCTTCCTCACGCCGCCGGTCGCGAGGAGAAAGTTGCTGCGAAGAAATCGGGAGAGAAGGGGAATCGCGGAAGGGGAAGGAAACGGCTCAATCGGGAAATCAAGGAAAACGGAAGGATTATAAAGGTTTTTAATTAAACCTATTAATTCTTAGTCGATCGTCTAAACAGGCTTTACAAAAGCCTATCCGCTTTATCCCTATAAAAATATCCATAAAACTTTCATTTAAATCCAGAAAATTTTCTAAAAATTCCTAGAAAATTCCATAGGGTATTTTCCTAATTAACAAGCATTATTTTATTATAATTTTTTTCCCAGTATTTTACATTCTCCCCTACTAATAAAAATTTGGTCCCCAAATTTCGTACTAACATACGAGAACCAACTCAAGAGATTTCTTGAACTACTACATGCCTCAAGTGAATAAATGAGGATACCAATAAAGTTGTCACGCCCCGAGAGTATGTCGTGCCGAAAATCAAACGGACAGCATCTCCCCTGTATGTGGCAACATTTCGGGTTAATACAAGGCCTGTAGGCCCATAACAACAACATAATAAATAGATATAAATATATCAAACACACAGCGGAAACATAAACACATATACACAGACATCCAAACCAAAGCACACAGGTGCACACCACCTGATAAGTCCACAATACTAAACTGTAAACAACACATCGACACAAAACAAATCCACGATATAAAGACAAGTCCATACATAAACCAAAGTCTAAGACAAAGAGCAAAATCCATAACAGAAACAAAAATCCTCGAGAGACTCGAAAACAAGCGGAGATGGGATGGATCGTCAAATCACGAAGACTTGAACTCACTCCGGCAAGAAAAACCCAGGGTCCGTGGGAGTGAGTAAAACTCAGCAGGTAATAGATAAACATGTACATTAATATCACATGTATTTCGACAGAACATCTACAAGTATCACTAACATGATAACATATCCATGTATATACCTTCTAACCAAAAGTCAATATGAAATGTAGACATACCTGAACGTCTGCTACACTACCCCTATCCAACCTGAGCACATATCCACAACATAAGGTATGAAGAATAGAACTAACTCATACTACATCCTGCATAGCATGTATGAATATGTACAAACAAATGCAACAAGCGTATGCAATACAAATGCAATATCGATAAGCATATATATATACATGCGCATATATGTATGTATATATATAATATATATATATATATATATATATATATATATATATATATATATATATATATATATATATATATATATATATATATATATACATGCATATATGTATATATATGGTAATATGCAAAAATGTCATAAGTCGACAATGCAGCATGCATGGTCATGTCGGCTCACCCTAAAGCTACCATGACCCCAGTGTGGCCTCGATAGCTCGAGCATGACAACTGTCCCAACTCAACACCAACCACTACTCTCGAGTGGCCGAGTGGGCAGTATGATTGAGTAGCATATAAGCGTAAAGAGCAAGCTACACGATGGGGGTCCCTACTGTTGGCCACTCCGACAGTCACTACCCATGAGTGGTCGAGTGCCAAATACGTAGGACTACGGCACGCAAATCCAACTATCACCGTCTATAGTGATAGAGTGCGGCACCACAATGCTCTGCCCTCACACCGGTTACTCCTCCTATGAATAACCGTGGAGGCAGGATGACTAGCGACACTCTCAACCACAAGGGAGACCTCGTCGCCAGCGTGCATGCAAATGACATGAATGCAATGTCTCACATACAAACATCCACCATAGACTCTCTATTCTACAGAGAGTAATACTAACCAGATCAACGCACTCTCTATCCTGTAGAGAGTCGTACTCAAACTGATTGTATCAGGCTAGGACCACCAGTCCGTAGCGACACACTAAATACCATTCACCTGACCATTTACATAATACATGGTCGGTAGTAAACATGCAATCTAAGGGTACTAGAATTAACCCTAGGTTCAAGACATTATCTACCTATGGATGACCTTTTTACCCAATTTATAATCAGGTTGTCATCCAGACTTTACTACTTGTACTTAACTTAAACAAATTCTAAGTTATTTACATCATCTATATGTATAACTCCTAATCATGGTAAAATAAACATGATAGCAGCAATGGAGTTAACAGCCAAAGGTAAAGTATCAAGCATAAGATAATAAGAGCAGGGTCAAGATAATATGAACATATAACATGCTCATATCTATGTCTAAATCTGAATGCAATTACATCTACCAGACCAGGTAGGAAATTACCCACCTGCTGTAATACTGGAAACAATGAAGTCCTCACGGCCACGGACCTGTCTCGTATCCACGTCCTGCAAATATCAAACATTATGATTAAGTGCAAGCATAACAATGAATCCTCGAATCGAATCCTACATCGACTTCGTACCCCGACCAACTAGATTGATCTAGTTACCCAATTAACCTAATCAATCCTCAACATTAATCCCTCAGCTTGTATAGTTAACACCGTAATTAAATCCACCGGTCTCCAATTAGCAATTATGCTAACCTACCACATTCACCTCCATACGTCAATCCCTACATTGACAGAATGGTTCACAACCCAACACAACTCCCTAAATATTTAAACCACCAATCCCAGCCCCACTATGGGATGACATCACAACCAAATCTCTCATTCATAGCCCAGATGCACCTCACACAGTAGAACAAAACCCAAACAATCAACTTAATCCCTTGATTTGTCATTCACAGTTCCATCACAGCCAACATCAACCCATATAATACAGCAACTAAATAGACGAAGAAGAGAGTGTAGATCGAGCTTACCAACCCTTGGGATCCACCAGTGGTATCCTCTTCCTATCCCCTGTCCAGCGCACAAGACCACTGTCCAATTCACAAGTTGCAACCCAACCCGAGATGCACGAACATGGAAGCACAGGGGACTTCAACCACTGAGATCGGGAGAAAAAGACACCAACATCGAACGAGCATCCCAATCCTTACGGCAACGAGGTGGCGGTGGTGGCAGATCAACTGCAGCGGGCGACAGCCGAAACAAATCCACAACGACGAGAGCAAAGGCGGTGGATTTGCTGCTCCTGGAGGTGCTGCCCTATCAACAGATCAAGATTAACGAAGGAAAAAATCACAGCTTGATCTTAGCTTCCGTCCAAGGTAAGAAGGAATTGGCTTTTACCTAGTTCTAACGATGATCGGGAAGAACAGCTCCCGATCGAAACGCTGCCGACCCGAACTGCCTGACCCTTGCTCACACACCACGCACGCTCATCCACGGAGATCATCGAGGGGTCCGTTCGCCGGTCACTGCTACTGCCCTTCACCACAAAACCCCCAGTTTTGGCCGAAGCTTCCTGTCGCGGCGGCGACGCCACTGACCCGAACGCGCGATGAGATCCCAAGAGAAGGGAGTCAAGCGATACTCCGGCCGGAGCGACCAGCTGTGACAGCGAGGTCGTCGAGCTACTTGCGCGAGGAGGCCGACGGGTTGGGATGGGAGAGATCGATGGAATCGCTCGCGTGGCTTGTGCAGCGAGCGGTGGTGAGGAGACGGGCTGATTCTCCTTCTCGGTCTCGAGATCTCTTCGGGAGAGGCCGACGCTTGCTGGAGATCGACGAAGCTTCCTCACGCCACCGGTCGTGAGGAGAAAGTTGCTGCGAAGAAATCGGGAGAGAAGGGGAATCGCGGAAGGGGAAGTGAACGGCTCGATCGGGAAATCAGGGAAAACGGAAGGATTATAAAGGTTTTTAATTAAACCTATTAATTCTTAGCCGATCGTCTAAACAGGTTTTACAAAAGCCTATCCACTTTATCCCTATAAAAATATCCATAAAACTTCTGTTTAAATTCAGAAAAATTTCTAAAAATTCCTGGAAAATTCCATAGGGTATTTTCCTAATTAATAAGCATTATTTTATTATAATTTTTTTTTCCCGGTATTTTACAAAAGTTAAGGAAAAATTTAAGCAATAATAAGCATGAGTAAGCATGTAGTACTAAGCAAGTAGTAAACATGTAGAAACATGTAGTAAGTAAGTAGTAAACATGTAATGAGCATGAATGATAGCAAGTTTGTAATACGAAGCACAAGTAAGCATGAATAATATGAATGGTAGTAAAAAAAAAAGTTCTTTTTTACAGCCTCCCCCTTAAGGCTACCTCCCCCTTGACCTTAGGTAAGTTTGGAAAAAGAAACTTAGAGTTAACTTTAGAAGAAACTTTTCTTTTATTTTAAAAAAACTCTTTACTCCCCCTTAACTTTGCCCTCTTCTCTCCCTTTTGCCATATATCAAAAAATCGAGGGGTTATTTATAAGATAGGGGTGTACTTATAATATAAAAGATAAGAAATTTCATTAGAAATAGAAGAAATAGGTATAAAAGTCCAAGCATGTGTCCCTTTGAAGTTCATTAATTTAAGTTCTACGAGTTGTAAAGCATCCTGGATGTAACTAATAGTGTAGAATTAATTTGAGTTTTTATCCCTCTGCACCAACAATGTTAAACTAGTTTTATTTATGTGATAAGGTGTATAATTTTGGTAAAGTAAATTTTTTAGGTCATTACAAACATAATACTTTAATGTTATAATCATAAGTACGTTTCCAAAATACCTTGTAGACTTATCAATTTTGAAAAGGTTGTTATTCCCCTCTTAGTCAATCATGGAACCTAGAGAGTTTAGGGGTCTAAACTTGGCCTAAAGAATTATATATCTAGCATTGGCCAACCAAATATGGTAACTATATGTTAAATGCAACGATCAAGAAAATAAGTTTCTTATAGGTTTTGAAAATATTTCAAAAACTATGTTATTCGTATTTTAATTGTCCCTAACATCTCACCCAATTTATATGTCTCAAAGCATGTTCACCTTATATGTTTTTGTGAGATGTCTTCAATTTTTACTTAGTTAATTTTAGTGATTTGAAGATAATCAATCTTGGGTTAAATTCTGATTTAATCTTTAGATCGTTAAGTAAATTTTTTAAGAAAATGACTTCCAGGTCATGACGAGGCACAGAGGTCTTCTTTTATCGAAACAACGACCACTTCCTTAAACAAAGCCAATTTCAGGAAATGTTCACTTAAGTCATTTAGGGTTACTTCCTGGTCTAACTAGTTTAGGATACGACAAGGTAGCTTCATCTAGTTCAACTTAGCCGAGTGTACCAAGCTAGATACGCCTTATCTAACTCAGATACACAAGACCTTGTTTCCCTAACATACTATCATCTCATCGCGTCCTGATACTATGTTATCAAGGTTGATTAATTATTGATCCTATCTAACCATTCTAAAAATTAAAAGAAAGACTAAGCATGTAAAGTTACACTAAGAGAATGAGTACACAATTTTAGTATTAGCTCCCCCTAGACCATTGAACCAATGTGGTTTATCCACATAGTGGACTTGATCCTTAGGAATCCAATACTTAGTAGTCCTTATATGTGAATTTAACAAAATCTTAGGGACCCATTCTTGGACTCTTTGATAACTACGATTGACAATTGACATGTAGAATTTGTTTGTAGTCGTTGTCCTAAATCCGAGTCCGACTTTATTATACACGACCCTTTGAGTTCCAAGGAGTCGGTCAAGACCCTTGGATCCCAATGTGAACCTTTCCAACCTAGCATTGAGCTCTTGAACTTATCCTTTCAAGAGAGAATTCTCTTCCTCAAGTTTTTCAACTTGAGTTGAGTTTTCCTCTTGAATTTGACTAGTCGAAGAGGTTAGGGTGGCCTCATGCTTGAGTTTAACCTCCTTGAGCAGGGACTCGACCCTAGACTCGGACTTAGTTAACTTCCTATCTATAAATTTGTTATTAACGAACGACTTACCTTGATCTTTTCCTTTGAGTCGGCTTTGAGTCTTGACTCGAATTCGTCCTCGGAGTCAAATTCGGAGTTGGATTTGTAGTCGGATTCGGACTCAAGCGGTCTCACCATGAAGGCTAAGTCATCTCCTTGATCTTCTTCTTCTTCCCAAGTCGCTTGAAATGCCTTCTTCGGTTGCTTTTGTCTTGGCTTCATTTTTGGGCAGTCTGACTTAAAGTCCCCTTTCTTGTTGCACTCATCGCACTTGTAATTCTGTGGGGGTTTCTTGTCCTTCAATTGCTTTCTTTCTTTTTTGATCATTCTCCGAACTAGGTTGACTAGTTCAGTATCCATTTCTTCCTCCGATTCTTAGCACTCATAGCACTTGAATTCACCCTCAGATTCGGACTCTTCTTCTTCGGGAGGTGGCTTGCTCTTTGCTTTTCTTCTTTGACTTGCAACCAAAGCAACACCTCTCTCAATCGGGGTCGAGTTAGACTGCTCATGTAATTCGAATTCCGAAAATATCTCATCTAATCTTTTTTTTTAAATGTCTCTAGACACTTTGTAGGCATCAACTATGGATGCCCACAAAGTGGTCCTAGGAAATGCTTTCAAAGCGTACCTTATTACATCCCGGTTCTCCACCTTTTGTCCAATTGAGTGTAGTCTGTTCATGATGTCCTGGATCCTTGTGTGAAGTTGAGTCACCGACTCGTGGTCCTGCATTTTCAGATTAAATAATTTATTCAAAAGAAGGTCCCTTTTGCATACCTTTGTGTTGGTAGTCCCTTCATGTAGCTCGATGAGCTTGTTCCATAGATCCTTCACGCTGATGAATGGGCTGACACGATTGAGTTCTTATTTGGAGAGCTCGCATTAAAGGATCTGTGTGTCTTTCGCATCGGCCTCCACTTGTCGCTTCATGGCACTCGTCCATTTGGTCGCAGTCCAAAAACTCACCATCTTCGCTGGTTGGTAGAGTGAAGCTGGTCTGGATGACTATCGACATCTCTACTTGGGTCTTGAGGTAGCATTCCATCCGACCCTTCCAGTAACGGAAGTCATCTCCGTTGTAAAACGGAAATCGGGCGGTGCTAAACCCTTCGAGATGGGACATTCTTAAAAACAAAACCTTACAACCAAAAACACTAAAACATGAGAATTGACAAGACTTTATCTTGGATTAGTAGTGCGGGATAAAGAGAAAAACTTGAATTAAATTACGAAACAAAAAATGAAAAGATTAAAACAAAACTTGCTAGACCGGTGGTTGCACCGAATCTGAGTGCCCCTGCTCTGATACCAATTGTTGGATCGGAGAATCACTAGAGGGAGGGGTGAATAGGGATCGTAAAACTTTTCTTTTCGTTCATCTAAAACTCGAGTAATGCAGCGGAAGTACGAATAAGACAAAAGTAAAATGATGTCTTTTATTTTTATTTGGTTCACAATCAAAAAGTTGCTACTCCAAGGCCCCGCGATCCTAGACCACGTACGATGGGGCAATCCACTAAAAGTCTCCTCCTCGTTGGAGGTAGGAGACGACGGCTACAAAAAAAAGATAGAGGAAAAGACAACAAGCCTACCTCTCCTCTTTACAACGAAAAACTTAAATACAAGAAGTAAAATAAGTAAAGTAAGACAACAATAATGAAACTGCCAACAAATGGATTTGGAATCTCGATGTGTCATCGGCGTTACGGTGGCGTAGCGTTGTCGTTGAAGCTTGGCGTCGTAGGAGCACTTTGGGAGCAAGAATAGATAATCCAAAGATGTGAAAAGCCCCTTCTTTTATAAGCCTTCAAACCCTAGCTCGTTGAGATCCAGATCTGGGTCAAAGCTCCTCATCCCCCATTTTTGGTGGAGCTTATCTTGACTTTCTTCGAGTTTACCAGTTTGAATAGCAGTCAATTACTAGTAGGATCAGTCGACTGCCAATAGCCGCTAGTCGATTGTCAGCTTGATCATTTCCCTTCAAGATAGAGTTAGCACAGAACTATCAAGTAATGGACATTACGGTGGTTCCTTACCGACTGATCTTGACCTAGACCTTCCCTGGAAGTCTTAGTCGGATCGCCACCTAAGTTCGTCACCATACGGAGGACACGGCCTCACCATTACTCTTCACTCAATGCTTACCTCTGGTCCTTCTGACTTGTCGCTTAGCTTCCGGTCACCACTAAGGTTCCTCGACTCCAACGAGGTTCTCCTGGTATCGCCTGACCACCATGGTTTCTCATCCCGAGATTCTCCAGGTGTCGTTGATCTTCATCTTAACTTAAATACTTCCTTCATACTTAACACGGCACGTGAGATAACACTAACAGCTTAACTTTGAATATTTGTCATAATCAAAATCTAGGTTCGATTATCTGGTGGCTCTACACCAACAGTTGTCCAATTAACTAGAGTTCTTTTCCACGTTAACCGATCAAAATAGAGTGCTTATATAGACATTTGAAGAGCATTTGGAGGCAAGTGCCTATTATACAAGCTATTCAAGAGCTTTTGGGCTTAAGAGCATAGTCGGTCTTGATTTGAAAATTGGATTCATCCTGAGTGAAATTTGAAAATTGAATCTTATTTTTTTTTATGGCTCTGGACCCTATTTAAAAATTGAGTCCTATTTGAAATGCACAGTGATTTTGAAAATTTTTGTGTCCTAGACAAGGACCTTGGTAGCCCTGGCCCAGGGTCGGGCCTACTTAAGAGGTGGCACGAAAATACCCTCACTTTTGTCAACAATTGCTCAAAGATCTGTGAGAACTTGTGCTAACGGTCTTCTTTGCAACTTTGCAAAAGGTTAGAACCACCAACCTAGCGGCCCCACCGACCTGTCCCACGGCCATTGTGAGAGAGGTAAATCACGGAGGGTCCTATGAGCCTTGACGTTGTAGCCAAGACACGAGAGAGTCATCTGAATATAAGAAAGAGCTTTAGACCTCCTCCGAAATCGATCCATGCTACTTCTATAAATATCTTCGTACCTTAACCACCACACCATTTCTGTGGGACAACGGTCTTCTCATTCTAATTCTAACTTGCTTAATATTTCATTATCTTTGAGAAAGGAAAGCTCATTGCTCTTCTCATTCTACTTCTAACTTGTTTAATATTTAATTATCTTTGAAAAAGAAAATCTCATTGTTCTTTTTTTTTATTGGCATCAGGGTATCCGAACTTTCGATCTGACTAATTTCTAAGAGTGATTAGCCTTGTCCCACGGACCTTCGGAACGCATCGCCAACAGTTGAGCTAGATAAAATCAGAGCTCAAGTGGCCTCCATCAGCCGCCAAGGATAAATCAAAGAAGTCCTCGCAGCTTTTTTACGGTTCAATCTGGACTCCGTAGTCATATCATCCCTGAATGATGATTCAACATCGAAGTCGTACTCCGTCCATCGAATAAACTCCTGATCCCAGAACTATCCGAATGAATTTTTTCTAAATTCGTTGTCGAATAACATCGCAATAGAGGATCGAACTGCATTCTTCTGTGAATATCTCTCCATTTTTACCGTTGCACCATGCCGCTGAGACTGCTCATTGCTCTTCTCATTCTACATCTATACATCTAACTTGCTTAATATTTCATTATCTTTGAAAAAGTAAAGCTCATTGCAAACCACTCTTAATTGGGTGTGTTGAGAGTCCCCTCGTTACCTCTTCGAAAGGATTGATTATTAGTGGATCGTCGAGGAGACATACCCAGCCACATTATATCACAATGCCAATATGCCTTGCCTTTATATTCTCTATTTCACTAGAATTATACATGATCAATCACATGCGAACATACACACAACTAATAATCCATTTACCTCTACTCATGTGCGAGAATATCAATTCGAAGACAGCTATTTGTCATCTCGCCCTCTAGCCAGCGGCGGAGAGGAGGTTCTGTGAGGAGATAATACGGGCGAACGCTTGAACACCCATTCTCTCCGGCAAATATGACATCCGTTCAAATTTCAATCTGGATTCGCCACTGCCGCTAGCCATATCGGCTCATCATAATAGATCCTATCAATGCAACTCAATAACATTCATCTAACTTGTGACGCAAACAGTTGAACGATAAACCCAACTGAAACATTATTCCAATTGCTAAAAATTAGTTTAAAATGCCAGAACTTTAGAAAACAAGCTTGTAGTTACAACTTAACAAGTCAATATCATTCTCACACTGAGACATGGCAGGATAATGATAAAAAGAAAAAGAAAAAAAAAAAAGCGCATACATTCTGATACAGGTTTCACAACAAAATAGGAACTGCAGGTTTTGAATCCCAAAGGGAGAAAGAATTGTCAGATAAGTTCACCAGTAGAAGACCCAATGTGGCAAAAAAATTACAAGGATTGAAGTTTCAAGCACCCACCCTGTGGCCTTTATATCGATAGCATCGGTTGTTGCCGATAACATGCAAATTAGTTATCAACTACAATCAAATCCATCCAAACTGCCCTAACCTGCACCTCAAGATCCACAGCACGCTGATCTCGTGGCTGCAGTACCCTCGGCGACTCCTTGGTCTGGTTTGTTGATCTTGATTGTCCGGTCCTGCAACCAATTCACAATTGATTGAGCTGCGTAGGAAGCGTATTGCACTAGTTAAATGTAAGAAAATTCTTTCCACCTCATGTTTGTTATCAGTTTCAGAAAGTCTTTGCTTGATGTCTCTAGCTATTGAGAAGAAGACTTGTTCCACATTGAGATTTGTCTTGGCACTCTGCACGGCACAAAAACCAGCAATCAGATACGGAAAGTACCTTTAGATCATAAGTTTAAAAAAAAAAAATTGCAGAGAATTACAACTTACAGTCTCGAAGAACTTGATTCCATATTCATCGGCAAGCGCTTGTCCACTTGCAGTAGGTACAGCCTGCACAATCGCAAATTTAAACGACCTTGTCAGGGGGGAGCTAAATAACACAGGATTATATAATGTTACCAAGGAACATACCCGTTTGCTTTCATCCATATCAGCCTTGTTACCGACAAGAATCTTGTTTACGTTGTCAGAAGCATGCTGTTCGATGTTCCGGATCCAATTCCTAATGTCTGTCAATAGAAGCATGCAACAAGTCATAGGAGATAAAATAATGTCAGCATATAGATACCGAAATTGTGTAAAGGCGATTACTGTTAAAAGATGACTCATCGGTAACATCGTAAACAAGCAAGATACCCATAGCACCTCGATAATAAGCTGGTAAAAGGGAAAAGGCAGGGGCGTCAGCAAAACATACACCCTCAAAGCACTAGCTTCCTATATAAAACAATATAAACCAACCAGTTGTTATAGTTCGGAAACGCTCTTGACCAGCTGTATCCCAAATTTGTAGTTTAATTCGCTTGCCATCCAATTCTATAGTTCTTATTTTAAAATCAATACTGTGCAAAAGCCAGGTAATTGTAGTCAGAACAACAAAGTTGTCCAACAGTAAAATGATCATTTAAAAAAAATAACAGAGGATGAAGCTTAACCTACCCAATTGTAGTAATGAAACTTGTTGTGAAGGAGCCATCGGAGAAACGCAGGAGGAGACAACTCTTCCCAACACCTAAAGGAGAATATGTCAAAACCATGGGAAATTCACAGCAAAGAAACTTGAAAAGAACAATATTTCTTCAATTTGTAAATTTAGTAGGGTCTGATGCATTTTGCTTTATACAACCTTATGCACTCTCCTTCTATTAACTCACAACAATACTGTGTGTAGTGAGGATAGATTAACTGCACAAATCAACAAGGACTACACTGCTCCACAGAACTTACATGTCATATACAATCATTCAAAGAACAGCAACAATTAATTGATCAAGTTAGGGAGTATAACAAAGGGCTGAAATTTCCACAAAGCAATTAGATAAGCTACAAAAAGCAGATTAAAAAATCACAAAAATATTTGATAAAAGCTTAGATAATGTAGTTTTAACTTAATAGGAGATTCACCAACAAAACAATACTTGAGCAGTTGAACCTTATTCCTACAGATTTCCCTATGAAAATGGGGTCGAATGTTGATTTCCTTCATACAAACACAACTAAAAGCAAACTAGTAGAACTGTAGATTATTCCTAGCAAAATTAAAACAATAAAATAAAAGACCATTTATGGTTAGCTTGACAAAGAACCCAAGTAGCAGTTCTGAAAAGAAAAAAAAAAGACATTAGGCAGAATGAGAAAGCCAAGGCCTAATCAATAATTTAGTAGATACCAAAGACAAGAAAGTTAATGACCACCTCTAAAAGCTAATAAGCATGACAAATCCTGGGTTCTGCATATGCATCAAGAAATCAGGTATCCATCTTGTTTTATCATTCAGCGATAGAAGCACACTGAAAAACATTGCCATAGATTTTTCGGTAAGAATTTAATGTCATAAAAATTACATAAAGTAAAGATTCTGTGAACCACCTACAGCAACTAATCCTTAATATGTACTATGTACTCTCATAAAAGTTTAGGGCTTACTACTTTATCCCCGAGGATATGAACAAAAAAAATGCATACTTGCTAGAGGGACTCAAAATTTCCAGAGGCATTTATCTTACAAGGAAAGACTCTTGACATGAGGGATGGCATGTCAATCAAAAAACCAAGGGAACCTTGTTAGTCTCTCTTGAAACCAACTCCAAGTTTTGGTCGATGCTATTTCTAGAGGTAGAGAGCCTCCCTCATTATCATATACTTGTAACAGATTTATCAAATTCTACCTATTCTCTCCTCATTAAAGGCTTTAGAATTTTCTCATATAGAGGATTGAATTAACAAACAAACAACTAAGCAAATTTATAGATAACCAACATCCTTCTACAATCAGGAGAACTTCCAACAGAAATCTTTGGGAACAAATATTTTGGGATATGGTTTGTACTTTTTAAAAAAAGTTTCCCTTTACCATAAAATGCCAGAGAGCCAGGTCAAGTACCATAGTCTTCATTAAATAACAATTAAGTCACTTTAGGGAAGAATGGCCATATAAAACTTGACTCATGAGAGATTAATCCATGGAGATATAATATCTAATTACTGATAGGCTTCCAAGTCTTCAAACAACAAATCCTCAGATAGTTTGAGTCCACGGTATATATTTCAAAAGAACTGGCAAATGTAAGTGGACAAAATCTGATATGTATAAATGATCTCATTACACACTAAAAAAACAGGGGAAACTTTCAATAAGAAAAACACATACCAAAAACAAGAACAATGAGTCATTGCATAATTCTAAAATCAAATGCACTTGGGGGGTCTGCCTAGTTGAAGAGAAATAGAAGGAAATAAAATAGGAAAGATGCAAAATTAGTTGTTTTTTTTCTCAATAAAATGCTAGTTTTTGAATCCTCCCTATTCTTGTCATCTCTCACTACTCCAAGTAAACAGTTACTAAGGAGCCACGCCCCCATTCCCTTGTGTAAAGCAAAATTGCAAAGAACCTGTATACCCATGTGAGTGAATTTCCATATGACCTTCAAAAACCCTTAATTAGGGTAAAAGGCCTTTGGTTTTAGGTTCCATTCATGGAAAAATAGAATAAAAGATAAGCAATTGAATTCCACCAAAATTTAATTTTTTCACAAGTAGTCCACCGTGAGATATCTCGACGGCTATGTGTGCACGTTAAGATCTCCAAGGTAGACTCAGAAAAACCATAGAATATCACAATCAAACCATAGTCCCAACTATTTGATGCTGACTACACAAATGTTAACACTAGCAATTTTTAAAATAATCAAATCAATTTTTTTGTTACGCCAATAAAGTTTTCATGATCTCCCCCCTTCTACTCTATTTGATTCAACTCTTCTAACTATAAAATCAATTGCTTGTCGTACATGTTCATACAATCTAAACTTATTTTCTATCATCTTATCAGCACATAATTCCAAATTCCATGCGGATTTCTAAACTTATCAAAGTTAATCTGTCGCATAACACAATTACCCAGCCAGACAATCAAAATTGTGAGATCCAACACAATCTTTGACGAGGCATAAAATCTTTATACAAATCAGAACCCATAATAGATCACCAAATTTCATTATTTATGCAGATCTATCCAATCAATACCGAAACATCGTATCCGACATGGACCAAATCACAAATGCGGCAGAAAGGAAAAAAGGAAAGACAGGACCTTTTAGATGAAAAGCCGATCAGAAGATTCAGAAAACCATACCGCTGTCTCCAATCAGAAGAAGCTTAATCAGGTAATCATAATCGGCCCGTGCCCTAGCAGGTGGAGCAGCCATCGCGGTAGCCACCGATCAAGCAATCAACGATCCCCTCTCCTAAGCCGTCGCCGCCACAGATCCCCTTCCGTCCCCCCTGAGCAAGAAGATCAAAATCCCCAACCGATAAGGCAATGCACCGGAGGAATCCAAAAGCGTGGCCAACCACGGAAGAGGCGAAAAAAGAAGAGAACAGAAAAAGGAGAACAGCTTACAAGACTCCCCGATCTGTGAAGAGAAGGAAGAAGGCGTGAAGATCTCGAGAGGTGGAGGGATGGTAGAGCCGCCTTCGCTCCTGTGACCGTGCGTCGGCCGTCGAAACAGGAGCAGGAGAGAACACCGCGACACGCTATTTATCGTTCGTATAATTCGTTTTATAAAAAGTTACACCCGCTAATGTCACCTGCTATTTTAGTGGACAAATCTCTGGGACCCACAAACGACTCCCAGTAACAGACGAAGTGAATCCCTTAGTAAGGATTTCGCGTGCTTGTTGCAATAGGACAAAAAATGTATTAAGCCGGAGAAAATGATTGGATTACAGATAATAAACAATAATGAAGAGTTTGGTTAAGGCTGACTAATCATCGGCTCGTCGTAATTATTGAAGATTAATTTAAATTTTAAAAATTCATGGGTAAAATACAAAACAAAAGTCCGTACAAATAGTACTTTTAACACGAGTATATTTACAATTAAAGCAAATAATAATAATAAATTTTAGAGGCCTTTTATTTCAACAAATTCAGTCGATTATTTTCGCAACAGTTTTTGTTAAAATTAAATAAAATAAGTGTTCAATTATACTTTTTTTTAATGAATTTAAATTATCAATCGCTCTCCTATCAACTTAGTGCTATTATAACATTCAAGTTAATATAATGGTCTCCTACATTCAGCACTATAATACCGTGACAACAGAATATCTATGTAATTTTTTAAGAATGATATATTTATAAATATTTTTTCTCAAATAAATTGATAAATCTTAAATATTGAACTATTGCATCATTCGTTATGATTATTTTTTAATTTATTTTATAAAAAAATTTAGTGAGACTGAATTAAATATTATAAGAATTAATTAGATTACGTAAATACCTAATACTAACTAAAAAAACTCAAGCTAATATAATGTTAGCTGCCAAAAAGAATCTCGACTAGGGGTGACTGTTATTTCAAAATTATCGATTTCGATTTTAGAATCGTCGGTTTCGATTTTGGAATTGTCAGTTTTTATTTATCATCTAATGGAATCAAAATTGAATCACTCATCAATGATTTCGATTCCGACTTTGAAATTGTCGATTCCAATTTTTTATGGTCTGGTTTTGATTTCGGAACCGTCAATTCCGATTCATCATCCACCCAAATTGAAACTGATCGTTAACCGACGATTTTGATTCGAACCGTTTAGAATCGAAATTTAAATTATTTAATTATAAGTCTCTCATTTTTTTAATAGGTGATTTAAATATATTATTTTTCAATTCATTAATTCGGTCGATTTATTTTAATTTAAATTATATTTTAATTTTAATTTTAATTTTTATGATACAATATATAAAATATGAATTTTAAATAATTTTGACTTTGATTTTTATACATATTTATCGTTATAATTAAAACACACTAATAAAAATTTGAATTTTAAATAAGTTTAATTTGGTTCTATTCAAAAGTAAAATAAATAAATTATTTTTAAAAAATTTAATTCCGATTTAAAAAAATATTTAATTCCGATTCCGATTCGATTCCGATTTCGATTCGATTTCGACTTCAAAAATTTAAGAATCGAAATTGAATTATATGTCTCTGATTTCGATTTTAGAACCGGAATCCAAAAAGCGATTTCGATTCGATTTTTAAATTATCGATTTCGATTCGATTCACGATTCGTAGTCACCTCCGTTCTCAACTTCATATGTTACATGCCAAACATTAAGTTCCACTTAACACACTGAGATTTACTCAATTGCGCCTGGTAACATGGATTTGCATAGCATACACAGACACAACGATTTAATAAATATAAAAAAAAAATATTTTAACTCGTGACCAGGCGGCCAAGCGGCTCATATGCTATGAGCTGTAAGACCAACCAGCTTGCCATTAGGCTACGAACTCGATCAAGACAGGCGACCAACTAGTTCACGTGCAGTCTATGAACTTGTGACCGACAATTGGATTCATAAGTAGGCATAGATCCGATCATGATTTATAATCGATAGTTCGAAGATCAATAACAGTTGTCTCTACGGGGATGACACGATGGTAAGACAGAGGATTACTTGCAGAATGAGCATAGATCGATTCCGAATGAGAAGTCTAAAATTCCCCCTGGCTTCAGATGACTCTCCCTCTGTCTTGCCACCGTATCAAAGGACCTCGTCCCCCGCGATTTACCTCTCTCTCGCCGCAGCCCTGAGACGGATGGCAGAGGGATACTAATTGGGCAGATTCCTAACTTTTACAGAAGATCAATAACAGTTCAATTTACCATTCGTGGAGATCCAAAATTTAGTATTATTTTTTAAAATATATATATAAATTTTAAAAATATAAAAAAAAATATTTATTTAAATTGTTTGTGTATCCTCTTAGAGTATAAGAGAATCAAAACTCACACCCTTATTACATCAGAAAATAGCATTGTTACTCACTTTTATTTTCCATTTTCATAATGGTAGTTTCTTCGATATCAAATTTTTCTACTTCGTTCTCAAAAAATTGTATATCTTGTATTCTCTTTCCGGCTCTTGTCCAATCGTCGAGTAATATTTGTGCTTATAAAAAAATCAGGAGATAAAGTCGATCATTGTTCATCCGATATATTATCTTCGAAACTAAACATTTATTCTATAGTGACGTTGATATCGAACAAGTTAATTTTTTTTTGCGATTATAGAGAGGATGGAAAAACTTTATTACTCATGTCTATTTCCCATCCATATTAGTTCCTTCAGTATCGAAGTCTTCTACCTCATCATCTGAAAATTGAATTCGTTGTATACTTTTTGTAACTCTAGTTCAATCATCAAATAATATTTATACTTTTAAAGAACTATGTGACAAAGTAGACTATTTTTCATCCAATATACATTCGGAACTGAACAACTATATATTCTACTATCACTACAAAAAAATATAGCTTTAGAGACAAAAAATTTTGTCTTTGAAAGTCATTTTTTCGTCTCTAAATATAAATTGAGACAGAATATTTCATCTCAAAGATCCATTAGTGAAAGTCCCGTAGCTAATTTTAAGACAAACATATTCTGTCTCTAATTTTATAAACAGATTAAAATGTTATTTATAAATTTATTTTTAAGATAACCAAATGAAAACAATTTCAAATAAATATTTCATTTCTAAATCTATTTCAAATAATATATCAAATATGATTTTAATCTGTTTATAAATCCATTTACATTTCTATTTATTAATTTGTATATAATTTCATTTTTGAATACATCATTAAAGTTTTATTATATTTTAATTTTACATTTATTGTTTACATAATAATTGACTAGAAACAATCACACATTTCAAATAAATTAATTTTTTTTAAACAACTAATTTTTAATTCAAAAGTATTATACAATTAAAAATTAAAATAAATAAATATTCACATCATTCAAATAAATAAATTATCCCAACATAAGTAATCTAATTTTTGTTTCGTCTATCACGTCGCTCATGAGATTCAGATCCTCTTGGATATAAATGATTGGTATATTTCACCTCTTGAATCATTTTATGAACCATCTCCTTGAAATTTTCTTCTCTTTGTCTATCTTTCTCGATAAGCTTTTGTTTCCTTTGTCTATTTTCCGTGATAATTTGTTCCAATGTTTTGTTGCTTTCAATAATTTCTTCCTTCATTCTCTTGTTTGTAGCACGCAAGTCTTCAATTTCTTGTGCTAGTTCTTTGTTCTTTTCATTTCATTGGAGCACATTTCATCAGTTAAATTCCATTTGCCACTCACCTATCATTTGATCTCAACAAATTATCTGCAGAAGCTCTTCAAGATGTCATGCCTCCTGAGTCATCAATAGAGTCAGATGTATGAAATCACTTAATATGGCATCATAAGTTGCTATTGAGCTTCTCATGGTGTTGAATACATTGCAAGCAAGACTAATGAAACAATAAGCTCCAAGAAAGACAAACGTCTAGAAATAATACAGCAAAGAGAGCATTAACCTTCCATTTTGGTAAGAACCCTCTTAACAGCTCCAACACAACCTTCACATGACATACTGACCTTAAGAACGACAGTCTGCAATACAGAATTATATTAATTATGCAGCCATCATATACAATAAACATCTTCAAGACTAGTATCTTAACCCAATAGTTTATCACCAAATCCAACATAGCAGAGAGTTGATATTTTGGCTAAAATTCAAAGGAAGAAATAATACAGAGATATGAATATGAAGAAGACAACTGTAATTGAACTAAAAAGAAGCATCTGATCTTTCAGTTTTTCATAGTATTAGAAAGAATGAATATAGAGAGAAAGCATGGGTATTGTACTACATCAACAAGTCAATGGAAAATAAAACATCACCAGAAAAGAAGCCATTGTTTTTCAAAGGAAAAGAAAAAGAAAAGTACAAAATTTAATACCACAAAAAAGAAAAGTCACGGTATGAAAGCAAGGGTTCAAATTTGTCCCATACAAGGCCCTTAAGTGCTAAGGAATTTTTGATGTTGAATTTCTCAAATTAAAGAAGACAATATAAAAGGTATTCCCATCACAATGGACTGAATTTGTGGTAAGAGAACTAATGAACATCTTGATGAGCAAAGTACAAAATTAGAATCACAGGACAGAATCATAATGGCTACAACACCCTGTACTCCCAAACTACAATCTTTAATAACTGAACATTCAAATAACTCCTAACTCCTAGACTAATAATTCATGCAGCATATCCATTATATTCATGTAACTGACTCCATTTTCAAGATTTGCTTCGCCAAGTATAATTTATACTACTATACTGATGCACATGACAAATTTTCCATTGACACCGTTCATTGTTAACAATATATTGTTTAAGCATCATATTTTAAAAATATACTAAAACGTATGGAGGGTTAGAAATTAGAATTATAATACCCAAGCTTTTTATATTTCATTAAAACTGAACTCCATACTTACTTTGTTCAAACAATGAACTAACTGTCAATCCAAAACAAAAGAAAAATAAGGATGGAATCGATAATTTGGTGTACATGGAAAAAAAAATCAGCGTTGATAAATTATGTAGATAATTCCAAGTATACTGTATGTAGCAAAGAAAAGAGATAAATCTTTTTCTGTTAAGTAGAAGCATCATTTGCACCCTTAGGAGACTCACTGAAATAAGATTAAGAAATAAAAAGTAAAAGAACAAGTAGAAACTTCTGCCAATTTATATAAAACGCTAGCCAAGAATATGCCCTTGTCTTTGATATTCATTCTAGGTTAAAAACCTAGCTACTTTGAAAAGATAAAGGATCCCGAGACATAAAAACAGATAGTCATCAGAGAGATACTTTATATGTGAGAACTACAACTGTGGTTTAACAATAAACCATGAAACTGAAGGGGAAATGCTCATAAGAACGGGTAGAAGTCATAATAGGAATTATGTTTTAAATGAAAATCTTGACCTTCTTCACAAACTGTGCTTGTCGGATGATGGCCTGCAAGGAGCGACGGTGTGAGAAGCTGCTGGAAGGGAAAGGAAATGGAGCAAGGGAGCAATCGGGAGAATGCGGCGGAAGGGAAAAGGGAAGGAACGGATGTTTATGAAATCAATTAACCTATGTATATATATAATTTCTTTAAATTATTATTAGTTAAATAATTTTATTTTATTTTTTAAATTATATATTCATAAATTTTTAAATTATATTTTCAATAATTTGAAAAGAATTAGTATCAATAATAAAATAAAATATTTTTTTATTTTATTAAAAAACTAAGAATTAATAATCAGTATTAATGAAATTTATTGTATTTCTTTTGATTAAATCCTAGTCAAAAAATTATGATTTTCCCAAGTCTCCTATATAAGTTTATAATATTCAATGTGTTAAGTTTTCGAAGTATATAATTTTTTGAAGTATTCAATGTGTTTATAAAAAAAATTATGATTCAATCAGTATACTGGTGCAATGTGTTAATTGTTATCTCTTAAATTTCTGAAAAATAAAATACAAAAAAGAGAAAATAATTAGAGAATAGAATTTTTGTCTATTAGAAATAATTAAATTTATTATTATTTAATAAATTTCTTTTTAATTTAAAAATAGAATATTTTTTGTTTATAATTATTTTAAATAGATTTTATGACAAATATAACTTCGTATCAGATTCCGTTTATAATTCGTATTTATTTTTGTTTATAAAAATTATTTTATAAATCTGTTTCTAATTCATTTTAAATTCGGTCTTAAATATATTTATATACGTTATATTTTTTTTGAGTGAAATGGATTTGTAATTTCGTTGTAAATTTGTTTCTAATTTATAAATATTTAAAACGAATTTCAATTTCGTTTTAAAAATCTATTTCTAAAGCCCTATTTTCTTGTAGTGTATAACAATTTATTGACATTGGATAAGTGAGATTTTTTTTTTTGTAATAGAGAGAATGACAAATTTTTGAGTCTTCTGTTATCATTATTATAGAATATCAAAATTTACTTTATTATCTAGTTAACTAAAATTTAAAAAAAAATCATAAAATAATTCTTAAATTTCTATTTGAAACTTAAATATTCTCATGGATGTTTTATTCATTCTCTTAATAAAAGTTATATTTTTGTAAGTTTTAAATTACTACTACTATTAATATTTTGTGTTTCAAATATATTAATTTTTAATCCATATTTTAAGATATAATTTTTATAAATATTGTATAAATTATTTCTAGTATTTATACAATATTAATAGAATAAGGAGAATAATAATCTTTAAATAAAATTAAAACATCATAATACATAACTAACATTTCATATAAACGGCTCAATCAGATAATTATAGGAATCAAACTAAATGAAAGAAAAGGAGCATCTATCTCTAAATAATTTTGATGATCCATTACATATCAACAAAGGCCCAATTACAAGAGCTAAGGCTAAACATATGAAGGAAACACTTAATGTGCCAATTGAAAATGCTAATACCAAAATTGCAATTGAAGTAGATTTGATAAAAAGTGAGTGATCCGACTTAATTAACTTAATTCAAGCTTTAGATGTGCTTTATTAGCCGCTTATATCCCTTTTTATGTAGTAAGAACAATTCTCATTATCAGACTCATTTTTATTAGTGCAGTCAATCTCTAGGGTTTCGATGTTTGATAATATATAGTTGTTTGATTTGATATGGTGTGTTAAGTTTGCAAGACTTAACTGGTAAGAAGTCCTAGTAGGACTAAGCAAGAAAGTCTTAGCAGGATTGAAGACATCAGGTGAAGGATTCGTGGTGGATCAGCGGAGTCTGGACATCAGAGAGAAACTATAGTGGTCGAAAACATCAAGCGAAGGATTCGTGATGGGGTCAATAGGGGATGAACATTAGAAAGAAGTTGAGATGGTCAAAGACACCAAGTGAGATATTCGTGATAGGTCAGAAGAGTCTGGACACCAGAAAGAAGCCATGGTGGTTTTAAAGATTATAAGCTAAGCAGGAAAGTCCAAACATATTAGAGAATCAGGGGTTTAGCAAAGGTAAGCTCTTTGTGAGGAGTGATGGTGAGGTCACGTCCTCGATACGAGAACAATCTTAAGGGTCGATCCGACTAAGGGTTCCGAGGAAAGACCGAAGTCGAGATCGAACAATCAAAGTTTGTCATGATTACTATTGTTATATACACAATATTGATTGTGTAATGCAGGTAACTGAATGAGAATTCAAGGAAATGAAAGGAAACTCAAGCATCAGTCGACTGGAATGGAACTCGGTCTATTGGCCCAGTCGACTGAGGTGAATAGGTTCGGTCAAAAACTGATTGTCACATCAAGATAGAGATTGTGGATAAGTAGGATCTAGATCTGGACCAAGTCAAGGCAGCTGATCTATAAAAATGGGGTTGGACACAAACCCTAACAAACAATTTTCGCTCAAATGCTCTTGCTCTCAAAACTTCGCAAACAACAATCTTTCGTGTTATAACACTACAACTCCGACCGTGCTTCTTCATTTAGTTATTTTTGTCGGTATACTTTATTGTTTTTATGTGTACTTAATTTCTAAAGGGAGCGATAAGGTTGTTACCATCTCCTTTATTTTTTGTAAGTATCGTATCTCTTACCTCCAACAAGGGAGATATCTCCTAGTGAATTGGTCGTCGAAAGCGATCAAGGATCGTGGGCCTTGGATTAGCAATCGTTTGACTATGAATCAAGTAAACATCTAATGTATTTTTATCTTTTATATTTTTCACTACGTCTTACTTTGATTTTACATGTTTTAAACAAAAGGAAAGAAAAGTTTTTTAAAACGCTATTCCTCTAGCGTCGTTCTGATCCAACAATTTTGACCTTTATTTGGCTTATAATAGTGACTTAAGTACAAACTAATTATGTAGTCTTCCTTGGTCTTTTCTAGATTGATTTCCTTTTGTTTTTTTAAAGTTGTTAGGTCACCCTATACCACTTATAAATAAATGAGGTGACAATCATACATGTAATTTTTGGTTTGTTTTCAATCTAAAGCAAAATGAGTCTCTTACTTATTGATTCTTCATTTAATTAGAACTTATCAAGATTATTCCTTATGACATTCAAAGATTTATCAATCTAAATCTCAAGATTGTGATATCTGTCATCTCCTATATCAAGGTTCATGCTTTCTTAAAGTCTTCACGAGAAGACCAAGTGACTAGCACAGACGGTAGAAATGTCCAAAACAGCAAGGGTCAATCCTCGAGGGTTGCAAATGTCACGCCCCGAGAGTATGCCGTGTCGAAAATCAAACGGACGACATCTCCCCTGTACGTGGCAACATCTCGGGTTAATACAAGGCTCGTAGGCCCACAACAACAATATAATGAACAGATAAATATATATTAACACGCAGCGGAAATAGAAAAACACATACCCACAACAAAATATACCAAAACATACGGGTGTACACCACCTGACAAGACCACAGTACTAAAATCGTACATAAAACATCGACACAAAATAAAGTCCACAACATAAAGACGAAGTCCATACATAGAACAAAATCCATAACACAAATACAAATCACAAATCCTCGGGAGACTCAAAATGTGGAGATGGGATGGATCGCCGGCGCAGCTCCAAGTCGTCACGAAGACTACTACCTGTTACCTGGGCGACAGAAAAACTCAGGGTCCGTGGGAGTGAGTAAAACTCAGCAGGTAATAGATAAACATGTATATTAATATCACATGTATTTCGACAAAGAAATCTACTGTGTATCACTAGCATGATAACGATCCATGTATATATAACTTCTAACCAACAAATAATAAACACGTACATATACCGAATGTCTGCTACGCTACACCTATCCAACCTGAGCACATATCCACAACATATAGTATAAGGAATAGTACTAACTATACTACATCCTGATATGGGTCAAGGGTATTACAGTGAATAACTAACAAGTATACAGGTACTGGCCTACTACCATACAGAAAAATGAGATAACATGTATGAATATGTGCAAACAAATGCAACAAACATAGTACATACAAATGCAGCATCACAATAAGCATATATATATATATATATATATATATATATATATATATAGACTGCATCTATATATGTATGCTAATCACAATCATCCATATATATATATACATGCATATATGTATATATATGGTAATATGCAAAAATGCCATAAGTCGGCAATGCATTATGCATGGTCATGTCGGCTCACCCTAAAGCTACCACGACCCCAGTGTGGCATCGGTGGCTCGAGCATGACAACTGTCCCAACTCAACACCAACCACTACTCTCGAGTGGCCGAGTGGGCAGTATGATTGAGTAGCATATAAGCGTAAAGAGCAAGCTACATGATGGGGGTCCTTGTTGTTGGCCACTCCGACAGTCACTACCCATGAGTGGTCGAATGCCACACACGCAGGACTACGACATGCAAATCCAACTATCACCATCTGTAGTGATAGAGTGCGGCACCACAATGCTCTGCCCTCACACCGGTTACTCCTCCTATGAGTAATCGTGGAGGCAGGATGACTGGCGACAGTCTCAACCACAAGGGAGATATCGTCGCCAGCGTGCATGCAAATGACATGAATGTAAGGTCTCACAAACAGACATCCACCATAGACTCTCTATTTTACAGAGGGTCATGCTAACCAGATCAACGCACTCTCTATCCTGTAGAGAGTCGTGCTCAACTGATCATATCAGACTAGGACCACCGGTCCGTAGCGACACCCTAAATACCATTCACCCGACCATTTACATAATGCATGGTCGATAGAAACATGCACTCTAAGGGGTACTAGAATTAACTCTAGGTTCAAGGCATCATCTACCTACGGATGACCTTTTTGCCCAATTTACAATCAGGTCGTCATCCGGACTTTACTACTTGTACTTAACTTAAACAAATTCTAAGTTATTTACATCATCTATATGTATAACTCCTAATCATGGTAATATAAACATGATAGCAGCAAGGAGTTAATAGCCAACGGATAAAGTATCAAGCATAAGATAAATAGAACAGGGTCAAGGTAACATGATCATTTAAGATGATCATGCTTCTAAATCTGTATGCATTAACTACCTGACCAGGGTAGGAATTACCCACTTGATACGAAGCTCGAAATAGTCCTCACAGTTGTGAACACGCTTCGTATCCCAAACCTGCACAATCATAACAAATTATGGTTAAGTACAAGTCTCCGATAATTGTACGTACAAACTACTAAATCGTTCTATATTCTCATTCTTTTCCCGAATACATTTTAACCACACCGATCATATCCAACCGATTCACAATAACCAACTCATAATGAATCACCGACATCCTCAAGATCAATTACGGTGAATAGATCTAACCACACTTACTTCACCCATCACAACTCCCTAACATAGCATAACCAACATAATTCAATACACTAAGATCTCCAAATCAAAATATATCAGACATCAAACTAGTAATAACCGAACATAATCAACACCCGAAACAACCAATACCACTCCTATCACAGCTCAGATCGCCATTTCTGACCCACACTCCACCAAAATTCCAACTCGCAGTCCCACGGGACACACGACAGCCACCCATAATCACACGACAGCCTCCCATTCGAACTCATACTCTATCCACAGCCACTTCAACGCTTATTTCTACAAAACAGCCCCTTCTCACAGCCAACAGAACACAATTACAGCTCGATTCACAACCGTAAATAATCACACAGCAGTAAATCGATATTAAGAACAGAAATCCAACAATCTGCACTAAACTGACAGAACAACAACAAGAGTAAAAGAAGGGGATCATGCTCACCACGATAGGAGTCTTTACCGGCAGAACAAACCCTCCAATCCTCAATCTACCGATAGAAGCCCCTACTCCCAAATTTCGCAATGGTGTCAACCAAGAACAGAATATCACAGTAACCTAAGGAGAAACTAGGCTTACCGATAGTTGGAATTTCACCGTCGGTACTCTCCCAATTGCCCTGTTCGCTGGGAAGTACTGCCAGCAACACACCGACTGTTGCAGCACATCTCGGCCCCAAATTCCTCAGTAGCCACCCCTTCCTCCCATCCTCAGTTCACCAGCCCAAGACCCTAACTCCGACGGCGATCCAACTCACGGTGGCTGAAGGTGGAGGAGAAGAGGGAAAACTGTTGATCGGTGAAAGAAGTCGACAGCCGAGGTCGCATAGAACGAGGGGAGGCTGCGGCGGTGGAGTGAGGAGAAGAGGCGGCAGCGACAGGAAATCGCGGCGGCGGAGATGGATCGGCGAGCGGTGTGGAGGCGGCCTGATTCTCCCTCTCGGTCTCGAGATCTCCTCAGAAGATGTCGACGGTGGCTGGAGATGCTCACTGCCGACGATGGAGCTTCTTCACGCCACCGGTCGCGAGGGGAAGATGTGGCGGACCAAGGTAGACCTCGTGGGGTCCTTATCATCGAGATCGGGAGGGGATCGACCTCTGGTCGAAGGGGCGAAGTGGAGGCGATCAGGCGGAGATCAGGCGAAGCGGCAGCGCTAGGGCGAGCTCGAGCGTGGAGAAGAGAAAGAAACGGAAGATGTAGCTGTTTCAGCGGCGAGGAACGGAAGAGGAGAAGTCGGGAAAAAGGAACGGAAAGGGGATCGGCGGAAATAAACGCGTCCGTTAACCCATTTAATTCCTCAATATAAACAGGCTTTACAAAAGCCTGTTCGTTTTATCCCCATAAAATGTCCATAAGACCTCCGTTTAAATCCAGAAAAATTTCTAAAAATTTCTGAAAAATTCCACAAGGTGTTTTATCAATTACCGAGGAATATTTTTTTCCCCGGTATTTTACATTCTCCCCCACTTATAAAAATTTGGTCCCCAAATTTTGTACTAACATGCAAAAATTTACTTCAAACATGTTTCCGAAAGGACCACATATATTATTTAAGTGAACAAATGAGACTATCGAGCTCGGATAGTATCTTCCAGCTCCCACATAACCTCCTCATCGGTATGATGCTGTTGTCCAACCTTTACGATTCGGATAGTTTTCGTCCCACTATCGCCGCTTGCACCTGTGCTCCACCTCGAATTTCCTCGTAAGTCACATTAGACTGAGGTGGAATTGCTATCTTCTTCAGAACATTCTCTGAATGCGGAACATATTTCCTCGGCATAGAAACATGCAATACGTTGTGAACACCTGCAAGTGTCGGAGGTAAAGTCAATCGATAAGCTATACCTCCATGATCCACGACACAAGATCTGAATAGATCCTCCCACGTCTAAATGATACACTCAGACTGTCAAATCTTGTCTGCGGATGAAATGTTGCACTGAGCCGAAGCTTTGTGCCCATAGTCTGGTGCAGACTTTGCCAAAATCGCGAGGTAAATCGCGAATCTCTATCCGATATGATACTTAAAAGTACCCCACGCAATCTGATAATCTTTCGGTAACACAACGCTGCCGTATGGTCCCACGAGTACGACCCACGAGTAGGAAGGAAATGAGATGATTTGGTCAGTTGATCCACAATCACCCAAATCACATCACGTCCTTTACGGGTTCTAGGCAATCCCGTAACGCAATCAATCGTGATATGCTCCCACTTCCATTTCGGAATCGGAATTTTCTAGAGCAATCACGCGAGTTTCTGATGTTCAGCCTTCACCTACTGGCATGCTAAACATCGAGCAGCAAAATCTACTATAACTCTCTTTATATCATTCCACCAGTATAAACGTTTCCACTCTCGGTACATCTGAGTACCACCAAGGTATATAGCCCATCCCGAATGATGTGCTTTCTGTAGCAACTCTTCCTTAAACACGACAACTCCGGAAGCCCACCATCCTTATCAGAAATGGAAATTATTTTCTCAAAAGAGAAATCCATCAACCATCCCAGATACACTTCACCACACACTCTGTAAGTGCATGGGCGACTATAGCAACGAATCTCACTCGTTGCAATTGTTGCAACTGTTCGCGCTCCAGCAACTCCATTGTAGCTACCTAATAGCTTGTTAAATTCAATGAGCACTTCTGCTCCATACAACTACAAATCCAGATAATAACTACTAAAGTCACGTCATGTATATGACAGCCCATTTCGTAGTTTCTTAACTGTCGTAAGTAAGAGATACGTTTCATTCAACTGCATCGGAATCGCTACGATCCCTGAAACGACGCATCTGCGTATAACATCCTTTATCAACTCCGGAAGGATTAACTAATACTCGTGTAAAAGTTAATCGCCATCTAGGTCTTGTAACTGGTTTCACCAGCTTCCGACTAAATGATTTCCAACATCACCTTTGTCAAACAAGTCCGTGGTATAGTAATGTCAAGCATTCTATCCACATCTACGGAATTAACCAAAACATACAAGGAAAACGACCATCTACGGTGGTTGAGTGCGCAACTCCAACTACCACAATCAACAGTGGCCAAGTTACGCAACTCCAACAACTACAAAAGGATTCAATCGCGTTCAGGATATACGATTCTCAAATCCAGTGATGACTAAATCATTGATTAGTCTAACAACTTAATCAAAAATTTATACAATTTATACCAAGTATGAAATTGTCGTCTCTACACACCTGCATCCCCTTTACTCTAAGCTGATGACATATATATTAATCATCACGACGACAATGATAATTGTATGACACCATGTCACTACAATATCAATACTCCAGTTGTAACCTAACCTTTGAGTATACACAGGTGTCTTTGGCCGATCTAAATAGATCATCTATCCACCACGATGGATATTTACTTTCAACAACTATCGCATTCCATCATCGATAATCGATGCATAATTTCCAAGGTTCATTTCTCTTTCAATAAAGAGTTCTGAATCTTCTCAAGGAGGAATACTGGGATATATAAATATCCCTTCCAACATCTCTTATAATCGCAACTTACGTTCTTCCTATTTCTATAGTGTTTAGCAACACTGATTCCAACAACACTATCACTCGGTATGTGATCTTCGATACCTGAACTATTTCCACAATCATTTCGATCGCCTACTCCACTTGCCCATGCAGCGGCAAGCCTAGGAGTTTATTCGAAACTATATCCGAACACTCTCAGATTATACGCACATCCGAGAGACATATCGTACCATACTTCCAACAATTTGACCATCCGTAAGGATATGTCTATAGTAAAGATATGTGCATCCAAGTCTAAGGGTATCCCTTAACTTCTTAATTGTTGGTCCACATCTCACCTGACGGTAGAGATACCACCGACCCACAAGTCGATGTATAGGAACTCTTCTAATCAAAACAAAGAATATTCTAGACAAATATACCTGTAACTACAAGCATCTCTCAATATAATAACCTTGAGGGTAAAACTAGAGTAATACCCTGAATCATTAATTATCTATCAATCCGATCCAAAGGCTCCCCCGCAGGTCTCAGCCTTTCTCCGAAGAGAACCAGATCAGATCCAACAGTTCGCAACAAAGTGGTCGCATTTCTGCGATGAATGATCCTAGGATTTTTTTTCCCCTAGATCATCCGATCCCATCACTTAATCCTATGAGCTGCAACTGTAGAATACCGAATAGATACGACCTTCGTCGTATACTCTCTCTTCTGTACTAAGAAAAACATATCTGGAGGTAACTGTTTGTTGTTGTCTGCTGAGTCTTCTACAATGTCTTCTGTTGATGTTGCTTCTGTGCTGATCTCTGCTGTCGAGCTGATACATTATCCTCCCGGAACACCATTGGTAGTATTCAACTGAGTCTTCAAAGTACACCACCTCCACTGTACTGGTTGTTCACAATAGCATCAGATGAACTGCTCCAACGGATAATCTGGCTTCGCATGTCTTTGTGATCTGCACTGCACGCACATAATCCCTTCGAAGTCTTTGTTCTGATTTTGCTGATATCCACAAGAACCTTCTGATGATCTACGATTGGTCTTCTATAATCGAAAAGTAGCTCAAGGCCTGTGACCCTGATATTGCTCCTTTTATCCAACATTCGGAGACTTCTAACTCTGTGAAGTTTACCTGCAATATTTGCTTATCGGTATCCAACTCTTAAACCCTTGCACGGAGTCATTTTTTTAAACTCCCGTCTCAATCCAACGTCTTCCGGCAGGATCTGGTAGAAGATCCCGACTGTTGGGTTTCCGGCACCGCGGCGTGTGTGTGTTCGATCATGTTTCGTAAACATGAGCACAGCGGAAGCAATAAAAATAATAAATACTTCTATTTATTACAACACACACAACACACGCATGCTATTACAACAAGTGTAGACATAACCGTAAATTAAAATTGCAATAAAAGGAAATTAAACTACGTTATACCTTCCGTATGACGTGTAGCGGGAACGGCATCAACCGGAACGATCCTCGTAAGAATCGTCTCTATCCGTATCCACGCCGAGCTCCTCGGGATGACTTCGCTAAGTCACGAGCTTCGAGCCGTCTTCGTGACGGGTTACTAGCCTCGTGTTGAAGGCGGCGTGATCGAGAGATGATCATGATCGAATCCAAATTCGGATCCAAAACGCAGTTCTCAAAACTCGCTTGTCCGAGAGGTATTCGCCAACCGTTTGGCGAATCCTTCGTCCTCCACCTCAGAGGATTACCGGAGATCAAATCCCGGTATGTTAGCCGCTGTCGGAGCACTAACCGTCCGCCCAAACGACGCCCGAGGAAGGAGGAGAAGCTGTCCGTAAAACTGGACAGCTTGGTGGAGGATTAGGCGCCGGCCAAAACAAGGAGAGAAAAGCCTCACCTTGATGCCAAACCTATAGGAGATCACCGGAGGGTCGCCGGAGGTTCACGGGCTGAAGCTTGGTCGCAAGGAGCTAGACTGAGCGGCAGACAATCAAGGCTGGCGGCAAGGAGGTTGGGCGGCACAACCGGTTGGGCAACTCCTTGGAGGCTAGGGTTTTGATTTTGGATTAGGGCTTAACAATCCCTTAAGCCCTCTTTTATAGAGAACTAATTCTCTTAATGGTTAATGGATCATATCCATAAAGCCCGTTAACCCGCTCCATTAAGATAAGTTAAAATAAACCAAACCATGATGGTTTATTTTAAGTTAAACGAACCAACCAACCTTTGGTTCATTCTGCTTAATATAAACCAAACCCTTTGGTTTATTCTTATCCATTGGATTAGAACCAAACCATTTTGGTCCATCCATTATGTCTTCATAAGACACGGCCCATCCACGCTTCCATTGCGACTGAAATAATTTCATGCTCGCTTTATGTTTGGTCCAACCAAACCTAGTTTCTCTCGGTCTGAGAATCTCATTCTCAAGCTCGTTTTAAATCCTTTGGATTACGTTGTCGTGTGACCAAATAGGTTCTCGGTTTATGTTGGCCGTCTATAATTAACCATTAATTATAGAACGATCATGAGTGGCACCTAGTAGTATATCATGATCCCCAATTAACCGAAAAGATCAACGGTTGATCCAGAACTATTTCTGAAACCCTTCAGTAGCTCGAATGAATCGTGCCCCATTCCCTTCACTCATCTTATACCCACTTGGTTCAGGACATGGTCTATTGTGTCCCCTCACTAGGTCGACTACGCTACACCTAGCCCAAGTATCATTTCCTCGTCCCTACGGATTCTAGTTACTCCACATGTATCGAAGAGTACCTTACTCTAAACATGTAATGCTTTGGCACAAAGACTTTAGTAACAATCCGACGAGAGGCCATGGGTATACATCTCCTCGCAAGGAGTGGTGAATCCTTTATAGGCTATTCAAACACCTTCGATCACCGACTTATACCCAATCATCCGGGTCCACATCTCCTTAGAGATGTTTGCTTAAGATGTCAAAGCATAAGTCTCCATGATCAAGATGACTTGAATACCGCAAGTCAAAGGAACATCGCACTTAAGCCACAAAGAACTTCATTGACATATCTATATATGCAGAGAACCATATGAAGTCTTACGGCTGGTCACTCCAATGAACTAGTTACCATAACTAGCATCCACGATTAACTCCGGACATCACTATGTCTCCAGCCAGTGAGAATCAGCTACTTGGATACACCAAGGAGTATACCTCGTGCTAGTCTCAACAGAATTGATGGTGTCCAGATCCATCAATTCATCGACTAGGGATAATTCCGATACATCACAATTACACATGTAGAGATACTCACTAGTTGTGATCCAATCACAAATTCTCTCATGCTGCGAATCGTATCGTGGACATTCAGTAAATGAGTTTAAGATCCAATCAAATACATAAAACATGTATACTCAAATAGTGAATCTTCATTTATCATATAAATGGTTCATACATAAGGCGATTGCCTTAGGACATCTCTCATATATTACTAACACCGACATCCTAATCCAACTATAAGTCAATAACTCTGGGTGACTTAAATCATTCACTCATCTTCTTGAGCTATTAGGTGGTCGTAACCTCCGTAAGTCTCACGACTCTGCACAGTACACTATTACTAATCGATCACCCTTTCTTGAAGCTCAAGAATTCTTTACAATGTGTCACTAAAAGTGACACGGGGAAATACTCTTGTTTTCAACATCACTAAACCATGATCAAGTGATATATTATTTCCCGAAGATTATTTTTCTGCATTTATCACCCAATACCGGCTTGATCCCGATAATGGTATGCAAACAACTCTTCTTTCTCGGTATAACATGAGTTAAGTACTTAAAAATACTCTTAAAGTTATACAACTCAGTACGAACAACTCAGGGATAAAATCCCTATGAAACACCGTAACCTAGCCTTCCGCTATCTGCATCAACAATAGACAATTTGTCTTGTCCATTACCCAATAGGTAATGATCTGACTAGCTTAATTAGTCAAAATCTATAAGAGAAATGTGACGACTTGACCCCTGTTTTCCGACTCGGTATCAGTCGGCTCTCAAAGGTAAATCACCTTCTCGACACAGGTTCAAGACTCACAGACTCAACAGGTCGTTCCCGTGGTCAACTCATACCACGATAACGAATAATAACCAACACACTACAGGTTATTTCCTGGTATAAGCATCTAAATACATATCCAACATAATCGGAAATATAAACCCTAAAGGTCACTCCGGTTGGTCGTCTCGGCGGACGACCCCTATTACAAGTCTGTACAGGTGTCATAACTATATTGTATACACCTACTAAACAAGTTTAAATAAATATCTACTAAACCATAAGTTTTTTTTTTTCAAGAATTCTTACCTCATGCTGCTTGGAGCTCAGGCCGCTGTCCATCTCATCTCAAAAACCAAAACCGAAAAAATCGACTCCCGAGAATCCAAGACTCGACTCAAAAATAATATTGTATGACATCGCAGAACCTTGGGCTCTGATACCACTAAAGTTGTCATGCCTCGAGAGTATGTCGTGCCGAAAATCAAACGGACGACATCTCCCCTGTACGTGGCAACATCTCTGGTTAATACAAGGCTCGTAGGCCCACAACAACAATATAATGAACAGATAAATATATATCAACACGCAGCGGAAATAGGAAAACACATACCCACAACAAAATATACCAAAACATATAGGTGTACACCACCTGACAAGACCACAGTACTAAAACCATACATAAAACATCGACACAAAGTAAAGTCCACAACATAAAGACGAAGTCCATACATAGAACAAAATCCATAACACAAATACAAATCACAAATCCTCGAGAGACTCAAAATGTGGAGATGGGATGGATCGCCGGCGCAGTTCCAAGTCGTCACGAAGACTTCTACCTGTTACCTGGGCAACAGAAAAATCCAGGGTCCGTGGGAGTGAGTAAAACTCAGCAGGTAATAGATAAACATGTATATTAATATCACATGTATTTCGACAGTAAAATCTACAGGTATCACTAGCATGATAACGTATCCATGTATATATAACTTCTAACCAACAGTCAATATGAAACACAGACATACCTGAATGTCTGCTACGCTACACCTATCCAACCTGAGCACATATCCACAACATATAGTATAAGGAATAGTACTAACTATACTACATCCTGATATGGGTCAAGGGTATCACAGTGAATAACTAACAAGTATACAGGTACTGGCCTACTACCATACAGAAAAATGAGATAACATGTATGAATATGTGCAATCAAATGCAACAGACATAGTACATACAAATGCAGCATCACAATAAGCATATATATATATATAGACTGCATCTATATATGTATGCTAATCACAATCATCCATATATATATATACATGCATATATGTATATATATGGTAATATGCAAAAATGCCATAAGTCGGCAATGCAGTATGCATGGTCATGTCGGCTCACCCTAAAGCTACCACGACCCCAGTGTGGCCTCGGTGGCTCGAGTATGACAACTGTCCCAACTCAACACCAACCACTACTCTCGAGTGGCCGAGTGGGCAGTATGATCGAGTAGCATATAAGCGTAAAGAGCAAGCTACACGATGGGGGTCCCTGTTGTTGGCCACTCCGACAGTCACTACCCATGAGTGGTCGAGTGTCACACACGCAGGACTACGACATGCAAATCCAACTATCACCGTCTGTAGTGATAGAGTGCGGCACCACAATGCTCTGCCCTCACACCGGTTACTTCTCCTATGAGTAACCGTAGAGGCAGGATGACTGGAGACACTCTCAACCACAAGGGAGACATCGTCGCCAGCGTGCATGCAAATGACATGAATGTAAGGTCTCACAAACAGACATCCACCATAGACTCTCTATTCTACAAAGGGTCGTGCTAACCAGATCAACGCACTCTCTATCCTGTAGAGAGTCGTGCTCAACTGATCATATCAGACTAGGACCACCGGTCCGTAGCGACACCCTAAATACCATTCACCCGACCATTTACATAATGCATGGTCGATAGAAACATGCACTCTAAGGGGTACTAGAATTAACTCTAGGTTCAAGGCATCATCTACCTACGGATGACCTTCTTGCCCAATTTACAATCAGGTCGTCATCCGGACTTTACTACTTGTACTTAACTTAAACAAATTCTAAGTTATTTACATCATCTATATGTATAACTCCTAATCATGGTAATATAAACATGATAGCAGCAAGGAGTTAATAGCCAACGGATAAAGTATCAAGCATAAGATAAATAGAACAGGGTCAAGGTAACATGATCATTTAAGATGATCATGCCTCTAAATCTGTATGCATTAACTACCTGACCAGGGTAGGAATTACCTACCTGATACGAAGCTCGAAATAGTCCTCACAGTTGTGAATACGCTTCGTATCCCAAACCTGCACAATCATAACAAATTATGGTTAAGTACAAGTCTCCGATAATTGTACGTACAAACTACTAAATCATTCTATATTCTCATTCTTTTCCCGAATACATTTTAACCACACCGATCATATCCAACCGATTCACCATAACCAACTCATAATGAATCACCGACATCCTCAAGATCAATTACGGTGAATAGATCTAACCACACTTACTTCACCCATCACAACTCCCTAACAGAGCATAACCAACATAATCCAATACACTAAGATCTCCAAATCAAAATATATCAGACATCAAACTAGTAATAACCGAACATAATCAACACCCGAAACAACCAATACCACTCCTATCACAGCTCCCTGTACTGCCATTTACAGCCCACACTCCACCAAAATTCCAACTCATAGCCCCACGGACACACGATACCACCCATAATCACACATCTCCCATTCAACTCCATACTCCATACTCTATCCACACCACTTGGCGCTTATTTCTACAAAACAACCCCTTCTCACAGCCAACAGAACACAATTACAGCTCGATTCACAACCGTAAACAATCACACAGCAGTAAATCGATATTAAGAACAGAAATCCAACAATCTGCACTAAATTGACAGAACAACAACAAGAGTAAAAGAATGGGATCATGCTCACCACGATAGGAGTCTTTACTGACAGAACAAACCCTCCAATCCTCAATCTGTCGATAGAAGCCCCTGCTCCCAAATTTCGCAATGGTGTCAGCCAAGAACAGAATATCACAGTAACCTAAGGAGAAACTAGGCTTACCGATAGTTGGAATTTCACCGTCGGTACTCTCCCAATTGCCCTGTTCGCTGGGAAGTACTGCCCGCAACACACCGACTGTTGCATCACATCTCGGCCCCAAATTCATCAACAGCCACCCCTTCCTCCCATCCTCAGTTCACCAGCCCAAGACCCTAACTCCGGCGGCGATCCAACTCACGGTGGCTGAAGGCGGAGGAGAAGAGGGAAAATTGTCGATCGGTGAAAGAAGTCGACAGCCGAGGTCGCGTAGAACGAGGGGAGGCTGCGGCGGTGGAGTGAGGAGAAGAGGCGGCAGCGACAGGAAATCGCGGCGGCGGAGATGGATCGGCGAGCGGTGTGGAGGCGGCCTGATTCTCCCTCTCGGTCTCGAGATCTCCTTAGAAGATGCCGACGGTGGCTGGAGATGCTCACTGCCGACGATGGAGCTTCTTCACGCCGCCGGTCGCGAGGGGAAGATGTGGCGGAGAGGAGAGTGACGCCAAGTCGAGTAGACCTCAGGGTCCTTATCGTCGAGATCGGGAGGGGATCGACCTCTGGTCGAAGGGGCGAAGTGGAGGCGATCAGGCGGAGATCAGGCGAAGCGGCAGCGCTAGGGCGAGCTCGAGCGTGGAGAAGAGAAAGAAACGGAAGATGTAGCTGTTTCGGCGACGAGGAACGGAAGAGGAGAAGTCGGGAAAAAGGAACGGAAAGGGGATCGACGGAAATAAACGCGTCCGTCAACCCATTTAATTCCTCAATATAAACAGGCTTTACAAAAGCCTGTTCGTTTTATCCCCATAAAATGTCCATAAGACCTCCGTTTAAATCCAGAAAAATTTCTAAAAATTTCTGAAAAATTCCACAAGGTGTTTTATCAATTACCGAGGAATATTTTTTTTTCCTCGGTATTTTACAGCAAAGCTTTTCAGGATGTCTTCCCTCTCGTCATACTAGTTCTTAATTGGACAAAATGTTCCTCGGGATTTACCTCCCAAATAATTGTGGGGATCAATCGATAGGGGTCACCGAGGTGACGGATTTCATCTCTTGCCTCAAGGTTCATGCTTTCTTAAGCATTTAGTCAAGGTTCTTTCATCTAAATTATCTATTTAAATTTTTCTTATTTCTTTCTTCAATTTATTATAGATTCATGAGACATTCTTCTCTTTGGATTCACATCATATTAGAATTCCGATAAATATATTTTTCTCATTTTGCTTTTATGCTTTTATTGCTAACAACTAATGAGATAAAAATTAATTCATAATATATATTTATTTAAAATTAAAATTATATTATAAATTTTATCATAGCTAAATGAGAAATAGGATAATAAATACAAAAAAAGTTGTTTAGTTGTTAAACGCTTTAAAAAATTTCATAAATATTATTACATATAGTTTATCGGTGTAAAAATAAATAAATATTAGAATTATTAATATTTTGTACAAAATAAATAAATATAATAATTTTTTATATATAAATGAATTTTTTAATAATTGATATATTAAATTTCAATGCATTGATATATAAATATAGATTTTTTAGGTCTCATTTGTAATGTACACATACACACTCGATAAAAAGATTAGTAAATACAACATGTCACCATCAATATATTGGCAATCTAGCTAGCGACCAGCCATTAATGCAGATTATCATTCCTCTTTAGCTATAATATACTTCATCTTCATTAATGAATAATGATATAGTTAGACCCGACTAGGTTTTAGAACCGAGGGTTCGATAATTCTAGGAATGTTAACCTTTAATATTAACCTCCAAGATAATTACGATTACAATTCGATTCACAGTTCGATACAGTTTGAAATTATTATTATTTATTTAAAAATAAATATATATATAATTTTTAAATAAAAAAGATATGCACTTATTTAAATTGTCTATCTATCTTTAGAGTATAAGGGAATTGAAACTCACATAGTTCGCTAAACTTTTTACCCTTATTATCTTATGAAATGGTATCCTTACTCACTTCCACTTCTTTGTTCCTATAATGTTAGTTCTTTCTATATCAATGTTTTTTTACATCATCATTAGAAAATTGCATTTTTTGTATTCTCTTTATAGCTCTTGTCCAATCAAGTAATGTTTAATTATGCTTTCAAAGAATTAGAAAATAAAATAGATCATCGTTCATCTATTACCTTCGAAATAAATATTTATTTTATAATAATGGTTGATATCATACAAGTTAGGATTTCTTTTTGCTATGATGAAAAGAATGAAAAGAATATTGAAATCTATCTCGTTATTTGTTTCACTAACATTAAAAGAGATTATAAAATAATTCTCAAGTTCTCTATCTGGAACTTGAGGATCCTCGTGGGAGTTTTGCTGCTTCTTTCGTACCTTTGTAAGTTTTAAACTACTATTAATATTTTAAATTTCAGATGCATTAGTCTTCAATTCATATTTTAAACTATATTCTTTATAAATACCATATAAATTATTTCTAGCATTTGTACAATATTAGTAGAATCAAGAGAAAAATAATCTTTTAATAGAATTAAAGGATCATAATACATAACTAAAATTTCATATAAATATAAGGAATATGATATAAAAAAATATTTTTTGTTAGAATCGTGGTGAGCTAGAGGGGAGTGAATAACTTGATTTGACTCAATCATCGTTCGTCGTTCGTGTGATCATCTACAATATGTTATATGCAACGGAAACAAAATATAAAAAAAATACAAAACTATGAGCATAACACATCAGATTTTACGTGGTTTGAAATTTTCAGTTCCTACTCCATGCTTAATGTTAGTGTCTATAAGATTCACATATCTCCACAATGTCATGATATTGTTCACTTTGAGCCTAAGCCCTCATGGTTTTATTTTTGGGTTTTACCTAAAAGGCCTCATACCAATGGAGATATCTTTTTATCTTATAAGCACATGATATTTTTCATGTCTTACCAATGTGGGACTTTGATTGTATTCTCAATACTCCAACAATTTCCCCTTCAAACGAAGGACCACATTGACCCCCCTCAAGCCTATCCGTCCTCAAAGGACATCCTCTGCTTGATATCTAATCCTCAACCCACCAGGACTTCCTGTCAACTGTTTGGTCTTCCTGACCCAGCTGGACTTCCTGCCAATTGTCCAACTGGACTTCCTGCCAGTTGTTCGGTCCTCCCGACCCAACTGGACTTCATGTCTGATGTCTGGTTCTCTTGATCCGGACATGGAAACTCAACTTTTTTCATTCAAGGTTCATGGCTTGACATGGACCATGACTTTGATACCAATTGTTAGTATCATAAGATTCACATATCTCCACAATTACATGATATTGTCCACTTTGGACCTAAGCCCTCATGGTTTTGCTTTTTTGGGCATTACTCAAAATGTCTCATACCAATGGAGATATCTTTTAATCTTATAAGCACATGATCTTTTCTATGTCTTACCAATGTGGGACTTTGATTGTATTCTCAATACTCCAAGACCTAGTTCCTAGCGATATCCACTATCCTTTCTACTTCTTAGAAACCTTTAGGAGGTGAAGAAACCTCTTACAACCTATTCTTTTATAGCAAATACAATCAAGTATGAATATACAACTAAATTGAGAACAAAATGAAACAAAAATAACTTTACACAATACGATCTTGTTTGCTCATAGTTTCATTGCATTGGAAAATTTCTCGAATGTCTAGAATACAACAACAACTCCCCTTCAAAGTCTCTGAGAACCAGTAGCTCCTAATCACCATAAAACCCTCTTTAATAAGGTGGTCGTCGAATTATTTTCTACCGATCAGTTGACTAATCTTACCCACTAGTCGACTGGTCCCTTGTAAAATTGACTTTTTCTTTGACCTATCAGCTAAACAACTTAATTCATGTCAAATTTGGGGTGTGCTACAGTGCATCAGTCGATTGGTAACCTTAACAATTACTAATAAACAATTTGTGCACTGCTATAGTAACCCTAGTCAACTAATCAGTCAACTCCCAAATATTCTATGACCTACTATAGTAACACCTGTTGGGGATCGTGTGGTGCGCTAGAGGGGGCGAATAATATTTCTTTGATTTCTACAAGAATTGTTAGTGGAAGCAAGAACAAAAAAACAACACTAGAATAGAAATAAAAAATACAATGCTAACACCTGATGTAATGTGGTTTGGAGATTCACTCATACTCTACGACAATCCTTAAGGCGGATTACTCCTTTGCAAACTTTCATAATTAAACTTTTCCTTTGGATGAACACTAAGGTGGAGAAATCTTCTTACAACAATAATCTATTCTTCTTACAAGATTGAATGAATGAGTGCTTGAAGAAGAGATTTAGGATTTAGCGGAGAAGAGCTTAGAAAAACTTAGAGAGCTTTTGGATGTTTTCTTGAATGTTTTTCTTAAGCCTTTGTCAAGCTCCAACACTCTTCTTATAGAGTTTAGAGCTCTATTGTCAACACCGCCTTTTAACGGCTTGTCACAATTCTCATGATTCCGAACATTACAGCCCAACGGTTGCTTCACCAGTCGACTAGTCATTAGACTAGTCGATTGGTCTTGACTGAATCAACTCAGAGTGCTTTTGTACACTTTTTACTTTAGTCAGTCGACTAGCCATTTATGGCAGTCAATTGCTTCATCATAAGTTTCCCGAGCACCATTTTCCCACTCGACTGTCACTTGAGCCCACGACTTCTTAATCTCCTAAGCACCCATGAGCAGTCGATTGATCACCCATCAATTGATTGCCCGAGCAATGTGACTCCTTCGCGACTGCCTGAGCACTACTCGGGAATTCCTGAGTCCCACTCGGGACTTCCCGAGCATCGCTCGAGACTTCCCGAGCATCGCTCGCGACTTCCCGAGTCCGAGTGCCACGCTCGAGCATCGTCCCGAACATCACTCAGGACTTCCCAACGCTCGTGCCAGTCCGAGCACCGCTCGTGCACCTGACTGCCTGAGTGACTCTCTCTCATTGCCCGAGCACTCGACCAGTTGATTGGTCTCAAACCATGCGACTAAAGAAAGTCATCAGTCGACTGTTACACCTCAAAAGTAAGGTCTAACACACCAAGTATGATCCACTCATACTTGACACTTATCCTTAGCCTAGACCAACCAACTTCAAACTCTTCCATCAGCCTCACACCTTCAGGATCCTCTGAGTCCACAACTCCTCATCCTTGTGCTAGACTTCAAGTGCTTTCATCGACTTTGTCACACTTTAGAGTCTTCCTTTGCCAAGGTTTACTTGGACTTATGTCACCAAGACTACACACTTGGACTTACATCGTCAAGTCCTCATCCTTGGACTTTCCTTGCCAAGATTTACTTGGACTTACGCTATCAAGTCCTAATCTTTAGACTTTCTTTGTCAAATCTTCACCCTTAGACTTTTCTCATCAAGTTTTCACCCTTGGGCTTTCCTTTTATATGACACTTAACATTCATGTTAAATTACTAATATTGCCTAACCTAAACTTGATTGTCCAAACATCAAAAGTAATTAACACTTGGAGAATTTTGCACCAACAACACCATTCGACTAATCTTAATTAGTCGAGTTGACAATTGAGTTTTAAACTCACTGCTTGTTTAAATAAGATTACCAGTTGACTGGTAAATCCTACCAGTCAACTGATCACACCCAAAACTGTTGGAATGTATACTGAAAAGTCTATCTTTTATATGAACATCTTTATTTTTGAAATAAGAATCACATGATCATTGTTTGCATATTTATGGTTATACATATTGTCTAATACATTACATTGTAGATAACATGGTGTGTAGTGTCACATGGGAGATCATGTTATCGGTTCCTTGTAAAGTATAAGTAAAGGCTCACAACCTAGATGGCTTTGGACAAACCATTGGAATGATTGTAGCTAGTGTGATTTGGTATTGGTTTGTCTTGACCATTGAATTACACTAGTACACTTTGTGTATATTGAGCAGGACCGACTTAGAGGTGATTTGATTTATTGCTGACTACATAATCGAATCGAACCTCAGATATTATGTTGTACATGCTCTTAATCCCGATATAATAATGGACACATATACTTAGTATTCATTTCTTTGATTTATCAATGGGCAAGATTTATAGAATAAATCGATATGCTCGGTAAGTTGAAAAATGATATTATTTATATGGTGTATCGTTGATTATAAGAGGAAACCGTGTCCTATATATTAGGATGATGATGTCCCCTTGAGGAGCTCATAAGGTTCATCATGTAAACCCTGCAGGTGGACTTGGTCCAGCATGATGATAAGGTTGAGTGGTACTACTCATGGAGTTAGATGTCGATTAATTAATTGTCAGTAAATTAATTAATCGACGGACATTCGAGATCTTAAACACGGGGAGATATATGTACAAATAATATATGGAGCTCATATTAACTTATGGGGGTTGGTGAGGTAGATCAATGATAATCCTCTAGTAGAATGGATTATCATTAATGGATCGGACTTTATGTGGGCTTGATTCATTGGGTGGCCAAGATCCAACTCCTCCTCATGGTCCCTATTATAGCCTATTAAAACCTCATGGAGCCTAGATCCAATGGTGGAAAATGAAACTTTAGATTCGACGGTGGAGATTAAATCTCTAGATCCGACGGTTGAGATTAAATCTCTAGATCCGACGGTTAAGATTAAATCCCTAGAATCGACGGTGAAGATTAAAAGGAGGCTTGAGCCCAACTCTATAAATAAGCCTCCTAGGGTGGGCGGCAAGGAGAATTTGAAGAGGGGATTAGGGTTTGGGCGGCTAGGGCTTGGAGGCTTGGGCGGCCACAATTTTGGAAGTTTTTCCTTCTTCCTAGGGTTTTGGTCGGCACCCATCTTCTCTTCTTCTCTCCTTGGCCGGCGTTCAACCTTCTTCATCTCATCTTTTTTTCTTGGCCGGCACACTCTCTCCTTTTCCAAGGGCTGGCGGCATCAAGGGTTGGGGGTGATCCTTTTCCCTTGGCCGGCAACATCTCCTTGTTCTTCTCCTTGGCCGGCGGCAAGCACCAAGCTTGGAGCTTGGTGGTCGGTTAAAGGAAGGAGAAGAGTTTTGTTTTATGATCTTCCTTTGTTCAGAGTGAACAAGGAAAGGAAGATTGGTGATCTAGGAGGCTTTGACTTTTGGAAAATCGTCGCCCACACGACGTCCAAAAGGAGGAAGGACATACAATAGAAGATCGAGAGGTATAATGTTTGTTTATATTCTTTTGTAATATGTCTATAATTGTTTTTCAATATATGCATGTTGTATGTTTCATTTTGTGGCTAAATTAACTTGGACCCCGAATACAAACACAAAAACTGACGATCCATACATCGTCTATTCCGCGGCTAATCGTAGAATAGAGATTGGTTGCTTGAACAATAAGTTTGTTCAAGTGACCACTCTAATCGAATAATACGATGATGAAACGGTAGCTTAGGTAATCCCTAATTGTCATGGATTAAATTTTTAATCCGGGGACGACGATGGGATCGCCATGAACAAGCAACCGAGTCGAAGTGGGAAGCGAAGTTTCCTACCTTCAGAAACTCCACTCAACTTTCCTAAACCCACCAGTTCTGATATACCCTATCAGTCGATTGAGACCTCAATTTTAGCCCTATCTTTGACCTAGTTTTAACTTTCCCTGTTATCCGATTGACCTCAATCTACCAGAACCTCTCTTACCTAACATCCTGTCACCCTTGACATGTCGAAACTTTATCTGTCTGACATCTGGTCATCTTGACCTACTAGGACTTCGTCTGCCTAGCATCCGATTATCTTGACCTATCAGACTTCGCTTGTCTAGCATTCGATCATCTTGACTTGTTGAGACTTCATTGACACCAAGCATTCGATCTTCTTTAACCTTCTTGGACTTTTTCTCTAGTATCTGACATCCAATTAACAGTGTCTGGTCAACTGTAACTCACTTAGTCTTCTCACTTGCTAACGCTCCGTTGAACTTATGACAATCATGATCCACTTGGATTTCTCAGTCTGTCAAGTATTTAGTCAACATTGACTTACTTGACTTCTCATTTGCTAATGCCCTATTGAACTTTCGAACACCAAGCATCTGTTCTACCTGACCCACTTGAATTTCTTCATTGGTCAAGTATCTGGTCAACCTTAATCTACTTGACTTCTCACTCAACCACTTTCCATCAAAGACTTCATATATCATAGTCAGCCTGACTCAATGATGATTACACCAACACTCTCCTTCTCTTAATCGCACAACCCCGGATGTCCTATACCATTCTTTATTTATCATCACGACTATCATATTATCAAATATTGAAATTCAACTCGAGCCCAACTCAAGCTTGGTCAACCTTAACCTGAGGTCATTGCACTAATAATCTCTCTCTTTTTTATGTTCGACAATATCTTTAAGTTAGGTTAACCCATAAGCCTAACTTATCACTTCTTATGCCAAAACACAATGAAAGTTTCCTAACTTAAACCTTTCATTCTCCCCCTTTGTCATACATAAAAAAATTTCTCTTCCTCCTACCTCATTCTCCATTCATCAACATTCTTAAACCCTTCAATCTCTCCTTTGACAAAACACTTATCGAACTTTAGAGGAAGATCTTCCCCTAATGGTTTGCTCCCTCTTGACCATTGCACCAACAATGTTTGGGAAAAATTTCTAAGCCTACAAGAGATTCTAAATTCTAGACATGAGGTCAAAAGTTTAACCTAGAACTTTAACCTCTGAATACAACACAACTGAGGTAGTACCTACCGTCTGAGCGACTTGCAATCCTGCTAGAATAGCTTCATATTCTACTTCATTGTTAGATGCCTTGTATCCCAATTGAATGGCTAAACGGGTTTCTTCTTCAAAGGGAGATATGAGGACTACCCCCATTCCACTCCCACCGACCCCTGAAGATTCATCCACGAAGATTTTCCACATACTTTCTTCTTCTCTTCCTTGCGTCGAACTATTTTTTGGACCCACTGACACCTCGGCTAAAAAATCAACCAATGACTGAGCCTTAATTGCAGTTCGGGGATGATAGTGCACGTCATATTCACTCAACTCCACAACCCAATTGGCTAAGCTTCCTGAGAAATTAGGTTTAGTGACCACCCGACCTAGCTCACTATTTGTCAACACATTTTTTGGGTGAGCTAAGAAATAAGATCTCAACTTATGAGCAGTTAGGACTAGAATATATGCTAACTTTTCCAATTCAGTGTATCGCAACTCGACCCCCTTCCATATATAACTGGTATAGTAAATAGGTTATTGTTGAGAACCCTCTTATTTTAATAATATGAAATCAACTGCCCCTTCTGATACAACTAGATATATCCACAGTGACTCACTGAATATGGGCTTGGCTAGTAAAGGGAGTTTAGCTAAATACTCCTTCAATTCTTGAAAAGCTTGTTCGCACTATTCATCCTACTGAAATTGAGCAACCATCCTAAGAATTCGAAAGAAAGGTAGCCCCTTATCCGCCGACCTAGCTATAAATCGAGACAGAGAGATATCCTTCATACTAATTTTTGGGTTTCCCACAAATTAGTAGGTGACTTCATATTACATAGTGCCTGTACCTTCTCAAGATTAGCATGCAACCCCTTCTCCGTTACAATATATCCCAAGAACTTCCATTCTTCACCCCAAATAAATATTTTTTTGGATTCAACTTCATGTTGTACCATCTAAGAGTAGCAAACGTCTCCTCAAAATCATGCATCATATCTCAAGCAACCCTTAACTTTACTAAGATATCATCAACATACACTTCCACATTATGGTCCTTCTGTTCAGCGAATATCATGTCCATGAGCCTCAGGTAAGTGGCTCCCGTATTCTTCAGCCCGAAGGGCATTACCATATAAGCATACAATCCTCCTATGGTTACGAAGCTAATCCTCTTTTGATCATCCTGTGCTAATGGGATTTGATGGTACCCCTGATAAGCATCCATGAGTGATACCATCTCATATCCCATAGTAGAATTCACTAATTGGGAAATATGAGGCAAGGGATAACAGTCTTTAGGACAAACTTTATTTAAATCATGAAAACCAATACACATTCTCCACTACCTCGAAGGCTTGAGGACCAAAACTACATTTGAAACTCACTTGGGGAATTGAATTTCTTTAATGTGGCTTGCCTGCAGCAACTTATCTACCTCTTCAACAATAACCCTGTCTTTTTCCGGTCTGAAGTGTCACCTCTCTTCTGCTAAACTGGCCGAACTCCTCGGATAATGTTTAGATGGTGCTTCGTAATTTAGGGATCAATTCCCATCAAGTCATGTACATCCTTGGTGAAGATATCCTCATTCTTTTGCAGTCAAGAAATGAGTTCTTCCTTAACCTCTAGCTAATGTGTTATCCGAGTCACTTTCCCCGGAGCTATCTCTACAAACTTGCCTTTTTCAATCATCTCTTTTTAGGGGGGCTTCCTCAGCACATATACTCTCGATGTCGCAGCGGCCTTCCCTTTAGGATCATTCACTCGGGCTTTCTTCTTGTCATCTTGCACCATCTAGATATAATAGCTCCGAGCTGCCTTATGCTCTCCTCGACTTCTCCGAGCTAGTTTACAGGAAACTTGATCTTCTGATGATAGGGAGAAGTCACTGCCTGAAAAATTGATAAAAAAGGGAGACCCAAAATAGCATTATAAGTGGAAGGAGCATCAACCACAAGGAAGGAAACCATATTAGTTTTCTGACTGAGCTTTTTCCCCAAGATAAGAGGTAAAGAGATTTTCCCTATAGGGTGCACCATATGCCCAGCAAACCCAAACAAAAGGGTGCCCACATCTTCTAACTGTGCATTCCTGAGCAACATTTGTTTGAAGGCTTCCTAGAAGAGAATGTTAACAAAACTTTCCGAGTCCACCAAGACTCGAGCCATCTCATAATTTGCAAGTGAGCCCTAATTACTAAGGCATCGGTGTGAGGCAGAAGAATACCTTGAAGATCTTCAAGTCCAAAATATACCCGAGGTGTTCCCTAGATGACTCGATTTTCCCCTATAGCCAAGCTTTTCATCATGCGAGCATAAGATTTTCGAGCTCTGTTAGAGTCTCCATCAGTGGATCCCCCTACAATAACATTGATAACCCCTCTAGTAGGGGCCTTTTCCAGAGCAGGTAATGCCCCCTCACTGGTTGATCCTTCTTGAGAGATACCTTCAAGGTTGGGTTGCATTGGCCCTGGTGGGTGAAGATCTTGGGGTCTTCTGTTATAAGGCCCAGGATGAATAGCATTAGGTCTGTGACCTCTCCCTGCCCATCCCCCTCAACTGTGGTTGTAGGTGAGGGTAGTTGGCTCTGATACACTCTAGATCGCTTTGTAACTTAAAGCACCGATCACTGGTATGCCCATATTTGATATTGTATTGACAAAATAACAAAGTTGGGGGATTACAAGGAATCCCTCTGTATTCGATCGAGCGCTGAAGGACACCCTACTACTCATATATTTCCATTTCCTGCTCTTTCCATGTTTGTGGGAGGGGTAATGCCTCAGTGGTCATAACTCGGAGGGGAGGATGAGAGTGAGCTCCCAACATCGGGGGTCACGGATGAGGCACTTTAGGAAGAAAGGGTCTGGCATATTCTCTTCTGGGAGGTCCCTGTTGAATAGGTGAATGGTTCCTTTCTGCCGGAGTGGAAGTAGACTTTTTTTCTGCCCTTCTCACCCTTAACTCTTCCTCCTCATTAATGTATTCTTCAGCATGACTAATTAACTCTTCATAACTGGTGGTTGGCTTTCTCAACAAGGAACTAAGGAAGGGTCCCTCTTTCAACCCATGAGGGATAGCCACTCTTAAAAGGTCAGGTATGGCGAAGGGTATCTCCCGAGCAGTGGCAGTGAAACGGTGTATGTAACTCCTTAAGGATTCTAAGGACTCTTGTTTGAAATGAACTAGAATGGAAGCATCATGCTTATATATTTTACAACTAGCAAACTGCTGAAGTAAAACTCCATTCGAGTCAGAAAAATATGTAATAGAACTAGGAGGTAAAGACTTAAGGGCATCAGTGTAACAATGGAGGGCAACTGCACCTTCAAACTGAGACAGGTGCTCTTCTGGATCGGAAGTGTCATCATACATCCCTATTTGGGGGGCACGAAAATATGTCGGTGGTCACTCCAACACTATGTCTTCAGTAAAAGGACAAGGCTCATAACATTCTGGTGCCCTCGTGGAGTGACTCTTTCTCTGGTCCTCCTGCCTCGCTATCATCACCGGGAAAGGATATTGATACCCCCCCCCCCCCCCCCCGCGTGGGTACTTCCCTAGGCAATTTCTCAGTTTCTTGGGGGTTAGGTGAAGGAATATGAGAAGGTCCTTCAAGTAGTGGCTCCCTTTGAGAAGGCTCACCAGAATGGAGATTGAGATATCACATCCTCTTCCTTTCTCTTACCAAAGCTTTAGATATTGTCGTATCCACCAAAGTCTTTAACTGGACGACAGTAAAGTGATGGGGGTTTCCTCCGCGAAAGAAGTTGCAGGAGGAGGAATTTCTTGTAGATGCATCTCAATGTCTTGTTCATCCAAAAATATGTTACCACAGATGGTGCCAACTAATGCGGCACGAATTTTCTGCCTCTTTCGAATGAAGGTGGTGAAGAGGCTTGGGGTCCTCTCTGGTCGCAACAGTAAATAAGAAGATGATGACAAGAGATTTAACGTGGTTCAAAATTTAGATTCCTACTCCACGGGTGAGCTCTAGAGTGAGCTCCGGTGCTAGACACCTTTACTGGCAAGAATGCACTATCGGGAACCTTCTATGGGACCTCACGAGGTTCCCTAGGCGATTATAAGATATAACAAACTTCCTACGTGTTGTGGGGTCCTCTCTTTCCTTCATTTTACCTATATGACATTCCCTCAATTAACCCTTCTTGCTATTTACCCAACTTCATCCTTCTCTCCGAGTCACTCTTTTTCTAGTTCGACTCATTTTTCTGAGTTGCTTTCCGGCGCTATTTTAGCCATCAAGACGATGTGCTAAGCTTGGCTCCCCGAGTTACTATTTAACAATATTCTAGCCAACTAACCGATACGCTTATAACTCAGATCGGCTCTCCGAGTTGCAATTCAACACTATTCTAGCTACCTAGCCGATACGCTTATAACTCATATCGGCTCCCCGAGTTGCAATCCCCTCAGTTCGGTCTAACCTTCTGAGCTAAGCCCTGCTTGTCTCGGGTATATATTCCGAAATGCGGTTTTATTTATCTAATCCTACCTTCCAATCTTAGCTCTCCATTCTTTCTTCTTTTATTCCTTAAATTGGGTTTGTAGCAGTATCATTACATATATTTTATTGGTGTTAAAATAAATATATATTAGTATTATTAGTAATTTATGCAAAATTAAACATAATAATTCTCTATATTGAAATAAATTTTATAATAATTGATACATTGAATTCCAACATCTTAGTACATCGCGTAGAAATTTTTTAAGTTTCATTCATTAATTTTACAAAATCTATCATATTGTTTTATTATATTAGGATGTGGCCATAAATAAATAATAATAATTTTATTTTCTAAAAATTTACTATATTTTGAATACATAAATTTAAAATATAACATATATAATGAATATTAAAAATATGACAATAATATACTAATAAATAAATTTAAGTTCATCAATACTTGTCGTATTAGAATTAAATAATATTAAAAATATTTTATCAATTAATCCATATTATTCTAAAAATCAAACATAATAACTAAGAAATATTATAAGTAGTGTGTGGTTCATCAAAATCTCAATATGCTAATAAATATTTTTAAATTGTTCAGGAGTTATCAATCAGATCACACTCATATAAATGAATTTATTGATGATCACTTTAAATATTATAATCTAAAAATATTTTATTATTTAATTTATTAAATTCCTCAATTAAATCTTTTTTATTTTATTAATTTTTTAATTATGCAAGTAAGTATAATTTATTTGATTTTTTAATTCTCTAATGCATCTATAGTGCATTTAGATTAAACTCTAAACTAAAAGAAAGATATTCTACGTAAACAAATCTAATTAATAATTCTTTTAATTTAAAATTAGAATATTTAAATCAATACCTTTAATCAACTAGGAAAATCTGAAGAGTTATGTTTGATAATGTTTGACTTCAAATTTCGTCGAATACTTCATTTCGATGTATTACTACAATGACCCATAATCATTACTCGGTTGAAATTTATACGAAATTTTGTAATACTTATATTTTTTTTCCATATTTTTTCAAATAAAAAAGTGATTTTCTCAAATTGTATAGAAAATTAAATAATTTTAAAGATATATTTTTCTGAATCTTAGAAGTTTCAATATTATCAAAAGTTGAGGATCCATGTTTAGAATGACTATATTTTTGGCTATCGAGGTCGGGATGAATTTTTTTTTCCATTAGAATTGAAGAAAGAGAAATAAAAAAAAGTATGAAAATGATGAAATAAATATTTTATAAAATTTAGAGAATAAAGATCATCTTTGATAAAAAAAAATAATTAAATAATTTTTACTGTTAAAAAAAAATTAACACCCAACGGTGAAATGACTGGAACAATTAAAAAAATATAATGAATCGACAATTCAAAATGATTAGCATGTCAAATCCAATATATATATATATATATATATATATATAGTTTTGATCGCCTGAGCGACTCATCCCTGTGCGCCCGTGCACGATATACTTCCAGTCGTCCGATCAACCGCGAATGAGAAATGCACAGTGTGTGCCCGTGCACCAGCCACGTGCGTTGCCACCGTCACCGCCGCGCCGTCCGACCATCGTGGGCCGTTGGATCGGACGCGATTGATGTGCAACTCGCCGACGGTCGGTGATTCGGTATTCCAAATGATTAACATTCGAATCCGACGAACCGACCAAAATAATCGTATAATGCGGTCGTGCTGGCGCGACCATCGATCACGATCGAGCCGGTCGACGAATTACGATTGGAATCAACGCCGGACAGCCGGCACGGCGATGTCGGCCCGTCCGATAATCACCTAATCGTCGGCGGCCACCGATTATCGGCTGAACGGCACCGACTTCGGCGAATTCGGAGCCGAACGGGCTAACGTCGGTTGTCGATCCTTCCGTCGCCGGATTCCGATCGCAATTCGATCGGAATCCGATCCGATCGCGGTTGGCAGTGGGCGTGCCATTGTCGGGCGCGTGACGCGATGAATTTCCGACCGTTAACGTCGGATTCTAGCGCTAACCGACGGGTCGAGCCTCTTATAATTTATAATTTCGTAAAGAATAATTAAAAAAATATTTTATATCTAATTTTAATATAGTAACTTATAATATAATGATTTATAATGTATTTAAATAAATAATTATTATTAAAAAGGGATTTTTAAAGTATAAAAATGATAAGCCGTCGAGGGCAGAGCCAGACCAAGAACCAAGATGAGCGAGGCGGACGACCTCGATCTCGTCCTTTCCCAGCAGCGGTGCGAACTGATGGCCGCGACCGTCGCCGAGTCCGACCTTGATCTCGCCTTCCGCCTTCAGATGGAGGAAGCGTTGGCCGCTTCCCTCGCTGATCCCCCATCCAACAACCCTTCTTCTTCTACGGCCGCCACTGCCGCAGCCTCCTCTTCCTCCTCCTTTCCACCTATCGTCGCCAATTCCGACGGAGGAGGCATCTCCGACGCCATCCTCTTACAAACCCTCGAGCTTGAACGCTTGCACGACGAGGTGAGGGACCTCGAGCGGTCTCGAGCCGAGGTACGCCGCATGACCAATAACATCCGCTGCCTCGCCCACGACGAGCGACTCGCTCGCGATATCGACGAGATGCCAGATGACGACTGGGATGAGTACGGAGACCATTTCGAGCGGCCTATCGAGAACGTCCAGGCCGTCGAGGAGCCCAAGTTTCGCCTCTATTTCAAGGGCATGGTCAGCAAGCGCCTCTTGAATGGCCGTTTGGTCCATCTCGTAGCAATTTCAGCGGCCGTCTGCGATCCCAGCGGAAATCTGTTGCTCAAAATCCAGAAGCCGGTGCCGATCGCGGACATTGGCACCTGCCGTGAGGTAGTGGAAACGGCGGCGCTGATCGAGGGGCTGAATGCGGTCATCTCGTTAGGCATCAAGAACATATGCGTGTTCTGCGACTACAAGGTTCTTTACAATCACGTGAGTACATTATTTCCAGAAACTTCTTGGTTTTGCTTCTCAAGTTCCATCTCTTAGATTTCACCTTCCCATCGTAACTAAAGGATTCTATACTACATGTTTCTTGTTTGTAATTTTGGGTCTCGTATCAGTGCTGATCGCAGAACATTTGGGTATTATATTACTAAGACAGGATCGGATTCGGCATTGCCAATTACCTGAACTCATAACCTTGGGTTTGATATTTACTAGTGATTCTATCTTTGAACTACTGGGGCGCTGTTTGTGTATATCATCTACTACAGCTAGCTATTAAGGCTTAGTTTGGAATTGTTTTTGCAACTGTGAGAACATATCAGATTAAAATTGAATGTGAGAAAGTAGCTGAGGGACAATGGATAATGTGTTTGGCAAATCTACAATGGAAATGAGGTTTCTCTATTTGAGGTGTACAGTAAAATTATGATTAAATGTGGTAAGAGTACAACTCTATGAGTTGATTTATAGACTGATACTTCAATATTTGTGTTGATAAATTCATCTCGTTTGTTAAATTCTTGATTCAAAGCATACTACTTGATCTATTTATAAGAGTCTACTAAGTAATAAATGAAATAATAACTTATACAAATTAATGACTTAATATCAACTCATAAGGTTACAACTAAAGAAAGACAAAGTGGTATCTCAAATGAAAGGAACTAGGTTTAGGATATAAATATATATTTCTCAAGATGATGAAAAGGTAAATTGGTCTTATAAAAATTTATAAGCAAAAAAAAAAAGAAGTGCAATTCCTTTCACTTTGAGTTTCCTTAGTGTGATTTTTACAAACACTTCTTTGTTATAATTGTGAAGCAGCTAGAACAATTGCCTTTGTGTAGAAGAAGAAACTTATAATGTGGAAACTTAGACTCTTAGAGATAGTTAATGGTAAGGCCGTAATGGCGGAGTCAATACCATGTGATTTGTCTCATTGAGATTAGGCTCTAATAGCGAGGGTGATCACAAGTTTTGTTATTTCTACCCATTCATTATCTTGCTCATTTCATTGTTGTGTCATGGTGTTTTTGTCTCACTTTATTTACTCACACGATGCTTGTGGTTTATCTCATTGAGACTAGGCTCTAATAGTGAGGTAAGCCAGAGACCCAAGGTTGATTATAAGTTTTGACATTTTTAAGCTTCCTTCATCTTCCTCTTTTCAATGTTGTGTTGTGGTGTTTTTGTCTTACTTTATTATTCTTATGATACCATGAGGACTCAAGTTATGGATTGTCTTATTGCCAACATCAACATGATATGTTAATCTCATCTAGTTGAGTTGGCTTCATGGATCTTAATATAAACCCCCAAGGCTAACCCAGTTGGCAAGTGCAAAGGGGCTTGTTTGTAGTGGACATGAGTCAATTCTCAGGGAAGTCATGACCTTGAGCTATCGACGACCCCTCTCCTTTGTGCTTGTCAATTGGGATCCTGATTTATCTCCCCCCTCCACGGTAGGGGTAGCGGTGGAGGGTCGCTAATGTGACGGTTCCACTTTTTTTTTTCATGGATCTTATTGTCCATTAAACTCTATGCAAGCATATTGCTAGTAATCCTCGAATCTCTTAAATCATTTTTAGTAGGATGACTAACTCTTTTTTGCTTGGGTGAAAGATAAACAGAAAAGGTATCTTTTCTTTATTTTTATACTGTAGTATGACATTAATTATAAGCTAGCTATGTGGTTTCGTGTAATTTATATTTATAACTATCAATTATTAATTTTATATTTTATTTTAATTTTTGTTTCTGTTGTTATTAGGTCTTTAATGTTAACACTTATTTATGATTGTAAATTTGTTTTGATTGATTAAGGATGCAATTGTTATATATTTATATATGCACTTTAATATTGTCATTCTTAATTTAATTTATTTCTCTTTCTTATTTTAATATTATTATACAATTGATCACCTATTTGCCTAAGTATTAGGTAGTGAGCCGACCCCTTATTGCCTTGAACCACATTTTAATACCTTAAAGTGGAGATAGGTTGAAATATATTTGATTCCATAGCTTATCTAAAACTGATGGCAGCAAAAAATTTCCTCTAAACTAAACAAAGTTTGAGATAGGTTGGTTGATTTTGAAGTGTTTGATGATTGATGACTCAATCTTTGTGGTTGTCACCATCTGGGTCTCCTTGTATTAATTACTTCAAGAGTTCAAGCCGAACCAATTAGATGGCATAAACTTCCAACGTCCTCTTGGACACAAAGAAATAGTGCAAGTGTCGTTCTCCATTTGGCAGACATGTCTCCTCTTGGCCAGTGCTTCATCTTATTAGATTTAACAACAATAGGGTCACTGTTGCTTTCCATGCACATTGCACCATGGAATTCAGTTCCAGCTTGGCTTAATGCTTCATGCGTGATCTATTAGTAAATATGATGCAAAACACCTGACAATGTAAAAAAAAGTTGTCATGCATCCTTGATCTGTCAAAGTTGAACTACTAGCGGGACATCTACTTTATTATAACCATGAAGTTAACATGAAGGTGTATTGATTCAGGTTGCCAGTGATGTTGCTGCTCAACATGAAGAGTCTGAAGGTCCTGACATCTTTATGTATCTTCCAACTATTAGCACTCAATAAGGTAGGGAGATAATGAGAAAATCCATGGAGACTTTACATTGAGGGCATCAACGTAATGGAGAATGTTAGTGTGGTGGAAGGTCGGTCACTGACATTGAAAATACAATGGTTGACCTCATGAAGAGAGTAAGGCTACAATGTAATGGGGTAGTACATATCCTTGGCATCAACTGAGGAGTAGGTGATTGAATAAGTTTAGCTACAACTACTAGATAACTTCATTATAAAGTGTAGTCAAGAACTTTATTGCCCGAACTTGACAATCCACTCTCCTCAACTAAAACTTGACACAAGCCTTTAAAGGATGTCCTACAATTTTAATCTTATATCACCAATTTTAGAAAATATATAGTAGAGGATCCATATAGCCGATCTCACTTAATGGGATAAGACTTGGTTGTTGTTGTTGTTCAATACTAGATTCATGCATGTTCCAAATACTCGCATTAGATTGCTTGTCTTTTGAAGTTTTTTTCTTCGTGTTATTCACCTACTGAGCATTATTATTGAGCATAATTATAATAATAATAGCATATCAATTTGTCTATTTGCGTGGGTTATGTTTAATTGTTTTTCTTTTACATTTCAATGCCTTATCCTCATGTTCTACTTCTTATCCACCTTAAACTCCTGTTGATGTAGGATCATACATTTTATGGAATAACCTCAAATAGTTTACAGGTCAAAGGTATATGGGTTCCTAGAAGGAGAAATATTGCCAAAGCGATTAGTCAGGTCCAGCAGCTGCAGATAAATTTCAAAAGATTTACAGTAATTTTTTTGCCAAGATGGTCTATCAAATTTGTGTTTACATTTGCAAGGGATGCTATAAACTCCCAGCTGTCAAAGGATGTTGTTGATGCAGTTGACCCAAAAGTTTCAAAGGAGACTTGCATCATATGTTTGGAAGCTACAAATTCTTCAGAAATGTTGACTGTTGATAACTGTTTACATCGGTTTTGCTTTTCCTGTATGGAACAGCATGTCGAAGCTAAATTGCATCATGGAATACTCCCAGGCTGTCCACATGATGGCTGCAAAGTTATCCTTGATTTAGAATCTGGTAGGAAATATTTACCGCCTAAATTACTTGAACTTTTGAGCCAACGCATAAAGGAGGCATCAATTCCTGATGAGCAGAAAGTTTACTGTCCATACCCCAGGTGCTCAGCTCTTATGTCGGCAAGTGAAGTTGTGTTGCCTAGGCTGGAAGAGTTAAGCAAATCTTCTGACAAATCTGTTGTTGATTGTTTAAGACAATGTAACAAATGCAATCGCTCATTTTGCATCAATTGTAAGGTTCCTTGGCACGAGGGACTAACGTGTTATCAGTTTAAGATGATATCTCCCACAATCCTTCCCGAAGAGGCAAGATTACAGGACCTTGCAAAACAAAAGTTATGGCGCCAATGCGTTAAGTGCAACCACATGATTGAACTCTCAGAAGGCTGTTTCCATATGACTTGCAGGTAACCTTTTGTGCAAAATCTCTGTAGTATGATTTCCTCGTTTTCTGTTTTGACTTTTAGATGTAGTTCTATAAGGCTTGATGTCTTGGTCTGTGCTTGGCTTTTCTGAAATCTTGTTGCTGTTAACCCATACCTACACGTAGTACAAGTAAGCATTCTTCACATGTGCAGCCATGCCACCCTTGCCTTGCACTTTGATCACCTTTTTGATGTCATCTCACTTTATCTTGTTTACTTGTTGAAACGAGATGTGAGTTGTCTTATTCAATGAAACTAGTGAGAGTATTTTGCTTAGGCAACTTGTTAACTTAGACGCACTTATCCACCAATCAAAAGTTTTAGTTGGCATTTTCACATGGCAGATGGTGGACCCATTGCTAGAGCACATGTGCAGTATTGCTTATGCGCTGCGCATTAAAAAATATTAAAAATCTAATTAGTATTGACATAGTGTATCCGATAAAGTCTACAGATCAATCAAACAAGTATACAGGTAAACAATTTATAAGTAAACACTTACCATTCGTAATTTACTTTGGAAGAAAACACATAACATATAAATGGAGCTACCAAAGTATACTAATCAAACAAATTATAAGTAAACACACACAATTAGTTGTTCTACAATGCAAGAAAATACTTAACATAGCAATGTTGTTAATGACTAATTCGTCTATAACTTGCAAATAGAGTTCTTAAGCTAACACTTATTTGTGTTGCATCCAATTATATTAAAAACATAGTTTTGCATTCCATAATGATAACAATATGTCCTCTCTAAAGGGCAGATAGACACGCCAAATTTCCACTAATGTAAGGTCCCAGGATAGGGTTAGACCTTGGGAACTGAAAAATATAAAAAATCCTCATTGAGTTCCTCATCATGCTCCTCATTCCTCCTCGTATCAATTTCTTTATCAATGTCTCCACTTGTTGAGAGACCAGTAAGCCTAGAACTCCCCCTTGCTTGAGCAAACACTTAGCTGTTTATGGTTCTGCAACTGTGTGCCATGTTAAGCTCGATCCATTTACTGACACTGCTAAATCTTCACCCACTAGTGGCTTCCTTTGATTCTAAGAGGTATTTTTTTCCTTTTTGTTTTGTGATTCCTCTGCATTATATTAGTCATGGAGTAGGCTATTCACCTTCTCTACAAACAAATTGTCTCTAAAACATATCTTTGATCTTAATAGGGGATGGAGTCCAATAGCACAGGAGGATCTATATAGCCAACCCTAATTAGTAGAATAAGAGTTGAATATTGATGTTGTATTAATATTTAATATAATTCAGGCTTCCCACTTAAAAGTTGTTCAAGGTGACCTATATCTAGGTTGTTGATCATAAATATATCCTTTTGTTTTTATTATCTAATAGGGCAATGCTCATTCTAAGATAACTTTTAGTATCTTGAAGTAGCCCATGCACCTGTGATTTATCCAGGAAGACTGGACAGAATCACATGACATTCTCATTGTTGAACTTTCTGCTGTCTTCATATTTGGCAAATTATCATGTCACCTTCTATGCTGTCTATTGGTTCGCAAGTGAATTAGATGCTGGTTGGTACTTGACAACTATTTCTACAGGGGAAATCTCACAAACTGTGAACTATATTCTTCCCTATTGTCAACGGCATTGCAATACATAGAATGACTCTAAATTCCTTTATGTACTATGTTTATCTTTGAATTAAATTCAGTAAGAGATGAGGAAGTCTTTTGGACAAAAGACAGCGATAAATCATATCCCATGCTTTACATGTGGTGTTTTTTCTTGGACAATGTTTTTCTCAAATGCCCTGGTCCGAGAGAATAAGAGTTAGAATTTCTCATTTCAAACACCATGAAACTTGGTGTATTCTCACATGCTAATGTTGCGGTTGTCTGTCGAGGTCAATTTACCCTTCAGCTTCATCATGCAGGTGTGGGTATGAATTTTGCTACACTTGCGGTGCCGAATGGGTGGACAAGAGACAGCTATGTAATTGCCCATTATTCGAGTATGAAACTGACGAAGAGGAGGGATCAGAAGTCTATGATGAGGACGAGGATTACAGCGATGAAGACAGCTATTACGATTCTAATTATGATGACTACAATGAGATGAATTTGGACTTTTTGCACAGGTAACAATGTCATCGCTGCGGCCGCCTCTGCTGCGGCCTCAGTTTTATTTGCTTTTCGTCTGTTGAAGTCTTAATTTTACAGTATTTTGGGGATTTGAACTTAATGACCCATGAACTGCTTAGGCATGTATGTGAAATATGGTAAGGTAGCAAACTGCTTTTCATGAAGTGTGCATTTGCTTTGTTGGGTGCTACTTTGTGTTTCCAACTTATCGCCATGCATTCCAAGCCTCCAGGTTGTCTCAGTTGGTAAATTCTTAAGTAGACAGGAATTAATTTTCAAGAGAGGCAACCTTCGTATTTTTTTAGATTGCTTGGCTCATGAAATGTGCCGACGTTTCTTCTGATTTGTAAAGCTTTGCTAATTGATTTGCTCCAGCTGTATTTTTTTTTTATAATTTTTGATAATTTAAGCGTTCAAATTTTGCCCGATTTATTTTGTAAGTAGATGATTATTTTCTTTAATTCATCTATCGAGTAAATCCATAGTATAATTTATGCTCTAGCTTGCTGTATTCTTTTTTTAACTAGCATTAGATATTCAAATTTTGGACTTGTTTAATTTTAGAGACGATCGATTCGGTATCATAGAAGTTTTTTATCGGTCACAAAAGTATATTAAGAATTACTCATGCACGGATAGTCTCAATAGCTCCATTATTCTTGATTTGTCATTCTATTTGAAAAAAATATAAATTTATTATAATTGAGAATCAAATTGTAAATATTTGAAAGTCAAATTAAATGCTCGAGTTGTCGTTACACCATTGCCTTGGGGCTATGGTTGTTATATCTTTGGTGCATAAGATGGTTTGTTTGTTTTCAATGTCTCAGTCAGTCGATTTCATAGTCAATACGAAGGAGATAAATCACGAGGGGTATATTGTCCAATCTAGAATTAGTGCGGCAAGGCGGGCACCTCAAAAGATTTACAGTTTTCGAAGATTGATCCTTACTTATTGGTATAACTCTATTATCATGCTAATCACAAGACTTTCTTGTGGGGACATGGTTGTTGAATCACAACATAACGACTTCTACCGATCTGCTCCACTGGCCATCGCGGAAGAGGTAAATCACGGATGATTCTATGGGTCTTGACGTGATGGCTAAGACACGTGGAGGTTATCTGAATCTAGGAAAAGACTTTAGATCCCCTTCGGAATTGATCCATGTTAAATCTGTAAACACCGTCGTGTCTTAGCCATCACATCATCTCCGTGGGGACCATGGTTGTTGTATCTTTCGCAAAAAGTTAGAATCCGCCAACCTAACTACCTCCATCGGTCTGTCTCACGGTCATTGTGAGAGGTAAATCACGGAGGACTTTGAGTTTTGATATGGTGGTCAAAATACGTAGGGATCATCTGAATTTAAAAAAAGACTTTAGATCTCTTCCGAAATCGATCTTTATTTTATCCATAAGCTTCGTCGTATCTTAGCCATTATATCATCCCCATGGAGACATAGTTGTTGTATCTTCATTAAGCAAGAAAGTTGCTTTGATTGTGTAAAGCATCTTAACATTTGCCTGATTGTTAATAACTTTGTCATGTCCCCTTGTATAATAATTTTTTATTGTAGAAATTGCTTGCTCTCAATTTAAAAGTTACAAATTTTTTAACGAAGAAAAATGTTGAGAAATGAAAAAAGATGAAAACAATTATTCCACCTGATCCAAATTGAATCCCTAATATTGGTTAATGACATTGACATGCAAGCTAAATTAGTAATTATTCAAATTTTCAGGTAGATATATTCAAAACTATACAATGCAATAGAATTTTAATAATGAAAAGAGAGGCATAAATAAAATGAATAAATATGATAAATAAAAATGAACTAAAGGTACTTTCGGTCTAGATTTGTTGGCTTGTTGAATCCGCAGCAACTATTATATTGTCGATCCAACTTTTTTTTCTAAATATTTTTGTACTCAACTTTTAAAAGGTTGGAATAGTTAACTTAGCAGTCATTATCGGTCAATCTCAGAATAATTGTGAAGAAGGTAAATTACGAGGATCCTTTGAACTTTAGTGTGATTGGAAAGACCGTGAAAGATCGTTCTGAGCTCAAGAAAGAGTTTTAAATCTCCTTTTGAAATTCAACTCGTATTTTATCCATAAGCTATCACACAACTTTACTAATGCATCATCCTCGCGAGAACAACTTTTAAAAGGTCATAACCTGTCTTGAAGTTCGATGCTCCTCTTCCATTAGTCATTCCATGCGTAGGAAAGTTTTGCTATAATCCTCCGTTTTGTTGTAATCGTCATCGGCAATCCAACTTGATGATAACAAAACGTGGCGACAACAAATTGTAATTGTATATGTTGAAGTAAAACAGATAATTTAATTTTACTTTATAGAAATTAAAATTAGATTTATATCTCGATTGATAATGTACAAATCTCTGACACTGTATTATTCAGAAATTATTGTGAACTTTGGACCTTGCGGAACACTTGCAGTCGGGATGAAAGTCACGAGTATTAATTCAAACTCTCATCACAGTATCACAACGTCACAATCCTCAAATCTAGTGATGTGATGATGATCTCTTATTCCTCTTGACAAGAAATGGGAGTTCTCTCCACCTTTGCATTGTCTGCCTTCACGCAAAACAATTGTATACGAAAACTCTCGGTTGCCTCCTCGTAGCACTTGCACATCGTTTACTTCTCATCAACTCCTACCAAGCAGTTGATTTGTGTATATATGAGAAGTTGGAGATAATAGGGTTAATCATTATCCCATGCCCCATCGTGGGTATAACCAACCAACATCTCTCATTTGCACACGAGGATATTTCATCTTCGTTACTTGATCATATCTCATGCGATCCATCATATCACCCTATTGGTTTTCATACAGGGTTGGACGTCGTGCGTCGTGTGACTTGCGAGTACACCTGCATACAAAAACTTCTCAATACACCTGTTAAGATGATTGAGTAGTCATCATTGTATCTTAAGATACAAAATCTCACTGCACCCTAGATCCAAGCCTAATTACATCCATCGAGTTTCTTTCCTTATCGAAAGTAATCCCCAAATTTTACTCGATTTTATATTTACTAATATGTTTAATCCTTATATGAATAAATATAAAAGACTAGTTAGTGAATATTTGATAATGATATATTGTCAATTGATCTTCCTTTTCTCAAACACGAATCTACGTACTAATCTCAACTCAACTGCTTTCCTAGATTAATCCCTCAAATCTCAATTTATCTTCCGGGTCATCAGTAGACAGACTAAAATAATAAACACCGAATCAGGACCTCAAGAAACGGTTGAAAGTAATAAGGGCACAAGAAATCTCACCCAGATGATTTTGGGTCTCACACAGTGGGGCTCGGGGATATTCATTTACTGTCTCAAGTAATATGACTCATACTTTCCCTAGTCGATTTATCACATGTAATATGAAACACGTGCTACAACGTTGATCCCTCATTTCTTATAAGGGCATATGTCAGATTTCTCTAACACTGTGTCGGTATGGGACTCAGACTGCACATAAGACTGTACCCAGAGATCTCAAATAGAGTATCTCTCAAAGACAATATCACAAATTACAAGTGATGTCTAATATCTCAGACATCCTACTAATAGGCAACATGGATGTGACTTGTCCATGTCAGTCATGTCGCACATGACTTCATCCTGAACACATATCAGGACGACTTAAGTTCTAGCAAAGTTACTCTCAAAATCTCTTACAGTTAGAAATCGTCATATCTTCACTCTTTGAGGTGATCACTCGTGTGAGATAGTTGACCTTACCTGCCTGACATATATATCCAAACTCAGTGTCTCTCTATGTCCCATAAAGGAGTCTCTCGAGATAGGTTTAGTGAAGGGGTCGCCACCATGTTGTGTGTTGAAAAGTACTTGACAGTCACTACATTCTTCTCAATGATGTCTCTCACAAAATGATATCTAGTATCAATGTGTTTGGTTCTATTATCAAACTTAGGATTTTGAGTATAAGCGATAACGACCTAATTATCACAATAAATCATTACTGACCTCCCACTATGCACTACAATCCTCAAGTCATCCAATAGTCTTCGGAGCCAAACACTCTCCTGAACTTCTACTAAGCATGTCACAAACTCAATCTCCATCATAGATAAAGCAACACAGATTTGTTTCTTACTTCTCCAAGAGATGGCCCCGCCATTGAGCAAGAATGTAAAATCTAATGTCGATTTCCATTTATCCAGATTACCTCCCTAACTGACATCTGAATATCCCATAAGTCGCAAATCACCTCCTTCATAACACAAAGAAAAGTTTGCAGTTCCTTTGAGATATTGAAAAAAAAAATTCACTGCTCTCCAGTGACCCCTTCCAAGATTTCCTTGATATATACATATCAGACTAAGTCTTCAGAGCCAAACACTCTTCTGAACTTCTACTAAGCATGTTACGAACTCAATCTCCATCGTAGATAAAGCAACACAGATTTATTTCTTACTTCTCCAAGAGATGGCCCCGCCATTGAGCAAGAATGTAAAATCTGATGTCGATTTACATTTATCCAGATTACCTCCCCAATTGACATCTGAATATCCCATAAGTCGCAAATCACCTCCTTCATAACACAAAGAAAAGTTTGCAGTTCCTTTGAGATATCGAAAAATTCTTTTCACTACTCTCCAGTGACCCCTTCCAAGATTTGCTTGATATATACATACCAGACTAACTACATAACATAAGTCTGATTGTGTACACATCATTGCGTACATCAGACTCCAACTACACTAGAATAATGTACTTTACTCATTTCTCTTATTTCTTCTTGAGCTTTAGAACACATTGCCAAGCTCAGACCTTCACTTTTAGCGATTGGAGTATCTATGAGATTACAATCACTCATCCCAAAGCGCTCAAGAATTTTCTTAACGTAGGACTCTTGTGAAAGAGCCAGAAATCTTCTCGAGCGATCCCTCCTGATATGTACTCCAAGGATGAATTGAACTTCACCCATAGCTTTCATGTCGAAAATGGATGGTAACCATGTTTTAATGGTTATTAGATACTCAATGTTGTTCCCAGCTAACATTATGTCATCCACATATAATGACAGAATCATAAAAAAATTATTTGATCTAATCAGATAGACACAATGATCCTCCTCGACCATTGTAAAACCATAAGCTATCACCTCTTCATGAAATCTTAGGTACAAGAGTCTGGATGATTGTTTTAGGACATATATCGACTTTCGAAGTCGACAGACCTTATCCTCTTGACCTACTAGAACAAACCCAGCAGATTATTCCATGTAGATCTCTTTATCCAAACTTCTATTAAGGAAAGTGGTCTTTACATCCATCTGATATAACTCTAGATATAAACTCATGACAATCACTAAAAGTAAATGGATCGAAGTAAACTACTAGAGAGAATGTCTCCTCGTAGTCAATGTCCTTTATCTATGTGTAACCCTTGGCTACCAGACAAGCCTTATACCTCTCGATCGATCCATCGACCTTCCTCTTGATTTTGAGAATCCACTTGTTCCCAATAACCTTTCTTTTCTCAGGTAAGTTAACTAGGTCCTAGACCTCATTGACTTTCATCAATTCCATTTCTGTCTATATGGTCATAAATCATTGGTCCTTTGTTGAACCCTTGAGAGTCTCTCTCAAAGTCCTCGGATCCTCCTCGTCCTCTGAAGTCACAATGAGAATCTTATTCTCAATCGGAAAATGACGATGAGATGCATTTCCCTGACTACTCCTACGAGGAGAGAGAGCCTCCACACCTTCTGATGGACAACTCCTACTAGAACCAAGATCCATTACAGGGTCTTGAATCTCGCCGTTGCGATCCTCTGAGCCACTAGGCTCCTCCATCTTATAGAAAGTGAAGTGTTGATCGATTTCTCCTCTTTTAAGAAAGTCATTCTTGAGGAATATGACATCATGAGACTCAATCTCAGTGACTGTGTCGTCCGTATGTTCTCCTATGAAAACATATCCTTTGGAGTGTTCAGAGTATCCGATAAAGATACACTTTTTTTCTTCAAGGGTCTAACTTGTCATACTTATGCAAGGAATCATCAACATACGCGACACAACCACATGACCTCAAATGACTAAGGACAGATTGCCTCCCTGTAAGCTCGTATAGGGTGCTGACTACGGACTTTGTTGGAACACGATTAAGGACGTAGGCAACAGTCAATAACGCATCTCCCCAATAAGAGATAGGTAAATTGGCATGTACCATCATAGACCTCACCATCTCCAATAGAATCTTATTCCTTCTCTCGACGACTCTATTCTGTTGGAGAGTCGCAGGAATGGTCAGCTGTCAAATGCAAAGGCAATAGAAGAAGCAGGATAAAACTCATGAAATGAAATCAAATTTAGTGTATAAAGTCTCTCATGAACTATACTAGAACATATTAAAGTATTATCATACGAGATGGAAACTTTAGAATTTCAAATAGAAACATTGTATCCTAACTGGTCTAGACATCGGACAAAAATAAGATTTCGCCAAATCTTTAGAGCATACAACACATCATGAAGATACATGACTTCATTACTTTGCAGCAACAACTTGCAAGTGTTAATCCCTCTCGCCTCCACAAATATCTCATTCCCCACATATAGCCTTCTCTCATGTGGACTTAAACGGTGAAATTCTACGTATGCACTTCTATCACGAGCTACATTGTTTGTTGCTCCTGAGTCTACAATACACAAAGGAGAAGAATTAGTGAACATCACATTAGATGACACATAACTCAAACCATGTAAAGAAGAAGGATATACATTTCGCTTGCTATACTCGTGTGCGAAATGCCCAAGCTTACCACATACATAGCATCAGACTTTGCTCTTTACGAGCTCCTTCTTCTTGCTTTTCTGTCCCTTTTCATTTTTCTTAACGAATGGTTTCTTCTTGCTAGGACCTTACGTTTTCTTCCCATGCATGCGCCACTTGCGCTTTGTATCTCGAGAGCCCTTACTCGAGTTCGCAAAGTTAGCATGACCCGAAGCAAACTTGGTCACCTCCTAGCGCTCCTCCTCGACCTCACAATGTCTACTCGCATCCATGAAAGTACGGATACTTTCAGTGTGTGTGAGGTAGATCTTCATTACATTCCAAGAGTCAGATAATGATTGGATCACTCCCAGTACCTGAAGCTCATTCGACATAAGCTCTCCTATATGTTGGGAACCTTTGGATGCGCTAGAAGGGGATGAATAGTGTTTTGTCAATTATTCGAATACGTTCGTATGCTCGTCTTGTCTATAATCGTTAGTAATATGCAACGAAAACAAAATAAAGCATAAACAAGATACAACACAACACAACACAACACAATGTTATACGTGGTTCAAAACCTACAATTCCTACTCTACGACCAAGCTAGTTATCCACATCCACTATACTCTTTCTCCTTCTCGGTAATACACCAAAGGTGGAGAAACCCCTTACATGAACTTACAATAGTAAACAACAACACAAACAAGCTAATATAATATATGAATGAAATACGAAACAAAAACTATTTTACAAGTGCACTTTTGCTTTGAGTGCTTGTTGGTTGTGTTGGATGAGCTTGGAAGGCTTGGAATGTAGCAACAAATCCCCTTCAAGATCACCAAGAATCGGCTACTCCAAATCCTCCATGAAGTATCCTTATAAAGTTGAGCTCAGGCTGATTTTCTACCTAGCAATCGATTGTCCTTACCCAGCAGTTGACTGCTCACCTATCCATTGTCTCACAATGGACTAATCCACATCATATTTTGACCGACCAATCAATTGTCCTGACCTAGCAGTCGACTGTCATAGGCACCAGTCAACTATCCAATCTTCTATTCTCTATCCACTTAATTATAATCATCTGCTAAACCCTAGCAGTTGACTGCAAGCGGTCAGTCGATTGCTAAACCCTAGCAGTCGACTACCAGAGTCATAGTTAGCAGTCGAGCCTCAATCGACTACTTGACCAGTCGACTAGATCATAATCTTAATCGACTACTCGAGTCAACTAGGCCTCCGGAGTATTGTGCACTTGACTAGTCAACTGACCAATACCATCAGTCGACTGATACACCTCAAATATGAGGTTTAATCCAAGTATGATCCCCTCATACTTGACACTCACTCATAGCCTAAACCTAAGCCTTCAAGTCACTTCCATCAACCTCAAGCCCTTGGTTTGAGTCCACGACTCCTCACCCTTAGCCCTAGCCTTCAAGTGTTTTTGTCGGTCATGTCATGCTAACGGATCTCCTTTGCCAAATCTCCAAACTTGGACTTTCACCGTCAATACTATACACTTGGACTTACATAGTCAAGACTATACCCTTGGCATTTTTCTTTGTCAAATATCCATATTTGAACTTTCACCGTCAAGACTATACTCTTGGACTTTTCCATTGTCAAGTATCCATATTTGGACTTTTCCTTGCCAAGACTTCACCCTTTGACTTTTCCTTGTCAAGTATTCAAACTTGGACTTTTTCATTGCCAAGAATTCAATCTTTGACTTCCACTCGAGCTTGGTCAATCTTGACCTGAGATCGATTGCTCCAACAATCTCCTCATAACAATCTCCGTCATATGACCTTGGATATGTCAATCATCCACTAGTCATATGGTCAATATATGGTCAAACCATATTGATAAACATATTGACATTCTCATTGTCAAACACATTGTCAAACATCAAAACACTACTCGAGCCCCACTCAAGTCTAGTCAATCGTGACCTGGGCTGACTACACCAACATCATATTCTTTAGAGACGCAATCATACTCGATATATGCATTAAATGTTGCTTCATAGTATGATCGGGTCTCTTCTTATAAGTTACGAACTTATAAGTCATCATCCTCAACTTAGGAGTTGATGGGGCGCCATAATGCTCTTTAAGAGCATGTCAGACGGACATCGCTGTAGGATACTGCTCATAAATTGAGATTAGCTCATCGTGCATGCTGCTAAGAAGAATTATCCTAGCTTGGCCATTCTTCTTTTTCCAAGCGCGATATACCTCCTAATCTCATCTTGCCTGAGCTGTGATACCCTCCTCGGAGTACACCATCTCATGTTTAAGAACCTCCCCAAATTCTTGTTCCTCGAAGACAAATTGAATCTTCCGGTGTCAAATATCATAGTTGTCACCGTTCGACTTGTCTCCCTTCATGAGATCCAGTATGACTTTCTTTGTTGCAGTCATGTCTCTGTCACACAACAAAGAGAGACGTAAGTGATTATTGATGCTTAATGTCTCAACTTTATGTATTCTACTAATCATCAACACTCAAAATGACTTGAATACAAATTTCAAGATGAGCGCATAAATCAACGAACACCATACATAATACACTACAATCTAGAATTACATCTCATCATTCGAATTAAGATGTGGTACACAAATAGTCATATGTACTATAATACCCTCGGCAAGCTTACACGCCACTTTGAGGGTTTACACGCCGCTAAACACCGACAACTATTTGTCATACATCTCAGAGTTAGACTTCTTCGTCTTCTCCAAGTCACTCGGCTTAGGCCTGGACCGAGTGGACTACTCCCTCTCTTAGCTAAGTCTGAGTAAATTCGAACATTTGCCGAGCATAACTACTTGTGTCGAGCAACTCAATGCGACCCGAGTACTTCTACTCTTGTTGAGCTCTCGAGATCCTCAGCAATCTCAAGCACCAAGAACCTTGCTCGTGTCGAGCTCCTCGACTCTTCTCGAGTACCCGAGAATCTCTGCACGTGCTCAGCATCTCAAGCTTTCGAGCACCTCAACTCTTTCCGAGTACCCGATGCTCCTTAGCTCTTCCCAAAAACATCGAGCCAAGCACTACTAAGTACGTCCAAGCCCTGTTGAGCACTCCCGAGTGCTGCCGACAACATTGCCAACTACTTCAAGCGCTGCCGAGTACTCGTCGAGCACTACCTAGCACCGCCGAGTACTCCCGACTGAGAATCGCGACTTTCCCGAGTACTGCACTCGCTCGAGCAATGCTACTTGCCCGAGCACAATGTTCTCGAGCGCCTCTTCGCGCCTCGAATCCGATCCTGTGTCACCCGAGTACTTTTAGCGCCCGAGCATCCCATTCCTAGGGTCGCCCGAGCACCCTAGAGCACTGCGGTGCACCCGAGCTCCACAGTGCATTCGAGCTCCTCGTCTCGTCCGATCTAGAGTACACGCGTCCACCCGTTTAGCACATGACATGTGCGTGTTCCGAGCACCTATGCATGCTCAGGTGTCCCGAGCACCTCTCTGTGCTTGGGAACTTCTGCGCGTGCCTGAGAATCGTGTCCTAGGCATCCTGAGCCTCGTCCGCGACTACGCAGCCAAACACCATGGAGCGTTTGAGTTATTCATGCATGTGGACGTCTCGAGCACCTTCGTGTGCCCGAGCACCTCACACGCGACCTGAGCACTGTTTCTTTGTCTCGATCTTGTCCTATGTGTCGAGCACTTTAGGTGCTCGACCAAGACAGATCCTTCGCGCGATGTCACTGTTCCCACTCGGACAGTATCATTTCTCAATCAGGTGTCGTCTGATTTTCACTCGAAATTTCTATGAGAAAAGACAAGGGTTTCGCGCTTTCCTATCCCGAGCACCCAAAGTGCTCGGGCAATACTTTTCTCAGTCAGGTTGAAATTTGAACTCTCACCACAGTACCACAATGTTACAATCCTCAAACCCAATGATGTGATGATGATCTTTTGTTCTTCTCAACAGGAAATGAGAGTTCTCTCTGCCTTTGCACTGTTTGCCTTCATGCAAAGCAATTGCATACGAAAATTCTCGACTGCCTCCTTACCACACTTACACATCGTCTACTTCTCATCAACTCCTTCTACCAAACAGTTGATTTGTGTATATATGGAAAGTTAAAAATAATGAGATTAACCATTATCTCATGTCTCATCGTGGGCATAACCAACAAACAGTATCGCATTCTTGTTCTCAAGTCATCAGAATTTTAACTAGTTGTCATGGATTTTTTTTTTTAACTAGGATGATTCGATTTACTCTATTTACAGATATCCAACCGGAGCAGAAACCTCTAAACTGATACACTGGGATGAAAATGGCGTATCATGCTGCTTTAGGTCCGGAGTATTTGCACTAGGAGGTTAACCCCACGAGAAAATTGGAATTGTCAATCTAACGATATCTATCGATTTGTTTCATGACCATTATAAGGAAGATAAATCACAGAGATTCTTTAGACTTTGACGTGATTGGCAAGACCATGAGAGTTGTTTTGAATCCCCGAAGAGAGTTTTAGATCTTCTTTCGAAATTCAATTCATATCTTATCTGTAAATTGTCACGTGACTTTATCAATACGTCATCTCCGTAGGAACGAGGCCAACTCGCCTGTGATCTACCGCGACATCAAATCATCCAATATCCTACTCGATGAAGATTTCAATGCAAAATTGTCTGATTTTGATCTTGCGAAACTGGATCCCATCCCATGGGTGACATGAAGTCCATGTTTCTTCGAAGGTTATGCTAGAACAGGTGAACTTACAGTGAAGGTCTATGTATACGTGATGAAATCTACTAATTTAAATATGTATACAAAAATTAAATAGAATACAATATGATTCTTGAAATAGATCTAATTTTATCAAATTTCTATATCAACAAATATAAGAAAACGAAATGATAACATAAACAAAGAAACATAATTGCAACGGAGTGATCATCGTTCCTCGTCTTTAAGATTCAAGTCGTCGTTCCTATGAAGAAATATTACCGAACTGTACTCAAGTGTATTTCGGATGGACTTGAGTTGATTTCTCCTTTATTTTATCGGATTCAAATTTAAATTTCACCTCAATTTAATCATTGATCTAACCTTATTACTTGGCGAGAGATATTTTCGCCATATCAATTATCAACTATATCCCAAAATTTGGTGCCAATCAACATCAAACCTTGTTACTTGGCGGGTATTTTCGCCACGTCAACTATATTTCAAAATTTGGTGTCAATCAACATCAAGTTGGCATAAATGAGACCTTGGACCAACTGAAGTGGTTGGTGTTGCTAGTTACACCTTTTCCAATCTTCTTCTACAAGAAAATGGAAAAGTGGATATGTTTGGTAATTTGTTTTTTGTTTTTTTGCTTGGTATTAAAATTAGCTTTTGTCTTTTAGAAAAGTATTTTATTCTACTTGTATTTCAAAGTTTTGAGCAGAATTTTCTTTTTTTTTTTTTTTTTGGCAATTCAGATGTTCGAACTAATCCCTTCCGAATTTTCCTAGCTAATTCTGAAAATAGATGCAATTTATCAAACAACACACGTAAAATTTAGAATTGTTCAAACAACATCTCATACTTTCATATTTATCAAATAGTGCACTTAATTCTCTTTTTATCCCTCCCACCAAATAGACTTGTAGCACAGTGAAATTTCCGAACGTGATGTTGAGAATTCAAATCTCAACGTCACAATTGTATTTCAATCCCAGCATCACCACCGTGGTGCTGGAATTTACAATCTCAGCACCACTATGGTGCTGGGAATTCAAATTTCAACACTACGGTGGTGGTATTGGGATTGCATCACCACTGTGGTGCTGAAAATTCAAATTTCAACACCAGATCGAATTATAACTTCCAAAGACCACTATGGTGCTAGAATTCTAACACCGCAAAGAGTGCGAATCTTTGCACCACCACCGTGTGTCTTTAATTAATTTCAGCCACACGTTAGCTGAAATTTATAATTTCAATCTGCAATGGCATTTTTTTTAGCGCGAATAAAAAGAAAATTAAGTATGTTATTTAGTAAATATGAAAATATAGGATATTATTTGAATATTTCTAAACTTCACGTGTGTTATTTGATAAATCGTCATTTTCTCTTTGATTCATCTACTGAGTCCGTGGAAGCCACATTCAAGTTATGTTGAACATCGTCTTCATCGATGATGATTTGATAACCTAAGCTTATTCGCTCATCGAAGGGTTTGTCCAAATGTTTGAGCTTGCTCTTGTCATAACTAAAACTCAATCTTGGGCCCTTGCCATTAACTCTCACACTTCCAACCTTTTCTTTAAAACAAAAATAGAAAAAAATTATCTAGAAATTCACATTCAACTAATTTTGGATGAACACATTTTTGGATTAAAAAAAAAACTTCATGGAGAAGAATTTGATCCTTTGTGGATTTCAACAGGAGAAAATCGATAATTTATCAAACAATGTATGTGAAATTTAAAATTGTTCAAATAGCGTTCCATGTTTTCATATTTATCAAATAGCATACTTAATTTCCTTTTTACTCCTCCTGTCAAACAGACATTTATAATTTATAATTAAAGTTTGATCTTCGATTTTTGATAAAAAAAAAATTAAATATGTTATTGATAAATAAAAGATAAACGTTGTTGACAATTTTAAATTTTACGTACGCTATTTGATAAATCACCGGGGGAAAATTTATTGAGATTGCTATGATTCTCTTTGCCTTGTGAGTTTATTTACTTAGAGGAAGAGACTCTACTTTTGTATGGGAAGATTGAAAGTAAATGCACATCACTTTGAATATTTATTTCAATCAACATATAAGTACAAATAAGTCACAATCGCTTTAATATCATGCCCAACTTCACCAGGGCCTTGAAAATGACTTTGAGATGTGCTGATCATTGGACTAGATTTGTATTAATGGAATGAGAATTAATTTGTCAGTGGTAAAAACGAGAAGATATTTTATAAAAAAATATAATTTAATATTTTACTGTAATATCGTTCAATGATGAATTTTAAAAAAAATTCATTCTGGTAGCCTTGAAATTTAACAGTTTGGTCGATGGACAAAGTACGACTTCAGTGTTGGACCGATGTTCATGGATAAGACGAGTATGAAGTCCGGATTGAACCATGAAAAAATTATGAATGCTTCCTTGATTTATCCTTAGTGGTCGATGGAGATCACTTGGGATCCGATCTTACCCGGTTCGACTATTGTTGAGGTGTCCCGAAGATCCGTGGACTATGGAGTAAGGATGGTCACTCTCAGAAACTAGTCGAACCAAAGATTCAGATACTCTGATGTCAATCAACAAAAAAGAATAAGAATTAATTTTCGACGAGTGCATATTCATGGAGAAAAAAAATCCTACAACTTGAATGATATGGTCGACTATAAATTGACCACGTAATTTATCTCTCTTCATATTAGTGTAAGATTTAACATCTTATACACAAAAGAGAGATTTTTTTTCATCCTAATTTGGAGTGTAAAAGAGAAGATAAATCTAAATATTTATTATTTTAATTTTACCTTTCTTTTAAAATATTAATTCTTAAATAATTAAATTCATCAAAATTATTTAATTTGTTTAATCTAACCTTTTCAATTGAACATTATCTTTCCTCTCATTATACGGCGAAATCTCTACTTATCCAGCTTCCCTCTTTGTTGCGGTATCCGACGAAAGTGTCTCTATTGAATTTTTTGTTCGTCTATCTTAAAAAATAATTATTTTAAATGGTAATATAAAAGAATTAATTTTTATTCAAAAGTATTTAATTTGTAATTATAAAATAAATATTAAAATTAAAAAAATAAATAAATCAATGTCTAATTTAAGATGTGAAGGTATTTTTTGTAATTTGATATATTTAACTTTCATTCTCCTTCCTTTCCTCCAAAAAATAATAATAATAATAATAATACATATTAGGTTATTAGGTTAATGAACCTTCTCTCCCTCTCAAACCAAAATATAAATAAGACTTGAAAGGATAAGGGGACGATTCCTGGAAGTGACGACCAAGCTATCGATGATTCCGCATTTCTGCACTAGCCACCTGAGACCTGATTTATCCCCCTCCACACGTAGGGGCAGCGGTGGGGGATCGCTAATGTGGCGGTTTTAAAGATAAGTGAGTTAGCTTAATTGGCAAGTATAAAAGGGTAATTCTTAAGTGAGCATGAATCAATTCTCGAAGTCATGACTCTAAATTATCGATTGACCTCCTCTTTTGTACTTGTCACTTAAGTTTTTGATTTATCTTCTTCATCGATAGAGACAATCGAAGAAGGTCACTAATGTGACAGTTCTATTTTTATTTTATAAGAGATATTCCAAATAAACATTATCACCTTCTGCATCAATTGAAAATAACTTTGATATGGATTACTTTGAACTCTCTTGCCCTTGAGTTCGCTCATTGACCCACGTTGAATGACATTAAGTCACCTCATCCTTCAATGTAGTGGCCAACTTAATCTAGGGTTTCAACAATGACCTCGTCACTCCCACAATGCAATTATAAAACATTCAAAAGAATAATAAAAAAAATCAGAATTCGAATTCCAAATGAAATGAATATTTTAAAAGTCGAGTTTTGAATGTCCATAAATTGTGCTATAGATTTATCTAGTACATGAATTAGGAGGGATGACCATCTATCTCCAAGATTAATTGAATAAAATTCAAACACTTAAATTATAAAAAATAAAAATAAAAAAATAATTGTGTCACTACTTCAAGCCCTCTAGCCTTGTAATTTTACCTTGGAGTGTCATCGCAAGATCCCATCAATTCATTCTCAATTTTCTTTTATCCTCGCTATGTTCTTCATCTTTATTCATGTCTAGGTCATCATCGACTCAATTTTAGCATTGCTTCTATCCTGATCACTTTCTCCCACAGATCTCTTAATAAAATATTGAGTAACTCTTAAACGAGATATACATCGACTATCAGGATAAATCAAAGAAGTACTCACAGATTAGCAATTAAGTTTGACAACGCGATTGCACCGTCCTTATAAGACAGATTCAACATCGAAAGCGTACTCCATCCGAGAAGACAAACTCCCCATCTATATCGCACCATTTTACCATTGCATCATATCCATGGAACTCCTTTCCTCCTTCTAAGTAAGCACACTCTAAATGATGGTGCACGTGCAAATGTAACGTTGAGAGTGAAACCATAGTCCCCATGGGGATGGCACACTGATTAATGCGAATAGACTTGCAAAAGAGAGTAAGAATCGATTCTCAACTACTGCATGAAAATATCAACCTGGGTCCTACCCTTTCCCGTACTACCTAAGTTTCGTGTCGCGGTCATAGACCGCCTGTGATTTATCTCTTCTCACAATATCATAGGACCGACTGTGAGAGGTCGTTAAATTGACGTTTCATCCTTTTGTAGAAGAGAGTGAAACCGTAAAGTTATCAATTTATTTTTTTAGTATGAAATTCCAAAAAATAGGAGGGGCAGAATAAAAAAGTTCACCTGCTGTTCGTTCTTTCACTCCCCTGTTCGTGCCCTATAAATTCACAGGAAGTACCAGTCGCCGGAGCGGCCGTGCGTTGGAAGCTCATATCCATGATCTTCCCGAGATGATCGAGCTCCCAAAATCGGATTTTGCCGGCGGAAACGTCGGCAGAGATCCATAACCTACCCAGAGCAAAAATCGCGGCGCCAATAGAGCAACCAGACGAGATGAGCTGGAAATTCCTCTTCTGCCCGCCGCCGGAGTCATTGCCGGCGGCGGCCAGGATCGCCGGATCCTGCGTCAGAAGAGGCGGAAAGCTCCCCATCTTTGTCGTGGTCATCTCCGTCTTCCTCCTCGCCGTCGTCATGTACGGCGAGGACATGCGGGGCTTGGCCGAGTACTCCTGGTGGCGCTACAGGGCCCTCTACCCTGCAGACTACATCCCCGGGGACGTCTTTGTGCCGGCGACTTGCGACCTCTCCGATGGCGACTGGGTTCTCGACGATAGCTATCCCCCGTACCGGGAGCGCAGCTGCGAGTTCCTCTCGAAGCAGATCTCCTGCTTGCAGAACGGCCGGCCGGAGTTCAAGTACCAGACGCGAGACGGATGCTGGAGTGGCTGCGGGGGAAGCGGATGTTGTTCGTCGGCGACTCGATTAACCGGAACCAGTGGGAGTCGATGGTGTGCCTGATGCAGACGGTGGTGCCGCGGGGGAGGAGAAGCCGCATCGTCGACGGATCTCGCCTCATTTTCCCGATCAAGGTACTCCCGCCGATTAGGTTTTTTTCCCCAGATCTGGTACTCCGATCCCTAATCGCTCATCCGATCTGTAGGAGTACGGTGCCTCGATCGAGTTCTACTGGGCGCCGTTCCTGGTGGCGTCGAACTCCGACGCGCCGGAGTTCCACAGCATCCCGGTGAGGATCATCGACCCCGACACGGTGGAGAAGCACGCGGCGCACTGGAAGGGCGCCGACGTTCTCGTCTTCAACTCCTACATCTGGTGGATGAACGATCCCCAGATGAAAGTCCTGTGAGTTAGCGCCGGATTTGAGCTCCGTTTAGCTGCTGCCACTGGCTCACCGTTAAGATTTCAATGTCTGCGTGCAGGCGGCCGGGAGCCGGGAACTGGACGGAGCATGACGAGATTGGGAGAGCAGAAGCTTACGAGAGAGCGTTGAGAACCGTGTTCGATTGGGTGGATCGCAGCTTGAACCCCAACACCTCTGCCGTCTTCTTCATGAGCAAATCTCCCGCCCATGGCCGGTGATCATCCGTCTCTTCGTCGGAATTCTTCGACTCAATCTTCTCTGCAACTAAACTTCTTGGGCGCAGGGCCACGGACTGGGGCAACACCGACGGGATCAAGTGTTCCAAAGAGACGGAGCCGATCTGGAACATGACCGGAGTGCCAAACGGCACCGCATCGGAGCTGTGGGCGGCGGCGAGGAAGGTGGCAAGCTCGACTGCGCGCGTGCCGGTCACCTTCGTCGACATCACGGCCATGTCGGCGCGGCGCAAGGACGCCCACACGTCGGTGTACACCACGCGGCAGGGGAAGTTGCTGTCGCCGGAGCAGAAGGCGGACCCGGCCAAGTTCGCGGATTGCATCCACTGGTGCGTGCCGGGGCTGCCAGATACTTGGAATCAACTGCTCTACGCTTGGCTCCTCTCCCGCCGGCCGCCCCAGTGACGGTGAAGGCTTCATCTTTCATTTCAGGCAGCGGCGGTACCACATTTTTTTGTTATTTTTTTTTATGAAAAAAAAATTATGATTTGAATATAGTCTTGTTCTTTTTATTATTATTATTATTAATGTGCCACAATTCATTTCTTTTTTTGTATTTTCTATATTTGTTAAGCCACATTTCCTTCATTTTTTCAAAATATTTATTTATTTATTTATTCATTTTTTTTTTTGCATTTTCTATATTTTTTAGGCCACATTTCCTTCGTTTTCAAAATTTTTATTTATTTTTTTACACTGATTAATCTTAAATACTTTGATTGATTTATTTAAATTTTTAGGGTCAAACAACTCAAATTTCTATCATTATTAATATCAATTATTTATCAGCATCTCACTCGTTAAAAAAAGTTAAAATCTTCAATCTAACGATCTTCATCGTCTATTCCATTATCATTGTAAAGGAGATAAATCACGAAGAACTCGATGGGTGCGTTTGATTAAAGTAATCATACATAACCTTGGTTATGTGATTACCAGGGAATAAAACATAACCTTGGAATAAAGTATAACCTTAGATAAAAACCTTGTTTGGTTGGAGGTTTTAATATATAATTTAGTGTAACATTTTACTAAATTATCTTTTTTTCTTTCAATCAATTCGATCATGGCGAAATATTAATACGACGACGGTAGTGATCGGTCGTCAGTGCCGGCGTCACGATCGACGGCGACGGTGAGACCGCCGGCGGCGGACGGTGGTGGCCAGACCACCCATGCCGTCGGTCGATCGACCCGATGGCGTTAATTGGTCGGCCGACCGTCGGCGCGATATGGCGATCGGCCGATCGGGCGATACAACGATGGGCGATCGATCGACGGCGACGGCAGCGAGCGGCCGGGTGGCCGGTGTCGTCGTCGTCGTCGGCCGTCGGTCTGGCGATGACGGCGGGTGGACGGACGACGGCGACGGTGGCGCGAGCGCGGTGGCGATGAACGACAAATCGATTGAGTTTTGACAAATTGACATTTAATGTATTGCTAGGGGTAATATTGGAAAAAAGTTCCCTTAACCTCGGGAATCAACAAAAACCTTGGTTCTCCAAGGTTTTCCGATTCCCCTAAAAAGGTTTTTGTTTATAACCAGGTAATGAATAATTACCAGGTAATTGATTAGACCCTAAACCAAACAAAGTTTTTATTGATAACCTAACAAGGTTATCAACAAAAAATCTCAACCAAACGCACCCTATAGGTTTTGACATAGTGGTCAAGATATATGGGGTCATCTGAATCTAAAAAAGAATTTTAAATTTTTTTCGGAATCGATCAATGTCACTTCTGTAAGTACCACTATGCCTTAGTCAATGTCATCTCCATGAGGATTACTAGCATCCTACCTCTGAACAATGTCAAAGATGTCGATCGGTCTCAACTACATTGTATTGTAGAAAAAACACTAGTAAAATAATAAAGTTCACTCGTTATAAATACTTTCTAATTTACTTTGATAATCGATGAAAAATTTTCGTTGGACTAAATGGATCGTCTTCAAAATTTACATATTTGATGTCAAGTAAAAAAAATATGAATCATATGCACATTGATAACGATAAGACGAGAATTCGATTATCAATATTGCGTATATATTCGGCAACGATTCTCAAATCATTCATAATGTTAAATCATTTCAATTGTATTTTTTAAAATTTAACTTTCTCCTTCGGATTATAATATTTAAATTATAAAAAAATATTGATCGTATCGATTAATTTGAAATTTTTAATTTTTTTTTTAAATATGGACTTTTTTTATTGACACTCGATATTTAAATCTTTGGTCCGATTAATCTCTGAGAGTAACCGACTATGTCTTATGAATTTTCAAGACGTCTCGTCAATAGTTGAACAGAGAAAAATCGGAGTCCAAATGATCTCCATTAACCATCAAGGATAAATTCGAAAAACATTCATAGCTTTTTCACGATTTAACTCAAAGACTCTATAGTTATGTCATCCTTCAACAACGATCCAACGTCGAAATTGTACTCTGACCTCCGAACAAATTTCTGAACTCCAAGATTATCCAAATAAATTTTTTCTAAATTCATCGTTAAATAATATCGCAGTAAAAAATCGAACTGTGTTATCTAAAATATTTTTCTATTTTTATCATTGCAACGATGCCCCCAGACAAATATGGATTATTTTGATTCATACTGTTCCATTTTGAGATTAAAAAATTGATAGCATTGATTAATCGAATGGGATCAGTCAATGTTTGACTGAGAAATTAAAAAGAAAATTGATAAATCGTTTGTGGATGAAGAAGACGGTCATCGAAGCTTATCCAGAAGCCGAGGATGACCCACAGAACGAGGAGCATGGCACCATCCATGTCGCGTTCGCCGCCCACGTGCCGCTGTGGAACACCACCGCCAGCTGCCATCAGTCATCGCCCTTATCCAGCCACTACAGCGTCGACGCCGGAATCGCCGACCGCCGCAGCTGTTGCAAGGTGCAGGACTAGTTCAAGACCAAACACAGACGATAAAATTATTTAGAGAAGCAAGGATTAGAGGCTATAAATTTTCCGAAATGTTTATTTTTCTATCGTATTAATCTTTGATTGATATAATATTTTTCATAATTTATTTTTTTTATAATAATTATAGAACCGATAAAGACTACTAAGACCTTCTTTTTTCCCTTAAGGAATAGCTCAAGTACCCCAACATTCTAATAACCCAAAATAAGTAATTTACTGAGTTTAAAGTGACATTTTATTTAAATTTAATATAAATTTTCCTGCGGACTTTATTTTTTACTATATTATCGTATATACAAATTTAATAGGTTACACAACAAAATTTAATATGTTACACAACTTTTCTCTACGTGCTCATGCACGACTTACAATCACCGTTCGATCTATCGAGTGTGAATGAGAAATACATAACAACCTCTCGAGCATTTCTTCGCCTGCTCCACTCGATGCTCGCGTCGAGACATTGTATCATAGTTGCCACATGGTCGCAGCAGAATCACAGCCGCAATATCACAGCACTTGCATTGCGATCGGATTGCCATCACATCACGACTGAATTGCGACGGTGATGGGACGCAATCAGATTGACCACAACGTGGCCACAATCTAACTACGACATTGCGGCCGCCACCGATCACAACCAATTGCCACTGCAATCGCATCTGATTGCGACAAAAGGGGCACAAAGGAACAACAGAGACAACCCTGACAATTTTAGAAACAGGACTATAGTATGCACAAGAAGGACGACGCACAAGGAGGAGACCACAAAAAGAATGACACACAAATCAAATGGCGTATCGACAATCGACAGCGGATTGCAAGTCATGCACGGACACGCAAAAAAAGTCAAACAACATATCATCTCATATATATTTAAATAAATTTTATTTTATCATGATTAATTAAGCCTTTTTTTAAATTTTTTTTGTTTTGATTTACTTATTTATAATAATTTCAAGAAATACTAAAACCAACAAAACAAGAACAAGTTAATCAACTATTAATAAAACTATTAAATTATCATAAGCAAAAAACTTATTTAGAAAATGAATGATTAAATGTAACCCATTTAAATTGAATGCTCACCTATTATTAACATACTAATTGTCATCCTCAGGTTTAGGACGAAAAGGGAGCCTCCCAATTGGAATGATCACAACTCCATGAGCAGACAGCTCTCTTGTATCTAAAATGTGTCAGCCAATCAGTTTGCCAACATAGAAATACAAATTATGAAGTTTCCATGTCCAAATGGGAAAATAATAATAATAATAACGATAATGATGATGATAAACAACGAGACTTGCTAATTTGGAAGCATACAGATTGCGCTTGAGGAACCAACTTGGCTGATCGCCTTGAAATACTCGAAGAGTAAATCGATCATGGCCTATGGTCCTGCAATATAAAACATACAACCAGGATGTCACTCGATCAGTAACCATGCAATTTAAACTCTTAAAAAGTAGCAATTTGAGAAGAGAGGCCAACCCAAATGAAGCTTTTTGCGAGCTCCCGCACCGCCGCAAGCTCGGACATAACCGACAGCAATTTTGACCCATGGATCATTGGCCATTTTGTAGAGGAAGCTCAACTCGTGGGCATCGACGAGAGCAGAGATACGCATCATCGAGTGGATGATGGACAAGAACCATCTCGAGCTCATAGTGATTTCTCTCGTCGGCTTCAGTGGTTTAAGAAAGACAACTTTGGCTAAGACAGTCTATGACGATCCTATTATCAGGATGCCAACATTTTCGAGCTCTGGAGGACAACTATAGTCAGTCGCTTCGAATATAAATTGACGATGACGAGAGCAACTTGTATTTGCCACTTACTCAATGTGGGTGATCACTGTCACCCTGCTTCCTTCTCTACCCGGCGACAATGCAATGCTCAAGCTTTCCCATGCTTCAGTTCTCCAAACGTCATCAAAAACAAGCAAATATCTCTTTCCACAGAGATGGCGTCTGACTGTCTGTACCAGTTGTGACACGTCCATCTCAATATCTTGGCGCCCTAGGACATCTCTGATTTGTTGCTCCTTGACGGAAATTTGTAGAATGATCTTTTTGAGATTTTGTCACACGGCGATCTAAGCTCGAGATTGGAAGTGGCGTCCGACGATAACAGAGTCGTCATAGACTGTCCTAGCCAAAGTTGTCTTTCTTAAACCACCGAACACTGTGAGCTTGAGACGGTTGTCGTCCATCACTCACTCGATGAGTATATCTTTGCTCTCATTGATGCCCACGATTTGAGCTTCCTCTACAAAATGGCCAACGATCCATGGGTCAAAATAGATGTCAGCTATGTCCGAGCATGTGGTGGTGCCAGAGAGCGATCGTGCCTCTTTCTAATCTCTTCTACTTGAACCTTCAATTTGAGAAAAGAGGTTAGAAAGAGGCACTATCGCTGATCATGGAATTTCAAGTAGCAATTTGAGAAAAAGTGAAATCCAATCAGAACAAGTTGTTTTTAAAATGTGACTATAATGTTCATCGACAAAGGTCGTAAATAGACAAAGAAATTCTTAAAATGAACACAATCGAGCTCACTAACCAACTAAACAATCTTTAAAATGTAAAAATTTCAAACAAATAAATGATTGAGAGTTCGATAACATTTAAACAAACTAAACTTATTCATAAAAAAGAAATAAGCCAAACTTGAACGGACATTTTAGACTATGAGATGGGCCCCAGCTGATACATGCCAATGGCAATCCATTAAACAAATACATAAATAAATAAATAGCAGCCACATTGATTTTAGCAATTACATTTAAGCATGCAGCTGGTGGATGTCGTATTGTACATACAAACATTATTACCTCACATATACTAGCAGGATTTAACAGAAATTTTATCTATCAACATGCATGAGTTGGATGTTATATTGACCCTAGTTGTCAGAATCAATCATGTGATTCACAATTTGTAACTTATAATACAATTCGCACAAACCGACACAGCTCTTCCATATGAATTAGAAGTGAATAAAACTGTGACGATTTGTTTTGATTCAAGTATGATTGGATACAAACCTTAGTTAAGCAATTCTAAAATAAGAAAAAAGACTCCTTAAAAGTTAAATTAACAAACTAAAACTCAATCTAAACCATAAAACTAATGCATGATACATAATAAAATCTCAAAAAAAAAATGTACACACTCGGCATAGTAAACTAATTGTCCTATGCAATTCATATGATGCAAAGGTTGGAATCCGCCAACCTAGCAGCCCCTACCAGTCCGCCCCCGACTATCGTAAGGGAGGTAAATCATAGTAGGTCTTTGGTCCTTGAGACTAGTAACCAATACATAGAGAGATGGCACTCTCGCATTTTCGAGAGATTGACCCATTGTCTTATGGTGCAATGTCTACATGTGCTAGCCACTAAGTCATTCCTGCAGGGGCTTGTCCTATGCAATTCATTGTGCAAAAGATTGGAACTGCCAACCTAACGGCCCCCACTAGCCCGTCCCAGGACTATTGTAAGGGAGGTAAATCTGGGTGGTCTATGACCTCGACGTGTATGGAAGGCGCAGTGGAGGTATTGCCCGGGGAAAATATTTCCACCCTGCTAGCCGCAAGATTCGACCCATGCTCATTGTGCAAGTGCCCACCATCACACCTTCCGCATGTGGACATTGTCCTATGCAATTCATGATCCTACAACATATGAATCTAAGCAATTTATTGCATTAAGTATCAACATGTAGCCATACATATTTACCAATCTTATGCAATTGATATAAATGAAACTTCAGCATCTGACCAAGCAATTCATAGAAAATTTTATTTTTGGTTTATAGAGATATACTGGACTTAATCAGAGCAGTATTGAGTTTGACTTTAAGAAACTAGGGAATAATTTAAACTGCTTAATCTTTATGCCACCAAAAACGAACGCAATGTGGTCTTCCACTATACGAGTCTATGCAACCTAACAAGCAGCAAGTGAGGCCACATCTTAACACAATGAAAGTAGATATAAGAATATTACCTCAAGCAAATCGGGCAAGATTTTGCAAACGCAGTTTGCATTTATCTGTGCGCATGCATCTGTTGTATGTCATATTGACTAAGAGGAGCAGCTGTAGGTCCAAACTGAGAGTTGGCATCAGCAGTTGGCTAAGCAACAAACAGCAAGTGTCAGTCTTACATTGTGATAAATGAAAACTGAAAATTAAACTTGCCAAGGTTATTATATGATATTAGAATTAGATTACAGTTTTACGGGATGAAAATACAACTTTTAGAAATAAATGCTTTTGCTGACAAAAAATATTATAGAACACAAGGTTAAACATAAATATTATGTTGTACATCTACATGACACAAGTTAAACAAACTAAAAGATAAACCTGATGGAAAGAATAAGCTCCTGCATATGAAGTTGCTTGGTATGCAATCTGAGGAGTTTCATAAGCTCCAGAAAATCCAAGACCTGGAAAACATCACGTGAATACCAGCTAGTCCCTACAATTCGATTTACTAGTATAAACTGAAGACAAATTTCAAGCATAAGAAATTAGAAGCGGCAGCCAGAAGAGTTGAAGAAATGGAAGAAGGATATTGATGTTCAAAGATAATACGAAATTTAAGCAAAATGTCTACTGCAAAAGATTAACCATGTAAAAGAACCTGAGTTAGTTGCCGCTGCATCTGCCCGTGCTCTCTTCTCTATGTTTGCAAGTTCAGCACGTAATTTTTCAACTTCACGAGCCATTAAAAGCATATTGTTCTCCATTATCTGACTCTGTTCAAGGTTATCAGCATGTGCCTTCTTCTCAAACTCTACTGCAGCCCTATGCAGAATCAAAAGCTAAGTAAGAGAATCAGCAACTCTAAATTTAAAATGATAGACTGATACTCAAATGATACATTGGCTATTGCTGCTAAACATTGTCTTGAAGTCTGTTTGGGTAAGCCTCCCGTGCATCCACATAAGCCGATGCAGTAGGGATTGATTGAACCAGTGCAGTATTATGTGGGCAAGACCAATCACTAGTTAGTTAGAGTTCTTGTAAGGTCCAAGTTATATTGATTTAAACAAGCCATATTTAGCTATATAAACCAATAAGAAGCATTTTATGTAAGTTGCTTGGGTCAATCTGATATTATATATTACTGTTACTATAATTGATGTTATTTGAAAAAAATATTGTATATACACTCATATTTGCACCCCACATACCACATTTGCATTGTGGATATTCAATTGCATACCTGTTGCTTATGCTTTTAAAATTTTTGCAAAAAAAAATTGTTAAAAGGGGTAAAAAAAACAAAGGAAAATAACAATTGGTACAAGTGCAGTAAAATGACAGAAAGGAGGAAAAAGTGAAAAAAGATGGCAAATTTGGATAAGTAGATAATCCTAGCCCCAAGCAAAAGGATCTTAGTTTCAGTCTCCAAGATATATTTGACTAATTATAATGATTTTATCCATGCATTATATAGCCCATATGTTGCTTCTTGACATCTGTCTGTTCTGATGGTTAATATTGCTGCTCAATCTATGATAGTCAATGTTGTTGCTAAATCATTAAAAAAAAAGTATAAGTAGATAATCCTAGCCCCAAGCAAAAGGATCTTGGTCTCAGTCTCCAAGATATATTTGACTAATTATAATGATTTTATCCATACATTATATAGCCCATATGTTGCTTCTTGCCATCTGTCTGGTCTGATGGTTAATATTGCTGCTCAATCTATGATAGTATGTGCCATTTCAAATTTTGATGCATATCAAGCAAACAACACTGCCTGAAAACCTCAGCTCATTCAACAGGAATTAAATAGTTTATCTTCTGGCAATGACCACATCAAATTGTCTTTGTAAGAATTTGAGACATCAGTCTTTCAAATATTAAAATATAGCAGAGACCAAAAGTCAAATGCTAGCATTCTCTTCTGGAAACATATATTTTTACAATCATGGTTTTAAAAGCCTCCATTGGGACTGTATATGCCGCCACCTAAATGAACTTTGAAGGGGACTGTATATGGCATAAGTGGTTTGCATATGCAGTTTAAAAAAAAAAAAAAAAAACTTTTTTGGTTCATTGGAGCCCATTAGATTTAAGACTAAACCAAATTGGTTTGAAATCCTAAACAACTCTATTTTCCAGTGTGTAACTTGTAGTAATAATAATAAAAATAATAGTTAATGGAGTTATTATTGTTACTAGTAATCTGACATCACATTATCAGGTTAATATGTATGATACATATCAATCTGGTATCACATATCAAATCAGTTTGAATAATGAGCATCATATTTAAATAATCAGATTACATATCATCAAGTTAGTATGCATGATATATAATAGAAAGGTATCGATCATTAATGATTAAATATAACTAATATTATTATTATTTCTAAATTCTAATACTACTTTAGCAAATAATTTGATCACTTTTGTTATTATTTATAAGAAATAATACAACAATTGTATAATTAATGATATTATTTTGAATTAATATTATTTATAAGTATTTATGGTATCATTATTTAGAATATTCTAATTTATTAATTATTCTACAATTAATCAATTTTATGATATTATCTATATAATCAAATTTATTAATATTTAATATTAAATTTCTTGTGCATTAGTCATCTAGCTAAAAATAATCTACAACCTATTAATTAATTAAATGTATAATATACCTCATATAATTAATACACAAGTAATTAGACATACTTATCGTCTTATCAATTGTTGTTTAATGCCTTGCATAATTATCGGTCCATATCAAATAACCTAATCTTATTACAGAAATATGGTATTTACCAATTAACTATTAATGATTACTATTTACTTGTAAGAACAAGAAAAATTTAAGAAAATATACAATAGTCAAGAAAGAGGCTAAGAAAATTGCTAATGAAGCTAAGAATGAAATTTTTAAACAGTTATATCAAAAATTAGATACAAAAGAAGAGGAAAAGAGACATTTATAAAGTGAGAGAGAAGAAGACAAAAGATCTTATCTAAATAAAATATATTAAAAATGAATGCAATAGGGTATAATAAATGATGGAGAAATAAAAGAGCGGTAGAAGAAATATTTTCATCGACTTTTTAATGAAGGTTTAGGTGACCAACTTAATTTAAGTAATTTAAAGAGATCAAATAAATATAGAAATTAAAAATTTTATCGTATAACTCATAGAAAGAAGGGAGCCTTGGCACAACGGTAAGGTTGCTGCCTTGTGACAAAGAGGTCATGACTCATGGGTTCAAATCCTGGAAACAACCTCTTGCAAAAAAGCAAGGTAAGGTTGCGTACAATGGATTCCTTCTCCGGTACCCCGCGTGGCGGGAGCTTCGTGCACCGGATTGTAGTTTTTTTTATCGTATAACTCATAGAACAAGCTTTAAATAGGATGCAAAATGGAAAATTCATTAGAAAAGATGATATTCTTATAGGGGTATGAAAGTGCCTAGGGAAATAAGATATTAAATTGCTTACAAAATTATTTAATATTATATTTAAAATAAAAAAATGTCTAATCAATGGAGAGTAACTACCCTAATTCCTTTATATAAGAATAAAAGAGATGTACAAATTTGTGCAAACTATAGAGGTATTAAACTAATGAGTCATACCATGAAACTTTGAAAAATAGTAATAGAAAAAAGATTAATGAAGGAGACCACAATTTCTGAAAATCAATTTGGGCTCATGCCTAAAAGATTAACAATGGAAACTATACATTTTCTCAGACAACTAATTAAAAAGTATCGGAAGCAAAAGCAAGACTACACATGGTATTTATTAACTTAGAAAAAACTTATAATAGAGTTACAAGAGAAATTATACGGAGAATTATAGAAAAGAAAGGTGTTAGCGTAACATATATTGAACTAATTAAGGATATATATGAGAAAGTAACGACCAAAGTGAAGTTTTTAGGTTGATTAATTGAAGCATTTTCAATAAAGATAGAGTTACATCAAAGATCAGCTCTAAGTCCCTATCTTTTTATACTAATTATAGACGAACTCACTGGACAAATTCAAAATACAGTATTGTGGTGCATATTGTTTCCAGATAATATTGTTTTGGTAGATTAGACATGTGAAGAAATAAATGTTAAACCAGAATCTTAGCAGGAAACACTAGAAGTGAAAGATTTTAGACTTAGTAGAATAAAAACATAATATATAGAATTTAAGTTTAACAATATTAGATGAAATGAGACAAGCATTAAGAAAAGAGATGACGAATTGTCTGGAACTGAGAACTTTAATATTTAGGATTATTTTTGTAAGACGATAGAAGAATTGAGAAAGATGTCTTACATAGAATACAAGCAGGATAATTAAAATGGAGAGCATCGAATGTTTTATGTGATCATAAAGTACCTCTAAAACTTAAAAGAAAGTTCTACAAAATGACAATTAAACCTGCTATATTATATGACGTTGAATGTTGAACTACGACTCGAACACATGAGCCGAAGATGAGAGTTACATAGATGAGAATTTTAAGGTTGATGTGTGGACATACAAGGATAGATAGAATAAGAAATGAAGACATTAGAGAGAAAGTCAGAATTACATCTATTGAAGGAAAACTTCAAGAGACACATTCAAGATTATACGGACATGTACTTAGATGACCAATAAATGCTTCAATTAGGGAATGTGAAACTATGATAATTACGCACATCAAACGAGGAAGAGAAAGACCAAAAATGACTTAGTTAGTAATAATAAAACAAGATAAAATTTATTTAGATATAAATGATGATATAGTAAGGGATAAAGTCCAATGACATAGAAGAATCCATGTAGCCAACCTCACTTGGTGGGATAAAGCTTAGTTGTTGTTGTTGTTGTTGTTGATTACTACTTTACTTGCTCACGGCAACTTCCTCCTAATGAATTCATGTAGTGTTCCTCATTATGAGTGATTCCTTCCCTTCCAAAGGAAACCTCCATTCTCCCTTGCTGCTTCCTCTTCTCCAAAAGCAAATCTCATCTGCTTGCTCTCCGACACAAGAAAGTGTGGTCAGCAGCATCTCTCAAGAAGCCTATCAGCTTGCTGACTATAGCAAAGACTATAGTAGAGGTCGTCTGTCTCTAACGGAATTGCTATTTACAATTTGTTTTCCAACTTCTAGGTTTTAAGAGAAATTGACCAATTATTTATGTGTGTGTGTATTTCATTGTATGTTTGACATACATTATTTTAAATGAGTAGATATATATACAATATTATATGTATGCTATACGTTATTATCAATCTAAATATTAGAAAGCCAGCCACATGGGCCTCTATATACTTCATAGTCAACCACAAGCATCCTGCATATGCTTTTTAAAAGCTTCTTTATAACATAGACAAACAACTTTATCTCTAAGAATGGCATAACAGACGAACAAATTGTTAATATTGATGGTGATCAATGATACATCAAATCTAGCATTGTGTCTGGCCTCAAAAAATAGTAGGAATTTATATTGATACCTAGAATTCTTGATAGAGAACTTCATAGGCCAAGAAGAAAAACGTTCCTTTAAAGTATGTCATATTTTTACAAGGTTTCGAAAAGCATATGCAGGTGGTATGTTGTCGATTCACTACATTGCGTATATGTGGTAGCCACCAGCGGGGACATATGTGAATGCACATAAGATTAGTATTAAAATATTAACTAATATTTATTTTGATATGTAAAATATTTAGCACTTGCAAAAGAACCACTTAAGTTAACACTTAAAAGTTACAATCCAGTAAATGGGGCAGCTTAGAGATTTAAGTCAATTTTGTTCAAGTTTAAATTGGTTAAAATGGGGCAAATAAGGATTTTTATTCACAAATTAGTTTTAATTTGCAAACAATATTAAGAACAGTAAAATACTATGTTGGATACGCAGGAAAAAAACAATTAAATAATCCACATGTAAAGGAAATGAGTTAACTGCCAGAATTAACGGACCTTCCCTTCTGGATTTCCTTGCGCATGACCTCGACCTCAGCTTCGATGGTCGCGGCTTCTTTATGGTCCGATCGAGCCCTAGCCAGCTCTCCCTTGAGCGATTGCAGCTTCCGGGTGAGCTCTTCCTTCTCAGCACTGAACGTCCGGACATCGGACACAACCTGAGCCATATCGGCGCGCATCCTCTCGATCAACCGCACCTCCGACTCCGCCTTGCACGAGCGCTCGAATATTTCACGGGCCTCGGCATCCGCTTTGGCCTTGGACTCCGCAGCAGAGGCCGCGGCGACGCGGAGCTCGTGTTGCGACGCGTCGAGGTCCCGTTTCAGCGCGACGTGGGAGGCCGCGAGCTCCTCGTTATCATTGAGGAGAAGACGGATTTCCTGGAGCTGCGCCGCTAGTCGCTCCTCGAGGGCGATGACGGCGTGCCGACGCGCGACGAGGGCGTCTTCGGCGGGTCGAACGAGCGGAGCAGGCGGCGGGACGCGTGCCAGCAGAGACAGAGGAGGGTCATGGAGCGGAAGGATGTGGGCGGGGCGGCCCCTTCCGGCCATTGCACTGCGAAGTGAGATTGATCCCACTAGGGTTTCAGGGGGAAGGCACGGGAAGAGAGTCGAGGCGACTATGTAGGAGGCGATGACATTGACTACTATAAATAGTATGGCATTTAATAATTGAAATATATGAAGATTAATTGAATATTTTTTATAAAACTTTATTAAAGGACTCATTAGAAAGTTAAAAATAAAAAAATTATAATCCGGTCCACGAGGAATACATAGTATTATCTTATTTTTTTATAAAAAATTATTTTTAAAATTTGAACTCGTGTAATCTCTTAGTCACAAAATAATCATTTTATCGTTGTGCCAAGATTTCCTTTTCTAAGTTAAATATAGCGCAAGAAAAATCCTAAAATTTCATCTCTAAAAAAAAATAAAATAAAAATCCCAAAAAGAACATTTCTTTGTTTAAAATTATTAAAATATAATTCTATTTATAATTTTTTACCTAAAATAATTATCTATAGCATAGGGACGAAATATTCTTACAACAATTTAGCCTTAATTTTTATCAATTCCATTTTTAGTATTTTTTTTTTATAAAACGGTACTAAAATGATGTTATTTTATATAAAACAGTGATGTTTTAGAAATCAAATAATGAGTCGAGCATCGGAAGAACATTTTTTTTTAACAATATGAATACAAAATATCTTTTTGATATTTAAAAAATACATAAATATCAAATAAAATTCTTTTACTTGATTATTATTTTTAAAATTATCAAAAAAAATGTGGTTTTATAACAGAATAATTATTCTTTCTCATTAGAGATATTTTTTTTAAAAATAATACTTTTTACTCGAACAAAAATTTCGACTCTAATCAATTAAAAGCGCAGACATAATTTAATGAAGTGGTGTAGTAAGTCCGAATCGAATTTTAAAAAATATATTGATAAATTATTTTTTGAGTTTTTTATATTATTTTTTAGATTCTTTTAAATAGGGATTTAAATGATTTTAAAAATAAATCTGAGGTGACCATCTCTCTAGTCTTACATCAGATACGATCATGTAATCTATTAATCTAACAATCTTTATCAATCCGTCTTCGGATCATCACAAGAGAGATGAATTATGGTGAGTCTTTAATCGTGAGATTAGTAACCAACGTATAGAGGAACGACACCCTCGCATTTATGAGGGATTGATCCGTTGTCCTGTTGTGTAACATCTGCATATGGTAATCATTAGGTCCTCGTTGGAGCTAATCAATTGGTCGACTATTGCAGTAAAAAGGCAATTCACTCGTTCCAATACCTCCGTCAGTCGATCTCACAGTCAATATAAATGAGATAAATCATGAGAAGATTGTTCTTTGAGTCATTGGCTAGAGCAATGAATAACTTTTGAGTCCGAATGAGAATTTTAAATTTCATATCGAGATTCAATTTCTGTCCATTTTAATAATTTATGTGTTGTTTTAGTCAATTGCTCATCGGTATGATGCAAAAGATTGAAATCTGTCAATCTAGCGGCTCCTACCAGCCCACCTCTGGATCATCATAAAGGAGGTAAATCACGGTAGATCTTTAGCCTTTGAAATTAATAAATAGTACATGGAAGGACGACATCTTCGTATTTACAAAAAATTAATTTATTGTCTTATAATACAATATCTGTATTCGTTAATCACTAGGTCTTTCCGCGGGACAGTGAATTGCTCATTCATGGAAACTAATCAATTGGTCAACTAGCTGCTGTGCAATGATTATTTTTATTCGAGGCACTAATTCTTATACTAAAATATCCAGAGAAATCCGTTAAAATAAAAGGGTCTCGCTGGAAAAAAGACTTGGCCGAGAGCGAAGCCAAGTGCTTCGTCTATCTCAATTTTTTTTGTTTATTATATATTAGTGTTTAATTAATTATTTTTAAAATTTTAAATTACATTTCACAATTAATCCGAACTTTTTTCTATTATAATTTTAGTTCGAGTAATTATAATTTCTACGGCAATTTACCAAACACAACTCTTAAAGTTCGAAATTGTCCAAAAAGCGTAGTATGGTTTCAGATTTACCAAATCGCATACCTAATTCCCCTTTTACCCCTCCCGCCAAACAGACCTGCAATTTAATGATGAGAGAGAATTTTCATACATCCGAGCCACTACTGGAAATTCTGAACCATCTAAATGTGGTGCTAGGAATTCAAATCCCAGCACCACCTTTTTTTTTATCTGATTTCTAATTTATATCGGTCTGATTTCTAAAATATTACTGTGAATACCTAATAAAACCTTGAATATCAGAAATTTTGGTCACGAATACACAGAGGTACACTACTCAAACTCAATGGACTTGGATTGGATCGAAAAAGAGGTGAATAAGATCATCAATGGGTTTTGACCGAAACCCATTGATGGACTTAGAGGAGTCCAAATTTTGAAATATTGACATAGACTGGAAGATCTTACAACATGAATTTTTGATATGTCGAGGAAACTTAGTTTTAATCCTCCTATCTCCCAATTTTAACTTGTGTCGAAAAAAAATGGTATTAGAAGTTGAGAAACTGGTGGAAGATAGTGGTAGTGGTCTTTGGAATTCATGATTTCACCAGCGTAATCTTGGAATTGGAATTCAAAGACGCGGTGGTGTCTGGATCCTGCAACATCAGCTGTGGTCTTGGGAATTCAAATCTCGATGGTATCTGAAATTTCAATTCGGCCACGCGGTGGTGTATCTAATCAAACACCACCACTGTGGTCTTGAATTCAATCTACACCACGGTGGTCGGAAATTCCAATTCCAAAGACCACGCGGTGGTCGGAATTCTCAAAATTAATAAAGGTAATTTTATCAGATTATTTTATGATAAATTAAAAATATTAGATTATTTCCAGCACCGCTTTGCTAATCTTTGTATTTCTTTCCGCCGTAAAGGTAATGAGTAAGAATTGCAAGAGGTTTAAATTTTATCAGATTATTTTATGATAAATTAAAAATATATAACTTCTTTGATATTTAATTTTTTATAAAAATTATAGAACACTTTTTTTTATTAGAATCGTAAAAAAACTTTTGAAAAATACGATAAAAAAATATGACTCGATATGGATATTAAATAGTCTATTAATGTAGAAATCGAATTTGCTCCTCATGGAAATTCGCATAAAAACATAAATATTTATTTTTGATCTATATTATGTTGAACATTAATATTATAGCCTAACGCTGTAACTATACAATAATTTTAATTCATTTTTGTTTTAATTATATTTAAATAATTCAGCCGTTGGCATAGGTATAAAAAAAAAGAATAATCACGACTATTTCAATTAAAAAAAATTTTTTTTAAGAAATAAAAATTATCCTTTAATTATTTTTTTATTGTTTTTTAAAGTTTATATGATTATGACTTTTAGCTCCATAGGGAGCTATTTTTTTTTATTTAAAATTTCAACTTAATTAATTTTGAGGATGATTATTTTATTCATAGGTTTTTAATGAGATATTAAATAATTTATTGATAATTCGGCCAGTGTCTTTGGAATTGAATTCAAACACCACCGGTCTTTGGGATTAAATTCCCAGACCACTGGTGGTGTCTTTGGGATTATAAACCGCCGTAGTCGAATTGAAATTTTCATTCGTAGTCTTTGGGATCGAATTCAGACCACATGTGTATTGCGAGGATCCCGACACCATCAGTATGGGAATTCCAATCCAAGACTACATGGTCGAAATTCAATTCCAACACCATAGTGGTGCTGGAATTACGAATTCCAACACCGCTATCACTATCTTCCACCAGTTTCTTAACTTTCAATCCCATTTTTTTTCGACACAAGTTAAAATTGGGAGATAGGAGGATTAAAACTAAGTTTCCTTGACATATCAAAAATTCATGTTGTAAGATCTTTCAGTCTATGTCAAGATTTTGAAATTTGGACTCCTCTAAGTCCATCAATGGGTTTCGGTCAAAACCCATTGATGTTTTATTCACCTCTTTTTCGATCCAATCCAAGTCCATTGAGTTTGAGTAGTGTCCCTCTGTGTATTCGTGGCCAAAATTTCTGATATTCAAGGTTTTATTAGATATTCACAGTAATATTTTAGAAATCAGACCGATATAAATTAGAAATCAGATAAAAAAAAAAGTGGTGCTGAGATTTGAATTCCCAGCACCACGTTTAGATGGTTCGGAATTTCCAGCAGTGGCTCAGATGCATGAAAATTCTCTCTCATCATTAAATTGCAGGTCTGTTTGGCGGGAGGGGTAAAAGGGGAATTAGGTACGCGATTTGGTAAATCTGAAACCATGCTACGCTTTTTGGACATTTCCGAACTTTAGGAGCTGTGTTTGGTAAATTGCCGTAATTTCTGACTCTGTGTTCTTGTATTTTACTATCGATCATAACTTTTATATTCGTTATAGTATTCATCCGGGAAATTACTGCTCTATCAATTCGCATATACTTCATATAGCAATCTAGATGACATTGTGATTAAGATACAGAAATATTTGAAAAAGTAGCATAGATTAATTTCGAATGAGGTCTAAATTATTTTTCTGTATTCAGATGATCCTTATATATTTATATCACTACGTTAAGACTCATAGAATCCTCCGTAATTTACCTCCCTCACAATTATCATGGGACAAGTCAATGAGGATTATATATATATATATATATATATATATATATATATATATATATATATATATATATATATTATCTTCCCCGAATTAGTGAATCGGGAAAGGTTAAATTCTTTTGTGCACGTTAGGAAAAAAAATACTTTTTAAAAATTTCATTATAAATTGAAATACTCAATGCAAAAAAATGGAAGAAAAGATCATGAAATTATAAGATGGAAAAAATATAGTAATTGATACGAGATTGTTTAAGTAAAATATAAAAATAAATGTAAAATACCGGGAAAAAAATAATAATAATAAAATATCTCGTGTTAAATTATGAAATTATCATATGAAATTTTTCAGGATTTTTAGGAATTTTTTTGAAATTAATTGGAGTTTATATGATCGATTAGGAGGAAGATTAAGGCTTAAATAGATGATTGGATTAGACTTGAGCTAGCTCAATCTTTTGACCGGTTTTAAATGCTCGAACCCAAAACCCATTTCTTTCCGTTTCTTTTCCCGATCGACCGTTTCTTTCTCTTCTCATTCCCGAACTCGCGATTCTTCTTCTCCCAGCAGCGTCGAGTGCTCTCCCCGCCGTTTCTCCTTCTTCGCTCGATGGCGCCCCTTTTCTCCCGATCGAGCGCCGCCCTCCTCACCTCACTGTCGCGTCGGACCAGCCACAACCACTCGTGACCCCGAGCAGAGCACCTCGCCCTGCCGGTCCTGCGCGCGAGCACGGCGACTCCACCTTCACTGTCGCCTTCGTCTCCTCCTCGCCGCAGCCGACCTCTCCCTCTCGTGCTTTCTCCTCGCTGCGGGCGGCGGTGATTGGCCTCGATAGAGCCCAAGGATGAGTCGACTGCGAGCACGCGTGGAGGAGAGCTTGGAATCGGCAACGTCCGGTTGCAATCTGCCCTTGCGATCTCCACCGGAGCAAGGTTAGGGTAGCAGGTTTCCGGCGAACAGATGGATTTTGGGGGGGCTGCTCTGCCGATGGTCGTCGAAGCTAGGTAAGGGCTGATTCTGGCTTGCTACCTTGGATGGGATGTATACCTAGCTGTGGATTCCGATTGAGTTCGATTTTGTCTTGTTGGGCAGGGGGTTTTTTCGGCGAGCAGAACAGGGATAAGAGGGAGTGCATCCGGTGAAGACACCAAATTTCGGTATAAATCTCGTTCCTATTTTCTTCCCTATTGTCTGTTGGTGCAGTGGGCACCAAAGTCGAACCGGTATTTTGATTATGGCAAAAGGCTCAATAGTTAAGGGTATATTTGTTATCTTACGAGCTCAATTAAGTGTGCAGAAATGCTAAAGTTGAGCGGAAGGTCTGCGACACCCGGTGGGAACCGAGGTGGTCGGGCAACGCCAGAGGGACTTCGGAGGAAGCCGAGGTACTCGGGTGAAGACCGGAAGCGAGGCTACAAGGTAAGCTCGTGTGAAAGCGAAGCAAGGTCGTTAAGCGTAGATCCGACCCAATACCTCCAATGGAAGGTCTAGGTCGAGATCAGATGGTTAGAACCATCGTACTTTATATTTTAAGCTAACTTGTACTGCAGTCCAAAACCCTTTGACTGATCAACGCTAGTCAAGTTCCAGACCTCGAAGAGCTCAATTTCAAGGGTGAATTTGGACTTGACTCGTGTTTTGGTACAAAGGGTGATGTGGCATCAAGGTGGACATCCAAACCATCACCAAGCTTCCTTGTGGTGGACGCCCAAAATAAGGTGAGTTGGCACAAGATGGTTGGCTCCCATGATGTGGCACAAGTTGAATGGCTCCAACAAGTTGGCGCCCAAGGAGGTTGGAGGTGGCACAAGGTGGTTGGATGAAACACCTCATCCTCAAGTTGGCGCCGAAGGAGGTTGGAGGTGGCACAAGGTGGTTGGATGAAACACCTCATCCTCAAGTTGGCGCCCAAGGAGGTTGGAGGTGGCACAAGGTGGTTGGATGAAACACCTCATCCTTGAGTTGGCGCACAAGGAGGTTGGAGGTGGCACAAGGGGGTTGGATGAAACACCTCATCCTTGAGTTAGCGCGAGGATGTGGATGAACAAGTCTTGGGGATAAGAACCTCACCTTGGACACTACCTATGTCTAAATTCATAGATCAATATCCATAAATAGACATGTTCAAGCCAAGCAAATAACAAGAAATCAAGAGCTCTCAACACGCCGTAAACGCCGCTACTACTACTCACATTTGCTACGACGAAGTTCTACTTATAAGAGTTGTCGGTATATTTATTTAAGTTCTACTTCTTTAAATTGTCTTTGTGCTTTAATCGTAACAAGGAAAGGGGGAGTGTCCCTTTGCCTTGATTTCTTTTTGTAATCGTTGCTCCGACCTCCAACGAGGAGGAGTGGTTTTAGTGAATTGCCCTCCGTACGTGATCAAGGATCACTAGGGCCGTGGATTAGCAATCGAAAGATTGTGAACCACGTAAAAATATCTTGTCTACTTTATATTTCCGCTGTGCATTCTCTACTTGCTTTTTACTTATTGCAAAAGTTTTTAACGACAGTATCGCTATTCACCCCCTCTAGCGACACTTTCGATCCAACAATTGGTATCGAGGTGGCGCTAAGATTGGTGAAACCACCAATCTAGCTTTGTTTTCTTTTTTACAGATTTTTTATTTTTTTATTTATTTTTTAGTATAATTATTTCACTTGCTTATATTCTCCTACATATTGAATTGGATTATTGGCTTTTGGACCCGGATAAGGTTGTCCTTGGGTTAGATCCCGAGTAAGGTTGTCCTCGGAACTTCAACGACATTCGCATTTGATTGTTTATTTCTTTTGCAAGTTACATTTTATATATCTTTTTACTTCCCGATTACTAATCCAAGACGAAAGTCTTGGAATATTCTTTCAGTGTGTGTTTTGCAAGATTCTTTTCGTTCTTCTTCTTGTTTTTAAATGGCCCATCTCGAAGGGTTTAGCACTTCACTGACCCGTTTTACAACGGTAATGACTTTCGTTATTGGAAGGGTCGGATGGAATGCTTTCTTAAAACCCAAATCGAGATGTGGATCGTAATCCAAACCGGTTTCACACTTCCTATTAATGAAGATGGTGAATCTTTGGGTTACGATCAATGGTCAAATTCCATGAAAAACAAGTAGAAGCCGATGCCAAGGCAACTCAAATCTTGCAATGTGGGTTGTCCAAGGAAGAGCTCAACCGTCGGCCCTTCATTAGTGCAAAGGACTTATGGACCAAGCTAGTGGAACTACACGAAGGCACCGAGGACACGAAGGTATGTAAAAGAGATTTACTTTTAAATAAATTGTATAACTTGAAAATGCAGGAAAACGAGACCGCAACTCAACTACATGCTCGTATCCAAGACATCGCCAACCAACTCCATGCCATCGGACAAAAGGTCGAGAATCGCGACCTTATCGTATTCTCTTAACTCGTTTCCTAGGACCACCTTGTGGGCATCCATGGTCGATGCCTACAAGGTCTCCGACCTTTCTAAAATTAGGTTAGGCGAATTGTTTTGAACTTGAATTACATGAGCAAACTAACGTGGTCCGGTAGAAGAGTATTGCGTTAGTTGCGTGTTCCAAGAAGAAGAAGCCCCAAGCAAGCCACCCTCGGAGGAAGAAGACGATATCCAAGCTCTAATGGCCAAGCCGACGAGCACGACTCGAAACCAAGAAGAGTCCGAGTCCGAATCCGGCGATGAGCTTCCATTCAAGACAAAGCCACGGATCCGTATCCGGTTCAAAAGAATCATTAAGGGTAAGTCGGTCGTTACTTAATACTTTGTATGGTGCAATTAAATTTTTAAATAAGAAACTAGCTAAGTCCGAGTCCAAGGTCGAGACCCTAATTGAGGAGGTTAACCTCCTCAAACATGAGGTCTCCTAACCTCTTCGACTACTCGTATTCAAGAGGAGGACTCAACTCTGTTGAAAAGCTTGAAGTTGAGAACTCGCTGAAAACACAAGTCGAAGACCTTAGGAACACGTTGGAAAGGTTCACTTTGGGATCCAAGGGACTTGACCTCTTACTTGGATCACAAAGGGCCGTGTACAACAAGGCGGACTCGGGTTTAACTCAAATACAACCAATAAGTCATATATGTCTATAGTAAACCAACATAAGAAAAATGTCCAAGCATGGGTCCCTAAGACCACTTTGATTTCAACTTTAGGATCTAACATGTATTGGGTTCCCAAGGACCAAATTCACTATGTGAATAGACCCACTCGATTCAATGGTCCAGGGAGCCAATACAAAATGTATTTTTGTTAAGTCTTAGAAATTGCATGCTTAGTTTTTCCTTTATTTTTAGAATGGTTAGATAGGACTCATAACCAACTAAAATCCTACGAAAAGATTGAGCCTCGGGGAGCCTCTTTTCAAAAATAACTAGTTAGACCAAGATGTAGTCTCAAGTAAGTCGAGTTATCAATTTCTTGAAATTAGCTTTGTCTAAGGAAGTGGTCGTTGTTCCGATCAAAGAAGGCCTCTGTGCCTCGCCACGACCTGGAAGCTAATCTCTTGAAAAGATTACTTGATGAGCTTAGACTAAATCCGAATCTAACCTAATGTTGGTTAATTTAAATTCATTAAAATTAATCAAGTAAAATTGAAAGTCATCTCACAGTAACACATAGGAATAACATGTTTTGATCATGTAGATATTGGTGAGATGATTTAGGTTTAAAAACTTACAAACAACCCTTTAGTAATTCCATTGATCCTACACATAAGAGTCGAAGAAACCATTAATATAGTTTTCGACGAAGGACACGAACCCGTTCAATCCTTAACAAAACCAACTAGCAAATCAACTTATAGCGAACCCGACTCTGATCTTGAACTTGAATCTCGTCCTAACCCAAGTCATCCTATCGACCAAGTGATAGATGACCCTAACCCGAGTCACACTAAGACTCAAACAAATCATCCTATCAATCAAGTTATAGGTGATCCAAATTTAGGGGTTCGAACTAGAGCTTCATATCGAAACCTTAGTCAAATCTCGTTAATTTCCAAAATCGAACCCAAAACTATTGAACAAGCACTTCTTGATCCCGACTGGATTATTGCTATGCAAGAAGAGCTAGCTCTCGATTCACTAGAAATGAAGTCCAGAATTAGTACCACCACCTAAAGAAAAATCAATTATTGGAACAAGGTGGGTATTTGAAATAAACTTGATGATAAAGGTGAAGTAGTTAGAAATAAAGCTAGGTTAGTCGCAAAGGGTTTAGTCAAGTCGAAGGTTTAGATTACGATGAGACCTCGCCCCGTAGCGGACTAGAGTCCATCCGAATGTTGTTAGCATATCTTGCACATCGAGGTTTTAAATTGTTTCAAATGGATGTCAAGTCAGCATTTTTGAATGGATACATTAAGGAAGAAGTTTACGTCAGTCAACCTCCGGATTGAAAATCTAGATAAACGACCATGTCCTTAGACTTAAGAAAGCCCTATATGGACTCAAACAAGCCCCAAGAGCTTGGTACGAAAGGCTTTCGATCTATCTTAAGTCCAAAGGATTCAACCAAGGTTTAGTCGACCCAACCTTATTCGTTAAAACCGTAGGAAAAGAAATCTTTATAGCCCAAATCTATGTAGATGATATAATTTTTGGAACTACCAACTCGATCCTGCTAAACGAATTCATCTCACTTATGGAAAGTGAATTTGAAATGAATTTAGTGGGAGAGTTAAGTTTCTTCTTAGGTTTACAAATTAAACAAACTAAAGATGAACATATTTTCAAGCTTATTATTATTTTAAAAAAAAAATTATATTTATATTGGGAACTTGCTTGGACTTACAAACCCTAAAATATATTTACAAACTTTTTGAGTTAAGGCAAAAGGGGGAGAAAGTCACAAAAGTAAGGAAGAAAGTAAACAAAATTATTACCTTTTATATTAAGTAATTCCGTTTACTTAAGCAACTATTAAGGGGGAGTAAAAATTATTTTTCAAGAACTCACCTTCGGTCAAGGGGGAGGTTACCTCAAAGGGGAGAACTTGAAACAATAATATTTCTCATTCATACTTAATCATTATGCTAGCTCATTCATATTTAATCATTATGCTAGCTCATTCATATTTAATCTTTATGCTAGCTCATTCATATTTAATCTTTATGCTAGCTCATTCATGCTTAATCATTATGCTAGCTCATTCATATTTAATCTTTATGCTAGCTCATTCATGCTTAATCATTATGCTAGCTTACTGTTATGCTTAATTTTTCCTTAACTTTTGTGTCGGTTTGCCATGAATCAAAAAGGGGGAGATTGTTGGTGCAGTGGGCACCAAAGTCGAACCGGTATTTTGATTATGGCAAAAGGCTCAATAGTTAAGGGTATATTTGTTATCTTACGAGCTCAATTAAGTGTGCAGAAATGCTAAAGTTGAGCGGAAGGTCTGCGACACCCGGTGGGAACCGAGGTGGTCGGGCAACGCCAGAGGGACTTCGGAGGAAGCCTAGGTACTCGGGTGAAGACCGGAAGCGAGGCTACAAGGTAAGCTCGTGTGAAAGCGAAGCAAGGTCGTTAAGCGTAGATCCGACCCAATACCTCCAATGGAAGGTCTAGGTCGAGATCGGATGGTTAGAACCATCGTACTTTATATTTTAAGCTAACTTATCTGCAGTCAAAACCCTTTGACTACTACGATCAGCTAGTCAAGTTCCGACCTCGAGAAGAGCTCGAATTTCAAGGGTGAATTTGGACTTGACTCGTGTTTTGGTACAAAGGGTGATGTGGCATCAAGGTGGACATCCAAACCATCACCAAGCTTCCTTGTGGTGGCCCAAAATAAGGTGAGTTGGCACAAGATGGTTGGCTCCCATGATGTGGCACAAGTTGAATGGCTCCAACAAGTTGGCGCCCAAGGAGGTTGGAGGTGGCACAAGGTGGTTGGATGAAACACCTCATCCTTGAGTTGGCGCACAAGAAGGTTGGAGGTGGCACAAGGTGGTTGGATGAAACACCTCATCCTCAAGTTGGCGCCCAAGGAGGTTGGAGGTGGCACAAGGTGGTTGGATGAAACACCTCATCCTTGAGTTGGCGCACAAGGAGGTTGGAGGTGGCACAAGGTGGTTGGATGAAACACCTCATCCTAGAGTTGGCGCAAAGGATGTGGATGAACAAGTCTTGGGGGATAAGAACCTCACCTTGGACACTACCTATGTCTAAATTCATAGATCAATATCCATAAATAGACATGTTCAAGCCAAGCAAATAACAAGAAATCAAGAGCTCTCAACACGCCGTCGTAACGCCGCTACTACTACTCACATTTGCTACGACGAAGTGCCGCCGACAACGAAAGCTACATCTTCTACTTATAAGAGTTGTCGGTATATTTATTTAAGTTCTACTTCTTTAAATTGTCTTTGTGCTTTAATCGTAACAAGGAAAGGGGGAGTGTCCCTTTGCCTTGATTTCTTTTTGTAATCGTTGCTCCTACCTCCAACGAGGAGGAGTGGTTTTAGTGAATTGCCCTCCGTACGTGATCAAGGATCACTAGGGCCGTGGATTAGCAATCGAAAGATTGTGAACCACGTAAAAATATATTGTCTACTTTATATTTCCGCTGTGCATTCTCTACTTGCTTTTTACTTATTGCAAAAGTTTTTAACGACACCGTATCGCTATTCACCCCCCCCTCTAGCGACACTTTCGATCCAACATTGTCTAGTGTGATTATTGCTGCCGATGGTGCCTACCGGAGGGATGGCTTTGTGGCTGTGAGCAGGGGGGTTGTGCGTGTGTTGTGGAGTGGGCTGGCGTTGGAGATGTGGTCGGCTATTCTTGAATGGAGGGTTACGCTGAGGATGAGGCAGTAGAGGAGAACCATATAGAGGTTTTGTTTGTGCCATGTATATGGTCTGGGGTTGGTCGTGTGAGCTAGGAAGGAGTTGTGTGGCTATGAGCAGGGAATGACCAACTGTGATGATGAATTGGTATATGGGGTTTTGTGGAGAGGAATCGATGTAGGGATCGATTTGATTATTCGTTGTATGCATGTACTTAATCATAGTTGCTATAGATCTGATGGATGGATTTATGTGGATGTGAGTTAGTGTGTTTAATTGATTTGGGTGGAGTCTACCTAAGAGGTTTAATAATTTAAACCTAGTTGGGTGTTGTAGAAGGGTTACGTTTGATGATGGGAGGTTTCTAATTCGTATTCGATAAAGGGATACGAATATAGGAACGATATAGTAGTGGATTTGTATATTTATCGTGTGCTTGAATTTAATTATAAATGATGATATTTGCAGGACGTGGATATGAGGCAGATCTATGGACGTGGAGATATTTATGTTCAGAGCTATTTAACAGGTGGGTAATTTCCTACCTGGTCCGGGTAGATGTATTGCATTCAGATTTAGTCATAGATATGAGCATGTTAGGTGTTCATATTGTCTTGACCCTGCTCTTTTTATCGTATGTTTGATCCTTTACCGTTGGCTATTAACTCCATTGCTGATATCATGTTTATTTTATCATGATTAGGAGTTATACATATAGGTGATGCAAGTAACTTAGAATTTGTTTAAGTTAAGTGCAAATAGTAAAGTCCGGATGACAACCTGATTGTACATTGGGCAAAAAGGTCATCCGTAGGTAGATAATGTCTTTAACCTAGGGTTAGTTCTAGTACCCTTAGGTTGTATGTTACCACCGAACATGTATTGTGTAAATGGTCAGAGGAATGATACTTAGGGTATCGCTACGGACCGGTGCTCCTAGCTTGTTATAATCAGATGAGTACGACTCTCTATAAGATAGAGAGTGTGTCCATCAGTTGAGTACGACTCTCTACAAGATAGAGAGTGTGTCCATCAGTTGAGTACGACTCTCTGCAGGATAGAGAGTGCGTTGATCTGACTAGTATGACTCTCTGTAGAATAGAGAGTCTATGGTGGATGTCTGTATGTGAGACATTGCATTCATGTCATTTGCATGCACGTTGGCAACGAGGTCTCCCTTGTGGTTGAGAGTGTCGCCAGTCATCCTGCCTCCACGGTTACTCATAGGAGGAGTAACCGGTGTGAGGGCAGAGCATTGTGGTGCCGCACTCTACCACTATAGACGGTGGTAGTTGGATTTGCGTGCCATAGTCCTGCGTGTGTAGCACTCGACCACTCATGGGTAGTGACTGTCGGAGTGGCCAACAGCAGGGACCCCCATCGTGTAGCTTGCTCTTTACGCTTATATGCTACTCGATCATACTGCCCACTCGGCCACTCGAGAGTAGTAGTTGGTGTTGAGTTGGGACAGTTGTCATGCTCGAGCCACCGAGGCCACACTGGGGTCGTGGTAGCTTTAGGGTGAGCCGACATGACCATGCATCTTTGCATTATATATATTATCGATTATTACCATATATATATATATATATATATATATATATATAGACATATATATATATATATATATATATATATATATGTATATATATATATATATATATATATATATATATGGATAGTTGAGATTTATATATATATGATACGATCTATATATATATGATTATTGTGATGTTGCATTTGTTTGTACTATGCTTCTTTGCATTTGGTGGACATCATATTCATGCATGTCTCTTGCATTTGTTATAATGATTGTGTCGGATATTGGTATGTGTTAGACAGACACTAGATACCTTGACCTGTAGCAAGAGTATATTTTGAGATGATCTACTCAACTTGTTATATATATATATATATATTGGATAAATGTTCAGGTTGGATCGAGTAAGCGTGTGAACTTGAGTATGTCTACATTTTTATGTTGTTCATTCAGTTAGACGGTATATGCTTGTATTTATATACTATGCTGATATACCTGTTATACATCTAGATTATGTTGTCGAAATACATGTGATATTACATATATACATGTTTTCTATTACCTGCTGAGTTTTACTCACCACCCCCCGCGGACCCTGGGTTTTCTGTCGCCCAGGTAACAGGTAGAAGACTTCGTGATGGCATTGGAGCACCGCCGGCTGACATCATCTCATCTCACCTCCGAGGCTCCCGTGTTTTGTTTTGGGCCTTCCGTCCGCCGTGTTATGTATTCGGAATTTTCGTGATGTATATGTTGTATATTCAGATTTTGTCGAGGTTTGTGTTGTTGTGGTGTGTTAGCCATACCGGTATGCATGTGTGAGATTGTTGTATTGTTGTGGTATGTTTCCGCTGTGTCTTGTGTAGTTTTGTTTTCATACATATATATTGTTGTTATTGTGGGCCTACGGGCCTTGTATTAACCCGAGATGTTGCCACGTACAGGGGAGGTGTCGTCCGTTTGATTTTCGGCTCGGTATGCTCTCGGGGCGTGACAACTTTAGTGGTATCAGAGCCCAAGGTTCTGCGATGCCATACAATGTTGTTTTTGAGTCGAGTCTTGGATTCTCGGGAGTCGATTTATTCGGTTTTGGTTTTCTGAGATGAGATGGACAGCGGCCTGAGCTCCAAGCAGCACGAGGTAAGAATTCCTGATAACTTATGGTTTAGTAGATATTTATCTAAACTTGATCAGTAGGTGTATACAATAGAGTTATGACACCTGTGCAGATTTGTAGTAGGGGTCGTCCACCGAGGCGACGGAGTAACATTTACGGTTGATACTCCCGGTTATGTTGGCTATGCATTTAGATGCTTATACCAAGGAATGACCTGTAGCGTGTTGGTTATTATTCGTAACCGTAGTATGAGTTGACCACGGGAACGACCTGTTGAGTCTGTGAGTCTTGAACTTGTGTCGAGAAGGTAATTTACCTTTGAGAGCCGACTGATACCGAGTCGGAAAACAGGGGTCAAGTCGTCACATTTATTATGGAAATCAGAGACTACAGTCTTAGAGATTTCCACTAACTGGGCTAGTCAGATCATTACCTGTGGATAATGAACAGACTTGTAGACTATTGTGATGCAGATAGCGGAAGGTTAGGTTACGGTGTTTCATAGGGATTTTATCCCTGAGTTGTTCGTACTGAGTTGTATAACTTTGAGAGTATTTTTAAGTACTTAACTCATGTTATACCGAGAAAGTAGAGTTATTTGCATACCATTATCGGGGTTAAGCCGGTATTTGGTGATAAATGCAGAAAAATAATCTTCGAGAAATAATATATTCACTTGATCATGGTTTAGTGATGTTGAAAGAGAATATTCCCCCGTGTCACTTTTAGTGACACATGGTAAGGAATTCTTGAGCTTCAAGAAAGGGTGCTCGGTTAGTAACAGTATACGGTGCAGAGTCGTGAGACTTGCGGAGGTTACGGCTACCTAATAGCTCAAGAAGATGGATGGATGATTTAAGCCACCCAGAGTTTGGCTTATAGTTGCTGTCGGGATCTTCTACCAGATCCTACCGGAAGACGTTGGATTGAGACGGGAGTTTAGAAATGACTCCGTACAAGGGTTTAAGAGTTGGAGACCGATAAGCAAATATTGCAGGTCAACTTATTAGAGTCAGAAGTCTCCGACTATTGGATAAAAGGAGCGAGATCGGAGTCCTAGGCTTTGAGCTACTCTCCGATTATGGAAGACCAACCGCAGATCATCAGGATATTCTCGAGGATATCAGCAAAATCAGAACAAAGACTTCGAAGGGATGTGTGCGTGCAGTGCAGATCACGAAGACACGCGAAGTCAGATTATCCGTTGGAGCAGTTCAGCTGTTGCTATTGTTGAGCAACCAGTACAGTGGAGGAGGTGTACCTTGAAGATTCAGTTGAAGACTATCGATGGTGTTCCGGGAGGAAGATGCATCGTCTCGACGGCAGAGATCAGCACAGAAGATGTGAGTTATCTTATCAGCATCAACCTACTACCTCAGGCGTGGTTGGAGTTCCTTGATACTCCCCTTCAGCAGAGATCAGCACAGAAGCAGCGTCAACAGAAGACATCTTAGAAGATTCAGACGACAACAACAGTTACCTCCAGATGTGATTTGCCTTGTACAGAGGAGAGAGTATACGACGATGGTCGTATTTATTCAGTATTCTACAGTTGCAGCTCGTAGGATTAAGTGATGAGATCAGATGATCTAGAAAAAAATCCCCGCGACATTCGTCGCAGAAATGTGACTGCTTTGTCGCGAACTGTTGGATCTGATCTTGTTCTCTTCGGAGAAAGGCGGAGACCTGCGGGGAGCCTTTTTGGATCGGATCAACAGATATTTGATCGTTCAGGGTATTACTCTAGTTTTACCCTCTGGATTAATATATTGAGAGATACTTGAAGTTGGTAGGTATCTGTGTCTAGAACATTATTAGTTTGGATTAGAAGGGTCCTTTACATCGACTTGTGGGTCGATGGTACCTCTACCGTCAGGTGAGATGAGGAAGTTAAGGGATGCCCTTAGACTTTGATAGACATATCTTTACTGTAGACATATCCTTACGGATGGTCAAGTTGTTGAGATTATAGTATGATTATGTCTCTCAGATGTGCGTATAATCCAAGAGCATTCAGATGTAGTTTCGGATGAACTCCAAGGCTTGCCGTTGCATAGGCAAGTGGAGTAGGCGATCGAAATGATTGCGGAAATAGTTTCGGTATCGAAGATCCTATACCGGGTGATAATTTAACTGGTATAAGTGTTACTAAACACTATGGAAATTGGAAGAACGTAAGTTGCGATTATAGGAGATGTTGGAGGGGATATTTATCTATCCCAGTATTCCTCATTGAGAAGATCCGGAACTCTTTGTTGAAAGAGAGATGGACCTTTGAAAGTATGCATCGATTATCGATGATGGAAATACAGTAGTTGTCATGATAAATATCCTTGTTGTGGATAGATGATCTATTTAAATCAGCCAAAGACACCTGTGTACACTCTAAGGTTGGTTTACGACTGGAGTACTGACATGGTAATGACATGATGTCATACGATTATCATTGTCGATGTGATGATTAATATATATCATCAGCTTAGAGTAAAGGGAATGCAGGTGTGTAGATACGCCAATTTCATACTTGGTATGAATTGTATGAGTTTTGATTAAGTTGTTAGATTAATTAACGATTTAGTCGCCACTGGATTTGAGAATCGTGTATCCTGAACACGATTGGATCCTTTTGTAGTTATTGGAGTTGCATAGCCTGGCCACTGTTGATTGTGGTAGTTGGAGTTGCGCACTCGACCACCGTAGGTGGTGGTGGTTTGTAGATAGTACTGTAGATGTGGATAGAATGTCTTAGCATTACTATACCACGGACTTGTTTGACAAAGATGATGTTGTAAATTATTTAGTCGGAAGCTGGTGAAACCAGTTTACAGGACCTAGATGGCGGTTAACTTTTACACAAGTATTGGTTAATCCTTCCGGAGTGGATCAAAAGGAGGTTGTACGCAGATGCATCGTTTCAGGGAAGTGAGAGCATATACCATTGGATTTTGTTATGGGAATGCTGAGAGATTATCTAGAATTTGGAAAAGACTTGATGCGATTTAGAATAATCGGTGAACGATTAGCTAAGTCTGCTCATTTTTCCGATCCGTAAGATGAGACGTTTATACTGGTGGGAACGGTATGAAGAGATATACCGCAGATTCTGTTGCTGGATATTTACTATATCAACAGGTGATGGTTGAACATCAAAAATCCGATGGATTGCTCCCGGAAAATTCCGATTTCGGAATGGAAGTGGGAGCGTATCACTATGGATTTCATTACGGGATTGTCTAGAACCCGTAAAGGACATGATGTGATTTGGGTGATCATGGATCGACTAACCAAATCAGCTCACTTCCTTCCTATTCGTGGGTCGTACTCGTTGGATCATCCGGCAGAGTTGTATTGCCGAAAGATTATCAGATCGTGTGGGGTACTTTTGTGCGTTATATCTGATAGAGATCCGCATTTTACCTTGCGATTTTGACAGAGTCTGCATCAGACTATGGGCGCAGAGTTTTGGTTTAGTGCAACATTTCATCCGTAGACGGATGGACAGTTTGAGCATATGATTTCAGAGGCAGCTAGGAGGACCACATTCATTCAGTGGAATCTTCCTATAACAACAGAAGAGTTATGCAGACCGGAGGAGAAAGCCTTTAGAAATTTCAGTTGGAGAATAGGTATTTCTGCGTATTTCACCTTCGAAAGGAGTGAAACGATCTTGGGTTGCAAGGAGCAACAGTAGTGGAACAAAACCATCTGACTCATAAAGGTTGGATGATAACATCATATTGATGAGGAGGCTACTTGGGAGCTGGTAGACACTATCGGAGCTCGATAGTCTCGTCTGTTCACTTGAGGAAGGTATGTGGTCATTTCGGAAACTTGCTTGAAGTAATTTGCATGTTAGTACGAAATTTGGGGACCAAATTTTTATAAGTGGGGGAGAATGTAAAATACCGAAAAAAAATAATAATAATAAAATATCTCGTGTTAAATTAAGAAATTATCATATGAAATTTTTCAGAATTTTTAGGAATTTTTCTGAAATTAATTGGAGTTCATATGATCGATATGCATGTGTGAGATTGTTGTGGTGTGTTAGCCATACCGGTATGCATGTGTGAGATTGTTGTATTGTTGTGGTATGTTTCCGCTGTGTCTTGTGTAGTTTTGTTTTCATACATATATATTGTTATTATTGTAGGCCTACGGGCCTTGTATTAACCCGAGATGTTGCCACGTACAGGGGAGGTGTCGTCCGTTTGATTTTCGACTCGGTATGCTCTCAGGGCGTGACAATAAATCTATAAAGATTTAGATTCAAAATGAGTAATATCATATCATTATAAAAATATGTGAATTTCATCGGACCTAATAAGTAATATCAAAGTTAATAGTCTAAGTTAAACTATGAGCCTTGAATGAAAGAAGTGGGGTTCTCATGTCTGTATCAAGAGAATCATACGTCAGATAGAAAGTTCAGTTGGATCAGAAAGATCAGACAACTAGTATAAATACCTGATGGGTTAAAAATCAAATATCAAAAAGAGAAATCTTTCGAGGACGGATGAGATTGATAAGAGATTTGATGTGGTCCTCCGTTTGAGATGAGGATTATTGAAATTATTAAGAGTATAATCAAAATCTCACATTAGTAAGACATGAAAAAGATCATGGACTTATAAGATAAAAAATACATATATTTATTGGTATAAGATCTTTCGGATAAAATCCAAAATAAATTTATAAAAATTTAAATTTAAAATGGACAATATTATATTATTAAGAAGATATGTGAATTTCATCGAATTCAACACAATCAACTAAGAACAATTAGGCATCACAAAGTAAGAGATAACACCTAAAAGGTCGTGGCGCATAGTGACAAGAGCCTCCTTAATAAAGCAACCACCTTATAGTAAGGTTGTCTACTTTCATTAAGTAAGCACACCGATATTATTCCAAAAGTCTATATTGGTTACCTGATAATAGACCTCATGCATGAATGTCAATATTGAGATAAGAAAGTTAATAAACCTTAGGACATTAACATTTATTGTGACGAAATCGAAATCCTAGAATTACTTTTTCAAATCAGCTTCTCTTAGACCTCTCGTGCATTCTTAATTTATTCTCTAACAACTTTTATGATTTTGATTTCTTCATATAGTTTCCTTTGTGATTACACTAACCTTTGGGATCAATATTTTTATTATTTGATAATAGTCATGCACTTGCGATTTTTACCCATCAATCAACGATGCATCACCATGGTTACACTTACATACTCGATCAATCTCAATGGTGGACTGCATGATTTCTTTAGCAAGCATCGAGGCTTTCGACAAGGTGATCCTTTGTCCCCTTTGCTTTTTGGCTTATCGTTTGAAGTGTTTTCAAGATCCTTAAAGGAGTTAGCGAAGCACCCCAGATTTTCATTTCCTCCCAGTGCACAGATAGCATAATCACACATTTGGAGTATGTGGATGATTACTTTTGTTTGCAAGAGGAGATGTGTCTATTATTGATGTAAAAGATGATTTGTTCGTCCTCAATGTCCTCGTCAATCGATCTCACAACTAACATGAAAAGAGATAAATCACGAGGAGTATATTGCCCAACTCAGGACTAGCACGGTAGGAATACAGGTGCCCCGAAAAACTTATAATCCTTGAGAATTAACCCTTGCTCATTGGTGTAACTCTGTTGTTATGCTAACTACAATGTCCTTCTATGCCAAGATGTACCTATTATTGAGCTAACGACAATTTACCAAACACAACTCTTAAAGTTCGGAATTGTCCAAAAAGCGTAGCATGGTTTCAGATTTACCAAATCGCGTATCTAATTCCCCTCCCGTCAAACAGACCTGCAATTTAATGATGAGAGAGAATTTTCATGCATCCGAGTCACTACTGGAAATTCCGAACCATCTAAACGTGGTGCTGGGAATTCAAATCTCAGCACCACCTTTTTTTTTATCTGATTTCTAATTTATATCGGTCTGATTTCTAAAATATTACTGTGAATACCTAATAAAACCTTGAATATCAGAAATTTTGGTCACGAATACACAGAGGTACACTACTCAAACTCAATGGACTTGGATTGGATCGAAAAAGAGGTGAATAAGACCATCAATGGGTTTTGACCGAAACCCATTGATGGACTTAGAGGAGTCTAAATTTTGAAATCTTGACATAGACTGAAAGATCTTACAACATGAATTTTTGATATGTCGAGAAAACTTAGTTTTAATCCTCCTATCTCTCAATTTTAACTTGTGTCGAAAAAAAATGGTACTGGAAGTTGAGAATCTGGTGGAAGATAGTGGTAGTGGTGTTGGAATTCGCAATTCCAGCACCAGTGGTAATCTTGGATTGGAATTTCGGCATGCGGTGTGTCGGGATCCTCTGCATCATCACTGTGGTCTTTGAATTCCAATCCCGACTACCGCGATGGTCTTGAAATTTCAATTCGGCACACCGCGGTGAATCTTTGGAATTGTAATTCTAGCACAGCGGTGGTGTTCTGATCGGCACCACCAGCGTAGTGTTTGGAATTCAATCGGCACCAAATTAATAAAGGTAATTTTATCAGATTATTTTATGATAAATTAAAAATATCAGATTATTTCCAGCACCACTCTGCTAATCTTTGTATTTCTTTCCGCCGTAAAGGTAATGAGTAGGAATTGCAAGGGGTTTAAATTTTATCAGATTATTTTATGATAAATTAAAAATATATAGCTTCTTTGATATTTAATTTTTTATAAAAATTATAGAACACTTTTTTTTATTAGAATCATAAAAAAACTTTTGAAAAATACGATAAAAAAATATGATTCGATATGGATATTAAATAGTCTATTAATGTAGAAATCGAATTTGCTCCTTGTAGAAATTCGCATAAAAACATAAATATTTATTATATATAAATATTTATTTTTGATCTATATTATGTTGAACATTAATATTATAGCCTAACGCTGTAACTATACAACAATTTTAATTTATTTTTGCTTTAATTATATTTAAATAATTCAGCAGCAGTTGGCATAGACATAAAAAATAAAGAATAATCACGACTATTTCAATTAAAAAATGTTTTTTTGAGAAATAAAAATTGTCCTCTAATTATTTTTTTATTATTTTTGTAAAGTTTATATGATTATGGCTTTTAGCTCCATAGGGAGCTATTTTTTTTTATTTAAAATTTCAACTTAATTAATTTTGAGGATGATTATTTTATTCATAGGTTTTTAATGAGATATTAAATAATTTATTGATAATTCCAGCACCACTGTGGTGCTGGAATTGGAATTTCCAGCACCACTGTGGTGGGGTGATTCAGACTACGCGGTGGTGAATGTAACATCAACGTGGTCTTTGGAATTCAAAATTCCAACACCACTGTGGTGTTGGAATTGAAATTTTCAAGACCAGCGGTGTGGATTGAATTCCAAGATTACAGCGGGTGCCGAATCGCTTCAAAGACCACTACCACTATCTTCCACTAGTTTCTCAACTTTCAATACCATTTTTTTTCGACACGAGTTAAAATTGGGAGATATGAGGATTAAAACTAAGTTTCCTCGACATATCAAAAATTCATGTTGTAAGATCTTTCAGTTTATGTCAAGATTTTGAAATTTGGACTCCTCTAAGTCCATCAATGGGTTTCGGTCAAAACCCATTGATGGTCTTATTAACCTCTTTTTCGATCCAATCCAAATTCATTGAGTTTGAGTAGTGTCCCTTTGTGTATTCGTGGCCAAAATTTCTGATATTCAAGGTTTTATTAGATATTCACAGTAATATTTTAGAAATCAGACCGATATAAATTAGAAATCAGATAAAAAAAAGGTGGTGCTGGGATTTGAATTCCCAGCACCACGTTTAGATGGTTCGGAATTTCCAGCAGTGGCTCGGATGCATGAAAATTCTCTCTCATCATTAAATTGCAGGTCTGTTTGGCGAGAGGGGTAAAAGGGGAATTAGGTACGCGATTTGGTAAATCTGAAACCATGCTACGCTTTTTAGACATTTCCGAACTTTAGGAGTTGTGTTTGGTAAATTGCCGTTGAGCTAATTGTCAACTGCTTAAGGGACTCTGAGAACATTGCAAGCTTACAAGCTTACCCGCTCAAATCCAACATTTAGGCTACGTTTGGTACGGGGTAATCAGGCTTGTAATGTAATCGGATTACATTACAAGATGATTTACTTTGTTTGTTAACATTTAAAAGATGTAATGTAATGTAATCGCATTACAAAATAAGAGCCAAGATTCGTAATCTCGATTACAAAGGAAAAGCGATGTAATCCGATTACATTACGGACTCAATATTTGTCTTTACAAATATGTCATTCTTTTATTTTTTCTAATTGCTTCTCGAGGCCGGCCGTGACCGACAGCCGGCCGCGGACCGGCCGGCCAAACGATCGCGGCCGTGACCGGCGATCGCTGACGACCGGCGACCCGGCACCGTGACCGGCGCCGACACGGCCAATACGATGATCACCCGGCCGATCGGCCGGCAGCCGGCGCGGCCGGCCGTGGCCGGATGGCCGGTCGGCCAGCCGGCCGGATGACCGATCATGACGGCGGTGGCACCAGCCGTGATGCCAGCCGTGGCTAGCCAGACCGTGGCCGGAGACCGTGGCCGGCCGGCGATAATCATTGCCGTGACGGCCGTGGCCGTGGCGACGGCCGTGACCGAGCAACGGCGCCGACGGCCGGCCGACGACCACCGGTGCCCTTCGGCGATCGGCGACAACCTTATAAGGCTATTTTTGTCATTTTATAATAATATGAATTACATTCCTTATAACAAATATGAATATCAAACAAACGAATGTAATCACTTTTGTAATCAAAGATTACACACCAATCGTTAACCAAACACAGTAATGCAATACACATTACATTACATTACATTACAAACTTGATTACATTATAAGGTTGATTACATTACTCCGTACCAAACGTAGCCTTATTGTATGAGAATTGACTCACAAACTAAGGAAACGCTACTACAAATTACAAGTTTCACCAAAGAACTTTCCTGTTCCAATATCTAGGCATTCCCCTAGCGATGGAGACGTTATGCAACAACAATTATAATGGTCTGATCAATGCGGTGGTGTGGAAATTAACTACTTAGCTAAAGCACACCTTATCATACGCAGATGAGCTTAAACTAGTGAAGATGATACTACAAATTGTGAAATATTTTGGCTTTTAATCTTTGATCCTCATTTCGAGGGGTGTCATTGATAAATTTTATGACATATAATTACTCACTCATTAAGTGATGCTTTGTCATTTCCATAAATCTATTTTTCAAAAAAAAATTGATTATACCTAAAACAACAATTTCAAAATCATTAATAAGTTTCTCATCACCCATCAACGTAAGGTGTTTTTTGATTGATTATTACTCTCAATAGTAAATTAAGATATTATAACTATATATTGAGTTATTTATATAAGAGTATAGATAAATTAATGAAGAAAATGATAAAATTATTACTACCTGATGATTAAAAATTATGAATTCGAATATCAAAAAAATATTTTACAAAATAAAATAAAAATATACTTAATAGACTTTTCTTTAAAATTTTGTATTGATAGAAGTTTCGCATATCTATTTTTCTCTAATCTACAGCTCCTTTCAATGTGGCATTCTTCTACACTACATTTAAAGATCTCGATTCTAACTTTCAATCATCTCTCAAATTATTGCAAAAGTGATATGTTCATCTCAAACTTTTCTATTAGTCGACTTTATAGCTATTATAAAAAAATAAATCATAATGAATTTTATCATACCAACTCTGATGCAAAAAATTGGAATTCGTCAACCTAGCAGCTCCTACCAATTTGTTATCGGACCATCGTAAGGAAGATAAATCACGATAGACCTTTAGCCCTTGAGACTAGTAAGTAGTAACTAGCACATTGAGGGACAACACCCAGTTGCGAGGATTATGCGTGTCCTCTGATGCAACGTCTAAATCACTACAGTCATTTAGATCCTTATCATATCAAATACTAAGACGACGGAAGGACAAATGTCCCAAAGAATTTATAATTCTTGAGAATCAATCCTAATTATTTCATTATTATAAATATATCATCACTCGTCTTTGTCTGTGGAGGCTCTTATCATCTCTCAAAGTAAACATAGAAAATTTATTTTCGTCACTTTTATCACAAACATAAAAATAGTCACAACATCGACCTTTATTTTTATTATATATGATTAAACATACTTCATTTTTAAAAAATATTTAAAAAAAACATGGCAATGTTATTATAATGATTTTAGTAAAAATTACTTTAGTACAAAGGAATTGGAACAGTTTTGGGTAAAGCTCTCCGACGTTGAATAAATTTGTCCAAAGTTACTCCGAGCAATTTTGATAAAATTATTTAATTAATATTTGATCAAGTTTATCAAATTAAAATACTTTTAATTAGTGTTAAAAATAGGGTTGACAATAATTACTTAATAAGTCTATGTAAGTTGGACCAACTCTAAACAACCCTACTATAACAACACCATCACACGCAAAAAAAAAAAAAAAATCCAAGATATAAGCGTTACTTTGATATTTCATATATATATAGATGCACGTGTCAGTGAAAGTATTTTCATTGTAATTATATATATATATATATAATTCTAATCGGTTGCGCACTGGGTCACTGTACATCTGTGCACGTACAGTGACCATGAACAATAATTTCACTGTGCGTGCACAGGCACACATTGACCCGGCGTTATATATATATATATATCCAGAGCATTCGTTATTGTACGTTTGTACACGGCAAATGGGAAATACACAATAGTCATGCCGCGACGTCTGCTCGAACTCGTCGGCGGAAGGCCGGATTCCGGTTGGAATCCGGTGACAATTCGATTGGAATCCGACGGCGAACTCTGGTGCAGATCGGATCACGATCGTTTCTTGCTGTGATCCAGCTAGAATCCGACCACGATCATACCAGGACTAGAATCTAATCGGATTCCTGTCGAATCGCGGTCGAAAATGATCGTGATTGTTGCCGTCAACTCCGCGACCACTGGTGGTCGCAATCGCGATCGTTTCTGGCCGCGATTCAGCCAGCTAAAGTTCGACCGAACTCCGATGTCTGTCGGATTGCAACGAGACTCTGGTGCGTGTCTGTCAGATCGCGGTCAGAATCCTATCAACCACCGACGAATTCGAGCTGTGGGCGAGTGAAATCGTGGTGGAGGAAGCATTGTGCATTGCGATCAGTCGGACGATGGAGAAATCATCGTGCACGAGTCACACAGCAGACGACATTCAGAATATTAAACTTATATATATATATATATATATATCAACAAAGAGAAAATAAACAATGAGAGGAATTAAATATTGTAACAGTTTTATTTGACAAATTTTAATCAAATTTAATTTTTTTAATTAATACTCGAGCAAGCTACCAATTTTAAAATAATTTTGACTATAATTATTTAATAATTTTGAAATAATAATAATAATTTTAATCAAAACTATACAACTACATTGAAACCAAGGTAAATTTTATAATATAAATACCTTTTAATATTTTCTTTAAAAAATTAAAAACTTTTCTTGTGATAATAAAGAAAAAAAATAATTTTTTTTAATTAGCATTTGATATTCAACCCTGTTGAGATAATCAATTCGATCTTATAAAAAAATTTTATTGATCATCTGAATAAATTAAAAAATATTCATAATAAACAATTCAATAATTAGCATCGGAGAATTTATTATCTCACTAATTTTTTTTTTAGTATATATCATAGCTAAAAATCAAACTAAGAATACTTATAATATTATATGGATACTTCGTCGCTCCAAAGATTTTCTTTTTATTTAATCATAAAAAAAGTATATATATATTTTAAATTTATTAACAAAATAGTACTTCTGATCTCTATTTTTGTTTTCCAAATTATTTTTATCCAGTATTGTAATAACAATTATGATTATAAATAGTATAACAGGGACATTACAGCTCAGGTCAACATTAATAATATCATATTATAACAATTATAAATCATAATTGTTAAAAACATAAATACTTCACCTATCGTCAATATTATTTAGTATTATATTATAATAATTACGAGAATATAATTGCTGTGTGACATCTATAAAATCATAGTCGGTAATTTATCAAAGGGCACACCTCAAGTTTGGAATTGTTCAAACACAGTCTCATAATTTCATATTTATCAAAGGACACACCTCATTCTCTTTTTACCTCTCCCATCAAACGTGAATTTAATGCTCAAATATTGCATGCATTAGAGCCACAATTAGAAATTCTGAACCATTCAAACGTAGTGTTAGGAATTCGAATCTCATAATCACTATGTTCCTGGGAATATATATAATTCTCAACACTACCTTTTTTTCGGCATGATTTTTGATTTATATCTGTCTAATTTCTAAAATATGACTGTGAATACCTAATAAAACCTTAAATATCAGAAATTTTGAGTACGAATACACAGAGGGGCACTTCCCAAACCCAATAGACTTGGATTGGATCGAAGAAAAGGTGAATAGAGTCATCAATGAATTTTGACCGAATCCCATTGATGGACCTAGAGGAGTCTAAATTTCGAAATATTGACATGGATTGAAAGATCATTATTGATGTATCGAGGAAAATTGGTTATGATCCTCCTACCTTCTAGTTTTGGTCGCGTGCCACGTATAAATTCAAGTTGGGAGAGAAAAAAGGTGATGTTGGGAATTATATTTCCATGAACACAGTGGTCCTAGAGTTTAAATTCCAGGAACACAGTGGTTTTGTGATTTAAATTTCCAGCAATATGTCCAATTTTAAACTGACCGAGAAAAAAATGGTTTTGGAAATTATATTCTTAGGAACACCGTGATCCTGAGATTTAAAATCCCAACACCATATGATATTAAGTTGGTCGAGAAAAAAAATAGTGCTGAGAATTATATTTCCAGGAACACAGTGGTCCTGAAATTTAAATTCCCAGTACCACGTACAATTTCAAGCTAGTCGAGGCAAAAAGTGATGCTGAAAATTATATTACCAGAAACATAGTGGTGCTGAGATTTAAATTCCCAGCACCATGTATAATATTAAGCTGGCCAAAAAAAAGGTGATGCTGAAAATTATATTACCAACTTGATATTGTACGTGGTACTGGGAATTTAAATCTCAATATCACTATGTTCCTAGTAATATAATTCTCAACACCATATTTTTTCTCATCCAGCTTAAATTTGTACGTGGCACGCAGTCAAAACTAGGAGGTAGGAGGATCATAACCAAATTTTCTCGACACATCAACAATTCATGCTGTAAGATCTTTCAGTCCATGTCAAGATTTCAGAATTTGGACTCCTTTAGGTCCATCAATAGATTTCGGTCAAAATCCATTGATGACCCTATTCACCTCTTTTTCGATCCAATCCAAGTCCATTGGGTTTGGGAAGTACCCCTTTGTGTATTCATCCAAAATTTCTGATATTCAAGGTTTTATTAGGTATCCACAGTCATATTTTAGAAATCAAGCCGATATAAATCAGAAATCAACCCCCAAAAAGGTGGTGTTGGAAATTATATTTACAGGAACACAATGGTCCTGGGATTTGAATTCTTAGCACCACGTTTGGATGATTCGAATTTTTCAGTTATGGCTCGGATGCATACAATATCTGAGCATCAAATTCACGTTTGATGGGAGGAGTAAAAAGGGAATGAGATACGCTCTTTGATAAATATAAAACCATGAGACTATGTTTGGACAATTCCAAATTTGAAGTGCATCATTTGGTAAATTACCGAATCATAGTCATTAAAGTATATAATTTTAATAACTATTAAATCATATCTACTAAACAGTTATAAAAGTTACAAAATCATAGTTTCTATAATTATATAGTTGTAATTTCGTAACTGTTTAGACAACATTAAAAAATAAAGATGTTTTTTTTTTAAAATAAAAATATACTTTAACACTGTTTTGATAATAAATAAATAAATAAATAAGCGTCTTTTTATAATAAAAAAACGCTTTTCCATCATCTGGTCGGTGCACCAACTTATTTGGTCCAACGACAACAATTTTTTTTTTAAACAAAAAATAAATACTTTTTTGTTTTCATCTAACAACATAAATCAATGCATCGATGCAATTATTTTAATATCAATTAATTCCCCGCTTCCTATTTATCGCGTACAAAATCTGCGACAAATATTCGATCTCGAGCGAATCCAACGTAGATTCCATGGGCAGCCATAGATTTAGTATCCCGGATTGGCTCGACAAGCTCAAACACATCGCCCACGGCGCGAGGAAGAAGACGGCCTCCTCGCCGGCGGTGGCCACCGAACAGTCGCCTTCCCTGGGCCGCAAGCTCGCCGGCGAGGAGCCACCGAGGAAGGCCGAAAGGGCAGCATTCGCCTCCCCCGTCGACGTCGGGTGCGGACGCAGGGCTCTCCGGAAGTGCAAGGCCTCTCCGGTGCGGCTGAGCAAGAAGGCGGCGGTGGGCCGACGAGGCAGGGCGATGCGGAGGCAGGGGAAGGGGGTGCTGGCGGGGAGCTCGGCGGTGGTGAAGGCGTCGGCGGACCCGCAGAGGGATTTCCGGGAGTCCATGGTCGAGATGATCGTGGAGAACGGCATAAGCGGGTACGGTGACTTGGCGGAGCTCCTCGCCGCCTACCTGTTGCTCAACTCCGGCGAGTTCCACGGTCTCATCGTCAAGGTGTTCGAGCAAATTCTCATCGATCTCAAATTTATTTTTTCCCAAAAACAAAAATTAGAAATTCGAGAAAATTCCAATTTACCCTGAAACTTTAACTACCTTTACGAAATGCTCCTCGTAATTTTATTATTGTCGTTTTACTCCCACTTATTTTTTCACAAAGTGTTAGTTATAGTAGAACTTGTGAACGTGTTATCGAAGATAAAACACGAGGGTCCCCCTCGGATGGCTAGAGCAGTACGGATATATTTCAAGAAAGACAGAGATTGAAATTCGATGAAGGTCTAAAATCCTCCCTGGGCTCAAAACGATCCTCCATTATTTTGGCAAACAGATCAAGAGACATAGTCCTTCCGTGATTTACCTCTCTTTTTCATCATCACTGAGGAACCGACGGTGGGGACAAACATAATCACCTTTATGCTCCAAGGAAGATAAAACACCAGGAGTAAAATATCATATTCAATTACTATATTAGAAAGGAGAATGATGGTAAATTTACTTTGAAGGTTTAAATTTTGAGAATAAAGTTTGCTAAAATTGTGGTATAAAATTTTGACAACACCCTAATCACTTAAAAACAATCCAAACTCTTACCAAGGTGGAGTCCCGAGAAAAAATCTATTATACACAGTTTTTATCAGTATTTCAATTCAAATCTGTGATTTCTAAATTACACAGTAATACATTTATCGTTGTATTAAATCTCTCCTTCAAATCTCTCCTTCAGTATCAATAATTGAAAGTAAAATAACAATATTTTTTAAACTCCAATTTCACCCCAAAAACAAAAGTATTAAGAGCCAAGCAATCAATCACAGAAAACAACATTTATTTTTGATCCAGTGTTTCAAACTTACAATCCAAGAATACATCAATGAAGCAATGTCAATCCAAATTTATAAATGCACAAAACAATACACAAGTTCTTGAGAAGCAACCATCCTCCAGATTATCATTTCCCAGATTGCAAAAAGAAGGGAAAAGAAAAAGAAAAAAAAATCCATTCGATCCAACATTCCCTTTTAATTCTTCTCCAGGATCACATAAACATGTAAATTAAGGCCTGGGGCACACTTGAAGGCCATTCAAACCCACACGAAATCACGACCAACCAATACGCATTCCTTTCCTGCTTGTTGATATGAACACAGCTGCAGGCCATCTTTGAGCATCTTAAGAGGAAGAAGCATCAGTTTTCTTCTTCTGAACATTCCGGTGCAAGAACGATGTTGTCTAGGAGAAAAAACAGAAACAGAGATTGTATAACAAAACAAGGAAAAGGACCGCCAGCAACTGATCAGTTAAAGAGATTGTTTTTGTTTCATGATCAGGTCCATGAGACAAAAGTAGAGGAGAGCACATGTATTCGAGTGAGAATGAGGTAAATGAATCATCTGCTGGTTGGTAAAGTGCTTCGGCTGAGGCACTCTTTAGCTCGCCATTGCACCATTCCTGCCGCGCACCAGAAAGCCAAAATTCAATAAGAAATAGTTCGAGGTTCCCTAATGAGAAATTATATTGCTTATCGAAGAATTACCTTGAGTGTTTTGCCAATTGTAACTAGAATGTCCCCTGGTCGCAGCATGGTAATTATAGAGCCTTCTGGATAACGGATGCAAAATTCATGATGATCCCCACAAATGTGGAGATTCAAAGCATCAGAATACAGTGATCTGGCATCGATGGAATCCATTGTGGTATTTCTGCTGTCAGGGGAATCTTGCTTCCTCAGATGAAGGGTTGACTGAACCTTGCCGAGTCTTTTGGTGGGTGTTTGATTAGTCACATATTTAGAAAGAATTTTGACAATGCACTCTGCTACAGTATCCAGCCTTGAAGCAACAGACTCCATTTTGTCCCTGAAAAGAAAAATATAACTACAACGTAAAAAAATAAAATAAAATAAAATAAAATTTTGAATTCACTTCAAGGAGGAATTAGATTGCTGGTATTTCTTTTCTCAGTGATATTTCTTTTCCTTATTTGTTCCGAGGTTTTTTTTCTTCTTTGTGAAATAAACTGATTCCCAAGGGACAAGCAAAGAAAGCAGGACCAAGTTCTACCCTACTTCCAAAGAAATGTTAGGACCAATTTGCTATTGGAAACTGAGAGCAGTGAATCATATTCTTTGAAGCTTGAACCATTACAACTTTGTTTATTCCATTTTTATGTCAACTAGGGAAAGTGAAATGATTCAAATGAATTGAACTCATCAATGGGAATGTGCAGACAGAAAATTTACATGTTGACTCTAAATAGAAAAAAGGGTAGGGTGGAGACATGTTTCAAGTAATAATTTATCATTAGTTGGCTTACAAATTATGTTCTGGCAAGTTCTTGGGACAATATGGAAATCTCCATCTCATACATGATTGTATTTTCTTGCTGAACACAAGACACAGTAAGTGATGTCTGGAGTGAACGCTGTAAAACATGCCATATGGTTGTTTGAAAGTTGAGCAAAAAACAGGACTTCACTCACAAACTTAGTATAGAATGAGGACAATTCAAAATTGCTACAACAAAGAGCCAGGTTTAAAACCATTGCAGATGCAATGAAATATCATACTTAGCAAGAAACAACAATCAAGAAAGATTGAGACTAAATACTGCAGGAGAGAAGCCACAAGCACTAAATCTGTTCAAATATCCAATTTAAAGAGCTACCTGGCATGCTTGGATATGCCTATAATGCTGATGACTAGAATTGGACAACAGAAGTTATTGGAGTGTCTGATTCTCCAGCAATAACTTGTCATTTGAAGAGTATTAATAGAGCTATTGTTTTGAAACTAAAGGCGAGGTATATATAGAACATGATCTCAATTGTTCGATGCACATCGAATAGTCCTTGTATCATTATAGGATGCTTCTTCTAGTACTGAATACTAGTTTCAAAACATACACACCGTACGACACAAGCTTACCCAAATCCTTCAGTCATTTAACTCAAGTTTAGCACTGACCAATAGGAACTTTGGAAATCAAATTTGCGGCCACAAACAAAAAATGATGAGTTGATTTCAAAAGTGACGAGATTTTTTATGATATAAAGGCACAGAACACAATATCGAATAAAGAATAGCATGAAGAAGTAATCGATCAAAGAAAATTTGTGAAATTCGTGTTGAAACTCATATTAAAGAAGGCCTTTGGGTTCGTTATTAGTCAATCGAACGACGGGGCAAACATTTCTATGTTGACAATCGCAAAAAGGAAGAAAAAGGTAGCATTTTGAGATAAGGAGGGAGGCAAAAGTTTCTTTGATCGGAACATACCTAAGGGAAGAATACGATTCAGGCCAGGTCCGCTGGAGAAACCGCTCCGTCTCCCGGCTCCGCAACCGATACCAAACGAACTCCTGAACGACTCCATCCCTCCGTGCGAACCACCGCTTCTCAATGTCCAAATTTGACCTCTCCCCCTCCGGCTTCATGATCCCCTTGCCCACCTCAATCGCGGCTCTGACTTCCTCCGCCAATGCCTTGCCTCCGCCGACCACGCGCATCGCCCCGACCTCCGCGGCCCCGGAAAGCACACAGCGCGCCGCGGACTCATCGCCAGACACCATCGAACACAGATCGACCTCCCGGGGAACCTTGATCACCGGCTTCATGGGGAAGAAGGACTGCGGGAGCGAAAGATCGGGAACGCGGAGCGAGCCATCGAGGTACTCGGAAAACACGCGATCGTCGACGGCAGCCGATCGTCGGCCCTTTCCGGTGGCGATCGGGGAGGGAGGCAGCGCGCGGAATCGCTGGCTGCGCACGCGAGGAATCGCTGAGGTCGTGGTCGTCGCCGTCGCCATCGCGAGCTCCAAAGGGAGCGAGAGGCGACCAAATTCGAAATGCTCCATTATAATGCATCAAATTGCAGCATTCTGATTTTGTGATGGACGGCGGAGATGGATTTGACCTCAATGCTTCAAAATATAACACAAAATTATTGCTAACAATAAATGCAAATGAAAGGCAATTAAAATAATTAATATTTTTAATTTAAGGGAAAAATATCTAATTATCAAACTAATAAAATTGGAAGAAAATTTGTATATGTAACTATTGATATAAACATGCAAGGAAGAGAAAAATACTTAATAATATTATTTTTAACAAATATAAAAAAAGTATTTTTATCAAACGTGAAAAATGTCTTCAATCTTTAGAATTTTATTTATTTTTTAAATGAAAATATCAATGTTAATCAATGAGACTAAAATCTACTATCTACTATATACTAAAGAAAAATTATTGATGCTGCTAATAAAGTGAGTGTTGAGATGGAATAATTTAACTTACATAATATTATTCGTTAAAGTCTCTTCCCGCAAAGGTTGAAATCTGTCAACCTAAACCTAATGTTTTCATCGGTCTATTCTACGATTATTGTGATGAAAATAAATTACGAAGAGTCTTATGAACTTTGACCGTGATGGACAAAATATGTAAGGATCATCTGAATTTAGAAAAAAGTTTAGAACTTTTTCGAAATCGACTCTTATCTCATCCGTAAATTTCATCGTATTTTAACCATCATATCATCTTCGATGTTTAAGTCATCGAGAGCATCAAATAAAATAAGACATTAAAAATAGATTGATCGATTAGTTGAGTTTTACTATGATATTTATAAGTATAAAAGGGGGAAAAAAAAAAAACATTGTAAATGTCGTTTCGCTATTACACTCGATCTACTAAGTTAGTCAAATGTTTGAGAAAATAATAATTATTTAATCGCTTCTATTGTTTTATTTTTATTGGTATCAGAATATCTGAATCTTCGATCCAATTAATCATTGAGAGTGATCGGCCCTGTCCTATGGACTTTTAGGACGCCTCGTCAATAATTGAACCGGATAAGATCGGAGCACAAGTGACCTCCATCGACCACCAAGAATAAATCAGGGAAATATTCACAGTTTTTTCACGATTCAGTTCGGACTCCACAGTCACGGTATCCTTGAACAACGGTCCAACGTCAAAGTCGTACTCTACTACTCCGTCCACCGAACAAACTCTTAGGTTATAGGGCCGCTCGAATAGATTTTTCTTAAATTCGTCGTCGAACGATATCGTAGTAGAGAATCGAACTGTATTTTCTTATGAGATGTCTCTCTATTTTTACTGTTGCACCGTATCCCTGGAGTGCTTTCATTGTTATACCTAGCCTAGCTAGAGAGATGTCCCTCGATCGCCACTCACTGTGCATCACCCGTTGTCAATCGTCGGCCATTGCTCGTCGATTGTCGATCGTCGCCCTCGCCTATCATTACCTTTGTTGCCGTTCGGTGTCATCGACGGTCGCTAGTTGCCATCGTCGATACCGATATCAATACCACCATCCTTCAAAGTAAACATAATCTTAGAGTTGAACCAAAGATAATATAATAAAATATTAAACTAAATTATACACTAAAATCTCCAAATAAATAAATTTTTATTATATTACTTATAAGATTGAACCAAACAATATAAGTTATATTTTATTTTTCATAATCTTAATTATGTAATTGATAATCACATAATCAAAATTATACACGATAACTCAAACCAAATGCATCCTAAAACATCCTAAATTTTTTTAAATCTTTTGTTCACCAGCACACAAAAAAAATTCATCTATTACAAAGTGCACACATGTATAAAAGTGTCTATTAGAGGTCATCTACTTGCACAGTAATTGTTTAATCATTTTCATTATTATACTCAATCTAGAGATATCTCTGCAAACTGTAAAGTTGGGAATCTGTCCAACTAGCAGTTCCTTGCCATCTGTCCCAGGGCTGCGGTGAGAGAGAGGATAAATCACGGAGGGAGGACAGGGTCGTTTGACACGGTGACAAGATAGAGAGGAGGTCATCTGAAGCCAGGGAGGATTTTAGACCCCTCTCCGGAATCGACCCCTACCCATTCTATAAGCAATCCCCTGTCTTACCATCGTGTCATCCCCATGGGAATAATCTAGAGAGATCTCAATCAGATCTCTTTCCGTTGTTATTAGAGATATTCCCACTTGACCTAGCCTAAGAGGTTGATTCTTAGAGGTGTCAAAGTGTTGACTTGGCCCAAGAGGTAGTTCTTCCTAATTAAGTGGCATTCAAACATGAGCTAAGGCTTTGAACATATGAATGATATACTCACTCATAATATAATCACATAGTAAACATATTTTAACCACGTAAATTCAGATGATCATCTTTTGTCCTAGTCAATCGCATCGAAGTCAAAGATCTCCCACGATTTACCTCCCTTATAATGGTCGTGGAACAGACTGGTGGGAACTGTTAGGTTGACGGATTCTATCCTTTTGTGAATATTGATGATATCATCAATTCAATTGCTTATATATGTTGCACACCATTTCTAAGATACAAGATCTTCTCGTATTGAAGCTTCATTTGATGCTCTTTTTTTTTTTTTTTCAACTTTGACCACAAAATATCGATGATGACATTTGGTTAAGACAAAGGTGATGCAATGCTAAACTTTAAGAGATCCTAAAAATTTTAAAATCTTTTGTTCACAAGAACAAAAAAAAACTCATCTATTATAAATTCACTATGCACACATGTATAAAAGAGGTTAAGGTCATTTACTCTTATGATATCTCAAAAAAAGTATTGAGAATACAGAGAATAAAATTAAAATTTTACATTGATAAGATATGAAAAGATCATGTGCTTATAAGATAAAAAATATCTTTATTGATATGAGACTTTTTGGGTAAAGCTCAAAAATAAAAAACTATGAAGACTTAGGTCTAAAGTGGATAATATCATGTAATTATGGAGATGTGTAAATCTTATATACACTAACAATTGGTATTAGAGTCACGATCATAGTTTGTAGGATCGTGATACTATGCAGGATCGATTTGGGGTCAGGATCGGATCGATCCGGATTGGATCATAGAATCGTAAGATCCTATCAAAAACTCTTAAATTAATAATTTTACATTTACACAAGAACAATTATGACCATCAAATAGCTACCCCTAAAATTGAAGGGAGTCAATAAAATAAAAAATTATAATAAAATGAAAAAAATATACATAACAAAATTGCATGAAAAATAAATTATCATAATCAAATTACACACTCCAACTTAAAAATATCTAAAACACACACCAGAATATTTTAAATAACTCTACAACTGATTAGTCGTCTAATTATCCATCTATTTCTTTCTCTCTTTACAAAAATGAATATGAACGAGAAAACATATAATCATATTAATTTACTTTCCACCGAAATAAAATTATCAAAAAATAATTTATTATTTTCATATCATAATTATAAATTATATTCTCATTTGTTTCTTTTCCTTTAACTTCATTTTTCTATGAATTAAATTTCTAAAAATCACGATCCAACTTAGATGTTTCATGTTTTCAATCCAAGACAAACTCACCACCTTCCTTTCTCATTCCTTTTCCCTTGTATCTTCTAAACTTCATCAGCGGTCTTAAATCAGTTCGCCTATATGTTTCTCGCTATTCCGTTTACTTTGTCCTTTTTTCACTTATTTTTCTTCATTATTATCTTCTTAAAAGTTGTTTGATTGTTTCGACTTGAAATCGAAGGATTAGGGTGTCGTGGTCAATTTATTTTTGGACATTGATTTGTCTTTGTGTGTGTAGATTGAAATATTCAGAAAGGGATAACCCGGACTCTCTGAAGGATAGTACATGATTTTGAACGATCCTACTTGTACGATCCTACCGATCATATACGATTCTATATGATTCTATACTAATTTCTGAATGATCCTGTACGATCCCACTAATTTCTGAACGATTCTATACGATCCTACCGATCCCACGACAAAATCGATCCTATGCGATCTGGGAGCGTTTTGGGATTTCAGATCGTAGGATCGTGCGATCCTATGATCCAGGATCGCGATTTTGCAAACCATGGTCATGGTTCATGTCAAGTCATGAATCTCGAACGAAGAAAGTAGAGCTCCCATGTCTGAATCAAAAGAATCAGACATCAAACAAGAAATCTAGTTGGATCAAAAAGACCGAATAATTGACAGAAAGTCCTAACAAAAAGTGGAGAAGAACTTCGCATCGCAAATTCCTCCTCCTTTATATTAATAAAAATTTCGAGAGGGGACTATAAATTATTTGTCAAAATAGGGTGAACATGCACTATAATAGTAAAAATGAAGTAAAACCCTAATTTTAGCCTCTAACCCTTGTCTTCTAAGTCGAGGACTATTATTTTGCAAAGTGCATCTCAAGATTTCATAAATATCAAAATATCTATGATTTTTTTTTCATTTTGTTATCAAAGTAACCACATGTTTAAATTATCAACTAAATGAAAATCTTAGTGATACATTTTATGTCGATGCAATTGACCTCTAATTTTGATTGACCAAGCTCGAATTAAGTTCAAATTGAGTTTTAATATTTGAGTAATATGTGATGATGATTAAACGATATCTCTAGGAGAGATTATTGATTAAAGGTGTTCAAGCTCAATGTAAAAGAGAAAATTATTGGAGAGAGAGATTATTAGTATGATCGACCTTGAATCAGATTGACTAAGACCTTTAAGAGTTTAGAAGTTGTTTGGTTGAGTAAGAAGTCAACTAGGTCAAAGTTGACTAGATACTTGATAAATTGACAAACTCCAAATGAGTCCAGGTTGATCAAATATTTGACACAAAAAGTGAAGCTCAAATAGTTCAATGAGGATCAAATATTTACAAATGGTGAAATCTCGGCAGGTTAAAGTTTATTAAATTCTTGACGTGAGAAGTGAAATCTAAACGGGTCATGGAGAAACAAATGATTAGCAATGATAAAGTCCTCACAGATAAAGGTTGATTGGATATTTAGTACGAGAAGCAAAGTTTAAATATGTCAAATTTAGCAAGGGTAATGTCCTGATAGATCAAAATTGACTAAATATTAAACGAATAAAGTCTTAACAAGTCAAGATTAATCGAATATTAAGTGAGTGAAGTCTTAACAGATTAATGATGATCATATGCTAAGCAGAAGAAATCATAGTAGGTTATGGTCAATCGAATATTAAAAAAAGTGAGATTTCAATTAATAAAGATTGAGATAGGAGTATTAGCCAACTATTATGAAATAGCAATAGACTAATGAACCATAAACCCCTAGGTCGAAGGTTTGAGGGGATTTATAGGGATTTTGAGCATGATCAATCGACTACTGGGGTTAACAGTCGATTGATGTTATTGTTCTAGCAAATAAAGAGTTTAGAACTCAATTGTCCAACTCGATTAATCTCATCAATCGACTGACTGAGAAGATAAGTGAAATGATAGCACTGTAGCAACATACAAAAGATTTGACATTCAATCATTGTTTGGGCATTAGTCGACTAATAGAAATGACCGATCAACATATGTTGGTCAAATCTTATCTGAAAGAGTCATTTTGCAAATACAAACGTTCGAATCTACAGTGGAATAATCAACTAATAGATTCTATTAGCCAACTGTTAGGTGGAAATTGGCCATAATCTACATCTTATAAAAGAGGATTTCGACAATATTTGAAGAGATCAATACTTGAGGTTTTTAGAAGGGAGTGTTGTGCATTTAAGAACCTCAGGAGGCATTTCAAAAAGCAATCAACGGTAAACAAAGCAAAGATCTCTTATGTAAAGAGTTTACTTACATTGTATTCATTTTCACCTTTTTCTTTGTATTTGGTTTATATTACTTTTCGTAAGTGATTTCTTTACCTCTCGAAGGTATTTAAAAAGGAGAATGTATAGTAGACTATCGCTAGAACACTAAACTGTAGTGTAATAACTGAGGATTTCAAACCATGTAAAATCAATTTGTGTATATGTTTGTGCTTGTATTTGTTTTTATGTTTTGTTTCCACCATGTATATTATTAACCTTTGTAAACGAGCACATGATCAATAAAAGACGAATTAAGAATAGTTATTCACCTCCCCTCTAGTGATACATGTAGGCAGTTTCTTAACTGCTGCAACGTGCACACATTGCCATTGGCAACGTGTGCATGCACTGTACTTTGTGCAATTCTGCAGTAGCAGAACACCCCTTTAAAAAGGGGTGTGCGTCCAAGTTGTGTGAGGGAGTGATGTGCTAGAGAGAGGTGTGAGTGCAAGTGCTAGAGAAGAAGAGAGCGTGAGGATCACCGGCAGGTTGTCGGAATCTACATGTGATCTATGGATTGTTGCGGAAGCTCTGCCAGAGAGAACGGAGAGATCTTGAGAACACAAAGGCACAGACAGATCTTAGTTCTTGGATCAAAGGAGACTTTTCATACGTAATTGTCTTCCAGATGGTAAGCAAACAATTGAGAGATCGTCATCCCTACAAATTTAGAAGCGCGAAGATTTTGACGAATCACTGTAAGTTCCAGATTTATAGTTTTATTTACAGTTACATTAAAATTCATGTAATAGATGCAATAATTCCAACATTGATATCATAGCAAACATTGATTTGCATATGTTCATAATAATTTAGATTGGAAATTTCACAGTTCATCGTGAAAATGATGAACGGTGAAAATTGTTGAGTTGAACCCGACTGGGAAATGCAGTTACACGAGCATTTTCTGTGCTTGGGACAAGGAATGTGAAGTGCTAGGCGATTTCCCAATAGTCGAGCGACAATTTCTAAGTGGGAAACAACCGTCGCTTGGGTCACTTGATGAGAATAAATTATGCGCACAATGCACGAGCACTGGGTGCTCGACACCGCGTTAGGCGCACAATGCCCAAGCATGTTATGCTTGGGCGTGCAGTGGTCAAGCATTGGATTCTCAACACCACGACAAAGTGCAACTCCCTAGTGCGAGGGTGCTTTGGCACACGGTGCTTGAGCACTGGGTGCTCGAACTGTAGCAAGTACAAAGCACCCGAGCAAACAATGCTCAACACCGTAAGTCGAGCGATGAATCTTTCGGGTTGTATGCTTAGGAGTACTTAGTAGCTAGATAAAAGTCCTCGACACTAGCTCGATAGTGAAATGCACAATGCTCGGTTGGACCTCATAGTGGTCGACTTGCACACTTGGTGCTCAGCCAGATCTAACAGTGGTTGGCTTGCACACTTGGTGCTCGGTCGAACCTAATAGTGGTCGACTTGTACACTTGGTGCTCGGTCAGACCTAACAGTGGTCGGCTTGCACACTTGGTGCTCGCCTGGACCTAGTGGTGGTCGACTAGCACATGAGGTGCTCTGCCACACCATATGGTGGTCGACATTGGTTGACCTACCATAGTTGACTATGGTCAACTTAACTCATAACTTAATTGTCGAGTAGTTGTTTGGAACAACTAGGACTTGACATAAACGACTTAATAATAGGCTTAGTCAACTAGGGTTGGTGACTAGGGATGATGAGAAGACAGAATATCATACATAGGTGCTCGAGTGCTTGGGGTGCTCAGAGCAAATCAGATGGTGTTCGGGTTCTCACAAATTCATAGCCAATTTGTGTCTTCATGGTCCTAGTCGATTGGACTTAGATGTCAGTCGATTGGTAAAAGTGTCAGTTGTGTTGGAGGATCGTGGCCCGGCTAGAAGGGGGGATGAATAGCCCAATTCGTAGATAGAGATCGTTCGCTTCTTAATCATCTACAAATACTATTAATGCAGCAGAAATATAATGCTAAACAAGACAATTAAGACACAACAGATAAGCAAAGAGAAAACAAACGCTAATGAGATTGTGTAACGTAGTTCATGACCATTACCACTAATCCACAGATGATTCGTTCAGGGGAATCACCCCTCAACCAACTTCACTAGTCTCTCCTAGTGGAGGTAAAACTTCTTTACAAGAATCACTTCCTTTTACAATAAGATTGAAATAAATACAAGAAGAGGAGTAGAAAAGTGTTGGGCACTTGGGAGTATGTTTAGGAGTTAAGCATTAGCCTCCCAAGAGCACCTAAGGTCTTTTCTTATAGGGAAGAGGTCATTCTTTCTGTTGGACAGTGAGCAGTCGACTGCTGCTATAGTCGTTGCTTCACAACGGCTTCATCCACATTGGCGTCCAACCAACGACTCCCTAATCAGTCGACTACATTCGACTTATAGAGACATCAGTCAAGTGATCTAGGCTATCAGTCGACTTTCAAACCTTCTGTGCCCACGACCACCTTCAGTAGTTGACTGTCATCCCTTCTCAGTCGACTGATGGTGCAACAGTCGACTGCCAAATCCTAGGAGTCGATTGTTGGGCCAGAAAGCCATCAGTTGAACACCAATCAAGTGTCATCGACTCTGAGCAGTCGACTGGTGTCGAGTAAAACCTCAAACAAACCATTTGTTTGAGCATCCGACTTAACCAAACGTCGAGTAAACCTCAAACCTAAGTTTGAGCATCCGACTCTTGATTTAGCCATTCGACCAAGTTCACCTATCAGCTACCGTTACAATTGCTTAATCTCTCATCTCCTTTGGAGTTCCTCACCGAAGCTCTCTTCGTCCGACCACGCCCCTCGGATGCACCAAGTGCACGGCTTCGCAATGTCATCCTTCACATCTCACCCTGAAGTTTGCTTCCTTTGGCTTCACTCCAATGCTCATCGTCCAATGGTCCCTTGAATGCACCAAGCGCATGACTTCCACAATGTCATCCTTCACCGACTCAAGGACCCGAGCCATGAGATGGTGAACCCATCAATGCTAACATCAAGCTAACCATGTGCGATTTACTAAGTCCTGCACAACTTAAACACACATATTAAATCCATAACAATCCTAACTTAAACCCTTTTTCACACACATCAAAACCACATCATACTTGGGTTGATTGCCCTGACAATCTCTCCCTTTTTAATGTGTGACAATCCGTTTAAGTTAGGTAAAATATAAACTAAATACATAAGACAAGAAAGCATGTAAAACAATATGAGTATCAAAACACTCTCCCTTAATACATGCAACTCCCCCTTAACACATGCTAATTTTTTCCCTTAACATGATTAACTTAAACTCTACACTTCTCCCCCTTTAACACCATCAAAAACATTACACACATGTTATATAATGAGGTATCAAAGTCTAATGGAAGAAAAATACCAAAACATGCCTGAAAAACCCAGAAATCAGGCTGTTGTGCTCGTGCATAGTCCCATCAGTCGATTGGTTCAGACTACCAGTCGACTGACAACTGAATTCCAGCCCTTTCTGATTTCCAAACCTAAGTTCAGAAATGCACTAAAAATTCCAAAAAATTTGAAAAATCATGAAATTTGGGGAACACAATTCTCATAAGTCCCTTTATCAATGAAAAATAATTTTTTTATGAAAATTCATTTAAATTTTGAAAATAAGGCAAAATCTCAAAAGTTTCAAAATTGTCTAAAGATGTATCAACATGAAAGCTAGTTTTGCCTTATAAACTTTTCAAAGCATGAGCTCTTAGTTTTCAAAATATGAAATAATTTTAAATCATTTAAAATATCTAACTATGATCTATGGGTAATATATCCATTGATTAAATATTTACTTTTCCCATAGTTGGTCTATGATTACTCTATCATGATACCTATAAAGACTCATCAAAAATGTCATAAGCATAAGTAAGTCATTGTATCATTCTAACATCTCACCCATTGTTATGTTCTCAATCAAGTTAGTCTTATGGTGACTTATGAGATGTGCCTAAAGGTATTTATATTTAATCAAAATTTCATTCAATTCTACCCAAGGTTAAGTATCATCCTAAAACCCATCATGATAAAAAATCAAGGATTATCCATAATTGCATATCATGATCATAAACCACATATTATCCATCATGCTTATAAGTCAACCAAAGAATATGATATGAAATAAATTCCCTTATGGTTGACTATCCTAGGTTTCTCTAACCTCTAAGGATGGACCTGGGAATCCAATATAAATTCTTTTCAATGGGGTTCACCAAGTACTCCTTAGGGATCCATTTCCTAGCTACCATTGTTGTTTTAAATTGACCCCTAGCTATTAAACAATAATAGACTTTCTTATTTTTGGATCCTTTGTAACCTAAGTCTTTCTTGTTAAAACTAGCTCTTTGGCTCCCAATGATCATATTTAGAGTGTTGGAGCCGATTGTAAATTTCTCTAGGGCCTTAGTTAAATGATCTACCTTTTCCTTTAAGGTCTTATTCTCTTCTACACATGCATCATCAGTACTAGAGGAAATAACATTATCATCATGTGAGCATGCATTTGCTAGCTTTTCTTCTAGAGTCTTAATTTGATCAAGCATGCATTTGTTTTTCTTTTTCGCCCTAAATAAATCTCTAGTAAGACTTGAAATCATGGAAACAATTTCTTGAGTGGGAAGATTTCTTACCATACTTACCATATCTTCTTCTTTCGATTCCGATGAAGATGATGATGCTCCCCCTACACTTGAGCTCTCCTCCTCACTTGTGCTTTCTTCTTGCTCGGATAAGGTGGAGACTACATCATTCATTCCCATTAATGCAAAATGGGAGACGATCTCTTCTTCTTCCAATGATAATGGATCGTCCCATGTCACTTTTAGGTTTCGGGGCTTTGATTTATTTTTCTTCTCCTTTGACTTTCTTTCTTCTTTCTTCTTCCCTTCTTTCTTTTTGTCATTCTTCTTTCTTTCTTTCTTTCTTGCTCTTGTTTAATTGGGGGCACTCATCCCTCATATGTCCCTCTTCTTAGCAATTGTAGCATATCATCTTCCTTCTTGGCCTTCTCCTATCATGAGACTTGTTAAATTTAAAACTCTTAAGAGCACGACTCACCTTTCTTACCATGTAGGTCTCCTCATTGCTATCCATTGAAGAGGATGATTCATCTTCCGATGAGGATGGTGAGGACATCTTCTTCTTTCCTTTGTTTGCTACTAGTGTCACTCCCCTTGGTTCTTCTACTATACCTTCAAATCTAGTTTCGTGAATTTCCATAGTAGAGAAAAATTATTTTAGAGTACTTACTTCTAGATTCTTTGATATGTAGAAGGAGTCCACCATTGAGCTCCATTTTGATGACCGGGGGAAGACATCTATGACTTTCATCATCATGTCCCGGTTGGAGAGCTTCTCACATACACTTGATAAACCATTTATTATCTTTTTAAATCTAGAGCGTAGTGATAATACCTTTTCCCCCGTATCTAATTTAATATTGCTTAACTGAGAGTGGAGGAGATCCCTTCTTGCAAGCTTGGTTTCGGAGGTGCCTTCATGAAGCTCAATCAACCTCTCCCATATCTCCTTATCACTAGCACACTCTCCAATTCTATTTATTTCTTGTTGAGAGAGCACGTTGTATAGATGGTGCTTGGACTTTGAATTTGCCAAGTGCTCCTCTCTTTGCTTCTTTGTCCATCTCAATTTTTCTATCGGCTTCCCTTTTCATCCCTAGGTATATCAAAATTAGTTTCCATAATAACCATAATATCAAAATCGGTTTCAAAGAATATCTCCATTCTCTTCTTCCATCAAGAGAAATCGCCTTCGAACTTGGGTGGATGAATGTTGGAGTCGGCCATTGTCGTTGATTGCTGCGGCGATGAGTCCAGCGATAATCTCCTCGCTCTGATACCACTTGTTGGAGGATCGTGGCCCGGTTAGAAGGGGGGATGAATAACCCAATTCATAGATAGAGATCGTTCACTTCTTAATCGTCTACAAATACTATTAGCGCAGCGAAAATATAATGCTAGACAAGATAATTAAGACACAACAAGATAAGCAAAGAGAAAACAAACGCTAACAAGATTGTGTAACGTGGTTCATGACCCTTGCTGCTAATCCACGGACGATTCATTCAGGTGAATCACCCCTCAACCAACTTCACTAGTCTCTCCTGGTGGAGGTAAACCTTCTTTACAAGAATCACTCTCTCTTACAATAAGATTGAAATGAACATAAGAAGAGGAGTAGAAAACGTGTTGGGCACTTGAGAGTATGTTTAGGAGTTAAGCATTAGCCTCCCAAGAGCACTCAAGACCTCTTTTTATAGGGAAGAGGTCATTCTTCCTATTGGACAGCGAGCAGTCGACTGCTGCTATAGTCGTTGCTTCACAATGACTTCATCCACGTTGATGTCCAGCCAACGGTTCCCTAATCAGTCGACTAATAATGCCTGTCATTCGACTGATAGAGCCATCAGTCGAGTGATCCAAGCGATCAGTTGACTTTCAAACCTTCTGTGCCCACGACCACCTTCAGCAGTCGACTGTCGTCCCTTGTCAATCGACTGATGGTGCGGCAGTCATCGACTGCCAAATCCTAGGAGTCGACTACTGGGCCATAAAGCTATCAATCGAACACCAGTTGAGCACCAGTCGAGTGCCATCGACTCGGAGCAGTCGATTGGTGTCGGGTAAAACCTCAAACAAACCATTTGTTTGAGCATCCGACTTAACCAAACATCGAATAAACCTTAAACCTAAATTTGAGCATCCGACTCTTGACTTAGCCATTCGGCCAAATTCACCTATGAGCTATCATTACAATCGCTCAATCTCTCATCTCCCTTGAAGTTCCTCACTGAAGCTCTCTTTGTCCGGCCACGTCCCTTGAATACACCAAGCATACGACTTCGCAATGTCATCCTTCGCGTCTCGCCCTAAAGTCTGCTTCCTTTTGCTCGACTCCAATGCTCTTCATCCAGTGGTCCCTCTGATGCACCAAGCGCACGACTTTTGCAATGCCATCCTTCACCGACTCAAGGACCCGATGTAAGATACGGCAGAAAAAAAATCATGGTTAGGACTTTAAATTAAAAACCTATCCTAGGTTTTAATGGATATGGGTTAATGGGAGCTAGGTAGTTAGGCTTATAGGATTAAAATCTGACCCATTTAGTAAAACTCGACCCGTTACCATTTAAGCCGAGCCGTTTCTTTCCAAATGTTGGTCGTCCAACTTTTACTCTCGCCGAAATCTTTTTCTCCTGAGTGTTTTCGCAGCCGCTCTTCTTTTATTTCCCAGCCACATTCGTTACCGTCCCCGACCCCTCCGTCTCTCCTCGCAATCTTTCCTTCCCATGTGATATCTCCGATCTCCCCCATCCCAGCTTGCCGGCTTCTCTGCAAGCGACAGTCAGCGTCAACAACAGCCCACGGACTAGTCGAAACGGCAAACAGGTACGACGGCTCTGTCTCTGCCTTCTCTTCTTCTCCGAGACCTACGACCGGTGAACCTCTTCTTCCTCTCGTCTCTTCTTCTTTTCTGCAAGCGGTAGCGAGAGGATCAACCTCAATGATCTCCACAGACTAGCCAATGGCGAGTGTGCGGTTGGAGGCTAGCACCGGTGGTCATCGGAGCTAGGTAAGGGGTGATTCCTTACCTTGGATGAGACCTACACCTGCTGTGGTTGTCCTTCGTTAAATTGGATTTGTGATTTTGAGCAGTAGGTTGATCGGTGAACGGGGCTGCCAGTTTTAGGGGATTTGCTACCGGTGAAGACTCTAATTGTTGGTAAGCATGATTCCCTTCCTTTTTGTTCTATCAGTCTAGTTCAATTTGTTGTATTGATGTGGTAATATTGATTTATGATTATCTCGATGGGGCAGCTTTGATTTTTGGGTATCGTTCAATGTTTCCCTTGATTTATCTAGTTAACTTTGGAAATGGAATATGGAAGGATGAAGCTGTGAATGGGTCTATGGGTGTCAACGTGGCTATTCATAGGCTGTAGTGTAGGTGTAAGTGATTTGGCTGTGAATTGAGTTGTAATGGCAGTGAGATAAAGTGGTGGCATAAGGGTTGTTTTGTTTATTCATTGCAAAGCCTTGGGGTTCCGTGGTTAGCTGATACGGTAACTAGGGGATAGGGTGATGTATGGTGTGATTAGGAATCAGTGATGCAGTGCTCTTGGTTGTGAAGGAACTGTAATGACTTTGAATGGTTGGTACTAGGATTAGCTCGGTTGGGGCTAAGTGAAAAAGAGTTGGTTGGAATGAGGTGTGTCAATTAGAGTGGTTAGATCCCTAATTTGGTGTAATTATGGGTGGTTATGCATCGTTCAAGGCGAGCAATTAGGGCTTGGTTGAGGTTAGTTAGGTCCTGAAATTAGTGTAAAATGTCGGTTGTCGATCGAGTTGTGTGATGCTCTGATCTCGGCTACAAAATGGGAGTTATAACACGTATTCGATAAGGGATATGGATATGGGGAATACATAGTAGTTAATTCGTATTTTGTTGTATGCTTGCACTAAATTGTAATTGATGATATTTGTAGGACGTGGATACGAGACAGGTCTGCGGATGTGAGGACTCTATTATTACGAGCACTACAACAAGTGGGTAATTTCCTACCCTGGTTAGGTAGTTGTAGTTGCATTCAGATTTAGACATAGATATGATCATATTATATGTTCATATTATCTTGACCCTGCTCTTATTTATCCTTATGCTTGATACTTGTCGTTGACTATATATGCTCAAATGTTGATATCACATTTTCCTTTATTATGATTGAGGAGTTACAGATGTGATGTAAGTAGATCTATAAATATTTAGTAAGGTGTAGAGGTTGGAGTACGGATGATGACCTGATTTGTAAATTGGGAAAAAGGTCATCCGTGGGTAGGTAATGCCCTAAATATAGGATTTATTCTAATAACCATATGTTGCATACTTATTACCAACCATGTGTTGTGTAAATAGTCAGGTGAGTTGTGAATAGTATGTCGCCACAGACCGGTGGTCCTAGCTTGTTATGATCAATTAAGTACGACTATCTACAGAATAGAGAGTGTATTGATCAAATGCGTATGACTCTCTGTTGAACAGAGAGTCTGTGGTAGATGTCTGTATGTGTGACAGTACATTCATGTCATTTGCATGCATACGGACGACATAGTCTCCCTTGGAGTTGAGAGAGTCGTCAGTCATCTTGCCTCCCAGGTTACTTCCAGAAGAGTAACTGGTGTGAGGACAGAACATTTGTTGTGCCACACTCTACCACTATAGACGGTGGTAGTTGGAGTTGTGTGCAGTTGTCCTGGGTGTGTGACACTCGATCACTCATGAGTAGTATTAGTCGGAGTGGCCAGCAGCAGGGACCCTTGTTGTGTAGCGAGCTCTTTACGTTCATATGCTTCTTGTTCATACTGCCCACTCGGCCACTCTAGAGCAGTGGTTGGTGTTGAGTTGGGATAGTTGTCATGTCGTGCCACCTAGGCCACACTGGGGTCGTGGCCATATATATATATATATATATATATATATGGATGATTGTGATTAGTATGAATATAGATGCAGTATATATATATATGCTTATTGTGATATTGCATTTGATTGTACTATGCTTGCTGTATTTGGTTGTACATCATCTTCATACATGCTACTCGCATTTGTTATATGGTTATGTCAGATACTTGTATACTTGTGCTCAGGTTGGATAGGTGTAGCGTAGCGGACTTTCAGATATGTATGCATTTTACATTGTTCATTTGGTTAGAAGGTATATGTATGTATATGATTATCATGCTGGTGTTCACCTGTCGTACTTATAGATTATACTGTTGAATTACATGTGATATTTGATATATATACATGTTCTCCCTTATTACCTACTGAGTTTTACTCACCACCACGAACCACAGGTTTTTCACGCCTGTAAGTAGCTTATTGTCGACCGTGATGGACTTGGAGCATCGCTGGCTGTCATCGTCTCATCTCGTCTCCGAGGGCCCCAACATGGATTCATGTTTTCTTTTGATTTCGGATGTTCCTTATTTCGATCCAGATTTATGTGTTGGACTTGTTATGTGATGTACACACTTGTGGATTCGAGTTTTGTCGATGTTTTCTTTAAGTCGTGATGTCAGTCATATCGGTATGCACTGTGTGTAGTTTATGATGTAGTTGTATTATGTTTCCGCTGTGTTTGATATATATATATATATATATATATATATATATATATATATATATATATATATATATATATGCTTACTATGTTGTGGTTGTGGGTCTACGGGCCTTGTATTAACACGATATGTTGTCACGTACAGGGAAGATGTCGTCCGTTTTCTTTTCGGCACAGCATACTCTCGGGGCATGACACCCGATCCATGAGATGGTGAACCCACCAATGCTAACATCAAGCTAACCATGTGCGATTTACTAAATTCTGTACAACTTAAACACACATATCAAATCCATAACAATCATAACTTAAATCCTTTGTCACACACATCAAAACCACATCATACTTGGGTTGATTGCCCTAACAAGTTGATTGGTCTAAGTGGAATAGTCGACTGTTCTTCAGTAAATCAAGGAAATTTATTTTTTATTGATTTATTATGTTGGTTCTATGCCTGTATAAATTCGATTAAGCTGGTATATATACTGGTTTATCAGTTTTATACTAACTTAATTAATTTTAATTTTTTCAGATGACATGGATGATTACTACCATGACTCATCGCGATGTGATATGAAATCAAGTGAGAGAAGCTATCTAGGGGATAGAGTACGACCCAGCTTACGGAGTTGGTGGACACATGGGGAGGTTTGGACAAACTCTTTTGGCGCCTAGAGATGTAGGATTTTTCGATTTTGGACAACTACAGGATTTGAGCTTTGGTTCGTTCATTGCTCGAAATCCTGTGTGATGTCGCGCATCAGATATGGGGGCGCTATGAGGGGTGCATTTCCTATACTTAATTGTGCACAAAGTTGCTTCACTAAGCAGATTGTGAAGAGGATCCAGAAGAAGACCCTAAAAAGGTTTTTCCTATGGGATATTTTCGTGTGGGTTCTTTATAGGATTCTATGTCCTAGCATCACCTTGAGAGTGTCCCAACAAAAGATGTCCTAGTTCATCCTAGACAGAAAGGACTTTTTTGGATTATTGTTGTGCTAGGGTTTCTCCTAGTGGGAGTAGTAATTGCTTATCTAGTTTATTAGGAGTTGTTTAGGTTATGAGTAGGAAGAATATTATATGTAACATTTTTAGTAAAGTCTTGTTATTTGTTAACAATGTACAACATGTTTATTTTAATGATTTGTTCATTTTATCTTGTTTACTCTACATGATGCATGAAATTTATTGCAATATACTCCTTGATTAGTTCATTATGAGTATAAATGATCAGTTCATTTAATATTAAATATCATGATTATATAATGATTAAGTTCATTAAATGGGATGTATGTAATAGAGTAAATCAATGTAAGTTAGATTGACATATACAAATGATGAGTGTGAACATAGTTGTCACTTGATTTTGTAAACCAAATCAGATTTATATTGAATCAATTTATAGATTACATACATAAAGACATACACTGAATCACTAAATAATTTGTTTATTTATGATAGATTATGACAACGAAGAACATCATAGCTAAATTGAATAAGAGTAAAAAACTTAATGATGAAAACTACAAAATCTGACACCTCAAGATTCAATATGTTTTTGAGGAACAAAAAGTTTTAGAGGTTGTGCATCAGGTTATGATAGAACCTGTTGAGGGTCCTAATGCACAGCACAGACGAGACCTTGATACCTATAAAGCATGGAAAAAGAAGGATTCTACTGCTAAAGGTATATTGATAAATTCAATAGTAGATGACCTAGTTTTTGAGTATGAGATATATCCTTCGGCTCATGCAGTTTGGGTAGACCTTAGGGATAGATACAGTGGAATGAGTCTAAGCAAGCTTTTGCAGCTGACAATCAAGTTCGGCAGCTACAAGAAGTGCCCAAATGTTTCAACATTTTAACATCTCAGGGAGATGTCGAATATTGTTCGGGAGCTTAAAACTGTTGGTCATGAGCCGACAGATGAACAACAAGTTCAGGCAGTTATTCATTCCATTCTAGATTCTTGGAAAACCATGAAGCATACCTTAACTCACAGTTAAAGTATTAAAACTTTCACTAACATCTCACATCATATTGAACTAGAGGCGAAGAGAGTAGAATCCGTAAGGATTTCTGGGCAAACCTATTTGGTTGTCAGTTATGCTGGATCATCTGATCCAAGAAAAAGAAATAGTTCAAGAATGGAAAGGGAAAGAAGAAGGAAGCTACTGCTGCTGGGGAATGCCAAATCAAGAAGAAGGGCAAGAAGACATGGAAGAAATCTAAAAGCAATGTGTCTTACTTTAACTGTAGCAAAAAGGGCCGCTATGCTCGACAATGTACTGAGCCGAAAAAGGTAACTTCAAGTCTATCTTCTGAGCATTTTATTGCTAATTCTACATTATTGGCTAATTCTTATCGTTTGTGGATTACATATTCGGGAGCAACCAACCATGTAGCTCGGGAGCGGGTTATATTTGTGGAGTATCACAGGGTATCAACTAGCAACAAATGGATCTATGTAGGAAATAATGCAAGAGTTGAAGTCAAAAGAGGTAGCAATTTGCTTGCAAACTTAACCTTCATGGTGGTAGCACTTTGTTTCTACATGATATCCTGTATGCTCCTGAAATTCGACGGAATCTTATTTTCGTCATGTGTCTTCTTGATTAAGGATACTATATTAATTTTTAAAGTCGGTGTGTAAAACTTAAGATTGACTCTGTGTTAATCGAATATGGTTTTTAACGAATAGTTTTATGGTTCTTGATGTGGAACCAAATGTCAATTGTGTAATTGATAGTTATTTTTCAAACATTGCTCTTACTAGTGATGCAAATATAACTGATGAGGTTTGGCATGCTAGATTAGGACATATAGGACAAGATCGCATGAATAGGTTTGCTAAAGAGGGCTTTTTGGGCTCTCGTGCTAAGATTAGCTTATCTATATGTGAGCATTGTTTTATTGAAAATGCAAGTAGAAAACCATTCGATAAGGCTATTAGGGTTGAGTCACTATTTCAATTAATTCATTGGGATATTTGTGGTCCAATGAATGTGAAGGTTAGACATGAAGCTTCCTATTTCATTACATTTATTAATGATTTCTCTCATTTTGGTCATGTGTATTTGATTCCTCTGTGAGCGCTAGAAGGGGGGATGAATTGCGCGTTCATTGTTGCTTGACAGAATTTGATCGTGCTTGTCTACAATCGTTATTAGCACAGCGGAATATAGAATAAAGCAATAACGAAATACAACAAACATGTTAGGGCAATCAACCCATGATATGGTTTTGATGTGTGTGACAAAGGGTTTAAGTTAGGTTGTTATTATGATTTGATATGTGTGTTGGAGTCTTGCAGGACTTAGTAATTCGCACATGGAGCCTTGGCGAGTTTCACATCTCATGACTTGGTCCTTGAGTCGGTGAAGGATGGCTTTGCAGAAGCCGTGCGCTTGGAGCATCCGAGGGACCGCCGGACGAAGAGCTTGGAGTGAAGCCGGAGGAAGTAGACTTCAACGCGAGACGCGAAGGATGGCGCTGCAGAGCCGTGCGCTTGGCGCATCCGAGGGACGTGGTTGGACGAAGATAACTTCAAAGGCGAGGGACTCCAAGGGATAAAAGTGAGCAAATGTAACCCGGGAAGGGGTAGTGCTCTTAGGTGAAACTTGGTCATTTGGCTAAGTGTCAGATGAGGTTTCCCGACATCAGTCGACTGCCATGAAATGGCAGTCGACTGCTCTGAGTCGAATGGGGTTCGACTGGTATCCGACTGATGGGTTTATGCCCGGTGATGACCGCTATGGAATGATGATCCACCGCCAGAGGAAGTCTTGCGGGCACAAAACCTCTAGATCGGGCGTAGGCGACTCTGAGCCGCGATCGATTGATGGTTACATCACCGATCGCTAAGGAATCTGTTGGACTAGCGGTCGAGGATCCGACGTGTTCGGGAGGCCATTGTAGTGGCGGATCATTTGCCAAGGGCGGCCCGATCGACTGGTGGCGGCCAACGGGAAGAAATCAGCCCTCTCTATAAAAAGAGAGGGTGTTGGGCTTTGGGAGGCTAATGCTTGAACTCCTAACAACTCCCAAAGTGCCCTAAACATTTTTCCACTCTTCTACTAGTGCTAATCTTCATTATATTGTAGAAGAGTGATCCTTGTGTAAAGGAGGTTACCTCTGTTGGTGCAATTGGCCCAGGTCACGATTGACCAGGACTCGAGTTTGACTCGAGTGATGTTTTGATGTTTCGACAAAAACATATGACAATGTAATTGTCATGGGAAAGTCCAAGTCTTGAGTACTTGGCATGAAAAGTCCAAGTGAGACACTTGACACATGAAAAGTCCAAGCATGGGTCTTGACAATGTAAAAGTCCAACATGGGTTGGCAAGGGAAAGTCCAAGCATGGTCTTGGCATTTGAGAAGTCCAACATGGGTTGGCAAGGGAAAAGTCCAAGCATGGGTCTTGGCAATGTAAAAGTCCAACATGGGTTGGCAAGGGAAAGTCCAAGCATGGTCTTGGCATTTGAGAAGTCCAACATGGGTTGGCAAGGGAGAAGTCCAAGCATGGGTCTTGGCAATGTAGAAGTCCAACATGGGTTGGCAAGGGAAAGTTCAAGCTTGAGTCTTGGCATTTGAGAAGTCCAAGGGGTTTGATATTGGCGGCGTAAAGTCCAAGGGTGAAGTCTTGGCAGCATAAGTCCAATGGTTGGCGGCGTAAAGTCCAAGCGGAGTCTTGGCGGCGTAAGTCCAATGTGCCTTGGCGGTGTAGACACCGTTAGCATGACATAGCCGAGGGAAGCACCTGGAGGCTAGCGCGATGGATGAACAAGTCATGGATGACTTGGAGGGATCCGAGAGGCGTGAGGCTGATGGAGGTGGCTAGAAGGCTTAGGCCTAGGCTAAGGGTGGTCTAGCAAGTATGGGGGCACCATACTTGGGTTTAAACCTCATTTTTGAGGTTGGCAGTCGACTGACATTATGGTCGGTTCGACTAACGTGAGTCGACTTGAGTTCGACTGCCAGTTTAGAGCTGAAAATGCTCGGCGATCATTGCTCATTGCGATCGGTGTCGACGATCGTCTGTCGATAATGATCGGTAGTGTCGACAACGATCGCCAAGTCGGCGATCCGATCAATATCGAGCACGACGCTCGTAGCCGATTGGCCGGCTACGGCGTGCGATCGGCGCCAATGTTGGCAGTCGATTGACAAGAGATCCGTTGGAGTTTTTCCAGCGTGGATCGAGCCGTTGTCTCACGACAACAGTGGCATCAGTCGACTGGTGACTTATGACAGTCGACTGATGGGCGGAAATCCAGGTCGTGCGCAAGGATAAAAGGAGCTCGACGGGAGGGTTTTTGGCATCAGTTTTTAAGCGATTTCTTGGACGTTTTTGAGGCGATTTGCTACTGCAAATCAGGGTCTTCAACCACGGTTCAAGCGATCAACAAGCAAGCAATCAAAAGGCATTTGTAAAGCTTTTTCTTTACTTATATTGCATTGTATCTCATTGTATTTTCTTGTATCTACTTAGATTATTGTTGTAATCTTTTGTACGAGGTTTCTCCACCTCCGACTTGTTGTCGAGAAGGAGTATCTGTAATTAGTGAGTGTGTGTGCATCACTAGGGCTCTTTAGAGCTCGATCCGTGGAGTAGGAACCGTTCGGTTCCGAACCACGTTAAATCTTCGTGTTATTGTGTTTGTGATTGTGTTTCATTATTGTTATCATATATATATTCCGCTGTGCTAACGAAACTTGTAGACACGAACACGCGATCGAATTCCATCTACGAACGGTCAAACGCTATTCACCCCCCCTCTAGCGGCGTCAAATTTTCAACAAGTGGTATCAGAGCAAGGTTGCTCTTCAACGGATTAACAACCGGGAGCAAGACGCTAGAGGGTAAAAGATGGAAGTCCAAGATCAATTAGGTTGGGACATCAACACATCGGTGCCCTACACCCTATACGGATGAGAAGGATTCAATTCTTGGAAGGGAAGAATTGAGGATTTTATTATGATGAGAGACTTTGAGGAATGGTCCATTTTGATGGATGGATTTGAATATCCAAGAGGACCAAGAGGTGGATTCCTCAAAAAGAAGAGATGGACCGAAGAGCAAGTTCAAGCATCCGAGAAAAATGATAAGGTGATAAAATTTTTAATTGATTTAATGCCTAACAATATCTTGTGTATGTTAGGTAATTATATAGATGCTAAAGAGTTATGGAGTCAAGTGACAAAGCTCCATGAAAACTCATCATCGGTCCAAGAAGAAGAAGAAGAAGAGGAGTGCTCACCCTCTCAAGCTCAAGAAAGTTCACCATCAATTCAAGAAGATAAGGAGGGTAAAGAAGAGAGATCATCCTCACAAGGAAGTGAGGATTCGGAGGTTGATAGGGAATCAACATCTGGATCGGAAGAGGTGGAGGAAGTGGAAGAAGCATCCACCTCAAGGATTGAGGGGGAGGAGAGAACCTTCACACCGGAACATTAAGAAGAAGCTTCGACATTCGGTCAAGATGAAGAAGCCCAAAGTCCAATTCCGATCCTCATTAACCTAGGTAACTCAAGTAATTTAAGTTTAAATAAAAATCATATAATTTGCTTTGAGTGTAGGGAAACCGGGCACTATAAGAGCAAGTGCCCAAAGAAGATCAGAAAAGCTCTTCTGGCACCAAAACCTCAAAAAAGATCAAAAGATGCCGGTGCCACCACTAGAAGAAGCAAAGAGCACGTCATTTGCTTCAAGTGTCAACAATCGGGGAATTTTAGGAATTCATGCCCTAGGGGGAGCAAGAAAGTCAAAGAGGGAGCTATACATGTAGGGGGAGCCTCCAAGGAAAACCCTAAGATATATTTCAATAATGCACCTTCTAGATTTAATAGTCAAAAGCATGCTAGGAATTTTAATTCCCTTGCAATTCATAAAGAGCATGCTAGAAGTAAGGAATTTTGCTTAGGTGCTAAAAATGTTTACCTTAGGAGTAAGGAGAAATTTGGGACTAATGTCCCTAAAAATATTTTACCTAAGGAATCAATTAGGAAAATAGGAGAACATCTAGATCTAAATCCCAAATGGACTAGGCATATGCCTAGAAAGTCTCATGCCCATGGTTTAAATCAAAATTCTAAAATTGGGCAATTAGAATTAGAGAATCAAGTCTTGAGGTTGTTAAGACCCTTGGAACGGCTAGAGGGGGGGTGAATAGCGTTTTGCCCGTTCGTGGATGGAATTCGATCTCGTTCGTGTCTACAATTTCGTTAGCACAGCGGAATACAGATAATGATAACAATAACGAAATAGACAACAAGCTAACACAATGATATAACATGGTTCGGAACCGCACGGTTCCTACTCCACGGATCGAGCTCTAAAGATCCCTAGTGATGCACACACACTCACTAATGATAAACACTCCTTCTCGACACAAGTCGGAGGCGGAGAAACCCCGTACAAACGTTTACAATAATAAACGAAAGGAATACAAGCAATATACAATGTAAATACGAAATACAAGTAAAGAAAAGACTTTACAACACTTGTTTTGATTGCTTGAATGCTTGGTTGCTTGCTTGCACTTGGAGACCTTATTTGCACCAACAAATCGCCCCAATAGCCCTCAAGAACCGATACCAAAATCCTCCATCACGAGCTCCTTATAAAGCTTCAACCTGTCTTTGGAAAGGTCGATCGGATCGGTGATCGGGACCATCGATCGGTGATCCGCAGCGTGAGACAACGGTGTAATCCGCACGAAAAATCCAAGCGGCTAGGACATCGATCTGATCATGAACATCGATCGTGATGAGCCATCACTCATTGCTCGTCTCGGCGGTCGAGTGAGACTCCGATACGTGGTCGAAAATCCAAGCATCGGTGACGATCACATGATCGATCGATCATCATCCATCGATCGGCCCTAGCGGTGGCGATCGGTCAGCTAAACCACTTCCGCGGATCAAACCCTAGTTGACTTGGTCCAGTCGACTGCCACATGGCATCAGTCGACTGACACACCTCAACCATGAGGTTTTAACCCAAGTATGGTTCCCCCATACTTGCTAGACCACCCTTAGCCTAGACCTAAGCCTTCTAATCACCTCCATCAGCCTCACGCCTCTCTGATCCCTCCAAGTCATCCATGACTTGTTCATCCATCGCGCTAGCCTTCAGGTGCTTCCATCGTCTATGTCATGCTAACGGTGTCTACACCGCCAAGGCACATTGGACTTACGCCGCCAAGACTCTGCTTGGACTTTACGCCGCCAACCATTGGACTTATGCTGCCAAGACTACCGCTTGAACTTTACGCCGCCAATATCAATCCCCTTGGACTTCTAATGCCAACCCATGTTGGACTTTCCATGTCAAGACCATGCTTGGACTTTCTATGCCAAGACCATACTTGGACTTTCCCAAATGCCAAGACCATGCTTGGACTTTCCCTTGCCAACCCATGTTGGACTTTTACATTGCCAAGACCATGCTTGGACTTTCCCAAATGCCAAGACCATGCTTGGACTTTCCCTTGCTAACCCATGTTGGACTTTTACATTGCCAAGACCATGCTTGGACTTTCCTTGACAATTACATTGTCATATGTTTTTGTCGAAACATCAAAACACATCAAAACATCACTCGAGCCAAACTCGAGTCCTGGTCAATCGTGACCTGGGCCGATTGCACCAACAGAGGTCAAGGCTTGAAAAACTTGAGAAGACCCTTAAAATTATACAAAATCAATTTAAAGGGTCAAATGATCAAAAGTCTAGGTCCAAATCTCAAAGTCAACACTTAGGACCTAAGAGTCAAAAGTCAACCAAGGGCAAGCAAGGTTTGGGTCACAAACCTAAGCCTAAGGTAGCTTACCATAGTGTTCCATTTGATTATGGGACACAAACTAGGTCTAGGAAGACCAAGGTCAATAGGGAAGTCATCCCTAAGGTTGACCAAAGGTTGTGCCTAGTGGCTAGGGTTTCTAGGAAACCTAGGGTGGCCACCAAGAAGGTTGCAAGGGGAGTTACCCCTAGAGTCAACCTAGGCAAGACCCAAGTGACCAAGGCTAATATGCCTAGAAGGGTCATTAGGAAGGTATCTAGGGAGGTTATCCTTAAGGAATACCTAATTAACCCTAGGAGCTCAAATCGGTTTTGGGTTCCTAAGAGCGTGATTGATTCACACTAAGATGGGTTTAGGGTGTGTCAACCTTGATTGGATGGGTAGTTAACTCAACCATGGTAAAGGTGACACTTTAGGATATTTTCAAGGTTATGGTTACCTTGGAAATAGATTTTAATCAATATCCTAAAAGATTTTAGGATGTGCCAATGCACTTTTGAAATTAAGAAAAATCAATTAAATTGGCACAATTTAGGTTTAGAGGTTAGTGTGTCATTTTGGGTTTTTGGCACACTAGGGAGATTAGGTTAATATGGCAAAATATGATTAATCCCAACAAATGGCAATTAATATTAAAATTTAGGTATTATTATACCTATATATTTTATATGTCATGCTTTGTTTGCCATATAACATGTCATGACATCATGCTTACTTTTAATCATTTTATATGTCATGTTCATGTTTTAGGATTAAGGTTTTAAATGTCATGTGTTTTTAAATTTCATCTTATGCCATGACATCATGATTATGAGCATATGCTTATTTATATCATCATTAATGCCATAATCATTCATGTATTTAAAAAAAATTTCGATTGAAATTGATTTAAGGACTATGGCATGACTTGGAGTCTCATTCATAAGGGAATCAAGTAGGGTTGCCTTAGAAGATGCATGAAACCCTAGTTTTAAATGAACTAAAACCCACATCTCACATCCAATTGACATGTATGTGTATTTATACACCCTAGATACATGTGAGATGCTAGGATATGAGTTAAGTTCAAGGTGCATAGTTTTTGCATCTAGATGAACTAAAACTCATCTAATTTCAAATGTGGATCATTGGGAGAGCATGTGTACAAGTCATGTACATAGAGCCCAAGGAATATGATCCAAAATATGGTTTTGAAATCATTTTAAAATCAATTTAGAAAACCTTGGTGATGTCTATCTTTTGATAGCAATCACCATTGATGAAGTTGATACAAAATAAGGCCAAAACATTGAAAATTTCAATGGTTTTGAGTTTTGTATCAAACTCACTATTTTATGGGTAAAATAATTTTCAAATATTTTTCACCCATTGTAATGATTATAAGTAATATACGTATCAAATTTTATGATTTTTCAAATTATGTAGAATTACTTATGCTTTTCCAAATCTCGATTCTGATAGTTGAAATTCAGAAATTTCAGCTATCAGTCGATTGCCCTGGGTGGCAGTCGACTGATATGGGTGGCAGTCGACTGATTACTATCAGGAGTCGACTGCCAGGTCTGATTTCGGGTTAACAAGGTTTGTTTAGCCCGTGTTCAGCTATGAAAAAGGTTCCTAATCACTCCTAACCCTAGGATATGCTTTAGGAAGCATTATAAAGGGTGAAAATCCATTGGATATGGATTAGGAGCTGTGTTAGGTCAAAGTATCAAATTTAGGGTGAGTGAAAGTTATATGTTGAACTTAGAACCTTAATTTTGATGGTTTAGAGTTCCTATTGGCTTAGGGGCTTCCCAAGGACATTGTTGGTGCAATGGTCAAGGGGGTGCAAGCCTTTAGGGGGAGGTATCCATCTTGGGATGATGGATGTGTTTGTCTCCTTGAAGAGGAGAAGTTATTGGGAGAGTATCATCAATTGGGAAAATTGATGAGTTTTTGATACCCAATTTGGAAATTGGGAGAGAGTATAGGATTGTCTCTCTTGAGTGATATGTGAATTATCACTAGGAAGATGGTAGACATCCTAGGTATTTATTTTTGGATCAAGGGGGAGATTGTAAGATCTCATTGGGACATGAGACATTGACCTCCTTGGAGAGAAAACCTTTTTGATGTTAGTCAAAAAGGGGGAGAATGTTTGGGGGAGAACATTTGGAGAGTGTTTACCAATTTGGGATAATTTGTAAGGGATTTGAGTTAGTGGTCTAACTCAAATGATTTGTTTGGTTTTTGTCAAACATCAAAAAGGGGGAGATTATTGGTGCAATCGGCCCAGGTCACGATTGACCAGGACTCGAGTTTGACTCGAGTGATGTTTTGATGTTTCGACAAAAACATATGACAATGTAATTGTCATGGGAAAGTCCAAGTCTTGAGTACTTGGCATGAAAAGTCCAAGTGGGACACTTGGCACATGAAAAGTCCAAGCATGGGTCTTGGCAATGTAAAAGTCCAACATGGGTTGGCAAGGGAAAGTCCAAGCATGATCTTGGCATTTGAGAAGTCCAACATGGGTTGGCAAGGGAAAAGTCCAAGCATGGGTCTTAGCAATGTAAAAGTCCAACATGGGTTGGCAAGGGAAAGTCCAAGCATGGTCTTGGCATTTGAGAAGTCCAACATGGGTTGACAAGGGAGAAGTCCAAGCATGGGTCTTGACAATGTAGAAGTCCAACATGGGTTGGCAAGGGAAAGTTCAAGCTTGAGTCTTGGCATTTGAGAAGTCCAAGGGGTTTGATATTGGCGGCGTAAAGTCCAAGGGTGAAGTCTTGGCAGCATAAGTCCAATGGTTGGCGGCGTAAAGTCCAAGCGGAGTCTTGGCGGCGTAAGTCCAATGTGCCTTGGCGGTGTAGACACCGTTAGCATGACATAGCCGAGGGAAGCACCTGGAGGCTAGCGTGATGGATGAACAAGTCATGGATGACTTGGAGGGATTCGAGAGGCGTGAGGCTGATGGAGGTGGCTAGAAGGCTTAGGTCTAGGCTAAGGGTGGTCTAGCAAGTATGGGGGCACCATACTTGGGTTTAAACCTCATTTTTGAGGTTGGCAGTCGACTGGCATTATGGTCGGTTCGACTGACGTGAGTCGACTTGAGTTCGACTGCCAGTTTAGAGCTGGAAATGCTCTCATCGGAGCGATCGCGATCATTGAAGCAATGATCGGTAGCCGATCGAGCCGATGAACGCTAAGGGCCTGCAATGATCGACAAATATCGAGCGTAACGCTCCGTAGTCGACCGCGGCCACGGGTATTGCTGTAGTCGATCGCCAATGTTGGATCGGTCGACAAGAGATTCGTTGGAGTTTTTCCAGCGTGGATCGAGCCGTTGTCTCACGACAACAGTGGCATCAGTCGACTGGTGACTTATGGCAGTCGACTGATGGGCGAAAATTCAGGTCGCGCGCAAGGATAAAAGGAGCTCGACGGGAGGGTTTTTGGCATCAGTTCTTAAGCGATTTCTTGGACGTTTTTGAGGCGATTTGCTGCTGCAAATCAGGGTCTTCAACCACGGTTCAAGCGATCAACAAGCAAGCAATCAAAAGGCATTTGTAAAGCTTTTTCTTTACTTATATTGCATTGTATCTCATTGTATTTGCTTGTATCTACTTAGATTATTGTTGTAATCTTTTGTACGAGGTTTCTCCACCTCCGACTTGTTGTCGAGAAGGAGTATTTGTGATTAGTGAGTGCGTGTGCATCACTAGGGCTCTTTAGAGCTCGATCCGTGGAGTAGGAACCGTTCGGTTCTGAACCACGTTAAATCTTTGAGTTATTGTGTTTCGTTATTGTTATCATATATATATTCCGCTGTGCTAACGAAACTTGTAGACACGAACACGCGATCGAATTCCATCTACGAACGGTCAAACGCTATTCTCCCCCCCCTCTATCGACGTCAAATTTCCAACAACCTCCACCTAGCTTTGTGCAAAGGAGAGATCTAGTGGAAAGATTGAGGAGTGATTCACCTTGGACGAATCGGACCATGGACTAGCGACGTAGCCGTGAACCATGTTACATCCCTTGTTAGCGTTTGTATTCTTGTTTATTGCTTTGTCTTTATTGTTTATGCTTTCGCTTGCGCTAACGATTTTGTAGACGAGCAAATGAACGAATGAATTCCATCATCGAACGAAAGAGGGCTATTCACCCCCTCTAGCCGGCCACATACACACCGATCGATCCCCTACAAGTGGTATCAGAGCCAAGTCATTTGTCAAGGACTAACCACCGCAACAAACACTTCGTCAAGAATGGCCGGCTCAAACATTCACCCACCAAAGTTTGAAGGAGAATTCTCTTGGTGGAAAAAGAGAATGGAGGTATTTTTCGAAACCGACTTCGAAATTCTTTTAATTATGAAAAACAGTTTCGAAATGCCTAGGAATGAAGATGGGGAGCCATTGGAGAAATCAAGGTGGAGCAAGGGGCAAAGGGAAGAATACTTGGCAAATTCAAAGGCCAAGCACCACCTCTACAATGTACTCCCCCAACAAGAAGTAAATAGGATAGGGGAGTGTGCAAGTGCCAAGGAGATGTGGGAGAAGCTAGTAGAGCTTCATGAAGGCACTTCGGAAGCCAAGCTTGCAAGAAGAGACCTCCTCCGCTCCCAACTATCAAACATCAAATTAGAAAAGGGAGAGAAAAGGTAACATCATTGCATTCTAGGTTTAAAGAAATTTTGATTGGACTAACAAGTGTAGGAGAAAGACTTTCGAACCGAGATATGCTCATGAAAGCAATCGATGCTTTTCCTCGGTCATCGAAATGGAGCTCAATGGTGGACTCCTTCTACATGTCCAAGAATTTAGAAGTGAGCACTTTGGAGGAGTTCTTCTCAACTATGGAGCTCCATGAAACAAGGCTCGAAGGAATAGTAGAAGAGCCAAGGTTTCAACCTTCAAGAGGAGTAGCCTTGATGGCTAATAAAGGGAAGAAGAAGATGGAGAACCCCTCCTCCTCCATGGATAGCACGGAAGAAGCTTATATGGTAAGGAGGGTAAGACGTGCATTAAAAAGTTTTAAATTTAATAAATCTAATGATAGGAGAAGAAGACCAAGGGGGAAGGTGATTTGTTATAATTGCCAAGGAGAGGGACACATAAGGGACAATTGTCCCCTCTTGAACAAGAGCAAAGAGGATAAGAAAAAGAAAGAAGAAAAGAAGAAGAAGGGGAGCAAGAAGAAGGAAGAAGAGAAGAAGGTCAAAGAAAAAGGGAAGGCCAAGGCACTAAAAGCAAGGACATGAGATGACCCCTCTTCATCATCTTCATCATCATCGGAAGAGGAGAATGCCTTTGTCACCAACCTTGCTTTGATGGCATTTGATGACCTAGACTCATCCTTCTCCGAAAATGAAGGATCAAGCACAAGTGAGGAGAGCTCTAGTGAAGGGGGAGCTTCTTCACCATCCTCATCCGAAGAAGAGGAAGACATGGAGACTATGGTAACAAATCTCTCACCCTGCAAAATAGTTTCCATGATTTCTAGCCTCACTAAGGACTTGTTTAGTGCAAAGAAGAAAAATAAATGCATGCTAGATCAAATTAAAGACTTAGAAGAAAAACTAAAAAAAGCATGCTTAAATGTAAATGATAATATTTCTTCTAGCCTAAATGATGCATGCTCACATGAATATATGTCATTTAATGTTAGTGATGCATGTATGGATGAAAATAGGGTTTTAAGGAAAAAGGTAGATCATTTGACCAAAGCCCTAGAAAAGTTTACAATTGGCTCAAATACATTGAACATGATAATTGGGAGCCAAAGAGCTAGTTTCAACAAGAAAGACCTAGGATATAAAGAAAAGAAAAATGAAAAGGCCTATAAATGTCTAATTGCTAGGGGTCAAGACAAAAAGAAAGTAATAGCTAAAAAATAGATCCCTAAGGAGTATTTAGTGAACCTCATAGGAAAGAACTTATTTTGGATTCCTAAATCCATCCTAAAGGGTTAGGAAAACCCTAGGATAGTCAACCATATGGAATTTACCTATATCATGTCTTTGGTTGACTTAGGATGGCGGGACAATATTTTTGAAATAGTGTTAGGTGATGATAATGCACCTATAAATAGATAAATCATGCTTTAGGTGATATTTGCCTTATTATCATGATGTAATACCTAATGCATGATTATAAATTGATGAATACATGTGTTTCATGATCATAATATGGAATTCATACATATATGTCTTTATGATCATGTGGTATGTTAGGATGATACTTAACCTTGTGTAGAATTGCATGAATTAATGATTAAGTATATACAAATACCTTTAGGATACATCTCACACTCACCATAGGCTACCATGATTGAAAACTTAGCATGGGTGAGATGTTAGGATGATACAAATGTCAACTAATGTCTATGGCATTTAGATGGTCATTTAAGGTATCAAAATAACAATAATAGACCAATCATGGGGAAGACTTATGTTTAATTCATAGACATATTGTCCAAAGATCATGGTTGGATATTTCATATGTTTTCAAAACAATTTCTTACTTTAAAATCTGTGTGTTCATGTTTTGAAACAATTCAAACCAAAACTAGGTGTTAAATGTGGTACTAACTTGATCAAAACCTAGTTGTTTTTAAAGCTTTTGGATTTTTGGCAAATCTTTGAAAATATAATGTTTTTTCATGGAAAACTATTTTTCATTGATAAAGAACCCTAAAAGAAATGTGTTCCCCAAATTTCACTATTTTTCAAATTTTCTAAAATTTATAGTGCATTTCTGAAATTCATCCAGAAAATCAGAAATTTAGATTTTATTGTGCCCGTAACGAGTACTTGATTTTGATAGCGATCGTGATGAACAGGTTTTTGAGTGATTTTGATTTTTGCTTCTCTCTAGACTTGATGTCATGTCATATAAACCTTTTTTAATCTTTTTGATGGTGTCAACGGGGGAGAAAGATATATGTTTAAGTAAAGGGGGAATGCATTTAGGGAGAGTTTCATGTATTAAGGAGGAGAGTTGCTAATCATGTTATTTACATGCTTTCCTTTCTTAATATTTTATCAAATATTTTTACCTAACTTAAACGGATTGTCACACATCAAAAAGGGGGAGATTGTTAGGGCAATCAACCCGTGATATGGTTTTGATGTGTGTGGCAAAGGGTTTAAGTTAGGTTGTTATTGTGATTTGATATGTGCGTTGGAGTCTTGCAGGACTTAGTAATTCACACATGGAGCCTTGGCGAGTTTTACATCTCATGACTCGGTCCTTGAGTCGGTGAAGAATGGTTTTGCGGAAGTCGTGCACTTGGAGCATCCGAGGGATCGCCGGACGAGGAGCTTGGAGTGAAGCCGGAGGAAGTAGACTTCAGGGCAAGACGCGAAGGATGGCGCTGCAGAGTCGTGCGCTTGGCGCATCCGAGGGACGTGGCCAGACGAAGACAACTTCAAAGGTGAGGGACTCCAAGGGATGAGAGTGAGCGAATGTAACCCGGGAAGGGGTAGTGCTCTTAGGTGAAACTTGGTCATTTGGCTAAGTGTCGAATGAGGTTTCCCGACACCAGTCGACTGCTCTGAGTCGAACGGGGTTCGACTGGTATCCGACTGATGGGTTTATGCCCAGCAGTCGACTGCCATGGAATGACAGTCGACTGCCAGAGGAAGTCGCGGGCACAGAACCTCTCGTAGCCGACTGGGCAGTCGACTACGGAGGCAGCAGTCGACTGATGGTTACATCAGTCGACTGCCAAGGGATCCGTTGGACTACAACGGTCGGGATCCGACGTGTTCGGAGGTCGTTGTAGTGGCGACAGTCGACTGCCAAGGGCAGCAGTCGACTGGTGGCGGCCAACGGGAAGAAATCAGCCCTCTCTATAAAAAGAGAGGGTGTTGGGCTTTGGGAGGCTAATGCTTGAACTCCTAACAGCTCCCAAAGTGCCCTAAATGTTTTTCCACTCTTCTACTAGTACTAATCTTCATTATATTGTAGAAGAGTGATCCTTGTGTAAAAGAGGTTACCTCCACCTAGCTTTGTGCAAAGGAGAGATCTAGTGGAAAGATTGAGGAGTGATTCACCTTGGACGAATCGGACCGTGGACTAGCGGCATAGTCGTGAACCACGTTACATCCCTTGTTAGCGTTTCTATTCTTATTTATTGCTTTGTCTTTATTGTTTATGCTTCCGCTTGCACTAAGGATTTTGTAGACAAGCAAACGAACGAACGAATTCCATTATCGAATGAAAGAGGGCTATTCACCCCCTCTAGCCGGCCACATACACACCGATCAATCCCCTACAAAACATACCAATACACAAGGATGTAACGTGGTTCGAAACCTTAGGGTTCCTACTCCACGGATTGGGCTCGGATGAGCCCTAGCGATGTCAAACACCACTAATAATAAAAAATACTCCTTCTCAACAATAAGTCGGAGGCAGAGAAACCTTGTACGAATGATTACAACAAGTAATATAATGAATACAAGCAAATACAAATGAAATACACAAAACACGTAAAGGAAACTTTACAAATGTGCTTTTGGATTCTTGCTTGTTTGGTTGCTTGAGCTGCACTTGGAGACCCTGAATTGCACCAACAAATCGCCCCAAAATGCCTCAAGGAACCATGCCAAAATTCCTCTCCACAAGTTGCTTTTATAACCTTCATTCGGGTTGGATTCCGCCTAACAGTCGACTGCTCGAGACTATCAATTGACTGCTCCTATAGTCATTGTGAGACAACGACTTAATCCATGTTGAATAAGTTCTAACGGATAGACCATCAATCGACTGATCATATCCATTAGTCGACTGATTATGCCTCCACTCGACTGTCAAACCTTAACAGTTGACTCAGAAACATTCTGTGTCTGTTTCCTCGACCATCAGTTGACTAATCTCCACGTCAGTCGACTGCCTAATACTGGTAGTCGACTACCAAGGTCACACGGCCACAGTCGAGCACCAGTCAACTCCCGTCCAATCAACTGGGAGTAATTCCAGTCGACTGTTCAGAGTCAACTCGGCTACCAAGTGCATGTCAAAACACTTAACCAGTCGACTGAGCCATAATCTCAGTCGACTGACAAACCTCAAACATGAGGGTTAACCCCAAGTATGATGCTCTCATACTTACTAGACCACCCTTAGCCTAAACCTAAGCCTTCTAGCCACCTTTATCGGTCTCATGCCTATCGGATCCCTCCAAGTCATCCATGACTTGTTCATCCATACGCTAGCCTTCAGGTACTTCTATCGACTATTGTCATGCTAAGTTGGTTTATACCATCAAGGCACATCTGGGCTTACGCTGCCAAGACACACGCTTGAACTTTACGCTGCCAACCCATTAGACTTATGTGGCCAAGACTCCCTCTTGGACTTTACGTCGCCAATATCAACCCTTGGACTTCCTTTGCCAACCCATGTTGGACTTTCCATTTGCCAAGACTCAAGCTTGGACTTTCCATGTCAAATACCCAAGACTTGGACTTTCTATTGTCGAGTGTCCCACTTGGACTTCTCCATCATATGGTCAATCCCATGTTAACCATATAGTCAACCTATTGTCAAACAAAGGTCATTGTCAAACATCAACGTCAAACATCAAAACACTACTCGAGTCTGGTCAATCATGACTTGGGATGATTACACCAACAATCTCTCCCTTTTTGATGTTTGACAAAAACCAACATCTTTGAGTTAGAACACTAACTCAATCCAATCCTCCCAATTTTTACCCTTTTTGAAGTTGGGCTGATTGCACCAACTTCTCCTTTCAATTCTCCTACATCAATTCTCCCCCTTTTTTACATACATCAAGAAGGTTCTCCCCAAGGGTGTCAATGTCTTATATTCCAATGAGATCTTATAATCTCCCCTTGGTCCAAAAACACCTAGGATACCCTCACTCTTCCTAGTGATAAGTCTCATATCACTAGAGAGAGGTAATCCTCACTTCTTTAAAAACTGAAAATTCTCCCCCTCATGAGAAAGAACACATTCATCATCCTATGATGGATAACCTCTTCCTAAAAGCTTGGTTCCCCTTGACCATTGCACCAACAATATCCTTGGAGAGTCCCTAAGCCTATAAGAATACTAAACCATCAAAATTAAGGTCAAAAGTTTAAACTTGAACTTTCACACACCTTAAACTTGATACACACCCAAACAACTCTCCTAATCCATATCCAATGGATTTTCACCCTTTATAATATTTTTCAAAGCATATCCTAGGGTTAGGAGCAGTTAGGGTAGCCTAACACAGCTGAAACATGGCTAAACAATCTTTATTTACCCGAAATCAGCATTGTCAGTCTACTCTGACAGTCAACTTCCCTATGCATCAGTCGACTGCCCTATACATCAGTCGACTGATATCTGCAAAATGCATAAATTAGATTCAGAAAATGAAATTGAAAAATACATAAGTAATTGTATGTAATTTGAAAAATCTTGAAACTTCATACATATAATACTTAAGTCAATCATAATGGATGAAAAATATTGGAAAAATAAAATACCCATAAAATAATGAGATTGACACAAAGTTCAAAACTATTGAAAAGTTCAATGTTTTGGCCCTACTTTATATCAACTCTATCAATGGTGATTGCTATCAAAAGATAAGCTTCACCAAGGTTTTCTAAAATAATTTTAAAATATTTTTGAAAACCTGTATTGGATCATGATCAATGGGTTCAATGCACATGACTTGCACAATAGCTTTCCCCATGATCCACCATGGTTTAAGATGAGTTTGAGTTCATCTAGATGCAAAAACTATGCACCTTGAACTTAACTTATTTCTTAGCATCTCACATGTGTCTAGGATGTATCAATACACACAAATGTCAATGTGATGTGAGATGTGGATTTCTTTCATCCTAATCTAAGTCCTTATGCGTTTTCTAAGGCAACACTACTTAATTCCTTTATATATGAGACTTCAAGTCATATCATAGTCCTTAAATCAATTTTCATTAATCCTAAATGCATGAATAATGATTATGACATAAATATAGCATAATTAAAACATGCGCCAAAATTCATGATGTCATGACATTAAATATAAACCTAAGCATATCATGACATAAAAACTACCCCTGAGCATAATCATGACATTTTATATGATAAAAATAAATGCGATGTCATGACATGTTCTATGGCAATCAAGGCATAACAAATAAAATAAAAGGCATAAGAATACCTAAATTTTAATATTAGTTGTTATTGTTAGTGCCTATAAGATCCATATATTTCCACAATAGTATGATATTGTCCACTTTGGGTCTAAGCCCTCATGGTTTTGTTTTTGGACTCTACCCAAAAGGCTTCATACCAATGAAAATATCTTTTTATCTTATAAGCACATGATCTTTTCCATGTCTTACCAATGTGGGATTTTGATTGTATTCCTCATACTCCCAACAACCCCCCCCCCTCAAACGAAGGACCACATTGAGCCCCCTCAAGCATATCCGTCCTCAAAGGACTTCCTCTGCTTGATGTCCGATCCTCAACCTATCAGGACTTCCTCCCAAGCATCGATCCTCTAGACCATTTGGACTTTCATCATTGTCCGGCCCTTACAGCTCGGTGGACTTCTGCGGTTGTTCGGTCCTTCCAACCCAACTGGACTTCCTGCCTGGTGTATGGTTCTCTTGATCCGGACATGGGAGCTCCACTTCCTTCGTTCAAGGTTCATGGCTTGACATTGACCATGACTCTGATACTAATTGTTAGTGCCTATAAGATCTACATATTTCCACAATGGTATGATATTATCCACTTTGGGCCTAAGCCCTCATGGTTTTATTTTTGGGCTCTACCCAAAAAGCCTCATACCAATGGAAATATCTTTTTATCTTATAAGCACATGATCTTTTCCATGTCTTACCAATGTGCAACTTTGATTGTATTCCTCATACTCCCAACAGTTATTTGTAAGGATTAATTCCATTTTGTCATATTATCAACTTATCTCTCAAGTGTGCCAAAAACTCAAAATGACACTCCAAGACCTCTAAACCTTAATTGTGCTAATTTGATTGATTTATCAAACTTCTTAAATGATATTGACACATACTAAAATCTTTTAGGATTGAAATTCAAATTTATTTCTAAGGTACTCATAACCTTGAAAATGACCTAAAGTGTCAACTTTGTCATGGTTAGGTTAACTACCCATCCATTCAAGATTGACACAACCTAGCCCATCTAGTGTGAGTCGATCACGCTCCTAGGAACCCAAAATCTATTGGAGTTCCTTGGGTTTACTAGGTATTCCTTAGGGATAACTTCCCTAGATACCCTCCTAATGACCCTCCTAGGCTTAGAAACCTTGGTCATTGTGGCCTTGCCTAGGTTAACTCTAGGGGTGACTCCCCTTGTAACCTTCTTAGTGACTTCCCTAGGTTTCTTTGAAATCTTAGCCACTAGGCATTGTCATGCTTAACTTTAGGGATGACTTCCCTAGTAACCTTGGCTCTCCTAGACCTAAGTTGAGTTCCATAATCAAATGGAACATTGTGATAAATAGGCATTACCTTCTTGAACATAGGTTTGTGACCCAAACCTTGCCTCTTAGATGGTTCTTGCCTCTTACACTCTTGATTTTGACTCCTAGACCCTTGAATTTGATTTTGCATATTTCTAAAGGTCTTTTCAGGTTTCTCAAGACTTGACCTCAAAACTTGATTTTCAAATTCTAATTTTTCTAATTTGGTGGGCCTATTATTTCCTTAAGTAGATTTGTTCTTTCTAGGCATATATCTATGATTTTTGGGATTAAAGCCTAGATGATCCTCTATCTTCCTAATACTTTCCTTAGGTAGGATTGTTTTAGGGACATTAGTCCTAAATTTCTCCTTATTTCTAAGATTAATATGTTTAGCTCCTAAGCAATAAAATTTATTATTTCTAACATGCTTTTGTTCATGAGTAATAGCAATAGCAATAGCATTAAAAAATTTCTTAGCATGCTTTTGACTATTAATTGAAGAGGAAGCATACTTAAAGGTTACCTTAGGGTTTGCCTTAGTGGCTACCCTACATGTGATGCTCCTTCTTGAGTCTTCTTCCTCCCCCTAGGGGATTGACTCCTATAATAGCCCTGTTGTTGACACTTGAAGCAAATTACATGCTCCTTGCTCTTATGTGTTGGGGCACCGACATCCTTGACCTTTGGTGTCGATTGAGCTTTCTTGACCTTCTTAGAGCACTTGCTCTTATAGTGCCCATATTTCCTACACTCAAAGCAAATTATATGATTTTTATTTTTAACTAAATTGCTTGAGTTACCTAGGTCAATGGTGGTAGACTTTTGGACTTCTTCATCTTCTTGACCAAAGGTAGATGGTTCCTCTTGAGTTGGCTCCGGTATCGAAGATGGCCTAGTCTCCTCCCCCTCAATCCTAGACGCGGAGGCTTCCTCTACCTCTTCCACCTCTTCTGATTCGGATGTTGATTCCCTATCAACCTCCGAATTCGCAAGCTCTTGAGATGATAATGTGTTAGCTTCTTCTTGATCTTGAGAGGACGAGCACTCCTCCTCGGACTTCTCCTCTACTATATGAGTCGGTGATGGGTTTTCATGATATTTCGCCAACTTGCTCCAAAGGTCCTTGGCGTCTTTACAATCTCCTATCTTGATCAAAATATTATTAAGAATTACACTAAGTAATAAACTCATTACCTTATTGTTTATGTTAGAGTATTGGATTTGCTCCTCGCAACACTTCTTCTTCTTTAGTATTTTTCCATTCTCATCCTTAGGAGCGTCTAACCCTACCATCACACTAATCCAATTATCATAATCGCACATTAGAAAATATATCATTCTACTTTTTCAATACGCAAAATCTTTGCGGTCGATGAAAGGCGGAATGTTGATGTCGTCACCCATATTTCTCTTGAAAATTCATCTTGTCCTCTAGCACGTTTGCTCTCACGGATGTGAAGCCGGTGAAGAGCGACCCGCTCTGATATCAATTGTAGGAATGCCCGTGAGAACTAGAGGGGGGGTGAATGGCACGTTCGTTGTTGCTTGACGAAATTTGATCGTGCTCATCTACAATCGTTATTAGCGCAACGGAATATAGAATAAAGCAATAACGAAATACAACAAACACACCAATACACAAGGATGTAACGCGGTTCGAAATCTTAGGGTTTATACTCCACGAATTGGGCTCGGATGAGCCCTAGCGATGCCAAACACCACTACAAAAACACTCTTTGACAACAAGTCGGAGGCAGAGAAACCTCGTATAAATGATTACAACAAGTAATATAATGAATACAAGAAAATACAAATGAAATACAAAAATGCACGTAAAGAAAACTTTACAAATGCAATTTTGGATGCTTGCTTGTTTGGTTGTTTGAGCTGCACTTGGAGATCCTGAATTACACCAGCAAATCACCCCAAAATGCCTCAAGGAACCATGCTAAAATCCCTCTCCATGAGCTACTTTTATAACCTGTATTCGGGTGCAATTCCTCCTAGCAATCGATTGCTCGAGACCATCAGTCGACTGCTCCCGTAGTCGTTGTGAGACAATGACTTAATCCACATTGGATAAGTTCTAACGGATAGACCATCAGTTAACTGATCATACCCATCATCGACTGATCATGCCTCCACTCGACTGCCAAACCCTAGCAGTCGACTCAAAAACATTATGTACATGTTTCCTTGACCATCAGTCGACTGACCTCCACATCAGTCGACTTCCTAATGTTGGCAGTCGACTACCAAGGCCACGCAGTCATAGTCGAATGCCAGTTGACTCTTGACTAGTCGACTAAAAGTAATCTCAGTCGACTGTTCAGAGTCAACTCGGCTGCCAAGTGTCAAAACACTTGACCAGTCGATTGAGCCATAATCCCAATCGATTGACAAACCTCAAACATGAGGTTTAGCCCCAAGTATGATGCCCTCATACTTGCTAAACCACTCTTAGTCTAGACCTAAGCTTTCTAGCCACCTCTATCAGCCTCATGCCTATTGGATCCCTCCAAGTCATCCATGACTTGTTCATCCATACACTAGCCTTCAGGTGCTTCCATCGACTATTGTCATGCTAAGATGGTCTATACCGCTAAGGCACATCTGGGCTTACGCTGCCAAGACACACGCTTGGACTTTATGCCGTCAAACCATTGGACTTATGCTGCCAAGACTCCCGCTTGGACTTTACGCTGTCAATATCAACCCTTGGACTTCCCTTGCCAACTCATATTGGACTTTCCATTTGCCAAGACTCAAGCTTGGACTTTCCCTTGCTAAGACCCATGCTTGGACTTTTTATGTCAAGTACCCAAGACTTGGACTTTCCATTGCCAAGTGTCTCACTTGGACTTCTCCATCATATGGTCAACCTCATATCAACCATATAGTCAACCTATTATCAAACAATGGTCAACTCATTATCAAACAACAATGACAAACATCAAAATACTACTCGAGTCCAACTCGAATCTGATCAATCATGACCTGGGTCGATTGCACCAACAATATAGGACAAGATCGCATGAATCGGTTTGCTAAAGAGAGCTTTTTGGGCTCTCGTGCTAAGATTAACTTGTCTATATGAGATCATTGTCTTACTGGAAAAGCAAGTAGGAAACCATTCGATAATGCTATTAGGGCTAAGTCACCATTATAATTAATTCATTCGGATATTTGTGGTCCAATGAATGTGAAGGTTAGACATGGAGCTTCCTATTTCATTACATTTATTAATGATTTCTCTCGTTTCAGTCATGTGTATTTGATTTCTCAGAAATCTGAAGCATTAGATTACTTCATTCGTTATATGAACGAAATTGAGAATTAAATGGAATGCAAGGTTAAAACTTTATGCACTAACCATGGAGGGAAATATTTGTTTGATCTGTTCAAGACAATATGTAATGATAAGGGGATTATTAGACAACTGATAATCCCTGAAACTCCACGGCAAAATGGGATTGTTGAAAGAAGAAATAGGACTTTTCTAGAAATTGTTAGGTCTATGATGGCTCAAGTTAATTTGTCGATCTCCTATTGGGGAGATGCATTATTAACTGTGGCCTATATACTTAATAAAGTGTCTTCAAAGTCAGTTCCATCTACTCCATATGAACGTTGAACAGACAAAAAACTAGATTTGAGCAATCTGAGACCCTGGGAGTCAGCTGCCTATGTTCATGATAGTTCTCACAACTATGAAAAACTAGAACCTAGAAATAAAAAATGTATCTTTATAAGATATTCTGAGACCTCCAAAGATTATGTTTTCATAGGTGAGCAACAAGATAAAATCATCTCTAAATTTGATTCGAGAGATGCTACTTTTCTCGAAACTGAGTTCCTAGCTAGAGGTGAGATTGATAAGACAGTTCCTTTTTTGTTTTTTTTTGAGGAGGATGAGTTATTATCAACAAGACAGGTGTCAAGTGGTATATCTGGACCTAGTCAATCCAGTGGGAGTAATTTGCCTCGTCACGAGGTGACTTCTCAGAAGCCCAACTTACTAAGAAGTGTTCGTAAGATTAACTTAAGAAGAGGTTTAATATTGAGAATGAGGCAATAATGACACTCCCAGTTAATGATGATGAGCCTCAATCAGTTGAGGAAGCTCTGGGATGTAGAGTTAGAGAAAAGTGAAAAAATGCAATGGTTGAAGAAATGGAGTTAATGATTCAGAATCATGTTTGGGAGTTAGTCGATCTTTTTCCTGACCGAAGGGTTATTGAGAATAAATGAATTCTAAAAATAAAGAGGAAATCAGATGGATCGATTAACTGATACAAAGTTCATTTAGTTGCAAAAGGATTTACCTAATTGGAGGGTATAGACTTTGAAGAGACATTTTCTCCTGTAGTTAAGTTTGTGTCAATCTGAGTCATTTTGACTTTTATGGCACCTTATGACTTGGAGTTATATCAGATGGATGTAAAAACCACTTTCCTTAATGATGAACTTGATAAGAAAATATATATGGTTCAACCAGAAAGTTTCATTGCTGAAAGTCAAGAAGAAAAAGTATGTAGATTGAAGAAATCTATATATGGGATAAAACAAGTATCAAGACAGTGTAACATAAGATTTAATGAAGTCATTTTATTTTATGTTTTTGAAATGATTAATGAGGATCATTGTGTTTTCCTGAAAAATGAAAAAGGAAAGTATGTCATTTTATTATTATAAGTTTATGATATATTGATAGCAGAAAATGACATAGGTTTTATGATAGAAATTAAAAAGTGACTTTCATCACAATTTGACACAACAGATATGAGAGAAGTTGAATACATCTTATGAGTTAAGATCATTAGGGATCGATCTAAGAGACTTTTGGATTTGTCTCAAGAGTCTTTTATAAATAAGATGTTACTATTGGGAATGGATCGTCGCTAAAGAGGTGGTGAATAGCGTGTCATTTTGATTTGTCGATGGAATTCGATCGTGTTCGTCTCTACAAAACTTGTTATGCGTAGCAGAATATATATAATAGCAATAACAAAAACAAAGGCACAAACACAATCACAACACAAGCAATATAACGTGGTTCGAAATCTTAGGATTTCTACTCCACGAGTTGGGCTCGAACGAGCCCTAGCGATGCAAATACCACCACTAAACCAAATACTCCTTCTCGACAATAAGTCGGAGGCAGAGAAACCTTTTACAATGATTACAAAAGTAATACACGAGATATATAAGCAAATATAAATGAAATACACAAAATAACGTAAAGAAAACTTTACAACTATTGCTTTGGATACTTGCTTGTTGATTGCTTGAACTGAGCTTGAAGACCCTGATTTGCACCAACAAATTTCCTCAAAATTGCCCAAGATATCAGTGTCAAATCCTCCTCCATGAGATGCTTTTATAACATGTATTCGGGATGGATTCGCGCCTGGCAGTCGACTGCCATAAGGCCCCAGTCGATTGCCAACAGTGTCGTTGTCTCACAATAGATTTAATCTACATTGACATTCAAGCCAACGGATACACTAACAGTCGACTACCATTACTCATCCGTTGACTGTCAGGGTCGTAGTCGACTGACCAGTCGACTACCGAGCGTTCTACTCCCGTAACCTCAACTAACAGTCGAACCCTAGTCGACTCACGACAGTCAACTGGTCATAATCCCAATCGATTGCCCAGAGACAACTCAGCTGCCAAGTGTCAAAACACATGACCAATCGACTAGTCCAAAGCCCCAGTCGATTGATAACCTTAACCATAAGGTTTAACCCCAAGTATGATACTCTTAGCCTAGACCTAAGCCTTCTAGCCACCTCCATTAGCCTCACGCCTATCGGATCCCTCCAAGTCATCCATGACTTGTTCATCCATACGCTAGCCTTCAGGTACCTCCATCGACTATTGTTATGCTAATGTGGTCTATCCTGCCAAGGCACATTGAGCTTACGCTACCAAAATACATGCTTGGACTTTATACCGCCAACCATTGGACTTATGCTGCCAAGAGTCCCGCTTGGACGTTACATCGCTAATATTAACCCTTGGACTTTTCTTTCCAACCCATGTTGGACTTTCTAATTGTCAAGACTCAAGCTTGGACTTTCCCTTGCTAAGACCCATGCTTGGACTTTCCATGTCAACCCATGTTGGACTTTCCAATTGCCAAGACTCAATCTTGAACTTTCCATGCCAAGTACCCATGACTTGGACTTTTCTATGACATAGTGAGCAGACACCTATTGTGAAAGGTACTATTCTGAGCAAGAGTATGAGTCCCAAGATTTTTGAAGAAATAGCCGAGATGAATAAAAAATTATATGTCAGTGTTATAGGTAGTTTAATATACACTATATTATGTATTCGTTCCGATATCAGCTATATTGTTGGCTTAGTCAGTTGGTTCCAGTCAAATCCAGGACCGAGACATTGAAAGGAAATAAAAAGAATATTCATATATCTGAAAGTGACAACATGTTATAATCTATGTTATCAAGGATCAAATATGAGCCTGAAGGACTATTCAAATGCAGATTGGGGTGGGAACTTGGATGATAGAAAATCCACATCAGGCTATGCATTCTTATTGAATGATGGCATCATCTCCTGGAACAACAAGAAATAGGCATGTGTGGTCTTGCCAACTATGGAAGCTGAATATGTGGAATGTTTAGCAGTTGTACAAGAAGTAGTCAGGTTAAGGAGGTTCCTGAAGCATATGAAGATTGTTGAAGATAGTGGGAGTCCAGTGACCATCTACAGTGACAATCAAGCTGCTATAATTTTTTCCAAAGATCCCAAATATCACGGCAAGGGCAAGCATATACCTATAAATTATAACTTTGTAAGGGATATGTTTGCTAAAAAGAAGAAGGTGATTCTTAAGTATATCCCTACATGTGCTATGTGTTAATAATATATGAGAGGTTTCCTAAAATAATCGCCTTATGGTTGTACCATTTATTTGATAAATGAAGATTCACTATTTGATTATACATGTTTTCATGTATTTGATTGGATCTCAAACTCATTTACTGAATGTCCGCAATACGATTCACATCATGAGAAAATTTATGATTGGATCACAACTAGTGAGTATCTCTACATGTGTAATTATGGTATATTAGAATTATCCATAGTCGATGAATTGATGCATTCGGACGCCATCGATTTTGTTGAGACTAGCACGAGGTGTACTCTTTGGTTTATCCAAGCAACTGTTTCTCACTGGCTAGAGATATTGGAATATCCAGAGTTGATCGTGGATGCTAGTTATGGTAACTAGTTCATTGGAGTGACCAGCTGTAAGACTTCATATGATTCTCTACATATACAAATATGTCAATAAAGTCCTTACTGTAGGTTAAGTACGATATTCCTTCGACTTGAGGTATTCAAGTCATCTTGGTCACGGAGACTTATGCTTTGACATCTTAAGTAAGCATCTCCGAGGAGATGTGGACACGGGATGATTGGGCATAAGTCGAAGTACCCGAAGGTGTTTGAATAGCCAATAAAGGATTCACCACTTCTTGTGAGGAGATGTATACCCTATGGCCTCTCATCGGATTGTTACTAAAGTCTTTGGCCAAAGCATTACATGTTTAGAGTATAGTACTCTTTGATACATGTGCAGTAACTAGAATCCATAGGACGAGGAAGTAAATACTTGGACTAGGTGTGATGTAGTCAGCCTAGTGGGGACTGACACAATAGACCATGTCCTGAACCAAGTGGGTATAAGATGAGTGAAGGGAATGAGGCACGATTCATTGTAGTTGTTGAAGGGTTTCAGAAAAAGATTTTGGGATCAATCGTTGATTTTCTGATTAATTGAGGATCATGATGTACTACTAGGTGTCACTCATGATCGTTCTATAATTAATGGTTAATTATAGATGGCCAACATAAATTGGGAACCTATTTGGTCATATGCACAACGAGCGTAATCCGAAGGATTTAAAATGAGCTTAAGAATAGGATTTTCATATCGAGAGAAACTTGATTTGGTTGGACCAAACAAAGAGTGAGTATGAAATTGTTTCAGTCGCATCGGAAGCATGGATGTGCCGAGTCTTATGAGGACATGATGGATGAACCAAATCAGTTTGGTTCTAATCCAATGATGGAAAAATAAACTAAAGTGGTTTGGTTTGTTTTAAACGAATGAACCGAAGTTGGTTCGGTTTGTTTTAACTTAAAATAGAACAATGCAGTTTGGTTTATTTTAACTTAAGTTAATGGAACGGGTTAACAGGTTTTGGTTATGAACCAAAAACCGTTAAGAGAATATGCTCTCTATAAAAACACGACTTAAGGGTTTTGTGAAACCCTAAGAGAGTTATTTTTGGAGTTGCTACCCACCTCTTCTCCTTCTCCTTGCTTCTTGCTTCTTGCCCCCCAACACAAGGAGGAAGTCCTTACCACCTAGCCCTTGTGCTGCTGCCAAGTTGCTGCCGCCACTTCTTCCTTGTCGTCGGCCATCCACCATTCGCGACTACTCCTCCGGCGATCCTCCTTTGGGCGTCGGTGACCAAGGAGCAACCGGCCAAGCTTTGGCCGGTCATCTCTTCCACCTAAACAAGCTATCCAGTTTTGGACAACTTGTTCTCCTCTTTGTGGAGAGGTCGTTTGGTCGACGTTTTGCACTCCGACGGTGACCTACTTACTGGGGATTAGATCTCTAGCAATCCTCATAGGTGGAGGGTTAAGTTTTCGTCAATTGGTTGACGAAAACCACTTCCAAGAAGCAAGTTCGTCGAACTCGTTTTTAGATCCGAATTTGATTCGGATTATGATCGTCTCTCGGATCACAATGACTTCAATGTGAGGCTAGTACCTTTCTGAAGTCAGGGTTCATGGCTTTGTGAAGTTATCCCGACGATACTCGGCGTAGATACGAATAGAAGCAGTTATAGCGAGGGTCGCTACGGTTGATGTCTTTTCGCTATACGTCATTCGTCAGGTATAACTAGAATAAATTTCCTTTTATTGTAAAATTTGAAATGTCGATTATGTATACACATATTGTATCCATGCATGTGTGTGGTGTGTGTGGTATAATAAATAGTTTATTACTTATTTTTGCTTCCGCTGTGTGTATGTTTACAAAACGTGTTCGAACACAACACCCACGTCGGTACCATGAGAACCCAACAGTGGTATCAGAGCTCGATTATGTTCCGACATAATCGTAAAATTATTTTGCGATAGTCATAATTGTATTTTTGAAAATTTTTTACTTTTGAAAAGTTTAGAAGTAATTATGGAAATTTTAATTAGTAAAGAAATTCAAATTAGAAATTTTCTAATGTGATTAGAAAATTACAATTTAGGAAATTTATTTCCTAAATTAAATTTAAATTTCCTTAATTAATATTTTTCATAAATAAAATATGTTATTAGATTTGGAAATTTTGTTTCCTAATTTAATCGAGATTTGATTTGAGAATTCAAATCTCAAACATATTTTATTTCTAAAATAGTTATGACTATTAGTGCTTATAAGATTCACATATCTCCACAATGGTATGATATTGTCCACTTTGGGCCTAAGCCCTCATGGTTTTATTTTTAGACTCTACCCAAAAGGTCTCATGTCAATGAAGATATCTTTTCATCTTATAAGTACATGATTTTTTCCATGTCTTACCAATGTGGGACTTTGATTGTATCCCCAATACTCCAATAATTCCCCCCTCAAACGAAGGACCACATTGACCACTGCCCCCCCCCCCCTCAAGCCTATCCGTCCTCTAAGGACATCATCTGCTTGATGTCCGATCCTCAACCCACCAGGACTTCCTGCCAACTCTCTGGTCCTCTTGACCCAGCTGGACTTCCTATCAGTTATTCGGTCCTCCCGACCCAACTGAACTTTCTGCCAATTGTTCGATCCTTCCCACCCAACTGGACTTCCTGCCTAGTGTCTAGTTCTCTTGATCCGGACATGGGAGCTCAACTTCCTTCGTTTGAGGTTCATGGCTTAACATGGACCATGACTCTGATACCAATTGTTAGTGCCTATAAAATTCACATATCTCCACAATGGTATGATATTGTCCACTTTGAGCCTAAGCCCTCATGGTTTTATTTTTGGGCTCTACCCAAAATGTCTCATGTCAATGGAGATATCTTTTCATCTTATAAGCACATGATCTTTTCCATGTCTTACCAATGTGGGACTTTTATTATATTCTCAATACTCTAATAATGACAAATAAGGAAACTATTTGTACATGTCATAATTGTATGTTATGTAATTGCATTAGATGCATATCATTATGTTATGTATGTCGTGACATGTAGATGTATGTCATGTAAATAATAGTTATTTGTATGAAAAAGAGGATGAGACTTTAAAAGTCTTACACAATATTAAAGCCTACACTTTCTATTAATATGGTTAGAACCAGAGTTCCGTTTCTTGTTTGGTTTGTTAGACTCTCTCCAAGCACGGCTCGAACCTGAACATGTTGAAACCATTGAATAGTTTAACATTAATATGGTAAGAGTTAGAGGTCAATCGTTAGCTTGGGTTGTTGGACTCTCTCCAAGCCTAGCTAATTGGTTGAATGTGCTCTCACCATATTAAAACTATTTCGCGATTAATGGATCGGCTTTAACTTGGAGCATCGGTTTGTTGGACTCTCTCCGAGGTCAATGTGAAGGGAGGTGAAGTTGGGTGTCATGCATATGATGTATACTTGTTAATGTGTTAACAACTCAATGTATGTGTGAACATTCAATTAGTTGATAGCACATTGTGATAGTTGCATATATGTGATATGCAATTGGTATACTTGATACCTACCATCGTAGCTAAGAATGACTTGTTAGACTCTCTCCAAGGTTGTTCTTACCTATGTTGGATATCAGCCCATTTGGAGATGGACCTACGATCTCCCGAATTGATTTTAGGGGTTTTTGAATTCGAAAAAATGAATGAGAACTAATAAATGTATGTTGTTGTATGTCTAGGTTAATCACTTGATCATGATGTCTTTGAATTTGCACTCTATTTTGGATTCGAATAAATTGACTGGGTCTAACTTCTTGGACTGACTTAGAAACTTGAGAATTATTCTCAAGGCGGAAAAGCTTGTGTATGCCCTCGAAGAGGCTCTTCCCAACCGTCCTAAGGATGATGCAACTTTGGACTAATTGTTGGCCTATCGGAAACATGTGACTGATTCTGAATTGGTAAGTTGCATCATGCTAGGGGCGATGGTACCCGAGCTTCAGAAGCAACATGAGCATATGGATGCTCATACCGTAGTCTTTCATCTCTATGAGTTGTTTGATGAGCAAGAGAGATCCGAAAGGTTCGAAGTCTCCAAGCTCCTCTTCACCTCTAAGATGCAAGAAGGTGTTGAAGATTGTGGAGCCTTCTGTGAAGCATGAGCAGGGGACAGTGTTGTTAGTTTATTCCTCAAAGAAAGGGTCTAAGAGGAAGTCAAAGGAATAGTAGAAGGGAAAGAAGAAAAAGGCTAAAAAGGCAAAACTAGCTCAAAAGGGCACTTGCCATCATTATGACAAGGAGGGTCATTGGCGAAGAAACTGTAAGATTTATCTTGAATCCGTGAAGAAGAATAAGACATCTGATGCCCCATCTTCTTCAGATATCTTCGTTATTGATTGTCATTCTATTTCCTTAGACACTTGGGTATTGGATACCGGGTGTGGTTCACACATATGTAATGACATATAGGGGCTAAGGAATAAAAGAAGACTCGTCAAGGAAGAATCAAATTTGTGAGTTGGCAATGGAGCAAAGGTTGTTGCGGTCGCCATCAGAACATATTTGTTAAAGCTCCCTACAGGACTTGTCTTAGAACTGGACAATTGCTATTATGTTCCTTCATTAATAAAGAATATTTTTCTATTTCCTACTTAAATAAAAATGGATATCATTTGACTTTTAGTAACAATAGCTGTTATATAACTTTGAATGGTGTTCTTTATGGGACTGGAACTTTATGTAAGGGTATATATACGATGGACATATCCAGCGACATTCTCAATATCAAAGCGAGCAACAAGCGTGCTCGAAAAGATAATCAATTAGACTCCTACATGTGGCATTGTCATCTTGGTCATGTGAGCAAGAAACGCATGTCTGAATTACACAGATGTGCAATTCTGTAATCGTTTGAATTAGATTCATACGATACATGCAAATCATGCTTAAAGGGCAAGATGACCAAGTTACTTTTACTGGAAAAGGTAAATCGGTGGAAGGGTTACTTGGTCTAATACATATTGATGTAAGCGAACCTATGTCAACTCAAGCTCTAGAAGGTTATAGCTACTTCATTACCTTCATCGATGATCACTCACGATTTGGGTATGTATTCTTAATGAAACACAAGTCCGAAGTCTTTGAAAGGTTCAAAGAATTCAGAAATGAATAGAGAAACAACTTCGCAAGAGTATTAAAATGTTTTGATCGGATCGAGGTGGTGAATACTTGAGTCAAGAGTTTCTAGATTATCTGAGGGACAATGGTATATTGTCTCAATGGACTCTGCCATATACACCACAGCATAATGGTGTATCTGAGAGGCAAAACCGGACGTTGGACATGGTTAGGTTGATGATGAATCATGTGAATCTTCCCAAGTTCTTTTGGGGCTATGCACTTCAGACAGTTGTTTTCTTGCTAAACAGAATTCCGATCAAGGTAGTCTCTACTACTCCATGAGATATGGAATAGTAAGAAATCTCATGTATCTTACTTGAAGATATGGGGTCGTCCTGCTTATGTGAAGCGAACTGTATTAGATAAATTGGATGCTAAGTATGATAAATATCTATTTATTGGATACCCTAAGGAAACGAGGGATTACCAATTCTATCATCCCTTGGAACAAAAGGTGTTTGTTTCAAGGAATGTTGTATTTCTAGAGAAAGAGTTTCTCTTGCAAGAAAACAGTAGGAGTATCGTTGAACTTGAGGAGGTTCAAGAGACTCTAATAGACATTGAGGAGATACCTGATCAAGCACCTCAATCGATAACTCATAGTGATGAGACATCGGTTGAACCTATTGTGACACCACATCTTCGTAGATCTGGTAGAACATGCAACATTCCCGAGAGATATGGATTTCTCGTAAGTGAATCGAATGACATGTTACTCATTGACAATGAGGAGCCTACCAGTTATGAAAAAGTTCTAAAAAGTTCAGAAAGTGACAAATGGCTTGAAGTCATGAAGTCGGAAATGGATTCCATGTATGAAAATCAAGTTTGAAACTTGGTGGACCCACCTGAAGGCATTAAGCCTATAGGGTGCAAGTGGGTTTTCAAGAAGAAAATCGACATGGATGGTAATGTGATTGCCTATAAGGCTAGATTAGTGGCGAAAGGTTATCGTCAAAAGCAAGGTGTTGATTATGACGAGACCTATTCACCAGAAGCTATGCTTAAATCCATTCGGATGCTCCTGGCCATAGCGGCTTATTATGATTATGAGGTATGACAAATAGATGTGAAAATGGATTTCCTTAATGGAAACCTACTTGAGGACGTGTATATAATACAATCCAAGGGTTTCACATCAATTGATAAAACCAAGGTATGCAAGCTTCGACGGTCCATATATGGACTGAAGCAAGCATCCAGGAGCTGGAATATCCATTTTGATGAGACAATTAAAAGGTTTGATTTCTCACAAAATCCAGACGAACCTTGTGTGTACAAGAAAGTTAGTGGGAGTGCAGTCGTGTTTCTAGTATTGTATGTCGATAACATATTACTAATAAGAAACAATATATCTATCTTACAATCAGTTAAAATTTGGTTATCCAAAATATTCTCCATGAAAGACCTGGGAGAAGCGACCTACATCCTCAGGATTAAGATATATAGAGATAGATCGAAATGGTTGCTTGGTCTTTTGCAGTCTACTTATATAGATCGAGTGTTATATGTTGGTGCAATCGACCCAAGTCACGATTGACCTTACTCGAGTTTGACTCGAGTGATATTTTGATGTTTGACATAGGATGTTTGACAAAGTGGTTTGACATTGATGTTGGACATTGATGTCGGTTAATTTGATGGGGAGATTGTTGGAGCAATCGACCCGGGTTATGTTTGACCGGACTCGAGTTTGACTCGAGGGAGACTTTAATGGTTGACTAGGGTTGACCATGTGATTAAGGGAAAGTCCAAGCATGGGTCTTGGCAAGGTAAGGTCCAAGTCATGGATACTTGGCATGGAAAGTCCAAGTCATGGGTACTTGGCATTTGGGAAAGTCCAAGTCTTGAGTACTTGGCACAAAAGAAAGTCCAAGCATGGTCTTGGCATGGAAAGTCCAACATGGGTTGGCAAGGGAAAGTCCAAGCTTGAGTCTTGGCATTTGAGAAGTCCAAGGGGATTGATATTGGCGGCGTAAAGTCCAAGCGGAGTCTTGGCAGCGTAAGTCCAATGTGCCTTGGCGGTGTAGACACCGTTAGCATGACATAGCCGAGGGAAGCACCTGGAGACTAGCGCGATGGATGAACAAGTCATGGATGACTTGGAGGGATCCGAGAGGCATGAGGCTGATGGAGGTGGCTAGAAGGCTTAGGTCTAGGCTAAGGGTGGTCTAGCAAGTATGGGGGCACCATACTTGGGTTAAAATCTCATTTTTGAGGTTGGCAAATGACCGCATTATGGCGCCGATCGCCGTGAGTCGACTTGAGTTCGACTGTCATTTAAGAGCTGGAATTGCTCCGGCATGATCATTATCGGAGCAATGATCGATGTCGACCAATGACCGCTAAGGGACGACAATGACTACACCGAGTGTCGAGCACGAGAGACGCTCCGTAGCCGGCGATCAAGGGCGCCGACTATGGGCCAATGTTGGCAGTCGACTGCAAAGAGTCCCTTTGGAACTTGTCCAACGTGGATTGAGCCGTTGTCTCACGCCTATGTTAGCGAATGACCGGGGACCTATGATACGATCGCGTAAATCCAGCCCGATGGAGGATAAAAGCAGCTGTTCGTGGAAGGCTCGATCATCAGTTCTTGGGGAGCTTTTTTGAGGCGATTTGAAGGCGATTTGTAGGTGCATTTCAGGGCCCTTCAACCTCAACCAAGCAACCAACAAAGCAAAGCGCTCAAACCCTAGTTTTGTAAAGTGTTCTTTGCATTTCTTTGTATTTTGCTTGTATTTTTGCGTATTACTTTTGTAATCTGTTGTAAGAGGTTTCTCCACCTCCGACTTGTGTCGAGAAGGAGTTTATTGTGCTTAGTGGTGTTTGTGGCATCGCTAGGGTTCGTACAAACCCAATCCGTGGAGTAGGAATCATTTCGGTTCCGAACCACGTTATATTTTCGTATTGTGCGTGTGTTCGTGTTTGTTTCGTGTTATTATTTTTATTATCATTATTCCGCTGCGCTAACACGATTTGTAGATGCGATCACGTTCAAATTCCATCATCGTATGACAACGCGCTATTCACCCCCCCCCTTCTAGCGGGCGCACAGGTCCCAACAAGTGGTATCAGAGCCCGGGGCTCTTCTACGGATTAACAACCCAGAGTCAAGACGCTAGAGGAAAAGATGGAAGTCCAAGGACAATTGGGATGGGATATCAACACCCCAATTCCGTATGCCTTCTATGGACGAGAAGGTTTCAATTCTTGGAAGGTGAGAATTGAAGATTTTTGATGATGAGAGACCTTGAGGAGTGGTCCGCGTTGATGGAAGGATTTGAATATCCTAAGGGATCAAAGGGAGGGTTTCTCAAGAAGAAGAAGTGGAGTGAGGAGCAACTCCAACAATTCGATAAAAACAAGAAGGTAATCAAATTCATTTTTGATTTAATTCCTAATGACCTCTTGTGTAGCCTAGGTGACTATGTGGATGCCAAGGAGCTATGGAGCGATTTGGCCAAGCTCCATGAAAGTCTATCATCAGTCCAAGAAGAAGAACCATCACCCTCTCAAGCTCAAGAAGAAACATCCAAAGAGCTAGAGGATTCGGAGGTTGATAGGGAATCAACATCTGGATCTGAAGAGGTAGAAGCAGTGGAAGAAGTGGAGGAGGCATCCACCTCTAGGTTTGAGGGGGAGAGACCATCCACACCGGAGCCGAAACAAATTCAAGAAGAAGTCTCAACCTTCGGGAGGAATGAAGAATCCACTCCAATCACCACATCCACCATAGGTAACTCAAACATATCAATTTGTAATAAAAATCATATCATATGTTTTGAGTGTAGAGAAGCTGGGTACTACAAGAGCAAGTGCCCAAAGAAGGTTAGGAAAGCTCCACCGGCACCAAAAGTCAAGGATGTCGATGCCCCAAGTCAAAAGAGCAAGGAGCATATCATATGCTTCAAGTGCAACTCAAAGGGGCATTATCGGAGTCAATGTCCTAGGGGGAGCAAAAAGACCCAAGAAAGAGCTACACATGTAGGGGGAGCTTCCAAAGCTAACCCTAAGGTATTTTTGAATAAAACTCTTTATTCAAATAATGTCAAAAAGCATGCTAGAAAAATTTTTAGCAATCTTGCTATTTATCAAAAAGAGCATGCTAGAAATAGAGAATATTGCTTAGGAGCTAAGAAGGTCAACCTTAGGAGTAAGGAGAAATTTGGGACTAATGTCCCTAAAAATAACTTATCTAAGGACAAACCTAGGTTAAATAACTCTAGAAAAATTTTACCTAGGGAGACCATTAGAAAGGTGCAAGAGAACCTAGGTTTCAATCCTAAATGGACTAGGCATATGCCTAAGAAGTCCAATGCCCATGATTTAAATCAAAATTCTAAAATTGGGCAATTAGAATTAGAGAACCAAGCCTTGAGGTCAAGGCTTGAGAAACTAGAAAAGACCCTTAGGAATATACAAAACCAATTTAAAGGGTCAAATGATAAAAATTATAGGTCTAAATCTCAAAGTCAACACCTAGGACCTAAGAGCCAAAAGTCAACCAAGGGCAAGCAAGGTTTGGGTCACAAACCTAAGCCTAAGGTGGCTTACCATAGTGTTCCATTCGATTATGGAACACAATCTAGGTTTAGGAAGACCAAGGTTACTAGGGAATGTTAGTTATAGCCCTAAAACCAATCATGTGATGGTTGAATAGGGAACATTTTGTATCATATTCTATAAAGGCAAAGGATTGGTTATTATATTTACGTCTTGCTTGTGCCAGCTAAATTAAATATAATAATGCCCTAGAAAAGTAGGTTCTTATCTACAGCACATCAATTGGCAGAATTGATTATGAGAGGCAGTAGAGAATACTTTCCTAAATGTTCCTAGTCAAGTATTAATATGCAAGAGCAATATTAATACATAAAGACTAGCATGTAGGTCAATTGATGACTTGATCTCACAAGTCATGGATATATGATATCAAGTTGACACATGGGTATATATTAGAGAATATATACTGAACTGACCCGCCATGAGAAAGTTTCATGGATCGTCATATGAGTGTCATAAACTTTCTCATGTGACTATTGGTATGAATAGTCCTCAAACCTGAAGTTACTACGGTTCCCTACATAAGGAGTTATGTACTTTGGTATCGTCAAACGTCACCCGTAACAGGGTGGACCATAAAGGCGATTACTGGGTATATAATAAATTATGCGGAGGGATGTGAGTGATGTTGATGGGATCTATCCCTCCCATATGACGGGAGTGATATCTGTGGGCCCCTTGATTGAGTAGAACTACTAAAACGCATGGTCATGCTCGAATGAGTCAATATGAGATATTGAGCTCATTTGTTTGAGTTAGTTTACTCAGGGATCAAGAAACATATAGATTGATCGAGGATGACACGGTCTATGCCTCATTGGTCAATCTGATATCAAGGATAGAAGGACACAGTCATACATTATAGTAGTCACGGAAAGGTTAGTCGGATCTTGACTTATTTCGTAACTTAGGTAGCAATGATGTATTGCTAGATGTCGCTCATTGCTTGTGTATCTAAAAGAGTTTAGATACACTGCCAACGTTATGAGAGCCTATAGGGTCACACACAAAGAGCATGATGATTAGAAGAATTAGTGCATTCTAGTTTGACTAGAATAATTTGGGAATAAGCTTAAGTACAAAATGGTTTTTGGACTTTAAGCTTAATGAGAATTTTAGCTTGTTGATTTAATGAGATTAATTCAATATGCTAAGCTTATTAATTTAATAAGATTAAATAAATATGTTATCATGATAGCCTAAGCTTAATTGATTTAATAAGATTAATTCAATATGTTACCTTATTGATTTAATGAGATTAATTCAATATGATAACATAAGCTTATTGAATTAATAAGATTAATTCAACATGCATGAATGCCACATAAGCATGCCACCTAAGCTTGATGAGGTGGAAGGAGACAAAGGGTTTTGACCTTTGGAATTTCTCCACATGTGGCTGGCCAAACAATTGATTGCATTGAATGTGATAGGAGGTGAAAGGTTTTTTCAATCCTATAAAACACTCTATGGGGTGGCCGGCCAAAGTGGTGGAAGCTTGAGGCTTGGAGAGAGCTTGGTGGTGAGAGGCTTTGGTTGTGTGGCTTTTGTGAGTGTAGGCTAGCAAGAAGAGTGGTCTTCTTCTTCCTTTCTCTTTTTCCCTACCTTCCTCTCCTTTAGGGACTTCTCTAGCAAGAAGTAAAGGAGAGCTCTTCTAGTTTCTTTTGTGAGACAAGAGCTTGCTCGTGTGGATACATATAGAGGCACGGACATTTGAACCTGCTAAAAGATCCAACAAATCCAAGGAGAAGCGGGATTAAAAAGGGCACGCAACAAAGGTAATATTCTCCTATAAGATAAGTTTTTTTTTTCTTTTAGAGAAATTTTTTTTTTTGCGAGGTTTTCTTTCACAAGGATCACTTGGAAGGGATCCTATTTTTCCGTTGCGCATATGCTATTTTGCATAAAAAAAATCTCTACAGTGGTATCAGAGCCACTTGCGAAAGATCATATAAAAAAAAATAGGTTTTCTCTATTTTATATATGATATAGAAGTAGGATAAATTTTATTATGAGTTGATAATTGCATTAGCAATTTTTCAAACATAATAAAATATCCGATGTCTTTTAAAAGTTAAAATTGACATGGTGCATAGTTATGGCCTAGTCCCAAAAAGTTTGTGAATGTGTGTATTGTAATTCTTAATACGACCTGCGTGTCGTGCCTTTCTCCTAAAATTCTTGTTGTAAAATTAGTTTTAGACTCGAATGTAACTCGAGTATTTCTCCTTTTGTAATATACAAAATAAAGATGGAGGGTCCATTGGAAGATGACGTTACAAGGAGGAAGTCAACAACACAAGACAACCAAAAGGAAGAACTTGGGAGAAGATGTTATCCCTAGGTTGACCAATCAATCTTTTCATTGGCTTGAGAAGATTGTAGAATAAGGGTCATAACCATGACACGCTTAGTTTAATATGTATGTGATGCATGTTAATTTAGCTTATATGTGATGTATGCTAATATGTATGTGATGCATGTTTAAGTTTATTTCTTAATAAGTCAAAAATGATATGCCTACCAAAGTTTGGTACTCACTACTTCCTCGATCATTTGTTGTTGGGTTTGCCAAAGCAAAGGAATGCATTTTATCTTGGAAGAGTGCGAGTGGACAATCGTGATGTCCCGCTATCAAACTTGGTTAAGACTTAATTAAGTTTTTCTTATTTAATTAAGAAAGTAGAGGCATATATTAGCTTTGAACATAAGTTTTAAAAATTAGTTTTGTGTGATTTCCGAACATCAGCTTTGTCTTAGAAAGTGGTCGTTGCTCCGATATCAAAGAAGGCCTCTGTGCCTCGCCATGGCCCCGAAGTGGTTTAGGAATAAGCACTAAACTAATCTAAACTTAACCAAAGCTATTAAAGAGTTACATCAGATGTAATTGGCAAAAGATTGCCTACCTAATCATACTACGTCTTGGGCGATTAGCCAAAGCTAACTCAAAACGAAGTATGATGTGGATCTTTATCCCATATAAATTAATAGCTAAATAGAAGCTAATGATGTAAGCAAAATGTGTTTGCCTACATCAATGATTAGCTCATATCAAAGCTATGAGAATTTAGTGGGAGCCTCATTTAATTAAAGACCTAATTAAATGACTTAGGTATGATACTTAATTTTGCATTTTAATGTTGTAGATCACCATGTCATCTAACACGACACACCCCCTCAACTTGCGATCTGTCCTTGAGAAAGACAAGCTCAATGGAGCTAACTTTATAGACTGGTATAGGAACTTGAGGATTATCCTCAAGCAATAACGTAAACTGTATGTCCTAGAGCAGTCTATCCTCGAAACACTGCCGCGCCACTCGGTCTTGAAAAGGATACTTATAAGAAGCATCAAGATGACACATTAGATGTGTCATGTCTTATGCTTGCCACCATGAACTCGAGCTTGAAGCAACATGAGAACATGAATGCCTATGGTATGGTTGAGCATTTGAAACAACTATATCAAGGAAGGCACGAGCGTTTTGAAGTGTCTAAGGCTCTTTTGCATGCAAGATGCAAGAAGGAACACTGTAGGAACTCACGTACTTAAAATGATAGTATGCGTTGAGAACCTTGAAAGACTAGGTTTTCCATCGAGCCAAGAATTGGCAACGATGTTATCCTCGCAATCATTGCGGAAGCATATAATCAATTCGTCATGAATTATAACATGAATGAAATTGATAAGCCTTTGCCGAGATTCTTCAAAGATGTTAAGAATCGAACCGAATCTCAAGAAGAAAGTTAGTAACGTACTAATGGTCAAGAAGGGCAAAGGTAAGCGCAAAGGCAAGGGTAAGACCCAAGCCAAAGGCAAGGCCAATTCATCCACTTTAAAGGGTAAAGGTAAAGTACCTAAGGAAGGGGACTGTTTCCATTGCGGTGAGACTGGACACTGGAAGCGGAACTGCAAAGTCTACCTTGAGGAAGTAAAGAAGAAAAGAAGTGGGACTTCTGCCTCAGGTATACACGTTATAGAAGTTAATCTATCTATTTCTTCTACATGGGTATTAGATACCGGATGTGCATCTCACATTTGTACTAATGTGCAGGGACTGAGAAATAGTAGACTAATGGCAAAGGGCGAAGTGGACCTACGAGTAGGCAATGGCGCAAAAGTTGTTGCTGTAGCTGTAGGAACATATTCTTTGTCTTTGCCCACTGGGCTTATCTTAGAAGTAGAGGAGTGCTTTTATGTACCTGCATTAACGAAGAACATAATTTCTGTATCTTGTTTAGACAAGAAAAACTATTCTTTTATAATAAAGGACAAATGTTGTTCCATTTATTTGAATGAAATGTTCTATTGTAATGCACCACTTATGAATGGTCTCTATGTTCTAGATTTAGAAAACCCAATTTATAACGTAAATACCAAACGGTTCAAATCGAATAATTTGAATCAAACATATCTCTGGCACTGTCGCCTAGGTCACATAAATGAAAAACGCATATCCCAACTCCATAAAGATGGATTATTGGACTCATTTGATTTTGAATCATATGAGGTATGCGAATCTTGTCTTTTAGGAAAGATGACTAAAACTCCATTTAGTGGACTAAAACTCCAATTGATTGCATTGAATGTGATAGGAGGTGAAAGGTTTTTTCAATCCTATAAAACACTCCATGGGGTGGCCGGCCAAAGTGGTGGAAGCTTGAGGCTTGGAGAGAGCTTGGTGGTGAGAGGCTTTGGTTGTGTGGCTTTTGTGAGTGTAGGCTAGCAAGAAGAGTGGTCTTCTTCTTCCTTTCTCTTTTTCCCTACCTTCCTCTCCTTTAGGGACTTCTCTAGCAAGAAGTAAAGGAGAGCTCTTCTAGTTTCTTTTGTGAGACAAGAGCTTGCTCGTGTGGATACATATAGAGGCACGGACATTTGAACCTGCTAAAAGATCCAACAAACCCAAGGAGAAGCGGAATTAAAAAGGGCACGCAACAAAGGTAATATTCTCCTATAAGATAAGTTTTTTTTTCTTTTAGAGAAATTTATTTTTTTGTACGAGGTTTTCTTTTGCAAGGATCACTTGGAAGGGATCCTATTTTTCCGTTGCGCATATGCTATTTTGCATAAAAAAATCCCTACAGGGAAGTTATCCCTAAGAGTAACCAAGGTTTGTGCCTAGTGGCTAGGGTTTCTAGGAAACCTAGGGTAGCCACTAAGAAGGTTACAAGGGGAGTCACCCCTAGAGTTAACCATGGCAAGACCCAAATGACCAAGGCTTCTAAGCCTAGGAGGGTCATTAGGAAGGTATCTAGGGAGGTTATCCCTAAGGAATACCTAATTAACCCTAGGAGCTCAAATCGGTTTTGGATTCCTAAGAGCGTGATTGATTCACGCTAGGTGGGTTTAGGATGTGTCAACCTTGATTGGATGGGTAGTTAACCCAACCATCATAAAGCTGGCATTTTAGGTCGTTTTCAAGGTTATGGTTACCTTGGGAATGTGGTTTGATTTGAATCCTAAAGGCTTTTAGGATGTGCCAATATTAATTATGAAGTTTGATAAAATGATCAAATTGACACAATTTAGGTTTAGAGGTTGGTGTGCCATTTTGGGTTTTTGGCACACTTAGGAGAAAAGTAGAAATATGGCAAAATATGATGAATTATATCAAATGGCAATTAATATTAAGATTTAGGTATTATTGTACCTATATATTTTATATGTCATGCTTTGTTTGTCATATAACATGTCATGACATCATGCTTACTTTTATTCATTGTATATGTCATGTTCATGTTTTAGGATTAAGGTTTTTAAATGTCATGTGTTTTTAGATTTTATCATATGTCATGACATCATGATCATTGGTCATGCTTAAATATTGCTATCTTTATGCCATGATCATTTCATGCATTAAATTGATTAAAATTGAACTAAGGACAATGACATGACTTGAAGTTCCATTTATAAGGGAATCAAGTAGGGTTGCCTAGGAAATGCATGAAACCCTAGATTAAATGAACCAAAATCCACATCTCACATCCAATTGACATGTATGTGTATTTATACACCCTAGATACATGTGAGATGCTAGGATATGAGTTAAGTTTAAGGTGCATAGTGTTTGTATCTAGTTGAACCCAAACTCATCTTAACTCAACATGTGGATCATTGGGAAAGCTTGTGTACAAGTCATGTACATAGAGCCCAAGGAATGTGATCCAAAATAGATTTTCAAAAACATTTTGAAAAATCTTGGTGAAGTCTATCTTTTGATAGCAATCACCATTGATAGAGTTGATACAAAATATGGCCAAAACATTGAAAATTTCAATGGTTTTGAGTTTTGTATCAAACTCACTATTTTATGGGTAAAATAATTTTCAAATATTTTTCACTCATTGTATTGACTATAAGTAATATACGTATCAAGTTTCGTGATTTTTCAAAATACGTATAATTACTTATGACTTTTCAAAACTCGATTCTGATAGTTGAAATTTGGAAATTTCAGCTATCAGTCGACTGAAGTGAGTGGCAGTCGACTGATTACTGTTAGGAGTCGACTGCCAGGTCTGATTTCGGGTTAACAAGGTTTGTTTAGCCCATATTCAGCTATGGTAAAGGTTCCTAATCACTCATAACCCTAGGATATGCATTGAGAAACATTTGAAAGGGTGAAAATTCATTGAATATGGATTAGGAGAGGTGTTAGGTCAAAATATCAAATTTAAGGTGTTGGAAAGTTCAATGTTGAATTTCTAACCTTATCTTTGATGGTTTAGAGTTCCTATTGGCTTAGGGACTTCCCCAGAACATTGTTGGTGCAATGGTCAAGGGGGAGCAAGCCTTTAGGGGGAGTTATCCATCTTAGGATGATGGATGTGTCTCTCCTCTTGAAGGGGGAGAAGTTATTGGGAGAATATCATCAATTGGGAAAATTGATGGGATTTTGAGAAACCCAATTTGGAAATTGGGGGAGAGTATAGGATTGCCTCTTTTGAGTGATATGGGACTTATCACTAGGAAGATGGTAGGCATCCTAGGTATTTATTTTTGGATCAAGGGGGAGATTGTAAGATCTCATTAGGACATGAGACATTGACTTTCTTGGAGAGATAACCTTTTTGATGTATGTCAAAAAGGGGGAGAAGATTAAATTACCAATTTCAAAAATTGGTAAGGGAATTTGAGTTAGGAGCCTAACTCAAAGTTTGTTTTGTCAAACATCAAAAAGGGAGAGATTATTGGTGCAATCGACCCAGATCACGATTGACCTTACTCGAGTTTGACTCGAGTGATATTTTGATGTTTGACATAGGATGTTTGACAAAGTGGTTTGACATTGATGTTGGACATTGATGTCGGTTAATTTGATGGGGAGATTGTTGGAGCAATCGACCCGGGTTATGTTTGACCGGACTCGAGTTTGACTCGAGGGAGACTTTGATGGTTGACTAGGGTTGACCATGTGATTAAGGGAAAGTCCAAGCATGGGTCTTGGCAAGGTAAAGTCCAAGTCATGGATACTTGGCATGGAAAGTCCAAGTCATGGGTACTTGGCATTTGGGAAAGTCCAAGTCTTGAGTACTTTGCACAAAAGAAAGTCCAAGCATGGTCTTGGCGTGGAAAGTCCAACATGGGTTGGCAAGGGAAAGTCCAAGCTTGAGTCTTGGCATTTGAGAAGTCCAAGGGGATTGATATTAGCGGTGTAAAGTCCAAGCGGAGTCTTGGCGGCGTAAGTCCAATGTGCCTTGGCGGTGTAGACACCGTTAGCATGACATAGCCGAGGGAAGCATCTGAAGGCTAGTGCGATGGATGAACAAGTCATGGATGACTTGGAGGGATCCGAGAGGCGTGAGGCTGATGGAGGTGGCTAGAAGGCTTAGAATTACTCTGAGCGTTATCGTTAGCTGATCATCGAGCAATGACCGGTCGAGCGGCAGCCGACCGCTGGGACGATCGATTGCCGGTGAGTGTCGAGCACGAGCGCTCCGTAGCCGATAGGCGATCGACTACAGCGCGATCGGCGCCAATGTTGGCGTGATCGCTAAGAGTCCCGTTGGAACTTGTCCAATGTAGATTGAGCCGTTGTCTCACAGCTACAGTGTTAGCAGTCGACTGGGGACTTATGACAGTCGACTGCCAGGCGGAAATCCAGCCCGATGGAGGATAAAAGTAGCTGTTCGTGGAAGGCTCGATCATCAGTTCTTGGGGAGATTTCTTGAGGCGATTTGCAAGTGCATTTCAGGGCCGTTCAACCTCATCCAAGCAACCAACAAGCAAAGCGCTCAAACCCTAGTTTTGTAAAGTGTTCTTTGCATTTCTTTGCATTTTGCTTGTATTTTTGCGTATTACTTTTGTAATCTGTTGTAAGAGGTTTCTCCACCTCCGACTTGTGTCGAGAAGGAGTTTATTGTGCTTAGTGGTGTTTGTGGCATCGCTAGGGTTCGTACAAACCCAATCCGTGGAGTAGGAATCATTTCGGTTCCGAACCACGTTATATTTTCGTGTTGTGCGTGTGTTCGTGTTTGTTTCGTGTTATTATTTTTATTATCATTATTCCGCTGCGCTAACACGATTTGTAGACGCGATCACGTTCAAATTCCATCATCGTACGACAACGCGCTATTCACCCCCCTTCTAGCGGGCGCACAGGTCCCAACACTAAAGAGGTTTAGCATGTCGGAATCCAAGAAAGGTTTCTTACCATTAGGCATGGGGTACACCTTTCGAAGTCTATGTTTTCGTGCACAGAAGACGAGAGGATTTGCATGAGTAAGATCTCATATGCATCCGTAATAGGATATATCATGTATGTTATGTCATGTACAAGGCCCGATATATCATATGCTTTGAGTGTCACAAGCAAATATCAGTATGATCCAGGAATGGATCATTGGGAGGCTATTAAGATAATTCTTAAGTACTTGCGAAGAACTAAGAATGTGTTCCTAATATGTGGAGAATTTGATATGGTAATACGCGAGTATACAGATGTCATGTTCCAGACAAACAAGGATGATTTCAGGTCTCAGTCTGAATACGTATTCACCTTAAATGGAGGCGCAATAAGTTGAAAAAGTTCCAAGCAAGATATTGTAGCGGATTCTACCACTGAGACAGAATACATTGCAGCTTCGGAAGCAGCAAAGAAAGCGGTTTGGATCAAGAAGTTCATCTCTGAACTTGGTGTGGTTCCAACCATTGTTGAAGCAATACCAGTCTACTATGACAATAATGGAGCAATTGCACAGGCAAAAGAGCCAAGATCTCATCAAAGATCCAAATATGTGTTTCGCCGCTATCATCTGATTAGAGAGATCATCAGTTGGAAGGAAATACAAATCGAGAAGATTTCCACTGAAAAGAACTTAGCAGACCCTTTAACTAAGGCTTTACCTCAAAGTAAGTTTAAGGGTCATGTTAGAGCTTATGGTATCGGATACCGTGGCGATTAACATTAGGCCAAGTGAGAGTTTGTTAGTAATATATGAGAAGTGTCTTAAGGCAATCATCTTATGATTGTATCATTTATTTGATAAATGAAGATTCACTATTTGAGTATACATGTTTTCATATATTTGATTGGATCTTAAACTCATTTACTAAATGTTCGCAATACAATTCACAGCATGAGAGAATTTGTGATTGGATCACAACTAGTAAGTATCTCTACATGTGTAATTGTGATGTATTGAAATTATCCCTAGTCGATAAATTGATGCATTCGAACGTCATCGATTCTGTTGAGACTAGCACGAGGTATACTCTTTGGTTTATCCAAGCAGTTGTTTCTCATTGGCTGTAGACATTGGGATGTCTAGAGTTGATCGTGGATGCTAGTTATGGTAACTAGTTCATTGGAGTGACCAGCTGTAAGACTTTATATGGTTCTCTACATATACAGATATGTCAATGAAGTCCTACAGCTTAAGTGTGATATTCCTTTGACTTGAGGTATTCAAGTCATCTTGGTCACGGAAACTTATACTTTGACATCTTAAGTAAACATCTCCGAGGAGATGTGGACCCAGGATGATTGGGCATAAGTCGAAGTGTCCGAAGGTGTTTGAATAGCCAACAGAGGATTCACCACTCCTTGCGAGGAGATATATACCCTATGACCTCTCATCGGATTGTTACTAAAGTCTTTGGCCAAAGCATTACATGTTTAGAGTATGGTACTCTTTGATACATGTGAAGTAACTAGAATCTGTAAGACGAGGAAGTAAATACTTGTGTTAGGTGTGACGTAGTCAACCTAGTGTGGACTGACATAATAGACCATGTCCTAAACCAAGTGGGTATAAGATGAGTGAAGGGAATGAGACATGATTCATTGTAGCTGCTGAAAATTTTCAGAAAAAGGTTCAAGGATCAACCATTAATTTTTCGGTTAATTGGGGATCATGATGTACTACTAGATGTCACTCATAATCATTCTATAATTAATGGTTAATTATAGACGACCAACATAAATCGGGAACCTATTTGGTCACACGCATAACGAGCGTAATCCGAAGGATTTAAAACGAGCTTAAGAATAGGATTCTCAGATCGAGAGAGACTTGGTTTGTTTGGACTAGACAAAGAGCAAGTATGAAATTGTTTCAGTCGCATCAGAAGCATGGATGGGCCGAGTCTTATGAAGACATGATGGATGAACCAAATCGGTTTGGTTCTAATCCAATAGTGGAAAAATAAACCAAAGTGGTTTGGTTTGTTTTAAACGAATGAACCAAAGTTAGTTCGGTTCGTTTTAACTTAAAATAGACCAATGCAATTTGGTTTATTTTAACTTAAGTTAATTGAACGGGTTAACGGGTTTTGGTTATGAACCAATTACCGTTAGGAGAATATGCTCTCTATAAAAACACGGCTTAAGGGTTTTGTGAAACCCTAAGAGAGTTATTTTTGGAGTTGTCGCCCACCTCTTCTCCTTCTCCTTGCTTCTTGCTGCCCAACACAAGGAGGGAGTCCTTGCCAAACAGCCCTTGTGTTGCTTCCCAAGTTGTCGCCACCACTTCCTCCTTGTCGCCGGCCATCCACCAGCCGCCAAAAACTCCTCCGGGATCCTCCTTTGGCTACCGGTGACCAAGGAGCAACCGACCAAGCTTTGGTCGGCCATCTCTTCCACTTAAACAAGTTGTCCAATTTTGGACAGCTTGTTCTCCTCTTTGTGAAAAGGTCGTTTGGTCGACGTTGTGCACCCCAACGGTGACCTACTTGTCAGGGATTGTATCTCCGAAAATCCTCATAGGTGGAGGGTTAAGTTTTCGTCAATTGGTTGACGAAAACCACTTCCAAGAAGCGAGTTCGTCGAACTCATTTTTAGATCCAAATTTGATTGGGATTGTGATCATCTCTCGGATCACAACAACTTCAACGTGAGGCTAGTACCTTTCGTGAAGTCGGAGCTCATGGCTTTGTGAAGCTATCCCGACGATACTCGGTGTGGATACGAATAGAGGCGGTTCTAGCGAGGGTCGCTACGGTTGATACCTTTCCACTACACATGATTCGTCAGGTATAACTAGAATAAATTTCCTTTTATTGCAAAATTTAAAATGTCGATTATGTCTACACATGTTGTATCCTTGTATGCATGTGATGTGTGTATTGTAACAAATAATTTATTACTTATTTTTGCTTCCGCTGTGTGCATGTTTACGAAACGTGTTCGAACACAACACCCACGTCGGTGTCATGGGAACCCAACACTATGCTTGTAGATTCTTTTACTAAGCCGATGACTAGAGAGTCATTTAATGAGCATATAAAGTCTATAAAATTTCGAAGAATGTAACGATATTGTAATTGACAATCAGATATTGTAATTTAATAATTTGAAATGTTAGCCATAATTTATTCAGTGTATGTAATGTTACATTTTGATGAGATCTCAGTGAGCATGTTGACAGGTAGTGATTGGTCCTCTCACATGGACAATCATCTCTATTTGTTAAGTATGAATAAGGGTAAGACCATTGTTTATACGATAGCTTTGGAAGTTATATATATAGAGATACATGTCTATAAGTTGGGGTCGTCTTGATATTTGTATCAAGATAAGATCATTTGAGAAAAGTGATCGAAGTAAATGCTCCCACCATTTACTATACCTGTTTGGAGTCGGATTTGAATTCATGTGTTGAATTCAGGATTAAACATTTGGAATGTCTAGAAAAAAATTTGTACGATATTAATTTGATGAAAACATGCGCTCTTTATTAATAAAGAGAATCACATCATTACATGTTATTCATATCATATGTGCTAAGACGACAATAAGGATAGTAGGAGAATGAATCTCTGTTTTTCTACTATGTAAGCCCTTTGAGATTATATGTTAATCTCAGCATTTACCCTTTGTGACTATTTAGCTGTCTACTTAAAGTTTTAATCAGGGTCTGCTACTTTAGCATATAAACCTATTGACTATGGATGATTCGGTCTATGAAACATAACTAGGAAAATGACTAATTAAAATGAATAGATTCAAGCTAAAAAGAAAGATTAAATAGATTTATATCATTTTAGAATTATTCACTGGTCAACCCATTTATGTTATGTATAGAAATGATTGTGAATATGAGAGTATGGAACATGCTCTTGACATGATGTTCATTATGAGGGATTAGAGATGTTCATATTGATGCAAATAAAGATTATTTAATCTGGGTAAATAGTAAGATATAGATGTATCCAGAAAAATGGTTGTGTACCACCATGAGTAGGGTTGTAAACGAACCAAGCGTTCGTGAACAAGCTTGGTGTTCGACTCGATAAGAGCTCGTTTACGTTCGTTCAATATGCATCAAAGTTAATTAATAAACAAGCTTGAACAACTTGATAAATTAAATAAACAAGCTTGAACACATATGTGTTCGACTTGTTAATGTTTGTGAACAGTGTTCGTGAATATTAACAAGCCGATTTATAATTATACCCTTTTAAAAATTATGCTTGAATTTATTTATACTTATTTACAAGCCAGGATTAAATTAGTAAAATTTTAAATAAACAAACAAGTTTGACTTAAGAGCTTGATAACGTTTAAATAAGCCAAATTTAAACAAGCTTGAATCAAACTTGATACCCATTAAACAAGCCAAGCTCAAAAAAAAAATCAAGCCAAGCTTGAATAGGTTTTTCAATAGCTTGGTTAATTTTAGGCTTAGCTCGACTCGGCTTGGTTATCTTATCAAACAAGTTTGAACATTATAAAGCTTGGCTTGGCTTGGCTCGTTTACAGCCCTAACCATGAGTATGGTTTTGTACCACCTAGAGAACTGTTGTGTGTCACCTGGAGGATGGTTGTGTGTCATCAGATAAATGAATATGTGTCATTCAAAGAATGATTATGTATCATTTGGGGAGCGGCTAATTAAGTTAGGTGTAACAAATTTTCTTAGCATTGATTGCTCTATAAGTAGCTATGTAAGGTATAACAACTTTCTTAGCAATAAATGCTCAGTGTGTTTGCTGTCGCACAAAACATTTTCCTATGTATGAATTGGATGTTCTAATAGCCTTTGTGACTATTAATCTCTGTTCTATTAGTCTTTTGGGACTATGAACTCCAGCTCTATTTTAGTCTATATGATTAAATACTTCTTATTAGTCAGTGTGACTATGAACTCCAGTTCTATTCAATCTAAGTGACTAAATACCTCTTATTGGTCTATGTGACCATTTGCATATGTAGCATAACTTAGATGAGTGGGAGATATAGGCAGTTTCTTAACTGTCAACGTGTGCACTCACTGTACTTTGTGTAGTGCTGCAGCAGTAGTACACGTCCAAGTTGTGTGAGGGAGTGATGTGCTAGAGAGAGGTGTGAGTGCAAGTGCTAGAGAAGAAGAGAGTGTGAGGATCGTCGTCAGGCTGTCAGAATCTGTGTGATTTATAGATTGATGCGAAATCTCTGCCAGAGAGAACGGACAAATCTTGAGAACACCAAGCTGTAGACGGATCTTGATTTGTGGATCAGAGGAGACCTTTCGTACATAATTGTCTTTCAGACGATAAGCAAACGATTGAGAGATCATCATCTCTACATATTCGGAAGCGCAAAGATTCTGATGAATCGCTATAAGTTCCATATTTATAGTTTTATTTACAGTTATGTTAAAATTCATGCAATAGATGCAATAATTCCAACAATACAATAGCTCTAACACAGTATCAGAATAGATTGTTCTTCACCGGACTAACCGCTGAAAGAGCACAATGTTAGAGGAAGTCAAATGGAGTTCAAAGATGGACTTAATTTGACATTTGATTTCCACTGCCCTAGGATTAGGAGAGTTTGCTCAATGGAAGAGAAGAACCAAGATGTTCTTCCAAATGGATATAAAGGAGTGATTTGACTTAATGGAGGGATTTGAAGCTCTAAAAGACCACAAGAGAAAACTTCTTCGAAAGAGCAAATGGACCGAGGAGCAACTTAAGAGATCTAAAGTACAAGATAAGGTAATCAAAATTTATTTATAGAGCTAATTGGTTAAGCTCTTTGAAGATTCATCTCTAGCACAATATAAGATTGAGTCTGAGGAGAGAGACTCATTGGCTTAAAAGTATAAAGATTCGGATGTTGAGAGATATTTAACTTCCGATATGGAAGATAAAGAAGATTCTACCTCAATGATTAAGAGGGAGGGTAGACCATTGACATCGAACCAAGAAAAACCTTCAACATCCAGAGCCGACAAGAAGAAAACATGTGTCATCCCTACGAACATAGAAGGTAAGACAATTTCAATTATATAAAAAAATAAAGATCATATAAATTATTTGAATGTGAGAAAAAAAAAGAGTATTATAAGAGCAAGTGTTAATAATTAATTAAGGAAAAGGTTCAAATGGTATCGAAAGCAAAAGAAAAGTCAGAGAATCATAACATTGATACGTAAGGACAAGGAGCATATAGTGTATTTCTCATATAATCAACATGGGTACTATCAGAACCAATGTCTAAGAGGAAGACACCTAACTAAGGACATGGAAGGAAGTTCAAGTGTAGAGAAAACTTCAATGGTAAAACTTAAGATATCATTTCATAATGTAATTTATCTATTTCATGATTAAAATATGATAGAATTATATATTATGATTTAAGTACTAATTATCTTGTTAATTGGAAATATAAAAAATCTAAAGATTTCTAAAATCCATATAACACTGGAACTGTCACACCTAAAGATAGGAAGATAAAAAAGAGAAATAGATAGGAATCATAAGCATAAGTATATGTCTAGAAAGAAAAATATTAAAAAAAATATGAAAAATCAAGAATTAAAGATGGAAAAGTCTTGAAGTCAATATTTGATATAGAAAATTTATTTAAAGGGTCAATGAAAAAAACTTAGATTTAGTTAGCAAAAACTATCCAAAATAAGAAAGATTTGAGATGCAAAATAGGATTTTAAAAAATTACAACATAGACATATCGTGATGTGGAGATGGCTACACAGGGATGTTGATGGGCAATGAATCAAAATTACAATATGCTTCTTTATTTGATCAAGAGTCGAGACTCATATCTTTCATCGTCAGTCCTACAGCTAGATGAAAAGAGATAAATTACGAAGGACAATTTGATCCAACCAAAAACTAATACGACGGGAGAGTAGACATCCCGAAAAACTTTACAATTCTCAGAAATTAACCTTTATTCCTTAGAACAATTCTACCGTTCATACTAACCACTAGATCCTCTCATGGGGATAGCAACATTTGTTAAAATTTTAGAAAAAAATTTATAAAGTCGAGTACTCTTGTTTAAAAATAAATAAACATAAATTCTAATTATATTGTATCAATACCATGTTTTTTTTAGTTGCTCTTTATTTTATATATACATCATTTATTTATATATTTACGTGTAATATATTCATATTTTTTAAGTTGAATTTAAAGTACTTAAATTAATTATTTATAAAAAAATAAATAATTTATATATTTTAATATTTTGTTAGATATAATCACTAAATAAATACTCTTAGACATTTATCTCACTTAAAAAATGGAAAGATTTTTTTTTTTTAAAAAAAGAATTATTTAAAGTCCAAATAGGTAATATTGTTTAAAATGAGGAAATTCTTTTTTTTTTTTAATTTACCTTGTGATAAAGCACTTCAAAAAAAAACAAATAAGAAGACTATTCTTATAGTTTAGAGCATACACAATCTTCTTCCATTATAACACCCTCCACTTCATTAAAAAGTATGGAGTCCACTGTCACATATTCGTTATAATAACATATATCTTTCACCCACAACCCTTTTAACATTAACACTTATTATTTATGGGTCCCACCATCCACTCAATTATCTTAAAATTATATCATATTAAAATAAATATATTTTAAAAATATTTTAAAATATTAAAATTATTATTATTATCATTTAATAATAATCTTACTTTTAAAAAAATAATTTTACTGTTTTTAAAAAATAATATTAATTTTTTTAAATATATTTATTAAATATAATTTTAAAAATACATATATACATGGGGTGCCACTTGAACGTGTTCAATGGCTTGAACGCGTTCAAGTAATAACGCCCCTTCACACTGCTTTTAATGCGATGGGGGTGTTATAACACCCCACAATTAACGCGTTGCAGGTGCTCTTAGGAGGAGAAAAAAAGTAAGGGGACACTCCTTTAATAACGTTTATTTTTTTTATTGGCACTGAAATATCCGAACCTTCGATCTGATTAATCTCTCGGAGTAATTAATTTTATCCCACGGACCTTTAAGACGTCTTATAAATAACTGAGTCGGATAAGATCGGAGTTCAAGTAGTCTCCACCGGCCAACAAAGATAAATCAGGGAAGCACACACAACTTTTTAACGGTTCAGCCCAACTTCGCAATCTTGTCATCCCTGAACGATTCAACATCAAAACTGTATTTCATTTACCAGACAAACTCCTAAGTTCCAAAGTCATCCAAATAGATTTTTCTTAAATTTATCGTCAAACAATATCGCAGCAGAGGATCAAACTACATTCTCATATGAAATGTCTTTCCACTTTTATCGTTGGGCATGCCCCTAGAGGCCTCTTTTAATAACGTCCCTTGAGCTATTGTGACAACGTCCACATAATTTATAAGGTTCTATTCCAATTTCAATTGTAACATATTTACAGAGATTTTTTAAAAATAAAATGACGATTTTAGAAAGTTAAACTATTGAATCACTCGTTACGAACACTTTACGATTTATCCTGACGAGTAAAAATTTTTTATAAAATTGAATCAATCATCTCCAAAATTAATCAAGTAGAAAACTTAGATATCTAATACCAACTAACAAAAATATTCTTCAAATCCGAATAAAAATAGCCATTTTGAAAGTCGAACTCTACCTATCAACATAGAGGAAAAACGTCTAAAATTAATCGAACAAAATTCGAACATCTGAATTATAAAAAAAAATCTAATTTTTAAAAACTAAAAGAATAGATATTGCAAAAACTAAACAGATAAAATTTTCAAAAATTATTTATGATAAATCATTGAACAGAAGGTGCACATTATAACTTATACAATGATCTTTGCTGACCTAGAACAAATAAGTTAGGGCAAAAATAAAATACCCTAATTATCATTTTACATTTAAAAATAAAATAAAATAACGCTCTAATATATTTATTATTATATAAAAATAAATTAATTCTATTTAATCTAAAAAAATTATCCAACTTTCATTTCTCATTTAATACTTGTTGTACATTATAACTTATACGATGATCTTTACTGACATAGAACAAATAAATTAGAGCAAAAATAAAATGCACTAATTATCAATTTTCATTTAAAATAAAATAAAATACCGCTCTAATATATGTACTATTATATTGAACTAAAACAGTTCCATTTAATAAAAAAAACATCATTTCTCATTTAAGAAAATTAAAAATAATATACTTAAGTAAAATAAAAATAACATTGTCAACAAAAAAAAAATAATATTATTCCAATTTTTTAAAACTCTTTCAAATGCCCCCTAGTTTTTACTCTATATTTAATATTAATTAACTTACTATTAAAAAAGCAATTTTATTGCAGTTAAAATTACTTAAAACGACATTAATAGAATTTAAAGTAATTTTTAAAATATAAAATACCCTGGAGCGCTATTTCAATTTTTACCCTGAAAATAATAATTATATCATAGACACTCATTGAAATGATAATTTTCTAAAATTAATATTTTTTAGTTTTTTGCCAAGCACAAGTCGCTTGCCGATAGATCGTCGACAAACCGACCGACAATCGATCGATCGACGACCTTCGACTGTCGATCACAGATCGATCGTCGACGATCGCCGATCTGCGATCGACGACGATCGTAGATCGACGATCACCGACGACCGCCAACAATCGATTGTCGATCGATCGCCGACCGATGATCGCCGATGGTCGACCGTCGACCGTCGACCGTCAATCGCCCTCAGTCGTCGACGACCATCATCGATGGTCGCCGTTGACAAATGCCGAGAAGCAATAAGAAAAATAAAAAAAAGATATATTTATCATGATAAATATTAAATCCGTAATATAATCGAATTATATAATTTTTCCTTTATAATTCAAATTAAAAATCTTACCTCCTCTTTTATAATCCGATTACATTACATTACGTTTTTAAAATTGCGTCAAACAAATTAATTCATCTTATAATATAATCTTGATTATATTGCAAGGTTGATTACCCCTAATCCATGACCTAATTTCAGAACTTATCAAGATCCACCATCGGTTCCATTGTTCAAACGGAAAATAAAATATTATCGGAGATCTCTCGAAGGGTCACTATCTCCGGCAGCCGGGGGAAAAATGTCCCACTCCGGCTTTGCACATTAGCTTTAACCCGGATGATAACGAGAAAAAGGAAGTGTTGCCCACCAAATGGCAGATACTTATCTAACAATGAATCAGGTACCGAAGAAAACCGTCAATGCGGCCACCGGCGAAATCAGTAGTCCATTCCGGCCATGCCACCGGCACCGGCCATGGCAGAAACATCCTTCTCATCCTTAGGTAGCTCCACAACAATAGCTTCAGTGGTTGTCATCAAGGAGGAAACACTGCGATAAAGAAAAACAAATTTGGGGTTTAGACTTGTTACTATGTAAATTCAATTGTCATAGACTGAAAGACATTTCTGAGTAGCAGCGAATCGAACAGTAATTTTAACTAGGGCCAAAAATCAACAATTCAACGAGTAAAGAAAATGATTCAGGGAAGTAGAAAAAACAAAATAATAACAGCGTCAACAACCAAATTTTATCCTATTAAATGAGATCGACTATATATATATATCTTTCTACGTCATTAAATTCTATATCACCGTCTATACTCAAATATATTTTATTTTATTTTATTTTTGTGAATCAAATCTTTTTTATATCCTTCTTTCTCGTTTAATATGTATTATATGACCTAATTGGAGCATTTATTGATCATCTAAATATATATCTGTACCACTTTAAATGTCTCTTAAAATTTTTCTTCAATAGACACAACTTCGACTTTCTCTTTAATGCATTCATTTCTTATTCTGTCCATCCTCACATGTCCACACATTTCTATCTCTGCAACTCTCATCTTTTACTCATATGCCCGAGTCGTATCTCAACATTCAACGTCATACATTATAACAGACCTAACTGTCATTTTGTGAAACTTTTTTTTAAGTTTTAGAAGTATTTTATGTGCTCAAATTTAAAATTTCAATTGTTTCCTCCAAGGGATAGTAAATGGAAGGCACGATAAGATAAAGATGAAATGACTTCGGCAAAAAAACAAAAAAAACACCCTTTATTATCATCAACAAAACTACACAAGGCACCTTTTTTATTTTCTACCTATTGACTTTTGATGATAAACCAGAGTTACATATAATTTATCGGATTTTATGATATTTGAATTTATTATTTAAATATTCATCTTCCCTCTTTCTTCATAAAGAAATATCCATTTTTCAACTTAGTGTCTATGTATTAGAAGTTACAGTACATTTCTTTAATTTGACAAGAAAAGAAATGGAGTAAAAATGTAAAAAACACAAACATCTAATTGACTTAGATAAGCAAATAAAATTTATCCAAATAAAACAAGATAAAATGCATTAAAACTGCGAAGAGATAAAATAAACTATTTCATTTTTTTTCTCTTATTTGCAACCCCTATAAGTAAACACTAAATGAATGAAAAATTAACCAATTGGACTTCTCTTTAACATCACAAACAATTCCAATTTGTGGGGGAAAAGGGTTATTTTCTTACCTTGCAGCATCTACCAAGGCAGTTCTGATAACCTTCAGGGGGTCGATGATGCCGGATTTTACCATATCTACGTATTCACCTGAACAATACAAAAAGAGTTCAATTTTAGAAATGCTTGTTAAACAAATTTGAAAAATAAACCATTAAGAAACTCTCAAATGGAACGTCAACAGGCCTTTGGCTGCATCGTAGCCGAGGTCAAGGTTATCTTGTTCCAACAGTTTGCCAACAACGACAGCGCCCTCTGCTCCTGCATTGGAAGCAATTGCATGCACTGGAGCCTGGAAAAGTTCACGACAGAAAGGATCGAAACCAAACGCCCAATCAGAGAACAGTTGGATCATGGCTTTTAGCCTCTAGGAGATAGTCAGAAAAACCTTCAAAGCGCTCTGAATTATTTGGACACCGATCTTTTGATCGAAATTAGCAGTCTGCAACTTTTCCAACTCTCTGGATGCATAGAGAAGTGCAACTCCACCACCTGAAAAGAAGAGTGTATTACTTCCACAAGTATTGTGAAGATTTAGTGTATGCCCAAAAGACAGGAACCATCAGAAAATGAAAGGGGCTTCATGTGGTTTTTTACGTGAAGGCTCCCTTCGTAATAGATTTGTGCCGAGAGATGAACGAATGAGTTACCTGGTACGATGCCCTCTTCGACAGCAGCCTTAGTTGCATTCAAAGAATCTGTAACTCTGTCCTTTTTCTCTCCGACTTCAACTTCACTGGCCCCTCCAATCTGTACAGATAAGTTCAATAGATTGCCAACTTAGATATGCAACTGTCGATAGTTCCCTAGTTACAAATGTTTTTAATACAGAGAAAACTCAATTGCCAATGTTTGAATGTAAAACTTACCATTCTGGAACCCAACTAATGATGAAACTTAATTCATTTTATTTTCCAGAGGCTAAAATGAGAGAAAATATATAAAGACTATTGACAAGTTCAAACACGATGGACCTCTATGTCAGAGAAGATGAATCAATTAGAATTGGAAATGTGATAGGTTGAGCAAGACTTGAGAAAATATTCTACTTAACCTAATCAAAGAATTTTGAAAGTGCCAAGACTGTTATAAATGTTACTAGCCATGGAACCTTCAAAAATTTCTAACTTAGAATTGAATGGACCCAAGCTGATACTGAATAGTTTTTCTGCTTGCTCTGAAGGAAAGTGCTAACAGCACAACATGAAGAAAAGACAATGAAGAAATATATACCTTAAGTACAGCTACTCCACCGGAGAGTTTTGCCAATCGCTCTTGCAATTTTTCTTTGTCATAGTCTGATGTGCTCAATTCAATGCCAGAACGTATCTGACACCAAAAAGAAAAAAACAAAAAAAAAAGTAAGGCTTTATACATGCATGATTTCTTTCTCATTGAAAAAGGGAGAAGGATCCAACCTGCTCGCATCTCTCTTCTATAGCTTTTTTGTCACCAGATCCATCAAGAATTACTGTGTCATCTTTTGAGATTGTCACCTAACATTACCATTTATTTATTTAACATTTTGTGCAAAATTAAGTTAATAATAACAACTCAGATCAAGTACATTTATATAATCAACATAAAAAGGTTGATTTTGATGCGGCTAACAGCAACTGGCTAATGCAATATAATGCAATGAATGTTTGCTACTAAAAAAAATGCGTAACCGAACCAATAGGGATGGGAAGTACATGAATCCCAGATGCTCTGGAATGAAATTTATCTACCAATCACGATTCACTTGGTCTACTCCTAGTTCTGGAAAGAGGTTAAGAGGCAGACACTTTTAGAAAAAATAAGAAAAGAAAAAAGTCTCTCACCTTTTTGCATGTACCAAGCATGTCAAGTTCTACTTTCTCGAGGTTCATCCCAAGTTCTTCTGTTATGACCTAAAATATACAAGTAATGACTTAAATTAAACATAAATCATTTAAACAAAATATAAACAAGTAAAGACTTATAGAAAGAGTGATACTCACAGAACCTCCAGTGAGAGTGGCAAGATCTTGCAGACTAGCTTTCCTGTTCTCACCAAAACCAGGGGCCTTAACAGCACACACCTGCGTAATCACAACCTGGTCAGTGGCAGGAAAATAACAAGATAGGCTGGCCAGATTCCCAATCATCAGGATAAAACATGGATTTAAAATGCTAAATTGACCTTGATTCCAGCTCGAAGCTTATTAAGAATCAATGTTGCTAGTGCGTCACTTTCCACATCCTCAGCGACAATTAGTAAAGGTCTCTGTCTCTGAGCACATTGATAAAAGAGAGTGAAGAGCTATGGTATAAATTGTAAATGCAATTTGAATCGAGACACTTTACCTTCAACGCCAACTCTAACACTTTGACAACTGCATTTATGCTTGAAATTTTCTTCTCGTGTATCAAAATAAGAGGATCTTCAAGCTCCTGCAAACTAGAAAACTGTGACACACAGAACAATAAAGGAAATGATATCTGAATGAAAGGTAATTGATCTGGATAGGCTTCCTACACATTTTTGATTCTTCGGGTCAGTAATGAAGTAGGGTGATATGTAGCCTCGGTCAAGTTTCATTCCTTCGACAACTTCCAGTTCGTTGTACAGAGTTTTCCCATCCTAACAGAGCACAATGAGATCTCAGATAATTTAGCGATACAAATTATAACTGGCACACAGGATAAACTAGAAGAGCAAAACAAGCAAAACCTGTTAAAAAAGTAAGTCGATCAAAAATGACAACAGTCCCATTCCTTTAGGTTAGATATTTTTCTTCATCAAGTTAACTATTCGTGTGCAAAAATAGTAAAAGACAATAAGCATATATGCATAGCTGTTATTCATATTCAACATCCAATGCTATATTGATCAAAGAATTTGGTGCTATTGATCAGTAAATTTTATTTTGAACCATAAGTTAAACACATCACACATGTTTAACTTATCCTTTTCCAAAAATGTCATCGATAAGAATCTGCCAAAAATCATCTCATCATCAAGATCTGTCTCTCCTGACTATTTGAGGTCCGTTATACAGATCTGATCCTTCTATCGAGTTGTATATAAGGCTATATCACTTTTAATTTTTAAACTAATTAAATTATTCCTTATTAACTAGTGTTTTTATTTGGTCTCCTTTTAGCTGTTACAAATTTTATTCTAATTAATTCATCTCATCTGACCATCGAGTCTATCGACCATCTATAAAACATGCTTGCACAGTCATAATTTGTTTTCTATCATATTATTGTCCATTGAAGCTACACCTTTGTCATGCCGATATGATTCTACCAAGACAATATCCTCATTTTATATGCAACTATCCACATTCTAATTTTTTTTATATTGCATCTGTAAGCACATCCACCATATTCATGTCCTGCGCCCTTAGATTCATACTTCAAAACAAGCATCCAGAAATGAATTGGCAACAACTATAGAATTAATCAAACTTCGTTTGCGTCGAGTATGAGTATTACTCAATATCCCATCACCATTTGATGCTATAAATCCAAAGATACATTGGTAGTTGTAGGTGATGAGACATTTAAAAGAAAGAAAAAAAGACAACTAACACTCACTCAAAAAAGTGAATATAAACTGCAAATGTATGTTGATAAATAGCAAGTCATCGCACAAGAAAACATTAAACCATGCTGAATGTTGATTGGTGAATTCAAGAGGCTAGTCCAGCTAGGACTCAGTTTGACAAACATTTTTACAACAACAAACAAGTTGATTGCAAGATGGATGATGATACATCTATCAAAACCAAGGTGAAAAACACTTACTTTAAATATTTGATCAGGCTGCATTCCCAGTGACTAAAATCAACAAGTTGATAAGATGATAGCCATGTAAGCATCTATGTTATGCATCTTATGTGGATATAGAGCAATTCAAACAAATGTATTTATTTCAAAAGTACTAAATATGACGCTCATATTGATGCTAATAATTAAGAATGGTTTATGTATTCATATTCCTTAAGTGTAGCCTTACGCAGAGCTCAATAGCAGTATAAATTCACACAGTCAAATCCATATAGTTAAGACAGCTTTTCATTGTTATCATATTACCACCATCAGCTGTATGTTATCATATTACCACGTAAGCATCTATGTTATGCATCTCTCTCACTCACACGCTCAAAAGGTAAGTGTCTCAATATACCTCCATACAACTTAACATTTTCATCAATGTAACTCTGGTACAATTGAACATGTTCATCATCTTTTAAATAATCTTAAGAGCATAAGACTGAACTTCCATAGAGGGACAAAAGTAGGAGAGGAGAAAGCAAAGAGAGAGATGAAAAAGAAAACTAAGATGAAGAAGAAGAAAGAGTCTTTTTTTCGTCTTATTTTCTTAAAGGAAGAGAAAATGAGAAGAAACACACAGAACAAAGAGGTACAGAGGGCGAAGACTGTGACAATGGTGCAAAGACTCATAAATAATGATCTGAAGAGGAAATGTTCTATTAGGCCATAGCATAAGGGTTATTAGTGAGCATGAGACGAATCTAAGCTCAATTTGACAGAAAAATGAACAATTTCCTTCCCTCCCTACTTGCATTTTTCCACAGAATATTTTATTCCCTTCTTTTCTTTTTATCTCTACCTACTCTTTCTCTTCTTGGAAACACAACTAAAAGCAAAAATTGTAATGAACCGAGAATGAGGGTTAAGTAGTTCTGTAATGCAAAAATTATACCCTAGCAGCTTCTACATTAACTCAAGGAGCTGAAGTGACTAGAATGGAAAAAAACACAGAATAACAAACAGACAACATATACAAAAATAATATAAAATATAATCACCAAGATATCCGACTTACTGAGACTGTGATAACTCCCTCCTTACCAACTTTCTCCATTGCTTTTGCGATTAGTTCACCAATCTCTCTTTCTCCGTTGGCTGATATTGTACCAACCTTAGAAAGGGAACAAAACTCAAATCTTGATATTGTTAAAAAAAAAAAAGGCAACGAAACAAGAATAACAGAATGACATCTGAAGCAACAATTTTCCGAAGTAATGAGGGTGTATCTCCTTAGTGGTTCTTCAGTGATATGATATTCAAGATGCCACAGAACAAAATACCTGAGCTATCTCCTCTGAGGTACTGATCATTCTTGCTCTGCTCTTCAAGTTGGTCACAACAGCATCAACTGCCAATGTGATGCCACGTCTCAAATCCATTGCATTGATTCCAGCTGCCACTGACTTGCATCCTTCAGTGAATATAGCTCTAGTAAGGATGGTAGCACAAGTTGTCCCTGCATACATTCAAATAGTAGGCATGTTATAACAAATAAATGCAGCAAAATCTCATATAGACACAAGACAGTGTTCAATGAATGTGACAGTTAACTCACACCTCAAAGTCAAAAATGCGAAATATTAACAACAATATGCATTAATTATACTTCAGAAACAATGAAAAGACTAAGCTACTAGTAGGCTGTTACCCAACGAACAAAAAATCTGCATTTTCATAACTGCGAAAGTCAGCTTGATATCCATATCAGTAGAAAACCAGACACAAAACTCCACTTCACTGAGGAGGAATCACTTACCATCACCAGCAACGTCGTTGGTTGCATTGGCTACCTGCTTCACAAGGCTAGCACCGACATTCTTTATTTTATCCTTGAACTCAATGCTCTTGGCAACAGTGACGCCGTCCTTTGTCACTTTGGGCGCACCATAGCTTTGCTCAATAACAACATTACGACCCTTCGAGCCAAGATCCAGAGGCACACGCCAAATATTAGATCACCGAATCTCAAAACAACAAAGTGTGATCTTTCTCAACAGCAACCGAGAAAAAAATATGTATATACCTTTGGGCCCATAGTCACCTTCACTGCATCCGCAAGGTCCTCCACACCCTTTAGCATCAAAGCGCGAGCCTCAACTCCGAACCTAATATCCTTCGCAGCATAGTTTCTGCTCCAACCAAGCCTACTTCCAATCTGCAGCCACGAGCATAACCTCATTACATTCAAAAATCAAAACTTTATCGAACTAGAAGCCCACTAAGCACAGCAGAAATCGAAAATCTACACTCCCCTACCTGTCTGCTGCTGCTGCTGCCGCCGCCTCTGGCAATCCTATAGAACCCAAAGGCCGAGTAAATATGATATCACGTCAGAAAAGAGAGTGAGAGGCCATTTGCTTTCAAACTTTCTGGTCGATGAATCTTACCGAGCTTTCGAGGCGAGTGAAGACAAGGCGCGATACATGGTGCGATGGGGAAGTGGATGTCCTGGAGCAGAGGCGATAGGAGGGAGGGTGGAGGTGCGTGGTCTTTCCCAAGAGGGAGAGGAAGGGAATGGCGGTGCGGTGGTCAAGTCCTAGAACTCTTTAGAAGCTTCTTCTCTAGGGTTTAAGGACTCCGTACCTATTGATCGTAGCCGTTAAACTAAAATCAATTCAAATTCAACAAATCATTTTTATCGATTTATCAAATTGATTAAAAATATATAAATATTATCGGGTTTGCACAGATAAAACTGAACGATCAACAGTATAAATATATAAAAAAATAAATACAAAACAATTTGAATATATATTTTTTACTGTATTAAATATATAGATCGATTTTGAAAGGCATTTGAAGCGATCATATCACCTTTGCAGGATAAATATTATTAAGATAAAAACCAGTATTTTTCATTATTATCAAAAAAATACTTTAAAAAAATAAAAGAATAGCTACTGAAATTATTATAAATACAAGCTAAAATTATTTTAATCAATGCTGTGAATAAAGTTGGATAGTTAACTCAGTATATATATTGCATAATAGAGTATGGATCAATTTCTATCTTAGTAAAATTTTAATCCTCAATTGTGTACCGATAAGATCAAAGATGTAATGTGATTTTTACTTTTTATTATTATTATTATTATTTACAAGTGGTATCTAAATTTCGTCCAATTAATTCACTTGGTGAACCGGTCCTGCCCCACGGTCTCCGAAGAGTCTCCACCGGCCCACAAAGGTAAATCAGGATGACGCACCGTCAAGTCGCCGTAAGGAGTATGTACGTCAATTAGGATCCGCATCCCACACCAACCCAGCTGGAAAACGAGAATCTGCATCCGCAACCCGCAAACGAGTGGAAAACGGTGAAATTCCCTCCACAAATTGCAGCCGATAAGGATCGAACTATGGCTTATCGCAGGGACCGCACAAGTTCTTACCGACGCGTCGTTGCCCTGGGGGCTACTCATTCTCTTCCTTATGGAGCAAGGAGAGAGTCTCAGGAGATAGATTTTTTTTTATTGACATCAGAGTATTCGAATTTTCAATCTGATTAATCTTTAAGAGTGGTTGACCCTGCACTATGAATCTTTAGGACAACTCGTCAACAACTGAGTCAGGTAAGATTTGAGTCCAAGTGGTCTCCACCGACCACAAGAGTAAATTAGAAAAACGCTCACAACTTTTTCACAGTTCAATCTGAACTCCACAGTCACGACATCTCTGAAAGACGATTCAATATCGAAGTCGTACTCCGTCCACCGAATAAATTCCTAGATCTTAAGGCCACTCGAATAATTTTTTTTTAATTTATCGTCGAATAATATCGTAATAGAGGATAATTTTCTCTTCTGTAATCAAATTTTGTCCAAACTAGTCAAATCAAAACAATTTTAAAATTTAAGATTAAAATTTTAAAACTCATAGCTACTATAATAATATTAAATAAATATATTTTTAGAATATGAAATGTGCTTTTAATTTAATTTGTCTTCGTTATTAAATTAAAATAATTTGTTATATTTATTATCTGACAACCATTCTATTTTTACAAAATATATATTAAAAGAACGTCCACTCTAATTTTTCATTTCAAAAAAATATTTTTTTATTAGAAAATCAATTGTATTATAATAATTTGTAAGTAAACTAAATCTTAAAATTACTCCAATATCAATTAAAATTATTTCAATATTAATTGAAACTGCTGTAACATTGTCAACAAATTATAAGTTTTCTTCTATTTATAATAGAATTATTGTAATGTTAATTAAAACTACTCCAATGTTAATTAAAATTATTTTAACATTAGTCAAAATTATTATAATGATAGTTAAAATTGTTTAAATAATGTCATAACTATATATCGATTAAAATTGCTTTAACCATTTCACATTGTAATAAAATTACTTTCATGTAAGTTAAAATTGCTTAAATACTATTAAAAGTGCTTTAAAATCGATCAAAATTATTCCAACATTAATTAAATTTGCTTAGACATTATCAAAACTACTCTAACACTAATCAAAATTGCTTTGAGATTGGTTACAACTATTCCATATCATTAAATCTATTAAATAGATAGGTGGAAAAATGCTCTAACTTTCTAATGTTAGTTAAAATTGTTCCAATACTAAATAAAATTACTTGAACATGTGATCAAAAAATTACTTTAGGATTGTTAAAAGTATTTCACTAAAGACTAAAGTTCTGGAAAAAAAAAATTTGAATTATCAATTTAGTAGCTCTCATCAGTCTGTCTCACAGTTATTGTGAGAGAGGTAAATCACAGAGAGACCTATGAGTTTTGACGTGGTGGCCAGATACGTAAGGATCATCTGAATATAGAAAAAGACTTTAGACCTTTTTCAGAATCAACCCATATCACTTCTATAAGTACCACCGTGCTTTAGCCATCACGTCATCCCCCGTGGAGACGACTAAAGTTTAAACTATTATACATTGTCAAAATTGCTCTAACTGTTGGGATTGTCGTGACCGCTAGAGGGGGTGAATAGCGTCATTCGTCGTTTGTTGATGGATCTCGATCGTTCTTGCTACAAGATGTTAATACGCAGCGGAAATACGAAATATACAATACAAAAATACAAGCACAATCCACAACATAAGGATATAACGTGGTTCGGAACCGAATGATTCCTACTCCACAGATCGAGCTCTAGCGATTCGTACAACACCGCTAATCAAATAAACTCTTTCTCGACAGTAAGTCAGAGGTGGAGAAATCTCGTACAATATATTACAACAGTAATGAACACAAATACAAGTTAATACAAGTAAACTACACAAATACAAGTAAAGAAACACTTTACAATTCAATTGTGAACTTGGATGATTGCTTTGTGGTTGCTTGAATTGCACTTAGAGACCCTGATTTGCAGTAACAAATCGCCCCCAAAACTCCTCAAGAACCGATGGTGAATCCTCCCTTCACGAGCTCCCTTTAAAGCTGCTTCTTGGGATGAATTTCGCCTACCAGTCGATTGATCGGGACTATCAGTCGATTGCTCCTATAGCCATTGTCTCACAACGACATGAAACACTTCGGATAAGTCAAACGGATACACCATCAATCGACTGATCATACCCATCAATCGACTGATGGCTCAATCAGTCGAGTGTTCGGGTCAATCACTCGACTGGAGAACCTTCTATGCCCGAGATCCCGACCATTAATCGACTGATTACCATATCAGTCGACTGCCCAACTATGGCAGTCGACTTCCAGGGCACTTCCCGTAGTTAAACCCTAGACTCCCATCAGTCGACTGACCCATGATCCCAGTCGACTGATACACCTCAAACATGAGGTTTTAACCCAAGTATGGTTCCCCCATACTTGCTAGACCACCCTTAGCTTAGACCTAAGCTTTCTAGCTACCTCCATCAGCCTCACGCCTATCGGATCCCTCCAAGTCATCCATGACTTGTTCATCCATATGTTAGCCTTCAGGTGCTTCCGTCGGCTATGTCATGCTAAGTTGATTTATACCGCCAAGACACATTGGACTTACGCTGTCAAGACTCCCGCTTGGACTTTACGCCGCCAATATTCCCCTTGGACTTTCCAAATGCCAAGTACACAAGACTTGGACTTTCACCGCCAAGACTACAACCTTGAACTTACGTGGCGAAGACTACCCCCTTGGACTTTCCATGCCAAGACTCATGCTTAGACTTTCCATGCCAAGTACACAAGACTTGGACTTTTCCAAATGTCAAGTGTCCCACTTGGACTTCCCATGCCAAGTACCCATGACTTGGACTTTCTTCATCACATGGTCAACCCTAGTAAACCATCAAAATCCTCCTCGAGTCAAACTCGAGTCTGATCAATCATAACATGGGTCGATTGCACCAACAATCTCCCCAAAATATTATCAAACATCAATGTCAAACATCAATGTTAAACCTCCATGTCCAACATCAAAACACTACTCGAGTCAAACTCGAGTCTGATCAATCATGACCTGGGTCGATTGCACCAACAATCTCTCCCTTTTTGATATTTGACAAAAACACCCTTGAGTTAGACTCCTAACTCAAATTCCTTACCAATTTTTTCAAATTGGTAATTCCATAAATTCTCCCAATAATTCTCTCCCTTTTTAACATACATAAAAAAGGTTCTATCCAAGGAGGTCAATGTCTCATATCCCAATGAGATCTTACAATCTCCCCCTTGATCCAAAAATATCTAGGATGCCTATAATCTTCCTAGTGATAAGTCTCATATCACTCGAGAGAGGCAATCCTACAAACTCTCTCAATTTCTAAATTGGGTATCTCACATTCTCATTTATCCCCTTCATGAAGAAAAATACATCCATCATCCCATGATGGATACCTCCCCCTAAAGGCTTACTCCCCCTTAACCATTGCACCAACAATGTCCTTGGAAAGTTCCTAAGCTAATAGGAACTATAAACCATCAAAGATAAGGTTAAAAGTTCAACATTGAACTTTCTCACACCTTAAATTTGATACATCACCCTAACAACTCTCTTAATCCATATCCAATGGATTTTCACCCTTTATAATGCTTCTCAAAGCATATCCTAGGGTTATGAGTGGTTAGGGAACCCTAACATAGCTGAACACGAGCTAAACATACCTTGTTTACTCGAAATCAGCTTATCAGTCGACTCTCTCAGTAATCAGTTGATTGAAGTGCTCATCAGTCGACTGCCAACAAGGGCAGTCGACTGATAACTGAAAATTTCGATTTTCAATTATCAAAATCAAATTTTAGAAATTCATAAATAATTATACGTAATTCAAAAAATCATGAAACTTCATACGCATAATACTTATGACTAATACAATGGGTGAAAAATGTTTGAAAAATATTTTACCCATAAAATAGTGAAATTGATACAAAGTTCAAAAGTGAAGAAAAACTTCAATGTTTTAGCTCACTTTGTATCAACTTCATCAATGGTGATTGCTATCAAAAGATAGACTTCACCAAGATTTTCTAAAATGATTTTAAAATATTTTTGAAAACCTATATTGGATCATGTTCTTTGGGCTTAATGTACATGACTTGAATATAAGCTTTCCCAAAGAACCACAACATGATTTTAGATGAGTTTTAGTTCATCTAGATGCAAAAACTATGCACTTTAAGCTCAACTCATATCCTAGCATCTCACATGTATCTAGGGTATATAAAACACACACAAGTCAATGTGATGTGAGATGTGAATTTTGGTTTATCTTAAACTAAAGTCTCATGCATTTTCTAAGGCAACACTACTTGATTCCCTTATAAATGAGACTTCAAGTTATGTCATTGTCCTTAACTCAATTTGTTATTAATGCATAAATGATTATGACATTAATGATGATATAAATAAATACATGCTTATAATCATGATGTCATGGTATAAGATGGAATCCATGCATATATGACATTTAACCTTAATCCTAAACATGATCATGACATATTAAATGATTAAAAGTAGATATGATGTCATGACATGTTATATAGCAAATCAAGCATGACAAATAAAATATAAAGTATATAATACCTAAATTTTAGCATTAATTACCATTTGATATTATTTTGTCCATTTTGCCATATTATTACTTATCTCCCAAAATGTGCCAAAAATCCAAAATAACACACCTCAACCTCTAAACTTAATGTGTGTCAATTTGATTGATTTTTCATAATCCCAAAAATATATTGGCACATCCTAAAAATTTTTGGGATAAAAAATTCAAACCTATTTCCAAGGTATTCATAACCTTGAAAATATCCTAAAGTGTCAACTTTGCTATAGTTGGATTAACTACCCTTTCAATCAAGGTTGACACACATAAACCCATTTAGCGTGAATCGATCACACTCCTAAGAACCCAATACATATTGGAGATCCTTGAGTTTACTGGGTATTCCTTAGGGATGACCTCCCTAGATACCCTCCTAATGACTCTTCTAGGCTTGTTAGCCTTAGTCATCATGGTCTTGCCTAGGTTAACTCTAGGGGTGACTCCCTTTGTAACCTTCTTAGTGACTTCCTTAGGTTTCTTTGAAACCCTAGCCACTAGGCACACACCATGGCCAACTCTAGAGATGACTTCCCTTGTGACCTTGGTATTCCTAGATCTAACTTGAGTTTCATAATCAAATGGAACATTATGGTAGGTCTTTTTAGGCTTAAGCTTGCCCTTGGATGATTCTTGATTTATAGGTCTTTGACTTTGACTCCTAGACCCTAGGCTTTGACTATTTGACCCTTTAATTGAATTTTGCATTTTTACAAGGGTCTTCTCTAATTTCTCAAGCCTTGATATCAAGGCTTGGTTTTCCAATTCTAATTGTCTAATTTTTGAATTTGCATCTATTCTTTGGACATTATTTTTCCTAGGCATATGCCTAGTCCATTTAGGATTAAAATCTAGGTGATCTTCAATTTTCCTAATAGATTCCCTAAGTAAGGTTTTTCTAGAGACATTAGTCCCAAATTTCTCCTTAGTTCTAAAGTCGACACTCTTAGCTCCTAAACAATAAAATCTATTATTCCTAACATGCTTTTCATGAGTGATAGTAAGAGAATTAAAAGCATGTTTTTGACTTTTAAACTTAGAAGGTGCATTATTGAAATATACTTTAGGGTTAGCCTTAGCTCTCCCTACTTGTGATGCTCCTTCTTGGGTATTTTTCTTCCCCTTTTGACATTGACTTCGGTAATATCCCTTTTGATGGCATTCGAAGCACACAACGTGCTCCTTGCTCTTCTTGGTGGGGACTCCGACTTCATTTGACTTTTCTTGACTTTTAGGCACCGGTGGAGTCTTCTTAAGTCTTTTTGGACACTTGCTTTTATAGTGCCCATTATCTCTATACTTAAAACATATTATATGCATTTTATTATTAATACATATGTTTGAGTTACCTAGGTCCGTGGTGGAAGCCTCTTGAGCTTGTTCATCTTCTCGACCGGAGGTTGATGGTTTTTAATTTCTTGAGTCGACTCCGGTATTGAAGATGACCTAGTCTCCTCCTTCTCAATTCTAGAGGTGGAGGCTTCTTCTACTTTTATCTCTTCCACCGATTCCAATCCGGATGTTGATTCCCTATCAACCTCTGAATTATCAAGCTCTTGGGATGAAGATGTGATTGTTTCTTCTTGAGCTTGAGAGGATGAGCACTCCTCTTTTTCCTCTTCTTCTTGGACCGACGATGGATTTTCATGAAGCTTAGCCAAATCGCTCCAAAGCTCCTTGGCATCTATGTAATTACCTAACATACACACAATGTCGTTAGGAATCAAATCAACCAAGAATTTTATTACCTTTGTGTTTTTCTCGAATCTTTGGAATTGTTCCTCACTCCATCTCTCCCTCTTGAGGAATCCTCCCTTTGGTCATCTTAGATATTCGAATCCTTATATCAAAATGGATCATTCTTCAAAATCCCTCATCATGATGAAGTCTTCAATTCTTCTCTTCCATGAATTGAAATATTCTCGTCCATATAGCGTATATGGGACCGGCATGTTGATATCAGTTCTTGAAAATCCATCTCTTCACCCTTTAGTGGTGCTCTCTTGGTGGTTAGTCCAAATGAAGAGCAGCTTGGCTCTGTTACCAATTGTTGGGACCGTTGTGACCGCTAGAGGGGGTGAATAGCGTCGTTCTTCGTTTGTTGATGGATCTCGATCGTGCTTGCTACAAGATGTTAATACGCAACGGAAATACGAAATATAGAATACAAAAACACAAACACAATCCACAACACAAGGATATAACGTAGTTCGGAATCGAATGGTTCATACTCCACGGATCGAACTCTAATAAGCTCTAGCGATGTGTACAACACCACTAATCAAATAAACTCCTTCTCGACAACAAGTTGAAAGTGGAGAAACCTTGTACAATGTATTACAACAGTAATGAACACAAATACAAGCTAATATAAATAAACTACACAAATACAAGTAAAGAAACATTTTACAATTGTGAACTTGGATGCTTATTTTGTGGTCGCTTGAATTGTACTTGGAGACCCTGATTTGCAGCAACAAATCGCCCCAAAACTCTTCAAGAACCGATAGTGAATCCTCCCTTCACGAGCTCCCTTTAAAGCTGCTCCTTGGGCTGGATTTCGCCTAGTAGTCGACTGATCAGGACCATCAGTCGACTGCTCCTATAGTCGTTGTCTTATAACGGTATGAAATACGTCGGATAAGTCCAACAGATACACCATCAGTCGACTGATCATACTCATCAATCGACTGATGGCTCAATCAGTCGAGTGTTCATACCGATCACTCGACTGGAGAACCTTCTGTGCCCGAGATCCTGACCATCAGTCGACTGATTACCATATCAGTCGACTGTCCAACTCTGGCAGTCGATTGTCAGGGCACTTCCCACAGTCAAACCCTAGTTGACTCCCATCCGTCGACTGGCCCATGGTCCCAGTCGACTGATACACCTCAAACATGAGATTTTAACTCAAGTATGGTTATCTCATACTTGCTAGACCACCCTTAGCCTAGACCTAAGCCTTCTAGCCACCTCTATCAGCCTCACGCCTATTGGTTCTCTTCAAGTCATCTATAACTTGTTCATCCATAAGCTAGCCTTTAGGTGCTTCCGTCGACAATGTCATATTGGACTTGCGCTGCAAAGACTCTCGCTTGGACTTTATGCCGCCAATATTCCCCTTGAACTTTCCAAATGCCAAGTACATAAGACTTGGACTTTCACCGCCAAGACTATACCCTTGGACTTACATGGCCAAGACTACCCCCTTGGACTTTCCATGCCAAGACCTATGTTTGAACTTTCCATGCCAAGTACACAAGACTTAGACTTTCCCAAATGCCAAGTGTCCCACTTGGACTTCCCATACAAAGTACCTATGACTTGGACTTTCTTCATCACATGGTCAACCCTAGTCAACTATCAAAATCCTCTTCAAGTCAAACTCGAGTCCGATCAATCATGACCCGGGTTGATTGCACCAACAATTTCCCCAAAACATTATCAGACATCAATGTCAAACCTCCATGTCAAACATCAAAACACTACTCAAGTCAAACTCGAGTCTGATTAATTATGATCTGGACCGATTGCACCAACACTAATTTTGTTAAAATTGCTCTAATTACTTCAAGTTCTAGCAAAATTACTCAAACATTGATAAAAAAATTACTTCAATACTAGTTTAAATTACTTTAACATTAGTGAAAATTATTTCAGTAGCGGATTAAATTATTTTAACATTGTCAAGACTACTTTAACACTGATAAAAATTACTTTAAAATTGATCAAAACTATTTTAATATTAGTTAAAATTGTTCAAGCATTTGTCAAAAATGCTTTAACACTGATCAATATTGTTTTAAGGTTGGTTAAAAATATTTCACATTGGTTAAAACTACTCTAACTTGATGAAAATTATTCTAAATTAGTTACAATTGTTTCAATGGCTATTGTAGCGAAATTACTCTAATATTAGTTAAGTTGATCCGATACTAGTTAAAATTATTTTAATATTGATGAAAATTGCTTCAATATTAGTTAAAATTATCATAACAGTGTCAAACCTATTCCAATATAAATCAACTTCCATAATTTATCAAACAATACTTCTGAAATTTAGAATTGTCAAAAAAACATCCCATACTTTTATATTTATCAAATAGTACACTTAATTCCCTTTTTACCCTTCAGAAATAGCACACTTAATTTCTGAACGTGATGCTGGGAATTCAAATTTCAATACCAAAGTGTTGCTGGGATTTGAAATTCCAGCACCACGTTCGGAAATTAAATGCGCTATTTCTGAAGGGTAAAAAGGGAATTAAGTGCGTTAATTGATAAATATGAAAGTATGAGACATTTTTTGAGCAATTTCAAACTTTAGGAGCGTTGTTTGATAAATCACTGAATCAACTTTGATCAAAAATATTTTAACTTTGTTAAAACATGCTAACTACTCCATGTTGTAGCAAAATTACTACAATGTTAGTTAAAATTGTTCTAATACCGGTTAAAATTGCTCTACGACTTTTCATAAAAGTCTGCGTGCAATCATCACTCGAGGATGACAGCCATTGACCTCACAATTGTCGGCCACCTACGAGTAGAAAGACAACCGTTGGCGACCTATATGTAGAAAGAATTTCTAACGAGGTTATAGGATTTGATTAAAATTTTGATTGATTTGATTAAATGGATAATAAATGAACAATTGGTTAAATCCTATGTTGCCCGTAGAGACGAGGATGATAAGGTGTCTTGGTGGCGAAGGCGACAAGGATTGATAACTCGGACGAACGGGGCTGATGCGGAGGGAGGAGGATGACAGCTGGAACGTTGTCTCGGTGGTGGGCCGAGCCGAATAGGGAGGGTCGAGCCGAATCAAGAATCTTGCAAGATAGTAGGTGGTTAAGGGCGCCGAGATGGATCTCGACAAGACTCCTCCGACGCCCAAGGCAAGGATTAGCAGGAAAATGATGAAGAGAATGAACAAGTGGAGTAGAGAATGTGCGAACCTCTTTTCTCCTCCTCCGGGGAGGCTATATAAAGAAGAAAAATCCTCCTGCTAAATGGTACTGTCAGTATGGGCGGTATGACTTCATGATTTGTTTACGCCTGTTCTAAGAAGTAATAAGGGTCATCACCCTCATAAATGCATGTGCATGGGCCGTAATTAATATTAGTTGCGTGGTTGATAGGAGACACCTCTTCATTAATATAGTAGACATTACTTTGAAAATCAATATGGGCGTCTGTTTCTTGGTCGGAGAGGAATGCGGACAAGGACTGCTGGGTGGACCTTCTGAGCAGGAAATTTCCACTACGTCCTCTGACTAAATAAGATAAATTATGTGTTGAGAAGTCATTCATTTGAGATAATGTGTCTTTGTCGAGATAATAGATGATCGAGCGGAGATGCGGGACATTTGACATAATAGACGACCGAGCTGAAACGCAGAATGTTTGATATAGTAGACGACCGAGCCGAGACGCGGGACGTCTGACATAGTAGACGACCGAGCCGAGACGCGGGACTCTGACATAGTAGACGACCGAGCCGAGACGCGGGACGTCTGACATAATAGATAACGTGGCGTTGATAGTTATGCGCCTAATCATAGGTTAGTTTTTCTCAGTATCATCCTAATTAATTTATAATTTGTGGATTAGTAAATTAATTTGATCCGTTAATATTGGTTAGGATTTTAAGTAGGTGTGATGGTAGGTATTGATCACTCATAAGCTTCCTTTTTTTTTCCAACTATTTTTCATGTTTGTTAGTTGCACCTGTTCTTCGAAGATTCAAACTCCCTGAAAAAGATATGATCTTCAGGTTTTGGTTTGTTTTCTTATCTCTTTGGCTTTGGAAATTTTTATGAAAGTTAGATCGTTGAGATGAAGATTTTTTTAGGACCGTGTGAATATGTTAGTTCACTTATTTTTTATTTATTATTATTTTTTGTTATTCATCAGTTCTAATTTATGTATGTCAAATTATATGCCTGTTAGTTTTGTTAATACTGGCTTTTGTAATGTAACATTACGTCTTGTAAATAATTATGTATGTTGCTTGGATGCTATTTTTTCTTAAAATTTAGCTAGTTGCATAAGCAACGTTTCATACGCATCAGAATCATCTAGACTATGTGGTTTATACAAATAAATAATGACATATGAGTGCGACATGCTGTTAAATTGATAACACTTAGATAATTCTCTATGGAGACAACGCGATAGTAAGATAGAGTGTTATTTACAGAATGGGCAGGATTTGATATCGGATGAGGGATCTAAAATCTCCTCTGATTTTAAATAAACCCCTCTCTATTTTGTCAGCATGTCAAGGGACTTTGTCCCCCCGTAATTTATCCTCTTTCGTCATTGTCTTGAGACGGATGACAGAGGATTACTAGTTGGACAGATTCCTAACTTTTGTAGATAATACTTAGAAAATTCAAAAATATTAATATAAAAAATATATTGAGTTTTGACGAATCAACAATATTTTTTAATGATTATATTTAATTTTATAAGATTATAGATTAATTAATAAAATATTTATAATTTCAAATATCGACGAACTTATATTTATTTGTTATCTTATTATTGATGTATATTTTTTTTATATTTATTGTGTGTATGATATTTTAAATTTATATATTCAAGATTAATTAACATTTAAAAATCAAATTAAATCAAATTAAAGTTTTTTTATGCGTGATCACATTTTAATATTGGTAAAGCGAGAAGGTTCTTACAGAATAATGAGTTCGATTAGGATGAGGATCTAAAATCACGACTTGGATGGACCTCCTCATCTTGTCATCATCGTAGTGTCGAGACTTTATCACCGTGATTTACCTCCTCTCGCTATACGAGACGGATAATGAGGGATATTAGTTGATGATTTCTAACTTTTACCGAATATTTTAATATAATAAAATACACATCTAAATTTTATAAATTAATAATAAAAAAAATTAATTTGATATACCAACCCGATGACTAACATAATAACATAATTATATCAATGGATAAGAATCAATCTTCAGAAATTACAAGTCTTTTAGAGTATCTATCCTTTCGCTGTGTTAGTCTTGGATGGAGCAAAATATTTTCCGTGATTTATCTCTTTCGTGTTAACTGTGGAATCAATTGACGGGAGTGCTGAGAGTGAACAAATCATTTTTTGTACCAATTAAATATTAAAAAAATTATCCCAATGAGGATGACATAGTGACTAAAATATGATGATACTTATAGAAGTGATATAAATCGATTCCGAAAGAAATTTTAAATTTTTTTTTAAATTCAAACGATCACCGCGTCAAAAACAAAAAACATTTGAAGTAAACAAATGAACATTTTCTACTCCCTTCCTCCTTCCCAAGTAAACAAAGCATTAGCACCGCAGAGTCGCCGGTTCTTCCATCACTGTCGACGCTACCGGCCAGCCTCGCCGTCGTCTGTTTCGATCTCCGGCGGACAGCTTTCGACTTCAGGCATGAATCACCTCCTTTCTTCCATTCAATCATTTTTTTTTGGGGTAGGTTTTAGTCTCCTCGCATGATCACTGGATCATCTTCTCGCTTTCCGCCAAGATCTGAATCGGATTAAGACACCCCTTTTTCCGATCCGAACCCACACTCTATCCTTTATCTTTGAGCTCCAACGACCACAAATCCCACATCTGCGTCCCTGACCTCGACCCCAATGAAGCCGTCCTTTCTCAGCCCCTTGCAGTCTCTCCGCCCCGCCCCTGTTTTTCTCCCTCTTCTCTCGAGGCATGGCTGTTCTTCCTGTAGTTTCATTTTTTTTTTCATTTATTTTATGTTTTATGTTTTATGTTTTATTTTCTTTTGTGTGTACGCCGTTGATAGGGCGCAGATGTCTTCTTCCTCGCGAATCCCTTCGCCTCCTGACAACGGAGTCGTGGTATGTTTTCTTTCCTCTTCTTCCGTTAGCCTAGTAATGGTTGTTGGATTACAGAATCTATTTTCCGTGTTAGTTGGGTTGTGGTGCCGTGTCGGTGGATTTCCTGGCGACGGTGGCTGCCTTCCCTAAGCCTGATGACAAGCTCCGCAGCGTCAGCCTCAAGGTGAAGTGCATTGGTCTTGTCTTTGGATGGTGTATATTTGAAAAGATGGATATTTTGGTTTTGCTTGTCAATGTTTTTTTTTTTAAATTTTTATAGATTCTTCTTTTCTTGTGAAACGATGACAAATATACACATCAAATGAAGAAGAGAAGATAAAAAAAAACTGGATTAGCAACAATAAAACAGGGTAAAATTTATTTAAGTATAGATGATGATATAGTAGAGGATAGAGCTGAATGACGTACAAAGATCCATATAGCCGACTCCACCTAGTGGGATAAGGCTTGGTTGTTGTTATTGTATAGTTTTTTTTTTTTTTTTTACTTTGATTGGATGAATGTATTTACATTCACATAACTTCTTTGATTAGGAGTTGTCAGTTTTGTCACATTGAACTATTATGCGTTTCCAAAAGCTTGACTTTCTTTACTTTTGTGTCACTTGGAAACTTGGAACTTTGCTGAGCAACGCTATGAACCTTGCAACTGTCATGAGATTTCTAGGTCGAGTTCAATTAATATGAGGTAGCTTGGAAACCTTTGAGCCAGATAGGATTTTAATACATTTCTAATAAGTATTCTGTTTTGGCAAACTCTTTTGCTCTAGATGTTCCCGGTATGTACTGGCTCGGGTAAGTAAAACTAGACTTCTATATAATTCTTTCAAGATTTTGGAACTACTAGAAGGCAAAAAAATTGGAATGTCAAATGAGATGTTCATTTTTTTTCATCAATAACAACGTTACTTATATAATCTTATTAATGGTACTCTAGTCAGATAATTTAGGCTATACAATGAGACCTGAGGCAAGGGCTAAATTTCTTATATTGAAAATTTTGTCAATTGGCTTACACCTGAAAATCTGACATTTTTGCTTCTTTATTACTTGTATTATGAAAAGAAACTATCATTGACTCATGCCATTTTAAAAATTTTACTAGAGCATTGAGAAAAATGGAATGTAATTCTCTCAGAATCAGAGAATAATACAATTCAAGATTTAATTGGTTGCTCATTCTATATTTAAGACGTTTGTTTTGGTTCCAATTTAAATGCTCAGGTAGAAGGAGGTGGAAATACTGGGAATGCCTTGACCTGTGCCGCACGTTTGGGTTTAAAACCCAGGATAATTTCAAAGGTATGCACATTGAGTTATTTGATTTTTGGCTAATATTTCTATAGTTGAGTAGGTTGAGTCTTGTAAGATCCTTTGGTTGTTCCATGAATTAATGAAACCCGCACACATCCATTCTCCATTTTCAATAGTTATATTAGAGGATTCTGAAATTGCTTTGTTGGTACCTTTGATAAATAGTCTTAATATGGTTAGAGTACTGGCTAAACAAACTAATTCACTATAATACATCCCATTTAAAAAGTAATTAGGTATGTTTTTGTGGAATTTTGAATGAAGATGAGATGTTCAAAAAAGAAAGGTTCTGGGACAAAGATTAGCAAATACCTACAAATATCTATTGTAACATACATCACTTGAAGATAAACTTGAGGGCTAAATTTGGGATTTTGTCTTGCAAATTGTTGAGTTTGCTGATAACAGCTCCTTAAATCGTCCCATGGGTAAATATTTATTCAAAATTGTACATGAATCAAAAGCTCGTCAACCAATGAACATAATTTTTTTATCTACCACCTCCAATCCTTCTGAGAGTGATGAGAGGTTTGCTATGCTAATGTTAGGGGGAAATTGCATTGAGTAATGAAAATTATAAAATGCATGCTGGTGTACATTGAAATATAATGAATGCAATAAAGCTAACTATGTTCTTATTCACATTCACCCTAACATTTTTCTAAAAATTCCTATAAGAAACTTCATCCTCGATCCTCTAGTGTTTCCATACTATGCGTAAGATTAATGCTAATGCTTATGAAATTGACCTACATATTGATTTAAACATTGTTAAAATTTTCTATTTAGAGGACATATTACCATATTGGGGGACATTCCAGTCTCCTTCGTTGTTTGATGGTTTATCCATAGATTGTACTTCTATAGCTCTAGTACTTGCAAATCCTTCTGATGTTGTTGGTCCCTCAGACTGAATGCATTGTGGATTCTCATATAAGGATGGCCCTGCATGGAAGTACCTGAAGATACCTAGTCCATGGAAAGGGGCTTTCAGACATTAATGATGTTTGGATCGGAGAGTATGAACTTTGACCGCTCATTCCTAACTTATTTGATGGACTACAATACGTGACTGGACTTTCTCCATCAGATGCACCTTAAAGTAGCCTAGTCTGTACTTAATTCTCAGCGATGCAAATCTTGATTGCATCTCTAATCTCCCCACTTTATAGAATTGATTTCTTGGTGGGGGAGAATGATCCAAATTTGAGATTAGATAGTATTTTTAATTTGTTTTGAAGTATTTGGTAGTCTCTCGTACTGTATCCAATTCAGGAAAAGAGTTTTAGGTATCTAGATTTATATTTAGAATTTTATATTTCCAAATTATATTCAATATTTTTCCTAAGTTATCGAGTCTTTTTTGATAAGTTGATATTTTCTATGCCGCTTGGTTAATTTTAATTCCAATTTTAGTTGGGTTGAAGCCTCTAAAAGATCCAACTTCCCTTTGTAATTTATCTTTGATTCAATGATATTTTCTTTTGATAAATTTATCATCGTGGAGGTTTGCTACTTTGTGTTTGTCTCTTTCCGCAACCTAGTGCCGTGTAAGATGAGGTTGAGGTTGTGAAGTGGTTGCAGTTAGGTGTAATGACTTTTTTGGGTAGTGTCTCAAGAGGAAGAAGGGCTAGAGTCATAGTGGGTTGACAATGATGGAGAACACACACAAGGAGATGGTCCCTGACATCTTCCACCATTGTAAGCAAGCAAGAGCATACAAAGCGGTTAAGAGTCATTGTAGATGCAAGAGGGAAGGTCGTGTAGTGGTCGTTGCCTTGCTATTCATGTTGAAGTTGCTTACAAAAGATCATCAGGAGCAAATTTAGGTGCATCCTAGTTAGCGGCAACACTTGTTGTCTATGGCAAAGGGACAATAGTTAACATGAGCAAGCAAGTTGCGGTTTGCAAAATATGAGGAGAGAAAGAGAGGAGATAGAGAGATAAAAAGAGATGATTGAGAGGGCGAAGCTAATGGCCTCCTCGTAAGGGAAATGTCTCGTTTGGGAAAACCTTAACCATAGAAAAGGGATTTTGAATTATATACCATGTAGATTTGGGGATACGAAACATATTGTATTGCGTTTGTAATTGAGATTACGATTGTATATAATAGACTCATAGTAAAATCTTAAATCTAGAACTCCTAATGAGAACTTGAACTCGTTAAACCAATGACCCTGTTCATCTAAAACTTATATCAGATACATTGTATATACAACCCATCTACTTGTGCCCATCATTCCTGCAGTGTAGTATAATTGACATCAATCCACTAGTTTTTGGCAACCGATTTTTTTTAGTCATTTTAGAAATTCCTCAAGTGACCTCTGTCACAGCATAGTTCACATCTTTCCCACCCAAAAGATTCACATACTTTTCAAGGATTGTTTGTTACTCTCTGTATTATTTTTGGGACTTTTACCCAATACTTTTTCGTAATTTTAATCTCTTTTACTTTGTTTAAGCAACCAGACAAATAAGACTACGTGTAGCTCTACACAGAGGGCAACCATTGCAATGACGGCATGATTATATCTCTGAACTACCCTTTTTGATGACTATAGGAAGTGTTAACAAATGAGGGTACATCACAAAGAAAATATTCAAGATATTCAGCTACATATTTCTGTGCTAACCAAAGATTAAGAGTTCTCTAGCTATCAATCAATTCTTGGCATGCACAAATTGGGCCTGAACGATTAGTTTCACAAAATCTTGTCAAGCATGATTTGGATGTGGGCATTCTGCCTAAATGCTTAAACTGTAATATACAGAATGCTCTCCCTCCGATGTGCAAGTCATATGTTATAACCTATACCTGTAACTCATAGAAAAGAGTGGTGCAATGTAAAAGTGGAAAGACAAACCATCAAACAGGTGAAAGAACTGGGGATAGCTAGAATTTGAACTGTTGATCTATGCCATGCTATCATGTTATTAATTGGATTACCCAGTCTAAAACTTAAGACGTGAGGAATTACACAATTTATTTATCTGTAGCCTGTCATCTCCTTTTACTATCTGTCTGATTATGAATAGACTTGACATTTGAAAGTTCAAAACAGAATAATTTGGAATGAAGACATTGTCAAATGAGTTTAAATAATTTGGAAGGTGAAGATTTTTAATGCTTGATCTGTGCTTTATTACTATATTAAGATTCTTAGAGCTATAACTGTTTGGAAAGTGCCTATTTTATATTCTAGATATTTAATTATTAATGACCTAGCAAATGTCATCAACCTTCTTCTTCACCATGTGAAATATAAAAGAAAAGTGAAAATTTCGAGGATTTCTAACACAATCTAACCCTTCAACCTCGAAGGACTTAGATTTCAAGGACCATATATTATTGGAAAATGATGCGAGCCTTTTCAGTTTGCAACTTTATCCATTTCAACATAAACATTTCCCATTATAAATCATTTTTTAAAAAATAAATACTATTTTTTCTCTGAAACTTATAGAGCAATTCTGGTTGGCTTATAGATCTCTAAAATCATCGCTGAAACTGCATACTAAAACACAAACTAGTGTCAGTCAATTATTTTCAAAACTTAGACTTACAGTCACTAAAATATCTTTATTTTAGACTAGGGTTATAAATGAACTAAATGTTTGTAAGCAAATTTGGTGTTCAGTTTGGCAAGAGCTTCTTTATGTTCGTTCAATATGCACAAATGAAATTAAACTAACAAGCTTGAACAACTCATTAAACTAAATAAATAAGCTAGAATACATATATGTTCAACCCGTTAATGTTTGCAAACAAAGATTGTGAATTGTTCGTAAATAATGCTCGTGCCAAGTATGCTTAAATATGTAAAATGTTTTAAGCATTCAAACAAGTTCGAATTAAAAGCTCGATAACATTTGAATGAATCAAGCTTAAATCAAATTTGAACCTAGCTCAAGCTAAAAAAAGAAGAAGAAACAAAGCTTGAACAACTATTTCAATAGCAGTTAATTTTAGATTCAGCTTGGTTTGATTCGGTTATCAAACACAATGAACAAAAATGTTGGTTCGGCTTTGCTCATTTCCCCCTCCTTTCAGTGTCTCAAGAAAACAATGGTAATTGGGTATAGAAAAGGAAGATATTTGAAACCATCTCTACTTGCTTGTCCTTGCTGCAATGCAAATAAATGATAGTTTTATTAGACGGATTTTTTTTTTTGTGCAATACAACATTAGTATTCTTCCCTAACATGTGGAGGCTGATGAGACTAGCACATTATATGGTGACATGTTTTGCCATTATTCTTGTCTCCCCCAAGGGGCATAGATGCAGGATTTCCACATGTGTAAGTGTTGATGTGTGTGTCTAGAATCTATTAACCTACTCCATGTCACCCTTTGTCATGTAAGAAAAGGAGAGAGATGCTGAAGCTTCTTTACCAAGCCCTAGGATTGATACGGTTTTATATTATGCACCAAACTTTCTGTGTTATTTTTTGGTTTTAGCCATTATGATTTTTTACTTGCATTTCATAAAGTTCTGGAGTTCCTCTTTGCCATGTAAAGTCGCTTAATGGTTATGGATTAAATTGTGATTCAGTTATTAGGTATGTTTGGCATGTATTGGAGATGGAGTTGAATTGGATGGTTATGGTTTTGTATTCTTCTGCAAACCTCTTTGATCTATAATTGTGACATTGTATACCAATAAGTAATGTCAGTCTAAGGGCTCAAAATTGGAGATGCTTCTCTTCAATCTTATCAAAGCATCTTAAGTATTAACCTTATTTTTTAGTTGTTAATTTCTAAGTGTTTTCTTGAATTAGAGATCATTAGGCGGAATAACTGATTTTCTAAGAGAAATAATTAGTCATTATCATAACTCTTCAAAGGTATTTTAGAGTTTAGGCTAAATTATCTTCTTAACTCCTTACTCTCATCTGCATTTGCTGATCCTCCTAAGGTAGCTGATGACACTCAAGGGAGGAGTTTGCTTGAAGAGCTTGAAGCAGATGGAGTAGATACTTCCTTTATGGTGGTGTGTAATTATGCCTTCTTTGTTTACTTCTATTACACAAATTGATCAAGCATCTATCTTTATGATCTTTGCTATTTTCTTCCCTCTTTTAAAGATGGGTGGAACCAGTATTGACACCTTGTTATCTTTGTCCTTATTATTCAGGTTGGAAAGGAAGGAAATTCTCCGTTCACCTATGTAATAGTTGACAACCAAACGTATGAAATTTCTTTATCAGCGGTTTTTTTTATGTTTGATGTTTGAGGAAGTAAAGTCTACCTTTCTTTATTGTAAATAACAACTTTAGCAGTTATCCACTCAGTTCCAAGATTAGTAAAACTGAGTGAATGCATTAACTTTACATGTTGCACAGTATAGTCTACACTTTCAAGAACCATTCAAAAGCTGGATTGGTAAAAGATGGAAAATTCATGTTTTCTAAACACCTAATCAGTGAACATCAGTTTAAATTCTTTGTTGTGGATACTGTTCTGGAAATACAACAATTATATTGGTGCCTCGCTAATTAAGTTGCTACAATTTTAAGCCATAATTTTGATGCCAGTCATATCAGCTTTACTTGGACCAAAATCCTGCTGCGAAACTTACGGTTCGCATCTGTCAATATGTGATTGTTTTAGATAGGATAGTGTGCTATCATCTTGATGTTTTGATGCCATTTCTTTCTTGGTTTTTCCTTTTAGACTGTTTGTGTTAGATTGACCGATCACCTTTCTAATAGTACTTTAGGAGTTGACTAATTTCCCAGTGGCTAAACAGAAGCTTAATTGGTTGTCATGTTTCCAGGAAAACTCGTACTTGTATTCATACTCCTGGAAATCCTCCAATGGTACCAGAAGAGCTTACACATGCTAATTTATCATCTGCATTTAATGGTGCAAACCTTGTGTACTTTGATGGGAGGTTATGGGAAACTGCTTTAGTTGTTGCCCAAGAGGTAATCATGAAAGTACTCTACACTTCATAGTTCATATTGCTCTACAAAGGATATCAGCATGATAAAAATAATTTCTTGCAAATATGAAAAAAAAAGAGTTGAATTGGTATTGGATCTTCAAGTCACTCTCCATGCCCTTTCCAAGCTGATCCCTGGGATAAAAATTTAATCCAGATGCTAAATTGTTTTCTCTGATTGAATTTGAAGAACTCTATACAGATGGCACATAGTATATCAGTTGCCAAATATCTATTAGATATTACTTGTTCAGTGGATATGCGTAGGTAGGATTATCTTATTTACTAGTCCCACTATTCCAAATTAATGACCATCTTTCCAGTTACTATTGCATATTGTGTAACTTAGATGATCTTTCCAGTTTAACTGTTTTCTATACTCGCAAAGTTTTTTCAAAGTTCTGAGAGTTGAATAGCCTTACAACATCTGGATTAAATCAATCCATTACCAAAACCATTCAGCACAAAGTCATTAGACAAGAACCATTACTATAAACAATGGAATAAGACCACCAAATAAGCGTGCTAACACTACACCATTTACTAAATAATCTAAACAGATAATCAACCTCTAATTACATTCCTACTGCATTGGGAGTATAAAGTCAATCTAAGAGTTATTTTTATGCATTTATGATACTTTTGGTGTAAAGACTATAAAGTATTGTGTGAACATGTGTATATATGTGGATACTCACACAAGGGGTCTGTGTGCGTGGATATGTCCATATTGACATACATATTGGTGTTTGCCTATCATTTTATGCCTGCTTATTGGTTTAGTTTCTGGAATGTGCTATTTTAATCTGGGTGTTTGTGGTTTAAATTGATTGTTTCTGGAATGCATTGCATTTAATTGTTCTTCGTATGAAATCTTCAGCACAGGCAAGTAGAAGGAAAATTTCAATGTTAGTTGACGCAGAAAGACCAAGGGAGGGATTAGATGATCTACTTAATTTGGCAACTTATGTTGTTTGCTCTGAAAAGTTTCCACAGGCAAGCATATTTCTCTAAGACAATCTTTCTGGCCTTGTATTTAGGAAAATGCATCTTCCAATTATACTTTAGCAGTCCAAACAAATACATCATCTCATTTTACAGGTTATTTTACTTTCTCAAACCATGCTCTGTTCCGTTTATTACTGGTGCCACATTACTACCATTTGTTCTATGATATTAATGGATAAACTTCCGTCACAAAATTTTTGGTGATTCAAGTCACACAAGCTATGCATAATTTTCTCTTTGTTTTTTTTTTCCTTCCTTCTCTTTGGTTCCTTTCTTCTTCCTTTCATGTATCCTCACTATTGGTGTAGACCGACATGAGAAAAAGAGGGAGGAGAGAGGAAACAAAAAGAATCAAAGAGAAAGATAAAAGAGGGAGGAAGAATAAATAGGTGGAGATCAAGAAAGAGGAGGAGAAAAGAGAGGAGGAGAATCGAAGGCTAACACATATCTATTGCTAGCAACAATAATTTCCTTGGGGGAAAGGAAAAGAGGGAGATGGAAAAAAATTGAATAAGAGAAAAGGCAAAAAAAGAAAGGTGGTGGAAGGAGGAGAGGAGTTGGTCAACAATAATATATCATCGGAGGTGACAATGCCCTGCAAGAAAGAGAGAGGAGAGGAAAGATAAAAGGGAGGTAGAAGGGGGGATGAGATGAAGGAAGAAGGAAGTGAGCAAAAGGATTGTGATGGTGTGTTTGTCTTCATTTGCAACAATGTTACTATCATAAGTGACAACACCCTGGGGTAAAAAGGAGAAGAGAGTGAGAAATAGAGGGGAAGAAAAAAAGAGTAGAATTGAAAATTAATGATTTTTTTTTAGTTAAAAGTGTAGATTGAGTCTTCTAGGTGACTTTCTGCTCGATACTTATGAAAAATTTACTGCTGAAATTGATTGAAGTACTTAATTATTTTATTTACTTTATCTGAACAAAAATATTTTATCACAATGAAATCATAAAATAGTTTATGTATGATTTGTGAAATTTATTCCATTTTATTTTATTTTTGAAATCGTGTACCTCTAAACTAATGGTTGTATTTCAGCTTAACGAGATTGCATTTAGTAAAAAATCATTTTGATGGAAATAAAGTTCAAAATCTCGAACTATGCTGAAGTTTCAGTCTTTGATTAAAATAATACTATTTCACTATCATTTTGACATTTCGATATGTAGTACCGATGGCGAACTGGAGGTAGGAGGAAGAAAAAGAAAAAAAAAGGGAAGAAAATGAGATGACTATATTCTTAAGTTTAAACTTTGTCTTTTTTATAAGGAATGGCTCAATTTTGGCATTATTATGTATGGAGACAAGCTAAAAAAATAAGAGACATTATCTCAATTCATCTTAATCTGCATCGTAGCATGTCAAAAGGTGTATGAAATAGTACTCATTGACATTATTGACACAGGAGACATTGCCTTAGCCGAATAGTATCGAGTTTTGGTAATTTATCGGAATGATATATTTTTATTGTTTTTTTAAGCACAGTAAGATATTGCCTACCTTAGTTGAAGATGTGCTTTTGTCATTGTTTGTACTACATGGGCTTTTTGATTTTGTCAACCTCTAGTTGTCTGATTGGAGACTAATTTGTTCTGATTGGTGCAACTTCCTTTCTTGAATTCCTGATTAATCTGCTCAACTATGTTGGGCATGTACTTCAAAGGACATCTTGGACTGGGAACTCGGTTACCATATTTGCACACACTGCTGCTATTGGACACTCTTCTTTACAATTATGTTCCTTTAGTTATGCAGCTTGTCTATTTTTTACAAGTCTAAAGTTGTTGGTCTCCTTAACCAAGTTACGTATGGAAAATTCATGAGACTTTTATATGTGGATGAACTGTTCAACTGCATTGCTGTTTAAAATTTGCTTTTGCATTGCAACTATAATAATAGTAACTCTTTGCAGTTATGTGGTTTCTGTTACAGACATGGACAAATGCCCCATCTACTCCAATTGCATTGGTATCCATGCTTCTAAGATTGCCTAATCTGAAATTTGTGATTGTGACCCTTGGAGAGAAGGGTTGTATAATGCTTGAAAGAAGTACAGATGGTAAGTACATCAGCATGAACAGTAGTTTTATTTAACAGTTTGAACAAACTAATAGCCATGTTAACATCGACCATATTATACAGAAGAGATTCTTTGTTTTCCTATGCATTTTTATGATTTGCACAGAAGCTTCTGGGCAAGAGGAAATAGAAGTTGAAAGTTTACTGGAATCACTAAAGACCAGTATCGATGGAAGTTCTCTTATCCCAACATGCGTATCATCAAAGGTATTTTCTTATTGTAGAGGTTTATCTTTAGTTTTCTTTCTTTGTGTTGTTTGAGTGTTGGAACTTGGTATTAATAACTTTCCATGCCATAAATAGGTAAATCAATTACTGTTCGTCTCACTCTCAAGTATTGATTTCTCAGTTGCTACCTCCAGTTAACAACTTTGCCAGTGTTTATAATCTGAATAGCAATGCTACCTGATGACGATTTATTTTTAGCTCTTATTGCTTGATCCTACAAACTGAGACAATTTGTTGATCTTCCAAACAAGACGACTTTGGTCCATAATTATTGTTAGTTTTTGCTTTTAAACTTAGAAACTCTCATTTTATTACTGATATCTAGTGATTTCTATTGGCAGTCTAGCTCGAGAATTAGTGCCAATGGAATTGGTGCAGTGAGTGGGAGGTTGCTTCTAGGAAAAGCAGAAGTCATCCCTCCATCAGAGCTGGTCGACACCACTGGTGCCGGGGATGCATTCATTGGAGCAGTTCTTTATGGTTTGTATATCTTTTTATTCTCCCTTGGTGATTATAGTTCTACTGCTACTTTTATAGAGTGAATTTGTTCGAACAAACAGGAAGTATGCTCTATAGGTTTTGAAATGGAAATTCCGCATTTTCCCCCCCCTAAAATCCAAAAAGTAACATGCAACCAAAAATAGAACATTAAGTGATCAATATAAAAAATAGGCTTCCAACAACTAAATCAGATTTTTCCCTTTTGAATAACCTAATTTAGGTTCTAAATCTACAATTGTATTTGCCGTATCTTAGATTTCTGCATTTCGTTATTTAGGGTCTATATCACAGTGATCATCTTCTTTTTTCATTTTTGTCAGTATTTTCTATTCTACATTTGACTCCTTCTTTTGTTTTCCTTTTAGCTGTATGCACTGGCATGTCGTCCGAGAAGATGCTTCCTTTCGCCTCGCAAGTGGTATAAATCTCATGCTCCTCATTTTTTGCCAGTACTTCCGACGATACAACTGCACATAAAAAACAACCAATCTAGGACCCTCTCAACTCATTGCACATTTGTTGTATTCATCAAACTTGCTTTTTAAAACAGACTGATGAGTAAAATTCATCAAATTTCAAATTGTCAATAACTTGTCTTCTTGTTTAAGTTTGTCAGTATCATCTAAGTCCATTTCGACACAAAATGCTATTTGTTTGTTGAATATATTTTGGTACAATGTGCTGGAATATGTATATGTATTCATCAAACTTGCTTTTTAAAACAGACCGATGAGTAAAATTCATCAAATTTCAAATGTCAATAGCTTGTCTTATTGTTTAAGTTTGTTAGTATCATCTAAGTCGATTTCGATACAAAATGCTATTTGTTTGCTGAATATATTTTGGTACAATGTGCTGGAATATGTACATGTATTCATCAAACTTACTTTCTGAAACAGACTGATGAGTAAAATTCATCAAATTTCAAAATGTCAATAGCTTGTCTTGTTTAAGTTTGTTAGTATCACCTAAGTCCATTTCGACACAAAATACTATTTGTTCGTCGAGTATATTTCGATACAATGTGCTGGAATATATGCTCGAATATCTCTAGAGTATTTATTGTGTTTTTTCGCCGCAGGCTGCTGCTGGTTGCCGAGCTTTAGGCGCGAGAAGTGGCCTACCTAAACTCACAGATCAAAGATTAGCTCCTTTCTGGCTGTAGAATTTTAACTACTGAACTTCTTGTCTCCCTCCCTCCCTCTCTTCTTCTCTCTCTTTCTCTCTGTACAAGTCCCTGCCTCAGTTGCTGATTCAATCTTTATTTTGTATCCAGGGGACTGATAAAATGCAGACACTGAACTTTCTCTCAGGAGTTTCTTGTGGCTAGTCAATTTGTAAGTAACCTTAACATTTTTATGTTTTTTTTGGGTAAAAATCAGGTTTAGCTAAAATTCTTATATTTTATAATAAAATTACTCTAATTTAATTATTTTTCTTCGCAAAATATTATTATATTAACATGTTTTATTTTACTTTTTAAAATTTAGTCAAAATTATTTTAATATTGTTCTGGTAATTTTGATGATGATCATCTAGTTTTGGTCAAAGTCATTATAATAATATTAGAATTGAGTATTTTTCAAATAAAAAAAAGGATGGAAGGTCTCTTCACGGTAGTAACTTTTGATTTTTTTTATTTATTGTTATTTCTTTGCATGCTTGCTGACAAAGCCTCATGGAATAATTCTCGGACTAGTAGTTTGATGAGTAAAAATCGAGTTTGATATGTTAGGGGACATGTTTACGTGCACAATCGCGATCGAAGGAACGATAGTAATTTCATTCGAGTATCCATGTTCGAGCCGTTCTATATTATCGTCGAGAGGTTGAATCTCGATCGCGATTCGATTGGAATTCGATCATGATCTAATTGGAGTCGAAGTTCGATGGAATTGTAGTAGAATCCGATTGTCATTCGATTGATATTTGAATTCGGTCGTGATTGAGTTGGATTTCAATTGCGATCTGATTATGATCGAGTTGAATTTTGATTGTGATATTGGCTGTCACGATTGGATTGAATTTTGATCGCGATTTGATCAGAATTTGATTACGATCCGATCAAAATTTGATCGTGATTGGATGGTGCAAGTGTCGATTGAGGTTCAGGCGATGCCTATAGCATGTCGATGATTTCGATCGAATTGTATATTTTCAAAAAATATCACGTAGGCAAATAGTTATTTACATATTTCCATCTTTTTTAGATTTTGATAATTTGAAAACTAATGTTTTTGGCAGGAAATTAAAGCAGAATAAAGTGGTTGTTATATTATTGTAGTAATTACTTAATGGTTGTTATAATAGTTTTATAATAATTTTGATCAAGTTTGTAAAAAAATTTCTTGAGACAAGAATTGTTTTATGTTTAGCGTTTTTGATAAATTGAAATAAAAAACTAGTTACTTTAAATTTTATAGTGTAGCGGGCAAAAATCAAAAGCTTATTTTTAATTATCAAACTTGTCTAAAAAAAAAAGAAGTTAAAACAACGCTTCAGTATATTTTTTATTTCAAAAATATCTTTAATTTAGTGTTGGTGTATTAGTCATGACGCAGTTATTATAATATGTATTAGTCATGACGCAGTTATTATAATATGTATTAGTCATGAAATAATTTTTACAACTTATAAAAATAAAGCAATTTAATTTGGTTAAAAATTTTTATATAGAAGTTATTTATTAATTTAGTCAAGATTATTTGATCGTAATATTAATATTATTATTACATTATTACAACTAATTAATGATTTTTAAAATGTTGTCGTAGTTATTAATTGATTATTATCATATTATAATAATTATTTATTTTGCTGTTGCAATAGTGTAATAGTAAATTATTAGTTGTTATATTGTCGATTAGTATAATAATATTATAATAAATTTAACTATCTCGAAGCAATTTGAATTAAATTTAAATCATGATAAAGAATTTTGTATATAAAATAATTTATATATAAATTTAGTTATTACAATTAGAATATAAAAAAATTGGTATGGAAAATATAATAGCATGTCTTTTTTACTTTTATTTTTTTCGTCAATTTATCAAACAGTGCACTTGAAGTTTAGAATTGCCCAAACAACGTTCCATACTTTCATATTTACCAAATAGCGTACTTAATTCTCTTTTTATCCCTCTCACCAAACAAATCTGTAACACAGTAAAATTCTCGAACGTGGTGCTGGGAATTCAAATCCCAACACCACAGTGATGCTAGAATTGTAACTTCCAACACCACTGTGGTATTGGAAATTCAAATCCCAACACTATAGTGGTGCTGAGATTTGTAATTTCAGTACCATAGTGGTGCTGGAATTGTAAATTCCAACACCACAGTGGTGGTGCTGGGATTGCACCACCACTGCGACATTGGGAATTCAAATTTCAGCACCATAATGATGCTGAGATTTATAATTCCAACACCACAGTGATGCAGATTATTTTTGTGGGAGGGGTAAAAAGGGGATTAAGTATGTTATTTGATAAATATGAAAGTATGGGACGTTATTTGAACATTTCTAAACTTCACGTATGCTGTTGATAAATCGCCGTATTTTTTTTAAAAGAAACATCTTTGTGATTATACTTATAATTAGAAACGCATTAGACAATGATCAAATGCACATAAAACATATAAAATATTTGGAATTAACTAAAAGAAATTAATTACATTATTCTAATATTAAAATCAAATATCAAATATATAAAATTTATTATTATTCCTTTTATTTCATTATTCTATTATAAAATTTACTAAAATTCGTATCTAGTGCTCTAGAATTAACTCTACATACAAAATCATGGTTAACACAGTATAAATTTATACAAATGAATAAGGATTGATCCTTCACATTCTCTATTTTTTATTATGTTAGGTATAGGAATTTCATTATTCTAATATTAAAATCAAATATCAAATATACAAAATTTATTATTATTCCTCATATTTCATTATTCTATTATAAAGTTTATTAAAATTCATATCTAGTTCTCTAGAATTATCTTTATGTATAAAATCAGATGATTAACACAATATAAATTATATAAGTGAATAAGGGTTATTGTTCACGTTCACTAAGATGTCTATTTAGTCAAAAATAAAAATTTCATTATTATAATATTAAAATCAAATATCAAATATATAAAATTTATTATTATTTCTTTTATTTTATTATTCTATTATAAAATTTACTAAAATTCGTATCTAGTGTTCTAGAATTATCTCCACGTATGAAATAAAATGATCAATACATTACAAATTTATATAAGTGAACAAGATCGATCCCATGAGACTGTCTATTTTTTACTGTATTAGATATCGATTGAGTCAAAAATAGATCATAAATTATCTCCCTTCCTATGAGGGCGATAAAAACACGTGAGACTATTCCCACGGGATGGTGTAGTGGCTAAGGCACGACGGTGCTTACAGAAGTGGTATTAGTTGATTCTAGAGGAAGTCTAATATCCTTTCCTAGATTCAGATGACTCTCACGTTAAAACCCATAAGGTCCTCCGTGAGACAGTCGACGAGGGTCGCTAAGTTGACGGTTCCAACCATTTGCAGATAAACACACATGAGATAAATTGTGCATGCTTATCAGTTCCTCAGTTCCGATTTCGGTTCGGTTCTAACCTGTTCCAGAACTCGTCGACGTTAGAACCAGTTCAAAATCGATTCCGATTTTAAAATTTTAACTTTGAAACCAATTCAATCCGGACCGATTCCGAACTGGTTTCGAAACGGTTTCAGACCGATTTCGAAACGGTTCCGGATCATCTTCCTTGAATTTGAGCTTCCAAATTCATCTATCGCGCCGATGATCCTATTTTTTTTCTCGCAAAATAATTTTGTAGATATGTTAGCATGCTAAGTTTCTACCTTTAAATTAGCAATCAAAACTAAATCCAAATCAAAATAAGAATCGGTTCCGAAACGATTCCGAACCAGTTCCGAAACGATTCCGAATCGGTTCCGAACAGATTCCAAAATCGATTGAAATCGAACCGAATTAGAATTGGAACCGAACAATTCCGATTCAGTTCTAGAATCGATTCATCTGAATCAATTTCGATTCTGAATTTAATGGATGAATTCCGACTCGATTCCGAATCGAACGGGTCTATTAAACATGCCTAAGATAAATATATCAGCTTTTGACACCCTCTGAAATTAATCAGATAAAATCCGCATATCGAAATTGTAAAATAAAAAAAAAAATGCACGTTGCAATCTGCAGTTGTGATTGCAAGGTGGGGCCCGCCACAGTGCCAGAAAAAGGAAATGGTAATTCTCGTGATTCCCTCGCAAAATAAAACTTCTCTTTCCTCCGCCTCTCCCTTCTCTCTCTCTCTCTCTCGTGCGCCTCCCTCCTCTTCGCCGGTTCTTCCCAGTCAAGTTCTCGAACCAAATCCCCTCCGATTTCTTCTCCGGCTCCGGATCGTTTTGTCGCAATCATCGCAGATCTCCCTTCCCGAAGGAGGCGGCCTAGGTCTTGTTCCTGGATCCATGCCCACATCTGTTATGAGAGTTTTCTTCTTCCCGTCCTTAAAGATCGCCGGAGCGTTGGTGGCATTGCTTGCTCCCGTCGTCCAGTTTCGGTGCTGGATGCGATTCTCTCTCTTCGGGATGGTGCGGTAGAAGCCTGCGAAGGCGAGAGGTAAAACAGCTTCGATCTGTGCTCTCTTTTAACCCTATTAGGGTTCACATTCTTCTTCTTCTTCTTTTAAAAAAGAAAATAATGAATTTGTCGATTTGGACCGCAGGATGAGCGATTTTGCTTCCAAAATTTGGCCTTTCGCATGCCCTGAACTTGTTGGCTTGTTATGGTATGTTAGTTGCTTCTGGTCGTAGGACAGAGGAGAAGAGAGAGGGAGGGAAATTTTGGGATGGAGGATCCGTCCATGTATAGTCACAGTCCGACCCATCTTGCGGTCTTACGAAGAGACCACGTAGGTCTCAAGCGGATCGTCGCCGAACTCCCTGACCTCCCCAAGGCTGGCGAGGTCACCACTGAGGAGGAATCCCTTGCTGGCGAACTCACAGCTGATGCAGTCTCCGTGGTCATCGATCGCCGTGATGTTCCCCATCGGGAAACCCCTCTTCACCTTGCTGTCCGGCTTCGAGACCCTATCTCCGCTGAGATTCTCATGTCAGCCGGTGCAGATTGGTCTCTTCAGAACGAGAATGGCTGGTCTGCGCTCCAGGAGGCTATTTGCACCCGAGAAGATTCTATTGCCATGATTATTGCTCGGCGCTACCAACCCCTTGCTTGGGCTAAGTGGTGCCGTCGACTCCCACGCATTGTTTCATCTATTGCACGGATCCAGGATTTCTATATGGAGATCACATTCAACTTTGAGAGCTCAGTGATCCCATTTATTGGGAGGATTGCACCATCCGATACTTATCGAATATGGAAGCGAGGTCCAAATCTCAGAGCTGACATGACATTGGCAGGATTTGATGGATTCCGAATCCAGCGTGCTGATCAGACGTTCCTCTTCCTTGGTCAGGGTGCTCCTGCTGAGAATGGGCATCCACAGCTGCCTGCTGGGTCTCTAATTGTGCTTGCTCATAAGGAGAAAGAGATCACAAATGCACTTGAAGGAGCTGGAGCCAAGCCCACAGAAAAAGAGGTGGCTCGTGAGGTTGCTTTGATGTCTCAGACAAATATGTACAGGCCAGGGATTGATGTAACCCAAGCTGAGCTCATTCCTCATCTCAGTTGGCGGCGACATGAGAAAACTGAAATGGTTGGGAATTGGAAAACAAAGGTCTATGATATGCTCAATGTGATGGTGAGTGTCAAGTCAAGAAGGGTCCCTGGTGCTATGAACGATGAGGAGTTATTTGCCATGGATCATGAAAGGAGGGTCAATGGTGGAGATGTTGATGGAGAGCTCGATGAGATATTAACACCAGAGGAGAGGATGCAGTTGGATTCAGCACTTCGGATGAGTAATTCTGAGGGTTTTGATAAATTGGAAGGAAATAATGTGTCACATGACAATCTAGTAAATTCTGAGTCAAGTGGTGTTACCAAGGAGAAGAAAAATTGGTCAGTATGGAGCAACAAAAAGACATCAAAGAATGATGGCGCTGAGGATACAGCTGACCTAAAAAATAGAAACTCAAAGTTTCTGGAGAATGGACGTCACGAAACCAAAATAGCAAAGGATACAGTAGATGCTAAGAAGGGGAAAGAAAAAGGCACTAAGAAGAGTGGTCACAGCGAGTCTAGCAAACATGAAAGTGAATTCAAGAAGGGTTTGAGACCAATTTTGTGGTTAACTCGTGATTTCCCTTTGAAAACAGATGAGCTTCTTCCTCTACTTGATGTCTTAGCTAACAAGGTCAAGGCAGTGAGGAGGCTCAGGGAGCTTTTGACCACAAAACTGCCTCAAGGCACATTTCCTGTTAAGGTAAATTTTCAGTCTATGTTTTATGTTGATTCGGCTCTTGATTTTAATTATCTTTATATCAGTAAAGTGAAAGCTACGTTTTTCATTTAATGTCGATTTCTCTGTTGATTATTTTTAATAAAAATGAAAGATACACTTTGAATAAGTCCACGTTTGGGATTAAGTCTTCTTTTTTTGGTTTAACTGGATTTTGTCTACAAATAAAAATTTGTCTTAAGTGTCACTATTTACTCTTCTATTCAGATTTGTCATAACTTCATTATGCTTTTACCTTGTTTCGCTTCCATGCCTTCATTTATAGAAAAAAAGTTTTTGCGATTCATATTTGTTTTATTTTGTATCCATGTTACAGATTCTGAACTTCTGATTACTAGTGATTGTTGCTAGATTTTCATATTCTTATTGGGAAATTAGTTTTATTGAGAACTTCAGCGAAGGTAAAAAATATCTGAATAAAAATATTGCTAAAGCATGTTCATCGATTGTCATTAAACTATTGAGGGTTCTTGTGACCTGCAGAATTGACTTCAACAGAGTTATATTGAATTTTTGGCAATTTACCAAAGGGTGCACACGAAGTTTTTTAATGCCTAAAAGGCGCACCGTAGTTTCAAAATTTCCAAAGGCCGCACCTAATTCCTGCATTATCCCTCGTTTTATTTAATCAATTTTTTTGCATGCATTCGTGCCACAACACAAAATCTTGAGCCATCCACACGTCACGTCGACCCTCGTGTTTTCCTTGCCTACCTAAATACAATGAGTTTTGTGCTTCCCTTACCTTACTGAGATTTCTTCCGAATGTAGGTTGGTGCACAACACTCACACTCCCTCTTTCGATTTAGGGTTTTCGGCGATACACCTCTACCTTCCTATCCCATTCAAGTTTCTGTTGCTCTCACTTTTATTGGTTTTTAGGGTTTTCATCGAGACTGTCTCAGCTCAACACCTTTCAAGTTTTTGTTTTACCGATGCTCATTCAGTTTTAGGATTTTTGATAAAAATCACATAGTTCATAACATTTTCCTCTCACACTCATTATTGCATAATGACTCAAGAATGTGGTTCAACGTCTAGTTCATCTGCGAAGGTATGTTTTCGATTCTTGGTTTAGTCAAGCATAAAGTCCTCCATCTATTTCACGTGTTAACTTGGATTTAGTGTTCAACAATGGTTTTCATTGTTTCTAACAAGCACACTGCCATTTTATTCTATATCTGAAATTGGTAAATCTAGCAATGAGTTTTTTTTTTTTTTTTTCAAAATTCATTGATGTACAATATTATAAATGTCAAAATATGCAAAGTGCAAAGATAGAAAACTTCTAACCAAATGCGTTTTCCGTGTTTTTTCATTTTCCGTGGAAAATGAAAATGGAAAACGCGTTAACCAAACGCAACCTAAGATTTTCATTTGTTTTTATTTTGCAAAATTGTAGGCATCAAATGATTGTGAAAAGAAACTCTAATGGATCAATATTTTAGGGCACTTTAATAGTTTTTTAGAGGTCCAATTAGTAAAGGAAAGCAATAGGGTTTTGTTTAGACATAGGGATATTATTAAACAATCCCAATTTGCTATTTTTTTTAACATACAAGAGATTCCACAAATCTGTGGATTATTGGTGAATATATTTTAAAGTTGGGATTCAACATCTCAAACCTTTAAAATTTTAAGTGTGTCCATTTCTTTCACCATAAGAGATGTCTCTTTTTTGCTTGGTATTCCAGATAGAGGTGCTTCTATTCCCATCAATTCAACTAATGCATCGGATGAATTCTTCCTTTCTCATTTCTCTAAGAACCTACTAGATCAAGAATAGAGGAGATGCTTAAAAAATTTTCCTTTCTCATTTCTCCAGGAACCTACTAGTAATTTAAATACGAATACAGAAACTAATTCTTCTTTGTATAATGACTTACAACAATGACTTTCTTTCTCATTTTGTTAAGTTTAACAATCCTTGTTGCCTCAAGCTCATAGAGATAGTATCCTTCCTTTCTTGCAATTTATCCATACCAATTATTTTTTTACCCTGTCCCAACAATTTCTACATCTTTTATACTTTTTTTTATGCTTCTTTTCTGATACCTCAATCTCACATATCTCTCTTACTCTTCCTCTGAGGTACCAATTTAACTCATAGTGGACTATTAATAGGAGTATCCCTATAAAGTTCTATCACATCCTCTCCTAGTCATCTTTCTAGTGTCAGCTGGTTCTGGTTCAGGATGAGAATCAACTACAAGGTCACTTTATTCAGTCTACATGCCTTCTCTATCTATAATTTCAAGTAATTCTTTAACCCTTTCAGTTAGTATTATGTTCTCTATTGTTAGCTCTTTGATACGATTCTGATAAACAATACAGTCATGACATTCAATAGTAGGGTATCTTGATTGTATAATATGTGATGATGATGTCTCTAACGGATGTGGAGTATTATCCATATAATGAAGGTTCTTAAGGAATGTAATTTTACCGGTGGTAGGGACTAAATCAATGATAACCTAGCAACAATTATATAGATAAAGAAAATGACGAAAAGTTGTGACAACCTTAATATTTACCCGTTCAGGTGAGATTTGCTCCAACAAAGACCTCATCTTACTAATATGTGAAGGAGTTGTTCTCTACTTATTTATTTGTGCCCCTTCAATATTATATGATCTCTGGATTGGGACATGCTTAAAAAATTAAGTCTTCTTCATATACAAAGTATTATATACTTATGTCCATATAAAAAATATAATAAATTAGTAAAGAGGAACTTATAGTCAAAAGTCTAGCAAATCTTTTTAGGTAAGGAAGTGAGTTGGTCGGTGCATGTCTTAGTAGATGAAAACATATCACCACCACCACCAACAACCAAGTCTTTTCCTATTAGGTGGGGTCGACTATATGGATCATTCTACTCCATTGGACTCTATCCCCTACTAATCATCATTTATACTTAAATAAATTTTATCTTGTTTTATTGTTGCAAACCAAGTCTTTTTTGGTCTTCCTCTTCCTCGTTTGATGTGTATATTTGTCATCATTTCACATTACCTAATTGAAGCATTTATTGGTCGTCTAAGTACATATCCGTACCACCTTAAACGCGTCTCTTGGAGCTTTCCTTCAATAGATGTCACTTCGACTTTCTCTCTAATACTCTCATTTTTTATTTTGTCTATCCTCGTATGTCCGCACATCCACCTTAATATCTTCATCTCTGTAACTCTCATTTTTTGCTAATGTGCTCGAGTCGTAGCTCAACATTCAACGCTATATAACATAGCAGGTCTAACTGTTATTTTATAGAATTTTCCTTTAAGTTTTAGAGGTATTTTACGATCACATAAAACACCCGATGTTTTTTTCCATTTTAAACATATCATCAATTGTAGATAATTGTGGAGCCATAAATTAATGGATGACTTCAACCCAATTGAAACTACCTATGTTGTCAAAATTATCTACATCTAGAAGATCTATAGGAACTTTATATGTACTAGTAGAAAACAATACACAAGCAAATATATATAAAATATACAATTTACAAAATAACAAAACATCTTCCTCTAATTCAACTCTACAAAAAAATTTTCTAAGCATCTTCTCTATTCTTGATCTAGTAGGTTCTTTTTTAGAGAAATGAGAAAGGAAGAGTTCACTCGATGCATTTGTTGAATTGATGGGAACAAAAGTACCTCTATCTGGAATACTAAACAAAAAAGAGACATTTCTTTTGGTCAAAGAAATTGACACACTTGAAAATTTAAAGGTTTGAGATGTTGAATCTCAACTTTGAAATATATTCATCAATAATCTATGGATTTGTGGAATCTCTTGTATGTTAAAAAAAAATAGCAAATGGAGATTGTTTAATAATATCCTTGAAACATATGTATATAGGAAGAATATCAATCTAATTTCTATTCTCCATCCTGGATGCAACTGCAATATGTCATATTTCAAGTCATGAGCAGACCTAACACGTAGGCCCGAGTTTTTACCATATGTAAAGTGTATGTGCTTGCCTACGAACAGAACTGCAACTTGGCTACTTGCTGCTGGCATACTTGTAGGCTGTCCACCTGCATCCATTAATTCAAGTGTTCTGGTGATCTTTTACTTTTCACACTGATCTACAGTAGTTGTCTTTTTTTGGTCTATAAGATGAAATTTATTCTGTTCTATCATTTTAATTTTCACTTATTCGAGCAAACTGCATCAGCTTTTTTGGAAAGAATCTTTACCATGCTTGTGGCTTTGCCCTTCTGATGATATTTTCTTGTGCAGCTTTGTTAAGCCACACTTTATCCCCATGAATTTATCCTCTGCTCTCTCGTAGAATGCCTCATTTTTTATGAAACTTGGCAATTACAAATGCCTAGCATTATTTCTTGGCATTTTATAATACTAAAAGTGAAAGGTTTTAGGTTTAGTAGAGTAAATACAGAATATATAAAATTTAAGTTTAATAATATTAGATGTAATGAGACAAATATTAAGATAGGAAATGACGAGTTGTCTGGAACTGAGAGCTTTAAGTATTTAGGATCATTTTTTCAAGACGATGGAGGAATTGAGAGAGTTGTCTTACATAAAATACAAGCAGGATAGTTGAAATGGAGGAAAACATCTAATGTTTTATGTGATTGTAAAATACCTCTAAAACTTCAAGGGAAGTTTTACAAAACGACGATTAGACTTGTTATGTTATATAGAGCTGAATGCTGGGCTACGACTCAGGTACATGAGTAGAAGATGGGAGTTGCAGAGATGAGGATGTTAAAGTGGATGTGTGAACATATGAGGATGGACAATATAAGAAATGAGAGCATTAGAGAAAAAGTCGGAGTTGCATCTATTGAGGGAAAACTCAGAGAGACACGTTTAAGATGATACAGATATGTACTTAGACGATCAATAAATGCTCCAGTCAGACGATGTGAAACTATGATAAATATTCACATCAAACAAGGAAGAGGAAGACCAAAAAAGACTTGGTTAGTAACAATAAACAAATAAATATTATTTAGGTATAGATGATGATATAATAGGGGATAGGGTCCAATGACGTAGAAGGATCCATATAACCGACCTCACCTAGTGGGATAAAGCTTGGTTGTTGTTGTTATTGTAGCCTTATATGGATCTCTTTTTCATTAATTGGTAGGATGTTTTACAATCACCACTAAAGCACAAGAAAATCATGTTTAGCATCAGTATGAACTAAACAGAAACAGTTAAATCAACATCAAAATGGAGATTAATTGCTCGGCCAAAACGTGTCTTTGTACATTTAAACCAACTTCAATTAAACTGGTTTTCATTTTCATCTTCGTTCATCATAGGCTCTTTCAGTCTTAGTCCATGTGCACCCATTTGGATCATGACCTCGATAACCTTATGTTTCTTTAGCCTACCTCATTGTTGTGGCTAAAGAGCTAAAAGATAAGTTGATCAAAACGTAGATATGTTAATGTAGAATCTCTGTATTCCAGTTCTTTTGGCTCTTCTAGGACTACATTATTAAATTTCATTTGTTTGTTTAATTGTTTTTTTTTTACCATGGAGAAACTTGTGAATGCCTTTTGTTGATCTATAAATTTTCATAAATTTTGAGTGAGGAAAAATTATTTTCCAATGACCATGTTGAATATATTCCGTGGTGTCATAATAGTGAATTCTTGCATAACTATATTGCAATGGAAAAAGGGCATGCTAGCATTGGCTGGCACGGTGATGTCTTTATAGATGGAATAATTTTTTTGAGTTGAAACGCCTATTAATTTAGAGAGGTCATTAATTGGTGATTTTTAAGAATAACATTTTCTACCTTTACCATAAATAATGATTTTAACTCTTTCTGCATGGATTGAAATATTGCTTGTGCAGTGATATAATTTTTCTTGTTTCTGATTGGCCACATTATTTGAGAACACTTCTAGTCATTGGAGCTATTTATCATTTCTCTTGGACCCTTACGTTATCTCAAATACTGTTAGTCAGTGAAGCTATTTATTATTCTCTTGGGCTGGCCCTTCTGTTTTTACATGAAAGAGGGGATGGTATTATTACTCACTTATTTTAGGATGGCCTAATAAACAGCTGATCTTTAGTATCGTAGTACTATTGTTAGTATCTGTTTCTCTGATAAATTGTTTGGTTATGGCAAAACCTAGTTTTCATCATTCAAGTTAATTAGTTGGATTTCTTCTGGGGTTAATTAATTAGTCTTATAATTTTTAATCAAACATGAAAATTTCATTTATTCATAAGATATGAATCTTATTATTTAGAAAAATTTGCCTCCTTACTTCAGCCTCAGATTATAGTGTGTAAATCCTAACACTAAGTAACATCTCCACTCTCTAATCCTCTCCCTTTCTACCTGCCTTCTCAAGCCTTTGCTAATTTTCAGCGCCTCGGCTGCTATGCCCAACCTAACATCTGACCTTTCTTTGACAAGGTTCTTTTCAATGGAGACACTGCTATTTGCAATTCCCTTGCTAATCCAATAGACTACATGCTTATGGAGTAGAAATCAACTTATTGCAACCAAGACTTCCATTGCTACTTCTAGCTCTCGAGGATGCTGAGAGACTATCAAGCGATCAACTTGCTCATCACAAACTCAACAGATAAATCATTGGTCATTGCAGTCAGTTCTGTGAGTGCTAATAGGAGGTGACACGAGTAGGAAGTTTGGGCGATAAATTGAGTGGAGACTCGAGGTAGCCATATAATCTAAGGTTGGCATGAGGTGGCAAAATTTTCTAATTAGTGAGATCCATGTCATCGCCAATGAAAGGGGGGCAACTGGGTACATGAAGCTCCTGCCAATACGAGATCCTGGTAAAGGGTCACATTAGATCTATTATATACATACCCTACATTGCAAGAGATTAATTCCATGATTCGAATATGTGACTGCAAGGAATACACGACAATAATTTTATCATTGCGTTAAGGCTCTCCTTCATCCATGTCTTCACTAATGCTATGTAAAAATTGCCCCCACGGTGGCTAGCGGGTGTGGTAGATTTGCCACAATGAGTAAGGGTCAATCCCTCTGGGGACGCTTGCTCTCCTGCCCTCGCTAGCGCTCGATTGAGCAAAAATGCCTTCCGCAATTTATCTTCCTTACGATGGCTGTGGGGTCGGCTCATAGGGGCTGTCAGGGTGTAAAAAGTAAGTTCAACTTTAAAATGATAGATTTAAAAACTTTTGGATGAATTTAAAATATTTTTTAAAAATTGGGATAACCATTCTTTCATTGCAAATGTTCTATTAAAATTAGCAGTACGCTACTTTCTATGGAAGACAAGATCAACATAAATCATTCAGGCACATGAACAAATCTTCAATATTTGAAATGGTCGTAAAATGAAGACCTACATATCATACAAGTAATTATGGTTTAGTGTGCAGTTGTCATAACGATCCAGGAAAAAATTATTTCAATTACATATTTTAATTGTCTTTAATATGCATAGTTTGTAGTTGCGAATCACACTAACATGATCCTGCAGTGCATCCATAAAGAATTCATGCACTCGAACTTTTATATTTACCATTAACAGGGCAAAGCTCTTGGATGACATCCAATTTCATTTGTTTTTTGTTAACCTATTACAATAATCAGACTCTAAATCAAACAACAGGCTGCAATAATCGACCTCGTAAGCAGCCAACTTGCTTTAGCGTTGTGCCTCACTTTGTTTCCCTTTTTCTTCCTTTACCAGTGTTTGTTTCACATCCCAGTAAGCATTTTGTTTTTTTAGAGTAATAAACATTAAAGTAATTCTTTTTATGTACTGGCTTGGCCGTTCCTTCTCTTGCTTGTCCATGAATGTATTATCTTTTCCAACTTATAGTTATTGCTTTATCTTCCTCTATTCTGCTTATAAAAACTTTCAATTTTTTGCAATATCAAATGTGTTGGAAAGTATATTTTGTCTGTTAGAATTAGGGATGACAATAAATTAAATATCCACATTTTGGGTGTTATTTGAACCCAGAAATAAAATACTGGTGTTTAAAGAGTAATTAGGTGTAGCTTCACTATATGATAAAATGAGTGAAAATATATTGAATTTGTATGAATATATTCAAAGACTACTAATATTCTATACTTGAATCTATTAGAGTGGAATTTGAAAGGGTTGATAGACCAAATAAAACATTAGTTAATTTAATATAAAATGATGTAATTAATTTGAATATTACTGGTGATATAGTTTTGCATAAAGTTTAATGGAGGGATAAGGTTCATATAGTCGACTCAAATGGTTGGGAGAAACAGAATCAAACCCAAACCTGATCAATTATCCACTTCTCCAACTCAACTCAATATCTGGTTCAGGCACTAATTCTACCACCATCTGATCTTTACCTGAATATAATAAAATGATTATCCACCCGTAACTACTCTACTTAAATTGGTAACTATGCAAGTATTCCTGGGCATCCACTATTTTAAGTGAATCCAAAACCGATTTAAACCCGATTATAAAATATAATCGTGTACCAGAATCTAATGTTAATATTAGTTATGTGACCATTGTTATTGGGTAACTATTATCGTCCATAGTTTTATTAGTTGATATTTATTTTATCCCTCTAGCTTGGTATTGGAGTAGGCCAACACTTTTAGTGTCAGGCTTCTTATTTTTAAGTCCTTGTGGAAAGGCAGTAATGTTAGTGTGATGGTGCGACCTCAGTCACTCACTGATCCCAAAATCCTGGTTCCCTCTTTGCTCACTACCCCATTCCTCAGCGACACAACTTGAATACACTCCTTTGCTACTTCATTTTTCTATGCTCCCCTTTGCTAGTTTCTTATGGAGAATCTCCACCGACAATGGCACTGATGAGATTGCCAACAACCAAGATGCAGACAATAACTGCTCGGTAATTACTCCTACTAGCTACAGATATGGGTGGACTTACAAGACAGGGCCAAAGTTCATGCTGGTTTGTCCTACAGTAGGATTTGAGGTTTTCCTCTTCATCCCTGAACCTCATCTCTGATCATGCAACGCCCTTAAATATGCAACTGTATCTCTTAAGATCTGATACAGTTCTTCAACTCAGGGCCCTTTGGCTATAGTCACCACTCTAATATGTGAGCTTTGAATCTAGCATACCTCTAGATCACATTCTCTCCCATTTTCCCTCTTCAATTCTTGTCTGGGATCTAAGAAGGTGAGCCTTGGCGCAACGGTAAAGTTGCTGCCTTGTGACCAAGAGGTCACGAGTTCGAATCTTGGAAATAGTCTCTTGCAAAAAGCAAGGTATGACTGTGTACAATGGATCCTTCTTCGGAATTCCATATGGCGAGAGCTTCGTGCATCGGACTGCTTTTATAATTGTTGTCTGGGATCTAGAATCCTCACAGTTGTTTCTTTGAGGTTCCAAGATCAAGGGGCAGTCAGATCAACAAGCATGGACTCAGTTCTAGATCTACATCATAAGTTCGTATTACAGCAAAACTATGAACATTGGTTTTTCTCTCTCAAAAAATCATAGTAGGGTCTAGAACCAAAAAGATCCACCAGTAATTTGTAAAGGGCTATGGAAATACTTTGTGTTGGATATGAAAAAAAGGGGGAAAAAAGAGAAAAAGAAAAGAAGAGTTGATTCTAAAGAATATAGATTTTTTCATCAAAGCTTTGAAGCAACAATACGTCTTTGCCTCTTCATTTTCTGATGCAGTACTGAGACGAACAAACTCATGAAGAGAATTCCAAAGTTTTGTTAAACTGAAAAATCAAATAAGAAGAGAGATTAAAATGTCTTTTAAAGGTCTCAACCATGACCAAGTTTCTCTAAAACATGGAAATAGTTAACATATTCCTAATTATGTATATATACATATGTATGTATGTTTGTATATGATAACTCAAACTTGGCAATAAATAAACAAGTTCCAAATTTGTTATGACTAACTAAAAATCAAAATTTTGCAACTTTAAAAATCCTTAAAAATTTAGCTGCTTAATTTAAAATTGCCTCTATTTTTTTTTGCATCATTTCCCCTCAAGTTGGAGGAGGATTCAAATGTGCATCATTTTTTCCTTCTCTCTATCATCTTGTGTGCTTGTTTTGAGGAGAGTTTAGGTATTTTCTATCAAACTTCAAGATTTTTATTCTCTTGAAGTTAGTATTAACTTCTACTTACATTTTCTTGACATCATCTCTCTATGAGCAGAGCCGGCCCAGAGTGTATCCTGGGCGAACCAATACAAATTGGGTCCTCTTATAAAGAAATTTTTTTTGATAAATTTTGGGCCCTTTTACCTATGATATTTTAAGGAATACTTTTGGGGCCCGGGGTGAGCATCCCATTTGCCTTGGCCCAGGGTCGGCCTTGTCTATGAGTAAAATGAACAAGAACTTTATCTCCTCCTGACATTTCTTTCAAAGTAGATACAATACTTTTATTAGTCTTTACATTGGAAGTAACCTCAAAAGATTAGTTCTTATCTCTGTTCTAGTAATTTTTCTTTCTCGTAAATGCCAGAGGATTGATTATATAGTCCCCTCTCTGACATTAGTCTCCTCTTGAACATCTGGTCCTCTCTCGAATTAATATCCAACTTTACCCTGTATACTCTTCCCATGTTAACTTAAGAGGGTAGGTCTTGGAAGCTTAATTTCTCTCTTTCACTTCATCTTTGCTAACTTCATGAAGAAGATCACTCAAAAAGGTCTTGCATGTCTTATCAATTTTTTCCTTTTAAGATTGTTTTGTTCTATAGAAAAGCTGGATATAGATCAATAAATATGCTCCAGGGTGTGGGACTGTTGAGAGTTAATGAATTTAGATTGAGTCCTACATGAGTGTTTAGTCATTGCAAGTTACATCAGTGGTATGTGGCCAATTACTTACATTGTCTTAATGCTTAAAATTCGATTGCTATTTTTCCTGAGTGAATTCCTATTTCTATGATTTTATGGAGGTTTAGGCATGGTTCAGTTCTGCCATATGCCGTATTCATTTTATCAACCATTGAACTGTGAATTCTACCATTTCAGTTGGCCATTCCAATCGTCCCTACTATCCGGGTCCTCATCACCTTCACTAAATTCAAAGAGCTCCAACAATCTGAAGAATTCTCAACCCCTCCTTCCAGCCCTACCCTTTTCCAGGAAAGCAGAGCCAAGGAAACAGAAGAATCAAGTTCCTGGTATTCATGGATGAGAGGCAACCGAAGTGGGCAGACTAGTGATAGCAGTGAAGTGCAAAGCTTGAAAGATGAGGTCGATCCTTTTCATATTCCTTCAGAATATGCCTGGATCGATGCAAAAGAAAAGAAGCGTCAGCTGAAGGCCAAGAAGGGAAAGAGCAAGCGAGTTGCCAGCAGAAAGCAATCCTCTCAAAGTACCGACGATCACCAGTTGGCGGATGGTTTCATATAGCAAATGGAGTGTTATACGTCAGGTAATTAGGTGATCTAACAAGGTATTGTTTAATAACTTCATATTCGTTTTCATTTTGATGAGATGCGATGGCCACGGTGACATGCTTTTGTAGTTCCAGTTTCCGAATGCCACTACTAAATGGCAGTATTAACGCACGGCAGAAGTCCGCAACACGCTCTGCATTTCTAGTTCTATAATGACACTTAGAAATCTATGTTGCAAAATTTATCTTCTTCAGATTTGCAGAGGGTTAAAGGGCCCCTTAGAAATTGTAAGATGGGCATTAATTACAACCCTGAATCCTCAGGTGCACATACAATCACCCAGTTGTGTTAGTTTCCACCATTTCATCTGGATTGCATGAGTTTTATATGTACTTGTTATATTGTCGAGAGTTTTACTCCATCTCTATATCTTTATACTGTTCACTGTAATTAAATTTGTCTTATTATGAAATTTATCAGCCATTTTTATTGGTGCAATTGGTCTCAGGTTTAGATTGATTAAGTTCGAGTTTGGCTCGAGTTGAATTTTGATGTTTGATAATATGATAATATGATAATACGTGAAGGATGATATAGGACATCTGAAATTATGTGATGAGCAATATTGAAGTGGGGGATTGTGGTATAATCATCATTGGATTAAGTGGACCATGATGTATGGAGGGTTCGATGGAAGGAATTTTGAACGAGCAGTCAAATAGATTAAGGTTGACGAGTAAAAAAATTAATGGACCAGGGAGAATTGAACACTTGGTGGTCAAAAGTTTAATAGAGCATTGATAAGAGAGAAATTTAAGTGGGTCAGAGATGATCGAACACTTAGTAGTTAGAAGTCTAACAACATCGTTGGCAAGAAAGAAATCTAAATGGATTAAGGAGAATTGACACTTAGTGATCGGAAGTTCAATAGGGCATTGCCAAATAAATAGTCCAAGTGATTTATGGTTGATCAGACATTTGACATGAGAAGAAAAGTTTTGATAGGTTAAAGTTGATTGGATGTTAGACACGAGACAAAAAGTCCAGACATGTCAAGAAAGATTCGATGTTTAGTGTTGGTGAAGTCCTACTAGGTTAAGGGTAATTAGATGTCAGGCGAATGAAGACCTAATAAGTCAATGATGATCCTAGTAGGTTGAGATCAATTGGATATCAGGTGAGGCAAGAATTAGCCTCAAGTAGAATTGACTGATAGAGTATATCAATTGACTGATAAATTTTAAACCCCGAGTTCAAGGACTTGAGGGATTTGAAGAGTTTAGTGAATGTTCAAATATAACCAGTTGACTAGTGTCGTTTTAGTAGAACATAGAAAGTTTTGTAGTCAACTGATGAATATGATTAGTCGATTATGATTATTGTAGTAGAGCACAGAATGTTTAGGAGTCGACTGATGGATCAAGACAATTGATTAATATTCTACAACATGCATAGAATTTGATATGGATCAAGCCGTTAAGTTGATAGGTCAAAGCAATAGTCAAATTTACAAGGGACCAATTGATTGATCAGTGAAAATCAATTTGATAGCTATCCTATAAAAGAGAATTTTGTGTTGATTTGAAGAGGTTCTTGGAGACTTTAAAGGGGAGTTACTATTGTATTCTAGATCTTTAAGAGACTTTCTAAAACAACCAAACATTGATCAAGTAACAAACTCTTTGTGCAAAGTGTTGTTCATATTGTATTTCTTTCCTTTCATTTTATCATTGTATTTTGTTGCAAGTGTTTGTAAAGAACAAGTGTAAAAAGTTTTTCCATCTTCAGAAGGTTTTCGAGAAGGAGAAAAATAGTAATATATCGCTAAGAGATAGGTCGTAGAGGAGAAATCACAAGTTTTGAACCAAGTAAAATTAGTTTGTGTTGTGCTTGTGTTTTAATTTGTTTATGTTTGTTTCCGTTGTACATTAACTTTTTGTAGATAAGCATGAAGTCAAAAATGCAATCGACGATCGATGACGATGCTACTTACCCTTCCTCTAACGATGCACAATCCAAACAAGCGATATCATAGCTTTTCACTTGATTAATCACTGAGAGAGTACAAAGCTAGAGGATTAGAAGGATTCATTATGATAAATGGAGTTCAACGACGAACTTGGATATGACACTTGACTTCCATCTCCTTTTGGATTAGAAGGGTTTGCTCGATGAAAGGCGAGAATTGGGGTATTTTTTCAAATGGAGATGAAGAATGGTTCACTTTAATAGAGGGGTTCGAAGCTCTAAAGGATAAGAAAGGAAGACTTTTGAAAAGGAGTAAATGAATCGAGGGATAAGTTCAAAGATCTGAGGTAAATGAGAAGATAATCAAAATTTTGATAAATTTGATACCTAATGACCTATTGTGTAAGATAGATAATGCCAAGTTGGTAAGAATTTATGGAACAAGTTGGCTAAGATTCATGAAGAGCTTTTACTTCCCTTACGATGGTCCGGAGGCAGATTGGCAAGGACTGCTAGATTGGCGGATTCCAACCTTTTGCATCATATGAAGAGCTTTTATTTGCACAAAGTGAGGATGAGTCTGAGAAAGAATCATCGGTTCAAGAGCTCAAAGATTCGGAGATTGAGAAAGATGAAGAAACCTCTACCTTAAAGATTGAGGAGAAGGTTAGACCATTGACACCGGAATAAGAGGGGACCTTGACATACAAAGCCTATGAAGGAGCATGTGTCTACCCTATCACCAAGGAAGGTAACACAATGTCAATTTATAAAAATAAAGATCATGTTATACACTTTGAGAGCGTAGGAAAATGAACATTATAAAAGATTGGGACCTTGATATGCAAAGACAAAGAACATATTATGCGTTTCCTATGCAACCAAACGGGTATTACCAAAATTAATGTCCAAGGAGGAGATGCCCAGGGAAGAAACATTGGAGGAAGCTTAAGTTTAAGAGAAGCTTCTAAGATAAAACCAACAATATCATTGTTTTATAATAAAATTTCTTTATATTATGATAAAATATATGTTAGAGATAAATATTATGATTTAAATGTTAAGTATCATATTAATAGGAAATCTAAAACACATGAAGAGAAATGTTCATGTTAGAAATTATGAAAAATCAAGAATTGAAGACTTGAAAGGAAGAAAATTAAGTCTTGAAATCAAAAATAAAATAGAAAATGTATTCACTAGATTAAAGGAATAAAATTTAAGGTTTGATAGTTTTCAAGATAAACCTAATTTATTAAAGGATAGTAGGCATGAGAATTATCTAGGTAATAATCCTAAGAAAAATAGACACATATCAATGAGGAGAAATGTTCAAGTTAAAAATTATGAAAAATCAAGAATTGAAGACTTGAAAGGAAGAAAATCTAAAAATAAAATAGACAATGTATTCAAAAGATTAAAGGAATAAAATTTAAGATTTGATAGACAAGGACTAAAGGACAAGAAGAATTTATGATACAAATCCAAGTCTAAAGAGAGTATGCCAACATATCATAGAGATCCATAAAATTATAGAACAAACTCTATGTCTAACAATATAAAAGTTACAAAGGAGGTTATTTTTAGAATTGATCTTGATGAAATTATAATGACTAAAACGTCTAAAAAGCTTAGCAGAGTCATTAGGAAGGTATCAAGGAATGCTATCCTGAGTGAATATCTAGAAAATCTAAGGAGTCCTAATAAGTAATGAGTTTCTAAGAGTTTGATTCCTTTACACTAAATAAGTATAAGATGTGTCAACTTAGAATGAAAATGTAATTAAGTTGACTATAGAAAAGTTGGCATTTTAAGGCATGTTCAAAGTATAGTGATACTTAAAATGAAATTAGAATTTTATTATAAAAATTTTTAGAATGTGCTAATGAAATTTGAAATTTAAGTTGATTAAAATTGACTTAAACAATCATTAGTGTGTAAGTTTGGAGTTTTGCACACTCGAGGGAGTCGGTGCATTCATGTCAAATTTGATATTTGATATAATTGTAAATAATAGCGATTAGATCGAAGACTTAAGTATTTTTATACCTTATTATTTTACACATTTGTCATACTTTGTGTATCATACTATGTTTTTGATATAATGTATTACATAATCATATAAAATATGTCATTTTGATACATATAGGTTTATTCTTGTTATATTATGACATCATACATCATTTAAGATTGATAGATTAAGGATAAATGATAATATTTGACATCTTAAGCAAAATGATCTAATTCGAAATGCCTAGATAGAAATATATAATCTCTTAGTTTTGGAAAAAACTATTTACATCTCACAAAAATCATAGGATGATTTGTGAGTGTATTGGGATACTTTAACCATAAGTGAGATGCTAGGATGATGGATTAAGTTTAAGGTGCAAATATAATGCATCAAAACGAACTAAACTTATCAAATAATATGAATATGATATGGATAAAGCTATGACCTATAGTTTATGATTGAAAATATATTTTAAAAATTATTGATGAAATCTATTTGTTGATAGGAATGATAACATTGATACAAAATTAAGATGAAATATTGAAGTTTTTAATGATTTTCAATTTTGTGACATTCTTTAAAAATGATAGGTATTTTCATAAAAATTATTTTTCTCCTATAATATTTGATATAAATAATCTCTGTATAAAATTTTAAGATTTTTCAAAAGATATAGAATTACTTAATGCATTATTGAAGTTGATTTGAAAAATTATTTTAGGTTTATTAGAAATTAGTTGACCAATTTAGAAAACTAGTCAACTCGGATTAGTATCAATCGACTGTTGAAACTATTTCCAATTTAAAAGATCTGATTTAGCCATTTAACAATGACTTTAGGAATGTTAACTGTTTTTAACCCTCAAATATGCTTGGACGAGTATTAAAAGGGAATTTTTTTTAGTGAAAATAAATAAAAGAGTTAAATAGAGTGAGAATCCAACGTTAAAAGGAGGTTAAAGTTTAAGGTTGAACTTTTGATCTCATGTTTAGAATTTGAAATCTCATATTAATTTAGGAATTCTTCAAAGGGCACTGTTGATGCAATGGTTAGGGAGAATAAACTTTTAAGGGAAGGTTACTTTGAAGTGCGATAAATGATTGATTTATTAAACGAGAGATTGGAGGATTTAAAGATGTTGATGAATGAAGAATGATGGAGGGGGGTAAGAATAATTTTTTACGCGAAAAAGGGAGATAATGAAAGGTTTTAATTAGAAAATCTTCATTATATTTTAACATAAAAAGTGACAAGTTGAGTCAATGGAGCTAGCCTAATTTAAAAATATTTTCAAGCATAAAAGAGAAAATTGTTGGCGCACTTCATATCAAAGTTGATCGAGCTCGAGTTTAATTTAGATGTTAGATAGTATAATAATAGTTGAATGACATGCGAAAGATGATATGAGATATTCGAGATTGTGTGATAAAGAACATTGCAGAGGGAGATTATGGTGTAATGATCATTGGATCAAGTGAGCCATAATGTATGAAAGGTTCGATGGAAAGTATTTTTAGTGAGAAGTGTTAATGTTGATTAGATATTTGATGAGTGAAAAAATCTAAATGGATTAGGGAGAACAAGATACTTGATAGGAAGTTCAATATTGATAAGAGAGAAATCCAAATGAATCAAAAAAGATCGGACACTTAAGGCATCTATTACCACGATAGTACAATTGTTGAGATTTCAATTTAATTTGTTTATCGCATTTTCCACTCTTTTTCTTCAGCGAACTACTTCTTAGTCGATCGATCAACAACTTCGAAAGCTACCCAAGAAACTGGCAGCTAACTCAAAATTTTAATGAATAAGTTGCACTGACAACTCCTCTGCACCCCTAGAAGTCAGTGTCGAGATGAAACACTCATCGCCTCAAGCTCACCTCGATATAGGCATGTCTTATTGAGCTGAGTGCCACTGTCATAGAAAATCCTTCGACAGACACTGCATCAATCCTCGAAGGATCAATCGAAGCAAACTAACACTAAACTTGCTCTATAGCTACTCTTCTCTCTCGACAATGACCGATGATCCTCCTCTAGGCTCAAACTGAACATTCTCCATCAGTCGAGCTTAGCCTATGGCTCTTTGTTCATTCGCTTATCCATCTAACTTATTAAAGCCCCACAATGCTGCCTGAAACACCTTTCACCATTTGCTCTCTCCAATCAGGAGCAGCAAACTCTCAGCAATTCGACAAGAGTTCGAAGCCCTCATCTCGTATTCAACCGGCACAAAATCATTCCATAGTGTTTGTCACAATCTAAACTGGTGCAAAATTTTCCTCGTACACTAGGGTCGACTAGGCATTTTGGCCGAAAACAATGCAGTACAGAGCGAAAACACTCGCTTATCAGTCAGTATTCACAAGTATCAAAATCCAATTGATCTACAGAGACCTACTGTGAAGTTTAACTACAGTACATTCTAATCGACACAAGAACACATTAACCTACCCCTTGAAAGACAACAATCCACAGCTACCCTTGTGCCGAAAAGAAATAGGTTATGGTAACAGTTTGGACCCATAGGAAATGGTATAATTCATAAATATGAGTTATGGTCTCAAAGAGCATTTAGAGAAGTTAGGCAAAAAGCATTTAGTGCTACAATACATTGAGGTTCACAAAAAAAATGTATAATCGTTCGGTTGTTTCCATGTTAAACTTCAGTTTTCTAGCAAAACAAATCATTTCAAACCTGGCATTGAAGTAGGACAATATTTTGCTGATACACCAGATAGATGATAGCTGGGAAAATTCATGTTATCGTCGAGAACCTCCACCACTGTTTTTCATGCAATCACAGGAAGCACAACGACGTCGACATAACAAATAATGCAAAGGATATCGCATAACACCTTCGTGAAGCATAATGACTTCCGAATAATGCAAACCAGCAATGACAAGAGTTCTGTGACTTCAAACAAACACCACAAGCTTGCGACCTCTCTTCGACAACGCTTCTCTCTCAACCCTGTCAAAGGCTTCGATTTGGTGCTTATGCTGCGATGCCTGTACAAAAGGGCATAAAGGGAAGAACAATTATGCCATTGACAAATATCTAACCTACTAGGCTGCCATATTCCTTAACAATAGTTTACTTCTGCTGTAAGTAGCCTCCATTACTCTGTATTCTATTACACTAATCTGCTACACTAATCTTACACCAAAACCTACAGATGCTGCATCATTAAAGTACCATCACTACATATTAGAGATATATCTGGAAGCAAAGGCATTAAGTTTTCACCAGAAAACTCACACTGAAATAGATAAGATAGTAAGGATAACAATACAAATGTTAAAACTAGTCATACAATACATACTAAAGTTAAACTACATCCAAACCGAAAGAAGTCCATAAACTACCCTTGCTTATTACTAGAGGTGCATAGAGCAAATTAAAGTTTCCATAAGTAATAGCAGTAGAAACACACCGAGCTTAGAGAGCGAGAAGCTTTAAATATGGTACTAAGAGGTATCAACTACTCCTCAGAATACTGATTTATACTACCAAGATGAGAATGATAGGTAAACTACTCAGATGATATCAAGTGAGAATAGCATTTAAACTACTGAGATCAAGCAGTCCAACCCAGGATAAATTTAGTTCTCCATTAACGCCAGATACGATAAAGCCCAATGAGCACTAGAGGGTGAGCTTCCAGCCAAGGTCCTGCACTCACTGCTGCTGGACTTGCCTACCTTGAGAACCAGCATAACCACCTCCATAACTAGCCGGGCCACCAGGAGGGCCATTCACCTGAGAAGATCCGTATGACCCAGTTTGTGAAGGGTCTGACTTCCAAGAATTGGGATAACCTGAGCTTGCGTTACCATAACCTCCACCTGTGTAAGCAGAACCTCCTTGTTCTCCTGCATTGCCTGTAGAATTATTAACAGGGCCACCAGAACCACGAGTACCATATGACCCGTAGCCACCTTGATTACCATAAGGTCCCTCTGACCCTCCATATCCACCATACCCATAACCTTGGCCCATGTACCCAGAGGTTCCACTTTGACCTGTCGGTGTTGCACCAGACCCACCACCTGGTGCTGAAGCATTCCATGAGGATGCTGGACCATAAGATGCAGCTCCACCATATCCTGCGGAACCATAACCGGGAACCTGATTGTTCCAGAGATTTCTTTGGGCTCCTGGAGGGCCACCTACATAACCAGACATCGTAGCATTAGGATTTCCGTAGGCACCAGCAGGTCCAGTGTACCCAGTGGCGCCACTGCCATAACTCCCCACACCATAACCAGCATAGCCAACACCATTGTTCGTTGCTCCATACCCATAACTAGGTGCACCATAGCCAGAGGAACCGTACGCCGGAAGGCCACCAACAGCTCCTTGGGGTTGCATGTACCTATTAGCATCTGTCCTGCCATCATAAGAGCTAGCATTACCACTTGAACCACCATATGAATGATGAGATCCACTTCCCATAGGTCGGCCACTGCCAGTATTTAGATTTGCATCCTTCGGAAGGGCACGCTTTACTTCCACAGCCTTTCCATTCAGATCATGAAAAGTCTTCTGAAGAACTTTATCTACAGTATCCTCTGATTCGAAAGAAATGAAGCCAAAGCCTCGAGGGCGATGAGTGTTTTGATCATACATCACAACTGCATCAGTCACCGCGCCGTAGGCCTCAAAGTATTGACGAAACCCATCCTCTGTTAGAGTTGGAGGCAAGCCTCCAACAAATATCTTCTTGGTCCTTATGTTTGCACCAGAACCTGCTCCAGCTGACCTACCAGCATTAGAATTTCCAGAATTGGGATTTCCAGATCTCTGAGATGTTTGTTGTTCTTCCCTAGACAAAGCCCTTTTGGCTTCCACCTATTCATTAAATCAGAAAGTCCAGCAGACAAATATAAAATTGATAGCAAACGGAAATGAAAGTGCAGTTCACTCACACACACCAAAAGGGTAATATATATGATCCATATTAATGTAGTATAAAGTAAAGGTTCATAATTGCAGCAGAACATAAAATTTCAAAAACACAACCTCACAATTTTACCTGAAATAGGAAATTGAGCAGCCATAAAAATAGCAAATCACATTTATCTATGCCGAATTAGTAATTTTTTGGTGGTGATTTATTTCTAAAAGAAGAAATATCCCAACAACAGGAGAAATCATACTTATTTTCCACGTTAACATTGATTAATCATTTTGTCAAACTTTATCATCCTTACAGCCAAAATAAGCCAGAATTTACAACTATCATCCTGATAGATATTTGATGTCAATCATGGACTTCCTTTCCTAAAGGGATAAAGCATCGTCCACGATATGTCAGAATAGAAAAGAGAGAAAAGTGAAAAAAAGATTGGGAGGAGATAATATTATCTAAGAAATAAGACAAAGGCTTAATGACTTCATCTTGTTTCTAGATTGAGGAATGGGAATTATGATATTAAATCCTGTTCACTTGCAAGGAAGGAATCATGGAGAAAGGCAAAGGTGAGAAGTGGGTGAGGGAGAGAAGGGAAGAAGATAAATCCTTCATGATGTTTACTTGAAGGGGCATAGAAAGGAAATAAGAGGGAAAAGTAGAAGTATGTGGAGGAGAAGAAGCCACATCACCTTTCCTCTCCTATTCCACCTATTTTTAGATAGGTGTCCTTGCACAAGCAAAAATGGAATAAGCCTTTTTCGCTTTCCCTTCCCTCCAATTTAGTTCCTTTCCAAGGGAGTAAAACACAGCATAAGGTTGGAGAAAATAAGTAGCACAACTTTGATGGTCGTGCTCATCATGGTAAACGAGGGCAAGTAGACACATGACACATCCAAAATGTGACACTCCAGGCTAAAACTCACCTACTTATTCAAAAAAGATTAAAAACAACTACAAACTCCATTACTTTTAGTTTTAATTACCTAGCAACATCAAATGCATTTAAATAAAAGTTATACCAGTGTTTACCCAGTAAAAACATGTTGCTTCTCTACATTTGATAAAATACTATTGATTTTTAATTGATAACTCATGGAATGTATGGAAGTTCCAGGCGTGTACTCTCAGATTTAAGAAGTGGTCAACATTAAAACTGTCAAACAAGATGTCAGAAAATTGGATTCTGACCACCAGATAAGTACATATGAGCATGCATAAACCCAACTATAACTCAATAGGAACTTTGACTATGAAACAATCAAGTTATGATCAAAACATAAATAAACTAAAACAGAATCCATTGGGAAGCTTAAGGCACAGTTAGAAACATGTTATAGTTACCTTCCATCATTAGAGCAAGCCTGGCAAGGATAACTCAACTGTACCATATTATGTTGTTATCCTTCCTAAAATGATAGTTAAGTATTGGTGCTTGTGGGAAGTTGCATCATAAAATAATCTCGACTAGAGTAGGTTGATACTGATGAAAAAAGAAAGAAAAAATGGAGAAAGAGGAGTAGAGAGGAGAAGTGCAGAAGGAATCCAAGATATCATCGTCAGAATCAGCATCATCAAGCTGTATTTAGCCCCACTATTTCGGGCCAAAATATGAATCTAACTTCTCCGTTGAGCTCTATGTAATGTTCAAAATCAATTAAATTAGTTTTTATAACATTAGCAAGAATTTTCTTTTGTTCTTACCACCCATTGCATCTCACACTCTAATTGATTCGACTAGTATAAACTTAAAATGCATAAAATTTATTGATTGTTTTGAAATTGTTCATATCATCTTAAACTATTTTCTCTTATTTTACCGCATATTGTAACTCCATCAAATTGCTTTATTTTAGCATTCTCATCGATGCTATATTTTTCCTCTACATGTTTCCTAACAACCCAACGCTTAGATTCATAAAGACTTTATGGTGGGGCAACAGTGTAATAATATCTTTTAATGTACGGACTATATAATATCCACACAAGGCTCAAGAAGCTTCTCTTTGTTTCAACAAAGCACCCTTATCCTATAAATGATGTCTGAATAATAGATTCAACATATCTAAAACTTTTACTGACAAAATATATTCATCCATCTTAATCAACCCTTCCGTTCTTTTGAAACTACATTTCATATTTTCTGTAACCAAGGTATATAACGACATAAATCTCAATCATCATAACTAGATGAGAAATGTTGGTAATAGTACAATTCTCATTAAAGAAACCTCAGCTTTTTAATCCAACATCATTGTTGCAATTCCGTGAATCCATTTCATTTAAAATGAACAACAAAAGCAATGAATGCAAAGAAAGGCAATGGCAGAGAATATATCTTAAGAAAATAGGTTATATACTAGATGATAATACCCTGCAACGTCCTAAAAACCCTAGCCATAATTTTTAGCACATTTGCGAATATTAGTTTAATAGTTAATCCTCATGGGGAGTAGAAACTTCAAAGTCACAACTAGATAAGCTTATATACTTTCTTGTTGTATTAAATTACTTCTAATTCTGTATGGCAAATGGATCTTTCAGCCCAAGCTAAGACACAAGAAATGATTAAATAGTAACTTATAAGCAATAAGTGCCAAAGTCTAAACAGGTAACCTGATCTCCCCTGAAATAACAAGGTCATAAATCAATCAGCTTGATATTAAGCATTAACTGATTAAATTATTGCAAGAATGGACAATGATACAAGCGTAGAAATACAACTCACTAACTCTTGCAAAGTAGCCGTTCTGTAGTTGTCTATCCAATCTGTACTATATGTACCAAACTGTGGATTTCTTAATAGCTTAGGGGGCGTTTGGTAGGCGTTTTCTTCTCCATTTTCCATTTTCATTTTCTACGAAAATGAGAAAACGCGTTTGGTTCACGTTTTCCATCTCCATTTCCAGAAAATAAAGGAGCATTTTTTGGAAAACTGAAAAACGAGAAATAATCGTTTTCTGTTTCCATTTTCGTTTTCCAAAAAATAAAAGAGCGTTTTCTGGAAAACTGGAAAACAAAAAACTCGTTTTCTGTTTTTTGGAAAAAGAGAGAATGAAAACAGAAAACAGAAAATTCTTTACGAACCAAACGCCCTCTAATATTCTCATATCACATATCTATACTAAGTGACAAGAACCAACTAATACAAGTTCAGATGCTATCAAGATAGGAACAACAAAAAGTAGGCACAAATAATAATTTAAATACTGCATTTGTCAAGATTAGTTCCCTTATTTCCAATTAACCCTTACACAATCATGTGATAGAGCGAGAAGCTCACAATATCATAGGCATAGGATAAGAAATGAACCATAAACTTTTGAAAGTAAACAAGCAATTGTTTCTCACGACAATAAAAAATGTCCCAACATGAAATTACAAAGAAAACAAGCAAATTGCCTATCATGGACAGAAACAAATTCTGGTTGGGAACTGATGATAGGTTTGGTCTACAACCATTTTGGATTGGATCACAATAAACAAATTATATCTGGTCTTGTTTCCAATTTTTCCAAGATATTCTAGATGCAATTGTGAAATATTGGATTTTTCATTATTTAAATTGTATATCTCCTTCATTGTAGTAATTTATCATTCGATGAATACAGAACTCATTTGATCTTAGCATATCAATAAAATTACAATACTTCTTCCTTTATAAATAAATAGAAAGAAGCATTTAATTAAAATTTTTACTCAATTCCTTATACTTGTATCTGTAAGGTATTCATCCTATACTAAGTAGAATTATTCTAGTACTATGTCAGACTCGCATCTATAGGATTATATCTGGTATTATCCTATCTACTCAAAATTTCTGAGATTTATGATTGAACATGTAAAATAAAAAATGCTTTTTCCTAGGCAAAAGAAGGGATGGCTCGATCCAAAAAAGAGACTTACTCATGATTTCATGTACTTGATATTTCAAAAAAATGCAAGATTGGATGAACTTGAAATTTTATTCTTTATTCACTCAATGAGTATACAAGTCAACCATATTTGGTTGGGTTCGCACCAACTAAATCGAGTGCTAACTCCCATTTATTTCTTATTGCATTGAATTACCCAATCAATTTTCTATTGGACATTTATTTTTCCCTTGGTCTGGCATTATTCCAAAAAAAAAAAAAATCAACATATTTCACTTTAATATAAGTATGAGAATAAATCCTACCCTTCTAGTCCTGTAGCATCCACAAAACGTAGGACATGCCGCTCAAGTTATTGGTCCATAAGTATCCGCTCAAATATACACCATTCAACAAAATAAACAAACAAGCAAAAATGAAAAATATATCTACACAAAGAAATTAGTTCAACCAACTAACACAGATTTGGAAGACAGATAGGCTTGCCGATAAAAAAAATAATAAGAACTTCAATTTTCAAAAACACACGGATAAAGTAGATCCCCAAATTCTACCAAAAAAAAACCAACTAAGCATCAACTAGACTAGTAGAGCATGCGATGGCTAGAGATTGCAAGGACCACATTTTCCAGACATTCGAGTTAACCGCAGACCTTCACAAATTTTCAGAGTTCCATAGATGTAACAAAGGAGGAACACTTCTAAACCATCCCAAATATACATTGCATCCAAACAAGTCAAATCTAGAATCAGATAAACTAAACGCAGATATCAAGGAAAACAAGACAGAAGAATCGCCCGAAAAAGAGGGAGAACACAACTCACGGTGCGGCCATCAATGACGTGCTTGTCCTGGAGGACGCGATCAAGAATAGAGGGGTCGGAAAAGACGACAAACCCAAAACCCCTGGGGCGTCCGGTGGTCTTGTCCCGCATGATGACGGCGTCGAGGACCTCACCATAGTCGCTGAAGTGCTCCTTAAGCTTTTCCTCCGTGGTCTCCCACGAGATACCCCCAATGAAGAGCTTCCCCTCGTCCGAATCCATCGCCTTCACTGAGAGACAGAGAGAGAGAGGGGCGCCGCCACCGGCAGTAGGAAGATTTGAGGAGGAGAAGTGACGGGCTTCCGCGCGCCGATCCGAGGGTTGAGGGAGGGATTGATCGGGTCCAGGTTAGGGTTTATTAAATCTGCAATTTCATTTTGCTCTCACAATTTACCTGTTTGACATATTACCCCCAAAATATATGACATTTTGCCCTAAAAATTTTCCCTATTTTTAGTCTAAATTAATTTATAAAATTTTATCGTATCTAACAAATAAAATAAAGATATCATTCCATTAGTTGATGTAGAATTATTTTTTTTTATGCTTGTAGGTATGACGCGGATTAATTTCGGAGGAGATCTAAAGTTCTTTTTCTGAATTCAGATGACTTTTATATATTTTTGTCACCCTTCATGATTTATCTTTCTCATAATTATTGTGGAATAAGTCAGTGGAAATCGTTAGATTGACAGTTCTAGTCTTTTATAGAATTATCTTTTTTTTAAAAAAAATTGAGTTGAAATTTGTTATTTTTTAATTAAAAAATAGCTGTAGTAGATTAATGATTTCCTAGCTTGAGAATATATCAATATAAATTAATTTTGGTGGATAAAGTATTTTAATATGAATAAAATTGAATGCATTTTAAGAAGAACTTATAGTTGCATTTATTTTAATATAAGTTGACCCTGGACTTAGCAAGAACTTCCGGGTGTTTATTCAATATATACCAGGTCAAGATCAAGCCCTAGAGCCACGGAGGGACAGAACATCCTTGCAATCTTTCGTACATTTTAAACTCGAAGAGATTTTTAGCAAATTTTAAAATATTCGATGAAATTTTTGTATGGAATCAAATTGATCGCCTCTAAGATAATTGAGTGAATATCTATATATATAGCGCAGTTATCATGGATGCATATTGTATGCGTTCAGAATGTACCACTAAGGAATGCGCAGTGTTGTACACATCACTGTTCACTTCTCAATCGTGCATCTCAAATGCATATGACTATGTTTGATAGGACGTAATATAATTCAAATTGTAATGGAATGTAATGTATAATCTTGATTATATTGTTATAATTAGATAAAAATTATATATAATCTTGGATTATAAAAGTCATTACATTCTTTTGTTTGATATCCATTATAAAGACGATAAGAAAGGATCGACGACGATGACGGAGACAACGACGACGATGACGACGACGGTTGACCGGCGATCACCCGACGACTGGTAGACCGACGACCGACGACGATCGGTGGCCGGTCGTCGTCGACCGGTCGCCGGTCGTTGGGGTGGCGGACGATGGCGGCGACCGATCGATCGATGGCGACAACGATCGACAACGATCGACTTCGATTGTTGAGCATCCAACATTTTTCAGATTACAATTTGTAATGTAATCTGAATTACATAGGTTTTGCTTTGTAATCCAAATTACAAAATTTTAGTATCTTTTGTAATCCAGATTACATTACATTACAATGTTAAGACAGTAACAAATAAAGGAATCTACCTTGTAATGTAATCTATATTACATTACAAGGCAGATTACGACATACCAAACGCAGTCATGGTGCACACCTAGAATATCATTCTCCTATATATATATCACTCGGGTGCACATCTCTATATAGAGAATTGATCCGCTGAGCACTGTTTCCCTATGCGACTCGTGCGCGATGAGAAAATGCACAGTAATCTCGTGCCCGACACCGTCGATCTCGCCGACCGAAGATCGAATTCCGACCACGATTTGGTCGGAATCCTGTGATAGTCCAGTCAGAATCCGACCGTGATTTGACCGACACCGGAGTCCGATCGGATCATGGTCGAATTCTGGCTGAATCTGATTGGAAATGGTCGTGATCTGGCCGACACCGGAGTCCCGCCGAAAATCCGACCGGACTCCGATGTCGGTTGGATCGCGGTTGGAATCCGATCGGTCAGCGGTGAATCGACACCCACAGTTGGTGAAATCGCGCGGAAGAAACACTGTGCATTCCCTATTACTATGCAATCGCGATTTTGATCAGACAACGGAGACGCTGTCGCACATGAGTCACGCAACATAACATATGCATAATAATTTCTCTCATTGCGCGCGTTGGGTAGCCCGACATCATCGGCTTATTATCGAATTCCAACTGCGATCCGATCGGAACCTAATCGCGGTCCAGACAGAGTCGGACTCCAATTGGATCGACATTGAATTCCAATTGGAATCCGACACGATTGTAGCCGTCAATGGTCGCGGTGTTAGCGACCACAATTTGACCAGGTTTCGATTGCAATCTGACCGAAATTCGATCGAATTTCGATTGCAATCTGACCGAAATTCAACCGAATTTCGATTGCAATCTAACTAGAATCTGACCGTAGTCCAACCAAACTCGATGTCCAATCGAATCACTATCGCACCGAGGTTGTTGGTGGCTGCAATTCGATAGAATTCCGACCATGATCCAATCGGAATCCTGCCCTATCGCAGACGTTGGTAGCCGCAATTGGGTCGAATTTTGATCCCAATTTGGTCGGAATATGGTTGCGATCCAATCGAAGGGACAGTGGCGACAATCCCGACAGATTTAGGGAATTGGCTATAGCGTTCACAAGAGAAGAACGTCGCGGAAGGAATCACTGTACATTCCTCATTACTATGCATCTCCGCAAATTGGACAGCTGGAAGCGAGTATATATATATGCACGACTCATCCGTGAATATTTTCATTATCCACCATCCTATCGCTTGCACGATATAACTTAAACTTTGAATTCTAGGAGATCAGATGGTGGATAATGGAGGTGCTCATAGATAAATTGCGCAAGATAATATATATATATAGTTCAAAGATTGAGCTATAGTGCGCAAGTGATCGGACGATGGATAACAGATGTGCACATGAGTGCTCATGGATGAGTTGTGTAGGATAATATTTCTCTCCATATATATATATATATATATATATATATATATATATATATATATATATATATATATATATATATATATATATATATATATATATATATATAAACACACGCGTTGTGTTCCTTATACTGTGTTACCGTGCACAATGTGATCTCAACTGTTAATTGTATGAAGATGCACAATAAATGAGAAATATATAGTGTTTCTCTCTCACAATTGTGGCTAGATTCTTCGCCATCGATCATCATCTGTACTATAGTCCATCCCTTGAACTTGTCGAGATTGCCGTCGATGTCCCTCCAACTGAATTGTGATTGGATTGCGATCAAAATCCAACCAAATTACGACCGGTAGTGCGTGGCCACTAGCGGCTGTAATTCGTCTAAATTCCGACCACAATCCGATCAGAATCTAATCGGACTTGTATCCTATTGACTATGAATGATTCAGTCTATAGAGCATGACAAGAAAAATGACCGATTAAAACGAATAGATTTTAGCTAAGAAAAGAAAATCAAAGATGAATTTACTAATGAATTGTAAATAATAAAAGATACTTGATATAATAATCATTACGAAAGATTAAAGATGTTCATATCAATGTAAATGATTTAATCTAGATAAATATAAAATATTGATATCTCTAAAAGAACGACTATGTAAAATGTAATAATTTTTTTAGCATTGATCGCTCAATATATTTACCGTCGGACGAATCATTTTTCTTTAAGTATTAATTAAATATTTTTATGACTATTGATCTCTCTCAATGACCATTTGACTTTGTAATTTAACTTAGATGAATAGAAGATGTTGGCATTACTGTCACGCTCCGGGAGAGTCCCTGCCAGACGAAAATCCGGTAGCATCTCCCCTGTACGGGTGACAATACCAATCTTGCATACAAGGCTTACACGACCACTATACATTGGTCAACACGACCGGAACCAAACTACACACGCAGGTCATAAATAGGCCTCATACCAACAATCAAAGGAAATAACAAAAGTCTATCACATCTAGACTTACTCCTTCTGTCATCTGGGCAGGAATACACAACCAAATCCAATCGAATAAAAATCCGAATAAAAACCCATAAGGACATACCAAATATCACCAAAACATCCCCGAGTACATAAATCAAACACCAATCCTAAACATATCTTCTAGACAATACCAAAACCATAAATCTAATAACAAGAAAACTATCACGACGATGGGGTTTTGGCAGCTGGACTCTCCTGACAGCTTCATCCTGAAAAAGATATAGAACAACGGGGTAAGTTCAATGAACTCAACGGATAATAGTCAATATGCATAGCAAGATATAACTAACAATAATAATCATGTCAGTACAGTCTCATATATAGGATATGCAAGAAAGAAATACGAAAGAACTGTACTTACCTGAATCTCCTATCCTGATATAGGAGCATGTGTCATACTAGCATAAAATAAAGTCGTCAGACAAAGTACAAAAAAATGTATCCTGTATACATGTCAAACATATGCAACATTCAAGGCAGCAATTAAAATGCAGCAAACACAATACAAATGCCATCCATGGAAAATGCATGCGATGCAAATGACATGGTCACCCCTGACGCCAGTCAGTCGCCTCACACGCGATGGTGAAGCCAAGTGGGTAGGGCTATGACAACTGTGCACTCTGCCATCACTGCTCCTGAGTGACCAAGTGGACAGGATGCTGTCGGAGTACACCTATCCTCCTGCCCCAAACAGAGTGGGGGAGCAAAGCTCTCATCTCCCGGTGTCGTAGACCAGAGGAGAGATCCATGCCCGCTACCACACTGCATCATCGCTACCCATGAGCGGACCAGCGGAGCCTGACAGAGCTACTACACACACCCTCTTGATGTACCACTAACCCATGAGTGGCAGCGTGTGCAGACCATGTAACTGGCTGCGAGCTCAACTACAAAGGAACCCTGTCCAGCCAGCATGCAATCATGCAAGATGGTGCATGACATTAAGCAAGTAACACCAACTAAAATATATCTCCGAATAATATGCACAACAAATAGGTACATATCGATAATCCAAGTAAAACAGGAAAGGTATAAATAAAAGCATATCAAATGCATGAATCAAGTAGGTACAATAACATACAAGACAACTAAACATAAAAACTATTGTAAGATATAACTAACTAGTATATCAACATGACTATATCTAAAAGATAAGTCAAAATACCCACCTGATAAAATGCTCGAAAAATGAAATCGTCATGCCCGTGGACCTGCCTTGTGACCATAACATGCATACAACATAACTATTAGATTATGTTGCCAACCCTAATATCAAGTCCAAAACCTAATAGATTAAACTATCCCCTTAGCCGACCACTCACTGCCGTCATATATCCACACAATAATAGGACCCATAATCATCCCTCCAATCACACTCATACAACACCTCTTTACTCAAATTCACCATCCACGGGACGGAGCCAAAACCCAAATAGCTACCTCACAGATCAAAACACATTCGGAACCATTCACAGCTCACTTAACATACCACTTATGATCGTACAACCGACATCAACCCAATCACATCCTTATTCACAGCCGTTCACAACCTGTGAACAAACTTCACAGCCCATGAACAACCCGAAACACCTTCCATAATCACCCTCTCCTTCACAACCGGCCAACAACTCCATACAGGAACATCGAAATCGACTTTAACACCCAAACCCCCAACTCGCAGCCCACTTCGTGGCTGAGAACAACCTCACAGTCGACCAAACTTTCAACTCACAGCCCTGTGAACCTCCAACGGCAGCCCTTAACCGAGCCACTCCCGGATCCATCAACCCTCCACAAAATACAACAAATTACAAATGAACCAAAAAGGGTAAATCACAGCTTACCGGCCTTAGAGATCCCTCGGCAGCAACCGTCCTTTATCCGCTGTTCACCGGAGCAAACGACGCCCACGATTCTGCCCAACACAGACTCATGCTCAACCAAGGAAGCCAAAACCGTCTAAGATAGGAAGAATAACAACTCTTACCTTCTCCGGCGATGCTCGGCCAGAAGGGCAACTCCCCCACCGGCAACAATCTCCAACCGATAGCCCTAATCCCACTCGCAGAGAGTTTAACTCCGACGGAGACTGTGGAGAAGGACCTCTAGTCGAAACGTTGCCGATGCCACCGACCCTAGCTTGTTGTTGTGGCTCATCCGTGGGCACCGACAAGCAACGGTCGATCGTCTCTTGCAGAGGAGGGAAGCGCCGACCGTGGCGATGCTGCGTGTGACGGCGGCCTGGTCATCGACGGAGAAGAGATCGCGAGAGAAACCGTCGACGGAGGAGAGGGGGTCGCGAGAGAGAAACCGCAAGGGAACAGTGTGGTCGCGAGAGGAAGAGAGCGTCGAGGCACGACGGGGAAAAGAAAAGGAGAAATCTAGGTTTTCTATTTAGGTTAATACCATCTATTAACCCCCTTAAATAGATTCCACCAAAACCTATTTATTTTATCCCCATAATTATCTCGTACAATCCCCGTTTAAATCCAGAAAAATTTCGATTTTTTTTTAAAATTCTCTAAAAATTTCCAGGACTATTTTTCTTAATTTTGGCCATTAAATTTAGTATTTTTAAATTTTTCGTATTTAACAATTACTGTACGAAGTATAGTTACATAACAGCACGAACGTTTTAAACTGCATGCCATGTAATTTGATTAAAATAAAGAATCAAAGAAACTTTGATTGTAAATCTAACCCAAATAGATACTGCTTAGCAAGTTTAAGTTAATATGACATGCAAATTTCAGATCATCAATCGTTCGATTACTATCCATTTCCCTTCAGAAGAGAGAAAACAGATTGAATAAAGGCAATCAAAATGGCCAACAGTTTGCCATCAACACAAGTTGTCACAGTGAGAATTATATAGCAAACAAAGGAGATTCGAGGTCTCCAATATTGAGCCATTTTTTATCGTATGATTCCTCTCTTGCTTAGTCACAGCAGATTGTTTCTAAATATTGTCCAAAATCCTCTTTACCAAAGGTTCGATTCGAAGTAACTGCATCCTCAGGAATCAAGTTGTCAATGCACCTGCAATTCGTGCAAGTTTGTCAAAAATAACCTACACGACAACTATAACTAGAAGCAACTAAATGACAGCTGAGTTCTTGACAGGAACAAAAAGAACAAAAGAGGAAGAGAAAATAACATTTAGAAGCTAAAAGAAGTCGACCACCGTTCTAAACAAGAAGCTAAAATAGACAGATGAATTTACATAGTTAAGTATGGTCTTTGCAAATTCTATCCTCTTTACATGGTCAAGTATCCTCTTTTTGCAACTTCAGGATATAACAAGCTAAATCTAAGACTTTGAGATATTATAGTTTGGGATGTAGCCAGGAGATTAGCCTATAATCTCGACAACCGGACTATATGTCTCCTTTTAGTTTTAACCGTGCGACAAGTCTTGCAAGAGATCAAATCTGCAATCTTAAGCTTCGATATAAGATCACTTTCTCATGTATAGTTTCCTTCCATTCTTTTAACACTTCTTGCTTCTTCAAAATAACAAGGCCATGAACATCTAAATGCATAACAAGTCAACAACTTAGTTTAGCCCATTTCTCTTTTTCAATAAATAAAATAAAAAAATAAAAAAACACCACATCAAAGTTAAAAAATGCTCCTATCACTTTGCACCATCTTAGTTGAGGAAGAAGCACCGGGTGAAGAGGATGATTCCAAAATCACATGTAAGATCATCACCTCTATTCCCTTGATTATTTATGTATCCTTCAAAATACCAAAGACATCTCAAGGATCAACAAGTTTATATGTTTTCTATCCGTGCAATTCAATTCTTTCTTCCTTTCATCATAATCAATGAAGTAATTTGCTTCGCCTAGAAGTTTGACACAAAAAACATACCATGGAGCAAGGTTTTAAAATTCATTCTGTGTGGTTTTGTCCGAGGAATTTTTTTGCCTGCAGAGCAACACGCAGAACAAGCTTGAGATGTCACCATGACAATGTCGATGACTTTACACAAGGCTTCTATGAGATCTCAAGAAGGGGATGACTTTGCATGATGACAGCAACAACATCATATCAAGTGCAAAAGGCTCACTCAAGGTTCCAAGAGTTTTGTGAGAGGTAAATGACACGGTTCTTGCTCCAACTTTATTCCCTCCTTTCCTCAGTGCCTCCAATACCCTGGATCAGCATGCCGTGGACAACACAGGACCGACACCAAATCATTCTGGTGGAAAGGAACTGCAACCTAGCTCAGAATAAAAGTTGAAATCTTGGCATGGAGAACCAAAGACCTTGAAATAGTTGACATTTAGCTTCTCTCCAACCATAAGCTCACAAGGAGACTTCATATTTTCCTAACTAAGACAATCAGATTTGACATGAGCTGCATATAAGCATACCTTCTATTTACAAATCTTTGGATAGATTCTTATCCACCATTTCTTCAACTAGTTCATATTCATATGACCAATTGTTGCATGCCAAATATTTATAGTGTCGATTTTTGCTTATCTTCTCAACATATAAAGCAAATGTTGAAAGAATATGTGTCCTTGAGCTATTTACATATGTGAATAATGTCCTCCACCTCTTTGATAAAGGGTAGTCCGGTGTACGAAGTTCTCGCCAATGTAGAGTTTCAGAGAAGAGTCTCTTGAACACAACCTTACTCTACATTGCAAGAGGTTATTTCCGTGACTTGAACTTGTAACAAATCATATGGCAGCAACTTCATCACTGTGCCAAGGCTCCCCTTTGTCCTCCACCTCTTTGATATTCTAAGAAATTTCATATCCTTTAGATCAAAAGAACATAATATTCAACATATGTTGCATGCAGTGCTTTAGCTACAGAAAAGAAGTTTTCTTCTAATACGTGATAACATACCTAACTCTAAGAGTGACATGGTTGTAATCAAGATTGAATCAAAACATTTCCTTCCTTTTCCACTTGATGAATTGGGTTGTCTGGTGTGACCACTACATTTCCTTCATAATGATGAAGCATTGTGAATTTAGAATCATCGCCAATGAGATAATGTTGGTAACCAAAATTAATAATTCAGCCATCTTTATAATCACAATTTATAGATGATAATTCTCCCAGCATTATAGTCTCTCTCACGAAACATTGCATATTTTTCATTGGAATCACCTTCATCGTTCATAGCATTTCCTTTATTGTAATCTCTACCATCAAACATTTGGCGTATTCTTCTTTGGGACCACCTTATAGTTTGCAACATTTCCTTCCTTGATCTTGACTCTACAATGTCTCATGATATACCAAGTCTACCACAGCAATAGCACTAATCTTCTTGTTGCCACTTTCATTGGAAGACAAATTCCCCTTCTAATAGCGACCTTCTTGTGTTCTCCTGAGTAAGGTTCTTATTTTGCTAGGAATAAATGCTTCTCCATCACCTACCCTAAGAAAAGTTTCCACCATTTGATGAGCTAACGATCGACCCTAGATGTAAGAAGATTCTACAACTCCCCCAAAGATGGTTCATTTTGCCACCCTTGAAAAAATGTGATAGAAAGAATATACTCTTGTTGAAGACCAGAAATAATATATTTCTTCATTCATTCTTCTGTTATAACCTCTTCCAGATCTGAAAGTGATATCTCGAAGCATGAATTTCAACCTCCAACAAATATTGGGAAATCTAAAGATCATCTTGTGTTGCATTAGATAATTGAATTTTTTAATATTGAAGATGAGCCAAGTTCCTTTAGTTGACAATCCATCAAGACTACTCCAAATCTCAAAAGTTAATTTGCACCCAATTATTTGCTCAAAGATAAAATGAGAGATAATCTCCTTAACTCAAACTCCATAGTTGCATTTAATGTCTCCCACCTCTTTAGAGCATTTGAGTCGTCACCTTCAGCTGTGTTGGTTGCATCTCCACCCATCATATCCCATAGGTCTTCACCTACAAAATATTACTTCGTACAACTATTTCAAATCCTGTAATTGGTTGGAGTGATTAAAAATCTCCACTGACTATTGAAATCCATAGTCATCACCAATTGTTTTCTTCTCCAAAGGATCTTCAAAGAAAACATTCACTGCCCTTGGCTTTGATGCCATGTGAAGAAGAGAGAAATACCTTAATGTGAAATCTTTTTTCTCTCTCTCTAAGAGTCAACTAAAACACCACTAGCCCAAGACCTGAAATTTTTGCTTAGAAGAATGGCAATGAAAAGAACAAGTGAAAAAAAAAAACTTTCACTAACTTTTGGCTGAAAATTGTCTACAAGATTTATAACCTATGTCACCTCTGTGGGAAGTATATCACATGGCTTCATTTTCTTATTCAAAAGAATCTATTTAGCTCCCAACCTCATTCCAGGAATGAATTGGAAGTACTGGACAAGGAGAGGTTATGTATTAGACTTTTTGTCTGAAATTGTTTAGAGGAACTAAGGTAGCTAGAAGAGATAAGAACTCAGTATGTTGTAGGCGATGGCCTTTTTGAATTGGAAATTGATCTTGCTGGAGGACAAAAGGAAGATTGGAGAAATCATTAGGAGAACTTGCCAATGTTAACACAAAAGAAAACTCATAAGAATATGATGATTGACCACCATGGGCAAACCTCACCTTACTTGACTTCGATTGGCTAAAAGTGGTCGCAAACGATTAGAAGCAACTAAGATTGAATGACAACATATCTTCAATATGATATTGTTCGTCCCTAACTATGGTGTACCTCTACATGTCTACCAAAAATTCACTTAATATTTAATAGATTGAAACTATTAAAGGGCAATCCGATACATGAATCTCCCGTCAATGCGAGGTCCTAAGGAAGGATCATACCACATTGACTCTATTGTATGCAGCCTTATCCTGCATTGTAAGAGATTGTTTCCGCAATTCAAACTCATGACCTCAAGATTACACGGAAATAATTTTATTGTCGCGCAAAGACTTCCCTTCATAGATGGAAACTATTTTAAATAATAAACGATGGAAGCGAGCTATGAAGAATTTTAATAAAAAGCTAGTTAAAGCCCTTTCTCTAAATGATCGCTTATATAAATAATGGATAGCTGAACTGGAGTAAAAAACTTAATTAGAATACAACTTCATTATAAAAAAACACAGAAGAAACAAAAGCCACAATAGTTCTCAGTTGTGTGTACTTTTTTCAGATTAACATTTTGCCATGAAAAAATATGCTTGAGCTGAAAAAAATGAAAATATTTCTAGTTAAATAACTGAAATTTAAATATCAAAAAGAACAGATATTGTGATTGACATTCTCTATGGAATAATCTTAGCTTCAAAGCACTCACGCTATGGGTAAACAGGGAACTTTAGATCATCACTTGTTTCCTCATCTGCACACCTTCTTAGAAAAGAGAACTGTTGACGCAGGTGTAGAACCTGAGATTTATTCAAGTTTGTCAAATTCCGAAGTAGCAACAGATTAAGAGAATGTCAGGGCAAGAGTAACAAAAGAATCTATTTAAGTCTGACAAATAATAACATTGTATTCGACTATAATCCATGTCAAACCTTTATTCTTTCTAAGTTATACTAAAACAGAGCAAACAAATTTAAACAATGATCAATGAATAGTTTCAACATTACAAGTATCAAAACAAGAGACAACTATAAGAGTATAAAACTATATTGATATGAGTCAAATGACAATATGTAAAATTTCATCAACTAGATTATGATGCTTGATACAATTTCTATGTCAACAAACACTACAATACCTGCAAAGTATCAGCTATTAAGATCAGAATTTCCATTTCAAGCCTTCCAAAAGAACTTTTATTAATTGGATAGCCCAAAGTTAAAATTGATACTTGCAAAAGAAATATCTTACTAGTATGAATAGTCAGCATTCTACATATAGAGATGGTAAACAATGACAATTCATAGCCATGTTGCATAGGCCCACAGTAAGAACATTACAAAATTATAGTTGGATTGAGCATCTGCAATTACAAGTAAGGTGTGAGTTAATGATAGTAATTTTACTGCTTCACAGTGGCATTGCGCTATTGCACATCCAATCCAAATTTGTGGTGTAACAAAATAGTGTTTTTTACCTCTTCACATTGGCATTGTGGTGTTGGAATTTTGATACAAATTTTCCCAGTTTGTTCCTTTTCCACACAATTTCATTAGTATAAGACTTGAGCATATTAATTAATTCTTAGCAATCTCTTGACCTTAAAAGTAGGAAGTGGAAGAGTATCGCAGTGAAAAAAAAAAGAAGAAAGAAATGGTAATTGAAGAAAGGTTAAAAAGAAAACATACTACTATATGAAATAGAGAAGATACTGTGGCCTTGCCTCGGATCTTTACTACAACAATGATATTTGTTTACAACCACCATAACAATGAAGGATGTTAAAATTAATAGGCATACGGATATCTAGGTTTAGTCTCACATTCACGTATTAATTATTATGTCAGTCTTATCATGGGGTGTACATAATATGATGTAATTCTTCTTTTATCAAAATAATATAATTTTATCCCACTAAATTTGGTACCAGAGCAAGACAGGTATTAAGTTAGGACTTCTTTTCAAATCATCTCAAAAGAAAGGTCTTAAATTTTAAGTCATTGGCAGGGATAGCTTTTCCAAATAGACTAAGTAAAAGTTTGACATTGACTCTAACAGATGTTGAAATCAGGAATCTAGTGGTAGCCATGCTAAGACATAGAGAGAAGGGCTGACAAGGCTGGATGAGATAGAAAGTTAATGTGGGCAGGGTACGATAGGAGGGGATGCTGTTAGCTCAGATGTGGAGAGGAGACTGAGATGTGGAGAGGAGGCTGAGATATAGAGGGAAGAGGACATGTGGAATGGAGGGGAGGTGGTGTTGACATATCAAATCTACACTTTAGCTCTCCCGACATTTATTCCCACTCACTTTAGATGTTCAAACTCTAGTCTTACTTTCTGTTGCAACACTTTCATCACTATTTATCTATTAGAATCTTAAAAGATGGATTGGTCATTCTCTTTCTTGAAATATTCTCTCTCTTCCTTTGAGGAGAAATTGAAATTTCACTCATCTGTCACTCTAACATCTTCTCATCTTTCAGATTCATATCAACTTTTACTAAATTTCTCTTAATTTTTTATTGTTTATGCCACATCAACATATGCTACCACCTAATCATATTTTTTTCCAACTCTTCACCATTTGCCAGTCGTCTTTATGAACTCCAATGTCCTATGGTATCTTTAGGTGGAATGAGATTAAGAAAGTTCATATTGTTTCTGGAGTATTTTTCTAAGCACAGTACAAATCACCAACTTTAGCATCATAATAAATTTGGAAGATGTTTAACAGTTGCACGAGTATCTTAATTATCTACAACGAGTGCCTTTTTTTATTTGTTAATCTTTTTAGCTTTTGTGAAAATTGGATATCAAACAATCTTTGCACTCCAGTTTGTGCTAATAATTATATATGGGTGTATACATTTAGTCCCACTTGAGGCAATATAGAAAAAAGCATTGTGTTAGAATCAAATAAAATATTCAATAATCCAATGTTATCCCTTTCAAATTAATCAATGTTGGCAGTCTACATTTCTATTAAACTTTACTTCTAGTGACTCTGGGACCTAATTGTATAAACTTGAGATGGAATTCTAATTGTAATAGCTAAATTAGGTGCAACCAGTTAACTCCAGAACATCTTTCAACATAAATTTACATAAAATGGAACCAAGGGAAGAGAAGCAAACCTCATTCTTAAGAGGATTAGAAAGATTCTCAGTTGAAAAAAGACCTTGAATTTCAACCAGCAAATTTGCATCCTTAACCCCTGACCATGTGTTTGCAGGTAAAGCCAACAGTAGCACAGTTAGAGCATCATTACTTGTTGACTGTACATCAAATGTGGAACTGCAAATGCTCTCCTCCACTGATGCTGATACAGGTGCCAATATATTAATTCCCTGTTCATTGCCACCTGAAACTACCGTACCAGAGATAGCTGTTGGATTATCATTGTTGGCCTTCACGCATGTAACACCTGTAGCTTTGAAACCAATTCCCATTCTACAGACTGAGATTCCTGGAAGCAATCTTGCTCCTTGGCAACAGACAGTAGCAATATCCTCTGTAAGATTGCCATTTGTGATTGGAGAAGATAATATGTCTGTTACATATTTAAATAGCACAGTCTCATGAACTTGCTTCAGTATCTCTTCCTGGAATTCAAAATGGCCATGAGGAAGATCAGAAGTGTTGCACAATGGGAAAATGGGAGTAGCGATAAAGGAAGAAAGACCTTCAGTGCAAGTCTTTCTTTCTCTTCATTGCTCAAGGTAGATCCATCTTCCTCTTGTCTCCTAACCTCAAGAAACTGTTTGATAAAATCACCAGCACATGCAGGTAAAGACTTCAACACATGATAAAGAACTTGGGAAGCACTTTTTAGGTCCTCAGACTTCAAAAGAATAGGTACATCATTAATCAAATATTTAGCAATGCTCAACCAGCTTTCATCCCTGCAGTTCTAAAGACAATCGAGAATTTACAGAAAATTATTAATGTGAAGATGAAAAATCATTTAAATCTAGATGAACAATTTTCCATGATGCTGAAGATGAAAATATTTTTTAGATTCACACTTTAAAAGAATAGGTATATCATTAATCAAGTATTTGGCAATGCACAGCCAGATTTTGTGTCTGCAGCTCTAAAGATATTACATAATCTACTCAAAATTATTAACCATGAAGATGGAAAATCATTAAACCTAGATGAACAACTTTCACGAGGCCCAAGTGCACACATTATATTTGTTAATTTCACTCATTAAAACATAATTTTTTCCTCATTAATATATTAATTGTCTATGGTACAATGGTCATTAGAAAACCAATGTGTTGCACTCTTTATCACAGCTCAAGTGCACAGACGACTGCCACTTTATTCTGCCAGGTCGATGATAGCATGAATCATGAGTATGTGGATGCAATTTATAGTTTCAGTGAGTTACTTATCACACTACAATGGAGTTATATAAGTTTGCAATTGGAAACATATCGCTTAAAGCTATCTAAGAAACATCCTCATGCTACTACAAGATATCTAAGTTCTACTTGACAAACCCTACGTGCTCACAGAAAAAAGTCTATCATCTCTTTGCGAGAGATAACAGGAACAGAAGGTTAAGCTAAAATAGGATATTCGAATGCAGAAAATGAAAATAAAGAGATTTTATTTGGAGACCCCATTTTGACTTTTCTGAAAAATTCCTTGCACAGGATGATTGACAAACTCTAGAAACAAATTTTTCACTTATTTTTTATTTTGACTGCACTTAATTTCTTTGAATATTCCTATAAAACACATTTCACAAATCGTTTTCATTTACTTCAAGAAGAAAAATAAAATAAGTGGAAAGCTTTTTCCTAGTCAAATGCAGCTTTAATTTCTTTACCAGTGTATAAAGCAATGATGGTGCTTTCTCATAACCTGAAATAAGCATAAACCTGGGGAAAAAGGCAAAATCACAAATAAGATTTGGGTTTAAACCTGAAAACTGAGAAATATGAATAAAGTGATGCACTACCTTACTAGCAAAGTAGAACTAGAAACATTGCTAACAAAGTAAACGAGGAAATTATGTTGTACATTAAATATTATATAATACAAAGCAATCACAAAATATCATGGTGATTCTTTACGCTGACTTGTAACAGAATCATATAATTCAACAACTATATTCATTAACGGAATGCATCTTAGAACATAGACTAGTATTGTATATAATATACTATAGGTAGTTATGTGAGAACAAATCAAATATAACTCATTCACATTCATGATGGATAGCTTTCTGATTTTATACACGTATATCGATCCACAAGTTAGGAGCCAAAGAACTATTTGGTTTCATAAAAGTTTAGATTTTTATTCAAGCCATGTGTGTGATTATTATATTTTTATGTCTGCCTTGAGTGTGCTATATCTACATTTTTTGCTTCTAAACTTATTTTTGTCAAGGATTGATATTGTCAAGGTTCAAAATTTCGAGTCGTGCCAAAATTTCAATGTATGACAAGAATAATATGATTTTGGTACCATATCTATTATATACCAAAAAAATAATGATAATAATAATAAATTTCATTGTAAATTTTTAGAATATAAAAAACAAAAGAAATTATTTTTTTAAGTTGATGAGATATTTCTATTAGGGTTTTGACTGAGCTTGTTTATTTTTAGCTCGAAGCATGGTTTAAAATTTCGACTTGTGCTGAGGTTTCGGTTTGTGACCAAACGATACAGTTTCGGTATTGTATCATATCATGTTGATATGGTTTCGATACTTTTTAAATATAAAATATGGATTCATTCATTGAACATTTACTTTAGTTTAACATTGGCTGGCATCCTAACGCAACCCTCTTCTTTTATTCGGACTTGGGAACGACCATGACAGGATTAACTCATTATGGACGGAATTAATATAAAATATATTAATTAAAAATAAATTTTTTAACATAAATATTAAAAAAGAAAATAATATTTTTTTTTAAAAAGGAAAAGGATCAAAAATTAATTATAATAGTGCAACTAATTTAATTAGTTTCGATTGTATAGATTAAAAAATAAAATAAAATAATACAAATATTATTATTCATAATAAATAAATAAATAAACTTATGGAATATTTTAAATTAATGGAATAATTTTATTAGATTTTTGACTTAAATCTTAAACTATAGCTAAAAGTTGATTGAAGTTATTAACCAAAGTTTTTATTTAAAACCTAAAGTTCTAATTTGCTTTCCCACTACACTCACCTTGGCATTCCTCTACGAAGGTCATCACATTCCCGCGACAATTGTCGCAATCCAACGGAGGTCGCCACTACCCTATAGTGATCGCCGCAACCCCGCAGTGGCCTCCACGACCTCGTAAAGGCTGTCACAACTCGACGGTGCTGGTGTTGGTATCGATATCGGGTGGCAGAAAGAATGACAAATTTCGCTCATACATTAAAAACCTAAGTTATTGTCACCCTCCCTTCTCCCTCTCCTACACGCACGACACCCCCATGCTACTGCTCCCTTTCACAGCCAACTGACTAATTGACCACCTTCAGCTTCTCGCACTGCCATCATCAACCATCTTCCTGTCGCTATCATCTTCTTGTGCCTCCCCACTTGCGGCGTCGTTGCCCCTTTCCTTCTCATTGCAAGCAACCCTCCCTATCTTAGTCGCAATTACCACCAACACACCTCTCTGCTGCCTCTCTTCTGTGTGCCACACCATAAGTAGCCATCATCATCCGCCTATCCCTCCGCCTTCAAGCCTCCATGGAGCTTCCTTGCCGATGCATCCCCACAACATTCCTTTCCGTCGTCATCCACCACGTCCCCGCCACCACTTCCCATGTCAGCCAGAGTCACATGTCATCGTCACTACGATCACATGCTATTGTCGTTCGACACAAAAGATAATAGTAATCATAGTTGTTTAATTAATCAAGTAATTAATTAAACTATTAATCAGATTAATAATTAATTAATTGGGTAGTTAATTGAATTAATAATCGATTAACTTAGGGGTTAATTAATTGATTTAAGGGTAATTAATAGAATTATTAATTAGTTATTATTAGGAAATTAATTAACTTAAGAGTTGATTTTAATTATTGATTATTGATAATTAATTTAATTAATGTAGGGGTTAACATGGATTAATAATAATAATTATTAATCAATCTAATAATGGATGAACTTAGGAGCAAATTGAGTTATTATCAGATAATTAATCTAGTTAATTTAACAATTAATTGAATTATTAATCAGTTTAATAACTGATTAATTAATTAAAAAGTTAATTATAATTATTAACCAGTTTAATAATTGATTATTAATTAACCTAAGAGTTAATTGAATTATTAAACAATTTAATGATTGATTTAATTAAGGGTTAATCGAATTATTAATTAGTTTAATAATTGATTATTAGAGTTAGTGAGTTATTAGTCAGTTTAATAATTACTTATTAGATAAATAATTTAATTAATTTAGGAGTTAACTGAATTATTAATTGGATTGATAATTGATTAATTAATCAAATAACAAATTCGACCTTAAAGCAGACATTCTAATTGAAAGACAAATTAGGATATTCTACCATTAGTGACCTCTCTCATTTACCTTTAGTGCTTGGATATTTATTTTATTTCGGATTATATAGATTATAAAATCATATTGATGCTCTATACCACTCGCTTGTTACTTATCTATTCATTTATTTGACCTTCCTATGTTGATTGTTATCTACGTATCCTCGACTACAATTCATACTTTACCGCTTTTACTGAGTTTATTTTGATATCATGTTGAGTTAGTTGATATTATATGATTGATGATTAATATTACCTTAATGAGAATTTTAGTGGATATACTGTCCCAAAAAAGGACATGTATTATTAGCAATTATGTTCTCCCTTGATATTGCCTTAGTGTGGATTCCAATAATTAATAAGATAAAACTTTGAGCTCGACATTAGAATATTCTGGCTGCCCACAAGACAAATCATGATTGCGTGGTTCTCCCACAGTTGATATTTTATTTATTTATCATGACTGCCCACGAGATAGACCGTGATAGCGTGTTCGCAAGCAATCAATATTTTATCTATGTGCCCCGACTACCCAAGAGATAAGTCGTGGTAGCATGCTTTGCCAACGGTTAATATTTTATCTATGTGCCCTAATTGCTCACGGGACAAGTTGTGGTAGCATAGTTCGCCCGCAATCAATATTTTGTCTACATGCCTTGATTGCCCACGAGACAGGTCGTGATAGCGTGGTTCACCTGTAGTCAATGTTTTATCTATCTTGATTACCGATGAGATAGATCGTGGTAGCGTAGTTCGGCCGCAGTCAGTATATGATCCATGCATGATTTTTTTTTTTATTACTTTCATTATGTCATGTTTGCGTCATAACATGCCATTTTCGAGTTGAATTAGAGGACGACAATATAGATACTTTTGGTTGACATTATCCCATTTCGCTATATGATCCCTAGATAATTGATAACTGGTTATAACGTTTGATTATCTTAGATTTCCTTTGACCTCCATAAATACCTTAATTTATGCACTTTCTTTCTCATTACCCACTAAGTAAATTTGTATTCACTTCCTACTTTCTTTGATCTTTAGATTAGCAGATAAGGAGTTATGCATTCCCATAGTCAGTTGATTGCTCTAGAGTCGCTCAAAGATAATGATTTGCCAGTTCCACTCGACGTTAAGAAAATTTACATTTCTTTCGCCATTTTGACTTTTTCTTTTAACTTTTATCATTTAGTAAAATCTTTTAACTTCCAATTTTAAATCTTTTATATACTCTTGCACTTGGACTCGTATTTAGTACTGTTAGAATATTATAGATATTACTAGGGATAATTTATTATCCTTAAATATCATTAGGAATAATTATTTCCTATGATAGAATTTGATTTATTCCTAGGATAGGGTTTGATTTATTCTGTTGAATAAGCCCTAATCTTGTATATAAATAGGGCTTCCTTCATGTAATTTAGGTAATTCCTATGTTATGAAATAACATGGTATCAGAGCATTAGGTTTTCCACCTTTCGCGTTTTTTCGCTGCTTCCCCTTTCACGTTGCGATATCTTTCCCGCGACGCCGAGCACGCTTCTAGCCGCGTCTTCCTCCTCTACGCAGCCTCCTTCGCGGACTTCATCCTGGTCATCTGTTCGCGTCCGATCCTCCTCCTCCGGATCGCTCCCTTCCTCTTAGCGAGCTTCCTCTCGCATCCAGCCGAGCGATCCTCCTTCAACCTCCTCAACGCTGCCGGCAATTCGGCCTTCCTCGCCGCCACGGGGACATCGTCGCCTTCATCCGACGCTATCCCACCATCTTCCGCGAGTCCCCTGCTCCTGTCGCAGGGAATGGCGACGGAGCCCCTTGGTTCTCCCTCTCTGAAGACGCTATCCCCTCCTTTCGCTCCTTCGGCGGCTCCGGAGGCCCAGATACGATCATCCCGCTGCTCAACTGGTGCGTGGTCCTCCGCACCGACATCTCTCTCACGCCACAGCGATTACACTGCAAGCAGCAGTGAGGAGGAGAATCCTACTTTCGCGACGCTTCTTTCGCTGAATCGGCCATTTCCCCTTCTTCGCTGGTGCTCGATCCTCTTTCGGACCTGAATTTTCCCTCTTCCGCGACGTTTCTCTGCTCGCTGCTCACACGAACCTCCGTCGCTGCCCCGTTTCTCTGAGCGTGGAAGCCCTCAGATTACTGCAGAAAAGCGCCGCCGCCGTCCCATTTCTCTGCTCCGAATAGCACTGGAAAATTCCACGGGTTGAGCAAAGGCGGTTTCTCCAGTACTTCCGGCAGCTTTCTTTCGAACCATCCAGTCTTCCTCGGTCATGGCTACCTCGAAGCTAGATTTTCCAGTTTTTACTAACCACGTTACGGCGCCGCTCTCGTCCGAGCTCTTGGATGGTAAGAACTACTCCTCTTGGGCCTCTCACATTGAACTTTGGCTTGTTGGACAGGGTTATGAAACACATTTCACACAAACTGAAGAGGATATTCAAGTGGCCGATCGTCCTTTATGGAGAAAGGTTGATGCTCAGTTGTGTTGCATTATCCGAGCCACCATCCATCCATCTCTTCGGGATGTCTTCTGGACTCATAAGACCTACAAGGATGTTTGGATACAAGCTCAACAACTTTTTACGAATACTTCTCGGCGACTCTATCAAGTTTGTGACGACCTTATGACCATCCTCAATACCCATCAGATCAAGGAGTCTATGTCAACTTATTTGGGATCAGTCTCTAGCCTTCTGTGTGAGTTCAATGACCTGCTCCCACTTGCGGCCACTCCTGTTGCAGAACTTGAAAATCGGAAGAAATTTTTTATGTCTCTGGCGTTGTATGGTCTACCCTCAGATTATTTTCATGTTCGTGATCAGATCCTGGGCACCCCCATAGAAGCCACCATAGACTCTACCTGGGCGACTCTCCTCCGATTCCCTATCAAAGTCTTGACATTACCATCTTCCGTTCCGGTTGACTCTTCGGTATTGGTCTTTGGAAACAACAACAAACCTCCACCGCGTAAGAATGGCAAAGGGCATCCTTGGTGTAATCATTGTCACCGACTAGAACACACGATTGATAAATGTTGGAGTCTCCATGGTCGACCTCCTCAGATCTTTCAGATCGCCACGAGTTCATCACACGCCTTGACTTCCATTCATACGATTACCCAACCCCACCGCCTCCGACATACCCAACCCCACCGCCTCAGTTGACAACAGCTCCAACTCCACCGCCTTCCTATGATGACTTTCTGAAGTGGTATGAGGATCGACGGGAGTCTAATTCTCACGCCATTACACAAGCCGGTACTTCCTTCGGCATATCTCCTCTTGAGTCCTCGTACTTGACTGGGGCCACCGATCATATCACCGGTAATAGATCTCTATTTTCCTCACTATCTACTTCCAAGTTATTTACCCTTCATTACCATGACAAATGGTTCTCAAACTCAGTCCCAAGGTGTTGGAATTGTTCATTCTTCTCCATCTCTTCCCATTCGGAATGTTCTTTTTGTTCCCAGAGCTCCCTTTAATTTATTATCAATAAGCCAGCTCACTCGGTCTTTTGATTGTGTTATTTCATTTACTAAATCTTGTTCATTACAGGACCAGAGTACGGGAGGATGATTGGCTCGGATATGAGTCTCAGTAGTCTATATCAACTTCACCAAAACTCTTATCAAGCAAAGATTCCACTGTTATCCATGCCAAATGGGACATCCCGGGTCTCGATAAGTTAAAACAACTACATCCTATCTCATTTGTAGTCTTCGTTTCATGCGTAGTCGTGACAATTAGAAGTATGACGTAGTTCGCTTTCTCCTCGCATTATAAGTCGCCACGCCTCTCTTTCGCTTTGGTTCATTCGATATTTGGGTCCGAGTCGGTCATTGCCTCTACATCGGGGACACGATATTTTTTTTGTAGACGATTTTTTCCAGATTGACTTGGTCAGATCTCGATGAAGGATCGCTCGAATTGTTTTCTATTTTTCAATCTTTTTAATGAAGTTAAAACACAATTTGATATCCTCTTCGATCTTTGCGCGTGATAACGACGCGTGAATATCTATCCACCGCTTCAAACTTTTCGGCATCTCACGATATTACATCAAAAGTCTTATTCCTCATACCCCAACAGAATAGAGTTGCGAACGCAAGAATCGCCATCTTCTCGAGACCATTCGGACTCTTCTCCTCCACTCTACGCTCTCTTCGCTGGGGGCGCGCATTTCATCGCGTATGTTATCTCATCAATCGGATGCCTTCCTCTACTTTACAAGGTCAAATACCTCATCACGACTTTATCCAAAGCAATCCCTTCATCCTTTACCACCTAGTGGTCTTTGGTTCTACATGTTTGCTGCTACGCTCGATCCTGGCATCGATAAACTCTCTCTCTCCGCATAAATGTGTTTCTTGGGTACCCACGGCCTCGGAAAGGGTATAAGTGCTATTCCCTACTCTCGTCAAGATTTCATCTCTGCCACGCCACGCTCTTCGATTCCCTTTCTTTGGGTCTTCAGAGTCATCGTCTGGATTATATCCTTCTATGCCTGAATCAGTCTTTGATCCTCCGGAGGATTCTCTATCACCACTACCCAAATCCTCCTCCGCTGCAGTTTATCTCGCCGTCCATCGCCTCTACTACGCTGCTGCCAACACCGACTGCCATGGAATCATCTCTGGAACCAGGTCGTCTGCCCCTTCCTCCGGTCCAGTCTTCTGAGTCTGATATTCCCATTGTCCTTCGCAAAGGTATACGTTCCACTCGTAATCCTTCTCCACATTATGTTTCTTTGAGTTACCATCGTCTTTCTCCTTCCTATTATTCTTGTCTTTCCTCATCCGTCTGCTTTCTTCCAAAGATCGCAGAGATGATTTGCCCATTCAAGATGGAAACACGCTACGCCGATTTAAACGAGTGTCTTACAAAGTCGCGGACTTGGGATCTCGCCTTTACCACCAGTGAAAGTCATTGGGTCATTACGGGTATATACAACGGCGTTAGTCCGCATTTTAACTGTTAATCGACTTAAGGCTCGCCTCGTTGCTAAAGGTTATACTCGATCTTCTGATCGGACGACGGGACACATTTTCTCGCCGCAAGATGCCCTCTATACGCTTATTCACGCCCATCACGCGATTCAACATCGGGTCTTTTATCACTGACATTAAGAATGCGTTTCTACGCGACCGCTCAAGAAGATACGAGCAACCTCCGGTTTTATTTGCCGTGAGTCTTCGTCTTGTGCGCCGCTTGCAAAAATCTTTATATAATCTTAAGCGCCACTCGTAGTACGGTTCGAGATTCAAGATTGTAATTCAACAGCTCGATGACTCGAGCGACCGACCATTCGCCTTTTATCGCCACTCATCTACCGTCAGATCTACCTAGTGATTTATGATGATATCATTATCACAGGTAGTGATCATCTCTGATCTCACAGGTGAAACAACATCTTTTCAAACATTTCCGCACAAAGGATCTCGGCAGACTTAAATACTTCGGGGATGTATGGCATACCGTAAACGGGATCATTATATCTCAAAGGAAGTATGAAATGGATATTCTGTAAGAAATAGAATGTTAAACTCAAAGACAATGACAACCCTACGGATCCTAATGTTAAGCTCCTACCAAATCAAGGGGAGCCTCTACTAGATCCTAAACGATACAGCGACAAGAGGAAGACTAAGTTACCCATCAAGTACTCGTCCGATATCTCATTCGCAGTAAGTGTAGTAAGTCGGGCTTTCACCTCCGCTTAAAGAACATCGACGCCGTGATTCGTGATTGCTCGATATATCGAGGCGCCCAAGAAAAGGTCTTTCAGTATGTAAGACAAAGGACATACTCGAGTCATGTGATATTCGACGCAGATCGGGCAGATCTCCTATCGATAGAGATCTACTTAGTTTTCAGATATTTTCTGAGATAACCTTGCTTTCGAAAAGCAAAAAGGTAACGCCGCGGCAAGATCCAAGCAGAGGCAGAGTATCGAGCTACGGCCATACCACCAAGAACCTATACGACTCAAACAATGTTTCAGAGCTAAGATTCGAGACGTTACACAAATGTCACTTATACGTGATAACTAAGCCGCCATGATATCGCCTCAAATCCAGCTTTTCACAGAGGACAAAACATATTTAAGTCGATCATCACTTACGAGAGAGTCATATCCGGAGAAATATCTACTAGTTTTGTTAACTCACATGATTAGCTAGCAGACATATTTACTAAGTCACTGAGAGGTCCCCAAATTGACTACATATGTAACAAGCTGGGTGCATATAATTTATATTCTTCAGCTTGAGGGGGAGTGTTAGAATATTATAGATATTACTAGGGATAATTTATTATCCCTAAATATCATTAGGAATAATTATTTCCTAGGATAGAATTTGATTTATTCCTAGGATAGGGTTTGATTTATTCTGTTGAATAAGCCATAATCTTGTATATAAATAGGGTTTCCTTCATGTAATTTAGGTAATTCCTATGTTTCGAAATAACAAGTACTTTATTCGATCTATTAGTTTTCTTTATATATGTGATTGCGCGATTGACTCTAGTTCTTCTTTCACCTATATTATCACTAGGGGTACCCTCTGATGTGATGGAGACCTACACCTTTGGAGCAGGACAATATCGCACCTACCAATACGATTTTAGTACTTTTTTCAAATAAATATAGTAATTAAAAATATTTTTATTGATATTTGATTGCTATAAATGCTTATTATTGAATTATATTTGAGATGCTAAATGTTGAGTTCATATTTTAACATTATCTTGTGAAATGTTTAATGCTCATTCAGTAAAAATCAATCTAGGGTTAGCTAAAGTGTGGATTTAATTTGGATTTATATTGATCAATTTAAAATTAAACCAATTTATATTACAACAACAACCAAGTTTTATCCTACTAGGTTAGACCGGCTATATGAATCCTCCTATACTATTGGACTCTATCTCCTATTATATCATCATCTATATTTAAATAAATTTTATCTTATTTTATCATTACTAATCAAGTTTTATTTGGTCTTCCTCTTCCTTATTTAATATGTATATTCATCAAAGTTTAACATAACCTAACTGGTAAATGTCTTTTGAAAATTTCCCTCAATAGGTACAATCCCAACTTTCCCTCTAATGTTCTAATTTCTTCCTATCCATTCTCATTTATTCACTCATTCACTTTAACATCTTCATCTCTGCGACTTTCATCTTTTGCTCAAGAGCTCGAGCCATTACCGAACATTTAATTTCATATTGCATATCAAGTCTAACTACAATTATGTACAACTTTAAATTTTAAAGGTACTTTACGTTCACAAAAAACACTTGACGTTGTTTTATATTTCAACCATCCTGCCTATATTCTATGTAATACATCTCTCTTAACCCCTTCATCTTTTTACAAAAACAATCCTAATATTTAAAGCTTTTAGTTACAGATAACTCATCATCTCCTATCTTAACAATTCTTATTATGACTAATATCGCTAAAATTAAATTTCATATATTCTATCTTTACTAAGCCTAAAACCTTTTACTTTTGATGTTTTCAGCTAAAATTCAAACTTAACATTTATACTTTTATGTGTCTCATCTACCAAAATAATATCATATACAAATAACATGTACCATTGAATTTTGATACCTGAACCAGTAATAAAGTCTGTGAAGGCGATCCATCGGACTCTGGAAGGTTTATTCCTTGCCATTTTGTTATAGAAACTTATAATTGCCTGGCAATCAGTTCTTAGTGTTATCTCCTCCTTATCCAAGTAATGGATCTTCAGTGAATTCATGGTTTCCATTGCGGCAAATATCTCTGCATCAATAACAGATTTTACCACAGCAAATTTACTATGAGCATAAGCACAAACCTTCTCAGTGCTTCGAGGGTCGTATTTGGAATTCTTCCATTTACAAACCCCTCCCCATCCGGTCATACAACCGTCTGTCTCCAGTATTATGTATGCATTTTCTGGAGGAAGCTCTAAATCTGGAAGTTGTTGGATCTGGGCTTTTATTTCCTTTATCAAGGCCCACCAAGCTTTCGTTATTCCATGGATCGAGGTCTTTTCGTATAATGGTCCTGGTGAGATTTGGGATATAAGTTCTCGTAGTTTAGAATTCCGAGCCAAGACCTTAGTCCTTTCTTTTCTTTAAGCTCTTCATCTTTGAATTCAGCAATCTTTTTGATTATATGTGGCTGTAATTTGAGTTTCCCTTCTCCAATTTCCGCTCCTAGAAATTCTATTTTGACACTGACACCGACTATTTGTTGGTGACAATATTAATCCATGTTTCTCACAGGATAGTAAGCATTATTTCCAAATGCTTGATATGCTCCTTTCGTATTGGAAAATACTAAAATGTCATCAATGATATAGCAATAAATTCTTGGTACCTTTCAAGCATTGATCCATCTTTCGGAATATACCGAGCATTCTTCAATCCGAACGTATAGCTAACCATTCATAGAGACGATGGATGCTTAAAAGCCGCCCATTCCACGATCTATCGGATCCATCGACTTGATGAAACCAGATTTCAAGTCGAATTTAGAATAAATCTTTGAAGACCTTGATTGTATTTATTCCTGGCAAGCTGTATTGGTCTTTGTACGTATTGTCATTAAGTGTTCTGTAGTTGAACACCATACGTTCCTTTCCCAGTGGCAACCTGTGCAGTAAAGAATGTATTCTAGGCTCGGGTTCTCGGATTTCTCATACCATTCTCTAATGCTTTTCTCAAATTTCTCACTCATTTAGGAAGTACTTAAACTTAATCTTTACTTACAGCTTAGGACCTATAGAATTTTCATGCTCACCTGATGGTCTTGGCTCCTTCTTGGAGACTTATAAGAACTGCAGTCTTTTGCAATCAATTAATAGATCGGTCGCCTTATTATAAAGATAAATTTAATAACCTCCGCCTTCTAATTCTTTAATCAATTCTGAGAATATCATTAAATTGGGACTTCAGTCTTACCGTCTTACGCACTTACTAGCCTTGTGGATAAACCAAACCAAGGATGCATGTCAAGTCTCCAACTTTCATCCCGCTAATTACTTCTCAGGAACAAACTTCAGAATTTAAAGTTTTATGAGAAAGAACTTTTCAATGTGGTTGGCAAAATCCTCCAGGTTCATCATAATATCTGGTATCACATACACCATCTGGGTTCCTCTAGTTAAATCCATCTCCATTGTTGCAATTATAGCTCTGTCGCCTCGCCATCTCGTATCACGTAGTATGACTAACACCATGACACCTGTATTTCTTCTGTGAAGAGTATAGATTCTTATCATTACTAACCCCATATGAATATGATAAAAACCTGATTCCCTCAGGGTCTGATGGCTTTGATCAGTCACAAGTGGCAGATCCACTTGTCCGTTCTCGACACATAGTATGTCCTCCTCCGAGTAGTGTTGGTATACTCGATGTTGTGTGGGTTGAAAGCCTGTAGAATATAGTACCTCTGCTGGTACCATGTTTGCTCTCTGGGATCTTGAAATCTCCAGTTGCTCTTCTGGATTAACTTGGCTTTCTATTGTTCGTCTGAATCTCCTTTGATTTGGAATCAGTCTTCTCGCATATTATCTGACCTTCTTTGTCCCCTTCGATAATCTCTTATCCGGTCTTCAAAGACTGGGTACTGCGAATCAGGTGCTATCACCGGGTGGTCTTGCGGCTAGTAGGCGTTACGCCATTACTTTTCTTTCTCTTTTCTTAGAATCTCTGATGGATTCCTGAAGACAAGTATAGATCCCTTCTTCTTAGGGATTACAGTTTCCCCTAAGTTTAAACCAGAAATTCTCTTAAGTCGCCTATCGCTTCCTTCAAGCTCCTTTCGTGCGCCAAGTTGTGATTGAGGCTTGCTTAAGACTTTCAGACTTGGGTCTTAATTTCCTGCCATTGATTATGGAGTTCTATTACAAGTGATATTAGGGTGTTGTTTTGCTTAACAAGAACCCTTTGAAATTCAAATCTTTGTTTTGGGAAGAAGGTACAGAAAATCCACAGTGGTGCTTCAATGCTTGGCTGGCTTTGAGAGCTCCCAAATAGGCTGAGTTTTCAGTTTGTGTCTCACAACTCATCTACCTATAAAGGATTTTAGGTCATGAACTAGCACATCTACCTCTTTTACTTTTCTTTTTAATTCATCTGCTAACTTCACTATTTCTTTTTCAATCACTGTTTGGTTTAAGGCACTACCGATTGCTTTAACTTCACTTCTAGTTACAGATTTACTTTTCACTACTTCGTTCTCCAGTAAGCTCACAGCTGTCCTTAGTTTTACAACTTCCTTCCTTAACTCCTTGTTTTCTTCTTCTAAGGAATAGAAATGTTTTAATGAAACCTTTGACAGTAATGAAATTTTGTTGTGAATAATTTCTAGGTTGTTAGCTAGGTCAGGGTTGTTCGCTTGGTTTTGTCCGCAAAGTTTAAGGTATTCTAGGCTCGGGTTCTCGGATTTCTCATACCATTCTCTAATGTTTTTCTCAAATTTCTCACTCATTTAGGAAGTACTTAAACTTAATCTTTACTTACAGCTTAGGACCTATAGAATTTTCATGCTCACCTGACGGTCTTGGCTCCTTCTTGGAGACTTATAAGTAAATGGTTAGATGAGGAGCACCTCATAACATTGCAAGATAATCAAGAATGGATCAATCCATTCGCGAAAGGTGGTGGAGATGATGATTCTGACTCGGATTCTTATTTATCTGCTAATGATCAATTACTTGAACAAATAGCTCATATTAGTGAAGGAGATTTTGAGCTAGATTACCCAGCACAAAAGAACATGGACCATTGAGCTCCGTCTGTCTCCAGTATTATGTATGCATTTTCTGGAGGAAGCTCTAAATCTGGAAGTTGTTGGATCCGACTTTTATTTCCTTTATCAAGAGCCAATTTGCTTTCGTTCATTGTCACCATGGATTGAGGTCTTTTCGTATAATGGTCCCAGTTTTGAGCTGAGATTTGGGATATAAGTTCTTGCATAGTTTAGAATTCCGAGCCAAGACCTTAGTCCTTTCTTTTCTTTAAGCTCTTCATCTTTGAATTCAGCAATCTTTTTGATTATATGTGGCTGTAATTTGAGTTTCCCTTCTCCAATTTCCGCTCCTAGAAATTCTATTTTGATCACCAACTTGCACTTTGTTGGTGATAATATTAATCCATGTTTCTCAGATAGTAAGCATTATTTCCAATGCTTGATATGCTCCTTTCACGTATTGGAAAATACTAAAATGTCATCAATGTATATAGCAATAAATTCTTATGCCTTCAAGCATTGATCCATCTTTCTTTGGAATATAGGTGAGCATTCTTCAATCCGAATGGCATAGCTAACCATTCATAGAGACTTCGATGGGATGATAAAGCCGCCCATTCCACAGATGGATCCATCGACTGATGAAAACCAGATTTCAAGTCGAATTTAGAATAAATCTTTGAGTTTCCGACCTTCTTGGTGTATTTATTCCCGCAAGTGTATTGGTCTCAGACGTATTGTCATTAAGTGTTCTGTAGTTGAACACCATACGTTCCTTTCCCTTTTCTTCTTTCCTAGTGGTGGGATTGATCTTTGGTGCGACCGACAATCATCGGCCATGGTCCTGTGGCTTTTGCTTGGTGTCGGATGACTTTAATTCCAAAGAATATATCAACATGCTTTGGGAAAGCTATCTTCGTTCGGGAGTCATGGGATAGAGGCTTATCTTGTATAGTGATATGCGGATTGATCGCATCGATCTTGCGTATTCCATTCTTTTCCCAGTGCTTTAATGGGTTTTCCCAATAAATCCCTGTTCTTTCAACTTGTGCAGCAATGGTCCATGTTTTTGCAAAACGAATATATTTGAGGGGGTGGCAGTAAAGAATACCTTTTCTTTTATCTCAAGATACTCCATTTCATCCAGCTGTGATATCTGAACTATTTGGCTATGTGGAATACTTGCAAGCAGAAATCCGAAGACTGCAAGCGGAACTGGAAAGAGTTCTCAAAAGAAACCATGAGGCAGAAACTATTCTAAGTGAAGATTTAGCAAATGAACTGCAACAGCTAAATCTTGGAGACCTGTACCATCCTAGAAGGACTCTAAACAGACTATACCATATGGTCGTAGAAATAGAAATTCCTTCTATACCACCATTCAGTATCAACGCAATTCTAGACACAGGAGCAACAACCTGCTGTGTGGATCAGAAATCAGTTCCAGAACAGGCTCTGGAGAAGAATCCTTTCACAGTAATAATCAATGGTGTCAATTCAAAGCAGGTCGCTAATTGGAAGTTCAAAGGAGGTAAAATGAAGATTGGAGGGAACAAGTTCAGAATCCCCTTCACTTATTCGTTTGACATGACACTAGGTGACGGTATACAAATGGTCTTAGGGGGCAATTTTATAAGAAGCAGGAGGAGTCCGTGAGAAATAATCATACCTTCTACAAGAACATAACAACATTTCAACAAGTCCAACGATTTGCCTTCAAAGATCGGAAGAATTACAGCTGGATGAAATGGAGTATCTTGAGATAAAAGAAAAGGTATTCTTTACTGCCACCCCCTCAAATACATTCGTTTTGCAAAAACATGGACCATTGCTGCACAAGTTGAAAGAACAGGGATTTATTGGGGAAAACCCATTAAAGCACTGGGAAAAGAATGGAATTCTATGCAAGATTGACGTGATCAATCCAGACATCACTATACAAGATAAGCCTCTATCCCATGTGACTCCCGCAATGAAGATAGCTTTCCAAAAGCATGTTGATATATATCTTTGGAATTAAAGTCATCCACAAGCAAGCCGACAGGGACCATGGCGGATGATTGATCGGTCGCACCAAAGATCAATCCCACCACTGGGAAAGAAGAACAGGGAAAGGAACGTATGGTGTTCAACTACAGAACACTTAATGACAATACGTACAAAGACCAATACAGCTTGCCAGGAATAAATACAATTCTGAAGAAGGTCGGAAACTCAAAGATTTATTCTAAATTCGACTTGAAATCTGGTTTTCATCAAGTCGCAATGGATCCGGCATCTGTGGAATGGACGGCTTTTATCTGTCCATCAGGTCTCTATGAATGGTTAGCTATGCCATTCGGATTGAAGAATGCTCCAGCTATATTCCAAAGAAAGATGGATCAATGCTTCAAAGGTACCGAAGAATTTATTGCTATATACATTGATGACATTTTAGTATTTTCCAATACAGAAAAGGAGCATATCAAGCATTTGGAAATAATGCTTACTATCTGTGAGAAACATGGATTAATATTGTCACCAACAAAGTGCAAGCTGGCTGTATCAAAAATAGAATTTCTAGGAGCGGAAATTGGAGAAGGGAAACTCAAATTACAGCCACATATAATCAAAAAGATTGCTGAATTCAAAGATGAAGAGCTTAAAGAAAAGAAAGGACTAAGGTCTTGGCTCGGAATTCTAAACTATGCAAGAACTTATATCCCAAATCTCAGCTCAAAACTGGGACCATTATACGAAAAGACCTCAATCCATGGTGACAAGCGAATGAAAGCTTCAGACTGGGCCTTGATAAAGGAAATAAAAGCCCAGATCCAACAACTTCCAGATTTAGAGCTTCCTCCAGAAAATGCATACATAATACTGGAGACAGACGGTTGTATGACCGGATGGGGAGGGGTTTGTAAATGGAAGAATTCCAAATACGACCCTCGAAGCACTGAGAAGGTTTGTGCTTATGCTCATGGTAAATTTGCTGTGGTAAAATCTGTTATTGATGCAGAGATATTTGCCGCAATGGAAACCATGAATTCACTGAAGATCCATTACTTGGATAAGGAGGAGATAACACTAAGAACTGATTGCCAGGCAATTATAAGTTTCTATAACAAAATGGCAAGGAATAAACCTTCCAGAGTCCGATGGATCGCCTTCACAGACTTTATTACTGGTTCAGGTATCAAAATTCAATTTGAACATATTGATGCCAAAATGAACATTTTTGCAGATTCATTATCTCGATTAATTTCGGGAAAAGAAGTCATCTCGGTAATCACAATCGAGAAGGGTAAGGAAAAATATTACGAATACGAAATGAAGAAGAAGAGGTCAATTGCAATTAGCGGCCACGAAGATTCTTTGTTGACACAAGATGAAGATATTTTTGCAGAAAGTGGAAAACACCTATTACAAAAGAAGGACGCTGATGAGATCAAGAACAAGCGCCCTAACCTTTATTATTCACGCAAGAGCCGAAAGGATTACCAAAGAAGGAAGGCGCTATCAAGAAGGTGGATACCACAACTACTTTAAATATCTTCCGAGCCGCCCATCAAAAGATAAGACTTTATCTTATCGATGGATGTAAAGCTGTGTGATAAGGTCTCAAGGCTAATGTATCAAAGGATATCATGACTAAGGACGACGGGCTAATAAACGAGCACCGCTTTAATCATCGGTCCCATAACCTTCCTCTATATAAGGCCAACGAGTGTATCTGACAAATCGGACCATTATACTATCATTCCTAATCAGAGTTGTGAAACGAAGATAAGAGAGTTGTCAGCCTGTCTTTAAAGAAAGTAAAACTCCGAGCATCGCTCAGTTTTCTTTCAAATTCAAAAGTCGATCCTTCTTTTCGAGATAATGAATCGCAAAAATGTTCATTTCATCAGACGAGGGGTCAATTTCAGAACACCAAGAATTCTCGAAGGCGATCCATAAGGCTGAAGGTTTATTCGCCACGGTAAATTTGTTATGTAAACTTATAATCGCGATGCAGATATTCTGGAAACCATGAATTCCATCAAGATCCATTACTTCGGATAAGGAGATTCATGGTTTCAAGAATGCAAATATCTGCAGATCAATTATAAGTTTTATAACAAAAGGCAAGGAATAAACCTTCCAGTAGTTGATGGATCGCCTTGTGCACTTTATTATCTCGAATTCTTCCATTTACAAACATATTGATGCCAAAATGAACATTTTTGCAGATTCATTATCTCGAAAAAGAAGGATCGACTTTCGGAATTTGAAAGAAAACCTGAGACGATGCTCGGAGTTTTTACTTTCTTCTGAAAGATTTAAAGACTACAATCTCACAACTTATCTTACAATTTCACAACTCTTTTATGGGAATGATAGGCTTGGTGTTGCTCAAGTCTGCTCAAACCCTTACACTCGTTGGCCTTATATAGAGAGGGAAGGTTATCATGATGACCAACACAAAGGTGCTCGATTATTAGCCCCATCGCCTTAATCCACGATATCCTTATTCTTCTATTAGCCTTACACCACACCTTATCACACTTTCAAGCTTTACAAAGGCCAACTACATAAGATAAAAAGTCTTATATTTTGATGAGAAGGATCGGGAATCTCATTAGATGGGCTCACCATTTGCGCTAATGGGGTATTACCTCGATTCCTCCCAAGAAGAGCTCACCATGTTGACAAACGCCAAAGTTCCTTTCTGTCTTTATTTTTGGTAGCTTTCGTAAAGTAGTTGTGGTATCCACCTTCTTGATAGCGCCTTGCTGTAAAGTCGACTTCTTTGAGCTGTTCAATCCTTTCCAGCTCTTGCAGCGAATAATAAAGGTTCTGGGACGCTTGTTCTTCAATCTCATCAAGCATCCTTCTTTTGTCGTGCTCTGGTGGGTTGAATAGGTGTTTTCCACTTTCCTGCAAAATATCTTCATACTGTGTCAACAGCAATCTTCTTCGTGAAGCTGCTAATTCAGTGGCAGCCTCTTCTTCTTCATTTATGTATTCAAACCCATCTCTCGATCGTCTTTCCTCGTAATATCCTCCATTTTTTCCTTACCCTTCTCGATTGTGATTACGAGATGACTTCTTTCCCAAATTAATCGAGATAATGAACCGCAAAAATGTTCATTTTGGCATCAATATGCTCAAATTGAATTTCGATACGAACCAAGAATAAAGTCCATGAAGGCGATCCATCGGACTGGAAGGTTTATTCTTGCCATTTTGTTATAGAAACTTATAATTGCACCGCCTAGTGTTATCTCCTCCTTATCCAAGTAATGGATCTTCATGAATTCATGGTTTCCATCATGCAAATATCTCGCATCAATAATGATTTTACCACAGCAAATTTACCATGAGCATAAGCACAAACCTTCTCAGTGCTTCGAGGGTCGTATTTGGAATTCTTCCATTTACAAACCCCTCCCCATCCGGTCATACAACCGTCTGTCTCCAGTATTATGTATGCATTTTCTGGAGGAAGCTCTAAATCTGGAAGTTGTTGGATCTGGGCTGTTATTTCCTTTATCAAGGCCCAGTCTGAAGCTTTCATTCGCTTGTCACCATGGATTGAGGTCTTTTCGTATAATGGTCCCAGTTTTGAGCTGAGATTTGGGATATAAGTTCTTGCATAGTTTAGAATTCCGAGCCAAGACCTTAGTCCTTTCTTTTCTTTAAGCTCTTCATCTTTGAATTCAGCAATCTTTTTGATTATATGTGGCTGTAATTTGAGTTTCCCTTCTCCAATTTCCGCTCCTAGAAATTCTATTTTTGATACAGCCAGCTTGCACTTTGTTGGTGACAATATTAATCCATGTTTCTCACAGATAGTAAGCATTATTTCCAAATGCTTGATATGCTCCTTTTCTGTATTGGAAAATACTAAAATGTCATCAATGTATATAGCAATAAATTCTTCGGTACCTTTGAAGCATTGATCCATCTTTCTTTGGAATATAGCTGGAGCATTCTTCAATCCGAATGGCATAGCTAACCATTCATAGAGACCTGATGGACAGATAAAAGCCGTCCATTCCACAGATGCCGGATCCATTGCGACTTGATGAAAACCAGATTTCAAGTCGAATTTAGAATAAATCTTTGAGTTTCCGACCTTCTTCAGAATTGTATTTATTCCTGGCAAGCTGTATTGGTCTTTGTACGTATTGTCATTAAGTGTTCTGTAGTTGAACACCATACGTTCCTTTCCCAGTGGCAACCTGTGCAGTAAAGAATGTATTCTAGGCTCGGGTTCTCGGATTTCTCATACCATTCTCTAATGTTTTTCTCAAATTTCTCACTCATTTAGGAAGTACATAAACTTAATCTTTACTTACAGCTTAGGACCTATAGAATTTTCATGCTCACCTGACGGTCTTGGCTCCTTCTTGGAGACTTATAAGAACTGCAGTCTTTTGCAATCAATTAATAGATCGGTCGCCTTATTATAAAGATAAATTTAATAACCTCCGCCTTCTAATTCTTTAATCAATTCTGAGAATATCATTAAATTGGGACTTCAGTCTTACCGTCTTATGCACTTACTAGCCTTGTGGATAAACCAAACCAAGGATGCATGTCGAGTCTCCAACTTTCATCCCGCTAATTACTTCTCAGGAACAAACTTCAGAATTTAAAGTTTTATGAGAAAGAACTTTTCAATGTGGTTGGCAAAATCCTCCAGGTTCATCATAATATCTGGTATCACATACACCATCTAGGTTCCTCTAGTTAAATCCATCTCCATTGTTGCAATTATAGCTCTGTCGCCTCGCCATCTCGTATCACGTAGTATGACTAACACCATGACACCTGTATTTCTTCTGTGAAGAGTATAGATTCTTATCATTACTAACCCCATATGAATATGATAAAAACCTGATTCCCTCAGGGTCTGATGGCTTTGATCAGTCACAAGTGGCAGATCCACTTGTCCGTTCTCGACACATAGTATGTCCTCCTCCGAGTAGTGTTGGTATACTCGATGTTGTGTGGGTTGAAAGCCTGTAGAATATAGTACCTCTGCTGGTACCATGTTTGCTCTCTGGGATCTTGAAATCTCCAGTTGCTCTTTTGGATTAACTTGGCTTTCTATTGTTCGTCTGAATCTCCTTTGACTTGGAATCAGTCTTCTCTGAATCTCCAAGATTTAGCTGTTGCAGTTCATTTGCTAAATCTTCACTTAGAATAGTTTCTGCCTCATGGTTTCTTTTGAGAACTCTTTCCAGTTCCGCTTGCAGTCTTCGGATTTCTGCTTGCAAGTATTCCACATAGCCAAATAGTTCAGATATCAAGTTATTTTCTTCATACTTACTGCATCGGCATCGCTGGTGTCTCAATTTTTAAATAATAATCGAGCATAGAGTGCATGCGTCCATTCAGACTGTAATGGTCTTCTTCGTCACCGAGTCACACTGCACCACAAAAGTTGCATTTTATAAACAAGGTACCAACTTCTTGGTTTACCTGCCATTGGTGCTCACAGTAAAATTTCTCCTCTGGCATGTCAACCTGAACTTGCCATCCTTGCGGTTCTCCTATAAGGACAAACATAAATTCATTTGTTGGTAAAACACTGGTAGCAATATTACAGTGCTGCTCCGTCGAATTTTCCCCTTCCGACATTTCCTTCTATGCGGACTCCTCCCTGCATGCTTCTTATAAAATTGCCCCCTAAGACCATTTGTATACCGTCACCTAGTGTCATGTCAAACGAATAAGTGAAGGGGATTCTGAACTTGTTCCCTCCAATCTTCATTTGACCTCCTTTGAACTTCCAATTAGCGACCTGCTTTGAATTGACACCATTGATTATTACTGTGAAAGGATTCTTCTCCAGAGCCTGTTCTGGAACTGATTTCTGATCCACACAGCAGGTTGTTGCTCCTGTGTCTAGAATTGCGTTGATACTGAATGGTGGTATAGAAGGAATTTCTATTTCTACGACCATATGGTATAGTCTGTTTAGAGTCCTTCTAGGATGGTACAGGTCTCCAAGATTTAGCTGTTGCAGTTCATTTGCTAAATCTTCACTTAGAATAGTTTCTGCCTCATGGTTTCTTTTGAGAACTCTTTCCAGTTCCGCTTGCAGTCTTCGGATTTCTCCTTGCAAGTATTCCACATAGCCAAATAGTTCAGATATCACAGCTGGATGAAATGGAGTATCTTGAGATAAAAGAAAAGGTATTCTTTACTGCCACCCCCTCAAATATATTCGTTTTGCAAAAACATGGACCATTGCTGCACAAGTTGAAAGAACAGGGATTTATTGGGGAAAACCCATTAAAGCACTGGGAAAAGAATGGAATTCTATGCAAGATTGACGTGATCAATCCAGACATCACTATACAAGATAAGCCTCTATCCCATGTGACTCCCGCAATGAAGATAGCTTTCCAAAAGCATGTTGATATATTGCTGGAATTAAAAGTCATCCGACCAAGCAAAAGCCGACACAGGACCATGGCAATGATTGTCCAGTCTGGCACCAGCATCAATCCCACCACTAGGAAAGAAGAAAAGGGAAAGGAACGTATGGTGTTCAACTACAGAACACTTAATGACAATACGTACAAAGACCAATACAGCTTGCCAGGAATAAATACAATTCTGAAGAAGGTCGGAAACTCAAAGATTTATTCTAAATTCGACTTGAAATCTGGTTTTCATCAAGTCGCAATGGATCCGGCATCTGTGGAATGGACGGCTTTTATCTGTCCATCAGGTCTCTATGAATGGTTAGCTATGCCATTCGGATTGAAGAATGCTCCAGCTATATTCCAAAGAAAGATGGATCAATGCTTCAAAGGTACTGAAGAATTTATTGCTATATACATTGATGACATTTTAGTATTTTCCAATACAGAAAAGGAGCATATCAAGCATTTGGAAATAATGCTTACTATCTGTGAGAAACATGGATTAATATTATCACCAACAAAGTGCAAGCTGGCTGTATCAAAAATAGAATTTCTAGGAGCGGAAATTGGAGAAGGGAAACTCAAATTACAGCCACATATAATCAAAAAGATTGCTGAATTCAAAGATGAAGAGCTTAAAGAAAAGAAAGGACTAAGGTCTTGGCTCGGAATTCTAAACTATGCAAGAACTTATATCCCAAATCTCAGCTCAAAACTGGGACCATTATACGAAAAGACCTCAATCCATGGTGACAAGCGAATGAAAGCTTCAAACTGGGCCTTGATAAAGGAAATAAAAGTCCAGATCCAACAACTTCCAGATTTAGAGCTTCCTCCAGAAAATGCATACATAATACTGGAGACAGACGGAGCTCAATGGTCCATGTTCTTTTGTGCTGGGTAATCTAGCTCAAAATCTCCTTCACTAATATGAGCTATTTGTTCAAGTAATTGATCATTAGCAGATAAATAAGAATCCGAGTCAGAATCATCATCTCCACCACCTTTCGCGAATGGATTGATCCATTCTTGATTATCTTGCAATGTTATGAGGTGCTCCTCATCTAACCATTTACTTATAAGTCTCCAAGAAGGAGCCAAGACCGTCAGGTGAGCATGAAAATTCTATAGGTCCTAAGCTGTAAGTAAAGATTAAGTTTAAGTACTTCCTAAATGAGTGAGAAATTTGAGAAAAGCATTAGAGAATGGTATGAGAAATCCGAGAACCCGAGCCTAGAATACCTTAAACTTGCAGACAAACCAAGCCAAACAACCAGTGACCTAGCTAACAACCTAGAAATTATTCACAACAAAATTTCATTACTGTCAAAGGTTTCATTAAAACATTTCTATTCCTTAGAAGAAGAAAACAAGGAGTTAAGGAAGGAAGTTGTAAAACTAAGGACAGCTGTGAGCTTACTGGAGAACGAAGTGGTGAAAAGTAAATCTGTAACTAGAAGTGAAGTTAAAGCAATCGTGGTAGAAGCCTTAAACCAACCACAGGTGATTGAAAAAGAAATAGTGAAGGTAGCAGAGGACTTAAAAAGAAAAGTCAAAGAGGTAGAAGTGCTAGTTCATGACCTAAAATCCTTAATAGGTAGATGAGTTGGGAGACACAAACTGAAAACTCAGCCTATTTGGGAGCTCTCAAAGCCACTGAAAGCATTGAAGCACCAGCCCAGGGATTTTCTGTACCTTCCCAGTCAAAAACAGCATTTGAATTTCAAAGGGTTCTTGTTAAGCAAAACAACACCCTAATATCACTTGTAATAGAACTCCATAATCAAGTGCAGGAAATTAAGACCCAAGTGCAAAGTCTTAAGCAAGCCTCAACTGCGTCAACTTCAGCACCAAAGGAGCTTGAAGGAGCAATAGACGACTTAACAAAGAGAATTTCTGGTTTAAACTTAGGGACGGAAACTGTAATCCCTAAGAAGAAGGGATCTATACTTGTCTTCAGGAATCCATCAGAGATTCTAAGAAAAGAGAAAGAAAAGTAATGGCAGCCAGAACGTCTACTAGCACAAGACCACCAGCGGTGATAGCACCCACAGATTCGCAGGTACCCAGTGCTGAAGACCAGATAAGAGATTATCGAAGGGGACAAAGAAGGCTGTATAATATGCAGAGAAGACTGATTCCAAGTCAAAGGAGATTCAGACGAACAATAGAAAGCCAAGTTAATCCAGAAGAGCAACTGGAGATTTCAAGATCCCAGAGAGCAAACATGGTACCAGCAGAGGTACTATATTCTACAGGCTTTCAACCCACACAACATCGAGTATACCAACACTACTCGGAGGAGGACATACTATGTGTCGAGAACGGACAAGTGGATCTGCCACTTGTGACTGATCAAAGCCATCAGACCCTGAGGGAATCAGGTTTTTATCATATTCATATGGGGTTAGTAATGATAAGAATCTATACTCTTCACAGAAGAAATACAGGTGTCATGGTGTTAGTCATACTACGTGATACGAGATGGCGAGGCGACAGAGCTATAATTGCAACAATGGAGATGGATTTAACTAGAGGAACCCAGATGGTGTATGTGATACCAGATATTATGATGAACCTGGAGGATTTTGCCAACCACATTGAAATATCCATCCAAACAAGAGGTTACCAGGATTGGCAAGGAGGATCCAGTAATCTATTAGTAACAAGAATAATGATAGGGCGGTTGACAAATACCAGCTTTACAAATTTTTCATATAACGTTCAAAATGTTGCAGATTATTTAGCCAGCAGAGGAGTAGTAGCGCTCCCGGGAACAAGATTCGCTACTGATGAATTGCAAAGGCAAAGATGGATAGTGAGACCAACACAGAGAAGGAACCCCATGGCCCCAACCAGAGTAGACACAAGAATGCTACTGGATGGGAGCGTATCCTTGCAGTTTCAAGGATATACGCCCATAGCAGAACCAAGAGCAATTACAGCAACAAATGATGATGATATAGAAGATTGCTCAGAAAGGGAGATTCTATCAGTATTAATTACTGAAGAGCCAGTTCTGGAGGTTATGCGATTACATGCAGAAGCCATAGCTCCGGTCAGAAGAACTTCAGGAGCTGCAGGGTATGATCTACATGTTTGCAATAACTATCTAATAAAACCTCGGGGGAGGTCTTTACTCTACACAGGTTTAGCATTCGCAATACCTGAAGGATACTATGGACACATTATGGCAAGATCTGGCAGTGCATGGAAAAAGGGAATTATAATCGGAGCAGGAGCCGTAGACTCTGATTATAGAGGAGAGGTGAAAATTCTTGTCTTTAATATGCAAGATACTGATCTTTTCATACAAGCAGGAGAGGCAATAGCACAGATCATCCTGGAGAAGATATGCACACCAACCTTAACCATGGTTTCTTGCCTGGAAAGTACTGTACGAGGAGAAGGTGGTTTTGGAAGTACATCATCAAGACCAGCCCAGATGGGAACTCCGGAGTGGAACAGATTAATGAATATTTTATTACCACGACCAGTACAAACTCAACCTGCACCGACAACACTAGAACCACAAGAGGATGATGGATCTAGACGGTACATGTGGCAGAAATGGTTAGATGAGGAGCACCTCATAACATTGCAAGATAATCAAGAATGGATCAATCCATTCGCGAAAGGTGGTGGAGATGATGATTCTGACTCGGATTCTTATTTATCTGCTAATGATCAATTACTTGAACAAATAGCTCATATTAGTGAAGGAGATTTTGAGCTAGATTACCCAGCACAAAAGAAGAAGCAGATTTTGGCGTCATCCGTAACATCTACCTTCAATCCACCAGATGATACAATGATGGGACCACCTCAATATGGTCCTGCAGACGAAAGGCCAACTACATCCAACCCATATAAAAGTCTTGATTTTATGGGAGCAAGGATCGGGAAGTTTCGAAGAAGCTACAACAGTGACAATCAATGGACATTACCCTCAGCACAGCAGACAACAGGTGCTATGCTTATTCTTCCCAATAATATTGGAATGTATAATGATGTCATTTCCAGATGGGAATCCATAACAACGAATGTGGTGGATTCAAAAATATGGCCTGACCGAAGAACAAAAGTCCAGTATATTGAAAATTTACTGGGGGAGATTGAAAAGAAAACATTCATTCAATGGAGAATGATGTTTCCAGGTCAGTATGACAAACTGATCAACGCTGCTGATGAAACACAGAACATCCTGTCCCAGATTAGAAGAATCATTACTCTTGAAGATCCTGCTTCAGGAGCAACCGCAGAACAAAACCAGGCGTATTTGGACCTGGAGAGGTTAGTATGCAATGGTACAAAAGATCTTGTCAATTATATGAATACTTATAAAGATCTAGCAGCAAGGACAGGGAGAATGTTTATTAAAGAAGAATTATCAAGCAAATTTTATAGAAAAATGCCGCCATTAATTGGGCAGCATCTTGAAGCAAAATTTCAGGAAAAATTTAGAGGCAACACTATTGGAGTTCTTCCCAGAATTCATCATGCCTACCAAGAACTGACGGAGATGTGCAAGCAAGCCACACTCCAGAGAAGTCTGAAGGACTTACAATTTTGTTCACAGATTCCAATTCCTAGCTACTATCAAGGTGAAAGGAAGAGGTATGGACTCAGAAAGGCAAGCACCTACAAAGGGAAACCACACAAGTCCCATGTCAGAGTAATTAAGAAGAAATACCAAAATGACAGGTCAAGAGTCAAGAAGTGTAAGTGCTTTATCTGTGGAGAAGAAGGGCATTTTGCTAGAGAATGCCGCAATAAAATTGGCAACAAAGAAAGGGTAGCAATGATCAACGATCTTGATCTTCCAGAAGACTTTGATGTCGTGTCAGTTGATCCGGATGAAAGTAGTAGTGATGTAATATGCAGTATGTCGGAAGGGGAAAATTCGACGGAGCAGCACTGTAATATTGCTACCAGTGTTTTACCAACAAATGAATTTATGTTTGTCCTTATAGGAGAACCGCAAGGATGGCAAGTTCAGGTTGACATGCCAGAGGAGAAATTTTCTGCATGAGCACGATGGCGGTGTAAACCAAGAAGTTGGTACCTTGTTTATACAACTCACGAGCAAGAAGACTCTGCTCGAAAAGTAAATGGACGACGTACACTCTATGCTCTGATTATTATTTAAAAATTGAGACACCCACAAAGCCACCAGTGCCAAGTAAGTATGAAGAAAATAACTTGATATCTGAACTATTTGGCTATGTGGAATACTTGCAAGCAGAAATCCGAAGACTGCAAGCGGAACTGGAAAGAGTTCTCAAAAGAAACCATGAGGCAGAAACTATTCTAAGTGAAGATTTAGCAAATGAACTGCAACAGCTAAATCTTGGAGACCTGCAGAAAGGAAAGGAGCAGCTACACTTCCTGGAAGTAGCTGTATTTCAAGCAACAAGTGGACAGTACCATCCTAGAAGGACTCTAAACAGACTATACCATATGGTCGTAGAAATAGAAATTCCTTCTATACCACCATTCAGTATCAACGCAATTCTAGACACAGGAGCAACAACCTGCTGTGTGGATCAGAAATTAGTTCCAGAACAGGCTCTGGAGAAGAATCCTTTCACAGTAATAATCAATGGTGTCAATTCAAAGCAGGTCGCTAATTGGAAGTTCAAAGGAGGTCAAATGAAGATTGGAGGGAACAAGTTCAGAATCCCCTTCACTTATTCGTTTGACATGACACTAGGTGACGGTATACAAATGGTCTTAGGGGGCAATTTTATAAGAAGCATGCAGGGAGGAGTCCGCATAGAAGGAAATACTGTTACCTTCTACAAGAACATAACAACCATTTCAACAAGTCCAACGACTGTTTCAGCACTGGAAGAATTACAGTTGGATGAAATGGAGTATCTTGAGATAAAAGAAAAGGTATTCTTTACTGCCACCCCCTCAAATACATTCGTTTTGCAAAAACATGGACCATTGCTGCACAAGTTGAAAGAACAGGGATTTATTGGGGAAAACCCATTAAAGCACTGGGAAAAGAATGGAATTCTATGCAAGATTGACGTGATCAATCCAGACATCACTATACAAGATAAGCCTCTATCCCATGTGACTCCCGCAATGAAGATAGCTTTCCAAAAGCATGTTGATATATTGCTGGAATTAAAAGTCATCCGACCAAGCAAAAGCCGACACAGGACCATGGCAATGATTGTCCAGTCTGGCACCAGCATCAATCCCACCACTGGGAAAGAAGAAAAGGGAAAGGAACGTATGGTGTTCAACTACAGAACACTTAATGACAATACGTACAAAGACCAATACAGCTTGCCAGGAATAAATACAATTCTGAAGAAGGTCGGAAACTCAAAGATTTATTCTAAATTCGACTTGAAATCTGGTTTTCATCAAGTCGCAATGGATCCGACATCTGTGGAATCGGACGGCTTTATCTGGCCCATCGTGTCTCTATGAATGGTTAGCTATGCCATTCGGATTGAAGAATGCTCCAGCTATATTCCAAAGAAAGATGGATCAATGCTTCAAAGGTACTGAAGAATTTATTGCTATATACATTGATGACATTTTAGTATTTTCCAATACAGAAAAGGAGCATATCAAGCATTTGGAAATAATGCTTACTATCTGTGAGAAACATGGATTAATATTGTCACCAACAAAGTGCAAGCTGGCTGTATCAAAAATAGAATTTCTAGGAGCGGAAATTGGAGAAGGGAAAACACATATAATCAAAAAGATCCTGAATTCAAAGACGAAGAGCTTAAAGAAAAGAAAGGACTAAGGTCTCGCTCGAATTCTAAACTACGCAAGAACTTATATCCCAAATCTCACCAAAATCGGGACCATTATACTGAAAAGACCTCAATCCATGGTAATGAACGAAAGCTTCAGACTGGGCCTTGATAAAGGAAATAAAAGCCCAGATCCAACAACTTCCAGATTTAGAGCTTCCTCCAGAAAATGCATACATAATACTGGAGACAGACGGTTGTATGACCGGATGGGGAGGGGTTTGTAAATGGAAGAATTCCAAATACGACCCTCGAAGCACTGAGAAGATTTGTGCTTATGCTCATGGTAAATTTGCTGTGGTAAAATCTGTTATTGATGCAGAGATATTTGCCGCAATGGAAACCATGAATTCACTGAAGATCCATTACTTGGATAAGGAGGAGATAACACTAAGAACTGATTGCCAGGCAATTATAAGTTTCTATAACAAAATGGCAAGGAATAAACCTTCCAGAGTCCGATGGATCGCCTTCACAGACTTTATTACTGGTTCAGGTATCAAAATTCAATTTGAACATATTGATGCCAAAATGAACATTTTTGCAGATTCATTATCTCGATTAATTTCGGGAAAAGAAGTCATCTCGGTAATCACAATCGAGAAGGGTAAGGAAAAAATGGAGGATATTACCCAAGGAAAGACAATCAGAGATGGGTTTGAATACAGAAATGAAGAAGAAGAGGCTGCCACTGAATTAGCAGCTTCACGAAGAAGATTGCTGTTGACACAGTATGAAGATATTTTGCAGGAAAGTGGAAAACACCTATTCAACCCACCAGAGCACGACAAAAGAAGGATGCTTGATGAGATTGAAGAACAAGCGTCCCAGAACCTTTATTATTCGCTGCAAGAGCTGGAAAGGATTGAACAGCTCAAAGAAGCCGACTTTACAGCAAGGCGCTATCAAGAAGGTGGATACCACAACTACTTTCTGAGCGCACTACCAAAAATAAAGGAAACCAACTGCATATTGCATCACTACTACTTTCATCCGGATCAACTAACACGACATCAAAGTCTTCTGGAAGATCAAGATCGTTGATCATTGCTACCCTTTCTTTGTTGCCAATTTTATTGCGGCATTCTCTAGCAAAATGCCCTTCTTCTCCACAGATAAAGCACTTACACTTCTTGACTCTTGACCTGTCATTTTGGTATTTCTTCTTAATTACTCTGACATGGGACTTGTGTGGTTTCCCTTTGTAGGTGCTTGCCTTTCTGAGTCCATACTTCTTCCTTTCACCTTGATAGTAGCTAGGAATTGGAATCTGTGAACAAAATTGTAAGTCCTTCAGACTTCTCTGGAGTGTGGCTTGCTTGCACATCTCCGTCAGTTCTTGGTAGGCATGATTTTACCACAGCAAATTTACCATGAGCATAAGCACAAACCTTCTCAGTGCTTCGAGGGTCGTATTTGGAATTCTTCCATTTACAAACCCCTCCCCATCCGGTCATACAACCGTCTGTCTCCAGTATTATGTATGCATTTTCTGGAGGAAGCTCTAAATCTGGAAGTTGTTGGATCTGGGCTTTTATTTCCTTTATCAAGGCCCAGTCTGAAGCTTTCATTCGCTTGTCACCATGGATTGAGGTCTTTTCGTGTAATGTGTCTTGGATGTGTCCAATGAGTTCAACTATAATTAGTGTAAAAAGATAGAGACTTAGGTTGTGTTTGGTATGCTGTAATTTGTCTTGTAATGTAATCCAGATTACATTACAAGGCAGATTACTTTGTTTGTTATTGTCTTAGAATTGTAATGTAATTTAATCTGGATTACAAAAGACACTAAAGTTTTGTAGGCCCGGCCGTGATCGGCCGACTGCCGTCGGTCAGCCGGCGATCGGTCGGCAATCGCCCGATGTCCGGCCGGCGGCAAACGATCGGTCGGCCGGCCGATCGGACGGCCGGCGACCTCTTGGCCGCCACGGCCGACGACGGCCATGGCCGACGATCGCGATGGCCGGTGGCCGCCGAACGGCCGTGACCGATCGTCGGTCGGTCAGGCCGACGATCGATCGCCGGTTGGCCGCCGTCATCGTCGTCGATCAATTCCTATCGTCTTTGTAATGGACACCAAACAAAAGAATGTAATGACCTTTATAATCCAAGATTACATACAATTTGTATCTAAACATAGTAATGTAATCAAGATTACATTGCATTCCATTACAACTTGAATTACATTACAACTTGGATTACATTACGTCCTACCAAACGCAGCCTTAGAGTTGATCTTTAATGTAACACTATCTCCGTAGGAAACACTTTAATTAATCTACTTAGAGTCTTCTCTTATCATTGGAGCATCATATGTATCTTTAATTATTTTAATATACGTTATGCTAATACTTTTCTTTTTTAGAATACTCTACATAATTTTCCTCGGGACTATCATAAACTTTTTGTAGTTCAACGAATATCATGCGTAAATGTTGCTTCTTCTCTTAATACTTTTCAATTAGTTATCTGAGAAGATGTATAACTTCTATTGTCGACCTTCCAAGCATGAATTCAAATTGATTTTCGATTACCATGATCTCATTCCTTAGTCTTTTTTATATTATTTTTTTTCAAAATTTTATAGTACAATTCATTAACTTAATGCTCTTATAATTTGCACAATTTTGTTCATTTTCTTTGTTTTTATACAAGGAAACTAGAATACTTCCCTTCACTGATCAGATTTTTTTTATTTTCAATATCGGGTTGAATAACTTCCTAAGCTATTTAATACCCTGCTTTCCTAAACATTACCATACTCTATCGAAATATTATATGATTCAATCACTTTTCCATTTTGTATCTATTTAAAGCTTGTTCTAAAAAATGACAACTCGGTGCACGAAGCTTCCGCTATACGGGGTCCCGGAGAATGATTCATTGTACGCAGCCTTATCTTGCTTTGCAAGAGATTATTTCCAGGATTCGAACCCGTGATCTCTTGGTCACAAGACAACAACTTTACCGTTGCGCCAAGGCTCCCCTTCTATTTAAAGCTTGTTCTATTTTTGAAAATTAAATTTTACAATAAAAATTTAAATTACTATACTCCTATAACCTACTTAAATTATCTAAGTTAAATTGGTACCTAAAACTTCGTTAAAAATTTGATAAAAAACTCTCTTTCATTATTCTTTTATTTTCTCATCATTCACTAGTACCCTATTGCATTCATCTTTAATGCATTTTATTTGGATAAGGTCTCTTGTCATCATCTCTCTCGCTTTATCTATTCACTAGTATATTTTATAAGGTTAGAAATCATATCATTTTTATTTATTTATCTTAACAATCTATTTCCTCCATCTAAGAGTTTTTTTTTCTTTTTTATCTCATGGATGGATGAAGGGAAAAAATTAACCACCCTTCAAGAGGTAAAAAGTTTTTTTTTCTTAGTTTCTTTGTGGATAGACTAAGGAGGAAAAAATTAAAAAAGGAAAAGGAATTGAAATTAACTTTCTAAAAAAATTTTAAAAATAGTAATGAAAAAAAAATGAATGACAAGGTTGATGCGACCTCACAACAACTGCCATCTCATGGCTTCCTCGGCGATCTCGCAAGGCACAACACAATACTTTATACCATGGTTAATGTAAGAACTTATGCAAATGACCATGAGGTCTCATTTATATGAGAGTCTATGTATGATTATAAGTAAGGTTTTCTTCCAATTGAAATATATCTCGACTCATCCCCTTGTCATTCTTTTGAAGCATTCACCCATATTTAATCTCCGAATATGAGCTTGTTTTGCACCCTCTTATGATTCCATGATAGTTCTAACATAACCAAAGTTAATCATCAGGGGATTTAATAACTAATTATACAAGATGGCTTCTTTGATTAATTTACGTTTCTTGGATATTATTTTATAACCAATGATAGAGTCAATTGTATTTAACATATAAGCATACATGGTAAAAACAAATTAAAACATTGAACAAAAGACTTAAACACTTGCAATATTTTCCAAACATTGTTCATTGGGATTATATATGTTCAACAAACTATAAAATTTATTGAAAGGAATATATATATATATATATATAAGCCTAAGGCACAAGGTGAGGCACGCACCTTACTGAAGCAAGGCGCACATTTTTAAATGTATTTAAAAAATATTTTATCTTAAAATAAATATATTAAAAACTGAAATAATTAAGTCACAATATCACACAAAACAAAAAATAATTAATAAATCCATAGTAATTAGTAACATGATTAAAATTCTTCAATCATCCAAATCAAGTTCATCTTCTTCCATCGAATCATCAGAGTCCCTAGAACTTTCGGACTTGTATTCTTCTTGGGCTTCATCACTTTCTTGATCGACATCAATTTTTTCTTCCTCTTCATCCAAAAGATGTGAAATCGATCTTTTTCTGATTGTTTTGGATGTAGATTCCCTCACTTCGTTTGAAGAAGATGAAGCACGAGATCTAAAACCGTAAATTTGTTCACCAACCCCAGACGCACGACTTACATCACCCCATGTCTAATCATCATTCCCAAAGACTAGATTATTTTCTTCATTGTCCAATCCTCCCATTAACCATTCATTGCTATCATCGATATCATCCAATGAAATAGGATCAATTTTGTCACGCAAATCATATCGACGTTTCAATGCCCTGTTATATTTAATGAAGACCAGATCATTCAAACGCTTCTGCGCCAACTTATTTCTTCTTTTCAAATGAAGCTGCGAAAATTTTAAAATAAATTCATTCTTCATTAATTGTTCATAATAATAATTATAATTAATATATCAAGATTCAAGACTCAAAAGTCAACTATACAATACTAAAATTTAAATACTTACATGTTGAAACATACTCCAATTCCGCTCACAACTAGAAGCACTGCACATAAGGTTGAGAATCCTCACAGCAAAATCTTGCAATTATGGGGTCGTAGAACCATAAGTCGACCACCATTCAGCTGTCAAATGAGATATCCACAATTTCAAGATTCAAATACTTCAAGTTTTCAACAATATGTTATGAACTTATGATCTTGAAATAAAAAATAGCACATATATCCGGTGATAATTTATTTCTATGCCGAATAACCATAGAACCGCCAAGAAAGCCCATTAGCATTTTTATACTTTGAGAGTTGATACGTGACTTTATCTTGAAGGTCAATATCTTCAAACATCTTTTCAATACATTCATCAACCCTTTCATAACTTCAGCATCCTTTTCTATCTTGGGATTCACATAAAAGAATCCGGGTTCAAAAAGTAACCAGCTACATGCAAAGGCTTATTAAGTTGATCCGTCCACCTTTTATTAATGATTTCAAAAATCCTTTTGTATTTCTCTTCATTGTTGTTGAAAGCCAAAGCAATTGCCTCCATAGCTCAATCCATAGCCTCATATATGTACCCCATTGCGGGTTTTTTTCACTGTTAACTAATCGAAGCACTTTAACAAGTGGGCCACCAACTTTAATGACATCCAAAATGAAGGCATCAATATAATCTCTGTGGCACGTTTACCTTCTGCCTCTTTTGCAAATCGACTTGTGCTCCACTTTTCTGAAGTGAGCATCTTTCTTAAATTTACCTTTTGTTTTTGAAATCTCTTCAATGTCAAAAAAGCAGTGGCAAAACGAGTTTTCCTAGTCCTAACCATTTCTCTTTGACCTATGAATGCTCTCATCATGTTCAAGACTTGTGGTCTGTTATATATATAGTCATTCACCATCATACCCCTTTCATAAACCTTCTTAAGTACTGGAATTTTGAACAAATCTTCAAGCATTAAATCCAGACAATGGGCAGCACATGGAGTCCAGAATATATGTGGAAATCTTAACATCAAATACTTCCCTGCATATAAAAGATTTATGTTATTACTTATGAGTAACAAATCTAATACTTATTAGAAAGTAACCACTTGAATTCACATTTCATACCCATTGAAACATTTACAGAAGCATTATCTATAACCACTTGAACAACATTCTTTGGACTGATTTACTCCACATACTTTTCAAGTAAGTCAAACAACTTGATACCTATATGAGAAAAGTCGGAGGCATCTATAGATTCCAGAAATACTATCCCTCTTAGACCTTTCACCAAAAACTTAATCAAAGTTCTATTTTTTCCATTAGTCCATCCATCAGCCATTAATGAGCATCCATATTTTTTATAGTCTACCTCGAACTCTTTCAAAAAAAAATTTCGTACTTTGTATTTCTTTATTTAAATAAGTTACCCTAACTTGATGGTAACTTAGGGGCTTCTAATCATGAATACAATAAGAAGCAACTCTACAAAATTCCTTAAAACTATCATACTTTACAGCATTAAATGGAATACCTGCATCGTACATCCATTTGGAAAAATACTGCACCACAAAGTCTCTCACTTTTTTCTGACATTCATCATATTTCTTTGAATCGTTTGCTCCTTTTGCTTTCCTTGATTCACAACATGATCCATATTATCGACAAAGAAATAATCAAGGGGACCAACCGTCTTTGTCTTTTGACTTGAGAAAACAGGGGGATGAGGGCAAAACTCACTGTTGAACTTGATAATGGTTGTTTCCCTTTTCGAGAGATTGGAAACACATCATCTTCCAAATTTTCCAATTGCTCAGCAAATTCATCAAAATCAGGATTCATGTCCATTTGATGCTTGACTTTTTTTTTTTACATGTAAACTTGAATTTCAATTCTAACATGCTTAGGGAATTTTGGACATGCTTTGACATTTCGATGGCCTCCAGCAAGATATTGCTTTAAACGAAAAATTCCCCCCTTGAGAATTTTGCCACAAAAAAAATACATTGCACGGAATTAGTGTCTTTTGGATTGATTAATTTCCCATAGTTCCAGTTAGGATCTTTCCGATTCTCCAAATTTTCAGAAGTCGATATTAATCTGGATTCTGGAGAAAAAATTACAACCATGAATATATATATCATAAATTTATATTAGTAATTCAGTAGGTTAATGATGGAAAATATGATCATGTCATCACTCATCATGCTATATCCAAAGTCCAAACAGTAACATGGCTATCACACATATATCGAAACAAGAACCTGTAAACATGTTATGGTTTACACTTTATAACTTTCAGTAAATATATGATGGAATCCTGTCCCCATCGGCCTTCATCACTGATCGTCCTATATATTTATGTTCTGTACCAAAATTAATTTAAGACTAGCTTTTGCCCCCCTCTCAATAAAACAAAATTGCTCTCGTTTGAAATGAAGCATTTTATAAGTGTTTCTTCTTACTATTTCAATCAAAGGAGCCTCTGTTGTCTATTTTGCACATTCAATATCCTGAATGACCTGATCATGGAGTTCCGAAGGACACTTTTGCTGTTCGTGAAATCTTCAATAGACTATATATTGTTCCTGGCATCCTGCACTACGCTAATCAAATGATTGACTTTGATAAAAAAATTTCTTACTTGATTATTTGGAGTTTTGAGTTCCTTCGCTTGTTGTCTTCTTCGTATAGTTTTCTATGTTGCGCTTGCCCACTTCTTTTACGCTGGGATTGGAAGGTTAGGGTTTAGGCCTGGGCCTTTTTTGTATTGACTATTGAACAAGTAATTAAAAAAACAGACTCAGGTACGCCTTAGACATGCCTGAGTGACCTACCGATGCTAGTCCAGGTGCGCACCTGGGCATGCTTGATTGCCCCACTGCGCCTGGGATGACTCCAGGCTCAGCAGCAGCACCTGGTGGCGGCTCTTGCCTTGAGATGCTCACCTTTATCAACTATGATACATACTAGGCAAGAAAAGTATGCCCAGGTCTAACCAATTGATTCCTCATAGAGATCCAAACATAGGTTAGTTCATAGTTAAGTTATATTAGATCTTGAGAATCATAGGTTGTGGGGAAATGAACTCTCTTATAGTTCAAATATAGCTTCTGTAGGATGTATAGTTGATTAAACAATTCTCTAGAACAGCCATTGGGATGCACTAGTCCAAATACATTTGACATATTAAAGGTGCTTCAAAAAAACGAACTGCCATATCATCATCACATGTATGACTGTATCAGAGGTTATGTAAATTCTTAAGAGCTATTTCTCTAAGGGAAGTGAAAAATATAAAGATCTTGCAAATTTATTCAGGAACTTCATTTTACAAAAGAGCAAGAATAAAACAATGATAGATAGATCCTGAGTGCTGGAGGAAGTTATAAGGACATGAATACCTACAATTACTTTGGAAAAAACTGGTAAAGAAGTTGAAGTTTACCCAGGCAAACTAAGCATTTGTTATTTGTAAAAGAAATATTTTTTTAATAACGTCTTGAAACTTTTATTTGGGAAAACAACTGAAAAGAACACTATGACTGTTTGCTACATGTACGATATAATATTTGTTAAGAAAAAAATAGCATATTAGTTTTGGTTTAAGAGTGATAAATGTCAGAACCAGACTGATTTTCCTCTCTAGAAAGATTATCAAAGTTATGCCAAGGGTTGAAAAGTCACATCCAGTGGAAGCTTATCAATTTAACACAAGCTAATGGTTTTAATTAAATGTTTTAGGGACTCAAAGAAGAAAAACTCTGCTCATTGTTTTACTAGAAATAGATAGAGCATTTTAAGAATTAATGTGAAACTTCAAGTATAAAGGAATTTAGAATGCTTGCATTGTTTAAGATAATGTCATCTAGGTTTAGATGGCAAACATGGATAGCAAAGTGGCAATTAGTCCAAATCAGAGTTTGAAATACTACTGAATCAGGTGGTAGAAAGTAGCATTTATAGATGCAAGCAAAGTTTGACCTGCAAGCATGGCATGGTTAGAAATCCCTAAAGCCATATCGGTCGGCACAGACTTAATTTTTCATTTCGTCTGCCGATCAGCACAGTAGATGTTTTAGTATGTACTCGGAGCTGCGAGGTGACAGTACCATTGCGTAAGCCTCTATGAGGTTACAAGGTTGTGAGGTTGCAAGGCCACCACAATTGGCCACTATACTGAGAGGCCCTTTTTTTCCTCATTTCCAGTTAATTCCTTTCTCTCTGTTATTTTTTTTCTTCTTTCTCAGTAAATAAGTTGTCAGTAAAAAAAAAGATTTATCGTTACAAAAAAATATTAAAAAATTTAAACATAATATAAATGCTAACCTTAACTCTGCCCATGATAAGTTAACCTTGTCGTGGCCGGTCCCAAGCCCGGATAAAGGAGGAGGGTTGCGTTAGGTTGTCAGCCAGCGTTAAACTAAGGCAAATGTTCAATGAATGGATCAATCAAACTATTGTGCTAATGCTAGGTTGTTCCCCGGAAGGAACGCGTTACAGGGTCCGACTGTAATGTCTCGGCAAGGACCGCTACATTTTCAGAACTCGGGTGTAGTGAAAAATATGCTAGAGTTCACGTTGCAGGGTCCGACTGCAACGTATCGGCAAGGACCGCTACATCTCCATGAGAACTTGGATGTAGTGTTAAATAAGCAAGAGTTCTCACACCATAGGTTGGGTAAGAACAAATATTATAGAAATACTAGTAGTCTAAAATTTGGTACATGGAACATAGGAACCCTCATTGGTAAAACAATGGAGATAGTAGATACAATGATTAGAAGAAAAATTAATATTATATGTGTACAAGAGACAAAATGGGTTGGTGAGAAGGCAAAGATGATAGAGAACTCGGGTTTTAAGTTATGGTATCTGATAAAGAGTAAAACAAGAAATGGAGTGGGTATTATTGTTGATAGTTCGTTAAAGGATGAAGTTGTAGGAGTAATTAGAAGGGGATAGAATTATAGCTGAAATAGTAGTGGAGAAAAAACTATAAGCGTAATTAGTGTATATGCACTCAAATAGGATTAGATGAAAATACCAAATTAAGGTTTTGGGAGGACTTGGATGAAGTATTACAAAATATTAAAACGAGATGATTTTAATAAGAGGTGATTTAAATGGGCGTATCGGAGTGAAAAATAGCGAATATGAGAGAGTGCGTAGGGGTTATGGGTTTGGAACAAGAAATGAAGAAGGTAAAACTATATTGGATTTTCTGATAGCATATGATCTTATACTAGCTAATACATTTTTTAAGAAAAGAGAAGAACACTTAATCACGTTCAAAAGTGGAAATAATAAAAAACAAATAAACTTTCTTATGGTTAGGAAGAGAGATACACAGATTTGTAAAGATTGTAAGGTTATTCGTGGAGAAAATTAAACTACTCAATAGGTTAGTAGTATTGGATATACGCCTAAACATAGTATTAATAGAAGGAAAATATACACGACCCTAGAATTAAGTGGTGGAAGTTAAAGGATGAGAAACTAAATATATTGAAAGAGAAGGTAGAGTCTGAGTATTAGATGACATATCTGATGACCTGTCTGACGTGGGATAAGATGGTATCAAATTGAAAATAGTAGCTAAGAGTGTACTCGGTGAGTCGAAGGGACATTACACCTGAGTAAAGAATCTTGGTGGTGGAATGAAAAAGTCTGAGAAAGTCGAGGAAAAGCGAATAACGTATAATAAATTAAATATTTGTAAAAATAAAGAAAATTTGAAAAAGAAAAGAAGCTAAGAAAGCGTTGAATGAAGCTAAAGCTGAAACTTTTGAGCGGTTATATCAAAAATTAGATCTGAAAAGAAGGAAAGAGACATTTATAGAATAGCTAAAGTGAGAGAGGAAAACAAAGATTTTAATCAAATAAGATGTATTAAAGATGAATCACGATAAGTCTTAGTAAATGATGAAGAAATAAAAGAGCGGTGGAAGAGATATTTTTATCAACTTTTTAAGGTTTAGGAGACGACTTAATTTAGGTAATTTAAGTAGGTCGAATGAGTATAAAAATTTAAATTTTTATCGTAGAATTAATTCGAAGTAGAACACTTTAAATGGAATCTGAAATGGAAAAGCCGTTGGACGGATGATATTCGATAGAGGTATGGAAGTGTCTAGGGAAACAAGGTATTGAATGACTTACAAAATTATTTAACATAATATTGAAAACAAAAGGATGTCGATCGATGGAGGGTAAGTATCCTAATTCCCTTATATAAGAATAAAGGGAGACATCTGAAACTTGTGAAAACTATAGGTATTAAACTAATGAGTCATACCATAAAACTTTGGGAAAAGTAATAGAAAAGATGAAGGAGACCGTGGTTCTCGAAAATCAATTTGGATTCATGCGGGAAGGTCATGATAGAAGCTATACATCCGCCTTTCGCATAACTAATTGAAAAGTATAGAGAGCAAATGGCGAGTCTAGGCGTGTAGTATTCATTGATTTAGAAAAAGGATGATAGAGTTCCAAGAGAAATAATATAGAGAATTTTAGAAAAGAGGTGTTAGTGTAGCATATATTGAACTAATTAAGGATATGTATAAGGAAGTATGACTGAGTGAAGACTTGGTGGATTAATCAAGGCATTTCCAATAAAGATAGGGTTACATCGAGGATCATCTTTAAGTCCCTATCTTTTACACTAATCGTGGACGAACTCATCGATATATTCAAGACACATTCAGTGGGTGCGTGTTTGGACGGATATTGTTTTAGTAGATGAGACACGTGAAGGAGTAAATGCTAAACTAGAATCTTGGCGAAACACTTTAGAGTGAAGGTTTTAAGCTTAGTAGAGTAAAGGCGGAATATATGGAATTTAAATTTAGCGATATTAGGCGTAATGAGACAGTGTTAAGATAGGAGATGATGAGTTTTAGGAATTGAGAGCTTTAAATATTTAGGATCGTTTTTGAGATGATGGAGGGATTGAGAGAGATGTCTTCATAGAATCTGGCGGGATGGTTGAAATGGAGGAAAGCATCGGGTATTTTATGTGATCGTAAAGTGCCTCACAAAACTTAAAGGAAGTTCTACAGCAGCGATTAGACCTCTTTATGTTATATGGAGAATGTTGAGGCTACGACTCGGCGTATGAAGCAGATGAGAGTTGCGAGAGATGAGGATGTTAAGGTGGATGTCGGGCATACGAGGATGGATGAATAAGAAATGAGAAGCGTTAGAGAAAAGTTGGTGTTGCATCTATTGAAAGGAAAGCTCAGAGACACGTTTAAGGTTAGTACGGACATGTACTTAGGCGACGATAAATGCTCCAGGTTAAGCGATGTGAAGCGATACGAATATACTGCGTGAGCGAGGAAGAGGAAGACCAAAAAAGACTTGGTTAGCAACAATAAAACAAGATAAAATTTATTTAAATATAGATGATAATATAGTAGGGGATAGAGTCCAATGGCGTAGAAGGATCCATATAGCCGACCCCACCTAGTGGGATAAGGCTTTGTTGTTGTTGTTATTGTTGTTGTTGTTGTATAAATGCTAACCTTATTAAATATATTGCTATAAATAAATTAAATTATTCTATATATAAATTTGAAGGCGAGCCTTGGCGCAATGGTAAGATTGCTGCTTTGTGACCAAGAGGTCACGGGTTCGAATCCTGGAAACAACCTCTTGCAAAAAGCAAGGTAAGGCTGCGTACAATGGATCCTTCTCCGGGGCCCCGTATGGCGGGAGCTTCGTACACCGAGTTGCTTTATATATAAATTTGATTTAATTTTAAACAGATCGAAATAAATTCAAATTAAATCTACTTATCCTAATGGACTTTTACTCGATAATAAACATCTATGATAATCAAATATTAATAAAAAATATTTTTTTTAATTAATATATTTTATATTAAAGAAAAGTACCGAAACTGAATCAGTACGATACGATACATACGACACCGAAATTGTATCATTTCAGTCTTAAATTAAAAATCTAGCACAGTCAAAATTTTCAATCTTGAAGCAAACCACCATATTCAACTGATCTACTATGAATTGTTTATATTGACAACATGCATAGTACAACATACCATGGGTATACCACTTCGTAACACTTGGGACAGGCTATTCATGCAATGATCCGTTTTAGTTATTTGGTTCTTTATTGGTGACAGTGTAGTTCAAAGAGATAACTGAGGTACACATCAGACTAATATTTTAAATGACTGTCCAAAGTTTTGGTGGTGGAACAATGCAATGCAAAAAACTCAGTCTAAATTCGAAAAAAAAAAAATGCTAAAGGTTGACAAGATTGTAGGGGAAACAATCAATATGAAGCTAAAATCAATGTCAAAGAAATATGGATAGCAAAAGTTACAAAAAAATTGACTGGAGTACTTGGAGAGGAGACTGTTATATGCTTATAAGTGAGGAAACTATGGCAAGTGAAAACAAAGAGAAGATTAAAAACAACACAAAGATACTTTTATTGATATTAGTCCAACAAATTGTAATGAGCAACATTCACATAGATGAACACGCATAGTTGGGATCCTAGAACATTATAGCTTATCTATGTCGTTCTATCAGCCTACTTTGATAGTACTTTAGGAAAAATATTGCTGAGACAATTAAAAATTCAATCACTAAGCTAACTGTATATTAAATGAAACATAAATCTTTTTCATTTAACATGGACATGGTTGTTGGAATTTTATCTTTTTCATTTAGATTGCAAGCAACAAGAGGAAAGGAATTAAGTTGATCAGCAAATACTCTGTTAAGCATGAAAGACTTTACCCCCTAGGATGCCCAGTTGCATTATCAATTGTATCCATTGCTTCCCAAAGGAGAGGAAGTGGAACCCAATGGGGAGGATATTTGAAACGGGCTACATCAAGGATTAGTACCATATCACTTTCTGCATGATATCCACCAATTGGTGAAAAATGACCGATTCCAGTCTACAAATGAAACACAAACAAATATTAAGTATTCCTCATCCTGCAACAACAATACATTAGTTGCAGATGCATAAAATATTTTAGTGTCCAAAATAGCTCCTGATACACTATGGAAATTGTAGAATATATTGTAAATATGGATAGCAATAGATATTATGGGCAACTTTTATGGGGAGATCTTATTTGGATGGATAAATATGGATAGGTTGATTTAGCTTTTATGGGCATTTATTTAATTTATTTCATTCCATAATTAAGTAGAGAAGAAGTGTATAAATAAACAATGATCCTTATGTACATATTCATTCAAGAATTGAGAAATAGAAGACTAATTGTTTGTTCCTCATCTATCTCGGCAGATTTCTTCATGGTATCAGAGCCGTCTGCAATCTGCCATTAAATTTATTCTGTCACAAAGGCTACTTTCGGTACAATAAGCCATCAACTATCTCTTTCTTCAAGCACAACAAATTCTCGACGACTCTAGTATTGTTCTCGCCCAGCCATGTCAACCACTAATGTTCCCATCAAAGTCGAAGGCTCGTATATCACTGGCCACAAACTCAACGGTCAAAATTATCTCCAATGGTCATAATCTGTAAGGATGTATATCTACGACAAAGGGAAAGTGGTTTCCTCGTCGGCGCCGCTGTCGCACCCTCACCCGAGGACCAAAAATACAAACTCTGGAACGTTGAGAATTACATGGTGATGTTTTGGCTAATAAATTTGATGACCAACGAAATTCGGAAAAACTTTCTTCTCCACCCATTTGCAAAGGATATATGGAAAGTTGTGAAGAAAACTTATTCGCATTCAAATAATACGTCAGAGTTGTTCGAGGTCGAATTGAATCTTCACGACCAAAGACAAGGTGAGTTGTCTGTTATGCAATATTTCAATACTCTTTCTTGCCTTTGGCAGCAAGTCAACATCTTTGATGTCCACCAATGGTCCTATAAAGTTGAAGTCGAATTCCATTGAAAAATCAATGAGCAGAAGTGGACCTTCAAGTTTTTGTTCGAGTTGCGTGCGTGAGGTATTTGCTGAAGTCCGCTGTGAGGAAAGTCGACAGAAGAATATGCTCGGATCGACTATTGTTGCTAAAGCTTCCGCACTTGTAACTCGTCGATTCCATCCCCAGCCTCATCTCAACAATGACAATTGCGAGCCTCGACAAAATGATGGAGATAGTGAATCACGACGTGGTCGTCCTTGGTGTGACCATTGTTGCAAAGTTGGACATACCAAAGATAAATATTGGGTTGTTCACGAGAAGCCACACGACTAGAAGCCAAAGTCAGAGCGCCACCCATGAGCTCATGTCACCCACAATCAGTCGTCGATAGCCAACACCTTTAGCATCGAACAAATTGATTTGCTGATAAAGATGTTATGTGACCTACCAATCAACGAGAGACTTGGAAAGACTGAAAATCAAGCCCAATCTGAAATATCATCCCATTCAGACCAAAAAATGGCCACTACTGTCCCAACCCATTTGGATCCCACTGATTACTCATCCTACAATGAAGACATTTTTCTTAATACCTTAAATATAAATAGATCTTCGATGGATTATTAACTCAGGTGTATCGGATTACATGAGGCTAAGAAAGAGGAAAACTTGATTTATATATTTGTAATTCTTTTCTTGCTTATAAGAAATTATATATTTGTAAGAATAAAGAAAACTTGAAAAAATATACAATAGTCAAGAAAGAGGCTAATAAAGCAGTGAATGAAGCTAAGAATGAAACTTTTGAATGGTTATATAGAAAATTAGATACAAAAGGGGAAAGAAACATTTATAGAATAGCTAAAGTGAGAGAGGAAGATAAAAGATCTTATTCAAATAAGATGTGTTAAAGATGAATACAATAGGGTACTAATAAATTATGAAGAAATAAAAGAGCAGTGGAAGAGGTATTTTCATCAACTTTTTAATAAAAATTTAAACGACCAACTTAATTTAAGTAATTTAAGTAGGTCAAATGAGTATAGAAATTTAAATTTTTATCGTAGAATTTAAATTTCAGAAGTAGAATAAACTTTAAATAGAATGCAAAATGGAAAAGTCATTGGACCAGATAATATTATGATAGAGGTATGGAAGTGTTTAGGGAAATAAAGTATTAAATGACTTACAAAATTATTTAACATGATATTGAAAACAAAAAAAGATGTCTGATTAATAGAGGATAAGTACACTAATTTTCTCATATAAGAATAAGAGAGACATAAAAACTTGTACACACTATAGGGATATTAAATTAATTAGTAATACCATGAAACTTTGAAAAAGAGTAATAGAAAAAAGATTAAGGAAGGAAACCACGGTTCTCGAAAATCAATTTGGATCAATGCCGAGAAGGTCGACAATAAAAGTTATACATTTTCTCAGGCAATTAATTGAAAAGTATCGGGAGCAAAAGCAGGATATACACATGGTATTCATTAACTTAGAAAAAGCTTATGATAGAGTTCCATGAGAAATTATATAGAGAACTCTAGAAAAGAGAGATGCTAGCATAACATATATTGAACTAATTAAGGATATGAATGAGGAAATAATGACCAAAATAAAGACTTCTGGCTGATTAACTGAAGCATTTCCAATAAAATAGGGTTACATCAAGAATCAACTCTAAGTCCCTATCTTTTTACACTAATTATGGACGAACTCACTAAACACATTCAAGACACAGTACCATGGTGTATGTTATTTGCAGATGATATTGTTTTAGTGGATGAGACACGTGAAAGAGTAAATGTTAAACTAGAATTTTGATGAAAAATACTAAAAGTGAAAGATTTTAGGCTTAATAGAGTAAAGACAGAATATATGAAATTTAAGTTTAGTAATATTAGACGACAGTGTAAGATAGGAGATAATGAGTTGTATGAAACTAAGAGTTTTAAATATTTAGGATCATTTTTACAAGGTGATGGAGGGATTGACATAGAATACAAACAGGAGGGTTGAAATGGAGGAAAGCGTCAGGTGTTTTACGTGATCGTAAAATACCTCTAAAACTTAAAGGGAAGTTCTACAAAACAATGGTTAGACTATGCTATATGGTGTTGAATGTTAGGCTACGACTCGAGCACATGAGCAAAAAATAAGAATTGTAGAGATGAGGATATTAAGGTGGGTGTACGGATGTACGAGGATAGATAGAATAAGAAATGAGAGCATTAGAGAGAAAGTCGAAGTTGCATCTATTGAAGGAAAGCTTAGAGAGACACATTTAAGGTGATACAGACATATACTTAGACGACCAATAAATATTCTAGTTAGACAATGTGAAAGGATGACAAATATACACATCAAATAAGGAAGAGAAAGACTAAAAAAGACTTGGTTAGCAACAATAAAACAAGATAAAATTTATTAAGTATAGATGATGATATAGTAGGGAATATAGCTCAATGGTGTAAAAGGATCCATATAGCTAACCCCACTAGTGGAAAAAGGCTTAGTTAGTGTTGTTGTTATTGTTGTGCATTGGATTACATGACGGGTGATATATCCCTCCATAATTATGTTCCATGCCAAGACAATTCCATTATTTGTGTTGAAAATAGGTATGTCACAAAAATTACCTGCGTTGGTTCCGTAATGATAATACCAAATATATACTTGAAAACAGTCCTTCATGTTCCTACACTAAACTACAATTTATTGTTCATAGAGAAGCTAACTCATGGTTTAAAGTGTCTTGCTAAGTTTTCTCTTAAATTGTGTGAATTTCAGGATACAAAAATGGGGAAGACGATTGGCAATGTTGAATTGTGCTTCAGACTGTACATTATTCACGGGACCTCCCCTCACTACAGTAATTTAGCTAGATACCACTCTACATCTTCCAACAATAAAAATGTCGAAATCATATTATGACACTATCATCTTGGTCATCCAAACTTTACTTATCTTGCAAAATTGTTCCCAAATTTATTTCTTAATTAAAATGCCAATTCTTTTCAATGCGACTTTTGTCAACTTGTTAAACATACACGAGTATCTTTCCATGCTAAGTTACAAACCATCTAAACCCTTTTCGCTTATACATAATAACGTTTGGGGATCGCTCCATGTTAAAACCCTTTAATGAAATTGTTGGTTCGTTTCATTTGTTGATGATCATACTCGCCTGACTTGGTTTTTTCTAATGATGTAGTGAGTTACATATTTGAACAGTTATATACTATGATTCAAACTCAGTTTCAAACATCTATTCAAGCACTCAAAATCAATAATGCCAAAGAATACTTTGCCTTGAATCTTGGCTTCTTTCTATCCTTAAAAGGTATCATCCACCTCAGTTCTTGTGTTGACACTCCTCAACAAAATAGGATTGTCGAACGCAAGAACAGGCATCTTCTCGAAGTAGCTCGCTCACTCATGTTCTCTTCCAACGTACCAAAAATTTTTTAGGGTGATGTGTCTCCACATCCACCTATCTCGTCAATTGAATGCCCTCTCGTGTTCTCAATTTCCAGTTCAACTTCTCAAATCATACCCCCACACTAAGGTAATCTCTCAAAACAGTCTTGCAAAATTATTTGGTTGTACATTATTTGTTCACATCCACCAACACAATCGTAGTAAATTTGATCCAAGATCCACCAAATACATTTTCCTCGACTACTCACCATTCCAAAAAGGCTACAAATGCTACTCACCCGTCACTATGAAAACCTACAATACCATGGATCTCACTTTCTTCGAACAACAGTCATACTACTGCATTTCTGATATTCAAAGGGAGAATTTAAGTGAATATCATCATCTGTCACACTGTTCAGGACCCCGACATCATTGATCCTCTATCCAATCCCCTTGTATCATATTCCATTCCCTCACCTCATCCCACAGTGAAGCAATTTCCTATATACACAAGACGAAAGACACATTCAACACCAGTTCAAGAGTCAGAACCAGATTCAACTACCATAGACATTCACTCGATACAATACTCAATCATGAATCTTCACCTGTGGATGATAACCTTGATATTCCAATTGCTTTAAGGGAGTTAGATCTTGTACGATGCATCCCATCGCCAACTTTATTTCTTACAAAGGATTATCCTCAAATTATCGAGTGTGTATCACCACCTTTGACAATATTTAGGTTCCAATCACCATTGATGAAGCTCTCAAACACCTTGAATGGAGAAAAACTATTGATGAGGAAGTAAAAGCCCTACAAAAGAATGACACATGGTCTATTTGTGAACTACTAAAGGGAAAGAAAACAATTGGGTGCAAATGAATTTTTAAAGTCAAACAGAACCATATCTAGTGAAAGGAACTTCAATTGTTCCCTCTTTCCTCCTTTCTATTCTACTAATGAAATAGGCAAGGGAACTCGACTGTTTTCATCCTCTCCAATTTAGTATTTGGGCTCCCTTCGCCCCAAATAGACACATCTTAAATATTATTTAAAACTTATGAAAGACACCACAAAAAAGTTGGGATAAACACAACTTGATGATCATGTGTAAAAAACTAAATGGAGGAATGGTGAGGGTTCTAGCTGCAATAAAAATGTTGGGGGCACTCATATGCCTCTGAAATGTACTGTGAAAGCTTGTAAAATACCTCGATACATCCCTGGTCTTGGAGTCTCTATGTTAAAGACTTAGTATTCCTCCTCTTTTCATATTTGTTGGTGCAAGAATGCTCTAAGTATTAATTACTTTGTGTAGTCTTGGTCGTGTAAGTCCAAGTATGTAGTCTTAGCGGTGTAAGTCCAAGTGTGTAGTCTTGTCGGTGTAAGTCCAAGTATGTAGTCTTGGCCATGTAAATCCAAGTGTGTAGTCTTGGCGGTGTAAATCCAAGTGTAACTTGGCAATGGAAGTCCTAGAGGCGTGGTCTCTTGGCAAAGGAAGACCCGATGACATGATAAAATCGAAGGAAACACTTGAAGGCTAGCACAAGGGTGAGGAGTTATGGACTCGGAGGCATCCTGAAGGTGCGAGGCTGATGGAAGAGCTTGAAGACGTTTGGTCTAGGCTAAGGGTAAGGATACAAGTATGAAAGGATCATACTTGAGGTGTACCAGTCGACTGATGAGCTAAAAAAACCACATAGATTATTTAGCAGTCAACTGGTTTCGAGTGCTCAACACTCGGGAAGTTCGAGCAACACTCGACACTCAAGCTCAGGCAGTCGACTGTTATGGGATGCAGTCAACTGGTCTCAGGTGCTCGGTGCTCGGTGCTCGGAAAGTCCAAGCAACACTCAACACTCGGGTTTGGGCAGTCGATTGCTATGGAAAGCAGTCGCCTGCTATAGGATAAGCAACCGAGGTGCTCGACACAGCAGTCGACTGCAGTGTTAAGCCAATCGACTACTGTTACTGTAGCATGTCACAGAAGACTTCTTAGTCGATTGGTTAGTCGATTGCTGAAGAAGTCACTCAGCTATTGTGATCAATCGACTGGTCTAGTGATCAATCGATTGGTGAAGTATCCATTGAATGGTGACGATTGAGAGATCGCGAATCACGACTGAGTCAAAAGTAGTTGGATTCGCTCAACGATCGCATCAATCAATTGCTAGTATGCAACAGTCGACTGGTGAAAGGCTCAACGAGCAGAAACGGGTAGAAACTTCCAAAATATATAAGAAGGGGTTTTGGGAGCTTGGAAAGGCTAGTGCTCTTATTCAAAGTTTTCATCCTAAAGCTCTCCAAGTTTTTCTAAGTCTTTATTCTCAAAATCTCTTCTTCCTAAGCTCATTTCAAAATATTGTAAGAAGAGAAAGTGTTGTAAGAAAGGTTTCTCCACCTTGGTGTGTTCATCCAAAGGAGAAATAGTGAAGACTTGCAAAGGAGTAATCCGCCTTAAGGATTGTCGTAGAGTATGAGTGAATCTCCGAACCACATTAAATTTCTTGTGTTAGCATTGCTTTCATTGTTTTCATTCAAGTTTTCATTCTATACTTGCTTCCACTAACAAGTTGCAGAATCGAAGAAAGGCTATTCACCCCCCTCTAGCATCCGCAAGATCCCCAACAATATTGACAATTTTCTAGAAACATCTAAAAATTCTCAAAGCCATTTCTGACCCACTGAACTTTTATTGCCCTTCTCTGCCAGACATAAGTTGGCAATGCTCAAGTAGGATAAGTGACAGGTCTTCTCCATCACAGGAGACAGCATGAATTTCAGTTAAGAAACAAATTTTCCAAATTTACAGGTTAAAAAGGATGCCTTCTTTGATGCTTGCAACCTGATAGCATCACACCAACTGCCAAGCTGTCTGTAGAATTTTCATCTTCTTCACCCAAATAGAGCAAGAAGAACTATCGTGTGTAATTGCCAACAACCATGGACTGATGGACCAAGTCAAGAAAATCCCATCATGCAGCTAGTTATCTATTGATATCGTCTAGCTTATGCATAGAACAAAAATTCTCACCGTCATATTATATCATATTTTATATAATGAAAAAAAAAATTAAAAAGACAACCCAAAGCTTGGACCACTTGGTCCCAGGGTTGTTGATATCCTTTGTCTAGTTATAGCTGGTCCACAAAACCTGTAATCTTGTAAAGCAAAATGTAAGCAACCATATCAAATTGCGTGTATGCCTATGCCATGCCTCCGCGGGAAGGGGCTAGTGGCTAGCGCATGCAGAAAGTTGTACAAATGGACAACGGGTCAATCCCTCGCAAATGCGAGTTCCGTCCCTCCATGCGCTAGTTACTAGTCTCAAGGGTCAAAGGCCCACCGTGATTTACCTCCCTTACGATGGCCCGGGGACGGGCTAGTAGGGGCCGCTAAGTTGGCGGTTCCAACCTTTTGCACAAGTGTATGCCTACGCCATCAAAGGACAAATCAATATTGCATCAACATTGGGAAAAATATTCATAATACATAATTTCTTTAAGTATAAAATCTCATGCAGTGTCACAGACACAGAAGCCATATTACTCACATCACATATGCACAACAAGCATTCCAATTTGGTTAAGAAAATATTTTTTTTGAAGTTAGAAAGGTACCTGTTTTAAGGGTTTCCTACTGTATGATGCTATCAGATGACAGTCTTCTGAAGAAGCACATTTGATAACGTTGCGACGAAAATCATCAATGTTGCATTGGTTTGTACGAAAAGCTTCAACTTTAGCTCCTGCACAGTGAGCCAAGCAAGTCACTTTACCGAATGTGATACCTTCTGCCTTAACTTTCTCCAACGGTTCACAACAATCCAACATGGACTCATCGTACCATCTCCAAGGACCTAAAATATCAACAGAAAACTATTCAAATAAGAATTAACTAGATAATACAAAACCATGAAAAAAAATAACTTGTGTTAGTTTAATTTCTGCTAATGCATCATTGGACAAAGTATATTATGCCTTAAAACCAAATATGAAATAGCTTATATTGTGTAGCCATTGTTACATGGTTGGAATGAAAAAGTTGTTTTATTCACCACAGGAAATAAGATTAACCCATGGCCAAAATATTTCAAAATAAAATGATCAAAGATGAAAACTTGTGATAATTCAACAAAAATTTCTCAGCTAATGCATGATTTACACAGAAACAAACCTAGGGAAGCAGATACTGACAAATTTAGTAATGATCAACATGTTAATTAACGAAACAACTAGTACCTTTCCACTTTCTATGTGGATCTACAGCAAGGGCATTCAATACCATAGATAAACTGGCCAACCCACAATATGCAGGCTCTGACTGGGTTTGGAAGTGAGAAATTAATTTAAAGAAGCCGTCCATAGTTCCATTTTGAAGAGCTTCGCAGAATAACTTCTGAAAGTTTCCCAAAGAGAAAAAGTATTACAATAGGCTTGAAAAGAAAGATTTTAGGAACTGTTAAAAGTTTATGTTCTATCCTAGCACAAAAGGTAAAGACCTTCTGAAAAGCTAAAGCACACAAAATTTATTAATCCAACACAATCATTAAGATTTACTCGAGCATTAGCTTGAGATAATTTGAGTTAGCATACTATGGTAAGAATTGTATACGAGACTTGCCATGAAACAGATGAGATAAATAAATTTGTAAGCAACTAGTCTTTGGACAATGATTTTCTTATCATGGTCATTACAGAAAGGGAATTACAACACAGTGATCATGAAAATACCATCATCTTCAAAAAGAAACAAAGTATTGGGAATATCTTCTTCCAAATAGAATGTCAGGAATGCATGTCTCTTGAAGAAGATCAAGAATGCACTTCTTTATGAAATGGTAATTTCAACCTTGTTTCTAGCTACATCCATACCAAGGAAGTTTCAGAACCCCAAGATACTTTGGTTTGACCTCAACTGCAAGGTATCTTTAAACCTAGTTCTTCATAATTATCCCCTGCGATAATGATGCTACCTAGATATACTATAAAGATAAAAAAAATTTACTCTTTAAAGGTTTAAAAAATGTACTCTTTAAAGTGTCAAACGAGTGTGATTTGATTGAACCTATATAAACTCGTGTCTATTTACCACACTTGAGCAACTTTTCAAATCATTATCCAGGAAATTGTTTCAGCAGAGAGATTTTTCAATCTAAACACAAAGTTACCTTCCTTAACAAAACCAATAAGACAGAAGCACTCTTACTATATAACTTTGGCTATACTATATGTCCAGGTAAAGTGTTTAGCAACAAGTCTTCCCTTGTATTGGTTGACGTTGTTAGTGCAATTGGCCTTAGGTCAATGTTGACCAAGCTCGAGTGAGACTCGAGTAGTGTTTTGATGTTTGATAATACATTTGTCAATATGTATGATAGTATGACTAGTGGATGGTTTGAGACATCCAATGTTATATGAAGAAGATTGTTAGGAGATTGTTGGAGCAATCAACCTCAGATCAAGGTTGACCAAGCTCGAGTAAGACTCGAGTGAAAGTTCAAGTATGAATACTTGACAATGGAGAAGTCCAAAAATGGATTCTTGGCAAGGGAAGTCCAAGTTTGAGGACTTGACAAGAAAAGTTCAAGAATATATTTTTGGCAAGGGAAGTCCAAATATGGAGACTTGGCAAGGGAAGTCCAAGTTTGGAGACTTTGCAAGGAAAAGTCCAAGTATGGATACTTAACAATAGAAAAGTCCATGTGTGCAGTATTGATCATGTAAGTCCAAGTGTGTAGTCTTGGGGCGAAAGTCCAAGTATGGATACTTGAAAATGGAAAAGTTCAAGTGCGTAGTCTTGGCGGCGAAAGTCCAAGTATAGATAGTTGGTAACGGAAAAGTTCAAGTGTGTAGTCTTGACCGTGTGAGTCCAAGTGTATAGTCTTGGCGGCGCAAGTCCAAGTGTAGCTTGGCAATGGAAGTCCCGGAGACACGGCCTTGGTAAAGGTAGACCTGATAGCATGACAAGGCCGAAGGAAGTGCTTGAAGGCTAGCGCAAGGGTGAGGAGTCGTGGACTTAAACCAAAGGCGCGAGGCTAATGGAAGTAGCTTGAAGGCTTAGGTCTAGACTAAGGGTGAGTGTCAAGTATAAGAGAATCATACGTATGGTAAACCTCAGTTTTGAGGTGTACCAGTCGACTGGTTGAGTGCTCGGCACTCGAGAGTTCAGAAGACTCGGGCAGTCGACTGGGATTATGGACCAGTCGACTGGTCAAGTGGTCGGCTCAGCCGAGCTGGTGCTCAATCGACTGCGACTCGAGAAAACTGACTGGTGGTCAGACACCAGTCAACCAGCCACTAACAGTTGACTGCTGGATTGGCCAGTCGACTTGCCTAAAGTAGACAAGAGCATAGAATATTTCTGAGTCAACTGTTGGTTCATGGCAGTCGGCTAATGGTTATTAGTAGTCGACTGATGGGTTAGAGCAGTCAACTGATCGGCTATAATCCGACGTGGATTAGTTCGTCAGAGACACAAGATAAATGATCTGATGACGATCAGGATCGATGAAAATCATCCCAACGCAAATTATAAAAAGAGGACGACGGGGAGCTTTCCAGCTGTTGGTTCTTGGTGAGTTAGAAGAGAAATTGTTGCTGCATTCTAGATCTTCCAAAGTCTTCCAAAGCAACCAAACTCAAAGATCAAGGAAAAAGATTGTGTAAAGTGTTTACATTTCAGTTGTATTCTATTTGTTTCTTTACACTTGTTTTGTTGTTCTTTGTTGTAAAGCTCTTGTAAGAAGTTTCTCCACCTCCAGAAAGTTTCCGAGAAGGAGGAAGAGATAGTGTGATCTATTGCTAGGAGAAGCTCGACCATGGAGTAGGAACTAGGGTTCCGAACTACGTTGTGTTTGTTTTGTGTTTGTTTAATTTGTTTGCTATTTGTTTCCGCTATGCTAACAACTTATAGACAAGCATGAGTGAGATCGAAGAAATCGAACGAATCGCTATTCACACCCCCTCCTCTCTAGCGCGTCACAAGATCCTCAACAATTGGTATTAGAGCGAGGTCGCTTTTCAACGGACTAATTGCCAAAAGAGCAATGCTAGAGGGTCCATCAAGATCAATGGAATTCAATGATGGATTGGGCTACAACACACAAGTTCCACCTTCCTTCAACGGCAAAGATTTTGCGTATTGGAAAGGTAAAATGGAGTATTTCTTAATGAATGATATTGAGAATTGGTTTAGTATCATAGATGGATTTGAATCCCCTGTGGACAAGAAGGGAAGACTCCTCAAGAACAAGAAGTGGACCGAGGAGCAAATCCAAAAATCCAAGATAAATGAAAAGGTAGCAATAATTTTAGCTAATTCAATACCTAAGGATTTATTATATAGCATAGGAGAATTCAACGCCGCTAAGGAGTTATGAAGCAAATTGATCGAGCTCCATGAGAATACCTCATCGGTACAATGTGAGGAGAAGTCCAAGGACGAAAGCTCATCATCTCAAGAGCTTGGAGATTCGAAAGTTGAGAGGTGCTCAACATCCGAATTGAAGGAGGTCGAAGAGGTTGAAAAAATCTCTACCTCTAGGATTGAAGGGGAGGATAGCCAATCAACACCAGAGCTAGAGCAAGAGGAGACCTCTACATCCAAGAACAATGAAGAATTCGACCACATTTGTCCTACCCTCCAAGAAGGTAACTCAAGCATAAGTATTAAAAATAAAGATAATATCATTTGCTTCGAGTGTAGGGAACAAAGGCACTATAAGAGCAAGTGTCCAAAATGTATCAAGAAGAAGGTTCAAGTGACACCAAAGGCCAAGGAGAAGGTCAAGGAGGCCGGAGTCCCAATACGCAAAGGCAAGGAACACATTGTGTGTTTCTGGTGCAATAAAAAGGGACATTACCGAAACCAATGTCCGAGGGAGAGGCATCCAACCAAGGACAAGGTAGAGAGCTCAAGTATAGGGGGAGCTCCTAAGGCTAAGATAACATTTAATAACTCACCTTCGATTTTTCATAACAAGAAGCATGCTAGTGATGGTTTTTGTTTTAATGCAATTTCAAGTTTCATGATAAGAAGTATGCTAATAACAAATTTTATTGTTTAGGTGCTAAACATCGTGAAATTAGAAATAAGGACAATTATAGAACCATTAACTTTAGAACTATGCTACCTAAGGAAAATATTAGAACCTTTAAAGGTAGACCTAGTTTAGATAAGGATGGGGAGAATGTCAACAATCTAGGTAATAATCCCAAGAAGAGTAGACATATGCCTCAGAAGAAGAAGAATGTCCAAAAATATAATGGACAAACAAAACATGAGGAAGAAAATCAAGCTTTAAGGTCAAAACTTGAAAATTTTGAAAAACCCCTCAAAAAGATAGAAAATATGCTTAAAGGGTCTAGTGGGAAAAACCTAGGTTTTATGAAGCAAAATCTAGATAAGGACAAAAAAGGTTTGGGTTTCAAACCTAAGTCCAAGAAAGTCATGCAATCCTACCATAATGTTACATATAGTTATGGTACTAGCTCCAGGTCGAGGAATATCAAGGTTACAAGGGAAATTATCTCTAGAATTAACTTTGACAAGAGTCAAGTGACTAAAGGCTTATAAGAAGCCTAAAAAAATACTAAGAAGGTTATTAGGGAAGATATCCTTAAAGCCTTAATGAGACCATAATGATCAAGGCTTCCAAGAAGCCTAGAAGAGTCATTAGAAAGGTATCAAGGGAAGTCATCCCTAGTGAATACCTAAAAACCCCGAAGAGCTTCAATAGATATTGGATTCCTAGGAGTGTGATCCTTTCACACTAAATGGGTTTAGGGTGTGTCAACTTAAAATGGAAAGGTAGTTAACCTAACCATAGTAGAGTTGACACTTTAGAACATTTTCAAAGTATATTGATACTTTGAAAATTAATGTAGAATTATATCCTAAAAGGTTTTAGGATGTGCTAATAGAAATAATGGAAGGTTGAAAAGTTTATCATAATTGGCAATAGTGTACCAAGTTGAGGCTTTTGGCACACTTGAGGGAGTTGGATTGCCATTATAGCAAAGTTGGTATTTGATATAATTTTAGATAATGGCAATTAGGTTCAAAACTTAGGTATTCTTATATCTTTGTACTTTATATATTTGTCATGCTTTGTTTACCATAATCTATGTGATGATATCATGTATCACATGATTATTTGAAATGTCATGATAATATTAGGTTATTTCTATTATGTTATGACATCATGTATCATTGGCAATGTTTTTAAATTATGCCATCAATATATGTTATGATCATATTCATGCATTAAGATAATCAAATTGAATTTAAAGTCAAATGACATTAATTGACACCTAGATAAGGTGATCAAATTGGATATGCTTAGATACAATGCATGAACCCTTAGTGTAAGGAAGAACAAAATCCACATCTCATAAAGACCTTAGGAAGACATGTGTAGCCCCCAGGGCAAATCCAAATGGCTAGCGCAACCGTGTTAAGGCTTGAAAGGGCAAGGGGTCGATTTCTGGAAGTGACGACCAGGCTACCGATGACTCCGCATTTCTGTGCTAGCCACCTGGGACCTAATTTACCCCTCTCCACACGTAGGGGCAGCGGTGGGGAGCCGCTAATGTGACGGTTCCATATTTTTCTTAGGAAGACATGTGTGTATTGAAACACCCTAGTCACATGTGAGATGTTAGGAAAATGAGTTAAGTTCATTATGCTTAGATGTTGTATCAAAATGAACTCAAACTCATAGGAAGGAATCGTGAAGAAAACTAATGTACAAGTCATGTACACTTAGCCCATTGATCATGATTGAAAATAAGATTTGAAAACAATTTTAAAATCATTTTGGAAAACCTTGGTGAAGTCTATCTTTTGATAACAATCACCATTAAGAAGATTGATACAAGTTAGGCAAAAACATTGAAGTTTTCAATGGTTTTGAACTTTATATCATTCTTGAAAATTAATGGATATTTTAATATAAAACTATTTTTACCCATAGTATTTGGTATAAATAATGTACGTATGAAGTATCAAGATTTTTCGAAAAACATAGAATTATTTATGCATTTCTAAAATCCGTCTGAAAACCCTTACTTTCTACAAATGCAAAAATCAATCGACTATTTATGTAGTCAGTCGACTGGTGAAGATTTCAGTTGACTGGTTACTGACAGAGTCGATTGATGAAGTTCATTTTAGCTGAACACGATCTGTTTAGCTATTTATCAGCAGCCCCAAGTACCCTAATCACTTCTGATCCTATGATATGCTTAGACAAGCATTGGAAGGGTAATATTTTCATTGAAAATGATTATGAGAGTTAATTAGGGTGAAAATTGAATTTTAAGGGAGGTTAAAATTCAAGTTTAAACTTTAACCTTTATGTTTGATTGTTTTGATTTCCTATACGCTTAGGAACTCTCTAAGGACATCGTTGGTTCAATGGTCAAGGGGGAGTAAGTCTTTAGGGGGAGTTTGTTCATCAAGGCATGATGGGGAAAATGAAGGATTGCCTCTCACTTAGTAATAAGGGTTTTGTAACTAAGGGGAATGAAGGCATCCAAGATGAAGATTTAGATAAAAAGGGAGAATGAAGGATCTCATTGGAAGATGAGAGACTTTTTTATGTGTGCCAAAGAGAGAGAAATGAAGGGTTAGAATCCTTCATTATTCCTTGGCATAAGAAGAGTCAAGTTGGACTTATGGTTTAGCCTAACTTAAAAGTATTGTCAAACATCAAAAAGGGGGAGATTATTGGTGCAATCAGCCCCAGGTCGATGTTGACCAAGTTCGAGTGGGACTTGAATAGTGTTTTGATGTTTGACAATACGTTTGGTAATATGTATTCTGCAAAAATTGGGAATCTGCCCAACTAGCAGCCCCCTGCCACCCGTCCCAGGGCTGCGGCGAAAGGGAGGGTAAATCGCGGGGACAGTCCTCGACACGGTGGCGGAGGGGGTCATCTGGTCGGGGATTTGCACTCTCCGACCGACCGCCATTCTGCAAACAACCCCCTGCCTTACCATCGCGCCATCCCCGTGGGGACCGTTTGGTAATATGTATGATAGTATGAGTAGTGGATGATTTGGGACATCAAGGTCATATGAGCAAGATTGTTAGGAGATTATTAGAGCAATCAACCTCAAATCAAGGTTGACCAAGCTCGAGTAAGACTCAAGTGAAAGTCCAAGTATGGATACTTGGCAATGAAGAAGTCCAAGAATGAATTCTTGGCAAGGGAAGTCCAAGTTTTGGGACTTAGCAAGGAAAGTCTAAGAATGAATTCTTGGTAAGGGAAGTCCAAGTATGAAGACTTAGCAAGGGAAGTCTAAGTTTGAAGACTTGACAAGAGAAAATCCAAGTTTGGATATTTGGCAATGGAAAAGTCCAAATGTGTAGTCTTTGTCATGTAAGTCCAAATGTGTAGTCTTGGCGACGAAAGTTCAAGTATGGATACTTGGCAATGGAAAAGTCCAAGTGTGTAGTCTTGGTCGTATAAGTCCATGTGTGTAGTCTTAATGGCGAAAGTCCAAGTATGGATACTTGGCAACGGAAAAGGTCAAGTGTGTAGTCTTGGTCGTGTAAGTCCAAGTGTGTAGTCTTGGCGACGTAAGTCCAAGTGTAGCTTAGCAATAGAAGTCCAAGAGGCGCGACCTCTTGACAAAGGTAGACACAATAGCATGACAAGGTCAAAGGAAGTGCTTGAAGGCTAGCGCAAAGGTGAGGAGTCGTGGACTCAAACCAAAGGTGCGAGGCTGATGGAAGTAGCTTAAAGGCTTAGGTCTGGACTAAGAGTGAGTGTCAAGTATGAAAGGACCATACTTGTGGTAAACCTCAGTTTTGAAGTGTACTAGTTCACTGATAGTCTTGACTAGTTGACTGGTCGAGTGCTCGACACTCAAGAGCTCAGAAGATTCGAGCAATCGACTGGAGTTATAGATCAGTCGACTGGTTGAGTGGTCAGCTCGGCCGAGCTGGTGCTCGATCGATTGCGACTCGGAAAAACTGACAAGTGCTCGGGCAGTCGACTGGTGGTTTGGACCAGTCGATTGACCACTGCCAGTTGACTGCTATGTTGGGTAGTCGACTGACCTTAAGTGGACAAGAGCACAAAATGTTGCTGAGTCGATTGATGGTTATTGGTAGTCGATTGTTGGATCAGAGTAGTCGATTGATCGACTATAATCTGATATAGATTCGTCCATTATGAGACAACGGTACAGTGACCAGTCGACTAGAGGTAAGGTCAATCGACTGATTAGCGGAAAATCAGCCCAGCATAGGTTATAAAAGGAGGATGACGGGGAGTTTTCTAACTGTCGATTCTTGTAACTTAGAAGAGGAATTGCTGCTGTATTCCAGATCTTCCAAAGTTTTCCAAAGCAACCAAACTCAAAGATCAAGCAAAAAGCTTTTATGTAAAGTGTTTTCATTTCATTTGTATTCCATTTGTTTCTTTATACTTGTTTTGTTGTTCTTTGTTGTAAAGCTCTTGTAAGAGGGTCCTCTACCTCCAGAAAGTTTCTGAGAAGGAGGACGAAATAATGTGATCTATCGCTAGGAGAAGCTCGGTCGTGGAGTAGGAATTAGGGTTCCAAACTACGTAAAATCCTTGTGTTGTGTTTGTTTTGTGTTTGTTCAGTTTGTTTGATATTTGTTTCCACTGCGCTAACAACTTGTAGACAAGCATGAGTGAGATCGAAGAAATCGAACAAATCCCTATTCACCCATTTTTAGCATATCACAAGATCCTCAACAGGCGTTTCCATCTGCATTGTACTTCACGATGAAAACTCACTTATATCCCACTGTTTTCTTCCTTTCGGGTAATTCTATAACATTCCAAGTAGCTTCTTTCTAGCGCACCAATCTCTTCTTGCACTGCTATTCTCAATTTAGTTTTTTGTATGTACTTCAGTATCTTTGTCTAGGACAACGGGATAGTAAAGACATAAAATTTAGAAGATAGCTTCTCACAAAAAAAAAACATTGATATAGGATGGTATAGGATGTTGGGTGCAGGATCAGACCACTTTCCTAAACGCTATAGGAGGTCCAAACATAGGCCTTTTCTCTGGAGCACCAGATCACGCTCAATTGGTTCCTTAGTCTGTTCAGCGTCAGGAAGTGAACTCAGAGTTGAACAACATGGAAAAGAAAGAAATTATCTTGGGGAAATAACTAATTTTCACCCTATCATTCTACCTCCAAACTCCAACTCGTCGAGGCATTATTTCCTCGAAATTTGCTATCAATGACCTCGAACACACATCAGACGTGCACCATTCAACCATGGGCATAAAAAATGCCAAAAACCAAAACTTTATTGTCAAACTCATATATGAATTAAAAGCAGGAACCACAAATGTATCCGGAAGCAAACGGCGAGGATGTGAAAGATTAATCAGTCCGTGCCAAGAACCAAAGGAGGCAAAATCCCTTGGAATCAAGAACAGGAAGCGGGGTCGAAATAAGGGCGTGATCAAGAACACCTTTCCTTCGGGGGAGGCAAACTCGATCGCCGGCGGAGAAGGAAGTACTCGCCGGTAAAAGCTTGCGACCGCCATGGCGTCGGTCTTCAGTCGCCTCCCCACTCGAATCGCTCACGCCCGCTTCCTTCCTTGCTCGCTTTTGTGGGTTGGTTGCTGCCCGCTGCCTCCTTTTTGTTGAGTTGCTGCTGGGAACTAAATTTTATTTTAAAAAAATATAAATATTTTTTTTTTCAAATAAATAAATAATTCATTTCAATTAAAAATAATTTTCTTATTATTGACAATTAAAAATAATTCATTTCAAATAAATTAGAAATGGATTTATGCTTTTGACATTGTGGATTCCCTACTTTATTCTCGTGAAAACTCACGAGGAGAGGCTCAGTGCAGAGTTCATTGTGAGCCGATTAATTTGATTGTATGCACGACGACGTTGTTGCTGTAAGATGAGAGGAGTGCCCCTCTGCGTCTCTGTTGGGATAATATAATGGTTAAGATATGATGGTATTTGTAGAAGTAGTATAGATCGATTTTAAAGAAGATCTAAATTTTTTTTCTGGATTTAGATGACCTTCACATATTTTGACCATTACGTCAAAATCCATAGGATCATTCATGATTTACCTCTCTCCTAATTATCGTGGAACAGACTAATGAGAGTCGCTAAGTTGACGATTTCAACCTTTTATAGAGTTGCAGAGGAGTGCCCTTATCCCATGAAAGGAGTGTCCTCGTCTCACAGAGTCAATCAAGTTAGTATCCACATATCTTGACCGCTAAGTATAATTTATCCGTCTAGAAAATCACTCGATTAATATAATTTATCTTCTTTACGATGATTATGAGACCGACTGATAAAAATTGCCAGGGTTACAAATTCACCCTTTGCCCCATGAGAGGAGTGTTCTCGAAGCTTAGTGTGTTGATAACGATGGAGAGAAGAAACTCACGCAATAAGAGTTTATTTTTTACACGGTAAATTTTGTCAATGATGTCAGTCATCCGTCAAAATTCAACTATCGATGAAAAACTTTTGTAAAATATAACACCTTCGGAATTAATCAAATCGCAAGACCTTGAGAAAAAGCAAAGCCAAAAAAAAATCTTACTTAAATAAAGAAAAATATGATAAAAAAAATTAAAGCAAAGAAACCTATGCAACCATAATTATGTGTTTTGTATATATATATATATATATATATATATATATATATATATATATAAATATATATATATATATATATATATATATATATATATATATATATATATATATATATATATAAATAAAAGAGAAGCTATATTGACAGGATGTATAAATCTAAATTTAATTGAAGTACAAATAAATATTTCTATAAAAATTGAGAATTTGTTCAACTAATAATTTTCTGTCATTCGTCCCAAGATACTGATGAGAGAGAGATAAATCGTGGGAGGGATAAAATTCTTTGACACAGTGATAAGACAGGGAGGAGTCTATCTAAAATCAAGAGAAATTTTAGATTCTTCATTCGACATCGAACCTAGTTCATTCTGCAAGCGACATCCTATCTTACCATCGTATCATCCCTATGAAAACTACAAACAAATATTTCTGATGCAGGTTCAATTTACTCTGTAATCTCAATGGAGGACATAGAAGAAATCCCATTTTCCTCGATTAATTACTCCTTAATAAATTCATTTTGTGGCAGACTCTTATGGAATAATTGAAAAATACAACCTTCCTCAGAATATGTTCTGACAAGAGTTTGATGCATTAGAAGAACAATTGAACTCATTACAAGAAGATGCCACGGATCTTATGGTATCATAGCCTAAAGACCTAGTACATGAATGACTTCATCGCACAAGGAACAAGGTTCGATCCCCCCATATTAGCGGGTTGTTTAATATCTGCATCGGGTCACATTCTCCATCACATTTGATATCACATCAAGGTTAATGACCATCTATAATTTACTCTCTCTCATACTTGTGGAGCCAGAGTGAAGGGGTGCTAGGTTGACGGTGTTGGATATTGGGTATGACTAATACGATTTTGCATGAAAAAATCGAGATGTCATCAATCGATGAAAGTCTGAATTGACTTCAAAATCAAAATCTATGTTTCGCGTAGATGAATCTAAACTATTAATTTGCTCAAAATTGATTATGAGTGAATGAGAAATTAATTATTTAAAGTCAGTCCAAAATAATATTAATTGCATATTAATATAAGAAGTAGATGGGGAATAGTCCCACATTGAAAATTTCAAAGGGGGTTTACTTCCTTATATGTGTTGTTGTGTTAATGAAGTTAATATAAAAAGCATAGATGCTCTCTTCTAATGGGCAAGTAGGTGCTCACACCTGTGAGCCCGCCACGCGTGCAACTTAAATTTATGCTCTAGATGACATGGTAGTGTTTGTGTGGCATTCGAGTGATGTGTCATGCATATGTGGCACTCGGTTGGGGCAAAGAGAGATGATTGGGATGTTGACTAGGCAAATAGTTGTTGGATCGAAGAGGGATGATGGATTGCAAGTGACACAATCTGGAGCGTTGATTGCGAAGAGTCGCGATCTAATCGTTGGTGATGAAGATTCATCTAAAGCGTTAATCGAGTGGATTGCTACATCCAGATCTACAGTTGAGATCAAAGGGCTATCTGAAGGGATACAACCCTCCAGATCAAATGACCCAAATGCATCCTGCCCAAAGGATACAATCAATCACCAAAGGATACTTTACTTCTTCACCTCCTATAAATAGGGCCCTCTAGATGATGAAATTCATTCAATAAAAAAGCTCAACTCAAGTTTGTTTCTATCTGTAAGTACCTATAGCGGAGCAATATCGTTTTACGGAGATAGTGTTGAACACTAGCCTCGACGAGCTCATATCATTTTGCATCGTCTTCGGTGACAATCACTGTATCGATTCACAACAGACGATTCCAATTTTTTGCACAATGAATAACTTCTCAGTCTAAGATAGACTATTTAGACTTAGCTATACAACAACCTACTAGGAAAATTGTAACATTAGATCACAATAATCATAATTGCTATGCTAGAACCAAACACCATAATCATTATTGTCACGCCCCGAGGGAGTCCCCGCCAGACAAAAATCCGACAGCATCTCCCCTGTACGGGTGACAATATGAAACTTATATACAAGGCCCACACGACCTACTATACTTCGGTCAACACAACCGGAACAAAACTACATATGCAAATCATATATAGGTCTCAGGCCAACAATCAAAGTAAATAACAAAAGTCTATCATATCTAGACTTACCCCTTCTGCCATCTGGAAAGGAATACACAACCAAATCCAATCGAATAAAAATCCAAATAGAAGTCCATAAGGACATACCAAATATCACCAAAACATCCACGAGTACATAAATCAAACACCAGTCCTAAACATATCTTCTAGTCAATACCAAAACCATAAATCAAATAACAAGAAAACTATCATGACGATAGGGTTTGACAGCTGGACTCTCCTGACAGCTTCATCCTGAAATAGATATAAAGCAACGAGGTAAGTTCAATGAACTTAGCGGATAATAATCGATATGCATAGTAAGATATAACTAACAATAATAATTATGCTAGTACAGTCTCTCAATCATATATAGGAAATGCATAAAAGAGAAATGCAAAAAGACTGTGCTTACCTGAATCTCCTATCCTGACATAGAAGCATGTGTCATAGCAGAAATAAAGTCGTCAAACCAAATACAAAAATGTATCTTGTATGCATGTCAATCATATGCAACATCCAAGGCAGCAAACACAATACAAATGTCATCCATGCAAAATGCATGCGATGCAAATGACATGGTCACCCCTGACTCCAGTCAGCCGCCTTACACGCGATGGTGAAGCCGAGTGGGTAGGGCTATGATAACTGTACACTCTGCCATCACTGCTCCTGAGTGATCGAGTGGGCAGGATGCTGTCGGAGTACACCTATCCTCCTGTCCTAAATAGAGTGGGGGAGCAAAGCTCTCATCTCCCGGTGTCGTAGACCAGAGGAGGGATCCTTGCACGCTACCACGCTACCTCATCGCTACCCATGAGCGGACCAGCGGAGCCTGACAGAGCAACTGCACACACCCTTCTGATGTACCACTAACCCATGAGTGACTGTGTGTGTAGAACATGTAACTGGCTGCAGGCTCAACTACAAAGGAACCCCATCCAGCCAGCATGCAATCATGCAAGATGGTACATGACACTAAAGCATGTAACACCAACTAAAATATGTCTCCCAATAATATACACAACAAATAGGTACATATCAATGACCTAAGTAAAATAGGGAAGGTATAACTAAAAGCTAATCAAATGTGTGTATCAAGTAGGCACAATAACATACAAGGCAGTTAAACATAAAAATTATTGCAAGCTATAACCAACTAAGCATATCAATATGACATTATCTATAAAGTTAAGTCAAAATACCCGCCTGCTATGAAACTCGGGATAACTATCTTCACGCCCGAGGTCCTGTCTCGTGACCGAAACTTGCATATAACAACCATTATGATTAAGTACAATCATACAACGACTGATCGAATCAAATCCTACATCGACTTCGTAGCCCGATCAACTAGATTGATCTAGCTATCCACATAACGTAATCAAGTCTTCACATCAATCTCTATCGACCATTAGACCAATTAACAACATATTATGCCTTTATAAACACCCATATCTGAAACTTACCAATTTTCCATCTTAAATCTCATAGCCAACAACTATGGGTTAATTTAGGACTCACCTTAAGCCCAACAGCCTCTACAACCTAATCGTTGCCCAAAATCCTGTATAGTCTATCCCAAATCCTCAATCTTCAATTCACTGCCGCACAAACCTTATTCACAACCATCACAAACTTCACAGTCGCACAGCCAAACCACCATACAACCACTTTACCGTATACAAAACCTGATAAAATCATAGATCAACCCTAACCTTACCTCAAACTCGATCCAACCCTTCGATCCCACAAATTTACAACCACAGTCCAATACACGATCGAAATTCACAGAATTGAAATGAACCGAAATAGCACAAAGGAAAACAAAACATATACCATAAATTGGAAGCTCCCCTCGGCAGCCCTCCTCGCCAATTGCCTAATCCGTCGGAACCCTAACACCACGTCGCTGCCCTAGCCTTGCTCCGGCAACCACCGGCGGAAGAAACTCCCACCGGCCGGCGGTCTCCACTGTTGCCCTAATCCACGCACACAGAACCTCTAGCTCAGCGGAGATTGTGAGAACAACCTCGATCAAACGCTGCCGACGACTCGATTGTGTGCCCCTTCACCGTCCGACGTCTGCGGTACCGCAGGCGGATTGTCGCCGCTTGCCGCAAGGAAGGGAAAAGCTGGCCGAGAACCGGAGATGTGGCGCAAGGAGAGGGCGTCGCGTGCGGCTGTGGACAACGAGCGCACGAGAAACCGAGAGGGAGGAGAAGGCTGCGACGACAATATTTGGGAAGAATCGGGGAAATCGCGAGTGGGAAAAAAAATGGTCGTGTCGTGTGGAGCGGCGTCGAAGAAATCGGGAGAAGAGGAAACGGGATCGGGAAAAATAAACGAGTTAACTTATAACCTAGGTTTATTACTTAGGTTAATTATACCTATCAAATAGTTAAAACAGGCTCTTTAAAAGCCTATTTTTCTTATCTTCGTAAATATCTCATACAAGCCCCATTTAATTCTGGAAAAATTTCTAAAATTCTCTGAAAATCCTGAAAATAATTCCTAGGATTATTTTCCTGAAATTTTGGCCATTTAATTTAGTATTTTAAATTTCAGTATTTAACAATTATCTTCACTTGAGGCACCCCACTTGAACTCTATTACAGACCTACTTATAAGCCTAGGAACATACCAAAATCACAACAAAGACACATAGTCAAGCTTTTAGACCAGCTTACATCAGGATGATATGGATGGTGGGAGGAAAATGCTAGGATCGCTCAACATGAAAGTTCAAAGTAAGAAATAAGGAGAAAGGAAATGGAAACTCACAGATTCTTGACTTCAAACTTGTTAAAACCTTCATACAAAGCTGCTAACACTTACTCAAGTAGAGCACAAGTGATGCTTGTATGCTCTGCAAAAGGTGCAAACGTCTTCTTATATAGGTAAAGTCTAGCTGTTGGGTGCTCATGGGCCCCATCATCACATGCTAGATCTTTTTCCTTTTGGAAGCAGAATTAGTACTCTTTACAACTCACAGTGATAAGACATAGTACGTTAACTACTTTACAGCATACATAGTACGCTTTACAACTCATCATGACACTTATTATGACAAGACATAACACACTTCGTATAGGCACTATCTTTTAGTGGATTTTTGGGCCCGCCACTCTTATACTTTGAAAGCTGTCATTCGCTGGGTTACGTCTTGAACAAGGCGGACAACTGTTTCTAGCTGGTCATCCACTTGTTTTATGGAAGGATACCAATCACACCACCAATTATCTTTGCCGCCACTCCTCCGGAGGCATTATTTTGTTTTTACGGCATGTAAAGATCTGAGTTGCCATAAGGACTTTAGGGCATCTACTGTCGCCTATTATTGTATTTCGAAACATCGTTGGCTGATGAGAATGTAGTCATAGTCATCCAAAGGGATGCTTCTTTGTTGTTGCATTCTATCGTGGAGGTCGGTAAGGAGTTTCTCATAGGCTTGATCAAGGAGCAAAGGTTCAGGAGAGCATTGGCCATGTGGGCTTGTGCGTCCATGTTGGGTCTCTCCTTGATCTCCTGTAGAGATGTTGTTGCTAGCCCTAGCTGGGTTAGTTCCCTGCTTGGTCATTCTGCAATTATCAGACAATTGATTAGTCGAGATAATGCATCGACAAGTTGATTATCCTTTCCCTCGATATGTTCAAAAGAAACATTGATTCCTGTGCCCGTAATATAATCAGTGAATGTTATCCACTGAACCCTAGATGGATTATTGCTTGCCGACTTGTCGAAGAAACTAATAATTGCTTAGCAATCGGTCCTGATAGTCAGTTCCTTCTTATCAAGATAATAAATCTTTAAGGATTCTAAAGAGTTCATGACCGCATATATTTCGACGTCAATAGTGGACTTAATTGGGGAAAATTTACTACTAGCATAGGCACAAATCCTTTCAGCTGATTTGGGATTGTATTTGGACTTCTTCCATTTGCATATTCCTCCCCACCCTTTCATACACCCATCTACTTCAAGGATAATATGGCAATCCTCAGGAGGAATTTCCAGGTCAGGGAGATTTTGGATTAACCCCTTTAGTTGTTGTACTAAGGACCAGTCTTGAGCATTCATCCGCTTATCTCCTGTTGGACTTATTTTTACATAGAGAGGACTGAGAAGCTTTCCAAGATTTGGTATATAATTTCTAGCGTAGTTTAAAAGACCAAGCCAGGACTTCATCCCTTGCTTTTTTTTCAGCTCTTCTTCTAAGAAATTAGCGATCTTTGAAATAATATGAAGTTGAAGCTTAATATTATGATTACCCAATATTGCTCCGAGAAATTCAATTTCTTGAACTATTATCTGTTAGGGATCGTTTGAAAGCTAGAGGGGGGTGAATAGCTCTTTTCGTTTCTATAAGAGTAATTAGCGGAAGCAAACACAAGTAATATATGTAAAAACAAAAAATAATGCTAACAAAGCCTTTACGTGGTTCGGAGATAACGCTCCTACTCCACGGCGATCCTTAAGATGGATCAACCCAAGCAATTTCACTAAGAAGCTTTCTCTTTACAAAGACCTCCTCTTCTTACAAAAGATGACAATGAAGATTTGAGAGGAGAAAGGAGATTAATACACTTAGAAAGCTTGGAAAACTTGTAGGAGCTTAGAAGAAAGATCAGAATATAAGCATTAGCCCCTTCTTGCTCCCCTTGGGCTCTTTTTATAGGAAAGAGCCTCTTTTTCCCGTTGGAGGTCTATCAGTCGACTGATGACTTACATCGATCGCCGCCCGATTCTAACGGCACGAGCGGCCGGATTGCGGGATTTGCAGTCGTCATCGCCAGCGGGAAGACTATCGATCGGCCGCGATGTGATTCGGGTAATCGCTAAATAGCCGCCGATCGGCTACGAATTCTGCGTGTTATGGCGATCATTGCCCGGCTTATCTTCGAAGTCGATCGAGTCGTATCAGATTCGGTAGGATACCCCGGTCGGTGATCTGACCTTCCAACCTCTAATCTTTGTATTTTAAGGGCGGTTCGGCCACACCATGTTCGGTCGTGACACACTCCAAGTATGACTAATTCATACTTGAAAACATAACCTAAGCCTAGACTTAACCTTCTAGCTTCTCCATCGACCTTGCGCCTCTAGGATTTCTCGAGTCCACGACTCCATCCATGCGCTTGCCTTCAAAAGCTTCCTTCGGTTTTCGTCATGCTTTGGGTTTCTTCTTTTGCCAAATCGCTTGGACTTTCGCCGCCAAGACTACATGCTTGGACTTATGCTAAGACTTTCCTTTGGTCTTCCTTTTCCAAGGACTGCTTGGACTTTACGCCGCCAAGACTACATGCTTGGACTTATGCTGCCAAGACCTTTCCTTGACTTCTCTTTGCCAAGATCACACTTGGACTTGTCTTTTACCAAGTCTTCATACTTGGATTTTCCTGTCACTTAAACATGTATACAATTAGATCACAAAACATTGCCTAACTTAGATGATTATCCAAACATCAAAATATATATAAATGCTTGGGGCATTGTTGCACCAACAATCTCCCCCTTTTTGATGTTTGGCAATCATTTAAGTTAGGTCTTTAACACATAAACATATTTCAATATGAATTCTAACTTAAATATCCCTTCTCCCCCTTTGACATACAACAAAAAGAGAAGAGGTTATCCAATAAGTGCAGGAAGGAATTATAATTGACACATCTTGAACAAAGGTATAAAATTGATATGAAGCTCCCCCTAAATCCAAGATATGTTTCATGATGTGTAAATAACATGTGAAACATAAGCAATAGAGTAGGCAAATATGTCCTAGCCTTGCACCAACAATTATATAAATAAGGGATGTAGCTCCCCCTAAACCAGTGCACCAAGAAAATCCGCCTTTCCATACAAGGTATCATATATATACTGTGGAAATCGTATAATGTCCAAAAATGAACCTTTTAACCGATGAAAAACCGCTTTCCATTCTAAAGCAGTGACACCGGTTCGATCGAATAGCAAAGATCATAATCGCCGACCATGGCGTCATGATCGCCAATAACGACATCGATCGATATCGATAAATCTGAATTTTGAGTTTTTCAGTCAAGGTTTGAAAATGCGTAGAAAATTACGTGGGTGTCCAAAAATCACGAAACTTGGCATACACATTTTATTCGACTAATATAACATATGAAAAATATTAGACAAAAAACATGTTCATCAGATTGATGGATTGATACGATATTTAAAATAACAAAAATATGACGCAAAAAGTGTAATTGTATCGTATCAATATTCATAACTTCGTACTATATGCTCAACTTCTAAACTTGACAAATAACAAATAGGAGTCACTGTAATTGTAGGCACTAATATAAGTGAATAAAAACACAATTTCATTTCATTAATCAAAAGTCATTACATAAGTAGGAGTTTATGTCGTACATACGGCCAAAAAGAAAATAACAAAGAAAACAAGCGAGCTAACGATCGTCGTCCTCAGCATCCATCGGTGCAGATGACGAACCATCGTGAGGTGGGTGTCAGTGCGGAGGCGGAGAATCGCCAAGATGTCCTGCTGCTGCCGATGCACCTCTCTCACGAGGGAGAGGAGCTCCCGATGCTCTAGGCACATCTCCTCAAAACGTGTGTCCACCCGCTCCGCAAAAGCATCGAAGCGGGCGAGGGACGGTCCGTAGAAACGATGCCGCTGCGCAGTCTCCCCCGCATCAGTCCCTCGGCACACCTGCGGCACCACCCTCGGCAACTCCTTCAGCGGCATCCTCAGTGCCGGGGCGGCACCCCGTCTTTGGGTCCCCGGATCCTCCATATTTCCTATTCATGACTTTAATGACTCCTATATTGACATCAATGCCTCTGGTGAGCCATTGGTGAGGACATTTCCAAATGGTATGTGAATCTTCCCATTGTTTGGCCTTATGAAATGAATGATGCATTGGAAGGTATTGAGACCAATGTTAATGTCTAAGTATTGTGAAAGAAATGCATGAGAAGTAAGTGTGGAGGCGAACCAAGGCCAAACCACGGGTAACTATGGGAGAAGACAATGAGCAGCGACCTTATAAAGGACATTGTCAGCGGCAGAAAGGTCGTGTGATTGAAATAAATTGGGGTTCAAAGGTCAAGGATAGTGATAGAAAGTATCATGAAGGGAATCTAAAGAAATCTCCTCAAAGGGAGATGGAAGAGGTTCACTCCAAGATGGATATAGAGTGAAATCATTCTCGGAAGGAAGACATCCGAGAAAATCGGTCTAGATATGGGAATTTGAAATCCGGATCGCTAGAGCAACGCGAGTCCAGATCTCGGCCCATCTCCAGTCGTAGGTTGTTGAAAAATTCAGAGAGAAGGGTGATATTTACGTGATGTTCACAGAAAACTAAAGACTCAAGGTTGTAATGTTGGATGATTTGAACAATGTCAGTAGTCTTTAAGAAACTTGGAATCCATTGATCTAGGTGGAATAAGTTGGAATTTGTTTTATGAAAAGCACTTTCAAGGCGGAATTTGGAAATCGAGGATCAGAGGGTTGAGGTTTGTGGACCCTCATTGGTGGAGGTGCCCAGTGCGCTTAGTAGCAAAGTGCTTAATTCTAAATGGGTGAAAAGACAACACAAAAACAAAATATATGCACAATGTAGGTTGATGATGCATGAGCAGAGACAACAAGACAAGCATGGGTTAGTGAAATACAATCATAGGAACAAAACAAAACATTGATCATGAATGAAAATATACCTAGGCGGCATGGTGAACAAAGATCGATCTTGGGACCACGGAACCTAAGCCAGGAGTATTTGGAAACTAGGCCTTGAGCGGGTGACAGAAAGTCCTCGAGTTGAGAGCACTCCAAATGGGATCACGTGTCGATGAAGTCGGAAAAACAAGGGAGAACGGCTAAGAGGTGCGGTGGAAGGTCGGAAGAGGAAAGAAGAGAGAAATCGAGAGGTTTTGGCGAGTCGAACCGGTGGAAAGCCCTAACAACCGCGACACGGTCATTGTTAGTCGGATCAGGATGGTTATCGATCGAGCAAGGCGTCGCATCTGACGATTTTGTATCGTCGATCTACCATAAATGGCGCGATCGGCCCGATGGTTATCGATCGAGCCGACCCGATCGCATCTGACGATCAGATGCTGCGTCGATCGTACGCAATAAATAGCGATCGGCGATATGACCAGATAAGCGGTTCGATGCTCATCAATATCGATCGAAGCTGGCGCTAGGTACGATCGTGATATCGATCCGATAACCTTTTGGCGGATTTAAAAATTCATAATTAATTCAATAAAGATCAAAAATCACGAAATTTTGTGGGTAATATTGTTAGATCATTTCCTATCAAGGAAAAATTATTTTAAAATTATATTACCTCTAGATTTTGATATTGACACAATCTTGAGATTTTGCAAAAGTTATGATATTTTTGCAAAACTTTGTATCACTTTGGCTTATCAATAAGAAATTGTTTCTCAAGGTTTGATAGACATAGTTTATATTTTATTTTATTTGACATTTCCAATCATATTCTTGGAGCTATATGCACATTAATTGTACATAGGCCTTCCCAATGATTGGTCCAATGAAGGATTAATGTTTCTAGATGACACTTTGGTTCATAGTAATGCATAATAACAAGCATGATGAACCAAGTGCATCTTCCTAACATCTCACATGTTGTCTAGGTGGCTCAATACAAAAATCATGGTTTCCTAAGTGTTTTGTGAGATGGTTAAAGGTATAAGTCCTAGTATTTCTATAGAATCATGCAAAACTACACTTCTATTCTACAAAGCACATCCCAAGTTCTCTCCTAAGTGATGAAAATTCTATTTCGGGGAGAGGCTTGGTAAAGATGTCGGCTAGGTTGGACTTAGATTCAATGTAATTAAGCTCAATGTCCCCCTTAGCCACATGGTCTCTAATGAAGCGATGTTTCACTTCAATGTGCTTGGTCCTAGAGTGATGCACCGGATTTTTGGTCAAGTTAATGGTGCTCACATTATCACAAAGTACTTTCATGTTGGAGTAAGTTAGCTCATAATCTTCTAAGGTATGTTTCATCCATAATAGTTGAGCTACACAACCACCCATAGCAACATATTCGGCCTCGGTGGTGGATAAAGCAACACAAGGTTGCTTCCTACTACTCTAACTCACTAGGGAGGACCCAAGGAATTGGCATCCACCACTAGTACTCTTCCGATCCAATTTGCAACCGGCATAATCGGAATCGGTGTAGCTAATTAAATCAAAACACCTAGTCCTAGGGTACCATAGACCTACATTTAGTGTGCCCTTGACATATCTTAAAATTCTTTTAACGGCAACTAAATGAGATTCCTTAGCACATGATTGATACCTAGCACACATACCAACCGCAAATAATATGTCGGGTCTACTAGCGGTTAAATACAAGAGGCTACCAATCATGCTCCTATAAAGGGTAAGATCTATTTGTTTTCCTTCACTATCACTATCTATTTTGGTATTGGTTGCCATTGGAGTTGACACTACCTTAGCATTTTCTAAACCAAATTTCTTAATCATTTCCTTAGCATATTTGGTTTGATAAATGTAAATTCCTTCACTAGTTTGTTTAACTTGCAAATCTAGGAAGAAATTTAATTCTCCAACTAGACTCATCTCAAACTCTTTTTCCATATTTTGAATAAAGTCTTCAAGAAGCTCATCATTTGTTGACCCAAAGATAATGTCATCAACATATACTTGGGCTACAAAGATGTCCTTAGATGTTGACTTTATAAAGAGAGTTTGATCTCTAGTAACCCTTCTTAAATCCTTAGAGATTAGGAAGGTTGACAATCTTTCATACCAAGCCCGGGAGCTTGTTTCAAACCATATAAGACTTTCCTAAGTTTGTATACATGGTTTGGGTAGTCCATATTTTCAAACCCGGGAGGTTGTTCTACATACACCTCTTCCTTAATAAACTCATTTAGGAATGCCGATTTGACATCCATTTGATGGAGTTTGAAACCCATATAGGAGGCATATGCTAAAAGTATTCTAATGGACTCTAATCTAGCAACGGGCATATGTTTCATCATAATCAAGTCCTTCAACTTGATTAAAACCCTTGCAACTAATCGTGCTTTATTTCTAGTGATATTCCCTTGGTCATCTAGTTTGTTCCTAAAGACCCATCTTGTAGTAATAATAGTGTTTTCACTTGGTCTAGGGACTAACTCCCACACTTGACTCTATCAAATTGAGCGATTCATCTTGCATTGCTAAGATCCAATCCGGATCAAGTAATGCATCTTTAATGTTTTGGGCTCAATTTGAGAAATTAGAGTTATATGACTAGTGGGGTCCCTATGGAATGACCTAGTCCTAACTCCTTGAGATAATTCACCCACAATTTGATCTAATGGGTGACTTTGATGAACTCTTATGGTTCTAGGAGGTGTATCAAGTTGAGTTTGATCATGATTTACTTCAATTCTATGTTCATTATCGGAATCATCCCTTACTTCCCCTTGATCCAATCCTCCCCCTTGATTATTACCCCCTAAGTTTAAATCTTGAAATTGTTTGGTAATTTCTTGATTTTCATTATTTATGTCATCATCAATAGGGATTTTCTAGGGTATGTATTTGAAGTTTCATCAAATTGAACATTTGAAGATTCTTCAATCTTTTGAGTCCTTTTATTGTAAACTCTATATCCTACACTAGTGGATGAGTATCCAACTAGGATTCCCTCATCCGCTTTGGACTCAAATTTACTTAGGTTGTCTTTGGTATTTAAGATATAGACTTTACATCCAAAGACCTTAAAATAATGAATTGTTGGAATTGTACCATTCCACAATTCAAATGGAGTTTTTCCTAAAAACCTATGAATTAATACCCTATTTTGGATATAGCAAGCGGTATTAACCGCTTCCGCCCACAAGTAGCTAGGTAAGGAATATGCATTAAGCATTGTCCTAGCCGCTTCTTGTAGGCACGATTTTTTCTTTCCACAACCCCATTTTGTTGGGGTGTTCTAGGACAAGAAAATTCATGCTTGTACTTTGTTCTAAGCAAAAGTTGAAAAGTTAGAATTCTCAAATTCTCCACCATGATCACTACGGATCCGTTGATTTTGAGTTTTTCATTTTCTACCTTTTCTTTTGCTAAATCCTATGATTATTTCTAAGGTTTCATCCTTATTTTTCAAGAAAAACACCCAAGTAAACCTAGAAAAATCATCTACTATTACCAAGCAATATTTACTACCAATTATAGATGGGGTACTATGGCAATCAAATAAATCCATATGTAGTAATTCTAATGGTAAAGCGGTACTAAGTAAATTTTTACCTTTGTGTGATGTTTTTGATTGTTTCCCTTCTTGACAAGCATCACACATCTTGTCCTTGAGATATTTGACTCTAGGCAATCCTTTGACTAGCTTCAATTTTGCTATTTTGGCTATATTCTTCATGTTTATGTGACCTAGTCTCCTATGCCAAAGCCAACTTTCTTCCTCTTTTGCAATAAGACACTTAGTGGAAGGATTAGTAGCATAAGATAAATCAACATAATATATATTTGATTTTCTAAAGCCTACTAACATGCAATCATTTATAGTTTTGTGTCTTATAAAGCATTTTGAGGAATCAAACTTAACATCAAAATTTGCATCACATAATTGGCTTACACTAAGTAAGTTAAATTTCATATTTTTAACTAATAGAACTTTATGAATAGCAAGATTGGGAGATACCTCAATGGTGCCCTTTCCTAAAATTTTAAGTTTGCCGCTATTACCAAAAACACTTTTCCTTGGCTAGTGTGGTTGATAGTGGAGAATTTTCTCTCATCCCGGTCATATGCTTTGAGCACCCACTATCAACTATCCACAAGCTTGGTTCTTCTACCTATGTCACATGAAAACACAATCCTTAGGTACCCAAATCTTAGGACCACTAGCATTAATTATAAATTTCTTTGGTACCCATGCTTTTCTCCCCTTGCTTTTAATCATGGATTTTCTACTAACTAGGGATGCAAATGCTACCTCTTTCTCCTTAGGTCTATATCCTAAACCGGCCTTATTGTAAATTGCCCTTTGGTCCTTAATAATCATATCTAGATATTTGGAACCATTAGTAAACTTTTCTAGGCATGTTCTTAATTTACTTATTTCTTTTCTTAACTCATCATTTTCATCCCTAAGAGTACAATCATCATCACTAGATGGTTTATCACATGATGCATCTATATTCTTAAATGATTTGATTTCTAATTTTAGATCCTTAATCCTAGTTTTTGATCTATTTAAAGCATTTTGTAAACATGCAATAGTCTTATAAAGTAAATCTACTTTGGGTGAGTCATTTACCTCATCATCATCACTTGATGATGATTCAAGAGGAAGAAGACTCCTCGCTTGAGCTTCCGGTTTCTTCCAATGCCATGAGGGCTAAGTTCCGGGTTGAATGGCAAACTTCTTCATCGTCGGTAGACTCCTCCATACTTAGAGTGTCCCACGTTTGTGCCATCATCGCCTCCTTCTTCTTCTTTTCCTTCTCCTTCTTATCCTTCTCCTCCTTTTTCTTTAGTTCCGGGCAATTGGGCTTTATATGCCCTTTCTTGTTGCAACCAAAACACGTCACATTAGAAATAGAATTTGAATTGTTAGAAGATTTACCTCTTGAGGATTGAAACATCCTCTTCACATCTTTCTTGGTGAGCCTCCTTGACTTCCCACCAAATTTCTTGACGTAGTATGCTACCTCACTTGCCGACAACTCATCCTCACTACTTGATGAGTCCTCCTCGGATTCGGATGAGGAAGACACCTCCTTCTTTTCCTTTTTCTTCTTCTCCTTCTTTCCTACAACAAGAGCTATACCCTTCTCTTTGGATGAAGTGTTAGCTTGTTCATGCAATTGAAATTCACAAAATAACTCATCTAATTTAACTAATGAAAGATCCATAGAGAACTTATAGTCATCTACAATTGAGGCCCATAAGGTGGTCCTAGGAAGGCTTGTAGTACATACCTCACAAGGTCTCGGTTGTCGACCTTTTCACCTATAACGTGTAGTCCGTTGACTACCTCTTTGAAGCGCCCGTGCATTTGGCTCACCGTTTCATTTGTCTTCATAGTGAAGCTTTGGAGTTGGCCAATCAAAAGATCCCTCTTGGCCCTTCTTGTCTCTTTGGATCCTTCGTTGAGTTCGATGAGCTTCTCCCAAAGCTCTTTTGCGGAGTTGAATGGCCCGACCTTAGATAGTTGCTCCTTGGATAGACCACATTGAAGTGTGGTCGTTGCTTTTGCATTCGCTTGTGCTTTCTTGGCCATCTCTCTTGTCCAATCCTTTGTCGGTAGTGGTGCTCCGAATTCGTCGACCGGCTTCTCAAAACCATCTACAATACTAAACCAATTTTCAATATCGTTCATTAAATAATACTCCATCCTACCTTTCCAATATCCAAAATCGTTGCCGTCGAAGAACGGAGGCCTCGCCGTGCTATACCCCTCTTGAAATGTCATCTTTGCTCCGGTTGATTGCTAGATCTTCCGATGCGATCCGGGCTCTGATACCACTTGTTAGGGATCGTTTGAAAGCTAGAGGGGGGGTGAATAGCTCTTTTCGTTTCTACAAGAGTAATTAGCGGAAGCAAACACAAGTAATATATGTAAAAACAAAAAACAATGCTAACAAAGCCTTTACGTGGTTCGGAGATAACGCTCCTACTCCACGGCGATCCTTAAGGTGGATCAACCCAAGCAATTTCACTAAGAAGCTTTCTCTTTACAAAGACCTCCTCTTCTTACAAAAGATGACAATGAAGATTTGAGAGGAGAAAGGAGATTAATACACTTAGAAAGCTTGGAAAACTTGTAGGAGCTTAGAAGAAAGATCAGAATATAAGCATTAGCCCCTTCTTGCTCCCCTTGGGCTCTTTTTATAGGAAAGAGCCTCTTTTTCCCGTTGGAGGTCTATCAGTTGACTGATGACTTACATCAGTCGACTGCCGTCGATTCTAACGGCTTCTGAACAGCCGGATTTGCGAGATTTGCCGTCGTCATCGCCAACGGGAAGACTATCGATCGGCGCCAGCGATGGCGATTCGGCCCGTCTTGCTAAATAGCCGATTAGCGATCGGCTCACGAGCCATTGTTTGTAGCGATCGTGCCAATAATGGAAGTCATTGCCGGCTTATCTTTGCGATCAGTCTAAGTCAGACCTCTAATCTCATACTTGAAAACATAACCTAAGCCTAGACTTAACCTTCTAGCTTCTCCATCAGCCTTGCGCCTCTAGGATTTCTCTGAGTCCACGACTCCATCCATGCGCTTGCCTTCAAAAGCTTCCTTCGGTTTCGTCATGCTTTGAGTTTCTTCTTTGCCAAAGTACGCTTGGACTTTACGCCGCCAAGACTACATGCTTGGACTTATGCCGCCAAGACTTTCCTTTGGTCTTCCTTTTCCAAGGACTGCTTGGACTTTACGCCGCCAAGACTACATGCTTGGACTTATGCTGCCAAGACCTTTCCTTGACTTCTCTTTGCCAAGATCACACTTGGACTTGTCTTTTACCAAGTCTTCATACTTGGATTTTCCTGTCACTTAAACATGTATACAATTAGATCACAAAACATTGCCTAACTTAGATGATTATCCAAACATCAAAATATATATAAATGCTTGGGGCATTGTTGCACCAACATTATCTTCATCTTTGTAGGATTAAGAATTAGTCCATTCTTCTAACATATGTCTAGCATGACTCGTAAATGTTGAGCATGCTCATCCTGATTATGGGAGAAAACAAGTATATCATCAATGTATATAGCAATACAAATTTTTGTTCCCCTGAAGAAGTTATCCATCTTACGCTGAAAGATAGAAGGGACATTTTTCAGTCCGAAGGGCATTACCAGCCATTCATATAAGCCATCAGGGACCAGAAGGTTGTCCACTCAACAAACTCTGGGTGCATTGCCACTTGATGAAAGCCACTTTTTAAGTCAAATTTAGAATATATTTGGCTTGAACTGACCTTGCATAAGATAGTGTTGATCCCGGACAAACTGTATTGGTTTTTATTGGTTAAATCATTTAATCGTTTGTAGTTAAAGATCATTCGCTCTTTTCCTTTTATCTCTTTCCCAATAGTCAGATCAACAGTTGTTCCTGAGTTAACAATGATTGCAGTTGTTCTGTGCCTGCTCTTACTGGGTCTGATTACCTGGAGCCTTAGTAATGCTTGAACATGTTTAGTGAAGGCCTCCTTGTGTTGAGGTGTAAGGTGTTTTAAAGATCTATCTTCAATGATAAAGTCCGGGTTTTTAATGTCAAGATGGCACAAAATTTGATTTTTCAACCAATGGAGGAGAGGGTTTTCTCCAATAAAACCTTGGTTCTTGAGATATTGTAGAAGAGGCCCAAAATGGTCTTTGAATTTTTGCAGGGATTGGCCAGTAGAGTAGTGGAACATTTCTCGTATCTGTATATATTCTTCCTCATCCAATTCAAGTTTTTCAATTGCAGCTGCAGTGATGGAGGGTAAAGTGTTAATGGTAGTTAAATTTTTGTAAAACGTTACCACATTGCCCTCTATTCGAAGTCCCCCATGCATGGCTCTGATGAAGTTGCAATCAATGATCATCTGAATGTTATCCCCAAGAATCATTGGAAAGTTGTATGTGTAGGGGATTCGAAAAATATTTTCGCCAATAAACATCCTTGCCTTGCTTCAGCTTCATTTTGGCAGTTTATTGTGAGTTCATGCCACTGAATTGAACAATGAAGGTATTTTCTTCCAGAGCTTCTTTTGGTACCGACTTTTGGTCAACGCAACAAGTCGTTGCTCCGGTGTCAAGGATGGCTTTAAGAGAAAACCTTGCTATTCCTAGAATTTTCAGATCCACCTTCAGATTATATAGCATGTTCTTGATCAGCCTTGGTCCTTGTATTTTCTGTGCAGCTATAATACTGCTGGTTGTCTCTTCGTATAACATGAGACTTGCTTCATTTTCTTCTTCTTCCAGTATGTCCTTCCCTTTGTCTAGCCTATCAAAGTCATTTTGCAATTCTTTTTCTATTAATAGTTATTCATACTAACCTTTATAGTAGGCTACTTCTCTTTTTAGCCGCTCAAATTCGCCTTCACACTAGGAAATATAGTATTGTTGCTCCTGAATTAATTTTTGTGGAAAAGAAAGGAGTTGGAGCGGAGGGGGCAACAGGTACCTCCTTGTTGAAGTAATAGGGTCCGCATAGATTGCATGCGGTTATTTAGCACTTAGGACAATGTATTCTTGCCCTTTTCATGGTCAGTCTTTTGCAACATATGCAAGTACTTGGTTGTGGAGGGATAATATCTTCATTTAGATGCCAATTATGAAGGCATCTATATTGTTCGTCAGTCACCCTGATTTGGGGATGGTACCCTCCATCGACCTGCCCAAGCATGAGAATATGTTCTTGAATAAAATTTAACGTTTGAATTGACCTGTTAAGCTCTTCAAGATCTTCTTCTCCTTCTGAGATGCTAAAGATTGCATCACTTTGCGCCTCCCCTTCTTGAACAGAAGGTATATCACAGTAATTTGGTAGGTCTAATTGTTCAAATAAGGTGACTCTTTTAATATTTCTTCGCTCGTTTGGGCATTCTCTGGCGAAGTGTCCTTCATGTCCGCAAAGATAACATTTACACTTCTTATTTCTGATAAGATGCTTCCTCTTTTCTATTCAGGCATGGGACTCGTGTGGTTTCCCTTTGTATGTTCTGCTTCTGCGAATGTCATATTTCTTCTGTCCCTAATAGTAGCCTAGAATAGGGATTTGGTTGCAGAAGGATAAATTCTTCAAAGATCTTTTGAAAGCAACATCTTTGCATTCCTATTCAAGGAATTTATAAACAAATAATACCCTGGGCAGGACTCCAACTATTAATCCTACATATTTGTCATCAAAAGCATTTTTTATCCTGCTTCCCAAGTCTCCCGGCATTTTGAACCAGAATTTCTCTGAGGGTTCTGGTCCAATGAATAGTCTTCCTATTTTGATGCTAGCTTGATATAGTCGTTCATGTATTGGACTATATTCTTGACATTATCACAGGATAATTTTTCTAAAACTCAATATGTTGCATCTTGTAGTATAGTTGAGCCTTATGTTGGGTCTTCTGATGAGAAAACCCTCCTCATTTATGATAATATATTTTGTGTACCCCGCCTGCCTTCTGCAGAATTAATCAAGGCTTCGTATTCAACTGGATAGGTCATTCTCCATTGGATCCATATTAGTTTTTCAATTTCTCCTAACAAATTTTCCAAGTATTCGATTTTATCGTGGGGATCAGTGAAACCCTGGCTTGCTACATGGTTTAAGGTAATGGATTTTCATCTAGAGAAAACATCATGAAATAAGCTGAGCCATTGCAGGATCACAAATAGTGCTCCTCCCTGCTATTGGGCTGGAGGTAATGACCAGAGTTCATTACTTGTATCCCTTCGAAATCTGGTGTCAAGGTGTCGTCCTTGCTCAAAAAGGGGTGAGATGGCCCTAGTTGTGTTGAGGTTGTTAAGGCTGGTTGGTATCCTGGCGGTCTCATTGTTGTATCTTGAGGTGGGTTATACGGAGATGTTACTGCACTTGTGGAATAAACCTGCTACTCAGACTGGCTGCTTATCAAGTGACTCAGGTGTTGATGCAGTGAGCATCACTCCTTAGTTTTGATGTATGAACCAGAGTTAAATGTTAGGATTCACTTGTGTTCTAATATCAGTGTTAAGTATGTAGGCTTAACAGAAAATCCTAGAAGGTCGTGTTGACGAGATACTAGGCACATATCTTGACAGATCAAGAAGACCAGATACCAGACATGATGTCCAGATGAGTCGCGTGGACCGGACATTTGGCATGAAGACTGGTTGGGTCAGGAGACCGAACAATCAGCAAAAAATCCAACTAGTTTAGGCAGACCGGACTACTGGTGGAAGTCTTGGTGGGTCAGATCGGATGTCAAGAATAGTAAGTCCGACAGGTATCCGACAGGTAAGCCTCGAGTGAAGAGGTGAGGCCGAGTCCTCTGTAGGGGGACAAAGTTAGATGTCGATCCGACGAAAAGTCCACATGGGACTTAGTAGTCGAGATCGAGCAGTATTACTACTGCTATCGCATTTCATATTATCTATTTGTGCTAATCCTGTTTTGCAGGGATCAGTCGACTGGATGGATTCAAGTCGACTGAAGTCTAGTCGACTGGACATGTATCAATCGACTAGATACCTATTTGGCAGGATCAGTTGGTGATCAATCGGAGATTGTGCGACGCAGATGGAAAGGGTTTCAGTCGACTGAAGAGTTTGAGTCGACTGAAGAGGCAAATTTCCCGATGCGGAGCCGAGTGACGTGGAATCGACTGGAGAGGTTTCGGTCGACTGGAAGACCATGAATTCCATATCGACGGGCTGATGTGGAGTCGACTAGAAGGCATTCTAGTCAACTGGAAAAGTTTATAAAATATGTGCTCGACCAGATCCGAGAAGAACATCCAATCTATGTCGAAGTGCTATCAAAATTTCCTCACAATCACAAAAACTCCGAATCTTTAAAAGGGCTCTTTTCCGACACCTCGTGCCTGCATCAGATTCTTCATCTGTGTCGGTATAAAGTAGTCTATAATTTATTTTTATTTCGCTTGTGTATTTAATTTCAGGAGAGGGTAGGTTGTTACCCTTCTCTCATCTTTGTAAAAAGCGAACACCCTCCAAAGTCGAGAGTTCTCGAATCGGAGGGTATTATAATAATTGCCCATCGAGGTAGCTCTAAAGAGAGCTACGGGCCTTGGAGTAGCAACCCAATTAGGATTGTGAATCAAGTAAACTGCTTGTGCCTAAACTGCATTTAATTTCCACTGCGTACTCTTATTTGAAAATAATTAAATATATTAAATACCAAGATTCACCCCCTCTCAATTTACTCGATTCTACAATTGGTATCAGAGCAGGGGCGCTCCGAATTGGTGAAACCACCATCTTGAGCTTTAGATTAATTTTTATTAATTTAGATTTATTTTTATTGCTTTAGTTTAATTTTTATTGCTTTAGATTAACTTTTATTGCTTTAGATTAATTTTTATTGCTTTAGATTAATTTAGATTAATTTTTATTACTTTATATTAATTTTTATTATTTTAGAATAATTTTTACTGTATTAAAATTATTTTATGCATATTTAAATTAATTAAAATAATTTTCTATATATTTAAATTAATTTAAATTATTTTCTACATATTTAAATTAATTGAAATCATTTTCTGTATATTTAAATTAATTAAAATTATTTTTTGCATATTAAATTAATTAAAATTATTTTCTCAATATTAAATTAATTAAAATCATTTTCTGCATTTTAGATTAATTAGAATTAAGTTTCTATATATTTAGATTAATTTAATTATTATTTTTACATATTTAAATATTAGATTTAATTTTTCTTGCCTTAGAAAATATTAAATTTAATGTTTCTTGCCTTACAAAAATATTTAATTTAATTTTCTATATTTAGAGAATATTTCGTTAATAATGTCACACTTAGAAGGATACAACACCGTTCGCCCTCCTCTTTTTAATTGAGAGGACTTTTTCTACTGGAAAAGACGAATGAAGTGCTACTTGAAGACCGACCTAGAGGTTTGGTTCTCAATTAGGAAAGAGTTCACAACTCCGGTAGACGACTCGGGTGAGTTGTTAGAATCGAAAAAATGGACCATGGCTATTAGAAAGAGAGCTCAAGTCGATTACAAGACACTTAATACCTTGCAATATGGACTTACCAAAGAAGAGCTCAATAGGATAGGTTCGTTTGAAAATTCTAACGAATTATGGAAAAAATTAATTGAACTGCATGAGGGTACAAATGACACTAGGATAGCCAAACGAGACATGTTATTAAATAAATTATTTAATTGTAAAATGAATGAAAATGGAAATGCTAGTCAACTTCATACTACGATTAAAGATATATTAAATGGATTACATTTAATAGGACACCAAATAGAGAATAGGGACATAATTAGGTATATGCTTAAGGCATTCTCGAGAAATGCCTTATGGACATCGATTGTCGATGCCTGTAAGGTTTCTAGGGATCTTTCCACAATTAGGTTAGACGAACTATTTTGTGAACTCGAACTACACGAACAAGCTAATTCGAGTCAAACCGAGAATGGTATAGCTTTGATGGCAGGTTCGACTAAAAAGGAAAGAAAAGTGAAGAGTGAGTTCGAAGACGAGTCAGAGTCGGAAACAAACGGAAAAGAGGAGATTGTAAATATGGTCCAGAAGATCTTCAATCGGAGGAAGAGATTTATGAAGAAAGATGCCAAAAAGGTGGTCGACAACAAGCCGAGACCCCGATCGAAAGTGACGTGCTACGAATGCAACGGAAAGGGACACTACAAGTCGGAGTGCGCAAACTTAAAAAAGGAAGAAAAACCAAAAAAGGAAAAGAAGAAGAAGGCGCTTAAGGCGACGTGGGATGAGTCGTCATCGGAAGAGTCGAATGCGGAAGAGACGAAGAGAAATTTCGTCGCATTTATGGCCGAATCGAGATCCGGAGCTGAGTCAAGTTCCGAGTACAAGTCCGATTCCGAGTCCGAGAGAAGTCACGGATCCGTATCCATTTCCGAAGGTTCAAATGAGGTAACTTCTCCCTTAGAAGATAAGTTGTATAATAAACAACCACAGATAGTACAACATGTATAAACCTTGGGGAAACAAATAACAAGTGAAAAAATAAACAAAATAATCGCCTCTAGTGCTAAATAAACAAATAACAAGTATCAAAGTGATAGAGCATAATATAATAAGCATATGAAATGACTACAACACGTACTAGGTAGTGACATACCAGGGCAGTTAACAAGCATAGAAAACTACTACTAGCTATAGTAAATAATGCACTACAAGATGACAATATCTAAACGAAGATAAGTCAAAGATACCCGCCTGCTATGAAGAATATCAACTGTCTTTACGCCTGTAGACCTGTCTCGTATCCACGTCCTGCAAATATCATCAATTACAATTAAGTGCAAGCATACCACTACTTATGAATTAACTACTATATAATTTATATATTCGTATCCTTTTTATCGAATACGAATTAGAAACCCCTACTTGTACATCTAACCAAATCCCGTTAGGATTTCCATACGAACTCACCTTCCAGACTTATAGTTCCCTAACTCAACCATTACAACACAACCGTTTACAACCGTTTACAGCCAACAGCAACACTCACCGCCCATCTACTGCTCACTCATAGCCTCGTAGACCTCCAATTCACAGTCGACATCAACACCTCCGCCAATTTCCAAACAGAACCTCACCATCAAGACCCACAGCCTAACAAACCTCCAAACCCCTAGCCGCGGCATGATCGGGATGTGGATAGTCCGCCTAGCCAGACAACCGCGTGTTGCACAACCCCTTCACAACCACCTTTCACTCAGCCACGACCGAGCAACACCCATTCACAGCCGACTAGCCTCCCAACTCACAGCCGGCATAGCCGACAATTCCATCGACAGAACCCTCCCTTCACTCCATCACAGAATCGAAATGGACTGCAAGAAAAACAAAGGGAATTAGGATATATACCAGTAATAGACCTCCCCTCGGCAGCTCTCCTCCTCAATTGCTCAGTACGTCGGAATATACCCCTGCCCAACGCCAAGACGTCGCTGCCCTATCACCAAAGAATTAGGGCTACACAGAAAAATGTGAATCGGAGATGAAGAACCACATCAACTCACCTAGCTCCGATGACCACCGGCAGTGATTCCCTTTCCCTTGTTCCTCGGATAAAAACCCGCGCTCAAGATCACTTGATCCGGCGATGATCAGGAAGGACAACTTCTGATCGATCTGTCGTCGACCTAAACTCCCAGCCACGCGTGATCTCTGGCTACTCTGGCTTGTCCGTCGGCACCGGCGAGGAGAATCGATCGCTGCCGCTTGCCACAAGGAGGAAGACGTCGACTGCGGCGAGGAGACGATTTCTGGTGAAGAAGTCGCGGGATCGCGAGAAGGGAATGAGATGAAGCAGATCGGAAAGAAAAAGAGAAGGTGATTGCTCGGTGGAAAGGGAATCGGAGCAGTCAGGCTTTCGCGGAGGAGAAAGGTGTCGGCGGAGAGATCGCAAGGGAAGAAGTTGCGAGGGGAGAAGTCACGGAGAGGAGATCGCGAGGAAGAAATCAGGCGCGGCGGGGAAAAACTTGGATCGGTCCTAAAATAACCCGGATTACCCCTTTATATATAAGAATGAAACCTAAGTTAGGTTTTTCATCAATCCAAAAGCTTTAACGCTAGGTTTTTAGTTAACACATTAACCCCTCAAAAATTTATATTTTAAATAGGCCCTTCAAAAGCCTATTTTTCTTATCCCCGTAATACCCCGTACAAGCCCCGTTTAATTCCAGAAAAATTTTGGAAAAATTTCTAAAATTCTCCAAAAATATCGAAATATTTCCTAGGATTATTTTCCTAAATTTTTGGCCTTTTAATTAAGTATTTTAAATTTCCGTATTTAATATTCTCCCCCACTAATAAAAATTTGGTCCCCAAATTTTCCACTCAAATGTATAATGAATTCAAGAAATTTCTTGAACTACTACATACCTCAAGTAAACAGATGAGAGTATTGAGCTCGGATCTTTTCCTCAAGCTCCCAAGTAGCCTCCTCATCGGTGTGGTGACTCCACCCGACTCTAACAAGTCACACGAACTTGTTCCGCAACTGTTGTTCTTTGTGATAAAAAATTCATACCGGAACCTCTTCGTAAGTAGCATCAGGTTGAATGGAACCTGACACATCTGAAAGAATATGTGTAGGGTCTGACACATACTTCCTCAGCCTGGACACATGAAACACACCATGATTACCAGCCAAAGACAGTGGTAGCACTAGGCGGTAAGTGACTGCTCCGATCCTCTCTAATATCAAAAGGACCAATGTACCTTAGAGCTAGCTTACCACGGAGGCCAAATCTCTTCACCCCTTTCGTGGGTGAGACTTGCAAGGATACATGGTCACCAATAGAGAACTCTAGAGGTCTCTGTCTCCAATCAACATAACTCTTCTAACAATCTTGCGCCTCTGCCATCCTTTGTCTAATAGTATGAACCAACTCTGTCTCATGCTGAGCTCTATGGGGTCCTAGCAACTGGGCCTCCCCAACCTCCTCCTAGAGGGTGGGTGTCCAACACTGTCTACCATACAATGTTTTAAACAGTGCCATTTGGATAGTCGAATGATAACTGTTGTTGTAGGCGAATTCCACTAATGGTAAGTGGTCCTCCCAGTTGCCCCCGAAATCCACAACGCAGGACCTCAGCAAGTCTTCTAGAGTTTGAATGGTCCGCTCATACTATCCATCTATCTGTGAATAGAATGTTGTACTAAAATGGAGTTGTGTGCCTAAGGTCTACTGTAGACTCTGGCAGAACTGGGACGTGAACCGGGGATCTCTATCTGATATAATACTCAAAGGAACACCATGCAATATGATAATCTCCTGACAATATAACTCTGCCAAACGATCTAGAGAGTCGGTCTTCAGAATCGCTAAGAAGTGTGTAGATTTGGTTAATTGGTCAACGACAACCCAAATCGCATCCTGGCCTCATCGTGTCCTAGGAAGACCCACCACAAAATTCATGGTAATGTGATCCCACTTCCACTCGGGAATAGGAATCCTCTGAAGTAGTCTGGCTAGTCTCTGGTACTCAGCCTTCACCTGTTGGTAACCTAGACATCTAGCTTCAAAATTTGTGATGTCTTTCTTCATGCCATTCCACCAATACAAATGCCTTAAATCTCGATACATGCGGGTTCCGCTTGGGTGGATCGTAAATCAAGAGCGATGAGCCTCTGCAGTAACTCCTCCATGATCGAGTGAAACTGAGGTACGCATAATCTGCCCTAGAGATAAATAATACCCTCGTTATCTCGGGTGAACTCAGTCTGCTGTCCAGAGGTTATCTGACTGCCAATGAACTGTAAGTGTTGATCACCGGCCTGAGCCTCTCGGACTCTCATCCTGATAGATGACTAAGCAACCATGGTAGCAAGAATGTCCTACTCTGTCGGTCCCTGCTCCTCAAGGCCCAACTCGGAGAAACCCTGAATCAAATCCGTGACTAAAACTCGGTAGCAAGCTAAAGTCCCTCGGGACTTCTGGCTAAGTGCATCAGCAACCACATTGGCTTTCCCCGGGTGGTTAAGTCTAGGGTTCCAACCCTTCAAACATGAACGCTTATCAAGGGCAATAAAATCATAAAGCTACTCATAAACATGTCGAGACGGTTAAGTCTAAATTATATCATTTCTACCAATTCAATCATGCATGCTACAACATGCTACCACGAACAAGTCTCGTGGGCAGTTCGAGTGTATAACTATCTAGTTATCGACTACACGCAACAACATGCTACCACGAACAGGTCTCGTGGGCAGTCAGAGTGTATAACTATCTAGTTATCGACTGCACGCAACAACATGCTACCACGAATAGGTCTCGTGGGCAGTTGATTATCCTAGGGTGTTAAGCCTAGGGTTATCCAATATATCTAGCATAAAACATCTATCAAAGATCAAGATCATCGATCTATAAATAAGTACATCGAGGTTATTACGCCTAGGGTTCCAACACCTAGGGTTCCACTAATGTGATTTCATTCCTGAGATCCGCTCCTACGGCATGACCTCATCTAAATTATACTATCTCTTAGTCTCGATCATGGTATCAACTGCGACAATACATAACCAAATAAATATTTAACCATGATATCTAATAATAACAGCAAAAACATACTAATAGAAATCAATGACTAAAATTAATTAAGGTATAACTAAAGGGGTTATGCCAATACGAAGTCAAGACAATACTAAATAGAGCATCAAGTGCAAATGCACTATAAACCACATAAGAAACGTAATCATATCACCATGCAAAAAAAATCTAGAGAGTCAAAGAACAAATATATACCTTCTAAGCATTTATCTCAATAATCTAGGTTCCCTTCGATGGTAGCTAATGGTACAGTCCTAATCCTTCAAGAACTCTATCCATCTCCTCTGTCGGAGATTGAGTTCCTTCTGCGTAAATAGATATTTGAGACTTTTATGATCAATGAGAATCTCAAATGTAATACCATACAGATGATGCCTCCAAAACTTCAAGGCACAGATAATAGCAGCTAACTCTAGATCATGTACTGGGTAGTTTTTCTCATGCTCTTTCAACTGACGAGAAGCATAAGAGACCACCCTGCCGTGCTACATCAGTACTGCACCTAAACCCTAGAGAGATGCATCGATATAAAGGATGAAACTGTTGTCCCCTGATGGCAATACTAGATCGGTGCTGACACCGGTCTCTCCTTTAACTCCTGAAAGCTAGTATCGCAAGCCTCTGACCATGTGAACTTCATGCCCTTCCTGGTAAGGCATGCTAACGACATAGCAATGCTTGAGAAACCCTCAACGAACCATCTGTAGTATCCGGCTAAGCCCAAGAAACTGTGAATCTCCTGAACCGATTTCGGCTGCTCCTAACTGGTAACAACCTCGATCTTATAGGGGTCAACTGAAATGCCTTTTATAGTAACCCTGTGTCCCAAAAAACCGACTGAGGGTAACCAGAATGCGCATTTACTGAACTTCGAATACAATTGCTTCTGTTGAAGCCTATCCAGGACAATACAAAGATGCTGCACGTGTTCCTCTTCGAAACGAGAATAGACCAGAATGTCGTCAATAAAGACAATGACGAACCGATCTAGGAAATCCATAAATTCATGGTTTATCAAGCCCATGAATACTGTCGGAGGATTGATAAGGCCAAATGGCATTACCAAAAACTCATAGTGCTCATATCTGGTACAGAACGCTGTCTTCTGAACGTCCAAATCTCTTACCCTTAACTGATGATATCCGGACCACAAATCAATCTTAGAATGCACTGACGTACCTCTGAGATGATCAAACAAGTCCTCAATACGTGGCAGGAGATATTTATTCTTGATGGTGACGACGTTCAACTGCTTGTAGTCGATGCATAATCTCATCGAACCGTCCATCTTCTTTACGAAGAGAATCGGAGAACCCTAGGGAGATACGTTAGGGCGGATAAAACCTCTGTCCAAAAGCTCCTGAAGCTGGACCTTTAGCTCATCCAACTCCTTCGACGTCATACGATAAGTAGCTTTCGATGTCGGTGCCGCCCCCGGAATTAACTCAATTGTGAACTCTACTTGCCTTCTAGGAGGCAGGCACGGTAACTCCTCTAGAAAGACATCCGGATACTCCCGGACAATAGGAATGTCCGATATCTGACAGTCACCACTGTCCTCGACGTTGATCAATGATATCAGAAAACCCTGATAGTCGTGTGATAAAATCTTCCGAGACTGAATTGCAAAAACGATCGATATACCATCGTTTCTGGTGCTAGTGAAATCCCACGAGGGTTGGTTAGGAGGATGGAACATAACCACCCTCGTTTGGCAATCCATAGTGGCATGATAGGCTGTTAGCCAGTCCATGCCAAGTATGATGTCGAATTCAATCATGTCGAGAATCAACACATCTACCAGAAGTATAACGCTGCCGAAACCTAATGGATGTCCCCTAACCTCCTGAGTGACTTCTAATTTATCGCCAGAGGGTAGAGATATCATTAATCTTGGTGACATAAGTGTGGGTAGTCTACCAATCTCTCAGGAATGCCCGAGAAATAAATGAATGTGATAACCAACTACACCATGACACCATGTGAAGTTTGACCCTGATCGACAGGCTCATTCTCCGTAGACCTTTCTGACAACTCCATCGCCAGAGATCTCAATGTCCTCTTGCATGGTTGCCCGACACCACGTCTCGGATCGAGAGCATGCCCACCTCGTTTCATATATGCTAAATGATTACCCAAGTATTACTACAGATAGAAAATCAAAATTTCACCTGTTAGCCATCTAGAGATGTCATGTCCCCACCAAGTCCCCAAAATGATCTTGTCGAATTATGACTCCAAAATATCTGAAACGCCAAATCGACGGAAATCCATAAAAATCCAAAAATGCACAGGTTGACCTGCCAAACGTGGCGAACTCTGAAAACCCAAAAACCCTTAGGAACTCGGAACCTAAGCTCTGATACCAAATAAATTGTCACACCTCGAGAGGGGGTACTTGTTCGATGAAAATGGGACAACACCTCCCCTGTACTGCAGACAATTTAAACCTGTATACAAGGCCCACACGACCCACTATACATCGGCCAATATGGTCGGAACATAAAACACCACAATACATATAACATAAGGGCCTCAGGCCAACTACCAAAGTACAAACTAAGTCTAAAACTTCTAGACTTACCCCTTCTTCCATCTGAGCAGGAATACACAACCATACACACATAACCAAAACCAATCGAACAAAGAGACCATACAAAAACAATACCAAGTACCACCAAAACAATCACGAGGATAAAATACTACAAGTTTGAAACATAGAGTACTAGAGACAACAAAAAACATGCGGAAGCCTGAAAACCAAATAACGCAGTCGTCAGATCAGGGGACTGGCAACTGGACCCTCCGAAAGGCTTCATCCTGAAATATAAGAGATATCAACGGAGTAAGTAAAACTTAGTGAATATCTAACAGTCATGCATAGTAAACTATAAGTAGCAATAATAATTATGCTGGTATAGTTTCTCAACAAAAAATACATACCTAAAACTATACATACCAGAATCACCTAAGCTGACCTAAAATACATCCACACAAGTATATATAGAATCACCAAAACAAACAACATAATACCTCCTGTATGTGTATGACAATCATATACAACAACCAAAAGTGCAAGCAGTAATGCATATAGAAAAAAATGTATGCACATGATGCAATCACCTGTGTCACCCCTGACGCTAGTCAAGCCACCTACACGTCATGAGTGTCGGCCGAGTGGGTAGGGTTGTGACAACTATTCACTCTGTCGTCACTACACCTATGTGACCAAGTGGACAGGATGCTAGCGGAGTATCACCCTCCTATCCCATGTATGTATATGGGGGACATCACCTCGTCTCATCTCCTCGTCTCACGACAAAGGAGGGATCCCTGTCTGCTACCATGTCGCAATATCAATCACTTAAACGACCACCGTGGAGCCTTGACAGAGCAACTACACACACACTTGAAATACCACTAACCCATGAGTGGTTGTGTGTGTAGATAATGTGACTGATGATGAGCTTAACTACCAAGTAGTATCACCTCCTACCGAGGAGCCGATGATCGTCAGTCATGCAATAATGCAAGATGGTGTTGGTGCATTTGGCCCAGGTCACGATTGATCAGGACTCGAGCTTGACTCGAGAGATGTTTTGATGTTCGACAAAAACATATGACAATGTGATTGTCACGGGAAAGTCCAAGTCTTAGGTACTTGGCATGGAAAGTCCAAGTGGGGCACTTGGCATTTGGGAAAGTCCAAGCATGGGTCTTGGCAATGGAAAGTCCAACATGGGTTGGCAAGGAAAGTCCAAGCATGAGTCTTGGCAAGGAAAAGTCCAAGCATGGGTCTTGGCATGGAAAGTCCAACATGGGTTGGAAAAGGAAAGTCCAAGCTTGAGTCTTGGCATTTGGAAAGTCCAAGAGTGTAGTCTTGGCCACGTAAGTCCAAGGGTGTAGTCTTGGCGGTGAAAGTCCAAGTCATGAGTCTTGGCATTTGAGAAGTCCAAGGGGTTTGATATTGGCGGCATAAAGTCCAAGGGTGAAGTCTTGGCAGCATAAGTCCAATGGTTGGCGGCGTAAAGTCCAAGCGGGAGTCTTGGAAGAGTAAGTCCAATGTGCCTTGGCAGTGTAGACACCGTTAGCATGACATAGCCGATGGAAGCACCTGAAGGCTGGCATAATGGATGAACAAGTCATGGATGACTTGGAGGGATCGATCAGTCGACTGGTGCTCGAGAAATTTGGCACAGAATGGAGTCGAGACTCGACTGCGGGGTTAGCAGTCGAGTGAAGGCTCCATCAGTTGACTGATGGACATGATCAGTCGACTCATATCCTATCCGTTGGATTTTTCCAGCGTGGATTACACCGTTGTCTCACAGTAACAGTGTCATCAGTCGACTGATGGTCCCGAGTAGTCGACTGATCGACGATTTTCAGCCCAGGCAGCAGCTTTAAAGGGAGCTCATGGAGGAGGAAAACACAACCGATTTTCTTGGACGTTGTGAAGCGATTTGCTGCTGCAAATTAGGGCCTTCAACTGTTAGTCCAAGGCAATCAACAAGCAAGCTTCCAAAAGATTTGTGTAAAGTTTTCTTTGCTTTCTTTTGTTGTATACACTTGTAATTGCTTGTTGTTTACTTGTATTACTGTTGTAATATTTTGTAAGAGGTTTCTCCACCTCCGACTTATGTCAAGAAGGAGTTATTGCATAGTGGTGTGTGATTGGCATCGCTAGGGCTCGTTTGAGTCCGATCTGTGGAGTAGGAACCTTGAGGTTCCTAACCACATTACATCTTTGTCTTGTGATTGTGTATTCATATTTGTCTTTGTTGTAATAAATGTAGATTTATTATTTTATTTCTTTCGCTGTGCACATGTTTACGAAACATGTTCGAACACACACTCGCCGCGGTGCCGGAAACCCAACAGTGGTATCAGAGCCCAGGTTGTGTTTCGATATAATCGTAAAATGGTTTTGCGATAGTCATAATGATATTTCTGGAAATTTTCTACTTTTGGAAAGTTAGAAGTATTTATGGAAATTTTTCAATTTTGGAAAGTCTAGAAGTATTTACGGAAATCTTCCACTTTTGGAAAGTTAGAAGTATTTATGGAAATTGATATTTTCCATAAATAAAATATTTGATTAGATTTTGGAAATTTGTTTCCTAATTTAATCATGATTTGATTTGGGAAATCAAATCTTAAAATATTTTATTTCCATAAGTAGTTTTGATGATTTAGGAAATTGGTTTCCTAAATTGACTTTCCTTAATCAACTATTTCCACAAATAAAATATGTGATTAGATTTGGAAATTTGTTTCCTAATTTAATCGTGATTTGATTTGGAGAATCAAATCTTAAACATATTTTATTTCCATAAATAGTTATGACATATAAGGAAATATTGTACATGACATAATTGTATGTCATGTAATTGCATTAGATGCATATCATTATGTCATGCGTGTCGTGACATGTAGATGTATGCCATGTATATCATGTCATGTAGATAATAGTTATTTGCATGCAAAGAGGATGAGACATAAAAACCCTAACTCAATATTAAAGCCTACATCTTCCATTAATATGGTTAGAACCAGAGTTTCATTTCTTGTTCGGGTTGTTGGACTCTCTCCAAGCCCGGCTCGAACCCGAACATGTTCAAACCATGGAATAGTTTAATACTAATATGGTAAGAGTCAGAGGTCAATCGTTAGCTTTGGTTGTTGGACTCTCTCCAAGCCGGGCTAATTGGTTGAATGCGCTCTAACCATATTAAAACTATTTCTCGATTAATGGGTTGGCTTTAACCTGGAGCATCAACTTGTTGGACTCTCTCCAAGGTCGATGTAAAGGGAGGTGAAGTTGGGTGATATGCATATGATGCATACTTGTTAATGTGTTAACAACCCGATGTATGTGTGAACATTCAATTAGTTGATAGCACATTGTGATAGTTGCATATACGTGATATGCAATCGGTATAGTTGATACCTACCATCGTAGTTATGAATGGCTTGTTAGACTCTCTCCAAGGTTGTTCATATCTATGATGGATATCAGCCCATTCGGAGATGGACCTACAATCTCTCAAAGTGATTTTGGGGTTTTTGAAATTCGAAAAATGAATGGGATTTATGAATGTATAATTATGCATTTTAAAATCATCTTTCTCATATATGCTCGTTTTGTATTTCTAAGATTGATCATGACGTCTTTGAATTTGCGTTCCATTTTGGATTCGAATAAATTGACTGGGCCAAACTTCTCGGACTGGCTTAGAAACTTGAGAATTGTTCTCAAAGTTGAAAAGCTTGCAAAAGTCCTCGAAGCGCCTCTTCCCGCCCGTCCTAGTGACAATGCAACTCTGGACCAATTGTTGGCCTATCAGAAACATGTGAGTGATTCTGAACAAATGAGTTGCATCATGCTAGACATGATGGAACCCAAGCTACGGAAGCAGCATGAGCATATGGATGCTCATATCGTAGTCCTTCATCTTTATGAGTTGTTTGATAAGCAAGTGAGATTCGAAAAGTTCGAAGTCTCCAAGCTTCTCTTCATCTCTGAGATGCAAGAAGGTTCATCTGTGGTACTGCTCAACATGATGAAGACTGTGGAGCCTTCTGAGAAGCATGAGCAGGGGACAGTGTTGTTAGTTGATTCCTCGAAGAAAGGTTCTAAGAGGGAGTCAAAGGAACAATAGAAGGGGAAGAAGAAAAAGGCTAAAAAGGCAGAACCAGCTCAAAAGGGCACTTGCCATCATTATGGCAAGTAGGGCCATTGGCGAAGAAATTGCAAGATTTATCTTGAGTCCGTGAAGAAGAATAAGGAATAAGATGCTCCATCTTTTTCATATATCTTCGTTATTGATTGTCATTCTATTTCCTCAAACACTTGGGTATTGGATACTGGGTGTGGCTCACATATATGTAATGACATACATGGGCTAAGGAATAGAAGAAGACTCGTCAAGGGAGAGTCGAATTTACGTATTGGGAATGGAGCAAAGGTTGCTGCATTCGCCATCGGAACATATTTGTTAAAACTCCCTGCAGGACTTGTCTTAGAACTGGACAATTGCTTTTATGTTCCTTCGTTGAAAAAAAACATCATTTCTATTTCTTGTTTAAATAGAAATGGGTACCATTTGACTTTTAGTAACAATTGTTATTACATAACTTTGAATGGAGTTCTTTATGGGACCGAAACTTTAAGCAATGGTGTTTATACATTGGACGTATCCAGTGATGTTTTCAATATCGAAGCGAGCAACAAGCGTGCTCGAAAGGATAATCAATTAGACTCCTACATGTGGCATTGTCGTCTTGGCCATGCAAGCAAGAAACGCATGTCCGAATTACACCGATGTGGAATTCTGGAATCGTTTGAATTGGATTCATATGATACATGCGAATCATGCTTAAAAGGCAAGATGACTAAGTTACCTTTTACTGGAAAAGGTGAACGAGTGGGAGAGTTACTAGGTCTAATACATACTGATGTATGTGGACCTATGTCAACTCAAGCTTTAGGAGGCTATAACTACTTCATTACCTTCACCGATGATCACTCACGGTTTGGGTATGTGTTCTTGATGAAACACAAGTCTGAAGCCTTTGAAATGTTCAAAGAATTCAGAAATGAAGTAGAGAAACAACATGACAAGAGTATTAAAATACTTCGATCAGATCGAGGTGGTGAATACTTAAGTCAAGAGTTTCTTGATTATTTAAGAGACAATGGCATATTGTCTTAATGGACTCCGCCATATACACCACAGCATAATGGTGTATCTGAGAGGTGTAACCGGACCTTGTTGGACATGGTCAGATCAATGATGAATCATGCGAATCTTCCCAAGTCCTTTTGGGGCTATGCACTTCAGACAGCTGTTTACTTGTTAAACAGAATGCCAACCAAGGTAGTCTCTACTACTCCATATGAGATATGGAATAGTAAGAAACCTCTTGTATCTTACTTGAAGATATGAGGTTGTCCTGCTTATGTGAAGTGGACTGTATCAGACAAATTGGATGCTAAGTCTGATAAATGTCTATTTATTGGATACCCTAAGGAAACAAGGGGTTACCAATTCTATCATCCTGTGGAACAAAAGGTGTTTGTTTCAAGGCATGCTGTGTTTCTAGAGAAAGAGTTTCTCTTGCAAGAAAACAGTGGGAGTGTTGTCGAGCTTGAGGAGGCTCGAGAGACTCAAATAGACATTGATGAGATACCTGGTGAAGCACAACATCCGATAACTCATAGTGATGAGCAATCGGCTGGACCTACTGTAACACCACATCTTCGTAGATCTGGTAGAACACGCAACATTCCTAAGAGATATGGATTTCTCGTAAGTGAATCGAACGACGTGTTACTCATTGATGATGAGGAGCCTACCAGTTATGAAGAAGTGCCGACTGTTGGATCGATCGGATCGCTAGAGGGGGGGGGTGAATAGCGATAGAAACTTTTTAGTACAATTCATTTTTTAAAAACTTATACGCTGGAAAGATAAACAAAACAAAAAGTAAAGGAGACAATAGACACAAGAGATTTACTTGGTTCGTGAGTCAAGGCTACTACTCCAAGGCCCTAGTGGTCCTTGACCACGCACGGAGGGCAACTACTAAAGAACTCCTCCTCGTTGGAGGTAGGAGTTAGACGGATACAAAAGCCCGAGGTAGAAGGACACTCCTCTCCTCGTTATAATGAAAGCTTTACTAAAAGGAATGAACTGAAATACAATTTAGAACTTTATCGACGACTTTAAAGGTCGAGGTTGAAGCTCTAGTCGCTGCTCAGCCAGCTCGTCGTAGGGATGCCTGAGAGCCTGAGCGTATCGGAAGCACTTGGAAGCTTTTGAATTGATGAAAACCCTAGGTTTGGCCCTCCTTTATAGCCTTTGAGCCCCTCATCGAATGGGTCTTTAGCCAATCACAAATGGGCACAAAACCCTTGAAAAATGGTGATAACTCTTGACTACTCGAGGCTGATCCTTTGACCATCGATCGATGACCATCATCAATCGATCGATGGCAAGATCAATCGATCGATTCGACTCGACTATTTGGCCGATCGATCGATGCTAGCGCAAGGCAAGGTTAGCTCAACAAAACATAATTTCGATGGTCGTCGACCATCCGATCTCGACCTAGACCATCTATAAGAAGTCTTTGGTCGGATCTACGCAAGATCATCCCGTAGAGAGGATACGACCTTACTTACGCCGCACACGAGCTTACTCTCGATTACGTGTTGCTTTGCTTCGGCCTTCCACTCAATTCCTTGGCTCCTCCAAGTCTCTTGAGTGTCGCCGACCACCGTGGCTTCCTCCGTGTCGCTAGCCTTCACTCAGCTTGAGACTTTTCTCGCACACTTGATTTAGCTCATGAGATAACAATATATTCTTAACTTTGTATCGCTTGCTATAATCAAAACTTAGGTTCGACTTAGGTGCCTATCGCACCAACAATCTCCCCTTTGATTTATGGCAAACCCACATACAAAGTTAAGTAAATAGCAAGCATGAAGAGTAATAATGTGCATGCGAAACAAAAATATGAAGATTAAGTTGGAGTAGTAAGGATTTTCTTCAAGTACTCCCCCTTGAGGAAACCTCCCCCTTGACCGAGGGCGAGTCTTGAAGAAAGACCTTAATCCTCCCCCTTGAGGGTTGCTTTAAGTAATTAACATTACTTAAAGTTGGCCTTAGTAAAACGTTTTAGTTAAGCCCTTTCTCCCCCTTAAGTAAAACATTAACGACATAAAGTTTAAAAAATAAGTTTATAAAACGAGACTGACACAAATAAGTTTAAGTTAAGAATTCTTTGGCCTTTTGGTAAAAGTTAACTAAGTTTTAACTTTTGCTTTAAATATGAAGTAAGAGTTAAGTTATAAAAAAAAACCCTTAACTTTGGCCTTTTTCTCCCCCTTTTGCCGTATATCGAAAAGAGTAAGGGGTGTGTGGAAAACAAAATAAGTGTTAAATTTAAGGTCCAAGCATGTTCCCCATTTTTATATAAAAAAAATATACTGAAAATAAGCTCATCTATAAAATGTTCGACTCATATTTGGCTTGATTGATATGTAAGATCAACCAGTCCTGGTCAGAGTCGGTTAGTATGTATGATTATACTCCGTGGTTCATTGCGATGCACTAGCTCTACATCTGGAACCATGAGTAAGGTCCTAACATCTCACGCCCATCTACGTGGCTAAGTACACAAACACATTAGTCCTATGTGTTGTGAGATGTACTGGCTCCTTAAATCTATAGGTGCATGATATCTAAGGTATGTCCTATGCTAGTTCCATATAAATGAAATTAAAGAAATAGTAGTAAGAACATATAATTTGCATGTACCTATTCTATTACGCACATGCCCAATTTTCGTCTTAATAGACTAAACTCGGCTTCGGGTAGGGGTTTAGTAAATAGATCTGCCAAGTTAGACTTCGATTCGACGTATTCGAGGTGTATGGCTCCGTTGGCCACATGTTCTCGAATGAAATGGTGTTTGACCTCTATATATTTGGTCCTAGAGTGACATATCGGATTCTTTGTAAGATTAATTGAACTAATGTTATCTACGTAAAGTTTAGTATTCGTAAAGTCTAACTTAAAGTCGCGGAGAGTGTGCTTCATCCAAAGAAGCTGCGTGACACACTCACCCATCGCGATGTATTCGGCTTCGGTGGTAGATAAAGCAACACATTGTTGTTTCCTACTGCACCAACTCACTAGACTTGAGCCGAGAAGTTGACAACAACCACTCGTGCTCTTTCTATCGAGCTTACTACCGGCATAATCCGAATCGGAGTAGCCGATTAGTTCGAACTCCGTAGATCTAGGGTACCAAATACCAACGTTAAGTGTACCCTTAAGATATCTAAGGATACACTTAACTAGGGTCAGGTGAGACTCCTTAGCACAGGTTTAAAACTCCGCACATACTCATCGCAATAGGATGTCGATCGACTCAGCTTAAGTATAGGAGACTCCTATTACGCCTCCTATAGTATTTTAAGTCAATGGACTTACTTTCTAGGTCTTCTCTATGTTAACATTTATCGCCATTGGGGTGTTTATTACCTTAGCGCCTTGCATTCCAAATCTTTAATTAACTCCTTAGTGTATTTTTGTTGATATAGGTATATACCATCCTTAGTTTGTTTAATTTGTAGACCTAAAAGAAACTTAACTCGCCTACCAAGTTCATTTCAACTCACTTTCCATGAGTGAAACGAACTCGCTTAGTAAGGCGAGTTAGAGGTTCCAAAAATTATATCGTCTACGTAAATTTGAGCTATGAATATTTCTTTACCTAAGGTTTTTACGAAGAGAGTTGGGTCAACTAAGCCTTGGTTAAACCCTTTTGACTTAAGATGGATTGAAAGTCTCTCGTACCAAGATCGAGGAGCTTGTTTAAGTCCATAGAGAGCTTTCTTAAGTTTTAGAACATGGTCGGGTTTATCTAGATTTTCGAATCTGGGGGGTTGGCTAACATAAACTTCTTCTTTAATGTATCCATTTAGGAATGCCGACTTAACATCCATTTGAAACAGCTTAAATCCTCGATGTGCGGCATAAGCTAGCAACATTCGAATGGATTCGAGTCTAGCCATGGGGCATAGGTTTCACGTAATCTAAGCCTTCGACTTGGCTAAACCCTTTGGCGACTAACCTAGCCTTGTTTCTAACTACTTCACCTTTATCATCAAGCATATTTCGAAACACCCACCTTGTTCCAATTATAGTTTTGTCTTTAGGTGGTGGTACTAATTCCCACACTTCATTCCTAGTAAATTGAGCTAGCTCTTCTTGCATTGCAATAATCCAATTGGGATCAAGAAGAGCTTGTTCAATTGATTTGGGTTCTATCTTTGAAATTAAGGAAATTTGACTAAGGTTCCTATAGGATGCTCTAGTTCGAACTCCTAGATTAGGATCTCCTATCACTTGATCGATAGGGTGGTTAGTCTGAATCCTAGATTGGGTTGGGTTTGTATCACCTAATGCTTGATCAATGGGGTGACTTGGTTGAACACTAGTTTGACTCGGATCACTTGTCACTTGGTCGACAAGAGAAGTTGGTTGATGTGGATTAGACTCGATCTCGTGTGGTCGGAGACGAGTTTGGTATCGTATGGGCTCAACACTTGGGGTCAATTAAGGTTTTGTAGGTTCTGTATTTCATCAAATACTACATTGATAGTCTCCTCGACTCTAAGGGTGTCGTGGTTATATATTTCTATAAGCTCGACTTGTAGTCGAGTATCCTAGAAAGATTCCTGTGGTTTTGGATGTAAATTTCCTAGGTAATCCTTAGTGTTTAGGATATGTACCTTACACCCAAATACCCTAAAGTACTTGATGTTAGGTATTTTATCGTGATAAATCTCAGATGAGGTCTTAAGGTGCCTTTTACCATAAGGATCCTATTTTGGACATAGCATGTCACTGGCTTCGCCCAAAACCCATCGTAGGTCGATTCGCTCAACATGGTCCTAGCGGCTTCTTGTAGAGTTCGGTTTTTCCGCTCCACTAGGTCATTTTGCTGAGGGGTCCTAGGGCAAGAGAATTCATGGTGGTATCCGTTTAGGTTACAGAAGTCGGTGAACCTTTGATTTTCGAATTCACCACCATGATCGCTTCTAAGTCTTTTAACCTTAAGGTCTTTTTGATTCTCGATTAATTTGAATAGATTGATTAATCGATCTAGGTATCATTTTTATGTTTGATGAACCTAACCTGTAAACTCGAGTAGTCGCCAATTATGACTACAATATTGACTTCTATTGAGTGACTTGGCTCCATGTGAATCGAATAGATCCATATGCAGAGCTCAAGTACACTTGAGGTTCGCTCTGGTTAGTTAACTTGTGTTGTGTCCTAGGTTGTTTTCCTTGTTGACAAGCATTACAGATTTTATTAACCAAATTGTTGAGGTTGGGTAAGCCTCTCGACTAAGCCACTCGACTCATCTTGTGGACGTAGTCTTAAAAGTAGTGACCGAGTCGCGTTGCCACAACCATGATTCCTCTTCCTGTGTCATAAGACATTTGGCTGAGGATTTGATTAAGTTAATTGTGTAAATGTTATTTGTCCTAGTTCCTTTGAGTATTGTTTTAGCTATTTTATTTGTTTTAATTACACATTCATTTTCTAAAAATATGACCTTATAGTTATTGTCACATAATTGGCTTACGCTAAGCAGGTTATATTCAAAATTCTCTACAAGTAATACATTTTTAATAACAAAATTCGAGTTAAGCTCGATATCACCTGATCCGATGATTTTGAGTTTGTCGTTATTCCCAAAGGCTACCGATCCTTGTCGTTTGAATCGAAGCTTTGTGAATTTGAGTTGATCCCCGGTCATGTGTCGGGAGCAACCGCTGTCCAACATCCATTGATCCTACACACAAGGTGGTTGGATTGGATGTTAGATTTTTATAATTTTTATTTTTTAAAAAAAGGTTGTAAGTTTTTAAACCTAGGTCATCACACCTGTGTCTATATGATCAAGCATGTTATACTTATGTGGTTTTTGTGAGATGACTTCCAATTAAGTTGATTAAGTGGATTTAGGTTCAAGTAATTTTATGTTAGATTTGGATTTAACCCTAGGCTTGTCAAGTTTACCTTTTCAAGATCATGATTTCCAGGTCGTGGCGAGGCACAGGGGCCTTCTTTTATCGGATCATCGACCACTTCCTTAGACAGCCATTTTCAAGAAAAAGATGACTTGACTCACCTAAGACTATTCCTAGTCTAACTGGTTATTTTTGAAAAGAGGCTCCCCGAGGCTCAATCTTTTCGAAGAATTTTAGTTGGTTATGTTCCTGTTCTAAGTGAGTTCACAAGTTTTAAAGCACAAACTTTCTAAGTTAAAGCATGCAATTTCTAAGTTAAAGCACAAACTTTCTAAGTTAAAATATGCAATTTCTAATTTAAAGCACAAACTTTCTAAGTTAAAACATGCAATTTCTAAGTTAAAGCACAAACATGTTTTGTACTGGCTCCCCCTAGACCGTTGAATCGGTTCGGTCTATCCACATAGTGGATTTGGTCCTTGGGAATCCAGTACGGGTTGGATCCTAGAGTTGAAATCAAAAGGTTCTTAGGGACCCATGCTTGGACATGTTTCCTATGTCGACTTACAATCGACATATACGACCTATTAGTCGTGTTTGAGTTAAACCCTAGTCCAGCCTTGTTGTACACAGCCCTTTGAGATCCAAGTAGGAGGTCAAGTCCTTTGGATCCCGAAGTGAACCTTTCCAACGTGTTCCTAAGATCTTCGACTTGACTTTTCAAGAGTGAGTTCTCAACTTCGAGTTTTTCAACCCGAGTTGAGTCCTTCTCTTGAACTCGACTAGTCGAAGAGGTTAGGGAGACCTTGTGTTTGAGGAGTTTGACCTCCTCAACCAGGGTCTCGACCTTGGACTCGGACTTAGCTAACTTCCTAGACAAAAACCTAACCATATTATGTAAAGTATTAAATAAAGTTCGACTTACTTTAAGGGTATCTTTTGAACCGGATGCGTATCCGTGGCTTGACTTGAAGGTAGCTTCGTAGTCCGAGTCATCCTCGGGTTCCGACTCAAGTTCAGGTTCGGTCTCCGTGTCTGACTCAATCGATTTCTCCATGAAGACGTGGTCTTCATCTTCTTCGGATGACGCTTCTTCCCATGTTGCGTTGAGGGCCTTCTTGTGCTTAGGTGCTCGGTGGTTGAGCTTGGGGCACTCGGACTTGATATGTCCAAACCTGTTACACTCATAACACCTAATATTAGAACTTTTAGGCTTACCTTGGTTGGGTCGAGTTGGTTCGCTGTCCCTTGGCTATCCTTCGAGCTAGGTTCATTAGTTCGGCAATAACTCCGGTCAACTTCTTCTTCGACTCGCCTTCCTCCTCGGTTGGTGGTGGCTTGCTTGCGATTTTCTTCTTCTTTGATCCTCGCAAACAAGGCTATACTCTCTGTTCTGAGTTGGACTGCTCATGTAATTCAAAATCGGAAAAGAGTTCATCTAACCTAATTTTATAAAGATCCTTGGAGACCTTGTAGGCATCGACCATGGATGCCCACAAGGTAGTCCTCGGAAACGAGTTTAGAACATACCTTATAAGGTCGCGGTTTTCGACCTTTTGCCCGATTGCGTGTAGGTTGTTGACTATGTCCTGGACTCGGGCATGAAGTTGGGTCGCGGACTCGTGTTCCTGCATTTTTAAGTTATATAGTCTATTGAAAAGAAGGTCACGCTATGGCTTCATCGGTCCCTTCGTAGCTCCACTAGTTTCGTCCAAAGATCTTTTGCGCTTATGAAGGGGCCGACGCGATTTAGCTCCTCCTTGGATAGGCCACATTGGAGGATTTGTGTTGCCTTGGCGTCGGCTTCGACTTGTCGTTTTGTTGCAATGGTCCATTGATCATAATCCAAGGAGTCACCCACTTCATTAGTCGGAAGTGTGAAACCCGTTTGGATTATGATCCCCATCTCGATTTGGGTTTTGAGAAAGCATTCCATCCGACCCTTCCAATAACGGAAGTCATCTCCATTGTAAAACGGAGGTCGGACGGTGCTAAAACCCTCGAGATGGGCCATTAGAACAAAAGACACAAATAGACGGAGACGAAGAAACTAACAATGACAAAAACACGAAAACAAGTACCAAGACTCGCGTCTTGGATTAGTAGTGCGGGAGAAAAACTTAACAAAGAGAAATAAATAAATAAAACAGAATTAAAAGAAAAATAAATCTGTAAAAAAAGGCTAGATTGGTGGTTTCACCAAATCTTAGCAACCTCCGAATCTGATACCAATTGTTGGATCGATCGGATCGCTAGAGGGGGGGGGGGTGAATAGCGATAGAAACTTTTTAGTACGAATTCATTTTTTTTAAAAAAAAAACTTATATGCAGTGGAAAGATAAACAAAACAAAAAGTAAAGGAGACAATAGACACAAGAGATTTACTTGGTTCGTAGCCGAAGGCTACTACTCCAAGGCCCTAGTGGTCCTTGACCACGTACGGAGGGCAAACTACTAAAGAACTCCTCCTCGTTGGAGGTAGGAGTTAGACGAATACAGAAAGCCCGAGGTAGAAGGACACTCCCACTCTCCTCGTTATAATGAAAGCTTTACTAAAAGGAATGAACTGAAATACAATTTAGAACTTTTGTTACCGACGACTTTAAAGGTTGGAGGTTGAAGCTCTAGTCGTCGTCTCGACAGCGCTTCGTCGTAGGGATGTCGGAGAGTCGAAGCGTATCGAAAGCACTTGGAAGCTTTTGAATTGATGAAAAACCCTAGGTTTGGCCCTCCTTTTATAGCCTTTGAGCCCCTCATCGAATGGGTCTTTAGCCAATCACAAATGGGCACAAAACCCCTTGAAAAATGGTGATAACTCTTGACTTGATCTTTGACCATCACGATCGATGGCCATCATCAATCGCGGCATCGATCGATTCATCACCGACCTTCTAGCCGATTGTTTGTGAATGAGTCCTCCAAGTCGGCAATGATCGATGCTAGCTGCAAGGCAAGGTTAGCTCAACAAAAACATAATTTCGATGGTCGTCGACCATCCGATCTCGACCTAGACCATCTATAAGAAGTCTTTGGTCGGATCTACGCTTAAGATCATCCCCGTAGAGAGGATACGACCTTACTTACGCTCGCACACACGAGCTTACCTCAGTACTTACGTGTTGCTTTTGCTTCCGGCCTTCCACTCAATTCCTTCGGCTCCCTCCGAAGTCTCTTGAGTGTCGCCCGACCACCGCGGCTTCCTCCGGGTGTCGCTAGCCTTCAGCTCCAGCGTTGAGACTTTTCTGCACACTTGATTTAGCTCATGAGATAACAATATATTCTTAACTTTGTATCGTTTGCTATAATCAAAACTTAGGTTCGACTTAGGTGCCTACTGCACCAACACTGACAAGTTCAGAAAGGGATAAATGGCTTGATGCCATGAAGTCGGAAATGGATTCCATGTATGAAAACCAAGTTTGGAACTTGGTTGACCCACCTGAAGGCGTCAAGCCTATTGGGTGCAAGTGTGTTTTCAAGAAGAAAACCGACATGGATGGTAATGTGATTACCTATAAAGCTAGATTAGTGGCGAAAGGATATCGTCAAAAATAAGGTGTTGATTATGACGAAACCTATTCGCCTGTAGCTATGCTTAAATCCATTCGGATGCTCCTAGTCATAGCGGCTCATTATGATTATGAGACATGGCAGATGAATGTGAAAACAACTTTCCTTAATGGAAACCTGCTCGAGGACGTGTATATGATATAACCTGAGGGTTTCACATCGGTTGATAAATCCAAGGTATGTAAATTGCGACGGTCCATATATGGATTGAAGCAAGCATCCAGGAGCTGGAATATCCATTTTGATGAGACAATCAAAAAGTTTGATTTCTCACAAAATCCAGACGAACCTTGTGTGTACAAGAAGGTTAGTGGGAGTGCAGTCGTGTTCCTAGTATTGTATGTCGATGACATATTACTTATAGGAAACGTTGTTTCAATCTTACAGTCAGTTAAGATTTGGTTATCCAAGACATTCTCCATGAAAGACCTGGGAGAAGCAACCTACATCCTCGGGATTAAGATCTATAGAGATAGATTGAAACGGTTTCTTGGTCTTTCACAGTCTACATATATAGACCGAGTGCTAAAGAGGTTTAGCATGTCGGAATCCAAGAAAGGTTTCCTACCCATCAGGCATGGGATACACCTTTCAAAGTCTATGTGTCTGCGCACAGAAGACGAGAGGATTTGCATGAGTAAGATTCCCTATGCATCCGCAATAGGATCTATCATGTATGCTATGTTATGTACGAGGCCCGATGTATCGTATGCTCTGAGTGTCACGAGTAGATACCACCGATCGTGAATGGATCATTGGGATCAAGTAAGACAATCCTTAAGTACTTAAGAAGAACTAAGGATGTGTTCCTAATATATGGAGAAGGGGACATGGTGATACGTGGGTATACGGATACCAGCTCCAGACAGACAAGGATGATTCCATGTCTCAGTCTGGGTATGTATTCACCTATAATGGAGGCGCAATAAGTTGGAAAGGTTCCAAGCTTGACATTATAGCGGATTCTGCCACTAAGGCAGAATACATTGGAGCTTTGGAAGCAGCAAAGGAAGCGGTTTGGATCAAGAAGTTCATCTCTGAACTTGATGTGGTCTCATCAATGATCCAAACATGTGCTTCGCCGCTATCATCTTATCAGAGAGATCATCAGTAGGAAAGAAATACAAATCGAGAAAATCCCCACTGAAAGGAACTTAGCGGATCCTTTGACTAAGGCATTACCTCAAAGTAAGTTTGAGGGTCATGTTACAACTTATGGTATTGGATACCGTAGCGATTGGCATTAGGCCAAGTGGGAGTCTGTTAGTAATATATGAGAGATGTCCTAAGGCAATCGCCTTATGTATGAATCATTTATATGATAAATAAAGATTCACTATTTGAGTATACATGGTTTCATGTATTTGATTGGATCTTAAACTCATTTACTGAATGTCCGCGATACGACTCACAGCATGAGAGAATTTGTGATTGGATCACAACTAGTGAGTATCTCTACATGTGTAATTGTGATGTATCGGAATTATCCCTAGTCGATGAATTGATGGATTTGGACACCATCAATTCGTTCGAGACTAGCACGAGGTATACTCCTTGGTGTATCCAAGCAACCGATTCACCGGCCGAGACATTGTGATGTCCGAGTTAATCGTGAATGCTAGTTATGGTAACTAGTTCATCGGAGTGACCACCGTAAGACTTCATATGGTTCTCTCGCATATATAGATATGTCAATGAAGTTCTTACTGGGCTTAAGTGCGATGTTCCTTCGACTTGGTATTCAAGTCATCTTGATCATAAAGACTTATGCTTTGACATCTTAAGCAAACATCTCTAAGGAGATGTGGACCCGGATGATTGGGTATAAGTCAAGTGATCAAGGTGTTTGAATAGCCTATAAAGGATTCACCACTCCTATGCAGGAGATGTATACCCATGGCCTCTCGCCGGATTGTTACTAAAGTCTGGCCAAAGCATTACATGTTTAGAGTAAGGTACTCTTCGATACATGTGGAGTAACTAGAATCAGAGGACGGAAATGATACTTGGGCTAGGTGTGACGAGTCACCTTAGTGGGGATCGGCACAATAGACCATGTCCCAACCAAGTGGGTATAAGATGAGTGAAGGGAATGGGGCACGATTCATTCGAGCATCAAGGGTTTCGTAAATAGTTCTGGATCAACCGTTGATCTTTTCGGTTAATTGGGGATCATGATGTACTACTAGGTGCCACTCATGATCGTTCTATAATTAATGGTTAATTATAGACGACCAACATAAATCGAGAACCTATTTGGTCACACGCACAACAAGCGTAATCCGAAGGATTTAAAACGAGCTTGAGAATGAGATTCTCAGACCGAGAGAAACTGGGTTTGGTTGGACCAAACAAGGAGCAAGCATGAAATCGTTTCAGTCGCAATGGAAGCGTGGATGGGCTGTGTCTTATGAAGACATAATGGATGAACCAAAATGGTTTGGTTCTAATCCAATGGAGGATAATAAACCAAAGGGTTTGGTTTATTTTAAACGAATCAACCAAAGTTGGTTCGGTTTGTTTTAACTTAAAATAAACCATCATGGTTTGGTTTATTTTAACTTAAATTAATGGAGCGGGTTAACGGACCTTATGGTTATGATCCGATAACCATTAAGAGAATTAGTTCTCTATAAAAGAGGGTTTAAGGGTTTGTTAATCCCTAATCCAAAAGCCCTTGACCTAATTGTTGCCGCCCCCCCTCCTCTCCTTGGAGAAGTCGGCGCCAACATCCATTGTCGCCGCCCACCCCCTTGTGTCGCCGTCCAAATTGTTGCCGGTGTTCAAGCTTCGACCGATGATCCTCTGGCAACTCTCCGGTGATCTCCTTTGGGTTCGGCATCAAGGTGAGCTTCATCCTATCCTTTTTGGCCGACCCTTACTCCTCCACCAAAGCTGTTCAGTTTTCTGGACAGCTTGTTTCCCTCTCGTCGGAGCGTCGCCGACAGTGGTAGCCTTGCCGGGGATTCGATCTCCGGTAATCCTCATAGGTGGAGGATGAAGGATTCGTCAAACAGTTGACGAATACCTCTCCGGAGAAGCGAGGTTTTGAGGACTCAGTTTTGGATCCGAATTTGGATTCGGATTGTGATCTTCTCTCGATCACATCGTCTTCAACACGAGGCTAGTAAGCCATACGAAGACGAGGCTCGTGACTTGGTGAAGTCATCCCGAAGATACTCGGCGTGGATACGGATAGAGACGATTCTAGTGAGGATCGTTCCGGTTGATGTCTTTCCCGCTACACGTGATACGTAAGGTATACGTAGTTAAATTTCCTTTAATTGCAAAATTTAAATTTACGGTTATGCCTACACATGTTGTACTATGCATGCGTGTGATGTGTGTATTATAATAAATGTAGATTTATTATTTTATTTCTTCCGCTGTACACATGTTTACGAAACATGTTCGAACACACACTCGCCGCAGTGTCGGAAACCCAACAGTCTTTATATTGTACTTCTATATTCCACTGCGTACTAACAATCATAGGCAAGCGAACACGATCAAATTCCATCGATGTACGAAATTGACGCTATTCACCCCCCCTCTAGCGATCACATTTCCTCTACAATTGGTATCAAAGCCCGGGGCTCTTCTACGGACTAACCGTCGGGAGCTAAAGACGCTAGAGGGTGAAGATGGAGTTGGAAGAACAACTAGGTTAGGACATCAACACACCGGTGCCCTACACCCTATATGGACGAGAATGCTTCAATTCTTGGAAGAGAAGAATTGAAGATTTTATCATGATGAGAGACTTTGAGGAGTGGTCCATCTTAATGGAAGGATTTGAATATCCAAGAGGACCAAAAGGTGGCTTCTTCAAGAAGAAGAGATGGAGTGAGGAGCAACTTCAACAATTTGAGAAAAACAAGAAGGTAATCAAATTTATCTTTGATTTAATTCCTAATGACTGTTAGTGCAATCAACCCGTGATATGGTTTTGATGTGTGTGGCAAAGGGTTTAAGTTAGGTTATTATTGTGATTTGATATGTGCGTTGAAGTCATGCAGGACTTAGTAATTCGCACATGAAGCTTTGGCGGGTTCACTACTCACAACCTCGTGCTTGAGTCGGAGAAGGAGCATTGCAGAGTCGTGCGCTTGATGCTGCCGAGGGACCATCGGACGAGATGACTTGAAGCGAATCCAAGGAAGCAGACTTCAGAGGCAAGAGATGCGAAAGAGCATTGCAGAGTCGTGCGCCTGATGCTGCCGAGGGACGTGGCCGCGAATGAAGAGTGCTTCGGCGAGGGACTTCGAGTGAGATGAGAGAATGAGTGAATTATAAGTAGCTCATTAGGTGAACTTGGCCAAATGACTGAGTGTCGGAGGCTCGACCGCAAGGGTTAAGGTTTACCCGACCGTCGAAAGCTCAAACAGATGTTAAGTTTGAGTTTCACACGGCACCAGTCGACTGCCATGATATGGCAGTCGACTGCTCTAAGTCGAACGGGGTTCGACTGATGTTCAACTGATGGGTTTAGGCCCAGCAGTCGACTGCCAGAGGCAGTCGCGGGCACAGAACCTCCCGTAGCCGACTGACCAGTCGACTACGGAGGCAGCAGTCGACTGATGGTTACATCAGTCGACTGCCAAGGGATCCGTTGGACTACAACGGTCGGGATCCGACTTGTTCGGAGGTCGTTGTAGCGGCGCCTGACCGCCAAAGGCAAAGCGTGATCGATAGCGACAACGAAGAAATCAACCCTCTCTATAAAAAGAGAGGGTGTTGGGCTTTAGGAGGCTAATGCTTATGCTCTAACCTTCTCTCAAAGCGCCCTAAAGTTTTTCCATCCTCTTACTTGGTTTTATTTACATCATATTTGTAAGAGGAGCGAATTCTTGTAAAGAGGTTACCTCCACCTAGCTTGGTGCAAAGGAGAGATCTAGTAGATAGATTGAGGCGTGATTCACCTTGGACGAATCGGACCGTGGATTAGCGGCGCAGCCGTGAACCACGTTACATCCTTTGTTAGCATTTGTATTCTTGTTATTTCTTTATCTTTATTGTTTATACTTTTCGCTTGCGCTAACGAATTTGTAGACGAGCAATCGACGAGAAAATTCCACCGTCTACGACAAGGGCTATTCACCCCCCTCTAGCCGGCCAATCACGACCCTACAAGTGGTATCATAGCCAAGTCGTTTGTCGAAGACTAACTGCTGTTAGTAATATATGAGAGATGTCCTAAGGCAATCGCCTTATGTTTGAATCATTTATATGATAAATGAAGATTCACTATTTAAGTATATATGTTTTCATGTATTTGATTAGATCTTAAACTCATTTACTGAATGTCCACGATACGATTCACAACATGAGAGAATTTGTGATTGGATCACAACTAGTGAGTATCTCTACATGTGTAATTGTGATGTATCAGAATTATCTCTAGTCGATGAATTGATGGATTTGGACACCATCAATTCTGTCGAGACTAGCACGAGGTATACTCCTTGGTGTATCCAAGCAGCAGATTCTCACTGGCTGGAGACATTGTGATGTCCGGAGTTAATCGTGGATGCTAGTTATGGTAACTAGTTCATTGGAGTGACCAGCCGTAAGACTTCATATGGTTCTCTGCATATATAGATATGTCAATGAAGTTCTTACTGCAGCTTAAGTGCGATGTTCCTTTGACTTGCGGTATTCAAGTCATCTTGATCATAAAGACTTATGCTTTGACATCTTAAGCAAGCATCTCTGAGGAGATGTGGACCCGGGATGATTGGGTATAAGTCAAAGTGATCGAAGGTGTTTGAATAGCCTATAAAGGATTCACCACTCCTTGCGAGGAGATGTATACCCATGGCCTCTCGTTGGATTGTTACTAAAGCCTTTGGCCAAAGCATTACATGTTTAGAGTAAGGTACTCTTCGATACATGTGTAGTAACTAGAATCCGTAGGACGAGAAAATGATACTTGGGATAGGTGTGACGTAGTCAACCTAGTGGGGACTGACACTATAGACCATGTCCTGAACCAAGTGGATATAAGATGAGTGAAGGGAATGAGGCATGATTCATTCGAGCTACCGAAGGGTTTCAGAAATAGTTCTGGATCAACCGTTGATCTTTTCGGTTAATTGGGGATCATGATGTACTACTAGGTGCCACTCATGATTGTTCTATAATTAATGGTTAATTATAGAGGGTCAACATAAACCGAGAACCTATTTGGTCACACGCACAATGAGCGTAATCCAAAGGATTTAAAATGAGCTTGAGAATGAGATTCTCAGATCGAGAGAAACTAGGTTTGGTTGGACCAAACATGGAGCGAGCATGAAATCGTTTCAGTCGCAATGGAAGCGTGGATGGACCGTGTCTTATGAAGACATGATGGATGAACCAAATTGGTTTGGTTCTAATCAAATGGAGGAGAATAAACCAAAGGGTTTGGTTTGTTTTAAACGAATGAACCAAAGTTGGTTCGGTTCGTTTTAACTTAAAATAAACCATCATGGTTTGGTTTATTTTAACTTAAATTAATGGAGCGGGTTAACGGGCTTTTGGTTATGATCCGATAACCATTAAGAGAATTTGTTCTCTAAAAAATAGGGCTTAAGGGTTTTGTTAAGCTCTAATCCAAGTCCTTGTAACCCTAAGTTGTCGCGCCCTCCTCTCCTTGGTGTAGTCGGCGCCAACCCTACCTTGCCGCCGCCCACCACCACCCAGCTCCCTTGCCGACGTCCAGAAGGTGTTGTCCTTCCCTCTTGCCGGCCTCGAGCTGCTGCCGGAGGAGCTCTGGTGATCTCCTTTGGGTCCGGCGACAAGGTGAGCCTCAACCTTCCTTATTTGGCCGACCCCTATTCCTCCACCAAAGCTGTGTTGGATCAATGCGGTTCGCTAGAGGGGGGGTGAATAGCGAAAGAAAAAACTTTTTCGAATTCGTTTCAAGACAAATATACGCAGCGGAAAGATAAGCAAAACAAAAAGTAAAGGAGACAATAGAAACAAGATATTTACTTGGTTCGTAGCCGAAGGCTACTACTCCAAGGCCCTAGTGGTCCTTGACCACGCACGGAGGGCAAATCACTAAACAAACTCCTCCTCGTTGGAGGTAGGAGTTAATCGATACAAAAAAACTTGAGGTAGAGGGACACTCCCCCTCTCCTCGTTACGATAGAAAAATAGCTTCGAAGAATGTAAATGAGCAACGACACTAAAATTAAAACCGACGTACAAAAATAAGGGAAATGAAACCTAGACGTCGGAGAAGAAGAAGCACGTTGTTGTCGGTAGCTTTGCGGAGACTTTTTGGAAGCTTAGAATTGTTGTCAAAACCCTAGGTTTGACCCTCCTTTTATAGCTTTTGAGCCCCTTTTCGAGTGGGTCTTCAACCAATCACAAATGGACACCAAACCGCTTTGAGGTGGAGTGATAAGCCTTGACTCCTCGAATCTGATCATTGACCATCACGATCGGTCGATGGCCATCATCGATCGATCGATGGCAGCATCGATCGATTGATGACCTAGCCGATCGATCGATACAGGCAATCGAGTCCTCCAAGTCGGTCGATCGATGCTTCGCGTGCAAGTCAAAGTTCGCTCAACAAAAACATAATTTCGATGGTCGTCGACCATCCGATCTCGACCTAGACCATCTATAAGATGTCTTTGGTCGGATCTACGCTTAAGATCATCCCCGTAAAGAGGATACGACCTCACTTACGCTCACACACACGAGCTTACCTCGATGCTTACGTGTTGCTTTTGCTTCTGGCCTTCCACTCGATTCCATCGGCTCCCTCCGAAATCACTCGAGTGTCGCCCGACCACCGCGGCTTCCTCCGGGTGTCGCTAGCCTTCAGCTCCAGCTTTAGCAATCTTCTGCACACTTGATTCAGCTCGTGAGATAACGACATGAGCTTAACTTTGTATCGTTTGCTATAATCAAAACTCAGGTTCGACTTAGGTGCCTGCTGCACCAACAAGCTGTCCAGTTTTCTGGACAGCTTGTTTCCTTCTTGTCGAAGTGTCATTTGGACGATGTTTGGAGCTCCGACAGCGGTAGCCTTGCCGGGGATTCGATCTCCGGTAATCCTCATAGGTGGAGGACGAAGGATTCGTCAAACGGTTGACGAATACCTCTCCGGAGAAGCGAGTTTTTGAGGACTCGTTTTGGATCCGAATTTTGATTCGGATCGTGATCTTCTCTCGATCACATCGTCTTTAACACGAGGCTAGTAACCCGTACGAAGACGAGGCTCGTGACTTTGTGAAGTCATCCCGAAGATACTCGGCGTGGATATGGATAGAGACGATTCTAGTGAGAATCGTTTCGGTTGATGTCTTTCCCGCTACACGTGATACGTCAGGTATACGTAGTATAAATTTCCTATTATTGCAAAATTTGAATTTACGGTTATGTCTACACATGTTGTACTATGCATGCGTGTGATGTGTGTGTCGTAATAAATTAGATTTATTATTTTATTCCTTCCGCTGTGCGCATGTTTACGAAACATGTTCAAACACACACTCGCAGCGGTGCCGGAAACCCAACAACCGCCGCAACAAGCACTTCATCAAGAGATGACCGGCTCAAACATTCATCCGCCAAAGTTCGAGGGGGAATTCGCTTGGTGGAAGAAGCGAATGGAGGTATTCTTCGAAACCAACTTCGAAACTTTATTAATTATGGAAAACGGTTTCGAGATGCCTAGGGATGAAGAAGGGGAGTCATTAGAAAAATCAAGGTGGAGCAAGAGGCAAAGGGAGGAGTACTTGGCGAACTCAAAGGCAAAACATCACCTCTACAACGTACTCCCCCAACAAGAAGTGAACCGGATAGGAGAGTGTGCTAGCGCCAAGGAGATGTGGGAGAAGCTTATAGAAATTCATGAAGGCACATCCGAGGCCAAGCTAGCAAGGAGAGACATTCTTCGCTCCCAACTATCCAATATCAAACTCGAAAAGAGAGAGAAGGTAAAATCTCTACACTCTAGGTTTAAAGAAATTCTAACCGGTTTGACAAGTGTAGGGGAAAAGCTCTCCAACCGGGATATGGTAATAAAGGCTATAGATGTCTTTCCCCGGTCCTCAAGATGGAGCTCAATGGTGGATTCCTTCTACATCTCCAAGAACTTAGAAGTTAGCACCTTGGAGGAATTCTTTTCAACCATGGAGCTCCACGAAACAAGGCTCGAAGGAGTAGTAGAAGAGACAAGGTCTCAACCATCAAGGGGAGTGGCACTATTGGCCAACAAAGGGAAGAAGAAGATGGAGACTCCCTCCTCCTCCGATGAAGAATCCTCCTCCTCCTCCATGGATAGCACGGAAGAAGCCTACATGGTAAGGAAGGTAAGGCGTGCATTGAAAAATTTTAAATTTAATAAATCTAATGATAGGAGGAGAAGACCAAGGGGGAAGGTGATTTGTTATAATTGCCAAGGAGAGGGGCACATAAGTGATAATTGTCCCCTCTTGAATAAGAGCAAAGAGGAGAAGAAAAAGAAAGAAGAAAAGAAGAAGAAGAAGGGGAGCAAGAAAAAAGAAGAAGAGAAGAAGGCCAAAGTAAAAGGAAAGGCCAAGGCACTAAAAGCAAGGACATGGGATGACCCCTCTTCCTCATCATCATCATCGGAGGAAGAAAATGCATTTGTCACAAACCTTGTTTGATGGCATTTGACGACCTAGACTCCTCCTCCTCCGAAAATGAAGAAGCAAGCTCAAGTGAGGAGAACTCTAGTGAAGGGGGAGCTTCTTCACCATCCTCATCCGAAGAAGAAGAAGACATGGAGACTATGGTAACGAATCTCTCACCCCATAAAATAGTTTCCATGATTTCTAGCCTCACTAAGGATTTATTTAGAGCTAAGAAGAAAAATAAATGCATGCTAGATCAAATTAAGGACTTAGAAGAAAAACTAGAAAAAACATGCTTAAATATAAATGATAATATTACTTCTAGTCATGATGATGCATGCTCACATGATAACTATATGCCTCTTGATGTTAATGATGCATGCATTGAAGAAAATAGGGTCTTAAGGGAAAAGGTAGATCATTTGACCAAGACCTTTGAAAAATTCACTATTGGCTCCAACACCCTTAATATGATTATAGGGAGCCAAAGAGCAAGTTTCAATAAGAAAGGCCTAGGATATAAGGAAAAGAAAATTGAAAAGGCCTATAAATGCTTAATTGCTAGGGGTCAAGATAATAAGAAGATAATTGCTAGAAAATGGATCCCTAAGGAGTATTTAGTGAACCCAATAGGCAAGAATTTATTTTGGGTTCCTAAATCCATCCTTAAGGGTTAGAAAAACCCTAGGATAGTCAACCATGTGGATTTCACCTATATCTTATTTTTAGTTGACTTAGGATGGCGGGACTTAATTTTAGAAATAGTGTTGGGTGATGATAATGTGCCCATAAATTGATAATAATGCTTAAATCATAGTTAATTTAATTGTTATATATGTTTGCAATCATGATTTATAATCTTGATATTTGATAGATAATCATGGGGAATAGGGTATAAATCATGCTTTTGGTAATACTTGATTTCTTTATCATAATTCATACCTAATGCATGATCACAATTTGATGAATACATTTGTTTCATGATCATAATGTAAAATTAATACATATATATCTTTATGATCATGTGGTATGTTAGGATGATACTTAACCTTGTGTAGAATTGCATGAAATTAATGGTTAAGTATATATAAATACCTTTAGGATACATCTCACACTCACCATAGGCTACCTTGATTGAAAACTTAGCATGAGTGAGATGATAGGATGATACTAATGGTCCACTAATGCCTATGACATTTAGATGGTCATTTAAAGTATCAAAATAGCAATAATAGACCAATCATGGGGAAGACTTATGTTTAATTCATAGACATACTGCTCAAAGATCATGGTTGAATATTTCATATATTTTCAAAACAATTTCTTACTTTAAAATCTGTGTGTTCATGTTTTGAAACAATTGAAAGCAAAACTAGGTGTTAAAATTGATACAAACTTGATCAAAAACCTAGTTGTTTTTTAAGCTTTTGGATTTTTGGCAAATCTTTGCAAATATAATGATTTTTCATGGAAAACTATTTTTCATTGATAAAGAATCCTAAAAGAAATGTGTTTCCCAAATTTCACTATTTTTCGAATTTTTTGGAATTTATAGTGCATTTCTAAATTTCGTCCAGAAAATCAGAAAAACTGCCTTTACTTGTGCGATCATTGATGCGTATAGCGATCGATGTATCTGTGCGAGCACGAATAACTGATTTTATCAGGTTTTTGATTGATTTCTGGTTTGATTCTCTCTAGACTTGATGTCATGCTTATATAAACCTTGTTTAATATTTTTGATGGTGTCAAAGGGGGAGAAATATATTTGTTTAAGTAAGGGAGAAATATTTAGGGGGAGTTTCATGTATTAAGGGGGAGAGTTGCTAATCATGTTATTTACATGCTTTCTTTCCTTAATATTTTTATCAAATGTTTACCTAACTTAAACGGATTGTCACACATCAAAAAGGGGGAGATTGTTAGTGCAATCAACCAGTGATATGATTTTGATGTGTGTGGCAAAGGGTTTAAGTTAGGCTGTTATTGTAATTTGATATATGCGTTGAAGACATGCAGGACTTAGTAATTCGTACATGAAGCTTTGGCGGGTTCACTACTCACAACCTCGTGCTTGAGTCGGAGAAGGAGCATTGCAGAGTCGTGCGCTTGATGCTGCCGAGGGACCGCCGGACGAGATGACTTGAAGCGAAGCCAAGGAAGCAGACTTCGGAGGCAAGAGACGCGAAGGAGCATTGCAGAGTCGTGCGCCTGATGTTGCCGAGGGACGTGGCCGCGAACGAAGAGAGCTTCGGCGAGGGACTTCGAGTGAGATGAGAGAATGAGTGAATTGTAAGTAGCTCATTAGGTGAACTTGGCCGAATGGCTGAGTGTCGGAGGCTCGACCGCAAGGGTTGAGGTTTACCCGACCACCGGAAGCTCAAACAGATGTTAAGTTTGAGTTTCACACGACACCAATCGATTGTCATGAAATGGCAGTATACTGCTCTAAGTCAAATGGGATTCGACTGGTGTTCGATTGATGTATGGAATGGCCCTCCCATAGCCGACCGATTGACCGAGGGAAAGAATGATCGATGGTTACATCGGCCGATCGCCAAGGGATCCGTGACTACAACGCACGGATCCGAGGATTCGAGGTCGCCAGAAGGGCGCCAATCGACCGCCAAAGGCGCTGAATGATCGATAGCGACCAACGGGAAGAAATCATCCCTCTCTATAAAAAGAGAGGGTGTTGTGCTTTGGGAGGCTAATGCTTATGCTCTAACCTTCTCCCAAAGCGCCCTAAAGTTTTTCCATCCTCTTACTTGGTTTTATTTACATCATATTTGTTAGAGGAGTGAATTCTTGTAAAGAGGTTACCTCCACCTAGCTTGGTGCAAAGGAGAGATCTAGTGGATAGATTGAGGCGTAATTCACCTTGGACGAATCGGACCTGGATTAGCGGCGCAGCCGTGAACCACGTTACATACTTTGTTAGCGTTTGTATTCTTGTTATTGCTTTGTCTTTATTGTTTATACTTTCCGCTTGTGCTAACGAATTTGTAGATGAGCAATCGACGAGAAAATTCCACCGTCTACAACAAGGGCTATTCACCCCCCTCTAGCTGGCCAATCACGACCCTACAATGACTTCTTGTGTAGCCTAGGTGATTGTATGGATGCCAAGGAGCTTTGGAGGGAATTGGCCAAGCTCCATAAAGACCCATCACCGGCTCAAGAAGAGGAGGCCAAAGATGAATCCTCATCCTCACAAGCGAGTGAGGATTCGGAAGTTGATAGGGAGTCAACCTCCGAATCGGTGGAAGAGGAAGAAGATATAGAAGAAACCTCCACCTCTAGGATTGAGGGGGAGGAAAGAATTTCCACTCCAGAGCAACAAGAAGAAGATTCCACATCCGGTCAAGATGAAGAAGCTCCAACTCCGGCACCTACCACCACCCTAGGTAACTCAAGCAATTTGGTTTTAAATAAAAAACATATAACTTGCTTTGAGTGTAGGGAAGTTGGGCACTACGAGAGCAAGTGTCCAAAACAGGTTAAGAAGACTCCTCCGGCATCAAAAGTCAACTCAAATTCAAAGGATGTCGGTGCCTCAATTAGGAAGAGCAAGGAGCATGCCATTTTCTTCAAGTGTCATCAAAAGGGGCACTATAGGAGTCAATGCTCTAGGAGGAGCAAGAAGACTCAAGAGGGGGCATCACATGTAGGGGGAGCCTCTAAGGTAAACCCTAAGGTATATTTCATTAATGCACCTTCAAATTGTAGTAAAAATCATGCTAGAAATAATGTTAATTCAATTGCTATTACCCATGAATCAAAGCATGCTAGAAATAATAAGTATGTTTGTCTAGGAGCTAAACATGTTGATTTTAGGTCTAAGGACAAACCTAGATTAAATAACTCTAGACCTATTTCAAAGAAGGAGAAATTTGGGACTAATGTCCCTAGAAAAGTCCTTCCTAGGGAAACAATTAGGAAAATCAAAAATCATTTAGGCATTAACCCTAAAAGGGGTAGGCATATGCCTAAAGAAAATGGTAATGCCCAAAAACTTAATCAAAAATCAATTGGGCAATTAGAGTTAGAAAATCAATCTTTGAGATCAAGGCTTGAGAAGCTTGAAGGGTCAAATGGTCAAAATCAAGGGCCTAGGAGACAAGAGTCAACCAAGGGCAAAAACTATTTGGATCACAAACCTAAGCCTAAGGTGACTTATCATAGTGTTTCATTTGATTATGGAACACAAACTAGGTCTAGGAAGACCAAGGTCAATAGGGAAGTCATCCCTAAGGTTGACCATGGTGTGTACCTAGTGGCTAGGGTTTCTAGGAAACCTAGGGAAGCCACTAAGAAGGTTACAAGGGGAGTCACCCCTAGAGTTAACCTAGGCAAGACCCAAATGATCAAGGCTAACAAGCCTAGAAGGGGTCATTAGGAAGGTATCTAGGGAGGTTATCCCTAAGGAATACCTAATTAACCCTACGAGCTCAAATAGATTTTGGGTTCTTAAGAGCGTGATCAATTCATGCTAGATGGATTTAGGGTGTGTCAACCTTAAATGGAAGGGTAGTTAACCTAACCATGGTAAAGGTGACATTTTAGGTAATTTTTAAGGTTATGGATACCATGGAAATAGATTTGATATTATGATCCTAAAAGATTTTAGGATGTGCCAATATATCTTTGGAATTATGAAAAATCAATCAAATTGGCACAAGTTAGGTTTAGAGGTCTTAGTGTGTCATTTTAGGTTTTTGGCACACTTGGGAGTTTAGTAGCAATATGGCAAAATATACTTAATTATATCAAATGACAACTAATTTTAAAATTTAGGTATTCTTATACCAATACCTTTATGTGTCATGCTTGATTTGTCATATAATATGTCATGACATCATGTTTATTTTTATCATTTATATGTCATGATCATGTTTAGGATTAAGGATTAATGTCATGTGTTTTTAGATTATAACATATGTCATGACATCATGATCATTGGTCATGCTTAATTATTGCTATCATTTATGTCATGATCATTCATGCATTTAAGTTAATGAAAATTGATTTAAGGACAATGACATGACTTGAAGTCTCATTTATAAAGGAATCAAGTAGAGTTGCCTTAGAGAATGCATGAAATCCTAGATTAGGAGAACAAAACCCACATCTCACATCACATTGACATGTATGTGTATTTATACACCCTAGATACATGTGAAATGCTAGGATATGAGTTAAGTTCAAGGTGCATAGTTTTTGCATCTAGATGAACCTAAACTCATCTTATCTTAATGGTGGATCATTGAGAAAGCTTGTGTACAAGTCATGTACATTAAGCCCAAGGAATATGATCCAATATAGATTTTCAAAAACATGTTAAAATCACTTTCGAAAATCTTGGTGAAGTTTATCTTTTGATAGCAATCACCATTGAAGAAGTTGATACAAAGTAGATCAATAACATTGAAGTTTTAATGGTTTTTTAAACTTTGTATCAATCTCCTATTTTAATGGGTAAAATATTTTTCCAATATTTTTCACCAATTGTATGTATTATAAGTATTATACATATGAAATTTTGTGATTTTTCAAGCTATGTATAATTACTTATGATCTATCAATCGAGCGGTCGATCGATGGAGCGGCAAACGCTCGGGCGGCAACTACTCCGGAAATCGCCTGGCGACAAAACCTCCTCGGCAGAATCGCCGGCTCGACGGACATTTGCTACACCGCGAAGTAAGTGCTCGCGAATCGCCAAGCGCGATTATCGATCGACTATTGCTTGGTGCCGATCGATGGGCATGATAATGATCGATTAAGGACTCGACTGCCTATGCTGATTTCGGGTAAAACAAGGATGTTTAACCCCATTTCAGCTATGGTAAGGTTCTCTAACCACTCATAACCCTAGGATATACTTTGGGAAGCATTAGAAAGGGTGAAAATCTATTGGATATGGATTAGGAGAGGTGTTAAGATTATGTATCAAATTTAAGGTGTGGAGAGTTTATATTTGAACTTTGAACCTTATTTTTGATGGTTTAGAGTTCTTATTGGCTTAGGGACTTCCCAAGGACATTGTTGGTGCAATGGTCAAGGGGGAGCAAGTCTTTAGGGGGAGGTATCCATCAAGAGATGATGGATGGTATTTTTCCTCATGAGAGGGAAAATGGGATTTTGACATACCCAATTTGGAAATTGGGAGAGTGTATAGGATTGCCTCTTTTGAGTGATATGAGACTTATCACTAGGAAGATGGTAGGCATCCTAGGTATTTTTGGACCAAGGGGGAGATTGTAAGATCTCATTGGGACATGAGACATTGACCTCCTTGGAGAGAACATTTTTGATGTTAGTCAAAAAGAGGGAGAACTTATTGGGAGAATGACATCAATTGGGAAAATTGATGGGGATGATTGGTTTGAATTAGATGGTCTAACTCAATGGTTTGTTTGGTTTTTGTCAAACATCAAAAAGGGGGAGATTGTTGGTGCAATCGACCCAGGTCACGATTAACCAAGACTCGAGCTTGACTCGAGAGATGTTTTGATGTTCGACAAAAACATATGACAATGTGATTGTCATGGGAAATTCCAAGTCTTGGGTACTTGACATGGAAAGTCCAAGTGGTACACTTGGCATTTGGGAAAGTCCAAGCATGGATCTTAGAAATGGAAAGTCCAACATGGGTTGACAAGGAAAGTCCAAGCATGGGTCTTAGCAAGGAAAAGTCCAAGCATGGGTCTTGGCATGGAAAGTCCAACAAGGGTTGGCAGGGGAAAGTCCAAGCTTGAGTCTTGACATTTGGAAAGTCCAAGGGTGTAGTCTTGGCCACGTAAGTCCAAGGGTGTAGTCTTGGCGGTAAAAGTCCAAGTCATGAGTCTTGGCATTTGAGAAGTCCAAGGGGTTTGATATTGGCGGCATAAAGTCCAAGGGTGAAGTCTTGGCAGCATAAGTCCAATGGTTGGCGACGTAAAGTCCAAGCGGGAGTCTTGGCAGCGTAAGTCCAATGTGCCTTGGCGGTGTAGACACCATTAGCATGACATAGCCGATGGAAGCACCTGAAGGCTAGCGCAATGGATGAACAAGTCATGGATGACTTGGAGGGATCCGAGAGGCATGAGACTGATGGAGGTGGCTAGAAGGCTTAGGTCTAGGCTAAGGGTGGTCTAGCAAGTATGGGGGCACCATACTTGGGTTAAAACCTCATGTAATCGACTAGTGTCATGACAATGATCGTGTGAGTTAACTAGGTTTGATCGGGAAGTGTCTTGGCGCCAGGTGGCGGTCGTGATGGTGTTATCAGTCGACTAGTGCTCGAGAAATTCGACACAGAATGGAGTCGAGACTCGACTGTGGGGTTAGCAGTCGAGTGAAGGCTCCATCAGTTGACTGATGGACATGATCAGTCGACTGATGTCCTATCCGTTGGATTTTTCCAGCGTGGATTACACCGTTGTCTCACAGCAACAGTGTCATTAGTCGACTGATGGTCCCGAGCAGTCGACTGATCGGCGATTTTCAGCCCAGGAGCAGCTTTAAAGGGAACTCATGGAGGAGGAAAACGCAACCGATTTTCTTGGACATTTTGAAGCGATTTGCTGCTGCAAATCAATGCCTTCAACTGCTAGTCCAAGACAATCAACAAGCAAGCTTCCAAAAGATTTGTGTAAAGTTTTCTTTGCTTTCTTTTGTTGTATTCACTTGCAATTGCTTGTTGTTTACTTGTATTACTGTTGTAATATTTTGTAAGAGGTTTCTCCACCTCCAACTTGTGTTGAGAAGGAGTTATTACATAGTGGTGTGTGATTGGCATCGCTAGGGCTCGTTTGAGCTCGATCCGTGGAGCAGGAGCCTTGAGGTTTCGAACCACGTTACATCTTTGTCTTGTGATTGTGTATTCGTATTTGTCTTTATATTGTACTTCTATATTCTGCTGTGTACTAACAATCATAGGCAAGCGAACGCGATCAAATTCCATCGACGTACGAAATCGCCGCTATTCACCCCCCCCCCTCTAGCGGTCACATTTTCTCTACAGATGGTGCATGTCACTAATGCACGATACACCTATCAATCCATAGCTACCTATGACATGTACCAATATAAGCTCATATCAAATAACCTAAGTACATAAGTCTATGTACACATGCAAGTTATATTCATTATTCATTCAATGCCCAATATGTAAGGTATGTCACTACTCTAGTGCTAAATAAACAAATAACAAGTATCAAAGTGATAGAGAATAATATAATAAGCATATGAAACGACTACAACACGTACTAGGTAGTGACATACCAGGAAAGTTAACAAGCATAGAAAACTACTACTAGCTATAGTAAACAATGCACTACAAGATGACAATATCTAAAAGAAGATAAGTCAAAGATACCCGCCTGCTATGAAGAATATCAACTGTCTTTACGCCCGTAGACCTGTCTCGTATCCACGTCCTATAAATATCATCAATTACAATTAAGTGCAAGCATACCACTACTTATGAATTAACTACTATATAATTTCTATATTCGTATCCCTTTTATCGAATATGAATTAGAAACCCCTACTTGTACATCTAACCAAATCCCGTTAGGATTTCCATACGAACTCACCTTCCAGACTTACAGTTCCCTAACTCGTGTACCATAATCAACAACCATTACAACACGACCGTTTACAACTGTTTACAGCCAACAACAACACTCACCGCCTATCTACTACTCACTCACAGTCTCGTAGACCTCCAATTCACAGTCGACATTAACACCTCCGCCAATTCCCAAACAGAACCTCACCATCAAGACCCACAACCTAACAAACCTCCAAACCCCTAGCCGTGCACAGCCGACGCAGTCATGCACAATCGCGCATAGTCATGCACAACCCCTTCACAACCACCTCTCACTCAGCCACGACTGAGCAACACCCATTCACAGCCAACCAACCTCCCACCTCACAGCCGGGACAGCCGACAATTCCATCGACAGAACCCTCCCTTCACTCCATCACAGAATCGAAATGGTCTGCAAGAAAAACAAAGGGAATTAGGATATATACCAGTAATAGACCTCCCCTCGGCAGCTCTCCTCCCCAATTGCTCAGTACGTTAGAACAGACTCCTGCCCAACGCCAAGACGTCGCTGCCCTATCACCACAGAATTAGGGCTATACAGAAAAATGTGAATCGGAGATGAAGAACCGCATCAACTCACCTAGCTCCGATGATCACCGACAACGATTCCCTATCCCCTGTTCCTCGGAGAAAAACCCGTGCTCAAGGTCACTTGATCCGGCGACGATCAGGAAGGACAACTTCTGATCGATCTGCCGCCGACCTAAACTCCTAGCCACGCGTGATCTCTGGCTGCTCTGGCTTGTCCGTCGGCACTGGCGAGGAGAATCGCTCGCCGCCGCTTGCCATGAGGAGGAAGACGTCGACTGCGACGAGGAGACGAGTTCTGGTGAAGAAGTCGCGGGATCGCGAGAAGGGAATGAGATGAAGCGGATCGGGAAGAGGAAGAGAAGGTGATTGCTCGGTGGAAAGGGAATCGGAGCCGTCGGGCGTTCGCGGAGGAGAAAGGTGTCGACGGAGAGATCGCGAGGGAAGAAGTTGCGAGGGGAGAAGTCACGGAGAGGAGATCGCAAGGAAGAAATCAGGCGCGCCGGGGAAAAACTTGGATCAGTCCTAAAATAACCCGGATTACCCCTTTATATATAAGAATGAAACCTAAGTTAGGTTTTTAATTAATCCAAAAGCTTTAACCCTAGGTTTTTAGTTAACACATTAACCCCTCAAAAATTTATATTTTAAATAGGCCCTTCAAAAGCTTATTTTTCTTATCCCCGTAAATACCCCGTATAAGCCCCGTTTAATTCCAGAAAAATTCTGAAAAAAATTCTAAAATTCTCCAAAAATCCCGAAATATTTCCTAGGATTATTTTCCTAAATTTTTGACCATTTAATTTAGTATTTTAAATTTCCGTATTTAACACTTATAGTTCAGGATGGTCTCAAATGAAATTAAGAATATTATTCATGTAATTTGCCTAAGTGTGGATTTCATTAGAAAAACAGATGCTAGTATCAATCAATTTGTTGAAATTGTAAAGTAATTGAAGTTACATGAAAAAAAATTGATTTATGATTATAAGACAAGATGGAATTCAACTTATGAGATATTGAGAGCGACAATTGCTTTTAAAGAAGTTTTTCTAAGATATAAGACCAAGAATCTAGCTACATTTATTGTCCAACAGAAGATGATTAGGAAAAAATACATAAAGTATTTTTAATCTTGAAGTATTTTATGAAACAACCAAAATTATTTATAAAAGTGAATATCCTACCGTCAATCTTTTTCTAAATGAAGTATGTTGAGTGAAAGTAATCTTGGATGAGAAATCTTGTGATGAAGAAGAATTTATTAGAAAAATGGTGCAAAAATTGAAGACATTTTTTTGATAAATATTGAAGTGAATGCAATTTATTAATGATTGTTGGTTCAATTTTAGATCCCAGTGCAAAATGCGAGTACTTAATTCATTTTTCTCAAACTTTATAACTCATTTGAATCAAAAAGTAAAATTAGAGAGGTTCACAAAGAACATTCAAATGCAACTGTTACAAAACTTTAAGAATCAAGAGCCAATTCTAAATCTCAAAGTAGCAATAGCTCAACTCAGTGTAATAGAGAATGTACAACCTTTTTTTCTAGATGGTTTGAATTCTCTTCTTATTTAAAAGAAATTGAAATAGGACAACCTGAAAAATATGAGCCAGATGTGTATCAAGAAAAAGGGTGTCATAGTAATAATCCAAATGATGTATTTGATGCTCTCAGCTAGTGGAAACTCAATACATACAAATTTTCAGTGTTGTCAACTATGACTAAAGATATATTAGCAATACCCATTACCACAGTAGCTTCAAAGGTGGCTTTCAACATTGGAAGTCATGTTATTGATAAGTATCGTACTTTTTTAGCTCCTACAACAATAGAAATGTTAATGTGTGGTGGAGACACTACAAGAAAAATGGAAGATATCGACGAATTATTAGCGACAAAATAGTATTTCGTCGCTAAAATTGCATATTTGCGATGAAATAATCTATTGTCTCAAAATAATCTTATATTTGCGACGAAATATAATATTTCATCGCCAATATACTATATATTGATGATGATATAAACATATTCGTCGTAAAATAATACTTAGCGATGAATAAATATAGAATCGTCGTAAATTACTTAGCGACGAACTATTAACATTTGTCACAAATTATTCAGTCGAGCCGCCAGTCGAGTAAACTGGATTCTGTGGTCGACCGAATGTCAGACAGTTGAGTCATCAATCCCGCTAGTCGACTGAATATTAGCGACGATATATTTAAATTTCATAGCAAACATATCAGTCGAGCCGCCAATTGAGTTAACTCGATTTTGTGACCACAGCCAAATTACTGGCAGTCGAGTCGTCAATCCCACTAGTCGACTGATGATAAATATTAGCGATAAATTTTAAATATTCGTCACTAATAGTTATTATATTAGCGACGAAAATATTTACATTCATCGCTAATAATATCATTCGAGTTTGCGACTCGACTGATACCTAGCGACGAAATAAATAATTATTCGTCGCAAACCTTTCAGTCGAGTTGCCAGTCGAGCGGACTCAATGCGCGGCAATTTTGGCTTAGCGACGATAATGTAAAGATTCGTCATTAAGATCATAAATATTAGCGATCAATAATTCATATTTCGTCGCTAAAATACACGGAACCCTACCCTGCCCCGAATCTCCCATTTTCTCCATGCGACTTCCTCTCCTCCGGCAATTTTCTTCTCTCCGATGATTCCCTGCGCGAGTGTTCGGCGACTAGCTCTGGCGACAAGCTCCGGTGCCCTAGCTTCCTCTAGCGTGTGACTCCTTCTCGGTCATCTCCCGGTTGTGTGGCAAGCTCCAGCGACAAGTCCGATGCCCTAGCTTGTGCGCGACTTCTTCTCGGAGCCTATCTCTCGATTGTGCGGCTCCAGCGAGACCTCCGGCCTCCTTCTCCAGCTCCGGCGGAACAACTCCCCAACATCCAGTGGAAATCTTGATCGGTAACAACTATGTTCTTTATTGATAGTAGTAATGTTGATGTAAACTGATTCAAATACATATTTGTTGTTGGTGATGTGGAGTGGACAATGATTTCATTATCACTTGGATGGTGGCTTTGTTGGTCATTGTAATCCCAGTTAGATTAAACATTTAGATGGAAAACAGATTTTCTTCATAATTATTTTTTGGTCAAACAATTTATATGGTTTATCAAAAGCTATGAATGCCACAACTTGTAAGACATATTCCTAATTCTTTGATTTTTCTGTTTTGGCAACTATGCACTTAATTATATTACTAATTAATGGTGTCACGCCCCGAGAGTATGTCGTGCCGAAAAGCAAACGGACGGCATCTCCCCTGTACGTGGCAACATATCTTGTTAATACAAGGCTCTTAGGTCCACAACCACAACATAATAAACATAACTGAATAAAAACACAGCGGAAAACATAAAACCAAACACCCATAACCACACATACTGACATACAATCCAAAACCAACATAGGTGTACACCAACTGACAAGTCCATAGTGCCAAACAGTACAAAAAACATCGAACACAAACTGAAGTACACAAAATAAATCAAAATCCACGGGAGGCTCGGAAAAAGGAGATGGGATGGATCGCTGGCGAAGCTCTAAGCTGTCACGAAGACTTCTACCTGTTACCTGGGCGACAGAAAAACCCAGGGTCCGTGGTGGTGAGTATAACTCGATAGGTAATAGGAAAAATATGTATATATCAACTATCACATATAATTCATCAGAAAAATCTACAGGTACATCAGGTAAACACCAGCATGATAAACATATACATGCATATATCTTCTAACCAAATGACCAACGTAAAATGCAGGCATACTTGAAAGTCTACTACGCTACATCTATCCAACCTGAGCACATGATATCCACATAAATACTGGTCAAAGGTATCTAATGGTCCGACCAACAAGTATACAGGTATCCGACACAACTATATAACAGATGCAGGTAGCATATATGAAGATGATGCACAACCAAATACAACAAGCATAGCACAATCAAATGCAACATCACAATAGGCATATACATATACAACATCTATATATATGCTAATCACAATCATCCACATATATATATATACATTCATATATGTATATATATGGTAATATGCAAAATGTCATAAGTCACAACAATGCAGCATGCATGGTCATGCTGGCTCACCCTAAAGCTATCACACCCCCAGTGTGGCCTCGGTGGCTCGACATGACAACTGTCCCAACTCAACACCAACTACTACTCTCGAGTGACCGAGTGAGCAGTATGATCGAGTAGCATATAAGCGTAAAGAGCAAGCTACACGACAGGGATCCCTACTGTTGGCCACTTCGACAGTCACTACCCATGAGTGGTCGAGTGTCACACACGCAGGACAACGACACGCAAATCCAACTACCACCGTCTATAGTGATAGAGTGCAGCACCACAATGCTCTGCCCTCACACCGGTTACTTCTCCTATGAGCAACCGTAGAGGCAGGATGATTGACGACCCTCTCAACCATAAGGGAGACCACGTCGCCAGCATGCATGCAAATGACATGAATACACAGTCACACATATAGACATCCACCACAGACTCTCTATTCTATAGAGAGTCGTACCAATCTGATCAACACACTCTCTATCCTGTAGAGAGTCGTACTCAACTGATCATAACACTCTCTATCCTGTAGAGAGTCATACCAATCTGATCGACGCACTCTCTATCTTGCAGAGAGTCATACTCAACTGATCATGATAAGCTAGGACCACCGGTTCGTAGCGACACATTAATCACAATTCACCTGACCATTTATACAACCCATGATCGGTGGTACACATGCAACATAAGGGTATTGGAATCAATCCTACGTTCAGGACATTACCTGCCCATGGATGACCTTTTACCCAATTTACAAATCAAGTCATCATCCGTACTTCACTATTTACACATAACTAAGCAATTATAGGTTTACTTACATCACATCTGTAACTCCTAATCATGATGAAGGAAAGTATGATAACAGCAATAGAGCATATATGCCAAAGATAAAGTATCAAGCACAAGAATAAATAAGAGCGGAGTCAAGGTAATATGATCATATAATATGATCATACATCTAAATCTACATGCAATAACAACTACTTGACCAGGGTAGGAAATTATCCACCTGTTGAGAAGCTCATATTAGTAGCTTGCGCATCCGCGAATCCGCCTTGAATCAAAGTCCTACACATAACATACAATAGAACTAAATTCTATTCATACCTCCAATGACTAAATTACATCATGATTGATTTTTAATACCTCAGTTAATCTACCCCCATCCATATATTATCCACTAAGTTGATTTGACTCCTTCATGATTGTCAATTATGCCACAACATTTGAAATCAATAACATGCTACGTAACTACTTGCACTTTCATTATGATACCCAACTAATAACATTATCCAGATCAACTCACCTTGCTTATCCTCAATCGGACAACATCTTGCTCAAATTTAGGATATCAAATCTCAGCTGAATAAGAGGCAATCAATCCCAATTCCAATAACCTCATCATCTGAAATCATAAAATCTCTATGCTTACCCCTGATCTACAAATCATAGCCAATATATATATAAACTAGCAGCATGTCTATTGATACTATTTTCATATCAAGGCTTACCACACATTGCTTATCAAATTCAGATTTCCTGCTCAACTCCATCAACTGTCGACTCAACAGAATGGAGCTCTCAAACCCACAGCTCATCAACAAGAAGAGATCCAGCCAATCAGAGCTACAACCATAGATTTCCTTCTTGTCGCATCATCATTCAGACCATCGCAAGCTACAGTTGTGTCGTGCTTCCCGATCACAATGGCAGCGCAACTGCTCCTCCACAAATTGTAGATTACAACTCAATCAACCATCTGTAGATAAATTCCATACCAATAGCCCATCACAACTGAATCACAGCAACCTCTTGGTCCAAATCTTACTACAATCGAAGTTAACATCCAAATCGGACTTACCTTGCACAAGGAGATCCGACGATGACCGTGTCATTGCTCGCGACAGAGGTGGCAATTCACAGCAAGGAAGAGGCTTGAACGAAGGGGTGTGTACCTTGATAAAGGTGTTGATTGCAGGGGATCGACAACAACGGAGCCACTCGCAAGCGGAGAGGGGTCGATGGTGACAATGATTTGGTCACGAGAAAGGGGCATCGACAAGGTTATTACTCACAGTGAGGATCATCCCCCTTGACTTCAGCAAGGATCACCCCCAAGCAATGGCTGGCGACCGACCAATCGCTCCAGCGGCGACGCAGTGAGCTCAGGTGGTGACGACAACAAATCACTCTGGTGGGCTCGATGCAAAGAAAAGAAGCGACAATGATGGGTCACGGGAAGAGGATGAGCTATGGCGGTGTGGCATCGTTGAGCTGCCTCTTGATTAGGCGGTCGACAACGTGAGGAAGGGGAAAGGCCGCGATCGGGAGAGGGCATCGCAGCTGTGGACGGCGAGCGGCTCGAGAAGGTGGCAACGAGATCGGGTGGAGATCCAGTGGAGATAGAAGACGGATCGACCGCCGACGAGCGGAGAAGGAAAGGAGAAGTCGCGGTGAGGGAGAGTTGTCGTGTGAATGGGGTAACGCTCAGGATAATGGGTTCGGCGGAGAAGAAGAGAAACCGAAGGAAAGGAAACCGGCATACATGCGGTGAAGAAACGGGAGAAAGGGGCGTTAATGGAAAGGAAACGGATTGAGTTTCCTCATATCAGGTTGGGTTTGAAGATCCTATAAGCCTAACTCCCTAGCTCCAATTAACCCCTATCATCCCTAGCTCCAATTAACCCCTATCATTTAAAACCTAGGTTAGGTTTTAATTAAAGTCCTAACCATGATTTTTTTTTCGCCGTATCTTACAAATGGAGACATGAAGACTTAAACAATATGCAACAGCTACATAATTTACAAGATCTTGTATTGCCTTTTCATCCTTTCGAGAGTTATTGTGAAAAATAAATTCATTTTCTAACGATATAAATTGAATTGTTTATGCTATTCATACATTGTACTCCTTTGTTTGAATGCAAGCTAATTTATACACTTTAAGTTTTCTTGTTTGAAAGCTTTCTACTTTTTGATATATCTCATTTACTACTAGATGAATGTTTGACACATTTATCAAGTACTAACATAGGCTTGATGTTGGAGATTCAGTTTGTCGAATTGTAATGTTATTACTAATTTTAGGATTTTCCTTGGTTATTTCTGCTTGTTTCTTGTGGAAATCTTGATCGGTAACAACTTTAATTTTAATATCTGGTCATCAATGCATGCACATGAAATTGCATCTGTAAATTTCTCAAAATCATGATTTGAGCATTATAAACTTGTTTAGTTCAGGAGATTTTTATTTCCTGCGTAATGAAAAAAATATTGATAATTGAATTGTTACTTAATTCTCTTTGTTTGAACATGATGATTCTATTTTTAGCCTGAGTGACTATACCACTGTTTGAACTTGACTAGCCATAGGTTTTTTGAAGCACATTTGTAGTTATATCATGCAATTAAGTAAGTCATTGAAACTAAACTTGTTACATATATACTCATGTGCAATTGTGATGTAGTGAATTTATCGTGCAATGGAACCGTAATGTTAAGAAATTCTCCCATTCGATAACGCTATCAACTAAATTAAGTGTTAGTTATGCATGACTACTTAATATCTCTTAGATACTATATTCAAGACCAATTATGTGAACATGAAAATGAAAGAAAATAGTTTTAAATCTACTAACATGTCCATAGTAAATTCATATAATTTGACCCTAAAGCATTTGGGACTACCACAACTTGATGATGTGCATGATGACTAAAACAACAATAATGCAAATTGTAAGTTATGATGACTAAAACAACAATAATACAAATTTCAGATGATGATAGTGATTAGATGTATTTACATGGTATTTATATTGTTCTTCATTTATAATTCATGTATTTAATATAATCTTTTATTATATGTCGATCTGTATATAATGATTTATGTCACAGCTATGCCATCTAAGAGAATTGAGCGCCCCCCAATTGTGCCTACGCCTGTTGATGATAGTGCTCCTGCTCCTACTAGTTAGTTATGTGATTTTATATATGTATATTTTGTTTGCTATTTATTTAACTTGTTAATTGCTAACATTCTTTGATTTACAGTTCATCCGACACGTAGAGAGACACGAGGCACACACTCCGATCGGCTCAGACGACAAATCGAGGAACGGGCTAGATTACCCATTACCTTCCGTAAGAGCGATGGTCACCCTATCGGAACAAATGCAACTGCTTTTATGAAAGAGTTAGGGTTGTCAATTAAGAAGTTCGCTCCCTTACAAGCTAAGAGTTGGAAGCATATCCCTGTGGACAATAAACAGATGATATATGACCGATTAGCAGTCAGTACAAGTAATTTGATATTTATATAATCAACCATCATTCGTTCATAAATTTCAATATTGGTTTTTTCAGGCTGCTTTCGATATTAGTTTTGCCGACGAGGCAATGTCGATAAGAAAGGAGATCGACAGGCTAATTAGTGCAAGGTATAGAGACAATAGAAATAAGATGCACACTCATTATAAGAGTCTACTGCATCTTCCCCTTACCGAGCGCCAACATCATATGTTGATCGAGTATTGTGAGACATAGGAAGATTGGAACTATATGTGTAATTTGTTTGAATCAGAGAAATTTCAGATAACTCAATCTATACAAATTAAAATATTTGTTCTATAACTCATGTTTTATGTTTTATCTTAACAAATTTTTATATTATAGACACGATCGACGACAAATGCCCAAAATCTAACACAACTACTATTTACCCATCGACGTGGCTCTAAATCATTCATCCAATACAGTTACGACGGTGTAAGTACAAACTTTATAGTTACAGTATATTGTTTGATATTTTTAATATAACACATTATAATATTTTTCAAACCGATCAGTCTCAATAAAACACACTATAGCTCGTCAAAAGGGTGGAGAGTGGGGAGAGAGCCGAGGTTGCATACGTAAGATATAATTGATAAAATTTAGTAAATTTATTTTTAAATTTGCATAATTATTTGTAAATATATTAATAATATATTTGTTATTCTTAAGGTGATATGGTGAGACTGCGAGATGAACACATCCAATCACAAGAAATCGGAGATGACATCGATGTTGTTCAGATTGCATATCAGATTTGTGATCAAGTCCTCAGTGTTCACTCTGGATATATTAGAGGACTTGGAAGTGAGTCAAAACCAGTTAGGTCCATTTCTTCAGATGTCAGCTCCTCCTCCAGAACAACTAACGCAACACTGCGTGAACAACTTCAATCCACCGAGCAAAGATTAGAAGGGACGCAAGAGGAGCTAGCAAACACTCAGGCTCAATTAGCTATCATCCAAGATGAGTTGGCATCAATGAGATCAAGACAAGATATGTTTGAAGCAATTCTGAATTGGCTTGCACTTGGAGCATTACAATCATTGATGCACGAGTCATCTTCAGCTCCACCTCCTCTTCCATCTTAGAGTTTGTAACATTTATATTTTGAGCAACTGAAATTATGAATTTGAATGTTTTTGCATTTGAATACTATGGATTTGGGAAATTGGATGTTTTGGAGTTTAAATTGGATGTTTTGAACCTTAAATTTGATGTTATGTTAGTTGTTTTTAAATGTATGTGTTGATTATATTATTTGAGTTGTATGTTGTTAAGTTAAATTATGGTTGATATTGTATTACAGAATTTTGAATACAAATTAAATGAATTCTAAAAATATGTATTTTCATGGTTAGCAATGAATATTTTCCATTTCGTCGCTAACCGTCGATATATGACATTAGAAATTTGAGGTTTAACGATAAAATTAGTAATTTCGTCGCTAACGTTTGGTGTATCAGTCGAGGCACTAGTGGACGTGCTCGCATACTACAGGACATTAGCGACGAAAACTTATATATTCCGTCGCAAATATGTCTCCAGTCGAGTCATTTCTTGCGACAATCGACTGATATTTAATTACAAAACGAGGTTTTTCATTGTTAACGTGTCAGTCGAGTCGCTGGTCGAGTCTCTCTCGATTTTGTGGTGGGACAAAAAATTGACAGTCAACTGCTTTATTGGGTCGCTCGACTAATGTTTAGCGACATATTAGTGATATTTCGTCACTAATATCGGTGATTTTTCTCTTTCCAACATTCTAGTTTTTACGACGAAAGTTTTATTTTTGACGACATTTTTTGACGAAAGTTTTATTTTGACGACATTATCGGTGATTTTCCTCTTTCCAAAATGTCTTAATTCGTCGCTAATATGTCTTTGCGATAAGCTTATTACGACGACTCTAGCGATGAAATTATTTCATTGTAAACCTTATTTAGTGATGAATTTTTAATATTAAAGACAAAAAAATTTCGTCACTATGTAGACCCGGCCAAGGTCCGGGTCGGACCCGGACCCGACTCGGAACCGAACCGTGTTCAACGGTCCGGTTAACCGGGTCAATGGGTTTGACCTGGACCCGTGACCGGACCGCCTAATAGGCGGTCCCGTCACGGTTTTTTAAAAAACCGAACCGTCGGTTTTTTAAAAAAAAAATTGAACGGTGGTGTGTCGATGCCAATGGAGGACATGGGCGTGTCGGGCATGAGACGAGGGTGTGTCGGCTAACACACCCGGGGTGTGTTGAGGAACGTGGGTGTGTTGAGGAATATGGGTGTGTCGGCTAACACACCCGAGGTGTGTTGAGGAACATGGGCGTGTCGGCTAACACACACGGGGTGTGTTGAGGAACGTGGACGTGTCAGCTAACACACCCGGGGTGTGTTGAGGTCTGGAAGTTCTGACACAGACGTATCTCTGATGACACGGCTATGTTGTTTTGATACGCCTCGATAATTTTTTATTCTTCACCCTGTTAATATGAAAAATACCCCAAAATAATTTCTTTGTACAAAATATGTTAAACTTGACTAAAACATAACAAAATACATGACTAAAACATAAAATGGGATGAAATGCATGCATATTGAATATCCAAAATGCAACATGAATTACACACATCAAAGCGCAATATTTACTCAATGATTGGTCAAAAGCTGCAAGTCGAACCCAATATATTAAAAGTGACGAAGAAGACTAAGGCGAAACAGAGGGAACATCCGGAACTACGACGACGGGAGGAAATATCGAATACGACTTAAATTGATTGAATATAATGAAAATTGAAATGTAATTGATTTTTTTTTATTTTAATAGGTTTTTTATTTAAGTCCAAGATGTTGAAATTTGAGGTGATAGAGTTTTTATAAGTTCAATTGTGTAATTTTTTTTATTTTAATTATTTACGTCATTATTTAAATTTTTATTTATTTAACTAAGACGACGATTAATCGGATCGGACTCGAACCCGAACCCGGACCCGGACCGGAACCGACAGTTCCACAACCTGGACCGTAACCGACCATGAGCGAGCCTATTAAGGATCGATATTTTGCCAATCCGGACCCGACGATTTCGACTCGGACCCGGACCGTGGCCAGGTCTATCGCTATGTTCCATTTTTGTTGCAGTGAGATTGATGTCTAAAATGACATAGAGTGGCTAAAAAACTTAAGGTATGATGCTAAAATATTTTTTTTATATTTTTTTTATTTTAGCTATTATTGTATTGTTTTACTTTACTTTATTTTATTTTGCTTCCCATCATAAAGTAGTACTTAAAAATAAATAATACATTTATTCTTATTATTGCAAGTTGAAAAACAACATTTGACAATTGATTTGCTTGTATATTAAATTAATCATTGGAAGTTGTACTATTAAGATATGAATTTTATTTAATTTTTAGCATTTTATATTTGAGTTTTCTAATATATTTGAATCTGTTGCATATTAGACTCCACAATTAAAGTTAGCATATTAGAATCATCAATAAAAGCATTGTATGTTTACATTTAAAAAATAATAATTGGTATTTTTTTATTTTATAGACAACTTTTATGTTATTATGATATTTTTTTATTTTTTATTTTGTACAGATTGACAAGGTAAAAATTAGAACTTTTTATTGAATTTTTTATATTTTTTTGATGCAATATGAAAATACAGTTGCAGTTGGACTTGGGAGTTGAGAGATAGCAAGAGCTAAGGGGTTTGGCAGTTAGTTTTTTACCATCAGTTTAATTTTGGTTTAATTTTGTATGAGTTTCTTATTTTCAAATACTTAAGATAGTGAACTTTTATTTTGTCTAGTTTGATTAATTTTAGTATTACTATGTTATGTGTTTCAAATTATTAGACTTGTTATAAGTTGGAAGTCATTGAACTTTTAATTTATCTCCTTATATTTTATCCAGGTTTTATTCATGTAGATTTTATTCTATTTCTAAATTATTATAAAAATTTTATTATATTTTAAAATTATTGATGAATTTTTTATTCTACTTTGATGATGTTTTAGTATCATGGTCTATTTTTATTCTATTGTAAATAATTTTAATTTGAATATACTTAAATTAAGATTCGAATAATCCAAATGAACATAGATTTAGAAAAATTCACCCAACCCAACTTCAAAGGAAGATTAATTACCCCCTTTACCTTCATAGAGTATGGGTTACTGCATAAGTTGTCGATAAGAGACTTAGATAACGTTTGGCAATGAGAAAATTTTTCATTTTTTATTTTCTATTTTTTTTTCCAGAAAATAGAAAATAATTTTTTAGTATTTTCTAATTTTTCAGAAAATATTTTTTTATTTTTTAGAAAATGAAAATGAAAACCGAAAATGATTTTCTAGAGTTTTCTAATTTTTCAGAAAACGCTCCTTTATTTTCTAGAAAATGGAGATGGAAAACATCAATCAAACGTGTTTTCTCATTTTTTTCAAAAAATAAAAATAGAAAATGAAAATTTTTCTCTCTACCAAATAACCTCTTAGATTCTACTCAACACCTTCCTTAATTATAAGCTGGGCACAATCATAAGATATGCTACAGAGGCAAAACCTTTTGAAACCCTAGTTATATGCAGTTTTGATAGCTCTCCTCCCAAATGGATAGATCTCAAGATTGAACTAGCTAGACAGTTGATCAAACTTGAGATGAAAGATGTTGATGGACTATAGTTTAGCCTTGAAGATTGTTATCCATCATATCCATACTTAGATTGGGGAGCATTAAGTATGTTGGTGCAATCAGTCCAGGTCAAGTATTTTGATGTTTGACATTGATATTCGATAAAATATATGACAACGTGATTGTCATGGAAAAATCCAAGTCTTGAATACTTGGCAATGGAAAGTCCAAGTCATGGGTACTTGGCATGGAAAGTTCAAGTTTTGAATACTTGACATGGAAAGTCCAAGCATGGATCTTGGCAAGGGAAAGTCCAAACTTGAGTCTTAGCAAATAGAAAGTCCACCATGGATTGACAAGGAAAGTCCAAGGGTGGAGTCTTGTCGGCATAAGTTCAATGATTGGCGGTGTAAAGTCCAAGCGGTAGTCTTGACAGCGTAAGCCCAATAGGTCGTGGCGGTATAGACCAGCTTAGCATGACAATAACTAATGGAAGCATCTGAAGACTAGCATATGAATGAACAAGTCATGGATGATTTGGAGGGATCCGATAGGCGTGAGGCTGACGGAGGTGACTAGAAGGCTTAGATCTAGGCTAAAGGTGGTCTAACAAGTATGAGGGCATCATACTTTGGGTTAAACCTCATGGTTGAGGTTATCAATCGACTCGGGCCTTGGACCAGTCGATTGGTCAAGTGTTTTGACACTTGACAGCCGAGTTGACTCTTGGCAGTTGACTATAATTATGGTCAGTCGAACTAATCAGAGTCGACTGATGTTTGACTATAGGAAATGAGTCGATCGCCATGATTGTTGGAAGCGAGAATGACCGTGGCAAGCGTGATCGATCGGCCTGACTAGCGATCGCTAGGTATTGACAATCGACTATCAGTATAACCGTTGGCTTGAATATCGATGTGAATTAAGTTCGTTGTGAGACTACGGTACTGTTGGCAGTCGATTGAGGCCTTATGACAATCGACTGTCAGGCGAAAATTCAGGTCGCAAGGAGGCTTAAAAGGAGCTCGACGGGAGAGATTTCAGTAATGATTTCTTAAGCGTTTTTGAGGCGATTTGCTAGTGCAAATCATGGTCTTCAAGTGCGGTTCAAACAATCAACAAGCAAACTTCCAAAATATCTTTTGTAAAGTGTTCTTTACATTCTTTTTGTGCATTCTAGTTGTATTTGCTTGTTTACTTCTTGTATTATTTTTGTAATCATTGTAAGAGGTTTCTTCGCCTCCGACTTGTTACCGAAAAAGAATATTTTGATTATTAATGATGTTTGACATCGCTAGGGCTCATTCAAGTTCAACCCATGGAGTAGGAACTTTGAGGTTCCGAACTACGTTATATTTTGGTGTTGTGTGCTTATATATTTTATTATTGTTTTATTATCTTTATTTCCATTGCGCATAATAAGTTTTGTAACAAACACGCGATCAAAATCCATTGATGCATCGAACGTACTATTCATCCTCCCTTCTCCAGTGGTCATCAACGTTACTACAAAGTAGCCTTGGAAATCAATTAAAACATTGACCGCTGGCTATGGGACATCTACCATGACCCAGCTGTGTATGTGTTAGCAGGCGAAATCTACACGAAGAAAATTTACTAGCCAACAACTATGGGTACAATGTTTTTCCCTTTCAAATTCACTTATACTCAGCACAATGCTCTTTGTCAGGACTACCAAAAAAAATAATTCTCAATGGATTAATAAAAAGCTAGTCAGCTCAACCTGCTCAGCTAATTTTGATATGGATAGTATGACAAGAGCATCATCATCACGAAATTTCATCAGAGAAATGAATTTGGATAATATGATGGAAATGTAATCAATGATGTTTCCATCACTTAAAGACATAAGCAGTGATGACTTGTCCTCACAGAAAGAGTTTAGTGGTCAGCATATATAGATATTGTACAATAGAATAACGGATCAAAAATAATAAATTAATCCTTTACGAATGTGAGAGTGTTGTTCCTCCATGCATTGATTATTGATTTTAAGGGTCAAAGATTTATTATAATTTATCTTTTTTATGATGATTCAAAGATTAATTAATAAGAATTATTAGACTGACAAATTTCAACCTTATGCTTAAAGACATAAACAGTGAAGACTCTACTACTTAAACGTCAGCTCTCCACTAAACTTGTTCAGACGAGCATTTGTCATCAAGAGTCTCCAACTCATTTTGTCGGCCACAATAAATATTCTAATATAAACATTCTGAGTCTGGAGCTCTATATAAACGCTATCTGTAAGTGTGTGAAAGATACGTAAGAGAAACCAAAGTGTGTGTGAGAGAGAAGAATTGGTGTGCTTGTAAGTTTTTAAATCTCCTTGTAATTATCTTTCTGTATCATAAGCATTTCCATTAAAACTGTTTTATTACTATTTTAAATTACTTGCTCCTCTACTATGTCCAGCTAAAACCCCAGGGTTAGGGTTAGGGAAGGCTCTGTTTTTGCCCTTAGTCAACTTTTCTTTGTTTCCTCAGTCATTGTTCAAGTATTTTTAAAGAAAGAACAGTAACTGTTGATTAAATGAGAACAAGTCGAGGTACTATAAGACCTGTGCTGGCTAGCTATTGAAGGCATCAAAGGTAGAAATCCTAATAAGATCTTCTTTAGCAGGTCAGCAGGTGTTGCTCATTGAAAAGGAGAGGGTAACTGATAAAGGACCACTTACATCCTACTCTAAACCTAAAACAAGAACCCTAAAGGATCACTATATATTACTGTAGTCGTTCACTGTGTAGATCACTATAGAACACTCTCAGATCTTCATGATGGAGATGAGAAGTTGAGAACTACCGGTAAAATTATATATATATATATATATATAAATCAAAGTTTACGGCGAAACTATGACACGGTTATTGGCAAACTATAATAATAAGATCAAAGAATTCTCTTATGGATCTACCATCAAACATCTTGTCACATAACCATTAAATATACGTGCAAGGAGACAAATATTGTCATGGGATCAGGGCTTTTAGGAAGACTCCGTATCTAACCATGATATATATATAATACGTGGCCGACGAGGAATCACAATTTTTTTTTTTTGTTGAGAGGGACAATTGAATACAGACAGAATACTTATTTTCTCTGTCCTTGCACTGACAGTAATTTATATTTTTTTTCCGTGTGCGCATTGTGTGTTATGTCTATAAGATCTATAATTTCTTTTGGATCTTATCTTATAAGCATATGATCTTTTCATTATCTTACCAATGTGAAACTTTAATTGTATTCTCAATACTCCAACATTATCCACCTCGGCATTGCCTAGCGATAACCGAATTTCAATCGATATTCAGTCACAGTCTGATCAAGTCAGAGTTCGACCGGAGCATGATCGGATTGTAGTCAGAATCCGACTAAATTACGGCTGCTAGGATTGCGTCGTGGTCTAATTGGAATCTTATCCGATTGTAGCCGCTAGCATAGTGATGCCAACATTGTGACCGTTGACAGGCACCATTGGGCAAAATTCCAATCGCGATCCAATTAGAATGTGATTGCTATCCGACGAGAGCGATGGCGGCGGCAACCCAACGGGTTCAAACTATGCATTTCTCGTTACTGTGCAATCCCACATTATTAGAAGGTGAAGAAATTGTCACACACACTGATGCGGTGACGGGGAAGAAGATCTGTAGACTTTCTCTCGACACGATGGAGCGCGAAGAAAGTTTAGGGGATTCTCTCCGGTCGCAACAGTAAAAATGAAAAATGCCAAGCAAAGACACGCAAGCCAACACTGACAACAAACCAAGACACAGGATGTAATGTGATTCGGAATAAAGATTCCTACTCCACGGAGGTGAGCTCTCTCACCGGATGCAGTGCCAAAACACTTTCACTATGAACATCCTCCTTCGCGGAAAAGAACTTCCGGAGGTGGAGGAGAAAACCTCTTACAGGCAAGTCAGAATACAAGAAAGAGTACACGAAAGGTGAAGATCACCACTCTCCTTCTCTGGCGAGGTGGTAGCTCTCTTTCTCTCAATGCGTCTTCGTTTCTTGCTCGTTGGAATAATACGGATCCCCTTTCATTTGTCCTGCTCCTTCCTTTTATTCCTCTCCTCTGATCAGTGGTTCCATCGTAAGATTTCCCCATCGTACATGTGGCCACCACGTTCACCTGGAGAATCATTCTGTTACAGATACGAGGAGCGAAGGCTCCTCGTATTGTGTGGGGACCCCCCTTCTGCTGTATAACACCTTCTCATCTACATTTTGGGAACTAGGCTAGCCTGTCCCTCTCAACCATTTACCTTCGGTGAAACTAATCTAGACCTATAACTCACATGTGGCATAGCCCTCGGGCTCTTTTCAGCAGCCCGAACCAACTCTCCTTCTTTCCGCACCAAACTATTTCCGGACTAGCTATACCGAGTCGATTCTCATCCGTCCCATCTGCTTCTAGGCCTTCTAGGCCGAACCGACTCTTGTTCATCTCCTAGCGAAGCAATCTCTGCCTTCGCTTCGCCGTGCCAATACCTCAACTGGTTCTCCCATTCCCACTGTCCCAAACAATCACGCCCAAACCATTCTTCCTTTCTTTCTTCGCTGAACCGATTATTTGGTTCGGATAGTGTCTTACATGTGAGCACTTTTACCCGATTCACAGAGAAGAGGTAACAGCAGTATCATTAGTCAACCTAAAAAATAGGCAAGCGAAGTTATAAGCTTGACTTTCTAAATGTATAAAGTCTCTACTCCACCCTTTACTCACCAATTCAAATTCACTCTCCTCTTACAGCCCCACCCCATATATTTGAGGTGGCTTAATGGGCCCATGGACTCCGCTTCTCCTTTTCTCTCATATAGTCGAACTGTCGCATTAAACCCTATATAAATCTTTGCCCCTTCCTTTTATGCATGACTTAGCATGCCTAATAATCCCGTCCTTTCCACTTCTTCCCTCCAGCGGTTTTTCTCCAGTGGTGTTTCAGCGACCTAACCTTTTCTTTCCCACACGTTCCTCCTTCAACCCTCAAGTAAGTGCTCTACCCTGTCTTATATCCATGGCCCCTAAGACCCTGACCTCGCCTCCTTGGTATGAGCACACCGTCACACAACTAAACTACGACCATTATTTCTTTAACCTTAAAGACCGGTTCATAGATCCTTCCATAAAATGTTGTTTCACTACTAAGACTCACCGACCACACCATCCTCCCCCCCCCCCCCGGTCTAACTTGCTTCTTTTTTGAACAGTTCCTTAATGACTTGTTTCTACTTGCGCCCTCCCCCTATTTAGAAATCTTAGATTTCTACGGGCTGCCTCTAAATCAATTTACCCCCAACTCCTTTCGCATTTTATCGGGGGCTATTATAGTATTTCAACACCTACATCTTCCTTTATCCCCTTAAATATTTCACTGCTTCTTCCAATTAAAATCCTCCAAGGCAAGCCTTTTTTACCTTTCTAGCTGCATGGACTGCCAGGTCTTAATGAATATGCCTACTTCCCATAAAGGATGGGAAGAGTTGTATTTCTTTGTTCAGCTTCCAACACCTCTACCCCACTCGGACACTTGGAAGCTAGAACTCCCTGAACTACCTCCCTTCCGCGAAATGAGGACTCAATGTCTTTTCACGGAGGTTTATAAAGTACTGGGAGAATCCCACTATTGCTCAAACCATCTAATGAAAACCTCTCTCCTTAGTCACTTCAGGCTGTCCCCTTTCCCTCTAACGACCCCGGCCGCAATAGGTAGGATGACATTCACACTTTAATATAACTTCTTATTTGTGGGGACCATCTTTCTTATCAACGAATTTTGCAGATAACCTAATGCAGGACGCTCTAGTAAAGGGAGAAGAGATCGAGGCCACCAAGAAGAAGAAAACCTCCACAAAGCAAGGTAAGTCCGTGGCAGTCCCTTCTTCCCCTTTGAAGAGATTGCGGCTGATTAAGGAAGGAGCTCCCAGCTCATCATTTCCTCCTTCCTCCTCTTCTGATCAACATGAATCCCTGCCTCTAACCATCTACGAACCGAGGATGAGGGATACCACCTTATCCACCCCATCCTCTTCTCCCCAAGGGGGAGATTCTCCTTCCCATTCTCCTGTTTCATCCTCCCTTCATCATGATTCTCCCACACCTTCCCGAACCAAATCTGTCTCAATCCCTATTCCCTCAGAAACACATACCTCTCCCGCTCCCCTCCAGAGAGCAGGTCCCCCTCCCCCTTTAGAGGGGGAAAATATTCTTTCCCCGAACCCTTCACTGGTTACCTTGGGGTGCCTTCTGAAAATCCGTCACCTCTCAGAGGTAAAGTTTTTCAACCAATCAGGGATACAGGGCCCCTGTGACCAAGTGAGCAAACTGCTAGCCGAGGTAATTATTTTCCCTCTTCACCTTAGGCATGGATATATACATATATATGCAACTATATGCTGACGCTTGACATTTGCATTATCTTTCCTTTAGTGTTGGTGCAATCGGCCCAGGTCACGATTGACCAGGACTCGAGTGATGTTTTGATGTTCGACAAAAACATATGACAATGTAATTATCATAGGGAAGTCCAAGTCTTAAGTACTTGGCATGGAAAGTTCAAGTGGGACACTTGACATTTGGAAAAGTCCAAGCATGGGTCTTGGCAAGGTAAAGTCCAAGTCTTGAGTACTTGGCATGGAAAGTCCAACATGGGTTGGCAAGGAAAGTCCAAGCATGGTCTTGACATGGAAAGTCCAACATGGGTTGGCAAGAGAAAGTCCAAGGGGATTGATGGTTGGCGACGTAAAGTCCAAGCGGGAGTCTTGGCAGCATAAGTCCAATAGTTGGCGGCGTAAAGTCCAAGCGGGAGTCTTGGCAGCATAAGTCTAATGGTTGGCGGCGTAAGTCCAATGTGCCTTGGCGGTGTAGACACCGTTAGCATGACATAGCCGATGGAAGCACCTGAAGGTTAGCACGATGGATGAACAAGTCATGGATGACTTGGAGGGATCCGAGAGGCGTGAGGCTGATGGAGGTGGCTAGAAGGCTTAGGTCTAGGCTAAGGGTGGTCTAGCAAGTATGGGGGAATCATACTTGGGTTAAAACCTCATGTTTGAGGTGTGCCAGTCGACTGGTGTCATGTGGCAGTCGACTGGACCGAGTCAACTAGGGTTTGACTGCGGGTTATGGCCTAGTAGTCGACTGCGGAGGTGGGCGATCGTGATGGCTCAGCGATCGTGATCGTGCTCGATCGGGTGCTCGATCGGCCCGCAGAATGGAGTTGAGACTCGGGGTCGAGTGAGGACTTCATCGGATCGGTGATGGTCTGTCGGTCGTGATGATGGATCCGTTGGACTTATCCAACGTGGATCTAGCCGTTGTCTCACGGCAACAGTAGCATCAGTCGACTGATGGTCCCGATCAGTCGACTGATCGACTTTTTCCAGCACAGGTTGAAGCTATATATGGAGCTCGTGATGGAGGAAAAACTAATCGATTTCTTGGACGTCTTGAGGTGATTTTCTGTTGCAAATCAGGGTCTTCAACCACGATTCAAGCGATCAACAAGCAAGCAATCCAAAGGCATTTGTAAAGTTGTTTTCTTTACTAGTTTTGCATTGTATTATTGTATATTGCTTGTATTTATATCTTATTGTTGTAAGATTACTTGTAAGGGGTTTCTCCACCTCTGACTTGTGTCGAGAAGGAGTATTTGTCATTAGTGAGTGTGTGTGCATCACTAGAGCTCAATCCGTGGAGTAGGAACCGTGCGGTTCCGAACCACGTTATATCGTTGTGTTAGCGTGTTGTCCATTTCGTTATTGTATTATATCTATATTCCGCTGCGCTAACGAAATTGTAGACACGAACGCGAAAGAATTCCATTGACGCTATTCACCCCCCCCTCTAGCCGTTCCAACGATCCCTAACAAGTGGTATCAGAGCCCAGGGCTCTTCTACGGACTAACCGCCCGGAGCTAAGACAAAAGGCTAGAGGGTGAAGATGGAATTCCAAGACAAGCTTGGATGGGATATCAATACTCCACCTTCATATGATCCAAAAGATTTTCCGGCGTAGAGAGCAAGAATGGAAACATTCTTGATGATGAACATAGAGGATTGGTTCATCCTCATTGAAGGCCTTGAACCCCCTAGGGATAAGAAGGGGAATATCCTAAAATTGAAAAAGTGGACCCAAGAGCAACGCCAAAAGCTCAAGACCGAAGCTAAGGTAACGAAACTTTTGGAAGATTTAATCCCTAATGATGTTTTGTGCAAGCTAGGGGATTACATGTATGCCAAGGAGCTATGGAGAAAATTGGCAAGATTTCATGAGGAGAGTTCATCCTCAAGTGAAAGTGAGGAATCAGAAGTTGAGATGGAGTCAACTTCCGGATCGGAGAAAGAAGAAGTAGAAGAGATGGAAGAAGCATCTACTTCTAGGATTGAGGAGGAGAGACCATCCTCTACACCGGAGCAACCTCAAGAAGAGCCTTCAACATCCGATCAAGATGAGGAAGCTCAAAATTCAACTCCGGCACCTACCACCACCCTAGGTAACTCAAACACTTTATCTTCCAATAAAAATCATATTATGTGTTTTGAGTGTAGGAAATTTGGGCACTATAAGAGCAAGTGCCCAAAGAAAATTAGGAAAGCTCCACCGTCACCAAAAGTCAAGGATGCCAGTTCCCCAACACCTAAAGGCAAGGAGCACATCATATGCTTCAAGTGCAACTCAAAGGGACATTATCGGAGTCAATGTCCAAGGGGAAAGAAGAAAGGGCAAGAAGGAGCAACACAAGTAGGGGGAGCCTCCAAGGCAAACCCTAAGGTAAAATTTATTAATGCACCTTCAATTTCTAGGGATAAGAAGCATGCTAGGAATAATTTTAATAGTCTTGCTATTGTACATGAAAAGCATGCTAGAAACGATAGACATATTTGTTTAGGTGCTAAAAACGTCCACTTAGGAAATAAGGAGAAATTTGGGACTAATGTCCCTAAAAACAATTTACCTAAGAACAAACCTAGGTCAAATAACTCAAGATCAATTTTACCTAGGGAGACAATTAGAAAGGTGCAAGAGCACCTAGGTGTTAACCCTAAATGGACTAGGCATATGCCTAGAAAGTCCCATGCCCAAGAATTTAATCAAAAATCAATTGGGCAATTAGAATTAGAAAATCAAGCCTTGAGGTCAAGGCTTGAAAAACTTGAAAAGACCCTCAACATTATGCAAAATCAAATGCAAGGGTCAATTGGTCAAACTCTTAGGTCAAGAAGTCAAAGTCAACATCTAGGACCTAAGAGTCAAAAGTCAACCAAGGGCAAGAATGGTTTGGGTCACAAACCTAAGTCCAAGATGACTTATCATAGTGTTCCATTTGACTATGGAACACTAACTAGGTCTAGGAAGACCAAGGTCAATAGGGAAGTCATCCCTAGAGTTGACCAAGGTTTGTGCCTAGTGGCTAGGGTTTCTATGAAACCTAGGGTGGCCACTAAGAAGGTTGCAAGGGGAGTTACCCCTAGAGTCAACCTAGGTAAGACCCAAATGACCAAGGCTAATAAGCCTAGGAGGGTCATTAGGAAGGTATCTAGGGAGGTTATCCCTAAGGAGTACCTAATTAACCCTAGGAGCTCAAATCGGTTTTGGGTTCCTAAGAGCGTGATTGATGCACGCTAGATGGGTTAGGGTGTACCAACCTTAAATGGATGGGTAGTTAACTCAACCATGGCAAAGGTGACACTTTAGGTTATTTTCAAGGTTATGGATACCTTGGAAATAGATTTGAATTATCATCCTAAAAGATTTTAGGGTGTGCCAATATTATTTGAGAAGCTTGATAAAATGGTCAAATTGGCACAATTTAGGTTTAGAGGTCGTAGTGTGTCATTTTGGGTTTTTGGCACATTTGGGAAAATTTAGGTTAATATAACAAAATATACTTAATTATATCAAATGACAATTAATATTAAAATTTAGGTATTACCATACCTATATATTTTATTTTCCATGCCTTGATTGCCATATGCCATGACATCATATTTTTTTTAATCATTTTTATATGTCATGATTATGCTTAGGTTTAAGGTTTTAAATGTCATGTGTTTTTAAATTTTATCATATGCCATGACATCATGATCATTGGCCATGTTTTAATAATGCTATTATTTCTACCATGATCATACATTCATGCATTAACTTGATTAAAATTGATTTAAGGACTATGACATGACTTGAAGTCACATTTATAAGGGAATCAAGTAGAGTTGCTTTAGAAGATGCATAAAACCCTATTTTAGGGAGAACAAAACCCACATCTCACATCTAATTGACATGTATGTGTATTTATACACCATAGATACATGTGAGATGCTAGGATATGAGTTAAGTTCAAGGTGCATAGTTTTTGCATCTAGATGAACTAAAACTCATCTAATTCTATTTGTGGATCATTGGGAAAGCTTGTGTACAAGTCATATACATTGAGCCCAAGGAATATGATCCAAAACAAGGTTTGGAAAACATTTTAAAATCATTTTGAAAAACCTTGGTGAAGTCTATCTTTTGATAGCAATCACCATTGATGAAGTTGATACAAAGTAGGACCAAAACATTGAAAATTTCAATGGTTTTGAACTTTGTGCCAATTTCAGTATTTTATGGGTAAAATAATTTTCAAACATTTTTCACCCATTGTATTTGTCATAGGTATTATACGTATCAAATTTCGTCATTTTTCAATATACGTATAATTATTTATGATTTTCTGAAATTCAACTCGATAATAAAATTGAAATTTGATTATCGATCAGCTTCATTGGTGGGAAGTTGGTGATGGAGTGCCGATCGTGATTCTGAATCACTTTCATTGGTGCTTTCGGGGAAAACAAGATTGTTTAACCCGATTTCAGCTACGGTTATGGCCCCTAATCACTCCTAACCCTAGGATATGCTTTGGGTAGCATTATAAAGGGTGAAAAACCATTGGATATGGATTAGGAGAAGTATTTAGGGTTTGTATCAATTTTAAGGTGTTGGAAAGTTCTATATTGAATTTCTAACCTTAATTTTGATGGTTTAGAGTTCCTATTGGCTTAGGGACTGCCCAAGGACATTGTTGGTGTAATGGTCAAGGGGGAGCAAGCCTTTAGGGGGAGGTATCCATCTTGGGATGATGGATGTATTTTTCTCCTTGAAGAGGAGAAGTTATTGGGAGAATATGACATCAATTGGGAAATTGATGGGACTTTTTGTAGGGGAATTGACGCCGCTAGAGGGGGGGTGAATAGCGTTGAATTCGTACGTAGATGGAATTCGTTCGCGATCGTCTCTACAAAACTCGTTATGCGCAGCGGAATAGAAATAATAAAAGCAATAACGAAAAGATACAATCATGAACAAAAGGATATAACGTGGTTCGGAACCACATGGTTCCTACTCCACGGATCGAGCTCTAACGAGCTCTAGCGACGCCAATGCAATCACTAATCAATAAACTCCTTCTCGACAACAAGTCGGAGAAACCTCGTACAAACGTTTACAACAATAAACGAAAGAAATACAAGCAAATACAAAGGAAATGTAAAGAACACTTTACAAACTAAGGTTTTGAGCGCTTGCTTGTTGGTTGCTTGGATGAGCTTGAAGGATCCTGAAATGCACCTACAAATCGCCTTCAAATCGCCTCACCAAAGCTCCCAAAAATCTGATGCCGCAATCTCCATGAACAGCTCCCTTTTATCCCGCGTCGGGCTGGATTTTCGCCTATCAGTCGACTGCCATAAGTCCCCAGTCGACTGATGCCACTGTTGTCGTGAGACAACGACTCAATCCACATTGGACAAGTTCCAACGGGACTCTTGGCGATCGGCCCAACATTGGCGATCGGCCCGCTGGCCGCGTAATCGGCCCCGCGATCGGCTACGGGCATTCTATGCTCGCGGTGAACTAGCGATCATTGACCCTTAGCGATCGTCGTATCATCGCTATCGATTCATTGCTCCGATGAGCGATCGGCGCGGCGATTCGGCTCTTAAACGGCAGTCGAACTTAAGTCGACTCACGGCAGTTGAACCGGCCATAATGCCAGTCGACTGCCAACCTCAAAGATGAGGTTTTAACCCAAGTATGGTGACCCCATACTTGCTAGACCACCCTTAGCCTAGACCTAAGCCTTCTAGCCACCTCCATCAGCCTCACGCCTCTCGGATCCCTCCAAGTCATCCATGACTTGTTCATCCATCGCGCTAGCCTCCAGGTGCTTCCCTCGGCTATGTCATGCTAACGGTGTCTACACCGCCAAGGCACATTGGACTTACGCCGCCAAGACTCCGCTTGGACTTTACGCCGCCAATATCAAACCCCTTGGACTTCCCAAATGCCAAGACTCAAGCTTGGACTTTCCCTTGCCAACCCAGGTTGGACTTTCCATGCCAAGACCCATGCTTGGACTTTCCATTTGCCAAGACCCATGCTTGGACTTCTCATTTGCCAAGACCCATGCTTGGACTTCTCATGCCAAGTACTCAAGACTTGGACTTTCCCAAATGCCAAGTACCCATGACTTGGACTTTCCATGCGCCAAGTGTCCCACTTGGACTTTTCATGCCAAGTACTCAAGACTTGGACTTTACCAAGTGCCAAGTGTCCCACTTGGACTTTCCATGCCAAGTACCCATGACTTGGACTTTACCTTGCCAAGACCCATGCTTGGACTTTCCAAAATCACATAGTCAACCCTAGTCAACCATTAAGGTCTTCCTCGAGTAAAACTCGAGTCCGGTCAAACATGACCCGAGTCGATTGCTCCAACAATCTCCCCAACATATTAACCGACATTAATGTCAAACATCAATGCCAAACCACTTTGTCAAATCCCTTTGTCAAATATCAAAACATCACTCGAGTCAAACTCGAGTCTGGTCAATCGTGACCTGGGCAGATTGCACCAACAATCTCCCCCTTTTTGATGTTTGACAAAAACCAAACAAATCATTTGAGTTAGACCACTAACTCAAATCCCTTACCAATTATCCCAAATTGGTAAACACTCTCCAAATGTTCTCCCCCAAACATTCTCCCCCTTTTTGACTAACATCAAAAAGGTTATCTCTCCAAGGAGGTCAATGTCTCATGTCCCAATGAGATCTTACAATCTCCCCCTTTTTGACCTAAAAATATCTAGGATGCCTACCATCGTCCTAGTGATAAGTCTCATATCACTCAAGAGAGGCAATCCTATAATCTCTCCCAATTTCCAAATTGGGTATCAAAAACCCATCAATTTTCCCAATTGATGATACTCTCCCAATAACTTCTCCTCTCCAAGGAGAAAAACACATTCATCATCCCAAGATGGATAACTCCCCCTAAAGGCTTGCTCCCCCTTGACCATTGCACCAACAATGTCCTTGGGAAGCCCCTAAGCCAATAGGAACTCTAAACCATCAAAATTAAGGTTCTAAGTTTAAACTTGAACTTTCCATACCCTAAATTTGATATTTTGACCTAACACTTCTCCTAATCCATATCCAATGGATTTTCACCCTTTATAATGCTTCCCAAAGCATATCCTAGGGTTAGAAGTGGTTAGGGACCTTTACCATGGCTGAAAATGGGCTAAACAAACCTTGTTAACTTAAAATCAGACCTGGCATTCGACTCTGACGATGTCGATCATTGCCACTCACGATCGCCCATTGAGGCGTCGGATTAATCTAAAATCTCGATTTTAATTATCAGAAATGAATTTTGGAAATTCATAAATAATTATACGTAATTCGAAAAATCGTGAAAATTCATACGTATAATACTTATGACACACACAATGGGTGAAAAATATTTGAAAATTATTTTACCCATAAAATAATGAGTTTGATACAAAAATCAAAACCATTGAAATTTTCAATGTTTTGGCCCTATTTTGTATCAACTCTATCAATGGTGATTGTTATCAAAAGATAGACTTCACCAAGGTTTTTCAAGATGATTTTAAAATGTTTTCAAAACCTTATTTTGGATCATATTCCTTGGGCTCTATGTACATGACTTGTACACATGCTCTCCCAATGATCCACAATTGAAATTAGATGAGTTTTAGTTCATCTAGATGCAAACACTATGCACCTTGAACTTAACTCATATCCTAGCATCTCACATGTATCTAGGGCGTATAAATACACATACATGTCAATTGGATGTGAGATGTGGGTTTTGGTTCATTTAATCTAGGGTTTCATGCATTTTTCTAAGGCAACCCTACTTGATTCCCTTATAAATGGGACTCCAAGTCATGTCATTGTCCTTAAATCAATTTCAATCAAATTATCTTATATGCATGAGTGATTATGGCATTAGAGATGATATAGATAAATACATGCTCATAATCATGATGTCATGGCATAATATGAAATCTAAAAAAACACATGACATTTAATCCTTAATCCTAAACATGTACATGACATATAGAATGATTAAAAATAAGCATGATGTCATGACATGTTATATGACAAACAAAGCATGACATATAAAATATATAGGTATAGTGATACCTAAATTTTAATATTAATTGTCATTTCATATAATTAATTATATTTTGCCATATTTCTATTTTTCTCCCAAGTGTGTCAAAAACCCAAAATGGCACACTAACCTCTAAACCTAAATTGTGCCAATTTTGATCATTTTATCAAACTTCTCAAGTAATATTGACACATCCTAAAACTTTTAGGATTAAGACTCAAATGTATTTCCAAGGTAACCATAACCTTGAAAATGACCTAACATGCCACCTTTGTCATGGTTGAGTTAACTACCCATCCAATCAAGGTTGGCACACCCTAACCCCATCTAGCGTGAATCAATCACGCTCTTAGGAACCCAAAACCGATTTGAGCTCCTAGGGTTAATTAGGTATTCCTTAGGGATAACCTCCCTAGATACCTTCCTAATGACCCTCCTAGGCTTGTTAGTCTTGGTCATTTGGGTCTTACCTAGGTTGACTCTAGGGGTAACTCCCCTTGCAACCTTCTTAGTGGCCACCCTAGGTTTCCTAGAAACCCTAGCCACTAGGCACACCCTTTGGTCAACTCTAGGGATAACCTCCCTATTGACCTTGGTCTTCCTAGACCTAGTCAGTGTTCCATAATCTAATGGAACACTATGGTAAGCTACCTTAGGCTTAGGTTTGTGACCCAAACCTTGCTTGCCTTTGGTTGACTTTTGACTCTTAGGTCCTTGGTGTTGACATTGACCATTAGACCCTTTAAATTGATTTTGTATATTCCTAAGGGTCTTTTCTAGTTTTTCAAGCCTTGACCTCAAGGCTTGATTTTCAACCTCTAATTTCCCAATTGATTTTTGATTTAAATCTTGGGCATTGGACTTCCTAGGCATATGCCTAGTCCATTTAGGGTTAACACCTAGGTGCTCTTGCACCTTTCTAATTGTCTCCCTAGGTAAAATTGATCTTGAGTTGTTTGACCTAGGTTTGTTCTTAGGTAAATTGTTTTTAGGGACATTAGTCCCAAATTTCTCCTTATTTCCTAAGTGGACGTTTGTAGCACCTAAACAAATATGTCTATCGTTTCTAGCATGCTTTTCATGTACAATAGCAAGACTATTGAAATTATTCCTAGCATACTTCTTATCACTAGAAATTAAAGGTGCATTAATAAATTTTACCTTAGGGTTTGCCTTGGAGGCTCCCCCTACTTGTGTTGCTCCTTCTTGCCCTTTCTTCTTTCCCCTTGGACATTGACTCCGATAATGTCCCTTTGAGTTGCACTTGAAGCATATAATATGCTCCTTGCTCTTTTGACTTGAGGGACCGGCATCCTTGGCCTTTGGTGCCAGTGGAGCTTTCCTAACCTTCTTTGTGCACTTGCTCTTATAGTGCCCAAATTCCCTACACTCAAAACACATAATATGATTTTTATTGGAAGATAAAGTGTTTGAGTTACCTAGGGTGGTGGTAGGTGCCGGAATTGAATTTTGAGTTTCCTCATCTTGATCGGATGTTGAAGCTTCTTCTTGATGCTCCGGTGTTGAGGAAACTCTAATCTCCTCCTCAATCCTAGAAGTGGATGCTTCTTCCACTTCCTCCACCAACCCGGAAATTGACTCCCTATCAACTTCCGATTCTACTTCCTCTTCCTCCTTGGATGTTGATGATCTCTCAACCTCCAAGTCCTCACTTCCTTGTGAGGATGATGCATTAGCCTCTTCGATCTCTTCCTCTTGGACCGTTGATGGGCTTTCATGGAGCTTGGCCAAATCGCTCCATAGCTCCTTGGCATCCACATAGTCACCTAGACTACACAAGAGGTCATTAGGAATTAAATCAAAGATGAATTTGATTACCTTCTTGTTTTTCTCGAATTGTTGGAGTTGCTCCTCACTCCACTTCTTCTTCTTGAGAAACCCTCCCTTTGGTCCCTTAGAATATTCAAATCCTTCCATCAACGCGGACCACTCCTCAAGGTCTCTCATCATTAGAAAATCTTCGATCCTTGCCTTCTATTGTCTAAAACCTTCTTGTCCATAGAAGGAGTATGGGACCGACGTGTTGATGTCTCATCCAAGCTTGTCTTGGAATTCCATCTTCATCCTCTAGCTTCTTTGTCTTAGCTCCCGGCGATTAGTCCGTAGAAGAGCCCCGGGCTCTGATACCAATTGTAGGGGAATTGACGCCGCTATAGGGGGGGGTGAATAGCGTTGAATTCGTACGTAGATGGAATTCGTTCGCGATCGTCTCTACAAAACTCGTTATGCGCAGCGGAATAGAAATAATAAAAGCAATAACGAAAAGATACAATCACGAACACAAGGATATAACGTGGTTCGGAACCACACGGTTCCTACTCCACGGATCGAGCTCTAACGAGCTCTAGCGACGCCAATGCAATCACTAATCAATAAACTCCTTCTCGACAACAAGTCGGAGGCGGAGAAATCTCGTACAAACGTTTACAACAATAAACGAAAGAAATACAAGCAAATACAAAGGAAATGTAAAGAACACTTTACAAACTAGGGTTTTGAGCGCTTGCTTGTTGGTTGCTTGGATGAGCTTGAAGGACCCTGAAATGCACCTGCAAATCGCCTTCAAATCGCCTCACCAAAGCTCCCAAAAATCTGATGTCGCAATCTCCATGAACAGCTCCCTTTTATCCTGCGTCGGGCTGGATTTCCGCTATCGATCGTGCCGCCATAAGTCCCGGTCGATCGATGCCACTGTTGTCGTGAGACAACGGCTCAATCCACGTTGGACAAGTTCCAACGGACTCTTAGCGATCGGCGCCAACATTGGCGATCGGCCGCCCGGTAGCGTAATCGCCCCGATCGGCTACGGAGCGTCTGTGCTCATGGTGAACTAGCGATCATTCAGGCCCTTGATCGTATCGTGAATCGATTCACTCGATGAGCGATCGCAGGCGATTCAGCTCTTAAACGGCAGTCGAACTCAAGTCGACTCACGGCAGTCAAACCGGCCATAATGTCGTTCGACTGCCAACCTCAAAGATGAGGTTTTAACCCAAGTATGGTGCCCCCATACTTGCTAGACCACCCTTAGCCTAGACCTAAGCCTTCTAGCCACCTCCATCAGCCTCACGCCTCTCGGATCCCTCCAAGTCATCCATGACTTGTTCATCCATCGCGCTAGCCTCCAGGTGCTTCCCTCGGCTATGTCATGCTAACGGTGTCTACACCGCCAAGGCACATTGGACTTACACCGCCAAGACTCCGCTTGGACTTTACGCCGCCAATATCAAACCCCTTGGACTTTCCAAATGCTAAGACTCAAGCTTGGACTTTCCCTTGCCAACCCATGTTGGACTTTCCATGCCAAGACCCATGCTTGGACTTTCCATTTGCCAAGACCCATACTTGGACTTCTCATTTGCCAAGACCCATGCTTGGAATTCTCATGCCAAGTATTCAAGACTTGGACTTTCCCAAATGCCAAGTACCCATGACTTGGACTTTCCATGCGCCAAGTGTCCCACTTGGACTTTTCATGCCAAGTACTCAAGACTTGGACTTTACCAAGTGTCAAGTGTCCCACTTGGACTTTCTATGCCAAGTACCCATGACTTGGACTTTACCTTGCCAAGACCCATGCTTGGACTTTCCAAAATCACATGGTCAACCCTAGTCAACCATTAAGGTCTTCCTCGAGTCAAACTCGAGTCCGGTCAAACATGACCCGGGTCGATTGCTCCAACAATCTCCCCAACATATTAACCGACATTAATGTCAAACATCAATGCCAAACCACTTTGTCAAATCCCTTTGTCAAACATCAAAACATCACTCGAGTCAAACTCGAGTCTGGTCAATCGTGACCTGGGCAGATTGCACCAACACTTTTGAGAGACCCAATTTGAAAATTGGGAGAGTAAATGGGATTGCCTCTCTTGAGTGATATTGGACTTATCACTAGGAAGATGGTAGGCATCCTAAGTATTGTTGGACCAAGGGGGAGATTGTAAGATCTCATTGGGACATGAGACATTGACCTCCTTGGAGAGGAAACCTTTTTGATGTTAGTCAAAAAGGGGGAGAATGTTTGGGGGAGAACATTTGGTGAGTGTTTACTAATTTGGGATAATTGGTAAGGGATTTGAGTTAGTGTTCTAACTCAATAATTTGTTTGGTTTTTGTCAAACATCAAAAAGGGGGAGATTGTTGGTGCAATCGGCCCAGGTCACGATTGACCAGGACTCGAGTGATGTTTTGATGTTCGACAAAAATATATGACAATGTAATTGTCATAGGGAAGTCCAAGTCTTGAGTACTTGGCATGGAAAGTCCAAGTGGGACACTTGGCATTTGGGAAAGTCCAAGCATGGGTCTTGGCAAGGTAAAGTCCAAGTCTTGAGTACTTGGCATGGAAAGTCCAACATGGGTTGGCAAGGAAAGTCCAAGCATGGTCTTGGCATGGAAAGTCCAGCATGGGTTGGCAAGAGAAAGTCCAAGGGGATTGATGGTTGGCGGCGTAAAGTCAGCGAAGTCTTAGCGGCATAAGTCAATAGTTGTGTTAGCATGGCATAGCCGATGGAAGCACCTGAAGGCTAGCACGATGGATGAACAAGTCATTGATGACTTGGAGGGATCCGAGAGGCGTGAGGCTGATGGAGGTGGCTAGAAGGCTTAGGTCTAGGCTAAGGGTGGTCTAGCAAGTATGGGGGAACCATACTTGGGTTAAAACCTCATGTTTGAGGTGTGCCCGATCGGCCGGTGTCATGTGGCGGACGACCGAGTCAACTAGGGTTTGATCGCGGGTTATGGCCTAGCGATCGCCGAGGTGGGCATCGATGATGAGCTCAGCGATCGATCGATCGTGTGCTCGATCCGACCGGTGCTCGAGAAATCGACCACAAAATGGAGTCGAGACTCGACTGGTCGAGTGAGGACTCCATCAGTCGACTGATGGTCACAATCAGTCGACTGATGATGGATCCGTTGGACTTATCCAACGTGGATCTAGCCGTTGTCTCACGGCAACAGTAGCATCAGTCGACTGATGGTCCCGATCAGTCGACTGATCGACTTTTTCCAGCACAGGTTGAAGCTATATATAGAGCTCGTGATGGAGGAAAAACTAATCGATTTCTTGGACGTCTTGAGGCGATTTGCTATTGCAAATCAGGGTCTTCAACCACGATTCAAGCTATCAACAAGAAAGCAATCCAAAGGCATTTGTAAAGTTGTTTTCTTTACTAGTTTTGCATTGTATTATTGTATATTGCTTGTATTTATATCTTATTGTTGTAAGATTACTTGTAAGGGGTTTCTCCACCTCCGACTTGTGTCGAGAAGGAGTATTTGTCATTAGTGAGTGTGTGTGCATCACTAGAGCTCGTAGAGCTCGATCCGTGAAGTAGGAACCATGCGGTTCCGAACTACGCTATATCGTTGTGTTAGCGTGTTGTCCATTTCGTTATTGTATTATATCTATATTCCGCTGCGTTAACGAAATTGTAGACACGAACGCGAAAGAATTCCATTGACGCTATTCACCCCCCCCCCTCTAGCCGTTCCAACGATCTCTAACATTTAGGTCTCGGCCAAGCACAACAAGATGATATCTCACATAGCTCAATTCCAGTCCAACGTGGAGACGCGCCATTTTGCCTCCCTGGCGCACCAAAAACAACTCACTCAATAGCTGAGCGAAAAGGAGCAAAAGGAATCTGACTTGATTGGCCAATGTGAAGATTCCATGACCCGACTGGCCCTGACCCAAAGCGAGAATGAAGAGCTTCAACGGAAGAATCAAAACCTTGAACAACAAATTTTCTTGCAATCCAGTCAACTTCAACAGGTGGATCTTCTCACTCATGAATTAACAGGGTATAAAAGATAGCTTGGGGACGCAATTATTCAAGCTGCTGATTCTTAAACTACAATTCAGCAGCTTCAGCAAGAGCGCCAAGCGTGGGAGGCCACCCAAAAGTCTTGTCTAGAGAAGTGTCAAGAACTCTCTTCAATGGTGGCTACCCTTCCTCAAACCCTATCAACAGTGGCTTGGCAACAAACAGAACTTCACCGAGAATACTCCGAGGCTCTTTCGGCTCTGGGTCAGCGAGTCATGAAAGCAACAACTGAAAAAGATGTCCTGGCAGCCTAACTAATCGAAAGTCAGGCCCAGCTAGCCATGTGTTAAGCTCAACTAGCTAGTTGTCAGTCTCAACTAAAGGAGCAAGAGGCCGACCTGAAGGGGCGTTATGTCAAGAAAGGGGTAGATTTATTTATACTTGGCTTTGATGGGTACTCGGCTTTAAATGTTGAACAAGGATATCAACCTCCCGGCACGGACACTAGCTATCTGAACCCTGTTGATGCGTTATCTAAATGCTCCCCAGAGCTCTTTGAATTGTAATTCGTAATATCTCGCTCCTTGTAATGACTATTTTTTCTCTGTTGAAGAATGTTTATATTGGCACGACTTTTTGTTGTTCTTCGTGTACGTCTTGGTACGGGTCGAGAATTTTAGGTTGATTCTGTGCTTCTTTCTCTTTACAATTACGTCCCATTTTCCGTCTCGCATGGAGCGATTACATTCTTCGCTCGGGAACCCACTCGGAAGGTCCCGGATGATCTTCTTCATGTCCGACCCAATTTTGGCTCGGCTAAAGATTAAGTTACTTCGGTCTCTTGATCTTCTTCGTCTACCTTGCTGCTCTGAAAACGGTATCTTGATAAGTACCCATGCTGATGTCATTATGATATTAGTCTCTTCATCTTCTTCTCCTTCCCAAGAACGAATGCAGTTCTCCTTCCCTCAACTATAAATTATCATCCCCCATGTCTTCGTCCTTCCATCTCACTCTCATGGCTTCGGCGGAACACCCTATTGAGATTTCCTCAAATTCTGACTCTTTTGAGTTACAGGACTGGTCTACTGAAGACACTGAAGAGTCTGAGACCCGTTCGACGACAACTTCGGCCTTTCTCCCCCTCCCTCTTCCATCTTTAACCACTGTTCCATCCCCTCCGACATGGAGGTCCTTCCGAGCACCCTTCGCTTCCTTCAGTAATCGGGTATGAAACCCTCCTCTGACGTGGGAATACACAATAGGAGATCCCCGGGCCTCTGCTGAACTTCCTCCACTTCCGCCGACCCTAGCTTTCGTTCCAGTCTCTCCGGCGAGGATTCGTCCGCCCTCTTTTGATGAAGCTCCACCAGCGATACCTCCTGCTCAAGGCGATCTCTACAGAGTCATCTTGGCGCCTTCCCCCTCGGAGGAGCCTCCTAACAATCCTTCTACTAAGGATGATCATAAAAAGCCTAAGTAGCTTAAATGATGTAACTACTATCAAGTATGTTAATAAAAAGGAAGAAAGGAATTGATGTTAATTAAAAAAGACTGTAACCTTCTCTGAACAGACTTCCCCCTGCCGCTTCTGTGGAATCTGAACCATCTCTCTCAAAGTTACTGTACTAGCAACTTTTCACCTACTGTCTTTACGTTTCCTCTTCTTTACTAGCATTTATTATTTCTATCTTCTCTGCGAATAAAGGCACCTTCCTCCTTCGTCGTTATAAGGATCTCGAACCTTCGCCGCTTAACCTTCATCTTCTCTTTTTCTTCTCCCCATCATGGAAGAAACTTCTGAACAGGGCAGCAGTTCTTTTCCCCCCGAGGGAAAAACTGAAGAACAACGCTATATCGCCAACCTGGAGAGGAGAAAGTGGTATATCTGCAGCGGCGCTTGAGGGAAGCTTCCACCAGCAACTACTCCTTGCGCCAGTAATTAGCAGTGTCCCAGAAGGATCTATCTAAGCACATCTTCATACAACAATCTTACCTTCGGCAGCTATGGCGTCAACCCCAGCCACGCAAAGAAGCTCCGTCGGTACCTCTCAATAAAGAACTGTAATACCCTATAAATAAGGGTTTCTTTTGCTATTTTCTTCTTGTGGGGGGAATTGTAATATGTCATCTTTTCGAAGTAATGAACTTTCTGCAATGTAAGCCTTCGCCTCTATCCTTCCCCACTTATCTTCTTCTTCCGGCATTTTTCTGGCTATGTCAAATTCTATATTCCTCTTATGGAAATCAACTAGACGTACCGCCTCTTCACCCTTTCATTTACGCAGGGATCCCGCATACACTTTCTTCGCACGAAGATAAAATGACATATAACTGAAAGAATACTCAGCTCTTCCGTTCTGCCACCACACGAGGATAGAATAATATATAATTGAGGAATGAACTCAATTCTTCCATTTTACGGGGATAAAACAATATGCAGTTGAGAAGTAACCTCAACTCTTCCGTTCCGCCACCACACGGGGATAGAAATAATATACAGTTGAATGGAGACTCAACTCTTCCGTTCCACCACCGCACGGGAATGAAATAATATATAGTTGAGGAATGAACTCGACTCTTCCGTTTCACGGGGATAAAACAATATGCAGTTGAGGAGTGACCTCAACTCTTCCGTTCCACCATCACACGGGGATAGAAATAATATACAGTTGAGTGGAGACTCAACTCTTTCGTTCCACCACCACACGGGGATAAAATAATATATAGTTGAGGAATGAACTCAACTCTTCTGTTCCACCACCACATGGGGATAAAATAATATATAGTTGAGGAATGAACTCAACTCTTCCGTTCCACCACCACACGGGGATAAAATAATATATAGTTGAGGAATGAACTCAACTCTTCCGTTCCGCCACCGCACGGGGATAAAATAATATATAGTTGAGAAATGAACTCAACTCTTCCGTTTCGCCACCGCACGGGGATAAAATAATATATAGTTGAGGAATAAACTCAACTCTTCCGTTCTACCACCTCACGGGGATAAAATAATATATAGTTGAGGAATGAACTCAACTCTTCCATTCCACCACCACACGGGGATAAAATAATATATAGTTGAGGAATGAACTCAACTCTTCCGTTCCGCCACCGCACGGGGATAAAATAATATATAGTTGAGGAATGAACTCAACTCTTCCGTTCCACCATCACACGGGGATAAAATAATATATAGTTGAGGAATGAACTCAATTTTTTCGTTCCGCCACCGCACGGGGATAAAATAATATATTGTTGAGGAATGAACTCAACTCTTCTGTTCCACCACCACATGGGGATAAAATAATAGCGACCAAAGCCTTCTGTATAAAGAGTGCACTGGCTTGACCTCCAATTCTTTATACCGCCATTGTCTCTTCATTCGTTGGGAAGTTGAATATCTTCGTCCATCCCATCATATGAAAACAAAGGTTCTAGTAGATGACGGCCCATCAGAGGAGTAATTCATCATTTTTCTCCTTCTTAGGACCATTTTTGTAAGTTAAGAGCCCAACCACCACTGTAAGCCCATTCCCCCCTCCTTTTATAGGGGAAGCTTCGTCTTTCCTCTTTTCTGTTACCGTCATTCCTTCTGCCTTTTCGTCTCCCTCTTCTTCGTTCGTTCTTCTTTCCGTCGCCATCCTCCGGTGCCCCAGTCACTAACTCTAGCGCTTCTCTTCTTTCTCCAGCAAGCAGGATGCATTCCTTTTTCTACCGAGAAATAACAAGCCGTTACTTACAAATCAAACGGGGTGAGGGTCAGCAGCCAACATTAACTTCGCCCTCACCTTCGTCCATTACCATCACACCTATTTCATCTCTCCCTTCTCCTCCACTTTCGCCTCAAACCCTTGTCCCATCCGCTCCAGATGAGACTAGGGTATCCAGTCCATCCTCATCTCCAATGTTACTTATAAACCCTAACTCTCCCATTTTTTCCCCCTCCACCTTGGGTATCCGAAAATCGCCTCCTCTCTCCTTGCAACCCGGAGATGAGCACAGAGAGGTGGTGCGTCCACGCCTATCGACGATAAACGCTTCTACATCCGCCCCTTCTCTCCCACCGGAGCATTCTCCCATACCTGAACCCATGATAGTTGATATTCCCCCATTGCCAATTTCCTCTGTCATCCATAACTTAGAGGACCTTTCGCCCCCTTTGAACACATATCAGGGTCCTTCTATTTCTTACCCCCCCCCCCAGCGAAGAAATTTTCCATCCTAGTGCTCTCTATATCTTCCTCCCCAAACTCCTCACCGGATCAATCCCCTTCCACCGATTCTTCTATACCCGTCTCACAACCAACCACACTAAGTCTCCCCCCCCCTCTTATGCTTCTCCTCCCTCGGCCCCTATCTCGTTGGCCCTCCTTACAGGAGCTCCTTCTTCTTTCCCTTCTGAATCTCCAACGCAACCTCCTTTTCTCATCTTTCCTTCTCCCATCATGAGTGAGCCTTCGCCCCTGGTGTAATCCGTCCCTTCTTCTTCTTCTTCTCCTCGGGGCCTACAGATCTTAAATTTGGAGGAACTGGTCCCCCGGATGGAAGGCCTGCGCCATGCTTTAGAATTGGTATGTTTCTTGAATCGAATTCTTTAATTTTCCTCATTGAATGACTTCCTTTCGACGAACAGCTTACAGGCCCTTACCAATTACCAAGAATTGGATCGCTCCCTCCAACAGTATCGAGCTCAATCTCTGAAATGGGAGCAGCAACAACGGGAGGATATGATGGCTGCTCAGAATCGAGAGTGCATCTTATCGCAACAACTGCAGCAGTGTCAGGAGTAACTAACAGAAGTTCGCCGCCAACATCGAAAATGTAACGCCCGTAAAATTCTTAGCAATTTTACAAGAAATTTTTGGCTTGATGATCATGGGCTTTATGTGGGTCTTTTCAAAAATAAAAGAAAATAAGCCAAAAAGGGGTGCAAGGCCTAGGAATTGAACCCCAAACCTCTAGAGATAGCCAAGCCTTATAGATGCACCCACTAACCAGAAGCCCAATAGGATTATATGATTAAGGAAGAGGGGGAAACTATAGATAAATGAGACTAAGAGTAAATGAAGAGGCATGGAAAAGAAAAGAGGAACTTCTCTTCCTCCCCCCTTTATAAAGAAGAGGGAAGATTGGATTTGGTCACTTCCACTCTTTTCCTTCTTCTCCTCACCAAAATTCTAGCCCTTCTCCACCTTTGGCCGAAACTCCTCCAAGCAAGAAGCAAGGGCTAGGGTTTGTGTTAGGTCATCTTCTTCACACTACAAGCAAAGCGAAGGATGTAAGTATCCCTCACCTGCATACGAGTAGCTCCGATTGATGTTTTATAAAAGAAACCTATATTGTTGTATTCGGTCAAACTATGATTTAGGGTCTCCATGAAGTTATATGCCATGCTTTTGAAACTATATGATGATGCTAGGGTTAAAAATGGATTAGGTCAAAAGTTAACCCTAGGAAACCCTATGAACCATTCGGCCAACATGGATTTTTTGGTGTTTTATTGAAGTTTATATCTTGTTTTACTTGCAAATGATGATGTTAACATGTTAGAGGGATTAGGATAAAGATCTAACCCTGAAAGTCTACATAGGCCATTCGGCCACCCCCCCTTATATTGATGTCCTAATGAAGTTTAATCCATGTTTGGTATGCATATGATGTTATAAGTATGTTAAAAGGAATTAGGTCAAAAGACTAACCCTAAGCCCTACTTGGACCATTCGGCCAACCTAGGTTTTTGGGTGACTAAGTGAAGTCTTAACCCATGTTTTATGAGCAAGTGAAGTTATTGTTATGTTTAAGGAATTAGGTTAAAAGACTAGCCCTAAACCTTATTTGGACCATTCGGCCCACCTAGGTTTTGGGTGACTAAGTGAAGTCTTAACGCATGTTTTATGAGCAAGTGAAGTTATTGTTATGTTTAAGGAATTAGGTTAAAGACTAGCCCTAAACCTTATTTGGACCATTCGCCAACCTAGGTTTTGGGTGACTAAGTGAAGTCTTAACCCATGTTTTATGTGCAAGTGAAGTTATTGTTATGTTTAAGGAATTAGGTTAAAGACTAACCCTAAACCTTATTGGACCGCCAACCTAGGTTTTGGGTGACTAGAAGTCTTAACCCATGTTGTATATGCAAATGAAGTTATTGTTATGTTTCATGAATTAGGTTAAAGGTTAACCCTAAAACCCTACTATGAACCATTCGGCCAACCTAGGTTTTGGGTAACTAGATGAAGTTTTAATTTAAGTCTTATGTGCATATGAAGTTGTTGCTAAGTTAAATACATAGGTGTTTACTTCCTTTGATGCCATGCCTTGTGCCATGTTAATGCAATGAAGCATGATGTGTTATGAAATGAAGTATGCTATGCCATGTTAATGAAATGAAGCATGATGTGTTATGAAATGAAGTATGCTATGCTATGTTAATGCAATGAAGCACGATGTGTTATGAAATGAAGTATGCTATGCTATGTTAATGCAATGAAGCATGATGTGTTATGAAATGAAGTATGCTATGCCATGTTAGTGAAATGAAGCATGATGTGTTATGAAATGAAGTATGCTATGCTATGTTAATGAAATGAAGCATGATGTGTTATGAAATGAAGTAGGCTATGCTATGTTAACGAAATAAGCTATGACGTACAAATAAGCATATAAGTATTTTACCTTCTGCATGGCTTGTACCAAGACCTTAACAAGGTCCAAGAAGGGATGGGCTCCTATGATGCCCTAGGTCGATGGAATAAGACTCGGGCCTAGGATGGGCTTCTATGTATGATTGCCCCTAGGTCGATGGAATAAGACTCGGGCCTAGTACGGGATGGGCTCCAAGATGCCTTAGGTCGATGGAGTAAGACTCGGGCCCAGGATAGGCTTCTACGCTATAACGATTGCCCCTAGGTCGATGGAATAAGACTCGGGCCTAGAAACCTATTAGGTTCGAGACTTGCTACCTCGGGCCTATTTAGGGATGCGCGCTATGATAATGAAGAAGTGGTACAATGCCGGGCCCAAATATGTTGAGATTTATGTTTACGTACCTAAAATATATATGTTTTCAAAGCATTCTGCATATGTTTACCTGATTAGATGATAGGTTGTTATGTTTACATGTTCTGTTATATATGTCACATGTTATGTTTGATGATAGGTTGTTATGTTTACATGTTCTGTTATATATGTCACATGTTATGTTAGATGATATGCCATAATGTTTAAGTTACATGTTATGTTAGATGATATGCCATAATGTTTAAGTTACATGTTATGTTAGATGATATGTCATAATGTTAAGTTACATGTTATGTTCGATGGTACGCTATGATGTTAGGTTACTAAGTTACATATGATGCATATTATGCTGATTAAGCATATATATATATTTCATGTTATGCTGCTAAGTTAGGGATGATCCATGCTATATCATCTCATGTTACTTAAGCTACAAGTTAAGTTGATGATGCCATGTATGTTACATGATATATTGATTATATGTTATAAATGCTACAAGTCATGATTAATGATGATGTATGGTTTTTGTGAGTAGGACAGGATCTTACTAAGCCTATGTGCTTATAGTTTATTTTCCTCCATAGATAAGGGTAAGGGATGGATAAACTAAAGGAGCAGCAGAGGGGCCAATGTGTGTGGTAGTGGCATGGTGGAAACGATCCGTTAAGTCTATATACATATACATGTTTACCTATGATGATGATGTCTATGGAGGTCCTTACCTATGTTTACTTATGATGATGATGCCATGAACCTACCAAACACTAAGTATCTATTTATATATGATGCATGCTCTATGTTGATAAGAAGAAGTAAAGAAGAAGTATCTATTTATATATGATGCATGCTCTATGATGATAAGAAGAAGTATTTATACATGTTATGAAGCACACTCTATGCTTATGAAGAAGAAGAAGTATATATATATATGTATGTCAATGCGTGTTTATGTTTAAAAGAAAAAAAAAACAATGTCTAAAGTCTTCCGCTGTATGTAATGTAAGTATGCACGGTCGCGTCACGCGCCGACCCTCCGGACATTTAGGGTCCAGAAAAAGGGCGGGCGTGACAGAAAAGATGCTGAAACTATAGAGGCATTGCGAGAATAGCAACGGGCACATACAGAATCGCTATCCATCCGGCGGGATGTTCAGCTGGCGCAGTCTGACCAAGAGACTTCCCCTTCTCAAGAATTAATGAACCTTCAAGAGCAGGTAGCAAAACTCCTTCGGGAGCAAAAGGATTCTGATATCATCGTCAACCTGAGGGTTCAATATCAGCAAGTGGAGGACAAAATAGGGAACCTCTGCACTCGCCTGTGTAAGGAGGTACAAGAAAACTCCTCCCTAATAACTTCTAGGGCGCATGCTCATGCCCATATACGCAAGCAAGAAACTTCCCTCTAGAGGCTGGGCAATGAGCTCGTCCGCACCAGATCCTACACAGAGGTGGTAGAGGGAATTTCAGCTTCAATGCGCCAGAATATGGTGGATATGACGAGCCTCCTCCAGCATGACCAAACTTCTCGAGCAGATGACATCTCGGTCCTGGCAGATGTCATTATGGAAATATCCCGGCATTATAGTGACATGCGCCGAGCCCTCCGGGAGCAACAAGAGAAGTGTCACAGGCTCCATCGGAACCGAAGTCCTGACCGTCCAAACCGACAAGAGCGGTTAATAATCCTAATGTGTGCCACTTATCAAGACGGGTTTAATGAGGCAGTTCGGCAGTACGCTGACCAAGGACTTCCCCCTGCGAACCATCCTGCTTTCTCCTTGCATTGGGAAGCCGGCTTCCGACGCTATCTGCCCGATCGTTTTACATTGTAACTTGATACATTGCTTTGGAACACGGCTCCCTTTTATCTTCTTTTCTTTTCATAGCTCGCCACAAGGAATATAGCATTAATGTAAATGATTCATCAATCAAACTTGAGTTCGCCACACATCTAATCAATATAACAAATTGTCAAGTACATTCCTTCGGGAACCCCCCCCCCCACTCTTTTTCTTTTTCCATCACCCCTTATACAAAGAGGCATTATAGTGACATGCGCCGAGCCCTCCGGGAGCAACAAGAGAAGTGTCACAGGCTCCATCGGAACCGAAGTCCTGACCGTCCAAACCGACAAGAGCGGTTAATAATCCTAATGTGTGCCACTTATCAAGACGGGTTTAATGAGGCAGTTCGGCAGTACGCTGACCAAGGACTTCCCCCTGCGAACCATCCTGCTTTCTCCTTGCATTGGGAAGCCGGCTTCCGACGCTATCTGCCCGATCGTTTTACATTGTAACTTGATACATTGCTTTGGAACACGGCTCCCTTTTATCTTCTTTTCTTTTCATAGCTCGCCACAAGGAATATAGCATTAATGTAAATGATTCATCAATCAAACTTGAGTTCGCCACACATCTAATCAATATAACAAATTGTCAAGTACATTCCTTCGGGAACCCCCCCCCCCACTCTTTTTCTTTTTCCATCACCCCTTATACAGTATGAAAACGTTTTAAGTGGATAGCATTTCAGGGTCAAGGAAGTTCCTTGCCCTGGTCATCCTTTAGATAATACGCTGACCCGGCTATACGACGCGCCACTTCATACGACCCTTCCAAGTTCGGAGCTAACTTTCCAGGATCTCCAGCGGGATTAACTTTGCACAGAACCAAATCCCCCTTCTGAAATCTTCGGGGCATCACCTTGTTGTTAAAGGCTTGTTGCACTCTCCGCTTATAAAACTCCGCTCGCCTCCGTGCCGCTTCCCTCTTTTCTTCCACCAAGTCCAACTCAGTGCTTTGAATAATTTGGTTCTGCTCCGGCTCGTAAACTTTCACTCGAGCACTACTTAAAAGGGCTTCCACCGGAATAACGGCTTTCGTCCCATATACCAGGCTGAAAAGAGTTTCTCCCGTTGCAGTTTTTGGTATGGTTCGGTAGGCCCACAAGATTCCAGGCAATTCTTCCACCCAGTTTCCTCTCTGAGCCTCCAATTTGGTCTTTAGTCCTTGAATAAGGATTCTGTTAGTGACCTTGACCTGCCCATTAGCTTGAGGATGGGCTACCGAAGTAAATGTCTGCTGGATATTAAGACTTTGACATCATTCCTTAATCTTTTTGCCATGGAACTGTCACCCATTATCACTGACTAGCCTCCGGGGAACACCATACCGACAGACAATATTTTTCCACAGAAATTGTATTACAGCATTCTCAGTAATTTTGGTAAGAGATTCTGCTTCCACCCACTTGGAGAAATAATCCACAGCCACCAATAGAAATTTTTTTTGTAATGGTGCCAGAGGAATAGGACCTACGATATCCATTCCCCACTGATCAAAAGGGCATGAAGCAACAACGACTTTCATTAACTCAGTCGGTCGCTCGGACCGGTTACTATGCTTTTGACAGGCTGAGCAGGTTTGCACTATATGAGCTACATCTTGTGGGAGGGTGGGCCAAAAATATCCCGCTAACAAGGCCTTCCTCGCCAAAGCTCTCCCTTCCAAATGATTGTTGCAACAACCTTCGTGGATCTCCCGAAGTACTCATTCAACATTCTCCTTTCCCAAACACTTCAGCAAGGGTCGTCCAAAAGATGTTTTGTATAAATCTCCATTTAAGAGGGTGATTCGTTTGGCTCTGCTCATTAAAACAGATGCCGCCCCTTTTTCTTCAGGGACCTTTCCATGCTGGAGATAAGCTATGATATCGATCCTCCAATCAAGAATCGGATCAGGTTCGGGTACGACCTCCTCCACATTGCTTATCATTAGAGAAGTAGGGATTTCTACGCAGACCGTCTCAAATGGCTTCACCCCTTCCATCGCGCTAGCCAACCGAGCCAATTCATCCACCTTCCCATTGTTCTCCCTTGGAATCTGCTTCAACAGGACCTGACGAAAATGAGCCTTTTCTTTCTCAAAAGCTTTCAAGTATTTGTGCAATCTTTCTTCTCAAACCGTGAAAGAGCTTTGAAGTTGTGATACCGTCAACTGGGAATCCGAGTAGATTGTAATTGAGGTGGCCTATACAACTTTGGCAACCTGTAACCCCGCTAGAATAGCTTCATACTCCGCTTTGTTATTAGACGCTCGATATTCCAGGCGCACGGCTATGCGCGTTTCCTCTTTATCAAGGGAAATTAACAAGACTCCAACTCCGCTACCCGTGGATCCCGAAGAACCATCCACAAATACATTTCATGTATCTGACCCTTCTTCTTTTGTCGACGAGCTATTTTCCTAACCAACAGGTACTTCAGCCAGAAAATCAGCAAGCGTCTGAGCCTTGATAACGGTTTGGGGTTGGTAATGAATGTCATATTCGCTTAGTTCTACCACCCATTTAGCTAATCTCCCAGAAAAATTAAGCTTGGTGACCACCTTACCCAATTCACTATGAGTCAAAACAGTGATAGGATGAGCCAGAAAGTATGGCCTCAATTTCTGGACTGTCAAGACTAGAATATATGTCAACTTCTCCAGCTCTGTGTAACGGGATTCAACCCCCTTCAGAATATGGCTGGTATAATAAATAGGTTGTTGATGAGAACCTTCTTGCTTCAACAAAATTGAGCTGATAGCTCCCTCTGAGACGACCAAGTACATCCACAAGGGCTCTCTTATCATTGGCTTGGCTAGTAACGGAAGTCCGGCTAGATACTTCTTCATCTCTTGGAAAGCCTGCTCGCACTGATCATCCCATTGAAACTTGGTAGCTTTGCGCAGAATCTTGAAGAAAGGTAGCCCTTTATCCACCGATATGGCTATAAATCGAGATAAGGAAACAATCCTCCCCACTAGCTTTTGAGTCTCTCGCAAATTAGTGGGTGACTTCATATTACACAGCGCTTGCACCTTCTCTGGGTTAGCCTGCAGTCCCTTCTCAGTTACTATATATCCCAAGAATTTCCCGCTCTTCACCCCGAACAGACATTTTTTAGGGTTTAGCTTCATATTATACCGTCTCAATGTAGCGAAAGTTTCATTTAGATCCTTAACCAAATCCCGAGTGGTCTTTGATTTGACTAGGATATCATCCACATAAACTTTCACATTTTTCCCTTTTTTCTCTACGAATATCTTATCCATGAGCCGTTGGTAGGTGACCCCCGGATTTTTTAGGCCGAAGGGCATCACCACATAAGCATATAACCCTCCTACCGTTACAAAACTAACCCTCTTCTGATCTTCTTTAGCCAGGGATATTTGATGATATCCCTGGTAGGCATCCATTAAGGACACTACTTCATATCCTACTATAGAATCCACTAACTGATCAATGCGAGGCAAGGGATAGTAGTCTTTAGGGCATGCTTTATTCAAATAGCGGAAGTCAATACACATCCTCCACTGCCTAGAAGGCTTGGGGGCTAAGACTACATTGGAGACCCACTCGGGGAATTGAATTTCTTTCACATGACCCACTTTTAACAGTTTTTCTACTTCTTCAGCTATCACCTTGTCCTTCTCAGGTCCAAAGTGTCGCCACTTCTGTTGGACGGGTCGAACTACTCTGGTGATGTTGAGGTGATGTTCAGCAACACGAGGATCAATTCCCATGAGGTCATGCACATCTCCCGCAAAGATGTCTTCGTTCTTCCTCAGACAGGCCACCAACTCCTCCTTAGCCTCCAGCTGTTGTGCCACCCGCGTGGCCTTTCCGGGAGCTATCTCCACCAGCTCTCCTTCCTCTATCTTGTCCTCCTTGGGAGGAGATTCTTCGAGGACGCAGACATCAGAAATAACGATGGCCTTCCCTTTGAGGTCATCGGTTCGGGCCTTCTTCTAATCATCCCGGACCATTTGCACATAACAGCTCCTAGTGGCTTTCTGCTCGCCTCGGACTTCTCCCACCAACTGTCTGACTGGGAATTTTACCTTTTGGTGGTACGGGGAAGCCACTGCCTGAAAAATGGCAAGGAAGGGACGACCGAGAATTACATTATAAGTGGACGAAGCGTCCACAATGAAGAAAGAAACTATACTGGTTTTTTGGATGGGCTTTGTGCCCAGAGTCAGGGGCAATGAAATTTGCCCTATAGGGTGAACCACGTGTCCCGCGAACCCGAAGAGGGGTGTGACCACATCTTCTAGCTGGGCGTTTCCCAGTTGTATCTGTCCAAAGGCCTCCTGGAAGAGGATGTTGACAGAGCTTCCCGAATCAACTAATACCCTGGCCACTTCATAGTTGGCCAGGGAAATACGGATCACTAAGACATCCATGTGGGGCAGCAAGACGCCTCGGAGATCTTTCGGCCCGAACGAGATCGACAGCGCGGTTTGGACAGTCTGGTTGGTGACGATGGCCAGGCTTTCCATGAGGCGGGCGTATGACTTCCGCGCCCGATTGGAGTCTCCGTCAGTGGGTCCTCCTGCAATGACATGAATTACCCCCCGTGTAGGGGCGTTATTTGGATCGGATGATGGGCCCTCACCCTATGGGCCTCCTTGAGAGATAGCCCCCTGGGACGGAGTTTGGGGGTCTGGAGGGAAAGTAACTTGCGGTGGTTGGTTATATGGCCCTGGGCGAGCCACATTGGGTCGTTGCCCCCGCCGTGCCGGCCCTCCTGTCTGAGGCTGCAGTTGCGGGTAAGCGGCTCGGAGGCGCTCTAGCTCCTCTTGCAATTTGAAACATCGACCACTAGCGTGGCCATACTCTATGTGGTACTGGCAGAAGAATGGGACGGGAGGATTGTGAGGTACTCTCCTGTACCCCATGGGTCGCTGTAATAGACCTTGCTGGTCGTAGAATTCCATCTCCCGCTCCTTCCAAGTCCTCGCGGGAGGAACTGCATCGGCAGCCATAATCTGTAATGGTTGCGCAGAGCGAGTGCCCTGTAGCAATAGCAGGCACAGGAGCCTCGAAAGAGGTCGCGCATATCCCGCGGGAGGCGCTGAGGCGGGGTGATTTCTTTGGCAGGGCTAACTGCGGCGAAGATTCGGCCCTCCGCACTTTCAGTCCTTCTTCCTCGTTGATGAATTTTTCCGCATGACTTAACAGCTCCTCGTAGCTGTTAGCGGGCTTTCTCAAAAGGGAACTGAGGAAGGGGTCCTTCCTTAGCCCGTGCGGGATGGCTACTCTGAAAGCCTCCGACCTCGCGGAAGGGATGCTTCTGGCGACGGAGGTGAACCGATGAAGATACCCTCTGAGTGATTCTGAGGGCCCCTGTGTAATATGCAGCAGGATAGAGGCGTCGTGCTTATACGCCTTACAGCTGGCGAACTCTTGGCGGAACATCCCCTGAAAATCAGCAAAACAAGTGATAGACCCCAGGGGCACGGTGTTGAACCATTTTTGTGCCGAACCGGTTAAGGTGGTCCGGAAGACTCGACACTTGAGGGCGTCGGTATAGCAGTGGAGCGAGGCCGCTCCAGCAAATTGCGATAGGTGTTCTTCCGGATCCGTTGAACCGTCATACTTTTCTACTTAGGGATTCCGAAAGTATGATGGTGGGACTTCTGAAAGGATATCTGTGGTAAAAGGACTGGGCTCATAAACCTCCGGAGCCCTAGTCGACCAACTTTCACCCTGTTCTTCTCGCCGATTCTGGGTTAATGGCAGTGTTCTGGGGTACTCGCCCTCCCAACCCCTCTCCAGGTAATGCTTTAATGTTAGTGGTTACACGGGGTGGAGGGGGACACCTCGGGTTGTGGTCCGCGAGAAGAAGGTTCACCAGAATGAGGATAGAGATATCCTGTCCTTCTCCTTTCTCTAGCGAGGGCCTCAGCCACGGTGTTGTCCACCATGGCTCTCAGTTATGATGGTAGTATCATAATGGGGGTTTCCTCCGTTGCGGAGGCAACAGGATGTTGTATCTCTTCGGGCTACATCTCTACGTCTCGCTCAAATGTTTCCCACAGACGGTGTCAACTGATGCGGTGACGAGGAAGAAGATCTGTAGACTTCCTCTCGACGCGATGGAGCGCGAAGGAAGTTTAGGGGTTCTCTCTGGCCGCAACAGTAAAAATGAAAATGTCAAGCAAAGACACGCAAGCCAACACAGACAACAAACCAAGACACAGAATGTAACGTGGTTCGGAATAAAAATTCCTACTCCACGGAGGTGAGCTCTCTCACCGGATGCAGTGCCAAAGCACTTTCACTATGAACGTCCTCCTTCGCGGAAAAGAACTTCCGGAGGTGGAGGAGAAAACCTCTTACAGGCAAGTCAGAATACAAGAAAGAGTACACGAAAGGTGAAGATCACCACTCTCCTTCTCCGGCGAGGTGGTAGCTCTCTTTCTCCCAATGCGTCTTCGTTTCTTGCTCGTTGGAATAATACGGATCCCCTTTCATTTGTCCTGCTCCTCCCTTTTATTCCTCTCCTCTGATAAGTGGTTCTATCGTAAGCTTTCCCCATCGTACACGTGGCCACCACGTCCACCTGGAGAATCATTCTGTTACAGATACGAGGAGCGAAGGTTCCTCGGAATATTGTGTGGGGACCCCCCTTCTGCTATATAACACCTTCTCATCTACATTTTGGGAACTAGGCTAGTCTGTCCCTCTCAACCATTTGCCTTCGGTGAAACTAATCTAGACCTATATAACTCACATGTGGCATAGCCTTCGGGCTCTTCTCAGCGGCCCGAACCAACTCTCCTTCTTTCCGCACCAAACTATTTCCGGACTAGCTATGCCGAGTCAATTCTCATCCGTCCCATCTGCTTCTAGGCCTTCAAGGCCGAACCGACTCTCGTTCATCTCCTAGCGAAGCGATCTCCGCCTTCGCTTCGCCGTGCCAATACCTCAACTGGTTCTCCCATTCCGACTGTCCCAGACAATCGCGCTCGAACCATTCTTCCTTTCTTTCTTCGCCGAACCGATTATTTGGTTCGGATAGTATTTTACATGTGAGCACTTTTACCCGGTTCACAGAGAAGAGGTAACAGCAGTATCACACACGACGCACACAATTCATCCATAAGCATTTCCATTATCTATATATATAATCTCCTACACAACTCATGCATGAACATCTTTATTATTCATCGTTTGATCGGATGAGTATTATAGTTCAATCTTTGAATCCTAAGAGATCAGATGATGGATAATAAAGATGCTTGAGAATGTTCATTGATGAATTATATACGGAAGCTTAAGACGGTACATTTTGGACACAATATATTTTTAGTCGAAATAGATAACTATTAGTTTTTTTAATCATTATCTTTTTTATGTGTTTGCATTATCTCTCCATCGAGAAGTCAACTCTCGATGAGTTATTGAAACAATTGTAAAGTCAAAGTGTCTTTTTAGTCAAATCGAGTGATCTATATTATATTTTTTCAATTATTATTATTATTTTTATGTGAAGGTGTTTTTTTATCGGCGCTATTGGCTATATATATATATATATATAAAACATGAAAAGGCAGTGCATGACTATGGGGACACCCATGTGCATATCAACATTGACTATGCCATATAGATGTCCTGTACAATAATATCATGTGCATTATGTGCGAATGAGAAATATACAACCATTGATAATGCATAATGCCCTTGCTCGATATCTCATTGTCGTGGCTGAATCCCGATCAAGAAACGGTCGAATTCCAATTAAATCGTAGCTATGACATTACAGTCGCATCATAGTTACGATCTGATTAGATTTCAATCGAATCATAGTCGAATTGTGATCGTGACATCGCAGTCACGTTCGCGGCCAATTGCTACCGTGATCGAACACGATCGCAATGTCATAACCATGATTCGGTCAAGATCCAATTACATCCCATTGCGGTCCGAATCTGACCGCAACCTATCACGGTCGTAATCCGACCACATTCCGTCACGGTCGGAATTCGATTGGTCTCATGGCGACTAGAATTCGACTGCATCCCATCATGGTTAGATCGCAACGAGAGAGATAGTGCAGGCGACCCGACTAGGTTTAAGGATTAGACTTTAGTATTGATCCGATCGGCGAGCGGCGATGGTAGATTGGATGGCAAATCCATTCGGCGATAGCGAGGACATTGTCATTCCTAATTACTATGTATTCTTTGTTCGTGCTGATCGGACGACGAATTAGACAGTCGCACATAGACACACAGAATAAGACATCCAAGATATCATTCCTCTATATATAAAGAGAAAGAACGATTAACGTGTGCACCTTTCGTGTGCACTCCGTATGTATCCGTGAATACAAGATGTTTTCCGCGTGCATCGTTGCTCCAATGAATATTATAATCAACCCCCCTAAATCCGTCGGAATCACCGAAAACACCTTTGTATTCATAGGTGTACATGGAGTACGGACGAAAGATACACACATTATCATATATATGAAGAAATATTATTCCATACAATTCATTCGTAGCATCCGTGAATATTTTTATTTTATTATTCATCGTTCAATGGTTTTGTGGATAAATTGTATAGAATAATATTTTTTTTCATATATATATAATTTTTCAATTCAGGAGAGTCAAATTCGTTCCCAGGTCAAACTTATTTGACAAGCAATCATCTACAGCAAGTACATTCCTTTTGCCTTTTTTTTTTCTATCTACTCGATCGAATCGTCGACAATTCTCCGCCCAAAGTCTCCGATTCCGCATCAGCCGCAACAATCTCCTGCTCCTCCAGCAGCCACTTCCAGATCCCATCGTTGTCGTCCCACGGCAGGCCGGCGGCAGTGGTGTAGCTGTGCTCGCTACTCTGGAACTGCCATGTGTCATCCATGAGCGCCGAAGTGTCGTGCTCCCCCCATAAGGAGCTCGGCAACGCGGCTGCGCGGCCGGAGTCGGAGCTTGCCTCCGCCGGACCTTCCTGCTGGTGAAAAAGCAGTTGGTCGGCGGACCGGGACTCAGCCGTCACAGGGCGCGGCGCTTGCTGATTGAGGGGCCGATGAGTGACTGGATCGATGCCCATCTTGACTAGCTTCTTCTTGATGTGCGTGTTCCAGAGGTTCTTGATCTCGTTGTCCGTTCTTCCGGGCAACATCGCGGCGATCTTGGACCACCTGCACAGAGTTCAGCCGATCGCATGACGGCCATGTCAAATGCACGAGGGCGGGGAGGGATCGAGTTTAATTAGTAAGTCCGACCGATTGCCGAGGCGAGCGTGGAGGTCGACGACGAGCCTCTCCTCCGCCTCGCTGAGCAAGCCCCTCTTGAGGTCCGGCCGCAGGTAGTTGGTCCACCGGAGCCTGCAGCTCTTGCCGCACCGCAGCAGCCCGGCGAGATTGGGTACAGCGCGCCAGCAGCAGTGACCATTGGCGAGGATGAAGCTGACCAGTTTCTTGTCCTCGTCCGCCGACCACGGCCCCTTCTTCACTCCCAGCTTGTCGCAGCACGGCCGCCTCCCCATCTTCTCCGGCGACCAGTGGCAAACCCGGAGCCACCAAGCTAAGCCCTTATATTAAGAGCACCCACCGCCTCGCCTCACCGAAGCATTCTGGTTGAGAAGAACCCGGCAACTGCAATCGAACTGACCTCTGCTTTCTTTGATCAAGTGCGACAGCGATGGCGGCGAAAACTCCTCCTCCTCCTCCTCCTCCTCGTCACCGTCATCGTCATCATTGTCGACCTCATCCGTGCGGTGCGGTGAGACCAAAGCTAACTGCTTTGTTTGATTGGTCTCGACTGGTTAGTGTGTCAGCATTGCGTCGGAGCTACGTTTTGCTCTCGAACTCCTGCTCCACTGTAGGTGCCAACCTCCATTAATGCCAACAGAGATGAGCAGATTCATATCTTACCAATCGCGTCCAAAGTATAATTCTTCTGTAATTTATTTCCTTTTTTGAATTCTAAAAATCGGAACGAAAAAGATGGTAGATTCATGGTTTCACTTGCATTTGGTTACGGTGATTTGACTCACTAAGATTATCAACGATGCCTGTTAACCCACTTGGATATATATATATATATATAGATTTCAAGCGGATGTGATCACAAATTACATATTCGCAAACGTTCAAAATATCAACACTATATATATATATATATATATATATATCCGTTATATTAACGAGTCTCTCAGCTGTTAAAAATAGAGTCAAACACTAAATTATCTAAGCTACAACCCGAGTATTTTTTTTCCTTTGGGTTTCTAATTAACATTATATTTTCTCATTTAATAATAACCTAAGTTTAATTTAGCCTAGAGGAACAAAAATACAAATGGATCGAAAATCATTTTTAGTCCGGACGACTTTTAATTTCTAGCTCTGCTATTGTCAGTTGTTATTATCAAAGAGGATGATACCGGTACTAATCATGGTTTACAAAATCGCGATTCTAGATCGTAGGATCGCACGATTCTACGATCCGAAATCTCAAAACGCCTCGATCGATGATCAGTAGGGATCGAGTAGAATCCGGCTCGAAATTAGGATCAGATCGTAATCGAAATTATAAGATGGATCAAGGATCATTCGTCGTACTATCCTTCGGAGAGTCCGAGTTATTCCTTTCTGAATATTTCAATCTACACACACAAAGACAAACTAATGTCCAAAAATAAATTGACCACGACACTCTAATCCTTCGATTTCAAGTCAAAACAATCAAACAACTTTTAAGAAGATAATAATGAAGAAAAATAAGCGAAAAAAGGACAAAGTAAATGGAATAGCGAGAAACATATAGGCAAACTGATTTAAGACCGTTGATGAAGTTTAGAAGATACAAGGGAAAATGAAATGAGAAAGGAAGGCAGTGAGTTTGTCTTGGATTGAAAACATGAAACATTTAAGTTGGATTGTGATTTTTAGAAATTTAATTCATAGAAAAATGAAGTTAAAGGAAAAGAAACAAAATAAGAATATAATTTATAATTATGATATGAAAATAATAAATTATTTTTTGATAGTTTTATTTCGGTGGAAAGTAAATTAATATGATTATATGTTTTCTCGTTCATATTCATTTTTGAAAAGAGAGAAAGAAATAGATGGATAATTAGACGGTTAATCAGTTGTAGAGTTATTTAAAATATTCTGGTGTGTGTTTTAGATATTTTTAAGTTGGAGTGTGTAATTTGATTATGATAATTTATTTTTCATGCAATTTTGTTATGTATATTTTTTTCATTTTATTATGACTTTTTTATTTTATTGACTCTCTTCAATTCTAGGAGTAGCTATTTGATAGTCATAATTATTCTTGTGTAAATGTAAAATTATTAATTTAAGAGTTTTTGATAGGATTTTACGATTATACGATCCAATCCGGATCGATCCGATCCTGACCCTAAATCGATCCTGCGTAGGATCATGATCCTGCAAACTATGGTACTAATATAGATTATCTCAATAGATCTAACATTTCAAAAGATTGATCCTCATTTGTAAAAAAATTATAAATATATCATAGTTAAAAATTAATTCAAGAGTTTTTGAAAATTTACACGTACATTTTATCATTGCATTATATCCGGAGGAAAATAGTTTAAGTCATGAGATTGAATCCTCCAATCCAGCGAAATTCTTTTAGTCAAGCTCAATAAATTACAAACAGCTACCGTTGACATAATGGAAGATTGATAATGAAAAGTGTCTCACTTCTTCATAATATTCTCCAGAGTGAACAATTAATTAATAATCAAATCGATCTAATTAATTAAATTAAAATGGAACCGATCGAATTTTTAGGAGTGAGTAATCAGTTAATAATTGAACCGATCAAATTGATTCAAACTTTTCAACGAAACAATAATAAACCGAATCGATAAAAAATCGATTAATTAAATTAAAAATCATACCGATGGAATTTTTAAGAAGATAACATAATGAAAAAATCGATTGATATTATATCAATCGATTAATAGCGAAATATATAGTAAACTGATTGATGGTGATGAAATTTAGAATATATCAATCAAATATTAGTTGTCAATCGATTTGATTCATTGGATTGATATAATAAATCAATCGATTGATTGTGATTTTAATTCGATTTAATCATTCAATAAATTATGAAATTAAAGAAAATAAACAAAATAAGAATATTTTATAAAATGATATGAAAATAATAAATTATTTTTGATTGAGTTTTATTTCTGCTCGAAAGTAAATTAATCCATGAATTATATGCTTTCATACGTATAAATACTAAAATATATATTTTAATTTGTAATACGAGACTCATTCTCTCTCTTTTGGTAGTCTCTCTTTTTATTTTACTATTAATACCACCGTAGTTAAGCATCGAAAGGGTCTTATAGGATATTTTAAGTTGGAGTGTGTAATTTGATTATGATAATTTGTTAAGTTTTCAACAATTTGTTATTATATTTTTATTCATTTTATTATGACCCTTTTTAGGGAATTTAAAACCTGGAGAACCAAGGTTTTTATTCTTCTGTAATGTAAAATTATTAATATTAAGAATATATTAAATCTCAATTTGTCAATCGATCGATCCGATCTTGCCGATCCGCTCCTAAATCGATCGTCGATCCATCATATGCCGTTGGTACTATAGATTATCTCCGATCTAACATTATCAAAAGATTGATCCTCATTTGTATTATATATATATCATTAATTCAAGTTTTTGAAAATTTACACGTACATTTTATCATTATCATTGCATATCCGAGGAAAATAGTTTAAGTCATTGAATCCTCCAATCCTCGAATCAGCCGCTTCTGCCGCAAATTACAAACAGCTACCGTTGACATAATGGAAGATTGATAATGAAAAGTGTCTCACTTCTCCATAATATTCTCCAGAGTGAACAATTAATTAATAATCAAATCAATCGAATTAATTAAATTAAAATGGAACCGATCGAATTTTTAGGAGTGAGTAATCAATTAATAATTTAACCGATCAAATTGATTCAAACTTTTCAACGAAACAATAATAAACCGAATCGATAAAAAATCGATTAATTAAATTAAAAATCATACCGATGGAATTTTTGTCAATCGACTGGAATGAAACACAATATTATATCCAATCGATTAATATGAAATAATAGTCGATTGATGATGGTGAAAAATATATCAATCAACATATTAGTTCGTTGTCAATCGACTAGATTCATTAGTCGACTGATATAATAAATCAATCGATTAATGAATTTTAATTCGATTTAATCAGTTCAATAGATTATTTTAGTAAAATGTTAAATGGAATTGATATATTAAAACCTCAAAAAAATCCGTTTTTATCTAAGGTTATACTTTAAAGGTTATGTTTATTCAAATAAATCAAACCTAACTTTTTGATTCAGTTGATTTAACCCAATTTCTGCTCACCCCTACCCATGATCCATGAATTTTTTGCCCTCTCATACGTATAAATACTAAAATATATATTTTAATTTGTAATAAGAGACTCATTCTCTCTCTTTTGGTAGTCTCTCTTTTTATTTTACTATTAATACCACCGTAGTTAAGCATCGAAAAAGTCTTATAGGACACCCTTTAGGATGTGTTTGGTTGGGAATTTTTGTTGATAATTTTATTAGGTTATCAACAAAAATCTTGTTTGATTTAGGTTATAAACAATTACCTGGTAATTGATCATTATCAAGTTATGAACAAAAACCTTTTATGGGGAATCGAAAAAAAATCTTAGAGAATCAAGGTTTTTGTTGATTCCCGGGGTTAAGGAAACTTTTTTCCAATATTACCCCAAGTAATATATTAAATGTCAATTTGTCAAAACTCAATCGATTTGTCATCCGTCGCCGTTTTCGCATACAGCCGCTGGCCGTCGTTGCTCATTACGTCACACACATTGTCACCGCTATCGTTGCCGCCGCCATCACACGCCCGAGCATGCCGAAAAAATCAAACGGATGATATCTCCTTGTGCGTGATAACATTTCGAGTTAATCTGCCGTAGGCCCACAATGACAACAATATATAAAAATATACCAAACCACAACAGTATATATATATCAAAACAACTACACACAGCGGAAACGATACAACAACAATACAGTCCTACACATGCATACCGGTATGACTAACACATCACACCAATATAAAACTTCGACAAAAATCCGAATATACAACATGTACATCACGAAAACTCCAAAATACAATACACAACGGACGGAAAGCCCAAATACACATGGGAGCCTCGGAGGTGAGATGAGACGATGTCAACCGGCGGTGCTCCAAGCCGTCACAAAGTCTTCTACACAGGCGGCGAAAACCTGTGGTCCGTTGGGGTGGTGCGTAAAAATCAGCAGGTAATAGAAAAATATGTATATATGTCATATCACATGTATTTTCAACAACATACTCTAGAGGTACAACAGGTATATCAGCATAGTATATAAATACAAGCATATACCGTCTAACCAAATAAACAATATAAAAATGCAGATATACCTGAAGTCTGCTACGCTACTCTGATCCAACCTGAACATATATCAAACATATATATATATAACAGGAAGAGTAGATCAACTCATAATATACTCTAGCTACATGTCAAAGTATCTAATGGTCTGTTCAACCCATACCAGTATCCAACACAATCGTATAACAAATACAAGAAACATGCATGAATATGATGTACACCCAAATGCAGCAAGCATAGTACAATCAAATGCAACATCACAATAATCATATATATATAGACCGCATCTATATATATATTAATCTCAACCATCCATATATATATATATATTCATATATGTATATATATATGGTAATATGCAAAGCGCCATCAGATATGGCAATGCAGCATGCATGGTCATGCCTGCTCACCCCTACTCGCTACCACGACCCCAGTGTGGCCTAGGTGGCACGACATGACAACTGTCCCAACTCACACCAACCACTGCTATAGAGTGGCCGAGTGGGCAGTATGATCAAGTAGCATATGAGCGTAAAGAGCTCGCTACACAACGGAGGTCCCTACTGCTGGCCACTCCGACTAACACTACCAATGAGTGGTCGAGCTCCACGCACCAGTGACAATCGCGCAACTTCAACTACTGTCTATAGTAGTAGAGTGCACAACAGATGCTCGCCTCACACTAGTTACTCCTGGGAGTGCTCGGGAGGAAGATGACTGACGACTCTCTCAACCCCAAGGAGACTATGTCGCAAATGCATACAAATGACATGTGTACATGTCACACGACAACCATATCTACGGACTCTTTGTTCAGCAAAGAGTCATACCCATCTAATCAATATTCTCTATCCTGTAGAGAGTTGTACTCAACAGATCGACGGGCTCTCTATCGTAGAGAGTCGTACTCAATCGATCATAACTCTCATCCAATAGAGAGTCAGACTAACGATCGATGCACTCTCTATCCTGTAGAGAGTCGTACTCGACTGCTCATAACTCTCTCTCCAATAGAGAGTCGTACTCAACTGATCGACGCACTCTCTATCTGATAGAGAGTCGTACTCGACTAATCATATCAAGCTGGGACCACCGGTCCGCAGCGACACTCTAATAACCCTTCACTTAACCATTACACAACTCATGGTTGGTAACAGTATGTAACATACGAGTATTGGAAATAAATCCTACATTTATGGCATTACCTACCCATAGATGACCTTTTTCCAATTTATAAATTGGGTCATCCCCCATACTAACGTCTACACCCTACTAAATATCTAGGCCAATTTATATCACATCTATAACTCCTAAATCATGATAGGGTATATGTGATATCAACAATTGAGCATAAATATATCCAACGATAAGTTCAAGCATACGATAATAAGAGCAGGGTCAAGGTAATATGAACACCTAACATGCTCATATCTATGACTAAATCTGGATGCAATACATCTACCCGGACCAGGTAGAAAATTACCCACCTGCTATGTAGGCTGTGTCAATAGTCTTCACGTCCATCAACCTATCTTGAATCAAGGTCCCAACTTTTACTCTTCAATCGGCACACTTATCAACACGATAATTCCAATCACCTCATCACCTGAAATATTGTTTATCCTGATCCGTATTTCCCCAGCTCAGTTTCCAATCACCACTGAAAATTCAGAGAGCAGAGCCTACTGCCGACCACCCCGGACCATCACCAAACAAGGGGAAAAATGGAAATTCCTATCCGACCCCTTTCAAATTCGCAGCAGTGGTGTTAGTGTTTGCTTCCCTTAAGATGATAGTGTAACCAATGCGAATCTATCATCCATAGCCAAGGCGAGCTAGGTAGATGGTAGAAGGAAGGAGATCCAATGATTTCAGTTGTCGGCAAAGGTGTCTGGTCACTCCCGTGGTCGGAGGCAAACCAAGCTCTCACCACCCGATCACGATGCACGAACAAAGAGGAAACTTCGGCAACAACGCTCCGAATCTGTGACAGTGCAAATGAAGCGCAAGTGGAGAATCAGGATCGACGATAAGCCGATTGGAGCACGATTAGGGCATGGTGGAAAAGACCAGATCTGCCGGCTACAGTTGTTGCTTGCGGCGAACGACGAGGATAATTGGCCGATCGGAAGACTCACGATCGGAGAAAGAAGAGAGGCAGAGAAGAAGACGACGACAACACCCTCGGCAAGATGGAAATCACCGATCAGGGCAGAGGCGACAGCAAGGTAGGCGCGGTGGCTGGCTTGGGTCACCGACAATAGAAGAGGACCTCGCGGCGGCGGCGACAGCGGCGTGGCGGCGCGCGAGGGAGGAGGCGACGGCGAGGAGGCATCGTCAAGATCAGGAGGAGCCACTGTCGCCCGCGGCGGGGCAGCTCCCGACATGGCGACGGCGATGGGTGAGCGGCGGCGAGCGGCACGGCGTGGAGGCGGAGATCACCCGACGAGATGGCCCATCGCGATCGGTGAGGAGAAAAGGAAGAAGAGAAATCGGGGAAAAGAAGAAGAGGAGTCGGGGGAAAAGAAAAGGAGTCGGGAGAAAAGAATCGACGGGAAAACGGAAAGCATCGGGTTAATTAACCCATTTAATTCCCGTCTAAACAGGCTTTATAAAAGCCTATCCGTTTTATCCCCATGAAATATCCATAAGACCTCCGTTTAATTCCAGAAAAATTTCTAAAAATTTCTGAAAAATTCCACAAGATATTTTATCAATTACCGAGGAATATATTTTTTTTTCTCCGGTATTTTTACATTCTCCCTCACTTATAAAAATTTGGCCCCCAAATTTCATACTAACATGCAAAAATTTACTTCAAGCAAGTTTCCGAAAGGACCACATACCTTCCTCAAGTAACCAGATGAGACCATCGTGCTCGGATAGTATCTTCCAGCTCCCACATAGCCTCCTCATCGATATGATACTGTCATCCAACCTTTATGAGTCGGATGGTTTTGTTCTGCAACTGACGCTTGTTGCGACCAGGAATACGCACTGAAATCTCCTCGTAAGTCGCATTAGATGGAGGTAGAATCGGAACCTCTTTCAGAACATGGTCAACATGCGACATGTATTTCCTCAGTATAAAAACAGGAAATACGTTGTGAGCACCCGCAAGTGTCGAAGGTAAAGCCAACCGATAAGCTACACCTCCATAATCAACGACACAAGATCTGAATAGATCCTCCAACGTCTAAATGATACACTTAAACCGTTCATCTATCTGCGGGTGAAATGTTGCACTAAGTCGAAGCTCTGTGCCCATAGTCTGGTGCAGACTCTACCAAAATCGTGAGGTAAGTCGCGAATCTCTATCCGATATGGTACTTAAAAGTACCCTACGCAATCTGATAATTTCTCAGCAGTACAACTTTGCCAGACGATCCTATGGGTATGACCCATGAATAGGAAGGAAATGAGCTGATTTGGTCAGTTGATCCACAATCACCCAAATCGCATCACGACCTTTACGGGTTCTAGGCAATCCCGTAACGCAATCAATCGTGATATGCTCCCACTTCCATTTTGGAATCGAAATTTTCTAGAGCAATCCAGCGAGTTTCTGATGTTCAGCCTTCACCTACTAGCATACTAAACATCGAGCAACAAAATCTACTATAACTCTCTTTATACCATTCTACCAGTATAAGTATTTCAAGTCTCGGTACATCTGAGTATCACCAAAATATATAGCCCATCTCGAATGATGTGATTTCTGTAGCAACTCTTCCTTAAACACTGCAACTCCGGAACCCACTATCCTTATCAGAGACGGGGAATTATTTTCTCAAAATAGAAATCCATCAATCATCCAAGATACACTCCACACACACTGTAAATGCATGGAAGACTATAGCGATCAATCTCCCTTGTTGCAATCGTTGCGACTGTTCGCGCTCCAGCAACTCCATTGTAGCTACCCAGTAGCTTGTCAAAATCCCATGAGCATTCCTGCTCCATACAATTACAAATCCAGATAATAACTACTAAAGTCACGTCATGCATATGACAGACTATCTCATAGTTTCTTAACTGACGTAGGCATAAGATATGTCTCATTCAACTGCATCGGAATGGTTCCAATCCCTGAAACGATGCATCCGCGTACAACCTTTTTTTTATCCACTCCAGAAGGATTAACTAATACTTGCGTAAAAGTTAACCGCCATCTAGGTCCTGTAAACTGGTTTCACCAGCTTCCAACTAAATGATTTCCATCATCACCTTTGTCAAACAAATTTATGGTATAGTAATGCTAAGACATTTTATCCACATCTATAGTACTAACCAAACCATACAAGGCAAACCACCATCTACGGTGGTCGAGTGCGCAACTCCAACTACCACAATCAACAGTGGTCAGGTTACGCAACTCCAACAACTACCAATTGATCCAATCGTGTTCAGGATACACGATTCTCAAATCCAGTGACGACTAAATCGTTAATTAGTCTAGCAACTTAAATCCAAATCCATACAATTCATACCAAGTATGAAATTGTCGTCTCCACACACCTGCATCCCCTTTTTCTCTAGGCTGATGATATATATTAATCATTACGACGACGATGATAATTGTATGACACCATGTCACTACAATATCAACACTTCAGTGGTAAATCAACCCTAGAGTATACACAGGTGTCCTTAGCTGATCTAAATAGATCATTTATCCATAACGAAGGATATTCATCACAATAACTACTGTATTCCATCATCGATAATCGATGCATACTTTCAAAGGTCTATCTCTCTTTCAACAAAGAGTTCCGGATCTTCTCAAGGAGGAATACTGGGATAGATAAATATTCCCTCCAACATCTCCTATAATCACAACTTACATTCTTCCAATTCTTTTATAGTGTTTAACAACACTGATACCAACAAAAATATCACTCGCTATGTGATCTTCGATACTGGACTATTTTCGCAATCATTTCGATCGCCTACTCCACTTGCCTAAGCAATGGCAAGGCTAGGAGTTCATCCGAATGTTCATGGATTATACGCACATCCGAGAAACATATCATACCATACTTGCAACAATTTGACCATCCGTAAGGATATGTCTACAGTAAAGATATGTCTATCAAAGTCTAAGGGTCTCCCTTGACTTCTTAATCGTTGGTCCACTTCTCACTTGACGGTAGAGATACCACCGACCCATTAAGTCGATGTATAGGACCCTTCTAATCCAACTAAGAATGTTCTAGACAAAGATACTCGTAAACTACAAGTATCTCTCAATATATTAACATTGAGGGTAAACTAAAGTAATACCCTGAATCATCAATTATCTATCGATCCGATCCAAAGGCTCCTCGTAGGTCTCGACCTTTCTCCGAAGAGAACCAGATCAAATTCAACAGTTCGCGATAAAGCGGTCGCATTTCTGCGATGAATGATCCGAGGATTTTTCCTAGATCATCCGATCCCATCACTTAATCCTACGAGTTGTAACTGTAGAATACCGAATAGATACGACCTTCGTCGTATACTCTCTCTTCTGTACTAAGCAAAACACATCTGGTGGTAACTGTTTGTTGTTGTCTGCTGAGTCTTCTACAATGTCTTCTGCTAATGCTGCTTCTGTGCTGATCTCTGCTGAAGGGGAGTATCAAGGAACTCCAACCACGCCTGAGGTAGTAGGTTAATGCTGATAAGATAACCCAATCCTCTGTGCTGATTTCTGCTGTCGAGACGATGCATCTTCCTCCCGGAACACCATCGATAGTCTTCAACTGAATCTTCAAGGTACACCTCCTCCACTGTACTGGTTGCTCAACAATAGCAACAGCTGAACTACTCCAACAGATAATCTGGCTTCACGTGTCTTCGTGATCTGCACTGCACACACACAATCCCTTCGGAGTCTTTGTTCTGATTTTGCTGCTAACACTAGACAGTTCTGACGATCTGCGGTGGGTCTTCTATGATCGAAAAAACTCTCCACTAGTAGCACGACTCTATTAAGTTGACCTACAATATTTGCTTACCGGTCTCCAACTCTTAAACCCTTGTACGGAGTCATTTCTAAACTCCTGTCTCAATCCAACGGCTTCCAGCAGGATCTGGTAGAAGATCTCGGCATCCTAATCCAACAATAAGCCAACAATCGTAGGCGGCTTAAAATATCCATTCATCTTCTTGAGCTATTAGGTGGTCGTAACCTCTGCAAGTCTCACGACTCTGCTCAGTACACTATTACTAACTGATCACCCTTTCTTGAAGCTCAAGAATTCCTTACAATGTCACTAAAAGTGACACGGGAAAATATTCTCTTTCAACATCACTAAACCATGATCAAGTGATATATTATTTCCCGAAGATTATTTTCTGCATTTATCACCAAATATCGACTTGATCCCAATAATGGTATGCAAACAACTCTTCTTTCTCGGTATAACATGAGTTAAGTACTTAAAAGTACTCTCAAAGTTATACAACTCAGTACGAACAACTCAGGGATAAAATCCCTATGAAACTCCATAACCTAGCCTTCCGCTATCTACATCAACAATAGACAATTTGTCTTGTCCATTACCCAACAGGTAATGATCTGACTAGTTTAATTAGTCAAAATCTCTAAGAGAAATGTGACGACTTGACCTCTGTTTTCCGACTCGGTATCAGTCGACACTCAGAGGTAAATCACCTCCTCGACACAGGTTCAAGACTCACAGACTCAACAAGTCATTCCCGTGGTCAACTCATACCACGGTTACGAATAATAACCAATACACTATAGGTTATTCCCTAGTATAAACATCTAACTGCATAGCCAACATAACCGGAAGTATAAACCCTAAGGTAACTCCGGTTGGTCGTCTCGGTGGACGACCCCTACTACAATCTGTACAGGTATCATAACTATACTGTATACACCTACTGATCAAGTTTAGATAAATATCTACTAAACCATAAGTTATCAAGAATTCTTACCTCGTGCTGCTTGGAGCTCAGGCCGCTGTCCATCTCATCTCAAAAAAACCAAAACCGAATAAATCGACTCCCGAGAATCCAAGACTCGACACAAAAATAACATTGTATGGCATCGCAGAACCTTGGGCTCTGATACCACTAAAGTTGTCACGCCCCGAGAGCATGCCGAGCCGAAAATCAAACGGACGACATCTCCCCTGTACGTGACAACATTTCGGGTTAATACAAGGCCCGTAGGCCCACAATGACAACAATATATAAAAATATACCAAACCACAACAGTATATATATATCAAAACAACTACACACAGCGGAAACGATACAACAACAATACAGTCCTACACATGCATACCGGTATGACTAACACATCACAACAATACAAAACTTCGACAAAAATCCGAATATACAACATGTACATCACGAAAACTCCAAAATACAATACACAACGGACGGAAAGCCCAAATACACATGGGAGCCTCGGAGGTGAGATGAGACGATGTCAGCTGGCGGTGCTCCAAGCCGTCACGAAGTCTTCTACCTGTTACCTGGGCGACAGAAAACCCAGGGTCCATGGGGGGGTGGTGAGTAAAACTCAACAGGTAATAGAAAAATATGTATATATGTCATATCACATGTATTTTCAACAACATACTCTAGAGGTACAACAAGTATATCAGCATAGTATATAAATACAAGCATATACCGTCTAACTAAATAAACAACATAAAAATGCAGACATACCTGAAGTCTGCTACGCTACTCTGATCCAACTTGAACATATATCAAACATATATATATATAACAGGAAGAGTAGATCAACTCATAATATACTCTAGCTACATGTCAAAGTATCTAATGGTTTGTTCAACCCATACCAGTATCCGACACAATCGTATAACAAATGCAAGAAACATGCATGAATATGATGTACACTCAAATGCAGCAAGCATAGTACAATCAAATGCAACATCACAATAATCATATATATATAGACCGCATCTATATATATATTAATCTCAACCATCCATATATATATATATACATGCATATATGTATATATATATATGGTAATATGCAAAGTGCCATCAGATATGGCAATGCAGCATGCATGGTCATGCCTGCTCACCCCTACTCGCTACCACGACCCCAGTGTGGCCTAGGTGGCACGACATGACAACTGTCCCAACTCACACCAACCACTGCTATAGAGTGGCCGAGTGGGCAGTATGATCAAGTAGCATATAAGCGTAAAGAGCTCGCTACACAACGGAGGTCCCTACTGCTGGCCACTCCGACTAACACTACCAATGAGTGGTCGAGTTCCACGCACCCAGGACAACTGCACACAACTTCAACTACCACCGTCTATAGTGGTAGAGTGCGGCACAACAGATGCTCTGCCCTCACACTAGTTACTCCTCGGGGAGTGCTCTGGGAGGCAAGATGACTGACGACTCTCTCAACCCCAAGGGAGACTATGTCGTCAGAATGCATACAAATGACATGTGTATACTGTCACACGTACATCCATCTACCACAGACTCTCTGTTCAGCAAAGAGTCATACCCATCTAATCAATACTCTCTATCTTGTAGAGAGTTGTACTCAACAGATCGACGGACTCTCTATCCTGTAGAGTCGACTCAACCGATCATAACTCTATCCAATAGAGAGTTCATACTTAATCGATCGACGACTCTATCCTGTAGAGAGTCGACTGATCGATCATAACTCTCTCTCAATAAAGAGTCGACTGATCGCTTCATAACTCTCTCTCCAATAGAGAGTCGTACTCAACTGATCGACGCACTCTCTATCCGATAGAGAGTCGTACTCGACTAATCATATCAAACTGGGACCACCGGTCAGCAGCGACACTCTAATCACCCTTCACTTAACCATTACACAACTCATGGTTGGTAACAGTATGTAACATACGGGTATTGGAAATAAATCCTACATTTAGGGCATTACCTACCCATAGATGACCTTTTTCCAATTTATAAATTGGGTCATCCCCCATACTAACGTCTACACCCTACTAAATATCTAGGCCAATTTACATCACATCTATAACTCCTAAATCATGATAGGGTATATGTGATATCAACAATTGAGCATAAATATATCCAACGATAAGTTCAAGCATACGATAATAAGAGCAGAGTCAAGGTAATATGAACACCTAACATGCTCATATCTATGACTAAATCTGGATGCAATACATCTACCCGGACCAGGTAGGAAATTACCCACCTGTTATGTAGGCTGTGTCAATAGTCTTCACGTCCATCAACCTATCTTGAATAAAGGTCCCAACTTTTACTCTTCAATCGGCACACTTATCAACACGATAATTCCAATCACCTCATCACCTGAAATATTGTTTATCCTGATCCGTATTTCCCCAACTCAGTTTCCAATCACCACTAAAAATTCAGAGAGCAGAGCCTACTGCCGACCACCCCGGACCATCACCAAACAAGGGGGAAAATGGAAATTCCTATCCGACCCCTTTCAAATTCGCAGCAGTGGTGTTAGCATTTGCTTCCCTTAAGATGATAGTGTAACCAACGCGAATCTATCATCCATAGCCAAGGCGAGCTAGGTAGATGGTAGAAGGAAGGAGATCCAATGATTTCAGTTGTCGGCAAAGGTGTCTGGTCACTCCCATGGTCGGAGGCAAACCAAGCTCTCACCACCCGATCACGATGCACGAACAAAGAGGAAACTTCGGCAACAGCACTCCGAATCTGTGACAGTGCAAATGAAGCGCAAGTGGAGAAACAGGATCGACAATAAGCCGATTGGAGCACGATTAGGGCATGGTGGAAAAGACCAGATCTGCTGGCTACAGTTGTTGCTTATGGAGAACGACGAGGATAATTGGCCGATCGGAAGACTCACGATCGGAGAAAGAAGAGAGGCAGAGAAGAAGACGACGACAACACCCTCGGCAAGATGGAAATCACCGATCAGGGCAGAGGCGACAGCAAGGTAGGCACGGTGGTTGGCTTGGGTCACCGACAATAGAAGAGGACCTCACGGCGGCGGCGACAGCGGCGTGGCGGAACGTGAGGGAGAAGGCGACGACGAGGAGGCGTCGTCGAGATCAGGAGGAGCCATTGTCGCCTACGGCGGGGCAGCTCCCGACATGGCGACGGCGATGGGCGAGCTCGAGCGTGGGCGAGCGGCGCGGCGTGGAGGCGGAGATCACCCGACGAGATGGCCCGTCGCGATCGGTGAGGAGAAAAGGAAGAAGAGAAATCGGGGAAAAGAAGAAGAGGAGTCGGGGGAAAAGAAAAGGAGTCGGGAGAAAAGAATCGACGGGAAAACGGAAAGCATCGGGTTAATTAACCCATTTAATTCCCGTCTAAACAGACTTTATAAAAGTCTATCCGTTTTATCCCCATGAAATATCTATAAGACCTCCGTTTAATTCCAGAAAAATTTCTAAAAATTTCTGAAAAATTTCATAAGATATTTTATCAATTACCGAGGAATATATTTTTTCTCAGATTTTACCGCGCCGCCATTGTTTCGTGCCTTCCCGCCTTCTCACTGCCCCGCTGCCGTCTCCTCGTCGTTGCCGCCGCACCGCCGGCCGCGTCGGTGCCCGTCGTCGCTGCCGATCGCCACGCGCCGGCTAACCCGGTATCGCCGCTCATTATCGATTTACCGTCATCGTCGCCGCCATTAATATTTTTGTCGTTGTTGTCGAATTGATTGAGCAAAGACAATGGATAATTTAGTAAAATGTTAAACTAAGTTATATATTAAAACCTCCAACCAAACAAGGTTTTTATCTAAGGTTATACTTTATTCCAAGGTTATATTTTATTCTCTGGTAATCACATAACTAAGGTTATGTATGATTACTTGAACCAAACGCACCCTTAATGTGTTGTTTTTAAGGGTGCGCAAAAATTCGATTAATCAATTGAAATTGAAAGTTAGATTTATTCTGAAATTCAGTTTTTATTTTTTAAAATATCAAAATTTTCAATTAATTCAATTTGGTTTTGATTTTTAAATTAAAAAATCAATTTAATTGATAAAATCAAATTAAACACTATCAATCGATTAATATTATAATATCAGTATGATAAAACAATGATTTTCGTATAGCGATCGATTGATATTGTAGCATCACTCGATTGTTGCTGTAGCAATAGGTAACTGAGATTAAAAATTGATTTTTTATATTATTTTTAGCACCAGTCGATTGGAACTGTAGCATTAGTCCAATGGTACTGTAGCACCAATAAATTGATACTGTAGTATTAGTCTAGTTGTACTATAGTACCAACTGACTGATGTTAAAAATTTATTTTTTTTAATCGAATTAATCGATTTATTATTGGTTTGATTAGTTCCATTTTGTTGAAAATTTTAGTCGTTCGATTTTATAAAAAAAATTAATTGATTCAGTTTTGATTAAATTCGTTCGATTGGTTCAGTTAATAATTGATTGCACATGCTTGTATAAAGGATAACCTCTATCTTGCGTCAAAATGTCCATCTCGAGTCTAGTAAGGCTATAATTTTTTGTCGCATCAATCAATATCCATGATTAAAAAAATATGGAATCGTCACATTAGCGGTCCTCCACCGCTGTCCCTACGTATGGAGGGGGGTAAATCAGATCCTAGGTGGCTAGTGCAGAAATACAGAGTCATCGATAGTCTGATCCTAAGTGGCTAGTGCAGAAATATCCATGATTAAAGTTAGTTCTTTGAAGGGAAGCAATGGAAGTGAGAAAGGCCTACATCTTTATGAAAATGGATATATCGAGAGGGATCAAGGAGGAGGAAAAATAGCAGAGAGTTAAAATAGGGGTATTTTTGGGATGAACATGATATACATTTAGGTGTGAAACCTCTTTAACTTTCAAATATAATGAGATGGTGAAATCTGCATATGCAAAAGATTGAAATCGTCAATCTAACAGCTCCCATCGACCTATCCTCAGTTCAATGACTATTATGAGGGAGATAAATCACGGAGGACCCTATGAGCTTTGACGTGATGGCCAAGACATGTGGGGTCATCTGAATCCAGAAAAGGATTTTAGACCTTCTCCGAAATCAACCCATGTCACTTCTGCAAGCACTGTCATGCCTTAACCACCACGTCATCCCCGTGGAGACAATGAGACAACGAAATTGATTATCGAGGTGGATGTTGAGGTGATGATGATAATGCAAAGATGTTTAGAGAGATGCATGTTGCTCTGGTGAATTTATAGGATTTTCTTTCAAATTGGATGATAAATCACGCGCGTATGTTGGGGCTATCCATGTGCACTTTCCGATTTACCCCCTCTATAAATTAGGAGCAACCGTGGGGGGCTATTAATGTGACGATTTTATATTTTTTTTAGAAAGATGCATGTTAAGGTGGGGATGTTGTTTGATTTACAACTCATGGTCTAACCTAGAAGGTGTGGCTCGACTAATGCAAGTAGAGTATACGTTAGAGGGCATAGAGTTGTTCAGTAAAGTCCCTTTAACGTAGAAATCAGTAGGATGCTGAAGAATGAAGAGCAAAATAAAAATTCTAAGAAGAAGATGATGATGTAGGATGTACTATATGATCGAATTTATATTTTAATGTATGACAAAAGTTTAAAGTTAGATTATAAGTGTGATTTGTTATGTGTCAAGTGTGTAGATGTAGGAAGACTTGATAGGAAAATTTTAGTAGATCATATGACCAGATACCGAGTACATGAAGTCTTGATAGGTCAAGTAATCGATTTATCAGTCAACTAGGGTTTGGATCAGTCGACTGACCAAGTGTTTGACACTTGGCAATCTAGTCAACTCAGAGCAGTCGACTAAGATTATGACCAGTGCAGTCGACTGTTAGTAAGGGCAGTCAATTGCTAGGGTATCTGTTAGATAGGTTCCAGCGTGGTTGAAGTCGTTGTGAGATAACGGATGAGAGAATAGTCGATTGGTGTCTTTTGGCAATCGACTGCTAAGCGTAAAATCAGCCCGAGCTCAGCCTTATAAATAGATTTCGTGGAGGATTTGAAGCTGTCGATTTTTGGTTATTTTGGAGAGGATTTGCTGCTGCATTTCAGGTCTTCTAAGCTCATCTAAGCAACCAACAAGCAAGGCAATCAAAGTACTCTCTTGTAAAGATTTTCTTTGTATTTGATTGTATCTTGTTGTTGTATTCATGTTGTATGCACTTGTAAGAGGTTTCTCTACCTCGGGTGTGTTGCCAATGAGGAGAAAGAGATTTAGTGGAGTAGATGCTAAAGTCCCGACCGTGGAGTAGAAACCCTAGTTTCGAACCACGTAAAATTGTGTCTTGTGCATGTGATTGTTTTGTTCTTTAGTTTATGATTTATTTTATATTCTGCTGCGCTAACAACAATTGTAGACAAACAATCGAACGAACACAATTGAATACTAAGCAACAAAATGAAATCGCTATTCACTCCCCTCTAGCGACGCCAACGTTCCTAACATCCACTATGGACTTCATTTCATCCTTCATGCTTCAATATATTTTTAAAGATTAGAGCAATGTTTGACTTCCTGGAAGGATATAGGATCATCTTTCAACGCAATGTCAAACTCATGCTCTTGGATCCAAATAATCATGTGAAACCGTGGATCTCCTTTTCCTAATGGATCGTCTTAGAGACACTTGTACTTAAAGCACTTGAGGTGCTTGAGAAACTTGCTCGACTATAAGAGGGTGTGCCTCAACTGAGCAGATGATTCCTCTACTAGTTACACATATAATAACTGAGATAGGATGGTCAATGTTATCCTCTTCAAAAGGTGTGTCCTTGAGTTTAGTGCTTCCACTATCCTCAATGAATTTGACATTTATCATTTTGAAAAAAGACCTGTCTGATGGGTCATAAAACTTAAAGTCCCTTGACCTTTTAGAATGCCCTATAAAATGGTAGATAATCATCCTTGAGTTCAATTTTCTTTCATTAGGCCTATAAGGCCTAGCCTTAGTTGGGCAACCCCAAACATATAAATATCTAATGCTAGGTTTTTTAACCCATCCATAACTCATATGGAGTTTCACTCACTATCTTACTGGGTACTCTATTAAGTAAGTAAATTGCAGTCTTAAATGTTTCACCCCACAAAGACTCCAATAGAGAAATAAAAGACATCATATTTCTCACCATATCCTTTAGGGTATGCCATTCTGATGAATAGTACCAAGCATGGTATATTGAGCTACAATCCCACACTCGGAAAGGTAATTTACAAAAGATTCTAGACATTATTCATCAAATATATTATAATGACCGTAATATTCACCTCCACGGTCGGACCTAATATCTTTGATCTTCTTGCCTAGTTGATTTTCAAATTTGACTTTAAAGATCTTGAATATATCCAAGGACTCTGACTTCTTATACAAAAGGTACAAGTAAAAATATTAGGAGTAGTTATCAATAAAATTGATAAAATATATTTATTCATTCCAAGATGCCTTAGGGAATGACCCACATATATCTATATGTATCCGTTTTAAAGTGCTAGTATACCGACTTGTACTTTTCTTCCTTTTGTTAGTAGTTTTTCCTTTCACACACTTTATATATACATCAAAGTCTGTCATGTCAAAACAATGGAGAATTCTTTGTGACATTAACTTTTTTAGACTTGTTTGGATATATATCCTAAATGTCTATGCCACAATATGGATAAATTCTTGTCGATCAAATTGCGCTTTGTACCTATATTATGCATTATTACATTGTCCTGAGAGCTATGGTGTTTAATCTATATAGCTTATCAACTAGAGAATCTATACTAATAAGTATTGAATCTTGAAAAATATTAAATATTTTTTTTCCAAATGAACAAACATATCCTGATTTATCCAAAGAAAAAATGGAAACTAAGTTTTTCTAAAGCATGGAATAATAAATGTATTCTCCAAATCTAAAAATACATTGGTCCCTAGACAAAGTCAAAAATACCCATAGTAGTCACTCTAACTTTCTTATCATTACCAGTATAGATGTATCTTTCACCATCAATAAGTGATCAACTACTAAGATAATCATTTTCAGTGACACTAATATGCTAGTGTCTGTCCATGCCACTAAGTGTCAATAAGTACAGTGACAAAATTGACTTCTAAACTAATCGAGCTAAGAAGTTCATTATCAGACACTGCAGTTTTAGTACCCTTACTCCTAATGGTTCTTTCATATTCAGTGGTTTCTAAAACTAAAGTCATTGGAATATTATTTTTATTGACAGATATTATTTGTATTATAAGATAAAAGAAAGAACAAAACAAATGCTCACATTAATAATCATATATATATATATATATATATATATATATATTCCTTTATAAGATGCCAAATATAATATTACAATTAATCTTGAGATTAAATTATAATTTGTTAATAGTACTCTCTAATGCTAACTCAAAATATTATAATCAGCCACACAATATATTTTTCTTTGGGCCGACACAATATATACATGATTGATAAATAAATACGAGTAAGATTTGATTATATCAATTATAATCACAGTTCATCTATAGTACAATGGCAAGGCATCTATATAGATTCCTAGGAACCCTTGGGTCGATCCCTAGCTACGATATATTTGTGAACTTTTTCTCAAATGGGGATCCATCCCTTGGAATTTCGGGTATGCTGAGGCAGTCTACGCTAGCACCCGTCCGATTTACCCTCTTCCCTCCCCCCCCCCCCCCACCTCCTCGGTAGGGGCAGCTGAGAAGGTCGCTAATGTGACGATTCCATATTTTTTTTAATCAGTCAAATAATATGTAAAATACCACAAATAATAATAATAATAATATAATAAAATAAATGTTGGGTAATTAGGAGAATACCCTATGGAATTTTCCAGAAATTTTTAGAAAATTTTCTAGACTTAAATGGAGATTTCTAATACCCTTTTTGCGGAGAAAGATTGAACATTCTTAAAGGGGTTTTAAGCTCAACCCATTAAAATCGAATCCAATCCACTTCTTCCCTTAAATCCCGATTCGAACGGATTTCTTCGCGATCGCCTTCCATTCCTTTTCCCCACCACAAAATCCTCCATCTCCCGACCGTTTCCTAGCCGCCCGCGTAAATGTCGTCGCTCCTCTCAGTAATCCATCTCCGGCTTTCTCCCACTCATGATAATCTCTGCCTCTCATGTTCCTTTCTTCTCCGAAGTGACCCGCGATTGATCTCTCCCTCTCTCTGATCTCTCCCTCTCTTCGGCTGTGGCCGGCGGTTGAACGGTGGAAAAATCCGGCCGAAGCTCTCCCTCTCCTCCTCCTCCTCGCGGTTGTTGCTCGCGAGTCTTTCCTCTCGCGACCTCGCTGACTTCTGTCGTCCCAGATCCCGTCGATTTCTTTGCGTGAGGGGACGGTGAGATTACTGCCACGGTTGAACACCGACTACAAGTTAGTTGACTTTGTTCCTCAAGGGTTCTGACATTTAGCTTGTTGGGAGTTTCAACCGGAGGCAAGAATACCGGGCAGCGCTGCTGGGGGATTCGGGCGAGAGTTCACCTCGAGCAGGGAATCAACAGCAACATTGTTGCCCCAATTGCTGCGATATTTAGGTAAGAACTTGCTTTTGTCTTACCTTGGACCAGATTTAGGGCTACGGTGCATCTTCCTTGCGTTGAGCTCGATCTATTTTGGGCAGTGGTTTTCCGGTGAACAGGGGATAGCGGGATTTGCTGCCGGTGAAGCTTCAAGTGTTGGTAAGCAAAATCAATTTCCCTCTTTTGTGCTATGAATTCAATTTCGATTCATTAGTTGACAGGGGTCAATGGCTACGGTTGATTTAGAAGGTATGTGCTGGGGTTAGATGCAATTTCGGGTATACTATCTAACCTTAGTATTCTAAAGTGGTGATTTTGTGTGTTATGCGATCCTTTTAGATAAACGGGGTTGTTCTTGATCTCATTCAATATTTGGGTTGATGAGGATTAGAGGTGTTGTCGGGTTGTGTCCTACTGCATTGATGAGCTGTGTTTGAGAGCTCAACTTTGTCGAAACGACAATTAATGGATTGGGCAGGAACTGGTTTGAATTAATAGTAAGTGTTGGTCGGTTGTGAGGTTTTGTTGGGTGTTTGATCGGCTGTGAAGCAGTAGCTTTGTTTGGGCTACGAATAGGGAGGCGTATCAGTGTGAATATGGGTTAGATTTATACTTAATTTTTTGGTGATCCTATTACATCAAATTAAGTGTAAAAAGATTAAATCTTCATGAGATTGACTTTGTTAAGTGGGTATGGAGTTGGATGAGTAGGTTAGCACTTTTGCTAATTGAAAACGGTGGGTTAAATTAAATGGTCAAGCTTGGCTATTTGAGCTTCTAATTCGTATTTGATAAAGAGATGCGAATATAAAAATGATAGAATAGTAAAATTATATATCTATTGTCGTATGCTTGAACATAACCACAATGTTTGAAATGTGCAGGATGTGGATACGAGACAGGTCTGCGGCCGTGAGGATTTTATTACTACGAGCATTACAACAGGTGGGTAATTCCTACCATGGTCAGATAGTTTTAAATGCATGCAGATTTAGATACATGATCATCTTATAGGATCATGTTACCTTGACTCTATTCTTATTTACTCTTGCACTTAATACCTTACCTTTGGCTGTTAACTCCATTGCTGCTATCATGTTCCATTTTATCATGATTAGGAGTTATATATATAGGTGATGTAAGTAACCTAGAATTTATTTAGTTAAGTGCAAATAGTAAAGTCCGAATGACAACCTGATTGTAAATTGGGCAAAGAGGTCATCTGTGGGTAGGTAATATTTTGAACATAGGGTCAATTCTAATACCCTTAGGTTGCATGTTTACTACCGATCATGTACTGTGTAAATGGTCAGGTGATTTGTATTTAGTGTGTCGCTACGGACCGGTGGTCCTAGCTCATTATAATCAGTTGAGTACGACTCTCTACAGGATAGAGAGTGCGTTGATCTGATTGGTTTGACTCTCTTTATAATAGAGAGTTTGTGGTGGATGTCTATTTGTGACAGAGCATTCATGTCATTTGCATGCATGCTGGCGACGTGGTCTCCCTTATGATCAAGAGGGTCATCAGTCATCTTGCTTCCACGGTTTCTCATAAGAGGAGTAACCAGTGTGAGGGTAGAGCATTGTGGTGCCGTACTTTACCACTATAGACAGTGGTAGTTGGATTTGCATGTCGTAGTCCTACGTGTGTGGCACTCGACCACTCATGGGTAGTGACTGTCGGAGTGGGCAACAACAGGGACCCCCATCGTGTAGTTTGCTCTTCACGCTTATATGCTACTTGATCATACTGCCCACTCGGCCACTCGAGAGTAGTGGTTGGTGTTGAGTTGGGACAGTTATCATGCCCGAGCCACCGAGGCCACACTGGGGTCGTGGTAGCTTTAGGGTGAGCCGACATGATCATGCATGCTGCATTGCCGACTTATGACATTTTTTGCATATTGTCATATATATATATATATATGTGTGTGTGTGTGTGTGTGTGTGTGTGTGTGGATGATTGTGATTAGTATACATATATAGATGCAGTCTATATATATATGCTTATTGTGATTCTGCATTTGATTGTACTATGCTTGTTGCATTTGGTTGTACATCATCTTCATATATGCTACCCGCATCGCTTATACGGTTGTGTAGGATACATGTATAGTTGTTGGATTGTTTATTGCATTCTTTGACCCATATTTATGTCATTATATGGTTTAAAGCAGACTTTCTGTATATGTATATATTGTGGATATGTGCTCAGGTTGGATAGGTATAGCGAAGCAGACTTTTAGGTATGTCTGCATTTTATATTAGCCTTTGGTTAGAAGGTATATACATGGATATGTTATCATGCTAGTGTTACCTGATATACCTATAAAATTTTTTCTATCGAATTACATGTGATATGGATATATACATGTTTTCTTATTACCTGCTGAGTTTTACTCACCACCACGGACCTTGGGTTTTTCTGTCGCCCAGGTAACAGGTTGAAGTCTTCGTGACGGCTTGGAGTTGCATCGGTGATCCATCCCATCTCCGTTTTTCCGAGTCTCCCGAGGAATTTGTTCTATGTCATGGACTTGGGTTTATGTATGGACTTCGTCTTTATGTTGTGGACTTTGTTTTGTGTCGATGCTTTATGTACGGTTTTAGTATTGTTGACTTGTCAGGTGGTGTACACCTGTGTGTTTTCGATTTGTGTGTCAGTATGTATGTTGTGGGTATGTGGTATATGTTTCCGCTATGATTGGTATATTTTTATCTGCTTATTATGTTATTGTTGTGGGCCTACGAGCCTTGTATTAATCCGAAATATTGCCACGTACAGGGGAGATGTCGTCCGTTTGCTTTTCGGCACAGCATACTCTCGGGGCGTGACATAATATGTCTTCCTTTAGACCGACACATTATGCGTATGATCATCACCAACATATTTATAGTGAACCACCTTAAACATATATCTGACATAAAGATAATTTTTCTTTGGGTCAACCATCCTTAGAATAGATATACATTCATTCACACAATGATGCACTAAGTTTAGCTAATAATTCTCACTTTGATGATAGTATTTGTTCAACTTAATAATATATGTGCTAATGGATACAAATGAAATCCTAAGTAACTCAATTGTATTATTGCTATTAAATGGTGTAAAGGATGAATAACAAGCTTAACATGAGACTAAAAAACTTCGAAGGCTCCAAAAAGGTCTTAAACAATAATTTTTAGGCCCGAGATAAGCTATTACGTGGGGTTTACCCCACGATATATTGTCATCTAATCTACAACGATCATGTGAAAATGAAATACAACGGAAATATAAATATGCACCTGGATCCGAAGACATTATCGCTGAAAGAATCTGAAGTCAGAAGAAGCCAAAGAATTACAGACGAGAGAGACAACTCTGAATGCTCTGCTCAATGGGAAAAAAGTGACAATCGTTCAATCTTCTCTCCTACAAAAATCATACCCTATATATAGAGCAAGTTCAAATCCATTAACAACTCATCAATGCTAATAGTAATATGCTAAAGGATTCTACACATATGGATCCACATCTAATAACACAAATTTGTAACTAAAATTATAATTACATCACTTGATCGGGTTTGAACCAATACAACATTATCGGATGCATTACGATAATAACATATAAGCTCACCACCAACAAAAGAAGCTTAGATGGGTTAAAAGACTAGGTATCTGTCAAGTGGATCTACATGAATCAAATACCAAATGAAGAAACCTTAATAGGTCAAGTAAAAGCCCTGAAGGGTTAGGTGACCAAACACCAGATAAAGGTAAATTTTAAAGATACCAGACAAGGTAAGTTTCAGAGAAACCTTCTAATACAGAAAGTGATGAGAAGAGTTCTCTTCTAAATCTGAGACAAGGGTAGATCTTAATCTAAGCACAACCCCAATGGAGAAACCACTTGATGTTTGGAAGTCAAGGTAGACAACTATGATTTTTTGAGTTTCATTTTATTGATATAAATGCTTGTAAACTAACTCTATGATATAGGTACATAGCCCAAGCCAGTGGGGCATACCAAGTTGTATAGGCGACCGGAGATGCTCCAGGCCCCTAGAAGATTCAAGCGATTCGAAGTGATCCAAGAAGCCTAAGTTCGATAGACATCTTCACGCCTCTTCTTGGTATGCTTGAGTTGCCTTGTTTGTTCTTTATTATTATTTGTTAAGTGTTTACATTATATATTTGTATAAACAAATACTATAAGGGTGCATTTGGTTCGGAGTTATTATTGATAATCTTGATTATCCATCTAAGATTATCAATAAAAACTATATTTGATTTAGGATTTGAACGATTATCAAGTCATGATGGATACCCGACACGTCATGGCACGCCAGCAAAAGGGTTATCCATGGGAGAATTGAAAAACCTTCAAGAAGTTTGGCTTTTCTTGATTTCCTTGGTTATGATTTTTTTTAAATACCTTCTGATTTTTACCATTTATGACAAAATTATCCTTATCAATTTATCAAATAATAATCTAGCCGGTTGTCAGTACCGTCGACCGTCGCTGTCGACCATTGCCGCCGCCGTTGGTCGGTCGTCGTCGTCGTCGCCATCCACCGATTGGCCATTGTCGCCGGTCGATCGACCGCCACCGTCGGCCAGTCATCGGTCGGTCGACGGCCACCGTTGTCATCGGATAATTGAATGAATAATATAATAAAATATTAAATTAGGTAATACTTTAAAACCTTCAAACAAATAAATTTTAATTACATTATTTCGGATTGAACCAAATAATATTTGGTAATATTTCATTCCTAGTAATCACATTACCAAGAGGTTTCTTCATCTTTTGATTTTTTTTTTTTTTTAAAACCTCTAAGAAGCTTGGTTTTTCTTGATTCCGTTGGTTATGAATTTTTTTTTTCAAAAATACCCTCTGATTTTTACTATTTGGGATAAAACTATCTTTATCAATTTATCAAATAACAATCTAGCTAGTTGTCGATATCGTCGACCGTTGCCGCCGTCGTCGATCAATCGTCGTTGTTGTTGCCAGCTGCTGGTCGACCGTCACCGTCGGTTGATCGCCGCCGACCATCAATCAGCCGTTGATCAACCGCCGTCTCGATCGGTCATTGGCCGACCGATGGCCACTGTTGTTGTCGGATAATTGAATGAATAATATAATAAAATGTTAAATTAGATAATACTTTAAAACATTCAAACAAATAAATTTTGATTGTATTATTTCGAATTGAATCAAATAATATTTGGTAATGTTTCATTCTCTATAATCTTGATAATGTGATTACTACCTAGTAATCACATTACCAAGAGATTTCTTTATCTTTTGAAATTTTATGAAAAGGAAAAAATATATATAAAGGATTGTTTTGAGATTGATCCACCTAAATTACCATTTTATTCATTTTTCGTGTCAACCATTTGGCCATTATGGGCCAGAGATAATAAACATGGAGGGCATTAACAGAGCTCAAGAGTTAGAGTTTTGAGAAGGCCAGTAGGGAGTTGCATCATGTGCTCGTTCTTACTTATGACTTGGGTCATCGATCAATCTTCTCTTTTACATTTATCATCTGGATCTTGATTTATCTTCTCCATTGATAAAGGACCATTAATATGACAATTCCATTTTTTTTTTATGTGGGGCTTACTTTCTCTAATTAATTTAAATATGCATAGTAGAAATCAAATGAAATGGATTTGTTTAATGTGCCCAAGAGATTGGGAAACACCAAAAAGAAAATTTTCTAGCTTCATGTACTTTCCCAAAAGCATCACAATAATTCTGGAACCGTCAATCTAATGGCCCCCATCGATCGATCTCTCGATCATTGTGAGGGAGATAAATCGCAGATGAATCTTTGGCCCTTGATTCGGTGGTAAATACAAGGAAGGATATTTTATCCCGAAAAGATTTTAGACTCCTCGTCTGATTTTAAACTCGGACATCCTTTCAAGCATCATCTTGTACTACCATCGAGTCATCTTGGGGACAGCATCACAACAATTAATTCTTAAAGAACTAATTTAGACAACATTTTTTTAAAAAGTATTTGACTTAAATCATGTTTGTAATTGACTGACGAACAGACAACCCAACTAACAAAAGTTGACCCATAAAGTCAACCCCACAAAAAAATAAATCTCATTGACAAAAGATAAGGAAACAAATTAAAAATAATTGTAAAATTTAAGGGACAAAGAGTGTTTTTCTCTTCAATATGATAAGATTAGGATTGAACATTAGTACAAAAGACGATTTATTCGTTGTCAGCATCTTTGTCAGTCAATTTCACAGTTAATACGAAGGAGGTAAATCATAGAAAGCATATTATCCAATTCAGGACTAGTGCAGTAGGAGGACAAGCACCCCGAAAAGTTTGCAACTCTTAGAAATTGATTCTTACTTATTTGTACAATTCTACTGCCGTGCTAGCCACAAAGTTCTCCTGTAGAGATAAAACCAGGACCAAATATAATCCATAGGGTAAAAGATGATTCGCTCATCTTAGATTTTTTTCATCGTCCATTTCATAGCTAAATGAAGAAAGATAAATCACGAAGAATAATTTTATCCAATTAAAAATTAATACGGCGAAAGATTAGGCACTTCGAAAAGTATTTGACTTAAATCATGTATGTAATTGACTACGAACAGACAAACCAACTAACAAAAGTTGACCCATAAAGTCAACCCCACAAAAAAATAAATTTCATTGACAAAAGATAAGGAAACAAACTAAAAAAAATTGAAAATTTTAAAGGACAAAGAGGTTTTTTTTTTTTTGATATGATAAGACTAGTAGGGTCGAACATGATCCATAGGGTAGAAGATGATTCGTTAATCTTAGATATTTTTATTAGTCAAACGAAGAGAGATAAATTATGAAAGATATTTTTATCCAATAAAAATTAATATAGATAGAGAATAGATACTCCGAAAAGTTTTATAGTCTCTATAGATTAATTGACCTTTATTCTTTAGGATAATTCTATCGTTTGTGCTGATCATTTGATCCTTTCGTGAGAACGAGAGTCGAGCATGATTCAAATCGGAATGGCCCATGGGCAATCCAACTCCATTAGCACCTCAGACTAGGAGACAATTCAAAAAGAGACGGGTTGAGTCTTAGAGCGGAAGCGAACCGATGACAATTGATCGAAGAACTTGTTCTTTCATTTTTTTTTAGTTGGCACTGGATGTCCGAGTTTTCGATCCAATTAATTTTGAATATGATCAATTCGATTTCATGAATTTTTAATGGGTACTAAATAATTTGTAATCGAAATCTCAATCGACCACTAGAATAAATTAGAAAGTTCTCACAATTCAGTAGTACTTCGTTTGAACAAATAAATTTCCAAGCCGTATTTGATTCAAGATCGTCTATTTAAATTTTTTCTAAAATTCAAAATTAAATTTATCTAAAAAAATTGAACCGTATAAAATATAACACTATTTTATCATTGCATCGTGCCCCCTTAGCCGAAGCGCTTGCTCTTTCACACTTATCCGGAAGTTGACTAACACTGAGGTCTTCATGATACAGTGGTCTTTAACAACCTTAGGCTCTGTTTACCTGGGAGGAAGGAAAGAGAAACGATGGAAAGTTTTCCGTTGTGAAATCTTTTCCTTCGTTTACTTCGAAAAAAAAAGAAGAATTATTTTCTTTTTCTTTGTTTACTTAATGAATGGATGGATTTAAGATTCTATCCATCGACGGATTCTTTTTCTTCCTTTACTTATATTTTTTTTCCATCCAAATCGGACGGAAAACTTTTCTCTTCCTCTAAATTTAATTATTTACAATTGTTAAAATTTGCTCCCGTGATTTGTCACCACTATCATCGTTGTCGATTGCTAACCACGATTGTTGATCACCATCGTTGTTGGTTGTTGCCATCGGTCGTTAGCCGTCGGTCGTCGATCATCGATCGACGCTGCCTCCGGTCGGCCGCCGCCGTCGCCGCCTCCAATCATCAACCACCGCCACTACCACTGATCGTTGGTCGTCGTCGCTCATCGCCACCATCGTCGTCGATCGTCGGTCGCCACCATCGTCGTCGATCGTCGGTCGCCGCCCCGATCGTCGCCGTCGTCACCACCATCGGTCGTCGCCATCGCCGCCGCCGACGGTCATTGGCCGTCGATCATCGATTATTATCGTAGTCAGCGGTCGTCGACCATCACCGTCCGCCACCATCGCACACCACCATCGTCGATCATCGACCACCGCTGGGCATCAGTCATAAGTGAACAAATTTATTTACTTTCCTAATTCTCTTTCCGCGATTTTCTTATTTTCTCAAGAATTCTCTTTACTTTCTCGACAAATTTCTTTCTTTTCTCTCCCCCCTTCACTTCTCTTTCTCCAGAGATGTTTTTTTTTTCCACAGGGAATCCTTTCCATCCATAACCCAGGAGTAAACGGAGCCTCAGGGGACGTTTGATATATGTTTTTTTTTTCGTTTTCCATTTTTATTTTATGTGAAAAATAAAAAAATATGTTTAGTTCACATTTTTCATCTTCATTTTTCAAAAAATAAAAAAGTGTTTTTTGGAAAACTGGAAAATCAAAAATAATTGTTTTCTGTTTCCATTTTTATTTTTCAAAAAATAAAAGAGTATTTTCTGAAAAACTAAAAAATAAAAAAAAAATTATTTTCTATTTTCTGAAAAAAAAAAAGAATGAAACAGAAAACAAAAAATTCTCTGTGAATCAAACGCCGCTTTAGTTTCCCTTTTTCCAGAGGAAAATTCATGGATTTCTCTTTTTTTTTCAGCTACTATAACCACTTTATTTTACAATAAATCTTTTCAACAAATTATTATTTATCAATTTTAGATATATCAAATTTAATTTTATTATTATCGACCAGTTACTTTTTTTAATATTTAATATTTATTAATTGAATTAATTAAATTGAAATCGAATAAATCAAACGACTGATTTTTTTAACCAAACTCACAAAAAATCTAATAAACAAAATAATTTTTCAAAATTAATCAACTAATACTAAACTATCAATAGTTTAATATACAAAATTATAATTGTTAATTCGATTTTATCGATTAAATTATTTGTTTAACGTAAAATGTGAAATCGAATCGAATTAATTTTAAAAAATTAATATTTTTTTAAATAAATTCATTTATTCAATTTAATACAACTTATACCCCTATCCCAACTCCATTTGTGCCCTCATAAACTTGTACTCACAATGTGCATTGGTTCTATGCTATTCTGATTCAGTCTCGTCAATCGATGGCGTTAATTGTAGGACTGAACCAGTTAGTCATCAGAATTAGTAGAAAAGAAAAATCGTATCTGATACCTGATATAAATCAAAATAAAAAAAAACTTCACTCACCAAAACAATGTATCTCCTTTCACCCAAATATTGCTCTGGATTGAGGTTTGTTATTGTTTCTTATACCATCAGCTTTTCACCAAAACAATGTATCTTTGTTTGTGCAATATTCGTGATACTTGTTCAACTTGGCCAATTTCATGAAGTCTTTATGCAGTGAGAATCTATAATCAAAAATCTGGTATCATTACAAAACTTCACCGATCCACAATTGAATTTATAGAAAACCTCTTGAGGGAAGTAGAGAAATTGACATGGATACAATGACGAATGAGTTACCTTGAAGAATATCAACTCCTCTGGTACAAAAGGTTGGAATCCGCCAATCTAGCGACCTCTATCAATCCTCCCTCGGACCATCGTAAGAGAGGTAAATTACGGTTGGTCTTTTACTCTTGAGACTAGTAACTAACGCATGGAGGGACGACACTCTCGCATGTGCGAGGAATTAATCCGTTGTCCTCTGGTACAACGTCTGTATGTGCTAGCCACTAGGTTCTTCCTGCGAAGGCAAAATTATAAATTAATTTAAACTCCTAAACAATGCCGATGGGGCAAGAGGTATATAGATTGTCCTCTCTCAAATTATGGTATTCAAATTGGAAGATTCCTTCCAAGATTCCACTCATATATAGGATGAGGCCTACAAAGATCTTGAGCGATTATCTTATAACAACCTCAAGGACATCATTCCCTTCCTGAATAACTACCTTAGAATATCCACAAAAATAGATCGACTATTTACAACTTCAGAATTATTTGAAAAATTAGTGGAACTGGAAGGTTTACATTTTGTTCCTCATGATTCTCCTGCCAAGTTTTTCAGCCCAAATTGAGAATGGTCCATCCTTCTCGATTTTTTTTTAACCTCTGTGAGAGGAAAGAAAAATAATGAATGATGAAAGAAAATCCTTAATTGAAAAAAAATAAGTTCATTATTGGATCAATAGTGAGGAGGTCGCTATGAGCAGAGTCGATCCGGAGCAGGGATAGCTGGAGCTCTCGCTTAGGGCTTAAAGAAATTTTTTTTAAAATATATAAGGGGAAGAGCCTAATTTTTATTGGAAAAATAAAAAAAATTATCTATAAAAGGACTCATTTTTATTATTTCACCTAGGATTCTAAAACACCGCAGACCAACTCTGAATATGAGTTTACAGTGATATGGCAAGTCTTGTGGCTAAGTGAGGTTGTTACGACCTCATGGTGCAAAAGGGGAAATCCTCCCCAAGGGGTTCCCTCTCGTCGATTCCACAGCAAGGAGAGGGAATAAATCACGAGTGATCTATAATCTCAATTGCGTTGGCTAGTGTGGTGGAGGACAGACATTCTGACATAACTCTTTCGTCCAGCTTGAGGATCAACTTTTGCTCTCTGATACAAGTCTGTATCGTACTAATCAATGCATCATCTTCGTGGAAACAAAATTATTACGACCTCAAAAGAGCTTACAGTTGACATTATTTTTTTTAATAATTCTGTTATTTAAGCTTCATCCAACTAATTTTGAACATAGATAATCTCATTTATCGAGCAAATCCAAAGTACAAATTATGCACGTTCAAAGATCAACGTGAAGTAGTTGATTTATTAGAATTACAATTGAAGTCTCGCATAATCTAAGTTAAAATTAATGAGTTAATTTAATTGGATTCTAAATTCATTAGATTAATCTAATCGAATTCTAAAATTTATTAGATTATTAGATTAATCTAATTGGATTCGAACTTATTAGATTAATAAATTAATCCAATATATGTTTCAATTTTCAAATAGTACCACGGATTATGCTTTTAAAATAAAAGAAAATGTCATATTAAAAATGACTTAGTAATTAAGTAATAAATATAATCCTATCTGATAAGATCATATAAGATTGAGTAAGAAAAAAAGATAAGGGGGCGTTTGATATCTGTTTTCTTCTCCGTTTTTCATTTTCATTTTCTACGAAAACGAGAAAACGCGTTTGGTTCACATTTTCTATCTCCATTTTCCAGAAAATAAAGGAGCGTTTTCTGAAAAACGAGAAATAATCGTTTTCTGTTTCCATTTTCGTTTTCCAAAAAATAAATGAGTATTTTCTAGAAAATTGGAAAACAAATAAAATTCGTTTTCTGTTTTCTGGAAAACAAGAGAATGAAAATAGAAAACAAAAAATTTTCTACAAATCAAACGCCCCTTAAATCTTTTGATTTCTTCTCTAATTATGTCTGTGAGACGGATGACAACTATACTCTATGGACACCATAAAGGTATACTGAGTCAATCCTTCGTATCAGCAAAAGATAACTTTCTAAATAAACGATCAATTAAAATTCACATAGATATCTTATGGATTTATTTTCCGCTGTATATTTTATTTTAATTTCACTTAATAATCCAACATGATCATGGGATGATTGATTTTCCAGGAAATCCTGCAAACCAAATTGTGGAGTTGATAAACAAGAATCGAACAGCCTCCAAATTTCCAAAACTCTCCAACAGACCAGGACTGGGGTGCATGGCCTTGCAGCTCTTGCTGAAGTGCACCAGCAATAGAACACTCGACTGCCGCCCCACCCGAAGTCGACATCACCGAGTCTTCGTGCCCAACTGCACGGTAGAGCTGCCGACGACGGAGACAATCTCCGGCCACATCCTTGGCCGCTACTGGGAGTGTAGTTCGTTCGGAGGCTTTTCTTTTGATGAGAACATCTAATTCAAAGTGGGAATTGGCAATGTCTAAAGAGTTTGCATCTTTAGTTCCTTCTGTGGTATAGGTTTGTCAATGACTTTACCTTTGGAGGACTAGTAAAATATCATGAAGCTACACGAACAAGAATGCTTAGACTCGTAAAATATCGATGTCTCAAACCGACAGTTCATGAAACATAGCAAAGGGAACTCACTCACTCGCTCGCTAAGAGAGATATACAAGTCGAAAAGTCATCCAAGCAATGTGTACAAGCAGTGGCTGATCAGTGTAAGGAAGTGGCTACACTTGAGGTGGTAACGAGCCCGGATAACAATCCGACAAGTGCAGCATTGTTGTAGGTACTAGGTTCGCTCTGCATCGAGTTGTTTCGCAGATCGATGTACGAGTCATTCTTAAATGGTCCTCCCACAAGCGCTCCAGTGGCTACATTTGGATTCGGCTCAGTAGAAGAGAGCCACTGGAACCCCTTGCATCCCGTGTCGGCGTCCACCGGGATTGATGCTCCCCTGTGGTGAACCTGTTGCGGGTAGCTATCTCCATGTCCCACAAGGTAGCTAAGCTTCATCGGATTGTTGCCCAAGATGTAATCAACCTGATACCACAAGAATAGTTGAGCAACATTTTAAGCCTGATACTAATCGTGCAGTCATCAGCTATTCAGCTTAGAACACCATTTCGACCAAATACGACAATGCTCGCAGGATCACCTGGGATGTAGCAAAGGTTCGGAGATCAGACGGGGTGAAAGTTTTCCCACTGCATTGTATTTCTGGCGTGCGAGAAGTAAGCATGTAGTCACTGTAAACAACAGCCAAGAATGATGCAGCCACAGGATGTTGAAGAGCATTCCACTCATCTATCCATAACAAACCACCTGCGATGTGAAAACTCAGAGTTTAGTTTATGAGCAGATTGCCACATTATAAGAGAACCTTTAAGTTTAAAGCCTTCAGAGATTATATCTTGTGTGCTTGCACGTGTGCGTGTATATATATAGATATATAGGATTAGCGAGTCATCATCAGTGCCGTGCTATCGAACATTTGGTGATAGTATAAAAGTGAATTCATTCCTATTAAATTCTACCAGTACCTAGAACTTTCATGTGGAACTGAGAAAGACGAGACATATCCACAACATATAATTTTAAGATAATGTGCTGATGGTACATGTACCTTCTGTTCTACTAGAAGTGGCAGTTGGAGAATCGGGTAACAAACCGCACATAACAGCTTCAGCTGTGTCTCTATATGATTGGAGGCCCTTCATCTCTCCACTTGAAAATTGTGTTGCACCAAAGAAATGCACTCTGGACAAAAGTACCTGAACAACAGATTGTAAATAACTTCAACAACTCAACAGTTACAGGTCCTGATCTTGATGTGTATGTTAGTGGCATAAATAAAAAGTAAATTGATTGACCTATCGATTATTAAGCATTTATGAAACATTTGAGTAGTATTATTATTCATAAGATAATCTTGATTCTCATCGCATCAAAGGGAAGCACAGAAAGCACTTCACAATCGAGAGGTTTTAAGATCTAAAATGGTGTACCAAGTAGTAACTGGAAAGACTCTAAAGGATCGTGCCATAAATGAATCAGTTTGAATCCTTGAAGTAGAAGTATCACATGGTGAACAAGAATATCACCTGAGTACCAGCACGTTTGTCATCCCAGCTGAACCAAGTTGGTCTACCCCAGTCGGCAAAAGAATTTCCATTCCTTATCGTAACATAATTTAAATAACTTTGGTCACCAGTGGCATGATAAAGCCAACCAGCTGCCCACAAGAGTTCATCCCCATATCCAGTAGAATTATAGAAAGTCTGGACCTTCGGAATGCTGTGACTGTAGATGCCTCTATAATTATCAGCAAAAGTAAATAGTTTCTCAGCATGTCGAAGGAGTAAATCTGAATATCTACGGTCAGTACTTTTGAAAACCAAGGAAGCTGCAGCCATGGCTGCAGCTGTTTCAGCAGCCACATCACTTCCAGGTGCAGATTTGTTAACCTGCGTAACTGGTCTATTATCAGTCATTGTTTCTGGTCTTTCCCAACATTTGTGGTCTATATCAGGATCTCCTACCTATAGCCAAGAAAAAGAACAAACCAAAAATTTAGTTAGTATGGTATTAAAGAGACGAAAGAAGACCCAGATCATATGGAAGAAGACAACAATTAGCTGCAACTGTCTCTCAGACAGGTACAAAATTGCCATACTAATATGTAGGATTACGGCAATGAGACATAGTTCAATTTTCTACAAAGGAAGATGATTAAGTAGTGAAATATGGCTGCTAGGGAAAACAGAACATTGTCAGCATTTTACAATGAGTGCTTTCACTTACATTGAAGGGTTTACGAGTTGCACTGCAACCTGTGTTTATTTCTTAATTTAGCAAACATTACCAAGGTATTTACATTAAATATGGTGAAGTTGTGAGTTACACTGTCAAACAACCTAATTGAAAATTTTCTCCAAACTAATCATGGATAACATAAGCATGTAATGCCAAACATGTTCATTGACAGTCACATTGATAACAGAAAGTAACACACACACACAAAAGATTGTAATATAAGGACTGATGTTGACTATTTCACTGCTGGCTTCTTTTGCAGGACAAATTTTCTGGTGCATTGATAAAAAATGGCAATTGGTTTAAAATAGGGAAATCTCATATCAGTCTCGGGTATGTGTGCTCTTTTGAAAAGGTCCCCCAAAGTTACAAAAATGTCCTCTCAATGTTTTCAAACTCTTTGTCAGTAAACCCCTAGTTGTTGACATTGTTACTTCATGAAAAAATAGATGAATTAATGGTATTAATGGCCATATGGTGAAATGACAAGGTGAAATCCTGTACTTCTTGATAGTATTTTGATGATTTCAAAACTTCAAAGGACATTTTGAAAAAAAGTATTAAACTTCTGGTGTTTAAAATAGTATAAACATATATTTAGGCTACCAATAAATGCTCTAATTAGGCAACATGAGACCATAACAAATACGCAAAGAGAGGGATAAAAAAAGACTTGATTAGCAGCAATAAAATATGAAAATATTTATTAAAATATAGATAATGATATAGTAGGGGATAGAGTTTAATGACATAGGAGAATTTCTATGGCTGACCCTACTTTGTAGGATAAGGCTTAGTTGTAAATTTCGGGTGGATGAACAAAAATTTTCCAAAAAAAAAAACAACAGTGTCATAAATCAGATTCTGTGTCAAAAGAGAAGCGAATTTGCAATTTGTCCCAAAGCAAAGCCACATTACAGGCATAATGAAAATACATACTTTTGCCTAATGTTTATCCCTCTTCAATTCAAACAGATCTTGGAGACAAATTAAGATGATGACAATGGTCAACCAAAAAGCATCCTATGAAATCTTAAGCCGCCTTAGATAATTAAGAAAGTCAAATCTCTAACTTTGGTGTCCTAATTTATGCAAACAGGGAAAATAAGACCATGCAACTTCTTATCACCTGGACATATAGCACATTGTCAGAAGGGTGGGCATTGATCAAATAATCTGTGATCCACTTGAGAGCATCCAGAGCTGGATCCAGCTGCTTGGCAGCAGACATTTGGTCCCCATATTCAAGGATCGACCATGATAACACTGTTGCAGTATATGCCATTGGAAAACCAAATTTCATGTGATCACCTGCATCATACATTCCTTTCGAGAGATCCAGTCCTGCTTCTTTCCCATCGTCCAAAGCTGAGTCCCCTCTCCAAGTGATCTTGTTATTGACCAGTTTACCCGCTGAAGGAAATCAAAATACAAGAATCTGTCATTTCCACATTGTGCAGAGGAAAAAGAAAAAAAAAAGAAAGTCTGATCCAGCTGTAAAGAATTGTTTCGTTCCCAAGTCAATAGACAGCAAGAATAAAAAAAAGATGTAGAATCCTTCTAGGGAGACAAAAGGGGAGGTAATTAATAGATCCAATCCTTTTTGCGGTGCTACTAACAGTGAAAGAAAATTCAGGGAAAAAGACGTTCGCATAAGCAAATTTAGGTCGAACTATTGATTTGAGATCGGAAGAATTGCACATGGATTTACAGATTACATTTCTTAACCGACAAAGGGGGAAAAAGGAGAAAATTGGCTAAATGTACAGCCTAGCAAATCCATTTCACAACGAAAGATGCAATCTTAGTATGAATTAAGAATGGGGCGAAGGATCATAAGAGGAATAGAGTTATAGAGCGTACATTTCTGAACTTGGAAGAACTGCAAAGCCACTCCTAGCGCATCAGCGTATCTCTGGTCGAGGGCCCCTGGCGGCCCCGGCACGGGGAGCACGTCTCTGTGGTGGTGGTGCTTCTTCTTGACGGCGAAGAAGACGGCGGCGACTACCAGAGCCGCCACAACGAGCACGATCAGCCACCCGGTGCACCCCCTCGTGTACTTCGCCCCCATTCTCCTGCCTCCGCTGCCCCCTCGAACACAGCCCCGCCTACGACGGTCACGCAACAAAGGAACGAGAACGACCTCTAGGGCTCAGATTGCGCAGGCAATGCGGTGCGACGCGATCGAATCCAGGCGAAGAGGCGGAGGCGAAGGCTCTGGAGCGTTTATAGATCTGGAAAAAGGAAGGAGAGCGAAGAAGGAGCGGAGTGCCGTCTTGTGGGCGAGCGAGGGAGAAAAGGATGACGTCGCTCGTGCCTCGAGTCGTTGTCTTCTGCTTATTTTAACGTCTGGTTTTACCCTCGCTAACACCGCCACGAGGCTGCCCTTTAACGGCTTCCTATATGGCATACGTGGCGCGAATGAGGATGAGCCACATCGGCGCACGGTGTCTCGTCGAGATCGCGGCGGAACTCGCGGCACCGTAAAAAACACGTATGGGCGGCGGCCTCCGTCTGAATCGTTTGGTCCGATCTGGAGCCGTCGGTTAGTGTAGGCCCCACAGGATTTGCGGCACGACAAAACGCACACCATGGCCAGCGATGCGAATGGCTTGTCCTGCGATTCGACTGTATGGATAAGATAAATATCAATTTCAAAGTAATTTTTCTTTTTAAATTCAAATTACTTTCGTGTATTTTAGTCATTACGTAATAAAATAAATATTTATTTCGAAGACGATTTAAATTTTTTTCAGATGACTTCTGTGAATTTAATTATCATATCAAAATTCATATGATTTTTTATGATTTATTTCCTTTATAATGGCTGTGAAATATATTGATAAAAATCATTAAAATCTTTTCTTAAATTCAAATGACTCCTAAATATTTTAGCCATCACGTAATAGGATAAATATCGATTTTGAAAAAGATCTAAATTTTTTTTTTAAATTCAGATGACTCTTATATATTTTAGTCACCACGTCAAAATCTAAAAGATCTTTTATAATTTATCTCATTTATAAAGATCACGAGACAAATAGATATAGATCATTAAATTAACGTATTCTGATTTTTTACCGAATGAGCTGCTTACCGGATCCGGATCTGTCAAAACTCCTTTTACTTTCCGTAAATACAAGCCGAACTCTGTCCTTTTTTTTCGGTTTTGATTAAAAAATAGTGATAAATTTCCTTCTATATTTATTACATTTTATATTTTATATTTTAATTATTATTATTTTGGCAAAAATTAAAAGAAAGGAGGCCTTTTATATAAAAAAGTATCAAATACTCCAATATATTTTCATTTCGAAAATATTTTTATTATAATAAAATTATATCAACGTGATCCAAATCACTATATCAAGATACTCTTTTATAACTTAGTCAAAAATATTTAAATTTAATCAAAATCATTTTAACTTGATTATTGTGGTACCAATCAAGTATTTTAAACATTATAAGATTAAGATACTTATATGTTTATTTTTTGTATTTCATTTTTTTTATTTATATTAGGTATCAGTTATGATTTTTCTTCCCTATTAATTTTGATGGTCGATCGACTCGACTCCACGAAAGTTTCCCACCGGTCGACATGTATAGATCAAGATGATACATGACCGGAGCACGTTGAAAATTCATACGAGCATCAGATGGGTCGACCATACTGAGACAGAGGGATTGATTTCTATCATCATTCGCACAGTGTGCACAATCAGAACAAAATCGACCCCTAACAATACAACAAAGAGTCTCGTAATTAACCGTAAGCCCGGAGGCCTTCTTTTGTATTTCAATAATTAGGTTAGGTGTTGCTTTTAGCTTGTTATTGAAGACGAGAGCGATAGAATTAAACTCCAACCTCGTTTAGGGGTTTAGGGCATAGACATAAAATAGTTTGGTAGGTGAAGTGTGAGTGAAAGATGTGAGATGTTACCAACAATAATGTGAGTATCTCACCAACTCAATTCAAATCAAAGTGATCTCAACATTATAATAAATTATTTTTTTCATGGTTTCATTTATTTAATTACTTCCACTTGCACATTTTGTCTCCAAAGATTTGTAATCGATCGCCTTTTTTATTATGGGGTTTTTTTTTTATAAAAGAGGATCTCAATTTTTAAAAGTAACAAAACAAGACCCTATTCTATTTACATTTCAAGCAAATACATATTCTAAAACTCTTATAATATTAGGTTCGATGAAATTCAAATATTTCTATAATGATATGATATTATCTATTTTGAACAATAGAAATTTTCATAGATTTTTTTTGGACTTCACTCAAAATACTTTATACCAATAGAGATATCTTTTTCATCTTATAAGCTCATTATCTTTTTTTTTTATTGACACTAGGGTATCCGAACCTTCGGTCCGATTAATCTCTAGGAGTGACCGCCCCTGCCCATGGATCTTCGGAATGCTTCGCCAACAACTAAGACGGGTAAGGTTGGAGCTCAAGTGACCTCCACCGGCCACCAAGGATAAATTAGGAAAGCGCTCGCATCTTTTTCACGGTTCAGTCCGGACTCCGCAGTCGTATCATCCCTGAATGACGGTCCAATGCCGAAGTTGTACTCCGTCCACTGGGTAAACTCTTGGGTCCCAGGGCCGCCCGAATGGATTTTTTCTAAATTCTCCATCGAACGATATTGCAGTAGAGGATCAAACTGCATTCTCCTATAGGATGTCTCTCCGTTTTTTTCGCTGCACTGTGCCCCTGGGGGTAGATCATTATCTCTTTCATATCTTATTAATATGAGACTTTGATTGTGTAAGGGCTCTCGTGACCACTAGAGGGGGTGAATAGCTCGTATTCGTCGTTTGATGGATTACGATCGTGTTCGTCTCTACAAAGCTTGTTAGCTACAAAGCTTGTTAGCGCAGCGGAATATATATAATAGCAATAACAAAAGATGACAAACACAATCCACAACACAAAATATAACGTGGTTCGGAACCGAATGGTTTCTACTCTACGGATCGAGCTCTAGCGATGCGACCACACACCACTAATCCAATAAACTCCTTTTCGGAACAATTCGGAGGTGGAGAAACCTCATACAAATAGTCTTACAACAATAAGAAACAAATACAAGTAATTATAATAATGAAATGCACAACAAGTAAAGGAAAAATACTTTTACAATTGCTCTTTTGATTGTTTAATCTTTGGTTGCTTGAAATGCACTTGGAGACCCTGATTTACAGCAGCAAATCGCCCCAAAGATGTCCAAGAACCGATGGTGAATTCTCCCTCCACGAGCTCCCTTTAAAGCTGCTCATTGGGCTGGATTTCGCCTAGCAGTCGACTGATCGGGACCATCAGTCGACTGCCCCTGTAGTCGTTGTCTCACAACGACAAAAAACACGTCGGATAAGTCCAACGGATACACCATCAGTCGACTGATCATACCCATCAGTCGACTGATGTCTCAATCAGTCGAGTGTTCGAGCCGATCACTCGACTGGAGACCCTTCTGTGCTCGAAACCCCAACCATCACCCATCGATCACGGATCGATCACGATCGCTCGCCGGATGCGCCTAACTCGCATTGACTACGAGGGTACTTCCCGCAGTCAAACCCTAGTTGACTCCTATTAATCGACTGACTCATGGTCTCAGTCGACTGATACACCTCAAACATGAGGTTTTAACCCAAGTATGGTGCCCCCATACTTGCTAGACTACCCGTAGCTTAGACCTAAGCCTTCTAGCCACTTCCGTCAGCCTCGCACCTATCGGATCCCTCCAAGTCATCCATGACTTGTTCATCCATACGCTAGCCTTCAGGTGCTTCCATCGGCTATTGTCATGCTAACGGTGTTTACACCGTCAAGGCACATTGGATTTACGCTGCCAAGACTTTCGCTTGGACTTTACGTCGCCAACCATTGGACTTATGCTGCCAAGACTCCACCCTTGGACTTTACGCCGCCAATATCAAACTCCTTGGACTTTCCAAATGCCAAGACACATGCTTGAACTTTTCTTTGCCAAGACTCATGCTTGGACTTTTCTTGCCAACCCATGTTGGACTTTCCCTTACCAAGACTAATGCTTGGACTTTACATGTCAAGTACTCAAGACTTGGACTTTCCATGACAATCACATTGTCATATGTTTTTGTCGAACATCAAAATATCGCTCAAGTCAAACTCGAGTTAAGTCAATCGTGACCTAAGTCGATTGCACCAACAATCTCCCCCTTTTTGATGTTTGACAAAAACACCCTTGAGTTAGGCTCCTAACTCAAATTTCCTTACCAATTATCCCAAATTGGTAATTTTACCTTTCTCCCCCTTTTGACTAACATAAAAAAGGTTCTCTCCAAGGAAGTCAATGTCTCATATCCCAATGAGATCTTACAATTTCTCCCTTTGTCCAAAAACCTCTAGGATGCCTACAATCTTCCTAGTGATAAGTCTCATATCACTCAAAAGAGGCAATCCTACAAACTCTTCTAATTTCCAAATTGGATATTTGAGATGCCCATTTTTCCCCTTCATGAGGAAAAATAGCATCCATCATCCTATGATGGATACCTCCCCATAAAGGTTTGCTCCCCCTTGACCATTGCACCAACAATGTCCTTGGGAAGTCCGTAAGCCAATAGGAACTCTAAAACATCAAAAATAAGATTAAAAGTTCAACATTGAACTTTTTCACACCTTAAATTTGATACATCACCCTAACAACTCTCCTAATCCATATCCAATGGATTTTCACCCTTTATAATGCTTCCCAAAGTATATTCTAGGGTTATGAGTAGTTAGGAAACTCTAACATAGCTGAAATTGGGCTAAACATACCTTATTTACATGAAATCAGCCTGGCAATCGACTCTACCAGTCAACCAGTCGACTGCCCTCATCATCAGTCGACTGATAACTGAAAAATTTGATTTTCAATTATCAGAATTGAATTTTGAAAATTCATAAATAATTATACGTAATTCAAAAAATTATGAAAATTCATACGTATAATACTTATGACCAATACAATGGGTGAAAATTGTTTGAAAAATATTTTACATATAAAATAGTGAAATTAATACAAAGTTCAAAAGTGAAGAAAAACTTCAATATTTAAGCTCACTTTATATCAACTTCATCAATGATGATTGCTATCAAAAGATAGACTTCACCAAGATTTTCTAAAATGATTTTAAAATATTTTTGAAAACCTTTAATTTCATTTTTCTAAACATCTCACTTGTATCTAAATGTGTGAAACACATACAAATCAAGTTTTAGTGAGATGTGGGCTTTGTTCATTTAAGGTCTCATGCATTTTTCTAAGCAACATTATTTGATTTCCTTATGCATAGGACTTCAAATCATGTCTTAGTCCTTAAATCCATTTTATTTATGCATGAATGATGATTATGGCATAATGATACAAGAATAAAAATATGTGCCAAAATCATGATGTCATGACATGTGATAATATAAAACTAAACATACATGACATATATAAATAACCCTAAATATGATCATGATATTTTATATGATAAGAATAAATATGATGTCATGTCATGGCAAGGCAAACAAAGCATAACAAGTATAAAATACTAAGGTATAAGATACCTAAGTGTTAAGCCCAAATTGTCATTTCTAAGATTAAACTCATTTTTGCCTTAATGTCAACTATTCTCCTAGTGTGCCAAAAACTCAAAATGACACACCATGACTTCTAAGACCTAATTGTGCCAATTTGATTGATTTTTCATAATTTCAAAAATATATTGACACATCCTAAAATCTTTTAGGATATAAGATCAAATTTATTTCCAAGATACTCATAACCTTGGAAATGACCTAAAGTGTCACCTTTACCATGGTTAGGTTAATTACCCATCCATTTAAAATTTGCACACCTAAACCCATCTAGCATGAATCGATCATGCTCTTAGGAACTCAAAACTTATTTGAGCTCCTTGGATTAACTAGGTATTCCATAGGGATGATCTCCCTAGATACCCTCCTAATGACCCTCCTAGGCTTGGTAGCCTTGGTCATTTGGGTCTTGCCTAGGTTAACTCTAGGGGTGACTCCCCTTGTAACCTTCTTAGTGACCTCCCTAGGTTTCCTTGAAACCCTAGCCACTAGGCACATACCTTGGTTACCCTTAGGGATGACTTCCCTAGTAACTTTGGTCTTCCTAGACCAGTTTGAGTTCCATAATCAAATGGAACATTGTAGTAGGTCGTTTTGGGCTTAAGCTTGCCCTTGGATGGTTCTTGATTTCTAGGTCTTTGACTTTGACTCCTAGATCCTAAGCTTTGACTATTTGACCATTGCATTTGATTTTGCATTTTCTTAAGGGCCTTCTCAAATTTCTCAAGCCTTGAACTCAATGTTTGATTCTCTAACTCTAGTTGTCCAATTTTTGTTTTTTCATCTATTCTTTGGACATGAGACTTCCTAGGCATGTGTCTATGGTTCTTTGGTTTAAAACCTAAATGCTCTTCTATTTTCTTAATACTTGCCTTAGGTAGGATTTTTCTAGGGATATTAGTCCCAAATTTCTCCTTCTTCCTAATGTGGATATTTTTAGCTCCTAGACAATAGTATCTACTATTTCTAACATGTTTTTCATGAGTAATAGCAAGTGAATTAAAAGCATGCTTTTGACTTTTAATTGAAGAAGATGCATACTTAAAGGTTACCTTAGGGTTTGCCTTAGCTCCCCTACTTGTGATGCTTCTTCTTTTCTCCTAGGGCATTGACTCCTATAGTGGCCTCGTTGTTGGCACTTGAAGCACACCACGTGCTCCTTGCTCTTCCTAATTGGGGTTCCGGCTTCATTTTACTTCTCTTGACTTTTAAGCGTCGGTGGAGTCTTCTTAACTTTCTTAGGGAACTTACTCTTGTAATGCCCATACTCCCTACACTCAAAACACATAATATGGATTTTTTTTTTAATTGAATTGTTTGAGTTACCTAGGGTGGTGGTGAGAGTCTCTTGAGCTTGTACATCACTTCTCCCCGAAGTAGATGACTCTTCTTGCTCTTGCCCTTGACCCGGAGATCTAATCTCCTCCCCCTCAATCCTAGAGATGGAGGCTTCTTCCACCTTTTCTTCCTCTTCCTTTGACCCGGATGTTGACTCCTCTTCAACTTCCGAATCCTCAAGCTCTTGGGATGAAGATGTGCTTGCTTCTTCTTGAGCTTGAGAGGATGATAATGTTTCCTCCTCTTCCGAGTCTTCTTGAACCGTTTCGGGATTGTCATAGAACTTGACCAACTTGTTCCACAACTCCTTAGCATCCCTATAACTTCCTAATCTAGACAAAATATCATTAGGTATCAAATTTACTAACATTTTTGTTACCTTAACAGTTGTCTTGAATTTTTACCGTTGCTCCTCGGTCCACCTCTTCATCTTGAAGATTTCTCTGTTCTTTCCTCTCGGAGCATCGAATCCTATAATCACGACAAACCAATTTTCTATATTGGACATTAGAAAATATTTCATCCTACCTTTCCAATACACGAAATCTTCGCGGTCGAAGGGGGGTGGAATTGCTATGTCATCGCCTCATCTCTCTTGAAGATCCATCTTCTTCCCTCTAGCGTGATCCCTCGGATGTGAAGCCGGTGAAGAGCGACCCGCTCTGATACCAATTGTAGCGGCTCTCGTGACCACTAGAGGGGGTGAATAGCTTGTATTCGTCGTTTGATGGATTACGATTGTGTTCGTCTCTACAAAGCTTGTTAGCGCAGTGGAAAATATATAATAGCAATAACAAAAGATGACAAACACAATCCACAATACAAAATATAACGTGGTTCAAAATCGAATGGTTCATATTCTACGGATCGAGCTCAAACGAGCTCTAGCGGTGCGACCACACACCACTAATCCAATAAACTCCTTCTCGGAACAATCCGGAGGTGGAGAAATCTTGTACAAATAGTCTTACAATAGTAAGAAATAAATACAAGCAATTACAATAATGAAATGCACAACAAGTAAAGGAAAAACACTTTACAATTGCTCTTTTGATTGCTTGATCTTTGATTGCTTGAAATGCACTTGGAGACCCTGATTTGCAGCAGCAAATCGCCCCAAAGATGTCTAAGAACTGATGGTGAATCCTCCCTCCATGAGCTCCCTTTAAAGCTACTCCTTGGGCTGGATTTCGCCTAGCAGTCGACTGATCGGGACCATCAGTCGACTGCCCCTTTAGCCGTTGTCTCACAACGGCAAGAAACACGTCGGATAAGTCCAACGAATACACCATCACCGATCGATGTCTCGATCAGAGTATTCGGCCGATCACACCGAGACCCTTCCGCCGGTTCGACCATCACCGACCGATCACCGATCACGTGATCGCCGATCCATGGCACTTCCCGCAGTCAAACCCTAGTTGACTCCCATCAGTCGACTGATCCATGGTCCCAATCGACTAATACACCTCAAATATGAGATTTTAACCCAAATATGGTGCCCCCATACTTGCTAGACCACCCGTAGCCTAGACCTAAGCCTTCTAGTCACCTCCATCAATCTCACGCCTATCGGATCCCTCCAAGTCATTCATGACTTGTTCATCCATACGCTAGTCTTCAGGTGCTTCCATCGGCTATTGTCATGCCAACGATATCTACACCGCCAAGGCACATTGGACTTACGCTGCCAAGACTTCCGCTTAGACTTTACGCCACCAATCATTAGATTTATGCTGCCAAGACTCCACCCTTGGACTTTACGCCGCTAATATCAAACCCCTTAGACTTTCCAAATGCCAAGACCCATGCTTGGACTTTCCTTTGCCAAGACCCATGCTTGGACTTTCCTTGTCAACCCATATTGGATTTTCCCTTGTCAAGATCCATGCTTGGACTTTACATGCCAAGTACTCAAGACTTGGACTTTCCATGACAATCACATTGTCATATGTTTTTGTCGAACATCAAAACATCGCTCGAGTCAAACTCGAGTTAGGTCAATCGTGACCTAGGCCGATTGCACCAACAGATTGTACTCTCAATAATCTCCCCTTAAATGAAGAACCACTTTGCTTGATGTCCGATCTTTAACCCACCAGGTCTTCTTACTAATTGTCTCGTTCTTTTGACTCAATTGCAATTCTTATATGATTCGCTTGATTCAAACATGGTAGCTCCTACTTTCTTCGTTCAAGACTCATGACTTGACTTAGACTATTGACTCTGATAAAATTCGCATATATATTTTTACAATGATATGATACTGTCTGCTTTGAATCTAAACTCTCATGGATTTATTTTTGGACTTTACTCAAAAGATCTTGTAACAATATAATAGAGATATTTTTTTCGTCTTATAAATTCACTATTATTTTTTCATACGTTATTAACGTGGGATTTTAATTGTACTTCCAATAATCCCGCTCAAGTAAAGGATCACTCTATTTGATGTCCAATCCTGATCAAGCTTCTAAGTCTTTTTGTTAATTGTCTAGTTCTTTTGACTCGATTAGACTTCATGTCTGGTATCTAATTCTCTTGATCCGGATATGGAAGCTCCCACTTATTTCCTTCGAGACTCATGGCTCGACTTGGACTATTGACCCTTATATCACTTGTTAGATCCGATGAATTCATATATCTCTATATGATATTATTCATGATTAATTTAAACTCTCACTAATTTATTTTTAGACTTTACTGAGCTCTCATATTAATAGAGATTTGTTTTTCATATTATAAGTAAAAAAAATTCCCTGTTTTATTCCTATGCAACTTTAATTGTACTCTTAACAGTTTTAACACGTAGCACTTTTATATAAAACTGATATGATATAAAATGATTTGACCTAAATTGATTGTAATAGATTTGGTCAAAATTATCAAATGTTATAGCAATTTTGAATAAAACTATTGTACTTATCTAAAAAAAAATTGAAATCGTCAACCTAGCGATCTCTATCGGCTTGTCCTACGGCCATTATAAGGGAAGTAAATCGCAGAGGATTCTATGAGCTTTAACGTTGTGGCCAAGATACGTGAGAGTCATCTGAATCTAAGAAAGAACTTTAGACTTTCTCCAGAATCGATCCATGCTAAATCTACAAGCATCGCCGTACCTTAGCCACCACGTAATCTCGGGGGACAAAACTATTGCACTTGTAGTTTCGAACAAAGTTGCTACAACCATATTAAATGCATTTGCCAAGTTGAAATATTTTTAATCAAATTGGAATAATTTTAATCAAGTTAACAAAGATATTTTGATATAAAAGTGCTCTATCAAAATTTTTATCAAATAGAAGTAATTTTATTTTATGTTATAGTAGTTTTGGTTAAAAATACAATAATAATAGTGGAACAAATGTATTTTGAGATGAAAATGAGATAAAATATCGTTTTAATATTTATTTAAAAAAAAATAGATGCCTTTTTTATGATAATAAAAATAAAGAAGGGTCATTTTATTTTATTTTTCTAAAAGTATTCATTATATTTTAGCCATTGATCCCTCCAAATCTTAAACTATTACTATTTATTTTCTCTCTCTTTTTCATTAACATGATTATATTTTAATGCATGATCTCTTTCAAATAAAAAATTCTAGATTTGTCCTGCTTTAAGGGAGCACTGATCACTTGCAAAGTGAATGTAGGTATGCTACTTAGCTTAGAATTTGATGGATAAGAAAATGAGAGTATTAGAGGCCAAAATATAAACATGTTCATGTTCTTGTAAGTCAAGAGGTATACACTCTAAATCCATGCGGATTGACGTAATTGATAACTGTATGGATATTTATCATATGAGATTCTGAAATCAATTTTCAACGGGTACAAAATATCTCATTAGGTTTCTGATCTCTCTCATGTAAAGGGATCACTATACAAAATAAAGTATACATAATTTATCATCTTTCGTTAAGTTGGAGAGATCAACCATGAGAAATATTAAGCATGAACGTTATCACTACAAAAGCTGAGAATCTGCCCAACTAGCATCCCTCTGTCACCTGTCCCAAGGGCACTGACGAGAGGGAGGTAAATCGCGAAAGAGGGGAGGACAAAGTCCTTTGACACGGTAACAGAACAGGGAGGGGTCCATATATGAAACCAGGAGGAATTTTAGATTCCTCATTCGATATCGAACCCAGTCCATTTTACTAGTTCCACCCTGTCTTTATCATCACATCATTCTCATAGGGACAACGTGAATGTTATCACGTCTTGCCATAAGTGATAGACACTCCAAGTCAAAAGTAAAAACATCTCATAGTAATTACGACCGTAGCTAATATAATACAAGACAACTACAATTATACTTATGTTAAAATAAATCGATTTAATATTTTTCTTTTGATCTAACTTAACCAAAATATTGCTCATAGAGTACTGTTATATCAAAATATCCTTATTCATTTGGTCAAAATTTCTCAAATATAATTAAAATATTTTAACATGATCAAAATCACTTCTATTATTGTAATAACTATAAACATAACTACTAATGGAGTTAATTACAATATTTATAGTCATAGTTGTTATAATAATGTTGTAGTGGTTTTGATTAAATTTAAATGATTTTAATGAAGTTTAAATTTTTTTTATAAATTATTAAAGAGTAATTTAGTATTTTTTATATAATAATTTTTAATAAGGTTAAAGCAATTTAATTCTGTAATAATGTGAGTATTTTTGGCCGAAAAATATGTTACAATTTGATATTTTCGAATATTTTTAATCTTTTTATCAAAATTTATATTATGATTAAAGATTTAATTAATTAGTTGTGCGACTTTGCTCTTATGTGAAAAATTGAAATCGTCAATCTAATAGTCTCTACTGATCTGTGTTACGATCATTGTAAGGAAGGTAAAACATGAAGGACCCTATGAGCATTGACATGGTAGTCAAGATACGTGTGGGTCATTTGAATTCATGAAAGAGTTTTAAACTTCGTTCGAAATCGATCCATGTCACTTCTATAAACACCGTCGTATCTTAACCATCATATCATTTTCGTGGGGAAGACTTTGCCCTTATCTAAGTCTTTTCCATTTTTCATGCACGTGCAAGGCGGGTGGACTTTAGACCCTATCTATTTCTCGTATCTCGTTTCAATTAAATCGAAATGGATTAAATTAACTTTTCTTTTTTTTTTTACTAACTGAATTGACTGATTTTTTTTTTTATGAAAATCAAATAGACAGAACTAATAAAACCTCAATCAAAAATCAAATTAATTTAGTTTCTACGGAAATAACGTAGTAATTAAGATACAACGATATTTACAAAAGTAATATATGGATCGATTTTGAAAGAGATCTAAATTTTTTTTTTTGATTCAAATAATCCCCACGTATCTTGGCCACCATGTCAAGGTCCATAAGACTTTTCGTGATTTATCTCTCTCACAATGATCGTGAAATAAATCGGAGAATTAAGGCCGTTAGATTGATGATCTCAATCTTTTATAGAAGAATCAAATTAATCTAAGTTTTTTATCAATTGATTAACTAATCTATTGATTCATTGAGCATTCAAATTAAATAGTTGACTAATTAATTATCTAAAGTAAATTGAACAATCAACTAATAGAATAGTCAAGAGATCGATCATCTACCTGTTTAATTGTTTAATTGAGTAGTCAATTGCTCCAGGAGCACCGTGTAATGATAAGGTGACGGCGCGATGGTAAGATAGGATGATCACTTTGGAAACGGGCTGGGGTCGATTCCGGATGAGGAGTCTAAAATCTTCCCTGGCGTCAGATGATCCCTCTCTGCCTTGCCACCGTGTCCAAGGATATAGTCTCCCCCGTGATTTATCCTCCCTCTCACCGCAGCTCTGGGACGGATAACAGAGGGCTGCTAATTAGACAGATTCTCAACTTTTTGAAGACAATAGTATTTTATAAAAAAAATACAGTTTAATTTTCTAGATATATCTGATAATAAATATATAAAAATTTGTACTTGGTGACCTTAAATTAGATGTCCGGCTTGAATTGGGTGTTAGACACGAGAGTTTATCTTCACGGGTGGTAGAGTATTATTTCGATATTGGATGATATTACAAGGATTGAGTTTTATCATCGAGCCCCCACGGAAATGGCCTAGTGGCTAGTGCGTGCAGATATTGCACTAGAGGACAACGAGTCAATCCCTCACAATTACGAGGGTGTCGTCTCTCCATGCGCTAGTTACTAATCTCAAGGGTCAAAGACTTACTGTGATTTATCTCCTTACGATTATCATCGAATTTTTTGGATTTATTTGGACGATCGATAAAATTTTTTCACGAAATTAAATTAGTCAATTAATTGGGCCGAACGTTAGACGGAGCTTAAAAAAGTGAAAAAGGAGGCGATTTGCAGATTGGTACGTGGGCCCAGCCCAGGATGCGGTGCGGATTCGGAGGCTGGAGAAGCAGAGTGAGGCCGAGCGACGGAAGCTCGAGGAAAAGATGAAGAACGCCACCGCCGGCGGTCAATCTGGCCTTCTCCAGGTCGGCACCGGAACCTGGGAGGTATTGTTTGTCATAAGGAATCCCTTCAACGCTCCCTGTATCGCCTTTATAGTTATTCTCCGTTTTCCTCGTATATGCTGGTTAGGGTTTTACCTTCTTGATTGCATGTCTGGTACCTTTTTTCCTCTTGAAATCTGTAACAGACCATAACTTTAGGCTTTTAGTTTTCCTGAAAAATACGATCTATGGAGTTTTCAATTTTGTGGGTGGAGATTAAAGAAACAAATTTGCTCAAATTTATTGAAAAAAAAAAGATCAGTAATCATCCAAAAGTAGTTGTTTCCTGACCTGGTTCAAGTTAGATGGGATTATGATTCATTTGGTGCAACATGAAGCCTTAACTTGGAAGAGGAAATAATTAGGGTTGTAAAGGAACCAAGTCAAGTTAAGTTTTATAATGTTCAAGATTGTTTGACAACATAATCAAACCAAGACAAGCCAAGTCTAAAATTAACCATTCTATTGAAATAAATAACTGTTCAATCTTGGCTTGATTTTTTTTTTGAGATCGAACTTAGTTCGAGTTTGAATTGAGCTTGCTTGTTTAATTGGTATCGAGCTTCTAAATCAAGCTCGGTTCAAGTTTGATTCAAACTTGTTTAAGTTTGGCTTGCTTAAACATTATCAAGCTCTTAAGTCAAGCTTATTTATTTGTTTGAAGTTTTAATATTTTAACCTTTGTTTGATTAGTTAGTATAAACAATTCAAGTGAGTATAAACAAGCTCATAAATAAGTCTGATCATCAACATGGTTCACAAGTTTTATTCGCGAACATAGTTTATAAGCTATGTTCATAAATACTATTCGCGAATATTGTTCATGAACATTAACAAGCCAAACACATATGTGTTCATTGAATTTATCAAGTTGTTCATTTAATTGATTTTGATGCATATTGAATGAATATAAACGAGCTTTTGTCAAGTCGAACACCAAGCATGTTCTCGAACGTTTGGTTCGTTTATAACCCTAGAAATAATAGAGTGAATAAACCTGGTTGGATCCTAACTAATGCTCAAGTCATCAACTAGCTCAAGGAGAGGAGATGTGGTGGGTCTACTTACTGGCGCAAATAAGCTTTAGTTTGTCATTGTTAATTGAAGTTTATTTGTACATTCTTAAGCCTGAGACTTTCACACCATTTCCAAAGCACCATTATAGTTACCAAAATCACTCAACTGGTCAAGTGTGCATTAGTATTAACATTACCAGATCAAAGCAAGGTTGTTAAAGTTGCATTGCATTCAACTAATGTGTCTGTCTTGTAAGATGTGGGGGGATGACCTTGTTAGGGTGGTTTGTTAGAAATTCTTGTAGCAGCACCTGAAATTGATTGTGATAGGGAATCAAATATGGCACACGGTCAGAGGACAAGCACAATAGAACAATGGAAGATGTCAGGTTCTTGGTGTCCCTTTAGGTTGTCTAACATATGTTGCCTAGCCTGAATCTGACCTTATGAAATGCCAATCAGAATCAGGAGACCACTGTTTGCCTACCTATTTTGGCATGCGTTTGATCCACTATCCATGGATTCCCACATCTTGACACCTGACCCTCAAATGTATACAATTGTCTCCTCACTCCAGCTATGTTTGGATTGATGTAGTACACAGGTGATGCTGTTTAGCCTTCATCAATGACCGGGGTTATTCACTTGCTCACTTTATAGCTCGCTGAGCCCCATCATCAGCGACTAGAATTTGGCCATGTAATTGCAGTTTATGTACTTGCACAGCTATGGTATATGGAATTAAAGTTATTTAGAGATGGCAACAGTTGCAGCTACTGTTAAGGGTTTGATTTTTTGGATATTCAATACTTGCCCAAACTTTATAACTTTGTCATTTTTATGGTTGAGCCTGGCATGAATCTTATTGAAGTTGTGATTTGCTGAAGCATGCAATCATGATCTCTGGAGCGTTTCTTTTTGTGCAGATCAAGTAAATGCACTTTCCCAGGTTTATGTGAAGTGATCATAATCATTCCCCCAAAAAATAGTTTTTCTCCCTCAAATCTTGATTACAGATCATAAAGACAATGTTCTGATATATACAATAGTCTTCTTATCCCAGACTTTGTGACTTGTACATTTATGCACACCAGTGTTAGTCATTTGGTTTGGCCTTGCAATTGGCTTATTTGTCTTTTCACTTGACACATGGTGTTGGGACTTATCATCAAAGGATGGAAAGTAACAAGATGAAAATAACAACTATAGAAATGTGTTTGAACTATTTGGGCTTTAGCTAAATAGATAGTTTTCCCTGCCATTTATTTGTATGTATGGCACATGTAATTGCAATACTTCAATCACTTAAATCCTGATGGAGGCAAAGTCATGATGACATAACACATGTTAAGCAAGAAATGTAGGTAGATCTATGTACCTTTGTCTTAACCAGAATCTCATTCATGGATGCTTTGACAAATGGTCTCACATGGAAGAAAAGTTGATCTCCAAAATTGAGATTGTTTTATTATATTACATGAATGGTTGAATATATATGACAATTTGATCACAGAAGATGAGCTACATGAAAGGAAAACCTACAAGTTTCCTTGAAATTCAATAACAATTATTGGAGTTAGCTTCTCTAGGACAAGCCTTGATCAACCATTGACGTAGAGCTAAGCTGTGGAGGAACAAACTTAAAGCACCAAGTTTCCACAACGACAAACTTATTGAAAACAAAATACTATTGATTCAAGGATTCATTACAAATAGGAAGTTGGGAACCTTTTAAAGGTTCCAACTCAACTGAAATTGGAAATAAAGTAAAACAAACACGTAAGAAATACCCACTTGCCTAATATGACTCAACAACTTAGGAAACAATTTGTAACTTGGATATATAAAATCTTGCTAAACAACTCAAACATGTAACATTCTATCCAAACTAAAAGATTCCTAATTTTTTGATGCCTAAAATAGGACAATAGTTAAATGGATCCATTCATTGAACATTTGTCTTAGTTTAACACTAGTTGGCATCCTAACACAACCCTTCTCCTTTATCCAAACTTGGGATCGACTATGATAGGTTAACACATCATGAACGGAGTTTGATATCTAAAATAGGACAATTACCAAAATCAATTTCAAATTCAAATTTCTAATTAAAATTAATTCCTAGTTTGTATCATTCTCTTTCATAGAAAAGCACTTGATTTCCAACGAGTTATGAGCACCTTTAATTTGGATATCCTTTCCAATGTGTACGCAATAATAATGTCATTTGAATATTATCTTTCATGTAGAAGAAAGTGTTATCATTTTTTTGTTCTGTGGATGTCCCTTTTAGTGTTTAATAAATAAGTCCATTTTATATGTCCTTATCGACTTTGACTTTGTTTCTTTGGTTTTATTTTGCCCTTTTTCATGAATGAGAAAATACTTCAGCTTGTTATAGGGTAAAGTTGATGTCCATGTTAACATAATAGTCATAAGGTACAAAGAGGTAATGTTAAGGATGAACCTACTGAAGATGGGTGCTCTGATTTCTTTCATCAAATTAACATATCCTCTAATACCGACAGTATTCAGCCCACTATAGGTCAGTAGAATGCGCCTAGCCCCGAGCTAGCCAAGTCATCATGCCGAGTTACTATTGTCCAAGCTGTTGAGCTATCTAGTTGGTTTGAGCTGGCGATCCCCTGATCTAGTTTGAGACTTGCCAACTTGCCGAGCTAGTTCGAGCTGCCGAGTTGCTGAGTCACTAGGCCAAGTTCCCCAGTTCAGCCAAGTTCCTTTATCTGGGCTTGGTAGGCCACAAGCAGACATGAGTCATGATCCCCACTTTCCCATGATGTTATCCTCACTTTCCCATGACGTGTGCCTCACTTTTCCATGACATTTTCTTTACTTTCCCATGATCTTCACAGGTATTCCGCCCTTTCACACTTATAAATATCATGTATGTGCTCCATGAAAGGGTCTCTCTCTCTCTCTCTCTCTCTCTCCCTCCCAGATTTCTTTCATCAAATTAGGATATTCTTTGATACCGTCGGTATCTGGCCTGCTCTAGGTCAGTAGAATGCGCCTATTTGTCCCCACCTGAGCTAGCCAAGTCATCATGCCGAGTATCCTTTGTCTGAGCCGCATTTGGTCTGAGTTGTTAAGCTATCTAGCTGGTCCGAGCCACTGAATCCCCGAGCTAATCTGAGTCATCGACCTGTCGACTTGCCTAGCTAGTCTGAACTTCCAAGCCAATCAGAGTTGCTGATTTGCTCAGTCGCTAGGCCAAGTCCTCCAGTTCAGTCGAGTTCCTTTAGCTAGGCTTGACTAACCATAAGTAAACATGGGTCATGATCTCCACTTTCTCATGATGTGTTCCTCACTTTCTCATGACGTGTTCCCCATTCTCTCATGATCGTCACAGGTATCCCACCCTTTTGCACTTATAAATACTAGGTATGTCCTCCATAAAAAGCACTCTGTCTGTCTCTCTCTCTCTATGTGATTTCTTTCAGCAAATTAGCATATCCTCTAATACTGTCTGTTTTTGTCCCACTCTAGGTCAGTAAAATGTGCCTATATGGCCCCATTTCGAGCTAGCCAAGTCATCATGTCGAGTCACCATTATCTGAGTTACATTTCGTCCAAGTTGCCGAGCTAACTAGTGGGTCTGAGTAGCTGATCCCCCAAGCTAGTTTGAGCCATCGACATGTCGACTTGCCGAGTTAGTCCAAGATGCCAAGTTGATCCAAGTTGTCAAGCTAATCCGAGCTGCCGAGTTGCTAAGTCGCTAGCCCGAGTCTCCCACTTCGGCTGAGTTTCTTTAGCCAGGCTCATTATTTCACAGGCAGACATGGGACATGATCCTCACTTACCCATGATGTGATTCCCACTTTTGCATGATGTGTTCCTCACTTTCCTGTGATCTTCATAGGTATTCTGCTCTTTCGCACTTATAAATACCTGATATGTGCTCTATGAAAGGGGCTCTCTCTTTGGCTCTTGCTCGGACTCTCTCTCTCTATATTTTCTCTTTTCATCCTACTACTTGGGCACCATTATGACCTAAGCATCGGAGGAGCCACGCTAAGATATCTCCTGGTGAGCTCTCTTATATGTGTTAGTGTTAATCTATGCCGGCCCATCTATATTGCTGAAGAAAGCTTCATCAATAATTTTAAATGAGGCGGCAGATTTCTGCCACATCATCCTCTAATTTTAAAATTGAACTTATGCTTAAATGAGTTGAGAAGTTAAATGAGCAAACATATTAGTCAAATTTTCTCACAATATGACTAAATAAAATCTATACGACAGATGTGAATGCATCTAAACTAGATGTGATTTGCAAATTTGAATATTACATGCTTTAAACAATCATAAGTTGGTTACAATTTTATTCATGGTGTCGACAAATGTAACTCTTATGCGAAGTGGAAATCTTGGTTCGTGTTCATGAATTTCTTATTCTTAAATTCTGATTTTACTCAGAATTTTGGAATATATGTTCATGAATTATGAGTAAGAATCTATTCTTTCTTTAAGCATTAAATTCTTCATAGCTTAATTTTACGACCATAGTGATACTACTTGATACTACTGGTCCTTTTTCTACCTAATTCCCAATAGAAGGGTTAGCAGGTGACCCGTGACCCGTTCCAAAACACCTGGTTCAACCCAAGGGGAAAAGGAGAAACAGTTCGGGCGAGAGTTATCAGAAGCCATTGGCACGGGCGAGAGTTAGACGAAGCCATTGACACGGGCGAGAGTTAGATGAAGCCATTGACACGGGCGAGAGTTAGACGAAGCCATTGACACGGGCGAGAGTTAGACGAAGCCATTGACACGGGCGAGAGCTATCGAAAATAATCGACATGGGCGCGAGTACCAGAGGTCATCGGCACGGATAAGTAGCGAGAGCCATCGGCACGAATCTTAAGCGAGGGCGCGATGGAAAGAGGCGGAAGACGCCCATTGCGGAGGAATAGGCGGTTCAACTAGGCGATTCGAAGCGATAGGATGGAGGAAGGGTCGGCTCAACCTAATCGTAGCGAAAGAAGTTTGAGTGCGGGAAAAGGAGAATTGGTTGGTTTAAGGAGAAACCCTAAGGCTAGGTCACCATGATATAGGGGCCTAAGTTAACCCAAAGCGGAGGGGAGGGAGAGCGATTTAACCTCGTTATGCGAAAAGTAAAGGAAAGGTACTATCTACGGCAGGGGCCCACGCATATTCGAGAGTCCTCGTTCCTCGTATATATATGCAATTATTCTCGAGGGAGATGGTGGCCACGTGTCGATGGAGATAATCCACGACGTTACGTTGAAGGAGGAGGGAAGATAAAGGGAGAGAGGGAGGAAAGGAAGAGGATCGATCCATGATCATTCGCATCCAAGAGAGAAGAGGAGGCGAGAGAAAGGAAGAGCGGTCTCGCCGGAGAAGGAGGGCGGAGATCTATTTGTTTGATAAGTCTCTTGTATTTTCCTCATCTTGTAACATCGTTGTAGAGGTCCTTTCTCCTCCGCACCCGGCTTGCTTTACGTAAGGAGGATCTTCATAGTGAAAGTGCTTAGGCACGCGTACGGTGAGAAACCTCACCCCGTGGAGTAGGAATCCTTATTCGAACCACGTTACATCTAAATGTCTGAATCTCGATTCTTTGGTGTGCCGGGTTTTGCGTTTAAATCTACCGTTTTCTTATTCTTTCTTGATCGGCTGAGGGAGAATATTGAGACCTCCCTCATCGCTTCATCGCCTTGAGCGGAGGCGACGGATTTTCCCGCACGCATCGATTAGCGCCGTCTGTGGGAACATTTGTGGGCGTTGAGATCTGACGAAGAATGCAACAACTGATATCTGCGGCGGAGGCGCCCCATCACCCTTCACCATCATGACTAAAGGCCTTAATGGATGATGCTATCACGAAGCCCTCGCTGAGAGAAGAATAGGATATCTGCATCAGCACTCAGGGAACCTTCTTCTAGAGATCCCCTCCCGAAATGCCTCCTCCCTCTCGTCTGACCGCCCATGGTGATGTGTTGCTGGGCGGACTCGGGAAGAACACCCAGAATACTCGCCCCTTCACCCAAGCGGGAGGAGCGGGGTGAAAGTCAATCAACGGACCTCAGAATTCTCTGAGCCTAGCCCCTTCGATGGACATTCTTTGGAGCTCCCTCCATCCTACTTCGAAATCCTCAGTGCAGTAAATGCGATGGTTCGGCGGATCGGAAGAGCACATATCACGATTCGATGGGCGGCCTCGCTTCATTATCTTGGCGCTCTCAAGTGTCGAGTCTTAGGACCACCACGATTGGTTGGCGCAAAAGTGGTTCACTACTACTGCCCGGGATCTATCACTGTTTGACTTCGAGAGAATGTTGATCGAGAATTTGTCGGTATGTAAAGGCGTATAAGCAAGAGCGCCTCTATGTTAATGCATATCACCCGGGGACCTTGAGAATCCCTTAGGGGTATATCCATCGATTCACCTCGTGGCTAGGGAATCCCAGCGGCCGTCTGAATCGCCAGGGTGCCATTCGGCAGGTGAAGGAGGGCCTTCCTTAGTTCCTTCTTTGAGACGACCTACGGATAGCTATGAAGAGCTCTTGGCCGTGCAGGCGGTTTATCGCGAAGAAGAAGGATTAAGGTGATGAGGCCCGAGCGAATCCGCCGCAATAGCCCCTAATCGAAAGGGCTCGCCCCATTGCTCTCAAGCTCCTCGGCGGAGTATATAAGACCTTTTCCCAAGACGAGGCCCGAGGCCTCGACTAATGCTACAGGAGTTCGCTTCGCCCCGCCATCGCAAATCATGGCTACCAAGTGCTTCTCCTCGCGAGGACTTGGAAAGAACGTGAAATGGAGTTCTACGATCAATGTGGTCTCCATAACGACTGGGACATGTAGGGATCCCGCAGAATCCCTCACCCCGCTCTTTTTCGCCAATATCATACGTAGTACGGCCACGAGAGCAATCGATGCTTAAGCTACAAGAAGAACTAGATCGCCCATGTCGCATATCCGCAATCGAGGTATCGTCGAGGAACGCACGGCGAGGCCCCTCGAACTAACGCGCGCTCGGCCGGTCAGATAATCAACAACCTCGGTCACTTTCCCCAAACGCCGGCCCCGAGAGGTGGTCTCTCAAGAAGGCCCATCAGCGAGGGCCCTTCCTCCGCTTCAGATGACCTTCTGGGAGTTATCCATGCGATAATGGAGGACTCTAACCGCACTAAGTCATACGCTGTCTTACGGAGAGTTTCGACCATCGCCATCGACTGATCAGATAAGCAGCCACGCTCGCTTGCTCGGGCCAAGATCTGCAGGTGTTCTCACGCCTCATACAGACGCTGTTATCCGTGATATCCTCGCACTATGGCGGCCCGTGCTAGTCGATTCGGGAGCTCACAACATCCTCTTCCAGAGGCCTTCAGCAGATGAATCGAAATGCCTCTAGAAGATGTGTCCACTCCTTTTCGGATTCGCAGGCACACGGGTCCACCCGACGGGCGATTTCATCGCTTTAACTCGGGTGAAAAGCCCCGCCAAAAACTAAGTATAATCCTTTTCCTTATCGTGGATGCTCCATCCACTTATAACGCTATTCTCGGGCGCCTTTCTCACCCTTTTCGTGCCGCCGTTTCCCGCATCACCGTGGTCAAATTTTCAGCTGACAATCGTGGGAGAAGTTCGCGAGAATGTAAGGCCTCCCGAGTCGCGATGTGCAAATGGTTCGGACGATCAAAAGAAGGCCGTAATCAAGACCTAAAAGGCAAAGCCGCTATCGCTATCGACGTCAAGTCTCCGGAGGAATCTCCCAAGGCCGAGTAAGATAGAGGAGGGAGAACTGTGGAGATCGCCCGAAAGGCTACACGGGTAAAGACAATACTGATATCAAAGGAGAGCGTGGCTCGCTTAAAGGAGAATGAGGACATCTGCAAGAGATGTGCATGATCTCACTATCCATCCTCAAGTGTGAACACCACCTCAACATCATTAGAGGAGCCCGACCCGGCCCAATGTAAGAGGCGACATTGACCCGAGAAAGACAAGATCATAGCCGAGGAGGTGGATAAGCTACTAAAAGCGGGCCATGTAAAGGAAATCCAGCTTTCGAATGGGTTTCTAATGTAGTCTTGGTCCCCAAGCCTTCGGGCAATGGAGGATGTGTATCGATTTCCGTGATTCAATAAAGTACGCCCTAAAGATCGCTACCCCTTGCCTCAGATTGATCAATCGTGGATTCTATCGTAGGATACGGTGGTTTCTAATGGATGCCTATCGTGATATCATCAAATACCTTCGCCAAGAGGATCGAAAGAGGGTTAGCTTTGAGGACTCAGGAGGATTATATGCCTACGTGGTCATGCTGCTTGGATCAAGAACGCCGGCTTATATCGTCACTTTATGGATAAAATTTTTGCGTAACGTAAAAAGCGAAGAATGTGGAGGTCTACGGGATGACATCCTCGTCAAGTCAAGGTCACTGGATTTAGTCAAAGACTCGAATGAAACTCTTCGCCACGCTGAGGAGATTTAATATGAGGTTAAACCCTAACAAATGCTTGTTCGGTAAAAAGTGGCAAGTTCTGGGGTACATATCAGATCGAGAAGGGTTGCAAGCCAACCCCCAGAAGGTGAAGGCCTTATGCAACATGAAATCACCTACTAATTTGCAAGAGACCTGTACAGTGGGCAGGATTGTTTTATCCCGATTCACAGCCAGATCGCATGACAAGGGCTACTCCTTTCTTCAAGATCTCGCAAAGCTACTAAATTTCAGCTGACGATCAACGCAACAAGCTTTCCAGAGTCAAGAGATATCCGCCTGACTTCGCCATCGCTAAACCAATACATGGAGAACCATTATGGATGTATCCGCCGTCTCGAAGGAGCCGTTAGTTCAGACATCAAACAAGAAGGTTCTCACCAAAGAACCTATTTACTATACCACCATATTCAAGGGGGCGTAATTCTGCTATACGGAGTTAGAGAAGTCGCATATATCTTAGTGCTAACCGCCCGCAGATCGAGGCCATACTTTTGCTCATCCTATCACCGCTTTAACACAAATAATCGGGCAAGGTCGGCCAAATTTTTCGAAGGTTAGCCAAATGGGTGGTAGAGCTAAGCGAGTATCGATATACACTACCAACCTCAAGACGGCCATCAAGGGCCCGTGCACTCACCGATTTCCGGCCGAGGTACCTTGTGGGTTCTAAGAAGGTTCAATGCATGAAGGAGAGGGAATCAAAGGCATGGAATATATTCGTAGATGGCTCTTCAGATCCACAGCAAAGGTGTTGGTGTTCTATTAATTACCTGAGGAGGCGAAGAAACTCGATTAGCCGCTCGCCTCGAATATCTGCATCTAATAATGAAGCGGAATACGGCTATCCTAGCAGGATCGCAGTCGCTAAAGCGGTAGGGCTTCTTCCATCGCGATCCACTCGGATTCCCAATTGGTAATATCCCAACTTCAAGGTTCCTTCATGTTCGGGAGGAAAGGTCGCATAAATACTGAAAGCTTTTGAGAAAGAGAAAGCTCAATTTCATCAGTCCTCTCAAGCAAAGTCATGGAGCACAAATGAGAAGGCGATGAATTGGCTCGGATGGCTAGCGCTGGGAGGAATAAAATCATCGAGACGATCCAAAGTAGAATTCACACTTCCTTAGCAATATGCAACATGAGGAGGCGACCAATCAAGCCTAATTCTTGATCGAGAACCGATATCATAGCTTATTTACTAGACGGAAGATTCCTCAAGGGAAAATCATGCATCTACTTTAATACACCGAGCCAAATCTGCTCATCCTCTTAAACGAAGACTGACATAAGACCTCTTTGCACTGTTAAAATGCCTAGGAAATGAGGATGCGGAATGGGTACCGAGATCCATGAAGGACGCCGCAAAGAATCATTTAGGAGGGAGAGCTTTAGCAAGAAAGACCTTGCTGTCGGATACTTTTGCCTACTCTTCAACGAGACGCGCTCAGATAGTGCAAAGTCAGATCGCTTGTCGTAAACATAAAGAACTGCTCGAGCGACCACCGAGTTAATGAAAGTCGTAGTCTCTTCCCGCCCTTTGACCAATGGGAATGGATATAGTGGGTCCACGCCAACGCACCTTTCTGTAAGAGGTTTTATCGTCGCCGTGGATTATTTTTCCAAATGGGTGGAGGCCAAGCCCTTAGCCAAAATTACCGAGAATGCCGTAATACGCTTCTTATGGAGAAATATCATTTGTTAGATGGTATCCCCTGAAAATAGTCGCTGATAATGGGCGATCAGCCCAAGGGAAAAAGATTCAAGAATGGTGCCAAAGTCTCAACATTCAAAGAAGCTTTCACTCGTAGCTCACCCTCGCCGAACGGATGGAGGTAACTAATGTGATCCTCATTCAAGGATTAAAGACCAAGTTGGGTGCTCAGAGGGGAAATGGGTGGAAGAGCTACCAGCGCCCCGTGGGCCTATCGAACCACACCTAAGACAAATGACAGAGAGACTCCTTTAGTTCGTATATGGGCGGAGGCCGTTATTCCGGCCGGTTTTCATTGATACGGGTAAAAGCATACGAGCCGGACGTAACCAACTTATCCAAGTAATCAATTAGATCCGTGGAGGAAAGGCGAGACGGCCCTGAGGCGGCGGAATTTTACAAGCAGAGAGTTCAATGAGCCTTTAATAAGAAAGTGGTGCCTCGAGATTTCAAGAAGGAGATTGGTTTCAGAAGGTCAATCTACTGAGATCTCGAAAGTTGGCTTCTAACCGGGAGGGACCCTACGAGATAACGCCAGAAAGGTGGTCAAGATATTATCCGAAGACGACCAAGGCAAAGAGCTTCCACGACCTAACGCCTCTTCACTAAGCTCTTTCACTGTATGAGAAATACGAAATAGAAAAGGAGAAATTATGAAACTCAGAGGGGTGTTTATTGAGTTAATTATATCAATTAAATGCCAAGTGCTCTAAATTTCATTAAGGGGTTATTTACAAGGGCAATACAAGATACTAATGAGTATCAAGGAGAAACAGAAAATGTAAAGGAAATTCCCGCTTCAAAATGAGATATCAGACATTACGCCTTAAATCGCTCAGAGGATAACGCTTCAACCCAACCTCCCAATTTAAAGAAAACGCGAAGGATAAGTTGGAGGAGGTAATCCTTGGGCGATCGTCGAACGCGTCGTTGAATCTCGATAAGTGGCGCGCATTAAAATAACGAGTCGCTCTGGCGGTTTGGGCGATCGAGCCGTTCTCGATCGCCTCTCGCACTTTTCTGTTGTTCGCGAAGATTTGACGCACGTCCATACGCCGTGACACCTCCATAATTGCGTCGGCCAGTGGAAACATCATCGGCTCGAGAACTTTGGTCTCTTTGCACAAGATCGTCATCTCCACCATATTCGCATGTAGAGGACGAAATCCTTCCACCGCTTAAGTAAGATCTGGTCGGACGAGTTCAGTGTTTATCCTCTGAAGGGAAGTCTCTTACTGCGTGAAGCAGCGTGAGCATGCGCCGGAATTTATAAGGGAGGAGTTTTCTTGTACCTCCTTACAAGCGGTGCGGAGGTCCCCTATCTTATCCTGTGCTCGTTGGTATTGAACTTGAAGGCGGCGATGGTGTTGCGTCTGTTGCTTCCCCTTGAGAGCTCTGCTCCTGCCCTTGAAGGCCTTGATAGCTCTTGGTGAGGATGATTAGTGTCGAGAGAACTTGATGGGATTTCTTTGAGGACAAGTGGCCCCGCCGGACATAGTTGTTCCTTTATCTGCGATAATGTCGGATCTTTTTGAATTCTTTGGCGAGCTTGATTAATTGCTCCGCACAAGCGCGATTGTTGTGATAGAAGTTGTTTCGGCTCTGAGCATTCGCGAGTCTTCCGTTCTTTGCCGCTCCCATTCTTGAGCTTGGGCCCGGTATTGGTGAAGGGAACGATCCAATTCTCGGTGGTTGGTTAGGGCCTACATGTCGGTTGAGGAGAAAAGAAATGGGTTAGTTAAACAAAGATAAGGAAATTGACTAAGAAAAAGTGCGAGTCAAAGCATGGCCAGGGCCTTCCATACTACAGTCATCTCCTCTAAGTTCGAGATCCAAGACTCACTGGGAGAAAGGGAAGAAGATGGGACGGATGGCGTCGAAGGGCGAATTTCACCCATGAGGGAGAATGGAGGCGGTATTCATTGGTGGAGAAGCGGAGAGAGGGAGGAGTCTCATTCAAAAGGCCCGTGGAAGTGGTGGTCAAGGATGGCATATCCAGGAGATGCGGGAGAATGGGCGTCGCGTTATGCAGGAGGTGAAGTCGGAAGGAAAAATGGAAGGAGGCTGATCGGAGGAGGGTTCGAGAAGATGAGATGATGAGCCTTTGGGTCGAGGAAGCCTTGATAGGGATTTTAGAAGTAGAAGGACCACAGTTAGGGTCCAGGAAGGAAGGACTCTTCAGCGATAAACAAGGGGGAAGTGGCGGTGAAGGAAGGTCAATCGCCATGGGTTCAGAGAGGAATAACGGGCCGGGAAAGAGAAGATCGGGTGGTATAACCTCTACAGGCATGAGCATCTCCTTCCGGATGCCTCCAGTTCGGGAAGAAGAGGCGATTTCTGAATATCGTTGATAGGAGGCAAAGGGGAAAGTTAGGGCTTATGCGGTAGGAGGAAGTGAAGAGGGATGATGACCCCGGCTTCGCTTCGGGATGGGGGTAGCGAAAGTCACCAGAAGGAGGAGAGGGAGAACGACGAGGTGATTCTGTATGGTGGTGATCGAAGGAGGTGAAGAAGAAGAAGAAGCTAAGGGTGATGACACCCGTTCTGATTCGTGTAGCGGCCGCTATTTCTGGAAGAAGGTGGAATGCATCTCGGATATCTGAAAATAATGAAAGACGAGGAACCGGAAGGAAAGATCGAAGAAAGCGAAATTTGGCGGAGGAGCAAGTGACGAAGAGAGGAAGACCAAAGGCGAAGGATGAAGATAGCGAGAAAAAGCGAGGACGAAAGAGTCCCCTATAAAGAGGAAGAATGGGCTTCGGTGTTAATGGGCTTCGTCGGTAGTGAAAGGGAAAGAAGGATTTATTTTTCCTAAATAGCCCATTATATACAAAATGCTATCCCATGAGAGCGAAGTTTATCCCAGTGTGGTGGTGGAGCGGAAGAACCGAGACTCCTCGGTTCTATTTACTACTCTATATATGAAATGCTATCCCGAGCGGAAGTTTATCCCGTGTGGTGGTGGAGCGGAAGAACCAGAGACTCCTCGGTTCTTATTTACTCTATATATGAAATGCTATCCCAGCGAAGTTTATCCCGTGTGGTGGTGGAGCGGAAGGCAGAGACTCCTCATTACTATTTACTCTATATATGAAATGCTATCCCCTTGAGCGAAGTTTATCCCGTGTGGTGGTGGAGCGGAAGGCAAGACTCCTCGGTTACTATTTACTCTATATATGAAATGCTATCCCATGAGCGAAGTTTATCCCGTGTGGTGGTGGAGCGGAAGGCAGAGACTCCTCGGTTACTATTTACTCTATATATGAAATGCTATCCCCTTGAGCGAAGTTTATCCCGTGTGGTGGTGGAGCGGAAGCAAGAGACTCCTCGGTTACTATTTACTCTATATGAAATGCTATCCCATGCGAGAAGTTTATCCCGTGTGGTGGTGGAGCGGAAGAAAAGACTCCTCGGTTACTACTTACTATATCTGAAATGCTATCCCGGAGCGAAGTTTATCCCGTGTGGTGGTGGAGCGGAGAACCAGAGATTCCTCGGTTACTACTTACTTTATATACAAAATGCTATCCCGAGCGAAGTTTATCCCGTGTGGTGGTGGAGCGGAAGAACAGATTCCTCGGTTACTACTTACTTATATACAAAGGCTATCCCCAGAGCGAAGTTTATCCCCGTGTGGTGGTGGAGCGGAAGAAGCAGAGATCCTCGGTTACTACTTACTTTATATACAAAATGTTATCCGCGAGCGAAGTTTATCCCGTGTGGTGGTGGAGCGGAAGGCAAGATTCCTCATTACTACTTACTATTATATACAAAATGCTATCCCGCAGAGCGAAGTTTATCCCGTGTGTGGTGGAGCGGAAGGCAAGAGATTCCTCGGTTACTACTTACTTTATATACTGAAATGCTATCTCGCAGAGCGAAGTTTATCCCGTGTGGTGGTGGAGCGGAAGGCGAGATTCCTCGGTTACTATTACTCTATATCAAATGCTATCCCAGCGAAGTTTATCCCGTGTGGTGGTGGAGCGGAAGAAGGCAGATTCCTCGGTTACTATTTACTTATATACAAAATGCTATCCCAGAGCGAAGTTTATCCCCGTGTGGTGGTGGAAGCGGAAGAAGCAAAGATTCCTCGGTTACTACTTACTTTATATACAAAATGCTATCCCAGAGCGAAGTTTATCCCGTGTGGTGGTGGAGCGGAAGAACCGAGATTCCTCGGTTATTATTTACTATTTATGCAATTGCTATCCTGCGGAAGATATCCCGTGTGGTGGTGGAGCGGAAGAACCGAAATTTCTCTATTATTTGTTCCTTGTATTAATCAACTTTATATGGTTGTATTCTTGGAGAGGAGGAAGGAGATAAACTAGGAAGTTCGATGATCGGAGAACTACATACTCCCGACCATCTACAAGGAGAAACAACAAGAGAAACCCTAATACATCTAGGGTATTACAATTCTTTGTTAGGAGCGGATGGAGTTTCTTTGCTTGTGATCGGGGTTGGCCGATGGTATTGAAGATAAATTTGCTTGAAGATTTGCTTAGGGCCAGTTCTTTTTGGGACCGATCGATTGTTGGTAGGAGCGATTGTTGGCGGAGGTTTCCTCTAGTATTCTTTGTAAACACTTCACTTGTTCCTCGAGATGACTATATCGTGATCGTTTATACATTCTTTAGAAAGCGGAAGCTGCCGCCTATTAGATATTACATCCATGACAAGCAAAGGAAAAGGAGAATGGTGGAAGCTATCGGGGTAAGGTCGGTGGATTTTTATAGCAATGAAGGGAGGAATGCATTTATTGGTAGAAGAGTAGGGACCATAAATGCGATAAAGAAAGGGAAGCGTGGAAGCGGTAGTGGGAAGGTCGGCGGGAAGACAAAGTAATTAAGAGGTCCGAATCACAGGCCCAGTGAGAAAGTATGTGTTCGGATCTGAAATAATTACATTGGCTTGATTTATCTGACTTTCCCGATTACTCTTGGCCGGATGGGGCGGAGATGTCTCTTTGGGGAGAAGGAGCCAATATGACTCGGAAGCGTTCGCCTTGAGGTGGAGGAAGAGCTGATGGACCTTCGTGAAAGGGAAGGAAGAAGTCCTCGCCGAGGAAGGCGACCACAGCAATCTTTGGCGGAAGTGGGGAAGATCGTGGCCGCGTGAGGATCTCCCAAGTATACTCCCACGTGAAGGAGGATTCCACACCTGTTGCGGAAGGAGGAAAGGGCGCGGAAGGATCTCCCATTGGAGGTGGGAGTTGGGCCGGAAGGCGGAAAAGATAGGGGATGGAAGGCGAAGTGGCGGTTGGTGGGTCTCGAATCTGCATCGTCCTCGAGAGACCAGTCCTGTATTTAGATTCGATTAGAAGAAATTTGATGGGATGCCTGCTGAAGCCGTGATGGTAAGATAACGGAGGCGAAGGCAAGGGGCGAAGGATTTATAATGGAAGGAGAATGGCGAAAAGTTACGGGAAGGGGAGAAGGCGAAGAGTGGCGTCTTTTCAGCGGGAGGAAGTATAGGGAAAATCAGCGTCGAGCCGTTTAAAGTGGCGTTCGAACCAAAATCAGGCGGATGTGGATCTAATAGGCAAAATCCGTAAGAGAGCCCCGAACGGCCCGAGCGATGGCGTTATGTGATGAGTAAAGAAATGACAGAAGCTCAAAATTGGTCGAAACCCGACTTCGTTAGGGAACCCGCAAGGGCCGTAATGGGCGGACATATTGATAAAAGTCGGCTCTTATGATAGAAAAAGTTATTCTGAAAAGCGATCTTGGAGGTTCTGATTCGAATCGTTAGAGAACAATTAGCTTGACAAATCTGAGGATCTAAGTAGCTAGTGTTCGCGCCGGGGCGGATATCCTTGTTGGCGTTTTGAGCCCACCCTCGAAACCTAATATGAACAAGTCTACTCCTTTCTTGCGTATAGCGCCTCTTGTCGGCTTCTGCTCCTTCATTTGATTTTGACCTTTGGGCTAGTTGGGCTCATTGTCGCTTGATTCGATCGCGAGCATCTTTCTCGGTGGCGCTGTATAGCTCTTTGACCCAATAGAAAGAGCTTCGTGATATTCTTGATGAAGAAGGGCTTCTTTCTTGAGCCGTTGTGGACAAGGTTTGAGGAAGAGTTGCCACGGGAAGAGCTCAGCATTCTCTGTCTGAGATTTCTGGTGGCCTCCCAAGCTTGCGCTCAATTGGAGCACAGGCGCTCTCTTTGAAGGTGTAGGATGGTGGTTGAGGATTTTGCGAGTCGTCATGGCATCTCAGTGCCCTTTATACTCCCTCAGTTCCGCGCGATTCATCTATCATTGCGGCTCACTGCTGGAGGAAAATCCAGCTCGATTCCTCGTTCTTCTGTAGCTCTTCTTTCTCACTCTGAGCGAGTCGCACTTGCATCATTCGTCTTCGCATTGGCCCTCATATCCTTTTCTTTAGCCTCTTGCTCGCTCGATTCTTTGGGCGAGCTTTTTATTGAGACACGGCGAAGTGGCGAGTTTCCACTGATTGGAATCGGGCGGATGGGTTATCATACTACTATATTGGGTGGCGGCTGAAGAAGAACAAGCTATTAGTACGCGATTATATGAAAATAAGCGGGGTGAAGAAAAGCGAAGAAACAATAGATACCTCACTTGATGGTTTTGCCTACTTGTTCCTGAGGAACTGTCGCTTGATTGAAGAACTTCACCTCAGAAGGATGCGAATTTTCAGAGGATCCTAATGTGGCCCTCGGAGGAAGCAGGAATAGAGGGTCTTCCCTTGTGAGGCGGAAGATCCGATCTGGACGAGGAGCGAGAGCCGCTCTCGGGTCGGAAGGTTTGGGAGGCGGGGAAGTTACGTAGGAGAGGATGGGGGGAAGAATGTAAAAAATGGGAGGAATCCTCTCCTTGAGGGATGAAGAAGGCGCGGAAGTATTGCCTCCTCTCCTTGGTTCATAGATGGCTAGGGAGCGAGACTCTGGCTGTCCGAAGATGAGGGAGGAAGGCGAGGAACTCGAGGCTCCTTTCTTGATAAGCGTAGCTTTTTACGAGGAGATGATGGAGCTGCGGTTGATTTACCTCTTTTAGTCGAGGTTTTCTTCTTCTTCTCGGCCTCGATCGCCTCCTTCTACAAAGCCTTACGCATCGGGTTATCTGCAAGGTATGTTGTCGGGAAAGATGAATAACAGAAATGAAGTCCTATGCGATTAAATAGCACCTACCTCACAGAAGTAAATCGGAGGTAGAGAGACAATCAAAATGGCCTTGAGAGAGTCTCTAGCAATTTGGTTCGAGCAGTAGTGTAGCTCTCTAAAACTCTATACACCTCAGGAAAGGACATTTGGTCCTCATGTCCGGAAGGAAGGTAATTCGGAAGTCTACCTTCCAGTATCGAGAATAAGGTAAAGACTCGAAGTTGTACAAAGTATAGTGCTTCCCCCTTGTGGGAAGTAGGCGAGTTCACGAAATTGGCGGTCTGAGCGACTAGACAAATAGAAGAGGCACCTTAGAAGACTTTAATTGGAAGAAGCAATGGAATAGTTAAGGGTCGAAGGAGGTTGAATGTTGGAACACTATGTGGGCTCGATAGAATTCGGAAGGAGTTGGGGGTGAATTGGTTGGGGTAGTCCATAGAAGTCTAGAAGGTCGAATAGGCCAGAATGTACCGTGAGGATAGTAGATTAAGAAATTGTTCGGAGAAAAGCGGTCGAGCCGGAGGAGGGTTGTGAGGTCGATGTATTTTAGTTGTGAAGCGGACATTTTATAGAGGGGCTATGTAGTCGTTTTTAATGTTAAAAAAGTAATGGTTGCAATCTAAGGATTACGGTGTGTTCTTCGTGCAGGCGGGTGGAAGGGTGGTCCTAGGAGCCATGGGTGTTAAACTAAGCGAGCACTTACTCGGGAAAGGGAGAATCGCGTGAGAAGGGTGAATCGCGAAACAGCCATGGTGAAAATCATGGAAGAAGAAGAAACGTGGATTGTTAGGCCGCTAAATGATACCTAAGAGGAGAAGCGGAGGTTTATATAGGGTTTCAGTGACGATTGATTTCACGGAGAGAAGGAAAGCGGAGCCCATGGGCCCATCGGGCGCCTCGAAACCGAGGAGTTATAAAGGAAAGGTGGATTGACGGAGGAATGAAGAATAGGGCATAAACTTCTACGCATTTGGAAAGTCGAGCTTATAACCGCTTGACTATTTTTGAGTTGACTAATGATACTACTTGATACTCTTGGTCCTTTTCTACCTAATTCCCAATAGAAGGTTAGCGGTGACGTGACCGTTCAAAACACTGGTTCATTGAGGAAAAAAGAAGCGATTGAGCGAGAGTTATCGAAGCCGTTAGCGCGGCGAGAGTTAAGCGAAGCCGTTGACCGCAGGCGAGTTAGATGAAGCCGTTGACCGCAGGCGAGAGTTAGGCGAAGCCATTGACACGGCGAGATCGGAAATAATCGACACGAGCGCGAGCACGAGTCGTCGGCGCAGAATGATGGCGAGCCATCGGCGCGGCGAATGCTAGAAGCGAGGGCCTTGAGATGGAAAGAGGCGGAAGGCGCCACTATGAGAGGAATAAGGCTGGTTGACTAGGCAATTCGAAGCGATAGGATGGAGGAAGAATTGACTCAACCTAATCGGCCGAAAGAAGTTTGAGTGCGGAAAAGGAGAATTGGTTGGTTTAAGGAGAAACCACTAAGGCTAGGTCACCTATGGTATAGGGCCTAAGTTAACTTCACCCAAAGCGAGAGGGTGAGGGAGGCAGTTTAACCTCGTTGCACGAAAAGTAAAGGGAAAGGTACTATGCAGCGGCAGGGGCCCCAATATTGAAGTCCTCGTTCCTCATATATGTGAAATTATTCTCCAGGAGGAGATGGTGGCCACGTGTACGATGGAGATAATCCACGACGTTACGTTGAAGGAGGAGGGGAAGATAAAAGGGAGAGAGGGAGGAAAGGAAGAGGGATCGATCCGCAATCATTCGCATCCAGCAAGAGAGAAGAGGAGACGAGAGAAAAGGAAGAACGGTCTCGCCGGAGAAGGAGGACGGAGATCTGCTGTTTGATAAGTCTCTTGTATTTTCCTCATCTTGTAACATCATTGTAAGAGGTCCTTTCTCCTCCACCTTCGGAAACTCGCTTTCTGTAGAGGAGGATCTTCATAGTGAAAGTGCTTAGGCACCGCATCTGGTGAGAAACCTCACCCCCGTGGAGTAGGAATCCTTATTCCGAACCACGTTACATCTCGTGTCTGAATCTCGATTGCTGGTGTCGGATTTTCGCGTTTCGTCTACTTCATTTTCTTATTCTTTACTGATCGCTGCCGGGGGAGAATATTCCGAGACCTCCCTCATCGCTTCATCGCCTTGAAAACGGAGCGAACGGATTTTTCCCCCGCACCCGCATCACATAGCATACTACTTGTGTTATTTTTTTCTACGTTGTCAACTTATTTTAGATTATCAATTTGCGATTATCAACTCAAGCCACTCAACCGATAAGTCTGTTTTGATTTGTATCTCAAATTTAAACTACATTCGCAATATTTTCAGAGACAGATTGTCCAACACTGGTATGGTTGATATTATATAATTATGGTTGCTTACATATTCTCTCTTCCTTGCAGTTGCATGTACTGCTGTTACTTTCTGTCTACTGGGTGTCACTCTGGAAAGAGTTTTCGCGTGCACCATTTTATTCATACTTCCATCATTCCTGTCTTTGAATCGCTAGCGACCTTTCGACCAAGTGCAATTTATTGTCAAATCTCTTTTTTTTGACAATAAACCTCACTGGTTCAAAGGAACATCCTCTCCATGTATACACTTATTATGAAGTTTGTGAGGATACCTTGTAGAGATTTTAGCTGTCGAGGATGCACAAGATGTTCATTTTTGTTTCCTACACTTAGTTCGTCACCGACGCTGACAAACTAGTTTAACTGCTAGACTGTTGGTTTTGGGATTTTGAAATTGATGATCTTTACGGTTGTATATTTGCAGGTTTTTCACTTTGATGTCCATGAGGATGCACGAACCATTGCCGATGCAATCGTTGAGAAAGATGAGGTACCCCATCTCCCTTTTTCCTATTTTTTTTTTAATGTCAACTTGCAGTCTCATAACAATTTTTGGACAATAATAGAGATTGTTTTTCTGAATGGGAGCTTCTTGTGATTTAAAAGTCATGGATTCGAATCCTGAAAATAATTTTTTGTAAAGTAGGATAAGAATGTGTACAATAAAATCTTTTCTAGAATCCCATATGACGGGAGCTTCTTTGCACAGACAACCCTTTAATAAAGATTGTTTTTCTCATCACAATGTCGCCTTCTTATTTTGCAGTCTCACGTTGGACATTGGTATTAGAAGAATAAACATATTTTTCCTACATCGAGATGGGAGGCATGCCTATGAAATCCCAATAACTTGTTGCTTTCTCATGTGCAGCTATATGATCCTACCAAAAAAATGGGAGAACGAGGAGGTACCCCATATCCCTTTTTCCTATTTTTTTTAGACGTCGTTGAACTATGAAACTTGCGGTCTCATGACAATTTTTGGACAATAATATAGATTTTTTTTTAATGAAAAGGAGTCTCAGTGCAATGTTAAAATTATTGCTTTGTGACTTAAAGTTTACGAGTTCGAATTTTTAAAACAACATCTTACAAAGAAGAGTAAAGTTGTAATAGAGATTGTTTTTCCCATCACAATGTTGCCTTCTTATTTTGCAGTCTCACGTTGGACATTGGTACTAGAAGAATAAACATAGTTTTCTGCGTCAAGATGGGAGGCATGCCTCTGAAATCTTGATAACTTGTTGCTTTCTCATGTGCAACTATATGATCCTCCCAAAAAATGGGAGAAAGATGAGGTACCCCTATCCCTTTTTCTTATTTTTTTTAGACGTCGTTGAACTATGAAACTTGCAGCCTCATAAAATTTTTGGACAATAATAGGGTTTATTTTTATGAAAAGGAGTCTTGGTGCAATGTTAAAATTATTGCGTTGTGACTTAAAGTTTACGAATTCGAATTTTGAAAACAACATCTTACAAAGCAGAGTAAAGTTGTAATAGAGATTGTTTTTCTCATCACAATGTCGCCTTCTTATTTTGCAATCTCATGCCGAACATTGGTACGAGAAGAATAAGCATATTTTTCATACATCAAGATGGGAGGCATGCCTATGAAATCCCGATAACTTGTTGCTTTCTCATGTGCAACTATATGATCCTACCAAAAAAATGGGAGAAAGATGAGGTGCCCCATATCCCTTTTTCCTATTTTTTTTAGACGTCGGTGAACTATGAAACTTACGGTATCATAACAATTCTTGGACAATAATAGAGAATTTTTTTTTTTATGAAAAGGAGTCTTGGTGCAATGTTAAAATTATTGCTTTGGGACTTAAAATTCACGAATTCAAATTTTGAAAATAACATCTTACAAAGCAAAGTAAAATTGTAATAGAGATTGTTTTTCTCATCACAATGTCGCCTTCTTATTTTGCAGTCTCACACTGGACATTGGTACTAGAAGAATAAACATATTTTCCTGCGTCAAGATTGGAGGCATGCCTCTGAAATCCGGATAACTTGTTGCTTTCTCATGTGCAACTATATGATCCTACCAAAAAATGGGAGAAAGATGAGGTACCCCTATATCCCTTTTTCTTATTTTTTTTAGACGTCATTGAACTATGAAACTTGTTGTCTCATAACAATTTTTGGACAATAATAGAGATTTTTTTTTTTTGAAAAAAAGTCTTGGTGCAATGTTAAAATTATTTAAAATTATTACTTTGTGATTTGAAGTTCACAAGTTCGAATTTTGAAAACATCTTACAAAGCATAGTAAAATTGTAATAGAGATTGTTTTTCTCATCAGCCTTCTTATTTTGCAGTCTCACGTTGGACATTGGTACTAGAAGAATAAACATATTTTCCTGCCTCAAGATAGGAGGCATGTCTCTGAAATCTCGATAACTTGTTTGCTTTCTCATGTGCGACAATATGATCCTACCAGAAAATGGGAGAGGTACATCATCCATGGAGACTAGCTAAGTCGAGTTTTCAACTATGTGCTGGTACAATCCCTAGTCAATGAGAACTTATAGTCTCCAATAGGAGGAAAAATCTCTTAGTGCAATGGTCGGATTGATTCGCTATGTAAAGGTGGTATTTCGATGTAAACCGACACCGGTCTAGGTCATATCTGAAGCTTTAGTGATTCGTAATTGTTCGCCTTCATAGCATTTTAGGTCATTTGGATTAGAATTGTGTGGATCTGTATATTCAACTGGTTTTGGTTTTGAGTCAGGAATGTTGTTGATTGTTAGACTTCAGTTTTGTTTGTTGTATCGAAAGTATTATACATTTGTAAAGATCGAGATTTAAAATTTCGATTCATATCGAGATTTTGATTCGCGATTGGAACGATACGATTTCGATATCGTGGCGCATCGATAAATTTCGATAATTTTTTAATATAAAATATATAAATTAAAATTGATTACAAATAAAAAAAATTAAACAATTAATTTAATTAATTTCAATTAAATAGGATTAAAAAAATAAAATAAAATTTAATAATAAAAAAATTATTATTTAAAATATATATATATTAATAAAATAAATTTTAAAATAAATTTATTAAATTTTAATTGATTTTATTTAACTATAGTTAAATTATAGTTTGGAAAGTTAATTTTTTTAAGCGCTTATCGTCGTTCTCGCGGTCACGCGGAGGCTGCACGCGTCACGCGAGGCAATCGACATCTGTCGCCTCCTCGCACGAGATCGCTTGTGATTGTTGTGATCTCGAGCGAGTAGTCCGCAGTCTCGCACGACTGCCAGTGGTTGTTGTGGCCTCGCACGAGGCCTCACTATTCAACAAAGATCCGTTGCTATAGTTGTTCATGTGTTTCGCGAGCGTATCGATTTCGATGGCACATTGGAACAAAAAAAAATCATATGTTTCGTTCGAAATGGATTGATATTTCAAACTTTGATAAGGATGACGATGTACATCTCTCATTGTCTATTGACGTCGCCTCTAGTGTTTGCACTTGCCTTGGCCACTAATAATAGTGTCATGCAATCCTACAACCGTCTGCTACCTAATTGTATCGTTGTACATCCTTCTCACTCCCTTTCGATACTTAGAAAGAACTATGCCTTTATCTTTGCCCCTACTTTATTTTTTCTAACACTATCGCCATCTTGAAATTGATATCTTTTCACTCGCATCGTCAACTAGAGCAGTAAATTTAGATTGAGTCTGTCGGATTGATTTGTTCCGTCAAATAATTTAAGTTGGATGAGTTAAAAATTTTATCAATCCATCATCTGACAGATCTAAACGGATCAATTCGCATGAATTGCAAGTCAAGATTAGTCGGCCCACGACAAGTTTGGATTGGCCTGTAGGGGTTTGGATTGGTCCATGAGTCGAGAAGATTGAAAACTCTTCTCGCGTAAAATATTTTTAATTTATTTGTGCATTTATTGTATTAAATGAATTTAATTTAATTTATCATACTCAATTAATAGGAGAAAATAATATTTCTAATTGAACTTTTATTTTCTTCCAAATGGAATTAATTTGGTTATGTGCAAGTAATACTTCAAGATAGTATTTTTAAACAAAATGACGGAATAATTTTAGAGATTTTTATTTTATTTTTTATCGTCTGTAGACTGATTTGTCTAATCCATAATCCGTTTTGGATTGATTTGGTTAGAGATTTTTCAATCAGCCAGATGATAATAAATTGATTCACCCCTCTTCACTAAATATTAAATTTATGACGAATTAGTCCATCCCACCATTGATCGACAACCAGTTTAGCAACTCTATCTTCAACTTTATATACTTATTTCTTTAAATATTAGTTCCTCCTTTATTGTTAGTTTCAATAGATGGCTAGATGATAAAGCGACAATACCACTAAAGACACCTTCAATTCTATTCTTAGTTTTTTTTGGAAAATAAATTTCGTGACACGAAAATAATCTCTTATAAAGCAAATAAATGGCCTTTGTATTAATCAGAGCTTAAAAAATTAATTCAAATTTAATAAGATTTTTAAAATATATACTTAAAATGATAAAATTATAAGAATTTAATTTATATGCATATTTAAAAATTTGAAAATGTGATTGCAAGAATTTCATCGTTCTTGCAAAAAGTTGAAACTATTTATTTAATAGTTCTCTCGTTCCGATCTCATAAATATAAAAGGGAGTAAATTACGGATGATCAATAATCTTAGTATGTTGATAAATATGATGAAGGACATGATTCAACATGGATATTAAATAATCCATCGATATCAAAGATCGAATCTTACTATTTATATAAATTTTATATGGCACTTGTCAATACACCATCTATACGGGGACAAGAATTTCATCGTTGTATTCTATGGTATTATTGAAGAATACATTTCAGCCATTAAGCGCTTAAGCAGAGAAAAAATGCAATTACAAAAACTCATAAAAAAGAATTATAAAATGTTTTTTTATTATATTTAGGATTGTTATCATTTTATTTTTTTCGCCTAAAAACATATAATATCTAATTAAACTAATTCACTTTGCAGAAAAATCTAAATGGGCAATTAATACAGGACAAAATATATATATATAAAAACTCACATAACTTTAATATTTACCAAGCAACATACTCATTTTCCAAAATACCTTTTTTCCTATAAAAATTAAGAAATCATTAAAGGAACCTCAGAACTCATGGTTAGCTAATTTCATTGTTGATTGATGGCTAGACGATAAAAACGATAGTGAAATTACGATTAGTGATTACAATCATCACAATCGATAATCGGCAACCGACAACTATGATAACCAATCGTGATTGTTAGTCACGATTAGATTGCAAAATCGTAGCCGTGACTATGACTAGTACGATTGACATTCTTACATTGACTAATTATAACTATTGATTATGAGTAAATTATAAAATTATATACATTGATCTTAACGGTTAACTATGACTGTTAGTCGTAGTTAAATTGCAAAATGACTGTCGTTGATTGCAATCTCTTTAAAATTTTACATCTAGTCACAAAATTACGATCAAATTATGATTAGTGAAAAGCAACCGCAATCAACTATGAAATTGTAGTGGACGATGATCAATACAACTGACAACCATGACAATCATCCGTGATAGCTGATCACAATAAGGTTGCAATATTGCGATCGACGATAACAACCTCTAAATTGTAGTTAGGCCCAACCGGTGACCAATTGTACTAGGAGGCGGCTAAATCGGCAATTTATCAAAGGGCGGATCTTAAGTTTGAAATTGTTCAAACACAGTCTCATAGTTTCTCCCTACTCCCGGGCAAGAACCGGTTACACGAGTCGGGGTGTGGTCCCCCGTCCTCCCCCGTCTCGTTGCCCTGTGGGGTTCGGAGTTTGCGCAGGACACGACCATCGGGAGTGTCCGGAGCAAACGGAGGGACCCAGACAGGGCAAATATAACTAGCAAGGATAAATAGGGTAGCCGCCATCCAAACCTTCCTAGTCGAGCTTCCACCGCCCCTAAAGTGATGGGAGCACATCCGTAACTCCACGAAAGGACTTACGGGCACTCATCTCATGGGTACCCCTTCTTTTCTTAAGCCAGAGTTGGGGCATCTAGTTCAGTATGAGATATTTATCAAAGTGACCTCATTTCTTTTTTTACCTCTTCCGTTAATCATTGATATCAAACTGGTCGAAAAAAAAATGGTGCAGGAAATTTAAATCTCAGACTCACTGTTTCTTGGGAATATAATTTTCAACATCATCTTTTTTTTCGACCAGTTGATATTGTACGTGGTGCTGGGAATTTAAATCTCAGCACCACTGTGTTCCTGGGAATATAATTCTCAGTATCATATTTTTCCTAGTGCAGCTTGATATTGTATGTGGTGTTGAAAATTTAAATCTCATGACCACTGTGTTTCTGAGAATTTAAATCTCAGGATCACTGTATTTCTGAGAATATAATTTCTAGATCCACCTTTTTTTAGACGAGCTTGATATTGTACGTGGTACTGGGAATTCAAATTCCAGGACCACTGTGTTCCTAGGAATATAATTCACAGCACCATATTTTTTCGGCCAGCTTGATATCTACGTTTGGCGAGAGGGATAAAAAAAGAATGAGATACGCCCTTTGATAAATATAAAATTATAAGATTGTATTTAAGCAATTATAAACTTGAAGTATGTCCTTTGATAAATTGTTGCGGCTAAATTACAAAATGATCGTCATTGATTACAATCTCTCTAAAATTATTATCTCGGGTCACAAAATCACGATTAGACTATGACTAGCAAAAAGCAACCATAATCGACTATGAAATTGTAGTTGATAATCATCAGTGCAATTGACAACTGTCCATGATAGTTGATCACAGTGCCACGTACAACAATATCTCGTTGGATTCCTGATCTCTTCTATATAAAGGGAGCACTATGTCAGAGTAAATTTTTCATGATTTATCACTCTTTATTATACTAAGGGGTTGGTCATGATAGATATTTAGTATGAACGTTATCGTATTTCATCACGTGATGGGCGATAATAGTAAAATTATAAAATTACAATCAACGATCACAACCTCCAAATTGTAGCTAGGCCTAAATCGTGACCAGTCGTACTAGAAGGTCACCAAATTATAACCGCTGACTATCATTTTACAATTGATCTTTTGATGGGTTGGAGTTTTCAGAACAGTTAAAAGGTTCCGAACTATTAGAGGTTAATATTTAATTGAGAGTTTTTATTGATAATTTTGTTAGGTTATCAATAAAAATTTTATTTGATTTAGATTATGAATAATTACTTGATAATTATTCATTGTCTGATTACGAACAAAAAATCCTTTTAGGAGAATTGAAAAATCTTGGAGAACCAAGGTTATTGTTGATTCCCGGGATTAAGGATTTTTTTTTTCCAATATTATCCCTAGCAATATATTAAATGTCAATTTGTCAAAACTCAATCGATTTGTCGCCCGTCGATGCCGTGTCGCCGTCGTCATCGCTGCGTCGCCATCGGCCATCGATCCGCCATCATTGCCCGTCGCCGTCGCCGTCGCCGCTGCCGTCGTCTGCCGCATTCGCGTCCATCGCCGCCTGCCCATCGCCGTGGTGCCGCCCGATCAGCCGATCGTCGTTCGCCGCCGATCGATCGACCGCGTCGTCTCGCCGGTCAATCGGCCGTCGCCGTCGTCGGCCGAGTCATCGTCGTCGCCGTCGACCACCGTGTCGGTCATTCGCCGTCGTCGGCCGACCAAGCCCGTCGTCATTAATTGTTTGAGTAAAAGCCAAAGAATAATTTAATAAAATATTAAACTAAGTTATATATTAAAACCTCCCACCAAATAAGATTTTTATCAAAGGTTATATTTTATTCAAAGGTTATGTTTTATTTCTTGATAATTATATAATCAAGATTATGTATGATTACTTGAACCAAACGCACCCTCAACGAAAGGATACCGAGGGCTCACGTGGTGAGTGTGGATTGCCTCATGAGGAGGTGAGCCCTTCGGCTTAGCTCAACAAAAGGATCGAGTTGAAGTCAGTAGATCTCTTGGGTCACCAAGTTAATTGCATGAGTATGACGACAGGGTCGAGCCTAGTCTAATTACAACCGGTAGAGAATTTGATACACTAGATGACGAGCGAGGGAGTGCATGCATGATGAGTTCTTCTCCCATTTCGTCCTTTGAGGTATGAATATCACTTTTTCGATTAGTGAAAGGTAAGTTTTGTTGTTATGAATCGATATAGTGATTGTCGCAGAGGAGGATGCAAAATGATATGAGTTCATTGAGACTAGTGTTCAACAGTATCTCCGTAAAATGATATCGCTCTGCTATATGTGTTTATGTATAACAACAATTCGTTTTCCAAGATACAACGACAACGTCTCGAAATAATAATACTATAAATTTCGAAACCTACGAACCTTCTCGTAGGTTTTTTGGACTTTTGATGCAGAAGATGAGAGGGATTGAATGAATGGGTTGAGAGAACTTGAGTTGAGTTTTTTTGTTGAATGAATTCCATCATCCAGAGGGTCATATTTATACAAGGTGAAGATGTGAGGTACCCTTTGATGATTGACTGTATCTTTTAGCTAGGATGCATCTGGATCGTTCGATCTGGAGGGTTGTATCCCTTCAGATAACCCTTTGATCTCCGCTGCAGATTTGGATGTAGCGATCAATTCGATCAACGCTCCAGATCAATCTTCATCACCAACGATCAGATTGCGACAACACATATAAGGAAGCAAATCCTTTTTGGAATTTTCGATGTGAGACTATTCTCCATCTACTTCCTTTTATAATATTAATCTGCAATTAATGTTATTTTGGATTGACTTTAAACAATTAATTTCTCAGTCATCTATAATCGATTTTGAGCAAATTAATAGTCTAAATTTATCTACGCGAAATATAGATTTCGATTTTGAAGTTAATTCAGACTTTTATCGATTGATGACATCTCAATTTTTTTCTTGTAAATTCGTATTGGTCATATCCAATATCCAATAAGTTTGTTACAAATTTACGAAGGAAAAACAAAGTCTTATCTTCTATCAAGATGTTGTCCAACATAGAAGCTTGGATACCGAGCACCTAGGACCGAGTATAAAATTAAATATACTCTGTAAAAGATTGGATCTGTCAATTTAGTAGTCCTACTGATCTATTCCATGACTATTATGGGGAAGATAAATCACGGAGAGCCCTTTGGACTTTGACGTATTGGCCAAAAGCAGTGGAGGGTCATATGAGTCCAGGGAGAGATTTTAGATATTCTTTCGGAATCGATCCATTTTCATTCTGCAACTGCCATACTATCCCAGTCAATGTGTCATCTCCGTGGAGACTAAAATTAAAAATTAAATATACTTGGTAAAAGATTGGAACTATCAATTTAGTGGACTCCATCGGTCCGTCCCAAAATTATTATGAGAGAAGTAAATTACGAGAGATCCTTTGAATCTTGATGCGATTGACAAAATCACGGAGAGCTATTTTGAACTCGGAGGAGGATTTTAATTTCTTATCGAGATTCGATCCGTACTTCATCACAGTAAATTATCATACGCGTCATCTCCATGTCAGTCGGAATAAAAAAAAATTAAATATACTCGCTTTACAATTTTGGAGCGTTGATTAATTCAAAAGACGCCCCTACTATGGTAGTCCACGTGGACCACGACGCGCGCCAAATTCACCACCGAAAGATGACAAAATTTGGCGGCGCTGCTTGGGTCCACCTGGAAGAGAGAGAGCGAGAGAGAGAGAGTGCCGAAGCAGACCGTCTGGGGAAGGCGGCGGCCACGCCGACACGTCAGTGAGCCTGTTGGCCTTTGCCTCTCTCTCTCTCTCTGTCGCGCTCGCACTTTTCCACTTTTTTTTCTCGCTTTATTTCGCTCTCCTCCTCCTCGCCGAGGATCGGAAGCGGAGCAGATCAGAGGAGAAGGATGGACTTCTACCAGGAGCTTCTCCTCACCGGCCTCATCTCCGTCCTCATCGCCTTCCTCATCGGCAAGATCGCCTCCGTCGCCGCAGACGACAACGACGGCGACTCCACCATCGCCGCCGGTCCTTCTGCACACGGAGCCAGTGCGCATCCGATTGCGGAGGAGGAGATACCGCGCAACTCGCCGCCCGGGGACGCTCCTGGCCCGCCCTTCGATGTCGAGCCACAACGGCTGGATTTAGAGAAAGAGGAGATCGCAGAGGAGTTCCCCCCAAAGGGGGATTTCATCAAGCAAGAAGAAGGGTTTGTCCGGGATGAGGAAGGTGGAGCTAATGCTGTAGAAAACGATGATGTGAGCGCAGTGGAGGAGAAAGACGACCTTCTGTTGGATGGGGAGGACGATTGGGAAGGGATTGAGCGGAGTGAGCTGGAGAAATTGTTCGGGGTCGCAGCGGAGTTCGTTGCTAGTGAGAAAGGTGGAGATGCAGTGTCGAAACTGAGCGATGAAGCACAACTTTTGTTTTATGGACTGCACAAGGTTGCCACTGAGGGGCCTTGCTATGAACCAAAACCCATGACCTTGATGGTTTCTGCTCGATCAAAATGGTCAGTATGCGGTGGCCTCTTCTTCTTTTACTTTCTTCCTTTGTCTTTTTTCTTAGATTGAATTATCATACTTATCTTAAGGTATCGAATCATTTAAGTATGACTCCGGTGGATCTAGGGTTAGAAATTCCGAGTCATGGTGTTTCGGTCTTTGATGGAAACGATACTTTTTTTGTGTCAACATTCTGATGTATAGTGCCAATAATAAATTGAAGGTGAAGGTAGAAAAGAGATGAAGGGAAAAAAAAACAACTATATATAGCTAAGTTCATTATTTGCTTTCCATCTAAAATGTTATGATTTTGACATTATTTTGTATGAAGACGTTGAATATTAGCATGCTAAGGGGTGTTGAGTGTCGACATAAAATGATACTCATCATTAGCACGATTGAGACAATGACATAGGTATGACTTGGTGCCAAATAGTATTGAGTTTCAATAATTTATCGGAATAATATGTTTTGGCCATTTCATCCGGCATGGTATGAGATTTCAAATCATGGGTGGACTGGCTTAGTCTTATTGTTAATAACATTTGAGTAAGTATATATATGATGGCTGCTAAATTCAAAAGCCCTATCATGTTAAGAAGAGCATTTCGTGAATGTCAAAAGCTATGAAACCATGACTACCATTATGTGAGCCAGAAGAGTGTTTTCTTTTACATTGCTCAATCATTTTGTCTAAGTGATGACTTTCTATTACTCCTTTGGATTCTTCCTCAACGTTTACATTTTTGATTGAATTTGTGACTGGAAGGTCACGGGAGACAATACCATGAATATTGGGACTCATGTAGTTGAGAAAATAGTAGAAATTACATATATGGAGATATCTTTTTTTTTAAAATAAAGTCTGTTGGATGGAAATATTAGCGAAAGTGGGTTCATGCTTTCTTTGATTGATGATGACCAAGGTTTAAAATTTTGATCGCTGTGCTCCCTTGCAGAGTTGTCGCGCTCCACTGCGGAGGTCGCGCGATGCTGTTGTAGCCCCGCGGAGGTCGTGACGATGTCGCACGTCCTTCGTGGGGGTCGCGTCAATGTCGCACAACCAACGCGGTGGTCTTGCAATGCTGGCGCGGCCAACGCGAAGGCCACACAGTGCCGCTGCGGCCAACGTGGAGGTCGCGCAACGCCGTGGTGGCCTCCGCATAGAGCGCGAGGCCACGACGGCCGCACGAGGCCCCGCAGCCATCGGTACCACCTGTACCATTGTTGGGCAGCGGGTGGAATGATAAATTCTACCCGTTTCGTCCAGAACGGATCGAGATTTGAAACTATGATGATGACTTTGATTATGTACCTCGTTAACTTACTCTGGTACCAATTTAATGATTGTATAACATGGAGAAGCTATTGTGAAAAGAAACATACCCAAGTTATCAATTCATAGGCATATGCTTTCTTTGAGTAATTTTGATGATTTTGATCATCACGTGTCTCCTCCTCATACTTTGGTGTCAATTTAATGATGGTTTGACATAGGTGTGTCAGAAGTATAAAGAAGAAATTGAGGAAAGAAAACATGTAATGTCACTTCCAACTCTATTGCATACTTTGGTGCCAATTTAAGGTGGAATATTGTGGGTTTATATCTGGAGATCCTATCGAGAAACAGAACATAACCCAGATAAGGTTCATAGGGTCGTGTTTTCTGTCTGTAATATTCTTGATTTACTGCTCACTTGTCCATTTTTAAACTGCTTTATATTTTAGGTTGACACCGAAAAGCTTGGATGTGAATATTAATGTAAGGGATGAGAATGAATTATGTGACTTCTAGGAGGAAATCATCCTCCATAGATTTGTGAATTAGGCTGCAGGATTTGGTTGTTCCAATTTGCGACAAACCACATAAGAAAATTACCGGCCTACTTCAACTTCCCCTAGCTTTGGCATGTATGTTTTATGAATTGCCTTTTCCAGATTTTTATCTTCTCATTTGGAGAATTGTGAATTTCCTGACAGTTGTTGTAGCTTTCCTTAGCTTCAGAAAGCTGCTACATCATGTTTTCCTTCTCGTCCACCACGGGATGATTCGACATCATAGCTTTGGTTACATATTCTTGTTTCTAAACTAACAGAGTTTTAAAAATGAAATATGCATCTAATGGGGACCCTGCTTCTTCTACATTCCTAGGCATGCTTGGCAAAGGCTTGGGAACATGAATCCAGAGGTCGCAATGGAAGAATATATCGGTCTTCTCAATAACAGTATTCCGGGATGGATGGTACAAGAACCTGTAGTAAGTTAAACCATAAAGATGTTTCTTGTGATCAATAACTAGCATGAACTAATGCACTCTCGTTATGAATATCTTCTAGGAACAAGCCAAAGGCAATGGTGGCAAAGATCCACAAGCAGTAGAAATCACTCAAACAGACCAACAAGACACAAAGTCATCTTCTCATTCTATTTCCAAAACTGAAAGGTGATAACATTCATAATTTCTAGGTAGAAATTTAAAGGATTGGTGGATATTAACCTATGACTTGCAGGTTAGTGGCAGATTCTTGTCCTGTGGAAGAGACAAATGATTTTGTACCTACTGGTCCCACATTTTTCAACGAAGGTACATCATGAAATTATTAATATTTAGAGGTTGACATGCTTAAAGATACTCCTTCCATTTCAAATTAACAAACAAACATTTTATGTATGCCATATGACACTTGTCGAGGGTGAGATACGAAGGTGCTATAGAGAATCTGTTCTTTGTTATTGGAAGCTTTCTATAGTATATACCTCCCCCTGGACCAGTCTGACTAAATCGAGTATTGCTCGGTATAAATTAGTCTTGCTGATATTTTCCTTGTAGTAAACCATGTAAATAGGCATGCTATGTCAATATTCATTTTCTCATGTGATTTAGTTGATCTTTACACCTTCTCAGAATGTTGATTTCTTAATCCTCTGATAGAGAAAATCATTATTCTCATATCTATCGAACTCTGATGTAATACTCAATGATTAGTGGGACTAAGTCTATCCTCATACAACTATTAACTCTAATCCTCCTGGTTGAACTGCTTCACAAATATTTATTTGCATCAAAACACTCTCTCCAATATGAAAATAGAGTTGATAAGATACTCAGACGAAGATAACAGTTAGACGATGTTGTCTCACTAATTAAGAAACTATGATGATACTATGTTTTGCTTTAAGCTTGATTTAAAATAGATTCTAACTGAGCTGATATCCTCTTCAGAGAGAACATAATCTTTCTCATTGTTTACACTCAAACTCATCTGGGATATTGAAATTTTTTAGGATGAAATGAGATTATCAAGGGTTTCAGAGAAAAAGAAATACATTTACTTAGTTTACTCCGAGGTGCAGATTGAAGAAAGAAAATAATCCAAGGTGGAAAAGAATCCCTAGGGAAATGAAAAGGGAAGGAAAAGAGGAAGGAAAGGGGAGGGAAAGGAAAAAAATGAAAACGGTAGACTCTGGTGAGGTCGTGGCTACGGGTTTGCTGGTAGCCACGAGATCGCTTACGGCTTGCGGCTGCAAGTGACAGTGCTGTGGGAGATTGAAGTTGGTTGACGACAAAGGGAGGAGGGAAAGCTCGTTCGATTGACTTTGGGCGGACGAAAAGATGCCTAAAACTGATCCAGGACAGATTTTAATGCTCATTATTTTACAATGAGTAACTAGAGGAAAGGAGATACGCAATCTATCCTCTCTCACTGCACCTCCAAACAAAGAGGGCATTAGAGTTCTAGTATCTAAACTAAGAGGAAGTTAATATTTACTAGAGACACTAAAGTAACTTGGAGACTAGAGGTGCTAATGAAGCAACAAGGAGTGAACAATGAAATTGAAGATTGTTTTGAAAAGCTTAGGGTCCAATTGCTTGGATATGAGATACAAGAGATAGGAATTACAAAAATACATAGGGAACTCCATCATCCATGTGCATTTGTATTTTTTTTCTTCCATCCAAGTAATTGAAATGCTAGAGCATGTTTCTTACAAAGAGAAAAATAAGGAAATAAAGTGACAGATTTACCAAGCTATACTTTCTCTCTATTTTCTTTGGCGGAAAGTTGGAGAGAAGGGAAAGACCAGGGAAATCTTTTCCTAATTTTCCTACATATTGCTTTTGTTTGTTTTGGGTAGAAAACCTGCTTTCGAATGCAACAGAGCTCAAATCCAGCTTTAAAAATTTCAAAAGGAAATCTTTGCATATCTATTTTTTATTTATGTTTTTCTTATCTTTGACAAATACAAATTTTGAAAAATTCTCTCTTTTCCTTTAAAAAGAAATATGATTGGACAAAGAATATATTACAATCTTTTTCCTGTGAGTTTGTGAGTTATGTTTTCTTGCTCTTTGTTTTTTTGCCCTAGCTATTTCCTTCCCTTGTAGGAAATAAAGTATTTTTGTTAGGGAGGGGAAAAGAGGGTGAGCAAAGTAAGGGATGAGAGCATGGGAGAGACAAAAAGTTGTGCGTAAAGATGCATCTACAGGAGATGAGAGACAGACTTAAATGTGACAGTGGAGTGTGTGGTGAATTGTGGACCTGAGGCAATAAGATGTTTTATTTTCGGGAATGGATGTGCGTCCGACATTGAGGAGGAGAGGGGTAGGGGCTGCAATATGAAATTAAGGTTTCACGGCGAGATAGGTGTCGGAGGAGAGGTCGTGCTGTCACATGAATCTATAATTTCTGGGGAGATTTGTTCTCATCTCAAGTTAACAATAAAAAACTGTCTCATCCACAAACGGTCTTGCTTTGCAATATTAATACCCTGCAAAATCATCTTATTTAAGTTTAGTAGAGTAAATATTAAGCTCGAATTTTAGCGAGAAACACGGAAGTGAAATTTTTTAAATTTAGTAGAGTAAAGATAATTTATATGGAATTTAAATTTAGTAGTATTAGAGGTAGTAAGGCAATTGTAAACCTAGAAGAAGACGAGTTACTTGTAAATAATAGTTTTAAATATCTAGGATCGTTTTTGCAAATGGATAGAGGAGTTAATAAAGATGTTTTACATAAGATACAAAAAGGATGGGTGAAATGGAGGACATTATGTTTTTTTTTTTAATTGTAAGGTTCCTCTAAAGTATTAAAGAAAGTTATACAAAATGACAATTAGATTTTTTTATGTTATATGAAACTGAATGTTAGATTATAAAGTAATCATACGATCAAAAGATGAGTCGTAGAGGTGAAGATGTTAAGGTGGATTGTGCGGATGTATAAAGATAGACAAGATAAGAAACAAGAACTTTAAAGACAAAATCAGAACTATTGAGGGAAAACTCCAAGAGAAGCATTTAGGATGGTGGGAACACATTTATACGTTTAATAAAGGCTCCAACTAGGCGAAGTGAGGCCATGAAAAATATGCTTATTGATAGAGGAAGATGGTGTTGGGATCACAATTGAAGTCCTACATTGGTTCTAAGTTAAGATTAATGAGTTAATCTTATTGAATCCTAAACTCTTTGGATTAATGGGTTAATCTAATCGGATTCCAAACTTATTGGATTACTAGATTAATCTAATTGAATCCGAACTTATTGGATTAATGGATTAATCCAATATACATTTGAGTTTTTCAAACAAGGTCACGAATAATGGCCATGTTTTATAAAATAAAAGAAAAAAAAATGTCATATTAGATATGACTTGGGGATTAAGCAATAAACACAATCTTGTCCGATAAGATCGTGTAAGATTGCATCGACCAAAAGCTAGGTCTTTCGATCTTTTGATCTTTTTTTTAAATAGTAGCTAGCACTACGGTGAGGGTGATGTGATTCTCCAATTGTGTTCGTGAGACGAACGGCGACTGCGCTCGTGTGGATACCAAAGAGGCGTGAACGTATTTATCGCGCTTAGATCGGCTTGGCTCTGCAACTTTGAAAAGTTCACGCATCATGGGTAATGCTCTAAATCAACGATCAATTAGAATTTGCATGGATCCTATTGGGTTCCTTTTCCGCTGTGTATTTTTATTTAATTTTGCTTTAGAACCCAACAGATGGAGATTGTCAATTAGTAAAGATTAAACATGATAAAATTTTTTAAAATAGATAATAATATAGTAGAAAATTGAGTTCAATGACATAAAAAGATCTATATAGTCGATTGCACTCAGTAGATAACAGCTTTGATTGTCGTCGTTGATTAATTCTGAAAGCACTCGCCAACATATATATTTCCTCTAAAATCAAATTTCTTGTATTGAATTTTTTTTTTAATCTAATTGAAGATTACAATATATATATTTGTTACAGGACGGACAAAGATGTTCCTTTTCAACCTGCTCTCGCCAACAAGAGTGGCATTCTGAAGTCACTTCTGGTAAATCAAAACCAAAAAGGATCCTGGAGTTTGGTATATTCCTACTGCATTTGTGTTAATCCTGCAGTGTTTCAATTCCCACTATTTCTGATGGAGAAGTAATCTCATGTTGGTTAAGTGGTAGACAAACAATGCTAATTTCTCAGAATTTATTTCAAATGGAATAAAGTGTAAATATTTGTCAAGTTGTTTCCTGTATTAATTTGTTCCATGAGTTTATTGTAAGCTGGAGATGATGTTTAAAATCGCAGATTCTCTCTTATAATTGACCTCCTTTTGAAAGAGTTTATACCTTGTTTATTCTGTACCAAAAAGGATGAATTTCAGGACAGTTTTCAGTTGTTTACCTATCAAAATATAATAGATTGTATCTGGTTTTATCGTCCGTCCATCGAGGGTGGAATGAATTTTCCCTCGGCGATTTATCAAACAGCGTATTTAATTCTCTTTTTATCCTACAAAAATAGCACATTTAATTTCTGTCAATGGTGTTGGGATTTGTTCCAAAAAATGTCTAATATTTTCATATTTATCAAATAACGTACTTAATTCTCTTTTTACTCTTTAAAAATAACGTACTTAATTTTCGAATGTGGTGTTGAGAATTTAAATTTCAATATCACTGTGGTGTTTGGATTTGAATTTCCAGCACTATAGTGATAGTGCAATCCCAGCACTACTACTGTGGTGATGAGATTTGCAATTCCAGCACCACTGTGGTGTTGGAATTGTAAATCTCATCTGCGTATAGTCCAAAATTTCTAATACCATTGTGGTCTTAGGATTTAAATTTTGATCTATGGTGGTCAAATCTAACATTTGTGATCTTTGAGAATTTAAATTTCAAAGGCTGCATGGTCTTGAGATTTGAATTTTCAGTACCACGATCGAAAATTAAATATGTTATTTCTAAAAGATAAAAAGGAAATTAAATATGCTATTTGATAAATATGAAAATATGGAATTCTTTTTGGACAATTCCAGTTGTTTGCAGTTTTCCTTTACTTTCTAACTTAATCCGGCCTAGAATGACAATCCAGATTATGAAATTGGCAATTTTTTTTTTTTAATAAAAAGTTAAATCTTTAGTTGATTTCATCGAGGGAGATAAGATTTAGTTATTATTGTCGTTGTATTAGGTATTCAGTTGATTAATTTGATTTTATATAAATTTTTTATTAATTATTAGAGTAAATTAAAAAGTATTTTTAATAGGTGATCTAACCGTTTAATATTTTAAGATAAATTAAAAAAATACTCATACTAAATGGTTTAATAATTTAAAATTTTCAACGTTAGAGATCGAATTGAAATTGAGAATATCTAAAAAATAATTAAATTGGCATTTTGCTGTAATCCCATTCGACAACCTTAAACTGGCTACGAACTCACATTTTGCCTCGATTTACTTTCCGTATCTCTTTCTCCTGTGATAATGAATTTGTAGTTTAATGGTCACAGTAATATATAAAAGATGAATATGGATCAAGTGTACAGTGTAATAAGTAAAAGTGGAGAGATATTCCGTACGAAAATATAATTCGATTCTCTATTACAATATCGTTCGATGATAAATTTAAAAAAAAAAAATCATTCGGATGACTTTGAGGCGCAGGAGTTTGTTTAATGAATAAAGTATGATTTCAATGTTGGACCATCATTCAGGATTGATGCAATTGTAAAGTTCTGATTGAAATGTGAAAAAACTATGAATATTTTCTTAATTTATCTTTGATGATCGATGGAGGTCATTTGAGATCCGATCTTATCCGACTCAGTTGTTAGCTAGACATTCTAAAAGTCCATCCGACAGAGCCGATCATTCCAGAAATTAATCGGATTGAAAGTTTAGATATCTGATATCAATTAAAAACAATATGAATTAAAGATGGGATATTTATTCTGTGTCAGATATCAATACGATTATAGATCAATTGTAATATTTTATTTTTTTTTATATAGTCGTAACATCGATCTTGAAAAACGCTCAGGGTAGGATGATATCACCTTTACGCAATGGAATTTGTAGCAGCTGTGAAAGAAACGGCAAGAAGAAAGGCTGTGAATTTTCGTTCATTTCATTTTCGTTGTTAATTATTATCACTTGGCCGCAATATCTTAAGCTTACGGCAATACGGAACCTATCCTCATTTTTAGATATTAACATTTTTTTTTCTAATATTAACATCGTTATATTTCAGAGAATCCATCCACTTAGCACCTCTACCATCCGTCCCAGAGTTATTGGCGAGAGGAAAGATAAATCGTAGATGGAACACAACCCCTCACTCGATGACGAGGGCAGGAAAGGACCCATCTAAAACCAAAAGAGATTTTAGATTTCTCAATTGGCATCGAATCCGTACATTCTCGACAAATGTCACCTTCTACAAAAGTTGAGAATCTGCCCAACTAATAGTTCTCTGTCACCCGTCCCAGAGCTGCGATGAGAGAGAGATAAATTACGGAAAGGACGAAATCCCTTGACACGGTGACAAGGCAGAGAAAGGTCATCTGAAATCAGAGGGGGATTTTAGAACCCTCATTCGGAATTGACCATTGCCCATTCTACAAACAACCCCTTGTCTTACCATCGCGTCATCCCTGTGGAGACGACAAACATCATCTTGCCCCACCATCAAGTCATCCCCGTGGAGACAGTATTGTCAATCTGCAGAGATTATATATATATATATATATAACCTACAATGAACAATCGATTCATTTAAAATTAATTCTTAATCGACCTGTTCAGAGACAAACGGAATCTGAACCCGGTGCGTGGGCAAGCCTAGTTGACACCAAAAGGCTAGAATGACAAAGCAAGATTTCTTAAAATCACTAACAAAAACAATTTCGTATCTCTCATCGTCGATTTCTCGATAACGATAAAAAATAAACGATAAAAAATAATAAATCACAAAGAGATTATACTTTTGATCGACTAAAAACAACAAAAGACTCTTTTTAAGTCCAACTGAAAATTTTAAATTCCACTTTGAAATTTGATCCTAATAACATCTGACAAAAATTCTCACAAGAACAATATAAAATATAATCATTTAGACAAATAATATGCTATTGGATCCCGCGAGAGTGCAATAATAAAAGCAAAAAAATATTTTCATTTATAATAAGTTACAAAGTATTAACAATGCAATAAAATGGTTCTTTTGCCCATAAAACAAATTAAAATATTCTAATTGAAACTCCATGAACGTATCTATTCAGTTCTGGGGTCAAAGTTCCTTGGTCGAGGTCATATTAAAAAAAAAACACTTTAAAAAATCACAAACTTCTACTTGTGAATAAAAAAAGGAAAAGAAAAACTTAATAGAACATTAATATTGTCAAGATAAAAAAAAAAAATAAAAACAAAAACACACATGGTAGAACTCAATAGAACTAACTGCACATAACATACACCTCAAACCAATAAGAAATTCTTTCTCTATCCTGCACAAATTTGGCATTAAGAAAGGACTTTCTGAAGAAAAAGACTTGAGGTGCTAAACAAACAGCCAAGGAATGAATGATCAATAGCTTCATGGCTCTTGCCATGCACCTGGAACTACAAACTGCTAATCAATGACAATGGAGGCGGCATTCGTTATAAACAAACCGAAAACCTACAGAAATCAATTTCGCATTACCACTATATCTATAAACCTTATTTGTTTCGTCTTGTCATCGCCACATCATCTATCTATCTTAGCTGGCCCTAGTATTTGAGGGCCGAAAAGGGTAAGCGACTAACTATTTAAGCTGGTTTATTGAAACAATCATGGTCGCGACGGCGTCCACTTGTAGACATTCAAAGGAGGTGGCTCCCAACCTGAATCTGGCTCTTTTCGCTTTAATGAAATTGTAGAACTAGAAGGCTGGCTATGCCCTTGCACAAACAAAGGATGATGATCAAGGCTCTCGCCTTCTCTGATCGCACTCTCCGATGGCATCATCCCATTATTTAGGTCAAAACCAGGGTGTGCACCTCCAAAACCAGCTGTATAGTGCATATTAGTTGCACCAAAGTGAAACGGCCTAGGAGTTGCCGTGCCGAGTCCCGAGCTGGTAACTTGCGGTATGTGTGTCATCATTCCTCTGGTCTCGGCCAAGTAGGAAAAGCTTCCAGGTGAATAATATGTTGGAGGAACCGGCATGGAAGGCCCCGTCGGAAGGCCGCCAAACCCATAACCTGGGGTTGATGCACTGGGACAAGGAAGTAATGGCCTGGTAAACATAGCAGGCTCCATTTGCATCATCCCATTAGGTACGAAAAATTGCTGGGCTTTGTCAGTGTTGTCCTTCCTTGTGAGAGATACTTCTGCTCCCATGATTTTGATGACGGGTTCATGTGCTGCTTTCCATCCAAGAGATTTAGTAGCCTTCGTTGTCGATTGGATGATGCTGTGAGAACCAGCATCTGCCGAGGATGGGTTGTCATTCAGGTCAAAATCACGAAAAGAAGAATGTCTATAAGATGAAGAAGAAGCTGAAGATAGGCTCCGTTCCCCATTTTGAAAATTCAATTTCAACGACGGGAATAAAAGTGCAGAGGTGTCCTCATCCCCATGGCGATTAAGATCCAAATTCCGCATCTCAGTTTTCGAACCGACTTCGACGCATGAATCTCCAGATGGAAGACTAGAGGAAGCAGGTAACTCTTTCACCAAAGTGGGGTCACCAGCAACCTCATCAACACTTTCAGCTACATTTAGATCAATTCCAAAGAAAATTGACTTCTGCTTAGGACCAGAGGAGGTCCGTTCACCATCTGGAATTCTTCTAGGAGATGCAGGTCGAAAAGCACTGGTAGCAGCAGAACCCTTCCACCCCATCTCACCTCCAAAATGGAAAGAAGGCGGCATTGCTGGAGCTCCCTTTGAAGAAGCAACAACAGCTACAGGAGCAGACACATTGATAGGCAATTTTGGACTGTTCTTCATTGAGCACTCAGGTTCATCGATGCAAATATTTGCATTCAGATCAAAGGTGCATCGATCCAAAACGGCCCTGCCAAATGATTCTTGCGTGGGAACTTTTGGCTCAGGTGAGACTATATCTTGATCAGAGTTTTCTCGTCCAGAACTAATGTTCTGTGTGATCTCTGATCCCTTCTCAGGTGATGATGAGCTAGTATGCTCATTTACAATGGAAGAACTGTTTCTATCAACTTGCTCAGTCGTTTGTTCATCCTGCTGTGCATCAGAAACAGGGCTATGAGAACCAGATGCTTCTCTGGAATTGACATCAGGTGAGCTACAAGAGACCTCTCTATAATCAACCACCTCTCTTTCCACTGCTATAGCCACTTGCCTTGCGACTTCCAATGCATCATCCGAACATTCAAGATCTGGTCCAGACCTTTGACTGATCTCTTCATTGGCCTTTGTTCCCACAGCTTTTAAGAAATCAGAGGATACTGAAAAATGATTTTTGCGACTCTTAAAATTGAGCTCACGTTCAAGATCCATAATGACACTACTGACAGCTTCCTCCTGAGTAGATAACTGAGGATCACTAGTGTCGTTGGGGATGCTAGCATTGAGAGAATGATCTTGAAGACTAGCAGTGAGATCTGCAGTTGGCATGGACTCGTCAACTTTTATCAAATGCCTGTCTGGCCCATAATCAGCAATCCCATCCACTTGCAGATGTTCCATTACCTTTGATGCAGAAGAATCACTGTTGAAAGAATCAAATTTGGACGAGATAGTAGGTTCTGCCGAAGCCAGAGATGTTGCTTCGGATGGAGGACAAACAGAAGATAAAGAATGATAACCAGTTTCTTTTTGAGAGGAATTACTTGGTTTGACTTCTGAAATATTCATATTGATCTCTTTTACACTGTCAGCGACATCCTTAGACCCTATTGCATCACACTGATCATCTGCATCTTCTTTCTGACAAAACTGTGAACAAGTTTCAGTGGTGCATTTTTCTTCTGTAACGCAAACAAAATGCTCTTTTGTAACAGATAAATTCTCCTGGCATGAGTTTGAAACAAGTGGTACCCCGGATGAATTTATTTCTGCTAAAACTGCATTTGAATCGATTAGATTCAAAGATGCAGAAATAATTTGATCGCATACTGGAACTCTCTCTTTATTTGGGGAATCAAGAGAGCCTATGACATTAGAGGCCTGTCCCTGTAGTTTAGTTTTTGCAGATTCTACATCACATTTGTCTTCGCCAAATTGCATGGAGCAAGGAGGGATGCTGACAGATGAATTTCCAGAAAGTGGGCCATTTTCATTCGTCTGCAACTTCTCAGCTGGTTCCGATTGATCAAAATGACTTACTCCAGCTTTACCCTGATCATGGAAGCTTATATCACCTTTCTTTGCTAGATTCAATCTATCGTGCAATAGCTTAGCCTTATCTTTAATTTTACTGCTTCTATAATCCATGAGAAGTTCAATTGTTTCTTCGAATTCAGATGCATTTGTCTTTTCAGGATCCACAGGAAGCTTCTCCCATGATGTCAATAATGAAAGGATCAGTTCCTCCACAACATTTCCATTGTCATCGGTGAAATTATCTAGCGCTTCTTGAAGCCATTTTTTCAGAAAAGAAAGACCATTTAACTTGACAAATTGATTAAGACATTCCTTGTGGTCAGTGGCTACTAAAACACTAGCAACTGTAGACCATTGCCTAGCTGCATCACCCAAGTTACTTGTAGAAGAATCATTTAGTTTCTGAATCATGGAAATCAGCTCTTCAACCCTAGCAAGGCTCGAGAGTCCATCTCTCATCTCCGTTAGAGTAAAGAAGTCCTCAAGCATCATTCTAAATCACTAGATAAATGAGCAAGAGCAAGATTCAATGAACAATTCCTTAGACCATGTTGTCTCCAGGTTCATATCACCATTGGTAGCAATATGAGAATGTAATTTGAATTCTCGAATACCTAATGAAGTGTTGTTTTATAGAAGAATAAAGAAATTAGTAAATAGCACAACCAAAAAAATTACTAAGTCCTATTCATTTTCAAATTCACCAGCAAATGCTTTTGCAACTTTGTTATCAAAGAACTCAATAACGAACATTAAAACAAAGTGGTAAATACTGAATCATTCTCATGATCTTGTTAGTTTTTGCTGCATGAAACAGAATACAAAACCCTTTCAGGATTTGAAAACGATCTTATACTTATTAGACCTGTACAAGCCTACTCTGCCAAGATCCCAGCTATGACAGTACATGGGTCGACTGATAGAATTATTAACTCAGAGCACATCAATAAACTCAAATAGTAACTGAATATTCGTTTGCAAAATATGATAACCACCACAAAATACTGAAATATATTACAGTTTATGGATCAAAGACCTTAAACACTAAAACAATTACCAGGAAAAAATAACAATTATTATATTCTCTTGAGTAAATAAATGTACTGAAAATAAGAATATTAAATTGTGTTGAATGTCTATGCTGGGGAGTAATTTGGTACATCCTGAAAAACTGAACCATATCAAACCAAAATATTAGGTTTCACTCATTTTTACACTAGTTAGGGAATTCAGTTGAAACTGAAAACCCAAATTATTTTACTGGAATTAATTGATTGAATAAATAGCTAATATTACAATAAAAATCTATCCATCTTCTAAAACTTATCACTGTCTATGAGATTTTCCTAATAGATATTACTATTTAAGCCTGCTCAAATTCACATTAAGGATTAAATGCAAGTTTTCTCTCCTATCTTCGCATCCTACCCCTACCATTATTATATCCTTTCTCATGAATTTGAAGTTGCTTTGTAATTATTCATCTTCTCACCTTTTAGAAGCCAATACTAAACTTGTTGCTATTTGTTGTTTGCTTTTTCCATTCTGGGATGAATGAGAACCAAGTCAATATGCAGTATAAATAGTTCTAGCTAATTTTTGGTGGAATAAGATAACAATATGAGGGGCTTTGATTCCTGTAGTCAATATAGAAAATGAGTAATATTTCTTATTAATTTGGTTTGAACCAAACCAAGCTGAACCAACCTAACAATTTTGATTTAGTTTTAGTTCAATTGACTTTTTTTATAAGGCAAATAATCAATTGCCTATACGAAGTGCAACTCTAACACCAATGTCAACAACAAAAGTATATTCAGTACAAGATAAAATAGAATACCCTAGATAACCACAGTATAATTCAGTGAGATAAGATAGCACAACCTAGATAACCACAAAACCTATTAAAGAGTATAACCCAGCCATCTTGATATCCACACTTGAAGCTTGAACCCAACACTAAGAATTAGAATAATCCCGATGCACAATATCAACTACCACCAAAAGTAGATTCTGAAAATCCTAGTAATAATGCATCTTAATCATTGGCGATGAAAGCTTTAACAGTACAATGTTTACCAATCATCATCCAGTGCAATGATAATACAATTCACAAATGTACAATTGCTATGAATAACTATAACAAATAACACTACAATTAAAGCAAGCATACTCCAACAATTGCGCTAACAATAAAATAATACAATAGTGTGGGACATTCCGCATACACGATGGTTGCCTCACAATATAATAGCTCAATCCAGTAAGATATTATGTGGGCACTTTGACTCCCATCTCCAAACTAAAGAAATGCAATGCACACATAAAATGTAATCATCAGCCTTAGGCCCCAACCGACACATGATATCATATCACAAACTCCACAATGTCATGACAATGTCCAACAAGCTACAAACAAATCATTGCATTAACCACTAGTATTAGCATGATTGATAATATCACCATATTCATCATGCAGCATGCAAATGAAGTATGTAGGTACATTATATGAATTAGTAAAATGATCAAAATGATATGCAACTAGCAACAACATGACACCTCAATAGCATGTATTATAACATCCTTAATCAACATGGATCATAAGACTTCACCACATGAAACAAAACAACAACAATCAATGATATTGCATGATATAAGCAAAAGTCATGCAAGAACACAATAGAATTAAACATCAAGGAAACAACCATATATTTGCATTTTATGCAAATGATGTAGACAAATTATATGAATTATTAAAAAGGTCAAAATCAATTAGAACAAATTCAAACTAACCAACATCGCTTCAATTTGCCTCAAACTTAGCCTAAATTGGTTTGGCTCAAGCTAAGTCAGAGTTCCACTCATGTCCAAATCAAAGCCTAATCAATTCGATCCTAGTCCGCCCATTAGGGGATTCAAATAGATCCTCATTTAACTCAATTAGATTTAAAATTTGAAGAATCATTACTAAACTCAAACTTAGTTTCAAACCAAATATAAACAATTAAGCTAAGTTCAATTTAATAAGTCAATAACCACAGGAATTAGATAAATTAAACACTAAACACTTAGACATAAAACAATCCTAGTTGGTTCCAGAAAGGGAAAAGATATGCACACATATACCTACAAAATTCTAACAAGTGTTTTAGCAGATTATTCTTCTTGCATATGGACTACCAACTTAAGCCTTTAAAACTCATTGAGAAGTAAACGTCTGATAGCCTCAACAACAGTATATGATGCTAGCCCAAAGGTGACATTAGTTGTTTAAAGAAAAAAACAAATAGTAACCTTGCATTCAGATAGGATATGTTTAATTTTTCCAACCATTGGGTTCATGATTGCAAAGACCCAACCCAACTACAACACCAAGATGCCAATTAAAGCAAACTTATCAATGCAAGTCCTTATTAACTCAGATATCATGAGACAATAGAATGAAAACTCAATCGACTATAACCTATATAGGGCGAGTTGGCTCAAAATTGGCCAAGTCTTATCCAAGTTAAGCCAATTTCTCGCGCATCTTAATTAACTCTAGGAGATAAGGAAGAATAAATGGTCAATCCCATGAACTGGTTGGAATGAAATTAAAGTCCCCTGATCAACCGAGTTGGAAAAAAAAAATTAGCTGAGTATGATTTGATTTCCATCAATTTCTTGAATTTCCATGGCCCTGAGAAAGAATCAACAGTAGAAACCTTTAAAAAAAACTATCATGGGGAAACCATGGAAAACTAGAGGATTTTGGGTGCACTCAAGTGTGACAAATGCTGAGGGTGAGGACAGGGCATCATGTGTCGGTGAAAACTAGATATCTAGCAGTGTAATATCAGTTGCTTACGCATCTTTGTGACCTCCTATAGTGTTTGACCATTTAGGGGTGAGGATGTGCTAAGATGCAGAAATGCTACAATAGTTTCAACAAATCCATGAGATCATAACATGCATCTTAAGCAAATGAAAGAAACTCACAAGTACCAAGGTTATCATCCTAATTCCTATGCATCCTTCTTATGATCAGTAATCTTTACATCAAAAGAAAGTCAGACCACAAAAAGAGGCTTCCAGTACAATAAGATTGTATGCCTAGAATATAATATAGCAAAAGCAACTAACTTGCACTCAACAATTTTCGATCAAATGGCAATTTACTGCTAATAAATAAACCCACAAGAACCTAGTGATCTTACCATATTATCCAACCATTAGCAATCACACAAACACCAATAAGAACTAAGTTAGACCAGTTCAAATTTCCAATTTTAACAACTAAAAAACAACAATTTTTCTAAATAGAAGTAACTAAAAACCAAAAAAAAAAATCTAACGGCCGACCACAAGGCACGAGATTAACATCAACTTACCTTACAATGAGAAAAAAAAATACAAAAGGAACGCGTCGCACAACCTAGGAAGCGACGAAAGGATGAAAATAAATTCCCACAATTCGATTTAAGAACAGAAATAAGAGATCTAAAAACACGTAACCAGTGAAATAAGCCCGGCTCTCACCATTTCCCCAGGAATCGCCAAAAGAAAACCCGAACCGCCAAGACCATATTAAATTGAAATCATCGGGACAGGAAAGAGGCAAACGGCATAAAAATGAGGTTGAAGACGGAAATTAGAGGAAATCACAACAAAAATTGACAAAAGGGGAGAGAGTCCAGGGGATTACCTCGTCCAAGACGCCGACGAGGACGAAACCCTAGAGTTCAATCCGGGCACCGAAGGCAACAAGGAACTCCGTCTCCTTCCGCCTCTCCCTTCTCTCTCTCTCTCCCTCCCTCTCTTCTTCTGTCGAGCTTCCTCCTCTCCCCACCTTCCCTGCTCTCTTCTCTCGTCTGCGAACCCTAACTTTCTACGGCGCCTGCTGTGCGGTGGCTGGCACGGAGCGAAGCCTCTTTCTCTCTCTCTCTCTCGTCATATTTAATGTATTATATTGTTATTATTATTATCGAATTAATTTATTAAATAATGATAATTATAGATTGTATTCTCAACCGTACGATTACGTGGGTCGAGCGGGCCGATTGCCAGTAGGGATGGGTTGGGGTCCGGCCCAACTTGATAAACTTACCCATATTTGTTTCAAAATTAAATTTCTAATTAAATAATTTTTGTAGCTTTAAAATCTTTTTTTATTGATATGGCAAATATAAAATGATCTAAATATATTTTTAGCAAATTATATTAAAAAAATATTATAAAGTTAAAGTTTCTCCAATTTCTTATTAACTTTTGCTTTTTTTTTGGCACCAGGTGTCTGAAACTTCGGTCAGACTAATCCTGAAAATAATCGGTCCAATCCCACGAATCTCTACAGGGCGCTAACTCCTAATCAAGATTACCATCGACCACCAAGATAAATCAGGAACGTTCTTGTGACTCAGCAGCTAAGCCCTAAGTTTGACGATGCAGTTGTGGCATCCTTGTAAGGCAGGTCCGACAGAAAAATTTCCGATTTGCACTTGGCTAGGGCCAGACTTCATATGGTTCTCTGCATATATAGATATGTCAATGAAGTTCTTACTGTGGCTTAAGTGCGATGTTCCTTTGACTTGCGGTATTCAAGTCATCTTGATCATGGAGACTTATGCTTTGACATCTTAAGCAAACATCTCTAAGAAAATGTGGACCCGGGATGATTGGGTATAAGTCGAAGTGATCGAAGGTGTTTGAATAACCTATAAAGGATTCACCACTCCTTGCGAGGAGATGTATACCCATGGCCTCTCGTCGGATTGTTACTAAAGTCTTTGGCCAAAGCATTACATGTTTAGAGTAAGGTACTCTTCGATACATGTGGAGTAACTAGAATTCGTAGGACGAGGAAATGATACTTGGGTTAGGTGTGACGTAGTCAGCCTAGTGGGGACTGACACAATAGACCATGTCCTGAACCAAGTGGGTATAAGATGAGTGAAGGGAATGGGGCATGAATCATTCGAGCTACTGAAGGGTTTCAGAAATAGTTCTGGATCAACCGTTGATCTTTTCGGTTAATTGGGGATCATGATGTACTACTAGGTGTCACTCATGATCGTTCTATAATTAATGGTTAATTATAGACGACCAACATAAACCGAGAACCTATTTGGTCACACGCACAACGAGCGTAATCCAAAGGATTTAAAATGAGCTTGAGAATGATTCTCGCATCGAGAAACTAGGTTTGGTTGGACAAACATAAAGCGAGCATGAAATCGTTTGACCGCAATGGAAGCGTGGATGGGCCGTGTCTTATGAAGACATAATGGATGAACCAAAATGGTTTGGTTCTAATCCAATGGAGGAGAATAAACCAAAGGGTTTGGTTTATTTTAAACGAATGAACCAAAAGTTGGTTCGGTTCGTTTTAACTTAAAATAAACCATCATGGTTTGGTTTATTTTAACTTATCTTAATGGAGTGGGTTAACGGGCCTAATTGTTATGATCCAATAACCATTAAGAGAATTAGTTCTCTATAAAAGAGGGCTTAAGGGATAATTAAGCCCTAATCCAACAACCCTAGCTTGGAGTTAACCTAGTTGTGTCGCCCAACCTAGTTGTGCCGCCCAACCTCCATTGCCGCCAGCTGGTTGTCGCCGTCTAGCTCCTTGCCCGGCGTCAAGCGGCCGGTGAACCCTCGGCGACCCTCCGGTGATCTTCCTAGGCCTCGGTGAAAAGGTGAGCACTTGGCTTCCTTGTTTTGGCCGGGCGCTACTCCTCCACCAAGCTGTCCAGTTTTCTACGGACAGCTTCTCCTCTCGCCGAGCGTCGTTGGACGGTTAGAGCTCCGACAGGCTAACTTATCGGGATTCGATCTCCGTAATCCTCCGAGAGTGGAGGACGGCGATTCGCCAATTGGTTGACAAATACCTCTCCGAGAAGCCGTTTGAGAACTTCGTATTAGGATCCGAATTTGGATTCGGATCGTGATCATCTCGATCACGCCATCTTCAACACGAGGCTAGTAACCCGTCACGAAAGACGGCTCGTGGCTTAGCGGTCATCCCGAGGAACTCGGCGTGGATACGGATAGAGACGATTCTAGCGAGGATCGCTTAGGTTGATGTCGTTCTCGCTACACGTCCATACGAAAGGTATAACGAGTTAAATTTCCTTTATTGCAAATTTAAATTTACGGTTATGTCTACACTTGTTGTAATATGCATGCGTCGTTGTGTGTGTTGTAATAAATGTAGATTTATTATTTTTATTGCTTCATTGTGTTCATGTTTACGTAAACGTGATCGAACACACACACGCCATGATCTTAAAACCCAACAAAGGGTATCGAGCCAGGTTGTGTTTCGACATAATCGTAAAAATGGTTTTGCGATAGTCATAATGTATTTCTGAAAATTTTCTAATTTTGGAAATTTAGAAGTATTTATGGAATTTTTTCAATTTTGGAAAGTCTATAAGTATTTATGGAAATCTTCCACTTTTGGAAAGTTGGAAGTATTTATGGAAATTGATATTTTCCATAAATAAAATATTTGATTAGATTCTGGAAATTTGTTTCCTAATTTAATCATGATTTGATTTGGGAAATCAAATCTTAAAATATTTGATTTCTATAAGTAGTTTTAATGATTTAGGAAATTGGTTTCCTAAATAGATTTTCCTTAATCAAATAATTCCATGAATAAAATATGTGATTAGATTTAGAAATTTGTTTCCTAATTTAATTATGATTTGATTTGGAGAATCAAATCTTAAACATATTTTATTTCCATAAATAGTTATGACATATAAGGAAATATATACATGACATAATTGTATGTCATGTAATTGCATTAGATGCATAACATTATGTCATGCGTGTCGTGACATGTAGATGTATGTCATGTATGTCATGCCATGTAGATAATAGTTATTTGCATGCAAAGAGGATGAGACATAAAAACCCTTAAACAATATTAAAGCCTACACCTTCCATTAATATGGTTAGAACCAGAGTTCCGTTTCTTGTTTGGGTTGTTGGACTCTCTCCAAGCCCGGCTCGAACCCGAACATGTTCAAACCATGGAATAGTTTAATACTAATATGGTAAGAGTCAGAGGTCAATCGTTAGCTTTGGTTGTTGGACTCTCCCCAAGCTGGGCTAATTGGTTGAATGCGCTCTAACCATATTAAAACTATTTCCCGATTAATGGGTTGGCTTTAACCTGGAGCATCGGCTTGTTGGACTCTCTCCAAGGTCGATGTAAAGGGAGGTGAAGTTGGGTGCTATGCATATGATGCATACTTGTTAATGTGTTAACAACCCGATGTATATGTGAACATTCAATTAGTTGATAGCACATTGTGATAGTTGCATATACGTGATATGCAATCGGTATAGTTGATACCTACCGTCGTAGTTATGAATGGCTTGTTGGACTCTCTCCAAGGTTGTTCATAACTATGATGGATATCAGCCCATTCGGAGATGGACCTACAATCTCCCGAAGTGATTTTGGGGTTTTTGAAATTCGAAAAATGAATGGGATTTATAAATGTATATTGATGCATTTTAAAATCATTTTCTCATATATGCTCATTTTGTATTTCTAGGTCAATAAATTGATCATGACGTCTTTGAATTTGCGCACTATTTTGGATTCGAACAAACTGACTGGGCCTAACTTCCTGGGTCGGCTTAGAAACACGAGAATTGTTCTCAAGGCGGAAAAGCTTGCATATGTCCTCAAGAGCCTCTTCCGATCATCTAAGGATGATGCAACCTGCACCAAATGTTGGTCTATCGAAGCATGTGGCGATTCGCGTGTGGCGAGTTGCATCATGCTAGCGGCGATGGTACCTGAGCTGCAAAAGCAGCATGAGCATATGGATGCTAATACTATGGTCTTCCATCTTCATGAGTTGTTCGATGAGCAAGCGAGATCCGAAAGGTTCGAGGTCTCTAGGCTCCTCTTCACCACGAAGATGCAAGAATGTTCGTCTGTAGTGCAGTTTGTGCTAAAGATGAACGGGTACATCGAGCGGCTAGCTACCCTCGGTTTTGTGATGGATCATGAGTTAAGTATTGACTTAATTCTGCATTGTTTGCCCAAGAGTTTCTCGCAATTTGTGATGAACTATCGGATGAACAAATTGGAATCCACCATTCCCGAGCTCCTCAATATTCTGAAGACTGTGGAGCCTTCTGTGAAGCATGAGGAGAAGGCGGTTCTGTTAGTTGATTCCTCAAAGAAAGGTTCTAAGAGGAAGGCAAAAGAACAGAAGAAAGGAAAGAACAAAAAGGCAAAGAAGGCGGAACCAGCGCAAAAGGGCACTTGCCATCACTGTGGCAAGGAAGGCCACTGGCGAAGAATCTGCAAGATTTATCTTGAGTCCATGAAGAAGAAGAAGGCATCCGATGCCCCATCCTCTTCAGGTATCTTCGTTATTGATTGTCATTCTATTTCCTTGGACACTTGGGTATTGGATACTGGGTGTAACTCACATATATGTAATGACATACAGGGGCTAAGGAATAGAAGAAGACTTGTCAGAGGAGAGTCAAATTTGCAAGTTGGCAATGGAGCAAAGGTTGCTGCGGTCGCCATCGGAACTTATTTGCTGAAGCTCCCTAGTGGACTAGTCTTAGAACTGGACAATTGCTATTATGTTCCTTCTCTAATAAAGAACATTGTTTCTATTTCCTGTTTAAATAGAAATGGTTTCCATTTGACGTTTAGTAACAATTGTTGTTATATAACTTTAAATGGCGTACTTTATGGAACTGGAACCTTGAGTAATGGCATTTATACGTTGGACGTATCCAGTGACATTTTCAATATCGAAGCGAGCAACACGCGTGCTCGAAAGGATAATCAAATATACTCCTATATGTGACATTGTCGTCTTGGCCATATAAGCAAGAAACGCATGTCCGAATTACACCGATGTGGAATTCTGGAATCGTTTGAATTGGATTCATACGATACATGCGAATCATGCTTAAAAGGCAAGATGACTAAGTTACCTTTTACTGGAAAAGGTGAACGAGTGGGAGAGTTACTAGGTCTAATACATACCGATGTATGTGGACCTATGTCAACTCAAGCTTTAGGAGGCTATAGCTACTTCATTACCTTCACCGATGATCACTCACGGTTTGGGTATGTGTTCTTGATGAAACACAAGTCTGAAGCCTTTGAAAGGTTCAAAGAATTCAGAAATGAAGTAGAGAAACAACATGACAAGAGTATTAAAATACTTCGATCGGATCGAGGTGGTGAATACTTAAGTCAAGAGTTTCTTGATTATCTAAGAGACAATGACATATTGTCTCAATGGACTCCGCCCTATACACCACAGCATAATAGTGTATCTGAGAGGCGAATCGACCTTGTTGGACATGGTCAGTCAATGATGAATCATGCAACTCTTCCCAAGTCCTTTTGGGGCTATGACTTCGCATAACCGCTTACTTGTTAAATGTAATGTCTACTAAGGTAGTCTCAACTACTCCATATGAGATATGGAATAGTAAGAAACCTCATGTATCTTACTTGAAGATATGGGGTTGTCCTACTTATGTGAAGCATGTCGAGACAAACTGGATGATAAGTCTGATAAATGTCTATTTATTGGATACCCTAAGGAAACAAGGGGTTACTAATTCTATCATCCTGTGGAACAAAAGGTGTTTGTTTCAAGGCATGCTGTGTTTCTAGAGAAAGAGTTTCTCTTGCAAGAAAACAGTGGGAGTGTCGCCGAGCTTGAGGAGGCTGATGAGATTAAATGACTCATAGTGATGAGCAATCGGTGGACCTATTGTAACACCACATCTTCGTAGATCCGGTAGAACCATAATATTCCCGAGAGAGATATGGATTTCGTAAGCGAATCGAACGGACGTGTTACTCATTGATGATGAGGAGCCTACCAGTTATGAAGAAGTGCTGACAAGTTCAGAAAGGGATAAGTGGCTTGGTGCCATGAAGTCGGAAATGGATTCCATGTATGAAAACCAAGTTTGGAACTTGGTTGACCCACCTGAAGGGATAAAGCCTATAGGGTGCAAGTGGGTTTTCAAGAAGAAAACCGACATGGATGGTAATGTGATTTCCTATAAGGCTAGATTGGTGGCGAAAGGATATCGTCAAAAGCAAGGTGTTGATTATGACGAAACCTATTCGCCTGTAGCTATGCTTAAATCCATTCGGATGCTCCTGGCCATAGCGGCTCATTATGATTATGAGATATGACAGATGGATGTGAAAACAGCTTTCCTTAATGGAAACTTGCTCGAGGACGTGTATATGATACAACCTGAGGGTTTCACATCGGTTGATAAAACCAAGGTATGCAAATTGCGACGGTCCATTTATGAATTGAAGCAAGCATCCAGGAGCTGGAATATCCGTTTTGATGAGACAATCAAAAAGTTTGATTTCTCACAAAATCCAGACGAACCTTGTGTGTACAAGAAGGTTAGTGGGAGTGCAGTCGTATTCCTAGTATTGTATGTCGATGACATACTACTTATAGGAAACGATGTTTCAATCTTACACATGAAGGTTTGGTTATCCAAGACATTCTCCATGAAAGACCTGGGAGAAGCAACCTACATCCTCGGATTAAGATCTATAGAGATAGATCGAAACGGTTGCTTGGTCTTTCGCAGTCTACATATATAGATCGAGTGCTAAAGAGGTTTAGCATGTCGGAATCCAAGAAAGGTTTCCTACCCATCAGGCATGGGGTACACATTTCGAAGTCTATGTGTCCGTGCACAGAAGACGAGAGGATTTGCATGAGTAAGATTCCCTATGCATCCGCAATAGGATCTATCATGTATGCTATGTTATGTACGAGGCCCGATGTATCGTATGCTCTGAGTGTCACGAGCAGATACCAGTCCGATCCAGGAATGGATCATTGGGTGGCTGTTAAGACGATCCTTAAGTACTTGAGAAGAACTAAGGATGTGTTCCTAATATATGGAGAAGGGGACATGGTGATACGCGGGTATGCGGATGCCAGCTTCCAGACAGACAAGGATGATTCCAGGTCTCAGTCTGGATACGTGTTCACCTTGAATGGGGGCGCAATGAGTTGGAAAAGTTCCAAACAAGAGACTGTAGCGGATTCTACCACTGAGGCAGAATACATTGCAGCTTCGGAAGCAGCAAAGGAAGCGGTTTGGATCAAAAAGTTCGTTCATGAACTTGGTGTGATTCCGGCCATTGTTGAAGCAATACCGGTCTACTGCGACAACAATGGAGCAATTGTACAGGCGAAAGAGCCAAGGTCTCATCAGCGATCCAAACATGTGCTTCGCCGCTATCATCTTATCAGAGAGATCATCAGTAGGAACGAAATACAAATCGAGAAAATTCCCACTGAAAGGAACTTAGCGGATCCCTTGACTAAGGCATTACCTCAAAATAAGTTTGAGGGTCATGTTCGAGCTTATGGTATTGGATACTAGCGATTGGCATTAGGCAGTGAGTCTTAGTAATATATGAGAGATGTCCTAAGGCAATCGCCTTATGTATGAACCATTTATATGATAAATGAAGATTCACTATTTGAGTATACATGTTTCATGTATTTGATTGGATCTTAAACTCATTTATCGAATGTCCACGATGTGATTCACAAAGATGAGAGAATTTGTGATTGGATCACAACTAGTGAGTATCTCTACATGTGTAATTGTGATGTATCTAATTATCCTAGTCGATGAATTGATGGATTTGGACACCATCAATTCGCCGAGACTAGCACGAGGTATACTCCTTGGTGTATCCAAGCGGTGATTCTCACCGGGCCGAGACATTGTGATGTCCGGAGTTAATCGTGGATGCTAGTTATGGTAACTAGTTCATTTGAGTGACCAACCGTAAGACTTCATATGGTTCTCTGCATATATAGATATGTCAATGAAGTTCTTACTGTGGCTTAAGTGCGATGTTCCTTTGACTTGCGGTATTCAAGTCATCTTGATCAGGGAGACTTATGCTTTGACATCTTAAGCAAACATCTCTAAGGAGATGTGGACCCGGGATGATTGGGTATAAGTCGAAGTGATCGAAGGTGTTTGAATAGCCTATAAAGGATTCACCACTCCTTGCGAGGAGATGTATACCCATGGCCTCTCGTCGGATTGTTACTAAAGTCTTTGGCCAAAACATTACATGTTTAGAGTAAGGTACTCTTCGATACATGTGGAGTAACTAGAATCCGTAGGACGAGGAAATGATACTTGGGTTAGGTGTGACGTAGTCAGCCTAGTGGGGACTGACACAATAGACCATGTCCTGAACCAAGTGGGTATAAGATGAGTGAAGGGAATGGGGCACGAATCATTCGAGCTACTGAAGGGTTTCAGAAATAGTTCTGGATCAACCGTTGATCTTTTCGGTTAATTGGGGATCATGATGTACTACTAGGTGCCACTCATGATCGTTCTATAATTAATGGTTAATTATAGACGACCAACATAAACCGAGAACCTATTTGGTCACACGCACAACGAGCGTAATCCAAAGAATTTAAAACGAGCTTGAGAATGGGATTCTCAGACCGAGAGAAACTAGGTTTGGTTGGACCAAACATAAAGCGAGTATGAAATCGTTTCAGTCGCAATGGAAACGTGGATGGGCCGTGTCTTATGAAGACATAATGGATGAACCAAAATGGTTTGGTTCTAATCCAATGGAGGAGAATAAACCAAAGGGTTTGGTTTATTTTAAACGAATGAACCAAAAGTTGGTTCGGTTCATTTTAACTTAAAATAAACCATCATGGTTTGGTTTATTTTAACTTATCTTAATGGAGCGGGTTAACGGGCCTAATGGTTATGATCCAATAACCATTAAGAGAATTAGTTCTCTATAAAAGAGGGCTTAATGGATAATTAAGCCCTAATCCAAACCCTAGCTTGGAGTTGCCGCCCAACCTAGTTGTGCCGCCCAACCTAGTTGTGCCGCCCAACCTCCATTGTCGCCCAGCTGATTGTGCTGCCGTCTAGCTCCTTGCCGGCGTCCAAGCTTCAGCCGGTGAACCCTCCGGCGACCCTCCGGTGATCTTCCTAGGCCTCGGTGAAAAGGTGAGCACTTGGCTTCCTTGTTTTGGCCGGCGCCTACTCCTCCACCAAGCTGTCCAGTTTTCTGGACAGCTTCTTCTCCTCTCGTCGGAGCGTTGTTTGGACGACGGTTAGAACTCCGACAGCGGCTAACTTACCGGGGATTCGATCTCCGGTAATCCTCTGAGGTGGAGGACGAAGGATTCGTCAATTGGTTGACGAATACCTCTCCGGAGAAGCGAGTTTTGAGAACTCGTATTAGGATCCGAATTTGGATTCGGATCGTGATCATCTCTCGATCACGTCATCTTCAACACGAGGCTAGTAACCCGTACGAAGACGAAGCTCGTGGCTTAGCGAAGTCATCCCGAGGAACTCGGCGTGGATACGGATAGAGACGATTCTAGCGAGGATCGTTCCGGTTGATGTCGTTCCCGCTACACGTCATACGAAAGGTATAACGTAGTTAAATTTCCTTTTATTGCAAATTTAAATTTACGATTATGTCTACACTTGTTGTAATATGCATGCGTGCGTTGTGTGTGTTGTAATAAATGTAGATTTATTATTTTTATTGCTTCCGCTGTGTTCATGTTTACGAAACGTGATCGAACACACACACGCCGCGGTGCCGGAAACCCAACATCTGCTAGGTTCCTTTTTGTGGAAATATTCTCGATTTGTATTTATTTTCTACTGATGATTTCTCTGATCATATGATATCGTCGACGTACGTGTTTGGGTTGTTGGTGAGACATGAGTTCCTTTGCCTGTGCGATAGCTCTAGTGTTGTCACAGTAAACTGGTAATGCTTCAACAATGGACGGAATCACTCCAAGTTTAGAGATGAACTTCTTGATCAAAACTGTCTCCTTTGTTGCTTCAGAAGCTGCAATGTATTCTGTCTCTGTGGTAGAACCGACAACTGTGTCTTGTTTGGAACTTTTCCAACTCACTATGCCATCATTCAGTGTGAATATGTACCCAGACTGTGACTTGGAGTCATCCTTGTCGGTCTAGAAATTGGCATCCATATACTTGCGTGTAACTACATCACTTTCTCCATATACCAAGAACATATCCTTAGTTCTTCTCAAGTATTTAAGGATTGCCTTGATAGCCACCCAATGATTCATTCATAGATCAGACTGGTATCTGCTCGTGATACTCAGAGCATATGATATGTTGGACCTTGTACATAACATAACATACATAATAGATCATATTGCAGAAGCATAAGGAATCTTATTCATGTAAATCCTCTCGTCTTCTGTGCGAGGACACATAGACTTTGAAAGATGAATCCCATGTCACATGGGTATATAACCAGCTTTCTTGGATTCAGATATGCTAAACCGCTTTAGCACTCTGTTTATATATGTAGACTACGAAAGACTAAACAACCTTTTCTATCTATTTCTATATATCTTAATCCCGAAGATATAAGTCGTTTCTCCCATGTCTTTCATGGAGAACATTTTGGATAACCAACCTTTAATTGACTGTAAGATAGGTATATCGTTTCCTATGAATAATATGTCATCGACATATAGTGTTAGGGCAATCTCTTGCCATAATATAGGTTTTGATGTGTGTGGCAAAGGGCTTAAGTTAGGTTGTTATGTTGATTTGATATGTGCGTTGAAGTCATGCAGGGCTTAGTAATTCGCACATGGAGCCGTGGCGAGTTTCACATCTCATGACTCGTGCCTTGAGTCGGTGAAGGATAGCTTTGCGGAAGCCGTGCGCTTAGAGCATCCGAGGGACCGCCGGACGAGGAGCTTGGAGTGAAGCCGGAGGAAGTTACTTCGAGGCAAGAGACGCGAAGGAGCATTGCAGTGCCGTGCGCCTGATGCTGCCGAAGGACGTGGCCGCGAACGAAGAGAACTTCGAAGGCAAGGGACTCCGAGGGATGAGAGTGAGCGTTGTAACCCGGGAAGGGGTAGCTCTTAGGTGAAACTTGGCCATTTGGCCAAGTGTCGGATGGGTTTTCCCGACACCAGTCGACTGCCATGTCATGGCAGTCGACTACTCTGAGTCGATGGGTTGATCGACTGGTGTAAAACCGGTTGAGTGCTTATCACCGATTGCCATGGATCGTCGATCGATGTCGACCGGCCGATCGCCAGGAATGAATGATCGTGATGGCACTGCAGCGGCAGAACGGAGTGGAGTCGACGGGGCACTCGGTCGATCGAGCACCGGTCGTGATGGTGCCATCGGTCGGTGATTCGATCTTGGATTGGATGGAATCCAACGTGGAAAGCGGCCGTTTTTGGGCAACGGCTATGGGATCAGTCGACTGATGAGTGCCACCAGTCGACTGATCCTATTAACGGGAAGAAACCCTCTTCCTCTATAAAAAGGAAGAGGATGGGGCTTTGGGGGGTTAATGCTCATACTCCAAACGATCTTCCTAGTGCCCCACAAGCTCTAAACTCTTCTTACTTGTCTTTACTTCAATCCTATTGTAAGAAGAGTGATCTTGGTTGTAAAGGTTACCTCCACCTAGCTTTGTGCAAAGGAGAGACCGATAGTGATTGGTTTTGGCGGAGTGATTCACCGTGGACGAATCGGACCGTGGATTAGCGGCGTAGCCGTGAACCACGTTATATCTCGGTGTTTGTATTGCTTGTTCATTTATTGCTTGTCTTAGTTTATTGCTTCCGCTTGCGTTAACGTTTTTGTAGACGAGCAATTTACGACGTCCAACGTACGAGGGCTATTCACCCCCCTCTAGCCGGCCATCCGATCCCCAATAAGTGGTATCAGAGCAAGGTTGCTTGTCACCGGACTAATCGCCGCAACAAGCTCTTCGTCTAAAGATGGCCGGTTTCATCCATCCACCGAAGTTCGAAGGCGAATTCTCTTGGTGGAAAAAGAGAATGGAGGTATTCTTTGAAACCGATTTCGATATAATGCTTATAATGGAAAACGGTTTTGAGATGCCTAGGGATGAAGAGGGTGAACCAATAGAGAAGTCAAGGTGGACTAAAAAGCAAAGGGAGGAGCACCTTGCAAATTCAAAGGCAGGCACCACCTATTCAATGTGCTTCCCAACAAGAGATCAATAGGATAGGGGAGTGTACGAGCGCCAAGAAAATGTGTGTGTAGTTAATAGAAATCCATGAAGGCACATCCGAGGCGAAACTAGCAAGGAGAGATGTCCTTCGCTCCCAATTATCCAACGTCAAACTTGAAAAGGGAGAGAAGGTAAAATCCCTACACTCTAGATTTAAGGAAATTCTAACCGGCTTAACAAGTGTAGGTGAAAAGCTCTCCAACCGGGATATGGTAATGAAGGCCATAGATGCCTTTCCCCGGTCTTCAAGATGGAGCTCCATGGTGGACTCATTTTATGTCTCAAAGAATCTAGAGGTAAGTACTCTAGATGAATTTTTCTCCACCATGGAATTGCATGAATCTAGGCTTGAAGGTATACAAGAAGAGCCTAGAGTCCAAACTTCAAGGGGAGTAGCCTTGATGGCCAACAAAGGGAAAAAGAAGATGGAAATTCCTTCCTCCTCATCCGATGAAGCATCTTCCTCCTCTTCCATGGATAGCACCGAAGAGGCATATATGGTAAGGAGGGTAAGACGTGTTTTAAAGGGTTTTCATTTTAACAAATCAAATGATAGGAGTAGAAGACCAAGGGGGAAGGTGATATGCTACAATTGCCAAGGAGAAGGGCACATAAGGGATAATTGTCCCCTCCTAAACAAGAGTAAGGAAGAAAGGAAGAAGAAAGAAGAGAAGAAGAAGAAAAAGGGGAGCAAGAAGAAAGAGGAGAAGAAGGCCAAGGAAAAAGGGAAGGCCATGACACTCAAAGCCAAGACATGGGATGACCTTGCCTCTTCATCCTCATCCGAAGAAGAAGAGCATGTCTACTCCAATCTAGCCCTAATGGCTCTTCATGACTCGGATTGCTCCTCCTCCACCGAAAATGAAGAATCGAGCTCAAGTCAAGGGGGAGCTTCTACATCATCCTCATCGGAAGAAGAGGACTTGGTAAGTGAGGTAACGAATCTACCCCCTAAACAAATTATGTCTATGATTTCTAGCCTCACTAAGGACTTATTTAGAGCTAAGAAGAAGAACAAAAGCATGCTAGATCAAATTAAGGATCTAGAACAAAAATTAGAAAAAGCATGCTTAAATGAAAATGAAAATATTTCTTCTAGCCTAAATGATGCATGCTCACATGATAATTATGTGCCTTTAGATGTTAATGATGCATGCATAGAAGAAAATAGGGCCTTAAGGGAAAAGGTAGATTATTTAACCAAAGCCCTAGAGAAATTCACAATAGGCTCCAATACCCTTAACATGATAATTGGGAGCCAAAGGGCTTTTAAGAAGGGCCTAGGATATAAAGAGAAGAAAAATGAGAAAGCTTATAAATGCCTAATTGCTAGGGGACAAGACAAAAACAAAGAAATAGCTAAGAAATGGATCCCCAAGGAATTTCTAGTGAACCCCATAGGCAAAAATCTATTTTGGGTTCCAAAATCCATCCTTAAGGGTTAGGATAACCCTAGGGTAGTCAACCATATGAACTTGACCTATATCATATTTTGGTTGACTTAGGATGATGGGACAACATTTTTTAGATAGTGTTGGGTGATGATAACGTGCCCATAAATAGATAATAATGCTTAAATCATGATGATTGTTGTAATTCCTATGTATATTTGCAATCATGATTTATGTTTTTGATGTTTGACACGTTATCATGAGAAATAGGTTTGAATCATGCCTTAGGTGATAATTTGTTTATTATCATCACATAATACCTAATGCATGACTATAATTTGATGAAAACATGAATTTCATGATCATAATGTGAAATTAAATCATATATGTCATTATGATCATGTAGTATGTTAGGTTGATACTTAACCATGATAAAATTGCATGAATATATTGGTTAAGTATATACAAATACCCCCTAGGATGCATCTCACACTCTCTATAGGCTAACTTGATTGCAAACTTAGCATGGGTGAGATGTTAGGATGATACAAATGTCCACTAGTGCCTATGACATTTAGATGGTCATTTAAAGTATCAAAATAGCAATAATAGACCAATCATGGGGAAGACTTATGTTTAATTCATAGACATATTGCTCAAAGATCATGGTTGGATATTTCATATGTTTTCAAAACAATTTCTTACTTTAAAATACATGTATTCATGTTTTGAAACAATTGGAACCAAAACTAGGTGTAAAACTTGATACTATCATGATCAAAAACCTAGTAGTTTTTAAAGCTCTTGGATTTTTGGCAAAAAACGTAGAAATATAATGATTCTTCATGAAAAACTATTTTTCCCTAATATATACACTTAAATGAAATGTGTTCCCCAAATTTCATGACTTTTCAAATTTTTTGGAATTTTTTATGCATTTCTGAAATTCGGCCAGAAAAATCAGAAATTCCAAAAATCACGTGCCAGTCGACTGATGGCTTGCATTTCAGACCAGTAACGGCTGAATTCCAATTTCTTTATCAACTTGTGGTATTTTCAGACTTGATGCCATATGCTCTTAACTTAGTATTCATATTTTTGATGGTGTCAAAGGGGGAGAAATGAATATGTTTTAAGTTAATTATGATATGGGGAGAGATTAAGGGGGAGTTTCAGAGATTTAGGGGGAGTTGCATGTTGCTATCAAATATTTATGTTTACATGCTTTCTTTCCTTTAAATTTTTTTTATCAAATGTTTTTACCTAACTTAAACGGATTGCCACACATCAAAAAGGGGGAGATTGTTAGGGCAATCTCTTGCCATAATATAGGTTTTGATGTGTGTGGCAAAGGGCTTAAGTTAGGTTGTTATGTTGATTTGATATGTGCGTTGAAGTCATGCAGGGCTTAGTAATTCGCACATGGAGCCGTGGCGAGTTTCACATCTCATGACTCGTGCCTTGAGTCGGTGAAGGATAGCTTTGCGGAAGCCGTGCGCTTAGAGCATCCGAGGGACCGCCGGACGAGGAGCTTGGAGTGAAGCCGGAGGAAGTTACTTCGAGGCAAGAGACGCGAAGGAGCATTGCAGTGCCGTGCGCCTGATGCTGCCGAGGGACGTGGCCGCGAACGAAGAGAACTTCGAAGGCAAGGGACTCCGAGGGATGAGAGTGAGCGTTGTAACCCGGGAAGGGGTAGCTCTTAGGTGAAACTTGGCCAAGTGTCGATGGGTTTTCTCGACACCACCGATCGCCATGTCATGGCGTCGACTACTCAGTCGATGGGTTGATCGCGGTGTAAAACCGGTTGAGTGCTTATCGCCGCTGCCATGGATCGGTGGGCCGATCGATGTCGGCACCACGATCATTGCGGGGAATGATGATCGATGTCACCGCTACGCACGAATGGAGTCGACTAACCGGGCACTCGATCGATCGAGCACCGGGCCGATGATGGTGCCATCGGTCGATCGATTCGCCGGATTGGATGGAATCCAACGTGGAAAGCGGCCGTTTTTGGGCAACGGCTATGGGATCAGTCGACTGATGAGTGCCACCAGTCGACTGATCCTATTAACGGGAAGAAACCCTCTTCCTCTATAAAAAGGAAGAGGATGGGGCTTTGGGGGGTTAATGCTCATACTCCAAACGATCTTCCTAGTGCCCCACAAGCTCTAAACTCTTCTTACTTGTCTTTACTTCAATCCTATTGTAAGAAGAGTGATCTTGGTTGTAAAGGTTACCTCCACCTAGCTTTGTGCAAAGGAGAGACCGATAGTGATTGGTTTTGGCGGAGTGATTCACCGTGGACGAATCGGACCGTGGATTAGCGGCGTAGCCGTGAACCACGTTATATCTCGGTGTTTGTATTGCTTGTTCATTTATTGCTTGTCTTAGTTTATTGCTTCCGCTTGCGCTAACGTTTTTGTAGACGAGCAATTTACGACGTCCAACGTACGAGGGCTATTCACCCCCCTCTAGCCGGCCATCCGATCCCCAATATATAGTACTAGGAATACGATCACACTCCCACTAACCCTCTTGTACACACAAGATTCGTCAGGATTTTATCAGAAATCAAACTCTTTGATTGCCTCATCAAAATGGATATTCCAACTCTTAGATGATTGCTTTAGTCTATAAATGGACCGTTAAAGCTTGCATACTTTGGTTTTATCAACCAATATGAAACCCTCAGATTGTATCATATACACATCCTTATATAGGTTTCTATTAAGGAAAGTTATTTTCATATTCATCTGTCATATCTCATAATCATAATGAGCTACTATGACCAGGAGTATCTGAATGGATTTAAACATAGAAACTAGTGAGAAGGTCTCGTCATAATCAACACCTTGCTTTTGATGATAACATTTTGCCACCAATCTATCTTTATAGGTAATCACATTATCATATATGTCAGTTTTCTTCTTGAAAACCCACTTGCACCCAATAGGTGTGATGCCTTCAGGTGGATCTACCAAGTTTCAAACTTGGTTTTCATACATGAAATTCATTTTCGGCTTCATGGCTACTAGTCATTTATCTCATTCTGAATTTTTCAGAACTTCTTCGTAACTAGTAGGTTCTTCATCCTCAATGAGTAACACATCATTAGATTCACTTACAAGAAATTCATATCTCTCATGAATCTTATGTGACCTACCAGATCTGCGAAGAGGTGGGGTGTAACGATATGTTCAGTCATTATCTCATGATCATGAATAATTGACTATGGTTCAGTATAAACGTCTCTTTAGTGTCTATTGGAGTTTCTTGAACTTCCTCAAGTTCAACCTGACTCTCACTATTTTCTTACAAGAGAAACTCTTTATCTAGAAATACAACATTTCTTGAAACAAATACTTTTTGTTCTAATAGATGATAGAATTGGTAACCCCTCGTTTCCTTGGAATTTCCAATAAATAGACACTTATTAGACTTAGCATCCAACTTGTCTGATGTAGTCCTCTTCACGTAAGCAGGACATCCCATGTATTCAAATAAGACAATTGGGGTTTCTTACCAGTCCATATCCGATATGGAGTAGCAGAGACTGCCTTGGTCAGGACTCTATTCAGCAAATGAATAGTTGTCTCGAGTGCATAGCCCCAAAAGGATTTGGGAAGGCTTGCATGATTCATCATCGATCTCACCATATCTAACAAGGTTCGATTTCACCTTTCAGATACACTGTAATGTTGCGACGTATAAGGTGGAGCCCATTGAGACAATATACCATTGTCTCTTAGATAATCCTGAAACTCTTGGCTTAAGTATTTTCCACCTCAATTAGATCGAAGTATCTTAATACTTTTACCAAGTTGTTTCTCTATTTTATTTCTAAATTATTTGAACTTTTCAAAGGCTTCAAATTTATATCTCATAAGATATACATATCCAAATCGTGAGCGATCATCGATAAAGGTAATGAAGTAGTTGTAACCCCCTTGAGCATAAATTGACATTGGTCCATATACATCAGTATGTATGAGACCAAGTAACTCTTCCACTGGCTTACCCTTTCCAGAAAAGGGCAACTTTGTCATCTTGCCTTGTAAGCATGATTCACATATATCAAATGAATCAAATTCAAATGATTCTAGAATTTCACTCTTGTGTAACTCTGACATGCACTTCTTGCTTATATGGCTAAGGTGATAATGTTATGTGTAGGAGGTTAACTAATCATCCTTTTCAGCATGCTTGTTGCTCGCTTCGATATTGAATGTGTCATTGAATGTATCAAACACGTAAATGTCATTGCATAAAGTTCCGGTGCTATAAAGAACATCATTCAAGGTTATATAATAACAACTGTCGCTAAATGTCAAATGGAAACCCTTTCTATTTAAATAAGAAATAGAAACAATGTTCTTTATTAATGCATGAACAAAATAATAAGTGTCCAGTTCTAAGACAAGTCCACTAGGAAGTTTCAACGAATATGTTTCGACGGCGATAGCTGCAACCTTTGCTCCATTGTCGACTCGCAGATTCGCTTCTCCCTTGACAAGTCTTCTGCTATCCCTTAGCCCCTGAAGAGGATGGGGCACCAAATGTCAGCTTCTTCTTCCTGGACTCAAGATAGATCTTGCAGTTCCTTCACCAATGACCCATTTTGCCACAATGATGGCATGTGCCCTTTGGAGCAAACTATCCAGTCTTGGCCTTCTTCTTCTTCCCTTTTCGTTGTTGCTTTGACTTCTCTTAGAACCTTTCTTCGAAGAGTCAACCAACATCACCATCTTCTGTTCTTTAGTCACAGAAGGTTCTGCAATCTTGAGCATATTGATCAGCTCGGGAATGGTGAATTCAAGATTATTCATCCGATAGTTCATCATAAATTGTGAGTAACTTTTGGACAAACTATGCAGAATTAAGTCAATACTTAATTTGTGATCCATCACAAATCCTAGTGATCCTAGCCGCTCGATGTACCCATTCATCTTCAGTACAAATTGTACTGCAGATGAATCCTTCTCCGTCTTCGAGCTAAAGTGAAACTTCGAGATCTTGAACCTTTCAGATCTCGACTGCTCATTGAAGAATTCACAAAGATGGTAAATGATCGTGTAAGCATCCATATACTCATGCTACTTTTGCATCTCAGGAGTCATCATCGCTAACATGATGCAACTGGCAAGCTCAGAATTAGTTGTATGCTTATGATGAGTCAACATTTGGTCTGGAGTTACATTATGGTCAAGATTGGTGAGAAGAGACTCTTCAAGAACATAAGTAAGCTTCTCAGCCTTGAGAATGATTCTCAAGTTTCGAAGTCAGTCCAGAAGTTAGACCCAGTCAGTTTTTTTGACTCTAAAATCAAATGCAGATTAACATACGACATTATCAAATGATTAACCTAGAAATACAAAATCGAGAATGTGAGAGAGATGATTTGATATGTAAATAATTTATATATTAGGCTCCCACTTACATTTCAAATTCAAGAGCTCTTACTTTGAATTCGAGAGATCGTAGATTTTTCTCCGAGTGGGTTGATATCCACTATATATAAGAATAACCTTGACATTAGGCCAACATGCTATTCTTAGCTATAGTGGTAGGTATCAAGTATACCTATTACATATCACGTATATGTAATTATCACATTATGCTATCAACTATTTGAATGTTCGCATAAACATCGAGTTGTTAATACATTAACAAGTATACATCAAATGTATATCACTCGACTTCACCTCTATCCACATTGACCTTGGCGTTAGGTCAACAAGTTAATGCTTCAAGTTAAAGCCAACCCGTTGATCATGAGATCGTATCTCTATGGTTCAAACATATCTAATTTCAGATTGAGCTTGACTTGGGCCAACAACTCAAACAAGGAATTAGACTTTGATTCTTACCATATTAACTATAGGTGTAAGCTTTAAAATTTATATAAGGGTTTTAGGTCTCATCCTCATGCATATATTCTACCTATATGACATCGCACATATGACATATATGATGACATGTCACAACACACGCATGACAAAATGTATCTAATCATAGCATATGATATGACATGATTATGTCATGTTGTCATTATATTATTTTGGAATTAAAATATGTTTAAGAATTTGATTTCCATAAATCAACATTCCTTTGATTAAATTAAGAAATAATTTTCAAATTTAATCTCATATTTTTGTTTGGGAATTACAACACGTGCATATATTTCCACATATCATGATTCTCTAATTAAATAAAGAATTAATTCCGAATTTAATTTCATATTTTATTTGATAAATATTTTTCAGAAATAAAATATGTTATAGAATATTGATTTCCATAAATCAAAATTCTATAATTAAATTAGAAAATAATTTTCAATTTAATCACATACTTTATTTAAGGAAATAAATACTTATCAAGAAAATCCAATTAATTAAGAAACATTTTCTATATTAATATTTATTGATCAAATATTTTTAGAAATATAATTTTCTAAATTATTTCTAAATTTTCTAAATCTAAATTTTTTTCTAACAAATTAAAAAACTTTCTAAAAATGAAAATTTTCCAAAATAAAAAAATTTCCAAAATAATTCTACGACCAACTAAGACTTCGTAAAACCTATTTTACGAATATGTCGAAGCATGGTTAGACTTTGATACCACTGTTGGGTTACGACTGATGTGTAGATGTACTTTTGTCATTTCACAAACGAGCGCAACGGAAGAAAATTATAATAATTTCCTAAATTATTATAATACTCACACCCATGCATACAGGATTACAACACGTGCATATATATCCACCAAATAAAATTTTACATACAATAAGAATAAAATAAATTTAACTCTGGTATACCTTTCGGATGATGGTGAGTCAGAAGGACATCAACCGTACGACGCTCATGGAGCTTCATCTCTATTCGTATCCACACCGAATCTTCAAAGGGACAACTTCTCAAAGCCATGAGTTTGACCTTCTCTTAACTACTAGACGAAACAAGAAGGTCGGGTGATTGGAGAACAATCGCCGACTCATTTTACGACACAAACGAGTCCTCGAACAACCTTCGTAAGATTGTCGATTCGTGTCAGCCGTTGTTTTTGAAGTTTCAATAAGTGACAATAACAACCCTAAACCTAGAGTGGCCGACCTCTAAAGAGGTGGAAGCAACCCTTCTTTCCTTGATGGTCGGCAGAACACCAAACCCTAATTCTCCTAGGTTTGGCTAGGTTGAGGAAGAGGGCGTTAAGGACTTTTATTCATTAGGTTTAGCCTTTATAACCCTTTATATAGGCACTAATCCTAATGGATTATAGGTTAGTTGATCAAATCCCTAAACCCATAATCATTAAAGCTTAATCTCATCTATTAAATCCTAATTTGACCTTTAACAAAAAGAAGACTCTTTTAATTAAAACCAAATGAGTTTGGTTTATAATTAAACCTTTTAAGGCTCAACCCGTCTTCTTAAGACGTGCTCCTTTCGCGTTTCCGACTTGATAAATATTTTTATATTTGTCATGTGTTTGGTCCAACCAAACTTGATCTCTCTCGATCTTGAGAATCCAATTCTCAAACTCGTTTTAAGTCTCTTTAAAAGATTCGTAGTGCGTGTAACCTAAAAGGTTCTCGATTTATGTTGGTCATCCATAATTAATCATTAATTATGGAACGATCATGAGTGACACCTAGTAGTACATCATGATCTCCAATTAATCGAAAAATCAACGGTTGATCTCATGACCATTTCCAAACCCTTCAGCAGCTACAATGAATCATGTCTAGTTCCTTTCACTCATCTTATATTCACTTGGTTCAGGACATGGTCTATGTGTCAGTCTCCACTATACTAACTACGTCACACCTAACCCAAGTCTTACTTCCTCGTCCAGTGGATTCTGATTACTTCGACATGTATCCAAGAGTACCATGCTCTTATCATGCAATGCTTTGGCCAAAGACTTTGAGTAACAATCCTGATGAGTGTCCATAAGGTATACATCTCCTTGCAAGGAGTGGTGAATCCTTTGTTGGCTAGCTATTCAATCACCTTCAGACACTTCGACTTATACCCAATCATCCCGTACTCACTCCTCCGTAGAGATGTATCGACTAAGATGTCAAAGTATAAGTCTTTATGACCAAGATGACTTGAATACCTTAAGTCGAAGGAAACTCGCACTTGAGCTGCAGTAAGAGTTCACTGACATATCTTATATGTAGAGAACCATGTGAAGTCTTACAGTAGGTCACTCCAATGAACTAGTTACCATAACTAGTATCCACGTTTAACTCTCGACATCTCAATGTCTCCAACCAGTGAGGAGCAGCTGCTTGGATAAACCAAGAAGTATAACCTGTGCTAGTCTCCCAGAATCGATGATGTTTGAACTCATCAATTCATCGACTAGGGATTATTTCAATACATTCATAATTACACATGTAGAGATACTCACTAGTTGTAATCCAATTATAAATTTTCTCATGCTATGAATCGTATCGCGGACATTTAGTAAATGAGTTTAAGATCCAATCAAATACATATGATATGTGCATTCAAATAGTGAATATTTATTTTTCAACTAAATAGTACAACCATAAGGCGATTGTCTTAGGACACCTCTCAAACATAACATGCTAGGTAAGAGAGGTTCTGACATATCAAGGGTGATCAAGTGTTGGACGAGAAAGGTTTTGTTAGGTTGATGTCAATCGGATACTATGTAAAGCAAGAGTTAGCTTGAAACTAGGTTGAGACTGAGGTTGCAGTCGACTAGTGTACACTATTATAGGGGTAGAAAGGTTGGTAGTCGACTGATGTTGTTTTAGTTGAGTACAAAATAGGTGGACAGATGACTGATAGACAAGCTCAATCGACTGTTGCTACTGATAGTCGACTGATGGACAAGGACAGTGATTAGTGCACTATAGTCTGACATGGATCATGTCATTAGAATATCCGTTCGAGCAACAATCAAAGGTCAATCGACTAGGGGCAAGGTCAATCAACTGAAAAACTAAAATCAGTTCGATGGTGACCCTATAAAAGAGGATTTCGTGGTGATTTGAAGATGTCGATTCTTGGAGACTTTGAAGGAGAAGTGTTGCTACATTCTTACCTTCCAAGGCATTCTAACACAACCAAACTACAAGCAAGTAAGATGACATTGTATAAAGTGTTTTTTATTCTTATTTTCTCATTTCCAGTGTATATTTATGTTTAGTCACATTTGCTATATATATATATATAAAGTGAAACCACTACGTTAGCGACCCCCTCCAGCTGCCTCTCCCACTGCATGTCATTTATTTTTTTTATATTTTATGATGTAATATAAAAAAATAATTATTATTAGTTAAATGAATTTTATAAATTAAACTTATTAATTAGGATTTAATAAACCAGGTAAATTTTTTTTATAAATTTATTATAATTTTTTAAAAAAAATAAAAAATAAAAAATAAAATAATATCTTGGATCTCGATTTAGATGTCGTGATTTAAATCTCAGCTATGATTATGATATCAATCAATTAAATAATCATTGTCGAAATTTAAATCTAGACAATAAAATAAAAAAAATGATTAACGAACATGCAGTGGATGACGATGAGCTCGACAAAATATAAAAATTAATGACATTTAACTCTTCGTTAAATCCCGACAATTTATTATAAATTAAAAAAAAATAAATTTATGTGCCGCAATCGCGCGTGGCCGTTGCTCCCCGCCCGCCGTTAGTCACAGGTCGCCGACCGTCAGACGCAGGACATCGAACATCGGGCGTCGCTGGCGGTCGCTGATCGTTGGCGTCGCCGATCATCGACATCGTCGGTCGTCGATGCCATCGGCGTCGCCATTGCTGTCGGGTGACGTCGACGATGGGTATTGGGGGCAACGACAACAACTACAGCGGTGGATGATTACGGGCGACAACTACGCTAGTGCAATAAAAAAATTAGAATTAATTAAAAAATCACAAATTCACTGTCACATTATTTTAAAAAAAAGTTATTTTTTTAATTACGACAATGAAATAAAAAAAAATCACTCTAGAAATTTTAATCCTAGCAATTGAAAAAAAAAATGCTAGGATTTAAATGTTGATAATGCGGGGTGATTGGTGCCGATCGATAGCAAGCATCGTGCGGTAGCGATTGACGATCGATGATTGACAACCGACAACCGAAGGCGATGGCGACACCGATGGTATCGATGACCGACTATGTCGATGATCGACGGCATCGACGACCAACAACCGCCAATGACGCTCGATTGTCGATGCCCTGCGATTGATGATCAGTGGCCTGCGACTAACGGTGGGCAGGGGGCGACGACGACGATGTAGAATTGCAACACACAAATCTATTTATTTTTTAAATTCATAATAAATTGTCGGGATTTAACGAAGAGTTAAAGGTCATTAATTTTTATATTCTATGGGGCTCATTACCAACCGTTGAACGTCTATTAATGAATTTTTTTATTTCATTATCAAAATTTAAATTCCGATAATGATTATTTAATTTATTGACATTATAGCCATAGTCGAGATTTAAATCCCAACATTTAAATCGAGATTCAAGACTTTATTTTATATTTTTTTTTCATTTTTTTTAAAATTATAATAAATTTATAAAAAAAAATTAAGTGGTTTATTAAATCCTAATTAATAAGTTTAATTTATAAAATTCATTTAATTAATAATAATGATTTTTTTATATTACATCATAAAATATTAAAAAAAATAAATGACATTCAACGGAAATCCCATCTGCAACCCGAATCCTGCATACAATTGAAATCTTGCTGCATCATTTGATTAATGAGTGGGTATATGCATTCCATATTTTTTTTAAAAATATTTTACAAAGAAGATTATAACGAATGAATTCTAGAGATTCTCATCACAAGATAATTCAGCGATTGACGTCTGACGATCGTCGACGTTCGACGATCGATGACTCCGCGATCGGCGATCGGCGTCGGTGGTCGACGGCAGCGACGGATGATTGCGACGCATAACTGAGCGCGAGATGGGCGATTGCGCGCATTTAATAATGCAATAAAAAAATAAAATTAATTAAAAAAATCACAAATTCACAATCGCATTATTTTAAAAAATATATATTTTTTGAAAAATTTATCAATCATCGCCGGGATTAAAATCCCGGCAATGAAATTTTAAAAAAAAAATCATTGCTAGGATTTTAATCCCGGTAATTGAAAAAAAAAATAAAAAAAATAAATGCCGACATTTAGATCCTGACAATGTCCATCTTTCACCTATTTTAAAAATAAAATTTTCTTTTACCTATATCCATAATAAATTTAGGGTTCATACCTATTTTAAAAATTTCTCCAATTCTGATTCAAGCATTGGATGATTTTTATGATCATCTTACTCTTACCTCTCTTTCCTATTGTCCGCTCCCAAGAGAAATCTATAACCCATTAAATGATCGATGCGTTGAAGAAAACTCAGTTCACTCACTCATATTATTATTAAATATCTTATTTAAAAAAATAATAATTAAAATCAGTTTGATAGAAAAAATATTTAAATTAATCGACAAGTCACTTATAATATTTGATTTAATGTTTTTTTTATCCGTACTAGAATGATGTGATAATTAAGATATGATAAAACTTACGAATAAAACAAAGATTGATTTCGAAGAAAATAAAAAATATTTTTTTTTTATTCAAATGATCCTTACGTGTCTTTGTCACCACATCAAAGCGTGTAGAATTCTCCGTGATTTATCTTTTTTACAATGGACATGGAACAGATCAACGAAGATCGTTAGATTGACGAATTCTAATTTGTAAAGACTTAGGGGGCGTTTGGTAGAGAGAAAATTTTCTATTTTCTGTTTTCATTTTTTGAGAAAACGAGAAAATGCGTTTGATTAGTGTTTTCCATCTCCGTTTTCTGAGAGAGAATTTTTTGAAAAATTAGAAAACAGAAAAAAACTGTTTTCTATTTTTCAGAAAATAGAAAATGAGAATACTGTCAAACGACCCCTTAATGTTTTTTTCACTTATAAATTTAATAGTAAAAAGCTTTTTTTTCTCAAAAATAGAAAATATCTCCGAAGAGGCAAGTCCATTTTGTCGGCGTAATCAAGCGGATTATGTAGCACCACGTGTCCGTTCCACGAGTGGATGCGGACGGACAGGAGCCAGGAAAATCCGGGGTCTGCACTATTCCAGCCTCCGCTTCATTCGCTCCGCGGAGTCGTTACGCCGGCGATCGTTACCGCCGGAGGGGCGACGTTGATTCGCCAAAGATATTTTTTCCAGTGGGCATGGCGGAGGATAAGTACAACTGCAAGAACCCTGCGGTGAAGCGGATCCTCCAGGAGTTGAAGGAACTTCGTTCTAACCCTTCCGATGAGTTCATGAGCCTGCCGCTCGAGGTGATCACTCCAATTCGCAATACCAACCCTAACCCTACCCTTGCATTCGTTTCTCTTCTTGACGTGCTTCAGATGAATTGGATCTCTGCCTATGATCAACAATTTTCGAGATTTCGTCTCTGATGCTTGGATTTTGGGTGATCTGATCCGGACTAACAGTTAAATCTCTCCATTGATTTGGGGACGATTCGTTATCTTGCTTTTCTTTTCCTACTAGCATTTTTTCCCCCTTTTAGATTTTGGGATGATTGATGCATTTTTTTTTTTTTTGAAAAAAAAAGGTTCTTTGATTGAATACTGAGTAGAATGTAAGGAATTTACTTGTTGTTGTAAAAGGTTTAGATTTGTGTTCGTTTAAATTGCAAGTTTGTATGATTAAGAGTTTGTTGGAATACTTGAATGTGGTATATATCACATAGGCATCTTTAGCTTTTCTCATCTTTTTCGTTTTCAATCTGTTACTAGGAAAATATTTTTGAGTGGCAGTTTTCTATACTGGGCCCTCGTGATTCAGAGTTTGAGGGTGGGATATATCATGGAAGAATCCAGTTACCTGTGGATTACCCTTTTAAGCCTCCTTCTTTCATGTTGCTCACAGTAAGCTTATTCTTCACATGATCTATGATGAGAATCTATATGCATTTTTTGTGCTATCCTTTTTCCAACTGATTTAGTCCCCTTTTTATATACTAGCCAAATGGTAGATTTGAAACACAGACAAAGATATGCTTAAGTATATCAAATCATCATCCTGAACACTGGCAACCTTCATGGAGTGGTGAGCTCGATATGTCTCCATATGTTTCATTATATTACATGTTTAGTTAGTTCAACATGTCTGTTTGGTATTTTTAATTGTATTATAATTAAGCAAAGATGGGCATTTAAACTGACAATAATTTAAACAGCCATTGGTATATGATTTTTTTTTTCTTTCTAAATCCATTATCAGATGTGTAGCAGTTAGACTCTTGGTTTTTTGTTTATCGGAAGTTTTTGTAGAAGCTTGTTATTGGACTTGGCATGAATCATAGATAGACCATGTTTCTTTAAATGATGATTAAGATAATTTTGCCAATGTTATGGAATAACTTAAATTCTATTTTATCATGGTTCTATTTTCCAGTAAAAATTAGCACTTATAGAGAACAATCATAAATAATCTCCTGTCAAGCCATCTTCAAGCTTGGCTATGAACATTCTGTTCATTTATAACCCTAAGTGGCACACCAGTTTTTCATAATCTGCTCTTATTTTTGGGTTAATAGATTACACGAGCATGGTGCCAAAGTAATCTCCTCCAGTTTTTAGTATGTTATTTGGCATTTTGTTGCCTATGACAGACTGCAAAAGCGGTGACATTCATGAATTTAGCCCATAAGTAGAGTTTGAGTGATGATACTTATCCTGTCAGACTAAGTTCTTTTGAAACTTTTTTCTATTTATATTTTAAAATTAAGCTAATTTATAGCGCTTGTGTTGTCTATCATTTTACATCAATATGGGAAATGTGTGATGTAACTCTTAAAAATGTCATAATCACGCTTTTGATGCTAAAGTCATAGTATGAAGTTTTTCTGCTAAATGGAGCAATGGCTCACTAGATATGTTATGCGATATTTTTCAAAAGCTTTGAGGTTCAAATTTAGTGTCAGTACTCAGTACCAATTTGCGCTTGAGCTTGTGAATGATTGCCTTACTGCTGCTGGGTTCTATTTTGGTCATGAATCATTAAGAGTGCGGAGGGAATAACTTGTATGCCAAGAGGTTAAAAATCTTGCACCGAGAAAAAAAATCACAACTTGCTGTTATTGGATAATCTTTTGGAAGAGTTTTCCTCATAGCACTCTTTAGAGATATCACATTTATAAACTGTTGGTGTGATAAAAAAAAATGTGCTAAATATCTTCCAGTTTATTTTAGACCCATGTTGCTAACTTTAAGCCCTATAACAATAGCTCTCAGTTTGTTTCTACCAAGCTCGTCATACAAGTCAACAATGTAGTGCAGCACAAATTTTTCACAGTCTAGTCTCAATTTTGGGTTAGCAAACTACTCGAGCACAATGCTATAGTAATTTCCTTGAGTTTTTAGTATGTTATTTGGCATTTGCTTGTCTTATAACAAAATCTAAAAGATACATTCCTGAATTTAAGTTGTTTAACCCTTCAATGGAGTCTGATGCGTTAATTATAACTCTGATTAAGTTTGTTTGTGATCTGCCTTTTATATTTTAACTATAGTGCAATTCATTGGTATGGATCATGGTTGATATGAAATGTCTGGTATGGATCATGGTTGATATGAAATGTCATAATCATGTTGTTCATGCCAACTTTTGTCTGTTAAATTGACCAATGCTCAAGTAAATATGCTATCCATGTTTGCTTAACAGGTTTGAAATTTGACTTTAATGTTAATAGCAACTTACTCCTGAATCAATATGTTAATGATCACTTTACTGGTCAAGCGAGCTGGGGTCCTGGTTGCTATTTTTTCATGAGTTTCACAGCGGCGCTAAAATATTACTGCTAATAAAGAATCATCATCTTACTGTTATTTTGTAAATTTCTGGAAGAGTTTTGCATACATCTTTTCGAGATAGCACAATCCTTGATAATTGGACTCCTCAATTATCCCTGTTGTACCCATGTCAGAGCACCACATTGTACCTTGATACATTGAGTGTGCACGTATCTTGTTAATCCTTTTCCTACTAGACGGGGTCGACTATATGGATCCTTCTACGCCATATCCTCTACTATATCATCATCTATATTTAAATAAATTTTATCTTATTTTATTATTGCTAACCGAGTCTTTTTTGGTCTTCCTCTTCCTCGTTTGATATGTATATTTATCATCGTTTCACTTCGCCTAACTGCAACATTTATTTGTCGTCTAAGTACATATCTCTACCACTTTAAACGTGTCTCTTGGAGTTTTCCTTCAATAGATACAACTCCGACTTTTACTCTAATGCTCTCATATCTTATTTTGTCTATCCTCGTGTGTTTGTACATTCACCTTAACATTCTCATCTCTGCAATTTGTTAATCACATGTCAAAATATTTTTGGAACAATGGCATCGAATACTTACGATCCACAATCCCACACTATACATACGTAGGATACCCGTACCAAATTCTGATTAACATAGCTCACACTTATGTTTAGGGATGCTAATTCATAATATGTCAAGTGTGCCAATTTTTTGGTCAGATATTAACTGAATAATTTCTTCTTTTTTTTTCTTCCTGGGTTTCAGTTCGGACAGCATTGTTAGCATTGATTGCCTTCATGCCAACAAATCCTGATGGGGCATTAGGATCACTAGACTACAGCAAGGTTGAAAGGAAAGCGCTAGCGATTAAGTCGCGCGAAGAAGCTCCAAGATTTGGTAGCCCAGAGAGGCAGAAACTCATAGATGAAGTAACTTCGAGCACCTCATTTCCTTTTTATTGTAGGCATCAATACTCGATCTAATGTTAGCGATTCTTATGTGTTGACATAGATTCACCAATACTTGCTTGGCAAAGCTCCCGAGTTGCCTACATCCTCGACGGCGAATGGAGAACCATATACTGCATTGGGTGAAGGCTTTGCTAATACGTCGATTGAAGACACACATGCAGATCCTATTAGCTCTGATGCTGCTGCAGCTCCAACTCAGGAACCTCATGCTCCAGAACCTGACAGGGTAGTGAAGGATCTTCGCGAGGTGCATGTTAATGCCGCAGATGGTTCAGTAAGACTCACCTTTAGGGCAGGAGCAAGGCTGCCGAGAAGAGTATCGGCTACATCGCCGAATGAACATGATTCTAGAGTTCAGAAACCACTCATCGATGAACGCATGTTTACTTTTGCTGCCATTGGACTGGCTATTGCTATCCTTGTACTCATAGCGAAAAAGCTCCTGCAGTCGTATGGGCTCGACGGATAGAATGCATTTGGATGCGGCATTGATAGATCTTATGACAGCCCTGCCTCGACAGCGAATACCCGCAGAATAGAACTCTTTTATCTTTGTTTTATATCTGATAAAGTGTTTATATTTATAGTCATACGAATGTGGATAGATATGTCATATAAACAACATATCCCCTAGGCATTCTGTTCCATCAAATAGTGATTTTGGAGTTCATAGCAGCACCATTTGGTTTGTTCCATCCATTTTAGTTTGTCTGATTCATTCGACTCATGCAACTTGCCCTGCTTGTAGGGTTTGTTGGCCAGGCACTCAGATTTATCTGTTTGGTTCAACCAGTTCCCTTGGCTGGGCTTGCTTAAAAAAAAAAATCTTTTTACGACCTTTCCACGTCATTTGAAAGAAAATTATATAAACTTATCATAGTTAAAGATCAAGATGTCTGGAATTTTTATTCATCTCATTCTGATCATTTCATCTTTCATTCATCGGAGAAACAAAATACACATTTAACATAAATTAGCTTACTAATAAGATGTGCAATTAGATTTTGCAATGATAAATTAAGACAACATCGGTGTACACCGTCACACGTCCTTAGAATTGGACGAATAAATTTGATATTCGATAAAGCATATTTGATCAAGTATGTTTATTCAACCCTTGGGACACGGTGCAACTATAGAATTATAAAATGATTGTTCATGTAGCAAAGATTCGATTTCTTTCAGAAATTATTCAATGAAAATTTTCGAGTTTAAGCTTCTAGAGGGACTGAATTATCGAGGGGTCAATCATTGATTCTATGTACGTGTTATCAATTTATTTTGATGATGAATGAAAAATTTTTAAAAAAAAATACTGAGTTATTCATGTAGAAATTTGAACACTTAGATTATAAAAAAAATTATATTCATCCAATTGTAAAGAATATATAAATTAAATAAATTTAAATATTAATAAATTTGGTTTGTTAATATTTATGGGCAAAGGGGAATCATTAATGAATAAATATATTTATTAATTCAAGTAAATTTTAATTATGGTTTTTAATTTATATATATTTTTTAAAATTTTAATGATATATATTTAATTATAAAAAAAATAATATAAGTTTCATTTTTTTAGTTGATATCAGAGATTCAGGTATTCGATCAAATTAATCCTGGAAACGATCCATTTGATCTCATAAAAGTTTTTCATCGGTTATTAGGATAAATCTAGAAGCACTCACAACAGATAGTTCAGCAGTTTAATATTCTAAGATTTATCATTCCATTTTAAGAAAAATTCTTACAAATACATCATATATCATAATTAGAGATCGAATCGAAAATATTTAAAAGACTGCATGGACATTTTGCTGCACCATAGCTCCGAATATGAGTTTCATGACCCGGATGTGTGGTGAGAGATAATGTGTTCCGATGAAATTAACCTTGTTCCCGACGTAGATGTTTAGGTGCATCTGAATTCAAATGGACCATGGAGCATCGATGAATTTGACATAGCAGGAGAGCATGATTTTAAAGACGATCATTTACCAAACAGCGTACGTAAAATTTAGAATTATCCAAACGGCATCTCATACTTTCATATTTATCAAATAGCCCACTTAATTCCCTATTTACCCCTCCCGCCAAACAAACTTGTACCATTATGGTGTTGGAATTGCAAATTCCAGTACCACTGTGGTGTTAGAAATTCAAATCTCAGCACCACTGTAGTGTTGAAATTGCAAATTTCAGTCTGCGATCATTGTGTTGGGATTAACGCCATCAGTAGTCTTTGGAATTTAAATTTCGACCACGCTCGAATTTTCAGCGTAGTACAGTGCATTTGGCGGAGGGATAAAAATGAAATTAAATGCGTTATTTGATAAATATGAAAGTATAGAGTGCTATTTGAACAATTCTAAACTTCACGTGCATTGTTTGATAAATTACCGTTTTAACGAAGGTTTGGAGACCTTTTCAAGGATTCAAATGGTAAATTCTAAAGGTCTTTTTCTCAAGGCATTGGGTTTATCGTTTATGTCGATATCTAAACCAATCATTTAATGAAAATATAATTTATAGCACTGATTGTAAAACAATCTCTCTTAATTAATGCATCATATCTAGGGCATGCTTGAAGTCTCAACCTAGAGAGGCTTCCTTGAGCTTGAGGATCATCTCGTAAGTTCATATCGAAAGGAAAATTGTTGGCAATGTGTTATACCTCGGAATGCTCATAGGCTCCTATGTCCCCGGATTAAAATTTTCACTAATGAAAACTAATCCGGATGGGATGAGTTTCCTAAGCACAACCAATTCATCGTCGTGCCAACGACTCGAGCGATCGCTTGAACAAACTAGTTGTTCAAGCAACCAAACTCTTCTAGTCGATTAACCGCGGAAGAGACGACGGACGGATCGCCGGTTTTTGTATTTCTTATTCGGGGTCCATGATTATACAAATACATGCAAATGCAAACTAGTATAATCAACATATACTAACATAAAGAACTTAAGCTAGCATATCAATAAGTACATGCAAAGAACAATAATAAAAGTTATAAAACTTTTATACCTCTTGATCTTCTATCGTATGTCCTAACCTCCTTGTAGACTTCGTGTGGACGAAGATCCTCCACAAGTTGAAGCTTCCTAGATCTTCTTCAATCCAAAGAATGAAGAACTCTCTTTCCCTTCTTGCTTGAGCCAACCATCAATCCATAAAGGATTGATGCCGCCGGCCCCAAGAATAGAGAGAATAATATGAAAACAACCAAGGAACCGAACTAGGGACACACCCGAGTTTTGGTGCCGCAAGACGAATGGAGTGAATAGGAGAAAAGGAATATGTTGGGCGCCGCCAGTGGAGGGAATAGAGGAAGGCAGCCACACCCTAGGAAGAAGAAGACATCCTCTCCTAGAGTTGCCGCCAACTTCCTTGCAATCCCTAGCCTTGACCTAAGGAGGAAACCCTAATTAGGGTTTCTCCTTGGGCTTTCTTGCCGCCAACCATGGTGGAGAGAAGAGATCTAGGAGCTAGCCACCTCCATGGAAGAAGACAAGCTCCTCCACAAGTTGCCGCCACTCTTCATTCCCATCCACGGCGCCCGTGCAAAGGAGCCAAAACCCTAATCAAATTAGGGTTTCCTCCATAGGGTTCCTTGCCGCCCATGCATGGTGGAGAGAAGAGATCTAGGAGCTAGCCACCTCCATGGAAGAAGACAAGCTCCTCCATAGGTTGCCGTCCACTCTTCATCCTCATCCTTGGCCACCCAACCCAAAAGAGCCAAACCCTAATTAGGGTTTCCTCCTAGGGTTGCTTGTCGCCCAAGCAATTGGAGGCTAAACCCTAATCTCCTTAGCATCCATCATCCAACCTCTAAAACTTATCACGCCAACCCATAGCCACCCTTTTATAGAGTTAGGGTTTAGGCCTTGGTTTAATCTCCTCGGTTCTAGGGTTTTAATCTCAGCCGTAGGATCTAGAGATTTAATCTCGGCCGTCGGTTCTAGAGTTTTAATCCCAAGATTTAATCTCTACCGCTTCTTAGAATTTAATCCCAACCGTCGGATCTAGAGATTTAATCTCCACCGTCTTCTAGGAATTTAATCCCAACCGGATATGAGATTTAATCTCCACCGCTTCAGTTCTAGGAATTTAATCCCAACCGTCGGATCTAGAGATTTAATCTCCACCGTGTCTTCTAGGAATTTAATTCCAACCGCTTCGGATCTAGAGATTTGTTTTCCATCATTTGATCTAGACTTCGAGGGTTTATATTAGCTACGATAGGGACCGTGAGGAGGAGTTGGGTCTTAGCCACGATGGATCGGAACCACACAAACTTGATCCATCAATGATGTTCCATTCCACTGAGGATCATCATCGAACTACCTCACCAACCCCCATAAATTAATATGGGCTCCATATATTATTTGTACATCCATCTCCCCGTGTTTAAGATATTGAATGTCTGTCAATTGATTGATTTACTGACCATCAATCAATTAACATCTAACTCCTCGAGTAGTACCACTCAACCTTATCATCATGTTGACTAAGTCAACCTGTAGGGTTTACATGATGAACCTTATGAGCTCCTCAAGGGGACATCATCAACCTAATATATAGGACACGGTTTCCTCCTATAATCAACGGCACACCATGTAAATAATATCATTTCCCAACTCACCGGGCATATTGATTTAATCCATAGAAATCTCACCCTCTGGTAAATCAAAGAAATAAATATTAAGTACATGTGCCCGTTATTATATCGGGATTAAGAGCATGTACAACATAATATCCGAGGTCCGATTGATTATGCAACAAGAATAAATGAATCACCTCTATGTCGGTCCTGCTCAATACACCTAAGTGTACTAGTGTAACTCTATGTTCAAGACAAAACAATACCAAGCTACACTACAACCATGCCAATGGTTTGTCCAAAACCATCTTGGTTGTGAGCCTTTACTTATATTCTACAAGGGACTGATAACATGATCTTCTGTGCCGCACTCAAGCACCATGTTATCTACAATGTAAAATATTAGACAATATGCACATAAATATAACGTGCAAACAATGATCATGTGATTCTTATTTCAAAATAAAGATGTCCATACAAAAGAGCTAGGCTTTCAGTATACATCCCAACAATCTCCCACTTATACTAAAAGACTATGCTGTCATCATACTGTCATACATCTGATACAGGTCTGGCACTGTGATGCTGGGATTTAAATTTCCAGCACCACATTCGGGATTTTCACTGTGGTACAGGTCTGTTTGGCGGGAGGGATAAAAATGGAATTAAGTGCGCTATTTGATAAATATGAAAGTATAGGGTGCTGTTTGAACAATTCTAAACTTTACGTGCATTGTTTGATAAATTACCATTTTAACGAAGGTTTGGAGACCTTTTCAAGGACTCAAATGGTAAATTCTAAAGGTCTTTTTCTCAAGGCATTGGGTTTATCGTTTATGTCCATATCTAAACCAATCATTTAATGAAAATATAATTTATAGCACTAATTGTAAAACAATCTCTCTTAATTAATGCATCATATCTAGGGCATGCTTGAAGTCTCAACCTAGAGAGGCTTCCTTGAGCTTGAGGATCATCTCGTAAGTTCATATCGAAAGGAAAATAACTCTTGATCGAGGTTATATTCTCTCCGAGAAAAAAGCTAAGGTCCAAATACCCCTAGGGGCACAATGCAGTTGTAAAAACGAAGAGATATTTTAAAGAAAAATATAATTTGATTCTCTGTTGCAATATCTTTCGACGGTGATTTTAAAAAAAAATCCATTCAAACGATCCTGAGACTCAGGAGTTTGTTCGGTGGATAGAGTACGATTTTGATATTGAGCGAAAATGCGTTCGAAATGACACCGATTAGTCCCTTTCTTGATTTATTCTTAGTGGTCGATGGAGGTCACTTGGGCTCTAATTTTATCAAGTTCAGTTGTTGACGAGGCATCCCGAAGGTCCGTGGGACAGAGTTGATCACTTTCAGAAATTAATCAGACCGAAGGTTCAGATATTCTGATACCGATAAAAAAAAACTAAGGTCCAAACATCTAATTTGATCTCACATTGTTGTCCAAGTGGTTTGTCTCAACTGTTCGATCAAGCCTCATTTAGTAATCGATTCAACAACCATTGTCCTAAAGATAAAGTGATCGGTTCAAATTACAAAATTTAACTTAGGAATTGGAAGTTAAGTAGTCCAGTCCAACCAATAGAGAATGTTTACTCAATAATTTGGTCTGAGATCAATGGATGAAGAGACTCAACAAAGTATTTATGGTCGAACTCCTCCGACCGACTGAGTATAAATTGGATCTGTTTGCAGTGTGTCGAGCTTGGTCAAATCAACTTTCGTCAAGTCATTTCTCAGATAGATTATCGAAATGGGAATTACTTTGGACATGAGATGACTCGAAAATGAGTGAGAAAGGAGGAGGGGGTGAGGAGCACTTTGGCGAAGTCCCTCCGACACTCAAGTCAGAGATTAAAAGAAAGTAGAGAAAAAGCATAAAGTAGAGAGAAAGAGTAGAGAATTTTAAAAATTACTTGATCCTCCGCGTTTCCCTCCTCTTAACTTTATATAAGAAGAGAAGAATGTATCTTTTTTTGAAGGAGACGTGGCGTGGAGATATGATGTGGAGATGTGGGTTTCTGGAGACATGTCATCGTAGAGACATGGTTTCTTGAAAAAGATCATGGCTTCGTAGAGGGGATCGTGGAGATGGACATATCTAATTGTTGAACCAATCTCGAGTGGTCGTCTATCGAACTGAGCTCAGGTGATCGTCAAAACTTGAGAGATCAAACGATCGAACTGAGTTTGAGTAGGAGATCAAGTCGATCTAAATATTGAACGGAGCTCGAAAAATCTGAATTCAAAAGATCAGGCCGACCTAATTGTTGCATTGCACTCGGGTGCATTTTGGATAGACTTGAATTGACTCCTGCTTTACTTGACCAGGTTTAAACTTAAGTTCCACGCCAATTTGATTGTTGACCTGACCTAATCATATTTGACGAGGAGGTAATTCCACCACATCACTCAACATCATTTTGATTCAATTAAGATCAATCAAAAAAATTAAATATAATCCCCCCAACTACTTCCTTCAGTGACAAGTAACGAGTTAGATTCAAAAGACTTCCAGCCTAAGGAAAAGAGTTTGAATTCATACACTGACACTATTAAAAGTAGTGTAACTTTGTCATTTGTGCTCCCCAAATAGAGATTATCTCCACTGGGTATGTTTATCGATTCCTCGATTTCGATTCCAATTCGATTTTGATCGGTTTTGGATTCGTCGACGTTAGAACTGATCCGAACCGATTCAAAATCAGTTCCGAATTGGTTCTAGTTCTAAAGTTTTAATTTTAGAATCAATTTAATCCGAATCGGTTCCGAACCGGTTCTGAAATGGTTCCGGACCGATTTCGAAATGATTCTGAATCACCTTCCTCGAACTTAAGCTTTCAAATTCATCTAATGTGCTGATGATCTTATTTTTTTTTCTATCGCAAAATAATCTTGTAGACATATTAGCATGTCGGAACAAGATCTAAATCAGAACAGAACCGGCTCCGAATCGGTTCTGAAATGATTCCGAATTGATTTCGAAATTGATTGAAACCAAACCGAACCGGAATCAGAATGGTTTCGATTCGGTTCCAGAATCAATTCATTTGAATCGGTTCCAGTTTCAAATTTAACAGATTGATTCCGACTCGATTTCGAATCTCCACATCTAATGTGGTAAAGTTCGTTTGATCTGTCCGATTTAAGAAATTAATATTGGAGATATTAACATGAACAAAAGGTGTGGTTAGCTAAGCATGTTATGCATGCTGAAATTTGGGACCAAGGGAAGGGTCCCAAAGCTTAAACTAAGGGTTATGAGGTTATCCCAACTTAGCCACATTGAGTTGTATAATGAAGAGAAGCTTCATTCATAGATGGAGTGCATTGGAAGAGAGAAGGGAGAAGAAAGAATCATCCTGTTTGTGCATTGAAGTGTTGATGCAATCGGTCATAGATCAATGTTGATCAAACTCGAATGAAATTCAAATAGAATTTTGATATTTGACAATATATTTGACAATGAATTTAACAATACGTTTGACATATGTATGATCATATGACTAATGGATGGATTGGGATATCCAAGGTCACATGAGGGATATTATTATAAGATGATTGTTAGAGCAATCAATCTCATGTCAAGGTTGAACAAACTCGAATAAGACTCGAGTGGGAAGTCCAAGAATGGATTCTTGGCAATGAGAAGTACAAGTTTGGAGACTTCGCAAGGGAAGTCCAAAAATGGATTCTTGGCAATGGAGATATCCAAGTTTGGATACTTGGCAATGGAAAAATCTAAGGGTGTAGTCTTAGCCGTGTAAGTTCAAGTGTGTAGTCTTGGCGACGAAAGTCCAAGTATAAATACTTGGCAATGAAAAAGTTCAAGAGTGCAGTCTTGACCGTGTAAGTCCAAGTGTGAAGTCTTGGCAGCGAAACTTCAAATATGGATACTTAACAAAGGAAAGTCCAAGGGTGTACTCTTAGTCTTGTAAGCCTAAGGGTGGAGTCTTGACAGCGTACCTGTTAGCATGACAAAGTTGATGGAAACACTTGAAGGCTAACACGAAGGGTAAAGGAGTCGTGGAGGACTCAGATGGACACTGAGGTCGTGAGGCTGATGAGAGTGGCTTAGAGGCCTAAGTCTAGGCTAAGGGTGAGTGTCAAGTATGAGGGGATCATACTTGGGTTAAACCTCACTTTTGAAGTTTACCAGTCGACTTGTAGTATTGACCAGTTGACTCATCGAGTGTTCGACACTTAGAGGGCTTAGTTGACTCAGGCCCAGTCGACTGGTTGTGTAGTCGACTGACGCTTAATTGCTAACTGTGGCTCTAACAGTCGACTGGCCACTGGCTAGGGATGAGCAGTCGATTGGCTAGGGATGAGAAGTCGACTGACCTTAAGTGGGCAGGGCATAAAATGTCTCGTAGTCGACTGATAGCTATGACAATCGACTGTTGGGTCAGGGCAATCGCCTGATCTACTGTTTTCGATGTAGATTTGTTTGTTATGAGACAACAGATAACTGAGCAGTCGACTGGTGGGTTAGGTTAGTCGATTGTCAGGCGAAAAATTAGCTTGAGCGGTGCTTTAAATGGAGGATGCGGAGGAGGGTTGAAGATGTCAATTCTTGGAATTTTTGAAGGAGAATAGTTGATGTTTTCCAAACCTTCAAAGCCTTCCAAAGCAACCAAATTATCAAGCAAGCAAAGCTCATTTCTTATAAAGTGTTTCAGTTCTTTATTTTGTATTTCATTTGTATTTGGTTGTTTTGTTTCTTATATAAGCTCTATTGTAAGAGGTTTCTCCACCTCCGATGTTATTCCGAGGAGACAGTTTTAGTGGCGTGGACACTAGCGCTCGATCGTGAAGTAGAAACTAGGGTTCCGAACCACATAAAAACTTGGTGTTGTGATTGTGTTATGTTTTTGTATTGTCTATTTTGTATTTCGCTGTGCTAACGTTTTGTAGATAAGAACACACGAACACAATTGAAAGATCGAATCGGAGAAACGCTATTCACTCCCCTCTAGCGACACCAAAAGATCCTAACAAGTGATATCAGAGTGAGACTACTCTTCAAGGACTAACCGCCACGAGAGCAAGCGCTAGAGGAGTAGAAGAGAAATGAAGTTCAATGATGGATTGGACTATAACATTCTAGCACCGCCTTCCTTCGACCATGAGGATTTTGGGTATTGAAAAAATATGATTGAGTACCTTATTATGTGTGATATAGAAAATTGGATTGTCTTGATGGAAGGTTTCAAAGTGTCCGTGGACAAGAAGGGAAGTCTCCTCAAGAAAAAAAATGGACGGAGGAGCAACTTCAAAAGTCCGAGATCAATGGAAAGGTAACCAAAATGTCAATCAATTTGGTACCTAATGATATTTTTTTGCAAAATAGGAGAATTTAGGGATGCTAAGGAGTTATGGAGCAAGTTGATTGAGCTCCATGAGAATCCCTCATCGACCCAAAGAAAAGAAGATGACAAGCTCGATGAAGAATCAAGTTCATCATCTCAAGAGCTTGAGAAGTCGGATGTTGAGAGATGCTCAACATCCGAGGAAAAAGAGGTCTTGGAAGTCTCCGCCTCTAGGATTGAGGGGGAGGAGAGACAATCGACACTGGAGCAAGAGAAAGTCTCTATCTTCAAAAGAAATGAAGAACCTTCCCAAGCATCCTCTACACATAAGGAATGTAACTCAAGCATAGGTATTAAAAAAATCACATAATATGCTTTGAATGTAGGGAAGTAGGACATTATAAGAGCGAATGTCAAAGAAAAATCAAAGAAAATGCTAAAGTGGCACCCAATACCAAGGATATCGGAGCCCTAATTCGCAAAGGCAAAGAGCATATAGTATGCCTCCTATGCAATCAAAACGGGCACTACTGGAGTCAATGTCCGAGAGGGAGTAACCCTAGGAACGATATGAGAAAAACTTCATATGTAGGGGGAGCTAACACAAACCCTAAGGTATATTTTAATAATGTTCTTCCTTTATGCCATGATAAAAAGCATGTTAGTAATAAGGTTTATTATCTAAATGCTAGATATTATGAAAGCAAGCTTAAGGACCAATTTAGAAACAAATATTTTTGTTTATGGGCCAAACACTATAATCTCAGGGTTAAGGACAAGTCAACATTTAAGAAGAACTTTAGAGATAATCATGATAAGAACAATTTAAGCATTAACCCTAAAAAGGGTAGACATATGCCTAAGAAGAAGAAAAATATCCAAACATATAATGGAAAATTAAATTGGATAAGTTAGAGGTAGAAAATTAAGTTTTGATGTCAAAACATGAAAATTTTGAAAAGACCCTAAAAAGAATGGAAACTATGTTTAATGGGTCAAATGGACAAAAAAACAAGTCGCAAAAGGCAAGAATTATTCCAGGACAAGAAATTATAAGCCTAAATCCAAAGAAATCAAGTCTTCTTACCATAGTGTTCCATATAATTATATAACTAGTCCTAGGTCTAGAAAAACGAAGGTCACAAGGGAAGTCATCCCTAAAGTTAACCATGGTAAGAGTCAAGTGACTAAGGCTTCTAAGAAGCTTAGACAAGTCACTAGGAATGTTACAAGGGAAGTTATCCCTAGAATTAACCTTAATGAGACCACAATAACCAAGGCTTCCAAGTCTAGAAGGGTTATTAGAAAGATAGAAGAGAGGTTATCCCTAGTGAGTACCTTATAAACCCAAGGAGCTCCAATCGGTATTAGGTTCCTATGAGTGTGATCTCTTCACGCTAAATGGGTTTAGAGCGTGTGAACCCTGAATGAATGGACAGTTAACCTAACCATAGTAGAGTTGACACTTTATAGCATTTTCAAGGTAATGTGATACCTTAGAAATGAGATAAGAAATATATCCTAAAAGATTTTAGGATGTGTCAATGGATTAATAGAAGAGTGGAAATTAATCAAAATTGACACAATTAGATTAAAGTCAAGAATGTGTCAATTTGGAGTTTTTGGCACACTCGAGGGATTTAGGTGTCATTATGACAAAAGTGGTATTTGATAGAAAATGATATTTAGGTTCAAAACTTATGTATTTTTATGCATTTGTATTTTATATATTTGTCATGGTTTATTTGTCATAATCAATATCATGACATCATATTTCATATGATTATTTAAAATGTTATGATAGTACTTAGAATGATAAATGTCATGTTAATATCTAGATTGTGTTTTATTATATCATGACATCATGAATCATGGGCAAATATTCTTAACTTATACAAATCATTTATGTCATGATCATATTCATGCATTAAATTGAATTTAAGGACAAATGACATGACTTGATATCCTAGATAAAGAAATTAAATTGGATATGGCTAGATAATGATGCATGAACCCTGAGTTTAGGGAAAACCAAAACTCACATCTCACAAGGACTATAAGATGACATGTGTGTATATTGATACACCTTAGACACATGTGAGATGTTAGCAAATTGAATTAAGTTCAATGTGCTTATATGGTACATCAAAAGAAACTTTAACTCTTTCAATCATATGCATGAATCATGAGGAAAGCTAATGTACAAGTCATGTACATTTAGCCCATAGACCATGATTGAAAATAGATTTTGAAAAATATTTTTAAATGATTTTAGAAAACCTTGGTGAAGCATATCTTTTGATATGGACCACCATTGACAATATTGACACAAAGTTAATTAAAATATTGAAGGTTTCAATAGTTTTGAACTTTGTATCAATCCTTCAAAATAATAAGTATTTTCATATAAAATTAGTTTTCACCCCTAATGTTTGACATAGGTAATGTACGTATGAAGTTTCATGATTTTTCGAAAAACACATAATTGCTTATGTTTTTTCAAAATTCAAACTGAAAGTCTAATTTCTAAAAAATCAAACTCTAGTCGACTACTATATGTAGGCAATGATCGGAGTGATAATGATCGATTCGATTTGTTTTAGTTGAACAAGATTTGTTTAGCTATTTATCAACACCTCTATGTACCCTAATTACTCCTAAACCTATGATATACTTGTTGGTGCAATGGTCAAGGAGTAAACCTTTGGGGAAGTTTGTCCATCAAGAGATGATGGATGAAGGTTATAAAGGGGGAGAGTGAAGAATTGCCTTAATGAAGACATTGATGATGAATCTTAGACCAAAGGGGAGAATGAAGGATCTCGTTGGAAGATGAGACATGAAAAACCTTGGTAGATGCCAAAAGGGGATAAATGAAGGGTTTAAGTTAGAAAACATTCATTATGCTTTAGCATAAGAAAAGGCATAGTTGGGCTTATGATTTAGCCTAACTTGATGGTATTGTCAAACATCAAAAAAAGGGAGATTATTGGTGCAATTAGTCACAGGTCAATGTTGACCAAATTCGAGTGGAACTCGAGTAGGATTTTGATGTTTAACAATGAATTTAACAATACGTTTGACAGACATATGATCATATGATTAATGGATGTTGCTCACACCCTAGTAAAGGACACGAGTCTTAAGCTCACAAATTACATATCATGCATAACTCAACCATCATCTACTCATCATCCACGTTAGAACCATCAAATGATAGTTGACAAAGTAAATCACTTTCAAGACATTCAAACCCAACCTAGGTCTAGACTAAAGTCTAAATTTGAAATTAAGCCAGAAAAAGATACTACCAACTAAGTCAAATTAGATGTCTCTAACTTCGATAGTTAGTTAGAACCAAATGCATTTCTCAATTGGATTGATAAAATTGAGAATTACTTTGATTGGTACAATATGATTGAAATTGAACAAGTACAATTTGCAAGATTCAAAATCACAGTTTCGGCAAAAAAATATTTATAGTGTCCAAGATCAATACATGGTAAATAGAGAAGAACCAATCACATATTGGGTAGAAATAAATCGGATTCTAACTAGAAATATGTTCCACTATATTTTAGAAAACAACAATACACTTTGTGGATTAATTTAACACAATTAAACATGAGTATAAATGAATATCTAAGCAAATTTAAAAACTTACGAATGTAATCCCAAATTAAACTCTAGTTATATTCTGATTTACTTCATTAATGAATTGAGATATGAAATTCAAAAACAAAAAAATTATTTGCCCAACTGAAGAAACTTGTCAAAAGGCTGAAGAGATTGAGCGCTTTATGAAACACCTTTATATACATTGATTAGGACCCTCGATAAGCAATCCTACTTATAAAGCATCATCACAATCTAGCAAGCCTCCTCTACCATCAAGCGAAAAGAGATAAATACACAAGTCATTAGGAAAACTAAAAAACCTAATATTCAATGTTTTAATTGTCATGACAAAGGTTATATATCATACAAATATCTACACAAAGTCAGCTTTAAAACAAAAACACAACAAAGAAATTGACCCACTTGACAAGCATCATGAAAATGACAAAACTAAAGAACAAACCAAAGGAACTAATATAGTCAATGATATCCATCTAATGCCTACATCAGATGACACATGAAAACACATTAGTATCTTTCATATATATATATACAAAATATGAGAACAAATCTTGTAAAATTATAATTAACAATGGGAGTTATATGAACATAATTACCGCACAGGTCTTCCATAAGATTCAAGTCATCTAAGAACCATATCCGAATCCCATTAAGGTGGCATGAGTAAATCAAACTTCCCTTCTAATTATACAATAATATTTAGTTCCAGTAGAGATAGACTCATATAAAGATAATATATGGCATGACATTCTTCCTGTGAATGCAGCCCACGTCATTCTTGGTCGACCTTGACTTCATGATTGTTCTATTACTTATGACCGACAAGAAAATAACTATTCTTTCAAGTACAATGGCAAGACAATCAAGATGAACCTAGCTAAACCTAATAAATCAAAGCCCAAACCTAACTTGCTCATCGAAATGATCCAATCCTTTGAGACAACCCATCATTTCTCACACAATGCACATTTGAAAAGAAAAAAGAAATGATACCATAAAAAACCCATGACATCAAATCGGACCCTCCGAAACTTGAGTGTATAACTTGGACAAAGTTACTTTATAGACCTCCATGTATACATATGATCAATCATACTAAGAATTTGATCTAAATATCTCAATTATTTAGCTTACCACCTGTTGACTTTAATGACAACAACTCGAAAAATTAATCTATTGGTCACAGTACATTCAAGATCGTGTATGGTTCAAAAGCTCATCAACCTATTGACCTAATTCCCTTACTTATCACTTCTCCTTCTTCTGAGTTAGTTGAGAATTTTATTAAGCGAATCAGAAAGGTATATACTAATGTCACGAGGAAAATCACACTAAATAATGAGGCTTATAAATTTCAAGCTAATGCATATTATATATTTAAGGAATATAATATAGAAGATTATGTACTTATCCATATTCACCCAAAGTATGTCCATAAAAACTCTTCAAAAAGACTTCATAACCCCTCTTTTGGTCCTTTTTAAATTATGAAAAAAATTAGTACTAATGCATATATTGTTAATTTGCCTACTTATTTAAACATTAATCTAATTTTCAATATTGAGGACTTACTACCATATCAAAAAATATTCAAGCTTTTCTTTGTTGAATTAACTATTCGATCAAAAAAGCGCATCTACTTCATAACTTCTCTATCTTCCCACTTAACGGAGTCAAGATCTCTTCAGTTGAGAAGTCAAATTCTTCTTTGTATGTTGATTTGCCTACATGTCATGAACCTACTGCGCCAACTCTGACACTTTCGTCCATAACACCATCTTTTCATCAAATTGAGAGCATTATAGATCATCAAACGACGATCTCTCCACATGGAAGCACTCATCAACACCTAATTCATTGGAAAAGACTTTCAGAGATTGATGACATGTAGATCATTGAAGATGAACTTCTCTCCAATTTGTACAACTTTCTGCATGCGCTAGCCACTAGCCTCTTCCCGCTGGGGCAAGATGAACTTCCCCCCAAGATTTTAGAGAAAATGGAGCAACAACTATTTGATTCAGGTGGAGAGGCAATGCCATTTTGCACTAATATGTTGCATCGACAAATTTACTTTGTTAGTCCATCCTCTCATTCAACGGAGTCGAGTTTTTTTCAATTGGGGAGAATGACACAGTTAAGAAATTAATTTATTAAAAGTTGTCTAAATTATTAATTTTCATAATTAGTTATAATTTTTAGAAAAAGTTGTTTAGTTTTTTTAGAATAGTTTGTTAGATTTTTATTAGATAAATCAGAGTTTTCTATTATTTTATAAAGAATAGGTCGTGTCTTCAAGGTATAAAAAAGGGGTTAAGAACCTATGTATTTTTCATGTTTGGAGTTAATAAATTTTTTAATTTCCTTTCTCTAGGTGAGAATTGATAAATTTTTCTCTAGACGAAGATTGTATTTTTGATTCACTTACATCAAGAGACAATTAGGGTCTAGAGTGATAGTTAGGGTTTGAAGAGACAACTAGGATTAGCTTTGATATGATGTTCGAAATAAAAATTGTATTAACTCACAAAACTAATACTGTGCAACCCTACTTATCGATGATGCTACATTTAGAAAATAAGAAAAGAGAACTTATCAATCTCTTAAAAAAGGGGGGAAAAGAGCAATTAAAATAGAAAAATATATACACATATATATATAAGAAAGCAATAATATTTTACAATATTCTATAGTTCGAAATAAGAGACATTTTTTGTGTATAAGTTAGTAACAAAACCAACGAATTTAGAAGTGAGTAACCTTGTTAGTAGAGGATATAATCTCTTAAGGGCCACAAATCTCAAGAGAATTTGTAGACCTTTTGGATATCCAGAATATGAAGAAATAAAAAATATTCTCATAATACTAGTAATACTGCTATGTGAATGTAACATAAAGTACTAAGAAGCTCAAGAAGGAAACCAAACAATATAAATATGGTCTTCAATACCTTCAACATGTAGAATGGAAGCAGAAAAGGATTTCATTTCTCTAGCTTTATCCAAACTCGTTTACTTTGCCATCCTCAAGCTGAAAGAAAGTCAGAATTTAAAGATAGCACATACACAATATTGTAAATTATGCACTACAATATTGTAAATTATATACTACAGTCCTATATATCCACCCATCCAAACTATTAGTTATCTAATGAAATTTCATTAATACAACATATCTTGTATCATAAATAACATACATCAGTCCCCACATGAATGGTGCGTTGGTTGGGACAGAACGATACTTGCGAAATGAGCTCGGATTGATTTCGAAAGAGGGTCTAAAATTTCTTTCTAGACTCAAATGGCCCTCCTCTATCCTGGTCAATCGCGTCAAAGCTAAAGGCTCCCCATGATTTACTTCTCTCACAATGACTATGGAATAGACCGACAGAGAAAACTAGATTAGCAAATTTCAATCTTTTGTGAAATAAATAACATACATCAGCAACTTTGTTTCTTCCAGCACTGAAAGGTAAAATAATTGCATTGAGCAGTATGCACTAAAAAGTTAGCATATGATCCGTAATTTCTCTCATGCTCGCCCTCTAAATGTACAAATACTTTCAATGACATGTGTATTTAGTAGTGTTTTTTTTTACTTAGTACATATTAATGATCAAATGCAAAAACATGAACACAGAGGGTGTGTTACAGAAGAAAACTGTCATAAATGAGTTGCCAACTTCAAGCTTCAATGCATCCAAAATTAGCTATAACTTTAAATTTATATCCAATAGCAGCATTGATGCTTTTATTGTGAGGATACTGCAATTCTGCAGTGTAGCATATAAGATTTAAAATTTTGATCATATCCAGATTTCGATTTGCGATCGAAATGATACGGTTTTGATATCGTATCGATGAATTTCGATAATTTTTAAATATAAAATATATAAATTAAAAATAAAAAATATTTAAAAAATACTTAAATTAATTATAATAATAAAATTAATTTAATTAATTTCAATTAAATAGGATTAAAAAATAAAATAAATTTTAATAATAAAAATAATAAAATTATTATTTATAATATATAAATTAATAAAATAAATTTTAATTGATTTTATTTAACCTATAGTTAAACTATAGTTTGGGAAGTTAATTGAATCCATTCGGTCGTCGTCGTCGTCCCCGTGGCTGTGCAGAGGCTGCATGCGCCGCCAACAGCCTCCGTAGCACCGCGCGAAGCGACCACCATCCGTCGCGTCCCTGCGTGAGGCCGCCTGTAGCTGCCACAGTCCCGAGCGATCAGCCCACGATCGCTCGCGACTGTCGTGGCCTCACACGAGGCCGCTAGTGGCCACTGTGGCCCTGGGCGAGGTCGCAGGCGGCCGAGGCCTTGCCGTCGTTGTTCCATGTCTCGCGGGCCGCTATAGAGGCCTGACGTCATCGTTCCTGCATCTCGTGGGTGTGCCAATATCGATGCCACGTCGAAACGAGGAAAACCATCCGTTTCATTCGAAATGGATCGGTATTTCAAACCATAGTAGCATATTTTCCTTTATCATTTTTTGCATCAAGCCAACTGGACTATGATTTTGTTGTGCGAATCCTAGAAATTTTCAACAACATACTGTGACTTGAAACACATGTGCCATGAACAATGCGCTAGCAAATCCTGGAACTGTGTTATGGCCTAAGTTTATCTTAATCTGAGCAAAGAAGAAAAGGGGAATGTAAAAAAAGATCCCATGCTGAACCTCTGGATGCCTAATCTGCACATTACATAAGGAAGCTGATAGAAATCAATATGAGCTCCATCAATAGATATACTAACAGGATAAGCTGACATCAATTTCATTTCCTGTTTTACTTTCTTGGTGAAATCTTCACTCTGTAAATATTTTCTGGTACTTCAGAAAGGTTCATTACAACAAAGACCAAGGTTTAAGGTTTAAGGTTTAAGGTTTAAGGTTTAAGGTTTAAAGTTTAAAGTATTATGCCGAAGTTTTGTCTTCAGCTAAAGTGGTACAGTTTCAGTACCATGCCATGTTGACACTCAACATGCTTTAAAGTGTGCTAAAATGATTAGAAATCAAATCAAATTTTTTATTCTTGTACCATCCTAGTGAAATCAGTCAATATTTTTCCAAGACCCAAATAAATGCTCCAACAACATCTAATATTAAAATTGATTTTGCCACGTCTATAAATATATCTTGGTTAACCATTAGGAGTTCAACTTGCACTAACATAATTGAAACTACAAGTGCAAGTACAAAATAAAGATGCATCTAGATTTCTTTGACTTTGGCATACTTCTGGTGGTGGTGGTGGTTCCTTTCTTTCACTTGACTCTATTTTTATAATGTCTGATCTCCTCTCCATGACTACAACAACAACAATAATAACAACAACAACAAAGTCTTATCCCACTAGGTGGGGTCGGCTATATGGATCTTTCTACGCCATTGGACTTTATCCCCTACTATATCATCATCTATATTTAAATAAATTTTATCTTATTTTATTGTTGCTAACCAAGTCTTTTTTGGTCTTCCTCTTCCTCGTTTGATGTGTATATTTGGTATCGTTTCACATCGCCTAACTGGAGCATTTATTGATCGTCTAAGTACATGTTCGTACCACCTTAAATGTGTCTCTCGGAGTTTTCCTTCAATAGATGCAACACCAACTTTTTCTCTAATGCTCTCATTTCTTATTCTGTCCATCCTCGTATGTCCACACATCCACCTTAACATCCTCATCTCTGCAACTCTCATCTTTTGCTCATATGCTTGAGTCGTAGCCCAACATTCAGCTCCATATAACATAGCAGGTCTAATTGTCATTTTGTAGAACTTCCCTTTAAGTTTTAGAGGCACTTTACGATCACATAAAATACCCGATGTTTTCCTCCATTTCAACCATCCTGCTTGTATTCTATGTAAGACATCTCTCTCAATCCCTCCATCATCTTGCAAAAAAGATCCTAAATATTTAAAGCTCTCAATTCCAGACAACTCATCATCTCCTATCTTAACACTTGTCTCATTACGTCTAATATTGCTAAATTTAAATTCCATATATTCTGTCTTTACTCTACTAAGCTTAAAACCTTTCACTTCTAGTGTTTCCCGCCAAGATTCTAGTTTAGCATTTACTCTTTCACGTGTCTCATCTACTAAAACAATATCATCTATGAACAACATACACAGCGGTAATGTGTCTTGAATGTGTATCGATTAGTTAAATCCGTGATTAGTGTAAAAGATAGGGACTTAAAGTTGATCCTTGATGTAACCCTATCTTTATTGGAAATGCTTGATTAATCCGATGTCTTCACTTTGAGTCGTTACTTCCTTATCATATCCTTAATTAGTTGATATATGTTACACTAACACCTCTTTTTTATAAAATTCTCCATATTATTTCTCTTGGAACTCTATCATAGCTTTTCTAAATCGATGAATATCGTATGTAGATCCTGCTTTTGCTCTCTATACTTTTGATTAGTTATGCGAGAAGATGTATAGCTTCTATTGTCGACCTTCTGGCATGAATCAAATTGATTTTGAGAACCATGGTCTTCCTTAATCTTTTCTATTACTTTTTCCCAGTTTATGGTATGACTCGTTAGTTTAATACCCTATAGTTTTCACAAGTTTGTATGTCTCCTTATTCTTATATAAGAGAATTAGGATCTTACCCTCCGTTGATCAGGCATCCTTTTTGTTTTCAATATCATGTTAAATAATTTTGTAAGCCATTCAATACCTTGTTCCTAGACACTTCCATACCTCTATCGGAATATCATCCGGTCAACGGCTTTTCCATTTGCATTCCATTTAAAGCATTTGTTCTACTTACGAAATTTGAATTCTACGATAAAAATTTAAATTTCTATACTCATTTAACCTACTTAAATTACCTAAATTAAGTTGGTCTCCTAAAAACCTTCATTAAAAAGTTGATAAAAATATCTCTTCCACCGCTTTTTTATTTCTTCATCATTTACTAGTACTATTGCATTCATCTTTAATACATCTTATTTGATTAAGATCTTTTGTCTTCCTCTCTCTTTCTATTCTATTACATAAATGTCTCTTTCCCTTCTTTTGTATCTAATTTTCGATATAACCGTTCAAAAGTTTGATCTTAACCGTTCCTTCTTTCTTAGCTTTTTCTTGCTATTGTATATTTTTCAAATTTTCCTCATTTTACAAATATTTAATTTCTTATATGTTATTCGTTTTCCTCGACTTTCTCTTGCACTTTTTCGTTCCACCACCAAGATTCTTTACTTGGTAGTGCGTATCCTTCTCACTCAAGTACACTCTTAGCTCTTATTTTGATTTTGATATCATCTTATCCTACGACGTATTAGAATTCATTTGTATATGTATCTAATACTTGTACTCTACCTTCTCTTTGAATATATTTAGTTTCTCATCCTTTAACTTCCACCACTTAATTCAGGAGTCGTGTATATTTTCCTTCTATTAATACTATGTTTGAGGCGTATATCCAATACTAATAACCTATGTTGAGTTAAACTTTCTCCGTGAATAACCTTCTGATCTTTACAAATCTTTTCTATCTCTTCTTAACCATAAGAAAGTCGATTTGTAATTTATTATTTCCACTTTTGAGCATGACTAAGTGTTCTTCTCTTTTCTTAAAAATGTATTAGCTAGTATAAGATCATTATCTTATTAAAATCCAACGTAGTTTTACCTTCTTTTTCTTGTTCCAGACCCATAACCCCATTTTTCACCTCTCGTATTAAATCGTTTTCCTCTATTAAAATCATCTCGTTTGACGGAATATTTTGTAATACTTCATCCAAGTCCTCCCAAAACCTTAATTTGGTATTTTAAATCTAATCTATTTGAGGTCATATACAATTACGTTTATAGTTTCTTTCTCCACTCTTATTTTGAGAGCTATAATTCTATCCCCCTTTCTAATTACTCCTACAACTTCATCCTTTAACGAACTATCAACAATAATACCCACTCCATTTCTTGTTTTACTCTTGCCTATATACCATAACTTAAAACCCGAGTTCTCTATCATCTTTGCCTTCTCACCAACCCATTTTGTCTCTTGTACACATACAATATTAATTTTTCTTCTAATTATCGTATCTACTATCTCCATTGTTTTACCAGTGAGGGTTCCTATGTTCCATGTACCAAATCTTAGACTACTAGTTTTTCTATAATATTTGTTCTTACCCAACCTATGGTGTGAGAACTCTTGCTTATTTAACACTACACCCAAGTTCTCATGGAGATGTAGCGGTCCTTGCCGATACGTTGCAGTCGGACCCTGTAACGTGAACTCTAGCATATTTTTCACTACACCCGAGTTCTGAAAATGTAGCAGTCCTTGCTGAGACATTACAGTCGGACCCTGTAACGCGTTCCTTCCGGGGAACAACCTAGCATTAGCACAATAGTTTGATTGATCCATTCATTGAACATTTGCCTTAGTTTAACGCTGGCTAGCAACCTAACGCAACCCTCCTCCTTTATCCGGGCTTGGGACCGGCCACGATAAGGTTAACTTATCATGGGCAGAGTTATCTCCTCTCCATGACTAATAAACAAAATTAAATGAAGAGTCATTGGAAGAGAATAGCAGCCTACATATCAATACCATTGAAATTATGTTGGTGCAAGTGGCACAATGACATTTACTTGTTCCAACACAGTATTGGTATTAGGGCTTAGGTACCAATCAGCAATGAGCTCACAATAGTTTCAGTCCTGTCGATTGATATTGACCAGCCCTTGAAATCACGACAAGATCATTCTTCCACCTCTTCCCTTAGATTACACCATCTGCTATCCAGATAAAGGTTTCCAAGTTCTTAGTTACAAGTTGTACAAATGCAATTGTTATTCTTGTTGTCACATGCAAAATCAACATTTTAAACAACTAGAACAAGCAAAAATGTAAAACATGAGTAATTTCATGATAGAATGCAGGTAAAGGTTAAGAGAACCTCTGTACTATTATTGAAAGATCCAGAAGCCTTTCTTTGGGCCTGAACAAGCCGAGAAGCAAGCGGTATGCTTCAACTGCATCCACAGGTAAGGACTGAACGACTTTTAACTTTGCCTTGATTCTTAACAATGGTCCTTGTTCCCATTTACCAGTCTCATTCAGAGCTGCATCTGTTACAATTTCAGCCTCAGAGTAACGTTGCTGAGCAAGCAATTTCCATCCTTTGGATATTGATCCACCAGTTGCATCAATATATTCCTTTGCACATTGAAGTGCAGAACCAGTATTTCGTTGCTCAGCATATTCGATCCAAAGATCGAAAAGTATATCTGGGTTATGACAGTCAATAGACATTGCTTCGTCTAATGATTTCAAGACTTCACTTTGCAAGCTAGACCTTTCATGATCTGAGGAAGCAATCTTAGATTGTTTTCCAAGACAAATACCTAGAAAACGAAGACATATTTTTTTGATGCTCATCTCCAACTTACGCATTTGCTATAGCTCTCTGTGCATATTATACTCCCTCAGAAGAAAGAGAATGGTGCTCACTACAGATCATAGCAGCCAATAGCAACGCCATGATATCATTAGGACTTTCATCTTTGTTTGATGACTTCCTTAATAAGTTCAATGCAGAAAGACTTTCACCTGCAGCCCTATAGCAAAGGGCCAAGCTGTACCACCTATTACACCGTGGATATATTCCAGGCATGACCTCCTCAAAGTGTATAGAAAGTACAGAAGTTTGACCACATAGAGAGAGTGCAAAAGAAAGATGTTCAATTACTGATGGATCCCACTGGATCTTGCCCAGATACCATTTTCTCAACACTAGCATTAGCAGTAAAATAGCCTCTTCCAAATTATTTTTCTGAACAAATGCACCATCTGTTGGTGCAATCGCGCTCAAGTCAAGATTGACCAAACTCGAGTTGAGTTTTGATATTTAACAATGTGATTAAAAGTAAAGGATGACATGAGGAAGATTATTAGTGCAATCAACCTTAGGCCAAGATTAACTAAGTTCGAGTGAAACTCGAGTTGGAGTTGGCAAGGGAAAGTCTAAATATGAAGACCTAGCAAGGAAAAGTCCAAGTATGAAGACTTGACAATGGAAGTCCCAGAGGCGTGGCCTCTTAGCAAGAGCGAAGTCCCGACAGATCACGGGGTGACTGTGCTTGGTAAGTGAAGTCCTGGACGATAAATCTTAGCAAGTGAAGGTCCGGACGAGAAATCCTGGCAAGTGAAGTCCCTATAGGTCAGGGAGACCGTGCTAGGTTAAGGATAGCCAATAGCATGACATAGCCAATGAAAGCACTATAAGGCTAGTGCAAGAGTGAGGAATCATTGACTCGAATCAAAGGCGCGAGACTGATGGAAGTGACTTGAAGGTTTAAGTCTAGGCTAAGGGTAAGTGTCAAGTATGAGGAGATCATCCATCAATCGAGATCTACCTGCCAAGAGATAAGTATGCCGACGTATAAACCTACTGAGATATAAGTCTGCCGAGATATAAACCTACTGAGATATAAGTTCACCAAGATATAAATCTGCTAAGATATAAATTTGTCGAGATATAAACCTATGTGGATCACCATCGTCGCCGCGACAAGTATTAGGCCCGAATCGGTCGATATCACCAATCGTATCTTGGAGTCCAACAAAATTAAAGGAAAAAACCAGAGAATGAGATACCGCATAGAAGCTATTACAGGAATCAAATATTGAATTTTTTTTATTTTTCACGATTCACATCGTTAGGTTTTTATGAAGTTCGAAATGCCTCATAAACGTTATGGGCAAAAGTTGCGACGCGATTCCGAAACCAAACAACGTCAAGCAGAGATAAAGACAGCACCATCGCCGGAGACAATGCCTCGATGTCGGTAGATTACAGAAAAAAAGGGAATCTACGAAATCCAATCTGGGAGACAACACGAGGTCTATGCGCCGGAAAAGTTCTACATAGAACAGGAGCAATGAACAAATTAGGAAGCCGGAAAAGAAGGCGAGAGGGACCGAACCTCGTAGTTGAGCGAGAGCTCTTCCTGGAGCGACGACTCGGCCTCCTGAATGTTTCCATCATCGGGAGCTTGGCCTCCACTTCATTCGCCTTCTCGGAGAGGCCGCTGCTCGGCGCATCCTCCTCCTTCGTGGAGATCACATCCTCACTGCCACCGCCCCCCTCGCCTTCGAGATCCCTCATGTCCACGTTCCTAGAAGGACGCTTACGTCACGCATACGCCCCAAGGGCAGCCCGGACGGTCGCCGGTGAGGGAGAAGGCGGCAAGGCTCTAGGAGGGTCGGGTCGGGTCGGGAGGAGGGGAAAGGGATCGAGAGGCGATGGGGTCGAGATCGGCGGCGAATCCCCGGGCGGTTCCATCGTCCGGAAGGAAGGGCGGTTATGGTGACCGGAATTGAAAGCGTCGGAGGTGATCGAGACCGGAATCAACGGTAGCGGAAAATGGATTGTTTATGCGGCCCCATGGCACAGAAAGGCTTCGACACCAATTACCACTTAATGAGTCCAAGTTTGTAGAATCTATCCAAATCTTTTAAAATTTCATAATTAAATATTATTATAATTAATTATACATAATTAATAATTTAAAAAATCATTTATATATAACTAGATTAATAATTTTGCATTATTACATAACATTTGATATTAAATAGTAAAGAATAATTATAGTCATTAAATAACTACCCTTTAATATTAAAGGGAGCTAATAAAACAAAAGATCATAAGAAGACGAAGAAAAGAATTTTCGAATTCTTATTTGGAGTTAAAAAAATATTGCATTAACTAATTATCACAATCAAATTATATACTTCAACTTAAAAAAAAAATCTAAAATACACTCACCAAGATATTTTAAATAACTCTGTCACTAATTAACCGTCTAATTATCCATCTAGTCATTTCTCTATTTATTATATTTATATCGCAATTATAAATTATATCTCATTTCTATTTCTTCTTCTTAACTTTATTTTCCTATTAAATTTTTATAAATTAGGATCCAACTTGGAGGCTTTTTGTTTCTAATCTCAGCCTTAGAAGCTAACTCCACTAGTACCACTCCTCTTTTTATTCCCTTTCAGTCTTGCCCCTGTGTCTTCCAAACCTCATCGATTATTTTAAATTAGTTCATCAACGTGCTTCTTGTTATTCCATTTGTTTTGCCCTTCTTTCACTTCTTTTTTGTGTTCATCGTTATCTTCTCCAATGTAGTTTAGTTGTTTCGATTTGAAATCGATTGGTTAATTAATCTCAAAGCTGAATATTTATTTTATTTGTGAGGAGGGATAAGGTATCGTGGTCGATTTATTTTTTTTAATATCAATTTGTCTTTATATGCGTAGATCAAACGATTCGAAAGGGGATAGCTCAGACTCCTCGAATGATGGTGGAGAAGCAGCATTTGCAATAGAGTCACTGTCTCTGCGACAACAACTGCAACTTCTTTGGAAGTCTCGCAATGATGAACCTCTACTTCAAGTACTACTGGAGTACGCAATCATTTCCTCAAGGAGGTGCGATAGCGACAACACAAACTCTCGCTTTTGAACTTCTTTAGTCCCTCCCCTTCTCCATCTCCTTGTCGTCGTCTCCCGTTACCACGACCGAGGTAACGAGTGCCTCCACTGTGATTGCCTCCCTTGCCACTTTGTTTTCTTTGGCGAATGCGACGGAGGATGCAAAGGCTGCGGAAGAGAAAAAGGGTTAAAAAAATACTTTAATTTGATAGGATCGGTTGAAACATAGAATCGGTACGATCCCATCGATTATGAACGATCCCAACGATCCTAATGCGATCCCACAGTAAAAAATGATCCTATACGATCCAGGAGCGTTTTGAGATTTCGGATCGTAGGATCGTACGATCCAAGATCGCGATTCTGCAGACCATGGTCTCGAGTCTTCGTTCCATTCGAGAAATAAGAAGTTTCAAATGGAAAAAAAAAATCGTTGTCTTCATTTCATTCTGTTTGTCCTTTGGTTAGATCAGGCCATTCTGTACGAGACTGTCGCCGACTGTAATGACCTTGGCTGTTGTTTAAGGGGTTTTGTTACCCTGCGTGCCCTCCGTAGGTATATGTGCCATAAAAGACATAGTATTATAGATTGATAGTAATCGATTTTTGATGTGAAATTTAAAATTTTCATTTGGATTTAAAAATCTTCTGTTGTTTTGGTCAACGGATTAAGAGACATATCCTCCGTAATTTACCTCTCTTTACCATTACCGAAAGACCGACGATAAAGGATACTAAGAACGAACGTAATCGTCTTTTACTACAAACTAAAAGGCACAATCCACATGGCAATCAACGGTGGTGATTGTCACGTGGATCACACCTCTACAAGCGCACACCGATAGGATCGTAAATGAATTAAATATTCCTGAACAAATTTGATATTTGATATGGTAAAAATTCATTTATATTCGTTCAATATACATCAAAATCAATAAAATGAACAAGCTTAAATAACTTAATTAAATAAATAAACATGAACATATATTTATTTGACTTATTAATATTCACGAACAGTATTCATAAACAATATTTACAAATATTATTCATGAACACAACTTGTAAATTATATTCATGAACAAAATTTGTAAATCATATTCATGATCAAATTCATTTATGAATTTATTTAAATTGCTTATACTCATTTAATTTGTTTATAGTAACCAATCCAAGAAATTTAACTTGAATAGATAATATTTAAACAAACCAAATTTAAATAAATTTAAATGACTTGATTAAAAATTTAATATCAATTAAAAAGTCAAATTCAAATTTATAAAAAAAAAAAAATCAATTGTTTCAATAGCTTGATTAATTTTAAATTTATATAAAACTTGATTGAGCTCAGCTCGTTTACAGTCCTACGCACCATCGCACACAGGGTAACAATTCCCACTGTTTACGACCAGGAAATGTATAAATGCCGATGGCAATTTTATAATGTGGCAGAAGAGGAAACTATAATCCACCCCACACATTCAAAGCTCAGATCAAGTGAACTGTATACAAACTCATTCTTCCGTATCGAATTGTGCTTCTAAATCCAAGAAAAAAAAAACATTAAATAGCAAACTCATTCTCGAAAGCATGCCTAATTCTAGCATACCATCTACAAAATCTTTCGAGAATTAAAACCAGTTGGAAGCAGTACCCATTTGAGAAAAAATTCAGGCGAACAAAAATGTTACTGCAATCTTATTCTCTTCTCTTTGTTCTTACTAACATGTTTCCCAGCACTCGAAGTCCTTGCGATCGACGAACCTGAAGAATGCTCCTTCCCCCTTTTCCTGACGAATTCAGAGAAGGATGGAATCGGAGGAAGATCTATCCTTTCTTTAGGACCCTTCATCGCCGCCAGTTCGGGGAAATCTGCAAGAGCAATATCCTGAACCTGATCATCAGTAGTTTTCCCCGTAGTTGCTTGTTGAACTGGACGTGAGTCGGCATCGAGCGAGAATTTGTTCTGTCCGCTGCTGGAACAAGTCTGAGCAGTTATGTCTCTAAATTTGTCTTGTATCTCCTCCATGCTCGAATGGGATAGCCACCTGATTGTGGCAGCAACTTGTGAATTGTAAAATGTTTTCCCAACTTTTCCATACTTCTTGTAACATTCCATCTCGAGAAAGTCAGCACATGCCTCAAAGTCTAACCTGAAAAAGGAAGGGACTTCAAGGATTAGTTTCATTTTTATCAGTTTTCCATTTTGACCTCCAATTTTTTGTTGGTGCAGGATCCAACATTTTTCATTTTTCTCAGTTTCGAGTTCGACTTTTCATTTTTTTTTTTTACATTTTGCTCTCTGCAATCCAATTAAGTGATTCAATTTGGCCCAACTGGTCTCAAATTGCTTTTGCAGTTCATCAAAGTGCATAAATTAATCTGCATTAGTGCTAGGGACTAAAATGATACAAAAGTGATACTAATGAAATATAGGGGAAGGAGGGTCAAATGAGACTGATGAAAAAGTTGAATGCCAAAAACATAAAAAGATGAAAACACAGGAGCCAAATGAAATTGAATTCGCAGCATGTGTTAGAGACAAAACAAATGTTAGAGAAACCTTAAAAAAACATACGAAGGCAAAGTGATTACTAAAAACTTTAACATATGTTAGAGAAACTTTTAAAAACATATGACGACTAAGTAATTACGAAATAGAAGAAATTCTTACAACAATCTCCCATGCCGTTCCTTAGCCTGATTCAGAGCATTCAAAAATCTCACTTTGACTTGATTTCTCAATGTGTCAGAAATGGTCTTCTTGTCAGAATTATCCTGTTTTACCCAATTTATTTGGATTAAGTAATTTGAACTCAACAAGTATCAAAAACCATCAAACATTAAGTAATTTGAACCTAGATCGCAATAAATTGCACTAGTAGAGGGGGAAAACAGGAAATTTTGCAAGGATTTACATGGTAATGAAACAACATATTGCCCATGAAAGATTTATTTTTTCCACATTGTTATTTAAATTCCTGTCATGGACGGTAAAGAATGATGTTCCAGAAACATGCGGTCCTGGATAAGTGTGCTTGCCACTTTACACCAAAAAGAACCTACCTCAAAAGGATAATATAACAAGCCACTTGCGTTTTTGTGAGAGATCCCTAAATTCATTGGCTAGTTTCATACACCACTTTTAAGCCTTTCTTTGTGGTTAATAACTCTCTCATTGAATTCTGGATTTCCATCAAACATGGAGATATTGCCATGGCAAAACAAGATAAGACTGCACACAATACTCTTTCCCGGGACTTAACAAAAGCTTCGTACACCAAGCTGCCTTTTTACGTTGATATTGCCATGCTTTTCAGTTTTCTTGAGATTTTAGAAGATTTGACTGACAATTTTAAGCTACTATCATGAATTGTGTTTGGAAAAATTCCCAATTAACCAATATATATATATATATGAGAAATATTATATACAACTCATCCGTGAGCACCCATGCGCATATCTATTATTCACTGTCCGATCGCTTGAGCACTATAGCTCAATCCTTGAACCTTAGATAATGGAGGTGCGCACATATGCTTCCGGATGAGTTGTGTAGAATCATATTTGTGTGTGTGTACAACTCATCCGTGAGCACTTGTGCGCACCTCCATTATTCACCGTCCGATCGCTTGTGCACTATAGCTCAATCCTTGAACCTTAGATAATGGAGATGCGCACAGATGCTCACGTATGAGTTGTGTAGAATAATATTTTCGTATATATATATATATTTCTTCTCATTTTGGATTTTCACAAGTTCTTTTACCTCTACAAATTTCCACACTACTGCAAAAAGAACTTACCCGTTCCACCTTCTGATTACTTAGAAGGGAGGATTCTGCCTTACTCAGACTTGACTAGAAGCATATGCTACCCACCTTGCTTGTCATAAGGTTCAACCTCATCAATCTTGACTTGGGTGTCAAATTCCTAATAACTCTATGACTCGTTAACCAGGTAGGAAAAGTATATAGAGAACAATAAAATTGTATGTAGATCAAAGAAACTCTGTAAATTGTGGAAAAGTATGTGTCCTAGCATGACAGTTATGAAAAGCAGAAGTACCTAATAGTCATCAATTAATAAATAAATATTAAAATACCTGCTGTCTTTGGCCTATATTCTGAAAATAAGCCTCTTCTGCACGCTGCAAAATCTCAAATTTTTTGTCTAGCGTTGCATCAGTTGACATCCTAGACATAATTGTATTGGTTGAAATATCTGCCTCATCTGTCAGGTTAGGAGTAATGGTTAAAAGGTACAAAAAATATTCAGAGATATCATTAGTGTTTCATCTAGTACTAAGAATCATTTTATCATCTCATTGATGCAATAGTTTAATTTTAATACCCCAACAAATTTGTGGTGTCTCGCAACAATTTTATACTGCAGCAAGAAAATGAATAGTAATTTCTGAAAGTCATTTGTGAACTATTCTTATTAGCAGGATTTTCCATTGGAGTTGAAGGTTTAAGGGGTATATGTGGAGATAATATATAACGCTAGTAAAGGTAATTAAGAGTGATTTTAAAATTCAAATTTCACTAGTGATATAACATTGCACAGAGCTGACTACGGGTATAAGATCCATGTATCCAACCCCAACTTGATGAGAATAACACAGCTTGTTGATAAATATGCTGCTGATGATACTTGCCAGGATTTATGGATATTCAGCATAATAACCTTATTACACTATCAATTAATGATCAACCTGACGTAATAATAACATTATTGATAACTGAAATTCAAACATACTAAAAGAAAAGATTTGCGCAGACCAGGGCACTATATTACCTCCAGAATCAGATATTTCTTCCTGGAAGAAACTGTCGTCATCTTCCCGATTCCAAAATTCACTATGTTGACCGTCTAAAGGAATGTACGTTGAGCTGGAAAGAAGCAAAAATAAAAATAAGGTTCAGCAAATATCAATCAAGGGATTTATTAAACTAAAATTCACATTGAGACTCAGCCATGAAATAAGATTAGTAGTTATATGAAGCTCATTCAGATGTGAATATCATCTATTCTCTTAATTTGGATGCAGAGACAAACCTGTGAGCAAAGTATAGTGACTCTAGGTTCTATGACAGCTCGTTTAGTTAATAAACTTTGTGATTATTAATTTATTATATTTACCTTCTTTGCCATCTTGCAATTTCCTTCATCCTCAAATCAATGCAACGTGCCATTTAAGGCATCCAGAATGAATTGGGATGATTTATTTATATCAAGTCAACATAACTCTTCAGATTAGCATCATTGATGATAACATGGATTCTGAAGTATGAACTATGGTCCAACCTTCCTCCATGCTTCAATTTATATATGCAAACATAATAGCCAGATTGAGTTGATGAATTAATGAAGTTGTAGAACACCCAATCTCTACTGCTAGCAATATGAAAGGTTGGTGATGATTGTCCTCAGATGATGCCTATCTGTGAGTTAGTAATACCATGCCAAATAGCTCCTTGCATATTTGAATAATAGGAGTATAGATGAAATTAAGTTTTTCGGCTATATAATTGGCATTGATCTTGCGGGTGATACAGTTGTGATACCATGTCTATAATCTCATAGTACAAGTTTGTGCTAAACTGAAATATATTTGCCTTCAAAGGAACTACTAAAAGAGTACAAAATTATCTTGAAGAGTTATCTTCTCCTTGTGCAAGCATTTTTAGAATCTTTACAAGCTAGAGGGGAGGTGAATAACTTTGTCACATCGATTTGAAAATTCACAGAGGAAGCACTTGACATAACAAGAAATATACACAGCACAACACATATTTTACTTGGTTTACAGCCTCTCAAGGCTGCTACTGTAAGGCCTAATCCTAAGTTCCTAACGCTCTATCACAACTAACAATTTCCTCCTTAGATAAAATCCGGAGGCAGAAAAACCTCTTACAACAAGAAGAAGACAATTATATATGAAAACTTTGTATGTTCACTCTCCTTCTTTGATTTGGAAGCACTTGAAAGCATTTGAGAGCTGAATTTATGAGCTTGGAGAAGAGAAGCATTGTCAAAACAATGGCCAAAGATCCCTTGTATAGTGTCTTCTGTCGAACACAAATTTTAGTCACTTTTCTGGATACCAGTCAATTGTTTTACCCTAGCAGTTGCCACTCACCGTTGAATGATCACTAACATTTGATCTGTAACTAATATTATTTTACTGTCTGACTATCAGCTGACTGTCATCTATCGTTAATTGATTTATAGCATTCAATTGAGCTGAACAGCAGAGTCAAAAACTTTCTGTCCTCTCCAAAATATCCTATCAGTAGACTGATGCATGACAACAATCGATTGATATCAATCAATCAATTAGTTGTCCAATCGAATTGGGAATTTCTATTTACTCTGAAATTTTATTCACTCCGAAATATGATCGGTCAAATTGCTCAGCTAACTATCAAACATTCTGTCCAATTTTAATTTTGAACTTGATTGTTAGAATTACTATGCAAAATCTTAATTTGGGTGTTTACACATCAGTTGACTGGTAATGACCATTAGTCAATTGATGCATTAACTTTCTGATCTCGGAGTTTCCTCACATTAGTCGATTGATCAACCCTAGCAATCAACTGATATGTAAAACCTCTAACCAACTCATGGTTTAGCTCATCAATCAATTGTTGTTCCACAAAAGTCGACTATCAAGTCAGACTTAGCCCAAAACCTAGGTTTTACAAATCCTAAACCTTCAAACATGAACTCCCTTCAATTCTACAGTGTATTAGTCAATTGATATAAGATATCAGTCGATTGTTACACTATTTTCAGTCATGCTACTAGCTGAAATGCACTTATCTTCAGCTAACCTCATCCTACAAATATTTTATGTCATATGAACCTCCTGTTCCTTGGACTTTAATGTCAGGAGCTTCCTCATCTCCAGATCTCCATTCATCGTGCATCCGATCTCCTAATCTACTCGGGTTTTTTCCTTTACCAAGAATCCAACCTCCAACCTTTTTGGACTTCCTTGTCTCACATCCAATCTCTAGATCTGCAAGGACTTGCTCTTACCAAAAATTCGACCTTCAACTTTCTTAAACTTTCCTGCCTTGCATCTAGTCTTCAGACCTGCGAGGACTTTTCTTGTACACTTAACACAACGATGAAATATCACATATTTCGCCTTAACTCAAATACTGTCAAACATCAAAACTATATGTCCAAGGCATGATTGCACCAACATGCAACATCACCACTCGTCTTTTTTGTGTGCTTGAGATAGAAATGAAAAGAAGTTGCAGCTAAGCCTAGGGAAAAAGCACTATATACGACCTTGCATCAAGGATATGGCAAAAGCTGGTGTTCAAATTCAAGAATTCCAAACACGAACACTTTTACCAAACATCATTGTGGCGAAACTCAACACTGTAGGTGCCCATGTTTATGAAGCCAGCTACATGTTGAACTTGTGTTCCCTATGGCTTATTTGATTGTGCCAAGTGCAGAGATGCCTTGCAATATTGTGTTCCCTATGGCTTATTTAATAAAATACTTGTAATAAATTATACCCATACAATACCAACTACTAGCATCAGAACAATAACTAAACAGCATGAGAAAAATAATAATTGCGTCTTCTAAAGAACAATAAGGTTGCCAAATCATATATTGGTCATTTTTTGAATTGGTATCCCCAATAGAGGGTGGAAGGATGATATGAATAAAGATTTAAAGCCATGGTTTTTCATCACCTTTTAATTATGATATACAACTTTAATCCATATTTCTCAGTATATCTTCTCCACATGGCTATCTAATATCAAGCTGTCCAATTTCTCGTGAAAAATTTTGTTAAATTTTGAAATCAAGAAAGCAACTGACCAAGAATTAGCAGCATGATTCATCTAGTTCCAATGGTATTGCAAAGAAAAATGGATACGTTGCATTTACTTGGTTATAAATATGTATTATTCGGACCTATAACATCCAGATCACACAACAACAACTTAATCATTGCACAAAAGCTCCCCTTCATAATCTATTTAATTATCGGGAAAAAAATTATTGCTAATTTAACCCATGTAAAAATACAATAGCCTCCCATTGGAAAACAAAGAGATTAAAAAAATGTGGAACCGCCACATTAGCGGCCCTCCATTGTTGCACCTACGTGTGGAGGGTAAATCATGTGTCATGTGACTAGCGCAGAAATGCGGAGTCATCGGTAGCCTGGTCGTCACCTCCAAAAATCGACCCCTTGCCCTTTCAAGCCTTAACAGAGAGATTAAAAGAATCTACTTTATGTGGTCTTATCATTGGAAAAATACCTTTTAGTCAAAATGGGAAAGAACTTGTCCTTCTTTGAATAAGTTTTTCCCTCGAGATCCTTTAGATGTTGTACAATTATGCTTGCTTGTTTGCATGAATCACAAGATTTCTGGCATAAAGATGTTGACACCTATTCATAGAAAATGTTGATTAACAATCACAAACTAAACAGTAAAAAAAACAAAGTTAATTTTTGTGGAGAAACAAAGAATTGAATACATGATGTGAAGAAATAAATTTGTAGGCACCTGTTCACCAAAACTTTGAAGAATCTTTCCCCTACGGCATCCAGAACCTTCACAGTATTCCACCATCTGTTGTTATAACATCGGTAAGTCAATCCAAGAAATTTTTATAATTGAACAACACAACTAACGCACCTGAGTAAATGCAGCTAAAGACTTCTCTGGTATGCCACCTGAAGGAGATGAAGATTCTCTATTTTTCGTAGTGGCATTACGTAGAATAAATTCCTATCACATGTACCTGAGCATTAAGTGGAGGTGATGTCTGGTAAATGTTTGTTACCTATAATAAGTATAGTATAATCACCATCTTTTTACGATCATCCAATCCATAGTACAATATACTCCTGGAAGGCAACTGATCACGACCAGCTCTCCCAGATTCCTGGTAAAACGATTCCATTGATTTTGGAATATTGAAGTGACAAACAATGCGGACATCCTTTCTATCAATGCCCTAAAAAGGAAATCATTAACAACTCAGCACCAAACACCTTAATAGGTACTAGCATATAATTCTTAACTATAAAAAATAAGCTTCAACACTTCCAAAAATTAAAAAAAAAAATTTGTTCGTAGTTCGTACCATCCTGTAGCAGCATAATTGGAGCGTATAAACCAATAATTTTAATCATGAGCACACCACAGCAGCAGCAACAAGAGAAGATTTCATTAGTCTATAGAATAATAAAAAGAGCAGAAACTAAATGGTTAAAAGGGCTCTAAAGCCAGAATATAAGAGATATCTAACAAGATCATCTTTATATTTAACCCATATGAATAGAATTACAAAATTCAAACCAAATACACCAAATTAATTAACAAATGGTAGCCACTTTGAAAACCCATCAGAAAGCATTTTTTACTTACACACAGCATTAGTATGCCCAGAATCCACGGTTACTGATGCGGAGTATACTAACTAATCAGAAGTGTCAAAAGTATAACATCCTAATATGTGGAGACTTACTTATAAATCACTAGGGACTTATAATATGCTATGCAAAGATACAAATATATAGGTAACGGGACTACCTTGGGGATTAACATTGATAATTTCCCAAATCAATATGGTGTCTTGCTCAATACAAACCTCTACTATTGCCCTCAATCTTTTCTGCCACATTGCTAATTTCATTATGGTAAATATCTCATAGAACCTTGCCATGGCTTCAATTCAATCTCTTTGCAGTTTAGCATACAGGTTAGGCTTCTAGATCAACATCTCCCACTAAACCTCATTACTTCCACCTACAGTCTTCTTCCTGACTACTAGTATCTTCATTGTTATCCTTTCTTTGCTGCTCTTCCCAGCAACCAACAGCTCGCACAATCAACCTCCAGCCTCTTTTGGAGCTTCAATTCCTAAAAGCCAAAACAAGCCTCTTACTAGAAGAACCAGCCTCTTTTGTTGTAGCTCTTTCTGAAATCCGGCAATCATTGGCAAACTTCCTTCTCCACCATAAGTTTGAGGCACCACTAGCCAGATGAATCGGACACAATGACAAGATTTTCTTGGCAAAAGCCCTCTACGACACTGTGCCAGTAAGTACTAATGCTAGCTTCAATTCGAGACTTCTTAGTGTATACCTTTCATGTCCATGACATCCCTGATTCCCCAAGGTAACTGACTTGCTTGCATGCCATATACTGCCTGGTTTAACCCCAAAAGACTTGAGATCTTTTGGTTATATGCCTGAGAATCTTCCTGCCAATATTCCTCTAGCAGATGAATCACTCTCACCAATGAAGGGCATTGGTCATGTGTGTCCTCTATATGTTTGAATTAATTGTTTTCCAAATTTATTATCTGTGACCAAATTCACAGAGTAATTGAATTACACAGAAATCTTTATCATTGAGGATTTGCAGAGTGGAAAGGTAATTAGTAGAGAATATAATCTTGGGAATTCTATACATTTTAACAGTGTCTGAACATTCATCCACATTAGCAGGCAATTCTTGGGGCATCTTAAGAAAATCTATAAAAGGTATTATCGCTTTGTCAAGTCTATAGAATCTTGAATGTAAATCCTCTAAACTAGATAACACTTTCAGTCCATGCTCCATAGTCAATTCGCTAAGGCTGTATTTGGTAGGACGTAATGTAATCCAAGTTCTAATGGAATGTAATGTAATCTTGATTACATTACTATGTTTGGATAAAAATTGTATGTAATCTCGGATTACAAAGGTCATTACATTCTTTTGTTTGGTGTCCATTACAAAGACGATAGGAATGGATCGACGACGATGACGGAGACAACGACGACGATGATGACGGCGGTCGCCGGCGACCAACCGTCGCCGACCGCCGGCCGTCGTCGGTCGTCGACGGTCGGGTGTCATCGTCAGTCGCCGACGACCGGCCGCTGTCGGTCGGCGACCGGCCAGCCGCCGACGAGCGGCGACCGACCGATCGATGGCAACAACGGTCGGCAAAGATCGACTTCGATTGTTGAGCATCCAACATTTTTCAGATTACAGCTTGTAATGTAATCTGGATTACATAGGTTTTACTTTATAATCCAGATTACAAAACTTTAGTACCTTTTGTAATCCAGATTACATTACATTACAATGTTAAGACAGTAACAAACAAAGGAATCTACGGCATACCAAACGCAGTCTAAATGTACACTTGCACATTTTTCTTTAGTTTTTTGATATTTAATGTCCTAGTGCTGTCATTTTAAATTTAGCTTTAGGTGTTCTGTAAGCTATCGATAATTTACTTAACACTGACTTAGCTCTTTTTTTTGCAAAAATCCTTATATTCTGGTGTGGAAGGCAGGCAGGCCTATCTTTCTTGGTTTCAATATGATCCTTGAGGAGGTCGTAATGGATCTGGATGGTTGGCTGTCTAATAGATCAGTGTTCTTGTTCCCTAAACTTGCTTGGAATTGAGGGGCTTTCTGTTTATTGAGAGTTTGACATTGTTGTAAATGGACTTTGTCGCTAATAAGGTTATTGGAAATTTAGTCAATCTTATTTTAGTTTATCTCTGACCAGCTGGCTTGGGGTGGGTAACTTCTGTAATATTGCTATTTCTTTTGTCCCATTATTCTAATCTCAGTAAACTTTCCATCTTGTATGCATGTTTTCCATCTTGAATGCAAGCTGCTGGCTTTCACAGATCAGTGATCGGTTTGGCTTCTTGCTGCAACAACAATTTTATTGGGGTTCATCGACCAAGGTCAATTAGTGGCTATTCATCCCCTCTCTAGTTCAGTTTTTGGTATGTGGTAGTGTTTCTAAACTCAACCTTGTTGAAGGTGGAGCAAGTCGATTATCAACATTGCAGTGTTAGTTATGCATCTTTAGATATATTAGTTTGCAACTTGGAGATGGTTGGTTATCAACTTTGGAGTGTTAGTTTGCAACTACTTCCTTTTGATCTTGTGATGCCCAAGCTACTATGTTTGGAGTTAAAGGCAGTAAGTCCAATAGCATTTTAGTAACCCATTTTTTATATTGCAAATGCTCAACTTTCTTTGGCAAGTTTCTTTCCATTAGTTGGATTGTTGTTTTAATAGGTTTTGTTGCATTTGTTCTTGTTTTAATACGTTTCTTTCCATTTTTTTTCTTGTTTTATTCCATAAATCTTGTACATATTAAATTTACGAAATTGATGATGTGACATAATTTTGAAAAGGAGAATACAAACCTGTTATTTAATTATGAAATGAGAAATTGATAAATACATTATGGGATTAAACAAGGAAAAAATTGGTTTCACGTGGCTTATCTGATTTATTCATGCAGATGATACGCGAGAGATTATTTTTTAGAAGTTACTCTTTACTACATTCGTTGCTAGCTTGCTCCCAATATCATTTGATTGTTAAATACACCTTTCACATGCAAATTATTTTGTAATAACTACGAAAATTGGAGTAACTAAAAGAGGCAAAAGAATATATTATCATAGATGATTAGAGATGACAAGCTAATGTGAATTTGATAAAATTAAATGTGCAACTAAACAATTGATATATACTTATATAATTGAACCTTGGCGCTCGGCTCCTAAGGAACCCTAGGTCCATTGATGCATTATGTGGGTTTTGGCTCATTTCTCATTGGGTGGAATATGGTTATTCACCTTTCTATGTAAGATGCATTTTTTCTTTTATAGGGTTGCTAACGAAACGATCTTTTTTCTATATATGATACTTTCCTTGTCAAGTGGATTATAAATCGGTCACCCCATTTATATAATAGATACTGATTTTAGGATGAGATAAAAAGGAATAATGTATAAGAGCATAAAAAAGAAAAATATGAAAAAAAAAATGTGGAAACTACCTCAGAGAAATTAAATAATAATAATAATAAATGAATGATTAATTGATGTTGCGAGGATATAAATTTCATCTATCATGCTCAATATTTTGTTCCCACAAAAATATAATATCGTACCCTTATTTCTTCTTATACCTATTTTGCATTTTATGCTAATGTTCTAAGCTTTGATTTATATGCTCATGTTCTTACACCACAAAAATATAATATTTAGCCATGGATTTATAGGAGGCATTTGTGAGGTGGCACATGTTCTTAGGCGTGTGCATTTAATATTTTGTTGTATTTTTTTTATCATAGTTAACATGCAACGAGCAAAATAATGGGTGGAATAATGAACCGAATGGATCTATAAATATATTTTATTAGATATATGTCAGTCATCGCTAACTCCGCCCATGATGAATTAATCTTGTCGTAGCCAATCCCAAGCCCGGATAAAGGAGGATTGCGTTAGGTTGTCGGCTAACATTAAACTAAGGCAAATGTTCAATGAATAGATTCATCAAACTATTGTGTTAATGCTAGGTTGTTCCCCGAAAGGAACGTATTACAAGGTCCGACTATAATGTCTCGACAATGACCGCTACATCTCCAAAAGTCGAGTGTCGTGATAAATATACAAGAGTTTGCATTACAGGATCCGACTGTAACATATCGACAAGGACCGCTACATCTCCATGAGAACTTGGTGTAGTGTTAAATAAGCACGAGTTTTCACATTATAAGTTGGGTAAGAATAAATATTATAGGAAAACTAATAGTCTAAGATTTGATACATTAAACATAAGAACCCTCACTGGTAAAACAATTGAGGTAGTAAATACGATGAATAGGTAAAGAATTAATATTTTGTGTGTACAACAGACAAAATGGATAGGCAAGAAGACAAAAGATGATAGAAAACCCGAGTTTTAAATTATGGTATACAGGAAAGAATAAAACAAAAAATGAAGTGAGTATTATTGTAGATAGTTTGTTAAAAGATGAAGTTATAGGAGTAACTAAAAAGGGGGATAGAATTATAGCTCTCAAAATAGTAGTGGAGAAAGAAACGAACGTAATTAGTGTATATGCACCTCAAGCATGATTAGATGAAGATATCAAATTACGGTTTTGGGACGATCTATATGAAGTATTATAAAATATTTGTAAAATGAAATGATTTTAAAAGGAAGCGATTTAAATGAATATGCCAGAGTCAAAAATGAGAAATATGAGAGGGTGCATGGGGGTTATGGGTTTGGAACAAGAAATGAAAAAAATAAAACTATATTAGATTTTACGATAGTATATGATCTTACACTAGCTAATACATTTTTTAAAACAAAAGAAGAACACTTGATCACGTTCAAAAGTGAAAACAATAAATCGCAAATTGACTTTCTTATGATTAGGAAAAGAGATAGAAAGATTTATAAAGATTATAAGGATATCTCTAGAGAAAGCTTAACTATCCAATGTAAGTTAGTAGTATTTGATATACATCTCAAATATAATATTAATAGAAGAAAAATATGCACGACTCTTAGAATTAAGTGATGAAGTTAAAGGATGAGAAACAAAACATATTTAAAGAGAAGATAGGAGTACAAGTATTAGATGAAATATATAGTGACCCTAATATGATATGGGATAAGATGATATTAAAGTTGAAAATAGTAACCAAAAGTGTACTCAATGAATCAAAAGGGCATGCATCACAAAGTAAGGAATCTTGGTGACGGAATGAGAAAGTACAAGAGAAAGTGAAAAAAAACGAACAACTTATAAGGATTATATATTTGTAAGAACAAAAAAAACTTAAAAAAATATACAATAGCCAAAAAAAGAGGCTAATGAAGATTTAAATAACCAACTTAATTTAAATAATTTAAGTAAGTCAAATGAGAATAAAAATTTAAATTTTTATCACAAAATTCAAATTTCAAAAGTAGAACAAGCTTTAAATGGAATGCAAAATGAAAAAGTCATTGGACCAGATGATATTTCGATAGAGGTATGGAAGTGCCTAGGAAAACAAGGTATTGAATGACTTACAAAATTATTTAACATGATATTGAAAACAAAGAAGATATCTGATCAATAAAAGATAAGTACTCTAATTCCCTTATATAAGAATAAGGGAGACATACAAACTTATACAAACTATAAGAGTATTAAACTAATGAGTCGTACCATGAAACTTTAGAAAAGAGTAATAGAAAAAAAATTAAAAAAGGATACCACAGTTCTCGAAAATCAATTTGGATTCATGCCAGAAAGGTCAACAATAGAAGTTATACATCTTCTCAGGCAACTAATTGAAAAGTATCGAGAGAAAAAGCATAATCTACACATGGTATTCATTGATTTAGAAAAAGCTTATGATAGAGTTCCAAGAGAAATTATATGAAGAATTCTAAAAAAAAGATATATTAGTATAACATATATTGAACTAATTAAGGATATGTATGAGGAAATAACGACCAGAGTAAAGATTTCAGAAGAATTAACTGAAGCATTTCCAATAAAGACAAGGTTACATCAAGGATCAGCTCTAAGTTCCTATTTTTTTACACTAATTGTGGGTGAACTCACTGGATACAATCAAAACATAGTATCATGGTACATGTTGTTTGTAGATATATTATTTTAGTGGATAAGACACATGAAGGAGTAAATGCTAAACTAGAATCTTGACGGGAAACACTAAAAGTGAAAGATTTTAGACTTGGTAAAGTAAAGGCAAAATATATAAAATTTAAGCTTAGCAATATTAGATATAATGAGACAAATGTTACGATAGGAGATGACGAGTTGTCTGGTGAGAGTTTTAAATATTTAGGATCTTTTTTGCAAAGTGATGGAGGGATTAAGAGAGATGTCTTACATAGAATATAAGTAGGATGGAGGAAAGCACCGGGTGTTTTATGTGATTGTAAAGTACCTCTAAAACTTAAAGGGAAGTTTTATAAAACGACGATTAGACCTATTATGTTATATGGCGCTGAATGTTAGACTACGACTCGAGCACATGAGCAAAAGATGAGAGTTGCAAAGATAATAATGTTAAAGTGGATGTGTGGACATACGAGAATGGACAGAATAAGAAATGAGAGCATTAGAGAGAAAGTCGGAATTGCATCTATTGAAGGAAAGCTCCGAGAGACACGTTTAAAGTGGTACGGACATGTACTTAGACGACCAATAAATTCTCCAATTTGACAATATGAAAGATGACAAATATACACATCAAACAAGGAAGACCAAAAATGACTTGATTAGCAATAATAAAATAAGATAAAATTTATTTCAATATAGATGATGATATAATAGGGGATAGAGTCCAATGGCGTAAAAGGATCCATATAACCGACCCCACCTAGTGGGAAAAGTTTGGTTATTGTTGTTGTATATGTTAGTCATTGCTATCAATTTAGAAATTTCTTTAATATATTTAAATATCATTAGCATCTTCCTACATGTCACGTACACTATGCAATGGTTTAATTTAATACCCAGGTATATATAAATTAACACCTTTTGTGTAATACTGTAAATAGGTAAAGAAATGGAATGGTATCCTAGTCAAAGAAAGTTATTCAACCAAAATTCTGAAATTACTGAAAAATAGCTAATGAGATATCTTTAACAATAATCAACATTGTCCATATCCAATTCGGCAATTATTGTCAACAAAAAAGACATTATAAATACTCTAGAATCATAAGTTTCACAAAGATTTAAAATCTTGAGCCATGTCAGAATTTTGAAGTTTGATTGGAATGATATTATTTCAGCACTGTCTCTATTTTGACATGTAGCGCTGACGGAGAATTGATGGGGAAGGAGATAAAAAGGAAGAAGACAACTATATATGATTTTGTCATTACAAACATTATTGCAATTCATCCCATCATGACCCGATTTGTAGCTTGTTAATGGGTGCAATCATTAATATTACATGATAGTCATCGATATGATTGACATGACATATATTAGATTAGGAATACCGAGTACCATCTAGTTTTATCAATTTATCGGAACAAGATCTTTCAACCATGCAGACTAGCACAGAACAAAATATTAAACCATGAGACAGCGCATAGAACATCAAATATAAGTTTTGGAAAACCTAGATGAGATATCTAAAAAATTCCAACAAACAAGATGATTTTAATAGGAGGAGATATAAATAGACACACGAGTAAGAAACATGGAATATGATAATGTAGATGGGGGTGATGATTTTAGACCAAGATGAAGAAGAAAAAACTGTCAGATTTTGTGATTTCATATGAACCTATAATAGTTAATAAGATTTTTAAGAAGATAAAAGAATACCAAATTACATTCAAAAGAAAGAACAACAAATCACAAATTAAATTGGAGATATTTAAAAATTTGTAAAGATTACAAGTTCATCTCTAGAAAAAACTTAACCATCCAAAATGTATTAATGGTATTAAATACGCGTCTCAAGTATAGTATCATTAAAAAGAAAATGTGCATGGCTCCAAGAATCAAATGTGGTGTAAGTTAAAAGACAAGAAGCAAAGCATTTTTAAGGAGAGAATAAGATCACAAGTATTAAGAGAAATACATAGTGACTACATGAGATAAAATGACATTAAATTTGAAAACAATAGACAAGAATATACTCAATGAGTCAAAAAGACAAGAACCATTAAAAAAGAATTTTAGTGACGGAACGAGAAAACATTGGAGAAAGTAGCAAAAATTGAATAACTCATAAGTTATTGCACACTTGTAAAAATGAAAAAAAAAAAAAAAAGGAACTTTAAAAAGCATGCAATAGTAAAAAAAAAAAAAAAAAACGGCTAAGAAAACAATAACTCAAGCCAAGAATGAAACTTTTGAACATTTGTATTAACAGCTTGATATAAAAGAAAGGAAAAGATACATATATAGATTAGCTAAAACAAGAAAGAGAAAAATAAGGAATCTTACTCAAATACGATACATTAAAAGATGAATCCAATAAACTACTAATGAAAGATGAGAAAATAAAGAAGCTATAAAAGATGTATTTTCAAAAACTTTTTAATGAAGATTTAGATGACCAACTAAGCTTTGAAACTTAAGTTAACAATCAAAGACAGATACAAATTTAAATGTCTATAAAAGAATTCAAACTTTAGAAGTAGAACATATGTTGAAAACAAAGAAAATGTCTAATCAATAGTGGATAAGTACTCTATCCCCTATAAAAAACACAAAGAAGATGTACAAAATTGGGCAAATTATAAAGGCATTAAAGCTAATAGGCTATACCATTAAACATGAGAAAAGAGAAATATATAAAGACTAAGTAGATCAAGGTAACATAAAATCAATATCGATTTGTGGCTAAAAGGTCCATGATAGAAGTTATATATCTTTTCAGATCAATGATTCAAAAGCATCAAGAAAAGAAGCAAGAATTATGCATTATATTCATCGACCTCAAAAAATATTATAATAAAGTTCCGATAAAAATTATATAGAGAATTCTAGAAACAAATATGTTTGCCTAGCGTATATTAAAAAAATTAAGGATATGTGCAAGGATGTAGGCAAATTGACTATAAGATTACATCAAGCAGAAATTCTCAATCACTATCTTTTTATATTAATTATGGATGAACTCACTATACACATCCAAAACATATTATCATGGTGCATATTGACTTTGGATGACATTGTTTTGGTCGATAAAACGGGTGAAGAAGTAAATATTAAATTCGAATCTTAACAAGAAATGGGAGTCAAAGGTTTTAAGCTTAATAGAATAAACACAAAATATATTAAATTTAAGTTTAGAAGTATCAGATGTGCACAGTAATTGTCAAGTAAAGAAATGGCGTGTTACCTGTAATTAAAAGCTATAAGTATCTAGAATCATTTTTGCAAAAGGATAAATAAGTTTATAAAGATGTTTTACATAGGATACAAGCATAATAGTTGAGATGGAGGGTATCACATGTTTTTTGTGATAGTAAGTTATCTCTAAAGCTTAACGGGGTGTTTTACAAAATGATAGTTAAACATGTTATATTATATGTAGCTGAATGTTGTGCTATGAAGTAAGCACATGAACAAGAGACAAAATTTACAAAGATGAAGATATTAAAGTGGATATACGGACATACGAGGATGAACCGGAAAAAAAAACAAGAACATTAAAGAGAAAATCAATGTTGCACCTATTGAAGGAAAACTCTTGAGACACATTTAAGGTCGTATAGATATGTACTTAAATGTTTAATAAATGTACTAGTTAGATGATGATAGACTATGACAAAGATACACATTAATATAGAAAGAGGAAGAAACGATAAAATATGATAAAATTCATTTAAATATAGACAAGGATACAATAGGGATCGAGTCCAATAGCATCAAAGGATCCATATAGCTCATCCCACTTAGTGGAATAAAAGATTTGGTAGTGGTGGTTGTTATATGATGTATATGAGCAAATAATGAATCTAAACTATCCTTATGTTTCTTAACCCACTAGAGTGGGGATTTCAAATGGCTTTTAAATCAAACTAATTATACAAGGTTGTGTCACATATTACCACTACAACAAACCACCAAGGATAAAAATCCATGGAGATAGCTTGGTCTAGATTTGAGATATATCGAGAAGGTTGGCTAGGGCATGTAAATATGTATCTTCTCGATGAATATGAATTATCACTAAACTATTGGCATGGATTAAACTAACAATCTCTCTAACAAAATCAATTCCACCCAACCGCTTGTGCCCTGCAACTAGATAAATCCGATAAAAGTATGTTAAATCACAAAGAAAGCTTAGTTATTTAATGACAATAGGAGCTTCATTGAATTTCATTAGAAGGGAGTGGAGGGGGACTTAAAGATGTTAAGGAGGGTGAAAATGCTTTGAAATTTGAAGATTTAAAGCATACCAGCAATGCTGTTAGCATAAATGGGTAGATTCAATTAATTGAACTAGATAGTCCTCTTCTATAGTTCCACCTATATGTTTTATAAAATCATACATATTTACATATTTCAAAAGCGAGTTCCGTCCCTCCATGCGCTGGTTACTAGTCTCAAGGGTCAAAGGTCCACCGTGATTTACCTCCCTTACGATGGCCCGGGGACAAGCTGGTAGGGGCCGCTAGGTTGACGGTTCCAACCTTTTGTACAAAAATACATATTTACATATTTGTCTGCGCCATTGATATTTACAAGTAGATTCTCAACAGTTAGTAACTAAATAATTGGTGTGAAAGTAAACGTGGGTTGACTTAGAAAACAAAGTGCATACATAGACAAAGCAGAACTTATGCGCTAATCAGCGTCATACCCACAGCTGACACATCATCTCAATTAATATTTTAAACACAAAGGTTTAGTGTAAAATAAACACAGGTGAATAACAATAATCTGACAACTTCGTGCATTGGTTGACACTGCTAATATGACTAACATACTTTATTGAAAGATTCAACATATTTGAGGAATTCCTTGTAAACAGATATGAGACATGCTTCAAGACCATCAATCACATGTTATCTAAGACCAGTGAAACTTAAATAACTGAAATCTACAAGTAGAATAATTAGTAAATTCCCAATAGATTAACATAAAGGAATGAGTGCAGCAAAAAGAAATCATGCAGATTCATGATATTGATTATGAAAAGACATACCCAAAAGCTACTGTTGCAACAACAACCTGAACTTTGGAAGATAACCAGTCACCCAATACACTAGTACGCAATTTGCTGTTCAAACCAGCATGGTAAACTAGACAAACAAAAAGAGAAATAAGAAAACTGTTATGAAAGTCATAATTTTCAATATTCCATCTTAGCCATTTTACTTTCTTTCAAGTATTGTTAGGGATCTAGATACAAAAGACTAATAGCACCTCTGCATAAGTTGCTTATCATCTGAACAGGTGAATTTTTTATCTTTGAAATGTATTCCTATCAAGGTTTAAAATTTCGACCCATATAGAGATTTTGGTTCGCAATCGGAACGATATGATTTCGATATCGTATTGTCGTACCAATAAATTTCGATAATTTTTAAATATAAAATACATAAATTAAAACTGAAATTTTTAACTTAAATATTAAAAATAAAAAAATAATTACAAAAAGAAAAAACCAAAAAATAATTATAATATTAATATTAATTTTGATTAAATAGGACTTTAAAAATAAAATAAATTTTAATAATAACAAATTTATTATTTATAATATAGAAATTAACAAAATAATTTTAAATTAATAAAATAATTTTATTAAATTTAAATTGATTTTATTTAACCTATAGTTACACTATAGTTTGGGGAGCTGATTGAATTTTTTTTTCGCATTGTTTGTCGTTGTCACAGCTCGGCGGCCTCACAGAGGTCGTGCGGGAGGTCGCGGACAACTGCCGCAGCCCCGCATGAGACCGCATGTGGTTGTCGCGGCCCCGAGCGAGCAGCCCATAGCCGCTGCGGACTCGCGTAGGTCGCGTGAGGTCGCCCACAGCCTCCAGTGGCAATCGCCCCGTGCGAGGTTGTCAATAGCTGCTGTTGCCCCGCGCAAGGCCTCCACCGGCTGCTACGACCCTACGCAAGGCCGCAGGCAGCCACTGTGGGCTCACACAAGGCTACCCGTGATCGCCGCAGCCTCGAGCAAGGCCCCTGCTACCCTGTGGAGGCCACCACGGCCACGCCTCCAACATTACCTGGTTCCGGTGTCGAGCAACGAACGGAACGATAAATTCCATCCGATCACTCGACATTTGTCGAAATTTAAATCCTTGATTCCTATTTTGCATTATGAGGCTTGTGAGTTAGGTAAATATTAACATGTTACATTTTATTGGAGGACAAGATAAATATAGCACTTTGCTTTTTATTCACTTTGATACAAGGGATCTGCGTATATTTCTACTACATTTGTAGTCATCAGTGATTTATAAGATCGAACACTTAGACAAATTGAATTGGAAAAAAAATGCATCAATGTACTCGATTTTTGTTGTTATTGCTTGTAATGTACTAACAATTCTCTTGTATCCAATAACATTATACCTTATTTTAGCGGCAATGACTGCACAAAAAGAGGAGCCACTTGAAAAAAATGCATTAAAGATATGTGTCCATTTAAAGGATTGCCTAGATGTAAAAGAGCATCTACAAGATCAAGGTGGGATCTCAACATCAGACTTGGATCCAAGAGATACAATGGGTTCAAGTCAAGACGAACCTCCAACCCATCCACCTCGTCATAGGATGGTAAGTATAAGATAGAACTACATTGATGCAATTATATTTACATGCATGCAAGTGCTTCAAAGGTGAAGTTGTTGTTGTGAGCCTTAACGGTAAAATTGTTGTCGTATGATCTAGAGGTCATGGATTTGAGTTGCAACAATAGTCTCTTGCAATGTGAGATAAGACTGTGTACAATAGATCCTTCCTCGAAACCCCGCATTAGCAGAAGTTGCGTGCACCTGACTACTCTTTCATGCAAGCGCTTCAAACAATCGAGTTATTGTACTTCTATTTGTGGGACCAATAACATTGAGAAGTCAAAGTTATTGCTCATTACAATGTTAAGAATGTTAAGGCTCATCCAATTTGTTAGACAGAGTATAAAGTAATGAACAACCAATTTGCAAGCGTGGATGCATTCACTCATAAGGAGTTGACGGTCAACCCAAATATCTACAACCATGTCCTAACATAACCAAGTCATATATGTTTTCAACAATTCAATATTTTCACGATCAAAAAAAGCATATTGGAGTTATTATAATTTTGTAGAGTTGTGGTAACTAAAAAAATCTACATCCTTAGTACACATAATAATTTTCCTACTTTGAGTCTCAACTAAGCATAATTGTATTTCAGTCTTAACTCGAGGAAGAGGTGTTTTAATATTTATATAAACCCACATGGATTATTAGATTTGTCATATATATTGCTATTGTTATACTAGATTATTAAATTTATCATGTATATTGCTATTATACTAGATTAGGTGCATTTTAGTGCTTATAATTATTGAAAAGAAAGTGAATGCTTAGCATTTTAAACCCAAGAGACATACCTGCTGATGAAATGCCATTCTTTGACAGGTAAGCTGACAAGTCATCACAGGAGGCACGCTCTAGACAATAAATAATTGAGCAAGCACTTTGATTAGACTTGAATAAATTAGAGAGATCATCGTAGGGATCATCCAAGAGGTCTTTATATCGAACTGCAATGATAAAAGATAAATGATATAAACCTCCGACAAAAGAAAATGAATGCATTTCACTCTTCATTTTATTCAGAAGAAAATAACAGAAAAGGAATTAAAAAATTTTAAAATACAATGTCTAACATAATGTGTAACTGCAAACCAATTTCGCATTGAGAAGGCTACACCTTTAACAAGTATCATTTAAGAGCCTAGTAGAAAATGGTTGAATAACTAACAAAGAAAACGAAATAAATTAAAAAACAAAAATTAAGGTAAATTTATCATCCTTATCAGTTTTGTTCTCACCATATGATATTACCTTCATAGAAAATATTAGGCCGATTAAATGAAGCCCTTAGAACTAATGGTTGTCGAAGGCATAATGATTCTATCACATCCTTCTCAACTCTGCATCGCGACAAAACTTGAAGTTAATACTACTGAAATTTATACACCAAAATTAAAAATCAAGTACAAACTAAGACTATTTACTCATTTGAAAAATCAAGAGTCTCTATTTTCAATAATATTTATAACAATACTTGTTCCATATATGCATCTTAAAGTAAGAGTTTAAGTTGTAAAAAAAAATAGAGAAGTTACATATCCATAAAATTTAAGATATCAAATAGTTTACAGTGATAGGAAGTAGTTCAACATCTCAACTAGAACCATATCTTTTTCACTAGCGTGCGGCATTTGGTGTCAGTGGCAAATTGATAAACTTTATCTCATCTAGAATAGTACGATTTTGATATTGTATTATTCAGATATAAGCTACAAAAAGAATAACAAAGCACAATCCTAATTTCCCATAAAACAAACAAAGCGTGATCTTAATCTTCAATATACACAGGTCTGGCATTGTTCGACTTGGAAATAAAAGAGAATCATTGAAAAATAATAAAACAAAAAAAACGTAGATATAGTGTAGAAACTAGAAAGCTAATGGTGGGAATTTATCCTTAGAAGTTAGAATTTAACTCACTGTGAAACAGCTGTGGCAGTTAAAGCTAGAATTGGGACGCCTGGAAGGTGGATCCTTAGTGAAGATAGCTTGCGATAGCTAGGCCTGCATGCAAGAACATATGTTAAATGTGTTGATAGGCTACTAGGTCTCAAACATAAAATACTATTCCTCTATTCACAACCTGATTCTTATTTTAAAAAATACTGAGGCCATTAATTATACAAATCCATATTGAAAATCTTTGTTGCTAACCTGAAATCATGGCCCCATGATGAAATGCAATGAGCCTGTAAACATGGAGTGGACTATTAGGATCACAAACAACAATTAGAAGCACGCAAAATATTCCTGCTTGAACCAAATCCATTGTGCCTGAACCTCATCGACTGCTACAAGACTCAATAGGCCTCTTTCATAAAGCTTTTTAAGCTTGATCATGAATCCAACTGTTGCAACCAACTCTGGAGTCACATAAAGTAATCTGACAGATGGTTTTCCAGAATTCAGGTCCTCATGAATCTGAGAAAACAAATTAGCAAGAATGGTCGGTTTTCTCATATTCTTTTCTGTTAGCCTATAAGTTCTTCCAGTACAACTCAAATATAAGAGCCAGATAATTTACTTTTATTTTAAATGGTAATTAGAAGAAACACAAATTTTAAATTGCTGACTACCACAATGACTTGCCAAATTTCCATATCAACAGAAGACAACAAACATTTAACGTCCTAGGATACGAACACAATAAATTGATACAGAAGTAAATTTAACTCCTATAACTAGTATTAAAGTGCATTGTCATGCAACATGCATGTTCTACTTCAAGATCATTCCAAGAAGACAGCAAAAGTGAAATCTATTCTAACCCTACATCAAATGAAAAAAAAAAAGGAAATAGAAAGAAAAGAGGATCTCTTGCCAAAAATGGGCACACTCACCAATTTATACTTGCTCAAAAAAACAAGTTGTTAAAACTATTCATATGACAAAGAAAGTGCTTTTCAGATCTAGTAAATGTTTGTAAATAGAGATGAGCATTAAGAGACGAGGAAAATGGAAACTGGTTAACAGGGAACCCCGCCTATAAGTTGATCACTCCATTCCCAAAAAGTGGCTGTTGGAGCACCCAAGAAGTAGCAATTCTCTGCAAATTGGGAAACTAACCTCAAATTAGCCTATTGTGTAGTGTCCTCACAATGACATAAGTTAAAAATGTTAAAATTTGAAGTTAGGTTGATGTTCATTGTTCATGTCTTTGGAAACTTCAGTAAGCATTCGAACGAAATTTCTTGATGCCATACAGTCCAATTTTTCATGCTGTGGTCTAGTTTTACATGAATTCAACTTTAGTCTTAATATTTTTGGTTACTAATTCAAAAGAACTTAAAACTCTATTGCTTAGACTAAGTCTTAGAAACCAGAATACTGCTAAGCTTGTAAAAAGAGATCCCAACCCTCTTGTTTAATCAGTTCCAATTTTTTGCATTCTAATTTGATTCCCCTACGAGTGTTTCCTCTCTTGCGAAATCACCAATTGCAGCATTCAATCCTGTTAGATTCGTCATTGAGACACAAGGATTTATTTTCATCATAGTGGTGTTGGATTAAGTGATATCAGAACCTAACCACATCCCAACATAGAATCCTTTCTTTGGACTTCATCATCCTCCATCATTACATAGAGGAGCAAGGTTTAAAATTTTGACTCCTATCGAGGTTTCGATTTGCGACCGGAATGATATGATTTCGATATGGTATCATGGCGTATCGATAAATTTTAAATATAAAATACATAAATTAAAAATGAAAATTTTAACTTAAATATTAAAAATACTAAAAATTAAGTATAATAATAAAATTAATTTAATTAATTTCAATTAAATAGGATTTAAAAAAATTAATAATAATAAAATTATTATTTATAATATATAAATTAATAAAATAAATTTTAAAATAATTTTATTAAATTATAATTGATTTTATTTAGACTATAATTAAACTATAGTTTGGGAAGTTGATTGATTTTAAACATGGCCTTGCGAAGGTCGTCGACACGCCGCCTCAACGTAAGGCCTGAGGTCGCTGTAACTCCACGCCACGCGGTCGTCGGCCGACGGCCGCTGTGGCTCCACGCGAGGCCGTCGATTGCCGCTGCGACCCTGCGCGAGGCCACCGGAGGCTATTGCAACCCCGCGCGAGACCACCGGTGGCCACTACAACCCTGCGCGAGACCACTCATAAACATGGTTGCACACAAAGCCACAGTGGCCACCGCAGGCTTGCACGAGGCGGCCTGTGGCCGCCGCTGCCCCGCGGAGGCCGGCCGTCGTTGTTCTCGTATCTCGGGGGTGTGTCAATATCGATGCCACGTCGAAACAAGAACAACCGTCTGTTTCGTCCGAAACAGGTTGATATTTCAAACCTTGCAGAGGAGCCCAACAGTCTCCTTTCCAAGAGCCATTTTATTTCGATGGAAAATTAGATCTAAATATATCCATTGATTGGTTAGCTGGCATAGAGAATAGTTTAACATTCGTGATATGATCACCACTCCACGAAGTGTGATCCACTAAGAACAAGCTTTTATCCTACTGAAGTCAGCTGTATGGATCCTCATATATAATTGGACTCAGTCCCTCTATTAATGTGTGTATTTGTCATGCTCTCACATCGCCTAAGTATTTATTGAAAGCTCAAGTACGTATTCATACAATCTTAAATACATCTCTCAAAGTTTTCCTTCAACGAGTGCAACTTTGACTTTCTAATATTCTCATTTCTTATCTTGTCCATCCTCGTATATCTACATAACCACCTTAGCATCCTATCCCTGCACTTAACATTTTACTTATGTGCTTGCTTAGTTCAACATTCAACTCCATATAACATAGCAAATCTAACCATCATTTAAATTATAAAGGCATATTACGATCATAACAAACACATGATGTCTTGCATTTCAACTATACTGTTTATATCGCATATAAAACATCTCTATAAACCCCTTAATCCTCTAATAAAATGGATCTTATATTCTTAAAACTATTGGTAACAAATAACTCGTCATCCTCAATTTAACAATTGTCTTGCTATGTCTAGTATTACTAAATTTAAATTTCATATAGTCTATTTTTATCTACTAAGTCAAAAATCTTTAACTTTAAATGTCTTTGCAAAAATTCAAAATTAGCATTTATTCTTTCACATATCTCATTGAGCAAAATAATATCGTTTGCAAATAACATGCACCATGGTAGCATATTTTGGATGTTTCCGATAAGTTCACACATAACTAATATAAAAAGATATGGACTTAGAGCTTATCCTAGACATACCCTTATTTTTGTAGAAAACGCTTCAATTAATCTGCTTAGAATTATCACTCTTGTAATTATATTCTTATACATACACTTAATTGTTTTAATATATACACTAATATTCTTTTTCTAGAATTTTTCATATAATTTCTCTTGGGACTCTATTATATGCTTTTTCAAGGTCAATGCATACCATATGTAAATTTTGATTCATTTCCAAATGATTTTAATCAATTATGTGAGATGTATAGCCAAGGTTTTAAATGTCGAGCCGTATCGAGGTTTCGGTCAATGACCGGAACGATACGGTTTCGGTATCGTATCGTGCGTGCCGATACTATTTCGATACTTTTTTTATATTTTTTAAAATATTAATATTTAATTATTTTAAAGGTCATTATTCATTTAATTTTAAATATTTATTGTTAAGTATATTTCCATTTTTTTCTTGAAATAATTGATATCAAAGGGATAAAAGTAAATAAATATACTTTTCTTTAAAGAAAATTGATACATCAATAACTTAAATTAAAATTGATACATCATAACATGTTATTTTACTAATACCAAAAAGAATACAGTGAATCAGATGAAAACATTGGTTCTTGCGACATTCTGCTTAGATCAATCCCATAATTCTCTAACGCCCAAATCAAATAATTATCCCATGACATGGAATATTAATATTGATTTCTCCACATATCCATCAATGTGTTTCGATTCATCACTGGAATCGGAACTGGTACAGGATAAGGATAAACATACGTCTCCAATGTCGGATATGATTGATCACCATATAATGCATCAGAGCTATAATAAGGCCGAGAGTATGATGAACCCCGATCAGAATCAATCTCAACTAAACTCTCTCGCATATCTCGATAATCATGAACTTCTTTTTGTCTATCACCCTTATATCGACGCTGATACTGACTTTTAATAGTTCTAGCACTATGATCTTCATCTTGAGTTGCATGTGTGAAATTTTGCTCACATGTCCAAGGCTCTGATGTTGAAGTTGATGGAATATAAGTTTCACCACCACCGGGTGCACCATCACTATCATTACTTCCATGAGTACTTGCACTGCTATTAACATCACTATCATCATTTTGAACTTCTCGTCGGATTGCAGTATCAGAAGGTGATGATGTTTCATTACTATCATCATGTTCTTGCTCATCAATTGCATCGAGTGGATTTTCATTAATTCTCAGTTGACTCCTTCCTTTAAAAGTAGGAATTATGCCCTTTCTTTTCTCTTTAATAAAAGTTGTCAGAGCTTTGCCTTTGCCTTTGTCTTTGCCTTTATCTACAGATGTTTGTTGGATTTTGGATTGAGATGCTTGAGAATGTCTAGGTCGAGATCCAGAAAATCGAAATTCTTGGTCAAAAGCTTCATCGTCATCATTTTCCTCAATGATACCTTTTTTAGCTTGTATTATTTCAATTTGCTGAGTAAGAAACTAAGATGGTTGTGATGGATCTCCGCCATCAAGTAAAGGATTTTCGCCTCGTCCACCAATCCATCATTGGATCGTTATCACTTTAGGCAAATCCAATATCAAATGGGTCTACATTATCAGATTCTTGTTCTTCCTGCTCTTCTGTTATTGCTCTTAGTTGAAGACGCATATTATAATAAACATAGATCATTTTTTCCAAGCGACGATAAGAAAGACGATTTCGTACTTTGGTATGAATGAGGGAGAAAATTGACCAATTTCTTTCACAACCACTTGAAGATGTTTGTGAGAGAATTCGGACTGCAATCTTTTTCAAATTTGGGGTTGATCCTCCATATTGTAACCACCACTCAGCTAAAAGACAAATAAAATCAAACTTAACATAGTATTTTCATTTGTAAATAATAATAAGTCATAATTTATACTACATTTACCTGCATCCATTTTATATCTGCATGATATTGCAAAAGGATCAGCAAAAGAACCATATCCCTCTCGAAATAATCGACTTTCATTAATAGCCTCAGCAGCTAATTCTCTATTTGCTTGTAGTCTTAATATTACATTTCTGAGGGCGACTAACAAATTATCATTTGTGGCAAGATTATAACGATATTGATATGCTGGATTGAGATAATAACCTGAAATAATTAAAGATATATAATTATTAATAACAATATTAAAAAATTATTATTAAAAATACGACCCGCCAATGAATATACTTTCTCATTCGACCGTCCACCTCAAGTGATTATATCAATATAATGTTGATATTTAGTCGATGATCGTAAACATCTTTTAATTTCGCTTTTAATCGGATGGTAAATATTGCCCGTGGCTTTTTACGCGACTTTACGTAAAACAACATACAAGGGCTCTATCGTAAGAATCTCTGCAACGCGATTCCAAAATCTAGTAGATATGATAATTTTTCGCCTCCTTACCTTGATCGTGCTAGAGTATCGAGAGATTTCCCGATCCTCGAAGTGAACATGGTCTTGATCCATTTTTTTTTAAGCGATTTTAATAAGAGAAAATGAGTTCTGAAACCTAGTTGCTCCCGTAGAATCTCTCCATTGATAAATCTCCTCGTTAATCCATGAACGATGATGATTATATATGAATTTCGTTAACAATTGACCTTTTTACTACCTTCTTGTATCGAGTTTACCGATATCTGCCATCGTCCAAATCAATACGATGTGCGTGGTGTCCAAAATAATGTTTGATACTCTTGTTCCAAAGAATTCTCCGACTCTTTTAAAGTTAGCATCATTATCTCAGAATCACCGTATTATACGCTCTACACCTATCTCTGACTACACTATCCATCAAATGATATATATAAGATGCATCATGATATTCAGATTGCAACAGATCGACGGATTTATGAAATATCACCTTCTATTGCAATATAGTAGAGAAGTCGATAATGCTCATCCGCCAGTAGGTCTGTCTAACCATCACACATCAATGTAACCCCATATAAGTTTCCATTGCTTCTTGCATGATAAATTCAAGTCTTAATTTCCTCCACTTGTTCATCTAAATATGGACTAGCAATTTAAATGCGGCAATGAGGTCAATATCGAGACCACATTTTTGGATGTTAGATAATCGCGGTAGTATGTGTTATTTGCTACGTTGGAAGGAATTCGATTAAAATGAAAAATTTAGCAATACTTTGGCGATTGATTTCTTCTTTTTTGTATAAGCATCATGATCCTAGTTTGTTTACTAGCAGTGCGAGAATGCAAATGGATCAATATCCGAATATCAACTGCACGCCTTCGTGATGTAGAAGGAAACGACAATATCGGTTTTGTTGAAGCGATACGAGGCACTTGTAGTTCTCTCAGTGTGCGCATTGAGCCACTTCCACTAGCACCAAATGAGCCACTACCACTAGCGCCAATTATTTTGCAACCATATCGCATATGTTCATCATATGCATATTGAGTTCTAGAAGAAGAAATAGCTGCTGAAAATTCTTCTTCATTTACATCTTCACCACGACCTTCAAATTCATCAGAAACTGGTGTTTCAGAAGCTCGCCTATCAAAATTTTCCTTTTGTTGTTGTCGCTTATACTTCAATTCTTTTTTCTCATCAAGTTCATATTTCATTACACGACGAATTCCATCGAGAACTTGTGAACATCTAGAAACATCCGGATATCCACCAGCAAAATGTTATTTTATGCGTGTAGCTCCACAGCCACGTCCAATCATATCGCAATATAAACATTGCCAATGAAATCGATTTTCTAATCGACGTGCATGTCTCCAAGCTGGATCGTAAGAATGTTGTTTTGGTGTCATTTGCCTACCTATGCATTATAAAAATTTAAAAAAATACTAAAAAAATAATTCACAATGAATATTCATAATTACAATATTAAAAAATTTAAAATAAAAATTATATAATTTATCGTTTTAGTCTCGATCCCATTCTCAATCAATTAATACATCTTCAATTAAATTATTCAAAAAAATACCATCTAAATAAAAATATATATTGTTAGATATTTTTAATAATTAAATATTTTTTATTTTTATTATAATTTATATTTATTTTGTTTTTAATATAAAATAATAAAAAACATTAATTTATATAAAATAATTATATAAATTAACTATTAATTTTTTAAAATTATACTGATATATTTATATATTAAAATTTATAAAATATAATAATTATATTAAATACTATAATTTATATATATTATTAATATATAATTTATAGTATATTTTAAAATTACATATATTCCAGTAAAAATTTTAAAATTTCCAAAATATAAATATTTTAATTTTTTTTATAAAATTCTAAAATTACTTCATTTTTTTTAAATTTTATTAATTTTTAAAAATAATTAAAGATGTAATTTTAAATAAATTATAAATTGAATTTAGAATTTAATTAAAATATTTTTTATTTGTTTAATTTTTATAATTTTAAATAAAAATATAAATTAATTAATAATTAATTTAATTAAATTTTACCGTTTAATTATTTTATAATATATATAAAATTTTAATTAATAATTTATTTAATTATAATTATATTATAATTTTTATATTAATTATTTATATATTAATCGCGTTTTTGTGATCGCGAGATCAATCCGCTGCGCCGCGATCACTGATCGCGATCGCGCTCGCGATTCCGATCGCGCTCGGCTGCTGTGTCGCGATCACCGATCCCCGAGATCGATCCGCTACGCCGCGATCACCGATCGCGATCGCGTTTCTGTGATCGCGAGATCGATCCGCTGCGCCGCGATCACCGATCGCGATCGCGATCCCGAGCGTGATCGGCGATCGGGGATCGGGATCGCGCGATCGAAGCGCGATCAAAGCAGAATAATTAATAATCGTACCTGGAGTCGTCGCCGCTGCTCGCCGTTGTTCGTCGCTGCCGCTGCTCGCTGCTACGCTGCGAAGCAGGTTCTTCTTATATAACTCTCGCGATCTTTAATCATCCCGCGTGAACGAATCTTTAATCGCGCGTGAACACTTCTGTCTTCTTTCTGTCGCGCGAGATTTCGCTACCACTGTTGTTTGGGTCCCACCACGGAACGGTACGTTTCGGACGAAACGACTCGGTTTTTAAAACCATGTGTATAGCTTCTATCTTCGACCTTTCAAGCATTAATCCAAATTGATTTTGGGTCACCTTAAACTCCTTAGCCAATTTTTCTATTATTCTTTCCCAAAATTTCATAATATGGCTTATTAGCTTAAAGCCCCTATAATTCGCATAATTTTGTATGTCTCTTTTGTTTTCATATAGGAGATTAGAGTGCATACCCTTCATTAAAGTCATTTAATACCCTACTTCCTTAGGCACTTTCATACTTCTATTAAAATATCATTTGGTCTAATCGCATCTCATTTAACACATGTTCTACTTTTGAAATTTAAATTCTCCGATAAAAATTTTAATTACTATACTCTAACCTACTTAAGTTTCCTAACTAAGTTAGTCGCCTAAACTTTTACTAACAAGATGATGAGAATACATCGCCCATCGCTCCTTGATTTTCTCATTCTGCCATCATATTTGAGTAACATACATTGTTTTCCTCACTTTCGCTTTGATCATTTTATAGATATTCCTTTCCCCTTCTTTTGTATCAAACTATTGATAAAAGCATCTGAAAACTTCATTCTTAACTTCACTTGCTGCTTTTTTAACCTTATTCTTGGCTACTGCATAGTTTTTTAAGTTTTTTTTGTTCTTACAATGTATAGTAACTTATAGATTGTTCTTTTTTTTTTTTTGCCACTTTCTATACTTCCTTATTCCGCCATCAAAAACCTTTATTTGGTGGTGTCCATCCTCTTGATTCATTAAATATGCTCTTGGCTATTATTTTTAAATTTCACATCATTTTATCCCATGTCATAGTAAAGTTGCCGTGTATTTCTCCTAATATTTGTGTTTCTACCCTCTCCATAAACTTCCATCACTAGATCCCAAGAGCCATGCATTTTTTCCCTTGCACTAATACTATACTTGAGGCACGTATCTGATACCAATAACCAATCTTAGGTGATTAAATTTTCTCCAAAGTTACCATCTTTACAAATTTTTCTATTTTCTTCCTAACCATAAGAAAAGCAATTTGTGACTTATTATTTCAACTTTTGAACATAAACTGTATTCTTTTCTTTTCCTGAAAAAACATATTAATATTATAAATTTATATATTATCGCAAAATCCAATATAATTTTTCCTTCTTTATTTCTTAGCCCAAAGCTATAGCCACTAGCCACTATTCACCTTATGATATTCCTCATTTCTTACTCTACTTGTCATTTAGATCTTCTTACATTAAAATCATCTCATTCATTAGAATTTTTTATATTACCTCATCTAGGTCTTCTCATAATGTTTCATATCTTCATCTAATCCTCTTTGAGATGCATATATGCTTATTACATTGTTTTTTTTGGCTACTACTATCTAAAGAGTTATAATCTTATTTCCTGTCCTAACTACTACTACTTAATCCATTAACAAACTATCTACAAAAATAGTTACTCCATTTCTCATTTTTCCTGCTTATCAAATTATAAAAGCTAAGTTCTTTATTATATTTGTATTCTCTTATATCCATTTTATCTCTTGTAAATACAAAACATTGATTCTCCTTCTAATCATCATATTCACTACCTCGATTCTTTTGCTAGTAAGCATTCCTATAATCCATATTCTAAATCTAATACAATCAGTATTCCTATAATGTCTACTCTTATACAGCCCAGGGTGTGAAAACTCGTGCATATTTAACATTATTTCCAAGTTCTCATAGAGATGCGGTCGTTTAATAGATCCATATATAACATTTGTCTTATTTAACATTGGTTAGCAACCTAAAACAACCCATGTCCTTTATCCAACATAGGACTAGCTATGACAGGGTTTATTCGTCATGGGTAGAGTTGTTCAAATAGAATGAACACAAGTACCAAAAAAACACCTATCAAATATTAGTCTGAAATGGGACATTGCCTTAACGAGGGATGTGTTCACATTATTTTAACAATCAACTGCCTACCTAATTTATAAATATGTCGCAGTCACCCTTGGGTAGCATAATATTAATCCAATTAAAATTATTTCTCAAGCAATATGAAAATAAGGAAGGGCTTATGTCAACCCTTGTTCAATTCAGTAATTATTGAATAGAAATATAAAAAAAATTATAGACTCTTTTCACCTATTTGAAAAGGAGCAAACCATTAAGTTGTAGTGGTTCAATGCTATTTTGAACTGAAGAAAGATTATAATAAAGTTGTAGAGATTGAGTACTACCTCAAGCACAAAATTCCATGGACCAAATCATACAAGCCCAAGTTGAAATGGAAAGGATTTGAATGTGACACCAAATTTAGTACTTCAAAAAATAATACGCAATGTTTCTACATTCAATGACCCTTCTCCTAAATTAAAGATCTTCTATGTCCGTTGCATAACTTCAAAGGGATCCCATAATAACTTGGTCCCTTTCAAAAGCATCCCTAATAACCATAAGATAACCAACACCACTATTTTCTCCTAAGAACAAAGAGAACTTTTACAGCCTTTACCCCGAAGAGAATCCATAGGAAGGAGACGTGAGCTCAAATATAAAGTTCTCCCTCATTTATGTCAATGGAAACCCAATAGAGAGGAACCAAAATCCTTCTCCATGGACACATTTTTTAACCAAAAAATCATTTAACCAAAGCCAAATGAATAGGGTAATGTAGCACTGGGAGGAGCAAAAAATCCCCATTTATTATTATCTCCTTCGTCTTTGTCACTCAAGAAGCTTAGAAGCAGTCGGCAATTTGCATGCAAGGTAAGGCAAGCAAATCGTGAGTGAAACAAAATAAGGCATGCGAACACCGTTAGTGAGTTGGTACAGAGGACTCAAGCAATAGGCATTTATTTGCCCTTCAACAAAGGCTGAAGGCTACAATACAACATTGTGAGGACTGTAGAATGCTAAAAGCTACAAAAAAGTTGTGGGTAATATGGAGACATCATGCAAGGCAATGGGACAAGGTTATTATGTTTGTTTATTATTTCCTCTCCTTCAATAAAGGTAGGATAAATGGCGACCTTGGAATCTCCTCCAACCCCCCTCCCCCCACCCCCCCCCCCCCCTTTCCTTTCCACTTTTCTCCCTACCCTCCCTTTTATTCCCACTATGCTAGGTGAACAAAGCATAAGAGAACAAACAAATCTCTTTGTTACTTCAAAGGATGGTTAACATGCTATAAATTACTTATATAAATTACCCTAAGAGAAACTTAAGTTTTATAATATACTAGGAATACAAGATATTGATTATTCAATTGACAAATCCATACCACTTTATTGATATGTATCCTATGTTGGTACTTATAAGTCTCATCTTAAAAACCTAGAGAGAGTTGTTTCTCCTGTTTTTTTAGCATAGAGCTTTATTGAGCATATACGAGATACACATTTGGATATTAATTATATTGACAAAAAGATACCAATTATTATAAGCAATGATTATTATAATTCATACTTTTGCAGTTGTAAGCATGAAAGCATCCTATATATACTCCTCTAAGAGTGTTCTTGTCATTTAAGTTACACTCGAACTTAAATATTGATTCAATTTTAATTATGAAGGATTTGCCAGCTTACTATGCAACATCTAAACCTCGCCTTTGCATGTTCATGTTAGGCTACATTCCTTTCATCTTAATATTAGGCTCTATTCTGAGCACAAACATTTTCAGGCATTAGAACAACAATAGACTTGTCGAGGATGTTCTCATCTTGTAGTAGGTGGCAGCTTTTCCTTATATTTTTAACAGGGCGTGCAAAAAGGAAGTTGATAAAGTTAATGCTCAATTTTCCAAGAATCTAAAGGATCTAATGAAGATGCAACTATTTCTCACATATTGGAAGGGACGCTCAAAATAGATAAAGATTCTTTTCATTGAAATCCAAAGAAAACAGAAAGATGTAACAGTTCCTTGCCAACCAAATAAAAAGATAATGAAGAAATTTCATTCCTTTAAGGTCAAAACTTAGATGCCAATGCAATAACTACTTAATAATTAGAAAGGATGCTAAAAGGAAAACGCCAACAGCTTGTAATGAGTAAAGCTCCCTTTAGTGGAGAAAAGTGATGCAAATATTAATAGATTAATTATCTGAATGGTCCAACAAAACAAACTAGATCATGGACTACTTTTAATTTATTCTAATTACAAATCTTAGTATTTTTGTTTTATTGCCTGTAGAGAACTTAGTCTATATTGCAGCATATCTGAGAAGATTGAGCTATTCTTAGGTCTATGATGGAGATCCCAACCAAAATCTTAATTAGTTCCACATTCTAATAGCCTTTGATTCCTCCACAATTGTTCCCTCTCTTGTAAGACCACTGACTAAAGCACACATTCCAATATAATTCTTGGCCGAGACATAAAAAATTTATTTCCATCATGCTAGTGATGGATCATTGCCCCATACTTTAATCTCCATGTCTCATTTAGTCGGATTCAGAATAGGTACATAAACTATTATTAGATTAGGTTCAAGCCATAAACTAGAGATAAAGGACATTGTCCATCAATAATTGCAGTAAAAGAAGAAGATTGCCAGGGTTTCAATATATATGTAACTTGAAGATTGAAGAAAATATAATTACAATTAGAGTGGAGGACAAAATTGATATAAAACTTAGGTGGTGTTTGGTTTGAGTGTGGAATAGGAATGGGAATGGGTTTGATAGTAGACTGAAATGGGAGTGGATTTAGTCATTCCAATAATACTGTTTGGTTTATAAGTTGGGAATGAGGGTGGAAGCGATGCGAGTGTCGTCGTCGACGGGCAGCGGCACAGTCGACCGCCGACCATCGATGGCACCGTCGGCGAGCGATGGCCGGCAATCGGCCAACGGCCGGCGATTGACGGGCGACGGGCGACGGGCGACGGGCGGCGATCAATGAGCGGCAACGGACAACGACAGATTGATGGGAATGAAACCCTTGGGGTGGGTTTTGTGGATTCCCAACTAATTAGAAATAATTCCCAAACCTCATTTCCAAACTCATTAACCAAACACTCTACATGATTCTCATTCTCATTCCCTCATTCCAAACCCATCAACCAAATGTCACCTTATAGTTCGTATTATATTAATTAATTTACCATTTTGAAAACAAGGATCATTTTAGAAATTAGGATGTTGAAAGATAAAATAATTAAGATAACATCATAACATCTTGAAATTATAAACATTTCTACTAAATCTATTGAGCACTTTGTTTGTAACACTCGGATGAACAAAATGTCTACATCATCATAACCAATGAACCGATTTAGCAAGCCTGAAGATTTTTTTATCAAACAGATAGCTATGTACGATAAATCAGAGAATCTCATGAACAATGTGTTGAAGAAATTCCACCAGATCAAATAATAAGTCCAAAATTAAAATCATAGAAAATAAATAAAACTCTAGATCATGAATAATATTACTTAGCCTCATTGACTTTGTGATCAAAGAATGCAATAAGATTAAATGTTCATTTTAGCTTACAATCACTTCAAATTCATACATGGGCTCATAGTTTCAAGTGTCAATTGATTAGTCAATATGGTTGAAATATGTCATTCTTGCAGTCACAGTCAATTGATACCAATATTGCGTCAGCATGGGTAAGTGGCAGTCATTATGTGGTTGATACCAACAAAGTTTTAGCCCACAACTGACCCAACAATTCTGTTGTTCACAATGAAAAGTTGAGACAATAAAAAAAAAAAAAAAGAGGGAAAGCATCGACAATAGCACTGATAGCAATAAATAGAACTGATGCTAAAATCAGAGAAATTGAAAACTTGATATGCAACCATATTTTATACCAATGCATGAATTAACAATTATATTAATTTCTTATAGGAATGTATAGGAATCAATTGCAGTTACAATAGGGTACATTATTTAATTTTGATTTTAGAAAACTATAAGGTGATCCCACTAGGATGCTATAAAAACCAAAATCTTCATTCAAAATGGCATTTTCATATTAGTAAGGTATAATCATTAATTAAATATTTGTTATATTTTTAATCTATTGCTTTAAATTTTTTATTTGATTAAGTTTTTAATTGCTAATGGCTTATATTTGAGGTAATCAAGTTAATTGATACAGGGGATTATTAGATTAAAACACATTTTGAAGCATACTGAGGGCCAAGCAACATGGTACCAAAAGTCTATCATTCGTATTGAAGACTAAATCTCTCGAATGGAATGATACTTTAGATCTTGCGTGAGATACATTGATTTACATGTTGTCACTTCTTCAAAGTCATTTGCTCATGTTATAAATTGAGTAAACAAAACAGTATCTAAAAATTTAGCACTGTGAAAACATAATTAAAGATTATAGGTAATGCAATTTGCTACCTTCTGTTTGGCATCTGCAGCAAGTGTTGAAGAAAGAAATTCAGCAGAAATACCTTTCTTCCTTAAAAATTCAACCTGATTTTCCTAAGCATTAAAGCAAAGATGAATTAGAACCATGCAAGACATATTTAAAAAGAGAATAAATAAATAGATAGTCAACATGCTTACCATGAGTGCTGCAGAAAGGAAATGAGAATGGCTATCAGTCAAGAATTCAAAATAATAAAGTGAAAATACTTCCATATACATTCCAACTATATCCCTATTTCTAAAAACTCCAAACTAGAATTCCAACATTAACTCGAAATGGTGTTGAATGGAAAATATATATATACTAAAATATTTTTCTTAAAACATTGTTTTGGAACTGATTTAGATATTTTATTTCATTGAAACATTGATGGGGAATTTTTTTTATAAATGTGGCCCTTGTTTGGGTATTCCTAATAAAAAGTGCTTGATTTGGCAATATGCCCAATAAGAAAGCAACCTTTTTTATAAAATCTGACATCAGGATTTCTAAATTATAAAACAAATAGAAAGCATTCACCAATCAGTGGAGAGATCACAAGCACAATGCCAGATTTTGCTACAGCTGGAATCTGATAGCACAGAGATTTTCCACCTCCAGTTGGCATGAGGCAGAAGCAATCCTTTCCTGTAACATAAATAGCTGCATCATAAATAGCTTCTTTTTTTTTTTTTGATGAAAAGGTAAACGCATAATTATATATTTACCTTTTCATCAAAAAAATAAATAGCAGCATCATACTGAATCCATAGGGCTCAAACATTTAAAGAGGGAAAAGCCAATGCAAAAAGTGAATGGGACAAATGGCCAAAAATAGAAAAGGGAAATTCTGAATTAGAATAAGGGTTTAAAACTGGAAATAAAATGATTATGTCATTTATTCAAATATTTTAAGTAACTATTTTTTATACAGAATTAACTATATTTCAGCTTCATTGGTTAACATATCGAAGAGGACCTAAAAGGCGCAATAGTAGTCAAATCTTCTTCATCAACAAGACTAAAGGAAAGGAAATTGCCCTTCACATAACCTTAACTAATCTACAGTGGTGCGAATCTGAGCCTTTTTCCTCCTATCCATAGTATATCACTCACCCTCTTCCTCCTTGGCTTGACAACAGTAGTCATCAGTACAAGAAAATTCTTAGGCTAAGTAGCAACAAAGCCTCTGAGTGCAATATGTGTAAATAACAGTAAGATCTCAACCTTTCTCTTAAACCCTGTTTCCTCACCATGAACAGTGTACAACCTCATGTATTGTAGGCGATGAAAAATCACCGTTCTTGTGCCATTGAGGCCTTTGTACATGATCAATAGGTGATTGCAGCAGCAGCAACAAGTCAAAGTGGCAGTACGTCTTGAAACACTTCTTCCTTTTTTATGTAAGAGTTTTCCATATACCACTGACTTGTGTCATTTTTGGCCATGATTATGGTTAAATTTATACATATTTGTATATTTGATAAGTTATTTAATGCATGTCATAAACTTAGTGGCACAACTGCTACTAGCTATTAATTATGTTAGCACATGAATAGTGCAAATTAGTGTATGGCATTATACATAAGCTATTTAACATGTCATTGCGTGTGACTAAGCTGCTTAGTTTATTAGATAACCATCTTAGGAAGTTATTACCAAGTGGTAAGCACTTGCATGTTATGATTACCATAAGTTTATGTTATTACAATTAATGTCAAGGAATTTAAGTAGCTTAATGACATGATGATAACCATTTTTTTACTAACACAACAAATTTGTTAATGGGAGTATGCAAGTTGTGTATAGATAGGCGCCTGAGCAGACATCATGTACCTTGCTATACTATTGAAATATAGGGAGAAATCTACAGGTCTACGCACAACCAACACAAATAACAAGGAAATTAAATTATAACATGGTGCACAGGTAGGGATATTATTAAGATATAGTTTTAGTTTATATCATTGGATTGGTGAGATGATTAGTAAATTTCATGTGACAATATTATTGCAATTTCACTCTACCAAAACCCTTTTTGCTTTAGTGTTAGTTATTATTTGCACTCCTATCAAATTATCCCTAGGGAAGATCACCTTTACTCTTGCATCAAGATACTTCTAAAGATAGTGTTCAAGGTGTCAAAAAGGCATCAAGATTAGTCATCAAGTGTTGCACTAAGATTTTTGAAAATTTATTCACATGGGCTGCAAAGATTTTGTCATCATGTGTTACTTTTCATTTTTTGTATTGTTTATGCTATGTGGAGATCTTTGATTATTTCAATTACTATGGTTTTGAATTTTATAGTTACAATGTAACCATATTTATCTTTACATTATCACTTGAAATGATCGTATTTATTAAGCCATCCTTTTATATTCTAGTGCTCTATGTTGGCAATTAGAATTGAGCAATGACATGTGGCATGCACTATCTATCACACTTCTTACATATTCCAATGGTTGGCACAACATTCCCCACTAATAATGTCGAGTTGTTAGGTTAATTATGTCCTATCTATCGGAAAGGGGACACTTGAATCACCATAATACAACTCTAAATACTTGGATACATCAGTTGTTCCAACATCATGGTGGTGAATGAAGCAAATATAGCACTTCAATTTAATCCTAGTAATTTGTACCATAACAATAACCCAAGAGTAAGAGTTGGAACATTTACTATGACTATGATAAGATTAAAGACAATAGAGATTCAAACCACTTTCTTTTGCTAAATAATTGTTTTCTTTATTTCAGATCATTCAGATCCGTGCCATATTAGATCTGCCTCAGTATTAAGTTGTATTCTTTATTTTTTTTTTCCCTGCTTATTCTTTGAGTTTTTCATCACTTTCTTTACTATACTTATTGAGACTATTGTACTCTATACTTTTTATAATCAACAATATTTTTTTCTTCATTCTAAGTTATGAATAAACCAATGAATAGGTATGTAAACAAGCCAAGCCTAAAATGAACCAAATAGTTGAAATGATTGTTCAAGCTTAGCTTAGTTTATTTTACGAGCATGAGTTGGGATCAAGCTTTGCTTGAGCTTAGTTCATTCAAATGTTATCAAACTCTCAATTTGAACTTGTTTAATCGTTCATAATTTTTGCACTATTAAACTTGTTTGGTTGGTTAGTGAGGTTGATATTCCAAGTTTGTTTGTTCATTCTGAGATCTTTTTATTTATTTGCAAATCTGATAAGAGTTTTATTAACAAACATGATTTAGAAACTTTGCTTGGCATATTGTTCATCAACATTGTTAACGAACAGTTCACAATCATTGTTCATAAATATTAACGAGCTAAACACACGTGTTCAAGCTTTTTCATTTAGTTTATTGAGTTGTTCAAGTTTGTCCATTTCTAACTTTCAAGCTTGAACATGAAATTTCAAGCTGTTGAAGTTGAACTCGATATGCATTTTAAGAAGCTTAGATATGTTCATCTCATTGCCCATTGTTAACCAACTTAAGAATGTGAAGGAGATTCCCTGCAAATATTGCAGCAGGTTTTCAGAACTGATCACCGCATTCATACAAATTTGTACAGTATAGCATATCAGTTTTAAAAAAAAAGCATCCATCCATGTTTCACTATATAACACAAATGACAAACTAACTGCAGAACTAATAACCTGATAATACAGCATCTATGGCCTCCAACTGCTTTCCCCTGAATCCAGAGTAACCAAAATAGTGGTTTAAAAGATTTTCTAGGTCTTCCTTTCCAAGATTTTGGCTTCCCGAACCCTTTATACATTTCACAGGAAGGACTGATTTCTTCATTTGGAACTGCAAAATGAAATGTAGGTTAGGTAAAGATACTAATAAAAATAATGCAACTTTCTTGAGTTCCTAAAGGAAACCCTAATTCAACCTTATTTCTAAATTCACAAAATTCAATAGGGAAGAAATGGAGAAGAAGGGGGGAAATCTTACGCACATTGTTACCTTTTGCAACATATCTCAGCGGCCCATCCAAAAATCCAACACAATAAGTGAAGCTTGGCAGTGGAAATAAGAACGCGAGCCAGAGCTCACATCTATTTGATCGCGTTCTTCTAAATGTATTCGTCTGCTGCAGAAAGTAAAAGAAAATACAACTCTATGAAGAAATCTTCTGAACCAATAATAGGGATGACCAGATAAAAGGAAACAATTTTCTAAACGAGAATAACAGAAAAGAGGAAAAGAACAGAAGCGTCTGATGGACGCGAGCGATACCAATGCCGCCGACGAGATCTAGGGCGGAAGAACGGTGAAGGGCGAGCTAAGGAAAGAAGAGAGCGAGCGAGCGAGAGAGAGAGAGGGAGAGGAGAGTGCGCGCCGAAAGGTCACTTCTTATTTCTTCGTATTGGGCCTTCGGCCTTTTTGCACAGTCGGCCCATATCTTGTTTTTTTTTTTCTGAACAATTTTTTTTCTTCAAATTTTCCCTCTATAAAGTGTGTATTTATAATAAAATATATACGTCTGTGTTAAAAATATATCTATTGTTTAAAATTGGTAATTTATCTTTAATATTTTTATAATTTTACACCTGTTTCTAAAATTTAAATTTAAGCTCAAATTTTAACACTAATTGACAAATTTTCTTATTTTTTACTTTTTCATAAAATATTATAGCTTTTAGTTAATGGTGCAATCACCTTTAAAAATGTGTTAATGGATTGAAAAAATAATTAAAATTTATGTCGTATTTGATATGTACATTTGAGTATGAAAAACTTAAGATAAAAGTATAAAGATAATTTGACATGATTAATGTTATTTGATGAGATTATTTTTCGATGACTAGAGTCGTCATTTGAATTGGGGCTATCAGATTGATCTGCTCCGTCAAATAATTTAAATAGATTGGATTGAAATTTTATCAATTCATCATCTAGCTAACCTAAACGGATCAACATGCACAAGTTATGAATCCAAATTAGTCAACTCGGATTGGTGTACAGATTAAGAAAGTTTAAAATTTTTCTCTCTCTTGTAAAAGTTAAAACCCTACATTTACTCTCTATCCCATCCACCTCGTCGATCGTTCTCTCAACGCTTTAATCCTCACTCATCTTGCATGTAGAGAAACTCTCCCTAAAGAATGACAATTTGGCGGTTCTTGATCTCCAAACTCAAATCCCTATTAGTCCAATAGTCATTGATTTCCAAACTCAAATCTCACCCATCCTTACCTCCAGAGTCTGCTTTGGGCAGGGGCAGGGGCAGTTGGGCCTCCGTCCATAGTTCAAAGATTTTTTTTCAAAAATATTTTTTTTATCTATAAGAGAGCCTAATTTTTTTGATTTCGCTTAGGACCTACTGGCTTTACTTGTCTCCCTGATTTAATATCTCCAAGCTCCCATTTAAGGTGAGATTTTTTTGCTTCTTTTTTATAATTTCCTTTTATTTTCTTTCCTTTTTCTACATTTTTAATTTGCATGACCTTTTGCCCTTTTTCCTTCGCCCATGTCCTACATCATTTGTGTGTCAAGCGGTAAGACAAACAAATGTAAGCCCCCAGAGCAAACTCATATGGCTAGCGGAACTGTATTAAAGTTTGAAAGGATAATGGGTTGATTTCTGGAGGTGACGATCAGACTACCGATGACTCTGCATTTCTATGCTAGCCACTTGACACTTGATTTACCCTCCTCTACACGTAGAGACAGCGATGAAGAACCGCTAATATGACGATTCCATATTTTTTGATAAGACAAACAAATGTAATTCTTGTTTCTTCCTCTACCCATGGACACACAAAAGCCACGCAACTTTTGTTTGTTTGATTATCAAGCTTGGAATCCCTGTAATTAACACCAACCTTTTCTCGAGCAGTGACAAACAAAACTTGATTATCAATTGACTATTTTATCATTTAGTTTGCATAATATTCATCATCCAATTCTCTCTTTTGGTGCTCACTCCTCAACATATTCTTTGAGAAGATGTGGCTTTATAAGAGCCAAGTTTTGATTTTTCTTTTGTTGAGATTCAAAGGTCTAACAAAAAAAAAAAAAAAGTTATTTTTCTTGACTCTTTTTTTTTTTATGTTTGATTGATTTTGTTTGAAATTGAAATTTATTTTTTCTTTTTTTTTTATTACAGATTGATTTCTCAAAATCAAACTATTATTTTATGTGTTGATTAATTGAAAAGTATTAAGCATAATAAGAGGACAATTAAAAAGGTATAGATAAACTTTTGATATTTGAGTGTATTTAAAAAAAAATCGAAGGGATTGATAGTATAGATAAAGTTGAATGTAATGGATGTAAAAAATAATATAAATGTGGGGTAAATTTTATGGAACTTTTTATGTTATGGCGTCATCTTAAAACTTGTGATAGATCAAAGTTATATGATATAGGACAAATGATTTTTGATCAAGATGGGAAGATGAGGTCTAACAAAATAGACCAAAACATTTCACGTAAGTTACTGACTTGTGCAAGTATTAGATATGATTTATCATTTTCATTTGTTGAGTGTGATGGTATTAGAGCTTGGATGAAGTACTTAAATTCTAATGTTATTTGTATTTCTAAAAGTACTCTTATTTATTATATTAATTGAATCTACTTGAGGGAGAAAGAAAAATATAAGTATGTTTTAACTACTATTCAGAATAGAGTTGGTTTAATTTTAGTTTTGCAGATTGTATGCACTAGTAAATGTTATATTTGTTTGACTGTTCATTTTTATTGATAATAATTGGAAATTAAATGATAAAATACTTAATTTTTCTCATATGCATTCTCCAAGAAGTATTAATTGAATATTTGAAAGAATGGAGATTAAGAAAAAGATTTTCTCTTTGACATCGGATAATACATCTAGTAATGATAATATGCATGTTCATTTGAAAGATAACTCTTTTTTCATATCGCCAGTTGAGCGTCTTCACCGTCACGATCGACCAGAATCTTATAATTGAATGTGCTTCGCCGTGCACACATTGCACAACAACGTGTGCACGCGCAGCACAAAGTGAAGTTGGCGCACTTCGTGCAGCGCAGCAGAAAATACACTCCCTTTATAAGGGGGTGTGCGTCCAAAGAGAGAATGGGAATGAGTAGATGAAGGATGTCGGAGTGCTGCCGATAGAGAGAGTGAAGCGCTATCGGAGGGAAGAGCAAACACCAAGGCTCGCCCGGAATTTGTCTCGTGGAGAAGTAGGGCTCTTCCATTGTGATCGGTCCTCAGACAGAAAGCAGTCATCTTCTTCCTTTACTGGACGCGAGAAGTTTATGACAAACCACTATAAGCATTGTTATAATATCATTATTTCGTTTCTTCCTTTTATTTTGTTTAGATAAACCCGATTAGATGCGAAAACCACCAACATTGGTATCAGAGCCCTTGTTGGTAAGCATTTGTTCGAGTTTTTAAAGATTTTCTTTCTGAAAATCCACTGTTCATCGCGAAATCGCGAAAAGAAGTCGTGAAGAAGAAGATGAACAGTGCTCTGGGCGAAGAAAACAAAAACCGTCCTGGTGAAACCACCCTGCGAAACTGCTCCACAGTTTCCCAAACTGCTCTGGCACTGAGAGAGCAAAATCGCTTTGGCAAAACCACTATGTACAGAGCGGTTTTGCCGCTTCCAGGAAACTGCTCGGGAAACTGTTCCCGAGCGATTACAACGCTTCAGGCGGTTCGGACCGATCTGGATTTCGAGCCGTGCGAGACCGATCGATGTTAACTAGTCAGGGTGAGTCGATGTCGAGCCGGTCAAGAGTTGAACCGATCCAAAATCGGTCTACAGAAGCGTTCAGGAATGCCGAATCGGGCCGTCTGGATTTCGCGATCTGACCGATTTCGAGCCGGCTCGAGACGGTCAGCGTCAACCTAGAGGATCCGATGTCGATCGGTCAGGAGTCGAACCGTCAGCAGCGATTCGCCAAAATCGCCTAAAATCAGACCGGTTTTGAAAAGACCTAACCCGGTATGCAAATATTTAATCCCAAATCACACATCAATATTACCCAATTATACGCAAGACCGAAACACCCGACTCCAAGTTTATTTTATTCCATTCAGTTTAGCAGTCTCAACTACACACACTATACCCTCTCAACTGAAGAAAATAGAACATCAAAATCATCTCCCTTCAAACTGGAAACCCTGTTACGTAGATGCTCCCGGACAATGTGTGTCATGCTCATCATCATCTCCTCAGTTACACCACCTCCGCTTCCTGCATCTCAATCTTAGTATCCTGATCCCTACCTGAAATTGTTATGTGACATCATGAGTTCACATTGATGAAGTAGATCGATGATAGGGATATACACAGGAGGAAAAATTCAACAGGAACATATATCTCTACAACTGTAAATGTAAACTACTGTAGCTCAACATACATTTTATTATTGCACTTTTGTAAGTCAGTATGTAACAAACCTATACCTTTAGTAACATGCCATTATAACAAGTACTGCGAACTCAGTCATGCATTTCTGTTATGCTAACTGTACCTAAACATAAACCCTCGTGGTACCTCACATTATGCATTTAACATGCTGAGCCAGTCAAATACCTTATTTTCTTGTGTGCAATCACGAGGTACCTCTAGAAAGAAATTAAGGGAATCATCCATCATCAATCCACAATTTGGGTGGGCCTCCCGAGCTCAACCCGGGAGCCCAACCGTAATGCTCATGTACATACAGTTAGCTAAATAAAGAATTTTTCTGTCATTTTCTATCATACTCAGTCACAGAAGGATAACATAGAACATCATGGGTGAACATGTATAACTAAATATATAGCATCTAACCTCATACGCAGGTAGATGGTAATTACGCCCATATACATATAGCATCTAACCTCATACACAGGTAGATGATAATTACACACATATACATATAGCATCTAACCTCACACACAGGTAGATGATAGTATAACTTATTTACATAACATCAGTGCACAAGAAAGATTTGGATAAACAATTTAACTAAAAATAATAACAGTAATCATCATGGGTGGACAATTATATATATATTTATCTATATATAGCATCTAACCTCACACACAGGTAGATGGTAAGTACACACATATACATATAGCATCCAACCTCATACACAGGTAGATGATAACTAACCACTTATATATATAAATATATATATTTAGCATCTGACCTCATACACAGGTAGATGATATTTATCACATATTACATATCATTTACAACATTAAGAAAAACTTATGAAGGATTAACTAAACATGCTGACCGATAACAAATATAGCAAGAATCATCTACGGACATAATGCTCATGTACATACACATTTATATCCACCCCAGCATGCTGATTTTTTTTTCAAACAATCTACTCATTACATCTATTAAATATTTATCTGACTATTATCTGAATATTTAACCCTCCTATGCCTCCCTCGACGTACTCAATTCATAATGACCCTAACCTGTATATTATCAGCTATTACAACCCAACCGAATGAAACCCACAACACCAATCCACACATCAATTCCACAGCAGCGATCCTAAAATCATAATCTGATCCTCTCTTCCCTCCTAATAGCAAAAGTCTGTTTTACCCTTTCCATTCCCCCTGCCCCTCTCCTGTCGAGCACCCTCATCCACCGGTTCCAATCACCTTCCAACCAAAACTCCCATTCCAGCCCAAAGATTTACTTCCCTAACCTCTTCCCGTGATCCCTCTGCTCTTCACCTCCTCCAAGCCGAAAACCCAGCTCCACCGCTTTTCCTTATCTCACTCCATTCCAAAATACCAACAATCCACAGTGACCCCTGCTAGCACTCACGGAAACCCAAAGCTCAAGCCCGATTAAATCCGAAATCCGACTCCATCACCTCCTCCTCCTGGCGGCGGAAACCCCACATCCACCGGTTTCCTTATCTCAATCCATTCCAAAATACCAAAAATCCACCCGTGACCCCTGCTAGAACTCACGCCGGAAACCCAAAGCTCAAGCCCGATTCAATTCCGAAATTCTGACTCCATCCCGCCGCTAAAGCCCCATATGAAACTCGCTAAACCCTCCGCCCTCGCTAGCCCTAGCCAGAGATTACTTAAGGAGAAAGGTCGATGTAGCTCCGGCAGTTTGGCGTCGACTCCGACGGCAGGGATTCGGCGATCGCCTCTTTAAATCGTCTGCGGCTCGTGCAGAATGAGGGTCGTTGAAAGGCGAAGCGAAGGAAAAAGAAAAGAAAAGGAAAATAAATAGGGTTAGTAGGTTAAATGGGTTTTAGGGTTTTTCCCCTTCATGCCCCTCAACTGTGATTATTTATGGTGTAAATAGACCCCGAAATTTATCCCCCTTTTTCGATGATATTCGCCCGTGTATTTTTTATCATTTTAGTATTGTTATTATTATTATTATTTATTATTATTTTTTTTTCGAGACTTGACAACTCTTTCCCCCTTAAAAAAAAATCGTCCTCGAAATTTGACTTACCAAATAGTTCAGGATAACGGTCACGCATATCTCACTCGGTCTCCCAGGTAGCTTCCTCTATCTGTTGATTTCCCCATAAAACTTTCACCATTCTGATTTCTTTATTTCTCAACTTCCGCACTTGACGATCCAATATTTGTTCTGGTATTACCTCGTAGGATAGATCTGGTGTCCACTGTATGACTTCATACCCAATCACATGTGCAGGGTTGGAAAGGTACCTCCTGAGCATGGATACGTGAAACACATTATGAACTCTGCGGGTTTGGTGGTAGCAACTCGGTATGCTCGTGTTCCAATCCGGTCGAGAATCTCAAAAGGCCCAATATACCTCGGTGAGTTTGCCCTTCCTTAGAACCTCAATTACTCCCTTCATGGGTGACACTTTGAGAAATACATGGTCTCCCACTGTGAACTCTAGGTCCCTCCTTCGACAATCAGCATAACTCTTTTGGCGACTTTGTGCTGACTGCATTCTGTCCCGGATCTTTGCCACTAGTTCCATAATTTGTGTCACAATCTCTGGACCCAGAACTACCCTTTCTCCTACCTCTTCCCAATGTAGTGGGGTTCTACACCTCCTTCCGTATAGCGCTTCATAGGGAGCCATACCGATGGTGGATTGATAACTATTATTATAGGTGAACTCTACCAAGGGCAGTTTGGACTCCCAACCCCCTTTGAAATCTATAATGCAAGCTCGTAGCATATCTTCCAAAATCTGAATTACTCGCTCAGATTGACCATCGGGCAGGGATGGAAAGCGATCTTTGAAAGCAAGTTTTGTACCCAATCCGTCTGAAGCTCTTCGAACTCGGATGTAAATTTTGGATCTCTATCGACAATCGATCCGAATTCCATGTAACCTTACTATTTCCCGTATATACAACTCTGCATATTGTATCATAGTGAAAGTGGTTTTCACTGGCAAGAAGTGTACTGACTTCGTCAGTTGATCCACAATAACCCACACTACATTGGATCCCTTAGTCGAGATCGGTAAGCCTACCACAAAATCCATGGCAACATTTTCCCACTTCCGATGGTATCAGGCGGTTCGAGCAATCCCGTGGGCCTTTGGTGCTCAGCCTTCACCTGTTGACAGGTAAGGCACTCATGGACCATCTTGTTTATGTCTCTCTTCATGCCCGGCCACCAATATAATAGTCGCATATCCTTATACATCTTTGTGCTGCCAGGGTGGATAGAGTACGGGGTAGTGTGAGCTTCCCTCATGAGATTCTCCCTCAGGGATCCACCCTTAGGCACCCATATGCGGCCCTTGTATCGCACCATCCCATCAATCACTGAGTAGATGGTGCTACCCTTTGCTTCATCTTTGCGTTTCCATTCCATTAACTGTTGATCCGAGGCTTGTTCGCTGAATCGATCCCATAAGTTCGATGCAATTAACTGCTGCCGCTAACCTAACTGCTCACTGCTATCACCTCCACTCTTATCTGTTGAAATTCGATATCAATCTTTCTTTGGGTGGTCAATTTGTAATAAGCGTCGCCGTCTTGCGACTCGCATCCGCCACCACATTTGCCTTACGGGTGATAGTTAATATTGCGGTCATAATCTTTTACCATCTCCAACCATCGTCTACGCCGCATATTCAGTTCCTTTTGAGTAAAGAAATATTTCAAACTTTTATGATCTGTGTAGATCTCGCGTTCTCCGTAAAGGTAGTGTGTCGCGGATCTTCAAAGCGAAGCGACTGCTAGTTCCGTGTCATGTGTAGGATAATTCGCTCATGCACCTTCAAGCGGCGTGATGCATAGGCAATGACCCTCCCCTTCGCATCAATACATCCCTAGACCCGTTTGGAGGCATCGGTGCACCGTACATAAAGCGCCTGTAGTGTCTGGAACTGCAAGCACAGGTGCTATCATCAACCTTTCCTTTAGCTCCATAAAACTCTTCTCGCACTGAGTAGTCCATTCATACCTCACCCCCTTCTTGGTCAACGAAGTCAGGGGTAGCTCAATTCGTGAAAAATTCTGAATGAATCTGCGATAATACCCCGCTAGTCCCAGGAAACTTCAAATTTCTGTAACATTCCTCGGAGTAGCCCAACTCTGGATTGCCTCCACTTTGACTGGATCCACCTTTATTCCCCTCTCCGAGACTATATGTCTCAAAAATGCTATTGTCTCACCAAAAATCGTATTTCTTGAACTTAGTGTATAACCGCTTATCCTTCATCGTCCGATGCACGTCGGATGTTGTCGGTGCTCTTCACACTGAGTAAATTAGTATATCATCGATGAAGACAATCACAAACTGATCCAGGTATGGCTGGAAAATCCAGTTCATCAAATCCATAAAGGCTGCGGGGGCATTAGTGAGCCCAAACGGCATAACTAGAAACTCATAATGACCATATCGAGTTCTGAATGCAGTTTTATGAACATCTTCTTCTTTCACCCTCAATTGATGGTACCCCGACCTCAAGTCAATTTTTGAGAACACCGTTGCTCCCTGTAGTTGATCGAACAGATCATCGATTCTAGGTAATGGGTACTTGTTCTTGGTGTAACGGTTCAACTCCTCGGTAATCAATGCACAACCGCATTGAAACCATCCTTCTTATGGACAAACAACACTTTGGCGCTCCCGGTGACACAGCTGGTCGGATGAAACCCTTATCGATAGTTCTTGTAGTTGCTCCTTGGTTCCTTCATTTGATGGGTGCGAGTGATGCGGTGCTTTAGACAGGGGTGGTTCCCGATGTTAATTCTATTCCAAACTCAATCTCCCTAATAGGGGGTAATCCTGCAATATCTTTTGGAAATACATCGGGGAAATCCCGGACTACCTCCACTTCCTCCAGACTTGGTTTAACAGTCTCAGAACTACCCATTATGTTGACTAGAAATCCGTTACACCCCTTACTTAACATTTTCTGAGCTTTACATGCTGATATAATAGGTAGATGACTCAGCGTGGAGGTTGCATTGAAGATGACAAACCCATCATTTGGTAATTTCAGTTTAACCGTCCTTTATTTACAGTCAATAATGGCCTCGTACCGGGTCAACCAATCCATACCCATAATTACATCAAAGTCCACCATCTCTAATACAATAAGTTCGGCGTACACTGTATAGTTCTGCATCCTTATCGGACAGTTCCTCACTATTCTATTGCTGGTCAGTTCTTCCCCCGAAGGCAAGGACACGTTATAGCCGGTAGCCATCCAATCACATGAAATACCTAGTTTTGCAATGTAGGCCACCGATATGAAAGAGTGTGTAGCTCCAGAATCAATTAAGGCATGAGCAGGTAGGTTGACAATAGAAATTCTACCTGTGATGATGGCCAAATCCGGATCCACCTACTCCTGTGTCATAGCATACACCCTTCCTCTAGTTGGCTCTTTGAGCTGAGAGCAGTTCATAGCAAAGTGCCCAAACTTCTTCCACTTGTAGCACACATCTGAACCCACCAAACACTGACCTGCATGAGTCTTATCGCACTTGGGACACTGAGTTTTGCTTTCGCCCTTGAAGACAGTATGATCGACTAGTCGGGGTTCTTGGGGTCGCTGTCGTGGTTGCGTCTGAAACTGTGGTTGTTTGCCTCGAAACTGGCTCGGTGCAAACTTCTTCTGACTCAATGCAGGAGGTTCCCTTCCCTGGTAACTAGACCTCTTAGCCTGTACTTCCTTTATCATGTCATTCCTGTCCCTCTCTGCCATCAGAGCCTGATCCACAGCCTCTCTGAATGTGGTAACTCGACTCACCCTAACATCATGGCGAATGGCTGCCCTCAATCCCTCAGTGAAATGTTTCAGCTCCTCTACTGGTTGACTGGCAATCATAGGTACAAAATACCGCCCCTTCTCGAATTCCCTGACATACTCACCATCGTCCCTTGGCGGCTCTAGGAATTCCACGCCATTCGGGTTACGTGTCGTGATGAAGTATTTACCATAAAATACCTCCTTGAATTCAACCCAGTAATCAGAGCTAAATCCACCATGAGCGTGCACCTCCCACCATATCCGAGCATCGCTCCGCAACATGAATATGGTGCACCTCACCTTGTCAACATGCGTAAGCTGCATGAAGTCATATATCGTCTCCAATGATCGAATCCATCCCTTACGCCACAATCGGTCATACTTCCTTAAACTCTGTCAGTCCAAGATCCATGAACTGCTTGTAAACTGGGTTCACACTGGCTGTGGGACCACTGTGGGTGTTTCCATGCTCCCTGGCTCTCAACAGCTGTTGGATTTGTTCTCCCTGAATCCGACTCTGTTCCTGCATAATTGCGGCAAGCTCAGCGAGAAACTGACTACTCTGCCCCACTTCACCATTGTTTCTTCGGCCCGCCATTCTCCTATAAAATCCGATACCTGCATCGTTATCTCCCATTTGTACATAAACCCTAAATATGATTACATTAAGACTACTACTTGAAAAGTAAATTTAAAGCTTACAAACGCGGAGATGGATGTATCTGAGTCCTTGATGAGATTGCATGCACACACTGTCCTTTAGGATCGTTTGCTCTGATACCAACTGAAAAGACCTAACCCAGTATGCAAATATTTAATCCCAAATCACACATCAATATTACCCAATTATACGCAAGACCGAAACACCCGACTCCAAGTTTATTTTATTCCATTCAGTTTAGCAGTCTCAACTACACACACTATACCCTCTCAACTGAAGAAAATAGAACATCAAAATCATCTCCCTTCAAACTGGAAACCCTGTTACGTAGATGCCCCGGACAATGTGTGCCATGCTCATCATCATCTCCTCAGTTACACCACCTCCGCTTCCTGCGTCTCAATCTGAGTATCCTGATCCCTACCTGAAATTGTTATGTGACATCATGAGTTCACAGCCCAGTAAGTAGATCAATGATAGGGATATACACAGGGAGGAAAAATTCAACAGGGAACATATATCTCTACAACTGTAAATGTAAACTACTGTAGCTCAACATACATTTTATTATTGCACTTTTGTAAGTCAGTATGTAACAAACCTATACCTTTAGCAACATGCCATTATAACAAGTACTGCGAACTCAGTCATGCCTTTCTGTTATGCTAACTGTACCTAAACATAAACCCTCGTGGTACCTCACATTATGCATTTAACATGCTGAGCCAGTCAAATACCTTATTTTCTTGTGCAATCCTGAGGTACCTCTAGAAAGAAATTAAGGGAATCAGTCATCGATCAATCATCAATTTGGGTGGGCCCTCCGGCTCAACCCAGGAGCCCAAACGGCCCACCACTAATGCTCATGTACATACGATTAGCTAAATAAAGAATTTTCTCTCATTTTCTATCATACTCGATAAGGATAACATAGAACATCATGGGTGAACATGTATAACTAAATATATAGCATCTAACCTCATACGCAGGTAGATGGTAATTACGCCCATATACATATAGCATCTAACCTCATACACAGGTAGATGATAATTACACACATATACATATAGCATCTAACCTCACACACAGGTAGATGATAGTATAACTTATTTACATAACATCAGTGCACAAGAAAGATTTGGATAAACAATTTAACGAAAAATAATAGAATCATCATTGGTTGACAATTATATATATATTTATCTATATATAGCATCTAACCTTACACACAGGTAGATAGTAAGTACACACATATACATATAGCATCCAACCTCATACACAGGTAGATGATAACTAACCACTTATATATATAAATATATATATTTAGCATCGACCTCATACATGTAGATGATATTTATCACATATTACATATCATTTACATTAAGAAAAACTTATGAAGGATTAACTAAACATCTTGTAGATAACAAATATAGCAAGAATCATCTACGGACATAATGCTCGTATACATACACATTTATATCCACCCAAAGACATCTGATTTCTTTTTCAAACAATCTACTCATTACATCTATTAAACATTTATCTGACTATTATCTGAATATTTAACCCTCCTATGCCTCCCTCGACGTACTCAATTCATAATGACCCTAACCTGTATATTATCAGCTATTACAACCCAACCGAATGAAACCCACAACACCAATCCACGATCGATCCTAAAATCATAATCCGATCCTCTTCCCTCCTAATAGCAAAAGTCTGTTTTGCCCTTTCCATTCCCCCTGCCCCTCTCCTGTCGAGCACCCTCATCCACCGGTTCCAATCACCTTCCAACCAAAACTCCCATTCCAGCCCAAAGATTTACTTCCCTAACCTCTTCCCGTGATCCCTCTGCTCTTCACCTCCTCCAAGCCGACGGAAAACCCCAGCTCCACCGGTTTTCCTTATCTCACTCCATTCCAAAATACCAACAATCCACCCGTGACCCCTGCTAGCACTCACGCCGAAAACCCAAAGCTTAAGCCCGATTAAATCCCGAAATCCCGACTCCATCACCTCCTCCCTGCCGACGGGAAACCCCAACTCCACCGGTTTCCTTATCTCAATCCATTCCAAAATACCAAAAATCCACCCGTGACCCCTGCTAGAATTCACGCCGGAAACCCAAAGCTCAAGCCCGATTAGAGCTGTCAAACGGGCCGACCCATGGCGGGGCGGGCCAACCCGTCGTAAACTCAATATTTAGCGGAGAGGGGCGAGCCGACCCGCCATCTCGGCGGGTTGAGAAATTTCCAACCCAACCCATCCCAAGGCGGGTTGCGGGTTAGGCGGGCCAACCCGCGGGTCACACAAATTTTAAAAATATATTTAAAATTACTAAGGTGTTGAGGGCTTGAGGTAATGATTTGTAAGACAGATAGAGTACCATGATTAAAAAAATAAATATTTGAAGTAACTAAAATCTTATAATTGTGATTCAATTATCGACTTACAAAATTAAGTACCGATATTTTTGATTCCTTTCCAATGTTCTAAAATATTTAAATCTTGATAATATGTAAATGTAAATTTGTACTCTTTCAAATAGAGATTAAATTGAGATTTTTTAACTTGGGTAATTATTTGATTTTGATATGTTATTATTTCCTATATTGATTAGAATAGTAGTGACAAGATAATAAAAAACAATTAGAGTATAAAAAATATTCTTTTGTTCTTTACTCTTAACTTCTTTTATACTTTGTTGAGGTGTATGTGTGATAGAAGAAGATTGTAATGGTGAAAAATTTATCTTTTGACATTTCTCAACCCCAACGCCAACAGTCCACGGACCAACCTGCCTAGACTGAACCCATGAGCGGTCGCTCGATTTAGGCGCCAAAATGGCGGGTTGATAAAAGTCCAACCCAACCCGCTTAAATTGTTTGGCGGGGCGGGCCAATCCGGCGGGCCTAACCCAACTTGACAGCTCTAAGCCCGATTCAATTCCGAAATTTCGACTCCATCCCGCCGCTAAAGCCCCATACGAAACTCGCTAAACCCTTCGCCCTCGCTAGCCCTAGCCAGAGATTACTTACCGTGAAGAGGAAGGAGGAAGGTCGATGTAGCTCCGGCAGTTTGGCGTCGACTCCGGCGGTAGGGATTCGGCGATCGCCTCTTTCGTCGTCTGCGGTGGCTCGCGGCAGAATGAGGGTCGCGCGAACGGAAGCGAAGGGAAAAAGAAAAAGAAAAGGAAAATAAATAGGGTTCGGCCGGTTAAATGGGTTTTAGGGTTTTTCCCCTTCATGCCCCTCAACTGTGATTATTTATGGTGTAAATAGACCCCGAAATTTATCCCCCTTTTTCGATGATATTCGCCCGTGTATTTTTTATCATTTTAGTATTGTTATTATTATTATTATTATTATTTATTTTATTTATTTATTTTTTCGAGACTTGACAGGTTTGGATTTCACGATGCGAGACGATCGACGTCAACTAATCTGGGATCGTCTGATGTCGACCGATCTGATTTGAACCGATCCGCGAGCGTGCAGCGGAATCGCCTCAAATCGATCGGCCATCAACCAATTTGGGATCGGTCTAATGTCGACCGGGCCGGTGCAGAATCGATCGATCAAATCGATCCGACAGAGCGCGATTCACGAATCGCTTCAAATCGACGGCTCGATTTCGAACGATCAAGCGTCAACGATCTAGAATCGGGTCTGATGTCAGACCGGTCTATGAAGTGAATCGGTCCGGCAGGGTAGTTCGTTAACTGCCCTGGAAAATGGCCTGTTTCACTGGTCTGGAAAACAGACTGGTCTGAAAATCAGTTTGAATAACAGACCAGTAGTGCAGTTCCCGAAACAGCCCTGGAAATTTCAGAAACCGATCTGAAATTGTTCAAACCAGTCTGGAATTTTAGTAAACCGATCTGAAATTGTTCAAACCGATCTGAAATTTCAGAAAGCAGTCTGGTTTTTCAAAAAATAGGTCAGAATTTCAAATTTAGTGCTCTGTTAGTAGACTAAATGTTCGGCCAGAGCAAATAATGCTCGAACAACATTTAAAAGTAGTCGGCTAGCATTACAAGTGCTCGGGATTTCCATATAGGGCTTGCGTTCTCCTTGGGCTCGAGTTGGAAATATGGAAGTCTAGAGAAAGAAGAACTAAAACTGGTAAGGGTCCACAGTAAGAGCTCGGCCAGAGGGCTAGTTCTACTGTTAGTCAACATTGATTGACAAAGATGATTTTGGTCAACTTGACTCATAACACGAGTAGTTGTTTGGAACAACTGGAACTCGGACAAAAAATAACTCATAGATAGGTCAAAAAGAACTAGAGTTGATGGCTAGGGACAATGTGAAAATAAAAAAAAATAAACAACCGTTTATTTCACTCGAGTGCCTAGGGTATTTGGAGAGAAATAAAGGTGTTTAAGTTTTCACATTAATGGTCATGTCAAAACAGTTTAAATCGATTGGACTTAGATGATAGTTGACTGGTAAATGTATCGGTCGATTAGTCTAAGTGTTTCAGTCGACTGTTCGCCACAGAATCAAGGAGATTAATCCTTGGTTGAATGTGTTTGTTTCATGCCAATATAAATTGAATTAAGCCAGTAAGTGTACTGGTTTGTCAGTTTTGTACTGACTTAATTAATTTTAATTTTTTCAGATGGCACTGATGATTACCACGATGACCAGACGCGATGTGTTGCATAACCGGCTGAGGGAGGCTATCCAGGGGATAGAGTATGACTCAGCACATGGAGTCGGGTGACACATAGGGAGATTAGACAGACTATTCTGGAGACTCGAGATGCAGGAGTTTTCTATTCTGGAGAATTAAAGGATTTGGGCTCTAGTCCGCTCACTGCCACAACACCTTAATGACATAGCACATCAGATCTAGGGCGCTATGAGGGGCGTGTCTCATATACTCAGTTATGCGCTGAGCTGCTTCACTACAAGGGATGTGAGTTGCATCGTGAAGATCCAGAGGAAGATTCGGAAGAGGACCCTAAAGAAGTCTTTCCTTTTGGATCGCTTTAAAGGTGTCCTTCAGAAGACTCTGCGTCCTGGCATCATCTTGAGAGTATCTCAGTGGGGGATGTCCTAGTTCAGCCCAAGAAGATTGAGCATGTTTGGATCGTTACTGCGCTAGTATTTGTACTAGTGAGAGTAATGATAATCTATCTAGTTTGTTAGTTATTTTTTATTTTTCAGTTATGAGTAGGAAGAATGTTATGTGTAACATTATTAGTAGAGTTATCTTTGTTATATGTTGACAATGTACAACAAGTTTAATTTAATGATATGTTCATTTTATGATGTTAACTCTACATGATGCATGATATTTTTGCTCTTTGATTTGTTCATATTGAGTACAATTTAAATGATATGTTCATTTAATAATATCATGTTAAGATGGGATGTATGTAATAAAATTGATCAAAGTCGTTTGGATTGACACATACAAATGATGAGTGGGAAATTGATTGTCACTTGATTTTGTAAACCAAATCGAATTTACATTGAGTCAATTTATAGATTACATACATAAAGACATACACTGAATAACTAAATAATATGTTTACTTATGTTAGGTTATGACAACCAAAAACATCATAGCTGAACTAAATAAGGATGAGAAACTCAATGGGGATAACTACAAGATCTAGCACCTCAAGATACAGTATGTTATTGAGGAACAAGAAGTTCTAGAAGTTGTAAATCAGGTCATGGTAGAACCTGTAGATGGTCCCACTGTACAAAACAGGCGAGATCTTGATGCCTACAAGGCATGGAAGAAGAAAGACTCCACTGCTAAGGGCATCTTGATTAGTTCAATGATTGATGACCTGGTTTTTGAGTATGAGTCGTATCCTTCAACCCATGTTATCTGGGTTACCCTTAAGGAAAAGTACAGTGGAGTTAGTCTAAGCAAGCTTCGACAGCTGACGATCAAGTTCGATAGCTATAAGAAGCGTCCGAATATTACTATGGTTCAACATCTCAAGGAGATGTCAAATATGATTCGGGAACTTAGAATTGTCGGTCACGAGCTGACAAACGAACAACAGGTTCAAACAGTTATTCGATCCCTTCCAGATTCTTGGGAGACCATGAAGCAGACCCGTACTCATAGCGAGAGTATTAAGACTTTCGCTGATGTCTCGCGTCATGTTGAGCTAGAGGTGGAGAGAGTAGAATCCGCAAGAATTTCTGGCCAAGCCTACTTGGCTGTCAGTTATGCTGGATCATCTGGATCCAAGAAAAGGAGATGGTTCAAGAAGGGGAAGGGAAAGAAGAAAGAAGCTGCTGCTGTAGGTGGGACAGACCCAATCAAGAAGAAGAAGAACAATAAGATAGGGAAGAAACCTAAAAGCAAGGTGACTTGCTTTAATTGTGACAAAAAAGGTCACTACGCTCGGGAGTGTACCGAGCCGAGAAAGGTAACTTCTAGTCTGTCTTCTGAGCATTTTGTTGCTAGTTCTGTGTTGTTGGCTGATTCTTATCCTTTGTAGATTATAGATTCGGGAGCAACCAACCATGTAGCTCAGGAGCGAGTTACATATGTGGAGTACTGCAGGATACCAGCCGACAACAAATGAATATATATAGAAAATAATGCAATAGTCAAAGTCAAAAGAGTCGACACTTGAAAACTTAACCTTCAGGGTGGAAGAACATTGTTTCTACATGATGTCTTGTATGCTCCTGAGATTCGGAGAAATCTTATTTCCGTTACTTGTCTTCTTGATATAGGATATTGTATAAACTTTTACAGCTGGTGCGTTGAACTTAAGATTGACTCAGTGTCAATCGGTTATAGTTTTTTAACGAATGGTTTTATGATTCTTGACGTGGAACCAAATGTCAATTGTGCGATTGATAATTGTTTTTTGAATATTGCTCTCACTAGTAATGCAGAAATAACTGATAATATTTGACATGCTAGATTAGGACATATAGGACAAGATCGCATGAATCGGTTAGCTAAAGAGGGCTTATTGGGCTCTCGAGCTGAGATTAGCTTGTCTGTATGTGAGCATTGTCTTGCTGGAAAAGCAATTAAGAAACCATTCGGTAACGCTATTAGGGCAGAATCACCGTTGCAATTAATTCATTCGGATATTTGTGGTCCAATGAATGTGAGGGCTAGACATGGAGCTTCCTATTTCATTACATTTATTGATGATTTCTCTTATTTCGGTCATGTGTATTTGATTTCTCACAAATCTGAAGCATTGGATTGCTTCATTTGTTATGTGAACGAAGTTGAAAATCAAACGGAACGTAAGGTTAAAACTTTACGCACTGATCGTGGAAGAGAATATTTGTCTGATATGTTCAAGATAGTATGTAATGATAATGAGATTATTAGACAGCTGATAATCCATGGAACTCCACAGCAAAATGGGGTTGCCGAGAGAAGAAATAGAACTCTTCTCGAAATGGTTAGGTCTATGATGGCGCAGACTAATTTGTCCATCTCCTATTGGGGAGATGCATTACTAGCTGCAGCTTATATACTTAATAAAGTGTCTTCAAAATCAGTTTCATCTACCCCATATGAACGTTGGACAGGCAGAAAATCAGATTTGGGAAATCTGAGACCCTGGGAGTCGGCTACATATGTTCATGATAGTTCTCACAAGTATGGAAAACTAGGACATAGAGGTAAGAAGTGTATCTTTATAAGATATTCTGATACCTCAAAAGGTTATGTTTTCATAGGTGAGCAACAAGATGGAACAATCTCTGAATTGGATTCGAGGGATGCTACTTTTCTCGAAACTGAGTTCTCAGCTAAAGGTGAAGTTGATAAGACAGTTCCTCTATTTGAGGAGGAAGAGTCGTTGTCAACTGGACAGTTGTCTAGTGGGATACCTGGAACTAGTCAATCCAGTGGGAGTACTTTGCCAGTCACGGGGTGACTTCTCATCAGCCCAACTTACAGAAAAGTATTCGTAAGATCAAACCTAAGAAGAGGTTTGATATTGAGAATGAGGCAATGATGACACTCCCTGGATTCTAGAGCTGGAGAAAAGTGGAAAGTGGCGATGGTTGAAGAAATGGAGTCAATGATTAAGAATCATGTTTGAGAGTTAGTCGATCTTCCTCCTAGCCGAAGGGCTATTGAGAATAAATGGATTCTCAAAATAAAGAGGAAAACTGATGGATCGATTAACCAATACAAAGCTCATTTGGTTGCAAAAGGATTTACCCAATTAGAGGGTATTGACTTTGAGGAGACATTTTCTCCTGTAGTAAAGTTTGTGTCAATCCGAGTTATTTTGGCTTTAGTGGCACATTATGACTTGGAGTTACATCAAATGGATGTAAAAACAGCTTTCCTTAACGGTGAGCTTGATGAGGAAATCTATATGGTTCAACCAGAAGGTTTCGTTGCTGAAGGCCAAGAAGATAAAGTATGTAGATTGAAGAAATCTATATATGAGCTAAAGCAAGCATCAAGACAGTGGAACATAAGATTTAACGAAGTGGTTTTATCTTATGGTTTCGAAATGATCAATGAGGATCATTGCGTTTTCCTGAAGAATGATAAAGGAAAGTATGTCATTTTATCATTATATGTTGATGATATGCTAATTGCAGGAAATGACATAGGTTTTGTGATAGAAGTCAAAAAGTGACTTTCATCACAGTTTGACACAATAGATATGGGAGAAGCTGAATACATCTTAGGAGTAAAGATTATCAGGGATTGATCTAAGAGACTTTTGGGTTTGTCTCAAGAGTCTTATATAAATAAGATGTTACAACACTTCAGCATGTCTAAATGCAACAATGAACATACACCTATTGTAAAAGGTACTATTCTGAGCAAGAGTATGAGTCCCAAAACTCATAATGAAATAGCCGAGATGAATAAAAAAATCATATGTCAGTGTTGTTGGTAGTTTAATGTACACTATGTTGTGTACTCATCCCGATATCAGCTATGTTGTTGGCTTAGCCAGTCACTTCCAGTCGAACCCAGGATCGAGACACTGGAAGGTAGTGAAAAGAATATTCAGATATATGAAAGCGATGACAGGTTACAGTCTCTGTTATCAAGGATCAAATATGAGCCTGAAGGGCTATTTAAATACAGATTGGGATAGAGACCTGGATGATAGAAAATCAACATCAGGCTACGCATTCTTGTTGAATAGTGGCGTCATCTCCTGGAACAACAAGAAACAGGTATGTGTGGCTTTATCAACCATGGAAGCTGAATATGTGGCATGTTCAGCAGCTGTACAAGAAGCGATCTGGTTAAGGAGGTTTTTGAAGCATATGAAGATTGTTGAAGATAGAGTCCAAAGGATCGCTTCATCATGATTAGCTATAGCTTTTTCCAAGGATCCCAAATATCACAGCAAGGGAAAGCATATTGCTATAAAATATAACTTTATCAGGGATATTATTGCTAAGAATAAGGTGATTCTTGAGTATATCCTTACTCGAGCTATGCTTGCAGATCCTTTTACTAAGCCAATGACTAGAGAGTCATTTAATGAGCATGTAAGTCTATGAGACTTCGTAGAATGTAACAGTTTTGTAAAGACAATCGGATATTGTAATTTGATTGTTTTTAATGCAAGCCATAATTCATTCAGTGTATGTGATGTTACATTCTAATAAGATCTCAGTGAGTATGTTAACAGGTAGTGATTGATCCTCTCACATGAACAATCATCTCTGTTTGTTATGTACGAATAGGGGTAAGACTATTGCATATAGGATAGCTTTGGAAGCTATATGTATGGGATACATATCTATAAGTTAGGGTATTCTTGATATGTGTATCAAGATAAGATTATTTAAGAAAAGTGATCGAAGTAAATGTTCTCACCATTTACTATACCTGTTTATGAGCCAGATTAGAATTCATATGTTGAATTCAGGATTAGACATTTGGAATGTCTGGATCAAAATCTGTACGATGTTGAGGTAAACATGCACTCTTTATTGATGAAGAGAATAACATCATAGCATGTGATTCATACCACGTGTGCTAAGACGACAATAAGGGTAGTAGGAGAATGGATTCATGCTTCTCTACTATGTGAGCCCTTTGAGATTATATGTTAATCTCAGCATTTGTCTTTTGTGACTATTTAGGTGTCTGCTTGAAGTTTTAATCAGGGTTTGCTACTTTAGCATGTAAACTTATTGACTATGGATGATTCGGTCTATGGAACATGACTAGAAAATCGACTGATTAAAATGAATGAATTCACACTAAAAAGGAAGATTAAATATGTTTACATCATTTGAGAATTATTCATTGGTCGATCTATTTCTGTTATGTATGAAAATATTTGTGAATATTGAGAATATGGAACATGCTCTTGACTTGATGGTCATTATGAGGGATTAGAGATTTTCGTATTGATGTAAGTGGAGATTATTTAATCTGGGCAAATAGCAAGACATTATATCCATGAAAACAGTTAAGTACCACTAGGAGAAAGGTTCAGTACCACCTAGTAAATGGTTGTGAGCCACTTGGAGGATGACAATGGGTCATCAAGTGAGTGACTATGTGTCATTCAAAGAATGATTATGTACCATTTGAAGAGCGGCTAAGTTAGGCGTAACAACTTTTCTTAGCATTGATCGCTCTATGAGCAGCTTTGTAAGATGTAATAGCTTTCTTAGCGTTGGATTGCTCAGTGTGCTTGTTGTCACACGAGTCATTTTCCTAAGTATAAATTGATTGTTCCTATGATCTTTGTGACTATTATCTCTATTCTATTATTCTTTTGGGACTATGGTCTCCGACACGATTCTGGTCTATGTGACTGGATACTTCTGTTAGTCATTTGAGACTAATGACTCCGACACTATTCAGTCTATGTGACTAAATACCTCTTATTTGTGTATGTGATATGCTTTGGACGAGTGAGAGATGTAACTGCTTCGCCGTGCACACGTTGTTATGCAACGTGTGCACGCGCTGCACGAAGTGCAGTTGGCGCACTTCGTGCAGCGCAACAGAAAATACACCCCCTTTATAAGGGGGTGTGCGTCCAAAGAGAGAATGGGGATGAGTAGAGGAAGGACGTCGGAATGCTGCCGATAGAGAGAGTGAAGCGATGTCGGAGTGAAGAGCGAACACCAAGGTTCGACTGGAATTTGTCTCGTGGAGAAGTAGGACTCTTCCATTGTGACCGGTCCTCAGACAGAAAGCAGTCATCTTCTTTCTTTACTGGACGCGAGAAGTTTCTGACGGACCACTGTAAGCATTGTTATAATCTCAGTATTTCGTTTCTTCCTTTTATTTTGTTTAGATAAATCCGATTAGATGCAAAAATCACCAATAAGTAAAATATTAAATTAGATTATACTTTAAAATCTTTAAACAAATAAATTTTTATTATATTAATCAGAATTGAATCAAACAATATAAATTTTATTTCATTCTCTATCACTAACCATGGTTATGTTTATTATTTTATTGTTTGTTTTCGGATAATTGTGACTTAAGCACGGAAGAAACACCCTTTCTTATCCACATTCTGGCAACAATTTTCAGCAATATCATAATTATAAAAAATAAAAAAAAAAGTTGATCGCTTTAAATTACTTTTGTTGGATTGAAATTAAGCAACTTCATCACCCACTCCGAAGAAGGGAGAACTACACATCTCAATCATTAGGGTTCATGTTCCTTCAATGTCCGGCATCTCCTTTAATTTCTTACAAGTTAAAAAGAAAAAAAAAAAAAAAAGTCTCCTCAATCGTATCATTCAGCTGAAAGAGCTTTGACAAACTTTCCTTTAGCTTTTCCTTGCTAGTTAAGATTTGAAAATGTTGGCAGTGGGCCTTGGTATAAAGCTTCTCTATCTAACCGAAAACGAGGAAATAGCTCTCTTATTTCAAAAAAGTGTTGCCAATATTTATTATTATTATTATTTTAATATAGATGTCCGAACATAACTCCATTATAAACTATCAAAATCGAATAATTAATACAGTACAAAATTATTATAATAGATAAGAAGTAATCTTCAGCTCTCCACCATCTCTAGGTGGAAGGGAATTCCCCTTATAGCCCCCAGGGCAATGGCGCGTCGGTAAGAGTTTGGGGGGTCCCTGGAGCAAGCCATGGTTCGATCCCTGCCGACTGCAGCTTGCGGAGGGAATTCCGCCGTTTTCCACTCGCTTGCGGATTGCAGAGGCGGGTTCCGCTTACTGAGTTGGTGTAAGGGTGCGGACCGATTGGCTAAACCCTCACTACGACTTGGTGGCGCGCCTTCCCGATTTACCCTTGTGGGCCGGAGACTCTTCTGAGGTCAGGCGGGCTTGCCGCTTGGACTAGCAGGCGAAGCTTGGATACCACTTATAAATCAAAAAAAAAAAAAAAAAAGGGAATTCCCCTTATATGATAGTACTAAAAAGTTAGACCATCTGTTCTCTAATCGATTATTTTGTTTGTCTCGTGGCTAGTTATTGTTATGATGGACTTTGTGTTTGGATGATATGTTATTCCTATAGGAATGATATATATTGGTAAGATCGTATGATATTTTACAGATGAGATACGGATTGAATCTCGAAAGGAGATCAAAATTCTCCTCGAACTCAAAATGATTTTTCATGATCTTATCAATCACATCAAAATCAAATTTCAAGGATTTAAATCACGGTTCCAACTTTCCGTGGCTTATTAAAAATTCCAAGAAAAAAAAAAAGTCCCAATCCGAGAGCATGCTAATATAAAAAATCAAACCGGCCAAGGGCCCTTGATGAATAGGGAAAAAACGTGCCTTTTAATACAGATATATAGATTCGAATATGAGGTGAAGCTAAGGAGACGTAACTTATTTTTTAAAGAGTTCAAAATTTAACTATTTTTTTTTTTTAAGTTCAATTCGCACTATTAAAATGCTGTTACACTGCAAACATGCCCTCATATTTTCTCTCTTAGAGCAAGTCTCTATGTTATATGTATTTTCGCATCCGTATAAAGGGTCTAGTGACTAATGTATATAGATATTATATTATAGGATAATGGATCAATCTCTTGTAAATATGAGAATGTCGTCCCTCAATGCGTTAGTTACTAGTCTTAAGGGTCAAAAGTCTATTATGATTTATCTCTCTTATGATGGTCCGAAGACAGATTGATAGGGGCCGTTAAATTGACGAATTCTAATTTTTTTTTATCATATAACGTTATATCTATTCTAGAGTCATCTCTTACTGTCTATTTAGGAAATTAGGAAGATATGAGGAAAGAGTAAATAAGAAAAAAAATAAATTTGAATAAGGAAGGAGAGAAGGAGAAGTATATGAGCAGTCGGAAGAAATTATAAATATGATGATTCTATATTTTTTTTAGAATTTTGGTTGAGACGCTCCACAAATGCGAGGATGTCTTTTTTTCATACGTTGATTATTAATTTTAAGAGTCAAAAATCTATCGTATTTTATCTCTTTTATAATAATCAAAAACAAATTGATACGAACCACTAAATTGACATATTCTAACTAACTTTTGCACGCTAGAGTCTCGCTTGAGATTTTTTTGCTCGAGATTTTTTTTTACAATTCATACGCATTTAAAAATCAAAATTTAAAAATATCTATTCTATTTAAATTTAAGTTTTAGTATTGTGTAGTTGCCATCCCCCACTCATTGGAGGCAGTAGGGTTTGGCAGAGCTGCTCAAAACCCTACCAAACCCTAAACCGTAAGTTTCTGGTCAACACCTACAATTTTTCTAACTTCGGCTCGAAAGCTGAAGAAGCATAAACAAGAAGGAGACAGCCAGACTTTCCTCCGGGTGGTTGCAGCTTTTATAAATGAACAGATACATAACATTCAATCTGAAAGTACTTTTTGAGTTAGATAATACAATTTGATCTTCTATTATAATGGTTGAAAATGTGAATGGAAATAAAGAAATAGAAAGATAAAGAAACTCTTATATGGAGGAGTTTAGTTCTATATTGATAGTTGAGGGACAACTTAATTGGTTTATAATGTATCACAAACATTGTAGTTATGAACATATACAAGGGAAAAGACTCTCTCTCACGCATGGTGCGCAAGGGTACGAATCCATTAATTACGTAATTAATTGGGGAATACTACGAAGTTATAAAAGAGGAAGCGTTGGAGATATGAATCCTCCTTCTCCCCCTCTATTTCGCCGTTGATAGCTTTCTAGTGTGCTCAGTTCGTCGGAAAGACGATTTGTGTTTGATCGCTTCCCGATTCCGTCGTATCCTGGGAAACAGTCGTCCATCATCCTCGAAAGTACAGAAGAGGGACAAACTGCTTAAGGACATCGAAAACCGTGAGACCTTGACACCGAGTGGTGTCGAACAACAGGCGCCTCTCCGCCTTGTTCAACCGCTCACGAACTAACTCTACAAAATCGACTATCCGAACTAACTCGCTCTTCGACTGGCTCGAAAAAATCGCCCAAAGTCGAGATCTTCCTTCAATTTGTACAACAATAATATATTCGACTTTAAATATTAAAAAAAAATTATAATAGACGATCTTAAATAGATTAGACTCAAGAGTTTATCTTTACATATAAAATATAATTTTAATATTGGATAATTTTATAGAGACGGTGTGATTATGAATGATTGAGTTCTATCGTTGAATTTATAGTCGATGATTGATGAAGATTTTGTATGAAATTCTCGAGTAGAATTGATCGTCCCAAAACTAGAACTAAAGACTTCAAAATCTAATGCTAATTAAAAAATAAAAAGATACTTTTTGACACAAAAGTGATCAAGTTGAATCCTCTTAACTTAATGTTCAAAGATGCTCGTCTAAGAAAGTAATTCCACATTTTCTCGTGTTAATTTTCGGCGCAATCATTGGCAAGGACCATGAGATCCCTAGAGTGGCAAACGAGTAGTCAAATTGAATTATACTTTCTGTCGTTTAAATTTATTTGATAAAATAAATTAAATTATTGAAATAATTATTCAAACTTGATTTATACTCTATTTATATGGACCAGACAAGAGAAAGGATACATTGTACATAAATCAATATTTCTTTCGTTTACTCTCCTAGCAGAGAAAAAAAAGATGATTTCTTTTTTTTTTATTGGTATTAGGTATTCGAATATTCAATTCGATTAATCTTTAAGAGTGATCAATTATGTCTCATAGATCTTTGAGATACTTCGTCAACAATTATGCAGGATAAGGTCGGAGCTCAAGTGACCTCTACTAGCCATCAAAGATAAATCAGGGAAGCGCTCGTAGTTTTTTCATAGTTCAGTCCGGACTATACAATCGTGTCATCTGAACGACGGTTCAATATCGAAGTCGTACTCCATCCACCAGACAAACTCCTAGGCTCCAGGGCCGTCCGAATGAATTTTTCCTAAATTCGCTGTCAAACGATATCGCAACAGAAGATTGAACTGTGTTCTTCTGTAGAATGTCTCTTCGTTTTTATCGCTACACCATGCTCTTAGAGGTAAAGATGATTCGGCAATTTACAAAACAGTGCACGTGAAGTTTAAAATTGTCCAAACAACGCCCCATACTTTCATATTTATCAAATAGCGCACTTAATTTCCTTTTTACCCCTCCCACCCAACATACATGTACCACAGTGGAAATCTCAAAAATAATACTAAAAATTTAAATTCCAACACCACAATGGTGGTGGTGGGATTGCAACACCACAGTGGTATTGGAATTTACAATTTCGATTTAAGATCACTGCGTTGACGGGAGGGGATAAAGGGAATTAATTATGCGCTTATTTGTAAATATAAGTATGAGATGTTGTTTGACCAATTCTAAACTTCACATGCGTTGTTTAGTAAATCACCGAAGATGATTACATTTACTTACAGTGCTCTTCACAATTGATCTTTCGATGATGATGAAGAAAAATAAATCATAGAAATTATATCTCTTGATTCATTAAAAATAATAAAAGACTTTTCAGTATGGATTAAAATTTTAAATTGAACGTCGAATTTTAATTTCTATCAATGTGTAGTAATATCTACAATGTTCTCCAAAATTATCTTTTGTTTAGACAGATAAAAAAATTGTTTATGGATTATTAATATTTTTTTTATTTTTTGCATTTTCAATTCGAGTTTATTCAATTGCTTATGATTTTGTACATTTTCAAACTTCTTTTATCTGTAAATGAGTCTGATATTTTTTTTTGTTTATTTTAAGAGTTTTTTTGTTTATTTACCAGAGGCTTGTTAATAGATATGCTTTATAAATTTTGTTGGTAGATATTGCTTATTAACATTATCGTCGAACAATTCACAGTTTTTATTCATAAATATGAATGATATATATAAGTTTTAATACTCTATGCGATGCCTTCGTGTGTACCTATACATGACTTGTTCATAACCATTCCATCGTGCGGAATGTACAGTTGCTTCACCACATGATTTATCCCAGCACATGTTGGTGTGCTTTAACCCGTCAATCGTCGTTCGTTTTGTAGCCACCGCATTAACCCCAATGGATGTCTATGTTGTTCGACTGCGATCGAATTTTAACTGAGCTTCTTCTCCACATGCATTGGCAGTTTGATATCATCATATTTCTACTGCGATCTAGTTGGAATTCGCCTGCGATCATGACCACCAGGATCGCAGCCATCGGCGATTGCGATCGAGTCAGATTTTGGCCGTGATCCAGTCGGAATTTGAATCCAACTTGATTTCGATCGGATCACGATCGTCAACAACTACGATCGAATCCAATTTTGACCACGATTCAGTCGGAATCAGACCCCGATTGCGGGCGCCAACGACATGATGCTAGCAGTCGTAATCGAGTCAGATTTCGATCGCAATCCGATCGGATTCTGACCCAGTCAAATCGCGATCAGATTCCGACTTGATCGCAGTTGAATTTCGATTATATCACGATCGGATTCCAACTAGATTGCACTCGGAATTCGATCGATGTCGAACTGTCAATGTGCGAAAAAGAAATATTATTATGTATTCCTCTGGTACAAAAAAGGTTGGAATCCGCCAACTTAGCGACCCCTATCAATCCGTCCCTGGACCATCATAAAGGAGATAAATTACGGTAGACCTTTGACCCTTGAGACGAGTAACTAGCACATAGAGGAACGGCACCCTCGCATTTGCGAGGAATTGATCCGTTGTCCTCTGATACAACGTCTACATGTGCTAGTCACTAAGTCCTTCCTACGAAAACTTATTATGTATTCCTCGTTACTGTATCTATTCGGTGCCCAAGTACACGCAGATATTCATCGTCCGAGATATCAAAAGTATACATATTCAAAAGCTAAATTTGCTTAGCAAACCATTAGCTGTTTTCTAAACCACCATCGACCGTGCCCCAGTCGCGACTATATTAGCGCGATCCTACCCCTTATCCATGTACAGCAAGAAGGGAACTACCACTTTTGCCTGTTTCTTCCTCTAGTGCAGAGGAGAAATGAGCGAACCAGGTAAACTGCTGCCCATCATCAGCAAGGCATACTGTTCCTCCTCGGCGGTCGCCTTGACAGTGAGACAGAGGCCTCGCGTCATCAGCGGAGGTGGCTTCATCGTCATGAATTCTAATCAGAATGCAGTCTTCATGGTCGAAGGCTGCAGTTCCCTCGGTGCCAAGGGCCAACTGAGGCTGAAGGATGGCGATGGAGGACCATTACTCGCCATCACTAAGAAGGTGATAAACCTAATCAAACTGATCAGACATTGCAGCTGAAGTCGATCTATTTATCACTTTACTTTTCTTCGATGCAGGAAGGCATCGTCCAATCTCTGAGCATCCGAAATCGATGGGATGGATACTTGACTGACTGCGAAGGAGAAAAGAAGTTCATTTTTAGCTTGACTGATCTCAAGTGCCCAATCAGCAAGGAAATCAAGATAAAAATTGAACAGAAGGGATACTCCAAAGGCTGGCACTTCCAAGTTCATGGTTCTTTTGTTCATAGAACTTGCAGTATAGAAGATCACAGAGGAAACATCATTGCACAGGTACGTACAGAGATACATCGTTCATCTTCCATAGGACACAAATATTTGAAGTTTAACATTTAAAAAAAGGTGCTTCTTTGATGTCAAGTAGCTCGGAGTGAAGGAATCCAATGGCAGGGACTGGTACAGTGTGATGGTGCAGCCAGGGCATGACCAAGCCTTCATCGTCGCAGTGCTTGCGGTCCTCGACAACATTTACGGAGAGTCAACCAGGTGCTGAGGAAGATGACTGAAACATGCAGGCTCACAGCTGCTGCTAGTTCTAGTTCTAGTTCTAGTTCTAGTATCCCTGTTTTACTTTTTGGGTGGTTCTGACATTATCTATGCCTTGTTCTATACATTTGTTGGTTAAATATTTCCTTAATGAAAATTACGAATCTAAAATATGTTTATGAGAAACCGACTAGAACGCAAGACGATTCGTGCATAAGATCTAGTTTTATCAAATTTAATGCGAACAAAAGGCACAAAATGATACGATGGGAAAAAAAAAAAAAAAACTTTAAACATAACCGAATTGCAACGAAAATGTCATTGTATCTGCATCGTCCTGAAGTCCGAAGATCTTATTGATAACATTCATGGAATCATGCACGATATATTGCAAAGATTAAATAAACACTTACCTGATCCAGTGGAGAATCTGATCCTATTTTTCAATTGTTGTCTAAAGAGCAATTACGAATTGAGCTGTTTTTTTTCGTTCCACAAACCAAATCCACCGCTTGTTTGGATGTTCTGTACTCCAAAATCTTCTCTCTTTTGGCAGTCTTTCGGTACTTGTATCTCTCGCACATATCTGCTCTTGGACGCACCCCCTATATAGGGGCAAAAGGCAACGCAAAACTCCTTGAGCTGTGCGTGCACACGTTGCTAGCTAGTCATGCAACATGTGTGGTTCCAGAAACTGCAACATGAAACTGCAGGTGCAGTTTTGTGAACTACCTACATCTCTCACTCATCCAAGTGAACGTCACTTTGGCAAAATGATCACATTGGCCAATAAGAGATATTTAGTCACGTAGACTAAAATAGAGTCGGAGTTTATAGTCCCAAAAGGCTAATAGAACAGAGATCAATAGTCACATAAACCAATAGAACATTCAATTCATACATAGAAAAATAGTTCGTGCGACAGCCGACAGCAAACACACTGAGCATTCATTGCTAAGAAAATTATTACACCTTACATAGTTGTTCATAGAGCGATCAATGCTAAGAAAAATTGTTACACCTAATTTAGTCGCTCCTCAAATGGTACATAATCATTTTCTGAATGACATATATTCATTCATCTAATGACACACAATCATCCTCCAGGTGGCACACAGTCTTTCTCTAGTTTGTACAAAACCATATCCCTAGTGGTACATAACCGTTTTCATAAATACATTCATATCTTGCTATTTACCCAGATTAAATAATCTTCATTTACATCAATATGAATATTTCTAATCCCTCATAATGATCATCATGTCAAGAGCATGCTCCATATTGTCAATATTCACAATCATTTCTATACATAACAGAAATTAATCGACCAGTGAATAGTTCTCAAAAGATGTAAATCTATTTAATCTTCCTTTTTAGCTTAAATCTATTCATTTTAATCAGTCGTTTTCCTAGTCATGTTTCATATACTGAATCATCTATAGTCATTAGGTTTACATGCTAAAGTAGCAGTCCCTGATTAAAACTTCAAGTAGACAGCTAAGTCACAAAGGGTAAATGTTGAGATTAACATATAATCTCAAAAAGCTCATATAATAGAGAAGCAGAGATCCAATCTCCTACTACCCTTATAGTCGTCTTAGCACATGTGGTATGAATCACATGTTACGATGTTATTCTCTTTACTAATAATAAGTGCATGATTTTATCAAATTAACATTGTACATACTTTGATCTAGACATTCCAAATGTCTAATCCTGAATTCAATACATGAATTCAAATCCGTCACCAAACAAGTATAGTAAATGGTGGGAGCATTCACCTCAATCATTTTTCTCAAATGATCTTATTTTGATACAAATATCAAGATGACCCCAGCTTATAGGTATGTATCTCTATACATATAGCTTCCAAAGCTATCCTATAAACAATGGTCTTACCCCTTTTCGTACTTAACAAATAAAGATAATTGTCCATGTGAGAGGATCAATCACTACCTGTCAACATGCTCACCGAGATCTTATCAGAATGTAACATTACATACACTGAATAAATTATGGCTGACATTTCAAGCAATCAAATTACAATATCCGATTATCATTACAAAATGTTTACATTCTACGAAATCTCATAGACTTTACATGCTCATTAAATGTCTCTCTAGTCATCGACTTAGTAAAAGGATCTGCAAGTATAGCTCATGTAGGGATATACTCAAGAATCACCTTCTTCTTAGCAACAATATCCCTTAGAAAGTTATACTTTATAACTATATGTTTGTCCTTGTTTTGATATTTGTGATCATTAGAAAAGGCTATAACAGCTTGACTATCACAGTAGACGGTCATTGGACTCCCACTGTCCTCAACAATCTTCAGATACTTCAGGAACCTCCTTAACCAGACTACTTCTTGCACAACTATTAAACATGCTACATATTCAGCTTTCATAGTTGACAAGGAAATACAAGTCTATTTCTTGTTGTTCCAGGAGATGATGCTACCATTCAATAAAAACGCATAACCTGATGTGGATTTTCTATCATCCAGGTCCCCAACCCAATCTGCATCTGAATAGTCCTTTAGACATATCTGATTCTTGATAACAAAGACTATAACCTATTGTCACTTTCAGATATCTGAATATCCTTTTCACTGCCTTCCAGTGTCTCGGTCCTGGGTTTGATTGGAACCAACTGACTAAGCCAACAACATAGCTGATATCGGGATGAGTACACAACATAGTGTACATTAAACTATCTATAGCACTGGCATATGATTTTTTATTCATCTCGGTTATTTCTTTAGGAGTCTTGGGACTCATACTCTTGCTTAGAACAATACTTTTCATAATATGTGTCTATTCACTGTTGTAATCATACATGCTGAATTGTTGTAACATCTTATTTATATAAGACTCTTGAGATAAACCCAAAAGTCTCTTAGATTGATCCCTGATTATCTTAACTCCTAAGATGTATTCAGCTCCTCTCATATCTGTTGTGCCAAACTATGATGAAAGTCACTCTTTGACTTCTATCACAAAACCTATGTTATGTCATGCTATCAACATATCATCAACATATAATGATAAAATGATATATTTTCCTTTTCCCTTTTTCAGGAAAATACAATGATCCTAATAGATTATTTTGAAACCATAAGATAGAACGACTTCGTTAAATCTTATATTCAATTGTCTTGATGCTTGCTTTAGCCCATATATAGACTTTTAAAGTCTACATACTTTCTCTTTTTGACCTTCAGCAATGAAACATTCTAGCTGAACCATATAGATTTCCTCATCAAGCTTACCATTAAGGAAAGTGGTTTTTACATTCATCTGATGTAACTCCAAGTCATAATGCGCCACAAAAGCCATGATGACTCGGATCGACACAAACTTAACTACGGGAGAAAATGTCTCTTCAAAGTCTATACCCTTCAATTGGGTAAATTCTTTTACAACTAAACGAGTTTTGTATCGATAAATCGATCCATCTGATTTTCTCTTTATTTTGAGAATCCATTTATTCCCAATAACCCTTCAGCCAGGAGGAAGATCGACTAAATTCTAAACTTAGTTCTAAATCATTGACTTCATCTCTTCTTCCATTCCATTTTTTCACTTTTCTCTAACTCTACATTTCAGAGCTTCCTCAACTGATTGAGGTTTATCATCGTCAACTAGGAGTGTTATCATTTTCTCATTCTCAATATCAAACATCTTCTTAGGTTTGATCTTATGAACACTTCTTCGCAAGTTGGGCTATTGAGAAGTCACCCCGTGACCAGACAAATTACTTCCACTGGGTTGACTAGGTCCAGGTATCTCACTTGACACCTATCTTGTTGATAATGACTCATCCTCCTCAAAAAGAAAAACTGTCTTATTAACCTCACCTCTAGTTGGGAACTCAGTTTCGAGAAAAGTAGCATCTCTCGAATCAGATTCAGAAATGATTCCATCTTGTTGCTCAACTATGAAAACATAGCTTTTGGAGGTCTCAAAATATCTTATAAAGATACATTTCTGACCTCTAGGTTCTAGTTTTCCATACTTGTGAGAACTATCATGAACATAGACAACTGACCCCCAGGGTCTCAAATTGCTCAAATATGATTTTCTGCCGGTCCAATATTCATATGGGGTAGATGGAACTGACTTTGAAGACACTTTGTTAAGTACATTGGTCGCAGTTAATAATGTATCTCCCCAATAAGAGATCGACAAATTAGCCTGCACCATTATAGACCTAACCATTTTTAGAAGAGTCATATTTCTTTTTTCAGCAACCCCATTTTGCTGTGGAGTTTCAGGGATTGTCAGTTGTCGAATAATCCCCTTGTCATTATATATTGTCTTGAACAGATCAGACAAATATTCCCCTCCACGATCAGTGTGTAAAGTCTTTACCTTACGTTCTATTTGATTCTCAACCTCGTTCATATAACGAATGAAGCAATCTAGTGCTTCAGATTTATGAGAAATCAAATACACATGATCGAAACGTGAAAAATCATCAATAAATGTAATAAAATAGGAAACTTCATGTCTAACCTTCACATTCATTGGATTGCAAATATTCGAATGAATTAATTGCAATGACGACTCAGCTCTAATAACCTTACTGAATGGTTTCCTATTTACTTTTCCAGCAAGACAATGCTCACATATATAAAAGTTAATCTTAGCACGAGAGCCCAAGAAGCTCTCTTTAGCTAACCGATTCATGCGATCTTGTCCTACATGTCCTAATCTAGCATGCCAAACATAGTTAGTTATTTTTGCATCACTAGTAAGAGCAATGTTTGAAAAATAACTATCAATTGTACAATTGACATTTGGTTCCACATTAAAAATCATAAAATCATTCGTTAAAAAATCATATCCGATTGATACAGAGTCAATCTTAAGTTTTACACACTAACTGTAAAAATTAATACAGTATCCTAAATCAAGAAGATAAGTAACAAAAATAAGATTCTTTCGAATCTCAAGAGCATACAAGACATCATATAGAAACAAAGTACTTCCACCCCGAAGGTTAAGTTTACAAGTGATGATTCCTTTGACTTCAACTCTTGCATTATTTTCTATATAGATTCATTTGTTGTCAGTCGGTACCCTATGGTACTCCACATATATAACTCGCTCCCGAGCTACATGGTTGGTTGTTCTCGAATCTATAATCCATAAAGGATAAAAATCAGCCAACAACATAGAACTAGCAACAAAATACTCAGAAGATAGACTTAAAGTTACCTTTTTTCGCTTAGTACACTCCCGAGCATAGTGATCATTTTTGCCACAATTAAAGCAAGACACCTTGCTTTTATGTTCCTTCTCAGTCTTCTTGTTCTTCTTCTTGATTGGGCCTTCCCCAACAACAACAACAACTTCCTTCTTCTTTCTCTTTCCCTTCTTGAACCATTTCTTTTTCTTGGATTCAGATGATCCAGCAGAATCAATAATCAAAAAGGCTTAGCTAGAAATCCTTACGGATTCTACTATCTCCGCTTCCAGTTCAACATGACATGAGACATCAGTGAAAGTTTTAATACTCATTGTGAGTTAAGGTATGCTTCATGGTTTCCCAAGAATCCGGAAGGGAGCTAATAACTGTTAAATACGAAAAATTTAGAATACTAAATTAAATGGCTAAAATTTAGGAAAAATAATCCTGGAAATTTATTTTGGGATTTTTGGAGAAATTTTAGGAATTTTTTTGAAATTTTTCTGGATTTAAATGGAGCTTGTAAGAGATTTTTACGGGGATAAGAAAAACAGACATTTAAAGGGTCTGTTTAGATTCGTTAATAGGATTAATAAACCTAGGTTTTTACTTTCTAATTACCTCGATCTCTTTCTCCGCGCGCAACGCACCGCAGGCAGTTCCTATGCCCTTGCGACGGTTTTCTTCGGGAAACTTTCTTCTCTTGTCCGAAGCCACAAATTCACCGCCTCGTTCTTCTCCTTTCGGTTCCCTTCTTTCGTGTCCAACCCAACGCCGTAGCCGCAGTCATCGACGCCACTGCCCAACCTTGCGATTTCCTCCGGGCAAACTTGTTCTCTTGTGATTTTCTTCTCGCCGCGACCTCCAAGTTTCCCTCCGCACCTCAGCGATGTCGACGGTTCCTTCCGGTAGGAGTGCTAGCTAGTGGGGAAGATCATCTATTTGGGCTCTGGCAGGCGTCCTCGACCTTGGGAGCCAGTTATCGGCAGCAGTTTCACACGGCCGAATTAGGAGCGACCTTGGCCGATCATCGCCGGAGCTAGGTAAGTAAGGGGGGAAGCGCTGGACTGCGCGGTCGTGAGGGGGGAGGGCTGTTGGTGTAGACTGCTCTGCTGGTGGTCATTGGAGCGAGGGCAGTGATGGTTTCCGGCAAACTGAGCAATTAGGGAAAAGAACTGACGGGGGAAGGTTCCAATTCGCAGGTATAATTCGAACTATCTCCTCCTTTTTGTAAGTTATTTATTTTGGTTTGGTTGATGGTCATTGTGGTGTAGATTTCTGTCGGCTGTGAGGGCTATGATTTCTGTGAATGGGTTTGAGGGGTTGTGAGGGCTGAGATGTTCTATTTGGGATGGCTATGATTGGGTTTGATGTCGATTGTACGATTGTAATTGGTAGGTTAAGTGAGTTGTGAATGGTTTAGATGTGTTTTGATCGATAATGAAACTATTTTGGGTTTCGTGGTGTGAAGGTATTAAATACACAAGCTGAGGGTCAGTAGAGGGGTTCTAATTTGTATTTGATAAAATGATGCAAATATAGAAACTATATAGTAGTAATTTAGCACGTTATCGTGTGTTTGGATTTGATGGTAATCATGTTTTATGCAGATTTCGGTCACGAGACAGGTCCACGAACATAGAGACACTTGGTATTCTTCATAACAGGCGGGTATTTTGACTTATCTTTTAGATATAGTCATGTTGATATGCTAGTTAGTATAGCTTGCAATAATTTTCATGTTTATATGCCTAGTATGTTATTGTGCCTACTTGATACATGCATTGGATCAGTTTATAGTTATATCTTCCCTGTTTTACTCGGATCATTGATATGTACTTATTAGTTGTGCATATTATTTCGGATAGGTATTTTAGTTGGATTTACATGCTTTAGTATCATGCACCATCTTGCATGATTGCATACTGGCTGGACGGGGTTCCTTTATAGTTGAGCCCGTAGTCAATTACATGGTCTGCACATGCTGCCACTCATGGGTTAGTGGTACATCAGGAGGGTGTGTGCAGTTGCTCTGTCAGGCTTCGCTGGTCCGCTCATGGGTAGCGATGAGGCAGCGTGGTAGCGGGCAGGGATCCCTCCTCTGGTCTACGACACTGGGATATGAGAGCTTTACTCCCCCACTCTGTTTGGGGCAGGAGGATAGGTGTACTCCGACAGCATCCTTTCCACTCGGTCACTCAGGAGCAGTGATGGCAGAGTGCACAGTTGTCATTGTTGGTGATCGTTTGGAAGCTAGAGGGGGGGTGAATAGCTTGTTTTCCTTCTCTACAAAAATATTAGTGGAAGCACAACAAAATATGAATAATACAAATGAAAAACACGCTAACACAATTCTTTTACGTGGTTCAGAGATGACGCTCCTACTCCACGGTGATCCTTGAGGTGAATCAACCCTAATCAAATCACTATGAAGCTTTCCTTTACAACAATCCTCCTCTTTTTACAAAGAATGAAACTTGAGCTTAGAGAGAGGAGGAGGAGATTTAAAAACACTAGAAAGCTTGAAAACTCGTGGAGGCTTGAGAGAATAATCAAAGAATAAGCATTAACCCCAAAAACCTCCACCAGCCCTCTTTTTATAGAGAGAAGGCTGATTTTCCCGTTGGAGCACAATCAGTCGACTGATGCACAACATCAATCGACTGCCGGCGTGATTAACAACTTCTGAACAGTCGGATTCGCGGGATTCAGAGTCATTTCCTCCAACGACATTCTCATCAGTCGACTGATCCATCCATCAGTCGGCTGATGGAGTGATCAGTCGAGTGATCACAGGCCACAGTCGAGTGTGACTCCACTCTGTGCCCGGATTTAACTTGATCGATCGACGACCGCTGGCGATCGATCGCAACATCACCGATCGCCACGACCAAAGTAGTCGATCGATGGTCGGGTTTCATCCCGACTTAGTCGAGATTCGACCCGGATCGGACATCGATACATCGTATCAATCGATAGTATGAGTAATTCATACTTGATTTTACCCCTTAGACCTAGACTCAACCTTCTAGCTCTTCCTTAAGCCTTGCGCCTCCAGGATCCCTCCGAGTCCGCGACTTGTTCATCCTTTGCGCTTTGCTTCCAAGAGCTTCCTTTGGTTTTGCCATGTCTTGGATTTCCTTTGCCAAGGCGTGCTTGGACTTTACGCCGCCAAGTCTACATGCTTGGACTTACGCTGCCAAGACTTGCCTTTGGACTTCCTTTGCAAAGGTTCGTTTGGACTTAATGCCGCCATGACAACATGCTTGGTCTTATGCCGCCAAACCTTTACCTTATACTTCTCTTGCCAAGATCATACTTGGACTTTGCCTTTACCTGTCAATTAATCATGTTCACCATTAGATCACAATTTTTTGTCTAACTTAGATGATTATCCAAACATCAAAACATATAAATGCTTGGGGCATTTGTTGCATCAACAATCTCCCCATTTTTGATGTTTGATAATCATTTAAGTTAGGTCTTTTAAAGATACACACATAATCATATATCCAATTCTAACTTAAACATTTCTTCTCCGCCTTTGACATACATCAAAAAGAGAAGAAATCATACATTTCATAGAAGAATTAAATGCATTGTAATCTTGAACTAAGGTATAGAGTTGAAATTTAGCTCCCCCTTAAACCAAGATATAGTTCATGAGGAGTAAAATACATGTGGAGCAAAAGTCTATCAAACAAATTGAAGATTTAAATCCTAACTTTGCACCAACAATGTAAATTTGGAAATGAAAAAGATACATCTTATGAAACTCCCTCTAAAACACCGCATTAAACAGTTCTAAGAGTTGATTTATACTTAGTATTATTATGCTAAAGTTTTAGGAGATCAAAGATACACTCAATATTAGAAAATGGAGCTATTTATCAGAAAACACAGTGTATCAGTCGACTGGTTTACGAACGATCATTGCTACGCTGAAGTTAATTTCACCTTTTCAAATTAAATGCGTCAGAAATTACATAAACTTCAAAAAATCACAAAATTTTGTGTACACATTTCTGAAATCATACTTTATCAAGGAAAAATATTTTGAAAAATATATGTTTTCCAGATTTCAAGATTGATACAAACTTGGAAACCAACAAAAGTTCTATTGTTTTTGCAAACTTTGTATCACTTTTGCGTTTTACTTAAAAACTGTTTTTCAAAATATGATGAACATAGTTTAAAATATGTTTTATTTGACATTTCCAATCATATTCTTGGAGCTATATGCACATCAATTGTGTATAAGCCTTCCCAATGATTAGTACAATGAATGATTAATGTCTCTAGATGACACTTTGGTCCATAGTAATGCATCATAACAAGCATGATGAACCAAGTGCATCTACCTAACATCTCACATGTTGTCTAAGTGGCTCAATACAAAAATCATGGTTTCTTAGGTATTTTGTGAGATGCTTAAAGGTATAAATCCTAGTATTTCTATAGGATCATGCAAACCTATACCTTTACTCAACCAAGCACATTCCAAGTTCTCTCCTAAGTGATGAAAATTCTATCTCGGGGAGAGCCTTGGTAAATATGTCGGCTAGGTTGGACTTGGATTCAATGTAATTGAGCTCAATGTCCCCCTTAGCCACATGATCTCTAATGAAGTGAGGTTTCACTTCAATGTGCTTAGTCCTAGAGTGATGCACCGGATTTTTGGTCAAGTTTACGGTGCTCATATTGTCACAAAATACTTTTATGTTGGAGTAAGATAGCTCATAATCTTCTAAGGTATGTTTCATTCATAGTAGTTGAGCTACACAACCACCCATAGCCACATACTCGGCTTCGGTGGTGGATAGGGCAACACAAGGTTGCTTCCTACTATTCCAACTAACTAGGGAGGACCCAAGAAATTGACATCCACCACTAGTGCTCTTCCGATCCAATTTGCAACCGGCATAATCGGAATCGGTGTACCCAACCAAATCAAACGACCTAGTCCTAGGGTACCATAGTCCTACATTTAGTGTGCCTTTAATATATCTTAAGATTCTCTTAACGGCAACTAAATGAGATTCTTTTGCACATGATTGGTACCTAGCACACATATCAACCGCAAATAATATGTCGGGTCTACTAGCGGTTAAGTACAAGAGGCTACCAATCATGCTCCTATATAGTGTAAGATCAATTTGTTTGCCTTCACTATCACTATCTATTTTTGTATTTGTTGCCATTGGAGTTGAAACTACTTTAGCATTTTCCAAACCAAATTTCTTAATCATTTCCTTAGCATATTTGGTTTGATAAATATAAATTCCTTCACTTGTTTGTTTAACTTGTAATCCTAGGAAGAAATTTAATTCCCCAACTAGACTCATTTCAAACTCTTTTTCCATATTCTTAATAAAGTCTTGGAGAAGTTCATCATTTGTTGACCCAAAGATAATGTCATCAACATATACTTGGGCTGCAAAGATGTCCGTTAATGTTGACTTTATAAATAGAGTTTGATCTACACTACCCCTTTTAAAGTCCTTAGAAATTAAGAAGGATGATAATCTTTCATACCAAGCTCGGGAAGCTTATTTCAAACCATACAAAGCTTTCCTAAGCTTGTATACATGGTTTGGATAATCCATATTCTCAAACCCGGGAGGTTGTTCTACATATACTTCTTCCTTAATAAACTCATTTACGAATACCGATTTAACATCCATTTGATGGAGTTTGAAACCCATATAGGAGGCATATCCTAATAGTATTCTAATAGACTCTAACCTAGCAACAGGGGCATATGTTTCATCATAGTCAAGTCCTTCAACTTGATTAAAACCCCTTGCAACTAATCTTGCTTTATTTCTAGTGATATTTCCTTGGTCATCTAGTTTGTTCCTAAAAACCCATCTTGTAGCAATAATGGTGTTTTCATTAGGTCTAGGAACTAACTCCCATACTTGACTCCTTTCAAATTGAGTCAATTCATCTTGCATTGCTAAGATCAATCCGGATCAAGTAATGCATCTTTGATTGTTTTGAGCTCAATTTGAGAAATTAGAACTATATGACTAGTGGGATCCCTATGAAATGACCTAGTCCTAACACCTTGAGATAATTCACCCACAATTTGATCTAAAGAATGATTTTGATGAATTCTTATGGTTCTAGGAGGTGTATTAATTTTTGTTTGATCATAATTAAACTCAATTCTTTGCTCATCATCGAAATCACCTCTTACTCCCCCTTGATTCAATCCTCCCCCTTGATCATTACCCCCTAAAGTTAAATCTTGGAATTGTTGGGTAATTTCTTGATGTTCATTATTAATATCATCATCAATAGGGGATTTCCTAGGGTATGTATTGGAAGTTTCATCAAATTGGATATTTGAAGATTCCTCAATCTTTTGAGTCCTTTTATTGTAAATTCTATACCCTACACTAGTAGATGAGTATCCAACTAGGATTCCCTCATCCGCTTTGGACTCAAACTTACCTAAGTTGTCTTTGATATTTAAAATATAGACTTTACATCTAAAGACCTTAAAATAATGAATTGTTGGAATTGTACCATTCCACAATTCAAATGGAGTTTTTCCTAAAAACCTATGAATCAATACCCTATTTTGGATATAGCAAGCGGTATTAACCGCTTCCGCCCACAAGTAGCTAGGTAAGGAGTATGCATTAAGCATTGTCCTAGCCGCTTCTTGTAGGGCACAATTTTTCCTTTCCACAACCCCATTTTATTGAGGTGTTCTAGGACAAGAAAACTCATGATTGTACCATTGTTCTAAGCAAAAAGTTGAAAAATTAGAATTCTCAAATTCTCCACCATGATCACTACGGATCCGGTTGATTTTGAGTTTTCTTTCATTTTCTACTCTTTTGCTAAATCCTATGATTATTCCTAAGGTTTCATCTTTATTTTTCAAGAAAAATACCCAAGTAAACCTAGAGAAATCATCTACTATTACTAAGCAATATTTACTACCAATCATAGAAGGGGTACTATGACAATCAAATAAATCCATATGTAAGAGTTCTAAAGGTAAAGCGGTACTAAGTAAATTTTTACCTTTGTGTGATGTTTTTGATTGTTTCCCTTCTTGACATGCATCACACATCTTGTCCTTGAGAAATTTGACTTTAGGCAACCCTTTGACTAATTTCATTTTTGCTATTTTGGCTATGTTCTTCATGTTTATGTGTCCTAGCCTCCTATGTCAAAGTCAACTTTCTTCCTCTTTTGCAATAAGACACTTAGTAGAAGCATTAGTAGCATAGGATAAATCAACATAATATATATTTGATTTCTTAAAACCTACTAACATGCAATCATTTAGAGTTTTGTGTCTTATAAAATATTTTGATGAATCAAATTTAACATCAAAGTTTGCATCACATAGTTGGCTTACACTAAGTAAATTAAATTTCATATTTTTAACTAATAATACTTTATGAATGGCAAGGTTTGGGGATACCTCAATTGTGTCATTTCCTAGAATCTTAAGTTTGTCACTATTACCAAATGATACTTTTCCTTTGCTAGTGTGATTGATAGTGGAGAATTTTCTCTCATCACCGGTCATGTGCTTTGAGCACCCACTATCAACTATCCACAAGCTTGGTTCTTCTACCTATATCACATGAAAAATACAATCCTGAGGTACCCAAATCTTAGGACCACTAGCATTAATTAGAAATTTTTTAGGTACCCAAGCCTTTCTACCCTTGCTTTTAATCATGGATTTTCTACTAACAAGATATGTAAATGCTACCTCCTTTTCCTTAGGCCTATATCCCAATCCGGCCTTGTTGTAAATAGCCCTTTGATCCTTAATAATCATGTCTAGATATTTAGAGTCATTAGTAAATTTTTCTAAGCATGCTCTTAAGTTACCTATTTCTTTTCTTAATTCATCATTTTCATCCCTAAGGGTACATTCATCACTAGATAATTTACCACAAGATGATTCTACACTCTTAAGTGATTTAATCTCTATTTTTAAATCCTTAATCCTAGTTTTCGATCTATTTAAAGCATTTTGTAGGCATGCAATAGTCTTGTAAAGTAAATCTACTTTAGGTGAGTTGTTTACCTCATCATCATCAGTTGATGATGATTCGTCGCTTGAAGAAGAAGAGGACTCCTCGCTTGAGCTCCCGGCTTCTTCCTCTAAAGCCATGAGGGCTAGATTCCGGGTGGCATGACATACTTTTTCATCGTCGGAAGACTCCTCCATGCTTAGAGTGTCCCATGTTTGTGCCACCATTGCCTCCTTCTTCTTCTTCTCCTTCTTTTCCTTCTCCTCCTTCTTCTTTAGTTCCAGGCAATTTGACTTTATATGCTCTTTCTTGTTGCAACCAAAACAAGTCATGTTAGAGGTAGAATTTGAACTATTTGAGGACTTACCTCTTGAGGATTGGAACATCCTCTTCACATCTTTCTTGGTGAGTTTCCTTGACTTCCCACCAAACTTCTTGACGTAATATGCCACCTCGCTTGCCGATAACTCATCTTCACTACTTGATGTGTCTTCCTCGGATTCGGATGAAGAGGACACTTCTTTCTTCTCCTTCTTCTTTTTGTTCTTCTTTCCTACAAAAAGAGCTATGCCCTTCTCTTTGGATGAAGTGGTAGCTTGTTCATGTAATTGAAATTCACAAAATAGCTCATCTAACTTAACCAATGAAAGATCCCTAGAGACCTTATAGGCATCTACCATTGAGGCCCATAAGGTTGTTCTAGGAAAAGCTTGTAGCACATAACTTACAAGGTCTCGGTTGTCGACCTTCTCACCTATAACATATAGTCCGTTGACTACTTCTTTGAAGCGACCGTGCATTTAGCTCACGGTCTCATTGGTCTTCATTGAGAAGCTTTGAAGTTGGCCAATTAGAAGATCTATCTTGGCCCTTCTTGTTTCTTTGGATCCTTCGTTGAGCTCGATCAACTTCTCCCAAAGCTCCTTCTCCGATTCAAATCACTACAACAAATATGACTTTCCGCAGCATGTTATCAACAGCATACAATTATAGCACACTGTTAATAGTAGTTTTTACAGCGCGCCCAATTTTGTACGCTGCGGATAATATTATATTTTTGCAAACAACAGCATGCAAAAATAATACGCTGTCAATACTCATTTTAACAGTGTGCAATGCACGCTGTTAATATTAAATAATAATAGCGCGCATTTTGCGTGCTGTTAAAAATCTTATTATAAAAATTAAACTTTTCACAGCGCACCAATCATGTGTGCTGCGGATAATATTTGGTTTATTAATATGAAATACTAACAACGTGCATTTTGTACGTCGTTAAAAGTCTCACTATAAAAAATTAAATTTTTTGCAGCGTGCCAATCAAGTGCACTGCGGATAATACAATGTTTGTTAATATGAAATAATAACGGCGTACAATTTACACGCCGTTAAAAGTATCATTATAAAAAATTACATTTTTCACAGCGTGCCAATCAAGTGTGCTGCGGATAATACTAAGCTTTTTAATATGAAGTAATAATAGCGTACAATTTGCACGCCATTAAAAGTTTCATTATAAAAAAATAAACTTTTACAAATATGTCAATCAAGTCATGAATTTGTTAATATTATTCGCAAAGATGCATTTTTTGTACTGCTAAAAATATCATTATAAAAAATTAAATTTTTCACAGTGTGACAATCTAGTACGTGGATAATATTATATTTGTATGATTATAAAAAATAAAATTTTTAAAATTTAAACACATTTGCTATTAGTATTAAATAATTTATTATTTTTAATATGAAAATAATTATTTTTAAAAAATTTAAAGAACGCATTTGTTATTAGTATTTTTATTAATTATATTACTAATTAATAATCATATATATTTAAAATTGATGTAATTTTATTTAAGTGTCTTGTGCGTTTCAGATCGTAGTCATTTTTTTTCCTCACGCCAACCTTAACCACCGAAACCTAGGTTTTTTCTCCTGCTCATCGATCGTCTACCACCCCTCACAGCCTAATCGCCAGATGTGGTCTTGCCCAAGGAGTCTCCAGGCGTCATCCTTCTCTAGAATCCATCGTCACATGTCGATCTCCATCGCGACCTCGACCCTCTCCGCGTTGTAATCCTCGGGCCTTCTTCCCGACATCTCAGCGGTAATAACAACTCCTCCCTTATCAGATATATTTTGCTCCGATCCGCGCCTGTGTCGTTTCCAACAACGGTTTGGGTCCGACGGTCGTAGGAAACCCTTCACTAAGCGGCCTTCCCATTGACATCGCTAATGCCTTAAAGCCCTCTCGATGGCATCGAACCACCACCGCTACCCACAACAATGGCGAGGAGACAAGACGCTGGGTCTCTCAATTTGAAGCGGTTTAGGGTCTCTGTCCATTTCCGACTCATTGGCTCACTTGAGGGAGCACGTTTCATGTTGCATACTAGGTTGGGATTGTGATTTATCTGTTTTTTATCTTAATTTGCTATTGGTTGTTTTGATTCCTTTATTCTCTTGCTATATGCTTTGATGAAACTACATTCATCATGATGAGCACGCAATAGTGCATCCCAGAACAAGATTACTAGCTCAAGCACGCAGAGGGACTCTTGACATATAGTCACATGCCATGATCTATCATATAGATAAAGCGTGATTGAGATGAAATATTCAAATAACATGATAGCACCAATTTACAATTTTCTTCCAAAATCGATATACATCAATAGTATTAATTATGAGAAGCTAATTTGCCTGTTTCTCACTACCACTTAGGATTGGGAATGCCGATATGCCAAGTGTGAGGCATGATCCACAAGTTCTTTCTTTCTTTGTTTGCAAACTTAAAAGAGTTTTAGATCATTTCGTAAGCAAACTATGCCTTGAAATCATCTTTGCAGACTTATGAGATATAGTTCTATGTATTATTAATGCTCAACTGAAAATTACCACATTATTTTCTTGTAACCTCGCCCGCTTGTGACATCACCAACAATTAACCATAAGTCCAACTGCATGAGCAATAAGTATGATGCCATACTGCTTACCTAGTAAACAAACCTAACTTTCCTCTCCATCATCCACTTTGTGTTTTCATGTTTTTTTTTTCAATTTTTGATTAAATTTAATATTTTATAGACAACTTGAAAGTTTTGGTTGTGAGTTGTACAAAGCATTTGGTAGATTTAGATTGCAAATGTAGGGTGGTATACATACATGTACCGTGATCTTCCTTTCTCATTAACTGAGAGTTATTTTTGCCTTCTTCTCAAATTTATGATATTTTTTTCTTCTTTCTCTATGTCGTCTCTATTTATTGTAGTTGTTTCAAATGGGAAATTCTTTTTCTCTTTATTGAGCCTTCAAGGATTTCTCTAAATATCACATCTTTCTCATCTTGGAAATTTGGATTGGTGGAGCATTAGTTTCCATATGGCTTTATCAGTTTTCTTAGCACTTGTTGAAATCAACATGAAATAAATAGACAAGTAAATCCCATGCTCTGTAGTCTCATCTCATGTGTTCATATTGTACACTGATCATTGTAGAACTTATTAATTTGCTCTGTAGTCTCATCTTATGTGTTTATACTGAAGTCTCTTTCCCTAATAGCATGCTTTATTATAAAAATATTCTCGGTAGCTTTAACAATTTTTTATTGTTCTACAATTAAAAATGAAGAATGTAAGTTATGGAGATATCAGTGATAATATTAAATGTAGGCTGCCTCATTGGTCAATTGATAGAGTTGTTACAGAAGGTCGAATTACATCTACAAATCCAAAAGCAAAAGTGCATCATGTTCCATTTGGTGGATCTTGCTGGAAAGTTTCGATTGATAGAGTTTTTGTAGAGAAGGTGGACTTAATTCGAGCAACTGATGAAATGTTTCTTCTCGAGGATGTAATAGGAAGTACAATAGCTTAGTTATTTAAGTTTATAGTTTTGTATGACTGATGTAGATTTTATCATATACTTTTTGTAGGAAAGAAATCACATTACTAAGTGAATTTCTATTATTAGTTTGGATTGTTGTTTCTAACTAAGTGAATTATTATTTTGCTTAAGTATGGTGTTGATGGTTATCTATGATTTTATAATTGTGTGGTATTTGTGTGTCATATTAAAATTTTTTGAGTTTTGATTTTATAATTATTTGTATTTGGTATTATAATTGTGTGGTATATGTATATTGAATTTGAGAATGCACTTAATCGCAGCTGCACGTTGCGAATGCACTTAACCGCAGTGTGCGATCGCGCGCTATGAATGCACTTAACCGCAGCGCGCAGTTGCACGCTGTGAATGCACTTAACTGCAGCGTGCAGTCGTGGGCTGCGAATGCACTTAACCGCAGCGCGCGGTCGCGCCCTGCGAATGCACTTAACCGCAGCGTGCGATCGCGCGCTGCGAATGCACTTAACCGCAGCGCGCAATCGCACGCTGCGAATGCACTTAATTGCAGCGCGCGATCGCGCGCTGCGAATGTCTTATGACTTTCAACAGCTTAGCGTTGTGCAGCATGCGATGCGCGCTGCGGATAGCATATTTGCGCGCTGCGAAAAGTCAAATTTGTTGTAGTGAATGACCCCACCTTGCTTAGTTGCTCTTTTGGCAAACCACATTGAAGTGTCGTTGTTGCCTTGGCGTTGGCTTGAGCCTTCTTGGCCATGTCTCTCGTCCAATCCTTCGTCGGTATGGGTGCTCCGTGTTCATCCATCGGCTTCTCGAAACCATCTACAACACTAAACCAATTCTCAATATCATTCATTAAGTAATACTCCATCCTACCTTTCCAATAGCCGAAGTCGTTGTCGTCGAAGAACGGAGGCCTCGTCGTGCTATACCCCTCTTGAAAAGTCATCTTTGCTCCGATTGATTACTAGATCTTCTGATGCGATCCGGGCTCTGATACCACTTGTTAGTGATCGTTTGGAAGCTAGGGGGGTGAATAGTTTGTTTTTCTTATCTACAAAAATATTAGCAGAAGCACAACAAAATATGAATAATACAAATGAAAAACACGCTAACACAATACTTTTACGTGGTTCGGAGATGACGCTCCTACTCCACGGTGATCCTTGAGGTGGATCAACCCTAATCAAATCACTATGAAGCTTTCCTTTACAACAATCCTCCTCCTCTTACAAAGAATGAAACTTGAGCTTAGAGAGAGGAGGAGGAGATTTAAAAACACTTGAAAGCTTGAAAACTTGTGGAGGCTTGAGAGAATAATCAGAGAATAAGCATTAACCCCAAAAACCTCCATCAACCCTCTTTTTATAGAGAGAAGGCTGATTTTTCCGTTGGAGCACGATCAGTCGACTGATGCACAGCATCAGTCGACTGCCGGCGCGATTAACGGCTTCTGAATAGCCGGATTCGCGGGATTCAGAGTCGTTTCCTCCAACGACATTCTCATCAGTCGACTGATGGAGTGATCAGTCGAGTGATCACAGGCCACAGTTGAGTGTGACTCCACTTTGTGCGGTTGCTTGATCGATCGGTGATGGTCGTGGTTTCATCCTCGGTCGAGCACTGACCGATCGGTGATACATCATATCAGTCGACTGATACTCATCAAGTATGAGTAATTCATACTTGATTTTACCCCTTAGACCTAGACTCAACCTTCTAGCTCTTCCTTAAGTCTTGCGCCTCCAGGATCCCTCCGAGTCCGCGACTTGTTCATCCTTTGCACTTTGCTTCCAAGAGCTTCTTTTGGTTTTGTCATGTCTTGGGTTTCCTTTGCCAAGGCGTGCTTGAACTTTACGCTGCCAAGTCTACATGCTTGGACTTACGCTGCCAAGACTTGCCTTTGGACTTCCTTTGCCAAGGTCCGTTTGGACTTAATGCCGCCAAGACAACATGCTTGGTCTTATGCCGCCAAACCTTTACCTTGGACTTCTCTTGCCAAGATCATACTTGGACTTTGCCTTTACCTATCACTTAATCATGTTCACCATTAGATCACAATTTGTTGCCTAACTTAGATGATTATCCAAACATCAAAACATATAAATGCTTGGGGCATTGTTGCACCAACAGTCATAGCCCTACCCACTCAGTTTCACCATCGCGTGTGAGGCGGCTGACTGGCGTCAGGGGTGACCATGTCATTTGCACCGCATGCATTTTGCATGGATAGCATTTGTATTGTGTTTGTTGTATTTTTATTGCTGCCTTGGATGTTGCATATGATTGCCATGCATACAGGATACAAATTTGTTTATGGTGATGACTTTGTTTCTTCTAGTATGACACATGCTCCTATATCAGGGTAGGAGATTCAGGTAAGTACAATCCTTTTGTATTTCTTTCTTGCATACCCTATATATATGAGACTGTACTGGCATGATTATTAGTGTTAGCTATATCTTACTTTGCATATCAACTATATCCACTGAGTTCTTCGAACTTACCCCGTTGATTTATATCTATTTCAGGATGAAACTGCCAGGAGAGTCCAGCTTCCAAACCCCCTCGTCGTGATAGTTTTATTTGGTTATTTCATTTATGGTTTTGGATATTTTGATTAGAAGATATGTTTAGGACTGGCGTTGGATTTATGTTCTTGTGGATGTTTTGGTATGTATTTATGGACCTCTATTCAGAGTTTTATTTTGGATTGGATTTGGATGAGTATTCCTGCCCAGATGGCAGAAGGGGTAAGTCAAGAGGTGATAGATTTTATTTATTTACTTTGATTGATGGCCTGAGGCCTAATTATTACCTACGTGGGTTGTTTGGATTCCGCTCGTGTTGACCGATGTATAGTGGTCGTGTAGGTCTTGTATGGAAAATTGGTATTGTCACCCGTATAGGGGAGATGCTGTTGGATTTTCGTCTGGCGGGGACTCCCCCGGGGCGTGACAATAACTGTCTGGACCTATTGTTCATTTGTCAACTCATGACCAGCAGTTTTAAGCTCCCGAATCATGTTCGACATCCCCTAAGATGTTGAACCATCGAAATATTCGGGCGTTTCTTGTAGCTGTCGAACCTGATTATCAACTGTCGAAACTTGCTCAGACTTATTTTACTATATTTATTCCTAAGGAATGCCCAGACAGTATGAGCCAAAGGATACGACTTATACTAAAAAACTAGGTCATCAACCATTGAACTTATCAATATTCCCTTAGCAGTGAAATCCTTTCTTTTCCATGTCCTATAGACATCAAGGTCACATCTGTATTGTGTTGTGGACTTGTGGTACCCTCAATAGGTTCTTCCATAACCTGAAATACAACCTCTAGAATTTTTTGTTCCTCAAGAACATACTGAATCTTAAAGTGCCAGATTTTGTAGTTTTTCCCATTAAAATTTTCACCTTTATTTAATTCAGCTATGATGTTCTTCGTTGTCATAATCTATCATAAATAAACAAAATATTTAGATATTCAGTGTATGTATTTATGTATATAATCTATGAATTGATTCAATGTAAATCTGATTTGGTTTACAACATCAAGTGATAACTATGTTGTCACTCATCATCTATATATGTCAATCTGACTTACATTGATCTATTATATTACATACATCTCATCTAATGATCTTAATTATTATTCAAATATGATATCAAGCATTAAATGAACTTATTTATAATTATACTCATAATGAAATCAAAGAGCATAAACTAATATCATGCTTTATGGAGAGTCAACGACATAAAATGAACTAATCATTTTGAATGAACATATCATTAATTAAACATATTGTTATACATTATCAACAAATAACAAGACTCTACCAAAAATGTTACACATAACATTCTTCATACTCATAACTAACAAATAAAAAATAACTCTAACAAACTAAATAGACGATTATTACTCCCACTAGGACAAACACTAGCGCAGTAATAATCCAAATATATCCTATCTGTCTAGGCTGAACTAGGACATCTTTTGCTGGGATGCTGTTAGTATGATGCCAAGACAATGTCTCCACTAAAAAGCCCACCCTTAAAGAGCTCACAGAAAAGTGCTCTTCATGGTCTTCTTTAGAGTCTTCAACTTGATCAACTTCACAGTGAACTTCACAATCTTCATAGTGAAGCAGCTCAGCACACAACTGGGTATATGAGACACGCCCTCGTAGCACCCCCATATTTGATGTGCTACATCACTCAGGTTTTCGGAGAGTAAACAGATCAAATCACAAATCTTGTAGTTGTCCAGAATTGAAAACTCCTACATCTCAAGTCTCCAAAATAGTCTATAAAGTCTCCCAATGTGTCACTCGACTCCATGAGCTGAGTCATACTCTATCCCTTGGATAGTCTCCCTCAGCTGATTACGTAACACATCGCGACAAGTCATAGTGGTAATTGTCCGTGCCATCTGGAAAAAATTGAAATTAATTAAGTCTGTACAAAACCGACAAATCAACACAAATATCAGCTTAATTCAATTTATATAGGCATAGAATCAACACAATAAATCAAGAAAAAAATAAACTTCCTTGATTTGTTGGAGAACAGTCGACTATTCCACTTAGACCAATCGACTGACATTTTTACCAGTCAACTGTCAACTAAGCCCAGTCAACTAGAACCATGAAGACTCATCTTGGCAGTGAATTAGTGAAAATCTGAACACTGTCCAATTTACTATGAGTACCCCAAGCACCCGAGCACCTATGTATGGAATTCTCCTTCTCAACATCCCTAGCCGATAACCCTAGTTCACTAAACCAATTTAGAGTTGTGTATGTCGAGTCCTAGTTGTACCAAACAACTACTCAACAAGTTATGAGTTCAGTTGATTATTGTCAACTTAAGTAAGTCAGCCAATGCTGACTTTGTTACTCAAACTCGGGAATAGTACTGATATCCCAAGTACCACTACATGTCGTCCTAATCACCACGTGGTTTTTTTTAAGAGTGCTTTTGAGTACTTGATAGTCGCATTTTTATTGTGTTATTTTTATTTACATTTGGATATTTTAGACTCTTTGATGGGGTAATTACAGTTATTCAGAATATTTTTACATATTGGATCTATTTGTGATTAATTGTTTAATTCCTAAAATTTCAGTATTATTTTTCACGGGTTGAATGTGATTTTATAGGGAACATGAAAATATCCTAATCGGAGCATCACAGCCGTCGATCTAGATCAAATCGATCGCAGCCGTTGGATTGATTGATCAGCCACTTAGGGAGATTAATTGAAGTTATTTAACCCTAGATCTAAATGGGTGGCTGAGATTGGAAACGGCACGATCGAGTGGCTGAGGAAAATCAAGTTAAAAGCCAACATTTTATATCGCACGATAGAGCACCGAGAACAGCGGCGTCTTCTTCTTCCACGCGAGCACAGCGACAGAGAATCCACGCAGCACTTCCGGCGACGATTCCAGTGATTCCAGAGGTCTTCCCCCAATCCCATTCCATCCGGCGTACTCTCCTCCCCTTGGTCCGATGGAGCTGGCGGTTGAAGTTGGGCAGCGGCAGTCCTTCGACCAAGCGGCATGGGTTCGTCCATCATCACCGACGATTCTCAGATCCCTCGCCACCGGAGTTGAGCTACCCTAGCAGGACGTGGTCACGCGAAGCTAGGGATGACCTGCTACTGCTGTGGTCACGACAACATCAATTTCCAGCTTTCGTCGGTAGTACTCCTTCCGATTCAGGCAGAGTTCTCCATTTCTAGCTGTTGGTGATGATAAGTACTTGTTCCTAGCTCCAATTCCTTCAACATTAGCGGTCGTGATTCACACCGCTTCATCTCCGCATAGCCACCCATTGACTGCTGTGGTCACGACAGTCCCGAAGCCACCATCGGAGCTGTGAATAACCATCATCGATCCAACTCTCGTCGGATTCTTAAGACAGATCCGTACACTGAGGCCGTAGGAGCTGCTTGGTACCATCGTGGGTCACCAGAGAGGGTGGTACCTTTCTGGTGTTTGTGGAGATCTGTCGGTTAATTTTTACATTGTTGTTTCATTGTTTTACTTAGGTTGTTTCAGTATTTTTACATTGTTGGCTCACTACTGTTCACTATATTTTTTTCAGTATTGTTTCAATATTGATTTCCTAGTGTTCAGTTGTGTTTCAACGATGTTTCAATCGTATTTTATTTGTTTGGTATATTGTGTATATGATAATTTATTTTGATAGTTTAGTTAGCCTTGTTAATCATTTACAGTGTTTACCTAGTGGTTAGATTTGTTTCCTGTAGTGTAATTGTTCTTCCCAGTTTTTAGTTAATCTTCGGCCAGTATACCGTATAATGATAGTGCGGTGCTTGGTTGAATTGCTTTCGTTATTAGTTTAGATTTCATTTACATTTGGCCAGTGTACCGTATAGTGTCAGTGCGGTGTTTGGTTGAATTGCTTACTTTCCTTGCATTTAGTTTTTAGTTAGTCTTCGACCACTGTGCCGTATAGTGACAGTGCGGTGCTTGGTTGAATTATTTTATGTTTGTTAGTTTAGTTTTTAGTGACTGTTTAACCATTGTGCCGTATAGTGACAGTGCGGTGCTTGGTTGAATTGTTTACATTTGTTTTTTTTATTATTGTACCGTATAGTGACAGTGCGGTGCATGATCTTTTACTTTTGCACCTTAGGTTAGTTTCCAAAGGTTTGATCATTGTACCGTATAGTGACAATGCGGTGCATGGTTGAATTGCTTGGGTTTGTTAGTTTGGCTTTTAGCCAACACTTGATCATTGTATCGCATAGTGACAGTGCAGTGCTTGGTCGGATTCTTTCGACTTCTCATGTTTGCTTTTTGATTTTGCATTTTAATAGATTATGCATTTTAATAGATTCAGAAAACCCTAGTGTTTACTTTTGTTTAAAAACAAACGTCCAGCCATTAGGTTCGTTGGGAGACGATCTGAGTCAATCCTATACTGCATTAGTGTAGTTAGGGGGTTCGGTAAATAATTTGGGAAACGGTATCACGCGTGACATATAATTTGTCGGTTCATCAAAATTTTGGCATCGTTGCCGGGGAACTTTTTATAATAGCGTTCGTTTGTCTTTAAACTGTAGTTTATTTCTTCTTTTTCTTTTTCTTTTGTTATCAGTGTCTTTCTTATCATTTCTATTTGTTACTCATTGTTGTATTTGTTGTGGTGATGACTAGGTCTTTAGGCGATAATCTATTTAAGTCTTATGCAACCCTTCCCTCAGAGGCCGATGCAGCCTAGGAGAGGGTTGTTGAAGAAAAGGCTAGAAAATTCCAAGAGTTAGCAGATTCCCAAGTATGCCAAGTTTCTTAAAGATTTGTGTGTTCACGAGAAGTTATACTCTTTCTATGGAGATACTGTGGTTCAGTTCAGTATTTTGGACGCTATGAATCCCCCGATGGAGGATCATTTTATTCTTAGCGTGGTTATAGCTGATGAGCTGGACTATATGATTTTTTTTTCTTAGTCTGTTTTTCATTTGGATATTTCTGCACCTTCTATATTTTGTTGTGATTTTATTGATTCTGATGATTGATGATGATTTATCATTATGACCTATCTGTGGGCCCTTTTATGTAGACAGGGATATGGAATGTGTAGGGACTTGCGCTCTTCAAGCGACGCCCCAAGAATCACTTCCATCAGATGTTTGTGAGAAATGTCATTTCATGGTCGAGCATGAGATATCTTAGGTTATATTATCTTTGTGTATGATATTGAAGTAGATCCTGCTAAAATTCATGTTATATCTTCTTTATCTTACCCCGCTTCGGTGCGGGAAGTTTGTGCTTTTCTAGGTCATGCAAGTTTCTACAGACGTTTTATCAGAGACTTCAGTAAGATTGCCCTACCATTGACCAACTTGTTGCAGAAGGAGGTGGTATTTCAGCTTGACCAGGATTGTGATGGAGATCGAGCCCACCCTCATAGTAGATTCTTTTCCAGATGAGTAGTTTTTCACCTGTAAGGGAAGACACAATGGTATGCAGATCTTGCTATTTATTTAGCTGTCGTGTTGTACCTTCACATTTTACTCATGCACAAGTTCAGAAATTGAAAAGTGATGCTAAGTATTATGTATGGAATGATCCTTATCTTTGGAAGTTTTATAGTGATCAGATTATTAGATGATGTGTACCTGATTATGAGTTTCATTCCATACTTACTTTTTGTTATTCTCTGGCTTGTGAGGGACATTTTGGACCCCAAAGGTCTGCTAGAAAAGTTTTAGAGTCTGGTTTGTATTAACCCACCTTATTTCATGATGCCTATGAATTTTATAAAGCTTGTGAGAGATGTCAACGAATAGGGAATATAGGACGTAGAAATGAAATGTCTCGACAACCTTTGTTATTCTATGAGATTTTCGATGTTTGGGGTATTGATTTTATGGGTTTGTTTCCTGTATCTTTTGGATTTTCATATATTCTATTGGCTGTTGATTATGTTTTCAAATGGGTGGAAGCCATCCCCACCAGGACTGATGATTCTCCAGTTGTTGTGAATTTTGTTAGGTCTTACATATTTTGCAGATTTGGGATACCCAAGCCGATCATTAGCGATCAAGGGTCTCACTTTTGCAACATACTCATGAAGTGTCGAACAGAGAGATCAAGTCTATACTGGAGAATACGATGGGGTCATATATGATGATGTTTCTTCTCCGACTTGAAAGGAGAGTGTGTTCTTTTATTTACTGCGTTTATTTTCTTCCTTTCATGTTCAGAATAATTTATATGGGCTGATTGCTTGTTTTCCTGTTTACCTATTTAACTAGGTTTGTTTGTCTGTTGTTGAGTTCAAATAATATTCCCTATGCATGTCTTAGTATCATTTCAGAGGTGGTGGAAATTAGTTAAGTTTGATCATTAAGTTGTAGATTTTTGGTGTATGATAAGAGACTTCACTTGCATGCAGTCACTTGTTAGGATGATGAATTTTTGTCAATAGACCAAGCTAGATTTTTATTCACCTAGTGAGTTTGTAAGTCATTTTCATTATTTATCCACTTTGGTGTGATAATACATGTGATACTTGTTGCTCTAGAACTTGCTTTGAGTTTTTTCAAAACTACAATAACATTTATTTGCATGAATATGATGAAGAATTTCACTTTTGATTCTTTTCCTTACTTGAATTGCTTGTTTAATCAACTGGATACTTCTATGTTGTCTTACTTGTTATATCTCTTTATTTATTTTCCTTTGTCTTTGTATCTTTGTGGATTATCTTTACCTATATCTTTTGTTCTCATATTGGAGGAATAACATGATAAGTTGCATTGTTCGAGATGGACAAAATTCTTAAGTGTGGGGGAGGAGATATTGTTTTGTTGGAATTGACATGGAAAGCATGGAAACAACAACCTTGAATAAGTTTTGAGTGTGCTATTTGTAAGGACTACAACTGATGCAATCTTATATCCTGTTCTCAAGTTTGTGATGTGCGTATCTAAAGGTTCATGGGCACTTGCAGTCTCGCAATTAAGCTTACAGGAAGTCCATCAATTGGCTTGGTAATGCAGAGTCAAGAGTGTTAAATTGGTTGACTAGTTATATTGCTGATCCTGTTGTAGCTGGACAGAAACAGTTTTTTTTTAGGCTGCCGTGTTTCAAGAAAATTTTTTTTTAATGAAACAATTTCTGCAGCAAGTAGGAAATTCCGGAAATTGATTCTGCTGAATATCTGAAATTTCTTTACGAGCAGTGGTATTGTCTTCCACTGTCTCAGATCTTTGCATGAGTTGCGGTAAAAGTTGTTATAGCAAATATGGTAAGGACAGATAGATCACTGTCAGAAATTCAAGAAGCTCCAATCAACACAGCTTCTTGAATTAATTGAGATCAAGTATCAAGCTGAACATCTCTGAAGAGCACAATACAGATTCAAACTATTCATGAGGTAATAGAGCGAGGCAAGAGTGAGTTTGAACTCAAAGAAGCTGAACTAGAACAAGAATGGAAAAAAAAATTTATCGAGCAAGAAGCAGAGTACCGGAAGTTAGCAGATCACAAGGAAATGATTGCTGACAATGGAAAAGCTCAGAAAGCACAAGTGCTGCATGAATTGGAATTAAAAATTCTGAAATCATCTAATGGAATTTTCGAATTGGAGGAGAATGAAAGACTAAGGTTTGATCTATTGAACAAAGATGGCAAGAAAAAACTGCTGCCGAAGCCATCAAACTTCTGGAAAAAAAAAATGCATGAGATACCAAAGCTATATGAGGAGATCCACATAAAAACATCCAGTGAGAAGATGCACATGCAAGCTTAGATGAGTTAGATATGATCTGGAGAAGATGCTTTGATCAATGTCGTTCACAAATCTTGAAGCAATTGCTGTAAAACTAGTGGAAGCTAATAATAAATCAGACACTGCTATCCATGGGTGTTTCTTGAAGATGCTATGGTTGTTTCTTATGGGCATTCCTTTGGCGGTCCAATGCTGAAGAAAGTAATAGAAATGACTAAGTGTAATATAGGCAACGAAGAGATAGAGGCAGACACGTTGGTCTCTAATTATACTTTGCAAGCTGCAGCTTTGAAGTTTCTAAAATATGTCCCTGAAGTTTTGTTCCATCACAGCTTAAGCAGCTGAGCTATGAATCTGGCTACCCAAACAATTCAAGGACTCATTGAAGGACTTTAAAAGAGGCTAAAGAAAGTAAAGGATAGGGCTACATCAACCACGTAGAAATATCCAGTGAACAGAATGTGCAAGCTGAAACTTCAAAGGAAACTGATTGAGACTGAAAACAGACTTTCAGTGTTCTTGTTTACCTGCCTTTAGAAGCTGCACGTGCCATTTCAGCTAGAGCCGGAGTCAATTGTGTGTTCACTTCAGTAAAATTGGCAGAATAGCAAGGATAGGTAAACTTTGAGAGGATATTCATGGATGTCGATCAAAACTTTTGAAATTCTCCAGCTGGAGCTGCTGCCATGGAAATTTAATTGCAGATTTGCAGATCTGTAGATATTTATGCATAGAATGTTCAATTGAAGCTTGTTGCAGAATATTTCCGTATAGCAGAGATTATGTAGCCCAGTTGCATTGATAGCTATTGATTTAATTTGGGAAGAACATTTCTGTAATCATGTGTCGGAGCAAATTCCTAGCTACTAGAGCTACCTGCATTATCACCAACAGCTAGTAGGAAATAGAGCTAAGTCCCAACTTTGTGCCAAGTTTTCAGAAAAATTCTTTCTTCTTAATGGTTTTCTGGGTATGGTTGAGTGTTATTTGCTTGGATCGTATTGGAATATCTCCCTCCACACTCCTACATGCAATTTATCAGGTTTATTCTTCCAATTCTTCTATTGTTGCTTGTTCAATCCATTTTGATCTTCTTTGTATGTTTTGTTGCAGTCCATTCCTAATCTTATTTGATTTTCGATAAATCCTTTTGATTCATGTATGGAATGTATTGATAGCAGTAGATAAGTAGATAATAAACAAGCTGGTAGGACAAGATTACATGTTGTTTTGAGGATACCCCATTCCTACGATTATTATATGAGCATTAGTGTAATTATCTATTTTGGGAGGTTTTGTATCAGGCTTGGTTTATTTGATCGGATTGGAACTCATCATACATATTGACTGTTGTAGGAGTCGGATCTTTTGAATACCCTAGATCCGGATCAATTTGGTGATCCTAATTAACTTATTTTTTCTGTTTCTGAATTATTGATCTAGATATTGTTAGGGGAATTAGTTAGGGAGTCAGTATTTCTTTGTTTCTAGTATTGCTCGGGATGCGCAAAAATAAGTGTGGGGGAATTTGATAGTCGCATTTTTACCGTGTTATTTTTATTTACATTTGAATATTTTAGGCTCTTTGATGGGGTAATTACGGTTATTGAGGATGTTTTTACATATTGGATCTATTTATGATTAATTATTTAATGTTAAATACGGAAAATTTAACATACCAAAATTTAATGGCCAAAAATTTAAGAAAATAATCTTGGAAATTTTTTGGGATTTTTAGGAAATTATAGAAATTTTTCCGGAATTTTTCTGGATTTAAACGGAGATCTTATGATATTATATATAGAAAGAGCCAACAGGCTTTTACAAGGGTTGTTTGGTTTATTTCTATTGAGGGGTTAATAAATTTTATTAACCTATAGTTTTAAATAGAAAACCAGGTAGCGTTTGGCAGTTTCATTTTCTGTTTTCTGTTTTCCTTTTCCAGAAAACAGAAAAGGATTTTTTAATGTTTTCTAATTTTTCAGAAAATATTTTTTTATTTTTTGGAAAACGAAAATGAAAACAGAAAATGATTTTTTAGAGTTTTCCAGTTTTCCAGAAAACGTTCCTTTATTTTCTAAAAAATGAAGATGGAAAACGCCAACCAAACGCGTTTTCTCGTTTTCTTAGAAAATGAAAACAGAAAATGAAAAATTTTCTCTCTGCCAAACGCCCCCTAAGTTTTCTATTTTTCTATTTCCTTTTTCTTTTCCCCCGTCGCGCCCGATGCCTCTTCCCCACGCGACGCGACGATTTCTTCTTCACCGCGCGCCGCACCCTTTTCTATTGCGTCCGACTTGACGTCGTCGCCGCTCGCAGTCGCCGACGCCGAGCCTTGCGGTCGCCTCTTCTTCCTCGAGCGCCGACGCTCGCCTTCCCGGTGTCAGGTCGCAGGCTCCTCGCCTCTGAGCCGCCGCGAGCTCTTCTCCGTCGATGACCAGGCCGCTGCCACCCACAACGTCGTCCGACGCCGAGGGCGCGCTGTCGTTGCTGCTCACCGGCAGTGCTCGCCTTCTTCCTCGCGTCGCCCGACTCGCACACGCGCCGACCTCGCGTTCAGCGCAGACGCGCTTGGCCGGTGTGTACACCACAAGCGTGGGTCGGCCGTGCGTGTCACCGTTTCACACCACCGCGCTGTCGCCGCCTCTGTTGGGGGTTGTGGTCTCTCCAGTGGTTGTCGGAGCAGGTGATTAGGGCAAATTGAGTGGAGATTTTTGTCGGTGGGGGAGCTGCCCTTCTGGCCGAGCATCGCCGGAGCAAGGTAAGGGGTCGACTTGTGTTTTGTCTAACCCCTGTGGTATTTTCCGCGATTTGACAGTGGATTGTGTTTGGACAGCGATTTAGGGCAGCGACTTGGAGCGTGCACCGGTAGTGTTCCGTTCTGAACTGTTCAGGAGCGGTGAGTCTCAATCGGAGCAAGGTAAAGGTTTACTTTTGTCTTAATTTGGATAGGATTTTTTAGGGTTGTTGTGGATCATATTTATTGGTTGAGTTCGGTCTGTAATTTGGGCAGTTTACCTAGGATCGACGAACAGAGGAATTGGGGATATTGGTTGCCGGTGGGATCCTAGGGCTGGTAAGCACTATTTTGGTGTTTTTCGGTTGATATTGGATGGTTGGATGATTGTTGGTTAATTTCGGATAAATTCTGGGTTGTGAGATGGATAATATTTTCATATGATGAGTATTGATCATGGTGAGATTAATTGCAAGGATGTGTTCTGGGATTGAAGAGTTAATCACAATTTGTGACCTACGGGTTGAGGGTCTACTTGGAAATACATAGTAGTAATTTAGCACGTTGTCGTGTGCTTGGATTTGATGGATTTACTTTGAGTTAATTGGTTATGTAGAAAAATTGATTAAGTATTCGATTTAGCGGAGGATTGCATTTATGTGCTTAACAATAGTTATGCTGTATACAGGTTTCGGTCATGAGGCAGGTCCCCAGTCGTAACGATTTTATTCTTGCGGACATTTTTATTCAAGTGGGTATTTTGACTTATCTCTTAGATATAGTCATGTTGATATGCTAGTTGGGATAGCTTGCAATAATTTTCATGTTTATACGCCTAGTATGTTATGTGCCTACTTGATACATGCATTTGATCGGTTATGATTATATCTTCCCTGTTTTACTTGGATCATAGTTACTTGGATCATGGATATGCACTTATTGATTGTGCATATTATTCAGATAGGTATTTTTAGTTGGATTTACATGCTTTAGTATCATGCACCATCTGGCATGATTGCATGCTGGCTGGACGGGGTTCCTTTATAGTTGAGCCTGCAGTCAGTTACATGGCATGCACACACTGCTACTCATGGGTTAGTGATACATCAGGAGGGTGTGTGCAATTGCTCTATCAGGCTCCGCTGGTCCGCTCATGGGTAGCGATGAGGCAACGTGATAGCAGGCAGGGATCCCTCCTTTGGTCTATGACACCGGGAGATGAGAGCTTAGCTCCCCCACTCTGTTTGGGGCAGGAGGATAGGTGTACTCCGACAGCATCCTGTCCACTCGGTCACTCAGGAGCAGTGATGGCAGAGTGCACAGTTGTCATAGCCCTACCCACTCGGCTTCACCATCGCGTGTGAGGCGGCTGACTGGCGTCAGGGGTGATCATGTCATTGGCACGACATGCATTTTGCACGGATTGCATTTGTATTGTGTTTGCTGCATTATTGTATTGATGCCTTGGATGTGCATATGTTTGTCATGCATACAGGATACATATTTTTATATATGGTGAGGACTTTATTACTTCTAGTCAGGCACATGCTCCTATATCAGGGTAGGAGATTCAGGTTAGTACAATCCTTTTGTATTTATTTCTTGCATACCCCATATGTGAGACTGTACTGATATGATTCTTATTGTTAGCTATATCTTACATTGCATATCGACTATATCTGCTGAGTTCTTTGAACTTATTCCGTTGATTTATATCTATTTCAGGATGAAGCTGTCAGGAGAGTGCAGCTGCCAAACCCCACTCGTCGTGAATATTTGATTTGGTTATTTGTTTTATGGTCTTTGGGATATTTATATTAAAAGATATGTTTAGGACGGGAGTTGGATATTTGTATTTGTGGATTTTTGGTGTCCTTATGGACCTTTGATTCGGATTTTGTTTGGATTGGTTTTGGTTGAGTATTCCTGCCCAGATGGCAGAAGGGGTAAGTCTAGTTGTGATAGATTTTACTTATTTATTTTGGTTGATGGCCTGAGGCCTCATTACATTGCATGGATTGTTTGGATTCCGGTCGTGTTGACCGATGTATAGTGGCCGTGTAGGCCTTGTATAAAATTGGTATTGTCACCCGTACAGGGGAGATGCTGTCGGAATTTCATCTGGCGGGGACTTCCTCAGGGCGTGACAATTTAATCCCTATAATTTCAGCATTATTTTTCACAGGTTGAATGTGATTTTATAGGGAACATGAAAAGAGCCTAATCGGAGCAATCACAACCGTCAATCCGGATCAAATCGATCGTAGGCGTTGGATTGATTGATCAACCACTTAGGGAGATTAATTGAAGTTATTTAACCCTAGATCTAAATGGATGGCTGAGATTGGAAACGACATGATCGAGTGACTGAGGAAAATCAAGTTAAAAGCCAACATTTTCTATCGCGTGGCAGAGCACCGAGAACAGCGACGTCTTCTTCTTCCATGCGAGCGCAGCAACAGAGAATCCACGCAGCACTTTCGGTGACGATTCCGACGATTCTAGAGGTCTTCCCCCAATCCCATTCCATCCGACGTACTCTCCTCCCCTTGGTCCGGTGGAGTTGGCGGCTGAAGTTGGGCAGCAACAGTCCATAGACCAAGCGGCGTGGGTTTGTCCATCATCACCGGCGATTCTCAGATCCCTCACCACCGAAGCTGAGCTACCCTAGCGGGACGTGGTCATGCGAAGCTAGGGGTGACCTGCTACTGCTGTGGTCACGGTAGCATCAATTTCCAGCTTTCGGCGGTAGTACTCCTTCCGATTTAGGCGGCGTTCTCCATTTCCAGCTGTTGGTGATGATCAGTACCAGTTCCCAGCTCTGATTCCTTCCACATTAGCGGTCGTGATTCACGCCGCTTCATCTCCGCAGAACCACCCATTGAGTGTTGTGGTCACGGCAATCCCGAAGCCACCATCGGAGCTGTGAACTTCCACCATCGATCCAACTCTCGTCGGATTCTGACGGGAGATCCGTACACTGAGGTCGTAGGAGCTGCTTGGTACCATCGTGGGTCACTGGAGAGGGTGGTACCTTTCCGGTGTTTGTGGAGATCTGTCGGTTAATTTTTACATTGTTGTTTCATTGTTTTACTTTGGTTGTTTCAGTATTTTTACATTGTTGGCTCACTATTGTTCACTATATTTTTTTCAGTATTGATTTCCTAGTGTTCAGTTGTGTTTCAACGATGTTTCAATCGTATTTTGTTTGTGTGGTATATTGTGCATATGACAATTTATTTTGATAGTTTAGTTAGCCTTGTTAATCATTTACAATGTTTAGATTTGTTTCCTGTAGTGTAATTGTTCTTCCCAGTTTTTAGTTAATCTTCGGTCAGTATACCGTATAGTGACAGTGCGGTGCTTGGTTGAATTATTTTCGTTATTAGTTTATATTTCATTTACATTTGGCTAGTGTACCATATAATGACAATGCGATGTTTGGTTGAATTGCTTACTTTCCTTGCATTTAGTTTTTAGTTAGTCTTCGACCACTGTATCGTATAGTGACAGTGTGGTGCTTGGTTGAATTATTTTATATTTGTTAGTTTAGTTTTTAGTGACTGTTTGACCACTGTGACGTATAGTGACAGTGCAGTGCTTGGTTGAATTGTTCACATTTATTTTTTTTTATCATTGTATCGTATAGTGATAGTGCGGTGCATGATCTTTTACTTTTGCACCTTATGTTAGTTTCCAAAAGGTTTGATCATTATACTGTATAGTGACAGTGCGGTACATGGTTGAATTGCTTGGGTTTGTTAGTTTGGCTTTTGGCCAACACTTGATCATTGTATCGCATAGTGACAGTGCGGTGCTTGGTCAGATTGTTTCGACTTCTCGTGTTTGCTTTTTGATTTTGCATTTTAATAGATTCAGAAAACCCCCAGTGTTTAATTCTGTTTAAAAATAAACGTCCAGCCATTAGATTCGTTGGGAGACGATTCGAATCAGTCCTTAACTGCATTAGTGTAGTTAGGAGGTTCGATAAATAATTTGGGAAATGGTATCACGCGCGACACATAATTTACCGGCTCATCAATACTTAGCTTGCTTCAATCCACTGTTTTTATCTTAATGAACCGATCGACTTGTACCTTAGCTAAAGTATGATTATAATTAGCTAAGAGGCCATGAATGAACCTCATCCCATCAAATCTATTGATGAATTATCAAAATTGGAGTGGACAACTTGAAGCCCAACCCACGTCAAAACTGTGAGGCCTAATTTCTCAATGGCAGCTAATTAATTAAAGTGAATGACTTAATTATTTTTTTTTGATTAATAAGTGATATTCAAATTTTATCCGACTAATTCATTTGGTGAATTGACTCTGTCCTATGACCTTCGAAGAGTCTTCATCGATCCACGAGGGTAAATCAAAATGACGCGCTATCAAATCGTCGAAGTGAGTGCTCAATTGGATCCGCTTATCACTAACCACGATCCGCTCGTCTTAATTTCACTCTGTCAACATATTCATCACAACCCATGTGATGTGAGTCATTTGTCGATGCAGTCCTCCCATCCTTAAGATGGCAACCCTCTTTTGTTTTGTTTTGTTTTTAACCTGCATCTTCTTCCCTAGCTCCCGTCCTCCTGCGCCACAAAAACATTGTCGTTCCCTTCACATCGTCTTCGAGCGCGAGGACTCCACCAACAGTGAAGAGGAATCAAAGGAGATTTCCATGGCGGTGACTAGGGTGTTTCGGGTTTGAAGGCAGTGACAAATCATAACATATATACTGCAATTTTCGTCTGACACCTCATTCGTTTTGATTTCGTCACTGAAATCATGTGCGCCAGGTGAGATTACTCATCCCCTGATCCGATCGGTAATTGTACAGCATCGCCTGCGATTTATAAATAAAAAAAAATTATCAAAAATGATATTGCTCTGATACCAGTGATAACATTCATGGAATCATGCACGATATATTGCAAAGATTATATTAAATAAACACTTACATGATCCGGTGGAGAATCTGATCCTATTTTTTAATTGTTGTCTAAAGAACAATTACGAATTCAACCGTTCTTTTTCGTTCCATAAATCAAATCCATCCTTTGTTTGGATGTTCTGTATTAGTGCCTATAAGATTAACATATCTCTACAATGACATTATATTGTCCACTTTGGGCTTAAGTCATCATGATTTTATTTTTGGACTTTACTCAAAAGGTCTTATGTCAATGGAGATATTCTTTCATCTTATAAGCACATGATCTTTTCCATGTCTTATCAATGTGGGACTTTGATTGTATTCTCAATACTCTCAATAATCCCCCCTCAAACGAAGGACCACATTGACCCCCTCTCAAGCCTATCCGTCATCGAAGGGCATTCTCTACTTGATGTCCGATCCTCAATCCACTAGGACTTCCTAGTTCATGCCAACTGTCTGGTCCTCCTGACCCAGTTGGACTTCCTGTCAATTGTCCAATTCTTCTGGCCCAACTGGACTACTTGCAAGTTGTTCGGTCATTCCGACCCAACTGGACTTCTTGTCTTGTATCTGGTTCTCTCGATCCGGACATGAGAGCTCAACTTTCTTCGTTCAAGGTTCATGGCTTGACATGGACCATGACTCTGATACTAATTGTTAGTGCCTATAAGATTCACATATCTTCACAGTGACATGATAATGTCCACTTTAGTCCTAAGTCTTCATGATTTTGTTTTTGAGTTTTACCCAAAAGGTCTCATGTTAATGGAGATATCCTTTCATCTTATAAGTATATAATCTTTTCTATGTCTTATCAATGTGAAATTTTGATTGTATTCCCAATACTCTCAACATTATGGACTCCTAAATATTCTCTTTTTTGGCGGCCTTTCGACACTTGTATCTCTTGCACATATATGCTTTGGGCAAAAGATAATGCACATCTCCTTGAGCCGTGCATACGTGCACACGTTGCTAGTCATGCAACATGTGCGGTTCCAGAAATTGCAATCACAGTTTCATGAAACTGCAGGTGCAATTCTATGAACTGCTTACACTCATGAAGAAGCAAAAGGATGGATCTTTCATAGGATGTCGATAGGATGCTTGGAGATCTATTGGAGTATCTAGTTCTATGGGGACCACACCCTAATATATATCGAACTAGATATGTTATCGGTTCATCATTAATAACGGATCCGAGTTAACAGATTCTACATATAAATAAATTCACATCCAACAACTCAAACTCGTAAGACTTAGTTAGATTACCTTTATTGGGTTTGAACCATTATAACATAATCGGATGTGTTATTAAATTAATATGTAAGTCCACTTATTAAGAAATTAAATCCAACGATGTTCCACTCGAGATACATGTGATTCTGCATATAATACACAATCAGAATATTTTAATTGAGTTCAAAATACTAAATGTCGGAATTCGAATCATGACTACCTCATATATTTATTCTTGCCCACTGTAAACAAATTTCTTTGCACTTGTTAAGGCTCATCCAGTATCTACAACATGTTAACATGGATCAACTACGAACATAATTGATATTTGATATAATGTATTAAAATAAATTAATTCAATTTAATCAAAATTACTGTAGAATACTAATTTAAAATTTATCATTCCATTAAAAAAATTATACAGTACATCGCACTCGATCTAGAAATACATGTGTAATTCAGATTTAAATGGTAAATGAAATATGAAAAATTGTCTTTAAAATTAATCGAACGGAGAATTATAAAATAAATAAATAAATAAAAATTGTGTAACCACTATGTCATAGTTGCCACCACCCTTAATTTCGATCAAATTGTTATATAATATTTTAATATAATAGTAATTTAAATACAATAATTTTAATTAAGTTAAACAATTTTATTTTATAATGTAACAATTATGATGATCGAAGCTGGCACAATATTAATATAGGAGTATTTTAAATATAAAAATATATAATATTATCTTTAAAAAATGAAATTTTAAATGATAATAAGAGAGGTCTTCATTTCTGTCCAATTTTATATGGTTGCCTTATTAATCAGTATCAGAGCCAATTAGTATGTTTTATATTAAGCCACACTGAATGATCACAAATTTATCCAATATAATTATTATATACTAACTCGTAGATTGATCTCAGGCAAACACAGATCGATTTCCATTGTTGAGTGAAAATATAAGACGGAATACCAAATTCTCCATCGTACTAGGTGCTCATACGACTATAAGTCGATCGCCCTCCATAATAATATAGAGTCGACAATGCAGAGAAACTTAGAGACGATCGTAATCATCTTTTACTTTTAGATATAGCTCAGTGTCAATTATTTGACGTAGATTCAATTATAATTTGAAATGGACGATTTAAAATCGCGATTTAACTTTAAAAAAAAACTCAATAGTTAATCTTAAATTTTAAAGTTGGTTACCATTCAAAATTGTTAATTACGATTTGATTTGATAATCCAAGATTATTATTTATATATATTTTTAAAATTTATATATTAAAGATTAAAAAATAAAGATACAAAATATGAACTAATTTAAATTATCTATGTATTCACGAGGAATATAAGACAATTAAAGTATGTTGTTTATTAATTTTTTCTTTATCAAAATTTTCTATTTCGTTGTTTAAAAATTATATTCTTTTATTTTTTAATAACTTTCGTTCGATCATCCAGTCGAAAGTCAAAATAAATAAATAAAAATATTATATTCTCTAATGTATATATATAGAGAGAGGGGAAGTTGTTTCCTAAGTGCCTGTCGATGTGTGTGTGCATTGGTTATCATAATTCGGTTGAATTTCGATTGAAATCAGAACGCAATTCTATCGGACTCTAACTCCAGTCAAACCGTGATCGAAATCTGATGGAATTTAGTCGATCAATGTCGCAACTACTAGCAACCTCAATACGATCTGACAAAAATCCAGCCACAATTCGATCAGTCGGTCGACGACATCGACCCTAATGGGTTCAAGGGCTGGTCTATATTGCAGATGACGGTCAACAACAAAGAATTTGACTGGAGATCATGGGAGAGAAATATTCTATATTTTCTATTTACTGTGCATCTCCGTGCAATGGACGATTGAGATCGCATCGCGAACAATCGTTCACTACGTGTTGTGCAGCATAATAAACCATGAACATCAGTGAGCACCTCCGTTATCCATCATCCGATTAATCGGGGGGATGCATAGTGTTTCTTCCTTCGTCAAAACTTCCCGTCAAGCGACCGGATTACAACTGCGATTTGACAGGAATCCGACCGTAATCTGGCTGGTATCGGAGTCTAGTTAGATTGTGGTCAAATTGCGATAGGATTATGGCTGAATTGTGGCTACTAGTGCCACGACCACAATCGCGCTCGATTTCGATCGCGATCTGATCAGAATTCAATTGGAGCTGCAACGTTGGCGACCATAATTTAGTTGAATTTCGGTCGAAATTTAACCACAATCCGACTGACACCGGAGTCCAATCAAATCATTATAGGATTATAGTCGGATCGTGGTCGCCGATGGTCGCGGTGTTGCCGGTCACAATTCGATCGAATTTCGACTATGATTCGGTAGACACCAGAGTCCAATTAAATTGCGAGCAGATTCCATCCAAATTATGGCTGCGAGTGGCCGCAATACTGATGGCTGCAATTCGATTGGATTTTAGTCGAAATTCGATTGTTGTTCGGTCGGTCGACACGACGATGACGACTGTTGTAATAAAGAGGTGTCATAAGGTAATCACCTTAGATTGTTATTAATGCAATTCACTATTTGAGTGCACATTGTATATAATTCTCCGTCGTCTGATCGATCGTGATTGCACAGTGAATGGGAAATGCACAATGTTTTCTCCACTACACACTTCGCCCCCAACCGCTCCAATTCGTCGATGGCTGATCGGATTCCGACCGAACCGCCGTCGGATTCCGACCGGATTGTGGTCGGAATCCGACCTCCCGCCGGCGAGTTCGCGCGACCGTCAGACGTGGTTATTGTGCATTTCCGTTCGTCGCACACGAGACGTGCAAAAACGGACGCTCAGGATATATATATATATAAGTCCACAATACAATACATAATATGAGAGAAATTGAGATTCAATCACGATTAGTGAGTCTCTCATCATGTGTAATTATGTAAGTATTGAAATTATTCATAATCGATGAATTGATGAGATTGAAGATCATCAATTCTGTGAGACTAATATATATTACGCTCTTTGGTTTATCCAAGCATTTGGAACTCGCTGAATGGAAGCATAGGGATGTTGAGTGAATATGTGGATCATAGTTAGGGTAACTAGCTCATTGGAATGACCTATTATGAGACTTTATATGATTATTAATGTTGATGAAAATCTCATTGCAGCTCGAGTACGAGCTTTTTCAGACTTGAGGTATTCAAGTCATCTTGATCATGACGACTTATACTTTGACTTCGCCACAGTCATCTCCATAGGAGTTGTCACTTCGGGTTAATTGAGTATAAGTCAAAGTGACCGAAGATGTTTGAATAGCCAACAAATGATTCACCACTTCTGTTATAAGGAGATATATACCCCAGGGCTCTTATCATAATTGTTACTCAGAAGTTTTTGATCAAAGCATACATGTTAAGAAAAATCGTCTTCTTGGATACATATAGAGAGTAACTTGAATCCACAGGATAAGAAACTAATTTGGACTAGGTGTGACATAATCGACATAGTGGAGACAAGCATATATACTGTTTCCTAAACTAAGTGGGTATAGGAAAAGTGAAAGGAACAAGACACGAAATAACTATAGCTGCTGAAAGATTCAGAAACGTTCTGAAGTCAATATTGGATTTTTTGATCAATTGAGAGTCATAATGTACTGTTAGTATCACTTATAATCTATTCATAATTAATGAATTAATTATGAATGACCAACATAGTCGAGAACCTATTGGGTCACTTGCAATACGGATGATCTAGAAATGTAAAACAAGTATGAGAATGAAATTCTCAAAGAGAGATGTTATACCTGGTTGGACCAGGTCATAACGGTGTGAAACAAGGGCTATTGAACCTCCCATGACCATGTCGAGGTTTAGCACCACTATATCACACTTGAACGGATCAAAACACACAATACATAACCTCACGCGATTGTGCCTAACTAGGCACGGGCCGTGCCTAACCCCTGGCCAAAATGGTTAGGCACGAGGCTGTGCCCAGAAGGACACATGATCGAGCCCTGTGTCCAAGCATGACCGTGCCCAGGAGACACGACCGGTGGGGTTGTGTTCCCCAGATACGGTCATGTCGCGGTTCTGCCAAATTTGGTTTGATCAAATTTGGATTTTTTCTAGATTTTCTTACCTTAATTATGTGATAATTATGGTAAAATATATTCCGTTTAAGTCCCCTAAGATGTCATAATCAAGAGAACTATAAATAGATCTCTTGATAATTTTTGGAGGCAATATTAGGATTCTCTTTTGATGGTCGTCTTCTTCCTCTCTCACTTTGTTGTCTCCGTTGATTGACTAGCATCAATCGAAGACGAACTTATTGCTCTTAGTGTTGACTCTAGAGATCTTACCGTGGATACTGATAGAGGCAAAATCTATTGGTCTTACTCGTGGTTTCGACAGATTTAATAGAATCTCTAAGGTATAATCATTTATCTTCATCTCTATTTCTACATAACTATATTAAAATAAAGTATTCCTTAGCTAAAGAGATCTATATCTATGGGACGTGAAATTTTAATTGTTTTGTATTTTTACTGCACCCGCATCCCTTGGATCTCACTAAAAGGGATAAAAAATATTGCGAATGTCCTCCATAAATCCCATCAACGACGACTCTGACGAGTTTAGGATTTAACTATAATGTTCATCGGAGAAGAACGTTGTGGGCGAAATCACTGTACATTTTCATTACTATATAATCTCATAAATTGGACAAAAATTAGATAACTCACAGTGCGTCGTGTATGGACACGCATCAATTATTGTGCAATAGGAGAAATCTCTCTATATAAAAATATATATAATTTCTTAACCTGTTAGTAAATTTATTATTAAATATATCATACCAATCAAATAGTTTCTATCAATTAAATAATAATGGTATAAAATAATAAAATAATATTAAAAATGTTTAATGACAATAATAAATCCAACAATGGAAGAGAGAATGATGTCATATTAAAAAAATTCAAGTTAAATGTATTAAAAATTTAGCTGTGCTAGCACAGTAGAATAATGTTACATTGAAAAATTTAAATCAAATGGGTAAATTTAAATTGAACCATGTAATTAGAATTACTAAAATATATTTCCCCCAAATGATATGGTGGTTAAGTTACGAGTGCTTGTAAAAATGATATGAATCGATTTCGAAAGAGGTCTAAATTTTTTTTCTGAATTTAAATGATCTCCACATGTCTTTGCTACCATGTCAAAACTCATAACTCTTCATAATTTATCTCTCTTACAATGAGTGAAACAAATAAATAAAGATCGCTAAATTGACGGTTCCAATATTTACAGAATTATTAAAATATTATAAATATTATTAAATAAAATGAAAAATTTAAAATAAAAAAAAAAATAAGTTTTTTAAATAAATAATACTCATGAATGACAGTTAACCGTCAGATTGAACCAAATTGAACCGACGATTTGATGATTTACCGGTTCGCCAATTCATTTGAGCATTGACCTCATCTTTGATCACGGTCTCACGGAGTGAGCTGGGCCGGGTCAGGTTCGTGGGCAGATCTAATTTGACGTCGGATCCGGCCGGTTTAGTTACCGTCGCCTCTTAATAATCTCCAAACCCTCGCGAAGCTGTTGGTCGATTCCTCCTCGCGCCGTCGCTTGCGTTAGGGTTTTTTTCCTTTTCTTCCTTCTCGTCGCCTCCAAGGTATCTCTCACACCTCCGATCGATTTATTGCCTTTACTTTGTTCTTATTCCTACCCGTCGGCGTCTGCGTTAGCCTTCTCGTTCCTACTACGGTACGAGATTTCCTTTTTAAGTTTGTTTTTACATCTGGGAAAGAACCAACATTCTCTCATCCGAAGCTTTAAAATGGTTCATCTGAATCCTGAGGCAGTTAATCTCTTTTTCTTCATTTTTGCGTCTAGGATTGGTGATGCTTCCTTGGAAGCTTCTTTGTCCTGGTTAGGGTATTCACCCTACTCCGATATTAGATTTTTTTTCTTAATCCGTGTTTTTTTTTCTCTTCAAGTAGTTGCCTTTATTTTTCGAGGGTACACAATTTTACTGTTTAGTGCTCTCTTCTATCTTTCAAATTCCAATAAGCTAGATTTTTTTTAATGTGTAGATCAGTCTCCTCGTTGGACAGTGAATATAACCTCTTTAAAACTGGATGGAGCTGTCCATCTAAGTTAGTCGGCAAGAAGTTTCATTAAATTCATATTTATATTTGGTTATGATTTCCAATCTAAACCCCTCAAATATCAGCCCTTAGCATACTAGCTTGATAACCAAACATGTGATCTGTGTCTGCTCTTGTGTGATACACACAATACAATACACACGCTGTGTCTGTGGTGTGTGTGATATATAATTTCTTTTTGTGTGTTTGTATACAGACATATACACTGTGTTTGTGTTATATATATATGTGTGTGTATTCACCCACATTGTGATTGTAAATAGATTAAGTTTCTTGAATTAGGAAAGATTATAAACTTGGGGTTTTAAATTTAGTGCTAAGATTGAATGTAAGAAATATTGTTTCAGCAATGAAAAAAAGAGTATTAGATATCTTGGATCTATAATTTGATACAGTGAAGATATTGGTGAGGTGTTCATTAATAAAACAAGTGGGTGGCTTCAAGAGTCTTGTGAGATTGTGGTGTTCCTAGTAGGCTAAAAATGAAAAACATTGTGGTTGTGGTGCGGCCAATCACGCTTTATGGGTTTTTGTTTGGAATCAACAAACACATAAAAGCGAGTGTAACATAGATGAGAATTCTAAGATGAAAGGTGAGGTCGCTCGAAAAAAAATCATTCTGATCTTTCTAAGACTTATTAATCAATATTCGATTGATTGATTCAAGGTTATGGACAAATAAGATTTGTCTAAGTTACTTCGTTTCTTTTTGTCCAAGTCACTTTTCTTTTTGTCTAAGTCACATTTCTTGTTGTCCAAGTCACTTCTTTTTTTATTTGTATCGGGAATACCCCCATTCATAGGTCTGAGATCCACATCTATGAATTGAAAGGCCTGAATGATTAACTCGTTCTTGAACAAGCGATTGAAAAGATTTTGGAGACCAATTTGGACTTGTTCTTGTTTGTTTAGAAAACACAGTTCAAGGAACTATATTTGGATTAATTCATCATAAATTGATACCTAATCCTTAAAATTTGGTAACTTCATCTTCATTAATAACCACTTGTGAATTGTTTTTTGGTCTACATCCTTTATCTCAAGTTTTGGATCAAACTAATCCATTTGCACAGATTGTTCATGGGCGAAAATTGAGTTATTTGGGTCCTGGAGGATTGATGGGGGAAAACCGCTAGTTTTCGGATACAAGATATTCATCCTGGCCACTATGGACTTATTTGCCCAATAATATAATATCAGCCTCATGTGGCAACTAAGAAACAGGGCATCAAAACTGATATAATATAGATGAGATTGCTAAGATGAATGAGTGAGGTTAGTGGAAAAAATGCAATATAAGTTTTCCACTTCAAGTGCAATTTATTAAAGCTATAATAATTAATAAAATTAGAAAAACTTAGGCTAACATTGTATGAACATGTTCAAAGAAGACCATTATATAGATTTATAATTAGAGAAGTTAGAGTCACTAAACTACAAAGTGTGAGTGATTGAGAGATACCAAAAAGTCCTTAATGTAACTAAAAGGGGCTTGAAATATCTACACATTAGTAGTAGTATTGTTTTACATAAGGTTAATGGCTAGGTAAAAAAATGTGGAACCACCACATTAGCGGCCCCTTCGACTGCCCCTATCGGTGGAGGAGGTAAATCAGGAACCTAGGTGACAAGGTTAATGGCTAGGTAAGATCCATCTAGACGTGGCTCATCACTGTTGTATTATATGATCATGCAAATTTTATAGGGATTCTCTATTCACAACTTTTTATTCCAATTTTGGCTTTAAATGTTCACTAAACTTGTTTCTTTGTACAGATATGGTTGAAATCGGAAAGCGCCAACAGAGGGATAATGACTATGAAGGAAAACAACAGAAGAAAAGACTGGGTAATAAGGATAATACTAGTGATAGTGAATTGGTTGTATATCGTATCCTTTGTCCAGTTGGTGTTATTGGTGGAGTAATTGGCAAGGCTGGTAAAGTCATAAACACCATAAGGAGGGAAACACAAGCTAAAATCCAAATTGTCGATCCTTTTCCTGGTGTGGATAAGAGGGTGATTACTATTTATTGCTATGTTATGGAGAAGAATCATATTGACATTGATGAAGATATTCTGGAACGCCTCTGTCCTGCTCAGGATGCATTACTGAGGATCCATGAGGCTATAGTAACTGCTCTGAATAACTCTAATGAGACTGAAAAGCTACACAAAAATGAGTGTCATATGCTTGTGCCTGCAAGTCAATCTGCAAATATCATTGGCAAGGCTGGGACTACCATCAAGAAGCTGAGATCCAAGACTGGAGCAAACATCCAAATCACTTCAAAGGATCCCTCTAACGCGGCACATTCCTGTGCAATGAGTTATGATAACTTTCTTCAGGTAATAAAACATATTCAGATCAGTGAAATGAGTAGGATCATAAAATGTTGTTAACTTCTCTGTATTTTGTAGGATTTTGTTTTTCGAGGTTTGCATAAATGTTACACTTATATTTTTAAAAGAATATTCTATGTAATGAACACAAAATATGCAGCAAGTTCCATAGATAATATTTCAATTTTTATAAACTCAATGGAGATGATTAGCTGGCTATTGGTTTGTCAACTTAATATGAAATGATGGAAGTAACCCATAAAAAGTTTATTGCAGTCATTGTGTTAGCATATGATCTTCCTCTAGAAATGGAAATTGCATTCTCTTTAGTAGAAATCTTTGTAACTCATTGATACCATTGTAAATCCACATCTTGTTAGACAATTAACATGATATCTGTTTTTGCAGTGCCAAGGTGTTTTTTGAAAAATGTTGTTACCCAACAGTATACAACCTATCTTAACTTGCCCTCTGAATTGCAATTGAGTTTTAGTCCCGTTTCTAAACTTTTTTCCAAGTAATCTCATCCTTTGATTTAGGCAATCCATGGAAACTGTGAGATATTTGAACTCAAAATCATTCCCAGTGTCCACACTGAACTATCTTCAAGGTTGAGGAGCCTAAAATTGTAATTGTAAACATGTAAAGACTGAATCAGTTTCTAATTTTTGTAACTCATTGGTTCTTTCTTTGGGACACACATCTCTTTTAGATGGTGAACATGAACTCTATTTCTTCAATCCCACTCTGATTTTTGGAAAAAGGATTATGCTCTCCCAATATACAACCATCTTAACCCTTCTGTTGTTCAGAAGTCAACTTATCTTGTTCTCTTGTTATTTGCCCAAAATGTGGTACCTTGTATGATCCACCTTCCATTATTTTAACGTCCAATTCTTTTGGTAGGATATTATGCACTTCTTAATCTGTTACTCATCTTACCAAGATATCTTAATACAAACCTTTTTGTTTAAACTTCAATTCCTGTTGAAGAGTGTCAGCCACCTGAATTAATTCTTTTGATTATCCACATAATGGACTATTTTGAAAGATTGGGAACCTAAAATTATGATAACCATTACACAAGTTTTTTCCTTTATCTGTCTGCTGCCTTTTTGGTTTCAGCAACTGTGTTCATTCTGGAATGTCCTCATCATATGCTATTATGTCACCTTAAAAGATTGTCTAGGCTTTTTGCCTGACCCACCAATATGTTCACAAACAATTCTCTCATATCATGTTGTAGTTTGATATCAGCTTGATTAAAGCACAAGTAGCACAGGGGTGCTACCTCAAATCTCATCTTTCTATCTGTACTTCTGCACAGATTACTGGTGATGCTGAGGCAGTTGAAACAGCATTAACTGCTATTTCTGCTATCATGTACAAATTCCCACCCAAAGAAGAAATTTCTCTCGATACCTCAATTCCTGATCTTCCACCCATTATAATTCCTTCAGATGTGCCTATAATTCCAGCTGGCAGCCTCTATTCTCATACAGACTCTCTTTTGTCTCCTGGATCAGTGCCACCGGTCATACCTGCATCTCGCTTCTCATCTGAAATTTCTGGTTTTACTGATACAACGAATGTATGGCCATTCTTACCATCAACTGTTCCTATTGTTCCTGGATATGGTGGTCCAACTCATTCAGAGGACCTGGTCTTCCATGTTCTGTGTCCATCTGATAAGATTGGACGTGTAATCGGCAAGGGAGGGAGTACCATAAAGAGTATAAGGCAATCCAGTGGTGCAGCTATAAGTGTTGATGACAAAAAGGATGATACTGATGAGTGTATTATCACAGTTACTGCTACTGAGGTTAGAAATGTTTTCTTCCCTCCTTGATTTCATGCTTCCTTGTTACACTATTTTGAGATCTTGATTCTCACTGTGCAGTCGACCAATGATGTGAAATCTTCTGCAATTGAAGCTGTTTTGCTGCTTCAAGAAAAGATTAATGATCAAGATGACAACAATGCTAATATTCGCCTTCTTGTTCCTTCAAAAGCCATTGGATGCCTGATAGGCAAGGGCGGTTCCATTATAAATGATATGCGAAAGTCAACTAAGGCAATTATTTACATATCTAAGGGGAAAAAACCCAAAAATGCCTCTTCTGACAGTGAACTTGTGGAGGTTTGCTTGTTTCTGGACTCCCAGGTATATTAGTTTTGGCTTCACCTTTCATATCTTGGTCCTTTATAATGGCAGGTGTCTGGGGAGGTAGGGAGGTTGCGTGATGCACTTCGGCAAGTTGTATTTAGGCTCAGAGAAGATGCTTTGAAAGATAAGGAGAGTCATCAGAATGTTCACAAGGACACCAATCAGAATGTTCCTCTTCATTCTAGCAGTTTGTCAATACCTCAAGTGTTACCTGAAAATCCACCACGTGCACCATTGAGCTATGACCATAGAGTAGAAACTGAGAGGGCACTGGGAGGATTCTCTGGCAGCAGTTTATATGGTTACAACACAATGCCGGTATAGCTCCCTCTATAATTTAATTATCCTTTTATTATGATTGAGGTTGCGATATCATAGTTTTTCTTGCCCTTTATTATGAAAATAATTTCATTATGTTCCTATCTTTGCACTTACTCATGTTAATGTGTCCGTGTTCGCCAACTTATGATCTGATGACATTCTGTGCTCTCTATCAAGGCTAGAGATAGTTTTGGATCACTATCTTCGTATTCATCGAAGTCTTATGGAGGAGGGTATGAAATTTTATATCAACCTGTCCTATCTTAAATTTTTCTAGTCTAGTTTGTACCATCAACAAAAGAAATTAGTCTGACCTTTTCTCTGTTTGCAGATTACCTGCATACTTTGAGATAGTGATTCCTCCAGGAGCCTTGTCAAAAGTAATGGGAAAAGGAGGCACAAATCTTGATAATATCAGAAAGGCGAGTTTTTACGAATCACCGTCATATTTTACTCTATTTATTTGGTTTTATAGAAGTGTGGGACACGAAAAGCTTTTGATTGTTTTGTGTTTCCTGATTTCTAAGCTTTCTCCTGCATGTTTTGTCGTCTAAGTGATTTAATATTATTGTAACTCCAGATTCTTCATATTTTTCTTATTATTTCCCTAAAACATTTATCGGTTGACATGTTATGTAAAATCTATAGAAGGAAGATACATTTGACCTACCACATCAAGGGATTTTAGGAAGATTAAGCTAGTCCTTTCAGTAAATTTTCCTATTTGTTCATTTCGTATCATAGCTAAAATTGAACTGAACCAAGCTGAAGCTTTTGGTTTGATTTAGTTTTCATACAAAAGAATTGGTTTGATTTGAAAATTTCTAAATAAGTTTTGGTTTCAAATTGAATTGACCCAAATTTGATATAACTAAAAATCTGTTTCTTAATTACTTTTACAAATTGGTTATCTATTAAAATTTCAGGACTTTGCTGGTTGAAGTAGCAAATAATTATTTGGTTTACATGAACCAAAGTGTACCACAAAAAAAAAAGTTTGTTTTTAATTATGAGTGTAGTTTTATTTGGTGGATGGACACTCCTATTCATTCTTCATTGCTTTAGTAAGAACGAAGTTGACTTAGAACAATTGTTCTAATTCAATTGGAAATCCTTCTTTTTCGAAAGTGAATGCAATTAAAAAAATAAAAACAACTTAAATATATATGCACATGTTAAGTATACAATGCTCTCAGTTTTAACTAGATATCATAGAAGAGACCTTCCCTTGTACCATTTGTTAGGACTGCGAGAGATCAACCATTAGATTGCTACAAGTTTCCTCATAGGATTGGTTTCCTCCACCAATTGGTTGCCTTTCTATAGTCCTTAGGTTATTTGGCCATTACCACTTAGGTTGTCAAATTAATGATGATCTCCAGTTAAACTGAGTTATCAATTGATTGACACTATTTCAGTCAACTATCTAATCAACTTAGCTGCAAACAGAAACATTGTTCGCGGTGGATCAGCTTGAGTCGATTGCCTAGTTGATTCAATCATTTAATTGACTGCCTAGTTTACTGAATTCTATCATTCAGTCAACTTGATCATCGACTATGACAATTTCAATGATTGAGTCTGTCTAAATCGAGAATTACCCTCTCCTGGGCACTTAAGAGAGTTTGCCTTGCAGCTCCTCTTTGCCTATGAGGCTCTCTCCTGCGCTATTGGCCTGCTCCATGTGATATCCTTCACTCTTCATGTATGTAGTTTCCCTCCTTTGGCTGAGCGACATCTCTTCATGTGTATTTCAACTAAGTCCTTCATACGCATATCAAATACAAAAGCAACCGTAACTTAAGTCCCATGCCCAAACATCAAAATTTATAATCAAGTCTGATCACTTAGGGCTTGGTTGCCAACATATATGCCGGAACTAGAGATTTATTTGAAGAATATGCTATTGAAGAGGAAAGTTACAAAAAGGAGTCTAGAAGATTGTACGCCAGCAGAATCTTTGACAATGTGGTGGTGAATCTTTGACAACGTGGTGGTCCACTGAGTAATCTACAGTGGAGAAATCTGTAGTGGTTGTTAGAATAAGACTCATAAATAGAGAGAAATCTGGCTAAGAAGGTTAGAAAGTGCTTGTAATTTGTGCAAGGCTGCAAAGACAGTAACATTTTGGGAGATGGTTTTGTTGCAGAGTAGAATCAGTTGCAGCAGGAGCATGTTAGGGAGACTGCTCGTTCTTGCTGCCTGTTAAAGAGGGGTGCAGTAGCTAGGATCACTTGTAATAGGAGCTCACAAGGAAGAAACTGAATCCTGCTTGCTGATGAGTACATGAGACAAGAATGCTGTTGAAGTGGCATTCAGCTTTTGCACATTGTCAGTGTGGAGGGGGACAGTGTTTGATGACATGAGAGAAGCTCTGCCGAATCATGAGAGTGAAAAAAGATGGCCTAGATCTGACACCAATGCCTGTGCAAGAATCATGGGAGATTTGTGTTGAGGCAAAAATGGGAGTGGTTTGTTGAAGGATGCCATGCTAAGCTCCGAGTGTTTGAGCTGAGATAGCATAGGGAGATTTTTCTTAATAGCCAAGATGTGGGTCATTCAGAATGATTTATGACTTTGATACCAGGTTATTGTTAATCTGTGAATTATCAGGATTGTTTCCCAAGGTTTTGTCTACCTAAATTCAAGTATTGTTTTACTAACATTTTGCATATACATCCCTGTCTATTCATATATTTATAAATAGGTCATCTATCAATAAAACATAATAAAAGAAGATATACATTAGATGGGACTAGCTATTTTATAATATGTGGTTGATCTATAAGATGCAGTGATAAAGTTTTGCATCGATATTAATGTAGGGATGCGATTCATCTATCCCATCTTAAAAATAGTTTGTATAAATATTGATTAATGATGACCACTGACCCTAGCTGTTACATTGTATAACTTATGAATAGGCCATCTATCAATAAAATATAATAAAAGAAGATATACATTAGATGGGACTAGCTATTTTTTAATATGTGGTTGATCTATAAGATGCAGTGATAAAGTTTTGCATCGATATTAATCTAGGGATGCGATTCATCTATCCCATCTTAAAAATAGTTTGTATAAATATTGATTAATGATGACAACTGACCCCAGCTGTTACATTGTATAGCTTTATGGTTAATTTGACTTGCACTTGTTGTAAAGTTTGAAGAAAAATGTGTTTTCGTCATTTTAAATTCATTGCATGTTTGGTTTGCATGGATAACTATTGCATCTCTAGATTGTGAGGGAGTAGTCTCTCTCTCTCTCTCTCTCTCTCTCGCTTTTTTACGGTTTTAAAATGAACTTGAATTGGCAGGAGGTTTGTGCACCAGATTAATTTGGCATGCACTTTATTGTAAAGTTTGAAGAAAAATGTGTTTTTGTCAATTTAAAATCTTTGCATGTTTGGTTTGCATGAATAACTAACTATTGCATCTCTGATAGATTATGAGGGAGTAGTTTGTTTCTTTCTGTCTCTCTCTCTTTTTACGGTTTTAAAATGAATCTGAATTATGGAAACTTCGACCATCGGATTGCTCTTTTAAAATGAACATGAATACTTATTTGGATCTTTGATAATATAAAATTATGATAGAATTGCTATTTCCTATTGATCCCCAAGTCCCAATCTCAGTTATTCTTCGCATCATTCCTTAGAGTGCTTACTCTATATGTTAGTATTTTTACTCGATGAATCTAACTAAAAAAACTATATATTTCTACTTCTTTACTCTATTCCATTCCCTATCACTAACTTTTATTTATCTTCAACTCTATTCTGTCTCGAACTGTGCGGTGAGGTGAGGTGAGGTTTGAGCTTGGTTCTTTCTTTGTTTTTTTTTTCAGTTTTAATTTTTGATTTCTTGTTTCACCTATCAATTGGTTACACTTTATGATAATTACTAATTTTCTGTTTCATATTACAGATATCAGGGGCACATGTGGAACTTGCGGACTCAAAAACATCCCCCTTTGAACGAGTTGCCCGTATTTCTGGTACTGCCGAGCAGAAGCGTACAGCAGAGAACCTAATTCAGGCCTTCATCATGTCTACTTAAGATTATTGTTGAGCACCAGAGTAGTCGACTTAAGTTGTTTTATGGTGCACTTGAACTTTTCCATAGTCCTCTGACTACCCACTGTGTGGTGTGTACCAAATAGATCAGTGACCATCCGGACCTTCAACTCTCTCAATACTCTTATCATAGAATTTCTCTGCTCCTCAACTTCCTCGTTTTGATGTATCTTGTGGATTTTAACTGCATCGTTGACATGTGCTCCTGTCTGAAAAGTCTTTGCTGACTGTTCTTAAATAGTTCTTAATCTGATAAACTCGTGCTTCTCCTTCATCACTGAGCTTTATCCGTCAACAGGAAGACCATGGTTGATGTGTTATACATAGTTCTGTACCTCATACTTGCTCACCTGTGAAACTTCAAAAACGGGGAGGCTACTCTGTCTCGGGGTTAGGTAAGCTTCTTCATAGATGGTGCTGGATATAACATTTTTTTTTATTTTTTGCTCTTAATGGATCCTCAGTTATCATCAGTAGACTTCAGTTTCTAGTTTCCTTATCTCTTTGGTTTGTCTGTATGTTATGTCGTTTCATTTTTGCTGAATCTTCCTTCATTTCATGTGTTCATATCCATCCACACCTTTCTAAATTCCTCAAACCAAACACCCAACTTTTTATCGGATGGGATTCATGATGTTCAACACTTCAGTATTAGTTATCGGGTATTTGCCTCCAACACTCCTTCCTTCACTCTCGCTTTCTTTCTCTCTTTGTTTGGAAACTGACTGTCGTGAGACGGAGCCTGAACCTGCTGAAACTTCAAGTTACCAAGAATATGATGTTGTCTAGCTGAAGAAAATATTGATCGAAGGGCAGGCAAGCTCCAGGGGATCTAAACTGAAGGCATTTTGTTTTGTTCTCTTGTGTTGTTTGGACATCGTAGATCGCCATCATGTTTAATAATTTAATGATACTGGCCATTCTAATTGAGTGCTAATGTCTGAAACGAGCTTTGTTGGATTATGTTCCTGTCAAGTCTTGCATTCTTTTTGGCTAACGGCGGAAGCCTTTGCTGTCCCACGGCCTGTCGATGGTTGTTAATGACCTTATTCTCCATTCTCTCCTGTTACTTTTTGATATATTTTGATATTAGATGGAAAATTTATGTGGGGGTCGAATTAGTTGTCTTTCACTCTTTTTGCCCCAGGTAGCACGGTGGAATAGTAAAAAGTGAAGAGATATTCTATAGGAGAATATAGTTTGATTTTTTATTGTGATATCGTTCGACGATGAATTTAAAAAAAAATTATTCGGTGATTTTGGGATTTAGGAGTTTGTTTGGTGGACGGAGTATGATTTCAATATTGGATTGTCGTTCAAGGATGATATGACTATAGAGTCCGAATTGAATCGTAAAAAAATTATGAGTATTTTTTCGATTTATTTTTGATGGTAAGTAGATGAAGCGTTAATTGGATTGAAAATTAGATTTAAAAAAAAAATTATGGCCTAAAAAAAAACATTAATGATGAGAAAGGATCAAGGTGTATTGAAATTAAGGTACTGAAATAAGAATGTCTAATTGAGACATTGTCTCCAATTAAATCTTTGTTTGCTTCCAATCCTTCTCTCTTTTGTAAAAAAAGTTAGAACGGTTAATCTAGTAGTTTCTATTGATCTTTCTCACAGTTATTATAAGGGAGGTAAATCATGAGAGATCTATGAGTCTTCATGTGGTGGCTAAGACACGCAGAGATCATTTAAATTTAAAAAAAAATTTTAAAATTTTCAATCCTTCTCTCGCTATTATTAATGCAGCCTTTTCCTTTTGATATATATGGTCGAGCATTGCTTAACAAGATAATCACAAGGATGAAATGGACTCATACGGAACTTGAGAGTTTGTTTGTTTTGTGAAAAAAACAAAAGGAAGACATGGAGCAAGTCATCACCTTAGAGTTGCTCCATCACCATCACTATCTCAGTATTCCTCGTCCTATGGTCTTTCAGATATCTTATTTTATCCTTTTGATCTTTTTATATTTCTAAGCGACTAAGCATATGCTACCTCGATCGTGCAAAGTCATAATTTCTCCAAGCTCTATGTGTTTTTGCGAGTCCTTGCACATTCAAACGTATACTTCAAATACACAGAATAAGGTTTAACTTGAATTCTTGGCTTAAATATCAAAATCTAAAGTTTCATTATATCACTTGGGGCACGATTATACCAACACTATCAACTTTCTAACATTCAATTCTCTATGGCTTATCATAACTTCTCATCATTTGCATTTAGTTCTCTATGATATATTAGGATTTTTTTTGTTAATATTGGTTATAATTCTCTTATGTCAGGTGTCTAGTCTATTATCACTTGGACTTCTCATCAACCAAATATTTGATCAATCTTATCCACTTGGACTTATCCACTATTGAGTATTCGGTTAACTCATCGCTTAATCATTAAACATATTATTCAGATATTGAAATTCAATCTAAACCACGATCACCCTTGACTTTGGGAGCGGATTGCATTGATAAAAATAACAACAAATATAAAACATATCGATACATTGCCTTTTGTTATTCTACTGTTAAATTTCATTGTAAAAACTATAAACCTCTTATACATATCATTGATGATCTTGTAAGAAATTTTTTCACCTTTGAAACTTCACCGAAGGGGAGAAACTATAAACGATTTTGGGAGTGATCTAAATGATAGTAAATCATGGAAGCATATAATTTTCTATCTTTATAGTGTGTTGTATGCTTGTGTTTCATTTAATTTTCTTTTGCTAAATCTATTTTATGGCCTTGCTAGGATTATAACAAGAGCAAATGGTTTTTCTTATTTGTAGGCACAATTGTTATTCATTTCTCCCCCTCTAGTATTTACCTTTCCTTTTCATATTGATCATGATTCAAAATATAGCATTCCTTCAGGATGATCCGTTAGTTAGAGCGGCACAGAAGTTGCTACAGATGGGTAAGAATCGAATCTCGATGTGAGATCTAAAATTCTCATTCGGACTTAGAAGTCCTTTGCCATTTCTTGTCAATGGATCAAGGGGTATAGCCCCCCCGGAGATTTACCTTTCTTCATCATCATCGAGGTGATGAAGGGCGCTGGGGGCTAGCGTAATTGTCTTTTGCCACGAGTGATTCAAAATATAACACATGATAGAATATCAAAACATAAGTATAAAATACAAAACAAATCCAAACATTTATTGTTTATATGGTCCAAAACTCCTACCTCTTGCTTCACAATCGATGACTCATTAGTGAGTCACTCTTCAAATCCCTCTATATTTTCTTCTTAAATGCTCTTAAAAGGTGAAGAGACCTCTTATAATATGAGTTTACAATCATAACAACGAGAATAATGCACAACACAAAAAACATTTACAACGTAGAGATTTTCTTTTGGCTTGCTATCATTTGCTATTACTTACATATATACACATTTGATTGCTCAAGAAGTGTTTAAGCATTCACTGCGAAAATCTCCATTCGAATGGCTTTTTATAGGCTTCTTGTTGCTAATAGCTACTTGCTATAATATGCCTAATTAGTCAACTATTAGCTTATCTTAGTCGATTGACTGCATTGGTTGAGTTGACTTAATCTACATTTGGTCAATTATTTGTCTCTCAACAAATACTTGAGTTGACGAATCTTCCATCTAGTCGACTAATTTATATAGGGGATCGTTGGAACGTTAGAGGGGGGATGAATAGCATCGAGCTATGCGTCGATGGAATTCGTTCGTGATCGCGTCTACAAATTCGTTCGTGATAACGTCGAGCTATGCGTCGATGGAACTTGTCAAGAACTTTACTTTTCTAGAGTTGTAGAAAAGTGTTCCCAAAGGTCGTAAATAAAACATCATCACTTCCTAATCCAATTTGTATTTTCTTTTTTTTCTTGTCCTCCTTTGTAAAAACTAAAATGAGTATCTGACTTCCATTTGAAACTAATGTTCATGGTCTCTTCCCCTAAGTTGCCCGTGTGAAAAGAAAGAAGATAAATTGGGTCATGTTTCCCGAGAGAGATTGCCTTCTCTCAGGCCAGTAGTCTGATACTTCTAGTCGACTGCTCTATGACAGTCTGACATCTTTTCTGGGCTTTGCTTGCTCGTCTACGCTCTGACCAGACGAGTGACATTCATGGAACGAGTATCCTGGACAAGAAAAAAGAAACTCCACGTCGCTATCGCTCTCCCAGCCTCTCTCTCCCGATCCCGCAGTCGTTCATGGCATTCAAAACGTAGATGATTCGCCCATGGGGTCGAGCCTATCCCGACTCCTACCATCGGACTTTAGGTCGATCCCCAAAGAATAATGAAGATCGTCTTTGGGCCATTCAAAACGTAGACAGATCCGCCTCTCAAACTGACTTTCCACTTTCAAAAAGTCGAGTCAAAAAATAGAGCTCAACAACAGTAGAAAGATCGTCTTTGGGCCATTCACTCTACCCCTACGGTCGCCCCTATGGTCGCCCCTTTGGTCGTCCCAACCGCTACTTAAATACTCATAAATACGTGAATGACATTCGAAACTACGACAGATCTACCCCTAACGGTCGAGCCTATCCTTACGGATACCCTCGACTTCACCTTAGATTTAGATACCCCTCACTTTCAATTCAAGCCTATCCTGACTTCAACCCTCTCCCTTTCGGTCGAATTGAATCTCTATTGTAAGTTCTCAACGTCGCTGTCGCTCGTACCTAGACTTAACTTTAGATTTAGAGCGAGCCCAACAACTTACAAGAAGGGTAGAAATTTCATGGTAAGGGGCTACGAAACGTAGAAAGATCTAATAGACTTAACTTACGTAGCAATACAATGGGTGAAAAATGTTTGAAAAATATTTTACCCATAAAATATCGAAATTGATACAAAATTCAAAAATGAAGAAAAACTTCAATGTTTTAGCTCACTTTGTATCAACTTCATTAATGGTGATTGCTATCAAAAGATAAGCTTCACCAAAGTTTTCTAAATTGATTTTAAAATGTTTTTGAAAACCTATATTGGATCATATTCCTTGGGCTCAATGTACATGACTTGTACACAAGCTTTCCCAATGATCCACAATTGAAATTAAATGAGTTTTAGTTCATCTAGATGCAAAAACTATGCACCTTGAACTTAACTCATATCCTGGCATCTCACATGTATCTAGGGTGTATAAATACACATACATGTCAATGTAATGTGAGATGTGGGTTTTGTTCTCCCAAATCTAGGGTTTAATGTATTTTTTTTAAGATAACTCTACTTGATTCCCTTATAAATGGGACTCCAAGTCATGCTAAAGTTCTTAACTCAATTTTAATCAAATTAAATGCATGAAATGATTATGACATAATGATAGCAATAATTAAGCATGACCAATGATCATGATGTCATGACATATGATATAAATCTAAGCATACATGACATTAACCTTAAACCTAAGTATAATCATGACATATAAATGATAGAAATAAGCATGATATCATGACATGACATATGACAAATCAAAACATGACAAACAAGATATAAAGGTATATAATACCCAAATTTCAATATTAGTTGCCATTTGATATAATTAGGTTTATTTTGCCATATTATTATTAATCTCTCATGTGTGCCAAAAACCCAAAATGACACACTAAGACCTCTAAACCTAAATTGTGCCAATTTGATCATTTTATCAAACTTCTCAAGATATATTGACACATCCTAAAATCTTTTAGGATTAGGATTAAAACACATTTCCAAGGTAACCATAACCTTGAAAATAACCTAAAATACCACATTTACCATGATTGAGTTAACTACCCATCCAATCAAGGTTGACACACCCTAAATCCATCTAGCGTGAATCAATTACGCTCATAGGAACCCAAAATCTATTTGAGCTCATTGGGTTAATTAGGTATTCCTTAGGGATGACCTCCTTAGATACCTTCCTAATGACCCTCTTAGGCTTATTAGCCTTGGTCATTGTGGTCTTACCTAGGTTGACTCTAGGGGTAACTCCCCTTGCAACCTTCTTAGTGACCACCCTAGATTTCCTTGAAATCCTAGCCACTAGGCACACACCTTGGTTACTCTTAGGGATAACTTCCCTAGTAACCTTGGTCTTCCTAGACCTAGTTTGTGTTCCATATCAAATGGAACACTATGATAAGCCACCTTAGGCTTAGATTTGTGACCCAAACCTTGCTTACCCTTGGTTGACTTTTGACTCTTAGGTCCTAGATGTTGACTTTGACTTTTGGCCATAGACTTTTGATCATTTGATCCTTTAAATTGATTTTGCATAATTTTAAGGGTCTTTTCAAGTTTTTCAAGCCTTGATCTCAAGGCTTGGTTCTCTAATTCTAATTGCCCAATTTTAGAATTTTGATTTAATCCTTGGGCATGGTTTTTCCTAGGCATATATCTAGTCCATTTGGGGTTAAAACCTAGGTGCTCTTGTATTTTCCTAATAGATTCCCTAGGTATGGCATTTTTAGGGACATTAGTCCCAAATTTCTCCTTCTTCCCAAAATGGATACTTTAGCACCTAAACACAAATATTTATCTATAGTATGCTTTTCATGATGAATTGTAAGAGAATTAAAATTCCTAGCATGCTTTTGTCTATTAACTAAGGAAGGTGCATTAATAAATTTTACCTTAGGGTTTGTCTTAGAGGCTCTCCCTACATGTGTCACTCCTCCTTGTCCCTTCTTCTTCCCCCTTGGGCATTGACTCCGATAATGCTCTTTTGAATTGCACTTGAAGCATATGACATGCTCCTTGCTCCTTTGACTTTGGGGATCGACATCCTTGACTTTTGGTGTCGGAGGAGACTTCTTGATCCTTTTAGGACACTTACTCTTGTAGTATCCTTGCTTCCTACACTCAAAACATATTATATACATTTTATTATTAACACATATGTTTGAGTTACCTAGGTCCGTGGTAAGGGTTTCTAGAACTTGCTCTTCCTCTCTACTGGATGTTGAAGGCTTTTCTTGTTGCTCCGGTGTTGAGGATGCTCTAATCTCCTCCCCCTCAATCCTAGAGGTGGAGGTCTCCTCCAATTCTACTTCCTCTTCCTCCTTGGATGTTGACGGTCTCTCAACCTCCAAGTCCTCACTTCCTTGTGAGGATAATGTGTTTGTCTCTTCGGTCTCTTTCTCTTGGATCGATGATGAACTTTCATGGAGCTTGACCACTTGGCTCCATAGCTCCTTGGCATCTACATAATTATCTAACATGCACAAGATATTGTTAGGTATTAAATCAATTAAAAACTTCAATACCTTATCATTTTTCTCGAAGGCTTGGACTTGCTCTTCGGTCCATCTCTTTTTCTTGAGGAAACCTCCCTTTGGTCATATTGGATAGATATATCCCTCCATTAAAATGGACCATTCCTCAAAATCTCTCATCATAATAAAATCTTCAATTCTTCTCTTCCAAGAATTGAAGCCTTCTCATCCGCATAGGGTGTAGGGCACCGGTGTATTGATGTCCCATCATAATTGTTCTTGGACTTCCATCTTCACCCTCTAGCGTGCTCCCTTAGTTGTTAAACTTTGAAGAGCGACCTCGCTTTGATACCACTTGTAGGGGATCGTTGGAACGCTAGAGAGGGGGTGAATAGCGTCGAGCTATGCGTCGATGGAATTCGTTCGTGATCGCGTCTACAAATTTCGTTAGCGTAGCGGAAACAAAGATAATAAAGCAATAACGAAAAACACAATCACAAACACAATTGTTTAACGTGGTTCGGAACCTCAAGGTTCCTACTCCACGGTTGAGCTCAACGAGCTCTAGTGATGCACACGCAACCACTAATCACAAATAACTCATTCTCGGAACAATCCGGAGGTGGAGAAACCTCGTACAATGATTACAAAAGCAATACACGAAAATACAAGCAAAATACAAAGAAATGTAAAGAACACTTTACAAAACTAGGGTTTGAGTGCTTTGCTTGTTGGTTGCTTGGATGAGGTTGAAGGGCCCTGAAATGCACCTGCAAATCGCCCCAAGAAAGCTCCCAAAGAACCAATACTAGAATCTCCATGAACAACTCCCTTTTAACCTGCATCGGGCTGGATTTTCGCCGATCAGTCGACTGCCATAAGTCACCAGTCGACTGATGCCACTGTTGCTGTGAGACAACGGCTCAATCCACGCTGGAAAAGTTTCAACGGAACTCTCACCTGTTGACAGTCGACTGCCAGCGCCGTAGTCGACTGCCCAGTCGGCTATGGAACATTCTGTGCTCGTGACTAAACCAGCAGTCGACTGCCATACATGGCAGTCGACTGCCATCAGTCGACTGCTCCAATGAGCAGTCGACTGCCAGAGCCTTTTCAGCCCCTAAACGGCAGTCGAACTCTAGTCGACTCAGGCCAGTCGACTGCCCATGGCACCAGTCGACTGGCACACCTCAACCATGAGGTTTTAGCCCAAGTATGGTTCCCCCATACTTGCTAGATCACCCTTAGCCTATACCTAAGCCTTCTAGCCACCTCCATCAGCCTCACGCCTCCCGGATCCCTCCAAGTCATCCATGACTTGTTCATCCATCGCGCTAGCCTCCAAGTACTTCTATCGGCTATTGTCATGCTAATGGTGTCTACACCGCCAAGGCACATTGGACTTACGCCGCCAAGACTCCGCTTGGACTTTACGCCGCCAATATCAACCACTTGGACTTCTCAAATGCCAAGACTCAAGCTTAGACTTTCCTTTGCCAACCCATGTTGGACTTTCCATTGTCAAGACCCATGCTTGGACTTTCCTAAATGCCAAGTGTCCCACTTGGACTTTCCATGTCAAGTACCCAAGACTTAGACTTTCCCAATAATCACATGGTCAACCCTAGTTAACCATCAAAGTCTCCCTCGAGTCAAACTCGAGTTCGGTCAATCATGACCCAGGTCGATTGCTCCAACAATCTCCCCAACATATTAACCAACATTAATGTCAAACATCAATGTCAACTCACTTTGTCAAACATCAAAACATCACTCGAGTCAAACTCGAGTCTGGTCAATCGTGACCTGGGCCGATTGCACCAATAATTTATTGTAGTATATGAGTCATCTAACAATTACGACCAGTTATTTGAGATCAATAACTCTATTCTTGAATTTTTATCATTTTAGTAGTTAGTTTTTCTAACTTATTAGTTGATTGATTTTGCCTTACTTGATTGACCCACAAATAAAAATATTATATTTGTTGACTATCCATCCTAAGTCAATTACTCAATTGACTCAACTATTATCCAATTCAATCCTCCTTGAGTTGATTGAATCATCAACTCTAACTAACTTTAGAGATAAATCTTCGCTCAAGTCAAGTATGTGACTCCCAAAGTACAAGTCACTTATTGATTCTCGTTTCACTTAGATTTCTTTACTATGAGGCCACACCTCTAGGACTTCCTCATCTTTCCAAAAGGCAACTACTTGAGTGTTGGTGCAATTGACCCTTAGTCAAGGTTGACCATGATATAGATTGAGATTTTGATGTTTGCATTGTAAGAAGTTCAAATGGGTTGAATTGAACTTGGTTGAAGTCTAATAGCTATTGGAAGACATGGAATGTCCAATAGAGACTTGGCAAAGTAAAGGATTAAGTGAGTCAAGATTCACTAGACAGTATAAGAGATGTTCAACGGGGGTTTATAGTGGAAGCCCTAACACATTAAGGAAGATTGGATGTTAAGTAGTCATTGAAAGTTCAAGCAGATCATGAAAGATAGGATGCTTGGTAATGATAAGAAATTCAAATAGGTCATGATAAATTAGATGTTTGACAATGATGGAAATCTAGATAGGTTATAAAAGATTGTATGCTTAGCAGTGATAAAGTCCTACCAAGTTAAGGAGGATTTGATGCTTGGCAAGTAAAGAAATTCCAAAGAAATGGATTGATGGACGACTAGTTGGTTAATTTAGGCAAAAATGTTGATGAATGGAATGTTTCTATTTAGGGATCAATCAACTAGGCAATGAAGGCAATATCATTTGTCTTCACGAGGATGACGTGGTGGTTAAGGCACGGCGGTGCTTGCAGATATGACGTGGGTCGATTTCGAAAGAGGTCTAAAGTCCTTTCCTAGATTCAGATGACCCCCACATGTCTTGGTCATCATGTCAAAGCTCATAGAGACCTTCGTGATTTACCTCCATCACAATGATCGTGGAACAGGCCGATGAGAGCTGTTAGATTGACAGTTCCAACTTTTTACAGAGAAGGCAATATCAATTCTACAAAGTTGGGAATTTGCCCAACTAGCAGCCCCCTGTCACCCGTCCCAAGGCATTGACGAGAGCGAGGTAAATCGCAGGTGGGACATAGTCCCTCGATACGGTGACAAAGACAGGGAGGGATCCATCTGAAACCAGAAGAGATTTTAGACCCCTCATCCAATATCAATTGATTGATACCAAAATAGGAAAGTGTTGACAATCTAGGATGTAGATAAAGCTATGATAATGTTTGAATTCTGAGTAGCTATAGTAGGATACTCAAATGGAAGGTAGCAAGTAGTTGACTAGTTGGTGGATTCTAGGTATGAATAAAAATTTTATAAAAGAGGATTTTGTAGAGAATTTTTAATACAATTATTTTTAGACAACTACGGTTGCATTTTAGAGACTTTAGGGAGCAATTCAAAGACAAAGTAAAACAAGATATTATTTGTGTAAAGTTTATTTACTTGTATCATTATATTTTTTGCATTTTATTTTTGTTTCTATAAGAATAGATTATCATAAGATGTTTCTCCCCTCTTTAGAATGCTGGTGCACTCATGCTATATTGCTGTAGATGTGTTTGCATATGATTTTGATATTTGAGCAATGTCCAAATTAAATAATATTTTTTTATCTCGTACCTAATCAAATGTGCAACTGTAGTTGAGCTTCACATAAGTTCTTAGTAAGGAAAAATTCAAGTTGACACTTGACAAAGAAGAAAGTCTCAATAGATTAAGGTCAATCGAATGCTAGGAACTAAGGAAATCATAATGGATTGACGAGGATTAGGTGCTAAGGAAGTGTAATAAGTTCTAATGAGTCAATGAGGATCAGATATATTAGACAAACACTATAAGTCCTAGCAAGACAGAAAAGCCCCAAAAGCAAGGAGCTTTTTGGCACGGAGGAAGTCTTAGAAATCCTTTTGGCACCAAGATCAACTCAACAAGGAATGATCAACACCTTAGGGAATAAAAGCAAACACAAACTCAAGTTAGAAGTAGCTCGAGGCAACATGCTAGTTGATCGGAGGATTAATCAATTAGGCAACTAGGCACCAAATAGAAACAAATAAAATATGTTTGTACAGTCAACTAGTGCAGTCTACTATTAAGTCATCAATTGATTGGTTGATGTTCATCTATTAACAATAATAATCAAATCAAGCAATTGTGAAATCATATCAATAGTTAATTGACGATGTTCAAACAATAAACTATTCTCCTGAAAAAATTGATTTAGAGAGAAGAAATTTGATGGTTTGGCTATAAATAAGAGTTCGAAGTAGCTCCGGAATATACGAGAGAAAAGTCTATTTGCTATTGCTGAATTTCTAATTCTTAAGTGCTCCATGATTCCAATCTAATTTTCATTGTAATTGTTCTCCTTTTATTAATATTATTATTATTGATACTGAGATATCTGAACCTTCAATTCGACTAATCCCTGAGAATAATCGACCCTGCCCAATGGACTTTTGGAACGTCTCACCAACAGCTGAGTCGAGTAAGATCGGAGCCCAAGTGACGTCCATTGGCTACCAAAGATAAATCAGGTAAGCGCTCGTAGTTTTTTCACGGTTTAATCCGAACTCCGTAATCGTGCCATTCCTGAATGATGGTCCAATGCCAAAGTCGTACTCCGTACACTGAGTAAACTCTTGAACCTTAGGGCCGTTCGAATGAATTTTTTCTAAATTCACTGTCGATTGATGTCGTAGCAAGGATTGAAATGCGTTCTTCTATGGGATGTCTCTTCGCTTTTGCCGCTACACTGCCCCAGAGGACTTGTAATTGTTCTCCTTATATGACTCTCTTGTGCTTCATTTCATCACCTTATAAGAGAGAAATTGTAAGATGATTTCTTCACCTTAGTTACTAACTATATATATACACTATGAACTTGATTTTCGAGTTGTCTTCGTGATACACTATCAACTTACCCTAAAATTCTTCCGTGGAGTTGTACACACTATCCTTATTTATTTATTTATTTTTTGATTGACATTAGAGTGTCTGAGCCTTTAGCCTGACTAACCTCTGAGGGTGGTCAGTCCGACTCCACGGTCCTACAAGGATGTTTCTTAGACAGTTGGGCCGGAAGAGGTCGGAGCTCCGGTGGATTTCCATCAACCACCTGGGTACATCAGGAAGCGCTCGCAGCTTGGTAGTCAAATATGGACTTTGCAATCGTATCATCTTTGAAAGACTGTCCAATGTCGAAATTTTACTCCATCCATCAGACAAACTCCTGCATAGAAGACCGCTCTCATAGATTTTTTTAAAATTCATCATCGAACATTGTCTCAACAAAGGATCGAATTCGTTCTCTTGTAGAATGTCTTTTCACTTTTGTCACTGTATTGTACCCCTGGATGAAATACTTAATAAATGGTAAATCGAACATTCATGATCGGGAACATCCTCATGCTCCAATACATAGCATGGAAACATCTCCGATAGGAAATATCCTTGTATACCAATACACACCATGAGAGCATCTCAATCGAGAACATTCCAACACGTCAGTAAACATCCCTAAAAAGAAACATCCTTGCAAGCCAATACACACTATAGGGAACATCACTGATATACACACTATATATGGAAACATCCTCGATCAAAAATATCATCGAATGACAATATACACTACGGGAACATCCCCACATGCCAGTCAGTACACACCGTAGGAACATCCCCTCATGCTAGACGACCCCTTCGAAATGGATATATAGCCCCCTCATCCTCTCCGACAATCACTGATAGGCATAGCTAACGAAGCAGCGATTGCCAGTAACTACCATTGGGCACTGCTAGATGGCAACCAATAGGATTTGATGTGGGTGGCTGGGTGGTGGCAAGCACACAAAGTTGATGATGTTGCCTTCACTAATTGATAAAGCCTCGTGAGACGAGCTAGTAGGAAGTTGAGTTTGGTGACTGACGTGGACGCCTAGGAGTATAAAAGAGTAGTAGGCGTTGGAAAGAGAAGCTATTTATGTGCACATCTCCATTTTATTCGACATCCGACAATCATCATCCACGCAAAGCCAAAGATTGCCAGCGATTATCTGATTTGATGTGGAACCAAAGGACTAGATTGATAGATGGTGGCTGGGTGGCAAGCACATAGGAAGTTGATGATGATGCTCTCACTAATTGATAAAGCCTCGTGAGACAAGCTAGTAGGAAGTTGAGTTTGGTGACTGACCTGGACGCCTAGGAGTATAAAAGAGTAGTAGGCGTTGGAAAGAGAAGCTATTTATGTGCACATCTCCATTTTATTCCATTCTCTCTGAGTCAAAGTTAACTCGAGCATAGTCATGACTAAGACACGATAAAATTTACAAATAAGATAAGAATCGATTTCGAAGAAGATCTAAATGAGATGGATGACATCCACGATATTTGATCACCACGGTCCAAGAATCAACTATTTAAAGTTCTTAGAGATGATATCACCTTCCTAGTTAATGACCATCGCCAAGAAGTTAAAGTTAAAGCCACTAGATTGATAGATTCCAACCTTTATGAAAATTAACTCGAGCATAGGAGAGATCACGCTGTCGATGCTCTCTAACTCATGTTGATGCACAGATACTAAAGCAGTCTAGGTAGCGAGAATATTGACTCTATTAGTTAGAACCCATGAGGAGACTAGCTACAATAGTTTTTTCGTATCGCCTAGGGGAACAAAATGTGTTATGACATATAGAGGATGGTGAGCACTAGAAGAACACTGGTGGACCAACAAGTAGAAGCGTTGGAGTGTCAAAGACAATTGTCGACTGGGGTAATTTTCGAGACGAGGTGGTGCAATGATATCGAGCATCTCCCGGGAGTGAGATGGAGACAGAGGCACTGATATTGAGTGCATTGGTCCAAGAATCAACTATTTAAAGTTCTTAGGAGATGATATCACCTTCCTAGTTAGACCATCACCCAAGAAGTTAGCCAGAAGTTCGGGGGTGCCTTTCACCTCGACGATACTGGAGGAGGAGCTGCCAACAAATTAATGTCTATTGCAAGTCGAGGAGTACAAGGTTACTATATACTTGGAGGATCATCTATACTAGTTTGAGAATGTTGACCCTCCTACACTTGTATTTGGAGGGAGTCAAATGTTACCACTTTGGTCGGGCCAATACAGCAGTGGTTCAACACCTCTTTGATAAAGTTGATTTGGTTTTTCTTGTGCCTACATCACTTCTTTAGTTCCAAAGGTGTCCACAAACACCCGTTGGCCTATTTAATTAGGAGTCTTTATGAGAGTACATATAGGGTGCATTTGATTAAGTAATCATATATAATCTTAGAAATAAAACATAACATTGGAATAAAGTATAACCTTTGATAAAAATCTTATTTGATTGGAAGTTTTAATATATAACTTAGTTTAACATTTTACTAAATTATCCTTTATCTTTTGCTTAATCAATTCGACGACGACGAACTAAATATTAATAATAACGGCAGCGATTGGCCGGCGACAGTGCCCGGCCGGCCGACGACGACGGTGATCGACTAGCGGTCGATTGGCGACGACGGTGACCAGCCGACCGTGGCGACGGTTGATCGATCGACGATGACGACGATGGTCAATCGATCGACGACAGCAACAACGATCGATCGACCAGCGGCGACAACGATGGGCGATCGATCGGCGGCGGCGACCGCGCGGCCGACGGACGACGGCGATCGGCGATACCATCGATCGGTGACCGGCGGGATAAAGTGAGGCGGCTACCGAGGGCGATGGGCGGCGACGGGTGATGGCGACGGTGGCTGGCGACGGGCGACGATGACGACGGTGGCAAGAATTGGCGGCGGCTAGTGACGGCGATAGCGGCGACGCAGCGCGGTGGCCGGCGGCCGACGATTTGTGTCCGACGACGAGCATCGATTGACGATGGACGACAAATCGATTGAGTTTTGACAAATTGACATTTAATATATTGCTAGGGGTAATATTGAAAAAAAATGTCCTTAATCCCGGGAATCAACAAAAATTTTGATTCTTCGAGGTTTTTCTATTTCCCTTAAAAATATTTTTATCCATAACCAGATAATGAACAAGTAATTGTTCATAACCTAAATCAAACAAGATTTTTTTTAATAATCTAATAAAATTATCAATAAAAATCTCCAACCAAATGCACTCATAGAGATTTACTCGGACAACCTTGGAAGTCCCTTCGGCTGCTTCAAAAATGCCGACCAGTGCTTTTACCCGAGGCTTGAGGGAGGTCAATTTCTTTTGGACCCTTGCTAAGAGGCTTGCATGATTATGGCGAGTTGCTTAATCAAATTGAAAAATATATCGACGAGGAGACAACATAGAAGGCTTGACAAGAACAACGTTCTATCCAATCCATAGAAGATGTAGATTGTCGACTGAGCATCAACCTCTGTTGCCCGTGCCATAATAATTTTTGATTTATCTTCCCTATCGGTAGAGACAATCGAAGGAGATCATTAATATGACGATTCTATATTTTTTTTTATAGAAGATGTAGAGTGTAGACTTAGCATCGACCTCCGTTGCCCGTGCCACAACGATCCCCTCTCCACACTTCCTAGAAGGTATTCATGGAGAACACTTTGCAGATTTGCGATGAGAAATGGATCTTGAGGAGGCTACCGGGTGCCAAGTGGGGATCTTGATGAGTGGTAGTTCCTTCCACCGGAAGTATAGACACTTCACATAGGACTGTATCGAGTTGGACCAAGAGATAGAGTGAGTAATCGGAGTCCATCGACAGATTCGAGCCATGCTGATGGTGACCACCCCATATTGAGCCTTACTCCACCTTTCTATGCACCTCCTATGGAGCGTCTCATACTAATAGAGATATATTTTCATCTTATAAACATCAGATTTTGATCAGATTTTTTAATGCTCCCAACAATTTTTCCCTCGAACAATGGACTACATTGGACCCCCCTCAAGTCTATCCATCCTCGAAGGACTTTCTCTGCTTGATGTCTGATCCTCAACCCATTAAGACTTCCTATCAACTGTCTGGTCCTCCTGATCCAGCTGGACTTCCTGTCAATTGTCCAGCTCTTCTGACTCAACTAGTCTTCCTGCCAGTTGTCTGATCTTCCTGACCCAACTGAACTTCTTGTCTGATATCTAATTCTCTTGATCTGAACATAAGAGTTTCGCTTCCTTCGTTCGAGGTACATGACTTGACATGAACCATGACTATGATACTAATTATTGATGCATATAAGATTTATATATTTCCACAATGGTATGATATTGTTCACTTTAAACTTAAATCCACGTAATTTTATTTTTGGATTATACTAAAAAAAATATCATGTCAATGGAGATATCTTTTCATTTTATAAACATATGATCTTTTTTATGTTTTACCAATATAAAATTTTGATTATATTTCCAATACTCCCAACAACATAGCTTATCATGGATGATTTCAACAGAGTTCTTTCTTCAGAGGACAAGCAGGGCTTGCTACAACGTATGAGATTACTAATTTCCTTAATTTTGTATCAGCAAATGGCATTGAGGATAAGCACTTTTATACAAAGCTTGATAGTGTCATGTGTAACAAAACTTGGATGGAGGGTAACCTTAGGGGTGCGTTTGGTTAGGAATTTTTATTGATAACCTTGTTAGATTATCAAAAAAAAATCTTATTTGATTTAGGTTATAAACAATTACCTGGTAATTATTCATTACCTGATTATGAACAAAAATCTTTTTAGGGGAAATCGGAAAACCTTGGAGAACCAAGATTTTTGTTGATTCTTGGAGTTAAGGAAACTTTTTTCCAATATTACCCCAAGCAATATATTAAATATCAATTTGTCAAAACTCAATTGATGCCGCCCGCCGCCGTCGTCGCGCCTCGGCCGTCCGTCGCCGCGCCTTCGCCGCCGCCGCTCGCCGGCCGCGCTTCGCGGCCCGCCGCTGTCACCGCCCATCGCCCATGCCGCCCGCCCGTTTTAACACCATCTTGCTTGTTTGATCACTTTTCTTGCATTGTAACTACCATGATAGAGGAATTGAATACCGTTGGTGAAGGAAGCATGGAGCCTGCAAATTGGTGGCATGATTCAGTTTCAATTGAAAAGGAAACTATCCTCATTGAAGCAGTAGCTGATTAGCTTGAATAGGCAGAACTATCAACATATATCAGAGAGGGCAAAATGTGCAGGGGAGGAACTTGAGGAGGCACAAAGGAGTGGGCTAGTCAGTGGCAGTTTAACCCTTAAATATAGGTCATAGGTTCAAAAGGTAGCAAGACTAGCAGAAGCAAAACATTCCTAGTTAGAAATTTCAAGAGTGTGGATGGGAATACCTCATTCTTTCATGCCCTAGCTAGTTAGAAGGAATAATAAGAGAAATGAGATTGTGGCACTTCAAAAGAGATCCATGGTCCTAACAAGTTCATATGCAGAGATTAAGACTGAGTTTATCCAACATTTTGAAGGGCTACTAGGAACTATTGCTAACTGAACTACATCCGTTTCATCTAGAACTCTAATTCCAGTTCATTATAAAATCCTGCAGCCAAGAAGGATTATGTGCTTTTGTGATCTAGTTTGATTGTTGAATGTAGTCTAGAGTGATCAAAGTTGAGTGAGTGTTGACATCGATTCCTAGAACCGATGTATGAACTGGAAAGGGCATACACCCAAACCTATTCCTTCTTTATAAAAAATTTCAAACTAAATATAAATTAAAAATAGCCATTAAAAACACAATAGATAATTATTTATTAATGTATCTTTAATTTTATTTTGTCACATGAAAAATCATCGGTAATATCAAACTGTTAATGTTTTTTATACATGCATCAGTCCACTATAGATTAGTTGAGGGATGTAATGTAACAATATGGTTGTAAAGAAGAAACATTTCATCAAATTTATAAGATTCAAACCATAAAATTAACTAAAGACCAAAAGATTGTGCTGAGGGTGATATCAATCTTCAAGAAAGAACATCAAAAGACAATAAAGTCGTCAATGATCTTCAAAGAATTTGATATAATCTTCCTTAACTCACATCAAACTGAAGAAATTGCAAGGTAGGCTTCTGAGGATGACGGCTTGTGAGTAGTTATAGAGTTGATAGATAGATTAAGATCACAATACTTCTTCTTGAGACTAGGAGATCATATCGGGAGAAAAAAAAAAAAGAGCATGTCCAATATTCTCTAAGATTACGTTTGGCACACATGAAATGAATGGAATTAGAATGGGTCAGTCCCACCTATGATTTTATTTCAATGTTTGGATGCACAACTTAAGATGGAATGATGCATTCCCAGGAACACTTGATCCATCCAATACATTCCATATTTTAAGTAGGAGAAACTTCATTATGTTCCCCCTTTATCAGATATAATAAATTATGATTTCAAGAACTAAAATGGCTGATCATGCTTACTGAGCTAAATGGATCAAGCAAATATGTCAAGTCGGTCGAGCTAGGTGGGACAATCCATTCATTCGAGTCAGTTAGTCAAACAGGTCAGATGGGCCAAATGGATCGACGGATGTGTTTGACCGAGGAAATTGAATGAACTTAGGTGGTATGCAACCTAAGAGGTGAGAATGCTAGAGAGGAAACTACTTGAATTCTCATATTTACTCTAGAGAATGAAGATACTAAAAGAGGACAAATACTTTAAGAACTTTAAGAAGGAAGAACTAAGAACGACGAGGTAAAATTTGACACTGATTGTGAGAGTATAGTGATATTAGAAATATAGGACGAACATCCTGCAATTCACCTGGTATATGTGTGTGTCTATATATATACACACAAAACTCTACCATTGTGAATAAATTCGACCATAGTTGGTTTTAAACTTAGATAAAGGAAGAAAGTTGCATTAGGTTGTCAGTCATCATAAAACATAGACAAATATTATGTATGAATCCATCAAACTATTGTACTAATGCTAGATTATTTTTTTTCGAAAGAACACGTCACAGGATCCAACTATAACGTCTCAATAAGGACTATTATATTTCCATAAGAACTAATATTGAATATGTAATAGTTCTTACACCTTAGATTGGATAAGAATAGACACACCATTATTGATTGCCTCATATTTGGAATATATAATATAGGAACAGTCACTAGCAAACCAATGGAGAAAGTAGATATGATGATTAGGAGAAAAATTAATATTTTATATTTACAAGAGATAAAATGTATAGAGTTAAAGACAAAGATGATACAAAACTCGAGTTTTAAGTTCCAGTACACAGGAAAAAAATGAAAAATGAAGTAGGAATTGATATAAATAGTTCGTTAAGGGACAAAATAATAGGAGTAACTAAGAAGGGAGAGAGGATTATAACTTTCAAGATAGTGGAAGCAAAAGAAATTATGAATGTAGTTAGCATATATACACTTTAAGTAGTATTAGATGAAGACATCAAACATAAATTTTGGGAAGACTTAGATGAGATATTACAAAAAAATTTCAGACAAACAAGATGCTTTTAATTGAAGAAGAGTAAGAAATGAGGAATAAAATATGGAGAATGGAGACTATGGTTTTGAATAAGAAATAAAGAAGAAAAAGCTATATTAGACACGATAAAATATGAACTTATAATAGTTAGTATGTTTTTTAAAAAGAGAGAAGAGCATCTCGTTATGTTTAATGTGGAAATAATAAATTACAAAATGACTTTCTTATTATTAGGAAGAGATATAGAACAATTAGTAAAAATTTCAAAGTCATCCATGGAGAAAACCACATAGGCTAGTGGTGTCAGAAACACGCTTTAAGTATAGTATTACTAGAAGGAAAATGTGCAAGACTCATAAAATCAAGTAGTGAAAGTTGAAGGATGGGAAACAAAATATTTTTATGAAGAGAGTAGGAGCACAAGTATTAGAAGAAATATATACCAAATCTAATACATGGGATAAGATAGTATCGAATTTGAAAATAGTGACTAAGAACGTACTCAGTGAGGCAAGAGGATAGGTATCACCATAAAGAATTTTGGTGGCAGAATGAGAAAGTACAAGAGAAAATAACAAAAAAATATAGACAACCTTAAGAAGCTTTTGAACATTTGTATCGATAGCTTCATATAAAAGAAATGGAAAAGGACATCAATAGAATAGCTAAAATGAGAGAGAGAAAAATAAGAGATCTTAATAAAATTTGATGCATTAAAGATGACTCCAGTAGACTACTAGTGAAGGATGAGGAAATAAAGGAACAATGATTTTTGTAACTTTTTAATGAAGATTAGGTGACTAACTTATCTTAGAAAATTTAAGTCAAACAAGTTTAAAAATTTAAATTTTTATCAGAGAATTTAAATTTCAAAAATAAAACAATAGTTAAATGAGATATAAAATGAAAAAGTGATTAAATCGAATGATATTTCAATAGAGATATAGAAGTATATAGAGAAGCAGAATACTGAATAACTTACAAAGTTATTCTTGATATTGAAAACGAAAAAAATATCAATTGAGGGTAAGTACTCTATTTCCTCTACATAAAATAAAGGAGACATAAATTTGTGCAAATTATAGAAGCATTAAGCTAATGAGTCATACAATGAAATTTTGGAGAAGGGTGATAAAAATAATATTAAGGAAATTAAGGTGAACGAAAAATAATTTGGATTTATGTTTGAAAAATCGATGATAAAAGATATATATCTTTTTAAACTGATTGAAAAGTATTGGAAAAAAGTAAGTCTTACACATGATATTTATTGACATAAAAAAAACTTATGATAAAATTCCGAAGAAATTTTTTTAGAAACATGGGTGTTAGCATAGCGTATATTGAAATAATTAAGTATATGTATAAAGATTTAATAACAAGTGTGAAAACTTGTGAATCAATTGAATCGTTCCCTATAAATATAGGTTATATTAAGGATTCTCTCTAAGTTCATATTTTTTTACATTAATCATAGATGAACTCATTAGATACATCCAAGACATATTACCATGATATATATTATTTGTAGATAATATTATTTTGATTAATAAAACACATGGAATAAATGATAAACTTAAATCTTAGTGAAGAATACTAAAAAAAAATGTTTTAGGCTAAATAGAGTAAAGACAAAATATATAGAATTTTGATTTAGTAGTTTTAGACATAGCAAAACAATTATAAGATAGGAGATAATCCAAGCTACCTATAACTGAGAGTTTAAGTATTGAGGATCAGTTTTGCGAAAAGATGGATAGATTGATAGAGATGTTTTACATAAGATATAAGCAAGATGGTTAAAATGATGGAGGATAACTAATGTTCTTTATGATTATACGATATCTCTAAAGCTTATACTATGTTATATGAAGTTGAAAGTTAGATTATGAATCGAGTGTATGAGTAAAATAAGATTTGCAAAGATAAAGATATTAAGGTAGACATGCAGACATACGAGAATAGATAGAATAACAAATAAGAACATTAGAGAGACAATCAAGGTTGCACCTATTGAAGAACACCAAAAGACGTGTTTAAGATAATATGAACATATACTTAGGCGACAAATACATGGCCCAGTCAGGTGATCTGGGATCATACATACATTAATCAAGGTAAAAAGAGACCAAATAATATTTGGTTAGCAATGATAAAAGATGATAAAATTCATTTAAATATGCATTAGGATGTAATAGGGGACCGAGCCTAATAGATAGTGTAGGATGATTCATATAGTCAACCTCACTTAATGGGATAAAGGTTTATATATATATATATATATATATATAGGTTTGATGCGTTGTGCGACTGATCAGTGCGCGCCAGTGGACGACTTGATCTCAACCATCTAATTGCGCGGAATGCACAATGTCTTCTCTCTCGCAATCTCCAACCAAATCTTTTACCGTTGACTGTCATGCGTACTATAGCCACCCCTAAACCTAGTCGAGCGCTTGCGCCATTCAATCACGATCGAATTCCGACTAAAATCCGACCAAATCGCGCCCAATTGCATACCGACATCGACTGCGAGGGGGCCAGATCATGGTCGGAATTGGGTCGAAAGGCATGGTGCCAAGCTACTGGCATGCGACGGGGAGTTACTGTGCATTCCTAGTCGTGCATGAGTCACGCGCTGCGCAACATATCAAACTCGTATATAAACACACACATAATAAATACTCTGAATATCAAATAAATTATACAAAAATATAAAGGGCGAACAATTGTAATCCACCTAGAAATGCAACTCACTCAAGAAAGAGTAAAAGACTTATAATCCATTAGTGAGAAAGACATCTCACGTAAAATGACTAAAACCTACAAACACACGAAAAAGCACAAAGTTATAGTATAAGTAATTTCATCAATTTCTCACTTCAACATAATTAGTCACGTAGTCCTGTCAGAGCGCAAAGCTGAACCTTTAAGGTACAACTGATACATTTATTATTTTATTAATTTGTATAAGTAATCATACAACCCCTTTTAGAGTGTGGAATTGAAACTCTATAATAATGCAACCCTTTTCACTGTAGATCTAAAGTTATATAATATAAGTAATTTATCTATTTTATTAGTTCTTTGATATAGTTGCACATTTTAGTCACTTGCAGTTCTCAAGATAGTTCATGTTCTTTTAAGACTACTGTTGGTTTCCATCCTCTTTATAGTTTCTCTAGTAATCACCGTATCATTAACAAGTGTGTAAGAAGCAACAAAGAGAAATAAACAACTAACAAGATAAAATAAGGGTAAGCATTGTGAAAGCACTTACCAGGCAACAAAAATAAAGACAATTATGCAAACAATTCTCTTATCTAAATAATTTCATAATTATATCAATTATTTTTATAAATTTAATTCTGCACAAAGAAAATATAATAAATAAACAAGAAACACACACTTGGTATAAGAAAACCTTCGACTCACACTTTACTCGCACGACCTCCAATCAGCATGTGTTAGTCATTAAATTTACAATAAATACAACTAAATCATCAATGCACAATAGTCACTAATTAAGCACCACTTAACATAAGTCCAATAAAAGTACCTTCCTCAAATGAAATTTAAGCGTCCAAGGGAAAATATTAACTAATGATTAATGAACTCACTACATTTATGGATCAAAGATACTCAAATAAATAGATTTGACAAGAAATTTATCTAAGCCATGTAGGATTGAAGAGGAAAAGCTGAGAGGGTGATGAATAGCATTTCTTAAATCTATAATAGATATTAGATTGCAAAAAAGAAAATATAACAAAGAAACAAAAGCATTATACACAAACCAAAATGACATGAAAGTAAATAAGGAAACCAACACAAACTCAGAGATTTATGGGGTTCAACCTCTGGGTCTTACTCCACAACCTTTTGACAAGTCACTCCATGAACACTACTTTTCTCCTTCTCAATAACTTCCTAAGGTGGACAAACCCTGTAAGATATGGCGAAAAAAAAAAAATGCATGGTTAGAACTTTAATTAAAATCTGACCCAGGTTTAATAGATAGGGGTTAATTGAACCTAGGTTTAGTCTTTAGGGTTAAGTTTCTTATAGGATTTAAAAACCCAACCCGTTAATGCCATTGAGACCGAGCCGTTCTCGCCTTCCGACGGTTTCTCCGCGCGAGCGTTTCCCCAACTCGCGTAAATTCCTTTCCCTTCTTCACCGTCGCGATTTTTTCTCTCGATCCCGACTCTCCTTCCCTCTCAGTTCCTCGTTTCTCCGCCGCAGCCCTACCGTCGCCAGTCATCTCCGCGCCGCTCACCGTCGCCCGCGACCATCCACGATTTCCCGCGACCTGATCCCTTTCTCTTCCTCTCCCGAAGCGGAGCCTTTCTTCCCGGTTCGAAGCCACCGCGAGTCCTCCCACCGACGCGATCACTGTCGCTCGAGCCCAGCCTCGTCGCCCTCCTCACATCGCTCAATCGATGCCCTCTAACTGGTGAGCCAAACTTTGCCGATTGTTTCTTCTGTCTCGCAGTTGATCGATTCCAATTTTGGAATGTTTCCTCACCAAATCAAGATCTCGAGCATCCTCGTCCCGATTTTAGTGCTGGATCTCCGCCGCCTTCTATTCCGCCGCTGTGGATTTGATCTGGTTGTCACTCGTTGCAGTTGAAGCTCCACTGCCCTATGTCGACGCGCGTCTTCAATCTCAGGAGCGGTGAGTTCTGTCGGCACAAGGTGAGGCTTAGTCCTTTTCTTCCTTGATCTCGTGTGAGATCCATCTTAGATTATGGTTATTCCGATTGTAGCCCAGAGCTTCGTGTTTGGGACTACGGCAGTGATGGTTATGTTGGTTTCTGATGGATTGTGGATATTGGGCAGTGGTAGGTTTCGGTGGACGGGGGAATCTGTGAAAGGGGTGGCTGCCGATTGTTGGGGACTTTGCTGCCGACGGGGTTCAACACCGGGTAAGCAAGATTAACCCCTTTTGTCTGTAAATTCCTTTTTTTGGTAGAAATTGCTGTGGTGTTGTCTAATTAGGGATTTGGGTTGTTTTGCGGTAGCGAGGATAAAGGCGTCATTGTGGGGTTTGTCTTCAATTCGATTGATGGGACTTGAGATGATCAAGCAAGGAGCTATGGTTGAATGAAGTGGTGTTAGGTAAGCTTGGATTCGAATAAATGATGGATGTGTGCTATGTTCTACAATTAATTGTTAGCTCAGTAAGTAATTGTGAATGAATTGTATAGGTATAGCTTGTTATGTGATCGAGTTTACTAGTATGGATGAACGAGGTTAATTGATTCAGATTGGGTGCTATTAGGTGGACAAGGAGGTTGTGCTATTGAAGCGTAACCAGGTGAGTCTGAATCTTAATGCTTATGAACATATGTTGGTTGTAGATTAAGATGTTATTTAGTTAGCTTAATTAGCTATGATTAAATTGGTAGTTTGGTACTGTGATTAAGAGTTAATGGAAGAAACTTTTCAGTTAGTTTATGGGGATACGAAGTTGATGTAGAATAAAGATTTAATCCTAATATTGGAATTGATAGCACTGTTGAACTTATGAAGAACTTAGATATGTTCCTTGCTCTTTCTTGCAGGATTTTAAATTGTGAGAAACTCTTGGACGTGGAGATTTATTGGATACTCTACATATCAGGTGGGTAATTTCCTACCTGGTCCGGGTAGTTGTATCTCATTCAGATTTAGTCATTGATATGAGCATATTAGGTGTTCATATTACCTTGACCCTGTTCTTTTTATCGTATGCTTGATCCTTTACCGTTGGCTATTAACTCTATTGCTGATATCATGTTTATTTTATCATGATTAGGAGTTATACATATAGGTGATGCAAGTAACTTAGAATTTGTTTAAGTTAAGTGCAAATGGTAAAGTCCGGATGACAACCTGATTGCATCGGGCAAAAAGGTCATCCGTAGGTAGATAATAATGTCTTTAACCTAGGGTTAGTTCTAGTACCCTTAGGTTGTATGTTACCACCGAATACATGTGTTGTGTAAATGGTCGAGGAATGATACTTTAGGGTATCGCTACTGACCGGTGGTCCTAGCTTGTTATAATCGGATAGTACGGCTCTACGGGATGGGAGTGCGTCGAGTAGATTAGTATGACTCTACGGGATAGAGTATTATGATCGATTAGTACGACTCTAGGATAGAGAGTGCGTCGAGTAGATTGGTATGACTCTACAGGATAGAGAGTCTACGGTGGATGTCCGTATGTGAGACATTGCATTCATGCATTTACACGCACGGGCGACGAGGTCTCCTTGTGGTTGAGAGGGTCGCCAAATATCTCGCCTCACTGCTACTCATGGGGAGGAGTAACAGGTGTGAGCAGCATCGAGGTCGCACTCTACCACTATGTGCGGTGGTAGTTGGATTTGCGTCGCGTAGTCCTGCGTGTGTGGTACTCGACCACTCGTGGGTAGTATCGTTGAGCGACCAACAGGACCCCATCGTGTAGCTTGCTCTTTACGCTTATATGCTACTCGATCATATCGCCACTACCACCCGAGAGTAGTGGTTGGTGTTGAGTTAGAAATTGTCACGCCGAGCCACCGAGGCCACACCGGGTCGTGGTAGCTTTAGGGTGCCGACTGACTACGCACGTGCACGCAGATCCGATCGGCACTTCAGATATTACCATATATAGATACATATATGTATGTATATATATACGTGGATAGTTGAGATTAATATATATATGGATACGATATATATATATGATTATTGTGATGTTGCATTTGTTTGATTTACGCTTCTGCGTTTGGGGTGGACATCATATTCATGCATGTCTCTTACATTTGTTATACGATTGAGTGGATATTGGTATGTGTTATGCAGGACCCTAGATACCTTGACACCGTAGTAGTATATTTTGAGTCGTCTACTCTTCTATTATATATATATATATGTTGGATATATGAGTTGGATCAGAGTAGCGTGGCACTTCGTATGCCGCATTTTTATTGTTCATATTTGTGGTATATGCTTGTATTTATATACTACGCCGATATACCGCTGTACTTTAGAGTATGTCGTTGAAATACATGTGATATTATATATATATACATGTTTTCTATTACCTGCTGAGTTTTACTCACCACGCATGGACTCGGTTTTCACGCCTGTGTAATGTAAGACTTCGTGATGACATCGAGCATCGTACGACATCGTCTCATCTCACCTCCGAGGCTCCCGTGTGTATTTGGGTTTTGCGTCCGCTGTGTATTGTATTTGGAGTTTTCTTGATGTACATATTGTATATTCGGATTTTGTCGAGGTTGTGTGTTGTTGTGTTGTGTTAGTCATACCGGTATGCATGTGTGGGATTGATATCCTATTGTTGTAGTATGTTTCCGCTGTGTCTTGTGTAGTTTTTATTTTCATACATATATATTGTTGTTATTGTGGGCCTATGGGCCATGTATTAACCCGAAATGTTGTCACGTACAGGGGAGGTGCTGTCCGTTTAATTTTCGGCTCGGTATGCTCTCGGGGCGTGACAAACCCCTTACAACTGTCTTTTTATAAATTATACACTTAGAACAAAAAGAAGTACAAGTGGAAGAAAAGAGCTTGAAGACTTGAGAAAATGGAAAAATAACAATTCTTTTGATGAGTTATTAAATCGTAACCTACAACCCTAAATTTATGGCCTTCATCTAAGTCTTCAAGCAACCTCCAAAATATCGGATTCTATACTGGATTAGTCATCTGCTCTTTGTTACTAATCAACTAGTCTTTGTTGTGCAATTGTTTTACCCACTCATTCAATCGACCGTCTGATGCCATTAGTTGATTGATTTTCATTGAAGCCTTTGGATTACCACCTAGTTAACCATTTCATTATAACCATAATTTTTTAATTGACTAAGACACCATTAGTTGACTAAATATAGTATCAATCAACTCGACACTTAAGTAGTCAATTGTTCTGCAAATAAAAACAAACAATAGCCTTATCTTTTGTTTTCATCTATGCTGAGTTGATTGGCTTGTTGACTCAAGTATTGGTCGATGGAATGACATATTTAGTCGAATGAAACACTAAGGTCATTTCTAAGGCTTAGTTCAAGTCTAACCTACTCCTCATTTAACCCATAATTACAAATGCCTCACACTTATCTTTGCTAAATTTGCTAAGAATCTAGAGAGCATGTTTCTCTTAGGCTCCATTATTGCTAAGAAGTCGTCCTTCCAAGTGTTCCTCTTCCGCCAAGTATTTGATCAATCTTGACGTGTCTGAATTTCCACTTGCAAAATAGTCGATCATCCTTAACTTATCAAAACTGCTCCATTATATTTGCAATACCTTTGTCGAGTAGTCATGCACCTGCACATTTGGCACACTTCATTAAAAGGCACTCATTCTAGCTTAATCCTTGTCCAAACAATAAAACTATCTAGATTCATGATTGCACCAACAAGTCGTTAATCTAGAGGGCATTTCAAATTCTTACCTCCATATTATGAGATCATCAAAATTTGGTAATAAAAATCCCTCATCATAGACCATTCTCCACTTTCCATGCGGATGCAAAATGTGTTGGTGCAATCACACCTATGAAGATCGAGTATGATTGATGTTTTAATGGATTGAGCAAATAGTTTAAGTTAGGATTATTGTTGAATTTGATGTGTATTTGAGTCGTGATGATGATGACTCAATGACTCAATGTTCGTAGAGTTTCAAGAATATGGTGTAGCACATCCGAGGGATCGTAGGATGAGGAGCCTTAAAGTATGGCTAAGATGAAGAAATTGACATCATAGGCAAAGGCATACAAATGGCATGAGGAGGAGTCGTAGGCTTTGGTGCATCTAAAGGACAAATAGCCTGATGAAAGATGACTTCAAGGAAAAGGGAAACTCCCGAAGATTTAAATGTCGAGAGAGCATGTGCCTAGGAGAAAGGTAGTATCTCAATATAAGCCAACTTGGCCTTAGAAGTGGCCAAAGTTATGGGAGCAATCGACTAGTACTTGACACCAATTAACTGATAACTGAGTTGAGGATTCAGTGCTTCGAATAAAGGGCGTTTTGTTCATGGTTTTTTTATCCAATCGGCTGATGAAACCTCAAATGCCAAATGAGGAGAAGTTGGGATTTTAGACTAGTTTATGGATTATCAATTGGATGTTGGTCTAGTTAACTGTCCAATCGACTTCGACTAGAGCATGATGGCCAATAAACAAAATGTTTCTATCTATAATCTTGACTACTAAGTTCACTAATCAAGGGAAATTAATTGATGTTGCTACAAGATCGAAATTTTCAGATGCCATTGATGAGAATTTAAGGATCCTATTCTTGTAATGACTATCTTCTTCTCATTGGCCAGTTATTGTGCATGATCGAATCCTATTCTTCATTGACCATGTAAAATTACATGTGTAACCTATCTAAATAAATACCTCTAGGAATTGGTGAGTAATGTTACATTAATGGCCAATATAGGTAGGTATATATACTAGGAGACAAAATGAAAATATCATATGCTCATAAAAAACTAGGTGCATCACAAAAGGATGCTTGAAATAATATGAACATGCTCATGAAGACAAAAAGATTCCATATAATTAACTTACAAATCGAACCAGTAATAGGGATAGATACATGCACAAGGTTTCAAGGAAGATTATCAAAAAAATTAAATAACATAACTAAGATAGTGACAATAAAACAAGGAAGAGGAAGACCAAAAAAGACTTGGTTAGCAACAATAAAACAAGATAAAATTTAATTAAATATAGATGATGATATAGTAAGAGATAGAGCCCAATAGCATAGAAGGATCCATATAGCCAACCCCATCTAGTGAGATAAGACTTGGTTGTTGTTGTTGTTGTTGAACATAACTAAGATAGATTTATATGCTCATTAAATTAATGTTGACTTAAATAAAACCTCATGGCGAGACAAAATTATATAGTCTCCTACTATGGTTAATTGTTATTATTGTATACGTCACTAAATTTATTATCATAGTTATAGAACCAGACAACTGATTGGACCAACAAACCAAAACAAACTACTTCTCCTAGCCATATTGGCTCATAAATTGGACATGCAAAAAAAATGTGAGTTGGTTATATGTCTTGATATGTCAAAAACGATCATTTATAATTTCAAATTATTTCATTTGGAATAAGGATGTTGGTGTAATCATACCCTAAGTACGCATCTAGTATAGTGTTTTAATATTTGGGCAAGTTTAAGTTAGGGCACTCTTATGAACTCATGTATATGTCAAGTGTGTAGGGAAACTTGAAAAAATTTGCAGGATCAATATTGGAAGACCAAGTAAGCAAATGAAGGTTGAATACTTGGTAAGATAAGTTCTGGAGATGTGAAGTATCTTAGTAAAATGAAGTCTAAAAGGCATGAGGTAACCTCTTGACAAAATGAAGTCCTAGAGGCACAAGGTGACCCCTTGGCAAGATGATATCCTAAGGCATGACGTGGCTTGTTGGCAAGGTGAAGTCCTAAAGGAATGTGGTGGCCTCTTAGCAAGATGAAGTCTCAGAGGCACAAGATGTTTGGGGTATCACTCGATTGATGCTAGGTGAATCTACTGAACAGTTGACTCAAACCATGAAGCTGACTAGTGTGCAGTTGAAAAATCAGAATAGAGTTATTAATGTGACATCAGCCGATAACAATGGTCTATAGTGCAAGCAAGTCAATTGGTCCATGATTGCAACACAGAAGAAGACAAAATTGAGTCGACTAGTGGTATGCCATTAGTTGACTGATGTCAGCTTGGATTTGAATAATGGTCATAAACCTTGAAGATGCAAGAGGCTCTATATATACAAGAGTGGAGGCATAAGAAGACTACTAAATATTCATATTCTAGGTCTTAAATTCTCCTTGTCCTAACCTCTCATTGTGCTACATTTTCTTCTTTTCTCGTGCTCTAAATTCTCATACTTGTAAGAAGAGAGTGTAAAGGCTTATATGAGGTCTCTTCACCTCCAAAAGAATTCTGAGAAGAAAAAAAATTAGAGGTGCTTCAAGGAATGATCCACCTTGTAGGTCATAGCTATTGAGTAGTGTTCCTTGAGAGACGACTGAACCACATAAAAGAATTGTCTCCTCTTGTTCCTCATTGCTGCGTTTCATAATTGTTGTGTTTTGCTATTTCGTCGCACTAACATTTTGTAGAAAGAAAGCAAACAGTCAGCTATTGATCCCCCTAGCCTTCTAAATGGTCCTAACAAAGAACACAATTCCTTTCAAATTATACCTTATTCTAACGATAAATACATCCAAAATTTTTTTAAACCATTCATTAAAATATAATTGAAAGTTGATTATTCTAATTTTATGTCAATACATATTTTATATATTGGTCTAATTTTCTAATATTTTTATTACTATGCATAAAATTATAATATAATAAAAGATATGTATTGCTTTTCTTTATTACTTAAATTTATAGTTCAAGAATAAAATCAATAAATTTGTAGTTTGATAGACCAACCCATCAATCCGACCATTGAGCCAATGACCCATAGCTTAGGTAGTTCAATTTCATATTCAATTTTTATATTAGTTCAAATTAGAAGGTTCTGTGCCCATCAGCCCCACATGGAAATATAAATTGGTTTCTTTTCTAAGGACCCAAGCTTTTGGAACAATGGTTAAACAATCAATTTTAATAAAGTGTCAGAATGTGGGGTTTAAATCCCACCGATCTTGAAGTTAAAAGATGGGTGTGTGTGGTTGAAGGTAGGAGGCTAAACAGTCATTGGTCCCAAATCAACTGTATAAATATAAATTGGTCACTTGCTTACTGCTCAAACTCAGCTAATCAATATCAACCGTGACTATGATTATTGTCCTATATATTACTAACTTGCACCTCTAATGTAATAAATAATGTACCATTTTGATTATCTATTTGTGGAATCATTTGCTATTAAATGAAGGTTGGACAATTGAGTAACTTTTGATATGTTAGGTTTATAGCACCAAAAACAAGTAAAAAAATTCACAATTCATTAATTCTCCATGCAAACACTAGAAAAAATTTTATGTTAAGGGGGAAAAAGAGCATATGATACTCCAAATTATCAAAATTAAATATGTTCAAAGAATATGCACAAACACAATAATCGGATCTTCTATACATGAGGGAAGAAATCAACAAGTTCAAAAGTTAATACCTTTTCTCTTCTTAAACCAGGCACATGTGTATGTTACTTTTGCAGTTTCATTGTGCTTCATAGTTTTTGATCTGACATGTCTCCATTTACTGTGGCGAGCAATTCACAGTTATGAGTAGCTCCAGATTGCAAAGTAGAAAAAAGTTATATTAACTAGCAGTTCCATACAGCCAAACTTGAGCATGTCGATTTACAATTTGCTTATTTTGCTCTGAGGCAGGAAATTGTATCTAAGATTCTGAAATAGGTAATGGCTGTTTGATTCTTGAAGATAATACTTGTCTATCATGTGGCTTAGAAAGAAAATCATGACTGCAAGCTGAAGGCACGACAGGCCGGATCCCACCAGGATTCAAGGGAAACAGAGTGCAAAAGTAACCATCCATGATCGCTTCAAAGTTGCATGTTCTTGCTACCTCTGGAATCTGATATATATCACATGTGTAGCCATAGAGATTGGAGTATTCAACTAGCTTCTTCTTAGTGCACTTGAAGAGGACATTATATACAAGGTCAAAACGAATCAAGGTAGTAAATAGGCAGACATCAGCTAAAGTTAACACATCGCCGCACAAGAAGCGTGAGGTAGATAGGTGAGATTCAACCTTATCCAATGTATTGAACAAATCATTGACTGCATTGTCATATGCTTCTTGACTCTGCGCAAAGCCACATCTGCAAAATCCAAGCTAATTTTACTCAATGATAAATCTTTTTGAAAAGGAATGTCAAAAAATCAATTCGGGCTCTCAAACATCGTACCATATGAAACAGTTCAATGAGAATTGTTTTTAAAGGGAAAGTAGCATGAAGATCATACAGAAATTAAACTTGTAAACATAAACAATTTTCTCAAATGGATCAATATGCATGATTTACTTGCAATATATCACCAAACTATTGAAATAACACAAAAGTAGAGTAAGAACATACTTGTAAACTCCATTGTTAATGTTTGAGTAGATAACACGATTCCATTCATCGATCTGCTTCTTGAGCTCCTGAGGGCTGAGGTCCAATTGAGAGGATCTATCGATGTTCCCTCCAATGTCCACTGAGTTCAAAAATTCGATGATGGAGTAGCTCTCGTTGCACACCACCTCCTTCTTCTCAGAGTCCCAAAGCATCGGTACAGTCGACCTCCCGTCGTAGCCGCCCCTCCGAAGATTGTACACCTCCCTCAGCGTCCTACAGCCATTGGCCCCGTCAGGGCTCGGGTTCAGTTCATCACCGGAAATGGATTTTTCAATAATGGGAAATTGCCAGGAGCCATCGAGTCCGGGAGCGACGACGGAGACGGGGAGTGCGGAGGTGAGACCCTTGAGGGCGCGGACGACGAGAACACGATGCGCCCACGGGCAAGAGAGGGCGACGTAGAGATGGAGATGCCTAGGGTTCCGCTGGTAGTGGTGGGGGACAGAGGGGAAGGCGGAGGCAGGGCGATCGTAGGAACCGGGTGCGGAGGCGGAGGAAGAGGAGGAGGAAGGAGCGAGCTGGCGCATCATGAGATGCCACGCCGTCGACCACCCGACTCGTACGGCGGAGACTAGAGTCTGCGGCGGGAGGCCACGACCCCATAGAAGACGCCCGGCGGCAGTGAGCGGATCCTCCGGAAAGTCCCTCGAAGAGGAAGAAAGTACGATAAGTGTGGAGAATCGGCAGCGGTTAGTGGTGCCGCGGACTGGAACGCCGGAAAGAAGCCGATGTTGCGGCGGAGTTGAGCTGGGGAGGAGCGTCACCGGCGTCAACATCATATGCGGATCGCACAGATAGCTAGATTCAGAGCGGCCGCACCGTGCTCCAATGAATTATGGAATTATTTTTCAAAATTTAATGACAATTAATTTTAATTAGTTATTCAATAATAATAATTGATAGGCACGTATAAAGTTGAAATAAAATTTAAGTAACTAGAATAATAAAAATACTGTTTTTATTATGTGATTTATTTTTCTTCGTTATTATCGATGAAAAATATTTAAAACGAATGTAATAACTTTTTACTATAGTAGAAATATAATTTAAAGTGTTGAAATAGAATTTATCTCATCAACTTTTAAGAATTATTTAGGTCACACATTACATACGTTGATATTTACTAAATTATCAAAACATTCCATCTAAAGTGTTTTATTTTTTTTTAATATAATTTTACAAATCAAGATAAAATGGCATATACTAAATCTTTTTTCAATATCTCGTATGGATAGAAATTTCAGGCACCGGCTATCATTCATTTTTAAAGTAGCGAATCACATTTTATTCGATGGAATTATTAGGAGTATAATTAATTAAAATTCCACGTTAAAAAATATACGAAAAAGATTCTGAATTTATAAAATAAAAATATATATTTATTCATATAAGATCTTGAGTAAGATTTAAAAATAAATTTATGAATATTTAGGTTCACAATGAATATACCATTATAAAAATATATGAATTTATTCGGATCTAATAATTGATATTAAAATCATAATCTAAATTGAACCACGCGGATGAAATAATAATTTCAAATGAAAAAAAAATGAAGACTTCTACGAATAAAATTAAACTTTTTAAAATGTGGAACCGTCACATTAGTGATCCTCCACCGTTGCCCCTACGTGTGAGGGGGGTAAATCAGTCCCGGCTAAAATAGTAAATACGTGAAATATCTAATTTCACTGAATCGACTTCGCTCTTTCTGAGGTTGAATAAGATTAAACTTTTTGATTTGAGAGAAAAGGGTTTAACTAAATAAATAATAATATATCATTATAAAAATATATAAATATCATCCTATTCAATCCTTTCTTTATCTCAATAAAATTATGCTTAGTTTTTTAAGGTGTCACTCAAAGCATCGAAATGAAAATAACACTTTTAGTGAAAAATATCGGTAACGTTTGATTTAAGTTATAGTATTTGATTAATGAATTTGAGAATTGAAGGAATAAAATGATTTTTGATTATTTAAGAATGAACAAATCCTAAAGGGATAGTGGATTTAAGATTCATTCCCATAGATCATCGTTATCGTTGCCAGTGCGGCACCCGTCGCTAGCCGTCGATCGTCGACATTGTCTGTCGCCATTGCCCATCGACATCGTCTATCGTCACTCGTCGATGTCGCCTGTCGACCGTCGATGCTCATCGACTATCGACGCTGCCCACTGTTGTCCATCACCTGCAACTCGTTGCCCGTCGCTCATCGTCCATCGCTCGTTGCCCGTCGTCCGTCGTCACCCATCGATCATCGATCGTCGCCCCCGCTGGATGCCCGCTGACCGTCGGATGCCCGTCGCCCGCCCACCCACCCACCTACCCCCGTCCACCATCTATCACCGTTGTCAGTCGTCGGTCGTCGACCACCCATTGTCGGTCATCAGTTGCCCCCCGCCATTGCCCTGTCGTCGCCCGTCGACGCCGCCCACCGCCGTCGCTTGTCGCCCGTTGTCCGCCGTCCGTCGCTCTTCGTCGGCCATCGATCGTTGCCCACCGTTGACCATCGATTGTCGCTCATTGTCGTCGATCACTTTCCATCGACCGTCGCTCGCCACCCTCCGATCGTCGCCCACCGACCGATGCCCATCGTCCATTGACCGATGCCCGCCGCCCACCGATTGTTGCTCGTCATTTGCCATCGATCGCGGTTGATCACAGTCACTGTCATCACCATCGGCCATTGATTGCCACTGCAGCCAATAATTATATCTAATTTTAATTTATAAATTAAATAATACTATTGAAAATGACTAAATCTATTTCTACTTTAATTTGCTATCAAATTCATTTTTTTTATTATTCTCTCACTCAAATCAAATCCCATCTTAAACTGCAAGGCGTCATAGTTTTCCAAGTCCCAATTATAGTTTGGTTGAGGGGAAGAAAGGAGGAGTGATTCTACACTATTTGGATACTTTCGAAAGTTAGGTCCATGTTTTAGTAAACTTTCTTTAGAACTTGTAATTTATTTAAAATTAGTTTTAGTTATTTTGTTCAATAATATAAATTAATATACATTAATGTTGATGAAAAATTCAAAGGATTGTACTTTGTTGAAATAAATTCGACTTTAAATTTAAAAAAAAAATAAACAGACAATTCTGAGTCACATATGAATTGGGAGTTTATCTTCTCGGATGTCTATGAAATTAAATCGATTATCAAAATTAATCAGGCCAACCAGTAAAAAAATAAAATTAAAGGATCGGAGAAGAAGCGGCGATTGTGTCAGATCATTTGTCTGACTTAACTCGATTAGAGAGGGGGAAGCGGGGGCAAATTGTGTTGTTGGATGAGAAGGGTAAGCTCGAGCGAGGATGAATAATGAACATTCCTAATTCAAAATTTAAAAGATTTCTAATAATATAAGAAATTGTAGCAAAAATAGAGAAAAAAAGATAAATAATGACAAATCTAAATGGAACATGAATTTAATGTGGTTGTCTTAAACAAAAATCAGGGTCCGTCCTAATCTTTGACCTTTGTATTCATATAAAAAATAATAAAATCAATACTATAAAAAAAATTCATTTGCAAAACAAAAAAAGAGAGATTTATAATAATGAAAAATATTATATTCTATATTATTAATAATTAGTATCACTGCATCATAGAAAATGGAAAAGAACTATTATAATTAACTATGAAAAATTGATCTTCTTGTATTTTTATCTACAAAGTTATCAATCAATTTTTCATAATTATTTTTTTTTAAATTCACTCTCAATTGAAATCATAGCTAATGCATTAAATCTTTTTTGGATCATGGTTGATCTCAAACAAGATTTCAACAACTTCAATTTAAAAAAACTTTTCTCTGCAGATGCATCAATAATATCTTGTATGCAATAAATGAATTTGGGAAACAATTCATTCTTTGTAAAAAAAAATTAATATTTCATTCCTTGTTTTTGTTTCCTTTGGTAGAATATGTTGTATGATTTTCAATTCTTGAAATAAGTCATCTCCATCTAAATCTAAAACATCTTGCAACGAGCTTTCAGGTCCTCATTAATCAATGAACATAATTTTTCAGTTGTGAAAAGGAATCCAAAAAGATCTTCATATGGCTCAAATATTTTCTTCAATGATTCAATTGTTTGATCTACTATGTATAAGAAATAATGAATTCTAAAAACTTCCTTGACAGGTTCTTGTGGTATTTTGGAAGACTCATATGTAACTTCATCAAAATATTTTTTTCTATATATTTGTCTCTTTTTAAGAAAAACATGATCAATTTCATTGTTGAAGCAAATTTTTTTGTTGTATTGATGACTTATCCAACTCCAGATTCTCTGCACTCTTCAAAAGACGCAATTAGTCCCTTAACTTTAGTCATAACAATGTCAATAAGTATGTTTTCAGATTGTAAGTCTTTGCTCACAATGTTAACTTTGCCCAATATTTCATGCCAAATAACCATGCCTACTAAAAACTCAAAATTTTCAAGTTCAAATGTTGCCAAAGACTTAGCTTCACTTTTTATTTTAGAGTCAGTGTCTTTTTCTTCTGCAACTTGAATTAAAGCTTCTTTGATTTGTTAAGCTTGAAATATCACTGCTTTCACACTTTCAATATGACTTTCCCATCGAGTGATTGACAATGGCTTGAGAGCTAAACCTTTTGTCGTCACATGATCTGTCAAAATCTTCCACCTCTTTGTAGAATGAGAAAATATTGTATAAAATCGCTGTACTACTCCAAAAAAATCTTTTGTTTTTCCACAAGAATTTGCAATATCACAAAGTGTTAAATTTAAACAATAACAATCACATGGAGTGTACAATGCTCTAGGATTTATATCCAACAATTTTTTTGTACGCCTTGGTGTCTCCCTTTCATATTTGCCCCATTATCATATCCCTCTCCTCTCACATCATCAATATCAAGATCAAAACTTTTCAACACATTTTGCAATTCTTCAAACAATCCTTGTCCTGTTGTATTATCCACTTTCAAAAATCCCAAAAAGTATTCTTCTACTTTCCTTGGGCTTGTAGAAACATCAACACATCTTATAATCAAAGTCATTTGCTCTTGATTACTAACATCAGGAGTGCAATCAAGTATTATAGAAAAGAATAGCTTCTTTAATGTTTTGAAGAATATAACTCTTGATTTGACAAATATATCAACTCATTCTGAATTTTATGGCTAAGATAATGATGATGTGTATTACTTTCAAGATGTTCTTTCATCACTAAGTCCCACTCATCAATCATCTCAATACCAACCATAAAATTTCCATTGTTATCATCATAAAGCTTCTCATTATTACCACAAAATGCTACATTTTGTTTAGCCAAAAATTTCACAAGTGAAATTAATCGATGTAATACTTTCCTCCAATGCTCTTTTGCCTTCTGTTTTTTGGGGAATGGTAAATATATATAGATGTAAGAAAAGTGTGTACACAATCTAGATGTCTACAAAATGTAGATATGAATCTGTATCTTGAGGAACATCCTCTCGATACTAGGCTCACAACCCTCAAAACGATATCTGTTTCAAGCTTGTCATACTAAGAAAATCATACAAGAAATGACAAAATCCCTTGCCTTTCGTAGCCACCCCTTGCGTGCAACTCGCGACCAAATGCTCGGAAGAGTCTCACTGAAGAGAAGATTTGTTGCCTGATGTGTAGCCAGTCCCACACCATGTCCCAAATCCATCGTGTGACTCCGCAGCGGAAGAAAAGGTGGATGTTGGTCTCCTCCTCCTGCTGACTCAAGCTATTAGTGTCTATAAAATTCACATATCTCCACAATGATATAATATTGTCCACTTTGGACCTAAGTTCTCATGGTTTTATTTTTTGACTTTACCCAAAAGATCTCATATCAATGGAGATATTTTTTCATCTTATAAGTACATGATCTTTTCTATGTTTTACCAATATGAGACTTTAATAATATTCCAAATACTCTCAACAATCCCCCACTCAAACGAAGGATCACATTGACCCCCCTCAAGCCTATCTGCTCTCGAAGGACTCCCTATGTTTGATGTCTGATCCTCAATTCACCAGGGCTTCTTGTCAGCTGTCTGGTCATCCTGACCCAGTTGGATTTCCTGTCAGTTATCCAACCCTTCTAACCCAACTGAACTTGTTGTTAGTTGTTCGGTCATCCCGACCCAACTGGACTTCCTGCTTAGTATCTGGTTCTCTTGATTTGGACATGGGAGTTTCACTTCCTTCGTTCGAGGTTCATGGCTTGATGCCTATAAGATTCACATATCTCCACAATGATATGATATTGTCCACTTTGAGCCTAAACCTTCATGATTTTGTTTTTGGACTTTACCCAAAAGGCCTCATACCAATGAAGATATTTTTTCATCTTATAAGCACATGATCTTTTCTATGTCTTACCAATGTGGGATTTTGATTGTATTTCTAATACTCTCAACACAAGCTACAGATTTTCCACAACTCATATGACATGTGTCTGCCATTTGCAGCTTGCCCTGCACAAGGAGACAAAATGTGAATCTGTGCTTGGGCAGAATGCCCGACCTCCATACTGCTGTCGCCCAGTGCACATCAGGCCCCCGCAACATGAAGAAACTATATGCCGCGGGGGGTTGCTGTGCGTGCCCTGGTATGCTCTTTTGCCTTCTTGATTTGATCTTGAATAGCATGATCAATTACTGTACTCTTCACTAACCTGATACGCAACTCATACCAACTAGCATAATAATTGACATGCTCAATCTCATGTTATTTAAGACTTCTATGAAGATGTCCCCAATCACAATATCTCTCATTTGCTAGATGACTTGGTTGAGATCCCCTTTTAAACAACTTGCAACAAAAATAAAATGCTTTATCAAGTGCTTTTGAATAGACCAACCAATCTTTATGCATTTTTAACCATTTGGCAAAATCCGAGTGTAGAAATCCGAAGAGAATAGTCTATTTGATCTATTTTGGGGACTTTTCCCTGTTAATACATCTCTTATAAGACCCTTTTCCACTAATTGATCCTTCCACTTGGGATCTAAATTCTCCCGGTTTCTAGGATAAAAAATATCAAGTGGAATCAATGAACTTGGTTATTCATTCACTGTATTAATAACATCATCATCACTTTTAGAATAATTATTTTCAAAGTCTAAGTCATCACCACTTTCATTGCCTTCAATTTCATTCACATCTTCCTCTATATCATTTTCAACAGTTAAGTCTTCATATAATTCATTACAATTATTTTCTTTTCCCTTTTCATTACCCATATCTTCAAGTGATGGATTTCTCGAGTCTTTGACATCAAATCTATCGATCCCTCCTCTTTGAGACTTAATAAATTTGTCACATTTTTCTCTCTTCGTTTATCATGTCCTGATAGATACTTCCTAGTAGGAGGCATTTCAATTTTCTACATAAAAATAAACAAATCAAGCTCTCAAACAATAACTTATTATAGATATTAGACAAACACTTATTATAAAATACTCATTTTAGCTTTAACAATGCTAAACTAGAATTTAAACAACTAACTTTTTAGAATCCTTTAAAAATTTCAAACTTTGCATTTCATTTTCAAAAATCATACATTAAAATTTCAAATATCCTATTTAACAATTCTAATGCATCAACACTCCAATATCAAATTATTTAATGCTAAAACACACAAAAATCCTTCGAATAAATAATCTGAAATAAATTTCAAATATCATCGAAGATTGATTTTCACAATCTAAATTTCAAAAAATCTACTTTCGAATTGAAACAGATAACTTCCATAGTAAAAACTTCAATATCTATATAATAGCACAACATAACTAAATTAATCAATAATTAACTATAGCTCGTAAGTTTCTAACTAAAATCAAAAAATAAACTTGAGTTTCTCACCTTACAAAATAGGTTTGGAATTTATTGTTTCACTATTTAAAGGCAAAAATCAAACAAAAATCTTGTAAAAGACACAAACATAGGTTGCACAATAATGAATAACAACGAACGAGACAACACATATGATGGAGATGCACAACGACTTGAAGCAGCAGTGAGGGGTTGTGTCTTTGAAAGATTTTAGAATTTTGTTAGCTTTTATTAAAAAAATTTAAAAGATTTAAAATTTTTAGGGCCCATCGAAATGGTGGGACCCTGTGTGATAGCTCCATCTTGGCCATCCTAAGGCCGATTCTAACAAAAATAATATCGTGTGACTTGTAAATCACGAGTTTGAGTCAGGAGAATAATCTTTTACAAAACAGAATAAGACTATATACAATAGACCTTTCTTCGAAATCCTATATTAAAGAAAACTTTATGCATCAGGTTGCACTTTTTTTATTCTAACTTAAACTCATTCACTCTTCTTCTCTTTTGACAATTAAAAAGATTGCACCAAACTAATCCAGAAACTCAAAAATAGGTATTCCTAATTTCATCCCGAATCTCCAAGGAAGCCATTAAGCCAAAATAACAAAAATATTTTTGAAATTAGTTTTCAAAAATTATTTGAGAGTATCAATAAACTTTCTCTTAAACTTGAACTCGCCCAAACTTGAGTCCAATCCTCTTTATTTAGTTTGGACTGCTTACCTAAGTTCAATTCTCTTGATATGGATTATTTACCCCTCCAAATCAATCCATCTAGGTTACTTTCCCTCCAATCTCCATTATCTCAATCTTCTATTTAGCATGATTAGCCCTCCGGACTAACCTAGTTGATAAGTACAAAGAGACAATTCTTAAATGGATAAGGATCAATTCTCGAAGAGATCATGACTCTGAGCTATCGACCGATCTCTTCCTCTGCACTTGCCACTTAAATTTCTGATTTATCTTCTTCACCAGTAAGAGCAATCGAAGAAAATCATTAATATGACAGTTCTATATTTTTCTATTTAGCATGATTAACTAAACACATGAGAAATAATTTTTCTTTTTTTTTTCCCAACATGTTCTTCTCAAACAATATGGTGAGTTGCAATTTAACTTCTTCCCTACCTTTTTGCCTCTTATTATCTTGACTCCAATGATCGAAATTATAAAGTCTACTAGTTCCAACCTCAATTGAAAAAACTTGGCTAGCTAAGATTGAGAGAGGAGAACTCAATTGATTTAGGAGACAAGAAAATCTCCTTCAATGAGGTCCCCAAAACAGCTCTCTCACATAACCAAACTAGTCCAACAAGTGCCCTCTACCATCCAAATACCAATTTGGCTTCGTCTATCATGGACATACTCAGCACATTACATAAATATGGAACCACCACATTAACGACTCTCTTTCTGGCTGCCCCTATCGATAGAGGAGATAAATTAAAAATCTAAGTGACAAGTACAAAGGAGGAGATCAATCAATAATCCAGAGTCATGACCTCCTTAGAAATTGACTCCTGTCCACTTAAGAATTATTCTTTTGTACTTACCAACTAAATTAACCCGAGAGCTTACTCAGCCTGTGATTCTACAACATATAGCTTCACCAATGTACTATCACTGCAATTCATAAAACCAACAGAAGAGTTCACTAAGTTATACAACGCTGTCTCTATGCGTGTGGGTGGGAGAATTTTCAACAGGAAGAATCTCACTCCACTTCATCCTCGCTCCAAATGGAAGTCATCATCAACAACATGGCTTTTTGCTAAGAGGATTTGGAAGTGAAGAACACATTTTCAGCTTCATAGACAAGAGCTACAAAAGGACTGCAAAAGTAGTCCAATTTATTCAGCCTATTTCCCATATAGCAACTAGGCCTCACTGAGGGTTTGGTGGTCTGCTGTTGGCTTCCGAGACCCTGGAGCCCCATTCAAGCAACTCCTTGCTAGTATCATCCTTGTGCACAATCACCTCTATGAAGCAGAGGCAATCCTTCTTTGGCCCTGTTGCCGTCTGAATTGCCGCCACCAGTTCCTCCTCGTGCGCCACCTGCACAAGCATAGGTGCATTCAGAAATCAAATTTTTCAATAGTTCGGAATTCCAGTTTAACAGTATCACAGTGCTCTCTCTACCTTTGCAGTCCAGCAATTGCCCTCCCCGTTGTGGATGGCATCCACCAGGGCAGTGTAGTTCCAGTTCTTGATGACATTGTAAGGGCCATCATGGATCTCGACTTCGATAGTGTACCCTCCATTGTTTATAAGGAAGATGATGTTGTTCTGGCTGCATCTTATCATTGTCGACACATCCTGCGCTGTCACCTAATTGCCAGAAACTCAAAGATCAGAATTCTGGAGTTGAGAGAGCATAATCTAATATTTGTTTTTTTTTGTCATTAGAAAGTTGTTAAAAGATATTTTATTTAGAATTATTCTCTAAAATTGTCAAAAAAAAAAACCCCATATTTTAAATAGAATTATGAAATTTCAAATTTTGAATAGAAATGTTCTCTACAATTATAGAAAATTTAACTGACTTTTATCTTATGCATAAATATTTACAAAGAACGCTGCATCAAAGAATATTCATTTTTCTTTAAAAATCGTTTTACAAGGATTTTATAGTGATTAAACATATACAAGTTATGTGTGCAGATAAAATTTATACAGCCAACTACAGATAATTGAGACTCATGCTCCTTGTTGAAATAATTGATATTCATGCAAGTTTTTCTTATGGTTAATAATAAGGTTAATTGTTAAAAAGATCATGAACAGCATGTGTACAAAATATCGCAAACTCGGAAATTATCAAATCTATTACAAACCAATAACAAATTTAACTATTTAAAACATGTTTTAAGACATAATGAATTTACCACGTAATTAGGTTGTTAATTTACTGTTGGATGATGACACGGTGACATGGAAACCATGATTACATGAAAACCAACTCAATTAGCAAAATTGTTATGTCAAATGCAAGAATTAAAGAAATTAGTTATCTCTTTACCCATTGTTAGTATCATTACACAGACTGCATCAATGCCATCTCTAGCCTTTCTTGCTCCATGCCTAATGATAAAACGACCGGTGTTGTTTAGATGTCGGTCTAGCACAATGCTAGTAGTCATAACCACCTACTAGCTTATTCTTCAATGCATTGAATGTTAAATTTTTATTTTGCATGGTTGAACTATGAGAAAAAGATGGCGTTTTTGATATTCATGTAAATTATTGGTTTGGTAGTCTTTGTCTCTTTCCTAACATCAATAAGATGATGCTTCTATGCATTCATCCCAAAACATACAACTACCCTTTCAAGTACACATCTCCAATTAGCAATACCACCGAGGGCAGGACCTCTTGTGCCCAATCTATCCCTTGCGTTGATGACCCCAACAAACATTTTGGCCAACACCACTAGAAGCCCCCATGCATGTATTCTCTCATCTTGGCAGAGAGCTCATGCAACAGATGAAGCTTTATGGAGGCCAAGAATAGGAACAATAACAACAACCCCTTCATTTAAGCCAACATGCCTTCCAAAACAGGGTAAGAAAAGAAAAGCATTATTGCCTAGCTCCAGAGCATCAAGTTCATTGCAAACACTTTGACAAAGATTGTCATTGCCTCCACAGTCAATATTTCTTTGTCATTGGAGACGATCAAAGTCAATAGTGGGGTAGGTTGGGTGGGAACTGGAAAAATTATTTAGTTTCTTTGATTTTATTAATTAGTTAATGATGGATGACATGTTATATGATGTGTAATGATTAATAGCAATCCAGCCCGTCTGAAAAGGTCTACAATAAATCTGATAAATTTAAAGTTCATGATAGATTTGTAATGTCATTTGCAACACAGGGCAAAGTTTACAATATTTCTAGCAATTAACCTCAAGTAATTAATATTTGGAGGCACTGAGCACAGAGGATTCCATGGAGAAAAAAAAAATAAAATGCAAGGAAAAGTTTAACAGGTGACTACTCTATGGTAAGAGTTATTTTAGTACCTGAAAGCTTCCATCACCAATACAAGCTATGACACGCTTATCCTTTGCAGCCTGGGCGTACCCCAGTGTGGCTCCGACTGACCAACCAATGGAGCCATATTGCATTTGAAACTCATACCTGCAAGGAAAAGAAGAGTTTGTTTCTAAGGAACTATCAAGATAAAAGAATAGTTTGTTTCTAAGGAACTATAAAAAAAACACAATTTTGTATCTGTTGTATGTTGTATATTGCCTACCCACATCCCTCTGGCAGTCTCAGCTTCTGGCAGTTGAACCACGAATCCCCTGTTTCAGCAATCACCGAAGTATTCGCTGAGAGCATTTTCTGGATGTGCCTGAAGAGCACATTGACCCTCAGAGGCTCATTGGGCTGCGACTCCAGTGGCTGCCCTTCCGGCACATAGATCCTCCGATAGTTCTCGTATGCTGTCGTGTTCTTGATAAGTCTTTTGGCGAGCGCCTGAAGAAAATCTTTCATGTGAATGCAGCCGAACGCTGGGCCATTTCCGACCACCACCCGCTCTGGTTGGACGATAATGGCTTTCTCCTTCTTAAAGAGCAGAGAGTAGCCGACTGAGCTATAGTCGTTGAAGATAGGGCCAGCGAAGAGGTAGGCATCCGCCGAATCTACGATCTCAGCGCAGAACGAGGTGCTCACTGCGCCCCAGTACGTGCCGATGAACCTGTGATGGGTCTCTGGAACAAGGCCTTTAGCCGACGGCATCACCGCATAGGGGTAGCCGCAGGCGTCTACGAGCTCCACGAAGGCCTTCCCGGCCTTGGCGACCCGAACTTTAGGGCCGGCAACCAAGACCGGCTTCACGGCCTTGTTCAAGAACTGCGCCGCCGCCTCGACCGCGACTTCCAATCCCATTTGGTTGCTCAATCTAACCGCGTCACAAAAACAAACACACAAACAAAGATTAAAGTCCAAACTTTAGCTCATTACAAGCACTAACCAGAGAGTGCCAACGAAAAGGAGGGCGAGAATAGATGCCTCACTTGGGGGAAAGGAGGAACGGGACAGGCTCGCTGCTGAAGGTGGGATGAGCTATTCCGGGCAGATTGCAACTGATACTTATGTAAACGGGCTTGCTCTCCTTGAGCGCAGTGGAAATCGCGGTATCAACGAGCTCGTGAGCGTCCTCAAGGTTGTTGACCACCGCCTGCAAATGAGTCGCACAATTTGAACTTTATACTCTTAAGTGAACAACAGATTGATTTCTCCCCCTTTTCCGACAGGAAAGGATCGGCACCTGGAAGCAGGTAACAGCTTGGAAGCATCGGAGCTCCTGGGAGAAGTCGGGGAGACCGATGGTGTGGTGGATGATCCGATTGGTGCCGTAGTCGTTGGAGTTGGGGCCGCCGACGATACAGATGACGGGAAGATTCTCGCTATACGCGCCCGCGATGGCGTTGAGCACGCTGAGCCCGCCGACAGTGAAAGTCACGACGCAGGCGCCGACGCCGCGGGCGCGGGCGTATCCGTCCGCGGCGTACCCGGCGTTGAGCTCGTTGCAGCATCCCACGAGGGTGAGCTCCGGATCAGAGATGAGGTGATCGAGGAGGGCGAGGTTGAAATCTCCGGGCACAGAAAATACGTCGTGAACGCCGATCTGGACGAGCCGGCGGGCGATGTGGTGCCCAAGGGTGGCCTCCTCGGTCGCCGCCGACCAAGCCGGAGCCCCAGGAGCGATGGGGAAGCTCGGCGCCGAGGGCTGGCATCCGCCCACGCCGTTCGCCTTCGCTTCCTCTGCCGCATCCACCGATCCGATAGCTGTACTCATCGCAGCCGAGCGGGTCACTGACTCCGACCGTTGAAAAACAAGGAGGTCGTTCGACAACAGTGGAAACTAAATGGAAAGGCGTTGGTGATAAAGCTCGGAGAGGAGCTTCCGTGATGGACATTTCGAGGTACAGGAACCGTCGGATGGAGGGAGGGAAAGTTCTTCTCACAATGGACGGCGAAGATTTAATGACGGAAAGGCTTATTCTAGGAAATGATGGAAGCTTCTGGTGAGCTCACCGGAAGCTTCTTTATTCTAGATTTTTTTTTATCATTTATCATTATTTTTTAAAATAGAAATATTTTTATTTGAATATTATTACAGTTGTTTTAACTAAAATAATTTTGATCAAAATTACTATGATAGACAAAAATCATTCTAGATAATTATAGTTAATTACTTTATTTTGCAATAATTTTGATCGAAGTTTTTATATTATAATAATTGTGGTAAAAATTAGAGAGCGTTACCTCAATTTTTATAAAAATCTAAAAATGGTAGGAGGCGTTTGGTAGGCATTTTTTTTTTTCGTTTTTCATTTTTATTTTCTGTGAAAATGAGAAAATGTATTTGGTTCACGTTTTCCATCTCCATTTTCGAGAAAATAAAGAAGTGTTTTCTGGAAAGTGGAAAATAAGAAATAATCGTTTTCTATTTCCATTCTCGTTTTCCAAAAAATAAAAGAGCATTTTTTGGAAAACTGAAAAACAAAAAAAATCGTTTTCTATTTTCTGAAAAAAGAGATAATGAAAACAGAAAATTCTCTACGAACCAAACACCCCCTATTTTTTCTCTTTCACTTCCCATTTTCTCCACGCATGAGCACCGCGACCCGCATCACACCCGAGCACTCATTTCGCTCAGCATCGTCGTAGAGAGGTCAGATTTTCGAACGTGGTCCGATCTACATCGGAGTGGTATGATTTCGACCGAATTACGATCGGAATCCATCTCCATTGCAGTCGCAATCGCGACAGATTTCAATCGCAATTCGATCGGAATCCAATCACGGTCCAGTCGACGTCGGAGTCCGATCAGATTGTGATCGGATTCTTGCCGAATTATGATCGGATTTTGACTGAATTGCGATCAAAATCCGTCGTCATTGTCGCTGCCAGTGCTGTGATCGCTAGCGGTCGTAATCACAGTGAATTCGGGCAACAATTCGATCGGAATTCGATCGCGGTTCGATCGATGTCGGAATCCAATTGAATTGCAATCATATTTCGATCGAATTGCGGTTGGAATCCGCTGCGATTACGGGCAAACACCGGCGGCTGTAATGACGGCGGATTTCTGCCGTAATTCGATCAGATTCCGACACCGTTTGGATTCTGACCGAATTGCAGTTGGAATCCGACTGCTCGATGATGATGTCGAGCGACAACATATGCTCGGGTGCAGGGGATCGCGATGTTGGAGCATAGAAAAAGCAAGAAGCGAAGGGAGATGGAATATTTTAGAGTTTTTATAAAAATTAAAATGTGTATAGTATTTGATAGGGTGTGGATAGCCACTTCTAATATTCGATTGAATCGAAGTAAATTTTAACTAATATTTGAATGATTTTGATTATGCTAGAACCGTTTTAATTATAATTAAAATTAAAATTTTAAACATATTATAGTAATTTTTGTTCAAGATTGGATGGTTAAACTAGAAGAGAGAGAAATAATAAAAAAGTATATAATCTTTAATACTTCACAAATACTCGTTTAAGGATTAATTTGGTTAATTCAAATAACACAAGGTGAAAATTAAGGAAATAGACAAACAAATCAAATACCGAGATGACGTGCTTTGAAAATTTCAACTTCTATTCTAGGGCTTATCAATTCTTCAAAACTTCCAAAATAATAATGATGTGACGAAGAAGATTCGTTCGCTTCTTTTTTATGCGATGAAGTACGATGGAAGCTTTGGGGATTCTCTCCGGCCGCAACAGTAAAGATGAAAGAGTAAAGCAGAGAAACGCAAACCAACACAGGTAACAAAACCAAGACACAGAATGTAACGTGGTTCGGAATAAGGATTCCTACTCTACGGAGGTGAGCTCTCTCACCGGATGTAGTGCCAAAGCACTTTCAATATGAACATCCTCTTTCACGGAAAGGAACTTTCGGAGGTGGAGGAAAAAACCTCTTACAGTCAAATTATGATACACGAAAGAGTACACGAAAAGCAAAGACCGCTACTCTCCTTCCCCGGCGTAGTGGTAGCTCTCCTTCTCCTGATGTGTCTTCGTTTCTTGCTTGTTGGAATAATGCGGGATCCCTCTCCTTCTGTCCCCTTCCTCCCTTTTATCCTCCTCCTTTGATCCAGCGTTACCTCGCGAGCTGTCATCATCGTCCACGTGACCACCACATCCCTCTGGAGAATATTTCTATTACAGATATGAGGAGCGAAGACTCCTCGAAATATTATGTGGGGACCCCCCCTTTTGTTACATAACACCTCTTCATCTACATTTCGAGAAACTAGGTTAGCCTGTCCCTCTCAACCATTTGCTTTTGGTGAAACTAACTTAAGTCTATAGCTCACGTGTGGCATAACCTTTGGGCTTTTCATCAGCCCGAGCCAACTGCCCTTCTTTCCACATCGAACTACCTCCGGACTGACTAGACCGAATCGATTCTTGCTTATTTCCTAGCGAAGCACCCTCCGCCTCCGCTTTGCCATGTCGATTACCTCCACTAGCTCTCCCGTGCCACCTGTTTCAGGCGCTTGCGCCCGAACCGTATCTCTCCTCTTTCTCCACCAAACCAATCATTTGGTTCGGATAATATCTTACATGTGAGCCCTCTTATCCGGTTCATGGAGGAGAGGTAACAGCGATATCAAATAATTAATTTTTTACCTTCAGAAAACACTTTAAAAAATGGAGAGACCAATCACAACTTCTTGAGGATTTACAGTGAAGCATAAACAAAAACTAATCCTTTCAAAATTGTAAAAGAAAGTTTACAATTTGAGTGTCAAGAATATTAGGAGCATTTGATTAATAGAAATTTTTTTATTTTTTAAAAAAATGAAAAAATGTATTTGGTTGATGTTTTTCATTTTTGTTTTTCAAAAAATAAAGAAATATTTTTTGAAAAATTGAAAAATATAAAAAAATTATTTTCTGTTTTCATTTTTATTTTTTAGAAAATAAAGAAATGTTTTTTGAATAATTGAAAAAATATAAAAAAATTATTTTTTATTTTCTGAAAAATGAAAATTTTTTACGAACCAAACGCTCCATAACCTTTCATTTTGCTACAACTCTTCCTTTTGTAACTTCTGATTTAATTTATTTATCATTGATATTCAATATTTATCAATCGACTGGAATTCTTGACAGCCATTCTATTATTGTCACTAGTAAATTTGATTATTATTGCTGATGAACGACTCTTGTCATTCTATCACTGTAATAGTAGTTGATTGGAATTTATTCATGAACAAAATCATTCTAATCACTAGATGAAGTATATAAATCGACTGACAACTAATATTAAACTGCTAGAATTATCACAAACCATCCTTAATTCGCAAATCTACTTATTTAGGATTTTAAGTCTCACTAGTCAACTAATCTAGTCCAACAATCCACTGGACTAGATAATTACAAATAAAAACTACTTACGTTTGATCATTGAGTACACAACTAATTAATCCTTTAGTCAATTGGTATTTTATATTAGGGGTGTAAACGAAACGAATCGAATCGAATCGAATATTAAAAAAAAAAAATTAATATTCGAGTTCGAATTGACATATTCGAGTTCGATTCGAAGTTCAAAAATTGAATAATGTTGTGCTCGAATTCGATTCGAATCAAAGTTCGAGTTCGGATTCGATTCGAAATTTTCGAATAGGCTTGATTTAATATTCGAAAATTGATGCTCGATTTGATATTTGAAAATGGATGCTCGATTTAATAGTTAAAATTTTTTAATAAATAAAAAATTAAAGTTCGTGAATAATTCGTGAACAATCGAACAATATTATTTCGGCTCGAATTTGATTCGAAAAATATTTATATATATTCGAGTTCGGCTTGAATTCGATAATTTCGAATTCAAATCAAATATTATTCAAACCAGCTCAAAAAATTCACGAACCGACTCCATTTATTTACACCCCTATTTTATACTAATCGATTCATACACTAACTCTGATCACTTCTAAAGTCAAGTTCTTCTATCTTTGGATCCTACACTTGCCCAAGTAGGTTCTCTTAATACTCAATTCCCATAGAGTTTTACTTTAGCCTTAAAGTCATCTTCCTTTAGGCCCCATGTTCTTCCAATGCACTCAGGCCTATCATTTCTCTCTGTAGGCAATTTTTAATTAACTGCACACACGATGGCAACGTGTTCGTGGGCACGAAATGCACTTAGTGCATTACATGTGCGGTAGAAAACCCTTAAAAAGGGGAGCAACCAAGTGAACAGGGGGTGTGAGTGAGATTGATTGTTGCGGAAGCTTTGCCGGAGAATGGAGAGACTTTGTGTCTTGCGATTTCGAAAAAAACATCCAAGATGTCAGATCTTAGTTTGTGGATCAGGAAGAACGATTCGAATATGTGATCATTCTTCAGATGGTGAGCAAAAGATCGAAAGATCTCTTCTTGTCTACTTCGGAAAGCTCTAGGAATCGATGACCGAATTCGTTGTAAGTTTACTTTACAGTACTTTAATTCATGCAAACTATAAGTGCAGTAAAACATACAATGGTATCAGAGCAAATGTATGTTTATGCCTATTTTGTATGAATTTAGTTGTAGGGACTATAAAATTCACTTGTTTATCAAAGAAGATGATGAACAATGAATTGTCGAGTGAATCCCGACTGAGAAAAGTCATCTGAGCACTTCACATGCTTGGGATAAAGGAGTGCAAAACACTTGTTTTTTTCCGAAGTTTCCCGAGTGGGAAATTGACAGTCGCGGAGTTCCTGAGTGGGAAACCATCGGTCGAGCAGTTCCTAAGTGGGAAAACTACTGCGGACACAGTACCCGAGCACTAGGTGTTGGATCGATGCGGTTCGCTAGAGGGGGGGGGGGTGAATAGCGAAAAACCTTTTCCTTTTTTTTACGTTCGTTAAAAACTCGAAAGATAATTAATTGCAGCGGAAATGTAAAGTAAAAAGAGACAATGAAGTTTTTACTTGGTTCGTAGCCTTCGGCTACTACTCCAAGGCCCTAGTGGTCCTTGACCACGTACGAAGGGCAAAAGCACTAAAGGAACTCCTCCTCGTTGGAGGTAGGAGTTAATCGATACAAGAAGAAAAAAGCTTGAGGTAGAGGGACACTCTCCCTCTCCTCGTATACGATAAAAGCTCCGAAAAGAAGTGAACTTAAATAAGAGCTAAAAAAAAAAATCGACGTTACAATAAGAAAGAATTTAAGACCTAGACGTCGGAGAGAAAGCACTTCGTGGTCGAAAAGTTGTAGCTTGGCGGAGACTTTTTGGAAGCTTTAGAATGATAATGAAACCCTAGGTTTGACCCTCCTTTTATAGCCTTTGAGCCCCTTTTCGAGAGGAACCCTAGCCAATCACAATTGAGCATCAATCTCCTTAAAATGGGGTGATAAGCCTTGATTCATCGAATATGATCATGCCGACCTCTCGTGATCGGCCGATTGAATCGAGTCCTCTGTCGGGCAATGATCGTGATGCTGCAAGTCAAAGTTAGCTCAACAAAAACATAATTTCGACGGTCGTCGACCGTCCGATCTCGACCTAGACCATCTATAGGATGTCTTTGGTCGGATCTACGCTTAATATCATCCCCATAAAGAGGATACGACCTCACTTACGCTCGTACACACAAGCTTACCTCGACACTTACATGTTGCTTTTGCTTTCGGCCTTCCACTCGATTCCTTCGGCTCCCTCCGAAGTCACTCGAGTGTCGCCCGACCACCGCGGCTTCCTCCGGGTGTCGCTAGCCTTCAGCTCCAGCTATATCAATCTTCTGCATACTCGATTCAGCTCGTGAGATAACGACATGAGCTTAACTTTGTATCGTTTGCTATAATCAAAACTCAGGTTCGACTTAGGTGCCTACTGCACCAACAATAGGTGCTAGAGCATGCAGTGTTCGAGCATGAGGTGCTCGACACCGCATCAGATGTGTGATGCCCGAGCATGATGTGATTCGAACTGTGGAAGTCCGACGACTGGAGCTGTTGGTCGGAGGATGGCCGGCGACTAGAGTTGGCCGGCGGCTGGAGGGGAAGGGCGGCCAAGCTTGGGCGGCGGCAACACCTAGGGTGAGCAGCGCACAAGAGAGGAAGAGAGGAAGGTGACTAAGGTTTCACAAACTCTAACTCATCCACGAAATTTGTCTCAACGCTTTTATTTATAGAGAATGTGTTTCTTGACCATCAAGAAACCCTCTCTCAACGGTTATTAGTTCACAATCAAAATCCGTTAACTCACTCCATTAATTCAAGTTAAAATAAACCAAATCACATTGATCTATTTTAGGTATTCTTCCATGCAAACCAATTTTGGTTCATTCATTTAAAACAAAATAAACCAAACCTCTTTGGTTTATTTTTCACCATTGGATTAAAACCAAACCAATTTGGTTCATCCATCATATCTTCAAAAGACTCGGCCCATCCATGCTTCCGATGCAACTGAAACAATTTCATGCTCGCTACTTGTTTGATCCAACCAAACCAATTCTCTCTCGATCTGAGAATCTCATTCTCAAGCTCGTTTTAAATCCTTCGGATAATACTCATAATGTGTGTGACCAAATAGGTTCTTGGTTTATGTTGTCCGTCTATAATTAACCATTAATTATAGAACGATCATGAGTGATACCTAGTAGTACATCATGATCTCCAATTAATCGAAAAATCAACGATTGCCCCTAGAACAACTTCTGAAACCTTTCAGCAGCTACAGTGAATCGTGCCCCATTCCCTTCACGCATCTTATACCCACTTGGTTCAAGACATGGTCTATGTGTCAGTCCCCATTAGGCTGACTACGTCACACCTAGCTCAAGTATCATTTCCTGGTCCTGTGAATTCTAGTTGTTGTACATGTATCCAAGAGTACCGTACTCTAAACATGTAATGCTTTGGCCAAAGACTTTAGTAACAATTCAACGAGTGACCACAGGGTATATATCTCCTCGCAAGGAGTGGTGAATCATTTATAGGTTATTCAAACACCTTCGGACACTTCGACTTATACCCAATCATCCCGGGTCCACATCTCCTCGAAGATGGTCGCTTAAGATGTCAAAACATAAGTCTCTATGACCAAGATGACTTGAACATCGCAAGTCAAAGGAACATCACACTTAAGTTGCAATAAGAACTTCATTGACATATCTGTATATGCAGATAACCATATGAAGTCTTACAGCTAGTCACTCCAATGAACTAGTTACCATAACTATCATCCACGGTTAACTCCGGACATCCCAATGTCTCCAGCGAGTGAGAAACAACTGCTTGGATAAACTAAAGAGTATAACTCGTGCTAGTCTCAATAGAATTGATGATGTCCAAATGCATCAATTCATCGACTCGGGATAATTCTAATACATCACAATTACACATGTAGAAATACTCACTAGTTGTGATCCAATCACAAATTTTCTCATATTGTGAATCGTATTGTGGACATTCAGTAAATGAGTTTAAGATCCATTCAAATACATGAAAACATATACACTCAAATAGTGAATCTTCATTTATCAAATAAATGATACAACCATAAGACGATTGCCTTAGGACACCTCTTATATATAACTAATAAGAGGAAGGAGAAGGAGTAGGCGGCAAGAAGGAAGAGAAGGGGATTAGCCACGACCATTAATTAGGTTTTAGCCTTTATAACTCTTTATATAGGCTCTAAGCCTAATGGGTTATGGATTAGTAGATCAAGTTCATAAGTCCATAACCATTAAGGCTTAATCTCATCCATTAAACTCTAATTGGGCCCTTAACTAAAAGAAGACTCATTTAATTAAAACTAAACGAGTTTGATTTATAATTAAACCTCTTAATGCTCAACCTGTCTTCATAAGACGTACTCCTTTCGCATTTTCGACTTGACAAATATTTCCATATTTGTCATGTGTTTGGTCTAATAAAACTCGATCTCTCTCGATCTTGAGAATTCAATTCTCAAACTCGTCTTTAAGTTTCTTCAAAGGAATCGTTATGTGTGTGACCTTATATGTTCTCGGTTTATGTTGGCCATCCATAATTAACCATTAATTATGGAACGATCATGAGTGACACCTAGTAGTACATCATGATCCCCAATTAACCAAAAAATCAACAGTTGATCTCGGAACCATTTTCGAACCCTTCAGCAGCTATAATGAATCGTGCCTCGTTTTTTTCACTCGTCTTATACCACTTGGTTTAGGACATGGTCTATTGTGTCAGTCCCCACTAAATTGACTATGTCACACTTAGCCCAAGTAATACTTCATCGTCCAGTAGATTCTAATTACTTCGACATGTATCAAAGAGTATCATACTCTTCACATGCAATGCTTTGGTCAAATACTTTGAGTAACAATCTGACGAGTGATCATAGGGTATACATCTCCTCGCAAGGAGCGGTGAATCCTTTATTAGCTATTCAATCACCTTCGGACACTTCAACTTATACCCAATCATCTCTTACCTACACCTCCGTAGAGATGTATCGACTAAGATGTCAAAGTATAAGTCTACATGACCAAGATGACTTGAATACCTCAAGTCGAAGGAAACTTGCACTTGAGCTGCAGTAATAGCTTCACTGACATATCTTATATGTAGAGAACCATGTGAAGTCTTACAGCATGCCACTCCAACGAACTAGTTATCCATAACCATCATCCACGTTTAACTCTTGACATCACAATGTCTCCAGCCAGTGAGAAGCAGCTGCTTGGATAAACTAAGGAGTATAACCCGTGCTAGTCTCACACAAATCGATGATGTCTGAACTCATCAATTCATCGACTAGGAAATATTTCAATACTTCATAATTACACATGTAGAGATACTCACTAGTTGTGATCCAATCATAAATTTTCTCATGCTATAAATCTTATTGCGGACATTCAGTAAATGAGTTTAAGATCCAATCAAACACATATGAGATGTGCACTCAAATAGTGAATCTTTATTTATTAAATAAATAGTCATAAGACGATTGCCTTAGAACACCTCTCAAACAGAATAATTTGTTTATGCTTTATTTTATTTCCGCTACATATTATTAACAAATTGTACACAAGCACGACATGAATCGAAGCGTGAATCGAACGATGTTATTCACCCCCTCTAGTGCATTTAAAGGTCCCCAACATTTCGGGTGCCCAAAAGACCTTTCGAGAATCCCCATCTTGGTATCGATCCAATCTGACTCCTCCGATTCATATCTAACTTCGATTGCCTAGACGGCTTTCGAGTGTTCAGATGTTGAAGGGGCAACACCATATTAGCATATGATCGATCTAATTATGCTGGTCTTTATTTGACTCTGATTGCTTTGTCTCCTTTTAGTTGCTAAGGTGTTTGCATGGAAGAATACCATAGATCCCTGATCCACATTTTCAATATAAGCCTTTGTCATGTCATTCTATATCTAAATCTGATCTAGATCTTGACTTTGATCATCTAGATCCCATTCACTCGCTTGGACCTCCAAGCACTTGAATCCAATAAGGGCGCTCGAATCCTTCTAATATGGTGACCTGATTCAAACTATGTTCCTGAGTTCCTATATCACAAAGTTAGTAATACAAGTATATCTATGCAATAACTTAGTTGCCTCACCGTTAACTTGAATTAGGATAGTGTCTCGCTCAAAGTTTACATATATCCTAGAAATAATGATACTCTCTCATTATCCTTCAAAGTAGAATATCTCTCTTGAGCTTACCTTACTAGGAATCTCTAAGACTTATCTTGCTTAGATCTATGCCTTTTTTAGTCACTTGACCACTTTGTCAGAATCCTTTTGGACTTCACTTGTCTGGGTCCACTAGATCTTTTTTTTGCTCTCTGATCACCTTGCTAGAATATCTGTCTCTCATATATTTTTTGACTTTACTTATCAGGTTTCTATATTTGTACACTTGACATACTAAATTAGAATAAAAAATATTCTAACTTTAAATTTTCTTTCATATATCAAAATACAGTTTCGTTTTTGTGGTGCATCCGACACCAACACTCTTAACAATCAATCTCATTTATTTATTATTGACATTTTTTGATTAAAATTGCCATATGAATGTTTAATTAATAGTGAAAATTGAATTGGACATCCAATGTATAATATTCATAGTGTCTTTGTTATATTTTCGGAGAGTTCACCGCTCTGAGCTATCGATTGTCCCTCTCTTTTATACTTGTAAAATACTGAAATTAAAATACGAAATTTAATGGCCAGAATTTCGGGGAAATAATCCTAGGGATTATTTTCGAGATTTTTAGGGAATTTTAGGAATTTTTTTGGAATTTTTCTGGATTTAAACGGACTCCGTACGAGATTTTTACGGGGATAAAATAAGTAGGCTTTGAAGGGGTCTATATAAAAGGGTGATAAATACGAGATGGAAAAACCTAAAATTTATATTTTTCTTTTCCCTTTTATTTCTTTCCCCGCCGCGACTTCCCCTTCGGCAGTTTCCCTTTTTCGCGAGCCCACTTTCGCCGATCCCTAACGCCCTCTTCTTTCTTCCTCGCGGCAACCCGACGCCACCACGCCCGACGCCGTCGCTCCTCCCGACAATGGCCGCTTTCTTCTCGCTGCCGCTAATCGAGCGGCGATCAGCTGCCGCGACACGACGCGAGCACGGCCCATCACGGCTACGCCGCAAGACGCTCTGTGCTCCTCCACGCCGCCGAGACCGGCCAGTCCCTCCGCAAGCGCCGGCAAACACGATCGTCGCCGATTTCCTCTGCGACGAAGTCGCTTCCCTCTGTCGTCCGACTCAGGTGGCACCGCCGAGCCTTCCTTCCCTTAGCCGCGATTTCGCCGAGATCGCCGGAGTAGGTAAGGGTCTTTCTGTTTTGGTCGATCGGTGAGGGTGGGTGGTGATGGTGATTAGGGCAGTAGGGAAGGAGTTGGGGGCCGGCTGTGAGAGGCGAGGAGGGTTTGATTTGGGAGGTGGTCGCAAGTCGGATGGTAGTGGTGTGGGTGGATGTGTCTTACTGTGAAACAAGGGTTGAGTCGGAGTTACTGATCCAATTTGGGGCTGAACTTGGGGTTTTGATTGGTCGATTTGGGCTGATTCGGGTGTTATCCGTTTGATTGGTATGTTAGTGAGCGAGGAATGGTTCAAAATTGTGTTACTCGGAGGATATGGGATTTGGGCTAAATTAATTGTATGGATTGTTTGTGGACAAGGAAAATTGGAAATAGTTTGGGTTAATTGGGATATGAAGGAAATCAATTTGTTATTCGATTTGTCGGTGAATTGTATTTTTGTGCTTGACTATAGTCATGCTTTATGCAGGTTTCGGTCACGAGGCAGGTCCTCAGTCGTGATGATTTTGTTCATTCTTGTGGATATATATTCAGGCGGGTATTTTGACTTAACTTTTAGATTAAGTCAAGTTGATATGCTAGTTATTGTTTATATGCCTGGTATGCTTTTGGTGCCTACTAGATACATGCATGTGATAGGATATGCTTATATCTTCCCTGTTATATTTGGATCATGGTTACTTGGATCAGTTATATGCACTTATGATTTTGCATTATTCGGATAGATATTTGTGGTTGGATTTACATGCTTTAGTATCATGCACCATCTTGCATGTTTGCATCTTTGGCCAGACGGGGTTCCATTATTGTTGAGCCATGACTAGTTACATGGCTGCACACACTACCACTCATGGGTTAGTGGTACATTAGGAGGGTGTGTGCGATTGCTCTGTCGACTCCATTGGTCCGCCATGGGTAGCGGCAGGCGTGGTAGCGGCGAGGATCCCTCCTCGATGCATGACAGGAGATGAGAGCTTAGCTCCCCACTATGTTTGGGGCGGGAGGATAGGTGTACTCGACAGCATCCCGTCCACTCTGGCCACTCAGGAGCAGTGATGGCAGAGTGCACAGTTGTCATAGCCCTACCCACTCGGCTTCACCATTGCGTGTGAGGCGGCTGACTGGCGTCAGGGGTGACCATGTCATTGGCACGGCATGCACTTTGCACGGATTGCATTTGTATTGTGTTTGCTGCATTTGTATTGATGCCTTGGATGTGCATATGATTGTCATGCATACAGGATACATGTTTATATATGGTCAGGACTCTATTACTTCTAGTCAGGCACATGCTCCTATATCAGGGTAGGAGATTCAGGTAAGTACAGTCATTTTGTATTTCTTGCTTGCATACCCTATTTATGTGAGACTGTACTGGCATGATATTTTTATTGTTAGCTATATCTTACTTTGCATATCTACTATACCCGCAGAGTTCTTTGAACTCACCCCGTTGATTATATCTATTTCAGGATGAAGCTGTCAGGAGAGTCCAGCTGCCAAACCCCCTCGTCGTGGAAGTGTATTTTGTTATTTGTGTTTACGGTTTTTGGGTATTTGGATTAGAATATATGTTTAGGACTGGAGTTGGATATTTGTACCTGTGGATGTTTTGGTATGTCCTTAGGGACCTTTGATCGGATTTTTATTTCGATTGGATTTCGGTTGAGTATTCCTGCCCAGATGGCAGAAGGGGTAAGTCTAGTTAGAGTAGACTTTTGTTTACCTAGATTTGTTGGCCTGAGGCCTTATTATTATCTGCGTGTGATGTGGTATGTTTCCGGTCGTGTTGACCGATGTATAGTGGTCGTGTAGGCCTTGTATAAAAATTGGTATTGTCACCGTGCATGGAGATGCCGGATTTTCGTCGCGGGACTCCTCGGGCGTGACAATTTATTCGCATCGTGAGCGTAGGTTTCCGAGTTCCTTAGGGTCTTTGGGTTTATGGAGTTCGCCAAGTTTTGCAGGTTAACTGGGTATTTTCGGAGTTGTACGGATTTCCGACGATTTTTATGTTTCGGAAATTCAAGGTATTATTGACGAGGTCAATATGGGGGATTTGGCGCATGTGACATCTCATACCTAATGTAAATACATTCTAGAAATTTTTCTAGATTTAGTACATATTTATATTGGTTATGCGGTGATATCATGTTTTGTCTGGTATTGTTTTAACCTGATATCTATTGGACTGTTAGATTTTTAGGTTGCTGGTTTATAGATAGCATTTGGTTATAAATTGCTATTACTGTTATACGTAGCTTGTTATCATTGTGATAAAAAAATGATTAGATATTATTGGTAGATGTTTACCACTTAGGATTTGACTAGTATTAGGATTATTAGACTAGTTGAATAATATGACTAAGATGGATAAATTCGTAGAAGGCATGAGGACATGATTACATAGCTTATGTAGTTTAGGGTATATATAAGCATCTGATGCTTTATTTATATATTGCCTTGACTTTGTTCTGGCATTGACTTTGTTCTGGCATGACCCTTTAGTAATACCCTAATTAATTTCAGCCATTGATTCCCATTAGTAGGACTATGTTGTCGTTTATTAGACAGCATGTTATATGTTTATGGTTATGAGTTTTTGCGGTGAATATCATGATTAAGACTAGTAGAAATAGAATAACTTAGATGAAGTTATTCTGTAGGAGCGGATCTCAGAAATGAAACAACATTAGTGGAACCCTAGGTGTTGGAACCCTAGGAGTAATAACCGGATGTGTATATTGGTATGTGATTACCCATTTACTGTTTCAGTGATATGGTGATCGGAGGTCGAATGATTAGGATGCGATTAATCCTTACTATATCTCCCATTCTTGGTTGAGAGAGAGAGTCTGCAGTAGAGTCTCTCTATAGGTAAGTGCTTTGTATACATGTGGTCTCTCATGCATGGTTGAGATGACCTACTGCAAGATATATTCTTGCGTTATTCGTTCGGAGTTGGTGATAATCGGATTTGTATGACGTCTGTAGCTAGATAGCTACTTTACAGGTTAAGTAACCACGAGATCTGTTCGTGGTAGCATGTTGTAGCATGCATGATTGAGCTGGTAGGACGATATAATTTGGGATTAACCCTCTTGAAGGGCTTGATAGTAGACTTGTGGTCCTTATTGGCCTTGATAGGCGTTTCCTGTTAGTTGGGACGAAACCCTATGATAATCGTCTCGACGTGATTATTAGTGGACTTATGATTTTTATCGACCTTGATAACCGATCATGTTAGAAGGGTTGGAACGCTAGATTTAACCATCTCGACTTATTTATTTATAAGTCGATGATCTTTATCGACCTTGGTAAACATTTTGTTTTAGAGGTGTTGAAACCCTCGCTTGACCGCCTCAATGGGTTTAATTGTAGATCGATGATCTTTGTCGACGTTGAAAGTCGATTTATGCGGGATGTATTGGATAAGCCTAGACTTAACAACCTAGGATAATCGACTGCTCACGCGACCTATTGGTGATAGTATGCAAATGCCTGTAGTCGATAATTAGATATTTATATACTGCTTGTTTACCCACGAGTCTCATTCGTGGTAGCATATAGTTGCGCGTAGACCGTGCTATTGATTGTCGGCCCATGGGTTACTTTCGCGGTAGCTCATAGATAGTTTCCTTTTTGTGAGAGCCACGAGACTTTGTCGTGGTATCCGGATGTACACTGCTTGTTGCAGTGGTTGTGTATGTTGCAGGTATATTTATTATACTGCTGATTAGGTTAGTTGCAGACTGATATTGGTACTCTGAGGGTTGGGTTACTCCAGCTTGTTTCCTGTGACTTCCATTATGTGCATTATGATTATGCACTATTGTCTATACATCCACAGAGTGGTTGTACTTACCCCCTCCTCACTTATCCTCTAGGTTAACTGATGGAGGACGTGTCTTGTTGATCTACCCTTGTGTCGCTCAGAGAGTTCCTTGCCGTGCTTATCTCCCTGCATCGTCGGGATGCCGCTTTATTTACTTTATCGGTGTTGCATTTTATTATGCACTTTGGATTTTTTTGGTCGCAATTTGATTTGATGTCATAAAACTATTTTACTTTAATGGATATATGTTTAGTCGTGCATGCATGCAGTTATTAAAATACTAGTATTTCTATGATTATTTCGAGGTTTTTACCAGATCTGGTCCATGGATTTCAGAATATTGTCACTTAGGGGTTCCTTTGTCATTTGGATGACGGATATGCCCCAAGGACGTGACAATTTATTTGGTTTACGGTTTTGGTTTGTGGGTTTTGTGTTTCGAGGATTTGATTTCCCTTGGATTTTTGGGAGTTCTCGTGCTTTGGGACCAGGCGAGCTGAAGGATATCTCTGAGCTATAGGAAAAGTATTGTCTTTAGTAATTACGGTACTTTAGTGGTTAGGAAAACTATTGACTTAGTGAAATTGTCCCTACTCATGGTCGGGGACGAGATCGATAACATATTGACCTTGAGGGATCTAATGATGATTTCAGAGGTACGGATTCTTTAGAGGTGTCGACTGATGTCGAATTAGGAAGCTAGGGATTTACGCTAGTCATCCATTTGAAGGTCAAGGAGTAAACCCTCAGAAAATATCAGTCCCTACTATAGTGATTTGGTTATGGATAAGGCGTGTATACTTACACTGGTCAAGACGATGAAAGATCGTTTTACCTTATTATAGGAGGTGTTGGAGGGGACATTTATCTGTCCTAGTATTTTTTTTTTCTAGAGAAGATCCGGAATTCTTTGTTAAAAGAGAGATGGACCTTGGAGGTTATGCAACGATTATCGCTGATAGAATGCGGTAGTTGTGGAAGGAAATGAATATCCTTCATTGTGGATAGAGGATCTATTTAGATCAACTATAGGGCATCGGTGTATGCTCTAGGATTGATTTATGATTGATGGGTTGATATTGTAGTGACATGGTGTCATACAATTATCATGGTCGTTGTGATGATTGTTATATCATCAACCTAGAGTAAAGAGGATGCAGTTGTATAGCGACGACAATTTCATACTTGGTATGAATGGTATGAGCTTCTGGATATCATATTAAACTTATTGACGACTTTGTCGTCCAGGGATTTAGGAAATCGTATATTCTGGACACGATTGGATCATTTGTGATGGTGGCAGTTGGAGTTAAGCACTCGGTCACCGTAAATGATGGTTTTCTGGTATTGATTTGATTATTACCATAGATATGGATAGGATGCTCTAGTGGTACTACACCGCTGATTGGTGATGGAATTTATTGGGTCTGAAGCTTGTGAACCTGGTTTCAGGGCTCAGACGATTGTTGACTTTTACACCAGTGTTGTGTGATCATTCTCGAGTGAAAGGAAGGTTAATTTATATGCGGAGGCGATGTTTCAGAGAATGGAGCGTTTCTGATTTAGTTGATCGAGACGTATCCTATGTTTCGTCAAATGAGGAACTACGAGATGGTTTGTCATATATATAATATGGCGTGGACTTAGCGAGATATTATGTGGTTTTGTAGAGGTGAGGAGCGGGAATGCTTATGAGGTTTTAGCTAGCTCTTGAGTAGGCACGCGAGTTGTTAGAACACGGATAGTTGCAACTAGGGAGGCGAATTGATAAAGTTTTGATCACCTTACATTACGTGCGATAGAATGGATTTTAGGCGGTTGCTTTTGAGAGAAAATATTTCTCCATTTCGAGGAGAATGGTGGGTTACATAGTTACATTGAATTTAGGAAGAGTTACTCTTGATTAAGGAACAACAAATAGATTCTGTTGGGATGATAGAGAGCATTTACCATAGAGTTGTACTCTTGCTCTACAGGTTCGAATTAGTGATAGTGGAATTTGTATGTCGTAGGTGGCTAGATAGCTACGACATCTTGGTACTCTGAGTCCGGTTGTGGTAGCATGTCAGTAAGTAGTGCCTTTGGCATTACTCCGGAGCCACGAGGCTTGTCGATATTTTGATAAGTATTGGCCAAGATTGCAATAGGTTCTCTATGTTGCTGCGGATGTATCGGATTGTATTCGGAAAATAGTAAGTATTGAAAGCGTTCTCCATGGTGGAAGCGACATGCGAGGACATAGTTGATTGTGCGATGCGGTGTGCGGTGTGTCAACTAGTAAAGGTGGTATATAAATAATCGCGAGGTTACATGCGAGATGGACGTGAAAGCATAGTATGATGGACAATGTTGGGAGATTATTTGGAATTCAGAAAGGACTTAGTATGATTAGCTAAGTCCGCTCATTTTCATTCGATCCATACGAGGAGTTTGTTGGATCGCTGGATAGGTTATAAGGTGGGATATGAAGATACTATTCATACTCTGGAAGAGCTACTAGAAGCAAGTGTGATTTGGTTTTAAGGGATATCAGTAACCCCACTTAGTCACTTGAGGTGTGACTTGTCTCCAGATGCTTGAGATGGTTATAGGGACATCTCGTACTTATATACGAGTAGGAAATTTGGGGACCAAATTTTTATTAGTGGGGGAGAATGTAAAATCAAATTAAAATCTAAATTTAATGGCAGAATTTGGGAAATAATCCTAGGGATTATTTTAGATTTTTAGGAATTTTAGGAATTTTTTGGAATTTTCTGGATTTAAAGCGGACTCGTCACGAGATTTTTACTGAGGATAAAATAAGTAGGCTTTGAAGGGGTCTATATAAAAGGGTGATAAATACGAGATGGAAAAACCTAAAATTTATATTTTTCTTTTCCCTTTTATTTCTTTCCCCGCCGCGACTTCCCCTTCGGCAGTTTCCCTTTTTCGCGAGCCCACTTTCGCCGATCCCTAACGCCCTCTTCTTTCTTCCTCGCGTGACCCAGCGCCACCACGCCGGCGCCGTCCGCTCCTCCCGACAACCGCCGCTGCCCTCTTCTCTGCCGTCGCCGCTGCCAAGCGAAGCGGCCATTGCCGACGAGCCGCGAGCACGCCGCACACGCCGTGTGCCTCGGCCGCGCTCTGTGCTCCCCTCCGTGCCGGCCGAGGCCGGTAGTCCCTCTGGCCAGCGGCAAACACGATCGTCGGCCAGTTCCTCTGCCGCGACAGTCGCTCTTCCCTCTGTCGTCCGACTTGAGGTGGCACCGCCGAGCCTTCCCTTCCTTAGCTGCGATTTACAGGAGATCGCGGAGTAAATGAGGGTCTTTACATTTTTGGTTGATCGGTGAGTGTGGTTGGTGATGGTGAATAGAGGCGATGGGAAGGAGTTGGGGCTATGAGGTTTGATTTGGGAGGTGGTCGTGCAAGGTCGGATGGTAGTGAAACGTGGGTGGATGTGTCGGTGAAACAAGGGTTAGTCAGTTCTGATATTTGAACTTGGGGTTTTGATTAGTCGATTTGGGCTGATTCGGGTGTTATCCGTTTGATTGGTATGTTAGTGAGCGAGGAATGGTTCAAAATTGTATTACTCGGAGGATATGGGATTTGGGCTAAATTAATTGTATGGATTGTTTGTGGACGAGGAAAATTGGAAATAGTTTAGGTTAATTAGGATATGAAGGAAATCAATTTGTTATTCGATGATTGTCGGTGAATTGTATTTTTGTGCTTGACTATAGTCATGCTTTATGCGATTTGATCCTGGCGGTCCTCGCGTGATGATTTTGTTCATTCTGTGGATATATATTCAAAGCGGGTATTTTGACTTAACTTTTAGATTAAGTCAAGTTGATATGCTAGTTAGGATAGCTTACAATAACTTTTCATGTTTATATGCCGTATGCTTTTGGTGCCTACTAGATACATGCATGTGATAGGATATGCTTATATCTTCCTAGTTATATTTGGATCATGGTTACTTGGATCATTATATGCACTTATTGATTTTGCATATTATTCGGATAGATATTTGTGGTTGGATTTACATGCTTTAGTATCATGCACCATCTTGCATGTTTGCATCTGGTCGAGGGTTCCATTATTGTTGAGCCCACATTTAGTTACATGGCTGTTAGTGGTACATTAGGAGGGTGTGTGCAGCGAGTTGCTGTCGAGCTCACTGGTCCGCTCATGGGTAGCGGCGAGGCGGCGTGGTAGTGGGCAGGATCCCTCCTCCGTCTATGACACCGAGATGAGAGCTTAGCTCCCCACTATGTTTGGGGGAAGGAGGATAGGTGTACTCCGATAGCATTCTGTCCACTCGGTCACTCAGGAGCAGTGATGGCAGAGTGCACAGTTGTCATAGCCCTACCCACTCGGCTTCACCATCGCGTGTGAGGTGGTAGCATCGGGGTGACCATGTCATTGCATCATGCACTTTGCATGGATTGCATTTGTATTGTGTTTTCTGCATTTTGATTGATGCCTTGGATGTGCATATGATTGCTATGCATCTGAGGATACATGTTTATATATGGACAGGACTTTATTACTTAGTCGACACATGCTCCTATATCGAGTAGGAGATCTGTAAGTATCTGATCATTTTGTATTTCTTGCTTGCATACCCTATTTATGTGAGACTGTACTGGCATGATATTTTTATTGTTAGCTATATCTTACTTTGCATATCTACTATACCCGCAGAGTTCTTTGAACTCACCCCGTTGATTATATCTATTTCGTGACGGAAGCCGGTCAGAGAGTCCAAGCCAAACCCCTCATGAAGTGTATTTTGTTATTTGTGTTTACGGTTTTTGGGTATTTGGATTAGAATATATGTTTAGGACTGGAGTTGGATATTTGTACCTGTGGATGTTTTGGTATGTCCTTAGGGACCTTTGATCGGATTTTTATTTCGATTGGATTTCGGTTGAGTATTCCTGCCCAGATGGCAGAAGGGGTAAGTCTAGTTAGAGTAGACTTTTGTTTACCTAGATTTGTTGGCCTGAGGCCTTATTATTATTTGCGTGTGATGTGGTATGTTTCCGGTCGTGTTGACCGATGTATAGTGGTCGTGTAGGCCTTGTATAAAAATTGGTATTGTCACCCGTACAGGGGAGATGCTGCCGGATTTTCGTCTGGCGGGGACTCCCTCGGGGCGTTACAATACTTATCACCTGGGTTCCTGATTTACCTTCCTGACAAACTCGAGTCCTGGTCAATCGTGACCTGGGCCGATTGCATCAACAATCTCCCCCTTTTTGATGTTTGACAAAAATCAAACAAATCATTTGAGTTAGACCACTAACTCGAATCCCTTACCAATTATCCCAAATTGGTAAACACTCTCCAAATGTTCTCCCCCAAACATTCTCCCCCTTTTTGCCTAACATCAAAAAGGTTATCTCTCCAAGGAGGTCAATGTCTCATGTCCCAATGAGATCTTACAATCTCCCCCTTTTTTGACCTAAAAATATCTAGGATGCCTACCATCATCCTAGTGATAAGTCCCATATCACTCAAGAGAGGGAATCCTATTCACTCTCCCAATTTCCAAATTGGGTATCAAAAACCCATCAATTTTCCCAATTGATAATACTCTCCCAATAACTTCTCCTTTCCAAGGAGAAAAACACATCCATCATCCCAAGATGGATAACTCCCCCTAAAGGCTTGCTCCCCCTTGACCATTGCACCAACAATGTCCTTGGGAAGCCCCTAAGCCAATAGGAACTCTAAACCATCAAAATTAAGGTTCTAAGTTCAACATAGAACTTTCACTCACCCTAAATTTGATACTTTGACCTAACACATCCCCTAATCCATATCCAATGAATTTTCACCCTTTATAATGCTTTCTAAAGCATATCCTAGGGTTAGGAGTGATTAGGAACCTTTTCCATAGCTGAATACGGGCTAAACAAACCTTGTTAACCCGAATCAGACTGACTGACTCGATAAGAATCACGATGTCACATCACATCACGATCGCGCACATAGGGCGATCGATAACCAAAATCTCGATTTTCAACTATCAGAAATGAATTTTGAAAATTCATAAATAATTATACGTAATTCGAAAAATCGTGAAAATTCATACGTATAATACTTATAACACACACAATGGGTGAAAAATATTTGAAAATTATTTTACCCATAAAATAGTGAGTTTGATACAAAACTCAAAACCATTGAAATTTTCAATGTTTTGGCCCTATTTTGTATCAACTTCATCAATGGTGATTGCTATCAAAAGATAGACTTCACCAAGGTTTTTCAAAATGATTTTAAAATGTTTTCAAAACCTTATTTTGGATCATATTCCTTGGGCTCTATGTACATGACTTGTACACATGCTTTCCCAATGATCCACTAATAAAATTAGATGAGTTTTGGTTCAACTAGATGCAAAAACTATGCACCTTGAACTCAACTCATATCCTAGCATCTCACATGTATCTAGGGTGTATAAATACACATACATGTCAATTGGATGTGAGATGTGGGTTTTGTTCTCTCTAAACTAGGGTTTCATGCATTTTTCTAAGGCAACTCTACTTGATTCCCTTATAAATGGGACTCCAAGTCATGTCATAGTCCTTAAATCAATTTCAACCAAATTGTCTTAAATGCATGAATGATTATGACATTAGAAATGTTATAAATAAGCATATGCTCATAATCATGATGTCATGGCATAATATGAAATCTAAAAACACATGACATTTAATCCTTAATCCTAAACATGAACATAACATATAAAATCATAGAAATAGGCATGATGTCATAACATGACATATGGCAATCAAGGCATGACATATAAAATATATAGGTATAGTAATACCTAAATTTTAATATTAATTGCCATTTGATATGGTTAGATATATTTTGTCATATTATCATTAATCTCCCTAGTGTGCCAACAACCCAAAATGACACACTAACCTCTAAACCTAAATTGTGCCAAAATGATCATTTTATCAAACTTCATAATTAATATTGGCACATCCTAAAATCCTTTTAGGATTAAAATCTCAAATGTATTTTCAAGGTAACCATAACCTTGAAAATATCCTAAAGTGCCACCTTTACAATGGTTGAGTTAACTACCCATCCAATCAAGGTTGGCACACCCTAAACCCATCTAGCGTGAATCAATCACGCTCTTAGGAACCCAAAACCGATTTGAGCTCCTAGGATTAATTAGGTATTCCTTAGGGATAACCTCCCTAGATACCTTCCTAATGACCCTCCTAGGCTTGTTAGCCTTGGTCATTTGGGTCTTACCTAGGTTGACTCTAGGGGTAACTCCCCTTGCAACCTTCTTAGTGGCCACCCTAGGTTTCCTTGAAACCCTAGCCACTAGGCACACCCTTTGGTCAATTCTAGGGATGACTTCCCTATTGACCTTGGTCTTCCTAGACCTAGTTTGTGTTCCATAGTCAAATGAAACACTATGGCAAGCCACCTTAGGCTTAGGTTTGTGACCCAAACCTTGCTTGCCCTTGGTTGACTTTTGACTCTTAGGTCCTAGGTGTTGACTTTGACTTTTGGACCTAGAAGTTTGACTAAATGACCCTTGCATTTGATTTTGTATAACCTTAAGGGTTTTTTCAAGTTTTTCAAGCCTTGACCTCAAGACTTGATTTTCCTTTTCTAATTGTCCGATTTTAGAATTTTGATTTAAATCTTGGGCATTGGACTTCCTAGGCATATGCCTAGTCCATTTAGGGTTTAGACCTAGGTGCTCTTGCACCTTTCTAATTGTCTCCCTAGGTAAAAATTTTCTAGAGTTATTTGACCTAGGTTTGTCCTTAGATAAGTTGTTTTTAGGGACATTAGTCCCAAATTTCTCCCTATTATCTAAGTGAATATTTTTAGCTCCTAAACAAAAGTATTTATTTCTATTAGCATGCTTTTCATGGCAAATTGCTAGGGAATTGAAATTTCTAGCATGCTTTTGTCTATTAACTAAAGAAAGAGCATTATTAACTTGATATACCTTAGGGTTAGCCTTAGTAGCTCCCCCTACTTGTGATGCTCCCCTTTGCCCCTTCTTCTCCCCCTTCGGGCATTGACTCCGGTAATGACCCGGTAGTCGGCATTTGAAGCAAATCACTTGCTCCTTGCTCTTTTTCATTGAGGCACCGGTCTCCTTGACTTTTGGCACGGGTGGAGTCTTCTTAACCCGTTTAGGACACTTACTCTTGTAGTGTCCTTTCTCCCTACACTCAAAGCATATAATATTCATTTTATTATTAATTGACATGCTTGAGTTACCTAGGGTGGTTGTGGTGGTCGGAGTGGATTCTTGAGCTTGCTCTTCCTCTCTACCGGATGTAGATGGTTCTTCTTGTTGCTCCGGTATCGAGGATGCCCTAATCTCCTCCCCTTCTATCCTAGAGGTGGAGGTCTCCTCTTCTTCCATCACTTCTACCTCTTCCGATCCGGATGTTGATTCCCTATCAACCTCCGAATCCTCTAGCTCTTTGGATGTTTCTTCTTGAGCTTGAGAGGGTGAGCACTCCTCTTCTTCTTCTTGGACTGATGATGAGTTTTCATGGAGCTTTGCCACTTGGCTCCATAACTCTTTAGCATCTACATAATTACCTAACATACACAAGATATTGTTAGGCATTAAATCAATTAAAAATTTTATCACCTTATCATTTTTCTCGGATGCTTGAACTTGCTCTTTGGTCCATTTTTTCTTTTTGAGGAATCCACCTCTTGGTCCTCTTGGATATTCAAATCCATCCATCAAAATGGACCATTCCTCAAAGTCTCTCATCATAATAAAATCCTCAATTCTTCCCTTCCAAGAATTGAATCCTTCTCGTCCGTATAGAGTGTAGGGCACCGGTGTGTTGATGTCCCAACCTAATTGATCTTGGACTTCCATCTTTTACCCTCTAGCGTCTTGCTCCCGGTTGTTAATCCGTTGAAGAGCAACCTTGCTCTGATACCACTTGTTAGGGATTTGACGCCGCTAGAGGGGGGGGGGTGAATAGCGATGTGCTCGTACGTCGATGGAAATTGTTCGCGATCGTCTCTACAAATCTCGTTATGCGCAGCGGAATAGAAATAATAAAAGCAATAATGAAAAGATACAATAACGAACGCAAGCACAACACGAGGATATAACGTGGTTCGGAACCGTAACGGTTCCTACTCCACGGATTGGGTTCGTACAAACCCTAGTGATGCCACAAACACCACTAAGCAATAAAGCTCCTTCTCGACAACAAGTCGGAGGTGGAGAAACCTCGTACAATGAATTACAACAAGTAATACAAAGTAAACAAGCAAATACAAGGGAAATGTAAAGAACACTTTACAAACTAGGGTTTTGAGCGCTTGCTTGTTGGTTGCTTGGATTAGCTTGAAGGACCCTGAAATGCACCTGCAAATCGCCTTCAAATCGCCTCACCAAAGCTCCCAAAAATCTGATTCTTGAGCCTTCCACGAACAGCTTCTTTTATCCTCCATCGGGCCGATTTCCGCCAGCACGATCGCCTATAAGTCCTCAATGATCGCCAAAGATCAGAGTCGTGAGACAACGACTAATCCACGCTGGACAAGTTCCAACGGGACTCTTGGCACGATCGCCAACATTGTCACGATCAGCCACAGCGTAGTCGACCGCCTACTGGCCACGGAGCATTCTGTGTCATGGTCAACTAGCGATGATCGCTACTTGGCGATCACAGATACATCGGGCCGATCGCTCCAATGAGCAATGACCGCAGAGCGATTCAGCTCTTAAACGATAAATAACTCAAGTCGACTCACGACAGTCGAACCGACCATAATGCCAGTCGACTGCCAACCTCAAGAATGAGGTTTTAACCCAAGTATGGTGCCCCCATACTTGCTAGACCACCCTTAGCCTAGACCTAAGCCTTCTAGCCACCTCCATCAGCCTCACGCCTCTCGGATCCCTCCAAGTCATCCATGACTTGTTCATCTATCGCGCTAGCCTCCAGGTGCTTCCCTCGGTTATGTCATGCTAACGGTGTCTACACCGCCAAGGCACATTGGACTTACGCCGCCAAGACTCCGCTTGGACTTTACGCCGCCAACCATTGGTCTTATGCTGCCAAGACTCCCGCTTGGACTTTACGCTGCCAATATCAAACCCTTGGACTTCTCAAATGCCAAGACTCAAGCTTGGACTTTCCCTTGCCAACCCATGTTGGACTTTTCATGCCAAGACCATGCTTGGACTTTCCATTTGCCAAGACCCATGCTTGGACTTTTCATTTGCCAAGACCCATGCTTGGACTTCTCATGCCAAGTACTCAAGACTTGGACTTTCCCAAATGCCAAGTACCCATGACTTGGACTTTCCATGTGCCAAGTGTCCCACTTGGACTTTTCATGCCAAGTACCCATGACTTGGACTTTACCTTGCCAAGACCCATGCTTGGACTTTTCATGTGCCAAGTGTCCCACTTGGACTTTTCATGCCAAGTACTCAAGACTTGGACTTTACCAAATGCCAAGTGTTCCACTTGGATTTTCCCATGACAATTACATTGTCATATGTTTTTGTCGAAACATCAAAACATCACTTGAGTCAAACTCGAGTCTTGGTCAATCGTGACCTGGGCCGATTGCACCAACACTCTACATAATCCTCGATAGAGGGGTTAGCAGGTGACCCGTGATCCGATCCAAAATACACGGCTCAGCTAAGGAAGAAAAGGAAGAATGGCACGGGCGAATATCAGAAGTCATTGGCATGGGCGAACATCGAAAGCAATTGGCACGGGCGAAAGCCATTGGCATGGGCGAATATCGGAAGCCATTGGCACGGGCGAATATCAGAAGCCATTGGCACGGGCGAGCATCGAAAGCCATTGGTACGGGAGAGTTAGTGAAAGTAATTGGCACGGTAAAGGAGAGACGGAAGGCGCTTCGCCAAGAGGTCGGTTCAACCTGATCAATACGGAGGAAATTTGACATGGGAAAAAGAGGGATTGGTTCGGGTTGATAAGAAGCCCTAGGGCTAGGTCACCCGTGAGCCATAGACCTAAGCTAACTCCACCTAAAGTGGATGGTTGAAGGAGACAGTCTAACCTGGTTACCTGAGAAATAGAGGAAAATGCGTTATGCAATAACTGGGGAGGCCCCCACACAAGATTCCGAGGAGCCCTCGTTCCTCATGTTTGTAACAGAATTATTCTCCAGGTGGAGGTGGTGGCCACATGTACGGTGGAGATAATCCCCGATGTTATGATGAAGGAGGAGGGAAGATAAAAGGGAGGAGGCAAGGAGAAAAAGGGGGATTCGCAATCATTCCAACCCGGCGAGAGAGCAGAGGACGCAAGAGGAGAAGGAGAACCACAGTCGCCTCGCCGGAGAAGAAGGAAGGAGATCTATCGTTGTCACGTCTCTTGTATTTTTCTCGCTTTATGACATCACTATAAAAGGTCTTCTCTCCTCCACCTTCAGAAACTTACCTTCCGTAAAGGAGGACCTTCATAGTGAAAGTTCTTAGGCACTGCCTCCGGTGAGAAAGTTCACCTCCGTGGAGTAGGAATCCTTATTCCGAACCACGTTACATCTTGTGTCTGAGTCTTGATTGCTAGCATCGGTTTTCTTGCATTTCATCCATTTCATCTTCTTATTCTCTACTGATTGTGGCCTGTGAGAACCCTCTGAGACCTCCCTCAGTGCTTCACTGTATTGAAAATGGAGCGAACAGGTTTTCACTCGTTCCGCATTAGTTGGCACCGTCTGTGGGAACAATTGAGCTGGACGTTGAGATGCAACCGGAAGAAGTACAACCACCTGCTACCTCAGCAGCGGAGGAGCGCCCCATCATCCTTCTACCCTCGCAGTTGAAAGCCCTGATAGATGACGCTATCACAGAAGCTCTCGCTAGGGAAAGGAGAATGACCGGATATATGCATCCGCATTCCGGGGAACCTTCTTCCAGAGGCCCACCCCCAGAAATGCCTCCTCCATCTCGTACAGCCGTTAATGGGGAAACATTGCTTGGAGGCGGACTCGGGGGAAGAACGCCTCATAACACTATGCCCTTCACCCAAACGCGCAGGGAGGAACAGGGCGAAAGTCAATCAACCAGGCCTCCGGAAGTATACGATCCTAGTCCCTTTACAATGGACATTCTCTCGGAGCTCCCTCCATCCTACTTCCGGAATCCTCAGATCAATAAGTATGACGGTTCGACGGATCCCGAAGAACACATATCTCAATTTGACGGAGCGACCTCGCTCCACTGTTATACTGACGCTCTCAAGTGCCGAGTCTTCCGAACCACCCTAACTAGCTTGGCGCAAAAGTTGTTCAATACTTTGCCCCCAGGGTCTATCACCTGTTTCGCTGACATCCAGAGAATGTTCATGAATTTGGAATTTGTCAAGGCGCATAGATAGACAGGACGCTTCTATGTTAATGCATATCACCCAGGGACCTTCAGAATCCCTTAGGGGGTATCTTCATCGATTCACTTCTGCAGCTAGGGGAATCCCCTCAGCCCGATCCGAATCTTTCAGAGGTGCTATTCAAGACGGGCCAAGGAGGGCCTTCCTCGCCTTCCTTGTTAAGACAACCTGCGGATAGTTATGAGGAGCTACTAAGTCGTGCAGAGTAGTTTATCCGCGAAGAAGAAGGATTAAAGGTACGGAGAGCTGAACGGATCGCCGCAATCCCAATCGAAAGGGCTCGTCCGGCTTCCCCTCACCTTCAGAGTATACAAGACCTTTTCAACAGGAGGTCCCGAGGCCTCGTCCGATGTTGCAAGGAGTTCGCCCCGTCCCGCCATTACAAATCATGGCCGCTGAAGCGCTTCCTCCTGTGAGGACTTGGAAAGAAGCGAAATGGAATTCTATGACCAGTAGTCTGGCCGCGACCCTTAGGACACAGGGGGATCCCACGTAACCCCCTTCCCCGTTCTTTTGCCAATATCATACAGAATACGGCCACAGTAGTGGCCGATGTTTCAAGTTACAAGAGGAACTGGATCGCCTCCATACTGCATATCCGTAAGTAAGGTTCCAGGCAGGAGGACCGACCCGGCGAGACCCTCGACCCGATGTAACCCGTCCAGGGCCATATAATCAACAACCTCGGGTCACTTTCCCCCAAACGCCGTCCAAGGAGGATGTCTCTCAAGAAGGTCCATCAGGTGAGGGCCCTTCATCCAATCTAGATAACATTCCCACGTGGGGAGTTATTCATGTTATAGCTGGAGGACCTACTGACGGGGACTCTAACTGGGCGCAGAAGTCATATGCCTATCTCATGGAGAGTTTGGCCATCATCACCGACCAAACTATTCAAGTGGCACCGCCCGTTTCATTCGGGCCAGAAGATCTACAAGGTGTCCTGCTGCCCCACACGGATGCCTTGGTTATTCGTATATCCTTGGCCAATTATGAAGTGGCCCGGGTGCTAGTTGACTCGGGAAGCTCCGTCAACATCATCTTCCAGGAAGCTTTGATGACAAATGCACTGAAATGCCCGGCCTAGAAGATGTGGCCACCCTCTTTGGATTCAGGCATGTAGTACACCCTACGGCGATTTCATTGCCTCGACTCAGGCGAAGCCCACCAAAAACCAGTATAATCCCTTTCCTCATTGTGGACGCTCCGTCCACTTATAATGCTATTCTTGGGCGCCCTTTCCTCACCCTTTTTCAGGCCGTGGCTTCCCCATACCACCAGAAGCTGAAATTTCCAGTGGGTAAATTGGTGGGAGAAGTTCGTGGAGAACAGAAGGCCTCCAGGAGCTGCTACGTGCAAATGGTTCGGGACGACCAGAAGAAAGCCCGAACCAATGACCTCAAAGGCAAAGCTGTCATCATCACTGACGTCTGCGTCCTGGAGGAATCCCTCCCAAGGCTGGCAAAATAGAGGAAGGAGAACTGGTGGAAATCGCTCCAGGAAAGGCCACACGGATAGCACAACAGCTGGAAATCAAAGAAGAGCTGGTGGCTTGCCTGAAGGAGAATGAAAACATCTTTGCAAAAGATATGCATGATCTCACGGGGATCAACCCTCGAGTGGCTAAACACCATCTCAATATCATTAAAGGAGCCCGACCCGTCCAACAGAAGAGACGACATTTTGGACCAGAAAAGGACAAGGTCATAGCCGAAGAAGTGGACAAGCTGCTAAAAGCGGGTCATGTAAAGGAAATCCAGTCTAATGTAGTCTTGGTCCCCAAGCCTTTGGGGCAATGGAGGATGTGTATCGATTTTCGTGATTTAAATAAAGCGTGCCCTAAAGACTGCTACCCCTGGCCTCGTATTGATCAATTGGTGGATTCTACTGTGGGATATGAAGTGGTGTCCCTAATGGATGCATATCAAGGATATCATCAAATACCTTTGGCCGAAGAAGATCAAAAAAGGGTTAGCTTTGTGACCGCAGGAGGGTTATACGCCTATGTGGTAATGTCGTTCGGATTAAAGAACGCAGGGGCCACATATCAGCGCCTTATGGACAAAATCTTTGCTGAACAGAAAGGGAAAAATGTGGAAGTCTACGTGGATGACATATTAGTCAAATCGAAGGCCACTCGGGATTTAGTCAAGGACTTAAATGAAACCTTCGCTACTTTGAGGCGGTTTAATATGACGCTAAACCCTAACAAATGCCCTCGGGTAAAGAGCGGCAAGTTCTTGGGTACATTGTGGATCGAGAAAGGGTTGCAAGCCAATCTCAAAAGGTCCAAGCATTATGCAACATGAAGTCACCCGCTAATCATGGAAACACAGAGGTTGGTGGGCAGGATCGTTTCTTTATCAGAATTCATAGCCAGATCGGCGGACAAAGGGCTGCCTTTCTTCAAGGTCCTACGCAAGGCTACCAAGTTTCAGTGGGATGATCAATGTGAACGGGCTTTCCAGGAGTTAAAGAAATATTTGGCGGGACTCCCACTGCTAGCCAAACCAATAGCCGGCGAACCTTTATGGATGTACCTGGCTGTCTCAGAGGGAGCCATTAGTTCAGTATTATTAAAGCAAGAAGGTTCTCATCAGCAACCTATTTATTACACCAGCCATATCCTTAAGGGGGCGGAATTCCGTTATACAGAGATGGAGAAGTTGGCGTATATCCTAGTGCTAACCGCTCGCAAATTAAGGTCGTATTTTTTGGCTCATCCCATCACCGTTCTAACACACAGCGAATTGGGCAAGGTCATCACTAAGCCCAATTTCTCAGGAAGATTGGCCAAATGGGTAGTAGAACTAAGCGAGTATGATATTCGCTACCAACCTCGAACGGTTATCAAAGCCCAAGCGCTTGCGGATTTTCTAGTAGAGGTACCCTGCGGTTCGGAAGAGGGTTCGACAGCCAACGAGGAGGGATCAGAGGCATGAAATATATTTGTGAACGGTTCTTCAGGGTCTACGGGCAGCGGCGTCGGTGTTATATTAATTTCCCCTGATGGTGAAGAAACTCGACTAGCCGTTCACTTGGAATATCGGGCATCTAATAATGAGGCGGAATATGAAGCCATTCTAGCGGGATTGCAAGCTGCTAAAGCGGTGGAGGCTTCTTCCATTATAATCCATTCGGATTCCCAGTTGGTGATATCACAACTTCAAGGTTCTTTCACGGTTCGAGAGGAAAGGCTGCATAAATACCTGAGGGTTTTTGAGAAAGAAAAAGCTCAATTCCGTCAGGTCCTCTTAAAGCAGATCCCGCGGGAGAACAACAGAAAGGCAGATGAATTGGCTCGGATGGCTAGTGCTATGGAAGGAATGAAGTCCTCAGAAACGGTCCATACGAAAATTCATACTTCCTTAGCCATATGCAGCGTGGAGGGAGACACACCCGAATTAAGCTTAATGCTCGATTGGAGGGCCGACATCATAGCTTATTTACGGCATGGGAAGATCCCTGAAGCAAAAATAGCGGCTTCCGCTTTAATAAGCCGAGCCAAACGGTTCACTCTCCTAAATGGGGACTTATACAAGACTTCCTTCGGACGACCCTTATTGAAATGCTTGGAAAATGAGGATGCGGAATGGGTACTACGGGAGATTCATGAAGGTTGCTGCAGCAATCATTTAGGAGGGAGAGCTTTAGCAAGAAAGGTCCTCTTAGCAGGATATTTTTGGCCTACTCTTCAGCAAGATGCCGCTCGTATAGTGCAAGCTTGCCTAGCTTGTCAGAAACATAACAACCGTTCCGAACGGCCAGCTGAGTTAATGAAAGCGGTGATCTCTTCCCGCCCTTTCGATCAGTGGGGAATGGATATAGTAGGTCCGATGCCAGCAACGCCTTTACAGAAGAAGTTTTTATTGGCGTCTGTGGATTATTTTTCCAAATGGGTGGAGGCAGAGCCCTTAGCCAGAATTACTGAGAATGCCGTAATACAGTTCTTATGGAGAAACATTGTTTGTCGATACGGTATTCCTAGGAAAATAGTCAGTGACAATGGACGACAATTCCAAGGAAAAAAGATCCAAGAATGGTGCCAGAGTCTCAACATTCAGCAGACTTTCACTTCGGTCGCTCACCCTCAAGCGAATGGGCAAGTGGAGGTGACTAACAGGATCCTCATTCAAGGATTAAAGACCAAATTGGGGGCTCAGAGGGGGAACTGGGTAGAAGAGTTACCAGGCGTCCTGTGGGCCTATCGAACTACACCCAAGACAGCAACAGGAGAAACTCCCTTTAGTTTGGTGTACGGGACGGAAGCTGTTATTCCAGTCGAGGTTCTGTTAAATAGCGCTCGGATAAAGGCATACGAACCAAATCAGAACCAACTCATCCGAAGCACCGAATTGGACTTGGTGGAGGAAAAGCGGGAGATGACACAGAGGCGAGCAGAATTCTACAAGCATAGAGTGCAGCGAGCCTTTAATAAGAAGGTGATGCCTCGAAGATTTCAAGAAGGGGATTGGGTTTTGCGTAAGGTTAATCCCGCTGGAGACCCCGGAAAGCTGGCTCCAAACTGGGAAGGACCCTATGAAATAACGCGCTGCGTAGCAGGGTCAGCATATTATCTGAAAGATGACCAAGGCAAAGAGCTTCCACGACCTTGGAATGCCCTTCATTTAAAACTCTTTCACACTGTATGAGAAATATGGAATAGAAGAAGAGAAATTATGAGACTCCGAAGGGGGTACTTCTTAAATTGATTACGTTAATTAGATGTCGAGTACTCTCCAAATTTCATTAAGGGGTTATTTACAAAAGCAATACGGTATTGTTAATAAATCTTGAAGAAGAAAGAAAAGATGGAAAGGGAATTCCCGTTTCAAAACAGGCTATCATATTACAGCTTAAATCGGTCGGGAGGATAACGTTGAAAACCAGCCTCCCAATTTAAAGAAAAGGAAGGATAAGTTGGAGGAGGTAATCCTTGGTTAGCATACTGCTGAACCGCTTCATTAAATCCGTCCTGATAAGTGGCGCGCAGCAAAATGATGAGTCTCTCCTGGCGGTGCGGACGGTCAGGGCTTCGCTCTCGATGCAGCCTCTCGCATTTTTCTTGTTGCTCTTGAAGTTTTCAGCGCACGTCCACATAACGTCGCGACACCTCCATAATAGCATCGGTTAAGATGGAAACATCATCGGAAGAACCGAGACCCGTGCGATGGCAGAACAGAAGAACCGAGACCCCTCGGTTATTATTTATTCTACATATAAATTTCTATCCCCTCGAAGCGGAAGATATCCCCGTGTTGTGGCGGAACGGAAGAACCGAAATCCCTCGGTTATATATTATATACAAAATTTCTATCCCCGCGAGGTAGAGCGGAAGATATCCCCGTGCAGTGGCGGAACGGAAGAACCGAGACCCCTCGGTTATTATTTATTCTACATATAAATTTCTATCCCCGCAAAGCGGAAGATATCCCCGTGCGGTGGTGGAACGGAAGAACCGAGACCCCTCGGTTATTATTTATTCTACATATAAATTTCTATCCCCGCGGAATATATCCCGTCAAGTGTGGTGGAACGGAAGAACCGAGACCCGGTTATTATTTATTCTACATATAAATTTCTATCCTCGCGAAGATATCCCCGTGTTGTGGCGGAACGGAAGAACCGAAATCCCTCGGTTATATATTATATACAAAATTTCTATCCCCGCGAGGTAGAGCGGAAGATATCCCCGTGCGGTGACGGAACGGAAGAACCGAGACCCCTCGGTTATTATTTATTCTACATATAAATTTCTATCCCCGCAAAGCGGAAGATATCCCCGTGCGGTGGTGGAACGGAAGAATCGAGACCCCTCGGTTATTATTTATTCTACATATAATTTTATATCCCCTCTTATCGGAAGATATACCCTTGTTGTTGCGGAACGGAAGAACCGAAATCCCTCAGTTATATATTATATACAAAATTTCTATCCCCGCGAGGTAGAGCGGAAGATATCCCCGTGCGGTGGCGGAACGGAAGAACCGAGACCTCTCGGTTATTATTTATTCTACATATAAATTTCTATCCCCGCGAAGCGGAAGATATCCCCGTGCGGTGGTGGAACGGAAGAACCGAGACCCCTCGGTTATTATTTATTCTACATATAAATTTCTATCCCCGCGAAGCGGAAGATATCCCCGTGTGGTGGCGGAACGGAAGAACCGAAATCCCTCGGTTATATATTATATACAAAATTTCTATCTCGCGGCAAGATATCCTCGTGGTGGTGGCGAGCTGAAGAACCGAGATCCCTCGCTATATATCACTTTTTGTCCCCGTAAAGGGTGGGAAGTTGAAGCCCTTGTTTAACCCTATATTGTTTTATCCTTGCAAAATAGCAGAGTTAATTCATTTAATGGTTCTATATCCCAAGCAGATTATAAAAGCGGAAGAGCCGACATATGTCTTAGTTATATGTAAGTCTATGTGGATACGAAAGAAGTAAAGCGTGGTACAATGCAGAAGACACTGGAGAAAGAAGATAAACTGGGAAAGTTCATTGATGCAAAGGAATTACATATTTTGAGTCATTTACGAGGGAAAATGACAAACAGAAACTCTTATACATCTTGAGTATTATAGTTCTTTGTTGGGAGGAACGGAGGGAGCTCTCTTGTATGGTTGAGGTTGGCATAATAGTTGTAAGACTGCTGCAGAAGATCTGCTTGGCAATTCTTTTGGGACCCACCATTGTTGGCGGAGGGAGCGACATCGCGGAAGTTTAAGTACTTCACTTGCTCCTCCAAGCTAACTATGTATGTATCGACGATCATTTATCATTCTTCGAAGAGAGGAATCACGCCTGCTATATTCATGGCAAATAAAAAGAAAAGGAAAGGATGGAAGCTATCAGGTAAGGATCGAGGACTTTTATAGCAACGAAGGGGGAAAGTGCATTTATTGGTAGAAGAAATAGGGACCATAAATGCCAAGAAAAAGAGGAAACGTGGGGACAGAGGGAAGGTCGACGGACTATAATCAGAATTAAGAGGGTCCGAATCCTGCGATGATAGAAGAAGGTATGTTCGGATCAGACATCGCCCTTTCAAGACGAAACCTTACTCTACGAGAAAAAGACAAAAGCAAACATCAAGTTCCTCCTCATTTTTACTCATATATTTGAAATGATTACATTGATTTGATCTATACAGATTTTCTCTGATTGCTCCCATGACGAAGCGAGAGGTCTCTTTGGGGAGAGGGCGCCAAGATGACCCTCAAGCGCTACTTGAGGTGGAGGAAGAGCTGATGGACCTTCGCCGAAAAGAAGGATGAGCTTCACTGGGATTGGGATGAAAGCCGCCACTGTGGAAGTGGAGGAAGTTCTAAATCTGCAGGGTCTCCCATGTATACTCCTGTGAAGGAAGGATTCCATACCCTGTGCGGAAGGAGGGAAAGGAGAAAAGACCTCCCTTAGGAGGAGTGGGGTTGGACCGAGGCGGTAACTAAGGGGCTAAGGCTGAAGTGGCGGGCCGAGGGTCTCAGTCTTCGATATCTTAAACCCAGCCAGAACTCAAAGGATTCTCGACTCAAGAAATTTGAAGGGATGCCTACAAGCCATGATAGTGAGATAGAAGGACGGCGAGGAGAGCGGCGATGATTTATAATAAAAGAAAAATGATGGGGAAGTTCTTGGGAAGGGAAAGAAGGCGAAGAGGTTGATATAGCTCAAGCAAAGGAATGGGAAGGCTAATAGCAAGAGTCACTTAAAGCAAGTCCCCGAATCAAATCGGACGTGTGAATAATATCGTAAAATACTTCAAGGATTCTCGAACCGAAATTGGGGCGGAGGTGAATAATGTTATTCAATATCTCTCCCATAAGCCCGAACGAACGAGGTGATTGTACCATACGATACGGGAAAAGAGATAACGGTATAAAAGGGAGGAGTTTAAAATTGGTCGATTCGACCCGTCAAGAAGCATGACAAGACGATAATAACTAAGCATATGAACAAATTCATCATTCAGAAGCAGAAGAGAGGCTATTGACAAAATTACCAAAAAAGGAGAATAGTAGAAATTACAACTCAAAGAGTTCGGAGTGCATTTAGCTAGCGCCTCAGTGGGATCTAAATAGCTAGTGTCAGTGTGCGTGAGGCGGGTATCCTTGTTCGGCATTTTGAGCCGAGGACCCTCAAAACCTATTATAAATAGATCTACCCCTTCTTGACATAGCTCCCTTGAGGTCGGCTGCTCCTTTAGTTGGTCTTGATATTGAACCACGAGCTTGACTTTCCGCCAATTTAACCAAAGCATCTTTCGGTGGGCCTTTATAGCTCGTTGTCCTAAGGCTGAAAGAGCTTCAAGATACTCCTGTTGGAGGGTAAATTGCTGCTGAGCCACCGGCGATAGGGTTCGGGGAAGAGCCGCTACCACGGAGAAAATCTCCTGACACTTCTTTGCACAGGATTCCCTGGTAACTGCCCAGGCTTGACGCTCCAGATTAAGACGGTGGCATTCTTGTCGAAGCTGTGTGATAGTAGCCGAGGAGTCAGCATCCTTGATCATGGCGTCCATAAGATATCCCTTATACTCCTTCAGTTCCTGAGTCAGGATGTCTACCTGTTGCAGCTCACTGGACTGCAAGAAGAGGCGCTATTCCAGTTCTTCATTTTTTCGTTGCAGCTCCTCTTTTTCGCTTCGGACCAAGGCTAGTTGCATCGTGGCATCTTCGCACTGGCCCCGAAAGTCCGCCTCCTTTGCCTCTTGCTCGTTTAACCGCCGGACGAGCTCTTTCTGTTGTGACACGGCGACAAAATGGTGAGTCTCCACACTAGATTGGAATTGGGCCAGATGAACCACCATGTTGTTATGTTGGGTGGAGGCCTAAAGGGAAAGGAAAATTATCAGCATACATCAGTATAGAGAAATACCCATAGCAAAGAGGAGGAAAAGAAAGAGTAAATACCTCTGCCAACAGTTTACTCACTTGCTCACACGGGCCTTGTATGCCCGACTGATTAAAGAATTTTACCTCCGAAGGGTGCCGAATCTTCAGCAAGGATCCCAACGTGGCCTTCGGAGGAACAAGAAGGGAAGGATCCTCCCCTTCCGAGGAAGATGGGGGTCTGATACGGCGAAGAGGGGTAGGAGCAGCTCTCGAGTCGGAAGGTATAGGAGCTGGGAGAGATTCTGTATGAGAAGACAGGGGTGAATTTTGTGCAGATGGGGAGGAATGAAGAAATTGGGAGGGAGAATCCCCTCCTTGGGGAGATGAAGAAGGGGTAGGGGAGGTACTGTCTCCCCTTCTTGGCTCATAAATGGTTAGGGGTTGAGATCCCGGCTGGTCGGAAGATAAGGGAAGAAGAGTTGATGAACTTGAGGCTCCTTTCTTGATGAGTCGCAGCTTTTCCGAGGGTGACTGAGTCGGACTCTTGTTAGTCGAGGTCTTCTTTTTCTTGGCAGCCTCAATTGCCTCCCCTTCCACCAAAGCCTTCTGCATTAGATTATCTACAAGGTATACTTATAAGAAAGATGAATAATTAGGAAAGGAAGTCATAGTGCAGGACCAGTATCACCCTACCTACAGCAACCGAAGTCATTAAAGGTAGAGGAGACAATCCAAAGTGGCTTAACAGAGGAGTTTCTATTAGATGTTTGGAGCAGTAATGTAGCTCTCCTAACACTCTATACCTTAGGGAAGGGACATTTGGTCCTCGCTTCTAAGGGAGGCAATCTCGGGAAGGGCTACCTTCCATGTATCAAAATAGGAAGAGACTGAAGTTGTACAAAGAAATACAATTCTTCCCACCCTTGTGGGAAGTGGGCGTTCACTAAGAATTGGCAAATCTGACGACTAGATAAATAAAAGAGACACTTAGAAGACTTTAATTGGAAGAAGCAATGGAATATTTCGGGTCAAAGAGAGGTTCAAGTGTTGAACACTATGTGAGCTCCCGATAGAATTCGGAAGGAGTTAGGGGTGAACTGTTCGGGTAGTCCGTAGAAGTTTAGAAGGTCCAAATAGAGGTGGTACCGGCTGTGATAGGCCGTTAAGAAATTGTTCGAGAAAAGCATGTCAAGCCGGGAGGAGGATTATGAGGTCGATGCGCTTTAGTCGTGAAGATTTTATAGTAGGGTCTATATAATTGTTCCTAATATTAAAGAAATAATGGTTGCAAGCTAATCGGGTTATGGTATGTTCATACCAAAGTGGTGAAGAGGTGGTCCTAGGAGCCATGGGTGAACAAAGCGAGCACTTACTCGGGGTTAAGGAAGAATCGTGGGGAAAGGAAGGATCGGTCGTCGAAACGCCACGTGAAAATCACGGAGGAGAAGAACAGCCGATTGTTAACCACACTAAACGATACCTAAAAGGAGAAGGCGGTTTATATAGGGTTTTCCGCGACGATTCACCGCATTTAAGGAGAAGGAGAAGCGGAGCCCATGAGCCCAACGGGCCTCCTTTAGTATACTTGAGGGAGTTATAAGGAAACAGATGGATTTAAGTCGAGAAATGAAGAATAGGTCAGAAACTTTATGTACATTTGGAAAGTCAAGTTTATAACTTCGCTTGACTATTTTTCGGGGTTGACTAATGATACTACTGATACCTTCTCTACATAATCCCCGATAGAGGGGTTAGCAGGTGACCCGTGATCCGATCCAAAATACACGACTCAGCTAAGGAAGAAAAGGAAGAATGACACGGGCGAATATCAGAAGCCATTGGCACGGGCGAACATCGAAAGCAATTGGCACGGGCGAAAGCCATTGGCATGGGCGAATATCGGAAGCCATTGGCACGGGCGAAAGCCATTGGCATGGGCGAATATCGGAAGCCATTAGCACAAAGTAATATCGAAGCCGGTTACCGCACGGGCTAGCATCGAAAGCCATTGGTACGGGAGAGTTAGTGAAAGTAATTGGCACGGTAAAGGAGAGACGGAAGGCGCTTCGCCAAGAGGTCGGTTCAACTTGATCAATACGGAGGAAATTTGACATGGAAAAAAGAGGGATTGGTTCGGGTTGATAAGAAGCCCTAGGGCTAGGTCACCCATGAGCCATAGACCTAAGCTAACTCCACCTAAAGTGGATGGTTGAAGGAGACAGTCTAACCTGGTTACCTGAGAAATAGAGGAAAAGGCGTTATGACGATCGGGAGGCCCCACAAGATTCCGAGGAGCCCTCGTTCCTCATGTTTGTAACAGAATTATTCTCCAGGTGGAGGTGGTGGCCACATGTACGGTGGAGATAATCTCCGACGTTATGATGAAGGAGGGGGGAAGATAAAAGGGAGGAGGCAAGGAGAAAAAGGGGGATTCGCAATCATTCCAACCCGGCGAGAGAGCAGAGGACGCAAGAGGAGAAGGAGAACCACAGTCGTCTCGCCGGAGAAGAAGGAAGGAGATCTATCGTTGTCACGTCTCTTGTATTTTTCTCGCTTTATGACATCACTGTAAAAGGTCTTCTCTCCTCCACCTTCGGAAACTTACCTTTCGTAAAGGAGGACCTTCATAGTGAAAGTGCTTAGGCACTGCCTCCGGCGAGAAAGTTCACCTCCGTGGAGTATGAATCCTTATTCCGAACTACGTTACATCTTGTGTCTGAGTCTCGATTGCTAGCATCGGTTTTCTTGCGTTTCACCCATTTCATCTTCTTATTCTCTACTGATTGCGGCCTGTGAGAATCCTCTGAGACCTCCCTCAGTGTTTCACTGCATTGAAAACGGAGCGAACAGATTTTCACTCGTTCCGCATCATTATACTAGAACTTTTAACATTTTTTTTATTGACATCAAGGTATCCGATCCTTCGATCCGATTAATTTCTAAAGATGGTCACTCCCGCCTCAGTTTCTACGAGGATGCCTCTTCAACTATTGAGTTGGAAGGGGTCGGAGCTCCAGTGGATCTCCATCAACCACTAAAGTAAATTAGAGAAGTGCTCGTAGCTCGGCGGTCTAGCTCGAACTCCACAGTCACACCATTCCTGAAAGATTATCCAATATCGAAATCTTACTCTATATGCTAGATAAACTCTTACGCAGAGAGCCATCTCCATGGATATTTATAAACTAATAAATATATCTCAAATAGAAAGTATAATACACATTATTATTTTTATAACAATTAAAGGAATACTATATTTTAGTACAAATATATACAATCCTAGATTTGACAAGTTTTGAAACTTTTACTAAATTTGAGGAAAATACTAAAAATTGTAAGATTGATATATTAAATTTGTATTTTAATTTTAATATTAAATATATGTAATATAATACATGTATTCTTATAATACTGAATATTTGTGCTTGTTTAAATTAAACACCATTTAAGTTATAATTATTTGCTTTTTATATGTATTTTGAATTATTTTATTTTATTTTTACAATCCATAAATAATTAATTGTGAAAGGAACTATGTGACTTGTCTTCGTATTAAATTAAATATTTATTATTATTATTATTAATATAATTCTTTACATCCAACGGTCAAGATTGACCAATCGTTTCTTTACTTTCAAGGTGTCACAACAAATTTGTTTCCATGAAAGTACATACGATTCGATACGAACTCAACTTCCTCTTCTTCTCTCCTTCTATGTTTATATAAAAATCATACAAGAAGCATTCTTGTCCTTGACTACTTGACCTCTCTTAGCGATAGATTCATTATGATGTTACCTTTGTTTTACTCAATGAACTTTACGATCGAGGAGGTAACATAGTCACCTTTCCCTATATTAGATCATATAAAAGATCACAAATTGCACAATTGTATAGTTAACCTTGCTAAGTAGAAGGAGAGCGGTAAACTTTCATCGTAGAGATCATCGCTTCTCCTCTTTCTTGAGCCAAGGTAAACAATATCCTTCCCTTCTCTTTCCGTCTTCCCTTTTCATTCTCTTGTTTCCTTTTCCTCCCTCCCAATTATTTCCTCTTCAAGTAAACACCATAAATGGGCCGGAGGCCCATATCAAACATCTGGAAACTTGACAACTTAGCCGTCTCTTCCTCGTTTCCGCGGCTATAAATATCTGCCATTGTCTCCAAAGCTACCACCATTTCCCTCCTCCTCCTCGATGCGATTTCTTCTCCTCTCCTGAGACCTAACATTCTCTATTCGGCCGGTGCTTCTAGAGCTCATGCGGCGGAATCGACCTCTTCGATCGGAGAAATTAACCACGAGCACTTCGCTGGCGGCGGAGGCTGCCGCCAGAGATGGGTCTGCGGCCGGGAGGTTCTGGCTGGCCTGCCAGAAGGAGGTTGTGTTCGCGTTGTATACTCCTTTTATGGTGTGCCTGGCGGCGGGGAAGCTGGTTCCAGACGTCTTTCGTAACTACATTGCCCAGAATGCGCACTTGCTCAAGGCCTTCTCTCAAGCGTGAGTGTAAATATTCTTTGGTGCTTGTGTTTTCTTGATGGTTTTATCTCCGATTGGGAGTCACAAATCGACGTTTTCTATTCTCTTGATGAATTGATGTTGATATGGTTGGACATTTTTTTTTTTGTGTTTGGTTCGGGCAAGGTGTTAAACGTTTCTGGTTGCTTTTTCTGAATTTGTATAGCTACCAGATGGCTGAAGAATATGCGGATGACGATGAAGCCAAGGATGTATACAAACAATTGAGGATTGCTGTTCTTCAAAGACTTAGAATGAATGATTCAGTATCACGAGTAAGTTCTTGAGTATTCTTTCCATTGATCGTATTCATATTCTATATTTTCTTAAATCCTTTTTGTAGTCATTTCATTGGCGAATGCTCTTTTCTTTATTTGTTTTACATGTGGTTCACAGAGATGAATGCTAATAGGAGATATACTTTTTAAAATCCATGCATGTCGTGTTATGAAGAAATTCTCTTAGTTTGTATTAGTCATGTTAATAATCTGTGATTTGTGTTTAAGGGGAAGGGAAGCCAATTTGCATAGTAATGATTGATTTAGTTTGCTTAAAAGTCGAGTGGTCTCTAAGTTCATGCTTTTCAAGAGACAAACATGGACAAGAATATTAAGTTCGGGTTTTAATAGTGGACTACAGTTTATTGCTAATACAATTATATTTTGCAACGGGCTCACTTTCAGTTATTTGTTCCTTTTATTTTACTCTCTTGTAGTCCTTTTTTTCTCTTGTTCACTTTCAAATTTCAAAGGACTACATATTATCGATCTAGAATTTATTAAGAAACATCTTCTTTTGTTGGTAGGATAGATTGGGATATCTGCCAAACAGGGTGAACAAAACTGATCTTGGCTGGGTATATTTGATTTTGCAATATTTTACTGTCTATATGTACTTGTATTAGGAATATGTATTTGATGTCATACCTGCGTTTTGTTTGAATTATCTTTGCCAAATAGAGTGAACCAAACTAGTCTTGGTTGTTTTTTTTTTTTGGTTTTGCAATATTTTAGCGTGTAAGTATACTTGTATTTAGGAATCTGTATTTGATGTCGTATCAGTGCTGTTCAAATTCATATCTACACAAGACTCATCATCCAGTTATACTAGGACTGGAAAAATGTTATAGTAGTTAACTTGTTGTTGGTAGAAATTATATTAAAATGTTCTTTCAGTCATTCAATTTATGGTCCATTCACCATTCTTTGAGAGTTGGGATGAGCTGAGGCTATTGAGACCTCATTGCTTAGCTTTAGTTTGTTGTTTTTGACTCTTGGCTTGAAACAATATTGTGCAAAAGGTTGGAATCGCCAACTTAGCGGTCCCTTGCCCCGACCCCATAGGATTCAGGAGGGAGTAAATCATGGGAGGACAATGCCCGTGGACGCGATTGGCAAGGCACAGGGTAGCCATCTGAGTCCGGGGCAAGGTTTTAGACTGGTTTCTGGAATCGACTCTTGTCCATTGTACAAGTTTGACCCTGTGACTTGCCAATGCGCCGCACCCATGGGGGCATTGGCTTGAAAAGATATTGATAGATGGACAGTGGCCGACAAAATTGTGGGCAATTGATAGCAATATAACACCTTAGTCTCTGTTTAAATTGACATGTCTATCCTCTTAACTGTATTGGATGTGCATTTATCTTTTATGTGTTAACCAATATTCCCACCCTCTTCCTGTTAGCATATGTTAATTCCCCACTCCAGCTTATAAAGTTAGCTAAAAGGACTAGCCATGCAGGAATGGGGAATTGATCCCAGACAAGAGGTAATTCCCAATCCTTCAACACTCAAGTACATTGAATTCCTGCTTGAAACTGCTGCTGGAAAAATTGAAGGGGAGGAAGGTTCTCTTTTAATAGACACCCCCTTCGAGAAGACCAGAATTACAGCATATACAGTTGGTGCTATGACCCCTTTCACCAGACTTGTTGCTTATTTGGGCAAAGAACTTCATTTACATTTGAAACACAAAGGAAATGATCATCCGTGCAAGAAATGGATTGATATTTATGCCTCTGCAAGTTTTGAGGTATCTTGGTAATATAATGATGGTTGTTATTTGGTTTGTTTTTTGTAATCTTTTATTTTCTCTCCCTTTGCAGGCATCTGCTGTGCAAATAGAACAGTTGTTAGATAAACTGAGTGTTTCACTGACAAGTGAGGAACTTGCAATTGTTGAAAAACTTTACCGTCGAGCTATAAATCATGAAATCGAATTCTACAGTTCTCATCCAATTGACCAACCTGTGTTGGTTCCATGGATGAGAGTGCATGATCTGACTCACCACCTGGTTATCTTTTCTGATTTTGACTTGACATGCACGACGGTTGATTCTTCTGCTATATTAGCAGAGATTTCTGTCTTAATTTCATCCAGGGGCAGTCAGAGTGGAACTGATGATGATAATCAGAATGCTCAGATGCCATCACCTAATGTGAGGAGTGCCTGGGATGCTATTGCGAAGCTGTATACTGAGGAATTTGGACGATCTATTAAAAGCATAGTTCCATCAGGACAGGGTAGCTTTATTATAACTAGGCTAAATTCAACTTCATTTCAGTAGCTGAAGGTTATTGTGAAAATCTACTTACCACCATTATGTCCTGTTATTCTGACACATCTTTTTTGATTTATTCAGCTGCAGCTAAGACATTCGATTATGAAAGCCTATACAATAACCTTGAGCAGATTTCCATTTTTGAAAAAAGAGCAAATTCTAGGGTCATAGAGTCAGGATTGCTAAAGGGAATAAGCTTAGAAGACATAAAAAGAGTTGGGGAGCTTTTGGTCCTCCAAGATGGCTGTAAAGATTTTTTCCAGGAGTCTGTAAAGATGAAAGAAAAAATCAATGCTGATTTTCATGTACTGTCATGTTGTTGGTGTGCGGATCTTATCAGATCAGCCTTCTCCTCAGGTAAATATTTCGTTGCTCTTTTTTTTTTTTCTTCTTCCCCTTCTGAATTTCATTTCTTAACGTTGGTGTTTCACTTTTTTTTCTCCCTTTGATTCTATATCTTGTTGACAAAAAAAAAATAATAAAAAATAATGGCTTACTTTTTTTTTTTTGTAGCAAGTTTACCATTTATATATGCTTACACACTAGATAATTCAATCAATACAAGAAAAAACTTAAAAGATGTTTTTTTTTTAAGTTTCATCTACCACAAAAGTTAGTGTCCTAAGAAAATTATCTAATACATGTTTTCTTCCTTCATCATGTAAACAGTTGCTGGTTTCAATTTGCCGGGTTGCTTGAATACTGATAACAGTAACGGAAAAATCAGGGGAAAATTATTAAATTCCAGGTTTCAAATTGTAAACAGGGAAAGCGATCTCCCCAAGTTAACTCTGATGGTGGATCAGTAATCTCAAATTTGTTTTATTCTGTAACTTACACAAATTTAGAAAAATATGCTATAACGGGTAGTTTAAAATGAAATTTTAAAATATTATATGAGACACAACAGCAGCCCACACCTTCCATGCAATAATAGTAAATTTGTTCTTATTTCAAGTTTTTGAAACTTACATGAGTTACTTTTTGTCTCATGAAAAGTATGTCTTGGCAAATTTTTTAAGTCGATCTGTCCTCCATTTATCAATTTTTTTTCTATTAATATGCCAAATTTATTCCAAATATAACAGTTGCTATTATTGCATCAGCCACTCATTGTTGAGTTAAAGCTCAACCTTTTTATTTTCTTGTCAGTTCGGAGAATTCAAACTTAAGCTCGATGGCTAACAAGGATGTCTGAATCTGTCATCTTTCAGTTGGTTGTCTGAATGCTTTGGACATACACTCGAATGAGTTCATCTACGAGGAATCAATTTCAACAGGAGAATTTGTCAGAACAATTGAGTCCCCCATGGACAATGTTGAGACATTCAGAAACATATTAGCTAACCTTGGTAGCGGTAAACAACCTTTGTCCGTCTTCATTGGAGACGCAATTGGTGATTTGCTGTGCTTGCTGGAAGCAGATGTCGGAATCATCATCGGTTCCAATTCAAGCTTGAGGATAGTTGGGAAGCAATTTGGTGTATCTTTTGTTCCACTTTATTCTGGTTTGATAAAGAAACAAAGTGAAGTCACCGGTGAGGACTCCCTTGTTTGGAAGGGGCTGTCCGGTGTTCTCTACACAGCATCGAGCTGGACTGAGATTCATGCCTTTCTTTTTGGGGCCTAATTTTTTGTTTCTCAAGAAGCACTTGCAAATCTCTAGCCGGTTTTATGAAGTCACAAGACTAACATTTTGCGTCCTTCACGTCTGACTTGGATGAAAAGGGTGAGTTCCTGCAGGCCTTTCACCATGCTCAGGTAACACTTCGGTTTGGAAAATTAGTTACTCCTGCTTTACAAAATTTCATTTTTCTTTTAAGATTAGGATCGACTTTACACGCTGTACAATTTTTTCTTTTTCTTTTCTTCTTTTTAATTGTTTTTTTTTGTAAATACCGATATTTGATATAATAATGATGAATGCATACATATAGTTAATCTGCAATCATACTTCATTTCAGTAGCTATGCAATTTGTCCCTTTTGATTGAAGCATCATGAAGTGCTGTCTCCATCAAAGTGGAATCCTGCCTTGTATATGGTATTAAATTCTATATTTTATGTAAATAATTGCCTCCAGCCGCTTTATTTCCTTCCATTTCAATCCAATTCCCTGAGTGGTCATGTGCAACTTTCTCTTGGGATTTGTTTATTTATTCTTTTTCTCAATACATGATGAATCCACCACCATGCATATTACTACAATTCATGGGTTGTTGTAGCTGCAGTATAATACAGTTTACAAATAGCTATTCAGTTCAACCATGAATTTAAGGTTGAACCAAAGATTGTGTATATCTGGCTTGTGTTCTTTAATCAGAATAAGCTGTTCTTGTGATCTATCTCATGATTCCCAAATTCCAGGCCATAAGCCAATAAGTTGATCCCTCTGTTATTTGATGTAGGTGGAGTAGTGGGATGGATGCTAAATCTTCCACGGGCAATGTTAGGAGAGAGACGGAGAGAGAATCGAAGGAGAAAAGAAAATTCGTAAATAAAAAAGGATCCGTCTTTATGTTTAAATGAAATCAAAATAAATTTTATTAATCAAAATCAAATTGGATGCTGACAAGAGTCATATAACTCGTGTTTAAATAAACTAGGAAGAAAGAAAAAATCGTAACTAAAAAAATAATAAGAAAATTAAAAAAAAAAAAAATGGAAACAATCCTAATTAATCAACCCAGTGGCACTGAGTATTGAGCAATATGGTCGGGACATGCTAAGTTCTAGAAATGAATTGATGGTTTGATAGGGGATGTCAGGCGACACAGGCTGTCAGCCGACATGGTCGGGACGTGCCAAGTTCTGAATTGGGGTTGATTGTTTGACACGGATGTATTGGGCAACACGACCAAGATGTATTGGTTGACACAGACATGCTATGCGACACGGTTGGGACATATCAAGTTCTAGAATTGGAGTTGATGGTCTAACATGAACGTGTTGAATAATACGATCAGGGTGTGTTGGATGACACGAACGTATCGGACGACATGATCGAGATGTGTCAAAATTTAGAAGTTTCAATAACGTGTCGGGCGACATGAGAGTCATAGAAATCCTGTTGTCCTTATTGATGGTTATCATGACTTAAGAGAAGACAAAAACCTCATCAGATACAAATGATTTGAACTGCAGGATGCCCCTTATCATTGTCCTACCCTATATCTCAGATTTAATTAATTATATCAAGTACGCAAGCCTTTCCATTTATCTATTTTAAAATTCTAGAGAGTCTTTTGAAAAGGGGTAACCTCGATGGTGGTAAAATGAAAATTTTCCAAAGAAATGTTATAAGCAAATACAAAATTTAAGAATTATTATTTTTCATCAACAACTTTGTAGGTAAATTATATAAACTTTACCTACCCTATGTATATAAATTAAATCAACAACACACACTCTCTCCCTCTCTCTACTATTTGTTGATGTAATTAATCTCTTGTTGATCTAATTTAAAATGGATTTTGATATTTAATTAGTATGTTTGATGGTTGAGTGATATGTAAATCTTGGTTTATTAGATACTTGAGACTTGAAAGAAAAAGTTTAAATAGATTAAAATTGACTAAAGATTTGGTAGTCAGAAGTTTGGAATTAACATTGATCTAATATTTGGTTGAAGAAAATTTAAATGGGTTAATTATGAAAATCATATACTTAGCACTGGAGAAGTCCAATCGGTATTGATGATGGAAAATTCTAACAGATCATGGAAAATTGAATGTTAGACATGTGATAAAAAGTCTATATTAATTATGGAGGAATAGATGCTTGACAATAAAAGATGTCAAAATAGGTCATGGTGGACTAAGCAATGTTGATAATAGAAGTCTTAACATATCAAAATTGACTTGAGATTAGGCAAGAGAAAGTCCTAATAGATTGACAATAATAAGGAGTCTCCAAACAAGAGAAGTCTTGGTAGGTTGGGGATACTCGATAAAAATGAAGTATTGGCAAGTTAGAGTTGACTTGTACTAAGCAAATGAGGAAGTCTCAAAGATAACGAGTCTCTTTGCACTTTTTTTTATTGGCATCAGGATATCCGAATTTTCGGTCAGATTAATCTCTGAGAGTAATCAACCCTACCCTACGTACCTTTGGAACGGCTCGCCAACAGCTGAGCAAGGTAAGGTTGGAGCTCAAGTTGCCTCCATTGGCCACCAAAGGTAAATCAGAGAAGTACTCGTTACTTTTTCACGATCCAGTCCAGACTTCGCAGTCGTGTCATCCCTGAAAGATGGTCCAATGCTAAAGTTGTACTTCGTCCATCGGGTAAACTCCTAGGCCTAGGGCCATCCGAATAGATTTTTTCAAAATTTGCCACCGAACGATGTTGCAGTAGATGATCGAACTATGTTCTCTTATGGAATGACTCTTCGCTTTTGCCACTGCATCATGCCTCTGGGGGTGTCTCTTTGCACTTTATGATACAACACGACGGAGCGAATACAAATATGATCTTCACTCAGAGGAAGGTTTGCTAATTCTCATCCATAAAAGATGAAATTGAAAATTTTATTGACTCAAAATGTCAAAAGTACATGAGATTCTGACCTATTTTTATAGCTAGACGATATGACCTATTCTTTATAAAATCATTAAAAATCTTAATTTTTCTTAAATAAAAATTTAATAATTTTTTCTAAAAAATAAACAACTTTTTCTAAATATTCTAACTAATTATAATAATTAATAATTTAGGCAACTTTTAATAAATTAAATTTTTGACTGTGTCATTCTTTCCAACGGAAGAAAACTCAACTCCGTCTAGTGAGAGGATGGATTGATATAACAAGTTTGTCAATGTAGCATATTGGTGTAAGGTGGTGTGGTCTTTAATTGGATTAAGTAGTTGTCACTTCATTTCCTCTAGAAGTCTGGGGGAGAAATTTGGAAGTTCATCTTCAATGATTCACCTTTCATCAATCTTTGAAAGCTTTTTCCAACGAATTAAGTATTGAGAGCGCTTTCATTTGGAGAGATTATTGTTTGATGGTTTATAATGCTATCAATTTGATGAGAAGACAATGTTATGGATGAGAGTGTTAGAATTGGTGTGGTAAGTATATGACTTGTAGGCAAATCAATAGAAAAAGAAAAAGATTCAAATGTCTCTCGATATGACAATAAGTTCTCAATATTAAAAAATGTATTGATATTAAAATCAGTAGGTAAATCAACAACATATGCATTAGTCTTAATTTTTTTTCACAATTTGAATGAACTAGATGAGGGAACATGAAGCTTTTTGAAGGATTTTTTAGAAAAACATTCTATGCAAATGCAGACAAACACATAGTCCCTTATTGTATTCTTTAAACTTATGGTGTGCATTAGTTTAAACTTTATAGGTTTCATTACTCAATGTAATTTTCCTCCTAACATCGACATGTATTTCTCTGATTTGCTTAGTAAAACTCTCAATTGACTCAGATGAAAGAAAAATCAGAGAATCAAATCAATAGATTGATAAAACTTTCAACTCATACATGATTTCAAATGGACTATGACTAATAGATTGGTTTACTGAATCATTATAAGCTAATTCAACAAGGGACAAAATTGAGTCCCGAATTCCTAATTTTTCACCCACTAAGCATCTTAATAAATTTTCTAAACTTTGATTAATAACCTCGGTTTGACTATCAGTTTGTGAATGAAAGGCAGAAGAGAAGTTAAGTTGAGTCCCAAATAAATTTCATAAGGTTTTTCAAAAATAGCTAATGAACTTTACATCCCTATATAACACTATCGATGGGTAACGCGTGCAATCAGACAACTTCTATAAAGAATAATTCGACTATTTGTGATGCATCATTTGTCTTATTGTATAGAAAAAAATGTATCATTTTAGAAAATTATCTACTTCTACTAAAATTGCATCATGTCTCCGGTTGGTATGAGGTAATCCTATGACAGTCTATACTAATATCTTTCTAGGATTCATAACATATAGGAAGTGACATGTACAATTCTGTATTTTACTTGGTGATTTTTTTTTTCATTTGACATGTGCCATATTGTGATATGATTCAGGCAATATCTCATCATAATGAGGGCCATTAAAATTGCAATTGTTTTATCCTTTCAAAATGCTCAATCAAATTATTGACATGCAATTTTCAAATAAGAAAATATTAAGTAAAGTCCTAGGGATGTAAAGGCATGTGCCTTTAAATTGATACCCATCTTTGATTACAAAATCTATCAAACCATGATGACTTTCATTTTGGACATCTTGAAAAATTATTTCAAAATCAAGACAAGTTGTATATTCATCTTTGAGGCAATTGAATCCTACTATAGTTGTGTTCATGATATGTAATGGGACGATAATACGCTTTAGTACATTTGCTGATTTGTTATCCATGCCAAAATGATATTTTAGAACAAAAGTGTACACTCTTGAAGGAACTCAACCTACCTATCATATTTAACATTTAATTTCTTTTGAGATTGAATGAAACTAAGTGATTTATAGTCTAAATGTAGAATGAATTCGTGAGGCAATACATAATAATGTCAATTTCTCAAGGATTGAATAATGACATAAAACTCTTTGTCATAGATGGAATAACATTGTTGAGTCTCATTGAGTTTCTCACTAAAGAATGTAATTGGGTGATGATCTTGAGTTAGTGTACCCTCTATACCTACTCTTGATGTGTTGCATGTTACCTCAAATGATTTTGAGAGGTTAGGATCTCTAAGAATAGGAGTCTTAATCATTCTTTTCTTGGTCACTCTAAGGTTGTCGAGATGGATTTAATTCATTAAAACTCCCCCTTTTTTAAGGCGGTTTGTTACCGGAGTTATGATGGTGCTAAAATTTTTAATAAAGTGACATAGAAGTTTACAAAAGCATGAAAGCTTCGAGCCTCTTGAAGAGTTTGTGGTTTGAGCCATTCTTGAATTATCCTAATTTTTTTTTGTATCCATTAAAATACCTTCTACAAAGATGATAAATCCAAAGAAGAAAACATGAGGTTGTAAGGGAAAAAAAATACTTTTTCAAATTGACAAATAGTTTTTTTACCCTTAAGGGTTTCTAAGACGAGACAAGTGTGCTTCAGATGGTCATCGCGCATCATATTATAAATCAAAATGTCATCAAAATAGACCATCAAGAATCTTCCTATGAAAAGTTTTAAAACGTGATTCATTAATCTCATGAAAGTACTAGGGACATTCGAAAGTCCAAAAGAACATGATTGTCCACTCATACAACTCATCTTGTGTCTTAAAGATAATTTTTCATTCATCGCCAATTTTAATTTTAATTTGGTGATAACCACTATGCAAGTCAATCTTTAAAAACTAATAAAATCTTGCCATTAAGTCAAACATATCATCAAGTCGTGGTATTGAAAACTTATACTTAATCTTGATCTTATTGTTGGTGTGACTATTGATGCATATTCTCTAAGAGCTATTCTTTTTTATGACCAATAAGGGGGAATCACACATGAACTCATGCTTTCTTTAATAAAACTTTTTTGTAAGAGTTCTTCAACTTCCCTATTCAATTCAACACACTCTAAAGGATTTAGATGATAATGTGGAAGGTTAGGTAATTGTGACCCTATGATCAAATCAATGGAGTATTGGATCATATGCAGAGATGGTAGTTCATTGAGTAATTCATCATTAGTTATACCCTTAAACTCATTTAATATCTCTTTGACTTCTAAAGAAAAGTTTTTGGGTGAATCTTTAGAGTCAACTGCGAGGGTATTACCAATGCTATCATCACTTTTGATTCATTTCCTTCTTTCTCAAATTGAGCTTCTATGAGCAAGTGGAGGGGTCGTGTTGAAGGTTGGGTTGATTTGGCCATCGACTTGATTTTGGACTCCAACTTTCTAGGCTCAATCAAGTATAGTCGAATATTTTGATTTTTGTACTTAAATAAATAGGTGTTTTCTTATCCATAGTGAGTTACAAAGATCATAAAGCCAAGGGTGACCAAAGATGATATGAATCACACTCATAAGAAGAATGTCACACAATATCTTATACTTATATGAACCCATTTCTATAGGAACTAAACAACTTCGTGTCATAGGAAGACAAGTCTAATCTACTCATGCCACGGGTTTGGTATGGTTCGAGGGTGACTTAATCCTAAAAAGAGCTTGGGTGAAAATGATGTTCATGTAACTCTCACTGTTGATCACAATTTTACATTGCTTTTTTCCTACATTTGACATATGTGCGAAAGATACTTGTGCATTTCCATGTATCATCTGATGTGGGATTGAAAGAATATAACACACTACATTAGATTCTATGATTTCTCTTTAGTTTCCTTATTTTCATGGTATTGGTCAAAAGGGTCAACTTCCTCTCTATATGGGCATTTAGATGCTATATGATCCTCGTTATGACAGCTGAAATATTGAATGTTAGGATTTTTCTCTTTTCTTTTTCTTTTTAATCGACACTAGGGTATCTGAACTTTCGGTCCTATTAATCTCTGGGAGTGATCGACTCTTCCCTACAGACATTCGGAACGTTTCACCAACAACTGAACCGGATAAGGTCGGAGCTCAAGTGACCTCTATCGACCATCAAGGATAAATCAAAGAAGCGCTCGTAACTTTTTTACGGTTCAATCTTCTCTTTTCTTCGAAGTTTATGTATCTATTTCTACTTGTTGTATGACATATCCAAGGTGGATAGAGCTAGTATGTTTGCTTGATTTTAGTAACATCCTATGGGTAAGAGCACTTTGTGCTAAGGGGCATAATGGTCACAAAGTAGGTGTTTTTATAAATTGCTCAATCTCTTTTAGCCTTTTGACATGCTTCTTTGATTGATTAATGAAGTGATTAGGATTTTCATAAGGTCTAATTTCGGGTTGCTACACATTTTTTAAAAATTTCAATTTTGCTTAGATATTCAATTGCGCTTATGTTTGATTGTTTTAATACTGTTGGTTTTTAAAGTATATTGGAATATATTTTCTAATTAAAATTCAATTCAATGTGTGATTGGTTCTTCTCCATTTTTAATATATTGATCATGGATACTCTATCAGTATTTTTTTCATCGAACCTACAAGTTTGACTTTTGCATATCATGCTTGCTCGATTTGGGTCATTCTATACTGGTTAAAATAATCTTCAATCTTAGTGATCCAGTTGAGAGAAACATTTAGGTTTAGTCGACCATCAAAACTAGGAACATTTTGTTGGTGCAATCAGTATCTAGGGTTCAATATTTGACAATATACTTATATTTGATCAAGTATTGAGCAATAGATAATTCAAACAGGACTAGATATTTAGAAGTGAACAAAGGTAAAATTAGTTAGTTCAAAGGTTGATTGGATGACTAGCAAAAGAAAAGTCTATTCAGGTCTAGATTGACTAGATGACTAGCAAGGGAAAGTTCTAGCAAGTTAAAAGAGAATCGAATGTTAGACAAGGGAAAAGTCGAAGTAGGTCAAAGTGATCAAATGCTTAGTCCAGACAAGTCAAGGATAATTGGATGTATGGTAAGTGATAAGTTCAAGCAGATCAAGATAATCGGATGTTTGGTTTAGACAAGTCAAAGATAATCGGATATCTGGTAAGTGGCAAGTCCAAGCAAATCAAAGTGATCGGATGCTTGGTCTAGGAAGGTTAAGGATAATCGGATGTCGGGCAAATAGCAAGTCCAAGTAAATTAAGATGACTAGATGCTTGACAAAGATAAAATCTTAAGAGAGTAAATTTTATGTGGTGAAAATTAAACCAAGTAGGTCCTGTAGCTAGAAGCAAAGCAAAGAGTAGATAAATGCAATTGGACAAAGCTGGGCCAAGTCCAAAGTGAACTGGACTTGACTCGGGTCGAATCCGACCCAAAATTGGTCCGATTCACTAGACAACAAGTAAATCCAAGTCAAGTTTGGGACTTGGATCTCTTGATTCGAGTGACTGAAAGTTTCAGTCAACCGATAAGAGAGCCTATAAACTTGATAGAGATGAGATCACAAGGCTCGGTCTATGGATAGAGTTTGATCAAGTCTTCGATCGACCAGATAAGATTTTTTAATTGATCGATAAAGATCGAATTCAACTCTATAAAAAGAGATGAAGACTCTACACATTCTAATCTTCATCTCTGTTCGGAAAGACTCTCAAAGCTCTACGGTCGGAGAAGTGCCAGGAAGAGTACGAGACACTCAAAGCTTCCAGTTCGATCTAGATTAAGAGTTTACTATATATGTTATTGTTTTTTTACATTTGTGATTATGATTAAATTTGTAAGAAGATTTTTTTTTTGTTTATGAAAGTATCCAAAAGTGAAAATATTAGTGGACAGATTGAGAATTAAATAAAATCCTATGTGTCTTTTTTTTCTTCTTCTTTTTATTATTTTATATTTCTGTCATAACTAAACTGATAAAAAAAAAACCAACACAGCGAAAAAGAAAAGCGACCGCCAATGTTCACCCTCTCCTCTATCAATCCCCAGCGATTGGATTCCCCTCATGCCTCGCAGGTTCACTGTGCAATTGAGTCACGGGTATAATTTTTGTTTATTTAAAAAAAAATAATGGAAAAGTTACCATGGAAATTGAATGGAAAAGAAATGCACCAGAGTGTGGCGTATTTTGCCCCTGACACGTGACAAATTATAATTTGTTTTTTTATTGGAATATATTCACGGTGAATATTAAAAAATTTATATGGACAACTCTGATTGCAAGAGTTTATCTTAATAAATAAAATACGATTTCAATATTAAATAATTTTATAAGGACAATACGACTACGGGAGTCAAATTAAATCGTTGAGCCATGAGTTTTTTTGAATTTACTTTGATGGTCGATAGAAACTTCGTTTAGAGGAATATAAATTCTATGAAAGAGATTTAGGATGTGTTTGGGAGGAGGTGAGGGGATGTAAGTAATGGAAAGGGAAAAGAAGAAAAAGAAAGAAAATGGAGGAGAAGGGAGGGGGGAGAGAGGATGAAAACTTACATCCCAAATTGGGATGTAAAAAAAAAAAGGTAAAAAGGTTAAATTTATCCTTTCTTATCATTCTTTTCTCTTCTCTTACTTCTTCCTTGTCCCGATAAAAACGGAGAGATATCTCATAGGAGAATATAATTTGATATTCTGTTGCGACATCGTTTGACAGCGAATTAAGAAAAAATCTATTCAGGCGGCTCTGAGGCTCAGGAGTTTGCCTAGTGGACGGAGTACGACTTCAACGTTGGACCGTCGTTCAGGGATGGCGCGACTGCGGAGTTCGCACTGAACTGTGAAAAAGCTTTTACCTTGGTAGTTGGTGAAGATCACTAATTGGACTCCGATCTTACTTGGCTTAGTTATTGACGAGGTATTCCGAAAGTCCATGAGGCAGAGTTCGTCACTCCCAGGAATTAGTTGGATCGAAGGTTCGGATACCCTGGTGCCAATAAAAAAAAGAGTAAAATCTTCCCTCATCCCTTCCCAAACAAGGGTAAAATTTTCATTCTCTTCCCTTTCGATCCCTTACTTATTCTCCCTTCATCTCCTCCCAAACAAGCTATTATAGGATCGAATTGAGCCCCAGGGCTGGTGCAGTTGGTAAATTCACAGAGACAAATCTATAGTGGATAGAAATCGATCCCAGGGTTTCACCGTCTAAGCTCTCAATAGTCCATATCTTGCACTTGCCAATCACACTTTTGATTTATCTCCTTCATCGATAAGAACAGTCGAAGGGGGACCATTAACTTGACGATTCTATATTTTTTATTATAAGATCGAATGGTTTATCTTCGAAAAAAAAGAAATAATCAGATCGGAAATTTAAATATATAATACTAATAAAAAAAGAAGTTAGAGTGGGGCGTCTTTGAGAAATTACCATTATTATTTTTATTATTTCTAAGGTTGGGACTCGTCGAGCGTAAAAGGCGAGTCAGAAGAAGAGTGGCAGGCCGGAAAAATCAACGATAGGGGCGAGGCCTTACAAGCCACTGCAGCCCGCCATGCATGCTTCGACCCTCTTCCCCATTCACACCGACCACTCCTTTCTCCCTCTTCCTCTTCCTCTACATCTCTATAACTATAAATTTATTAATGCTCCCCTGCATATGACCACCGCCCTTCCCACCCAAACACCGAAAAGCTTCTTCAGAGAATCCTCATCCTTCCCTTCCCCTTCACCCTTCCTTTCTCCTCATCTTCTAGCCCACTCACTTTACCACCTTCACAGTACTCATCAAATCCTCCTCCATCTCCTAGCTAGCTATCTCTGGCCTTGTGCTCGATCGATCGCCATGGATCAACCTACTGATGACCCTCCAAGTCCAATACAACAGTACTGCTATACCACCTCCAGCCCTACCAACACTAACACTGGCAGTGACAACGCCGCCACCTCCGGCTCTGGCCACAGGGGCAAGGGCAAGGGCAAGGGCGGCCCGGAGAACGGCAAGTTCAGGTACCGCGGCGTGCGGCAGCGGAGCTGGGGCAAGTGGGTCGCCGAGATCCGCGAGCCGCGCAAGCGGACGCGCAGATGGCTCGGCACCTTTGCCACTGCGGAAGACGCCGCCAAGGCCTACGACCGCGCCGCTCTCATCCTCTATGGCCCCCGCGCGCAGCTCAACCTCCAACCATCTTCTTCTTCTTCCTCCTCCTCCTCTTCCTCCTCCCCCTCTGGATCCCATCAATCCGCCGCATCTGCCTCCTCCTCCACTCTCCGCCCGATCCTCCCGCGACCCTCTGGCTTCCGTTTCCCCGTTAATCCCCCGTCAGCCAACCTCGCACCCGCTTCCTACGCGGTCTACCCACCTCAATTCCTCTACGCTAACATGACGGACAGCACCGTCATGGCGCCAGCGGTGGTGCCGCAAGAGGTGGAGACTGCTGCAGCGGCGGCGGCGGCGGCGGCGGCTGCGCCTTCCCGCTGGCAGCAGTTCGGCTTCCGCGATCAGCAGGCTACGAACGAGGAGATCAGCTCCCTGGCGGGGTCCGTGGGCTCCAGCCTCTCTCTCTCGTGCCCGCCGGTGATGACCACGGACAGCTCCGGATCAGCGCCGCTGGAGTCACCGCCGTTGTGGGGCTATGACGACTACGACGCGGCAGCGTCTTGCCAACTGTGGAACGATGACGACCCATTCTTCTTCGATTTCTGATCATCAGTTAGGGTTTCGTTTCCCACATTAAAATAAAGGAGAAACAAAAAAAAACATGCATGCGATATTCTTCGATTGTATTGCCACTTTTTTGATAGATTCTTCTTGATTATCATTCCTTCGAGATCGTGATTGTGTAAAGAAATTAAAGATGTTGGTTTCTGAAATTAAAATTAATATAATACCCACGCACGGTTGTGTTCGATCGGTGCTGGACAAGAACAATCAGAAAAAAAAAAGGTAATTAATCTAGCTATTACACATATAGTTCATGCCTATAATCGTGTTCTTCATGAATGCTATTAATTTCAAGCCTAGCTAGTTCTTAATTTCTGGCTGTTCTTCTTGTTTTATTTTCTCTTCCTTTCAGAACGCTACATATCAGAATATTGTGTTAAGCTAGCAAACTCATTTCTTTTATGTTTTGGTAAAAAAAATACAAGATAAGGTGGAAAGTCTCCTACTGAGTAGATATATTACAGTAGCTAAAGAATATATAGGCTTAAAGACTTATCTGTTTGGATACAAGAGATCATAATCTCATTCTGACTAGTACTGTTTCAGCTTGAATGACTGTGGAGATAAGAACAAAATGAGCACAACAGTTTACAGGGAGTACATTCCAAGTCCCTTCATGTCGAAGTAAAAGCTTAACCAGTAGATATAGCATTATGAAACTGCAGCTAGCTAGCAACATTAGGGTTCAGGGTCATATGCATGCAGTAATCAAACACTTCTTCTGGATATTTTTTAATTTATAAGCAGTTAAACACTTAACTAAATCTGAGTGCATAAACTATAGTTATATTTATATTAAAAGCATCCGTACTCATAGATTTAGGGTTAGGCATTTTGAGTGTGTTGCGTATTTAGTATAATAAAATAACTTCAGTCTTTTGTTTCGATCTGAAATTCAGAGCAATAATTTATTTACACTTTGTCCATAAAGTATGCTCATGTATGAACTTATGCTTTCGTCTAATCAACTTGTACTAAATCGATGAATCTTGTAGTTTCCTTTGACACTTGAATTTATATAAAATATTAGTTTATAACTACTTTCTTACTCGAATTAGTCTATAGCTGTTTCGCAAGCAATCTATCTACGTATAGGGTATAGGGTCGTAAGTGAACCAAGTATTCATAAATAAATTTGGTGTTTAACTAATAAAAGTTCGTTTATATTCGTTCAATATATATCAAAATCAATTAATGAACAAATTTGAACAACCTGATAAATTAAATAAACAAGCTTAAACACATATGTATTCGGTTTGTTAATATTCGTGAACAGTGTTCATGAACCATGTTTATGATTAGATTCATTTAAAAATTATTTATGAACTTATTTATAAATAAATAAAATTAAAAAATTAAGATTTTAAACAAGCAAACAAGCTAACTTAAGAGTTTGATAACGTTTAAATAAATTTGAATCAAGCATGCATTCAAGTTTGAATCGAACTTGATTAGAAGTTCGATACCCATTAAGCAAGCCGAGCTCAAGCTTAAGCCAAGTTCAATCTAAAAAAAAAAAAAAAAATCAAACTTAAATAGATTTTTCAATAGTTTGGTTAATTTTAGACTTGACTTAGCTAGGTTTGGTTATCTTATCAAATAATCTTGAACACTTAGCTTAGCTCGACTCGTTTATAACCCTATCTACGTGTGTTCAAAATCAATAGTATCAAGTAATTTAAACTTCCATGAAGTGTACGTGAGCATTAAAGTTCAAACATTTTGGAAATTTTAAGTGTTGGAGTGTGCCTTTGCAACTTTCTATATAGTAAATTTTTTAACACCTCACGTTAAAGAGTTACGTTTATGCTACAAGATTTATCAAACAACGCACGTGAAGTTTAGAATTGCTCAAACAGTGTCCTATACTTTCATATTTATCAAATAGCGTATTTAATTTCCTTTTTACCTCTCCCTCCAAACAGATTTGCACTACAGTGGAAATCCCGAACCATCCAAACGTGGTGCTGGAAATTCAAATTCCAGCATCACAGTGATGGTGCCGGGATTGCAATACCATTGTGGTGCAGGTCTGTTTGGCGAGAGGGATAAAAAGAAAATTAAATGTGCTATTTGGTAAATATGAAAGTATGAGGTGCTGTTTGGGTAATTCTAAACTTCACTTGCGCTGTTTGATAAATCGCCGAAATATATTTTGTGACTTTAATTTTTTTTTGTAAGATGCCATTTTTCACGAATCAAAGTGGAAATGATCATCTAGTTATAGTAATTATCAATCTAAGAAAATCTTGTAGCAAAAGGTGATTACGTTCGCTCTCAGCGCTTCTCACCGTCGGTTCCTCGGTGATGATGAAAAGAGGTAAATAATGGGGGGACTATACCCCTTAACCCGTTGGCTAGAAATAGCGGAGAGTTTCTGAGCCTCGGTGAGGGTTTTAGTATCACGATATAGAAGTTTCCATCCCTATATAAGGGATAGCCTCTCTGCTCGGACAATATTCATCACTGCATCAAAAACCGCAAAAGAGTATCCAAGAAGGATACACCAAGCTGTATGAACATAAATATGTAACACTTTATAAAATAATGTAGAATAATATAACTACATATTTGTCCCAAAATATTAACTTGACTATACCATGACAAAATGACTCATGCAGAACAATGAAAGAAAATATCAAAATATCAAAATGCAAGAAAAGAAAAGAAAGAAAATAAATAAATAAACTAAATGGATTATGTAGAAGGTATCTCCAAGCTATCGCTGAGAAGTCTCTAAGCTAGTCATCATAATATTGACCGAACTTTGATAATTGTCTCAAGTATGTGAATTTGGAGGTCAAAAGAATGGAGAGTGAGTACAATATGCAAAGTGGAGTAAGAAAAGACATGCATGAATATATATAATTCAAGAGGTCAACAACAAAATAGAGTATTTATATTTTCAGATTTGGTACCCCATTTATTATTACTCCGTTCTCATTAATTCAACTCTTATTCCCTCTTTAATTAATTCTATCGATTTTCTCAATTTCTCATTTCAACATTAAACACATATTACTCTTATATAAATATATATAACTCAAATATAAGCATTTAATAAGTGAACGACTTGCAATCCACCTAATATAAAATATATCCTATATAAATATAAGATGAGAGTAAGAGACTCGATCGCAACCCACCTAGTAGAGATGTATTATATATACATAAGATAAACGATCTGCAATTCATCCAATACAAAGTACATCTTATGTTTGCACATATATATACATGATATGAGATGAACAACCTACAATCCATCCAAAATATCCAATATGAAAAAAATAGGATGAACGATCTACAATCCGTCCCATGCGATACCTCACATGAAAATAGAATGAACAGTCCGCTATTCATCTCGCGAGGTAAGTTATGTATTTCTTTAAAGCACGAAATAAAAATCTCTATATTGATAGAGCATTACTTAGTTACTCAAATTTAATATTTTGATCACCTTTATTGATTATCAAACTAATTCAATTGAGATTTTTATAAGGTAGTACGGTTTGATGAACAATAAAGAATATAAAAGATCGAGTAAATATAAAAGAATGAGATCATTATGTGAACAACAAAAAAAAATGTGATCATAAAATTATCAAATCAATTTTGAGTTTCATGACAAATATGATCTGAAACATTTGTAAATAAATATCCGGTTGAGCAACAATAAGTATATTTCAAATTCAAAATTTCTTAGTTAGAGAGTTTGGTTCTCCTACGACGGGGTACTTACAGATTATGCATCACTAAATCAAAACGGTGATTTATCAAACAGTGCACGTAAAATTTAGAAATGTTCAAACAACGTCCTATATTTTCATATTTATCAAATAGCGCACTTAATTCCCTTTTTACCCCTCTCGCCAAAAAGATCTGTATCATTGTGATGCTGAGATTTGAATTCCCAGCACCACAGTGGTGGTGCAATTCCAGCACCACCACTATGGTGCTGGGATTTGAATTTTCAGCACCACAGTGGTGGTGCAATTCCAGCACCACCACTGTGGTGCTGGAATTATTGTGGTGCTGAGATTTGAATTTTCAACACTACGGTTGTGGTGTTGGGATTGCAATACAACTGTGGTGCTGAGATTTAAATTTCCAGCATCACGTTTGAGAATTTTACTGTGTTGCAGGTCTGTTTAGCAGGAGGGGTAAAAAGGGAATTAAATGTGTTATTTGATAAATATGAAAGTATAGGGCACTGTTTAAACAATTCTAAACTTCACGTGTATTATTTGATAAATTACCGAAATCAAAATGATAAATTAGCATGAACAAAGAGACAAGCAGCAATTAATGATCCCACAATCCACGCAATAGGTCTGAATCAATACGAGTCATATGGAAAGGAAAAGAAAAAAAATGATATACTGATTTTTTTTACAGAATTTAATTAATTGTCACCGAAGATGTCCTAAAGGAAGGATAATTGTTGGTATTGGTAGTACAATAATGTTATTATCGGATTGAGAACCTCAGTTTGCTTCTTAAGTCCTAAATTATTTGTGATAAGTTAATCATGCACAAGATCGTTTGAGTGAAAACAAACAAGAAACTCCACCTCAATTGATCGACTTTACCAGCGATTGGTAGCAAGAATAGGAGCGTCGATAGTAGCTTGCGATTGTGGAAGCGACATCACTAATGATAGTTACAACGACCACAACGAAGATGAAGCTGGCGATGATGATGATGAGAAGATTTGTTAGGAGATGGGTTAGGAAGATTTTAGGTTAGAGAGATAGAAATAGGGGAAGAAAGAATCGACGACAGAAGCAAAAGAAAGGGAAAAAACCAGATGATTGGGCTTCTGCCGTGGGGTTTAAATAATTTTTTTTGACACTTTTGCATAAAGGTCCAAAAAGTTTTAAGAATTTATGAATAGGCCATTTGAGTTTTTTTTTCCCAATAATATAACATCCTATCCCTCTAAAAAATTTAAGTAGTTACATGAAGAAAAGAGATGAAGAAATCATTCTCGTATGTCTTCTTCACGCTCCCAAGTGGTTTCTTGATCAGAGTGATGTTGCCATACCACTTTTACTAGACGTATTTTCTTTTTGTGAAGTTGATATTCTTTGTATCCAATATACGAATTGGATATTCCTCATAAGTAGCATCAGGATACAGAGGTGTTGTCAAACTCTCAAGCACACGGGATGGATCTGGAATATATTTTCTTAGCATCGACACATGAAACACATTATGTACTCCTACTAGTGAAGGTGGTAAAGCAAGCCTGTAAGCCACTGGGCCCATCCATTCCAGAATCTGAAAGTGCTCAATAAATCTAAGTGTTGACTTTCCTTTAACTCCAAACCTCTTTACGCCCTTGATAGGAGATACTCGAAGAAATACATAGTCTCCCTCTAAGAACTCTAATTCTCTCTGTCTCTTGTTTGCATAACTTTTCTATCTGTTCTGTGCCGTCAATAGTCTTTGTCTGATCATCTTTACCATCTCTGCTTCTCGCTGAATGTATTACGGACCAAGCAGTTTATGTTCATCAACTTTATTCCACAACATAGGTGATCTACACGCTCTACCATATAATGCTTCAAAAGGAGTCATCTGAATAGTTGAATGGAAACTATTATTATAAGTAAATTCCACCAAATGCATATAGTCCTCCCAACTACCTCTGAAATCTAATATGCAAGCTCATAAAAGATCCTCCAGGGTCTAAATAGTGCGCTCTGACTGACCATCCGTCTAAGGGTGGAAAGTAGAACTAAACCGTAACTTAGTACCCAAGGCCTTCTATAAACTTTGTCAAAATTTTGATGTGAAATGAGGGTCCCGATCATATATGATGCTTAATGGAATTCCATGTAATCGCACGATCTCTTGGCAATAAAGTTCAACTAAATGGCTCAATGCATCAGTCTGACGAATGGATAAGAAATGTGTTGATTTAGTCAATCTATCTACAACCACCCAAATTGCATCATGCCCCTTTTTGGATCTCGGTAGTTCGACCACAAAGTCCATGGTGATGTGTTCCCATTTCCATTCAAGAATACGAATCTTTTGCAGAAGTCTTGTTGGTCTCTAATGTTTTACTTTAACTTATTGACAAACTAAGCAACGCGCCACGAACTTGGCTACATCTCTTTTCATATTCCGCCACCAGTAATTTTTCTTAAGGTCTCTGTACATCCTAGTCGTACCTGGATGTACATCAAATCAAGAGCGATGAGTTTCTCGTAAGAGCTCTTCAACGTGTTGTTCTAGAACACATAATCTATTATGAAATTGGTGAACCCCATAATCATCAGTGGAAAAATATGATTTTGAACCATGACCCAATTCCGCAATAATCGATTGTAAATATGTATCGTGTAGTTGACTCTTTTTTATCTGCTCAATGAGTGGGGATTACACCATAAGAGTTACGAAGATACCCTTTTCTGTATGACCTACTTCAGTTAAGTCTAACTGTGAAATTGGTGGATCAATTCTGTAACTAATACTCTACAATGAGCTAATACACCTCTAGATTTTTGACTCAATGCATCTACTATGACATTCGCTTTGTCGGATGATAATTTATTTTGCAATCATAGTTCTTCAAAAATTCCATCCATCTCCTCTGACATAGATTTAGTTCTTTATGTGTGAATAGATATTTTAGACTCTTATGATATGTGTAAATCTCAAATGTGACATCATATAAGTAATGTCTCCACATTTTAAGAGCAAATATAATAGCAGCTAGCTCTAAGTCGTGTACTTGATAATTCTGCTCATGGTTCTTCAATTGTCTGGAGGCATAAGCCACTACTCGACCATATTGCATCAAAACTACTCCTAATCCTTGGTTTGACGCATTTGTGTAGAGGACAAATCTGTCTTCCCCTGCAAGAATGATGAGGTCACGGTTGACCAAACTCGAGTTTGACTCGAGCAGTATTTTGATGTTCGACAAAACGTATGACATGTGATTGTCATAGGAAGACCAAGTGTGTAGCCTTGGCCACATAAGTTCAAGTGTATAGCCTTGGCAATAAAAGTCCAAGCATGAGGCTTGGCAAGGGTAAGTCCAAGTATGTAGCCTTAGCAATAAAAGTCCAAGTATGGGGCTTGACATTGGAAGTCCAATATGGAGTTGGAAAGGGAAGACCAAGTGTGTAACCTTGGCCACATAAGTCCAAGTGTGTAGCCTTGGCGGTGAAAGTCCAAGTTATGTGTATTTGATATTTGGGAAGTCCAAGGGTTAGTATTGGCGGTGTAAGGCCAAGCGGTAGTCTTGGGAGCGTAAGTCCATATGTACCTTGATAGTGTAAACACCGAGAGCATGACAATAGATGAAGGAAGCACCTGGAGGCTAGCGTATGGATGAACAAGTCATGGATGACTTGGAGGGATCCGCGCATGGATGACTTGGAGGGATTCGATAGGTGCGAGGCTAATAGAGGTGGCTAGAAGGCTTAGGTCTAGGCTAAGAGTGTCTAGCAAGTATGAGAGCATCATACTTGGGTTAAATCTCATATTTGAGATTTACCAGTCGACTGAGGTGATATACCAATCGACTGGTGGGAGTCAACTGATGTTCGACTGCGTCGCGTGGCCTTGGGAGTCGACTGTCAATTTTGGATAGTCGACTGGCCTTGGGCATTCGATTTCCATGGAGGGCAGTGACTGCTGGTCGAGGATGCAGGCACAGAATGTTTCCGAGTCGACTACTAGGGTTTGACAGTCGAATGGAGGCTATGAGCAGTCGACTGATGGGTCTGATCGGTCGACTACTAGGTATTCGTTGGAACTTTTCCAGCGTGGATTAAGTCGTTGTCTCACAATGGCTACAGGAGCAGTCGACTGATGGGTATAAGCAGTTGACTGCTGAGCGCGAAATCAACTCGATGCAGGTTATAAAAATAGCTCAAGAAGGAGGATTTTGTAGCGATTTTTGGGGAGATTTTGGAGGGGAAATTGCTGCTGCATTCCAGACCTTCAAGAGCAAACCAAAGCAAGCAACAAGAAATCACTCAAAGCAAAGTGTTGTAAAGTGTTTCTTTACTTGTATTTCTTATTGTCTTTGTTTTTGCTTGTACCTTGTATATTACTATTGTAATTGTTTGTACGAGGTTTCTCCACCTACGATGTGTTATTGAGAAGGAGTTTTAGTAGTGGTGTGAGCATCACTAGAGCTCGTTGAGTTCGCCTCGTATAGTAGGAACCCTAAGGTTCCGAACCACGTATATCGGTTGTCTTGTGCTCGTGTATTCATCTTTATATTCGCATTTGTATATTGTATTTTCGCTGTGCTAATGAATATTGTAGACGAACGAATGAATTTCAATGAACAATGCACACGGGCTATTCAACCCCCTTCTAGCCGAGCCACGATCCTCCAACAAGTAGTATCAGAGCGAGGAGCTTACTATCGGACTCATCGCCACAATAAGCAAACAAAATGGCGGGTATCAACATCCACCCACCGAAGTTCGAAGGAGATTTTTTGTGGTGGAAGAGAAGAATGGAGGTATACTTCAAAATCGATTTTGATACTATGCTAATCATAGAAAATGATTTTGAAGTGCCTAGGGATTAAGACAACAAGCTAATCGAAAAATCAAAATGGACCGAGGAGCAACAACAACAATTCAAGACAACCGTTAAGGTAATGAAAATGTTAATAAAATTAATACCTTACGATATTTTGTGCAAGCTAGGTGAATATGGGGATGCTAAGGAGTTGTGGGATAAGTTGGTTAAATACCACAGAAATTTCGAACCGACACAAGTAGAGAAGGAAGCCGAAGAAAAGGAGTGTTCATCCTCTCAAGCTCAAGAAGAAGAAATCACATCATCATCCCAAGAGCTTGAGGATTCAGAAGTTGAGAGATGCTCAACATCCGGATCGAAGGAGAGACAATCTTCTATCCCGGAGCAAGAATAAGAAGAAGCATCTACATCTAGGAGAAGTGAAGAACAAGACCAAAATTCCCTAAGTAACTCATGCATTTCAATCAAAAATAAAAATAACATAATATGCTTTGAGTGTAGGGAAGCCGGGCACTATAAAAGCAAGTGTCCTAAGAAGGTCAAGAAGGCTCAACTGGTGCCAAAGTTCAAGGATGTCGATGTCCCTACTAGGAATAGCAAGAATCACGTGGTGTGCTTCAAATGTCATAAAAAAGGACATTATAGGAGTCAATGCCCTAAGAGAAGACAAGCCTCCAAGGTCAAGGAAGGAGCATCATATGTAGGGGGAGCTTCTAAAGCTAATCCTAAGGTAAATTTAAATAATGCACCTTCAAGTTCTAAGGTTAAAAAGCATGTTAGAAATTATTTTAGCTCACTTGCTATTGCTCATGAAAAGCATGCTAGAAATAATAGATTTTATTGTTTAGGTTCTAAGCATGTTGACTTATCTAAGAACAAATCTAGAACCAATAACTCTAGATCAATTTTACCTAGGGAGAGTATTAGGAGGATAGAAGAAAATTTAAGCATTAACCCTAAGAAGGATAGACACATGCCTAAGAAGAAGAGCCTTTCCCAAAAGATCAATGAAAAATCAAAATTAGGAAAATTAGAATTAGAGAACCAAGCCTTGAGGTCAAGGCTTGAAAAATATTAATATGGAAAATGCATTTGTTTGGTGAGAGTGTTTGATGAGTACTCGGATAGTCGATTGATCGTCTGGACCAGTTGACTGGTCCGATTCTCGGGCAATGAGAAAGGCGCTCGGGCGCACGAGTGCAGGTGCTAGGACAATTGATTGATGGCTGATCAGTTGACTAGCTGTGGGTGTTCGGGGAGGAGCTCCTAACTGCGGTGCTCGGGTATTGAGAAAGTTGTTGGTTGGGAGATTCATGACAAAGTAATCCACTATATTAGTGGTCAGGTAAATAGAATTCTTCTGAATCGATTGACCAGTTCCACTGGAAATTGCGCAGTTGACTAACCCTTGTAGACAAGAACGACACATCTAGAGAAATCGAAGATTGAGTTCGTGATCGCTATTGACCTCCCTCTAGCGCACACCAACAATCCTAACAAATATATTAATACATATGCCCTAACATATTGTTTATAATTTCACATGTTCATATATATTAAACATAAATACAAAACTATTTATGGATGATGCTCCACATAATCATTCCATATATGGCTTGCAATTTCATTACGTACATGTCCCATCTGAGCTGTTTGGCTTGGATCAATTGGAATCGGCTCTTGATCACCAAAATCATCTTCAACTCCAAACATGAGCATATCATCAAAAGAGTATTCCATAAATAAATTATTCATTGCATGATGCCGACGTATGAAATTATGCACCGCACAATATGCAATTGGAATTAATCTTTGCCTAGAAATTGGATAGTTTGGCATATCTTTTAAAATTCAGAACCTTGCTTTGAGCACTCCAATGCACCGCTCTATAATATTATGACATGTACTGTGCCTATAATTGAATAACTCTTCCTTCCCTCTTGGTCTGCCTTGCCCCCGATAATCTCTCAAGTGATAGCGTCGACCTCGATATGGAGCGAGAAGCCTCGACATGTTTGGGTAATCGACATCAACAAGATAAAATTTATCTGTGATAGTGTTTCCATATTAATGATGTAAAATACCAACATAAATGAATATATAGAGTTTTATCTGTTACTTACCACCGCGAGGTTTAGAAAAATTATTTTCATGCCTTGTCAATGCATCTATGAACACTCTGGAATCATTTGCTATCCCCTCCCAACCAGTATAAACAAATGTGAAAAGCATATCGAAGTCGCATGCAAGCATCACATTTTGTGTAACAATAACCTTTTTGCCACGAAAAGATGTCTGAATTTATGTCGGTGCCCATGCTGCTACTTGAGTCCTATGGATAGCTCCAAGACAATTCTAAAAATGCACAATGTGTTAATAAGAATATATTGTTAATGTACCTATAAACATTATGATACAATATGTACCTTAAAATACGGAAATCACTTTGAATTGTTCAATATGTGAGGATGTACGTCATTGTGTTCATATGGTTGAATAATATATGTACCCAACGTACAAACAACTCGTAGAACTCGCTTGAACCACTTGCTACTGGTGTAGAATGAATGTTGAAATCGATATGCACATATTCGATGTCGTGTGTTGTGTCCGATGATTAGTAAGAACATAGCGACACCTTCATCAACTGTAACTTTTTTTCCATCTTGCAATAGATTCATCTTTTTTAATGTTCTACATAAATTCACAAATACATGTTTTGACATACGAAAATTGTCAAAGCAAACTTGGGGGTGTCCATTAAGTATTTCTTGTATGTACATCCTCTCGATAAGAGATGAAGTTCGACACGACATTCGATCAATATATCCAAGAATTTCAGTCATCATGTCATAAAAAAAGCATTTGCAGGACCCAAAGCTATAAGAAAATTGATATATGGACCTAATTCATCAAATTCATCATTAGAGCTTGACATAATTTGCAACAAATCGATATTAAAATCAACACACACATGCATAAAATTAACGATAGATACATCTTGAACCAATAAACAATTCAAATTGAAAAGCTCTACCATAGTCTTCAACATTAAATTCCAAAATATCAAATAAGTCTTAAATATTCAAACCACAAAATAAAATAAACTCCATTAACATTAAATAGTCTTCAACTAGGTAATAAAAGCAATCTCCATCAACTTTCCTTCACGTATTTAAGATTGAGGCAATCCAACCATTCAACTCTCATATTAGATGGAATTTTCATGAAAATTTCATGTAGACCATGTTTAAGGACAACTTCTATAGCTTTTTTGTACACTTGGGTAGATAAATTATCCATCCCATTTAAAATTTGCATGTACATATCTATAGAGTAAGGATCATTGAACACGCTAGTTCCAGAAGAGCCGGACATATCTTGTTCACATTCTAATTTAGCAACCCTTAACTCCATGTATTTTTACCTAGCAATAGATTCTTCACTAAGTTGTTGCATGGTATTGTTGGTGCAGTAGGCACCTAAGTCGAACCTGAGTTTTGATTATAGCAAACGATACAAAGTTAAGCTCATGTCGTTATCTCACGAGCTGAATCGAGTGTGCAGTAAATTGCTATAGCTGGAGCTGAAGGCTAGCGACACCCGGAGGAAGCCGCGGTGGTCGGGCGACACTCGAGTAACTTCGGAGGGAGCCGAAGGAAGCGAGTGGAAGGCCGGAAGCAAAAGCAACATGTAAGTATCGAGGTAAGCTCGTGTGTGCGAGCATAAGTGAGGTCGTATCCTCGTTACGGGGATGATCTTAAGCGTAGATCCGACCAAAGACATCCTATAGATGGTCTAGGTCGAGATCGGACGGTCGACGACCATCGAAATTATGTTTTTGTTGAGCTAACTTTGACTTGCAGCAAGCATCGATTGCCGCTTGAGGACTCATTGCCGTCAATCAATCCCGACCGCCGAGGTCAAGACTGATCGATGCTTCCATCGATCGATGATGGCCATCGATCACCGATGGTCAAAGGATCAGCCTCGAGGAGTCAAGGTTTATCACCAAATTTCAAGGGGAGTGGTGCTCAATTGTGATTGGCTAGGGTTCCTCTCGAAAAGGGGCTCAAAGGCTATAAAAGGAGGGCCAAACCTAGGGTTTCATCATCAATTCTAAGTGTTCAAAAGCCTCCGCAACGCTGTGACTCTCTGACAACTCTACGACAACGAAGTGCTGCCAACAACCCTAGTTTAAGTCCTATCTTCGAGTTGTTGGTATAATCTTGTCTTGTCATTTCTTTTAATCTTGCAATTAGTTTGTTAATCGAGGCTTTCTTTCGTTGTATTTTCATTCTAATAGAAGAGAGGGTGTGTCTCTCTATCTTGTGCTTCGAAAGTGTTTTTTTTGTAATCGTAAACTCCTACCTCCAACGAGGAGGAGTGTTTTAGTGAATTGTTCTCCGTACACGGTCTAGGACCGTTAGGGCCTTGGAGTAGTAGCCGAAGGCTACGAACCAAGTAAAAAACTATTTGTCTCTTTTAGTTTTTATTTACATTTCCGCTGCGTATATTTGTCTTGAAACGAATTCGAAAGAAAAAGTTTTTTTTTTGCTATTCACTCCCCCTCTAGCGAACCGCATCGATCCAACAATTGGTATCAGAGCCGGGGGTTGCTAAGATTTGGTGAAACCACCAATCTAGCCATTTTTACAGATTTATTTCTCTTTTAATTCTGTTTTTTTTATTATTTATTTCGCTTTGTTAGGTTTTTCTCCCGCACTACTAATCCAAGACGCGAGTCTTGGTACTTGTTTTTGTGTTTTTGTCATTGCTAGTTTCTTCGTCTTCGTCTCTTTGTGTCTTTCGTGTTAATGGCCCATCTCGAGGGTTTTAGCACCGTCCGACCACCGTTTTACAACGGTGACAATTTCCGCATCGGAAAGGTCGGATGGAGTGCTTCCTAAAAACCCAAATAGAGATGTGGATTGTGATCCAAACCGGGTTCACCCTTCCTACTAATGAAGAAGGTGAATCCTTGGATTACAATCAGTGGTCCATTGCCACTAAACGACAAGTCGAGGCAGATGCAAAGGCGACTCAAATCCTGCAGTGCGGGCTATCCAAGGAGGAGCTGAACCGAGTCGGACCCTTCATCAGCGCAAGAGATCTCTGGACGAGGCTGATCGAGTTACACGAAGGATCGGATCAAGATAAGGTTTGCAAACGTGATTTGTTGTTCAATAAATTGTACACACTAAAAATGCAGGAACACGAGACGACAACACAATTGCACGCCCGCGTCTAGGACATCGTCAACAACCTACACGCAATCGGGCAAAAGGTCAAAAATCGCGACCTTATAAGGTATGTTCTAAACTCTTTTCCGAGGACTACCTTGTGGGCATCAATGGTCGACGCCTACAAGGTCTCCAAGGACCTTTCTAAAGTTAGAAAAGACGAATTATTTTTAGATTTCGAATTACATGAGCAGTCCAACTCGGAACCCGAGAGGGGTATAGCCTTGTTTGCAGGTTCAAAGAAGAAGAAAATCGCAAGCAAGCCACCACCAACCGAGGAGGAACACGAGTCCTAAGAAGAAGTTGACCCGGAGTTGACTGCCGAACTAATGAACCTAGCTCGAAGGATAGCCAAGGGATGAAAGCGAACCACGACTCGACCCAACCAAGGTAAGCCTAAAAGTTCTAATATTAGGTGTTATGAGTGTAACAGGTTTAGACATATCAAGTCCGAGTGCCCCAAGCTCAACCACCAAGCACCTAAGCACAAGAAGGCCCTCAACGCGACATGGGAATAAGCGTCATCCGAAGAAGACGAAGACCACGTCTTCATGGCGAAATTGATTGAGTTAGACACGGAGACCGAACCTGAACTTGAGTCAGGACCTGAGGATGACTCGGACTACGAAGCTACCTTCAAGTCAAGCCACGGATACGCATCCGGTTCAAAAGATACCCTTAAAGTGAGTCGAACTTTATTTAATACTTTACATAATACGGTTAGGTTTTTGTCTAGAAAATTAGCTAAGTCCGAGTCCAAGGTCGAGACCCTTGTTGAGGAGGTTAAACTCCTCAAACACGAGGTCTCCCTAACCTCTTCGACTAGTCGAGTTCAAGAGAAGGACTCAACTCGAGTTGAAAAGCTCGAAGTTGAGAACTCTCTCTTGAAAAGTCAAGTTGAAGATCTTAGAAACACGTTGGAAAGGTTCACTTCGGGATCCAAAGGACTTGACCTCCTACTTGGATCTCAAAGGGCCGTGTACAACAAGGCTGGACTAGGGTTTAACTCAAACACGACTAATAGGTCGTATATGTTGATTGTAAGTCGACATAGGAAACATGTCCAAGCATGGGTCCCTAAGAACTTTTTGATTTCAACTCTAGGATCCAACCCGTACTGGGTTCCCAAGGACCAAATCCACTATGTGGATAGACCGAACCGATTCAACGGTCTAGGGGGAGCCAGTACAAAACATGTTTGTGCTTTAACTTAGAAATTGCATGCTTAGAATTTTTTTGTTTTGTTTTTTTTTAACTTGTGAACTCACTTAGAACACATACATAACCAACTAAAATCCTTCGAAAAGATTGAGCCTCGGGGAGCCTCTTTTAAAAAATAACCAGTTAGACCAGGAAATAGTCTTAGGTGAGTCAAGTCATCATTTTCTTGAAAATGGCTTTATCTAAGGAAGTGGTCGATGATCCGATAAAAGAAGGCCCCTGTGCCTCGCCACGACCTGGAAGCCATGATCTTGAAAAGGTAAACTTGACAAGCCTAGGGTCAAATCCAAATCTAACATAAAATTACTTGAACCTAAATGCACTTAATCAACTTAATTGGAAGTCATCTCACAAAAAACACATAAGTATAACATGCTTGATCATATAAACACAGGTGAGATGACCTAGGTTTAAAAACTTACAACCAATTTTTTTTAAAAAAAAAATAATATAAAAAATCTAACATCCAATCCAACCACCTTGTGTGTAGGATCAATGGATGTTAGAGTCGTTGCTCCCGGCACATGGACCGGGGATCAACTCAAATTCACGAAGCTTCGATTCAAACGACAAGGATCGGTAGCCTTTGGGAATAACGGCAAGCTCAAAATCATCAGATCAGGTGATATCGAGCTTAACTCGAATTTTGTTATTAAAAATGTATTACTTGTAGAGAATTTTGAATATTACCTGCTTAGCGTAAGCCAATTATGTGACAATAACTATAAGGTCGTATTTTTAGATAATGAATGTGTAATTAAAACAAATAAAACAGCTAAAACAATACTCAAAGGAACTAGGACAAATAACATTTATACAATTAACTTAATCAAATCTTCAGCCAAATGTCTTATGACACAGGAAGAGGAATCATGGTTGTGGCACTGACGACTCGGTCACTCGCACCCAAGACTCGTCCACAAGATGAGTCAGAGTGGCTTAGTCAGAGGCTTACCCAACCTCAACAATTTGGTTAATAAAATCTGTAATGCTTATCAACAAGGAAAATAACCTAGGACACAACACAAATTAACTAACCAAGAACGAACCTCAAGTGTACTTGAGCTCCTGCATATGGATCTATTCGATTCACATGGAGCCGAGTCACTCAATAGAAGTCAATATTGCTTAGTCATAATTGACGACTACTCTAGGTTTACCTGGGTTAGGTTCATCAAACATAAAAATGATACCCTAGATCAATTAATCAATCTATTCAAATTAATCGAGAATCAAAAAAACCTTAAGGTTAAAAGACTTAGAAGCGATCATGGTGGTGAATTCGAAAATCAAAGGTTCACCGACTTCTGTAACCTAAACGGATACCACCATGAATTCTCTTGACCTAGGATCCCTCAACAAAATGACCTAGTGGAGCGGAAAAACCGAACTCTACAAGAAGCCGCTAGGACCATGTTGAACGAATACGACATACCCGATAGGTTTTGGGCAGAAGCCGTTAGCACGACTTGCTATGTCCAGAATAGGATCCTTATGGTAAAGAGGCACCTTAAGACCTCCTACGAGATTTATCACAATAAAGTGCCCAACATCAAGTACTTTAGGGTATTTGGATGTAAGATACATATCTTAAACACTAAGAACCACCTTGGGAAATTCAAATCCAAAACCTCCACCGGAATCTTCTTAGGATACTCAACCACGAGTAGGGCCTATAGGGTATATAACCACGATACCCTTAAAGTCGAAGAGACTATTAATGTAGTGTTCGATGAAGTACCCGAACCTACAAAACCCTTAATGACCCCAAGTGTTGAGCCCACTGATACCAAACTCGTCTCCGACCCTGAGATCGAGTCTAATCCACATCAACCAACTTCTCTTGTCGACCAAGTGACAAGTGATCCGAGTCAAACTAGTGTTCAACCAAGTCACTCAATTGATCAAGCATTAGGTGACACAAACCCAACCCAATCTAGGATTCAGACTAACCACCCTATCGATCAAGTGATAGGAGATCCTAATCTAGGAGTTCGAACTAGAGCATCCTATAGGAACCTTAGTCAAATTTCCTTAATTTCAAAGATAGAACCCAAATCAATTGAACAAGCTCTTCTTGATCCCGATTGGATTATTGCAATGCAAGAAGAGCTAGCTCAATTCACTAGGAATGAAGTGTGGGAACTAGTACCACCACCTAAAGACAAAACGATAATTGGAACAAGGTGGGTGTTTCGAAATAAGCTTGATGATAAAGGTGAAGTAGTTAGAAACAAGGCTAGGTTAGTCGCCAAAGGGTTTAGTCAAGTCGAAGGCTTAGATTACGACGAAACCTATGCCCCAGTAGCTAGACTTGAATCCATTCGAATGTTGCTAGCTTATGCTGCACATCGAGGATTTAAGCTGTTTCAAATGGATGTTAAGTCGGCATTCCTAAATGGATACATTAAAGAAGAAGTTTATGTTAGCCAACCCCCCGGATTCGAAAATCTAGATAAACCCGACCATGTTCTAAAACTTAAGAAAACTCTCTATGGACTTAAAACAAGCTCCTCGAGCTTGGTACGAGAGACTTTCAATCCATCTTAAGTCAAAAGGGTTTAACCAAGGCTTAGTTGACCCAACTCTCTTCGTAAAAACCTTAGGTAAAGAAATATTCATAGCTTAAATTTACGTAGACGATATAATTTTTGGAACCTCTAACTCAGCCTTACTAAACGAGTTCGTTTCGCTCATGGAAAGTGAGTTCGAAATGAACTTGGTAGGCGAGTTAAGTTTCTTTTTAGGTCTACAAATTAAACAAACTAAGGATGGTATATACCTATATCAACAAAAATACACTAAGGAGTTAATTAAAATATTTGGAATGCAAGACGCTAAGGTAATAAACACCCCAATGGCGATTAATGTTAACATAGGAGAAGACCTAGAAAGTAAGTCCATTGACTTAAAGTACTATAGGAGCGCGATAGGAAGTCTCCTATACTTAACTGCGAGTCGACCTGACATCCTATTCGCAGTAAGTATGTGCGCCAGGTTTCAAACCTGTGCTAAGGAGTCTCACCTAACCCTAGTTAAGCGTATCCTTAGATATCTAAAGGGTACACTTAATGTCAGTATTTGGTATCCTAGATCTACCGAGTTTGAACTAACCGGCTACTCCGATTCGGACTATGCCGGTAGTAAGCTCGATAGAAAGAGCACGAGTGGTTGTTGTCAACTTCTCGGCTCGAGTCTAGTGAGTTGGTGTAGTAGGAAGCAACACTGTGTTGCTTTATCTACTACCGAAGCTGAATACATCACGATGGGTGAGTGTGTCACGCAGCTTCTTTGGATGAAGCACACTCTCCGCGACTTTAAGTTAGACTTTACGAATACTAAACTTCACGTAGATAACATTAGTTCAATTAATCTTACAAAAAATCCGATATGTCGCTCTAGGACCAAACATATAGAGGTCAAACACCATTTCATTCGAGAACATGTGGCCAACGGAGCCATACAACTCGAATACGTCGAAGCGAAGTCTAACTTGACAGACCTATTTACTAAACCCCTACCCGAAGCCGAATTTAGTCTATTAAGACGAAAATTGGGCACATGCGTAATAGAATAGGTACTTGCAAATTATATGTTCTTACTACTATTTCTTTAATTTCATTTTTATGGAACTAGCATAGGACATACCTTAGATATCATGCACCTATAGATTTAAGGAGCCAATACATCTCACAACACATAGGACTAATGTGTTTGTGTACTTAGCCACGTAGATGGGTGTGAGATGTTAGGACCTTACTCCTGGTTCCAGATGTAGAGCTAGTGCATCGCTATGAACCACGGAGTATAATCATACATACTAACCGACTCTGACTAGGACTGGTTGATCCTTCATATCAATCAAGCCAAATATAAGTCGAACATTTTATAGATGAACTTATTTTCAGTATATTATTTTCAAAATAATATGGAACATGCTTGGACTTTAAAATTAAAACTTATTTTTTATTCCACTTAGGTGCCTCACCCTTTTCGATATATGGAAAAAGGGGGAGAAAAAGGCCAAAGTTAAGGGATCATTTTTTTTGGCCAAGACTTACTTAACTTTAAAGTTAAGGGAGTTAAGGGATCATTTTTTTTTTGGCCAAGACTCACTTATCTTTAAAGTTAAGGGATTTCTTAACTTAAAACTTATTTGGATTTCTTAACTTAAAACTTATTTTAAACACTATGACCAATGTTAAGTAATTTCGGTCACTTAACTTTTTTTTAGTAGCAAATATCAAGGGGGAGAGTTAAAACCCTTTCTCAAGTACTCACCCTCGGTCAAGGGGGAGGATTCCTCAAGGGGGAGCACTTGAAAAAGAGTTTTTACTCCTACACATTCATGCATATCTCTTGCTCATTTTACTTAATGCACTTAATTTGTTTTTTTTCTTAACTTTGTATGTGGGTTTGCCATAAATCAAAAAGGGGGAGATTGTTGGTGCAGTAGGCACCTAAGTCGAACCTGAGTTTTGATTATAGCAAACGATACAAAGTTAAACTCATGTCGTTATCTCACGAGCTGAATCGAGTGTGCAGTAAATTGCTATAGCTGGAGTTGAAGGCTAGCGACACCCGGAGGAAGCCGCGGTGGTCGGGCGACACTCGAGTAACTTCGGAGGGAGCCGAAGGAAGCGAGTGGAAGGCCGGAAGCAAAAGCAACATGTAAGTATTGAGGTAAGCTCGTGTGTGCGAGCGTAAGTGAGGTCGTATCCTCGTTACGGGGATGATCTTAAGCGTAGATCCGACCAAAGACATCCTATAGATGGTCTAGGTCGAGATCGGACGGTCGACGACCGTCGAAATTATGTTTTTGTTGAGCTAACTTTGACTTGCAGCAAGCATCGATCATTGCCCGACTTGGAGGACTCGATTGCCATCAATCGATCGCTAGAGGTCGATGACTCGATGATGCTTCCATCACGATCGGTGATGATGGCCATCGATCGATGGTCAAAGGATCAGCCTCGAGGAGTCAAGGTTTATCACCAAATTTCAAGGGGAGTGGTGCTCAATTGTGATTGGCTAGGGTTCCTCTCGAAAAGGGGCTCAAAGGCTATAAAAGGAGGGCCAAACCTAGGGTTTCATCATCAATTCTAAGTGCTCAAAAGCCTCCGCAACGCTGTGACTCTCCGACAACTCTACGACAACAAAGTGCTGCCAACAACCCTAGTTTAAGTCCTATCTTCGAGTTGTTGGTATAATCTTGTCTTGTCATTTCTTTTAATCTTGCAATTAGTTTGTTAATCGAGGCTTTCTTTCGTTGTATTTTCATTCTAATAGAAGAGAGGGTGTGTCTCTCTATCTTGTGCTTCGAAAGTGTTTTTTTTGTAATCGTAAACTCCTACCTCCAACGAGGAGGAGTGTTTTAGTAAATTGCCCTCCGTACACGGTCTAGGACCGTTAGGGCCTTGGAGTAGTAGCCGAAGGCTACGAACCAAGTAAAAAACTATTTGTCTTTTTTAGTTTTTATTTACATTTCCGCTGCGTATATTTGTCTTGAAACGAATTCGAAAGAAAAAGTTTTTTTTTTCGCTATTCACCCCCCCCTCTAGCGAACCGCATCGATCCAACAGGTATTGCTCCACTTGTCCATTCAAGCCGCATATTTTTCATTTCTTGAAAGTTTAGGATCCTTACGTCGACGACTATTGGATGATTCTGCACCACGCCGTCGCCGATTATTAGATTCCCCTCCAACATCCTCATTCTCATCATCAACAGCTTCAACATATGAATTAACACCTCTATTAATGAATGCTTCTTTGAGCCCTCTCTCTTCATCAGATGTGGGAGGTAATTGAGAAGAAGCCATGTGCATTGACCTATTGCAATTGTCCCACTGAAAACTTCACTAAGAATGTGAAAATGATCACAACCTTCCTTTCGTATTGCCTTGTACTCTTTTTTATTTTTTTGCACCATTGATTAGGAAGCATTTTATTATACACTAACATACAATAAAAAAATATATTTGAATGGATAAAAACATTTACCATGTAAAAATTTGCCCACACTTCCTCTGGAGCATTCACTTTACCGGTGTCTAGATCCATTGTCATACTAGTGTGAGCAAGCAATGCAGCAAAAAGTCGTTGCCTGGTGCGTAGACGATTCCATTTACCTTTGAGTCTCTCTACACCATAATTCAACTTCGTAGCTAGACATAATTCTTTGTTGATCTCCTCCTAAACCTTATTACTAAAGGTAGATGTTTGTAACTTATTTTGCTTCAACTTTTCGTAAATGATCTCGACAAACATGGAAACATTAGCCTTTGACCACTCATATTTCTCCATTTCGATACTGGGATTATGCCCTCCCATCATGTCTTCTATAAAAAATTGCCTTAATATTTATGAATTTTTAATGTAATTTTAGAGAAAATAAACATACTAAAATATCAACTATTATCAATGCTACTTGCGAAAGAGGATGTAGGGTGATGGATACCGTCGGAGGGAACGATGCGGCAACTAGCAAGCTTTGTTCGCGACTGAGAGGAAGACACTTGTGAAATCACGGGTGGCAATAGAAAACTGCTGTAGCGGCGGTGAGAACACACCCTAGTAGCACCGGGAAGGCGGGCGACACACTACGATAGTGCTGTGATCGCGCACGTAACTCTGGCGAAATGTCAGAGCTGACTTCAAGCGTTGTTGGATGCCGACAGTCACAGTTGTGGTCCTGGATGTTGCGACGGCGCAATATTTGATGAGGAGGCGATCGCGATGAGAAGCTGGGAACGAGGTGAGGCAGGCAAACGAGGAGGTAGGATCGTGTAACACCCCCCCATCCTTACACTAGTAAAGGAGGTGTTACTATAATACTTTATCTTACTCTTGTATTGATCAGGTATATCACGACTCAATCATTCCATAAACTCACATACACTATTTGTAAGTTAACTAATACCTGATTTAAATCGAAGAATATCAACAACTCGTACCAAGATCTAAACCTAGTTTCTAAACGAGTATCATAATTCAAACTCTTAACTTTTAACAGCGGAAGTTAAATAATGAACCCAACTACATTGACATATTGACACTAGGATATTACACAAGTTCTTAACCTATCTAAGCATGCACCTTCACTAGGGTTCTAATATAAAACATTCTTAAGTAACTCAACCTCATGCATGGTGATAGTGATATATGCATCTTTGACATGAACATCAACGTAATCAACAATATATAACATCAACCCTAGCACCTAACATGAAGACTAGCACATAGTTCAAAGTTCTTAGCATAGCATAATACTAGCAAGTTCAACATTCTTAAACACAACATAATCAAACATATAACATGAACACTACCACACGAACAAGTTCGAAGGTCTTAACATAATAGAATACTAGCAAGTCCAGGATCATAATCCACTGTTCCGCCGCCACACACATCAAACACTTCATCCGCTGCCCCCCTCTTACTCAAACTTTGCTTTATCCTTATCTGCAGTATAAGGAATGCAACTACAAGCAATGATGCTTAGTAAGTATATCCTATTCTCACAAAACATCGCATTAGGAGAAAACATGCTATTAGAATACTTGCATGCAACACATGCTCATACTTGAATTTAAGAAAATTTTGTATTTAACATTTGGAAATACTTGCACATAATACAATGGTTCCACTTGACAGGCATGAACTTTCTGTATCAGACATATAGAGACACTTATACATAACATAATGGCTCAACTTGAAATGCATGAACTTAACATATGCAACTTGCAATACATGCTTGAAATATGCTTCGCTTGTAGAAACATATACATGAGTCATACTATACTTAAACTTGTAAATATTGTGCTTTGGTTAACTTTCGAAACCATATATACATATATACTTTAAAATACTAATCATCCTTGTTTGGGTAGCCCGTCATTGTACCAATTTGCGTGCAACCCTAAGAGAACTCGGGGTAGCTAGCCACCGAACTTATTAGGGCAACTTTCAAGGGCGGTCTAGGGGCCCGTGGAACTTTCAAGGGCGGTCTAGCGCCCGTGAGCAATCTAAGAGCCTGGTACATGCCACTTCAAAGTAAAATACTTCCTTTATATATGACTTACTTATTTTTGTCATTTAACAAGTATTTTTACATGATCATAATCAGAAACCCATATAGGAAGCCTTTCAAGACATTTGATCATGCTCTTTGTCCCCAAAACTCGTAGGGGAAGCATCTTGTGATCTTTACGTCTTGCTTCCAATGAAATATTCAAAGAAAAATACTTCCTTTATATATGACTTAATGATCTTTGTCTTTTATCAAATATTTAACATGATCATACTCCCAAAACTCATATAGGAAGCCTTTCAAGATATGCGGTCATGCTCTTTGTCCCCAAAACTTATAGGGGAAGCATCTTTACGATCTTATGTCTTGCTTCAACATTAAATATACCTATAAATATATATGACCTACTGATTTTTTCATTTAACCAACATGTAACATGCTCATACTCCCAAAATTCATATAGGGAGTCTTTCAAGACATATAATCATGCTCTTTGTCCCCAAAACTCATAGGGGAAGCATTTTTGCAATCTTTACATCTTGCTTCCAATAAAATATACTTAAAATACCTAAAAATACAAACAACCATAATCTGGACAGAATCTATAAATCTGAATAAAAATATGATACTAGAAGCTAGATGTGCAAATCAAAGAGTTACTTATGTTATAGGTGAGAGATAGCATCTTAGTGATCTTTTGTCTTGCTTAAAAACAACATATACCTTACCTATAAATCTAAACACACCTATATAATCTGATCAAAATATATTTTTATTATTTATCAAATATTTAACATGATCATACTCCTAAAGACTCATATAGGAAGCCTTTCAAGACATTCGATTATGCTCTGTCCCCAAAACTTATAGGGGAAGCATCCTTGCGATCTTTACCTCTTGCTTTCAATGAAATATACTTAAAATACCTAAAATTCCAAACAAATATAATCTGGACAGAACATATAAATCTGAATAAAATATTATGATAGAAGCTAAATGGGCATATCAAAGAGTTACTTATGCTATAGGTGAGAAATAACATCTTTGTGATCTTAGATCTTGTTTAAAAAGACCTACACCTTAACTATAAATCTGAACACACACATATATCATCTGATCCAAACATATAATCTATCAAAACATAAGAAAAGAAGCTATATAAAATAATCGAAGAATTATTTATACTGCAGGTGAGAGATACTTACATCCTCTCGCTATCGTACTAATATACCGCTAGGGTTTTTGTGAGATGAAGACCTTCCCTTGTTCCTTAGCCTTAGGAGTGATCCTCTAGCATATACTAAGCTTGTGAGAAGATCCCCTTGAAGCCCTCTCAAGAACACCAAAACAAGGACCTTAGGGTTTCAGATGGGGAGGGAGGAAGGAGGTGGAGTTTGATCCTCTAGCAAACACCAAGCCTTGTGAGAAACTCTCCTTGAAAACTCCTCTTGAGAATCCCCACACAAGGAGCCCTATAGCTTGGGATGGAAAAGGGAGGAAGGAGAATGAGGAATTTCGGCCAAGAATGAGGGAGGAAGAAGAATGAGGAAGATGAAGTGAGTTTTCTTTCTTTCTCCCTTTAATCTCCCTTTAATCTCAACGTTAATGGCTAGGAAGATGAAAAGAAAAGAAAAACTCTCCATCTTCTCATGGGGAGATGAAACAACTCTTCACCCTCTCATCTTCTCATTTATCCTCTTTGTATATTCCTTATCTATTCTAGTTAAGAATTATCCTATGGTCTAGTGTTATCAAGGCTATCTCACAATTAGGAGGTTGTTCAAATCCTAGCTATAACCATATTTTTTATTTTATTTTATTTTAAATCTTTTATGGATGTTATTATCCATATAATTACTTTAAACAGTTTAGAATTTTACGGGTGTTACAGATCAGCAATGGGCTGGCGCGATGCATGATTAACGAGGGGGAAGGAGAAGTGGTGATGCAGTAGAAGAGGAGGTAGGACACGAGAGGAAATGGGGAGAATTCTGTGTTTTCCAAAAATGCAGCATGCGATGGATTAAAGAGGGCCACGTTTTCCCTTTTCTTAGGAAACGGGTTTTTGCCATTTTCTAATTTCCCAAAAAACACATCTCCATTTTCGAAAAAGGGACACAAAAATTGGAAACCAAACGTCTTCTTTCCTTTTCCCAGAAAATGAAAACAAAAAATGACAAATTAAATGGGGCCTAAAATTAGAGTATTAAAGGCCTCAGAATATTATTTTTATTTATTAAAATTATTAGCTAAATTTTTTATTAATGATTTTATCAAGTTTTGTTAATTTCATAATTTAAAAAAAAATTAGCATAATGTCAAAATGCGATAAAAATAAATTTTAGATGACATTTTAAAAAATTTTATTAACTGAAGTTAATAGTCAAATTTTGTATGATATATTAAATTTATCAACCACGTTTTTTGCACATAATTTTATCAAGTTTTATTATAATATTTTAAAAATTAAAATTTGACACTATGAAAATTTTACTGATAGGATTTATACCAAATGGATTCTTTATGGCATTTTATAATTTTTTTAACAGTTAAAACTAATATAATTACTAACAAAAGTTTGGCAAATAAATTAGTTTTAATTTATTAAATTTAGTAATCAACTTTTTTGCTAGTAATTTTTGGATGATAAATTTAAAATTTTTACTAGTTAAAATTATTTTTGATCCGTAAAAAAGATATAAAAAGATACAAGGTCAAATTTATTTTAATAGATAAATAATAATAATTACGGACCAAAACTCAGTAAGTCAGTATTTTTTTAATATTTTATTTACTAAAATCAATTTTTGTTGTAAAAAAAAAAAAATTACCAGTGGAAATTTATTCTAGCCAATAACTATAAAATTAAGACAGTCCGTATTTTTTAATATTTTATTCACCAAAATCAATTTTGGTTGTAAAAATAAAATAAAATCAATTGTATTATAGTTGTATTAGTCAATTGGTAGATAAAAATCAACCTTAATTTTGGATATTTATCATAATCAAAATCTAGATTCGATTATCTGGTGTCCCTGCATCAACAATAATGACAATTACCCCCTTGAGTGTGTCAAATCATCAACCTTTTTGGCACATCATACCTCTACCCCAATTGTAACAATTTTGATCAAATTTTTAAACTTCTTCAATTCTATTATCACATCCTAAATTCCTTAAGATCATATTTCTTTTCTCATTTCCAAGGTATCACATAATCTTGAAAATGACCTAAGGTGTCAACTTTGCTATAGTTAGGTTAACTACCTTACCAATTCAAGTTGACACACCCTAACCCATCTAACGAGAGGGAATCATGCTCTTAGAAACCCAAAACCTATTTGAGCTCCTTGGATCAATTAGGTACCCACTAGGGATAAATTCCCTAAGTACCTTCCTAATGACCCTCCTAGGCTTTGAAGCCTTGGTCATTTGGGTTTTGCCTAGGTCAACTCTAGGGATGACTTCTCTTGTGACCTTCTTAGTGGCTTCCCTAGGTTTTTTTGAATCCTTGGCCACTAGGTACCTACCATGGTTAACCTTAGAGATGACTTCCCTAGAACCTTGGTTTTTCTATACTTATGGGTAGTTTCATAGTCAAATGAAATACTATGGTAGGTCTCCTTAGGCTTAGATTTGTGATCCAAACCTTTCTTGCCCATAGATGGTTCTTGCCTCATAGACCCTAATTTTTATCATTAAACCCATTAATTGAATTTGTCATTCTTCTAAGGGTATTTTCCAATTTCTCAAGCATTGACCTCAAGACTTGATTTTCTAAGTCTAATTTCCCAATTTTCAGATTTTCATTCATCTTTTGGGAATTATTATTCCTAGATATATGTCTATAATTCTTGGGATTATTGCCTAGATTGTTTATATTCTTAGGAAGACTAAATCTTGAATTATCCTTAGACCTAAATTCATAACTTTTAGCATCCAAACGAAAGTATTTATTGCTATCATGCCTTTTATCATTATGAACAATAGCAAGAGCATTAAAATTATTCCTAGCATGCTTCTTAATACTAAAATTTGAAGGTGCATTAATGAATGATAACTTAGGGTTTGCTTTAGAAACTTTCCCTACATTTGTAGCTCCTCCCTTGTCCTTCTGGGAGTGACTCCTCCTAGGACATTGAGTCCGATAGTCTCCTCATTGTTGGCATTTGAAGCACACCACGTGTTGTTGCTCTTCCTAGTGGGAACTCTAGTCTCCTTGGTCTTTGGCTCCATTTGTGCCATCTTCTTGACCCGCTTTGAACACTTACTCTTGTAATTTTCATTTTCCTTACACTCAAAACACATAATATGATTTTTATCTTTATTTATTGTGCTTGAGTTACCTAGGCCAAAATTTTGACTTTGTTCTTCATCTCTCTTGGATGTTGAAACTTCTCCTTTTTTTTCCTTCGACGTGGAAGGTCACTCCTCCCCCTCAATCCTAGAGGTGGAGACTTCCTCCAATTTTTCTACCTCTTCCTCGGATATTGAGCATCTCTCAACTTCTGATTCCTCAAGCCCTTGGGATGATGATGTACTCTTTTCTTGAACTTGAATGGATGAGCAACTTGGTTCTTCTTCGACTTTCTCCTCTACTTCTTGGGTCAGTGAGGATTCTTCATGGAGCTTGGTCAACTTGCTCCATAATTATTTAGCATTCTTACAATCTCCTACATTATGCAAGATGTTACTGGGCATTAAGTTAGTTAAAATTAACATTACCTTTTTATTAATTTCGTATTTCCGATTTTGTTCTTCGATCCACTTCTTCATCTTGAGAACTCTTCCTTTCTTGTCCTTGGGAGAATCAAAACCATCTATAACACTAAACCAAAATCTATATCATTCATTAAAAAATATTCCATTTTACCTTTTCAAACTGCAAAATCTTCACTGTCGAAGAAAAGTGGAACTATGGTGTCATCCCCCAATCTATCATTTGACAATTTCATCTTTCTTCCTCTAGCGCTTTGTTCCCTCGATTGTTAAGCCTTGAAGAGCGTCCTTGCTCTGATACCACTTGTTGAGGATTGAACGCCCATGCTAGAGGGGGTGAATAGCATTTTCTTCGATTTCGATGGATTACTTTCATGTTCGTCTATAAAACTTATTATGCACGGAAGAAATAATAAAACATAAACTAAAAACAAAGACAAACACTCACACAAGACAAGCGATATAATGTGGTGTGGAACCTAGGGTTCCTACTCCACGGGTCGAGCCCAAGTGAGCTCTAGTGATGCACACCACCACTATTAAACTTTTCTTTCTCGGTGACACATCGGAGGTGGAGAAACCTCTTACAATGGTTCTTACAACAATAAGAGATAAATACAAGCAAATACAAAAGAATTACAACAATAATGCAAAGAACACTTTACAAACGATTGCTTTGAATGTTTTGTTTGTTGGTTGCTTGGATGAGCTTGAAGGACCCTGAAATGCACCAGCACTTTGCCTCAAATCACCCCTAGAAATTCTTTTTCGAAATCCTCCACAAACTGCTCCTTTTATGACCTGTATTGGGCTAATTTCACACTTGACAGTCGACTACCTACAGTGTCGTTGTCTCACAACGGACTTAATCCATGTTGGCATTCCAGTCAACTGATACATCATCAGTCGACTACCAAGACCGTAGTCGACTGCTCAGTCGACTACCGAGCATTCTGTACCTTGGTCATTTACTACCAGTCGATTGCTATCCATGACAGTCGACTGCTATCCATGGCAGTCAACTGCTCAAGACTAGTTGACTACCCACAATGACAGTCGACTGCTCAAGACCAATCGACTACCCATAATGGCAGTCGACTTCCAGAGCTTCACTCAAACAGTTGAAGCCCAGTGGACTATCAAACCAGTTGACTGATCATAATCCCAGTCGACTGCTTTAAGTAGACTAGGCTATCAAGTGTCAAACAATCGTCCAATCGACTAATCCATAACCCTAGTCGACTGATAAACCTCAAACATGAGGTTTAACTCAAGTATGATCCCCTCATACTTGATAGATCACTCTTAGCCTAGAACTAAGCCTTCTAGCCACCTCCATCAGCCTCACACTCATTGGATCCCTCCAAGTCCTCCATGACTTGTTCATCTATACGCTAGTCTTCAGGTGCTTCCATCGATTACTGTCATGCTAACTGGGTCTACTTTGCCAAGGTACATTTGGATTTATGCCGCCAAGATAAATGCTTGGACTTTATGCCGCCAAACATTGGACTTATGTCGCTAAGACTACCGCTTGGACTTTATGTAACAACCCAAATTGTAGTTTCTATACTTTTATTTATTTATTTAGAAAAAAAATAGAAATAAGAATAGGAAGGAAAAAAAAGAAAAAAAATCGAATAAATGATTCGTTCACCAGGGCTCGAATCATAAACCGTTGGTTTGGAGGAATAGACTTTCTACCACTAAGTCATAAGATTACCAATGAGTAGGATATAACAAAATATATTTATAGGCTAAAAAAAAGGAGAGATTGGTTAATTTGGTTAATCATTTAAAGGGGTAATTAAATGAAAAAAAATCCTAGTTTATGTATATATATATATATATATAGATTTATTTTTTTTATCATCTCTCTCCCTCCTTTCCCCAACGCCGACGCTCACCCTCACCTCACCTCTCTCTCTGTCTCCCTCTCGTTTCTTTTTTTCCAGTCCCCTCTCTCTCTCTCCCTCTCGTTTTTCCAGCCACCGAAGCGAGGAAGAAGCTTTTCTTCTCTTTGGATAATTCAAAAGGGGATTTTTCAAGAGGGATCTCCTCAAGGACTTGGTAGAGGATCACGCTAAAGCCAAGGAACACGTAGGAGGTTTTCTCTTTACGAAATCTAGCGGTATAAATTGGTTAAAAGCATAGGAAGTAAGTATTTCCCAACTTACTTTATCGGTTTTGATGAATTTCTTAGCCCATAACTGGTAAATTCAAAGAAGATCTATTCTCATTTGGCGATTCTTCACTTTGCTCAACAGTACTACGTGTGAATCGATAAAACCAGTGTTTTGCCTAAAGGGGGAGGAAGATGTAATTTTATCTATACGAGGTCCGATTCGACTAATTGGGCCTCTCTTCATTTAAGTCGATCCGGCTTAATCATTCAAGAACTCTTTTATAGTGATTCTATGTACTTTGGTCTAGCAATACGTAACTGAATCCACAACAACAACACAATATATAAAGATATCAACATACAAACACAATGAAACATACAATGTGATAAAAACAATATCTGACTGACCCATGCACTCGGAGTGACTTGACACAACATAATAGAAGCCACATCGAAAGCCAAATATATACAACACGTCCGTATATCACAGATACGGAAACAATACGGCTAAAAACCCAAACCAACAATCCGTAAGGATACAACAACACGGAAAACATATCCATTCGTCCGGTGTGAGATGGGATCACCATGGAGCTCGAACGTCAAGGAATCTTCTACATTATCCGGCGACAGAAGCCCGAGTGGTCCCGGTGGTGAGTATAAACTCAGGGGTAATATATAGAAAGTGCATGAACAACATATAAGGATAGATCTACAAGTATACATGTGAAGATCTACAGGTATACAACATGAGTCCAATAGACATACAGTCATATCCAAATCTAATAATAAGTAACTACAGTAAAGTCATACTCAGTGTATATACTAAACTAATCAACTGAACATAAAGTAATGTACCAACGTACTGACGGCCTGCAGAATAACGGATGCTAGATCATCCTGAACAGGTTTATAATAACATAACTCATATAACGTACTAAATCAATCCCATACCTGACCAATACTCCAACATATGAACAATATATGATCACCTGTAATAATAACTGTCCGGTATACACACAATGACATGATGCTAATCAAATGCATATAACGATCAATCAACGCATGTATCATGCTCAACACATAGCAGTATATAAAATGCAAATGACATGTATCATGATGAACAAGCATGTGCAACAATCATAGCTCAATCAAATGCAGCATCTCACAGGCATATGTAAAACATATATATATATATATATATATATATATATATATATATATATATATATATATATATATATATATATATATATATATATATATATATATATCGCACTAGCTACCACGACCCGGTGTGGCCTGGGTGGCGAGGACATGACAACTATCCGACTCACCGCCACCACTCTCGGTGGCCAAGGTTGGGTAGTATGAACGATAGCTAGCCGCCAGAACTATATGCTACCCACGGGGGTCCTGCTGCCACTGCTCGTCCCTACCCATGAGTGAGCGAGCACGCACCGGGACAACTACACATCACATGACCATCTATAGTGGGTGAGTCGCTAACTACCACTCCGCACGGTGGCGCGCATCTCCGGCTACCACCATCCATAGTGGCGAGAAGCAGCCGCACAACAATGCTCGCCTCAACCTCGCCTGCTACCACTACCCGAGTGGCCGGGAGGCGGGATGGTGACGACTCGTCTCAACCACAAGGCGGACCGGTCGTCAACATGCATGAAATGTAATGATGCATAAGCTCACACACAAATCCTGCATGACACTCCTAACTCACGGGGAGACCTAGTCGACCAAAGTCGACCATGCAAGGATGACAAATCCGTAATCACAACCTGTTTAAACCCAACTGAGGTCATAAAATAACCCTAACCACCGTACTTACTAAACATCTATCATTAACACATAATAGGGTTTTATAGTTCCTATCCGAGCTAGATAATCAATGAAATGAGTATATATAAAGAGTTTAAGATAGGAATAAGCTAAATCCAAGATCATGGAATTGATCACCAGGACGTAGATATTACTCACGATCTGACTCGAATAATCCTCACGATCATGGACTGTTATCCCTGCACACAATAATAAGCAGTACAAGGTCAAAATCTGAACTCACTCCGTTTTAGGTTAATCCTCTTCTTGAGTTAGAAACTCATCTATCGATAATTACAATAGATTCGACATCCACAAGCTCAATTAAGATAAATAGATCTAAACACACTCAAATCAACCTCACCACAACCCCATCTTTTAGCATATCATCATCAGATCAAACAATCATCAATTGGACTTCACATGAATCAATTCTAACCTCCTATACAACACGCATCCTGCGTAAAAATCACCATACTTAATCCATCAATTCCAAGTATAGGTATTAGATCTTGCTTACCTCATCGACATTCAAATCCATCAACCCTACTTGAAACCATCGAATACCTAGGCATAGACACCATGAAAATACAACAATTATCATTGAGCAGAAGGTAACAAGGCTTACAAATTCAAGTTCCCACGCTCACTTGCATCCACACTCAATAGAGTGAGCTCTCAACCTCACAATCCATCAACAAAAACCAATAGGGCAACCAACCAAAAACCCAATCCACCGATGGGCTCCAACACCACCTGGAACACTCTTCTTTGCCATTCACTCCCGACACAAATCTGGAATACCTTTGAACAAAACAATAAAAAGAAAAAACGAGTTATAACAATCTTTACATCGATAGAACTATCAAGTGTCTGACTCTAAACTCGAGCAATCCAAACACAAGTTGAAATCAACCACTCCCAATCACGGTGAAACCAATCTAACAATATATAGATTAATATAAGACTTACCAACCCTTGGAATTCAGACGTTGCTCCTTCCTAACCACTATTTGCGGCGACCATTAAGCTTCACAAAATTGTCGACACCGATTGAAGCTAAAACGAGTAAATCCATAGCTATAATCTCATCTCAAAGTAAGAAGGAGATCAACTCTTACGCTCGATGCCAATGGAGCGATCCGACTTCCTCTTCAGAGATCAGGTATCAGCGAAGCATTCCAGAATGCACCCACTCACGCTCAACATAGCACAACGATCTTTCAGGAGGGAGCGTGATTATCAGAGGAGGAAAAGAATCGAAATCGCGAGTCGTGTGAGGAGAGGGAGAAGAGCGATCGCGAGAGAGAAGTGAGGCGAATCGGTCCGTTTGGGGAGGTTTTTTCATAAGTCGGCCATAGGTGGTTGAGCTAGCCTAGGTCAAGTTCGAGTTAACCCACTTTAATTTAAATCTTCCAATTAAGTTTTAATCCACCTCGTATGGACTCGTTTTGAATCCGGAAATATTTATAAAAATTCCACGAATTAATTCTCAATTAACAAAAGCTATTATTTTATTTTATTTATTTATTTTTTTTATTTTTTATATCTTACATGTAGAGTAAGATGTAAAAATATTTCCTTTATAAACAAAATTTAAAGATGCTCCCCATTCGAATTGGGGATTAAGAGCACAACGATCTTCAGTATGCTCCCCATTTCAGTTTTGGGGGTCAAGAGCATAATGATCTTTATGGTGCTCCCCATTCATGATTTAGGGGATTAAGAGCATTCTGTCAGTATGTATAAGAATATAAGTATAAAGGAAGTATTTTACTTTTGAAAGGACATATATCGGGTATTAGTTCACCCACAGGCCAAGGCCCTCAGTCTCAGTTACCTTAGTAGGTTCGGTAGTTGGCCACCTCGACCTATTAGGAAAGCGCGCATTTGTACTATGTTGAGCCCATATCCAGGATGATTATTAATTTGAAATATTAGTATAAGTACAAGTAAAAGTTTTCAAAGTTAATCATTCCAATTCAGATACACTGTTTACAAGTTTTAAAATACTTAAGAACATGATTTATACAAGAGACATGTATTCAGAATTATGATTTCCAGTTATGCTTGCATGTGTATCAATGTATCAAGGGTAAGAGAACTAGTTGCATGATTTCATACGTTGCATATTTTTGTGAGCATAGAAAGTACTTACTAAGTGTTATTGCTTACAGTTTGCATTTCCTTATACTGCAGATAAAGGTAAAGAAAAGCTTCAGTAAGGTGGCATGGCGGATGAAGTGCTGGGTGTGTGTGGCGATGGAACAGTGGAAGTAAAAGATCCTAAGTGCAGATGTCTAAACTAGATTTTTAGTTTCTAATTGTTTTCTTTTGATATTGTTGAAGTTCAACTAGATTACTTATGGTTGAGACCAAAGCATGCTAGAGTCATATTGGGTTAGTCTTAATACTTGCATGTTAGGTGAAGATCTTGAAATGGTTATTGTTTAAGTAATGTCAAGGTCCTTATGATTATTTTAGTCGTTAGCATATTGTGTTAGTATATTGCATGAATTAAAGATAGAGACAGTAAAGTAGTGACATCTCCCCTGGTAGAGAGTGGAAAGACTAGGGGGTGTTACAAGATGGTATCAGAGCGGGTTCCACCCTTCCGTCACACACACATCGAGCATCAGTCCTGCTGCCTCCAAGTAAGCAAGTATTTATCTGCTTTATTTATTTTATGAGTAGTAAGGAATGCTTCTTTTAAGTTAAACATGCTTACCTAGAATGTTCTCTTTGAGTTAAACATGCTTGCATATATATATATATATATATATATATATATATATATATATATATATATATATATATGAAGATGATAGACAGTAAGTAATAGAGCATACCTAGATATGTATGTGAAGATGGAAAAAAATAGTGATAATAGACCACAGACCACTGAAGAGCTAGTCAATAGTGCCCTAATCACGGAGCATTACATGAATAGTATCAAGCACCAAAAGCTAGCCTCGACAGAAAGCAAAATCCAGGGAAGTTCAGGAGGTCAGAAACCTCAAAGCGATAATTCGAACTGAAAGAGAAACAACAATGGCAAGAGAAAACAGTGGAATAATGCAAAGGGATGTTCAGCCAGTAAGCAGCCTATGTATCCTACATGTTCTAAGTGTGGGAGGAAGTATCTAGGAGTTTGCCGCTAGGGCGTGAACGGGTGTTATATATGTGGTGTTGAGGGACACTTCGCCAAACAGTACCCTACCAAGACCAATCTACCTCCACCATAGTCTACTCAGTATGGAGGTAGACCAACTCAGCTACATCAGATGCAGGGAGCACTGGAGGGTCCTTACATCAGCCAAGGAAGATTGGAGGCTCCATCAGTTACACCTATTGCCCGGATCTTCTCTCTCACCAAGGAAGAGGTAGCAAATGCTTCTACGGTAGTCACAGGTTAGATATCTATCCTTAGCCAGCATGCTACCGTACTGTTTGATACTGGGGCAACCCATTCTTTTATGTCTATGACATTTGCTAAGAAGATAGATATAACTCCAGATATCTTAGATATTCAGTTTTTAATGACCCTACCTTCGGGTGAAATAATGACATCTACACACTGGTTGTGTGTCGTGCCAGTAAAAATTTTAGACAGAGAGCTTTATAGTGATCTGATCTTGCTGGACATGCATGACTATGATGTCATCTTTGGAATGAACTTTCTTAGCAAGTATGGTGCTTCCATTGAGTGCCAAAAGCGACGAGTAGTATTTCAACCCGAGACCGAGGTCAAATTTGAGTTTATTGGAGAACCAAGGAAGAAGACTAAGAAGTTCTTATCTGCCATGGAAGCTCAGAAGATGTTAGCTAGGGGATGCACTGGGTATTTAGCATATATAGTTGATACTAAGCATGAAAGAAGCCAAAAGCTGGAAGAAGACCCAATTGTACGTGACTACCCGGAAGTATTTCCTGACGAGCTACCAGGACTAGCACCTAGAAGGGAAGTTGAGTTTGAGATTGAGCTTATTTCTGGTACCAACCCAATCTCAAAAGCACCCTACCGTATGACTCCAGCTGAATTGAAAGAGCTTCAGGAACCATTACGAGAGTTACTAGATAAGGGATTCATCCGCCCTAGTCATTCCCCGTGGGGAGCTCTAGTGTTGTTCGTGAAAAAAAAAGATGGGTCTATGAGGATGTGTATAGATTACAGAGCCTTGAATCAAGTGACAATCAAGAACAGATATCCTCTGCCAAGGATAGAGGATTTATTTGATCAATTGAGGGGAGCCACAGTCTTCTCCAAGATTGACCTGTAGTCCGGTTATCATTAGGTAAGAGTTAAAGAGGATGATATACCGAAAATAGCCTTCCGAACGAGGTATGGACACTATGAGTTCGTGGTCATGCCCTTCGGAGTGACAAATGCACCCGCTATGTTTATGGACTTGATGAATCGGATAGTTAAGGAGTTCCTTGACAAGTTTGTGGTCGTCTTCATTGACGACATCCTTATCTACTCGAGAACCCAGGAGGAACATGCCAAACACTTGAAGACAGTCTTACAGACCCCTCAGCAAAGACAGTTATATGCAAAGTTCTCCAAGTGTGAGTTTTGACTTGATCAAATATCGTTTCTGGGACATGTTATTTAAAAAGATGGAGTATGGTAGACCAGACAAAGATAAAAGCGGTCAATAATTGGGGTCAACCAAAGAATGCCAGTGAAGTCAGAAGTTTCCTCGGATTAGCAGGGTACTACCGGAAGTTTGTGGAAAACTTCTCAAGGATAGCTTCACCGTTGACGGTTCTTACCAGAAAGAACAAGAAGTTCGAATGGACTGGAGATTGTGAAAAGAGCTTCCTTGAATTAAAGAGGAAACTCATAAGTGCTCTAGTGCTTACCCTTCTAGAAAGTAATGAGGGATTTGACCTGTATAGTGATGCATCCAAGATGGGACTCGGAGCAGTACTTATGCAGAAGGGTAAAGTCATTGCTTATGCATCTAGACAACTCAAGGACTACGAAAAGAATTACCCCACTCATGACCTTGAGTTGGCAGCAGTGGTCTTTGCTTTGAAAGTTTGGAGACATTACTTATATATAGTCCAATGCAAGATTTACACAGATCACTAGAGTCTGAAATATTTATTCACTCAGAAGGATATGAATATGTGACAGCGCAGATCACTTGAGCTAGTAAAGGACTATGACTGTGAAATCGACTACCATCCTGGAAAGGCAAACAAAGTAGCAGACGCGTTGAGTAGAAAATCATGCGCCACTTTGATGTCCCTAGCAACACTATCCCAACCACTGGAGAAAGAGATAATGAATTTTGGGATTGAGATCATTTCTGGACAACTCTCCGCCTTGACCATAGTACTTACACTGTTCGAGGATATATTAGCGAGATAGGACAAAGATCCTAGTATCCAAAGGATCAAGCAAGAGATCCAAGAAGGAAAGGATGAAGGATTACGTGTCTGCTCAATAGTGGGGTATTATATACAGGTGAGCTTATGTGTCCCCAAGTGTGAGGATCGATGTGTATGTGGTTGGCTAGGCTAGAGGGGGTGAATAGCCCTCTTTAAGTTCGATGATGGAATTAGATTGCGTTCATTTGCTCGTCTACAAAATCGTTAGCGCGAAGCATAAACAATAAAGACAAAGCAATAAAGCAAGAATACAAATGCTAACAAGAGATGTAGCGTGGTTGCGGCTCGCCGCTAATCCATGGTCCGATTCATCCAAGGTGAATCACTCCTCAATCTTTCCACTAGATCTCTCCTTTGCACAAAGCTAGGTGGAGGTAACCTCTTTTACACAGGGATCACTCTTCTATAATAGAATGAAGATTAGCACTAGTAGAAGAGTGGAAAACGTTTAGGGCACTTTGGGAGCTGTTAGGAGTTCAAGCATTAGGCCCCCAAATCTCCACACCCTTCCTCTTTATAGAGGAAGAGGGTTTCTTCCCATTGACATAGGACCATCGGTGATGCCTGATCGGGCCGATCGATCCTCGTAGCGTTGCCCAATAACTACGCTTTCCACGTTGGATTCCATCCAATGGCTTTCACATCAGTCGACTGATATTGTCATCAGTCGACTGATGCTCCGATCAGTCGAGTGCTCGCAAGATCGACTCTCTCGTGCCGACATTTTTTCATCACCGATCGCCATTCCATGGCGAATGATCGATGATCATAATCGACCGCCATTCCATGGCGATCATCGCCGGGCCAAAAACCCATCGATTGGATATCACCAAACCTGTTCGACGAAGGCGATCGTTATTCCATGGCGGAATGATGTCAGAAAATCTCATATGACACTTAGCCAAATGGCCAAGTTTCACCTAAGAGCACCCCTTCTTGGGTTACATTCGCTCACTCTCATCCCTCGGAGTCCCTCTCCTTTGAAGTTGTCTTCGTCCGACCATGTCCCTCGGATGCGCCAAGCGCACGACTCTGCAGAGCCATCCTTCGCATCTCGCCCTGAAGTCTACTTCCTTCGGATTCACTCCAAGCTCCTCGTCCGGTGGTCCCTCGGATGCTCCAAGCGCACAACTTCCGTAAAGTCATCCTTCACCGACTCAAGGACCAAGTCATGAGAGGTGAAACTCGCCAAGGCTCCATGTGCAAATTACTAAGTCCTGCAAGACTCCAACACACATATCAAATCCACACATCCTAACTTAAACCCTTTGCCACACACATCAAAACCATATCACGGGTTGATTGCCCTAACACTAAGGACCCAGACTTAAGAAAGAAGATCCTAGAAGAAGCTCATGGGACCCCCTATTCGATGCATCCAGGATCCACCAAGATGTATCAAGATATGAAAAGGAAATTCTGGTGGCTTGGTATGAAGAGGGATATGGTTAAGTATGTTAGCACTTGTCTGATATGTCAGAGAGTGAAAGTCGAACACCAGAGACCAGGAGGAGTTCTATAGCCTATCCAGATTCCAGAATGGAAGTGGGAGGAACTAGCCATGGATTTCATAGTAGGACTGCCCAAAATAACTAATGGCTACGATTCTATTTGGGTAGTTGTCGATAGATTGACAAAGTCTACTCACTTCATGCCTATCAGAATATCATACTCCATGGAGCAGTTAGCGTAGTTATACGTCAAGGAAGTGATTAGACTGCATGGAGTACCTAAGACCATTATCTCTGATAGAGATAGTCGCTTCACTTCACACTTTTGGGAGTGTGTTCAGACAACCCTCGACACTAAGCTACGATTCAGCACTGCATTTCATCGTTAGACAGATGGGCAAATAGAAAGAGTAAATCAGATTTTGGAGGACATGCTCAGAGCTTGTGCCTTAGATTTTAAAGGAAGCTGGTGCAAATATTTGTGTTTGGCAGAGTTTGCCTATAATAATAGTTATCAAACCACAATTGGAATGACACCTTATGAAGCCTTGTATGGAAGGAGATGCAAATCACCTATCTGTTGGTATGAGGGTGGCGAGAAGAAAGAAATGAGACTCAAGACTGATTTTATAGATGACACCACCAAAGCTATAAAGAACATACGCTAAAGGATAGAGACTGCCCAGAGTCGACAGAAGAGTTACGCCGATGTCCGACACAAACCCCTAGAGTTCCAAGTCGGAGATTTAGTGTCCATTAAGGTAGCTCCTATGAAAGGGATAATGAGGTTTGGGAAGAAAGGCAAGTTAAGACCTAGATATGTAGGCCCCTACCTGATCACCAAGAGAGTTGGTAAGGTAGCTTATAAGCTAGAGCTACCACAGGAAATGTCAGCTATTCACAATGTATTCATGTTTCAATGCTTAAGAAGCACGTCCCAGACACCAACCAAGTGATTGAGCCATAGACGATACAGATTCAGATAAATCTAAGTTATGAAAGTCGACCTATTCAGATAATAGATCGAGCAGTCAGGAAACTAAGAAATAAAGAAATACCATTAGTAAAAGTTTTATGACAAAGTCAAAGGTTTGAAGAAGCATCCTGGGAACGCGTGAGGATGACATGAAGCAAAAGTATCCCGAGTCGCTCTAAGTTTCGAGGACTAAACTTTTATAAGGTACAAGGGATCAGAATAAATTAAATTTTAGTTCCTATACTTTTATTTATTTATTTAGAAAAAAAATAGAAATAAGAATAGGAAGGAAAAAAAATCAAATAAATGATTCGTTCGCCAGGGCTCGAACCATGAACCGTTGGTTTGGAGGAATAGACTTCCTACCAGTAAGTCATAAGATTACCAATGAGTAGGATATAACAAAATATATCTATAGGCTAAAAAAAGGGAGAGATTGGTTAATTTGGTTAATCATTTAAAGGGATAATTAAATGAAGGAAATCCTAGTTTATGTATATATATATATATATATATATATAGATTTATTTTTTTTATCATCTCTCTCCCTCCTTTCTCCAACGCCGACGCTCACCCTCACCTCACCTCTCTCTTTCTCTCTCTCTCTCTCTCTTGTTTCTTTTTTTCCAGTCGCCTCTCTCTCTCTCGCTCCCTCTCATTTTTCCAGCTGCCGAAGCGAGGAAGAAGCTTGTCTTCTCTTTGGATAATTCAAAAGGGGATTTTTCAAGAGGGATCTCCTCAAGGACTTGTAGAGGATCACGCTAAAGCCAAGGAACACGTATTATTTCCAGTTATGCATGGTGTTTTCAGTTACGTGATTTTACCATTATGTTATGGGTAATTCAACATCATGTTTAGATCCATGATAAGAATGTGATTTATGATCATGTATGTTGTAGATGAGTTGTAGCTTACAATTATATGCATGATGTAGAGTAAGATGTAAAAATATTTCCTTTATAAAGAAAATTTAAAGATGCTCCCCGTTCGAATTGGGGATTAAGAGCACAACGATCTTCAGTATGCTCCCCATTTCAGTTTTGGGGGTCAAGAGCATAATGATCTTTATGGTGCTCCACATTCGTGATTTAGGGGATTAAGAGCATTCTGTCAGTATGTATAAGAATATAAGTATAAAGGAAGTATTTTACTTTTGAAAGGGCATATATCGGGTATCAGTTCACCCACGGGCCAAGGCCCTCAGTCTCAGTTACCTTAGTAGGTTCGGTAGTTGGCCACCCCGACCTATTAGGAAAGCGCGCATTTGTACTATGTCGAGCCCATATCCAGGATGATTATTAATTTGAAATATTAGTATAAGTACAAGTAAAAGTTTTCAAAGTTAATCATTCCAATTCAGATACACTGTTTACAAGTTTTAAAATACTTAAGAGCATGATTTATACAAGAGACGTGTATTCAGAATTATGATTTCCAGTTATGCTTGCATGTGTATCAATATATCAAGGGTAAGAGAACTAGTTGCATGATTTCATACGTTGCATATTTTTGTGAGCATAGAAAGTACTTACTAAGCGTTATTGCTTACAGTTTGCATTTCCTTATACTGCAGATAAAGGTAAAGAAAAGCTTCAGTAAGGTGGCATGGCGGATGAAGTGCTGGGTGTGTGTGGCGATGGAACAGTGGAAGTAAAAGATCCTAAGTGCAGATGTCTAAACTAGATTTTTAGTTTCTAATTGTTTTCTTTTGATATTGTTGAAGTTCAACTAGATTACTTATGGTTGAGACCAAAGAATGTGAGAGTCATATTGGGTTAGTCTTAATACTTGCATGTTAGGTGAAGATCTTGAAATGGTTATTGTTTAAGTAATGTCAAGGTCCTTATGATTATTTTAGTCGTTAGCATATTGTGTTAGTATATTGCATGAATTAAAGATAGAGACAGTAAAGTAGTGACATCTCCCCTGGTAGAGAGTGGAAAGACTAGGGGGGTGTTACAAGATGGTATCAGAGCGGGTTCCACCCTTCCGTCACACACACATCGAGAATCGATCCTAAGCAAGTATTTATCTGCTTTATTTATTTTATGAGTAGTAAGGAATGCTTCTTTTAAGTTAAACATGCTTACCTAGAATGTTCTCTTTGAGTTAAACATGCTTGCATATATATATATATGAAGATGATAGACAGTAAGTAATAGAGCATACCTAGATATGTATGTGAAGATGGAAAAAAATAGTGATAATAGACCACAAACCACTGAAGAGCTAGTCAATAGTGCCCTAATCACGGAGCATTACATGAATAGTATCAAGCACCAAAAGCTAGCCTCGACAGAAAGCAAAAGCTAGGGAAGTTCAGGAGGTCAGAAACCTCAGAGCGATAATTCGAACTGGAAGCGAAACAATAATGGCAAGAGAAAATAGTGGAATAATGCAAAGGGATGTTCAGCCAGTAAGCAGCCTATGTATCCTACATGTTCTAAGTGTGGGAGGAAGTATCTAGGAGTTTGCCGCCAGGGCGTGAACGGGTGTTATATATGTGGTGTTGAGGGACACTTCGCCAAACAGTACCCTACCAAGACCAATCTACCTCCACCATAGTCTACTCAGTATGGAGGTAGACCAACTCAGCTACATCAGATGCAGGGAGCACTGGAGGGTCCTTACATCAGCCAAGGAAGATTAGAGGCTCCAATAGTTACACCTATTGCCCGGATCTTCTCTCTCACCAAGGAAGAGGTAGCAAATGCTTCTACGGTAGTCACAGGTCAGATATCTATCCTTAGTCAGCATGCTACCGTACTGTTTGATACTGGGGCAACCCATTCTTTTATGTCTATGACATTTGCTAAGAAGATAGTTATAACTCCGGATATCTTAGATATTCAATTTTTAATGACCCTACCTTCGGGTGAAATAATGACATCTACACACTGGTTGCGTGTCGTGCCAGTCAAAATTTTAGACAGAGAGTTTTATAGTGATCTGATCTTGCTGGACATGCATGACTATGATGTCATCTTTGGAATGAACTTTCTTAGCAAGTATGGTGCTTCCATTGAGTGCCGAAAGCGACGAGTAGTATTTCAACCCGAGACCGAGGCCAAATTTGAGTTTATTGGAGAACCAAGGAAGAAGACTAAGAAGTTCTTATCTGCCATGGAAGCTCAGAAGATGTTAGCTAGGGGATGCACTGGGTATTTAGCATATATAGTTGATACTAAGCATGAAAGAAGCCAAAAGCTGGAAGAAGTCCCAATTGTACGTGACTACCCGGAAGTATTTCCTGACGAGCTACCAGGACTAGCACCTAGAAGGGAAGTTGAGTTTGAGATTGAGCTTATTTCTGGTACCAACCCAATCTCAAAAGCACCCTACCGTATGGCTCCAGCTGAATTGAAAGAGCTTCAGGAACCATTACGAGAGTTACTAGACAAGGGATTCATCCGCCCTAGTCATTCCCCGTGGGGAGCTCCAGTGTTGTTCGTGAAAAAAAAAGATGGGTCTATGAGGATGTGTATAGATTACAGAGCCTTGAATCAAGTGACAATCAAGAACAGATATCCTCTGCCAAGGATAGAGGATTTATTTGATCAATTGAGGGGAGCCACAGTCTTCTCCAAGATTGACCTGTAGTCCGGTTATCATTAGGTAAGAGTTAAAGAGGATGATATACCGAAAATAGCTTTCCGAACGAGGTATGGACACTATGAGTTCGTGGTCATGCCCTTCGGAGTAACAAATGCACCCGCTATGTTTATGGACTTGATGAATCGGATAGTTAAGGAGTTCCTTGACAAGTTTGTGGTCGTCTTCATTGACGACATCCTTATCTACTCGAGAACCCAGGAGGAACATGCCGAACACTTGAAGACAGTCTTACAGACCCTTCAGCAAAGACAGTTATATGCAAAGTTCTCCAAGTGTGAGTTTTGGCTTGATCAAATGTCGTTTCTGGGACATGTTATTTAAAAAGATGGAGTATGGTAGACCAGACAAAGATAAAAGCGGTCAATAATTGGGGTCAACCAAAGAATGTCAGTGAAGTCAGAAGTTTCCTCGGATTAGCAGGGTACTACTGGAAGTTTGTGGAAAACTTCTCAAGGATAGCTTCACCGTTGACGGTTCTTACCAGAAAGAACAAGAAGTTCGAATGGACCGAAGATTGTGAAAAGAGCTTCCTTGAATTAAAGAGGAAACTCATAAGTGCTCTAGTGCTTACCCTTCTAGAAAGTAATGAGGGATTTGACCTGTATAGTGATGCATCCAAGATGGGACTCGGAGCAGTACTTATGCAGAAGGGTAAAGTCATTGCTTATGCATCTAGACAACTCAAGGACTACGAAAAGAATTACCCCACTCATGACCTTGAGTTGGCAGCAGTGGTCTTTGCTATGAAAGTTTGGAGACATTACTTATATATAGTCCAATGCAAGATTTACACAGATCACTAGAGTCTAAAATATTTCTTCACTCAGAAGGATCTGAATATGTGACAGCGCAGATGACTTGAGCTAGTAAAGGACTATGACTGTGAAATCGACTACCATCCTAGAAAGGCAAACAAAGTAGCAGACGCGTTGAGTAGAAAATCATGCGCCACTTTGATGTCCCTAGCAACACTATCCCAACCACTGGAGAAAGAGATAATGAATTTTGGGGTTGAGATCATTTCTGGACAGCTCTCTGCCTTGACCATAGTACTTACACTGTTCGAGGATATATTAGCGAGATAGGACAAAGATCCTAGCATCCAAAGGATCAAGCAAGAGATCCAAGAAGGAAAGGATGAAGGATTCTGTGTCTCTAACAGTGGGGTATTATATCTGGGTGAACGCTTATGTGTCCCCAAGTGTAGGGGATCGATGTGTATGTGGTTGGCCGGCTAGAGGGGGGTGAATAGCCCTCTTTCGTTCGATGATGGAATTCGTTCGTTCGTTTGCTCGTCTACAAAATCGTTAGCGCAAGCGGAAGCATAAACAATAAAGACAAAGCAATAAACAAGAATACAAATGCTAACAAGAGATGTAACGTGGTTCACGGCTACGCCGCTAATCCATGGTCTGATTCATCCAAGGTGAATCACTCCTCAATCTTTCCACTAGATCTCTCCTTTGCACAAAGCTAGGTGGAGGTAACCTCTTTTACACAAGGATCACTCTTCTATAATAGAATGAAGATTAGCACTAGTAGAAGAGTGGAAAACGTTTAGGGCACTTTGGGAGCTATTAGGAGTTCAAGCATTAGGCCCCCAAATCCCCACACCCTTCCTCTTTATAGAGGAAGAGGGTTTCTTCCCATTGACATAGGACCATCGACTGATGCCCCTGATCAGTCGACTGATCTTGTAGCCGTTGCCCAATAACGGCTGCTTTCCACGTTGGATTCCATCCAATGGCTTTCACATCAGTCGACTGATGCTCCAATCAGTCGAGTGCTCGCAAGATCAACTCTCTTCTGTGCCCGACATTTCCTTCATCAGTCGACTGCCATTCCATGGCGATCGGCGATGGTGCTACCGATCGCCATTCCATGGCGATCGGTCATTGCAAAAACCCATCGATCGGATATCGGCCGAACCCCTCGACTCGGAGCAATGATCGGATGTTGGAAAATCTCATATGACACTTAGCCAAATGGCCAAGTTTCACCTAAGAGCACCCCTTCCTGGGTTACATTCGCTCACTCTCATCCCTCGGAGTCCCTCTCCTTTGAAGTTGTCTTCGTCCGGCCACGTCCCTCGGATGCGCCAAGCGCACGACTCTGCAGAGCCATCCTTCACGTCTCGCCCTGAAGTCTACTTCCTTCGGATTCACTCCAAGCTCCTCGTCCGACGGTCCCTCAGATGCTCCAAGCGCACAACTTCCGTAAAGCCATCCTTCACCGACTCAAGGACCGAGTCATGAGAGGTGAAACTCGCCAAGGCTCCATGTGCAATTACTAAGTCCTGCAAGACTCCAACGCACATATCAAATCCACACATCCTAACTTAAACCCTTTGCCACACACATCAAAACCATATCACGGGTTGATTGCCCTAACACTAAGGACCCAGACTTAAGAAAGAAGATCCTAGAAGAAGCTCATGGGACCCCCTATTCGATGCATCCAGGATCCACCAAGATGTATCAAGATATGAAAAGGAAATTCTGGTGGCTTGGTATGAAGAGGGATATGGTTAAGTATGTTAGCACTTGTCTGATATGTCAGAGAGTGAAAGTCGAACACCAGAGACCAGGAGGAGTTCTACAGCCTATCCAGATTCCAGAATGGAAGTGGGAGGAACTAGCCATGGATTTCATAGTAGGACTGCCCAAAATAACTAATGGCTACGATTCTATTTGGGTAGTTGTCGATAGATTGACAAAGTCTGCTCACTTCATGCCTATCAGAATATCATACTCCATGGAGCAGTTAGCGTAGTTATACGTCAAGGAAGTGATTAGACTGCATGGAGTACCTAAGACCATTATCTCTGATAGAGACAGTCGCTTCACTTCACACTTTTGGGAGTATGTTCAGACAACCCTCGGCACTAAGCTACGATTCAGCACTGCATTTCATCGTTAGACAGATGGGCAAATAGAAAGAGTAAATCAGATTTTGGAGGACATGCTCAGAGCTTGTGCCTTAGATTTTAAAGGAAGCTGGTGCAAATATTTGTGTTTGGCAAAGTTTGCCTATAATAATAGTTATCAAACCACAATTGGAATGACACCTTATGAAGCCTTGTATGGAAGGAGATGCAAATCACCTATCTGTTGGTATGAGGGTGGCAAGAAGAAATAAATGAGACTCAAGACTGATTTTATAGATGACACCACCAAAGCTATAAAGAACATACGCTAAAGGATAGAGACTGTCCAGAGTCGGCAGAAGAGTTACGCCGATGTCCGACACAAACCCCTAGAGTTCCAAGTCGGAGATTTAGTGTCCATTAAGGTAGCTCCTATGAAAGGGATAATGAGGTTTGGGAAGAAAGACAAGTTAAGACCTAGATATGTAGGCCCCTACCTGATCACCAAGAGAGTTGGTAAGGTAGCTTATGAGCTAGAGCTACCACAGAAAATGTCAGCTATTCACAATGTATTCATGTTTCAATGCTTAAGAAGCACGTCCCAGACACCAACCAAGTGATTGAGCCATAGACGATACAGATTCAGATAAATCTAAGTTATGAAAGTCGACCTATTCAGATAATAGATCGAGCAGTCAGGAAACTAAGAAATAAAGAAATACCATTAGTAAAAGTTTTATGACAAAGTCAAAGGTTTGAAGAAGCATCCTGGGAACGTGAGGATGACATGAAGCAAAAGTATCCCGAGCTGTTCTAAGTTTCGAGGACGAAACTTTTATAAGGTACAAGGGATTGTAACAGCCCAAATTTTAGTTCCTATACTTTTATTTATTTATTTAGAAAAAAAATAAAAATAAGAATAGGAAGGAAAAAAAATCAAATAAATGATTCATTCGCCAGGGCTCGAACCATGAACCGTTGGTTTGGAGGAATAGACTTCCTACTAGTAAGTCATAAGATTATCAATGAGTAGGATATAACAAAATATATCTATAGGCTAAAAAAAGGGAGAGATTGGTTAATTTGGTTAATCATTTAAAGGGATAATTAAATGAAGGAAATCCTAGTTTATGTATATATATATATATATATATAGATTTATTTTTTTTATCATCTCTCTCCCTCCTTTCTCCAACGCCAATGCTCACCCTCACCTCACCTCTCTCTTTCTCTCTCTCTCTCCCTCTTGTTTCTTTTTTTCCAGTCGCCTCTCTCTCTCTCTCTCCCTCTCATTTTTCCAGCTGCCGAAGCGAGGAAGAAGCTTGTCTTCTCTTTGGATAATTCAAAAGGGGATTTTTCAAGAGGGATCTCCTCAAGGACTTGTAGAGGATCACGCTAAAGCCAAGGAACACGTATTATTTCCAATTATGCATGGTGTTTTCAGTTACGTGATTTTACCATTATGTTATGGGTAATTCAACATCATGTTTAGATCCATGATAAGAATGTGATTTATGATCATGTATGTTGTAGATGAGTTGTAGCTTACAATTATATGCATGATGTAGAGTAAGATGTAAAAATATTTTCTTTATAAAGAAAATTTAAAGATGCTCCCCGTTCGAATTGGGGATTAAGAGCACAACGATCTTCAGTATGCTCCCCATTTTAGTTTTGGGGGTCAAGAGCATAATGATCTTTATGGTGCTCTCCATTCATGATTTAGGGGATTAAGAGCATTCTGTCAGTATGTATAAGAATATAAGTATAAAGGAAGTATTTTACTTTTGAAAGGGAATGTACCGGGCATCAGTTCGCCCACGGGCCAAGGCCCTCAGTCTCAGTTACCCTAGTAGGTTTGATGGTTGGCCACCCCGGCCTATTAGGAAAGTGTGCATTGGTACTATGTCGGGCTCATATCCAGGATGATTATTAGTTTGAAATATCAGTATAAGTATAAGTAAAAGTTTTCAAAGTTAATCATTCCAGTTCAGATACACTATTTACAAGTTTTAAAATACTTAAGAGCATGATTTATACAAGAGACAGGTATTCAGAATTATGATTTTCAGTTATGCTTGCATGTGTATCAATGTATCAAGGGTAAGAGAACTAGTTGCATGATTTCATACGTTGCATATTTTTGTGAGCATAGAAAGTACTTACTAAGCGTTATTGCTTACAGTTTGTATTTCCTTATACTGCAGATAAAGGTAAAGAAAAGCTTCAGTAAGGTGGCATGGCGGATGAAGTGTTGGGTGTGTGTGGCGACGGAACAGTGGAAGTAAAAGATCCTAAGTGCAGATGTCTAAACTAGATTTTTAGTTTCTAATTATTTTCTTTTGATATTGTTGAAGTTCAACTGGATTTAGGGTTGTAAATGAACCAAGCATTCATGAACGAGCTTGGTGTTCGACTTGGTAAGAGCTCATTTACGTTCGTTCAATATGCATCAAAGTCAATTAATAAACAAGCTTGAACAACTTGATAAATTAAATAAACAAGCTTGAATACGTATGTGTTCGGCTTGTTAATGTTCGTGAATAACGTTCATGAACAATGTTCGTGAACAGTATTCGTGAACAATGTTCGTGAACATTGTCCATGAACAATATTCATGAACATTAACAAGCCGATTTATGATTATACTCTTTTAAAAATTATTTTTGAATTTATTTATACTCATTTATAAATCAGGATTAAATTAATAAAATTTTAAATAAACAAAAAAGTTTGACTTAAGAGCTTGATAACATTTAAATAAATCAAATTTAAACAAGCTTTAATCAAGCTTGATTAGAAGCTTGATACCCATTAAACAAGTCAAGCTCAATTCAAGCTCAAGCCAAGCTCAAGCTCAAAAAAAAAAAAATACCAAGCCAAGCTTGAATAGATTTTTTAGTAGCTTGGTTAATTTTAGGCTTGGCTCGGCTCGGCTTGGTTATCTTATCAAACAAGTCTGAACACTACAAAGCTTGACTTGGCTTGGCTCGTTTACAACCCTAACTGGATTACTTATGGTTGAGACCAAAGAATGCTAAAGTCATATTGAGTTAGTCTTAATACTTGCATGTTAGGTGAAGATCTTGAAATGGTTATTGTTTAAGTAATGTCAAGGTCCTTATGATTATTTTAGTTATTAGCATATTGCGTTAGTATATTGCATGAATTAAAAATAGAGATAGTAAAGTAGTGACATCTCCCCTGGTAGAGAGTGGAAAGACTAGGGGGTGTTACACTTTACGCTGCCAATATCATACCCTTGGACTTCCCAATTGCTAAGTATCCATACTTGGACTTTCACCGCCAAAGTTCACTTGGACTTTACGCTGCTAAGACTATACTTTTGGACTTCCCTTGACAAGTACTCATGATTTGGACTTTACTGTTGTCAAGACCCATGCTTGGACTTTTCCTTTGCCAAGACCCATGCTTAGACTTTTCACATCAATACCATGCTTAGACTTCTCAATTGCCAAGACCATTCTTGGACTTTCCATGATAATCACATTGTCAATCATTTTGTCAAACATCAAAATATTACTCAAGTTAAATTCGAGTTTGGTCAATCGTGACCTTTGCCGATTGCACCAACATGAGTGAGAGATTAAAGCTTACAATCCAGTAATTTCAGTATCATCTACAACGAGGTATGATAACTTATCATTATGCAATTTATATTTTCATAAGTTAACATTGTCATTATGGCCCTTTATCACAACATGATCTTTGACAACTATCCTATTTGATGCGGTCTCCTACACTCACGCGAGTCCTTTGTCAGTAGAGTCTTGACTGATCAACACTGCCCTCCGACCAATTGTCACTTCCCCCAAATCTTCATATCGTCGTTGCATCCCTTGAATTGCACGATAACATTCGTCAACGAGCACCGATGGCGATCAGTGTGATTCCTTTGATGGTTAAGTTAATATAATATAGAAGAGATGAGGAGAGAGTTAAAGCTCTCGAATATAGAGTATCTTATTTTCTTGTCAATACACTTGTTTCTTTCCCACAATCTGACCTCCTCTTCTTACACTATTGAGGAAGGGTCTAGTGGCTAGTGTATACAGACGTTGTACCATAGGACAACGGATCAATCCCTCGCAAATGCGAAGGTGTCGTCCCTCCGTGCGCTAGTTACTAGTCTCAAAGGTCAAAGGTCTACCGTGATTTACCTCTCTTACGATAGTCCGGAGGCGGGCTGATAGGGACCGCTAGGTTGGCGAATTTCAACCTTTTGCACCATTGAGGACTCTATTGACATGGATTTCCATGTCCTTCTTAATCAGCAGCCTCAATGAGATCTTGTCGGGTGCCAACGAGGCAACACCAAAATCATACCTCTATTGTCGTCCCACCTACCCAGCTTGTGTCATCCTTGGCATCGGCTAGCCTGTCAAAGACAATTGATGGCAACCTTTTGCCAAGGCATGGCAACCGAGTTGATTCTGAATTTGTCTCAAAAGAGTTTAACATAGTAGGGATGCTTCCGATCATAGATATTCTCACTATACTTGTTTGGTTGGAATTATATACATGTTATAGCGAGGATGTTCTCTGTTGAGGATGTTCTCAAAGTGTATACACAGTTGAAATCCTATATGTACCATAACAGAATGTTCTCAAAATATGTACACTATTGAAGTCCTATGTGTACTATAACAAAAATGCTCCCAGTCGAAGATGTTTTCAAAGTGTGTACACGATTGAAGTCATGTGTATATCGTAATAGACATGTTTCTAGTCAAAGATCTTCTTGAAGTGTATGTGTGTGTCCGACTGAAATCCTATGTATATCATAACTAAAAATATTCTCGATCAAAGATGTCTCAAAATGCATGCACAAGTGAGTGTAATTTGCCAAGCCTTCTTCATGGACGGGTGCATCAATCTCGTATTACTATTAAAGTAGAAGAAGTGCCCGTTAACCTTTCCATTAAAATGACCTGTCAATTTGCTTTCATCGATGTTTGAAAGTATCATTGGATGTGTCATAAGAATCTCAAAGTCGATCCATGCCTACGGATTATAAGTAAATCGGGCCTACTAAGTAGCTCCTCACCATCGGTCCCTTTGTGATGGTGAAAAGAGGTAAATCACGGGGACTATGTCCCTTGATCTGATGGTCAAAAATAACAGAGGATTTCTGAGTCTGAGTGAGAATTCTAGATCTCACGTCGATATTCGATTTTTGCCCATCTGTAACAACATATGCACTGTTCTAGTCATCGGGCCATCTTGAGGAAACAAATTGGGCCTACTTATTTGTGTTTCCTAAGATCCATCATTTTCATGTTGTTGTTCCATACTCTCTTATTTTCATTGTTGTCTCCAAATTATTGGATCGAACACTAAAAAAAGGTGTTTTAGCAATGAAATTTAGCGACGAAATTTATTCATTGCTAATCTGGAATGATTTTTGCCACAAAATTGAAGTCGTCGCAAATCAACAATGAGTTTTGCAACAAAAAATAATTTATCGCAAATTTAGCAACAAATTATAAATTCATCACAGATTTTGCAACAAAATTTTTTTATTGCTATATCCATCGTAAATATAATTTTTTTCACCAAATCTGCCACGAAAAACTAAATTAGTTGAAGATTTTGCAACGAAAATTCAACTCGTCACAAATTTTGCTTCACAATTGCGATGAATTAATTTTTGGTTGTAGAATCTGCGACAAATTTTAAATTCATCGCAGATTTTGTGACGAACATTAAATTCGTTACAAATTTATAACGAATTCTGCGACAAAAAACTTTCATCGCAAACTTTCCTTTAATTTCCAGCAACCCTTTCCTCTCACTCACAATCCCCTCTGCCTTATCTCTCTCTCTCTCTCTCTCTCTAAATATGACATCCACCGTCGAAAAAACGAATGGATCACTATCGGTACGTCTTCGATCTCACTCCTTCTCTCTAAATATGGCGGTTGATCACCAGATCTGTGCAGATCCGACAGGGGATTGTCGAATCTGGTAAGATATAGCGGCAGATCGTCGGATCCGATGGTGGAACGCTAGATTTGTGCAGATTCGACGGTAGATCTTCGAATCTACACAGATCCGACATATCACAGATTCGAAGATGGATAATCGGATCTGCTCAGATCCGACGATGGATCATCGGATCTACTCAGATCTTGCGTCGGATCGCCAGATCTGCAGAGATCTAATGATCTCCGTAGATCCGATGGTCTGCGAAGATCTGGCGATCTACGCAGATCCAACGATTTGCGCAGATTCAATAGTGGATTGCCAGATCTACGCAGATCGAGCAGTGGATCGTCGGATCTATTTAGATCCCGCGATCTTGACGTATCCGGCGATCTGTGTAAACCCGGTGATGTATCGCCCGATATGCGCAGATCCGGTGGTGGATCGCCGAATCCAGATCAATGAACCACCGACTCTAGCGGATTGGTGGTGGCATAAACCCAAGCGGGCTGACGCTGACCATCGTGCGTCTAATGACCAAGGATGGCCCCTGCGAGGGCGTACGCATGCACCGACGAGGCCCCTTGTTGCCTAGCGAGAGGCCCCCTGCTGGGCCAACGACACCCATTGCGTGCTCACCGGAAGGAATGCTCGCCTAGTGACGGGCAGCATGGGGATCTCTCGCCTTCACCATTCTAGGGTATTTCACGGTCGTCTTATCCCCCTTTAGTGGTTTATATAAAATATACAAAATTTAAATTTTTATCTTTTAAATGTTTAATTTATGACATGGTTTTTTTCTTTGATCAGGTGATCGACATGTACGCAAACAATTACTGTTACGCTCATAATATAATGCTCGCCAACAAGTTTCCTCTCTACGACATTGAATAATGTCTAGTAATGTGACATGATTAGGGTATGTCATGTCTTCTAACTTATTGTGTCGTCCAGAATTGACATCCGTAGTTCATGTGTTCATTAACTTATCTTCGGATTGTATTCCACACTATCTTGCTCATTGATCGCTTAGAGTCGATATTTGTCGGGCAAGCCAACCTGATATTATGCAACCAGTCTATTGTCTAAATAAGTCGCATGCTTTAGTCATCGATTTTGTGGCTTCTTCCAAGTCACTGCTAAGTGATTCATCCATGTCTATTTTAGCATCCATGTCGCTTGTAAAATAGACAAGGATGAATCCCTTAGTAGTGACTCGAAAGATGCCACGGAGTCGACGACTAAAGCATGCAACTTTTTAAGGTAGTAGACTAGTTGCATAATATCAGGTTGGCTTGTCTGACAAATATTGACTCTAAGTGATTGACGAGCAAGATAGTGCGAAAAAAATTGAAGATAAGTTAATGAACACACGAGCCATGGATGTTAATTTCGGACGACATAATAAGATAGAACACATGACAAATCCTCTTGGTCTCTAAAAGTTGATGCCTATAATAAGTCTAAATGTCATTGTGATGATGGTGGTTAATGTTTGAAAATTTATATCTAAATGTTACTTGACTTGTTACACTCGATATATGATATATGAATTATTATTATATAATGTTAGATGTATGGTTTGGTGTGAAATTTTTTAAAATAGGTAAAAATAGTAGGTTGTATATTGGGGTGTAAGGTTTTTATTTTTTTTAGATTTAGCGGTGAAAAAATTTAATCATTGCTATTTTTTCGATAAAAACATATTTTTTTTGCCAAATATGCAGTACCAGTCGATTGGAAACTGTTGGATCAAAAGTGTCGCTGGAGGGGGGTGAATAGCGAGCGTAAAATCTTTTCGTCTTTTCGTTCATTCGATTAAAACACAGAGATGCACAGCGGAAAAATAAATAACACAATTTATTTTTACTTGGTTCACAACCCAACGATTGCTAATCCAAGACCCCATGATCTTTGACCGCGTACGAAGGGGCAATCCACTATAGAGTCTCTTCCTCGTTGGAGGTAGGAGGCAACGATCACAAAAATCAAAAGTACGAGGATGAGGTAATAAGCATACCTCACCTCGTTACGATTAAAACCACAAATACAATAAATAAATAGAAACAAACTTGTTGTTGCCGATAAAGAAGTTGTAAGCTTGGCGTTGCGTCGGCGTTATGACGGTGTTAGAGCTTTAGCGTTGTAGGAGCACTTGAGAATAAGATTGATAATTTTTGGGTTGGAGTCTTCCCCTCCTTTTATAGACTTGTGCCTTGGAATAAGTCTAGATGCAGATCCTCAACTTTTGGAACTTATCACGAGGTGACACCTTATCTTATCGCGAAGTGGCGACGTCAAACGTTATCCTTTTTGACCTAGCGCAAAAGGTTGATTCGTCGCCATCAGTCGACTGTCAATAGTCAGCAGTCGACTGTCATCCTAGCCACTTCCCTGCAGTAAGAGGTTAGCATAGAAAATGATAAATGTTATGGTTTCTTACCGTCCGATCTTGACCTAGACTTTCCACTGGAAGTCTTAGTCGGATCGCCACCTACAGTCGTCCCCGTACAGAGGACACGACCTTACTATCTCTCTTCGCACTCGTGCTTACCTCTGGTCTTTTATGACCTGTCGCTTTGCTTCCAGTCTTCACCTGGATTCTTTGACTCCCACGAAGTTCTTCCGGTGTCGCCCGACAACCATAGTTTCCCGACTCGAGATTCTTCGGGTGTCGCTGACTTTCGGCTTAGCTTAACCATTTCCTGCACACTTAATTCAGCTCATGAGATAACAATATGACCTTAATTTTGGATCTTTGTCATAATCAAAATCTAGGTTCGATTATTTGGTGCCCTGCACCAATAGAAACAACACCCAATCGATTGTTGTTTGATGAACATTCACACAATTGTATATCAGTTGACTGACAGATAACATCAGTCGATATTTTTTTGCAACGAAAGTTATTTTTGTTGCAAAAACTGCAAAAAAAAAATATTATCACAAAATAATGGTCACTAGTCGACTGATGGACTATCCAGTCAACTGGTGTTACTGTAGCATTACACAGATTATTTTTTTAGATGACTGACCAGTTTACTAACGCATTTCAGTCAACTAATATATAGATCCAGTCGACTGATTGGTCGAATGTGGATTCTGCGACGAAAATATAAATTCGTCACAAATCTACGATGAATTTCAAATTTCTCGCTAAATTTTGCAATGATTTTTGAAATTCAATGCAAAATTTTGGAATTTTTTAAATTATTTGGGAAGAAAAAGAGGTAATTTTTGTGATGAATTTATATTTTGTCACCAAATGTCCAATGAAATTGGGATTCGATGTAAACTCTGTGACGAATTCTATTTTCATTGCAAATTTTGCAATGAATCTAGAATTTGTTATAAATATTCTGACAAATTTTTTCGTCGGACATTTTAAATTATGAGGTAGAAAAAACACGGTCGCGACCGTTTCGACTAGATTAGGAAATTCTGCAATGAATTTCATATTCATCGCAAACTTTGCAACGAATTTATCTTTCGTCGCCAAATTTGCGACGAAAAATCAAATTCGTCGCAAAATTTTGCAATAAAATATGAATTCGTCATAAAATTTGCAACAATTTAAGAATTCATCGCAGAATTGCCGACGAATACCATATTCATCGTAGATGTGTAACGAGTTTTGTAACGAATTATACATCATCTCAAAATTTACCCTAATTTACCTGTCGTCCCTCTTTTCCCCTTCTCACACTCTGATCCATCCCTCTCGGTTCGTTTCCTCTTCCACCGCCGGAGCAGATGTTGGATCTACACAGATCTGGCGCCACCACGACAGTTGTCGCAAGGGTCACACGGTAGTTGCCGCATGCATCGCGTGGCAGGGGCGTCTCCTTTTTCTCACTACCGCGTCGTGCTCATGGCAAGGGTGTCACCCCTATCGTGTGATGCACGCGGCAGGGGAGACACCCTGTCACATGCGTGCATCACGCAGTAGGCCGTTGACGCGTGCGTGCATCGCGCAGCAGGGGTGACGCTCCTCTCGCATGCGTCGGTCACGCATTCTGCCGGGTCGTCATCCCTGTTGATCCCTCTTCTGTGTCGATCACACGACAGGGTCGATCGACAGTCTTGCTACGCTGATACCTCTTCTACGTGGGTCGCGCGGCAGGGGCATCGTCCTAGGGTTCGTGCTTGGGTGGGTCTTAGCCCCTGGCTTGCGCACAGCTGTCATGTCAGACCCAAGCCTCCGCTGTCACGCCCCGATGGAGTCCCTGCCAGACAAAAATCCAGCAGCAACTCCCCTGTACGGGTGACAATGCCAATTTACATACAAGGCCTACACGACCACTATACATCGGTCAACACGACCGGAATCCAAACACACACGCATATAATCATATAGGCCTCTGGCCATCAACCAAAATACATGAGTAACATCTATCACTACTAGACTTACCCCTTCTGCCATCTGGGCAGGAATACTCAACCAAAAACCAATCCAAACAAAATCTGAATAAAAGTCCATAAGGACACCAAAAATCCACAAATACACAAATCCAATTCCAGTCCTAAATATATCTTCTAAACAAGATATCCAAAACCAAAAACAAATAACCAAATAAACTTCCATGACGAGGGGGTTTGGCAGTTGCACTCTCCTGACAGCTTCATCCTGAAATAGATATAATCAACGGGGTAAGTTCAAAGAACTTAGCGGATATAGTTGATATGCAAGTAAGATATAGCTAACAATAAAAATCATGCCAGTACAGTCTCACATATAGGGTAAGCAAGAAATAAATGCAAAAGGACTGTACTCACCTGAATCTCCTACCCTGATATAGGAGCATGTGCCTGACTAGAAGTAATAAAGTCCTCACCATATATATAAATATGTATCATGTATGCATGACAATCATATGCACATCCAAGGTAGCAATAAAAATACAGCAAACACAATACAAATGCTATTCATGCAAAATGCATGTCGTGCCAATGACATGGTCACCCCTGACGCAGTCAGCTGCCTCACACGCGATGGTGAAGCCGAGTGGGTAGGGCTATGACAACTGTGCACTCTGCCATCACTGCTCCTGAGTGACCGAGTGGACAGGATCTTTGTAGTACACCTATCCGCCCCCAACAGAGTTAAGCTCTCATCTTCCGGTGTCATAGACCAGAGGAGGGATCCCTGCCCGCTACCACGTTGCCTCATCGCTACCCATGAGCGAACCAGCGGAGCCTGACAGAGCAACTGCACACACCCTCCTGATATACCACTAACCCATGAGTGACAGTGTGTGCAGGCCATGTAACTAGCTGCGGGCTCAACAATAATGGAACCCCGTCCAGCCAGCATGCAATCAGGCAAAAATGGTGCATGATACTAAAGCATGTAAATCCTACTCAAAATACCTATCCAAATAATATGTACAATCAATATGTACATATACATAATCCAAATAACTATGATCCAAGTCAAACAGAAAAGATATAATCATATCATATCACATGCATGTATCAAGTAGGCACCAAAAACATACTAGGCATATAAACATGAAAATTATTACATGCTATCCTAACTAGCATATCAACTTGACTATATCTAAAAGATAAGTCAAAATACCCGCCTGATAAAATATCCGCCAAAAGAACCAGATTGTCACGACCGGGGACCTGCCTCGTGACCAAAACTTGCATAATGCATAACTATTGTTAAGCACAAAATATCATTCACCGACAAATCGAATACTTAATCGATTCCTTCCATAACCAATTAATCCAAAGTAAATCCATCAAATCCAAGCACACGACAACGTGCTAAATTTCTACTATGTATCACCAAGTAGACCCTCAACCCGTAGGTCACAAATTGTGATTAACTCCTCAATCCAAGAACATATCCTTGCAATTAATCAAATCGAATCATACATCGACCTCATATCCGATCCACTAGATTGATTTAATTATCCTCTTCAACCTAATCCATCCTCCATACATAATTACAGAACCGATCAACATCACACCGAACTCAACAACCCAACCAACTATAGATCACTAAGAACTAACTCACACCCAAATCATATAACCAAAGTACAGACAACCGCTGTCGATAACCTGTAATTAAATTAAAATCATCCTGTATGTAATCCAACCGATCAATCACAACCCCATAACAACTCACCAACAGAACATCACAAATAGACCTCCAATTTCAGTCGACATCCACACATCCGCCAATTCCCAAACAAAACCTCACAATCAAGACCTAACCTCCAAACTCCTGGCTGTGCATAGTCGGCGCAGCCGGGCACAACCGGCACCTCACCATTCCACATTAAACTCCCTAATTCATACACCATAATCAACACCCCTTTTAGCTTTCACAACCATTTACAACCATTTCTAGATTACCCATTTCTATCCTAAACCTCACAGCCAACAACCCATAATCTATCCATTTACAACTAATAAAAAGAGAAGATAGATCAAACTTACCAAGCTAGCAAAACTCCACCGGCAGCAAAAATTTTCCCCAAATCTGTCCGGTTCGCCGAAAAAACCCACGCCAGTCACTGCCCTAACTCCCAATTGGCTCCAACGCCCCCTTGATCACAAAATACCTAGAAACATCGGACAGAAAAGAACAAGGGAAAAAAAATGAGATATTTACCGAAGCTTCAACCCCATCGTCAGAACTTCCCTCCCAACAACTCCGTTCGCCGGAAAAATTTGTCGCTGCCCTTGCTCTGGCGACCACCGACGGAGATCACAACCCCCAATGGAGGCGGTGGTGTGAGACGGCGACACGCACGACGTTGGTCTCCCTTTGTCGCGTCGCCTGCCTAGGTGTAGCAGAGGTGTCAGAGGTCGGACGCACGGCCGGCGGCGTCGGCAAGGCTGGCGGTTGTCCTGTGGCTGCGGACTGGGCGTCGACGCGTGCGACTCGAGCGAGCAGCGGCGGAGAGAGCGCCACTCGCGGCGGCCTGGCACAGAGAAGGGTCGCAACGGCGACACGCGAGGAGAGGGGAAGAGTGCGGCGCACGGAGAGGAGATCACGAGGTGCGACGCACGGGGAAAAATTAATCCAAATAACCCTAGGTTTTTAATCATTATATACCTTAGGTTACTTAATCTAATTAACTCTTTAATAACAGCCTATTAAATTATTTCTACCATAAAAATCCAAAAATTTCATTTAAATCCAAAATCTTTCTAAAATTTCCTAAAAAAAAAAAATCCGATGGGTACTTTCCTAATTAACCAGTATTATTTTATTTTTATTTTTATTTCCCGATATTTTACATTCTCTCCTACTTATAAAAATTTGGTCCCCAAATTTCTTACTCAAGTACTAACAAGCAATGTCACACTGCTCAACTCAAGTACTTGGGGAAAACCACACATCAAGTAACTAAGTGGGGTACTGAGCTTGAATATTATATTCCAGCTCTCACATAGTTTCCAAAAATCTATCGCACATACTTTCAACAGTCCTTCTAAAGTACAAATAGTATCTTCCTATCGACCACCTATCAAAAAGTACCTAACTATACCAGAGTGGAGCTCGATATCCGTGATCTGTTAAAGACTTTACCATAATCCTAAGATAAATCCTGAATCGTTATCGCATACGATACTCAAAGATACTCCATGAACTGAAAATCTCCACAGTATAACCTATCCAGCGATCCAACAACTCATCGTATGGATAAGACGAAAATGAGCGGACTTAGCTAATCATACTAAGTCCTTTCCGAATTCCAAATAATCTCCCAACACTGTCCATCATACTAGGCTTTCACGTTCAACTCGACACAGAACCTTACTGATTATTTATATACCACCTTTACTAGTTGACACACTAAACCTCAGACTGCGAAATCAACTATGTTCAGCATGTCGTTCCACCATGGAGAACGTTTCAATATTTACTACTTTCCGGATACAATCCTATACATCTGCAACATATAGAACCTATTGCAATCTTCAGCAATACTTATCAACATATCATGACAAAGCCTCGTGGCTCTCGGGGTAATGCAAAAGGCACTATCTGCAGGCAACGACATGCTACCATGACCGACACTCGTAGTTAGTCAAGATGTCAGGTAGCTAACTAGCCACATACGACATGCAACTTCCACGATCACAAATTCCGAACAGGTAGAGCAATAGTATAACTCTATGGTAGATTCTCTCTATCATCACAACATGGATCTATCTGCTGTCCTGAATCAAAAGTAACTTCCTAAATTCGAATGTAACTATGTAACCCACCCTTTTTCTCGGAGACGGAGAAATATTTTCTCACATGAGCAATCTACCTGTTTACTGAGATCTATATGTAATAGAACTTGCTTTCTTTTTCCCCTATTTATCTTCTCGCAACTACTCAGTAGCTAGCCAAAACCCCATGAGCATTCCGCCTCCTCACCTATACAAAACAACATAACACTGATACATCCACGTCATCTATATGACAACCCATCTCGTGGTTCCTCATTTGACGTAAACCTGGGATACGTCTTATTCAATAGTATCGGAATCGCTCCGATCCCCAAAATGATGCATCCATGTACACTACCCTTCCATCCACACCAGAATGATTAATCAACACTGGCGTAAAAGTCAACCATCGTCTGAGCCCTGAACTAGGTTCACAGGCTTCAGACCCAATTAATTCCATCACCAGTCAGCGGTGTAGTACCGCTAGAGCATCCTATCCATATCTATGGTAATAATCAAATCAATACCAGAAAACCATCATCTACGGTGGCCGAGTGCTCAACTCCAACTACCACCATCACAAATGATCCAATCGTGTCCAGAATACACGATTTCCCAAATACCTGGACGACTAAGTCGTCATAAGTCTAACATGATAATCAAACCTCATGCAATTCATACCAAGTATGAAATTGTCACCACTATACACCTGCATCCTCTTTACTCTAGGCTGATGATATATCAATCATCCCTACGACTTTGATAATTGTATGACATCCTGTCACTACAATATCAACACACCAATCATAAATCAATCCTAGAGTATACACAGGTGTCCTATAGCTGATCTAAATAGATCCTCGATTCACCATGAAGGATATTCATTTCCTTCTATCACTACCACATTCCATCATCGATAATCGATGTATAACCTCAAAGGTCCATTTCTCTTTGAACAACGAGTTCCAGAGCTTCTCAAGAAATAAAATACTGGGACAACAAATATCCCATCCAACACCTCCTATAATTGGAACTTATATTCTTTCAATTCCCATAGTGTTAAGCCACACTGGTACCAAATAAATTATCCCCTGGAAAAATCATCCTTCTAACCAATACCTCTCAGCATCATCAACCTTGTCAAGTTTGAACGACCGATCGATGACGGTATCTAAGCAACTCGATTTGGCGCTCAGCCAATTGGATGACATTGCCTGGAGTATATCACGAGCTTCAACAACCTTGTGCGCTTTACACTAGCCCTCAGCCAACGCACCATATGTAAAAACATTAGGCTCGTAAGATATCATTACCTCAGTACCAAATAAATTATCACCCAGCTGGGGATCTTCGATATCGAAACTATTTCCGAAATCACTCCGATCACCTACTCTACTTGCCTATACAGCGACAAGCCTAGAAGTTCATCCAACACTACATCTGATTATTCTCGAATTATACAAACATCCGAGAGACATTCTTATACCATCATGTCACAATCATAACCTCCAAGTTAATATCCAGATATCCACATCATATCAACCAAGTCAATTATAAAACAACTAAGTCAACTCTCTCACCATAATAGAACATTTCCATCAATCAACCTCTAAACATCAAAAATCATTTTCATACCCCTCTGATAATCATCACAGTAATCATCTCGACATCTCACCTGTCGGTGGAAACACTATTAATCCACATGATCCAAATATAGAAATCCTTTTAATCCTATCTGTACATGTTTTAACCACAGATATATGTAAACATCTGTATCTCTCAATATATCCTCAAGTAAGGTAAACTATAGTAATACCTTAATGATCAATCCTATACCATCTACAATTCCTTTCGAGTAAAGATGCAAACTCATCCAAGTTCTGCTCTTAATGGATTCCCTATTTCACAGTGACCTAGAATAAGAATTCGGAAACTGTATGCATCTAGGTGGTAACTATATGCATCTAGGTGTATACCTCTTCCTATCATGTTCTCCAAGAACCATACAACCAGCTTCCTATCTTCCACAAGTGCATAAGTCACTTCTGATAGCCACATAAATCTGAGGTAAAAGCTTTAATCCATATTCCTGCTTTCCGCTGGGAAATGAAGTGTTTCCTCAATCCTTCATTCTCGGGACAGAGCCTTGATCACCTCCAAAAATAAACTAAAATTCCAACTAAACCCTCAATCACTCAAGAGGTTGTAAACTTCCATCATCAACATCAAGTTACCACCTCTAGCAACAGACCTGATCAATATTGAGCAACAACCTGAGAACAAAATAATGCCACGTGAATCCAACTAGAAGAGTACGTTCACGACTTCTACGGTTGCCTTATCAGAAGTGTATGTTATTATCACTAGATCGACTACACCATTATCTTGAGACACTTGTTTCAATCATTTTTATAAATATGACTCACCCTAATGCCTCCCGACAGGAACTGATGGAAGATCCAACTATCCTAATCTAAATGTAAGCCAATAAATCGTAGGTGATCGAAGACAACTCAATCACTAACTTGAGCCGTTAAGTGGGGGTAAACTCTGCAAGTCTAACAAACTCTATAGTGAAACTCCATTATCAATTGCTCACTCAACTTAAGGCTCAAGCATTCCCCAACAATGAGTCATACAAATAACCTGGAGAAATACTGTCTCTCGAAAATATCCTGAACCCGCGATCCCGTAAAGAATTATTTCCCCAAAATTAATTTCTTCTACATATTCCACCAAGTAACAACTTGATCATTACCACAGCAAGAAACTAAATCCACTCCCCCTATATAAATACATGTTAGGTGCTTAACAGTACCTTCAATGTTAGTGATCTAAGCTCAAGCCGCTCAAGGATCAAAATCCCTATGGAACTTCGAAACTTAACCTACATTGTCTGCATCAACAATAGTATACATTCCTTGTCCATTACCCCATAGGATAATAATCTGCATAGCATAATTAGTGAAAATCCCTAACATTGTAGCCCTTGATTTCCACAACCAATGTGACGACTTATGACTTCGACTCAGACTCGTATCGGCTCTCAAAGGAAATTCATCTTTTCGACACAGGTTCAAGACTCACAGCCTGAACAGGTTGTTCACGTGGTAAACTCCATCTACGATTACGAATAGTGACCAACACTCTAAATGTTATTTCCTGTTATCCACTAAACACATAGCCAATCTAACCTGGAGTATAAACACTACGACAACTCCCACCGGTCACCTTGGTGGGCGACCCCTACTACGAGTCTGCACATGAGTCAAAACTCTATAGACCCTTCTGGCAACTCCTTAGCCAGAGATCTCCCTGTCCTCTTGTGTGGTTACCGTGCACCATGTCTCGGTGCAGGAGCACGCCCACCTCGTCTCATATCTGTTAAATTTATTACCAGATGTTACTAGAACCGATGTTACTAGAAGTAATAACATATAAAATTAATCATCATACCTATTTTGCCGCAGGAGAGGTCCCATCGCTGCCAAATCCCCATATTGACCTCGTCATAAATCCTCGAATTTCCGAAACATAAAAATCATCGGAAATCCATACCAATCTAAAAATTTCCAGATTGCCTCGCAAAAACCTGCCAAACGTGGCGAACTCCGAAAAATAAAAAAAAACCCTAGGAACTCGAAAACCTAGGCGCTCTGATACCAAATAAATTGTCACGCCCCGATGGAGTCCCTACCAGACAAAAATCCGACAGCATCTCCCCTGTATGGGTGACAATGCCAATTTACATACAAGGCCTACACGACCACTATACATCGGTCAACACGACCGGAATCCAAACACACACGCAGATAATCATATAGGCCTCTGGCCATCAACCAAAATACATGAGTAACATCTATCACTACTAGACTTACCCCTTCTGCCATCTGGGCATGAATACTCAACCAAAAACCAATCCAAACAAAATCCGAATAAAAGTCCATAAGGACACCAAAAATCCATGAATACACAAATCCAATTCCAGTCCTAAATATATCTTCTAAACAAGATATCCAAAACCAAAAACAAATAATCAAATAAACTTCCACGACGAGGGGGTTTGGCAGTTGCACTCTCCTGACAGCTTCATCCTGAAATAGATATAATCAACGGGGTAAGTCCAAAGAACTTAGCGGATATAGTCGATATCCAAGTAAGATATAGCTAACAATAAAAATCATGCCAGTACAGTCTCACATATAGGGTAAGCAAGAAATAAATGCAAAAGGACTGTACTCACCTGAATCTCCTACCCTGATATAGGAGCATGTGCCTGACTAGAAGTAATAAAGTCCTCACCATATATATAAATATGTATCCTGTATGCATGACAATCATATGCACATCCAAGGCAGCAATAAAAATGCAGCAAACACAATACAAATGCTATCCATGCAAAATGCATGTCGTGCCAATGACATGGTCACCCCTGACGCTAGTCAGCCGCCTCACACGCGATGGTGAAGCCGAGTAGATAAGGCTATGACAACTGTGCACTCTGTCATCACTGCTCCTGAGTGACCGAGTGGATAGGATGCTGTCGGAGTACACCTATCCTCCTGCCCCAAACAGAGTGGGGGAGCTAAGCTCTCATCTCCCGGTGTCATAGACCAGAGGAGGGATCCCTGCCCACTACCACGCTGCCTCATCGCTACCCATGAGCGGACCAGCGGAGCCTGACAGAGCAACTGCACACACCCTCCGGATATACCACTAACCCATGAGTGGCAGTGTGTGCAGGCCATGTAACTAGCTGCGGGCTCAACAATAATGGAACCCCGTCCAGTCAGCATGCAATCATGCAAAAATGGTGCATGATACTAAAGCATGTAAATCCTACTCAAAATACCTATCCGAATAATATGTACAATCAATATGTACATATCCATAATCAAAATAACTATGATCCAAGTCAAATAGGGAAGATATAATCATATCCTATCACATGCATGATCAAGTAGGCACCAAAAACATACTAGGCATATAAACATGAAAATTATTGCATGCTATCCTAATTAGCATATCAACTTGACTATATCTAAAAGATAAGTCAAAATATCTGCCTGATAAAATATCCGCCAAAAGAACCAGATCGTCACGACCGGGGACCTGCCTCGTGACCAAAATCTGCATAATGCATAACTATTGTTAAGCACAAAATATCATTCACCAACAAATCGAATACTTAATCGATTCCTTCCATAACCAATTAATCCAAAGTAAATCCATCAAATCCAAGCACACGACATCGTGCTAAATTTCTACTATGTATCACCAAGTAGACCCTCAACCCGTAGGTCACAAATTATGATTAACTCCTCAATCCAAGAACATATCCTTGCAATTAATCAAATCAAATCATACATCGACCTCATATCCGATCCACTAGATTGATTTAATTATCCTCTTCAACCTAATTCATCCTCCATACATAATTACAGAACCGATCAACATCACACCGAACTCAACAACCCAACCAACTATAGATCACTAAGAACTAACTCACACCCAAATCATATAACCAAAGTACAGACAACCGCTGTCAATAACCTGTAATTAAATTAAAATCATCCTGTATGTAATCCAACCGATCAATCACAGCCCCACAACAACTCACCAACAGAACATCAAAATAGACCTCCAATTTCAGTCGACATCCACACATCCGCCAATTCCCAAACAAAACCTCACAATCAAGACCTAACTTGCACAAAGCCCAAACACCTCACCATTCCACATTAAACTCCCTAATTCATACACCATAATCAACACCCCTTTTAGCTTTCACAACCATTTACAACCATTTCTAGATTACCCATTTCTATCCTAAACCTCACAGCCAACAACCCATAATCTATCCATTTACAACTAATAAAAAGAGAAGATAGATCAAACTTACCAAGCTAGCAAAACTCCACCGGCAATAAAATTTTTCCCCAAATCTGTCCGGTTCGCCGGAAAACCCACGCCAGTCGCTGCCCTAACTCCCAATTGGCTCCAACGCCCCCCTTGATCACAAAATCCCTAGAAACACCGGACAGAAAAGAACAAGGGAAAAAATGAGATATTTACCGAAGCTTCAACCCCATCGGCAGAACTTCCCTCCCAACAACTCCGTTCGCCGGAAAAATTTGTCGCTGCCCTTGCTCTGGCGACCACCGACGGAGATCACAACCCCCAACGGAGGCAGTGGTGTGAGACGGCGACACACACGGCGTTGGTCTCCCTTTGTCGCGTCGCCTGCCTAGGTGTAGCAGAGGTAGAGTGTCGAGGTCGACGCATGGCGTGGCGGCAAGCAAGGTCGCGATTGTCCCGTGGTCGCGGATCGGCGCGACGCTGCGGCGACTTGAGCGAGCAGCGACGGAGAGAGCGCCACTCGCGGCGGCCTGGCACGGAGAAGGGTCGCAACGGCGACACGGGAGGAGAGGGGAAGAGTGCGGCGCACAGGGAGGAGATCGCGAGGTGCGGCGCACGGGGAAAAATTAATCCAAATAACCCTAGGTTTTTAATCATTATATACCTTAGGTTACTTAATCTAATTAACTCTTTAATAACAGCCTATTAAATTATTTCTACCATAAAAATCCAAAAATTTCATTTAAATCCAAAATCTTTCTAAAATTTCCTAAAAAAAAATCCGATGGGTACTTTCCTAATTAACCAGTATTATTTTTTTTTCCCAGTATTTTACATCCGTCGCACATGTTCGCCCCACACCAAAATGGTCGATCCTTCGACTTCGTCTACATGGTTTAATTAGGCCCCCTTTAATTTCGACAAATCTCATGAGCTTTAATTCATTTGTACGGTCGCGGTTGTTGCTTGCACAAACTCACGACCCCCTACAATGCGTGTTAACCATGGGCGACCGAGCTGCACGACCTGGGTCGCTAATTAACACGATTTGTCAAATCAACATGTTATTCAAATAAAATCCTTTAAAATTTGTTATGTGAAATAAACTACAAATTTAATGTTTTATTTTTCTTAGGTTTGTCGTACAGGTGTTCGTACTTCAGGTGATCCGTGTGTTCATAAAGTCTTCTGTTGTCAGTTCATCTGTTGCTTCTATCAGGGAAGGAATATTTTATATTTCAAAATTTTTATCTTTATCATTCTATAATATATATAATGTTTGATTTTATTTAATTTTTATGTTGTAAAAATTTATTATCAGTTTGATATGTTCTAGTTTGTAATTCAATATCATACCCAAAATAAATAAGTGGTAGAAGAAATTATTTTTAAGTAAAAATTGATTGTTCAATTAATATCAATGAAAAATGATGAGAATATAATTATTCCTTGATATAAATTTAGAAACAGGAAAAATGGAGAGAGAAAGAAGTTGGATGTATAACAAGAACTTACCAGAACGTCGAAATTTAACCGATGAATTTATTATTGAGCTGGAACAATTTTTGAATTTTGCTGGTAGTAATGTTGAGTTTAAGGATGAGAATAAATTAAGGTGTCCGTACAAAAAGTGTCATAATGGTAAATTTTTTCAGTGTGATATAGTTCGGAAACATCTTTGTAGATTTGGTTTTACTCCAAATTATTATAATTGAACATATCATGGTGAACCGTTCATATCCGATGAAGAGGTTGGACGAAACATACAAAGGACAGTTAGTGGAGATCAAAGATAATATGATCAATTCAATCCATATCAGAGGATGATAGTTGATGCAATTGGTCATAATTTGAATACCCGAACGCTGTAAGTTCTAGTTATCCTCAAACATTTGAACACATGTATATCAGTTATTCATCGTCATTGGAGGAGGTAGAAGTAACAAGTGTTCATGAAAATGTAAACAATGAATCATATCTCAAATTTCAAGAAGTGTTGAGAGCTACAGATGAACCTATATGGTCTCGTTGTGACAATCACACCAAATTATCTATAACCGCAAGATTATTGAATGTTAAAGTTGAGCATAATATGTATGAGGATTGTTTTAATGATTTTATTCAAGTTATTGGAGAAGTATTATCGCATGATAATATAATGCCTAATGATTTTTACAGTATAAAAAAACTTATGAAAGAATTAGGTCTTTCAGTGGAAAGAATTGATGTTTGCAGAGATGGTTGTATGTTATATTAGGGAGATAATACAAATACAAAGATTTATAAATTCTGTAATCAATGTAGGTACAAGAGTACCACGAGATTGAATCGTAATAAGTGACGTAAATCATATAGATAGATGTTCTATTTGCCTTTAACTCTTAGATTACAAAGGCTTTATGCATCAAAGGTCACTGGTGAACACATAACTTGACATGCAAATCATGAAACAGAGGTAGGGCTAATGTGTCATCCATCAGATGTAGAGGTATGGAAAAAATTTGATAGAACATATCCTGAGTTTGCGAATGAGACTCGAAACATTAGGTTGGGTATATGTGTTGATGGATTTACTCCATTTGGCAAATTAGGAGGAACTTATTCTTGCTGGTCAATTATCTTAACTTCGTATAATCTTTCGTTCGGTATGTGTATGAAAGCATCGTATATGTTTTTAACATTGATTGTTCCTAGCCCTCATAATCACAAGAAGTTAATAGATGTTTACATGTAACCACTGACTGTGAAGTTGAAATAACTATGGGATGAGGGTGTTTCTACATATGATATTCATACTAATCAGATGTTTATAATGAGAGTTGCGCTTCTTTGGACCGTAAATAATTTTTCAGCTTATGGTATGTTATCGGGATAGAGTACCGCTGGAATTTTATGATGTCCAATATGTATAGAGAGATCAAAGTCATTCAGATTGAAACATGGAAAGAAGCCGAGTTATTTTGATTGCAATAGACAATTTTTACAACCAAATCATAAATTCAGAAGAAATAAATAAGAATTCACTAAGAATAGAATTGAAAGAACACCTCCACTATTGAGATTAGATGGTGAATGTCACGCCCCGAAGGAGTCCTCGCCAGACGAAAATCCGGCAGCATCTCCCCTGTACGGGTGACAATGCCAATTTACATACAAGGCCTACACGGCCACTATACATCGGTCAACACGACCGGAATCCAAACACCCACGCAGATAATAAATCAGGCCTCAGGCCAACAATCAAATGATATAAACAAAAGAATATCATAACTAAACCTACCCCTTCTGCCATCTGGGCAGGAATACTCAACCAAAATCCAATCCAGAACAAACTCCGAATAGAGGTCCATAAGGACACCAAAAATCCACGAATACATAAATCCAATTCCAGTCCTAAATATATCTTCTAAACAAGATATCCAAAACCAAAAACAAATAACCAAATACACTTCCACGACGAGGGGGTTTGGCAGCTGGACTCTCCTGACAGCTTCATCCTGAAATAGATATAATCAACGGGGTCAGTTCAAAGAACTCAGCGGGTATAGTCGATATGCAAGTAAGATATAGCTAACAATAAATATCATGCCAGTACAGTCTCACATATAGGGTATGCAAGAAATAAATACAACAGGACTGTACTAACCTGAATCTCCTACCCTGATATAGGAGCATGTGCCTGACTAGAAGTAATAAAGTCCTCACCATATATAAAAATATGTATCCTGTATGCATGACAATCATATGCACATCCAAGGCATCAATATAATAATGCAGCAAACACAATATAAATGCAATCCGTGAAAAATGCATGTCGTGTCAATGACATGATCACCCTTGACGCCAGTCAGCCACCTCACACGCGATGGTGAAGCCGAGTGGGTAGGGCTATGACAACTGTGCACTCTGCCATCACTGCTCCTGAGTGACCGAGTGGACAGGATGTTGTCGGAGTACACCTATCCTCCTGCCCCAAATAGAGTGGGGGAGCTAAGCTCTCATCTCCCGGTGTCATAGACCAGAGGAGGGATCCCTGCCCGCTACCACGCTGCCTCATCGCTACCACGCTACCTCATCGCTACCCATGAGCGGACCAGTGGAGCCTGACAGAGCAACTGCACACACCCTCCTGATGTACCACTAACCCATGAGTAGCAGTGTGTGCAGGTCATGTAACTGGCTGCGGGCTCAACAATAATGGAACCCCGTCCAGCCAGCATGCAATCATGCAAAAATGGTGCATGATACTAAAGCATGTAAATCCTACTCAAAATACCTATCCGAATAATATGTACAATCAATATGTACATATCCCTAATCCATATACTATGATCCAAATCAAACAGGGAAATATAATCATATCCTATCACATGCATGTATCTAGTAGGCACCAAAAGCATACTAGGCATATAAACATGAAAAATTATTGTAAGCTATCCTAACTAGCATATCAACAATGACTATATCTAAAAGATAAGTCAAAATATCCGCCTGATAATATATCCGCAAAAGAACCAGATCGTCACGACCGGGGACCTGCCTCGTGACCGAAACCTGCATAATGCATAACTATTGTTAAGCACAAAATACCATTCACCGACAAATCAAATACTAAATCGATTCCTTCCATAACCAATTAATCCAAAGTAAATCCATCAAATCCAAGCACACGACAACGTGCTAAATACTACTATGTATCTCCCAGTAGACCCTCAACCCGTAGGTCATAAATTGTGATTAACTCCTCAATCCAAAAACATATCCTTGCAATTAATCTTACCATGATCAATACTCATCATATGAAAATATTATCCATCTCACAACAAATGATCGAATCGAATCCTACATCGACCTCATATCCGATCCACTAGATTGATTTAATTATCCTATTCTACCTAATCAATCCTCCATACATAATTACAGAACCGATCATAAATATAAATCCAACCTAACTCTAGGTGACATACACACGACTCAACCAATCCTTACCTCAAACACTTCTTCCATTAGTTACTAACCAACAACCCAATAGTAGTCTAGTTAAATAAGTTCTGCAATAGAGTACTCCCATTTACTTCCTTAACCCCATATACATGTACCAAAATCAAAGAAATAGACTCCATATCAGATTAGACACACAAGCAAATCACATACCACTATTCCTCAATCTACACTCACAATAGATCAATAGCCGAAACTTATCACCAGACAAATCCCAGGCTCAAGATCACTGTCCAAATATCACAACCCTCACACACCGAGCCAATTGGCACCCACTGTCCAATATTCAACAAATTCACAGAATTGAAATGGACCGAGAGAAAACACAGCAAATCAAAACATATACCAGCAATAGGAGCTATGCCGACATCTCTTCCCTTATCCCCTGTTCACCGGCACAATTTTCCCCTAGATCTGTCCTGTTCGCCGAAAAATGTTGCTAGCACCATCGACCATCGACGAAACCTCCAGTCGCGCACAGTCGACGCAACTCTCCAATACCAGTTCCTGAGTCTCCGCTGACAGAGAGTTCCCCAACCCTGCCCTATTCGCCGAAAGACCCATTGCACGCCACTGCCCTTTGCTTGGCAGCGATGGAGCAACTCACGATCGGGACATTGGGGAACGTCATTGCTCCAACCTTTCGGCCCCAATCGCCGCAAACACCGAGATCGAAATGGTTTCCAGGCGAATCGCGGATGTTCGGACAGCTGCAGGGATCGATCTGTAGCGTGGGTGGCTTAAGGCTGGGATGGCTGTGGCGGTGCACCGACAGGAGGGGCGGTCGGTGCGATGCGCGATCCGGAGTGAAGAGTCACCGACGCAGACGGCGACGCTGGTGGCCGAGGGGTAAGCGACCGCAAGGTCTCGGGCGCGAGAAAACAAGAAACTCGGCGGAAGGCAGGCGTCGACTGATGTGAAGAAAGAGGGGTGCCTCGAGGAGACCGACGACGATCTTGTGGACTCGGAGGCCGGCATCAGCTGTGGACGGCGATGAGGACGGCGCGTGTGCGACTCAGGCGAGCAGCGGCAGAGGAAGGTTCAGCCGCTGTCGTCTGCCACGAGGAGAAAGGCGAGAGGAGGTCGGCGCGCGTCGGAGAAGAAGAGGGAAGGATCGGCGGCTGCAATCGTGAGAAAAGACTTCGAGGAAGAGGGCAGGCGCGGCGGGGAAGAGGAGTTATCGCGACGGGAACCGTCGCGGAGGGAAAAAAAATCGCGGAAAAGAAAGTCGCAATCGGGAAAACTAAACCTAGGGTTTATTTTTATTAACCCCTTAGAAATTTAAATATCCCCGTAATTATCTCGTACGGGCTCCGTTTATTTCCAGAAAAATTCCTAAAATTTTCCTAAAAATCCCATAAAATTTCCAGGATTATTTTCCTTAATCCTTTGGCCATTTTATTTAGTATTTTAAATTTCAGTATTTAACAGTGAATACTTATTGCATAGAGTGCTTAACTTTCCATCTGTTGTTGAAGAACAAAGTGTTACAATATATGATTATGGAAGTACGCATAAATGGACTAAACGAAGTTTTTTTTAGATTTACCATATTGGTAGAGTAATTTGATTCATCACAATCTCGATGTAATGCATATTGAGAAGAATATTTTTGATAATCTGATAAATACAGTGATGGATATTAATGGAAAAATAAAAGATAATCTGAATGCAAAAAAAGATATGTGTCTCATCTGTAAACAACCGACTCTTGATATCGATGAAAATAATAGGGGACCAAAGCCAAAAGCAGTTTATACATTGAATAAGGATCAGAGACAGATTGTTTGTGAATGGTTGAAATCATTGAGATTTCCTGATGGTTATGTCTCTAATCTTGGAAGATGTGTCGATTTGAAGGAATGTAAATTGATTGGTTTGAAAAGCCATGACTGTCATATATTCATGGAAAGACTAATTCCTATTGTATTTAAGGAAATGTTGCCAAATTTTGTATGGTGCATAATTACGAAATTAAGCATTTTCCTTCATGATATTTGCTCGACAGTATTGAGTCATTCACACATAGAGACATTAGAGAGAGAGATATTCCAATAATTTTGTGTAGCTTAGAAAGAATATTTCCACCTTCATTTTTTAATTCCATGGAACATCTTTTGGCTCACTTGCCTTACGAGGCCAAAGTTGGAAGTCCTGTTCAATTTCGATAGATGTATCCATTTGAAAGGTGAATTTTTCATTTTCTTTGATCGTTGTTAGTGCATTTGATTATTTTTAGTATAAGTTAATTTCAAATATATTTTGTTTTATTACTATTAGATTCCTCTATCACTTGAAGAAAAAAAGTGAAAAATAAGGCACACGTTGAGGCTTTTATTGTTAATGCATATATTGTGGAGGAAGTTACAACTTTTGCATCATATTATTTTGAATCTCACATTCAATGCAAACGACGGAGAGCAGGAAGAAATGATGATGGTCATATTGATCTAAATTTGAATTCATTCTCAATTTTTAACTATCTTGGTCGACCGAGTGGATCTTGTATACGTAGATACTTAACTGGTCATGAAGTATGGCGAGCAACCCATATATATATTTTACTGAATTGTTCAGAAGTAACGCCGTATTTTGAGTTAGTTTATATATATCTTATATTTTGTATTTCATATATCAAAATGTTTTGTTTGTGTTATATTTTTTTTATGGTAGGAATTTTCAAACCCTATATTCGGAGCTTCCGGAGCATGAGTTCGATCGTTTCTGCGATGATGAATTTGTACCATGGTTCAAAAAATATGTAAGTATTCTATAATAAACAATTGGTTATATATTTACATTAACACATATTTATTTGACTTTAGATTCATGATAATCAAGCTCACATTGATCAAGAATTGATAAACCATCTGTCATGGGGTACAAAATCAATGGTGGAAACTCGGTCGACATATTTCATAAACGGATATAATTTTCATACTCAAGAATATTGGATAGGCAAAACTACAATGAATAGTGGGGTTTGTGTTCAGTCATCCAATGATGGAGGTACAACAAATGATTTTTGTGGTTTGCTAGATGAAATTTTAGAGGTAGAGTACTCTGACACAGATTTGCAAGTTGTTTTATTTATGTGTCATTGGTTTGACCCTATCAAAGGCATGAAGGTGCATCCACAGTTTAATTTGGTTGAAATAAATCACAAAAAATATACAAGAGGTATGAACTATTTGTATTAGCACAACAAGCGATTCAAATATTTTATGCTTCATATCTTAGTTTGAGACATGACAAAATTGATTGGTGGGTTATTTGTAAAACAAAAGCACGGAACAAAATTGAAAAACGTTGGGAAGACATAGCATATCAACAAGATGAAGTTGTCAATATATTTCAGATAGAAGAATATAATATTTCAATGTTACGAGATCCCAACGGCGTAGTAATAGACGTTAATGCAAGTGAAATAAATGAAGTTGAAGATGAGCAATTTAATTTAGAGGAGATGATGAGGATGACGATGAGGCTCAAGATGAGGATGATGATGGCAATGAGGATGATGAAAATGACAATGAGGACTTCGATTTATGATTATTGATAACTTTTATTCAGTATCAATTATGTTTCTATTTACTGTCTCATTCTAAATTTCATATATTGGATATATTAATGAACTTTTTTTCTATAGGTTATCCAGTTGCTTCAGATATGGTAATTTTTTTTTTCATATTGTCAATATTATATATTCGATATGAAGATGCAATATTTTTTTACTTAATTATTCTAATAATTATTATTATTATTGATAGTTTTGACGTGGCGGTGATAGACGGAGTGGTGATGGAAGATCACACTCTTCCCTGTATTCAACCCCTGTACAGTCTGATTCTTTTGCAGAATATGTGCCTTCGACCCCTTCTCTAGTTGTAGGATCTTCTGGTCCTCAACATACTCCTGCTAATATATCTTCTCCAGTACAAAAATCACTCATTGAGAGGGAAGATACGCGAGAATTGATATCCCTGCGTGGAGATTCGTACGTATTCAAGTTTTAAATTATTTATGTTTTTAATAAGATATGTTTTTATATAAATATCTTACATGTTTGTTTTTATTTTATGATAGATTTACAAATTCTGTACATGTTATTCATGAGGTGAATAACCATTGGGGCGAAGCTTCATTGACTTATACGAGCACGCTGAAAGAAAGAAAAAATCTATGGTGGAATGAGTTCAAGGAAAGTTATTTAAATCAATTTGTAAATAAAATTACAGTTAATATAATCATTTCATTTTTTTCTTTTCTACAGAAGGTATTTACTTTGGAGGAGAATGAAACACTAGAGATAAGAAGGATTTCCAAGAAAAAATATGGTGATCATATCAGAAACATACTAAGTTATGCGAAAATCAGAAGTAAAAAACCACACTGCATAATCGAGGAGAACTGGAATAAGATTGTTGCATATTAGGGATCTAAGGATAGAAAACGAAGGAGTGAACAAAATAAGAAAAATCAAAATTGTAATTCCGACACTGTCTGCCACGTATGCGGGAGGCTCAATAAATATCGATGAACATAGATATCGATTGGTGAGTTTTTTCAAATCCTAATTTTTTTATCTAATACTCACTATTTTATTATTTATAATGATGTTTATTTAGGCCTAGGAAACGGAGGCTGAGCCATTATTCATAGACATTTTTACTCATACATTTCAAAAGAAAGACAAGATGTGGAGTGGAGAGAAAGCTAGAATAATAAAGATTTGTAATTTTAAAGTCTTTTGTTATTATTTAACTTTTTTTCAAAATAGGAGAAAATACGATGAGCTTGCATAGATAAATTCAGGTGCAAGTGATGATACAGTCGAATCTGAGCCTTTTGTTGGCAATATGAATTTATGGCTCGAAATAACTGGAGGGGTGAAAGGTGAAAGAATAATTGGACTTGTTTCTTTGAGCCGAACCTATAAAGTCCCGGTGCTTCTTCTTCATCCTCACCGGCAGTAAGAGTAGAAATAAATCAATTGATTGAAGAGGTTAGTTATTTGAAGGAGTTACTAGCGCAAAAGGAAAATGAATCGAGACAAAGAGATCAAGAAGTAAATGAATTAAATGAACAGATGAACGAATTTCGGAGGCAACAGATGTTAATTATACAACATCTTCAATTATCATCTAGTTAAAGTTAACTTCCTCCTTCTTGATCTGGTCCTCCTACTGATGTCTGTAATAATGACGATGAAGATGTATTTTTTGATGATGGTAGTGGTTATGTTTGAATTGGTATATCTAAATATTACTTGACTTGTCACATTTGATATCCTTGTATTATAAGTTACGTTTATGTTTGTTATATATATATTGACTTGGTATTCAATTATTTTTATTGATTAGATGATTATGAAGTTTGATAGGTGAATTAGTTTATATTGTTAGATGTATTTATGTAAAATAGGTAAAAATAGTAGGATTTAGCATGATATATTTTTTTTATTTCCCTAGATTAGCGAAGAAAATAAGTTTCGTCGTAGATTTGTGACGAAAAAGCTTTTTTCGTCGAAGAATTGGCAATGAAAAAAAAAATCGTTGCAAAAAAAAGAAGTGTCAGTTGACTGCCTCATGCATAGTCGATTGATAATGGACCATTCGACTAAAAAACAAGCTGTGACCTGTTGCTATTATATCAATCGATTGATACTCACCATCAGTCGATTGACACCCACCATCAGTCGACTGACACACACCATCAGTCGACTGACACCCACCAATTTGCGATGAAATAATTTTTTCATTGCAGAATTTGTGTCGAAATTTTTTTTTGTCGCAATTTATCCACCATCAGTCGACTGCTAATACCATATCACTTTACAAAATCTTTTTTAGTCGACTGATCAATCGACTGAACCAATGCAACAGTCGACTGCTTTACTGTAACACCTTACAGAACCTTTTTTAGTCAACTACCTAGTCGACTGATTGCCTTCTTCAGTCGACTGATCGTCAATATTTTACAATGAAAATTTGATTCGTGGCGGATTTGGCGACGAAATTTATTTTCGTTGCAAAATTTTCTTAAAAACACGGTAAATAAATTTATTGGTCTTTTACGACGAACAAAGATTTTGTCGCGGATTTGGCGACGAAAATAATTATTTTCGTCGCCAACTTTTGCGGCGAAAGGTGTTTTGTTGTCATTTTTATCGCTAATTAACGATTAATTTTGCAATAAAAATTTTATTCATTGAAATTTTTGCAACGAATTTTAATTTTTCGTTGGAAATTTTTGTGGCGAATTATTTACAACAAAAAAAAAATTCGTTTCAAATTTTATTACAAAAAAATTTTGCAACAAATTTTTATTCCAAATTCATGCAAAATTTGTATCAATGGAACAAGGGTCAATTTTCTACATATGCATATCCACGGAAAAAATTCCTCCCACTTGAATGCATTCATGCGATGGTGGATTATAAATTGACCTAGTAATTTATCCTTCTTTCATACCGGCATTGAAAGACATTGAGCATTATCATTTTTTTTTTTCCATCAATGGATGGAAGATTTGATTAGGTCCGAGAATACCGCATGTTATTGGACTTGGGATTTTGACAACTTGGAGGCGTCTTCTTGCGTTCAAATTAAATAGAGGGAGGATTTATGTGGATCGATCCGTGTCTTTCTCCAATCATTTCATCTTCCTCCTTCCTAAAAAAAAATTATCATATTAGCAATTTCCTTCGATTGTCCCTACCAAAGACGGAGCCCACTTATGGCGTACCCAGACTTTAGCCCAGGTAAATTTTTTTTACTGTAGCACATTAAAAATTTTTTTTCTCCATCTAATTCGGGGTAAATTTTTACCCCGGTGGATGATTAACCCGGGCTAATGCCTCAAGCTGGCTCCATCATTAGTCCCTACTGATGAGGAAGATAAATTAAAATTTCAAGTGATAAGTATAAAAGAGGAGATTGGTCGATAATATAAGACAGTGAAATCTTTGAAAATTGATCCATGTCTACTCAAGAGTTATTTGAATACTAGCTCCTTAACCACGTATCTCTCCCCGTAAGTTTGTTCCTTTTTTTTTTTTTTAGTGTAGGGATGGCGTCTCTGAGAGTAATGAGCGAACCTTCAATTCATTCTTAGGTCAAACAAGTTTATCTTCATCGCAACTCATTATCAAACGATATGTTTAAAAGTTGTGTGTGCTTCCTTTTTGTATTTTTTTTTTCCTTTCCATGTTAGGGTTTGAGAAGATACCTTTTTTTTAAGAAATAAAAAATAATAATGCGTTCGGCCTTGCAACTTGCCAAAATGAATGGCCACTTGCTTCTTTCTGGCGCCTTTATCCGTATGCATGGAGCCCTCAATTATGCATAGTAGATGTGTTATATATATATACTATGCATAAATAGCATGGAAGCAATAATCTTGTTGCCCTCAGGGGCATGGCGTAATGATAAAAATGAAAAGGTATTTCATAAGAGAATATAGTTATATTTTCTACTACGATATCATTCAGTGGCGAATTTAGAAAAAATTCATTTGGGTGGCCCTGGGGCCTAGGAGTTTGCTCGATAGATGGAGTACGATTTCGACGTTGGATCATCGTTCAGGAAAGGCGCGACTATGGAGTTCGGGTTGAACTGTGAAAAAACTACGAACGCTTCCTTGATTTACTCTTGGTGGTCGTGGAGGCCACTTGAGCTCTAACCTTATCCGGCTCAACTGTTGGCGAGACATCTCGAAGGTTCGTGGGACAGAGCTCGTCACTCTCAGGAATTAGTTAGATCGAACGTTCAAATACCCTCGTGCCAGTAAAAAAAGAAGTAATGATCCTGTCTATGGACTACAAGGTAGCGGCAGAATACTCATGCAGTCTCTCAAATATTTATGATTTGATTTCCAACTACGATGCACTGCAAGACATTTTCGTCCAGTGAGAAGAAAAATATGGGATGTTGGGTTGTTGGACCGCTCGCCGTGAATATTTTCGGATTTACCTTGGTGATCGATGAAAAACTTCTATGAGGTTAGACTGATCACTCTTAAGGTTAGTCAATTCGAAGAATTGGATATCTAGTGCCAACATAAAAAAAAAAAGAAATCAATGGTCATGCTCCGGAGCATGGCACAGTGATAAGAGCTGAGATGATTTTTTAAATAACCACGGTTCGAGACTTATGTTACGCAAATTAGACACCTATGGTGTTCAAACTATTAGTGATGTTGAACTATGGTGCAACAGTAGAGTGCTCTTGCAGTTTCTCATGTACTCATGGTTTGATTACTAATTACGATGCACTACAGTGTATTTTACTCTAGTGGGATGAAAATATATATTAGATTGTTGGATCGCCCATTGCAAATATTTTCGAATTTATCTTAGTAATTTCTTAAAAACTTTCGTGGGACTGGATCAGTCATCCTAAATTAGTTGGTTCGAAGAGCTAGATACTTCCAAGATTTATCTGGTGCGATGGCAAAAGGTAATGGTCCCGCTCTCAAAGCACGACGTGATGGTAAAAGATAGAATGATTTCTCAAGTAATCAGGATCGAGACTCACACAATGTAAATTAGACACTTATGATGCTCGAATTACTATTGATGTTGAGCTATCTATTCGAATTTATCTGTGCTTTTCAGATTTATTTTGGTGACCAATGGGATCTTTCGAAGCTAGATCATCCACTTCCAAAATTTAATCGGATTGTAAAATTTGGATATTGAATTATAAAAAAAAACAATGGTCCCCCGAGACACGGTGTGATGATAAAAGATGGATGATTTCTAATGCAACGAGAATTCGAGACTCGTAGGGTATATCATACATCTATAGTACTCTGAGTCACGATGCGATGATAAGAGATGGAATGATTTTCTATCTGCAAAAAGATTGGAACTCCCAACCTAGGAGCCTCCGGCCCCCCGTCCTAAGGGGAATGCGCGAAGGGGTTAATCACGGGGCGGTCCAACCGGGGACGTTACCCTGCATGGGCTGAGCCTATGGCCTTTGACGGGTTGGTACCAGCAGAGAAGGGGGCTCTGCTACGACTGAGGGAAGGATTTTTAATCCCGCCACACCCAGGGATCGAACCTTGCCCTCATCTGCAAACATCCTCTATCTTAACCAACCCGCCATCCCCGTGGGGACATGGAATGATTTTCTATGCAACAAGGATTTGAGACTTTGACATGACATATCATACATATGTGGTGCTTAAATTACTGGTAATATTGGATCATCTATCACGATCTATTTATATTTTTTAAATCTATTATGATGGTTAATAAAAAATTTTCATGAATCACATCATCTATTGTTAAGATTAATTAATCACATATAGGGGTGAGTAAAAATTCAATTAAATCGAATAAATCGATCGAATCGAACTTCGGTTTGATCTATCGATTTATTCGGTTCGATTTTAATTTCGAAATGAAAATAATCAATTAAATCGATTAAATCATACTGGAGTCGATCTATCAGTCGACTGATTACCTCGAGTCTCACGATCTCAATCATCATCAGTCGACTGATATTTCACATCAGTCGATTGATTATAAAAAAATTTGATTTATTCGATTTCCAATTTAATTAATCGATTTTTTATCGGTTCAGTTTGTTCGATTTTATTGAAAAATTCGATCGATTTGATTTGTTAAAAAAAATTCAATTTATTCGATTTTAATTTAATCGGCTCGATCGGTGATTACTCACCCCTGATCACATGATCTGGATACCTAAATTAAAAAAAAAAATACACACACAGAGATAAACAAATAGTAGAAACAAGGCACCATGGAGCTGTCCTTGATGCATGGAATCCAGTCTTTTCTTTTAGGTCAACTTCGGCACCTCAGATGGCTTCCTAGCAGCTTCTTACTCTTGTCCATCGATGGTTTCGAACTATATATAGAAGATGATCTCGTAGAACAAGTCGATGTATAGCTAGAGATTTAATTTTATTCATGATGGAGCAGAGCGAGGGAGTCATCTTCGACCTAAGATCGCTGCTCGGCACCGAGGACAGAGACTTCCTCATCCGCAGCAATGGCGACCAGGTCAGTTCTCTCTCATCCATCTCCTAGTTCCTTAATTAGCTGCCTCGGTTGAGATTCAATTCATCTACAGGTCAAGATCAGCAGTCTCCGAGGCAAAGTCGTGGGGATTCTGTTCTCGTCTTCCATGGCTCCCGAGCGGTGCGAATGGTTCGTCCCCTTGCTGGCTCAGGTTTACAGAGAACTTTCCATCAGGAAGGCCAAGTTTGAGATTGTTTTGGCCCCCGTCGAAATGCGCCCAGAGTACGCCGACGCCTACTTGTCTGAGATGCCGATGCCATGGCCTGCGGTTCCTTTCTCGGCCGGCGACCCTTTCGAGCCCTTTGGCAACCTGATCGTTCCGTCGCTGGTGGTCCTCGATGCGGACGGGAAATTGGTGACGAAGGACGGCGTGGATTTGGTGAACACGTACAGGGGAGACGCGTATCCTTTCACGGAAGAGAGGCTCCGGCAGTTGGCGGAGGAGAAGGCGGCGATGCTGCAGAACCCGACCCTCGAAAACATGCTCATTTCAGGCCCGATAGACTTTGTGCTCTCCGGCGATGGGAACGAGGTATTCAAATTCAACTGCAACTGCTTTTTTGTTTTTCTTTTTAATCTTGATTTCTAGATCTTACAATGCAACTTAATTAAAAAAGAAATGAGAGTTCGGCTCCGCATAAACTTTTGTTCGACCGTTAAAATAAATTCAAAAAAGTACAAACGTTTAATTTGCACGGTATGAATAGAATATAGTTATTTAAAAAATCATTTTATATTTTATTGTCCTACTAAAAGATAATTGGATGTTCTGATTGTCGGTCCCTCACCGATGAATAAAAAAGGTAAATTGGAGGGCTATATTAGCTCCTTGACTCATTGATAAAAATGACAGAAGAATTTTTAAATTTGAATGAGAATTTTAAATTTTATATCAAAAATTAACTTTTATCTATTATAATAATATTTATACCATTCAAATCAATGAGTATTTTATATTTTATCGTCACACTGTACCTAGTTATTTTTCCATTGTTTTTTTTAATTCTCTAATTATTAGCCTCTCCATCTTATTTTTGTCATCTAATTTTTTTCCTAAGTATTTTACCACTGTATAATATCTAGGAAAGCTCGTAGGGAAGTGATTGGATTTTGATAAAAGTCTGTTGTATATAGTTTTATAAAAAATTATTTTTATAATTTAAAAATATGACTTTGAGGGACGTTTGGTTTAAGGATTTAGGAACGATAGATTGAAATGATTTTTAATTATAGTATTTGATTAATAGATTTGAAAATTGAGAAAATAAAATCATTCTTAATTATTTAAGAACAGATAAAACTCAAGAGGTGGTGAATTTAAGATTCATTCAAATTTGAAAATTGAGAAAAAAAATCTCTCATGATAATGCTTTTTAAATTTTGCCCTTTTACTTTCATGATAATGTTTCAGTTACTTTGATATATCTAGTTGAGGCAAGTGTGGTCAAATGGTATAATGAGCAGGTTCATGTTTCTGAGCTTCAAGGAAAGACTGTGGCCATCTACTTCGCTGATTTAGCTTCCATTTCGAATGATCCTTTCGCACAACAACTTCTCGACATGTACATCAAACTGAAAGAAATCGGAGAGAAATTCGAAGTTGTGGTGGTTTCCACAGACATGGAATTGCAATATTTTGAGCAAGGTCTTGCAGGCATGGCATGGCTTGCAGTCCCCTATCAATTCAGCACCAGCATAAAACTCCTGACCAACTTCTACGATGACAAGCTCGTTATAATCGGACCCGATGGCAAGCTTCTCAGCCGCGGTGTTTCTGAGTTCGTCGAAAATCACGGGATCGATGCCTATCCATTCTCGCCGGAGAAGTTAGAAGAACTTGCCAAACTTGACAAGGCAAAAATTGAAGCTCAAACTCTGGAATCACTGCTTGTCTCAGGGGAGCTTGATTATGTCATTGGAAAGGATGATCTTAAGGTATGTATATAGTTAATTCTTGTTTGTTTTCGATAAATTGCTAGATTCTACAAGTTTATATCACAATGCTGTGAACTTATTTGATGAAATTCAAATAGGTTCCTGTTTCTGAACTCGTTGGCATGAACATAGTTTTCTACTTCTCCGAAAAGGATGGGGCTTTCAGTGAATTGTTGCCTGTTTTGATCAAAGCCTACCGAAACATCAAGGAGAGGGGCAATTCCTTTGAGATCATTTTTGTCTCCGACGACAGGGACGAGGAGTCTTTCGACGAACTGTACAGTCAAATGCCATGGCTTGCACTCCCCTTTGGCGATGCAAGGAAGAAGACTTTGACAATGGCATTCAATAAGCCAAGCGTTTCAGATCTCGTCGCCGTTGGCCCGAACGGGGAGACCCTCACGACAAACGCGAGAAGACTGGTCTGCAGTTATGCCGCAGCGGCCTTTCCTTTCACCAAACAAAGGGAAGAGGTGGAGATGGAGGAGGTGGCTAAGAGTTGGCCTGAGAGGATCGACTTCTACCATTATATGGACTATGAACTCGTAAAGCTCTACGGCGACGAGTTCTATATTTGTGGGAAATGCTTCATGGATGGAGCTGGTTGGAGGTACTGGGATGAAGATAACTTCAGAGTGCACCCGCGGTGTGCATTGCCGGAGAATGAAGAGATGAATGGCATAGATGAAGAAGAGGAACAAGTTGAGTGACACACATCTGCTGCATTGCTGCATTCCTTCTATGTAACAAGTTTTTTTCTAATGTTGTCTCTGTCAATTGGTTGTTGTAAGGAAGTTTCCGAGCTTTAACTTAAACTCTTTGTTAAACACATCAAAATTCACCCACTTAGAGCATGACTATACAAACAAATACAACTCGTACGCGAAGCAATCGACTTATGGTAGCTCTCGACGAACTAAAGCAAGAGTTTCTTCTCGCTCCCAGGGGTACGGTGCAGCAGCAAAAGTAAAGAGACATTCCACATGAGAATGTAGTTCGATCCTTGTTGTGATATCGTTCGGTGACAAATTTAGAAAAAAAAATCATTCGGACGATCCTGGGACTCAGAAGTTTGCTCAATGGACGGAGTACGATTTCGACGATGGATCGTCGTTCAGGGATGACGTGACTACGGAGTTCGGACTTAACTGTAAAAAAATTACACGCGCTTTCTTGATTTACCTTTGGTGACCGATGGAGGTCACTTGAGTTCCGATCTTATCCGGCTCAATTATTAACGAGACGTTTCGTAAGCCTATGGAACATGATCGATCCCTCCCAGAAATTAATCAGACATCTATTATTTATTGTACTTTAATCCTTATTCTTATGTAAAGAGAAAAGTAAGATATTTTAGACTATTTTTTAATTGTTGAGAATTTGCATGGAGTAACTCAATAGGTCATGGAGTTGGATTTGGGTCTAAACATGATATTTCTCTATGCTAACATTGTTTTGTTGGGTACTGATTAATTATTAAGATAAGACATTATTTGGGCCTTGCATTTGCAAGAAGAAATTAAAAAGATTTGTTTTTACATATTAACGATGTGGAGCGGTTACTGTGCAGTGTATAGTAACTGCACCACTCGCAGGTGGACGTATTCAAAGGAGTGCATACATGCTGCATCGCTGTAGCATTGACACCCCCTTGTGGGTTGGCTACAAAGAGAGGAATTTACGAGCGGAGTTTGAGTGCGAAAGTTGTCGGAGAGAAATTCAGAGATCAGAGAATACCAAGGCATGGTTAGACCTTGGCTCGTGGAGGAGGAGGTTCTTTCCCTTATGATCGACCCTCAGACGACCAGCAATTTCATCATTCCTTCATCCCTACAGCGCCAACGCTCGCAATCTTCGTAAGTTATTATTTTTCTCTTCTGCATTTTTCGTTTCTTCTATTCTTTCCATTTAAATTAGTTCGAAAAGATGCTTTAACGACCAATAATGGTATCAGAGCTGAGTTGGTGAAGCATCTGTTCGAATTTTTTATACAAAATCACGGTTCATCGCGAAAGGAAGTCGCGAGAATAAAGAACAGTGATTTTGCCGAGCAGTTTCCGAAATAGCCCTGGCGAAACTGCTCTGCTTCGAGAGGTTTCATACCGATTTGAGAATCAGGCCGATTGCGAGTGGGAACAACTTCCTTGAAATCGCTCTACTTGCCGAAAGCCAGCATCGGTCGTTATTAGACCGCCTTATGGGAATCTTGCCAAGGAATAGCTTCGAAAACTGCCGGAGAGAGCATCCTTGATGAGAATAGCCTGGGGAGAACTACTTCGAGCAGCCCATAGTGGGAACACCGAAAATCGTTCAAAAGCAATCCCCTGATGGGAATAGTTCCCTGGGGGCAGTTATGGAAATAGTTTCCCGAGCTGTTTCGGACCGATCTGGTTTACAGACCGGTTTAGTTTCCTGAACAATTCCCTGGGGGACAGTTCCGAAAACTATTCCCGAGCAATTTCCGAGAGCGCCAGATTTCGACGACTCTGGATTGAAAACTACCCGGATATAAGACCGGGTATGCGATGATCGGTTGAAATTTCAGACCGGTTCAGAAGTTCCAAGAAAATGCTCGGGATTACTGACCGGTCTGGAGATTAGACCAGTCTGGTTTCGTTAAACCAGTCTGGAAACTGGTCTGGTTTACATCAAACCAGTCTGGAGACTGGTCTGGACGTGAAACTAGTCTGGAAAATGGTCTGATTGACGTCAAATCGGTCTGGAATTTCGAAAACTGGCCTGAAATTCATCAAATCAGTCTGGATTGACGTCAAACCGGTCTGAAATTTCAAAAACCAGTCTGAAATTCATCTAACCGGTCTAAAATCATGACAAATTGGTCTAGCCAAAAGGCTAAGCCTACTGTAGGTCAACGTCAGTCAACTTAACTCATAACATGATCGTCGAGTATTTGTTTGGAACAAATAAAACTCGACTTAAACAACTTATAGATAGGTTAATAAGCACTAGAGTTGATGGCTAGGGACGATGTGAAAATAAACTACCATTCATGTTACTCGAGTGTTTGGGGTACTCGGAGAAAAATGGAAGGTGTTTAAGTTTTCGCATTAATGGTAATGTCAAGTCAAAACAGTTTAAAATAATTGGACTTAAATGATAGTTGATTGGTAAAAGTATCAGTCGACTGGTCTAAGAGTTTCAGTCGACTGTTCTCCAGAGAATCAAGGAAATTTATCCTTGATTGAATGTGTTTGTTCTATGCTAATATATAAATTGAATTAAGTCGGTATATGTACTGATTTGTCGGTTTTATACTGACTTAATTAATTTTAATTTTTCCAGATGGCACGGATGATTACCACGATGACTAGACGCAATGTGTTGCGTAATCAGCTGAGGGAGACTATCCAGGGGATAGAGTATAACTCAACACATGAAGTCGGATGACACATAGGGAGACTAGATAGACTATTTTGGAGACTCGAGATGCAGCAATTTTCAATTCTGGATAACTATAGGATCTGGGCTCTAGTCCGTTCGCTGCCTTAACACCTTAGTGATATCGCACATCAGATCTGGGGGGCTATGAGGGGCACGTTGTTAAATGTGAAAAATTTAAAATACTAAATTAAATGGCCAAAGAATTAAAAAAATAATCCTAGTATTTTTTCGGGAATTTTAGGAATTTTTTTGGAATTTTTCTGGATTTAAACGGAGCCTGTACGAGATAATTACAGAGATAAAATAAATAGACTTTGGTGAAATCTATTTAAGGGGGTTAATAGATGGGATTAACCTAAATAGGAAACCTAGATTTCTCCTTTCTGATCGATTTTTCTTTCTCCCGAGCCTTGGCCGCCTTCCGCCGCAAGAATTGCGTCGCTTACGCCCCTTGGTGTGTACAGACCATCGCGCAAGCCGCCACCGCTTCTTCCTCCCGCGCTGACCACAAGATCGTCGGCTTCATCGCATCCGCCGCGAGAAACTGCGGTCGGCCGATCCCTCTGCGCCGTGACGCGCCTTCCGCCGCTCTTCTCCGCCACCCCGCAGCGCCTTTTTTCCCATGCCCAACCCCACGGTGCCGCCCTCCTCGCCTCTGCCTGCGGACGAGCCACAACAATGATCTTGGGTCGGCGGTGTCGGCAATGTTTCGACTGGAGGTCCTTCTCCATAGTCTCCGCCGGAGTTAAACTCTTTGCGAGTGGGATTAGGGCTATCGGTTGGAGATTGTTGTCGGTGGGGGAGCTGCTTTTTTTTTTTTGTCGAGCATCGTCGGAGGAGGTAAGAATTGTTATTCTTCCTATCTTAGACAGTTTTGGTTTCCCTGGTTGAGCATGAGTCTGTGTTGGGCAGAATCGTGGGCGTCGTTTGCTCCGGTGAACAGCAGATAAAGGACGGTTGATGCCGAGGGATCTCTAAGGCTGGTAAGCTATGATTTACCCATCTTGGTTCATTTGTAATTTGTTGTATTTTGTGGAGGGTTGATGGATCCGGGAGTGGCTCAGTTAAGGGCTGCCGTTAGAGGTTCCTAGGGCTGCGAGTTGGGGGTTTGTGTGTTTAAGTCGATTTCGATGTTCCTGTATGGAGTAGTTGGCCGGTTGTGAAGGAGGGGGAGGGGGGGTGGTTATAGAAGGTGTTTCGGGTTGTTCATGGGTTGTGAAGCTTGTTCATAGGTTGTGAATAAGGTTGTGGTTGGGTTGATGTCGGATGTACGATCATAAGTGGTATGTTAAGTGAGCTGTGGGATGGATCTACTTTGGGTGAGTTAGTTGTGAGGTTTTGTTTGGATGTTGTACACATGGTGATAGGAGTTGAGAAATTATATTCGAGTAATTGGACAAAAAGACGGTTATATTAGGTGGAAGGTGATCGAGATTTTATTAAACCTTTGGGTTAATTGGTTATGTAAGAAATCGATTAAGTATTCGATTTGACGGTAGATTACATTTTTGTGCTTAACAATAATTTTGTTATATGCAGGTTTCAGTCACGAGACAGGTCCATGGGCGTGACGATTTCATTTCATTTCTCGAGCATTTTTATTAGACGGGTATTTTGACTTATCTCTTAGATATAGTCATGTTGATATGCTAGTTAGTATAGCTTGCAATAATTTTCATGTTTATATGCCTAGTATGTTATTGTGCCTACTTGATACATGCATTGGATCAGTTTATAGTTATATCTGTTGGAGCAATCGGCCCAGGTCACGATTGACCAAACTCGAGTGATGTTTTATGTTTGACATAGGATGTTTGACAAAGTGGTTTGACATTGATGTTGGGCATTGATGTCGGTTAATATGTTGGGGAGATTGTTGGAGCAATCGACCCAGGTTATAATTGACCGGACTCGAGTTTGACTCGAGGGAGACTTTGATGGTTGACTAGGGTTGACCATGTGATCAAGGTAAAGTCCAAGTCATGGGTACTTGGCATGGTAAGTCCAAGCATGGGTCTTGGCAAGGTAAAGTCTAAGTCATGGGTACTTGACATGGAAAGTCCAAGTCATGGGTACTTGGCATTTGGGAAAGTCCAAGTCTTGAGTACTTGGCACAAGGAAAAGTCCAAGCATAGTCTTGGCATGGAAAGTCCAACATGGGTTGGCAAGGGAAAGTCCAAGCTTGAGTCTTGGCATTTGAGAAGTCTAAGGAGATTGATATTGGCGGCGTAAAGTCCAAGCGGAGTCTTAGCGGCGTAAGTCCAATGTGCCTTGGCAGTGTAGACACCGTTAGCATGACATAGACGAGGGAAGCACCTGGAGGCTAGCGCGATGGATGAACAAGTCATGGATGACTTGGAGGGATCCGAGAGGCGTGAGGCTGATGGAGGTGGCTAGAAGGCTTAGGTCTAGACTAAGGGTGGTCTAGAAAGTATGGGGGCACCATACTTGGGTTAAAACCTCATTTTTGAGGTTGGAAGTCGACTGACATTATGGCCAGTTCGACTGCTGTTTAAGAGCTGGAATTGCTCTGGTAGTCGACTGATGTCGACGGCAGTCGACTGCCAAGGGACGGCAGTCGACTGCCAGCTGAGTGTCGAGCACAGAACGCTCCGTAGCCGACTGGGCAGTCGACTACGGGCGCTGGCAGTCGACTGCCAAGAGTCCCGTTGGAACTTGTCCAACGTGGATTGAGTCGTTGTCTCACAGCTACAGTGTTGGCAGTCGACTGCCAGGCGAAAATCCAGCCTGACACAAGATAAAAAGAAGAGCTCGTGGAGGATTTGATCATCAGTTCTTTGGGAGCTTACTTGAGATGATTTGAAGGCGATTTGCAGGTGCATTTCAGGGCCCTTCAACCTCATCCAAGCAACCAACAAGCAAAGCGCTCAAACCCTAGTTTGTAAAGTGTTCTTTACATTTCCTTGTATTTTGCTTGTATTTTTGTGTATTACTTGTTGTAATCCATTGTACGAGGTTTCTCCACCTCTGACTTGTTGTCGAGAAGGAGTTTATTGCTTAGTGGTGTTTGTGGCATCGCTAGGGTTCATACGAACCCAATCCGTGGAGTAGGAACCGTTTCGGTTCCGAACCACATTATATCCTTGTGTTTGTATGCTTGTTATTGTGATTGTTGTTTCATTTCTATATTCTGTTGCGTACTAACAATCATAGGCAAGCGAACGCGATCAAATTCCATCTACGTACGGTCAACACGCTATTCACCCCCCTCTAGCAGGCGCACAAGTCCTAACAAGTGGTATCAGAGCCCGGTGCTCTTCTACGGATTAACAACCCGGAGTCAAGATGCTAGAGGGAAAGATGGAAATCCAAGGACATTTGGGATGGGATATCAACACACCTATCCCCTATACCTTCTATGGACAAGAAGGGTTTAAGCAATGGAAGTCAAGAATTGAAGACTTCCTAATGATGAGGGACTTCGAAGAATGGTCTATCTTGATGGAGGGTTTTAGCTATCCAATAGGACCAAAAGGAGGGTTCCTCAAGAAGAAGAAGTGGAGTGAAGATCAACTCCAAGCCTTCGAGAAAAACATGAAGGTAGTAAAATTTATTCTTGATTTGGTCCCTAATGAAATTGTGTGTATGGTAGGGGACTATATGGATGCTAAGGAGTTGTGGAGCCAAGTGGCAAAGCTTCATGAAAATCCATCATCAATCCAAGAAGAAGAAGAAGAAGAGGAGTGTTCACCCTCTCAAGCTCAAGCAAGTACATCATCATCTAAAGAGCTTGAGGATTCGGAGGTTGATAGAGAGTCAACTTCCGGATCGGTGGAGGAAGTGGAAGAAGCATCCACTTCAAGGACTGAGGGGGAGGAGAGAACTTCCACACCGGAACATCAAGAAGAAGCTTCGACATCCGGTCAAGATGAAGAAGCCCAAAGTCCAATTCCGGTCTCCATTGACCTAGGTAACTCAAACATATGTGTTAATAATAAAATGCATATAATATGTTTTGAGTATAGGAAAACCGGGCACTATAAGAGAAAGTGCTCAAAGAAGGTTAGGAAAGCTCCACCGGCACCAAAAGTCAAGGATGTCGGTGCCCCAAGTCAAAAGAGCAAGGAGCACATCATATGCTTCAAGTGCAATTCAAAAGGGCATTATTGGAGTCAATGCCCTAGGGGGAAGAAGAAGGGGCAAGGAGGAGCATTACAAGTAGGGGGAGCTTCTATAGCTAACCCTAAGGTATATTTAAATAATGCACCTTCTAAATTTAAAAGTCAAAAGCATGCTAGAAATTTTAATTCTCTTGCAATTCACCATGAAGAGCATGCTAGAGATAAATATATTTGTTTAGGAGCTAAAAGTGTTAACTTCAAAAGTAAGGAGAAATTTGGGACTAATGTCCCTAAAAACAATTTATCTAAGGATAAACCTAGGTCAAATAACTCAAGACCAATCCTACCTAGGGAGACAATTAGGAAGGTACAAGAACATCTAGGTCTAAACCCTAAATGGACTAGGCATATGCCTAGAAAGTCCCATGCCCAAGAATTTAATCAAAAATCAATTGGGCAATTGGAATTAGAAAACCAAGCCTTGAGGTCAAGGCTTGAGAAACTAGAAAAGACCCTTAGGAATATACAAAACCAATTTAAAGGGTCTAATGGTCAAAGTCAAAGGTCCAAAAGTCAAAGTCAACACCAAGGACCTAAGAGTCAAAAGTCAACCAAGGGCAAGCAAGGTTTGAGTCACAAACCTAAGCCTAAGGTAGCTTACCATAGTGTTCCATTTGATTATAGGACACAAATTAGGTCTAGGAAGACCAAGGTCAATAGGGAAGTCATCCCTAAGGTTGACCAAAGGTTGTGCCTAGTGGCTAGGGTTTCTAGGAAACCTAGGGTGACCACTAAGAAGGTTATTAGGGAGGCAATCCTTAAAGTTAACCATGGTAAGACCCAAATGACCAAGGCTAACAAGCCTAGGAGGGTCATTAGGAAGGTATCTAGGGAGGTTATCCCTAAGGAATACCTAATTAACCCTAGGAGCTCAAATCGGTTTTGGGTTTCCAAGAGCGTGATTGATTCACGCTAGATGAGTTTAGGGTGTGTCAACCTTGATTGGATGGGTAGTTAACTCAACCATGGTAAAGGTGGCACTTTAGGATATTTTCAAGGTTATGGTTACCTTGGAAATAGATTTGAATCAATATCCTAAAAGATTTTAGGATGTGCCAATGCATTTTTGAAATTAAGAAAAATTAATTAAATTGACACAATTTAGGTTTAGAGGTTAGTGTGTCATTTTGGATTTTTGGCACACTAGGGAGATTAATGATAATATGGCAAAATATATCTAATTATATCAAATGGTAATTAATATTAAAATTTAGGTATTACTATACCTATATATTTTATATGTCATGCTTTGTTTGCCATATAACATGCCATGACATCATGTTTATTTTAATCATTTTATATGTCATGTTCATGTTTAGGATTAAGGTTTCAAATGTCATGTGTTTTTAGATTTCATCTTATGCCATGACATCATGATTATGAGCATATGCTTATTTATATCATCTCTATATGCCATAATCATTCATAAATTTAAGACATTTTGGTTGAAATTGATTTAAGGACTATGACATGACTTGAAGTCCCATTTATAAGGGAATCAAGTAGGGTTGCCTTAGATAATGCATAAAACCCTAGATTAGGATGAACAAAACCCACATCTCACATTAAATTGACATGTATGTGTATTTTATACACCCTAGATACATGTGAGATGCTAGGATATGAGTTAAGTTCAAGGTGCATAGGTTTTGCATCTAGATGAACTCAAACTCATCTTATATGATTAGTGGATCATTGGGAAAGCTTGTGTACAAGTCATATGCATAGAGCCCAAGGAATATGATCCAAAATAAGGTTTTGAAAATATTTTAAAATCATTGTGAAAAACCTTGGTGAAGTCTATCTTTTAATAGCAATCACCATTGATGAGATTGATACAAAGTGAGCTTAAACTTTAAAGTTTCTAGTCATTTTTGGATTTTGTATCAATTTTTCTATTTTACAAGTAAAATATTTTTAAAACATTTTTCACCCATTGTATTGTATCAAATTTCGGTGATTTTTCGATAATGATAATTAGTTATGATTTTATGAATCTCGATTCGATATAAATTGAAATTTGGAAATTTTATCGATCAATCCTTAGTGGATCCGATCGATATGGGTGGCAATGATCGTTATTAGAGTCGATCGCTAAGTCTCGATTCGGAAAACAAGGTTGTTTATCCCGTGTTCAACCATTGTAAAGGTCCCTAATCACTCCTAACCCTAGGATATGCTTTGGGAAGCATTATAAAGGGTGAAAATCCATTGGATATGGATTAGGAGAAGTGTTAGGTCAAAGTATCGAATTTAGGGTGTAGAAAGTTCAAGTTTGAACTTTTAACCTTAATTTTGATGGTTTAGAGTTTCTATTGGCTTAGGGACTTCCCAAGGACATTGTTGGTGCAATGGTCAAGGGGGAGCAAGCCTTTAGGGGGAGTTATCCATCTTGGGATGATGGATGTATTTCTCTTCTTGAAGGGGAGAAGTTATTGGGAGAGTATCATCAATTAGGAAAATTGATGGGATTTTGAGAAACCCAATTTGGAAATTGGGAGAGAGTATAGGATTGCCTCTTTTGAGTGATATGAGACTTATCACTAGGAAGATGGTAGGCATCCTAGGTATTTTTGGATCAAGGGGGAGATTGTAAGATCTCATTGGAACATGAGACATTGACCTCCTCGAGAGATAACCTTTTGATGTATGTCAAAAAGGGGAGAAGATAAAATTACCAATTTGGAAAATTGGTAAGGGAATCTGAGTTAGGGCCTAACTCAAAGTTTGTTTTGTCAAGATTGTTGGAGCAATCGCCCTGTGTCACGATGACCAGGACTCGACTTTGAGCTCGAGTGATATTTTGATGTTTGACATAGGATGTTTGACAAAGTGGTTTGACATCGATGTTGGACATCGATGTCGGTTAATATGTTGGGAGATTGTTGGAGCAATCGACCCAGTTATAATCGACTGACTCGAGTTTGACTCGAGGGAGACTTTGATGGTTGACTAGGGTTGACCATGTGATCAAGGTAAAGTCCAAGTCATGGGTACTTGGCATGGTAAGTCCAAGCATGAGTCTTGGCAAGGTAAAGTCCAAGTCATGGGTACTTGACATTTGGGAAAATCCAAGTCTTGAGTACTTGGCACAAGGAAAAGTCCAAGCATGGTTTTGGCATGGAAAGTCCAACATGGGTTGGCAAGGGAAAGTCCAAGCTTGAGTCTTGGCATTTGAGAAGTCCAAGGATATTACAGAAAGTCCAAGCGAGTCTTGGCGGCTAAGTCCAATGTGCCTTGCGTGTAGACACCGCTAGCATGACATAGCCGAGGGAAGCACTCGAGGCTAGCGCGATGGATGAACAAGTCATGGATGACTTGAGGGATCCGAGAGGCGTGAGGTCGATGGAGGTGGCTAAGGCTTAGGTTCAGGCTAAGGGTGGTCTAGCAAGTACGGGGCACCATACTTGGGTTAAAAACCTCATTTTGAGGTTGGCAATGACCGCATTATGGCCGGGTTCGACCGCCGTGAGTCGACTGAGTTCGACCGCTTAGAGCTTAGAGCTCAATGACGCCATCGAGCAATGATCGATCACCAGCCGATCGCTAAGGGATGGCAAAATGATCGCCACGAGTGTCGAGGAAACGCCCGTAGCCGATCGGGCAATGACGACGGGCCGGCAAATGATCGCTAATGTTGGCCGATCGCTAAGAGTCCCGCTGAACTTGTCCAACGTGGATTGAGCCGCTTGTCTCACGACAACAAAGGTTGGCAAATGATCCGGGACTTATGGCAATGACCGATGTAAAATCCAGCCCGACACAAGATAAAAAGAGGAGCTCATGGAGGATTTGATCATCAGTTCTTTGGGAGCTTACTTGAGACGATTTGAAGGCGATTTGCAGGTGCATTTCAGGGCCCTTCAACCTCATCCAAGCAACCAACAAGCAAAGCGCTCAAACCCTAGTTTGTAAAGTGTTCTTTACATTTTCTTGTATTTTGCTTGTATTTTTGTGTATTACTTGTTGTAATCCATTGTACGAGGTTTCTCCACCTCTGACTTGTTGTCGAGAAGGAGTTTATTGCTTAGTGGTGTTTGTGGCATCGCTAGGGTTCATACGAACCCAATCCGTGGAGTAGGAACCGTTTCGGTTCCGAACCACGTTATATCCTTGTGTTTGTATGCTTGTTATTGTGATTGTTGTTTCATTTCTATATTCCGCTACGTACTAACAATCATAGGCAAGCGAACGCGATCAAATTCTATCTACGTACGGTCAACGCGCTATTCACCCCCCCTCTAGCGGGCGCACAAGTCCTAACAATATCTTCCCTGTTTTACTCGGATCATTGATATGTACTTATTGGTTGTGCATATTATTCGGATATGTATTTTAGTTGGTATTACATGCTTTAGTATCATGCACCATCTTGCATGATTGCATGCTGGCTGGACGGGGTTCCTTTATAGTTGAGCCGGCAGCCAGTTACATGGTCTGCACACGTTGCCACTCATGGGTTAGTGGTACATCAGGAGGGTGTGTGCAGTTGCTCTGTCAGGCTTCGCTGGTCCGCTCATGGGTAGCGATGAGGCAGTGTGGTAGCGGGCAGGGATCCCTCCTCTGGTCTACGACACCGGGAGATGAGAGCATTGCTCCCCCACTCTGTTTGGGGCAGGAGGATAGGTGTACTCCGACAACATCCTGTCCACTCGGTCACTCAGGAACAGTGATGGCAGAGTGCACAGTTGTCATAGCCCTACCCACTCGGCTTCACCATCGTGTGTGAGGCGGCTGACTGGCGTCAGGGGTGACCATGTCATTTGCACCGCATGCATTTTTGCATGGATAACATTTGTATTGTGTTTGTTGCATTTTTATTGCTGCCTTGGATGTTGCATATGATTGTCATGCATACAGGATACATATTTGTATATGGTCTGACGACTTTATTTCTTCTAGTATGACACATGCTCCTATATCAGGATAGGAGATTCAGGTAAGTACAGTCCTTTTGTATTTCTTTCTTGCATACCCTATATATGAGACTGTACTGGCATGATTGTTATTGTTAGCTATATCTTGCTTTGCATATCGACTATATCCGCTGAGTTCTTTGAACTTACCCCATTGTTTTTATATCTATTTTAGGATGAAGCTGTTAGGAGAGTCCAGCTGTCAAACCCCCTCGTCGTGATAGTTTTATTGGTTATTTGTTTTATGGTTTTGGATATTTTGATTAGAAGATCTGTTTAGGACTGGAATTGGATTTATGTACTCGTAGATATTTGGTGTCCTTATGGACCTTTATTCGGTTTTGTTTTTATTTCGATTGGATTTGGTTGAGTATTCCTGCCTAGATGGCAGAAGGGGTAGGTCTAGATGTGATAGACTTCATTTATTTACTATGATTGTTGGCCTGAGGCCTATTTATGACCTGCGTGTGATGTTTGGATTCCGATCGTGTTGATCGATGTATAGTGGCCGTGTAGGCCTTGTATGCAAGATTGGTATTGTCACTCGTACAGGAGAGTTGCTGTCGGATTTTTGTCTGGCGGGGACTCCCTCGGGGCGTGACAATTTATTTGGTATCAGAGCTCTAGGTTTATGAGTTCCTAAGGGTTTTTGGATTTTTTCGGAGTTCGCCACGTTTGGCAGGTTTTTGCGAGGCAATCTGGAAATTTTTTGATTGGTATGGATTTTCGACGATTTTTATGTTTTAGAAATTCGAGGTATTATTGACGAGGTTAATTTGGAGATTTGGCGGCGACGGGACCTCTCCTGACGGCAAAATAGGTATGATGATTAATTTTATTATGTTTTTACTTATAGTAACATCTGTATTAATTTAACAGAGATGAGACGAGGTGGACGTGCTCCTGCGCCGAGACGTGGTGCGGGGCGGCCATGCCAGAGGACATTGAGATCTCTAGCGACGGAGTCGCCAGAGAGATCTACTGAGGGTGAGCATGTTGATCAGGGTCATATTCCACTTGGTGCTGCGGGAGTCGTGGATCCACAGTCCTCAGCGGTTCCTCCTCCAGAGATACCCACTTCTGGGGTATACGATGTACCAGCGGGAGACCGTTTTGCTACACTTCATACACCCTTGCCAAGAGGACTCGCATTACAAATCCGACAGCTCGCTGCTGGTGTCGACGACCCACGCCAAGATTCGCCTCGCCAGCATGACACCATCTAATCGTTGTTTTTCCTCTCGTGATTTACCCCTACTCATCTTACTGATGTGGCTGCGACACGAGCTCGGATTCCCGATTTAGCAAAGTCGATGAAAAGTCGGTTCACCTTATTCGGTGGAGAGACTGATCTGAGCGTGGCTCAGTCTTGGATCGAGACTATAGAGCATACTTTCTACTATATGGTCTGCTCCGAATGGGAGAAGGCAGAGTTGGCATCCTTCCATTTACGAGGCGAGGCCGAGATCTGGTGGGACACGCAACGCTCGATTATCGGTGAGTAGCAGATTACCTGGGCGAGATTTAGAGAGGCCTTTGAGAGTCAGTACTTCCCACGATCATATTAGATGATGCATCGTTAGGATTTTCTGAGTCTACGACAGAATAATCGCTCAGTGATGGTGTATAATACAGAATTTAATCGGTTAGCCAGGTTTTGTCCAGAGTTAGTTGCTGAGGACAGGTCACGCATGATGCAATTTGTTCAGGGACTAGATGGGCATCTTCAGGTCGAGATAGCAGGATTTGGTAGTTCTTCCTACCGAGAGGCATTGGATAGAGCTCTGTTGATTGAGTCGGCTCAACAAAGAGTTAATACTGACAGGAAGAGGAAACAGACCGAACGAACCACAGATGCACTCCAGCAGCCCGCATACCATCGGACGCGAAAGTGACCGCAATACCGGTCGAGTCATTCGGGGCATCTAGCCGACTCGGTCGATGATCTTCAACTGGACCCTCCCGGTCTTCTTAGCAGAGTCGGAGGCCGCCCACTAGTGACACCTATTGTACTCGTTATGGGTCAAGAGAGCATATCGTCTCAGCCTGCACCTTGGGACAGTCAATTTGCTATTATTGCAAATTGCCTGGACACCTGAGCCGAGATTGTTTGTTGAAGGCCCAGCATGTGGCTTCCGGGGTTTCTATTCAGGGAGGATACGATCACCGACTCGAGAGAGGGGCAAATAGCGACCTTCACAACGCTTAGCAGAGGACACTTCCTGCAGTAGTCGTATACGGCATGCAAGGCAGAGTACTAGCCAAAGGTCGTGACGTCACCAGTACAAGCATCACGCAGAGTTCTGCTTCAGATCGCGCAGATCGATGCAGCCTACCACTGCATAAAGACTGGCCGCACTTCACCATCGATTCAATATCGCTTGTAGCCCCCGCCACTAGTTCAGACTACCACACCAATGCATACAGCATCAATCGCAGCCTTCATCACCGATTCATGCAATTACTAGAGAGGATTTTATGTATTTTCAGCTATTATGCTAATTGATACTGGCAGTTCGCATTCGTTTATTTCTCGTGCATTTATAAGAGAGATTGGTAGACTACCTATTATTAGATCACAGCGATTAATCGTCTCTCTACCGTCTGGTGATACGTTGGATGTTACCCAGGAGGTCCGAGGTTGTCCCTTAGATTTCGGTAACATCATACTTACTGTAGATTTATTAGTACTGGACATGGTCGAGTTCGATATTATCTTTGGTATGGATTGACTGTCAACATATCATGCCATAGTTGATTGTCAGATGAGGGTGGTCACATTCCGACCTCCGAACCAACCCTCGTGGGATTTCACTGGCATCAGGGATGACGACATATCGACCATTTCTGCGATTAAGGCTCAGAAGCTTTTATTGCACGGTTGCCAGGGTTTTCTATTATCTATGATCAATGTAGAAGATAGTGGTGACTCTCATATCGCTGACATTCCTATTGTCCAAGAATATCCGGATGTCTTTTCAGAGGAGTTACCGAGCCTGCCTCCCAGAAGGCAAGTGGAGTTCATGATTGAGTTAATTCCTGGGATGTCGTCGGCATCGAAAGCTCCTTATCGTATGACCCTGAGAGAGTTGGATGAGTTAAAGGTTCAGCTCCAGGAACTTTTGGACAGAGGTTTTATCCGCCCTAGTATATCACCCTGGGGTTCTCCGATTCTCTTCGTGAAGAAGAAAGATGGATCGATGAGATTATACATCGACTATAGGCAATTGAACACCGTCACTATCAATAATAAATATCCCCTGCCACGTATTGAGGACTTGTTTGATCATCTCAGAGGTACATCAGTATATTCTAAGATTGATCTGCGATCTGGATATCATCAATTAAGGGTTAGAGACTCTGACATTCAGAAGATAACGTTCCGTACCAGATATGGACACTATGAGTTTTTGGTAATGTCATTTGGGCTTACCAATGCTCCAGCGGTATTCATGGATTTGATGAACCGTGAATTTATGGATTTCCTAGATCGGTTTGTCATTGTTTTTATTGATGACATTCTGGTCTATTCTCATTCCGAAGAGGAACACGCGCAGCATCTTCGCCTTGTTTTGGATAGGCTCCGACAGAAGCGACTATATGCGAAGTTCAATAAGTGCGCGTTCTGGTTACCCTCAGTCGGTTTTCTAGGACATGTGGTTTCTAGTAGAGGCATTTCAGTTGACCCCCAGAAGATCGAGGCTGTCACCAGTTGGGAGCAGCCGAAATCAGTTCAGGAGGTTCGCAGTTTCTTAGGCTTGGCTAGTTATTACAGACGGTTCGTTGAGGGTTTCTCGAGCATCGCTATGCCATTGACACACATTACCAGGAAGGGCATGAATTTCATGTGTTCAGAGGCGTGCGAGACTAGTTTCCAAGAGTTGAAGAGGAGACTGGTGTCGACACCGATTTTGGTATTGCCATCAGGGGACGACGGTTTCGTTCTTTATACCGATGTGTCTCTGCAGGGTTTAGGCGCAGTATTGATGCAGTATGGCAGGGTAGTCTCTTATGCTTCTCGCTAGTTGAAGGAGCATGAGAAAAACTACCCAGTACATGATTTAGAGTTAGCCGCTATTATCTTTGCCTTGGAGATTTGGAGGCATCATCTGTATGGCATTACATTTGAGATTCTCACTGATCATAAGAGTCTCAAATATCTATTTACGCAGAAGGAACTCAATCTCAGACAGAGGAGATGGATGGAGTTCCTGAAGGATTATGACTGTACTATTAGCTACCACCCAGGGAAAGCCAATGTGGTTGCCGATGCACTTAGTCGGAAGTCCCAAGGGATTTTAGCTTCCTTCCGAGTTTTAGTCACAGATTTGATTCAGGGTTTCTCTGAGTTGAGCCTTGAGGAGCAGGGATCGACAGAGCAGGGCGTACTGGTTACCATGGTTGCTCAGTCGTCTATCCGACGAGTCCGGAGGCTCGAGCGATGATCGGCATTTGCGATTTATTGGCGATGATAACCTCGGACACATGAGTTCACCCGAGATGACGAAGGTATTATATATTTCCGGGGCAAATTATGTGTACCTCAGTCTCACCCGGTCATGGAGGAGTTACTTCAGGAGGCTCATCGCTCTCGATTTGCGATCCACCCAAGAGGAACCCGCATGTATCGAGATTTAAAGCGTTTGTATTGGTGGAACGACATGAAGAAAGATATCGCAGATTTTGTAGCTAGATTTCTAATTTGTCAACAGGTAAAGGCTGAGCACTAGAGACCAGTCAGATTACTTCAGAGGATTCCTATTCCTGAGTGGAAGTGGGATCACATTACCATGGATTTTGTGGTGGGTTTGCCTAGGACACGTCAAGGCCATGACGCAATTTGGGTAATCGTTGACCGACTAACCAAATCCGCACACCTCTTAGCAATTCGGAAGACCGACTCTCTGGATCATTTGGCAGAGTTATATTGTCGAGAGATCATCAGATTGCATGGTGTTCCTTTGAGCATTATATCAGATAGAGATCCCCGGTTCACGTCCCGGTTCTAGCAGAGTCTGCAGCAGACCTTAGGCACGCAGCTTCGTTTTAGTACTGCTTTCCATCCGCAGACAGAGGGACAGTCTGAGCGGACCATTCAGACACTAGAGGATTTGCTGAGGTCATGTGTTATAGATTTCGGGGGCAACTGGGAGGACCACTTGTCGTTAGTAGAATTCGCCTATAATAACAGCTATCATTTGGCTATCCAAATGGCCCCGTTTGAAGCATTGTATGGTAGACAGTGTCGTACACCCACCCTCTGGGAGGAGGTTGGGGAGGCCCAGTTGCTAGGACCCCAGAGAGCTCAGCATGAGGCAGAGTTGATCCGTACTATTAGACGTAGGATGGCAGAGGCGCAGGATCGCCAGAAGAGTTATGCAGATCAGAGATGGAGACATCTGGAGTTCTCTGTTGGTGATCATGTATTCCTGCGAGTCTCACCCACGAAAGGGGTGAAGAGATTTAGCCTCCGTGGTAAGCTAGCTCCTAGATACATTGGTCCGTTTGAGATTTTGGAGAGGATCGGAGAAGTAGCTTACCGTCTAGCGCTACCACCGTCCTTGGCTGGTGTCCATGCTGTGTTTCATGTGTCCATGCTGAGGAAGTATGTGCCAGACTCCACATATTCTGTCAGATGTGTCAGGTTCCATTCAACCTGATGCTACTTATGCAGAGGTTCCGGTATGGATTCTGGATCACAAGGAACGACAGTTGCGGAATAAGATTGTGCGACTTGTCAAGGTCGGGTGGAGTCACCACACCGATGAGGAGGCTACTTGGGAGCTTGAAGAAAAGATCAGAGCTCAATACCCCCACCTATTTACTTAAGGTACATGAGACATATTTCCAGTACTTATGGTATCTCTTACTCATTATATCTGAGTAGGAAATTTGGGGACCAAATTTTTATTAGTGGGGGAGAATGTTAAATGCAAAAAATTTAAAATACTAAATTAAATGGCCAAATAATTAAGAAAATAATTCTAGGAATTTTTTGGGAATTTTAGGGAATTTTAGAAATTTTTTTGGAATTTTCTGGATTTAAACGGAGCCTGTACGAGATAATTACGGGGATAAAATAAATAGGCTTTGGTGAAATCTATTTAAGGGGGTTAATAGATGGGATTAACCTAAATAGGAAACCTAGATTTCTCCTTTTCTTTCCTATTGCGTCCGACTCCCTCTTCACGCGATTTTTTCTTCTGCGGCCGCTGCTTTCTTTCTCCCGACTCGCAACCGCGACCTTCAATCAATCGCAAGAATCGCCGCTCGCTCGTGCACCCATAGCCATCGCCGCCACCACTTCTTCCTCCCCTGCACCTGTAGCCACAGGACCGTCGGCTTCTATTCCTCGCGTCCGCAGCCGCCCGAGAGCCTGCAGTCGGTCGTCCCTTTGCAAGCGTCGGCGAATGCTTGCCTTCCTCCGCTCTTCTCCGCCACCCCGCAGCGCCTTTTTTCCCGTGCCCAACCCCACGGCGCCGCCCTCCTCGCCTCTGCCCGCGGACGAGCCACAGCAACGATCTTGGGTCGGCGGTGTCGGCAACGTTTCGACTGGAGGTCCTTCTCCACAATCTTCGCCGGAGTTAAACTCTCTGCGAGTGGGATTAGGGCTATCGGTTGGAGATTGTTGCCGGTGGGGGAGCTGCTTTTTTTTTTACCAAGCATTGCCGGAGGAGGTAAGAATTGTTATTCTTCCTATCTTAGACAATTTTGGTTTCCCTGGTTGAGCATGAGTCTGTGTTGGGCAGATTCGTGGGCGTCGTTTGCTCCGGGAACAGCGGATAAAGGATGGTTGCTGCCGAGGGATCTCTAAGGCCAGTAAGTTGTGATTTACCCGTCTTGGTTCATTTGTAATTTGTTGTATTTTGTGGAGGGTTGATGGATCCGGGAGTGGCTCGGTTAAGGGATGTCGTTAGAGGTTCCTAGGGTTGCGAGTTGGGGGTTTGTGTGTTTAAGTCGATTTTGATGTTCCTGTATGGAGTAGTTGGTCGGTTGTGAAGGAGGGGGGGGGGGTTATAGAAGGTGTTTCGGGTTGTTCATGGGCTGTGAAGCTTGTTCATAGATTGTGAACGGTTGTGAATAAGGTTGTGGTTGGGTTGATGTCGGATGTACGATCATAAGTGGTATGTTAAGTGAGTTGTGGGATGGATCTACTTTGGGTGAGTTAGTTGTGAGGTTTTGTTTGGATGTTGTACATATGATGATAGGAGTTGAGAAATTATATTCGAGTAATTGGACGAAAAGAAGGTTATATTAGGTGGAAGGTGATCGAGATTTTATTAAACCTTTGGGTTAATTGGTTATGTAAGAAATCGATTAAGTATTCGATTTGACGGTGGATTACATTTTTGTACTTAACAATAATTTTGTTATATGCAGGTTTCAGTCACGATACAGGTCCACGGGCGTGACGATTTCATTTCATTTCTCGAGCATTTTTATCAGGCGGGTATTTTAACTTATCTCTTAGATATAGTAATGTTGATATGCTAGTTAGTATAGCTTGCAATAATTTTCATGTTTATATGCCTAGTATGTTATTGTGCCTACTTGATACATGCATTGGATCAGTTTATAGTTATATCTTCCATGTTTTACTCGGATCATTTATATGTATTTATTGGTTGTGCATATTATTCGGATATGTATTTTAGTTGGTATTACATGCTTTAGTATCATGCACCATCTTGCATGATTGCATGCTGGCTGGACGGGGTTCCTTTATAGTTGAGCCGGGCTATATGGTCTCGCACACGCCACTCATGGGTTAGTGGTACATCGAGAGGGTGTGTGCATTGCTCTGTCAGCTCACCGGGTCCGCCATGGGTAGCGATGAGGCGTGGTAGCGGTAGGATCCTCCTCCTGCGGTCTACGACACCGGGAGATGAGAGCATTGCTCCCCCACTCTGTTTGGGGCAGGAGGATAGGTATACTCCGACAGCATCCTGTCCACTCGGTCACTCAGGAGCAGTGATGGCAGAGTGTACAGTTGTCATAGCCCTACCCACTCGGCTTCACCATCGTGTGTGAGGAGGCTGACTGGCGTCAGGGGTGACCATGTCATTTGCACCGCATGTATTTTTGCATGGATATCATTTGTATTATGTTTGCTGCATTTTTATTGCTGCCTTGGATGTTGCATATGATTTCCATGCATACAGGATATATATTTGTATATGGTTTGACGATTTTATTTCTTCTAGTATGACATATGCTCCTATATCAGGATAGGAGATTCAGGTAAGTACAGTCCTTTTGTATTTCTTTCTTGCATACTCTATATATGAGACTGTACTGGCATGATTGTCATTGTTAGCTATATCTTACTTTGCATATCGACTATATCCGCTGAGTTCTTTGAACTTACCCCATTGTTTTTATATCTATTTCAGGATGAAGCTATCAGGAGAGTCCAGCTGTCAAACCCCCTCGTCGTGATAGTTTTATTGGTTATTTGTTTTATGGTTTTGGATATTTTGATTAGAAGATTTGTTTAGGACTGGAATTGGATTTATGTACTCGTGGATATTTGGTGTCCTTATAGACCTTTATTCGGATTTATTTTTATTTCGATTGGATTTGGTTGAGTATTCCTGCCCAGATGGCAGAAGGGGTAGGTCTAGATGTGATAGACTTCATTTATTTACTATGATTGTTGCCCTGAGGCCTATTTATGACCTGCGTGTGTTGTTTGGATTCCGGTCGTGTTGACCGATGTATAGTGGCTGTGTAGGCCTTGTATGCAAGATTGGTATTGTCACTCATACAGGGGAGATGCTGTCGGATTTTCGTTTAGCGGGGACTCCCTCGGGGCGTGACACACGTTACCTATACCCAGTTGTGTGCCAAGTTACTTCAGTATGAGGATTGTGAAGTGCACTGTTAAGATCCAGAAGAAGATCCAGAGGAAGATCCGGAAGAAGACCTTGATGAGATTTTTCCTATGGAATCTCTTTAAAGGTGTCCTTCAAAGGATTTTACGTCCTGACATCATCTGGAGAGCATCTCAGCTGAAGGTGTTCCAGTTCAGCCCAAGAAGAGAGGGCTTGTTTGGATTATTACTATGCTAGTGTTTGTACTAGTGGGAGTAATAATCACCTATCTAGCTTGTTAGAGTTATTTTTCTTTTTATTAGTTATGAGTTAGAAGAATGTTATATGTAACATTCTTAGTAGAGTCTTCTTTGTTATATGTTAACAATGTACAACATGTTTAGTTTAAATGAAATGTTTCATTTTAATGATATTTACTCTACATGATGCATGATATTTCATTACTCTTTGATTTGTTCATAATGAATATAATTTTCAATGATATGTTCATTTAATGTGTAATATCATGTTTGAATAATAATTAAGTTAATTAGATGAGATGTATATAATATAATTGATCAAAGTCGATTAGATTAGAACATACAAATGATGAGTGAGAATTTGATTGTCACTTTATTTTGTAAACCAAATCAAATTTACGTTGAGTTAATTTAGAGATTACATACATAAATGCATACACTGAATAACTAAATAATATGTTTATTTATGTTAGGTTATGGCAACAAAAAATATTATAGTTGAACTCAATAAGGGTGAGAAACTGAATGGGGATAACTACAAAATATGACACCTCATGATACAGTATGTCCTAGAGGAACAAAAAGTTCTTGAGACTGTAAATCAGGTTTTGGTAGAACCTGTAGATGGTCCCACTGCACAAAACAGGTGAGATCTTGATGTCTAAAAGGTATGGAAGAAAAAGGACTCCAATGCTAAGGGCATTTTGATTAATTCAATGGTGGACGACCTAGCATTTGAGTATGAGTCATATTCTTCGGCTCATGTTGTCTGGGTAGCTCTTAAGGATAAGTACAGTGGAGTTAGTCTGAGCAAGTTTCGACAGCTGACGATCAAGTTCGACAGCTATAAGAAGCGCCCGAATGTCACGATGGCTCAACATCTCAGGGAGATGTCGAACATGATTTGGGAGCTTAAAACTGCAAGTCATGAGTTGACTGACGAATAACAGGTTCAGACAATTATTCGATCCCTTCCAGATTCTTGGGAGACCATGAAATAGACCTTTACTCATAGTGAGAGTATTAAGACTTTCACTGATGTCTCACGCCATGTTGACTGGAGGCGGAGAGAGTTGAATCTGCAAGGATTTCTGGCCAAGCCTATTTGGCTGTCGGTTCTGCTGGATCATCTAGATCCAAGAAAAAGAGATGGTTTAAGAAGGAGAAGGGAAAGAAGCAGCTGCTTCAGGTGGGACATGCCCAATTAAGAAGAAGAAGAACAAGAAGACAGGAAAGAAACCTAAAAGCAAGATGACTTGCTTTAATAGTGACAAAAAGGGTCACTACACTCGGGAGTGCACTGAGCCAAGAAAGGTAACTTCAAGTCTGTCTTCTGAGCATTTTATTGCTAGTTCTGTGTTGTTGGCTGATTCTTATCCTTTATAGATTATAGATTCGGGAGCAACCAACCATGTAGCTCGAGAGCGGGTTACATATGTGGAGTATCGCAGGGTACCAACTGGCAACAAATGGATATATGTAGGAAACAATGCAAGAGTAGAAGTCAAAGGAGTCGACACTTGTAAACTTAACCTTCCGGGTGGAAGTATTTTGTTTCTACATGATGTCTTGTATGCTCCTGAGATTCGAAGGAATCGTATTTCAGTTACTTGTCTTCTTGATTTGGGATATTGTATTAACTTTTACAGTCGATGTGTGGAACTTAAGATTGACTCTGTGTCAATCGGATATGGTTTTTTAACGAATGATTTTATGGTTCTTGATATGGAACCAAATGTCAATTGTACGATTGATAATTGTTTTTTAAACATTGCTCTTACTAGTGATGCAGATATAACTGATGAAGTTTGGCATGCTAGATTAGGACATATAGGACAAGATTCCATGAATCGATTAGCTAAAGAGGGTTTATTGGGCTCTCGTGCTAAGATTAGTTTGTCTATATGTGATCATTGTCTTGCTGGAAAAGCAACTAGAAAACCATTCGGTAAGGCTATTAGGGCAGAGTCACCATTGCAATTGATTCATTCAAATATTTATGATCTAATGAATCTGAAGGCTAGATATGGAGCTTCCTATTTCATTACATTTATTGATGAATTCGAGAGACGCTACTTTTCTCGAAATAGAGTTTCCATTTAGAGGTGAAGTTGATAAGACAGTTTCTCTATTTGAGGAGGATGAGTCGTTGTCAACTAGACAGGTGTCTAGTGGGATACCTGGAACTAGTCAACCCAGTGGGAGTATTTTGCCTAGTCATGGGGTAACTTCTCATGAGCCCAACTTACGAAAAAGTGTTCGTAAGATCAAACCTAAGAAGAGGTTTGATATTGAGAATGAGGCAATGATTACACTCCCTGTTGATGATGAAGAACCTCAATCAGTTAAGGAAGCTCTGGGCTCTAGAGTTGGAGAGAAGTGGAGAGATGCAATGGTTGAAGAAATGGAGTCAACGAATAAGAATCATGTTTGGGAGTTAGTCGATTTTCCTCCAGGCCGAAGGGCTATTGGGAATAAATGGATTCTCAAAATAAAGAGGAAAGCGGATGGGTCGATTAACCGATACAAATCTTGTTTGGTTGCAAAAGGATTTACCCAATTGGAAGGTATAGACTTTGAGAAGACATTTTCTCCCGTAGTGAAGTTTGTGTCAATCCGAGTTATTTTAGCTTTAGTGGCACATTATGACTTGGAGTTACATCAAATGGATGTGAAAACCGCTTTCTTTAACGGTGAGCTTGATGAGGAAATCTATATGGTCCGACCAGAAGGTTTCATTGCTGAAGGCCAAGAAGATAAAGTGTGTAGATTGAAGAAATCTATATATACGCTAAAGCAAACATCAAGACAGTGGAACATAAGATTTAACGAAGTGGTTTTATCTTATGATTTCAAAATAATCAATGAGGATCATTGCGTTTTCCTGAAGAAGTACAAAGGAAAGTGTATCATTTTATCATTATATGTTGATGATATGTTGATAGTATGAAATAACATAGGTTTTGTGATAAAAGTCAAAGAGTGACTTTCATCACAGTTTGACACAATGGATATGGGAGAAGTTGCATACATCTTAGGAGTAAAGATCATCAGGGATCGATCTAAGAGACTTTTGGGTTTATCTCAAGAGTCTTATATAAATAAGATGTTACAATATTTCAGCATGTCTGATTGCAACAGTGAACAGACACCCATTGTGAAAGGTACTGTTATGAGCAAGAGTATGAGTCCCAAAACTCCTGAAGAAATAGCCGAGATGAATAAAAAATTATATGCCAGTGTTGTTGGTAGTTTGATGTACACTATGTTGTGTGCTCGTCCCGATATCAACTATGTTGTTGGCTTAGTCAGCCGGTTCCAGTCAAACCCAGGACTGAGACACTGGAAGGCAGTGAAAAGGATATTCAGATATCTGAAAGCGATAATAGATTATAGTCTCTGTTATCAAGGATCGATATGAAAGCCTCGAAGGGCTATTAGATGCAAGACAATGGGTTGGGACTCGATGATAGAAAATTCATATCAAATGCATTCTTGTCCGAACGGTGGCGCCATCTCCCCGGAATAGCAAAGAAATAGGTCTCAGGTGTGACCTTGTCAACTATAGAAGCGAATATGGCATGTCTCGCAAATTGCATAAGAAGCAGTCCGTTAAGTAGTTCCTCAAAGCATCCGAAAATTATCATAAGACAAATGGAGTCCTGTGACCGCCTATCTACCGTGATAGTCAAGCCCATGTATAGCTTTTTTCAAGAATCCTAAATATCACAGTAAGGGCAAGCATATAGCAATAAAGTATAACTTTATAAGGAATATTGTTGCTAAGAAGAAAGTGATTCTTAAGTATATCCCTACATGAGCTATGCCTACAGATCCTTTTACTAAGCCAATGACTAGAGAGTCATTTTATGAGCATGTAAATTCTATGGGACTTCGTAGAATGTAACAATTTTGTAATGACAATCGGATATTATAATTTGATTATTTTAAATGCTAGTTATAATTTATTCAGTGTATGTGATGTTACATTCTAATAAGATCTCGGTGAGTATGTTGGCAGGTAGTAATTGGTCCTCTCATATGAACAATCATCTCTGTTTGTTATGTACGAATAGGGGTAAGATAATTACTATAGGATAGCTTTGGAAGTTATATGTATAGAGATACATACTTATAAGCTGGGGTCGTCTTGATATGTATATCAAGATAAGATCATTTAAGAAAAGTGATCGAAGTAAATGTTCCCACCATTTACTATACCTGTTTATGAGCCAGATTAGAATTCATATGTTGAATTCATGATTAGACATTTGGAATGTCTGGATCAAAATCTATACGATGTTAAGGAGAACATACACTCTTTATTAGTAAAGAGAATAACATCGTAGCATGTGATTCATACCACATGTGCTAAAACGGCAATAAGGGCAATAGGAGAATGGATCTCTGCTTTTCTACTATGTGAGCCCTTTGAGATTATATGTTAATTTTAATATTTGCCCTTTGTGACTATTTAGGTGTCTACTTGAAGTTTTAATCAGAGTTTGCTACTTTAGCATAAAAACCTATTGAGTATGGATGATTCGGTCTATGGAACATGACTAGGAAAATGACTGATTAAAATGAATAGATTCGCATTAAAAAGGAAGATTAAATAAATTTACATCTTATGAGAATTATTCACTGGTCGATCCATTTTTGTTATGTATGGAAATGATTGTGAATATTGAGAATATGGAACATGCTCTTGACATAATTATCATTATGAGGGATTAGAGATGTTCATATTGATGTAAATGGAGATTATTTAATCTGGATAAATAGCAAGACATAGATGATTCCAAGAAAATAGTTATGTACCACCAGGAGTATGATTTTGTACCACTTGGAAAATGACTGTGTGTTACCTGGAGGATGATTGTGTGTCATCAAGTGAATGACTATATATCATTTAGAGAATGGTTAAGTACCATTAGGAGAGCGGCTAAGTTAGGTGTAACAAATTTTCTTAGCATTGATCGCTCTATGAACAACTATGTAAGGTGTAACAATTTTCTTAATTAGCATTGGATTTTCCAATGTGCTTGCTGTCGCACGAACCATTTTCCTATGTATGAATTAGTTTTTCTAATGATTTTTGTGACTATTCATCTCTGTTCTATTAGTCTTTTGGGACTATGAACTCCGGCTATATTTTGGTCTATGTGACTAAATATTTCTATTAGTTTATGTGACTATTGACTCTAGCTTCATTTAGTCTGTGTCTAAATACCTCTTAATGGTCTATGTGACTGTTTGCATATATGACATAACTTGGACGAGTGAGAAATGTAAGCAGCAACATGCACACATTGATAATCGCACGCGCTATGCGCGCTTGCGATCTTTGCAAGGTCAACCGCTTATACCCCCTTTAAAAGGGAGTGTGCGTCCAAGGAAGAAAAAAAAGCTAGATGAAGGAAAGTGCCACACTATGAGAGCAAATGTCGTCAGGCTGTCGGACTGTCGGAGAAGAAGAATAGAGAAGCATTCGATAGTGTTGGATTTGGTTTGTGGAGCGATAAAGAACCGTTCATCTCGTGACTGTTCTTTCGACGGCAATCGAAAACAAAATCAGGGTAAAGACAACATCAAAGTAAGTTTCTTTTATTGTTTACTCTTCACAATGAATCACACAGAATGATTCGTAAGGCATAATGATCAAGATCACAAAGATAAATCTTGGAACTCTAGACAAAAATTTGGAACTCAGAGGCTCTAAAATGCCACAAAACAACATCAAGAGGCATCCACCAATCACTAAATGGGACATCTACTTCGTCATCTAGCGTGGAGGTCAAATTTTGTCCCCACAGGAATGACGGGTTGGTTAAGGCAGAGGGTGCTTGCAGATGAGGTCAGGGTTCGATCCCTGGGGTGACGGGATTAATCCTCCCTCCAGTCGTAGCAGAACCTCCCCTCTGCTGGTACCAGTTCGTCAAAGGCCATAGGCCTACCCCGTGATTTACCCCTTCGCGATTTCCTCTTGGGACGGGGGGCCGGAGGCTGCTAGGTTGGCAGTTCCAACCTTTTTGCAGGTGGAGATCGAATTTTGACGCATCACTATGTCTCACAAAGATAACTTAGTGAAATCTAGTTTGATGTTCTTTTGAAAACACACAAAAAGTTAGAACTCATCGACCACAAAAATGCACAACATAACACCTAGAGACCACCAATCTCTAACTAAGACATTTGCTTCAACATCTACCATGAAGGTGGATTTCTGAAACATCACTATGTCTCTTGAAACTCTAGTTTGATGTTCTTTTGTAAATACACAGAAATTTGGAACTCATCGACTCCAAAATGCCACAAAACAACACTGAGAGGCCTCCACCAATCTTTAATTGGGGCATTTGCTTCAATATTTTGCATGGAGGTGGATTTATAATGCATTACTATGTCTCACAAAGATAGCTCTTGGAACTCTAGTTTGATGTTTTTTTGTAAATACATAAAAATTTGGAACTCATCGACTCCAAAATACCACAAAACAACACCGAGAGGCATCCACCAATCACTAAATGGGGCATCTACTTCACCATCTAGCATGGAGGTGGATTTTTGACGCATGTCTGTCTCACATAGATGACTCTTGGAACTCTAATTTGATGTTCTTTTGTAAATACACAAAAAGTTGGAACTCATTGACTCTAAAATGCCACAAAATAGCACCTGGAGGCCTCCACCAATCTCTAACTGGGACATTTGCTTTAATAAAATATGGAACCGTCACATTAGCGGCACTCCATCGCTGCTTCTACGTATGGAGGGAGATAAATCAGATGTCAGGTGGCTAGTGCAGAAATACGGAATCATCGATAGCCTGATTATTACTTCCAGGAATCGACTCCTTATTCTTTCAAGTCTTAATATGGCTGCACTAGCCATCTGGATTTGTCCTGGGAGCTGAGACACTTACTTTAACATCTAGCATAGAGGTGGATTTCTGAGACATCACTATGTCTCACAAAGATGGATCTTGGAAATCTAGTTTGATGCTCTTATGTAAATACACAAAAATTTGAAACTCATCGACTCCAAAATGTCACAAAACAACACTGAGACGCCTCCAACATCTGCTTCAATATCTAACATGGAAGTGGATTTTTAACGCATCACTATGTCTCACAAAGACAGCTCTTGGAACTCTAGATTGATGTTCTTTTGTAATACACAAAAATTTGAAACTCATTGACTCCAAAATGCCACAAAACAGCACCGAGAAGCCTCCTCCACCAATTTCTAACTGGGACATCTGCTTCAACATCTAGTGTGGACGTGGATTTATAATGCATCACTATGTCTCACAAAGATGACTCTTGGAACTCTAGTTTTTGTAAATATACAAAAATTTTGAACTCATCGACTCTCAAATTCCACAAAACAACACCAAGAGGCTTTCAACAATCTCTAACTTATTGGTGGTGGACTTACATATGATTATAGTAACACATTCGAGTGTATCGTATTGGTTCGAATCCGATTAAAAGTGATCTAACCATTATGATTTAAGTTAACAGATTTGTATTATTGAATGTAGGTCAATGGATTTTGGATACATATATGTAGAACTCTTTAACCCGTACCGTTAGTTTTGATGGGATGTTAATGAATTTTGGGTTAACACTATATATAGGATGTGATCCCTGCAGGAGAGTAAGATTCGGCCGACTTTTGTTTTCCTCATCGGGCAAAGCATATGGAGCCGATTTCTCTCGATCTGTGGAAGATCAAGCCCTATGGTGCTTCTTCTGACTTTAGATTCTTCCGGCAATGTAGACTCCGGAATCATGTATATAATTTTATGCTTTCGTTTTCGATTTTACTTTCGCATATTTGTTGTAAATCGTCAGACAAGATCCTGTGTATGGATCGTTTTATTTTTATTTTCCGATTACATATGTAGATACACGATCCGTGGAAATTTTTTTAAATAAACATCTGCAGTGAACTTATTACGAAAATAAGCACAGTTTAAACTTTTTACGAAAATAGATGAGAGAGGATGAATACCGAGATTTAAATCCCGAATTTTTTTTAATTTTAATTTTCATTGCCGGGATTTAAATCCCGGCAATGAATATTTTTTTTAATTTACTTTCGTACGTTGCCGGGAAATCCCGGCAACGATTTTTTTTTTATTATTTTGCTAAAAATCGTTGCCGGGATTTAAATCCACAGCAATTTTGTTAAAAAAATTTGGCTTTTGGGGATTTAAATCCGACGCGAACTTTAATTGAATTGGCGGGATTTAAATCCGCTTACATTTTGCTTTTGTGGATTTTTTTTAAAATAATCGAATTTTAAAATAATTAGATAGCGTTGTGTTTTATTTTTCGTAGTTCGTCGTCGATCGATCGTCGCTCTCCCGTCGGTCAGTCGTTGCCCACCCATCGATCGGCCATCACTCGCCCATCGATCGTCGCTCGCCGGACGATTAGCCGTCGACCACACGCCAGTCGATCATCGCACATCGGCTAACAAGTCGGTCGCCCCGCCTGCCAGTTGATTGATCGCCGCCCTACGGTCGGCGAGCCGTCGCCTACCCGTTGACCGATCGGTTGGTACCCGCATGCTGCCGGTTGATCGATCGTCGCCTGTAGATCGACCGACCGATCGTCGCCCATTGATCGACCAACAGTCGCCGCCCACCGTGTTGGCACCGTCTGTCGCGGTCGGGCGTCGATCGTGGTTGGGCGTCGATCACGAGTGGTTGTCGATCGTCGCCCGATCATCGGTCCCCACCCGCAATCAGGCATCGATCGGCCAACCGTCGTCGACAGCCGCCAATCGACCGTCGCCCGGCGTCGCCATCGTTGTCGGCCGACCGACCGACTGATCGATTGGCTAACCGCGACTGGGGGTGGGAGGAGCGGGCCGACCACGACCAATTAACCGCAGACGGTCGAATGCGACCGATCAACCAATCAATCGCGACTGGCTGATCGCGACCGCCGACCACGACCGATCGATCACGACTGGCCGATGGGTAGACCAACAACGATGGCGGCGGGGGGCGATGGGCGGGGGTCAGCCGGCGACGGGCGATTGTTGATCGGCGGCAATTGGTCTGTCAGTGGTGGTGGGCGATCGACGACGGTCGGTCGACTGCGGGCAGGGACCGACGATCGTGCAACAGACGGTTGACCGACTGTGGGCAGGGATCGACGCCCAACCAACACTGACGCCCGACCGCGACAGACGGTGGCAAGGGCGGATTTAGGGGGATGCCCCTCCCCCCCCCAATTTTAAACTATTATTATTAAATTTTTAATTAATTAATTAATTAATGTTATTATATTTTAGTATGACGGTCTCTCCAATATAAAATTCTGGATCTGTCTCTGTGACACGGTGGGCGACGACTGCTGGTCGATCAACAAGCGATGATCAATCGATCTACGGGCAACGATTAGTCAGTCGACGAGCAACGGTCGGTCAGCCGGCAACATGTGGCGACCAACCGACCGGTCAACAGACAGGCGACGGCCCGCCGACATAGGGCGGCGATCGATCAACTGGCGGGCGACCAACCGACTTGTCAGTCGATGTGCGATGATCGACTGGCTTGCGGTCGACGGTTAATCATCCGGCGGGCGACGATCGATGGGCGGGTGATAGCCAAACGACGGGTGGGCCGTGACTGACCGACGGGAAAGCAACGATCGATCGACGACGAGCTACGAAAAATAAAACACAACGCTATATAATTATTTTAAAATTCAATTATTAAAAAAAAATCCACGAAACAACAAAAAAAAACAGAATTGCCGGGATTTAAATCCCGGCAAAGCCAATTTTTTTTTTACGTATTTTTAGCAAAATAATAAAAAAACTCGTTGTCGGGATTTACGTACAGAAGCAAATTGAAAAAAAAATATAAATCCCGACAATGAAAATTAAAATTAAAAAAAAAAGTAATATGTGATTTAAATCCCGATATTCATCCTCTCTCACTTATTTTCATAAAAAGTTTAAACTTTGCTTATTTTCGTAATAAGTTCACATGCTTATTTAAAAAAATTCCTCCTCTAATTTGATGTTCTTTTGTAAATACACAAAAATTTGGAAATCATCACTCTAAAATGCCACAAAACACCGCCTAGAGGCACACACCAATCTCTAATTGGGATTTCTACTTCAACATCTAGTGTGGAGGTGGATTTACGACGCATCTGTCTCACAAAGATAGCTCTTGGAACTGTAGTTTAATGTTCTTTTGTAAATACAAGATGATCTTGAGCGGTTTGGACCGAGAAGGAAATTCAAACGATACGAACCAATTGAAAGCTCAGGAGGGAAATGGAGATGATTGCCTATAGCTTCCTTACAACAACCAATTGACATAGACAACAATGGAAAACTTGTTCCATAAAAGGAATGCAGTAGATGTGTGTCACTCAACTTGTTCCATCTTCTTCATATGTACCATTCATCTCTTCATTCTCAGGCATCGCGCACCGCGGGTGCACTTGGAAGTTAGCTTCATCCCAATACCTCCAACCAACTCCATCCAAGTAGCATTTCCCACAAAAATAGCAGTCGTCGTCTTCGTAGAACTTTACGAGTTTGTACTCAGTATAATAGTAGAAGTTGATACTCTCAGGCCAACTCTTGGCCACCTCCTTCATCTCTACATCTACCTTCTGTTTGGTGAAAGGAAAGGCCGCTGCACCATAAGTGCAGACCAGACCTCTAGCCTCTCCCGTGACAGTCTTGCTGTCCGGGCCAACGACGACAAGATCTGAAATGCTTGGCTCATTGAATGCCATTCTCAAAGGCTTCTTCCTTGCATCACCAAAGGGGAGTGCAAGCCATGGCATTTGACTGTAAAGATCGTCGAAAGACCCCTCATCCTTGTCTTCGGATACAAAGATGATCTCAAAGGAATTGCCCCTCTCCTTGATGTCACGGTAAGCTTTGATCAAAACAGGCAACAATTGACTTAGAGCCCCATCCTTTTCGGCGAGTAGAAGACTATGTTCATGCCAACAAGTTGAGAAACAGGAACCTATTTTCATCAAATAAGTACACAACATCGTTATATAAACTTGCTGAATCTATCGATTTATCGAAAACGAGAATTAACGATAATTTAGGTTCCAATTGTACCTTAAGATCATCCTTTCCAATGACATAATCAAGCTCCCCTGTGACAAGTAGTGATTCCAGAGTTTGAGCTTCAATTTTTGCCTTGTCAAGTTTGGCAAGTTCTTCTAACTTCTCGGGCGAGAATGGATAGGCATCGATCCCGTGTTTTTCGACAAACTCAGAAACACCGCGGCTGAGAAGCTTGCCATCGGGTCCGATTATAACGAGTGTGTCATCGTAGAAGTCGGTCAGTAGTTTTATGCTGGTGCTGAATTGATAGGGGACTGCAAGCCATGCCATGCCTGCAAGACCTTGCTCAAAATATTGCAATTCCATGTCTGTGGAAACCACCACAACTTCGAATTTCTCTCCCATTTCTTTCAGTTTGATGTACATGTCGAGAAGTTGTTGTGCGAAAGGATCATTCGAAATGGAAGCTAAATCAGCAAAGTAGATGGCCACAGTCTTTCCTTGAAGCTCAGAAACATGAACCTGCTCATTATACCATTTGACCACACTTGCCTCAACTAGCTATATCAAAGTAACTGAAACATTATCATGAAAGTAAAAGGGCAAAATTTAAAAAGCATCATCATGAGAGATTTTTTTCCCCTAACATATTTTTCATCTCTAAAATGTTCTTATACTAATCCAATATTGTTGTAAGCTATGGAGGAGTAGCCCTTGTTTCTATAGTAATGTAATAAAATAAATTAGTTTAATTTGATCAAAATATTATACATAATTAATTATGAACTTATTCAAAATTATGTAAATTTGATCGAGATTACTTTACTTTGACATGAGCCCCAATAGGTTAAGAAATAAGAAGATTATAGTTCAAATATCAAAAGGAAAGTTTATTTTGTAGAACAACTTTTAAGTCTTTATCAGATAAGACAAATCAAAAAGGAACGTTATCTACCTCTAAGCATTTTGTATTGGTTAAAATCATCTTAAAAAATATGAAGTATTAGCGGTCTTTCTCAATTATCTCTAGCTGAAAGGGATCGGAATCCGGTAGATCGGCGGTGTATTGACGGCAATGGTGAAAATCGCATGGAAAAAATACTGTACGTTCTTCGTCACTGTGCAATTTTGATTTTGATCCGACGGCTGAGATGCTGTCGCACACGAGTCGCGCAGCATAAGGTAAGTAGCGTATAAGGATTATATATATATATATATATAGGAAAATCCAGCGCGATCGACACCCGACAGACGCTGACGGCTTCCACCGTTAGTCTCGATTCGCGCAAACCGGATGAACGAGCCGGGTCACGCGGCCGGCAGCGGGCGCTGCCACGATCAGCCGGATTCGACCGAATCCGGCGCCGACGGACCGGCACCGACGCCGGCCCATCCGAGATAAACGGCGGTCGGCCGACGGGCCGAATCGCGGCCAAATCGACCGCTGAATCGGGCGCCGATTTCGACCGTGTGCGGTGGATTCCGCCGATGCGACGAATCCGACGACCGGACGGCCGGCGGCCGGGTCCGTCCGGCCGGATTCGTGGCCGCATCGGCTGGAACTGACCCAGACGCGGCCAAATCGATTGTCCGATTATGACAGACGGCAATGACGCCGGTCGCCAAGATAATCGGCGGCTGTCGGGGATCGCGGCCGAATCGGCCGCCAGAATCCGGCAGCCGATTTCGGCCAAGGTGAAGTGGTCGTTCCGGTTTGCCGGATTCCGGCGCTAACCGGCCGGAATCGTCGCCGGACACGGTGAGTCGGCGTCGATCGCGCCCGTCGACGGCCGGCAGCGGTGGTCGACGCAAGACGGGCGGCAATGGCGATGCCTCTCGGCGTCGCAGAACGGGCGCGGACGGTTCGGGCGCGACTAACCGTCCGCGCCCCGCGACGGCAGAGCTACCGTTGCCGCGCGTCCGGCCGCCGTCGGTACGCCGAAGCGCGATCGACGCCCGACTTCGCACGCTGTCCGGCGGCGTGACCGGTTTCCGACCGGTTAGCCCTCGGTCCGGCGCAAAGCGGCCAAAACGCCGGTCACGCGGCCGGCAGCGGGCGCGACCATCGCCACGATCGGCCGGACCACCGGACGGACCGGGCCGACGCCGACCGTCTCGGATAAACGGGCCGCCGCCATTCGCCCGCCGGCTGCCGAATCGGCCGAATCGGCCGCCAGAATCGGGCGGCCGATTGATCGCTTCGCCGTCTTGGCCGGATGCCGCCGCCGACCGATCGACGCCGGCGCCGGCCGCCCGTCGGCGTCGGATTCCGGCCGCATGGCCGGACCGCCGCGACGCTGGCGAAATCGGCCGCCGATCGGCGGCCGATCGGCGCGATTCTCCGCTGACGGCCGAATGGCGGCCGCCGATACGGACGGACGGATCGGGCCACGGCCGTCTTCAGATAATTGGGTGGTCGCCATTCGGCCGTCGGCCGACCGAATCGCGGTCGAAATCGGCCGCCAGAATCGAGTGCCCGATTTCGATCGTGATCGGGCCGGATTCCGGCCGAATTACAGTCGAAATCCGGCGTCGAACGGACTGGTGTCGGTTGTCGGTCCGTCCTCCGCCGGATTCCGACCAGAATCGGTCGCCGAACCGGCCCGATCGCGGCCGTGGCAGCTGCGCATCACGCCACATGAAGCGGTCGTTCCGGCCGGATACGGATTCCGGCCGCTAACCGACCGGAAACCAGTCACCGCCGACCCGCGTGCGAGTCGGGCGTCGATCGCGCCCGGTCCGCGCGGCCGGTAGTGGTCAGACGGCACGGCGGCAATGGCGATGCCTCTGCACGTCGCAGACGGGGCGCGGACGGTTCGATCGCGCAGGAGAAGATTTATATATATATATATATATATATATATATATATATATATATATATATATAAGGAATTGAATAAAGACTATCTTACGTAAAGACGAAAGGAGCAGTTGCAGTTGAATTTGCATACCTTGTTCCCATCGCCGGAGAGCACAAAATCTATCGGGCCTGAAATGAGCATGTTTTCGAGGGTCGGGTTCTGCAGCATCGCCGCCTTCTCCTCCGCCAGCTGCCGGAGCCTCTCTTCCGTGAAAGGATACGCGTCTCCCCTGTACGTGTTCACCAAATCCACGCCGTCCTTCGTCACCAATTTCCCGTCCGCATCGAGGACCACCAGCGACGGAACGATCAGGTTGCCAAAGGGCTCGAAAGGGTCGCCGGCCGAGAAAGGAACCGCAGGACATGGCATCGGCATCTCAGACAAGTAGGCGTCGACGTACTCTGGGCCCATTTCGACGGGGGCCAAAACAATCTCAAAGTTGGCCTTCCTGATGGAAAGTTCTCTGTAAACCTGAGCCAGCAGCGGTAAGAACCATTCGCACCGCTCGGGAGCCATGGAAGACGAGAACAGAATCCCTACGACTTTACCTCCGAGACTGCTGATCTTGACCTGCAGACCTGGTCGCCATTGCCGCGGATGAGGAAGTCTCGGTCCTCGGTGCCGAGCAGCGTTCTCAGGTCGTACGTGACTCCCTCGCTCTGCTCCATATTCATGAATTGATCTCCAGCTTTACATCAACTTGCTTGTTCTCTGAGAGATTATATTTACGTGGATTTATAGGTCGGAACCATTGATGGATAAGAGCAAGAAGTTGCTAGGAAGCCATGCTAATCGGGAAGGAGTTGCCGAAGTTGACTGAGAAGAAAATGACTGGATTCCATGAAGTACAGATCTCACTAACGTACGGATAGAGGCGCCTTAAAGAAGCAAGTGGCAATTAGTGATAGCCAACTTGTCGTTTCCACGGGAACGAATGTGGATTAGATTTACAGAAGCGAGTATAGATTGATTCTTAATTATTGGATGGAAATGCCAATTTAGATTTTGTCTTTTCTCGTATTAGTCAAATTTTGCATTGAAAGTATAGATTATCCGTGAATTATCTCCTCTCATAATATCATGAGTCATAACCAATTTGCCGCATTTTTTTTTTATTTGTTAAGAAAGGTAGCTTCGCAAACCCTTACATGGAAGGAAAAATCAAAAAAGAAGCACACAATCTTTTAAATGTATCGTTTGGTAGTAGATTGGATGAAGGCTAAGCTTGTTTGACCGAAGAAAGCATTGAAGGCTCTTTCATTACCCTTAAAGCAGCCATCTACACTATAAAAAAAAAAAGGAGAAAAAAAATTAAAGAAAACAAACTTATAGGGAGAGATAAGTATCCTTAATTTTAATTGTCTAAAACGAACATAAAAATATTTTATTATTTAATTTACTAAATTCTTTAATTATTTTTTATTTAATTAAATTTTTAATTGTACGAGTAAGTGTAGTTCTATGAATACGTTTAGTAGATAAATTAAGAGATTCTTGATAAAAATCTTCAAATGTGTATTTACATTTAAAATTAAATAAAAGATGTTATACATAAATAAATCTAGGTAATGATTTTTTTTAATTTAATATCATAATATTTAAATAAAATTGTATTCGTATATTCGGTGGATGAAGAAAATCTAGAAAGTTGTATTTGAGAATGGTCGATCTCAAATTCCGTCAAGTGTTTTATTTCGACGTATCACTTTAACGACTCGTAACTCCCACCTGATTAGAATTTATACAAGGCATTATAATATTTATATTTTGTCCGTATTTCTTCGGAGGAAGGAATGACTTTCTCAAAATGTTTAGTAAAAATTGATGATTTTAAAGGTAAAAAATCTCATACTTTGAAAGTTTTGATACTTCTTTGTGTGTTGGTTGTCAAAATTAAATTGATATAGTTCATCATTGGTGAATTAAACTTTCTTGGATTTGAGATCAACATTCATGATGAAAACTTCCTTCCCCCTTTGAGAATGAGATGAATCACTTTATCTTAAAATCGGAGTCGAAAAATTAAAGTTGATTGAAGTCAGAGAATTAAAGCACTTGAAATAGCGAAATTGAAAGAGTAGAATATAAAAATTAAAATGTGATAAAAATGATGAAATAAGTCTCCTATATATAAAGTTTGAAGCATAACGAATATTAAATTGTAGTCATTGATAAAAAAATAGTCAAACTATCTCGATCATTGAAAAAATAGAAAAAAAAAATATTTACCTGGTTCCCATGGATAAATTTAAAAAAAAAGTTGCTAAAGGCAAAATAAAAAAAAGTTGCTAATGGAAAAAAAAACAGTTGAACCGACAGTTTGCACATCGATTCAGCGATTTTAGACTCGTAGAATCGGAACCGACCCTTGACAAGTTGATTTCGATTTCAATCTGGTAATTCGGGTCAATGGGGAAACAACCCGTTGACCCCAATTATGGGTCTGATCTAATCCAGGTCAAATCCAGCTTGTAGTCTGGTCTAGCACTAGGTATCCAAGTCTTTGGTCAGACTAATTCTAGGAGTGACTGACTCAACCCCATGAAAATTTTTCACTGACCACTAGAGTAAATCGAGAAGTGCTCGTAGTGTGTGGCCTAACAACCCAACGTTCTAGGGTCACTACATTTAGAGGAAAATTCCTACAAATGTGTTATAGCTAGAGATCGAATCAAAGATGCCTAGAAACATTTTTGAATTGCCTAGGAGTTGTCACTCCATGGGCACTCTATCGCTGCTAATAAATATTTTTAAATTGTTTAGGAGTTTTTGATCCAATGGTAGATTATACTCATATATGAATGCAATGATCACTCCAAATATTAGAATACAAATCTATTTTATTATTTAATTTACTAAATTCTTCAATTAGATTTTTTCCCTTATTTTAATAATTTTTTAATTGTATGAGTAAGTATAATTCTGGAACACATTTAGTAAATAAAAACTAAAAGAAAAATGATCTATAAAATAAATTTATCCAATGATTTTCTTAATTTAATATTAGAATACTTAAATAAACTTATATCGTCACGTTTAGTGAACAATAAAAATCTAGAGAATTGTGTTTGAGAACATTTGACTCTAAATTTTGCCAGGCATTTTATTTCGACATGTCGCTTTAATGACCTATAATCGCCACTTGATTGAAATTTATAAAAGATGTTACAATATTTATATTTAGTCCTCATTTCTCTATATGGAAGAACAAATTTCTCAAAATATTTAGTCAAAATAGACGATTTTAAAGGTAAAATTTTCTGAACTTTAGATGTTTCGATACTTCTTTGTATGTCAACAGTTAGAAGTTATACTGATTCATCATCGGTAAATTGAATGTCCTCGAGATTGACATTCGGAATGGTCATTTCCTTGGCCATTTGAAAACAAGATAAATTTCCTTCCATTAGAATTAGAGACTTGAAGTAGAAAGCGATTGATATTTTGAAATTCAAAGAGAAGTATAACAAGGATTGTATGAAAATGATGAAATGAACATTCTATATATAGAATTTGAAGAATAACAATTACTAAATCATGGTCATTACAGTATACATTGTTGGGACAGTTGGATGCGCTAGAGGGGTGAATAGCGATTTCTAGATTTGTACACTCAATCTTGTTCGTCTACAATAGTTATTAGCACAGCAGAATACAAAAATACAATATGAAAATGAATACGCGACAAACACAACCACAAGACAAAGGATTTTATATAGTTCAGAACTTATGGTTCCCACTCCATGATCGAATTTTAGTATCTACTCCACTAAACCTTCACTCATTCTCGGCAATACACTCGAGGTGGAGAAAACCTTTTACAATAGTGTTTACAACAACAAACAACAATAAAAATACATGCAAATGAAAGAAATGAAATTAAAACATTTTACAAGTGAGCTTTTGGTTGTTTTGAATGACTTTGAAGACTTAGAATTGCATCAGTACTACCCTTCAAATCCCTCAAGAACCGGCTAGCTTCAACCCTCCATCGCAGCCTCCTTTATATCCTGCATCGGGATGATTTTTTCGTCTGACAGTCGACTGCCCACTTATCTATTGTCTCACAATGGAATAATCTACGTTGGATACTGCCCAACGTATACCTGGCAGTCGACTACCCTTACCATCAGTCGACTGACAAACCAGTAGTCAACTGCCCATCATTGGCAGTCGATTGCCATGGACCATTTGACTATTGCAAGCCACCAATCGACTACCAAGACACAGCAAGAAGTCAAGCCCCAGTCGACCACTCACCAATTGACTAGGTCATAATCTCAGGTGATTGCTCGAGTCAAACTAAGCTCCCAAGTATCATGCACTTGGCCAGTCGACTGGTAAATCTTAAACATGAGATTTAACCCAAGTATGATCCCCTCATACTTGATCAATCACTCTTGGCCTAGACCTAAGCCTTCTAGCCACCTTCATCAGTCTTACGCCCTCAGGATTTATCCGGGTCCTCCACGACTTGTTTACCCTTCGCGCTAACCTTCAGGTGCTTCCATCGGCTATATCATGTCATTGGATACCCTTAGCCTAGACCTAAGCCTTCAAGTCACTTTTATCAACCTCAAGCCCTTGGTTTAAGTCCACGACTCCTCACCCTTGGCCCTAGCCTTCAAGTGCTTCCATTGGCTATGTCATGCTAATGAGTCTTACGCTGCTAAAACTACACACTTGGACTTAGACAAAACTACACTCTTGGTCTTTTCCTTTGTCAAATATCCATATTTAGATTTTAACTGTCGAAACTACACCCTTGGACTTACGTGGCCAAGACTATACCCTTGGACTTTTCCTTTGCCAAGTATCCATACTTGGACTTTCTCATTGTCAAGACTCCAATCTTGGACTTCCCTTTCCAAGTCTCCAAACTTGGACTTCCACTCAAGTCTCACTCGAGCTAGATCACCCTTAACTTAAGGTCGATTGCTCTAACAATCACCTCCTCACAATCTCCTCCATATGACCTTGGGTATTCCAAACATCCACTTGTCATATGGTCAAACCATATTAGCAAACATCAAAACACTACTCGAGTCTGGTCAATTGTGACCTGGGCCAATTGCACCTACAAATATAGGATTAAGTATCACTTCTGCTTTAATAGTGATAGAAGATGGATGCACCCATCCAAAAGTTGATCTTGGCACGCTATTTGATCGAACTGTTTTGAACAAGCACGTAATTGTGTACACACTTTGAAAATATACTCAATTAAAAATATTTTCATTACTTTGCGACCATCAGCCCCTTATCAAGAAGTTCTCTTACTCATAGGATGTCACTAAAATCAAGTAAACCTACTAGCTCTACCCATTCTGGATCTATCATACAATGAGTAGAGATAGATACATAAACTTTGAAGAAAAGAGAAAATCCTAACATTCAATATTTTAATTGGTTGTTATAATAAGAGTCATATAGCATCAAAATGCCCATATTTAGAAACATCCTCTATAATATACATATTTTAATTACTGTACACACAAGATTTTAGTTGTGCATGTATTTTGGAAACATCTTCGACTGAGAACATTTCCATTACAGTACACATAGGATTTCAACTATATACATACTTTAGAATATCTTTGACCGGGAACATCCCTATTATGGTACATACAAGACTTCAATCATGCATACTCTTTGAGAACAACCCCATTATGATGTACACAAGTTTTCAATTGTGCATGTATTTTGAGAATATTTACCATCAAGAACATCCCCGCTATGACACCTATAAAACTCTAATCGAGTAAGCATGGTGGGAACATCCATGACCGGAAACATCCTCACTATGGTAGACTCCAAGATAAATTTAGAATCAACCTCAGCAACCATGCCCTGATGCCAGGCTACCAACAACTGTCTATGATAGGCAACTCAATGCCAAGGATGATGCAAATTAAGTAGGTGGACAACAATGACAAAGGTACAATTCTAGTTGTTGGTGCAATTAAACTCTAGTCAAGGTTAATTAAACTTAAGTTGAGTTTTGATGTTTGAACAATATGAAATTTGTTGAACGATACATGATGGAGAGTGTTAGAGAAGGCGATTTTTGATGCAATCATCATTAGGTCAGATTGGCCATGATGGATGTAGAAGCCGATAGGAAGTATGATTGAGTAAGAAATCAAATAGGTAAAGTTTGACTAGATACTTGACAAGTGGAAAAGTCTAATGCTATGTTTGGATGGGATGAGGGGAAGATTTATTAATGGAACGGGAAGGGAGGAGATGGGAGGGAAGTAAAGTATTTATATTCCCATTGTTTGGAGGGAGGAAAGATTCATTAACATAACATGTATTACTCTGTTTGGGAGGAAAAGGAGGGAGAATGAATGTTAAATATATAAAGTTACAAAAATATCCTCACTTATTAAATTAGACATTGATTTTATTTTATAATATTAATATTTATTTTATAAGTACCAATTAGATACTTTTTTCCCTTGTGAGGCACCGACCTGCCTCGCGTGCAATCGCTTGCAAACCGATCACAAGTTAAGCGGTAGCCTCGTGTTCAGTTATTCGAAAGCCAATCGCATGCAAAGTGGCCGCTCATTGATGTTGGAGTATTGGGAATACAATCAAAGTCCCATATTAGTAAGACATGAAAAAGATCATGTGCTTGTAAGATGAAAAAATATTTCTATTGATATGAGACCTTTGGGTAAAGCCCAAAAATAAAAATCATGAGGGCTTAGGCCCAAAGTGGACAATATCATGTCATTGTGGAGATATGCGAATCTTATAGGTACTAACAATTTGTATCATAGTCATGGTCTATGTCAAGTCATGCACCTCGAACAAAAGAAGCGAGCTCTCATGTCCAGATCAAGAGAATCAAACACCAGACAGGAAGTCCAGTTGGATCGGAAGGACCGAACAGTTGGTAGGAAGTACTAGTGGATTGAGGATCGGACATCAAGTAGAGGATGTCTTTCGAGGACGGATAGACTTGAGGAGGGGTCAATGTGATCATCCCGACCCAACAACAGACAGAAAGTCTAGTTGGGACATAAGAGTTGGACAACTGGCAGGAAGTCTAGCTAGGTCAGGAGGACCAGACAATTGGTAGAAAGTCATATTGAGTTGAGGATCGGACATCAAGCAGAGAATGTCTTTCGAGTATGGATAGGTTTGAGGAGAGGTCAATGTGGTCCTTCGTTTGAGGGGATTATTGGAGTATTGAGAATACAATCAAAGTCCCACATTGGTAAGACATGAAAAAGATCATGTGCTCATAAGATAAAAAGATATCTTTATTGGTATGAGACTTTTTGGGTAAAGTCTAAAAACAAAAATCATGAGTGTTTAGGCCCAAAGTGAACAATATTATATCATTGTGAAGATATACGAATATTATAGGCACTAACAATTGATTGGTGAAGTAGTGAACACCTCTCATTATCTCGCCAATCAACTCTCGTTGCCTCCTCATCGATGCTGAACAAAAAAAAAATTAATTGGTGGCGAGTTGAGATTTCACTGCAAAGAGAGAAGGAGCGAAAAAGTTGTGCATGCTTAGTGGGAGAAATTGAGAAAGCTCAGGTTAAAAAATTAAATAATTTTGATGAATTTGCTTGATGTATTTGAGAATTAATATATTAAAATAGGGATAAAATTAGAATAAAAAATATTTAAAATTTTCTTTTCCTTGTTTACACCCCAAATTGGGGTGTAAGAAAATCTTCTTCTTCATGGGTAAGGTTCCCTACTCGTCTCCCACTCCTTTCCAAACAAGGTTCAAAGTTTTTCTTTTCCTTATTTACCCTTCCTTCACCACCTCCTAAACAGAGCGTAAGTGGGTCATAAAGGATTGAACACTTAGTGGTTAGAAGTCTAATAGGGCATTGACAAGTGAGAAATTCAAGTGAGTCATAGAGGACTAACACTTGGTGGTCAAAAATCTAATAAGACATTGACAAGTGAGAAGTTTTAAGTGGATTGTGGAGGATCAGACACTTAGCATGAGATAAAAAGTCCTAACAGGTCATAGGTGAACATATATTAGATAAACATGAAATGTTCTAATAGGTCAAGTAAAATTGAATGTTAGGTGAATGGAAAAGTCCTAACAGATCAAGATGAACTGGATGTTAAACAAAGGAAAAAGTTTAAATAGGGCAAGAAAGACCGGGCGTCTGGTATTAGAGATCTTTTGACAGGTCAAAGTTAACAAGATATTAGGAATAAAAGAGAGAGTCCAAACAGATCAGAGAGGATTGGATATTTGGTATCATGAAGTCCTAGCACATCAAAGATGATTGAATGCTAGGCAAGTGAAGTCTCAACAGATCAAGAGTGATCGGATATTAGATAAGAGAAGGTATGATAGGTCAAAGGTAACCAAATATTAAGCAGATGAAGTCCCGACAAGTTAAGAGTGATTGAATGTTAGATGAGAAAAATCCTAGCAAGTTTAGGTCAATCAAATACTAGGTGAAGTGAGAGTTAGCTCAAATTAGGACTAAAACTAATGTATCAACCAATTAATATTGTATATCAGTTGACCGCTAAATTCTAAACCTTAAGTTTAGGGGTTTAAGAGGGTTTATGGAGTTTCAGGTGTGATCAATTGATGTTATTGCTCAAGCAAACAGTGAGTTTTGGGCTTGACTATCAACTTGATTGATAGAGTCTATTCGACTGATGCATGTGATCAGTTAACTGGTGGTATTGTAGTAAAGAATAAAATGTTTGATAGTCGACTGATTGACTCGACTAAATAGGTTCCAGTCAAATAGTATTGAATGACAGTTGACTAATGTTGGATGTGAATAGAGTTGTTAAGTTGATAGATCAAAATAACATTAGAATCTACAGTGAAGCATTCGATTGATGAAAGATAGTAGTCAACTGATCGGTAAAAATCAATTCGACAACAACCCTATAAGAAAGTATTTACTCTCCTCCTCTAGCGATGTCATAGTCCCAACACTAGCATTGCCCTGTTGCACCCGATAAGGTCCCTTTGAGGTTGTTGATTGAGAAGGACATGCCAATCCACATGAACAAGGTCCTCAACAGTATCAGAAGATGAGGTAAGATCGAGGAAAGAAGTACATTGACGAGGGAAAAAGATACTCTATTCAAGAGCTCTCATCTCTCTCTTTCTCATCTCATCTATACTATATTAATTTGACCGTCAAAGGGGTCGCACGGATTACCATTGGCACCCACTGATGAATATTATTATGCAATTTGATGGACACAATGACAGGGCAAATATCAAGGGAAAGTGATAGTTGGATGGAGTACAATGTTGATCAATAAATCCTCTACAAGTGAAGGCCCGTGTGGATGTAAGGGAGTCCTCCACTGTTTCTAACTAACGAGTCAAGGGGTATAGTCCTCCTTTGATTGCTCTATCCCTAAAATTCTCCGATGGGATTACTAAGTTTGAGATAACCACTATGGAAAAGTTGCATTCCACATCAAAAATGTTAGAGGTTTCTTTGTCGCTATGAATAATAAGCTCATTATAATTTCCTAGAATGCTAGCGGAGTATCTAGAATTTCTAAGCTATAACTGTTTATACAAATTAGAAAATGGTTCGTGACTAAATTTTATTTTGATCTAAGAGCCTAAACACCAAGGGGAAGATGTCTAGTTTGGTGAATGTGAAGTCTTGCGAGGGTTTCATTTTTTTATTTTTTATGATAATTCAAGTGTCCATACTTTCTCTAGTTCACTTATCAAATAAATTCGAAGTAAACTTATGCATAATTAGAGAACTAACCTCCAAAATATTCGTCTCTATTGGCCTTCCCCTTGAAATATCTTTCAACCTTGGACATTTAAGAATATTTAAGATAACTTTCCTCTTAAAACATACTCTTCCATTGGTGAACTAAAAACCTTCTCCATGATTGCACCAATTTGATCTTATGGAGTCAAAAGTTCTTTTTTTTAGTCGGCATCAAATATTTAAACTTTTGGCTCGACTAATCCTAAGGGTGATTGGTCCGATCCTATAAAAATTTCTCATCAATCATCAAGATAAATTGAAAAATACTCTCAATGGATGATCTAGTAATCCAACTTTTTACGATCAAGTATCCATAGTTGAGGTTCGAATCATAGATGTCTAAAAAATTATATGGATGCTCTATCATTGCACCATAGTTTCGGAGGCATCAACCATTTTATCTTGAATATTAACATGGTTCATAATAGTGTATTTGGTTCATATTTTTTTTTAAAATAGGTCACTGATTTGATCCTATAAAAATTTCTCATCGATCGTCAAATACTCACAACGGATGATCTAGTAATTTAGCTTTTTAGGATCAAGTATCCACAGTTGAGGTTCAAATCATAGATGTATAAAAAATTATATGGGTGCGCTCTATCATTGCATCGTAGTTTCAAAGGCATCAACCATTTTATCTTGAATATTAACATGGTTCATGACAGTATGTTTGGTTCATATTTTTTTTAAAATAGGTGACTAATCCGATCTTATAAAAAAAATTTATCGATCGTCAAGATAAATCAAAAAATATTCACAATAGACGATCCAGTAATCCAACTTTTTAGGACCAAGTATCCACAGTTGAGATTTGAATCATAGATGTCTAAAAAATTATATGGGTGTTCTATCATTGCACTGTAATTGCAATGATAGAACACCCATATAATTAGAAAAGACTTAGTTGTTGTTATTTTTAAAATTAGAAAAGGCTTAGTTGTTATTATTTTTGAAATTAAATAGACAACCTTCTTCGTTGGTTAATCTATCAGCTAAATTTGAAATATAATTTATGCATGTTCAACGATCAACTTTAGAATACGACTTAATAACGGGATGAGACTTGGAAGGAATTTGGTACGTACAATTGGTACATGTACGAGTGTTTGTCTCTATGAGTTGGCACAGTTGATATTTATGGATTGATACAATTGGTACTTATATGAGTGTATGTCATCTGAAATTTTGAAGTCAATTTTTAAAATATTTTATTGTATTATTGATCTCCCTCGTACAAAAGGACTACTGCATCAAGATAAAATCTCTTATGATTTATCACTCTTTTATTAAGTCGAAAGACTAATTATAAAAGACATTTAGCATGAGTATTATCATATTTTGCCGCTTGAAAGGCATTGGTACAAGTTCGATATTTGCAACAACAGCAATGGCTAGAAGCTAATCGAATTTGTCACCCGGATGGAAAGATCTGATATGTGTGCATAAGGCTTTTTTTCCCTTTTTTTTTTTCGTTGGTTGATGCTCGATAGTGATGGATATGAGGTCAGATTATGGTACGATGGAGATATAGAACAAATTGTTGTGACTCAAGTTTTGTAATCAAGTTTTGTGAGAAGTGTGTCACCGTAGAAAAGCAAAATTTAGATTTTTTACTTCATGAATTGTATGTACTTTATCAATTCCTAGTGAATTTTAGATTGATATTTCCATAGATTTTGTTACGAGTTATGAATTCAATTTTTATTGTTGTGGATATATTTTTAAAATGACTCATTATATTAGTGCAAAAATTGATTCGCTCGTCCTCAATGCTCTCGTTAATCGGTCCAACAGTTAACATGAAAAAGATAAATTACAAGGAGCATATTGTCCAACCCAAAACTAATGCGATAGAAGAGCAGCCACTTTGAAAGGCTTACAACCTTCGAAGATTGACCCTTGCTCATTAGTGCAACTCTGCTGTCGCACTAGCCATAAAACCCTCTCCTGGAGACAAAATAACTCTTTATATTTTTTTTTAGTTGACACCAAGTATCCAAGCCTTTGGCCTAATTAATCATGGGGGTGGATGATCTGATCCCATGGAAGTTTCCCATCGACCACTTGGGTAAATCGGAAAGCGCTCGCAATGGACAATCCAATAGTCCAGCATCCACAGATTGTCACTCAATTTGGGAGAAAATTCTCATAAATACACTAAAATTGGAGATTGACCCTTAGTACCTAATTTTACACCGTTGGTATTCTGTCGCTGCACCATAATCCCGGGGGCAAAAATGACTCCTTGTATCGATGGCACAATTGATGGTTCACATCAACCATAGACAGCATGATGATTTCCAATTGAACCAAAATATTAAGAACTTGTTTCACAATTGCTCTAACACTTTAGCAGCAAAAGGTGATTATACTCGCCTCCAACATTCTTCATTGTCGATTCCTCAATAATGGTGAAGAGAGATAAATCATAAAGAATCTATACGTCTTAACCCATTGGCTAAAAACAACAGAAGATTTTTGAATCTGAGTGAGTTTTAAATTCGACATCGAAATTTAACTTTTGCTCATTCTAACAACATCTACACTGCTCTAGCCAATGGACTGTCCGATGGGACCACAATTGCTCTAACACGAAATCAAGCTCGGTGAACTAATCATGTTAAATGGGTCTTTCATTAACAGAGGCGAAGCGGTTACAGCAACTGAACATGAATAAATGTTGAATCTGAAGGAGCAAAAGTATGACTATGATTCGTATGTTTAGTATTAATTTATTATATAGAACAATATTGTTCTTGGATTTGAGACCAGACAATGGCATAAAGATGAAACATTTCCAAGAGATCAATCAGCTCATCTGAATAATTATTCCAAGGAAATCTCACAGGCATTTTCTACACTGGCTCCAAAATATCATCTTATAGAATCCACCCTTTTGTTTTCCCTCAGGAGATCAAGTATCCAGTGGCTGAATTTCCCATAGAAGGATGTCAAGGAGATGTGAATGCCTGAGCACACAATATAAAGTGGTGAGAATTGAGCAGGCCTAAAACATAGACGGATATTGCAACTGTAAGGGCCAAGAGAAAGAATTCAACAACAAATAAATTGCACAAGCATACTTCACAAGAAGATACCAAGTAAGTCTTAACTCAAACAAGCAAAGGACTCAAAAAAATGTTTGGGAGGCAAAAGTATTGCTTGATACTTGACAATACTTGGATACAAACTTAGATGATCTACAAACAAAGAGGGCTAGCATATTTATAACATTTAACCTAAGAATGAATGCTAAGAAACCTAATGGAGAATTCAAGAGGCTCTCCTATTCTATAAGATTAGAGAAGCTTGAGGTATTATAAAAAAATCTCGGAATGATAAAGATGCAATTTGGAATGCTCCGGAACCTAAGACATATGGCTCAATGGTATGCAATTGTGTGTTTGTTGCTTATTTAGCAGGATGAATGGCATTATGTGGTAGATGAAGGCACTGATGAATTACCGAGAAAATGTTGCAATGGCCAGGATCAGCAATGTGAGCCATCAGATTGTCAAGGGGTCCTTCTCCAGTATAAATGGCTTGGAACAAGAAGCCCATGAAAGCCAGCATAGCCAGTCTGCCATTCTTAATTTCCTTAGTCCTCAGCACCATAACCGGCTCCGGCGACCCGCGCCCCCACATCATAAAATCAAACCACAGTCCACCAGGGTAGCCTACATCAGGTTTCGGATTCTTCCGATTCGGCAACTTGGGTTCGATGTCGACGCAGCCAGGATTGAGGTAGTCAGCCCACCTTCTCCCCTCAGCCCACCCCATCAGAACCATTTGGACTGCAAACAATGTCCACGGATCAGCAAAGTACTGCTGAGCCCCAGCATCATACCACGAGAAGTTATCAATAAACCCCATCTTCTCGAGGCACTCGGGGACGAGGATGCCGGCCACCGCCAGCATTGCCCACCTACTGTGCATGAGTTCAGCCTGAGCAAACCACCGGAGCAGTTCAGGGTCCGAACCTGCAAAATATTGAAGACACTCCGAACTTCTTTCAGTAACTGAGGCATTTCATCAAACAGAATTATGGCATGGACTACACAGATTCTGTCGAGTGCTCGCTTACCCAGTCCAAGAGGATCAAAACCGAAGTCCCCTGGCAGACTACAACAATTCAACAAGTAAATCATGCTCAGTATTCCAAACGTTATAAGGTCGAAGCATGTTGGAGATTACCTTCCATCGAGCCACTCAGGCGGCGAGCTCCCAGGGAACCATAGAGGTCTATCCGGGGGCAGAGGCTGGCAGACGCTGGACACTCCCTTAGTGGCTTGCAGACGAGTGGGTAGCCTTGAATTGCTGCTATTCGACGCTGATGTGCCGTGGGGAAGCTCAACCCTGCCATTGATTATGTAAAGCAAACAAAGGGGAGGATGAAGTGGTGTCCTGAACCTGGGCTTGGGATTGCACAGAGCGAAGGAAGAAATTGGCAGTGCCATGGAGAAGTGAGACTCACACACACTGCTAGCGCCATGGGAGCTCGGGGCTGAGCTTTTATGTGATATGGGTCTGGCAGGACATGGCTTCGCTGAGGGAGAAGCCAATGATCGGTCGACGTGTGTTGAGGAACGGGCGCTGACAGATAGGGTGACACCCCCAATTTACTTTTTGAGGTGCAAATGAAAGATAAATTTGATTAGTATTTAAAATTATCATATTTTAACTAAATTTTTTAAATTGAATTTAAATATACATTGATTAGTACGGTACATATTTATATTAGAGAATAAATATCAATTCTCGAATTGAATGGAAGAGTCATATCAAAATATCTATCCCTCTATCATACTAGTAAAAAATAATAGACCATCAATAATTTACTCTCTCTCCCTCTTTTATGCACCAGGAGTGCAAATAGACCATCAATAAGTTATCCTCGCGAGAAGGACTTAGTGACTAACACATACAGACGTTGCATCATAGGACAACGAATCAATTCCTCGCAAATGCGAGAGTGTCATCCCTCCATCCGTTAGTTATTAGTCTTAATGACCAAAAGTCTATCGTGATTTACTTTCTTTATGATGGTCCGATAACTGATAGGGATCGCTAGGTTGATAGATTTCAATCTTTTGCATCATAGGAGTGCAAATAAGATAAATTTGATTAGCATTTAAAATTATCATATTTATCATATTTCAGTCAAATTTTCTTAAATTGAATTTAAATATTATATAATATTTTATTTTAATTTTTCATCAGTTACTCGTGAACTTTGATTTAATATGTTTTTTATAAATATAAAATTGATAGAATTCAAATTTAAGTCATTTTAAATTATAATTCGGTTCTAATCGAATCCAATAACACAAACTACTGAATCCAAACTCAAATTTCATTTTAACCTCAGTTCAAATCAAAATTCAAATTCAAATATACATCTTAAGAGTGGGCTTATTTGTTGTTTTCGAGTGTTTTGATGTTGCCTCCCAGTTTTGATGCATTGATAAGTCAGTAAAAAAATTTATACAATGGACAAAGATCGATTTCAAAAACAATCTAAAACATTGTCCACGTCTAGGATATCATTTTTCTGTGATTGATCCCCTCTTAAATTTTGAAAGATTAGAATGAGAAAATCGTTAGATTGACGATTCTAATGTTGCACACAAAAGTATTTTGATGTTATTATTAGTGTTTTTTTTATGGGTCATCATAGTGTTATTGTTATATATAAGGGGAAAAAAAATCTTGGATAGATACAATAAGTACAATACTTTTATATATATATATATATATATTAATTTCTTATTTTTCTTCTTTATATTTCTTATATTTGTTGATCTTCTAGCTATATTTTTTAAAAACATGACTTTTCTTATTGATCATTTTATTTTTATAAAATTAAATAATAACAACTTCATATTGATTTCAAAGTAAATAAAGGTAAAAGGAAGAAGCAAAAGATCATTTTTTTTAATGTCAACAGATATTATTTTTCAAAACATAAAAAGGATGTCTTATTCGATTGCTAGATCTTTGTTTGAAAAAAAAAAAAGAAGAATTGCTCAGCTGATCTAATATGCTTATTAGATAGAATCATATAAGAATTTTAATACATGAATTATAAAAACTTTTAAATTATTTAAAAAAATATGAACCAAGTACAATATCATTAACCATCTTAAAATTCAGAACCACATTAAAATTCAAGATTAAAACTTTTGACCCGTGAGATTAAATTAGTGCAATAGAAAGACTTTTAGGGTGTGTTTAGTTTAAGTTATCATGCATAATTTTAGTTACTTGATTGTCAGATAATCATATAATTAAAATTATGGAGAATAAAGATCTAAAATTTTTTTCCTGAATTCAGATAACCTCTACATATTTTAGCCATCACGTCAAGGCTCATAGAGCCCTCCGTAATTTATCTCTCTCATAATAGTCGTGGGACAGACCAATAAAGATCGCTAGATTGGTGAATTCCAACCTTTGCAAAAAGTTATAAGGAATGAAATATAACTTATGTTGTTTGATATCTTAAGTAATACAATAAAAATTTATTTGTTTGGAGGATTTAATATATAATCTAATTTAATATTTTATTATATTATTCTTGATTCAACTCTAAATTTTTGACTATTCTAAAAGATAGTGGTATTAGTATCGGTATCGACGACAGCAATTAGCGACCGTCGACGACACCAGACGACAACAAAGGCGATGGCAGGTGATAGGCGACGGGCGATGGGCAATAGGCAGCGATCGTGGACGACGACGACGATCGACAATCTATGAGTGACGGTCGACGATCGACGGTGAGTAACAGGCAGTGGGTGGCGATCGATGGTCGACGACCAACAGTCGACGATGATCGACGACTGACGATGGACGATCAACGATCGACGGTCGACGATCAACGATCGACGGTCTACGATCGATGGTCTACGGTCGACAGTCGACGATCGACGATCGACGGTCGATGGTCGACGATCGACGATCGACAGTCGATGGTCAACGATCGACGGTCAATGGCCGACGGTCGACGTCTAACGATAACGACGGTGGCAATCAACGATAGTAGTAACGAGCGATCGACTAAAAATTTGATTATATTATGACGAAATTGAGATTTAATAAAATTTGAGATAATTTTGATAAAAAAATATTTGTTAATCTTGAAATCAAGAAAAAATCTTATCGTAATGTAATTCTGGATTACATGTCTCATTTACTGATGTGACGGACATATTTCATTACTTGAAAATCACTTGTTCTCTAAACCAAATAAAGTCAGCATGAATAATCTTAAATGAATAATTAAAATTATCCATAATAATCTTGAACCATATGTATCCTTAGTTTATTAAAAATTACTTTGAGGGTAAAGGTCTATCTTAAACGTACTTAAATATTCAAGGAGAGCTCCTTATATAGACAAAATTTGAGATGAAGCTTAGAAAAAAAAAGTACCTATCTCGGTTGGATAAAAGGCAAATTGTGTTGCCTTAAAGGGAAAAAAGTGAAATACCCATGTTAGAATAGATTGAGTTTTGAACTTATCTTCTAGGGAGAGATATCACCTTGAAAAGTGTTAAACTCAAGGTTGAGCTTCGAATAAAATGCTGAAGAGGAAGATTGAAAGGTTAGAGAGCTTTCATTTAGACCTTGGCATGAAAATTAAATTTGTATTCAAGAAGTTTATTGAAGAGATTTTTTGACCTATATCAAAGGGAGAGAGGTGAAGTGTTTAAGTCAAAATAACTTCATTTAGATTTAACACGAGATGAAGTTTGGATTCTTGGATAATCTTAACTTAAATATAATATCAAACATAAACAAAAAAAAATGAGATCAACCAAGTATATTTAATATTTTTAATAATATATTTATTAATTATATCAAATAAATCATGATGGACCGAACACTTAACTATGAAAAAACTAAATAGACACTAGAGTGATACCATTATTACTAACATCAACCATTTCAATTTTGTATTTAACCAAATAGAACGATAGTTTAAACCTTGGTATATAATGTTGTAGAAAATATCATAATAAAACTCCCCCTTCATTAAAAAAAAAGTTGAATCAATTACAGAATCAAAGAAAAGAGAAGAGAAAAGGAAATAAGAAACCACCCAGGATAAGAATCTAAAAGACAATCATCTCGACAAGGCGGTCGATTAATCACATCCTAAATTGGTTAGAATAAACAGAACTAGAAATATGATAACTACAGGGTGCAACCAAGAGTATACATGGTGAGATGAAGATAAATCTATATCTGTTCTAAGGCATATTATTATATTAAGTATGCAATGCAGCTGACTGATCCATATTCTTATTTTCAGAAATTTACCATTTGTCTTACCACATTTGTTGGAACATCCAATGGCTTCTTCCATTCTCAAGGCCTTTCATTTCCTCTTGTATATACAAACTCAACCCTGTAAAATACTGTCACTGTGATTTATTCAACAATATAGGGTGATTTCTGACGGGATTAAATAAGTAGGGAACCTTCCTTGTTCAGATTTTTCTACTTTCTTACTACATGAGGCATATCCTTGGCATACCTTTGGTTCGATGCTAAGGTTTACAGTGCAATGGTAGTGTTGGATTGAAAAACACTTGATCAACTTCAACAACCAATTCATCTGACTTACAAAATGCTGCAATTTCTTTTTAGGAAAAAAAAAAGAAACCAAAAGAACAAAATGGGGCTCAAGCTCAAGGGAAAACAAAATATAGATGACAATATTGAACTGGGTGTGGGTCTCTGTGATTATATCAAAATATGGATGAAGATCAAAGGAAATAGATCCCTACCTTAGTCTTAGATCTAGGAGTTCACAAAGCAATAGCATGCTACGAAACAAACTGTTGATAAACATGATATCATTTATATTTGTTATTTGATGTTAATCAACTGACTTTTATACCTGGGAGGAATTTAAGTATTAGAACCACCCAACCCACTTATGGCAAGTCTGAGTACTCATTGGTCATTTGATTACATAGGTGGATACAGGTATTAGATTTAGAATTTGTGGGTATTAAGCGGGTCAAGTACCCATTTAATTAAATGAGTATATGTTCGAGTAGTCTGATAAATCTCAACAATCTCAAGGGATATTGGCACAACTTCTTGGTGATTTTTGTTTTTGTCATCTTTATGAAGAATGATGGTTGTAATAAATTTCACTAACAACCTCACTAACTCGTATATTTAGTATACTATAGTTGATCATATGTCATTTAGCTATTGTTGGGTCATAATTTATGTCACTTGTCTTCAATCTTGTACTTGAATTCGAAGAACTAGTTTTATGGTTTCGATGATTTTTCATTTAATTTTTTGATATGCAGTTAAAGATTGTTATACCATACACATTTGACACTTATTCATCACAAACAGTGACTTAATGATTTAGGTCCACACATGGCAAAACTTGTCATACCTGAGTGGTGCAATCTTAATAGTTTGCCTTATTTTTATCTTGTAATGTTTACATCAAGATTTGACCATTTAGCTTATAGAAATTCATATATTTTACAATGTCACACTAAAGGAGTTTGATTATAGAAGTACTTGTCTTTTGAAACTATTTGTTTCCTAATACTGATAACTTTTCAGGCAAACTAAATATATGAATAGTTATTTCATGCTAATTTCATTCTATGAACCGAAGGAAATTTGTTCATATCTTTCCATTTACTGAGAAGAGGCAAGGAGACATTAAATCCATCTCCAACATAATGAGCTGTACACAGTTTTGTGCAGTCATTAATGAATCCTTTGTTTGGAAATGCATTTGTTAACCTTGATAAATAGAGTAGACATATTTTGTTTAATGTAAAGGAAAACTATATGACAGGAAGGCCTAAATACCCATCATGTCAAGATTGAGCTCGGTCACTATTTTGCAATAAGATTTCACATGATCCTAACACATAATATTTAGAAACAAACCAATTTCATGGAATTGTGCACACCAACCAAAATTTAAAAGAAAAAAAAAAAATCAAAGGTAGGAATCAGTTAGTACCTTGTTCGTTCTTATTGTTGGTTTCCAGAAAATTGATTTTTTTTTTTTTTTTTTTTTTTTTGCAGCTTCATGCAAATGAACTTTCACAATTAGCATTAGCCTGTGCGTGAGCAGTTGATATCTACATCCTGAAATTGAAAGATGATCTAAATGAAAAGGGATATTGACAAATATTTTTTAGCCGCCAATGTAGAATCAGAAAGCCTTCTTTCTCAATATCTTTTTGGCTTGATCTATAGGTACATGGAACACTCCTTTGCTCTGCAAGAACAATTCCTTTCTCTTACCATTTTCTGGCACCATATTGAGCATATTTGCCACATCCTTTTTGTCTAGGGTCAGCAGCTTCATAGATTCATGTGTGCGCGGAAAGAAAGATTCAGGCCTAGAACAGAATGCACTGAAAATCTGAAAGAGTGCTCTCATATCATATTTGTACTGATTCACTCCTATATCAGTGAACTTAACAACACCAAGAATGAAGCTATTGAAAATGAAGTGGTCAAGCCCATCAGCAATGCTTCTCCACAGGTCAAGAAAATCTATCGAATTAAGATTCAACCTCAAGACATAGAGGTGATCTTTCAGCGTGTCTAATGCATGTACAAAACTTGATGATACACATAGACTCTGCTCATCTACAACCGATTCTTGCAGATCAATTTGCTCTCTTCCCCACTGTTCCATGTAATCAATGTAATCCTGACACAGATAATCAAACTGCAGTAAAATAGAGGACATTGCCTCCTCAAGAAAATCAGTATCAAGCTTAATTAAGCATGTGGTTTCATCTGTGAAGAAGGAAACAACTTGATCTTCATTCTTAGGATCACACTGACTCATCTCCAAGAATCTAAAATCTTCACTCCACTGTCTAAGAACAGACACAAGATATCGAGCAACATTTATGGAACCAGCCAGTCTTAGCAAAGCATCAACATCCATACTGGCCTCAGATGATCCTCCATTATGACAACGTTGATCCAAGATATGAAAAAAATTATTTAAGAATACTATCACAGAAGACCTGATGAACTGAACTTGCATCATCTTCATTGGCAGAAGAAACGCCCTCTCTACCATATCCCATGCAATTTTAACTACAGAATCAGCGATAGAAGGTGCTCTGAAATCTTCAATGTTCATAAGAAGGAACAACTCAGCTTCTTCCACCTGGGCTTCATTGGCAGAAGAAACGCCCTCTCTACCATATCCCATGCAATTTTAACTACAGAATCAGCGATAGAAGGTGCTCTGAAATCTTCAATGTTCATAAGAAGGAACAACTCAGCTTCTTCCACCTGGGAGAGAGCTTGCTGATGAGCACTGATAGTCCAACTTTTTTGACTTTCCAACATAGGCTTTAGTTTATCATTCGCATCATCGAGCTCTATCTCAGCCCAAATAAGAAGCCAATCTGAATGTTCTACAAAAACTGAGAAAATTGATAATGTCAAAGAAGTTCCTTGAAGCTCAAGAAATGATTCCACACATGGCATTCCTGAAATTGCAAGCACTCGAATTCTCTTATCAAAGGTAATCATAAGGTCAACTAGATGAATCCATGATGCATTTGCCAAATAGATTCCATCTCTAACTTCATATCTCTCAACAAGAACAGGAAAAGCTTCTTTCTCTAGATAGTCTATAAGAATTTTAACCATTGCTGCTACCCAAGCTTCTCTAACACTAGAACCCATAAATCTAGCTTTATCTACTAAAGGTTGCAAAACATGGTCTACTCCATCCATAAAATCCCGAGTTATTTTGTAAACTAGAGCAAAGATAAACTTTGGTTGATCAGACCATTTGTGAAAATGATGCTCCATTCTTGAAGCAATTGGGTGTACTAATTCATCTATTGGCCAAAAACCACTGTCAAGGTGAGAAGATCTAGAAAAATCACTAAAATTTGCAGATTTATACCGTTTATGATATTCTAGAGGATTTAATTTTCGCTCTTCTCGTTGAATGAACAGTTTTTGTAAAGTGCATAGTATGAGAAAGCTTTGAGAATACACTTCTTTCTTTTCTCCTTGCATCAGAGAAAGGGGGTTTGAAGTTTCATAGGATTTGTCCTTTTCTACATTAGATGACAGGGATGGTGGCCATCCAAGTGAGGAAAGTATAGCACGATGATCTGACAGAGTCTGTGGCTTCAAAATTGATAAAACCTTTTCTACTCTAGCATCAACAGTCATCATAAGATGAGCCCATTGAGGCCTTTGGCTTGAAATACATCCTAATTTATCCTCAATTGAAGTTACAGTTTTAACAGCATTCAGCAGCTTTCCATGCTTCTCTGCCATGTCCTGCAACTTAAAGATGAGAATACAACGTCTTAACTCTATGTTAATGAACAAGATAAATTCACACATTATTATTCACTAATTGCTGCATGAAGCAATGCCCAGTTTGAGAGATAAGGAAATGAAAACACGTGGTGCTTGTTGTACACTTACTATAGGTGTTGATGCACTTCCAAGGTTTGAAAATGAAAAATCTCCTCTAACCTGGCTTATTATAGCTACTGCTGTATCTTCAAGTTCACCCACAAGAGCTTCCAATTCAAGAGACAATTCTGCAAAAGTAGGAGGCATATTTATATAATAGGAACATGGAATGCCATGAAAACATTCATAACTGGAACTCAACCGATATCACACCACACTACAGTCCTCAACAACTTCAAAAAGAAATTCCACAAGTCTAAGGGGCTGTTTGGTAGCTTTTTTATTTTCTGTTTTCTGGAAAACAGAAAACAGTTTTTTTCTGTTTTCCAGTTTTCCAAAAAATTCTCTCTCAGAAAACGGAGATGGAAAACGCCAATCAAACGCGTTTTCTCATTTTCTCAGAAAATGAAAACAGAAAACAGAAAATTTTCTCTCTACCAAACGCCCCCTTAACTTGCTTCATAACTTCAAAACATATCGTTTCAATAAATTATCGAACATCTATGCTACTCAACACTGAGCATACATCAATATTGTATCCTTCTAGATGGAACATAAAGTCAAAATAAAAATATGATTATGTTCTCTTCTCTTTTTTTTTCATCTCCTCCCACCTTCCCCTTCAAGTCTCCATTGGCACCATACGTCGAGACTCTGACACAAAATCCAAAACTACTCAAGCTTTTGAGACTTATCCATACTCAAAACTATCCAACTTCCACTTTCCAAACCAAACAAAACTAGCTTTCACTTATCCATAAAAGTTTTAAAAACTAAAAAGAATTGCTCAGTCTTATCTAAAAATAAATGTTAACTGTTCAGGGCAAGTGTGGGCACTTTTTAGTAAGACTCACACTTGAACCGTTGATAACCAAGATCAGCAACAATCTAGGATGGGAAAGAAACTTGAAGCCACAAAAAAGCAATGCAAAAAGGATATAAGGATTCAGAACTACGGAAATAACTTAATTGAGAAAAAAAACTAGTATTTCATTCGTCACCAAAATGTAATACAGAATAACTTTATCACATTAATGCAGGGATTCATAAATAAAAAATTATCTAACTAATGCACTACCTCATAATCCTAGAGCAAAATCAGTATAACTAAGAATTGACTCTTCTTAAACAATTAATGCAAGTTTCATAGTTTTTCTACAGTGCTTAGTCATCATTTTAGGTAAAAACCATCCCTTTGACAATACAAAAAAACAACTCAAGAATTCAATTTCTTGATTGAATTAGTTAAACTTACCAGCATAATGGCGAACCGTCTCGATACAAAAGACTTCCTTCACAAGTAATGGTATGTCCGCCTCTAGCATCCTCCTAGACGAAGCTAAATCCAAAACCCGCATCAACAAGGCTCCTAGCAAAATCAAACGAAGAAATTAAGATCAAGGTTTAGAGCATCAAACCTGGAATGGAATAAGGGATGAAACCATCGCCCTGGTGTAGAATTCTTTTCGTCTCGTGGGAGCGGGAGAGCCACGCGGAAGCGAAAGAGGACAGCTTGTCCCCTAGAAGAGTGCGCAAGTCCAACTCGAGGTCGCGGCATTCCCGATCGAGCCGGTCGGAGAGGGAGGGGAGCTTCGGGAGGTCACAAGGGGTCGCAAAATGATCGTCGAGAAAATGCAGAAGAAAGTGAGTAAGAGTAGTGGAGGAGGAAGAGGAGACGGCGGTCGGCGGCAGCGCCGCCATGCAAGCAGTAAACGGAAAGGGCGTCGTAGCTAAAGCTGCAGTCGCATCGAAGTCGGAAAACGGCGTGGACGAAAATGATCGAGATGAAAGGAGGACGATAGTTTGTCAAAGAAGTGACATATTGCCCTGGGCACTGATGCAGCGGGCAGGACGCTTGAAAGAATCCCAAAGTATTTTTAAGCGATCTAAGAGGAACAGATCGACTTCAAAATTAATGGATCAAAATCTGAATAGCTAATACTAGCTAAAAAAAAATTTACCATATATAATATATTCAATACATTTAAATTTTAGGATATTATTTTAAAGGTATATATATCATGCGTGCTTATTTCCTGCACATCTATTCGCGACATTCGATAATGAGAAATATACAATATTCTTTTGTCATTGCCATATATAATATATTCAATACATTTAAATTTTAGGATATTATTTTAAAGGTATATATATCATGCGTGCTTATTTCCTGCACATTTATTCGCGACATTCGGTAATGAGAAATATACAATATTCTTTTGTCATTGCAGAATCTCACCATCGTCCTCTAAATAGCCGAATTCGATCACAATCCGATCAGAATTCGACTGTGATCCGATCGAAGTCGGAGTCCGATCGGACTGCGATCGAATTCTAACTGCAATCCAATCGCGGTTTGGTCGGAGGAATGTCGACAGCGATCTCGATGGGTTCAGAGGTTAAGCTATAGTGCGAATGACAACTATGTTGGTGCAACAATGCCCCAAATATTTATATGTTTTGATGTTTGGATAATCATCTAAGTTAGACAATGTTTTGTGATCTAACTGTGAACATGTTTAAGTGACAAGAAAATCTAATATGAAGACTTGGTAAAAGAAAAGTCCAAGTGTGATCTTAGCAAAGAGAAGTCCAATGAAAGATCTTGGTGGCGTAAGTCCAAGCATGTAGTCTTGGCGGCGTAAAATCCAAGCAGACCTTGGCAAAAGAAGACCAAAGGCAAGTCTTGGCGGCGTAAGTCTAAGCATGTAGTCTTGGCGGCGTAAGTCTAAACATGTAGTCTTGGCGACGTAAAGTCCAAGCGTATTTTGGCAAAGAGAAACCCAAGACATGACGAAACCGAAGGAAACTCTTGAAAGTAAGTACAAAGGATGAACAAGTCGCAGACTCGGAGGGATCCTGGAGGTGCAAGGCTTAAGGAAGAGCTAGAAGGTTGAGTCTAGGCCTAGGGAGTTAATTCAAATATGAAATTATCATACTTGATGAGTATTAGTCGACCGATACATCGTATCACTCGATTGATCAGGTGTTCAACTGAGTCAGGCTGAAAACCTGATGATCAGTTGACTGCCAAGGGTTGGCATCGACTGATCAAGTCGACATCGGGCATAGAAGGGGGTCTCACTCGACTGCTCGCCGTGATCACTCGACTGATCACTTCATCAGTCGACTGATGGAGGGATCAGTCGACTGATGAGCCTGCCGTTGGATGATGACGCCTGTGAATCCCGCGAATCCGACAAATCAGAAGTCGTTAGCCGCGATGGCAGTCGACTGATGTACAACATCAGTCGACTGATCATGGCCCAACGGGAAAAATAACCCTCTCTCTATAAAAAGAGGGTTTGGGGTGCTTGAGAAGGCTAGTGCTTATATTCCAACCATACTCTTAAGCTCCCACGTTTTTCCTAAGCTTTCTAAGTGCTTTTAATTCCCCTCCTCTCTAATCTTCATCTTCATCTTTGTAAGAAGAGGAGGGTCTTGTAAGAAGAAAGTTTTTAGTGGAGAATTGCTTGGGTTGATCCACTTTAAGGATCGCCGTGGAGTAGGAGCTTTATCTCCGAACCACGTAAATTTTTTTGTTAACGATTGTATTTGCTTGCTTCTCAATTTCATTTAGCTTCTTGTTTTTCTTCCGCTAACCCTTTTGTAGAACTCGAAAAAGAGGTTATTCACCCCCTCTAGTCTTCCAAGGATCCCTAACAAGTGGTATCAGAGTCCGGATCGCATCGGAAGATCTAACCATTAACCGGAGCATAATGACGTTTCAAGAGGGGTATAGCACGACGAGACCTCCATTCTTCGACAGCAACGACTTCGAATATTGGAAAGGTAGGATGAAATACTACCTTATGAACGATATTGATAATTGGTTTAGCATTGTAAATGGTTTCGAGAAGTCGATCGACGAATTCGGAGCGCCAATACCAACAAAGAATTGGACAAGAGAGATGGCAAAGAAGACGCAAGCAAATGCAAAGGCAACGACCACACTCCAATGTGGTCTATCAAGGAGCAATTGTCCAAAGTCGGCCCCTTAAACTCTTCTAAAGAGTTTTGGAGAAGCCCATCGAATTGAATGAAGGATCAAAAGAGACAAGGAGAGTCAAGAGGGACCTCTTGATAGGCCAACTTCAAAGCTTCGCAATGAAGACCAATGATACCGTAAGCCAAATGCACGGTCGCTTCAAGGAGGTAGTCAACGGACTACATATGATAGGTGAGAAGGTCGAAAATCGAGACCTTGTGAGGTATATTCTCCAAGCCTTCCCTAGAACAACCTTATGACCATCAATGGTAGATGCTTATAAGGTGTCTAGGGATCTTTCTTTGGTTAAATTAGATGAACTCTTTTATGAATTTGAGTTGCACGAGCAAGCTAACACTTCGTCCAAGGAGAAAAGTGTAGCTCTTTTTGTAGGAAAGAATGACAAGAAGAAGAAGGAGAAGAAAGAAGTATCTTCCTCATCCGAATCCGAGGAGGAGTCATCTAGTAGTGATGAAAAGCTATCGGCAAGTGAGGTGACTCATTATGTAAAGAAGTTTGGTGAGAGGTCAAGGAAACTCACCAAGAAGGATGTGAGGAGGATGTTCCAATCCTCCAAAGGTAAAACCTCCACTAGTTCAATTCCTACTTCTAACGTTACTTGCTATGGTTGCAACAAAAAGGGCCATATCAAGCCAAATTGTCCAGAACTAAAGAAAAAGGAGGAAAAAGAAAAGAAGAAGAAAGACAAGAAGGAGAAGAAGGAGAAGAAGAAGAAGAATGTCATGATAGCCCAAACTTTGGATACACAAAGCATAGAAGATTCCTCCGATGTTGAAGAAATTTGTCATGTCACAAGAAACATGACACTCATGGCCTTGGAAGATAACTCAAGTGAAGAGTCATCCTCCTCCTCAAGCGACGAATCGTCATCTAGTGTCGATGAGGTAAAGAACTCCCCTAGATTAGAATTACTATATAAAGCTATTGCATGCCTTCAAAATGCACTAAATAAATCAAAATCTAGGATTAAGGATTTAAAAGTAGAGATTAAATCAATTAAGAATGTAGAAATTTCTTGTGATGATGCATGTTCATTTAGGAATGAGAATGATGAACTTAGAAAAGAAATAGGTAACCTAAGAGCATGCTTAGAGAAATTTACGAATGGGTCAAAATATCTTGATATGATTTTTAAGGACCAAAAGGTCATTTATAATAAGGCTGGCATAGGATATAGGCCTAAGGAGAAGGAAGTAGCTTTCACCTCACTAATTAGTAGAAAACCAACTATTAAGAGCAAGGCTAGAAAAGCATGGGTTCCCAAAAGCTATATAGTTAATGCTAACGGTCCTAAAATTTGGGTGCCTAAGACTTGCATTTTTCATGTTGTATAGGTAAAAGGACCAAGCTTATGGATTGTTCATAGTGGTTGCTCAAAACACTATTAGTAATATATGAGAGATGTCCTAAGACAATCGCCTTATGTATGAACCATTTATATGATAAATGAAGATTCACTATTTGAGTATACATGTTTTATGTATTTGATTGGATCTTAAACTCATTTACTGAATGTCCACGATACGATTCACAACATGAGAGAATTTGTGATTGGATCACAACTAGTGAGTAACCCACAGGTCCCAGGATCGGAACCTGGCTCTGATACCACTGTTGGATTTCCGGCACTGCGGTGAGTGTGTGTTCGTACATGTTTCGTAAACATGCGCACAGCGGAAGAAATAAAAATAATAAATCTACATTTATTATAACACACACATCACACGCGTGTATAGTACAACAAGTGTAGACATAACCGTAAATTTAAATTTGCAATAAAAGGAAATTTAACTACGTTATACCTTTCGTATTACGTGTAGCGAGAACGACATCAACAGGAACGATCCTCGCTAGAATCGTCTCTATCCATATCCACGCCGAGTATCCTTAGGATGACTTCGCTAAGCCACGAGCTTCGTCTTCGTACGGGTTACTAGCCTCGTGTTGAAGATGACGTGATCGAGAGATGATCACGATCCGAATCCAAATTCGGATCCAAAACGAGTCCTCAAAACTCGCTTCTCCGGAGAGGTATTCGTCAACCGATTGACGAATCCTTCGTCCTCCACCTCAGAGGATTACCGGAGATTGAATCCCCGGTAAGTTAGCCACTGTCGGAGCTCTAACCGTCGTCCAAACGACGCTCCGACGAGAGGAGAACAAGCTGTCCAGAAAACTGGACAGCTTTGGTGGAGGAGATAGGCACCGGCCAACCAAGAGAAGATAAAGCTCACCTTGATGCCAAACCTAAAGGAGATCACCGGAGGGTCGCCGGAGGATCACCGACTGAAGCTTGGACGCCGGCAAGGAGCTGGACGGCGGCACAAGGGGATGGGCGGCAATGGAGTTGGCGCCGAATTCTCCAAGGAGAGGAGGTGGGCGGCAACTAGGTTTAGGGCTTTTTTGGATTAGGCTTAATTATCCCTTAAGCCCTATTTTATAGAGAACTAATTCTCTTAATGGTTATTGGATCATAACCATTAGGCCCGTTAACCTGCTCCATTAAGATAAGTTAAAATAAACCTAACCATGATGGTTTATTTTAAGTTAAAACGAACCGAACCAACTTTTGGTTCATTCGTTTAAAATAAACCAAACCCTTTGGTTTATTCTCCTCCATTGGATTAGAACCAAACCATTTTGGTTCATCCATTATGTCTTCATAAGACACGGCCCATCCACACTTCCATTGCGACTGAAACGATTTCATGCTCGCTTCATGTTTGGTCCAACCAAACCTAGTTTCTCTCGGTCTGAGAATCTCATTCTCAAGCTCGTTTTAAATCCTTTGGATTACGCTCGTTATGCGTGTGACCAAATAGGTTCTCGGTTTATGTTGGCCGTCTATAATTAACCATTAATTATAGAACGATCATGAGTGGCACCTAGTAGTACATCATGATCCCCAATTAATCGAAAAGATCAACGGTTGATCCAGAACTATTTCTGAAACCCTTCGAATCGAATGATTCGTGCCCCATTCCTTCACTCATCTTATACCCACTTGGTTCGAGGACATGGTCTATAGTGTCGATCCCACTAAATGACTCGTCGCACCTAGCCCAAGTATCATTTCCTCGTCCTACGGATTCTAGTTACTGCACATGTATCGAAGAGTACTTTACTCTAAACATGTAATGCTTTGGCCAAAGACTTTAGTAACAATCCGACGAGAGGCCATGGGTATACATCTCCTCGCAAGGAGTGGTGAATCCTTTATAGGCTATTCAAACACCTTCGATCACTTTGACTTATACCCAATCATCCCGGGTCCACATCTCCTTAGAGATGTTTGCTTAAGATGTCAAAGCATAAGTCTCCATGATCAAGATGACTTGAATCATGAAGTCAAAGGAACATCGCACTTAAGCCACAGTAAGAACTTCATTGACATATCTATATATGCAGAGAACCATATGAAGTCTTACGACTGGTCACTCCAATGAACTAGTTACCATAACTAGCATCCACGATTAACTCCGGACATCACAATGTCTCTAGCCAGTGAGAATCAGCTGCTTGGATACACTAAGGAGTATACCTCGTGCTAGTCTCGACAGAATTGATGGTGTCCAAATCCATCAATTCATCGACTAGGGATAATTTCGATACATCACAATTACACATGTAGAGATACTCACTAGTTGTGATCTCACAAATTCTCTCATCTTTGTGAATCGTATCGTGGACATTCGATAAATAAGTTTAAGATCAATCAAATACATGAAACATATATACTCAATAGTGAATCTTCATTTATCACATAAATGGTTCATACATAAGGCGATTGCCTTAGGACATCTCTCATATATTACTAACAGACTCCCACTTGGCCTAATGTCAATCGCTACGGTATCCAATACCATAAGCTCTAACATGACCCTCAAACTTAATTTGAGGTAATGCCTTAGTCAAAAGATCTGCTAAGTTCCTTTCAGTGGGAATTTTCTCGATTTGTATTTCGTTCATACTGATGATCTCTTTGATAAGATGATAGCGGCGAAGCACATGTTTGGATCGTTGATGAGACCTTGGCTCTTTCGCCTGTGCAATTGCTCCATTGTTGTCGCAGTAGACCGGTATTGCTTCAACAATGGTCGGAATCACACCAAATTCATAAAGCGAACTTCTTGATCCAAACTTCGCTTCTTTCTTCAATGCAATGTATTACGCCTCGATGGTAGAATCCGCTCTGATGTCTTGTTTGGAACTTTTCCAACTCACTGCGCCCCATTCAAGGTGAACACGTATCGGTGAGACTGTAATCATCCTTGTCATGCGAAGCCGCATCCGTATACCCATGTCCCTTCTCCATATATTAGGAACACATCCTTAGTTCTTCTTAAGTACTTAAGGATCGTCTTATGACCACCCAATGATCCATTCACAGATCGGTGAGTATCTGCTCGTGACACTCAGAGCATACGATACATCGGGCCTCGTACATAACATAGCATACATGATAGATCCTATTGCGGATGCATAGGGAATCTTACTCATGCAAATCCTCTCGTCTTCAGTACGCGGACACATAGACTTCGAAAGATGTACCCCATGCCTGATGGGTATGAAACCTTTCTTGGATTCCGACATGCTAAACCTCTTTAGCACTCGGTCTATATATGTAGACTGCGAAAGACCAAGCAACCATTTCGATCTATCTCTATAGATCTTAATCCCAAGGATGTAGGTTGCTTCTCCCAGGTCTTTCATGGAGAATGTCTTGGATAACCAAACCTTAATCGGTGTAAGATTGAAACATCGTTTCCTATAAGTAATATGTCATCGACATACAATACTAGAACACATTTGCCTCCCACTAACCTTCTTGTACACACAAGGTTAAATGCGGATTTTGTGAGAAATCAAACTTTTTGATCGTCTCATCAAAACGGATATTCCAGCTCCTGGATGCTTGCTTCAATCCATAAATGGACCGTCGCAATTTGCATACCTTGGTTTTATCAACCGATGTGAAATCCTCAGGCTGTATCATATACACGTCCTCGAGCAGGTTTCCATTAAGGAAAGCTGTTTTCACATCCATTTGCCATATCTCATAATCATAATGAGCCGCTATGGCCAGGAGCATCCGAATGGATTTAAGCATAGCTACAGGCGAATAGGTTTCGTCATAATCAACACCTTGCTTTTGACGATATCCTTTCGCCACCAATCTAGCCTTATAGGTAATCACATTACCATCCATGTCGGTTTTCTTCTTGAAAACCCCCTTGCACCCTATAGGCTTTATGCCTTCAGGTGGGTCAACCAAGTTCCAAACTTGGTTTTCATACATGGAATCCATTTCCGACTTCATGGCACCAAGCCACTTATCCCTTTCTGAACTTGTCAGCACTTCTTCATAACTGGTAGGCTCCTCATCATCAATGAGTAACACGTAGTTCGATTCACTTATGAGAAATCCATATCTCTCAGGAATATTGCATGTTCTGCGGATCTCTGAAGATGTGGTGTTACTGATAGGTCAGTAGATTGCTCATCACTATGAGTTGTCAATTTGTTGTGCGTCACTAGGTATCTCATCAATGTCTATTTGAGTCTCTCGAGCCTCCTCAAGCTCGACGACACTCCCACTGTTTTCTTGCAAGAGAAACTCTTTCTCTAGAAACACAGCATGCCTTGAAACAAACACCTTTTGTTCCACGGGATGATAGAATTAGTAACCCCTTGTTTCCTTAGGGTATCAATAAATAGACATTTATCGGACTTAGCATCAATTTATGCGATCATTGTCCGCTTCACATAAGCGGGACAACCCCATATCTTCAAGTAAGATACATGAGGTTTCTTACTATTCCATATCTCATATGGAGTAGTTGAGACTACCTTGGTAGGCATTACATTTAACAAAGCAGTATGCAAGTCATAACCCCAAAAGGACTTGGGAAGAGTTGCATGATTCATCATTGACCTGACCATGTCCAACAAGGTCCAGTTACGCCTCTCAGATACACCATTATGCTGTGGTGTATAAGGCGGAGTCCATTGAGACAATATACCATTGTCTCTTAGATAATCAAGAAACTCTTGACTTAAGTATTCACCACCTCGATCCGATCGAAGTATTTTAATACTCTTGTCATGTTGTTTCTCTACTTCATTTCTAAATTCTTTGAACCTTTCAAAGGCTTCAGACTTGTGTTTCATCAAGAACACATACCCAAACCGTCAGTGATCATCGGTGAAGGTAATGAAGTAGCTATAGCCTCCTAAAGCTTGAGTTGACATAGGTCCACATACATCAGTATGTATTAGACCTAGTAACTCTCCCACTCGTTCACCTTTTCCAGTAAAAGGTAACTTAGTCATCTTGCCTTATAAGCATGATTCGTATGTATCGCATGAATCCAATTCAAACGATTCCAGAATTCCACATCGGTGTAATTCGGACATCCGTTTCTTGCTTACATGGCCAAGACGACAATGCCACATGTAGGAGTCTAATTGATTATCCTTTCGAGCACGCTTGTTGCTCGCTTCGATATTGAAAATATCACTGGATACGTCCAACGTATAAACACCATTGCTTAAAGTTCCAGTCCCATAAAGAACTCCATTCAAAGTTATGTAACAATAATTGTTACTAAAAGTCAAATGGTACCCATTTCTATTTAACCAAGAAATAGAAACGATGTTCTTTATCAATGAAGGAATATAAAAGCAACTGTCCAGTTCTAAGACAAGTCCTGCAGGGAGTTTCAACAAATACGTTCCGATGGCGAGTGCAGCAACCTTTGCTCCATTCCTAACACGTAAATTTGACTCTCCCTTGATGAGTCTTCTTCTATTCTTTAACCCATGTATGTCATTACATATATGTGAGCCACACCCAGTATCCAATACTCAAGTGTCTGAGGGAATAGAATGAAAATCAATAACGAAGATATATGAAAAAGATGGAGCATCTTATGCCTTATCCTTCTTCACGGACTCAAGATAAATCTTGCAATTTCTTCGCCAATGGCCCTTCTTTCCATAATGATGGCAAGTGCCCTTTTGAGGTAGTTCTGCCTTTTAGCCTTTTTCTTCTTCCCCTTCTGTTGTTCCTTTGACTCCCTCTTAGAACCTTTCTTCGAGGAATCAACTAACAGCACCGTCCCCTGCTCATGCTTCTCAGAAGGCTCCAAAGTCTTCAGCATGTTGAGCAGTACCACAGATGAATCTTCTTGCATCTCAGAGGTGAAGAGGAGCTTGGAGACTTCGAACCTTTCGAATCTCACTTGCTTATCAAACAACTCATAAAGATGAAGGACTACAATATGAGCATCCATGCCGCCAGAGCTTGGGCTCCATCGCCGCTAGCATGATGCAACTCACGTAATCACCACATGTTTCGATAGACCAACAATTGGTCCGGAGTTGCATCATCACTAGGATGGGCGGAAGAGGCACTTCGAGGACATACTAAGCTTTTCACCTTGAGAACAATTCTCAAGTTTCTAAGCCACCCAAGAAGTTCTACCACTAATTTATTCAATCCAAAATGGAACGCAAATTCAAAGACATCATGATCAATTTTAGAAATACAAAACGAGCATATATGAGAAAATGATTTTAAAATGCATCAATATACATTTATAAATCCCATTCATTTTTCGAATTTCAAAACCCCAAAATCACTTCGAGATCGAGGTCCATCTCCGAATGGGTTGATATCCATCATAGATAAGAACAACCTTGGAGAGAGTCCAACAAGCCATTCTTAGCTATGATGGTGGGTATCAAGTATACCGATTGCATATCACGTATATGTAACTATCACAATGTGCTATCAACTAATTGAATGTTTACACATACATTGGGTTGTTAACACATTAACAAGTATGCATCATATGCATAGCACCCAACTTCACCTCTCTTCACATCGACTCGAGTGAGTCCAACAAATCGATGCTCCAAGTTAGAGCCGACTCCATTAATCGCAAATAGTTTTAATATGGTTAGAGCGATTCAACCAATTAGCCGTGCTTGGAGTGAGTCCAACAACCCAAACTAACGATCGACTCTCCGACTTACCATATTAGAGTTAAACTATTCCAATGATTTGAACATGTTGAGTTGGCCGGGCTTGAGTGAGTCAACAACCCAAACAAAGCGGAACTCTGGTTCTAACCATATTAATGGAAGGTGTAGGCTTTAATATTGAGTTAGGGTTTTATGTCTCATCCTCTTTGCATGCAAATAACTATTATCTACATGACATGACATACATGACATACATCTACATGTCACGACATGCATGACATAATGTTATGCATCTAATGCAATTACATGACATACAATTATGTCATGTACATAATTTCCCTATTTGTCATAACTATTTATGGAAATAAAATATGTTTAAGATTTGATTCTCCAAATCAAATCATGATTGAATTAGGAAACAAATTTCCAAATCTAATCACATATTTTATTTATGAAAATAATTGATTAAGGAAAATCAATTTAGGAAACCAATTTCCTAAATCATCAAAACTACTTATGGAAATAAAATATTTTAAGATTTGATTCTCCAAATCAAATCATGATTAAATTAGGAAACAAATTTCCAGAATCTAATAAAATATTTTATTTATGGAAAATATCAATTTCCATAAATACTTCCAACTTTCCAAAAGTGGAAGATTTCCATAAATACATCTAGACTTTCCAAAATTGAAAAATTTCCATAAATACTTCTAAATTTCCAAAATTAGAAAATTTCCAGAAATAACATTATGACTATCACAAAACCATTTTACGATTATGTCGAAACACAACCTGGGCTCTGATACCACTGTTGGGTTTCCGGCACCGCGGCGTGTGTAGACATAACCGTAAATTTAAATTTGCAATAAAAGAAAATTTAACTACGTTATACCTTTCGTATTACGTGTAGCGGGAACGACATCAACCGGAACGATCCTCGCTAGAATCGTCTCTATCCGTATCCACGCCGAGTTCCTCGGGATGACTTCGCTAAGCCACGAGCTTCGTCTTCGTACGGGGTACTAGCCTCGTGTTGAAGACGACGTGATCGAGAGATGATCACGATCCGAATCCAAATTCGGATCCAAAACGAGTCCTCAAAACTCGCTTCTCCGGAGAGGTATTCGTCAACCGATTGACGAATCCTTCGTCCTCCACCTCAGAGGATTACCGGAGATCGAATCCCCGGTAAGTTAGCCGCTGTCGAAGCTCTAACCGTCGTCCAAACGACGCTCCGACGAGAGGAGAACAAGCTGTCCAGAAAACTGGACAGCTTTGGTGGAGGAGATAGGCGCCAGCCAACCAAGGGAAGATGAAGCTCACCTTGATGCCAAACCTAAAGGAGATCACCGGAGCAACAACTGGCAGCAGCTCGACGCCGGCGAGGGGAAAAGAAAGCTCCTTCTGGACGCCGGTTGAAGGAGAAGTGGGCGGCGACAAGGAGTTGGCACCGAGAACTCCAATGAGGAGGTGGGCGGCAACTTAAAGCTAGGGTTTTTGGATTAGGGCTTAATTATCCCTTAAGCCCTCTTTTATAGAGAACTAATTCTCTTAATGGTTATTGGATCATAACCATTAGGCCCGTTAACCCGCTCCATTAAGATAAGTTAAAATAAACCAAACAATGATGGTTTATTTTAAGTTAAAACGAACCGAACCAACTTTTGGTTCATTCGTTTAAAATAAACCAAACCCTTTGGTTTATTCTCCTCCATTGGATTAGAACCAAACCATTTTGGTTCATCCATTATGTCTTCATAAGACATGGCCCATCCACGCTTCCATTGCGACTGAAACGATTTCATGCTCGCTTCATGTTTGGTCGACCAAACGTTTCTCTCGATGCGAGAATCCCATTCTCAAGCTCGTTTTAAATCCTTTGGATTCGCTCGTTGTCGTGTGACCAAATAGGTTCTCGGTTTATGTTGGCGTCTATAATTAACCATTAATTATAGAGCGATCATGAGTGGCACCTAGTAGTACATCATGATCCCCAATTAGCAGAAAGATCAGCGGTTGATCGAACTATTTACGAAACCCTTGATGGCTCGAATGAATCGTGCCCCATTCCCTTCACTCATCTTATACCCACTTGGTTGGGACATGGTCTATAGTGTCGATCCCCACTAAGTGACTACATCACCTAGCCCAGTATCATTTCCTCGTCCTCACAGTTCTATTACTGCATATGTATCGAAGAGTACTTTACTCTAAACATGTAATGCTTTGGCCAAAGACTTTAGTAACAATCCGACGAGAGGCCATGGGTATACATCTCCTCGCAAGGAGTGGTGAATCCTTTATAGGCTATTCAAACACCTTTGATCACTTCGACTTATACCCAATCATCCCGGGTCCACATCTCCTTAGAGATGTTTGCTTAAGATGTCAAAACATAAGTCTCCATGATCAAGATGACTTGAATACCACAAGTCGAAGGAACATCGCACTTAAGCTACAGTAAGAACTTCATTGACATATCTATATATCACGAGAGAACCATATGAAGTCTTACGGTGGTCACTCCGATGAACTAGTTACCATAACTAGCATCACGATTCAACTCGGACATCACTATGTCTCGGCCCGGTGAGAATCGGTGCTTGGATACACCAAGGGTATACCTCGTGCTAGTCTCGGCGAATTGATGGTGTCGAATCCATCAATTCATCGACTAGGGATAATTCGATACATCACAATTACACATGTAGAGATACTCACTAGTTGTGATCCAATCACAAATTCTCTCATCTTTGTGAATCGTTATCGTGGACATTGATAAATGAGTTTAAGATCAATCAAATACATAAAACATGTATACTCAAATAGTGAATCTTCATTTATCATATAAATGGTTCATACATAAAGCGATTGCCTTAAGACATCTCTCATATATTACTATGAGACTCACTTGGCTAATGTCTCGCTCACGGTATCAATACCATAAGCTCTAACATGACCCTCGAGCTTACTTTGAGGTAATGCCTTAGTCAAAGGATCCGCTAAGTTCCTTTGGTGGGAATTTTCTCGATTTGTATTTCGTTCTCGATGATCTCTCGATAAGATGATAGCGGAAGCACATGTTTGGATCATTGATGAGACCACATCAAGTTCAGAGATGAACTTCTTGATCAAACCGCTTCCTTTGTTGCTTCAGGCTGCGTATTACGCCTTAGTGGCGAGAATCCGCTATAGTGTCAAGCTTGGAACCTTTCCAACTTATTGTGCCTCCATTTCGGTGAATACATACCCGGACAAAGACATGGAATCATCCTTATGCATGCGGTGGCATCCGTATACCACGTATCACCATGTACCCTTCTCCATATATTAGGAACGCATCCTTAGTTCTTCTTAAGTACTTAAGGATCGTCTTGATGATCGCCCAATGATCCATTCTGGATCGGATGAGTATCTGCTCGTGACACTTTCGAGCATACGATACATCGGGTCCTCGTACATAACATAGATATTGCGGATGCATAGGGAATCTTACTCATGCAAATCCTCTCGTCTTAAATGCGCGGACACATAGACTTGAAGGTGTATCCCATGCACGATGGGTAGAAAACCTTTCTTGGATTCCGACATGCTAAACCTCTTTAGCACTCGGTCTATATATGTAGACTGCGAAAGACCAAGCAACCGTTTCGATCTATCTCTATAGATCTTAATCCCAAGGATGTAGGTTGCTTCTCCCAGATCTTTCATGGAGAATGTCTTGGATAACCAAACCTTAACTGACTGTAAGACTGAAACATCATTTCCTATAAGTAATATGTCATCGACATATAATACTAGGAACACGATTGCACTCCCACTAACCTTCTTGTACACACAAGGTTAAATGCGGATTTTGTGAAATCAAACTTTTTGATTGTCTCATCAAAGCGGATATTCGACTCTGGATGCTTGCTTGATCCATAAATGGACCGTCGCAATTTGCATACCTTGGTTTTATCAGCGATGTGAAACCCTCGGGGTATCATATACCGTCCTCGGCGAGTTTCCATTAAGGAAAGCTGTTTTCACATCCATCTGTCATATCTCATAATCATAATGAGCGCTATGGCGGAGCATCCGAATGGATTTAAGCATAGCTACAGGCGAATAGGTTTCGTCATAATCAACACCTTGCTTTTGACGATATCCTTTCGCCACCAATCTAGCCTTATAGGTAATCACATTACCATCCATGTCGATTTTCTTCTTGAAAACCCACTTGCACCCTATAGGCTTTATGCCTTGGTGGGTCGACGAGTTCGAACTTGGTTTTCATACATGGAATCCATTTCCGACTTCATGGCACCAAGCCACTTATCCCTTCTACGAACTTGTCGGCCACTTCTTCATAAGCTAGGCTCCTCATCATCAATGAGTAACCGTCGTTCGATTCACTTACGAGAAATCCATATCTCTCGGGAATATTAGTGTTCTACGGATCTCTGAAGATGTAGTGTTCAATAGGTCGATCGATTGCTCATCACTATGAGTTGTCGATTGTTGTGCTTCACCAGGTATCTCATCAATGTCTATTTGAGTCTCTCGAGCCTCCTCAAGCTCGACGACACTCCCACTGTTTTCTTGCAAGAGAAACTCTTTCTCTAGAAACACAGCATGTCTTGAAACAAACACCTTTTGTTCCACAGGATGATAGAATTTGTAACCCCTTGTTTCCTTAGAGTATCCAATAAATAGACATTTATCAGACTTAGCATCCAATTTGTCTGATACTGTCTGCTTCACATAAGCAGGACAATCTCATATCTTCAAGTAAGATACATGAGGTTTCTTACTATTTCATATCTCATATGGAGTAGTTGAGACTACCTTGGTAGGCATTCTGTTTAACAAGTAAACGTATCAGCGTGCATAAGCCCAAAGGACTTGGGAAGAGTCGCATGATTCATCATTGACCTGACCATGTCCAACAAGGTCCGGTGACGCCTCTCAGATACACCATTATGCTGTGGTGTATAGGGCGGAGTCCATTGAGACAATATGCCATTGTCTCTTAGATAATCAAGAAACTCTTGACTTAAGTATTCACCACATCGATCTGATCGAAGTATTTTAATACTCTTGTCATGTTGTTTCTCTACTTCATTTCTAAATTCTTTGAACCTTTCAAAGGCTTCAGACTTGTGTTTCATCAAGAACACATACCCAAACCGTGAGTGATCATCGGTGAAGGTAATGAAGTAGCTATAGCCTCCTAATGCTTGAGTTGACATAGGTCCACATACATCGGTATGTATTAGACCTAGTAACTCTCCCACTCGTTCACCTTTTCGGTAAAGGTAACTTAGTCATCTTGCCTTTTAAGCATGATTACATGTATCGTATGAATCCTATTCAAGCGATTCGAGTTCCACATCGGTGTAATTCGGACATGCGTTTCTTGCTATATGGCCAAGGCGACAATACCACATGTAGAAGTCTAATTGATTATCTTTTTGAGCACGCTTGTTGCTCGCCCGATATTGAAAATATCCTTTGGATAAATCAGCGTATAAACACCATTGCTTAAAGTTCCAGTCTCTTAAAGAACTCCATTCAAAGTTATGTAACAACAATTGTTACTAAAAGTCAAATGGTACCCATTTCTATTTAAACAAGAAATAGAAATGATGTTCTTTATCAACGAAGGAACATAAAAGCAATTGTCCAGTTCTAAGACAAGTCCTACAGGAGTTCAACAAATACGTTCGATGGCGAGTGCGTGACCTTTGCTCCATTCCCAACACGTAAATTTGACTCTCCCTTGGCGAGTCTTCTTCTATTCCTTAGCCCATGTATGTCATTACATATATGTGAGCCAAACCTAGTATCCAATACCTAATAGTCAGAGGAAATAGAATGACAATTAATAAAGAATATATCAGAAGAAGATGGGACATATGATGACTTATTCTTCTTTAAGAACACAAGATAAATCTTGCACTTTCTTATGAATGGCCCTACTTGCCATAATGATGGCAAGTGCCCTTTTAGCTAGTTACGCCTTTTTAGCCTTTTTCTTCTTCCCCTTACATTGTTCCTTTGACTCCTCTTAGAACCTTTCTTGAGAATCAACTAACAACACCATCCCCTGCTCATGCTTCTCAAGGCTCCACAGTCTTGACATGTTGAAGCGTACCACAGATGAACCTTCTTGCATCTCGGAGGTGAAGAGGAGCTTGGAGACTTGAACCTTCGAATCTCACTTGCTTATCAAACAACTCATAAAGATGAAGGACTACGATATGAGCATCCATATGCTCATGCGCTTTCGTAACCCAGGTTCCATCGCGGCTAAGCATGATCTGACTTCGATTCGAATCACTCACATGTTTACGATAGACCAATTGGTCGAGTTGCATCGTCACTAGAATGGCGGGAAGAGCGCTTGAGGACATACAAGCTTTTCACCTTGAGAACAATTCTCAAGTTTCTAAGCGATCCAAGAAGTTTGCCCGATCAATTTATTGAATCAAAATGGAGCGCAAATTAAAGACAACATGATCAATTTTAGAAATACAAAGCGAGCATATATGAAAGATGATTTTAAAATGCATCAATATACATTTATAAATCCCATTCATTTTTCAATTTCAAAACCCAAAATCACTTGGAGATCGTAGGTCCATCTCCGAATGGGCTGATATCCAATCATAGATAAGAACAACCTTGGAGAGAGTCCAACAAGCCATTCTTAGCTATGATGGTAGGTATCAACTATACCGATTGCATATCACGTATATGCACCTCTCACAATGTGTTATCAACTAATTGAATGTTCACACATACATCGGGTTGTTAACACATTAACAAGTATGCATCATATGCATAGCACCCAACTTCACCTCTCTTCATCGACCTTGGAGAGAGTCTAACAAATCGATGCTCGAGTTAAAGCCAACCCATTAATCACGAAATAGTTTTAATATGGTTAGGCGCATTCAACCAATTAGCCCAGCTTGGAGTCCAACAACCCAAACTAACGATTGACCTCGACTCTTACCATATTAGAGTTAAACTATTCCAATGATTTGAACATGTTGTTAGTAGGGCTTGGAGTGAGTCAACAACCCAAACAAGCGGTTCTAACCATATTAATGGAAGGTGTAGGCTTTAATATTGAGTTAGGATTTTATGTCTCATCCTCTTTGCATGCAAATAACTATTATCTATATGGCATGACATACATGACATACATCTACATGTCACGACACGCATGACATAATGTTATGCATCTAATGCAATTACATGACATACAATTATGTCATGTACATAATTTCCTTATATGTCATAACTATTTATGGAAATAAAATATGTTTAAGATTTGATTCTCCAAATCAAATCATGATTAAATTAGGAAACAAATTTCCAAATCTAATCACATATTTTATTTGTGGAAATATTTGATTAAGGAAAATCAATTTAGAAAACCAATTTCCTAAATCTTCAAAACTACTTATGGAAATAAAATATTTTAAGATTTGATTTCCTAAATCAAATCAAGATTAAATTAGGAAACAAATTTCCAGAATCTAATCAAATATTTTATTTATGGAAAATATCAATTTCCATAAATACTTCCAACTTTCCAAAAGTGGAAGATTTCCATAAATACATCTAGACTTTCCAAAATCAAAAAATTTCCATAAATACTTCTAAATTTCTAAAATTAGAAAATTTCCAGAAATAATATTTTGACTATCGCAAAACCATTTTACGATTATGTCGAAACACAACCTGGGCTCTGATACCACTGTTGGTATAAAATAGATTTTCCTTAATCAAATAATTCCATGAATAAAATATGTGATTAGATTTGGAAATTTGTTTCCTAATTTAATTATGATTTGATTTGGAGAATCAAATCTTAAACATATTTTATTTCCATAAATAGTTATGACATATAAGGAAATTATATACATGACATAATTGTATGTCATGTAATTGCATTAGATGCATAACATTATGCCATGCGTGTAAAGTGACATGTAGATGTATGCCATGCCATGTAGATAATAGTTATTTGCATGCAAAGAGGATGAGACATAAAACCCTTAAACAATATTAAAGCCTACACCTTCCATTGTGATTAGATGGCGTTGATCGTTCTTGTTTGGTTGTTGGAATTCTCGGCTCTCACTCGAACTCGAATATGTTCAAACCATGGAATAGTTTAATACTAATATGGTAGAGTCGAGGTCAATCGTTAGCTTTGGTTGTTGGACTCTCTCAGCAAGGCTAATTGGTTGAATGCGCTCTAACCATATTAAAACTATTTCTTGATTAATGGGTTGGCTTTAACACGGAGCATCGGCTTGTTGGACTCTCTCAAGGTCGATGTAAAGGAGGTGAAGTTGGGTGCTATGCATATGATGCATGACTTGTTAATGTGTTAACAACCCGATGTATGTGTGAACATTCAATTAGTTGATAGCACATTGTGATAGTTGCATATCGTGATATGCAATCGGTATAGATGATACCTACCGTCGTAGTTATGAATGGCTTGTTGGACTCTCTCAGGTTGTTCATAACTATGATGGATATCGACCGAGGAGATGGACCTACGATCTCGAGTGATTTTGGGGTTTTGAAATTCGAAAAAATGAATGATTTATAAATGTATATTGATGCATTTTAAAATCATCTTTTCTCATATATGCTCGTTTTGTATTTCTAAGTGATCATGATGTCTTTGAATTGCGTTCCATTTGGATTGAAATAAATTGGTAGGCACTAATTGGGTGGCTTGAAGCAATTGTTCTCAGGTGAAAAGCTTTGCAAATATGTCCTCGAAGCGCCTCTTCCTTCGTCTAGTGGCGATGCAACTCTGGACCAATTGTTGGCCTAAAACATGTAGTGATTACGAACAAATGAGTTCATCATACTAGATGGAACCCAAGCTCTCGGCATGAGCATATGGATGCTCATATATCGTAGTCCTTCATCTTTGTGAGTTGGTTGATGAGCAAGTGAGATTGAAGGTTGAGTCTCAGCTCCTCTTCACCTACGAGATGTTAAAGGTTCATGATCTTGCTCAATATCTTTGAGTGTGAGTCTTAAGAAGCATGAAGCGAGTCTTTTAGTTGATTCCTCGAAGGAAGAGGTTCAAAGGAAGAGCGATGAAGGAAAGAAAGGGCTAAGAAGGTAGAACTAAAAGCTTGCCATCATTATGGCAGGAGAATACATTGCGAAGAAGTCTAAGTTTATCTTGAGTCGTGAAGAAGGATAAGGCATCGGATGCCCCATCTTCTTATCTTATGATTGTCATTCTATTTCCTCAGACACTTGGGTATTGATCTTGGGTGTGGCTCACATATATGTAATGACATACATGGGCTAAGGAATAGAAGAAGACTTCGTCAGAGTCAAATTTTCGTGTTGGGAATGGAGCAAGGTTCGCTCCATCGAGCGTATTTGTTGAAACTCCTATGAGACTTGTCTTAGAATGGACAATTGCTTTTATGTTCCTTCGTTGATAAAGAACATCATTTCTATTTCTTGTTTAAATAGAAATGGGTACCATTGACTTTTAGTAACAATTGTTGTTAATAACTTTGAATGGAGTTCTTTAGGGGAACTTTAAGCAATAATTTATCGTTGGATGTATCGATGACATTTTCAATATCGAAGCGCAACAGCGTGCTCGAAAGGATAATTCAAAGACTCCTATATGTGGCATTATGCGTCTTGGCCATATGTAAGCGCAGTATCGAATTACACCTGTGGATTGCGGAATCGTTTGAATTGGATTCATACGATACATGCGAATCATGCTTAAAAGGCAAGATGACTAAGTTACCTTTTACTGGAAAAGGTAAACGAGTGGGAGAGTTACTAGGTCTAATACATGCGATGTATGTGGACCTGTTCTTGATGAAACACAAGTGCGAAGCCTTTGAAAGGTTGAAAAATTCGAAATGAAGTAGAGAAACAACATGACAAGTATTAAAATACTTGATCGGATCGAGGTGGTGAATACTTAAGTCGAGTTTCTTGATTATCTGAGACAATGGTATATTGTCTCAATGGACTCGCCTATACACCACATAATGGTGTATCGAGGTAGCAGGACCTTGTTGGACATGGTCAGTCGATGATGAATCATGCGACTCTTTCCCAAGTCCTTTTGGGGTTATGCACTTGAGTATTGTTTACTTGTTAAGCAGAATGCCTACCAAGGTAGTCTACTACTACTCCGTATGAGATATGGAATAGTAAGAAACCTCATGTATCTTACTTGAAGATATGGGGTTGTCTGCTTATGTGAAGCGGGTGTGTATCAGACAAATTGGATGCTAAGTCGATAAATGTCTATTTATTGGATACCCTAAGAAACAAGGGTTACCAATTCTATCATCTGTGGAACAAGGTGTTTGTTTCAAGGCATGTTTCTAGAGAAAGAGTTTCTCTTGCAAGAAAACAAAGGAGTGTCTTGAGGAGGCTCGAGAGACTCAAATACATCATTGATAAGGTGAGCACAACACCGACAACTCATAGTGACGAGCAATCTGACTATTGTAACACCACATCTTCGAGATCCGTAGCAGAACGCACATTCGAGAGATATGGATTTCTAAGTGAATCGAACGACGTGTTACTCATTGATGATGAGGAGCCTACCAGTTATGAAGAAGTGCTGACAAGTTCAGAAAGAGATAAGTGGCTTGGTGCCATGAAGTCGAAAATGATTCCATGTATGAAAACCAAGTTTGGAACTTGGTTGACCCACCTGAAGGCATAAAGACTATAGGGTGCAAGTGGGTTTTCAAGAAGAAAACCGACATGGATGGTAATGTGATTACCTATAAGGCTAGATTGGTGGCGAAAGGATATCGTCAAAAGCAATTGATGACGAAACCTATTCGCTCAGAATTATGCTTAAATCCATTCGATGCTCGCCATAGCGCTCATTATGATTATGAGATATGGCGATGGATGTGAAAATAGCTTTCCTTAATGGAAACCCGCTCGAGGACGTATATGATACAACCTGAGGATTTCACATCGGCTGATAAAACCAAGGTATGCAAATTTACGGCCCATTTATGGATTCGAAAGCATCCAGTGAGTCGAATATCCGCTTTGAGACAATCAAAAGTTTGATTTCACAAAATCCGAGGATTTAACCTTCGTGTACAAGAAGGTTAAGCGAGGCAAATGTGTTCTAGTATTGTATGTCGATGACATATTACTTATAGGAAATGATGTCTCAATCTTACAGTCAGTGAAGGTTTGGTTATCCAAGACATTCTCCATGAAATACCTGGGAGAAGCAACCTACATCCTCGGGATTAAGATCTATAGAGATAGATCGAAAATTGCTGTCTTTCGCAATATATATAGACCAAGCAAAGAGGTTTAGCATGTCAAAATCCAAGAAAGGTTACCTACCCATCAGGCATGGGGTACACCTTTCGAAGTCTATGTGTCCGCGCACAGAAGACGAGAGGATTTGCATGAGTAAGATCCCCTATGCATCCGCAATAGGATCTATCATGTATGCTATGTTATGTACGAGGCCCGATGTATTGTATGCTCTGAGTGTCACGAGCGGATCACCAACGATCTAGGAATGGATCATTGGGTGGCACAAGACGATCCTTAAGTACTTAAGAAGAACTAAGGATGTGTTCCTAATATATGGAGAAGGGGACATGGTGATACGCGGTATACGAATGCCACTTCCGAGATAAGGATGATTCCAGTCTCACCGATAATGTTCACCTTGAATGAGGGAGCAGTGAGTTGGAAAAGTTCCAAACAAGACATTGTAGCGGATTCTACCACTGAGGCAGAATACATTGCACTTCCTAAAAGAAGAAGCGATTTGGATCAAGTTCGCTTATGAACTTGGTGTGATTCCGACGCTGGCAACAATCGGTCTCATGATAACAAGATGGAGCAATTCACAAAGAGCCAAGGTCTCATCAACGATCTAAATATGTGCTTCGCCGCTATCATCTTATCAGAGAGATCATCAATAGGAACGAAATACAAATCGAGAAAATTCCCACTGAAAGGAACTTAGCGGATCCTTTGACTATGGCATTACCTCAAAATAAGTTTGAGGGTCATGTTAGAGCTTATGGTATTGGATACCGTAGCGATTGACATTAGGCCAAGTGGGAGTCTGTTAGTAATATATGAGAGATGTCCTAAGGCAACCGCCTTATGTATGAACCATTTATATGATAAATGAAGATTCACTATTTGAGTATACATGTTTTATGTATTTGATTGGATCTTAAACTCATTTACTGAATGTCCACGATACGATTCACAACATGAGAGAATTTGTGATTGGATCACAACTAGTGAGTATCTCTACATGTGTAATTGTGATGTATCGAAATTATCCCTAGTCGATGAATTGATAGATTTGGACACCATCAATTCTGTCGAGACTAGCACGAGGTATACTCCTTGGTGTATCCAAGCAGCTGATTCTCACTGGCTGGAGACATTGTGATGTCCGGAGTTGATCGTGGATGCTAGTTATGGTAACTAGTTCATTGGAGTGACCAGCCGTAAGACTTCATATGGTTCTCTGCATATATAGATATGTCAATGAAGTTCTTCAGTAGCTTTGCGATGTTCCTTTGACTTGCGATTCAAGTCATCTTGATCATGGAGACTTATGCTTTGACATCTTAAGCAAACATCTCTAAGGAGATGTGGACCCGGGATGATTGGGTATAAGTCGAAGTGATCGAAGGTGTTTGAATAGCCTATAAAGGATTCATCACTCCTTGCGAGGAGATGTATACCCATGGCCTCTCGTCGGATTGTTACTAAAGTCTTTGGCCAAAGCATTACATGTTTAGAGTAAGGTACTCTTCGATACATGTGCAGTAACTAGAATCCGTAGGACGAGGAAATGATACTTGGGCTAGGTGTGACGTAGTCAGCCTAGTGGGGACTGACACTATAGACCATGTCCTGAACCAAGTGGGTATAAGATGAGTGAAGGGAATGGGGCACGAATCATTCGAAATGAAGGGTTTCAGAAATAGTTCTGGATCAACCGTTGATCTTTTCGGTTAATTGGGGATCATGATGTACTACTAGGTGTCACTCATGATCGTTCTATAATTAATGGTTAATTATAGACGGCCAACATAAACTGAGAACCTATTTGGTCACACGCACAACGAGCATAATCCGAAGGATTTAAAACGAGCTTGAGAATGGGATTCTCGGACCGAGAGAAACTAAGTTTGGTTGGACCAAACATAAAGCGAGCATGAAATCGTTTCATCGCAATGGAAGCGTGGATGGGCCGTGTCTTATGAAGACATAATGGATGGACCAAAATGGTTTGGTTCTAATCCAATGGAGGAGAATAAACCAAAGGATTTGGTTTATTTTAAACGAATGAACCAAAAGTTTGTTCAGTTCGTTTTAACTTAAAATAAACCATCATGGTTTGGTTTATTTTAACTTATCTTAATGGAGCGGGTTAACGGGCCTAATGGTTATGATCCAATAACCATTAAGAGAATTAGTTCTCTATAAAAGAGGGCTTAAGGGATAATTATGCCCTAATCCAAAACCCTAGCAAAAAGTTGCCGCCCACCCCATTGAAGGAGTTTTCGGCGCCAACCCTAAGTTGCCGCCCCTCTTCTCCAACCAGCCACCAGCTGCTGCCGTCTTCTCCCATTGCCGGTGTCGAGCTGCTGCCGAAAGAGTTCCGGTGATCTCCTTTAGGTTTGGCATCAAGGTGAGCTTTATCTTCCCTTGGTTGGCCGGCGCCTATCTCCTCCACCAAAGCTGTCCAGTTTTCTGGACAGCTTGTTCTCCTCTCGTCGGAGCGTCGTTTGGATGACGGTTAGAGCTCCGACAGTGGCTAACTTACCGGAGATTCGATCTCCAGTAATCCTCTGAGGTAGAGGACGAAGGATTCGTCAATCAGTTGACGAATACCTCTCCGGAGAAGCGAGTCTTGAGGACTTGTCTTAGGATCCGAATTTGGATTTGGATCGTGATCATCTCTCGATCACGTCGTCTTCAACACGAGGCTAGTAACCCGTACGAAGACGAAGCTCGTGGCTTAGCAAAGTCATCCCAAGGATACTCATAGAGACGATTGTACTATGCATGCGTGTGATGTGTGTGTTGTAATAAATATAGATTTATTATTTTTATTGCTTCCGTTGTGCTCATGTTTACGAAACGTGATCGAACACACACACACCGCGGTGCCGGAAACCCAACAAACACATGACCAGTGATGAGAGCAAATTCTCAACAATCAACCACATTAGCAAAGGGAATGTGTCTTTTGGAAATAGTGGTAAACTTAGGATCCTAGGAAAAGGGACAATTGAGGTATCCCCAAACCTTGCAATTCACAAAGTATTATTAGTTAAAAATATGAAATTTAATTTGCTTAGTGTAAGTCAATTATGTGATGCCAATTTTGATGTTCAATTTGATTCTTCTAAATGCTTCATAAGACACAAAAATCAAAATGATTGCATGTTAGTAGGTTTTAGGAAATCAAATATATACTATGTTGATTTATCCTATGCTTCTAACGCTTCTACTAAGTGTCTTATTGCAAAAGAAGAAGAGAGTTGGCTATGACATAGGAGGCTAGAGCACATCAACATGAAAAACATTGTCAAAATAGTCAAGATGAAGCTAGTCAAAGGGTTTCCAAAAGTCAAATATCTTAAAGACAAAATGTGTGATGCATGCCAAGAAGGAAAGCAATCAAGATCATCACACAAAGGTAAAACTTTACTTAGTATCGCTTTACCTTTAGAACTCTTGCACGTTGATTTATTTGATTGTCATAGTACCCCTTCATTAATTGGTAGTAAATATTGTTTAGTAACAGTAGATGATTTTTCTAGATTTACTTGGGTATTCTTCATGAAACATAAGGATGAAACCCTAAGAATAATCATAGGCTTTAGCAAAAGAGTAGAGAATGAAAGGAATCTCAAAATCAACCGGATCCGTAGTGATCATGGTGGAGAATTTGAGAGTTCTAACTTCTCTAAATTTTGCTTAGAACAAGGGTACAAGCACGAATTTTCTTGTCCTAGAACACCTCAACAAAATGGGGTGGTGGAAAGAAAAAATCATGCCCTACAAGAAGCGACTAGGACTATGCTTAATGCATATTCTCTACCTAGCTACTTGTGGGTGGAAGCAGTCAACACCGCTTGCTATATCCAAAATAGGGTTTTAATTCATAGGTTTTTAGGAAAAACTCCATTTGAATTATGGAATGACACAATTCCAACAATTCACTATTTCAAAGTCTTTGGATGCAAAGTTTATATTTTAAACACCAAAGACAACCTTGGTAAATTTGAATCTAAAGCGGATGAAGGAATCCTAGTTGGATACTCATCCACTAGTATAGGGTATAGAGTTTATAATAAGAGAACTCAAAAGATTGAGGAATCCTCAAATGTGCAATTTGATGAAACCTCTAATACTTACCCTAGGAAATCCCCCATTGATAGTGATATCAATGACAAAAATCAAGAAATTACCCAAAAATTTCAAGATTTAACTTTAGAGGGTAATGATCAAGGGGGAGAGTTAAATCAAGGGGGAGTAAGAGGTGATTCCGATGATGAAAGAAAGGTTGAGGATAATCATGATCAAAATCAATTTAATACACCTCCTAGAATAATAAGAGTTCATCAAAATCACCCTCTAGATCAAGTTGTAGGTGAATTATCTCAAGGTGTTAGGACTGAGTCATTTCATAGAGCTTCATCTAGTCATATAGCCGTCATCTCCTAAATTGAGCCCAAAACAATCAATGATGCATTACTTGATTCGGATTGGATCTTAGCAATGCAAGATGAATTGACTCAATTTGAAAGGAGTCAAGTATGAGAGTTAGTTCCTAGACCTAATGATAGTACCATCATTACTACAAGATGGGTTTTTAGGAACAAACTAGATGATCAAGGCAATATAACTTGGAATAAAGCAAGGTTAGTTGTAAGGGGCTTCAATCAAGTTGAAGGACTTGATTATGATGAAACATATGCCCCGATTGCTAGGTTAGAGTCGATTAGAATCCTACTAGGATAAGCCTCTTACATGGGCTTTAAACTCTATAAAATGGATGTAAAGTCGGCATTTCTAAATGGGTTCGTTAAGGAGGAAGTATATGTAGAACAACCTCCCGAGTTTGAAAGCATAGACTATCCAAACCATGTATTCAAGATTAAAAAGGCTTTATACGGTTTGAAACAAGCTCTCCGGGCTTGGTATGAAAGATTGTCATCATTCTTGGTCTCTAAGGGGTTTAGAAGGGGTCAAGTAGACCAAACTCTCTTCATTAAATCAAAGTCTAAGGACATCTTTATAGCTCAAGTATATGTAGATGACATTATTTTTGGGTCAACAAATAATGAGCTCCTTCAAGACTTCATCAAAAATATGGAGAATGAGTTTGAGATGAGTCTAGTTGGGAAACTAAATTTCTTCCTAGGTCTACAAGTCAAACAAACAAATGAAGGAATTTATGTATACTAAACCAAATATGCAAAGGAAATGATTAAGAAATTTGGTTTAGAAAATGCTAAAGTAGTTTCAACCCCAATGACAACTAATACAAAAATAGATAATGATCTTGAAGGAAAATAAATTGACCTTAAACTCTATAGGAGCATGATTGGTAGCCTTTTGTATCTAACCGCTAGTAGACTCGATATATTATTTACGGTAGGTATGTGTGCAAGGTACCAATCATGTGTCAAAGAGTCCCATTTAGTGGTTGTAAAAAGAATCTTAAGGTATATCAAGGGCACACTAAATGTAGGACTTTGGTATCCTAGGATAAAATCTTTTGATTTAATTGGGTACATCAATTCCGACTATGTGGGTTGCAAGTTGGATCGGAAGAGTACTAGCGGTGGATGCCAATTTCTTGGATCCTCCCTAGTAAGTTGGAGTAGTAGAAAACAACCTTGTGTTGCTTTGTCAACCATCGAGGCCGAATATGTGGCTATGGGTGGTTGTGTGGCTCAATTACTTTGGATGAGATACACATTAGAGGATTATGAGCTACATTACTCCAATGTAAAAGTTTATTGTGATAATGTGAGTACCATAAACTTGACCAAAAATCCGATACATCACTCTAGGACTAAGCGCATTGAAGTGAAGCATCACTTCATTAGAGATCATGTGGCTAAGGGGGACATTGAACTTAATTACATAGAATCTAAGTCTAACTTAGCTGACATATTCACCAAGGCTCTCCCCAAAGTGGAATATTCATCACTAAGGAGAGAACTTGGGATGTGTTTTGTAGAATAGAGGTCTAGGTTTGTATGAACCTATAGAAAATCTAGGATTTATACCTCTAAGCATCTCACAAAAGACCTAAGAAACCATGATTTTTGTATTGAGTCACTTAGACAACATGTAAGGTGGCGTTTGGTTGGTGGGTTTGGAATGAGGGAATGAGAATGAGAATCATATAGAGTGTTTGATTAATGGTTTTAGGAAGGAGGGTTTGGGAATCAATTCTAAATAATTGGGAATCAACAAAACCCATCTCACATGGTGGGTTTGGGTTTCATTCCCGTTCGCCGTCGCCCGTCGCTCGCTCGACGGTCGTTGACCGTCGTCGGTCGTCGGCCGTCAGCCGTCGCCGGTCGCCGACCGCCGCCGGCCGATCGTCGGCCGTCGCCCGATCGTCGTCGTTGGCCGTCGGCCGTCGGCCCGTCGTCGATCGTCGGTTCGTCGGCCGTCGTCGGATCGCCGTCGGCCGATCGCCGGCCCCGATCACCGATCGGCCACTCCCATTCCCAACTTATAAACCAAACAACATTATTGGAATGGTAAAACTCATTCTCATTCCAGTCTACTATCAAACTCATTCTCATTCCTATTCTCACCTTCCAACCAAACGCCACCTAAGATGTTAGGAAGATGCACTTGGTTCATCATGCTTGTTATGATGCATTACTATGAACCAAAGTGTTATCTAGAGACATTAATCCTTCATTGGACCAATCATTGAGAAAGCTTATGCACAATTAATGTGCATATAGCTCCAAGAATATGATTGGAAATGTCAAATAAAACATAATTTAAACTATGTTTATCATACTTTGAAAAACAGTTTTCAATTGCTAAGCAAAAGTGATACAAAGTTTGTAAAACACTTAAAGCTTTTGCTATGTTTCAAAATTTTATCATTTTCGAAATCTGGAAAACATATATTTTTAAATTATTTTTCCTTGATAGAAAATGATTTCAGAAATGTGTACACAAAATTTCGTGATTTTTTTATGTTTCTTGAATTTTTGGCGCATTTCTGAAGTTGGGCTGAAAAACCTGAAAAAGGGCTTTCGGGTGTGGCAGTCGACTGAATCAGAATTCAGTCGACTGATACCCTGGTTTTTCTGCAATTCAGCCTTATTTCTTGGTCTTGAGTGTGCTCTTAAGTGTCCTAAAACTATGGTATGATAATCTTCAGTAAAAAAGAAGTTTTAGGACTATTTGATGAATGTTTTAGGGGGAGCTTCATAATATAAATCTTTTCATCCCCTAAATTTATATTGTTGGTGCAAAGTTAGGACTTAACTTTCTATCTTTTGTTATGCCTTGCTCCACATGTTATTCACACATAATGAACCATGTCTTGGATTAAGGGGAGCCTCATATCTATCTTATACCTTAGTTCAAGATATAACAAATTTAATTCTTTCATGAACTTATTATTGTATGAATTCTTCTCTTTTTGATGTATGTCAAAGGGGGAGAAGGAATGTTTAAGTTAGAATTCATATTGGAAATATGCTTATGTGCATATGTTAAAGACCTAACTTAAATGATTGTCAAACATAAAAAATGAGGAGATTGTTGGTGCAACAATGCCCCAAGCATTTATATGTTTTGATATTTGGATAATCATCTAAGTTAGACAATGCTTTGTGATCTAATTGTGAACATGTTTAAGTGACAGGAAAATTCAAGTGTGATCTTGGCAAAGAGAAGTCCAAGGAAAGGTTTTGGTGGCGTAAGTCCAAGCATGTAGTCTTAGCGGCGTAAAGTCCAAGCAGACCTTGGCAAAAGAAGGCCAAAGGCAAGTCTTGGCAGCGTAAGTCCAAGCATGTAGTCTTGGCGGCATAAAGTCCAAGCGTACTTTGGCAAAGAGAAATCCAAGACATGACAAAACCGAAGGAAGCTCTTGGAAGCAAGCACAAAGGATGAACAAGTCGCGGACTCGGAGGGATCCTGGAGGCGCAAGGCTTAAGGAATAGCTAGAAGGTTGAGTCTAAGTCTAGGGAGTTAATTCAAGTATGAAATTATCATACTTAACGAGTATCAGTCGACTGATACATCGTATCACTCGACTGATCAGGTGTTCGACTGAGTCAGGCTGAAAACCTGATGATCAGTCGACTGCCAAGGGTTGACAGTCGACTGATCCCGTCATCAGTCGACTGCCAAGACTGGCAGTCGACTGATCAAGTCGACATCGGGCACAGAAGGGGGTCTCACTCGACTGCTCACCGTGATCACTCGACTGATCACTTCATCAGTCGACTGATGGAGGGATCAGTCGACTGATGAGCCTGCCGTTGGATGATGACGCCTGTGAATCCCGTGAATCCGGCTAATCAGAAGCCGTTAGCCGCGACGGCAGTCGACTGATCGTGGTCCAACAGGAAAAATAGCCCTCTCTCTATAAAAAGAGGGCTTGGGGTGCTTGAGGAGGCTAGTGTTTACATTCCAACCATACTCTCAAGCTCCCACGTTTTTCCTAAGTTTTCTAAGTGCTTTTAATTCCCCTCATCTCTAATCTTCATTTTCATCTTTGTAAGAAGAGGAGGGTCTTGTAAGAAGAAAGTTTTTGGTAGAGAATTGCTTGGGTTGATCCACCTTAAGGATCGCCATGGAGTAGGAGCTTTATCTCTTTTTTCTTTTGTGTTATTGTTTATTAATTTAGTTGGCTAGCTAAGATAATAGATAACAAGTATACCTGAGAAAGTAAAAGAGTTTATTCTCATTCCTCGAGCTATGGTGCAGTGGTAAAACATCTATATAGATTTTCAAAAATCCTTGAGTCGATCTTTAGTTATGGTATATTTATAGACTTTTTTTCAAATGAGGATCGGTCCTTTGGGATGTGGGGTCTGCTAAGACAGTCTATGTTAGCATCCGTCCGATTTACCTCCCTCTTCGATAGGGGCAACTGAGATGGGACTGCTAATGTGACTTCCATAAGTCTCTTTTCATAATCCAACAAGATCAAGGTCACTATTACGAGAATATGGTAAGGTGCTTCGACAAATAAATTATGAGTAGAAAGATCTCTTGATTCCAAAATTATGAGTAGAAAGATCTCTTGATTCCTTACAAGTTGCATTCATATTTAAATGTTTGAATATCTCTAGAGTGTTATCCATGACATCATCATCATACCATAGCAGATTAGGCATATTCAATCTCCTTGTTTATGTTTTCTTGTCTTATACATATAGGCTTCTCAAAAATAGGTTGAATCACATGATTATTCTACCCTTGAAGAGGTGAAAGGATAGGAGAATAATATGCTTCTGCATCTCAAAAATTAATATCCAAACTCACTGATATGTAGGAATATTGGCCCACGGATTGAAGCAAGGTCTGGCCACACAATGACCTTCAAAGGCTTGTTCAAAGAAATGCCACAGAAAAGGATAATAGCTTGGAATGTTGTCATGACCAATGCTATGCAAGATGGGCGGCCAGTGGAGGCAGTTGACGCTTTCATCCCGCTTCGCTTGGATGGAGTCGGCCACGGGCTCATGGATATCTATGAATTATGCTAAAGAAGAGGCTTCTAGAGTGCCTTAACCTTGGTCGCTCATTACATGCTATTATTCTTGCATCGCTGATAACATATTTGTCAGGAGTGCTCTTATTGACATGCATGATGAATGTGGAAAAATTAGGGAGGTAGAGGAAGGGTTATATCTTGTTCTATCATGGTTTTTATTCCGAGCCACAAGTAATGGGAACTTTGATAAGCATGTCTCATCTATTTCTAACTACACATGAATAAATTCTCTTCCTCTTTTTTTACATTATTTCTACTGTATTTAATATATTTTATTTCATATATGAATTCTGTCTAACTTAAGCATTGAAGTATCCCGCTGAGTAGGTCAGTGGCGGTTTGACGAGTGTTAATCTTTTCAAGATTCTCTCGCAGACTCTTACATATGTCTTACTTTGCTTGGATAGAATCGGCCACGGGCTCATGGATTTCTATGAACTATGCTAAAGAAGAGGCTTCTAGAGTGGCTTAACCTTGGTCGCTCATTACACGCTATTATTCTTGCATCGCTGATAACATATTTGTCAGGAGTGCTTTTATTGACATGCACGATGAATGTGGGAAAACTAGGGAGGCAGAGGAAGGATTATATCTTGTTCTGTCATTGTTTTTATTTCGAGCCACAAGTAATGGGAACTTTGATAAGCTTGTCTTAGCCTCCAGGGCTAGCCCAGTTGGTAAGTGTAAAGAGGCAATTCTTAAATGGGTAGGGGTCGATTTCTGGAGAGGTTATGACTCTGGATTATCGACGGACCCTCTCTTTTGCACTTATCACCTGGATCCTAATTTACCTCCTCCACCGGTAGAGGCAGCCGGAGGAGGTCGCTAATGTGGCGGTTCCACATTTTTTTTTATATATTTCTAAGTACACATGAGATAAGTTCTCTTCCTCTTCTTTTACATTATTTCTACTGCATTTAATATATTTTCTTTCATATATGAATCATGTCTAACTTAAGCATCGGAGTGCCCTCGCCGAGTAGGCCAGTGGGGGTTTGATGAGTGTTAACCTTTTCAGGATTCTCTCACAGACTCTTACATATGTCTAGCTACAAAGAAGATAAGTTCTCTCCTTATCATTCGACATTACTTTTACTACATTTAATATATTTTATTTCATTAATGTCCGATCTAACTTAAGCATCTGAGTGTCGCCGCCGGGTAGGGCGACAGTGGTTTAACATGTGCTAACTTTTTCAGAAAAAATTTACTGATGCGATCGGAGAGGACCCCTTCCTTGGTGACACAAGATCGAGGAGCGAAAAATTCGTGTCGCATCAGTTGGCACGGTCTATGGGAAACTCTGAGCGAGACGTTGAGATGCAACCGCGAAAGAGTTTTCTCAAGAGCTTCCACATCTGAGGAGGCTCCCATCACCATGATATCAACTTCCAAGAGGATAAAAAGGTTTATCGGAGTAATTAAATAATACATTTATTTATCCTTGTGGCAGAATAGTGCATTATCAGTGATAAGTATTTGTAATTTCCTTGTCCAATTTTCATAGACTTATTGTCAAAATTTAGATCAGGACTACAGGAGAAAATTGGGATTTTCTTCTCTATGTTTATCTTGCATGTATTAGCCTCTTAGCATCTCAGCTCGGCACATACCAACTCAGCTCAGCTCGGCACTGAACAGCTCAGCCTCTAAGAATTCAACCCATAGCAACTCAGCCTCTGGCAGCTCTACCCTTAGAAGCTTTGCCTCTGACAATTTAGCCTTTAGCAGTTCAACCTTTGCCAGCTCAGCCTCTAGCAGCTTAGCTTCTAACAACTTAGTCAGCTAGCCGCATTAGGCCCGGTAGAACTATTGACATCCTAATGATGGTTTATGCAAATGGGAAGCTTCAAAGCTCTTCAGGCGACCCTGAGTTGACTGTAAATTTAATATCATGAGACAAAGTGGTGAATATTATGATGGCTGCCATGGTGGCTCATTCAAATCTGTAATTTGATCGGTTGATCTACCATGGAAGGATGGAAAATCACTAAGGATCATTAGAAAGATGGTTCTGAATAATAGAGTTGCCCTCTTAATTACACTGAACAACAAGTATAAGTATTTGAACCTTCTTATTGATCTTTCAGAGCCCTACCCACTCCTCAAAGATTGTATCATTTGTCTCGACGCTCATCTCTGGGGCTTATGGGAATCTCAGCTCGGCCTTTATGGAGTATATCATTATAAGAAGAGTCAACAATATGAAATTAGGAGTTGGAGATGATCCACTCCAGCCTATTTACAGATAAGTACCTGCTCAGTTCCTTATTTATTTTGAAGTTTATCTATTACTCCACTATTATTCTCAACTCCGAGGTTTCTAAGTATAGACAGGTTTTCTCATAGTTATATGTAAAATAACTCCGAACTAAATATATTATGGACTACTACTTATCATACATGGACTATTATTTTTTTTACGAGACACATGACTTCTTTAAAATTTTCTTATTATCCCCGTGCGGTGGTGGATCGGAGGAGTCGGGTTTAAGGTAAATTCACTCTGGAAGATTGATGGAAGTAAAAAATTATTCCGACTTGGCAAGACAAAGCTCCAGATCAGATCTTCACTATTTTTTATAGCTCAGAATTGGTCGAAGCTATTATCCCCGTGCGGTGGGGGATCGAAGGAGTTGGATTTAAGGTAAATTCATTATGGAAGATTTACGGAAGTAAAAAATTATTCCGACCTGAAAAGACAAAGCCTTAGATCAGGTCTTCACTATTTTTATAGATCGACACTGGACGAAGCTATTATCCCCGTGCAGTGGCGAATTGGAGAAGTCGGGTTTAAGGTAAATTCACTCTAGAAGATTGACGGAAGTAAAAAATTATTCAGACCTGACAATGCAAAGCCTTATATTAGGTCTTCACTATTTTTTACAGCTCGCCACTGGCCGAAGCTATTATCTCCGTGCGGTGACGGATTAGAGGAGTCAGGTTTAAGGTAAATTCACTATGGAAGATTGAAGAAAGTAAAAAATTATTCTGACCTGACAAGGCAAAGCCTTAGATCAGGTTTTCACTATTTCTTACAGCTCGACACTGGCTGAAGCTATTATCCTCGTGCAGTGGCGGATCGGAGGAGTCGGGTTTAAGATAAATTCACTATGGAAGATTGACGGAAGTAAAAAATTATTCCGACCTGACAAGGCAAATCCATATATCAGGTCTTCACTATTTTTTATAGCTCGACATTGGGCGAAGCTATTATCCCCATGCGGTGACAGATCGGAGGAGTCGAGTTTAAGGTAAATTCACTCTGCAAGATCGACGGAAGTAAAAAATTATTCCAACATGACAAGGCAAAGCTTTAGATTAGGTCTTCACTATTTTTTACAACTCGACACTAGCCGAAGCTATTATCCCCGTGCGGTGGTGGATAAGAAGAGTTGGGTTTAAAGCAAATTCACTCTAGAAGATTGACGAAAGTAAAAAATTATTCCGACCTGACAAGGCAAAGACTTAGATAAGGTCTTCACTATTTTTTATAGCTCGACAATGGCTGAAGCTATTATCCTCGTGCGGTGGCGGATCGGAGGAGTCGGGTTTATGGTAAATTCACTATGGAAGATTGACGGAAGTAAAAAATTATTTCGACCTGACAAGGCAAAGCCTTAGATCAGGTCTTCACTATTTTTCACAGCTTGGCACTGACCGAAGCTATTATCCCCGTGCGATGGCGGATCGGAGGAGTCGGGTTTAAGGTAAATTCACTCTGGAAGATTGACGGAAGTAAAAAAATATTCCAACATGACAAGGCAAAGCCTTAGATAAGGTCTTCACTATTTTTTATAGCTCGGCACTAGCCAAAGCTATTATACCCGTGGGGTAGCAGATTGGAGGAGTTGGGTTTAAGATAAATTCACTATGGAATATTGACAAAAGTAAAAAATTATTCCGACATGACAAGGCAAAGTCTTAGATCAAGACTTCACTATTTTTTACAGCTCGGTACTACCCGAAGCTATTATCCTCGTGCGGTGGCGGATCAGAGGAGTCGAGTTTAAGGTAAATTCACTATAGAAGATTGACGGAAGTAAAAAATTATTCCGACCTGACAAAGCAAAGCCTTAGATCAGGTCTTCACTATTTTTTATAGCCCGACATTGGCCGAAGCTATTATCCCCGTGCGGTGACGGATCAGAGGAGTCGGGTTTAAGGTAAATTCAATATGGAAGATGTTAGAGAAAGCCCTAGAGTCAATCATGTGATGATTGTTATATGGACTTTATTGTATCATATTCCTATTTATAAAGGCATGGTTATTATATTTACTTGTATTTGTGCCAAATGACTAAGTATAATAACGTTCTTGAGTAGAAGGTTCTTATCTATATCAATCGATTTGTTGAATCGATAATGAGATGATATAGAGAACACTACTCTTAATCATTCCTAGTCAAGTATTAACATTCAGGGATAATGTTAATGCATAGAGACTAGCATGTAGGTCAACACGATGACTTAATCTCACAAGTCATGGATATGAGATATCAAGTTGACATATGGGTATGCATTGGAGAATGTATACTGAATGACCCGCCATGAGAAAGTATAATGGATCGTTATATGAGTGTCATATACTTTCTCATGTGACTATTAGTATGACTATTAGTTCTTGGACCTGAAGTCACCATGGTTCCCTACATAAGGAGTTGCATACTTTGGCTTCGTCAAACGTCACCCGTAAATGGGTGGACTATAAAGGCGATTACTGGGTATGTAACAAATTATGTGGAGGGATGTGAGTGATGTAGATGGGATCTATCCCTTCTATATGACGAGAGTGACATCGTTATTCTTGATAGAGTGAGACCACGAAGTGCATGCCCATGCCCAAATGAGTCAATATGAGATATTGAGCTCATTTAATTAAAGTGAGTCTACTTGGAGTTCAAGATATAGATTGTACCGAGGATGACACGGTCTATACCTCAATTGGTCAATCTAGATGTCAAGGATAGAGGGACATTATCACATATTGTGAGAGTCACAATTAGTAGTCACAAAGGTGATGTTGGATCTCAATATTCTTGTAACTTGGGTAGCAATGATGTATTGCTAGATACCGCTCATTGCTTATGTTCCTAAATCGGTTTAGGAGCATTGCCAACATTACAAGACCTATAGGGTCACATACAAAGGGCAATTAGATGGAGATTAGGTTCATGTGACGAACCAAATTGGATTAAGAGTAATCCAAATTAGACTAATTGAGTTAGACTCAATCTGATTTAAGTGTTGAATGAGTCTAATTTAGATTTGATTCATTGAGTCAATTTAAATTAATGAATAGAGATTCATTAAATCAAATTGACTTGAATCAAGTGGTTAGATTTGATCAACCATGGGAGATAATAGGTCAAGTTTGACTTGACTTGAGAGGGAAGAAGAATGGTCAATTTTGACTTGACCAATTGTCATGTCATGGTGACTTGGCATGGGGGTCGGCCAATGATGATGTTCGTAACAAATTATGCGGAGGGATGTGAGTGATATAGATAGGATCTATCCCTCATATATGACGAGAGTGACATCATTATTCTTGATAGAGTGAGACCACGAAGTGCATGGTCATGCCCAAATGAGTCAATATGAGATATTGAGCTCATTTGATTAGAGTGAGTCTACTTGGAGTTCAAGATATAGATTGTACCGAGGATGACACAGTCTATACCTCAATTGGTCAATCTAGATGTTAAGGATAGAGGGACATTGTCACATATTATGAGGGTCGCAATTAGTAGTCACAAAGGTGATGTTGGATCTCAATATTCATGTAACTTGGGTAGCAATGATGTGTTGCTAGATACCGCTCATTGTTTATGTTCCTAAATCGGTTTAGGAGCATTGCCAATGTTACAAGAACCTATAGGGTCACATACAAAGGGAAATTAGATGGAGATTAGGTTTATATGATGAACCATGAGGATTAGGTTCATTTGATGAACCAAATTGGATTAAGAGTAATCCAAAATAGACTAATTGAGTTAGACTCAATTTGATTCAAGCGTTGAATGAGTCTAATTTAGATTTGATTCATTGAGTCAATTTAAATTAATGAATAGAGATTCATTAAATCAAATTGACTTGAATCAAGTGGTTAGATTTGATCAACCATGGGAGATAATAGGTCAAGTTTGACTTGACTTGAGAGGGAAGATGAATGGTCAATTTTGACTTGACCAATTGTCATGTCATGGTGACTTGGCATGGGGGTCGGCCAATGATGATGTTCCACATCATCATGGACTTATCATGGGGTGCCACCTCATGAGGGAGACCAAGAGCCATTGGCTCTTGGAGTTATATGCATGCATGTAACCCCCCAAAAAGAAGTGGTCGACCACTTTTGCATTAGAGTGTGAAGTTATTGGAATTAACTTCATCTTCTTCCTTGCTCCTCTCAAGCTCTCTCCCTCATCCTCTTCTTGCCGAGATTCCTCAAGGGTGCTAGCACACTCTAAGGTGTCTTCTCCACCATTTGTTCGTGTGGATACTTGTAGAGGAGTGTGCACTTGACACTCTTCGAGATCCGGCAAAGCATTTGGATGAGCGGGATAAGCGAAGGGCGTCGCTACAAGGGTAACACTCTCATCATATAGATCTAAGGTAGATCTAGGTTTCCATAACACGTACATGAATTTATTTTTATATATCTTCGCACGGATCCATGGTCGGGCTTCCGAGGTTTCCGCAATGCAATAAGCGGTTTTTGCGGCTCGAATAGTCCAATAGTAGTATCATAGCCATGTGCGAAGCATGTATGTGTTTTATTTTTGTAGTTTTTGTATTAAATATAAAAATTACAAATCTATAAGTTTCTGTAAATTTCCTATTTTTATAGAATTTTTGGGTATTTTTCTTGAAGAGTCGAAGCAACAAGTGTTGGGACACTTGTAGGCTTCAACCATCGAGAAAAACTCTCCGGAACGGCGAAATATCGCTTTAGGTTTTTGTGATAGCGACTTAAGTCGCTGTAAGATCAATATGGGACACTCGCAAAGTTCATTTTGTGAGTAGGGGCGCTGCCCCTAACCCCGAAAGGGGCATTATCCCGCGATCGCGCCCGGAAACCACTTAGCGGGACCGTTACGGAGATGTGATTCATAAAATTGAAAAAAATAAGAAAAATTATAGAAATTTTCTGTAAAATACATAATTTAGAATTATGTATAATTCTATGATGGTCATGGCCCAAGAACCCCAATATGATTGGATGATAAATGTATTGTAATTCATAATATGGCCTGCGTGCCATTTTTGTGGTTGTGCATGTTGTATAAGGTATGCGACCTGCGTGTTGTGCCTCTTCTTTTAAAATTCCAGTTGTAAATAGTCTTAGATTCGAATGTAACTCGAGTTTCATATTTGTAATGTACAAAATGGAGCCGTGGAAGGTCCACTAGTAGACGGAGTTACGAGGAGGGTGTCGACGACACAAGACGGTCAAAGGAGGCGCTTGGAGAAGCCGCTAACCCTAGGTTGACCGTACGATCTTCTCATTGGCTTGAGGAGATCGTAGTAGGGTCATGACCTCATCACAATTTATATATATATATATATATATATATATAATGTTTTGCTTGTATGTATGTGATGCATGCTAGTAAATTTTGCTTGTATGTATATGATGCATGCTAGGATATTTTGCTTGTATGTATATGATGCATGCTAGTATAATTCTTGTATGTATGTGATGCATGCTAGTTTAGGGTAATAAAGGCCTTGATGCATATATGATACACATTCATGATTAGATTAGATCCTAATCGAATCAACTCGAAAAATGCCTACCAAGTGTTGATATCCATCACTACCTCGATCATTTGTAGTTGTTGAATCTGCCAAAGCAGAGCAATGCATATTATGTTGGTAGGGTGCGGAGGGACAATCTTGGTCCCGCCTATCATGGCTTGGGTGAGAGTAAGCTCAATTAGATTGAGTAAAACTAGTTAACTCAATTGGATTGAATAAAACTATAGGCATATTCCAACCATTGGAAAGATAGGATAAGATCGGATTTATACTAAATCTGGGGTGATTTAGCCAAAGCTAACTCAAGGTCTTTTGTAAATGTGGGTCTTGATCCTATAAACAAGAGTTGCATAGAGATGTAATCGGTAATGTGTTACCTACCGATCATACTAAGTCTTGGGCAATTTAGCCAAAGCTAACTCAAGGCGTAGTATGATGTGGATCTTGTCCCGCAAGAATTATAGCTAGTTTGTATGAATCTAGTAATGTGGTTTGACCACATTCATAACTCGATTCTACAAAAGTCCTATAATTCAGTGGGAGGATCATTTGATTAAAGACCTAATTAAATGATAAATGAAATATGATATTAATTTTCTACATTGTGTATGTTGTAGATTACCATGTCGACAAACAAGAACACTCTCTCCCTGCGTTCTATCCTTGAGAAGGACAAGCTCAATGGAGCTAATTTCCTAGACTGGTACAAGAACCTAAGAATCGTTCTCACTCAAGAAAGAAAATTGTACGTCATGGAGCAGCCCATTCCGAAGGCACCTCCTGCCACTGCCTCACGAACTGACCGAGATGCTTACAAGAAGCATCAAGATGTGCATTAGATGTGTCATGTATCATGATCGCGACCATGAACTTTGAGCTTCAGAAGCAACACGAGTTCATGAATGCTTTTGATATGGTTGAACATCTTCGTCAACTGTATCAAGGACAAGCAAGGCACGAGAGATATGAGATCTCTAAGGCACTATTTCAGTCCAAGATGCAAGATGGGACTCCCGTAGGTCCATATGTACTTAAGATGATTGGGTACATAGAAAACCTATAGAGGTTGAGATTCCCACTTGGCCAAGAGCTGACCACTGACTTAATCTTGCAATCTTTGCCATAAAGCTATAATCAATTTGTCATGAATTACAACATGAATGAAATTGATAAGCCATTGCCTGAGATGCTCAGCATGTTGAGAACTGCTGAGCTCAACCTTAAGAAGGGAAAATCTGACTCCATTATGATGGTGCAAAAGAAGAAAGGCAAGGGCAAGCCTAAAGGTAAGGTAAAGTCCCAAGCCAAGGGCAAAGGCAAAGAACTGAAACCGAAAGGAGGGGTGGCCAAAGAAGGAACTTGCTTCTACTGCAAGGAAGCTGGACACTGGAAGCGTAACTGCAAAGCATACCTGAAAGATCTTAAGAAGAAGAGAAGTGAGACTTCTACTTCAGGTATAAATGTTATAGAAGTCAATCTATCTATTTCTTCATCATGGGTATTAGATACCGGATGTGCATCACACATTTATACCAATGTGCAGGCGCTAAGAAATAGCAGGGCATTGACAAAGGGCGAGGTGGACCTACGAGTAGTCAATGGAGCAAGAGTTGCTGCTGTTGTTGTAGGAACTTATGATCTATCTTTGCCCTCTGGGTTTGTACTAGAACTAGATGAATGTTGTTATGTGTCTGTTTTGACTAAGAACATAATTTCGATTTCTTGTTTGGACAAGAAAGGATTTATATTTATAATAAAGAACAAATGTTGTTCAGTTTATTTAAATGATATGTTCTATTGTAGTGCACCTCTAATGAATGGACTCTACTTTCTATACTTAGAAAGCCCCATCTATAACATAAGTACCAAAAGGTTCAAGTCAAATGAGTTGAACCAAACCTATCTCTGCCATTGTCGCTTAGGTTACATAAATGAGAGTCGCTTATCTCAGCTCCATAAGGATGGGCTGCTGGACTCATTTGATTTTGAATCATATGAGACAAGCGAGTATTGCCTTTTAGGCAAGATGACCAAGACTCCCTTTAATGGATACAGCGAGAGAGCAACAGACTTGTTAGGACTTATACATAGTGATGTATGCGGTCCTTTCAATGTTGCTGCTAGAGGTGGTTACAGGTACTTCATTACATTTACTGATGACTTCAGTAGATATGGTTATGTGTATCTGATGACACATAAATCTGAATCCTTTGAAAAGTTCAAAGAATTCAAGAATGAAGTACAAAACCAACTTGGCAAGAGTATTAAGATACTTCGATCAGATCGAGGTGGTGAATACATTAGCCATGAGTTTTGTGACTTTCTAGCTGAGTGTGGGATTCTATCCCAACTCACTCCTCCTGGAACACCACAGTGGAATGGTGTATCCGAAAGGAGGAATTGTACCCTATTAGATATGGTACGATCTATGATGAGTCACACAGATCTTCCTATATCCTTTTGGGGATATGCTCTAGACACAGCAGCCTTCACACTTAACCGTGTACCATCCAAGGCTGTGATAAAGACACCGTATACGATATGGACAGGGAGAAATCCCAAAATGTCTTTCATGAGGATTTGGGGTTATGAGGCTTACGTTCGACGTCAAGTCTCAGACAAACTGGGACCCAAATCCGATAAGTTCTATTTTGTCGGATATCCCAAGGAGACGAAGGAATATTACTTCTACATTCCTAGTCAGCACAAAGTGTTTATGGCAAAGACTGGAGTATTTCTAGAAAGGGATTTTGTTTCTAGAAATACTAGTGGGAGTACGTTCGATCTTGAAGAAATTCAAGATAAGGACTATAACACTGAAGCCTTGATGGAGGTTGAATAGGAACCACAAAGTGTTGTGGGTGATGAGATTGTTGCACAAAGAGTTGTGGAACAATCACCTGTTCAGGTAGACCTACCTCTTTGCAGGTCTGATAGGGTATGTCATCATCCTGAGAGATACTCATTTCTCTTGTCTGACCATGATAATGTTATGCTCATTGAGAATGAGCCTACCTCCTATCAGGAAGCTATGATGAGCCCAGATTCTGAGAAATGGCTAGAGGCCATGAGATCCGAGATGAAATCCATGTACACCAACCAAGTATGGACTTTGGTTGATCCACCTGAAGGGGTCAAACCCATTGAGTGTAAGTGGGTCTTTAAGAGAAAGACTGACATGGATGGACTTATGCATACCTATAAGGGACGATTGGTGTCTAAAGGTTTCAAGCAAATTCATGGTATTGACTATGATGAAACTTTTTCTCTAGTGGCGATGTTTAAGTCCATTCGGATCATGCTTGCTATTGCAGCGTACCACGATTATGAGATCTAACAGATGGATGTCAAAACTGTATTTCTGAATGGAAACTTGCTCGAGGATGTGTACATGACACAACCTGAGAGTTTTGTAGATCCACAACATACTGGGAAAGTATGCAAGCTGCAAAGGTCCATTTATGGGCTAAAGCAAGTTTCTCGGAGCTGGAATCTTCGATTCGATGATGCGATCAAACAGTTTGGTTTCATCAAGAATGAAGATGAACTCTGTGTCTACAAGAGGATTAATGGTAATACAGTTGTCTTCCTTGTATTGTATGTGGATGACATACTACTCATTGGGAATGACATCCCTTCGCTATAGTCTGTGAAGACTTGGCTGGGGACGTGCTTCTCAATGAAGGACTTAGGTGAAGCAGCCTGTATTCTAGGCATCAAGATATATAGAGATAGATCTAAGAGATTACTTGACCTAAGTCAGAGTACATATATTAACACGGTATTACTACGGTTTGCCATGCAGAATTCCAAGAAGGGACTTCTGCCGATGTCACATGGTGTAAGCCTTTCGAAGACTCAAAGTCCCTATTCTAGAGAGGAGAGAGACCGCATGGATAAGATCCCTTATTGATCTGCCATAGGATCTATCATGTACGTCATGCTATGTACTCATCCTGATGTCTCGTATGCTTTGAGCATGACGAGTAGATACCAGTCATATCCAGGTGAGCGTCACTAGATAACAGTCAAGAATATTCTTAAGTACTTGAGAAGGACTAAAGAATATTTCTTGATATTTGGAGGCGATGAGGAGCTAGCTGTAAAGGGTTACAGTGATGCCAGCTTCCAAACTGACCAGGATGATTATAGATCACAGTCAGGGTTCGTGTTTTGCTTGAATGGTGGCACTGTGAGTTGGAAGAGTTAGAAGCAGGACATAGTTTCTGATTCTACAACAGAGGCTGAGTATATCGCTGCATCAGAGGCAGCAAAGGAGGTAGTTTAGATCCGAAAGTTCATTACTGAGCTTGGGGTGGTTCCTAGCATAGCAGATCCTATAGAGCTCTATTGTGACAACAATGGAGCGATTGCGTAGGCTAAGGAACCTCCTCACACCAGCGGACCAAACACATACTATGACACTTCCATCTCATTCGAGAGATTATCGATAGAGGAGATGTGAAGATTTGCAGAGTACCCACAGAGGCTAACATCGCAGATCCCTTGACCAAGGCTTTGGCACAGAAAAAGCATGATGGTCACACTAGGTCATTGGGTATTAGATACTACGGTGATTGACACTAGTGCTAGTGGAAGATTATTAGAGAAAGCCCTAGAGTCAATCATGTGATGATTGTTATATGGATTTTATTGTATCATATTCCTATTTATAAAGGCATGGTTATTATATTTACTTGTATTGGTGTCAAATGACTAAGTATAATAACGTCCTTGAGTAGAAGGTTCTTATCTATATCAATCGATTGGTTGAATCGATAATGAGATGATATAGAGAACACTACTCTAATCATTCCTAGTCAGTATTAACATTCGAGGACAATGTTAATCGTAGAGACTAACATGTAGGTCGACGATGACTTGACTTGATGAGATATCAAGTTGACACATGGGTATGCATTGGAGAATGTATACTGAATGACCCGCCATGAGAAAGTATCATGGATCGTTATATGAGTGTCATATACTTTCTCATGTGACTATTAGTATGACTATTAGTTCTTGAACCTGAAGTCACCATGGTTCCCTACATAAGGAGTTGCATATTTTGGCTTCGTCAAATGTCACCCGTAAATGGGTGGACTATAAAGGCGATTACTGGGTATGTAACAAATTATGCGGAGGGATGTGAGTGATGTAGATGGGATCTATCCCTCCTATATGACGGGAGTGACATCGTTATTCTTTATAGAGTGAGACCACGAAGTGCATGACCATGCCCAAATGAGTCAATATGAGATATTGAGCTCATTTGATTAGAGTGAGTCTATTTGGAGTTCAAGATATAGATTGTACCGAGGATGACACGGTCTATGCCTCAATTGGTCAATCTAGATGTCAAGGATAGAGGGACATTATCACATATTGTGAGAGTCACAATTAGTAGTCACAAAGGTGATGTTGGATCTCAATATTCTTGTAACTTGGGTAGCAATGATGTATTGCTAGATACCGCTCATTGCTTATGTTCCTAAATCGGTTTAGGAGCATTGCCAACATTACAAGAACCTATAGGGTCACATACAAAGGGCAATTAGATGGAGATTAGGTTCATATGATGAACCATGAGGATTAGGTTCATGTGATGAACCAAATTGGATTAAGAGTAATCCAAATTGGATTAAGAGTAATCCAAATTAGACTAATTGAGTTAGACTCAATTTGATTCAAGCGTTGAATGAGTCTAATTTAGATTTGATTCATTGAGTTAATTTAAATTAATGAATAGAAATTCATTAAATTAAATTGACTTGAATCAAGTGGTTAGATTTGATCAACCATGGGAGATAATAGGTCAAGTTTGACTTGACTTGAGAGGGAAAATGAATGGTCAATTTTGACTTGACCAATTGCCATGTCATAGTGACTTGGCATGGGGGCCGGCCAATGATGATGTTCCACATCATCATGGACTTATCATGGGGTGCCACCTCATGAGGGAGACCAAGAGCCATTGGCTCTTGGAGTTATATGCATGCATGTAACCCCCCAAAAAGAAGTGGTCGACCACTTTTGCATTAGAGTGTGAAGTTATTGGAATTAACTTCATCTTCTTCCTTGCTCCTCTCAAGCTCTCTCCCTCATCCTCTTCTTGCCGAGATTCCTCAAGGGTGCTAGCACACTCTAAGGTGTCTTCTCCACCATTTGTCCGTGTGGATACTTGTAGAGGAGTGTGCACTTGACACTCTTCGAGATCCGGCAAAGCGTTTGGACGAGCGGGATAAGCGAAGGGTGTTGCTACGAGGGTAACGCTCTCATCATATAGATCTAAGGTAGATCTAGGTTTCCATAACATGTACATGAATTTATTTTTATATATCTTCGCAGGGATCTGTGGCCAGGCTTCTGAGGTTTCTGCAACGCAAAAAATGATTTTTGTGGCTCGGATAGTCCAACAGAAGATTGACGGAAGTAAAAAATTATTCTGACTTGATAAGGCAAAACCTTAGATTAGGTCTTCACTATTTTTTACAGCTCGGCACTAGCAGAAGTAATTATCCCCGTGTGGTGGTGGATCGGATGAGTCGGGTTTAAGGTAAATTCACTCTAGATGATTGACGGAAGTTAAAAATTATTTCGACCTGATAAGATAAAGTCGTAGATCAGGTCATCACTATTTTTTACAGCTCGACACTGTCCAAAACTATTATCCCTGTGCGGCGGCGGATCGGAGGAGTCGGGTTTAAGGTAAATTCACCATGGAAGATTGATGAAAGTAAAAAATTATTCCGACTTGACAAGGTAAAGCCCTAGATCAGGTCTTCACTATTTTTTATAGCTCAGCACTGGCCGAAGCTATTATCCCTGTGTGGTGGCGGATCGGAGGAGTCGGGTTTAAGGTAAATTTATTCTGGAAGATTGATGGAAGTAAAAAATTATTCTGACCTGACAAGACAAAGCCCTAGATGAGGTCTTCACTATTTTTTACAGCTCGACACTAGCCGAAGCTATTATCCTCGTGCGGTGGCAGATCGGAGGAGTCGGGTTTAAGGTAAATTCACTATGGAAGATTGACGAAAGTAAAAAATTATTCCGACCTGACAAGGCAAAGCCTTAGATCAGGTCTTTACTATTTTTTACAGCTCGTCACTGGTCGAAACTATTATCTTCGTATGATGGCGGATCAGAGGAGTCGGGTTTAAGATAAATTCGCTATGGAAGATTGACGGAAGTAAAATAATTATTCTGTCATGACAAGGAAAAGCCTTACATCAGGTCTTCACTATTTTTTACAGCTCGTCATTGGCCGAAGCTATTATTCCCCTTGTGGTGGTGGATGAGAGGAGTAGAGTTTAAGAAACGAAGAACGGCGGAGTATATTATCATGGCCGACAGAGGTAGTTCATAAGCCCTCGAGTTGGTCTTCATACTTATGTAGCTCGATTGTCGTAGCTGCAGCTTGACATTCCCCGTGTAGTGGGGGATGGGAGTAGGGTTCGAGAAACGAAGAATGGCGGAGTATATTATTATGGTCGACTGAGGAAGTTCGTAAGCCCTTAAACCGATCTACATTCTTATTAAGCTCAGTACTTGCCGCAACTTAAATTTCCCTTGCAGTGGTGAACAAGGAGGAGTAGGGTGTGACATTCAGTCAGTCGAGGAGGGGGGTATTCCATTCGCCCATTTATGGGTGTTGTTATGGAGAGAGCTCTTATTTTATTCAATCTATGTGTTCTTGAGCAGTCGAGGTGTGTCGGTGTAGTTGTTACTTTATTTCAATAATATGTTCTAGGGCAGGTATTATTCGGCCCAGGCGTTGTCGGGTCAGTTCTTTTCTTATTGAAGTGTTGTGAGGTAGATATTATTTTATTCAATTCAACTCAGACATTGTTGGGTCAGTTCTTATCTTATTGAACTGTCGTGAGGCGTATATTATTTTATATAGTTCAACCCAGGTGTTGCCGAGCCAGTTCTTATCTTAATGGGGGTGTTGTGAGACAGATATTATTTTATTCAGTTCAGCCCAGGCATTGCCAGGCCAACTCTTATTTTATTATGCCAAGGTTTCCTTGAACTGGCTATTATTGCATCTAGTCGAGGCCTATCAGACTAGTTGTTATTTTATTTCTTTATGCTAAATTGATCCAAGCCAAGTCTCTCCAGGTTTACTTCTATTTTATTTGGACCAGCTGAACTGAAGTAGGTCTTATTTCATTTTGTCGAGGCACCCTGAGTCAGACATTATTTTATTCGTCCGAGGTGTTCTGAAGTAAATATTATTTCGTTCAGTCGAGGCATTCCTAGACATCTCTTATTCATCCAAGGTGTTCTGAAGTGAATATTATTTCTTTCAGTTGAGGAATTCTTAGCCAACTTTTATTTTATTCATCCAAGCTATTCTCAAAAGGCTATTATGTTATTCGGTTGAGGTATTTTGGGTCAACTCTTATTCTACGTAACCTAAGCTGTGTTATGAGGTGGTATTACTTTATTCAGCCCAGATCTCTCGAGTTAGCTCTTATTTCATTAGGCCGAGGTATTCTTGAACTGGCTGTTATGTCATCTAGTCGAGACATGTCGGGCTGGGGTTATTTTGTTTCTTTATGCCACTACAAGAAAATTGTCATATACTCACAGTAAAAAACCATAAGTAAAAGCATGAAAACCATGGGTATAAACCTCAAAAATCTATATCCACGGACATCTATTTCTGTCATTTTTACTATGCCTTTACCTATGATTTTTTTGTTGTGGGTGTAACATATAGTGACGGTACCCATTACCGTCAAAAAATACCTCGATTTATACCTACGAATTTCATTGCATCACTATAGATTTTAGTGACATAACTAAAAACCATCATAAATAATCACCAGATAATTACCCACAATATTTTTTCCGTGGATATAGCTTATAGTCATATGATTTTTTTTCTATGGGTATAGATTATTTGCTGTGTGAAATCCACACGGTCGCTCATGCTTCTTTCTGAGGTCCAAAAAAAGGTGTCTACTTTCTACTTAGCTAGTTCCTTCTGACCCTAAGCTACTTGCAATGATTTCAATGGACAAGAATTAAAGTCTAAACTATATACATGAATGCAAAAAGATCAAGAAACATATAAAGTAAAACTTGGGTTGACTCCCAAGAAGCGTTTGTTTAAGGTTTTTAGTTCGACCATACTCCTCTCCTTCAACTTGACTCAGGCGGCTCTGTGAATCTCCATTCATCTTTGTTAGAATTTTTATATTCCCCTAGATACTTTTTTAATCGCTGCCCATTTACTTTAAACTATCTTGATTCCCTACTCCATATGTCCACAGTCTCATACAGATACACCCTTCTAATTTGAAATGGTCCCTTCCATCTCAACTTTAGTTTTCCTGGGAAAAGCTTCAATCTTGAATTATATAGGAGAACTAAGTCACCCTCCTTAAACTCTCTTCTCAGGAGATGTTGGTCATGCCATTTTTTTGTTCGCTCCTTATACGCCTTTGCATGTTTGTAAGCATCTCTTCAGAATTCATCTAACTCACTTAACTGTAGTTTCCTTTTTTTTTTCCCGCTGCACCTAAGTCTAGATTCAGCTTCTTGATTTCCCAATAAGCTTTGTGCTCCAATTCTATGGGCGGGTGGCATGGATTCCCGTAGATCAAACGAAATGGGGTCATACCGATGGGAGTCTTGTAAGCTGTGTGATAAGCCCAGAGGGCATCATCTAGTTTTTGTGATCAATCTCTCCTAGATGCCATGACTATTTTTTCGAGGATGCTTTTAATCTCCCGATTTGAGATTTCCACCTGTCCGCTTTTTTGGGGGTGGTAAGCCATCGAGACCTTATGGATTACCCCATACTCGTGAAGCAATTTTTCAAATTGCTTATCGATGAAGTGTGACCCTCCATCACTAATTATAGCCCGGGGGACTTCGAATCTGGGAAATATAGTTCTTTTGAACATCTTGATAACTGTTCTAGCATTGCAGTGGGGTGATGCCACAACTTCTACCCACTTAGAAACATAATCTACAACTACTAGATTGTATCTATTTGTTCCTGAAGTGGGAAAAGGTCCCATAAAATCTATCCCCTATACATCAAAGAGTTCTACCTCTAATATGGTACTCGATGGCATTTCATGTCTTCTACCTATATTACCCGTTCGCTGGCACCGATCACAGGAGACTACATAGTTACGTGTGTCTTTAAATAAACTAGCCAAGTAGAATCTTGCCTGGAGAACTTTTGCAGTCGTTTTTGAAACTCCTACATGTCCTCCATATGCGGAGGAATGACAATGAAAAAGGATGATACTGACTTCCTCCTCCGGTACACATCTTCGATATATGCTATCCGGACATCTTTTAAACAGAAATGGATCATCCCACACATATTGTTTTACCTCTGTGAAGAACCTTTTCCTTTGTTGGGTTATGTATTCCGACGGAATTACCCTTCCTGCTAAAAAGTTCACCAAATTTACGTACCAGGGCGCGATAACCTTACTAACAACCATGAGTGTATCATCCCGCAAGGTGTCATTAATTTGGGCACTATCTTTCCCCTCTAACTATTTATCTAGGGGCAAACGCGATTAGTGGTCTGCCATGACGTTCTCTGAGCCTCTCTTATCCCTAATGTCTATATCAAACTCCTATAACAGCAAGATCTAGCAGATGAGGTAGGGTTTTGCCTCCTTCTTACTAAGTAAGTATCGAGCTGCTGCATGATTCGTGTAGACTATGACCTTTGACCCCTACTAGGTACGATCTGAACTTGTCGAAAGAAAATACCACTGCTAATAGCTCTTTTCTGTTGTGGCATAATTAATTTGTGCCTCATTCAGTGTTTTGTGGCATAGTGTATTGCATGCAGTTTCTTATCCTTCTGCTGCCCTAATACCGCTCCTACTGCATAATTACTAGCATCGCACATAATCTCGAATGGCAAGTTCCAATCAGGGGGTTGTATTATTGGGGCAGTCACTAAGGCCTTTTTAATTTCTTCAAACTCTTCAAGACATTGTTGGTCGAAAATAAAGTCTACATCTTTAGCCAGTAAGTTCGTCAGGGGTCTTGTTATTTGAGAGAAATTCTCTATAAACCTTTAATAAAATCTTGCATGACCAAGGAAACTCCGGATGCCCTTAACATCCCTGGGTGGGGGCAATTTTTCGATTACTTTGACCTTTGCCCTGTCTACTACAATATCGTTTCCCAATATCTTATGTCCTAACACTATTCCTTCCGTGACCATGAAGTGACACTTTTCCCAATTAAGCACCAAGTTATTCTCCTCACATCTATGCAAGACTCGCGATAGGTTTTTTAGACAGACGTCGAAACTTGTCCCATATACCAAAAAGTCATGAACACTTCCATGGTCTTTTCGATCAGGTCCAAGAAGATGGCTGTCATACATCGTTGAAAAGTGGCCGGAGCGTTGCATAGCTCAAATGACATTCTTCTATAGCAAAGGTCCCATAAGGGTAGGTGAAAGTTGTCTTCTCCTGATCATTAGGGTGAATAGGGATTTAGAAAAATCCGGAATATCCGTCGAAGTAACAAAAGTGAGAGTGCTTAGCAAGACATTCTAGCATCTGATCGATGAAGGGAAGGGGGAAGTGATCTTTCCTTGTTGCTTTATTTAGCTTACAGTAATCTATACACATTCTCCATTCCATTACAGTTCGAATAGGAATGAGCTCATTTTCTTCACTTCTGACTGTTGTGGTCCCGCCCTTCTTTGGGACTACGTGAACCGGACTAACCCATTCATTGTCTGTAATTGGGTCGATTATTCCTTCATCTAACAGCTTGAGCACTTCTTTCTTCACATCCTTTTGCAGGTTCGAGTTAAGTCGCCTTTGACGCACCACAGTTGACTTATGCCCGTTCTCGAGGATTATTCAGTGCATGTAGAGGGACGAGCTTATTCCTTTAATATCTTCAATGGTATAGCCCAACACCTTTTTATATGTCTTCATTACCTCTAGTAACTTCCTTATTGTTGGAGGATCGTGGCCCGGCTAGAAGGGGGGTGAATAGCCTAGATATTCGTCGATGGAAATTGTTCGCTTAATCGTCTACAATCAAGGTTAGCGCAGCGGAATAATAAAACTAAAGACAATTAAGAGCTAAAACAAAGTAAAGATGAAAGCAATGCTAACACAATTATGTAACGTGGTTTACGACCCTTGCTGCTAATCCACGGACGATTCGTATGGCGAATCACTCCCTCAAATACAATCACTAGTCTCTCCTTTAGCCTAAGTAAGGTGGAGGTAAACCTTCTTACAAGAACTCACTCCCTCTTACAATAGAATAGAGGTAAGCACAAGAAGAGGAGTGGAAACCCGTGTAGAGAACTTAGGGAGCACTTAGGAGTAGAAGCATTAACATCCCCAAGGCCCTCACCCCTTCTCTTTATAGAGAGAAAAGATTTCTTCCCGTTAGGCATACGCGGTCATTCTGCATGTCGTCGATCACGCCGTTCAACGGCTTCAACCGACCCGCCAAATCGTGGATGTAGTCGAATGGTAGCCTTGGCGGTCATTCGCTTTATCGTGATCTTGCTCGCTAATCGAGATCAATCGGCTACAGGAGGTTCTATGCCCGCGATCACCTTCAGCAGTCGATGTCATTCCTTGGCAGTCGATTGATGGTGCAACAGTCGACTGTTGTCCCTTGGTAGTCGACTGTTGGGCCAGAAACCTACCAGTCGACACCATTCGAACACCAGTCGAGTGTCATCGACTCAGAGTAGTCAATTTCTATCTTTAGCAGTCGACTAATGTCGGGTAAAACCTCAAACAAATACTTGTTTGAGCATCTGATGGTCCAATTGTCGAGCAAAACCTCAAACACAAGTTTGAGCGTCCGACTTGTCGGGTAAAACCTCAAACCTAAATTTGAGCGTCCGACACTTGACTTAGCCATTCGGCCAAGTTCACCTATGAGCTACCCCATCCCGGATTACAATCGCTCACTCTCATCTCCCATAAAGTCCCTCGCCTCGAAGCTCTCTTCGTCTAGTCACGTCCCTCGAATGCACCAAGCGCACGACTTCCGCAATGTCATCCTTCACATCTTGCCCTGAAGTCTGCTTCCTTTGCTTCACTCCATATGCTCCTTGTCCAACGGTCCCTTGGATGCATCAAGTGCACGACTTCTGCAATGCTATCCTTCACTGACTCAAGGACCCGAGCCATGAGATGGTGAACTCACCAAAGCTTCATCAAGTCAATCCATGTGTGATTCACTTAAGTCCTGCACAACTTAAATACACACATCAAATCAACATAAACATCCTAACTTAAACCTTTGCCACATACATCAAAACCAAACCATACTTGGGTTGATTGCCCTAACACTTATTTCAGCTTCTCCCAAATTGCCGTTTATAATCACTGGGTAGGTCAAATTTGAGCCCAGAAATTCATATCTAAGATTTGGTGGTAGGGGTTTTCTCTCAGGGCAGGGGTTGTTTTTCATTACCATCAGTTCTGGTACTTCTCCTTTTTCGGACTCCAAGAGATGGGAGGCTCCCTTTTCGCAATACTCTCTCTCTCTCTCTCTATGCTCTCGTTTCGTATCCGGCAGGCTACCTCTGGCTCCTCTACTTCCTTTTTTGGGTAAACCTCTTGAAACTCCTACTCATTATTCACCCACATTTGGAGGGTTTCAACCACTATTTCTATAATACGATAAACTTCGTCCACACTCCTCTTCATCAGCACCCCCCCCTGCGGCCATGCCCAAGAGTTCTTTAGCTAAACTGGAAATACCACAATAAAAAAATGTGAATGAGCAATCAATCCTGTAATCCATGATGTGGACATTAAAGTATTAGCTCTTGAAATCTCACCTAAGCCTTGGCCAAAGCCTCTTCGTGGCCCTGCTCAAAAGAAAGGATTTTATTCCTTAAATAGCCAGTTTTTTCGAGCGAAAATATTTATTCAGGAACACACGTTCCATCTACTCCCACGTGGTTACACTCCTTTCAAGAAAAGTGTGTATCCATCATCTGACCTCCCCTTTTAGGGAAAATGGGAAGGTAATAAGCCTAATTGCATCTGCTGGGACCCCTTCGTACTGCACCGTGTCACAGTATGCCAAGAACTCCTCAAGGTGTTGGTAAGGTTCCTCGGTCTGAGTTCCCCCGAACTGCCTCTCTTGAATGAGGGTAATTAGTGAGGGGTTTATCTCCCAGCTTGTGGCTTGGATCTGCGGGATAACTATGTTGGAATTCCACACTTTGCAACTAGGTGCCGTATAATCTTTCAAAATTTGGGCGTATTAAACTAACATGGTAGGACCACTTACTAACAATGGAAAACAAATAACCTAAGAATAATGAGCTAATTCAAGTACCCCAAAGAACTGAACTAGGGCAAGATGTAATATGACTAATAAAATTAATCTAGACTAAATTTGAGTAACAAAAATCCAAAACTAAATAAATTGAAATGAAGTAAAACAAGAAAATAAATCTAATCTAGGTCAGATCCAAACTATCCACTTTTGATTCGATATCGAATCAACAGTCTTTGGCAACAACGCTAAAAATTTAATGCACGTGAACACGACCTCAAACCTCCGATAAAAATTGCCAAGAACTTGAAGCGCGCTCTTGAGCTCAATGCCTGCAAGTGCACGGGTGTCATCAAGTAATAAAAGATGTATCGATCCCACAGAGACTGAGATTCAAATACCGTCTGTCCAGTGGATATCGTTGTTCGGAATAAATCTCCTAAGAGTAAGGTTTGCGAGGTCGACAGTAGTTCTAACTCAACTACGGTGTCACTTGGAGAAAGTGAAGGTAGGTTCAAAGTTCCCTTAAAGGATTCTAGGACTTCGGTTTCACTTGTGCGTTGTTGAACATGCTATCAATTTAATGCCTTTAGGATCTCTAGCTATGATCTTGTGGGAGGATCATCATGTATTTGCCTGATGAACTTTTGCTTCTACCGAGAACAACCTATTCCTAACCAAGTTTCCCTTTCGGATAATCAGAGCTCAGGGGGTTGATACCGTTGGGAGCCCCCTATCATTAGGGTCCCTCAACTCTTTTAGAGTTGATGTCTCCTACTTTGGGCCTTCTGCTAAGATAGGTTATTGAGGTACGAGGATGTCCTAGTAATTCCTATGAAGAGACTAATCATATTTTATATCCTACTCTATCATATTCTACTTTCCACGGTTATGGGAGGGAGGATCACTGCTAGGGTTCCTCCTTGGTTCTCCTAGATTATCGATATGAAGGCTTTCCACTCTTGTATCGGCTACGTGCAGTAGAAATAGACCCAAGACATAATTCTCATTAATCTAAACAACATAAATTGCAAATAGATTCAAAGGGAATGAATAACTATTTGAACTAACATGTCCATATACACAAGCTACTCCCTAATCCTAGAATCGAAGTATCTACTCCATAATTGAATGAGAAATAACGTAAGACATCTCAAGGTGAATCATTACAATATGAATAGAATGAAAAATAAAGGCAATACTTTCTGTTCTATCTGATATGGTGTCTTGGTTCTTCTCCATGGTGCCGGAGCATTGATTTGGATCTTCAAGTTGCTTCCCTCCTCCCCGCTATGAGTCTCCGGTGCTTCTTAAAGCACCTTCTTACCGTCCTAGCCATCGGGCCTCCCCCCTAGGGTTTGGGCGTGCCTTCCTATTTATAGAAGAGAAGTCGGCTCTCCTTAAATCCCACGTGAAGCCCTAATCTATGTCAAATTGGGCTAACGCCACACGACCGTGTGGATTCCACACGCCCGACCATGTGGATTCCACACGGCCGACCATGTGGCACACTAGAAAACTTTCCCTGAATCAGGCTTCGGGGTCGGGCATGATCATGTGAGATTCACACGGTCGGTCATGTGTTCCTCTAGAGCTTCATGTGATTGTCATCTTTTGGTCCAAAGCATGCCCGTGTCTTGGGGAACACGACCAGAGCACGCTTGCCCTCCTTGAGCTCCATTTATGTGCCAATTTAGCTCTGAAACATCGTCCTACACATAAAAATAGCAAAAGTAGATATCCAAACTAGAAAATAGGAAATGAATGCAAAACAAAGGAAAATATGCATGAAACAAGTATAAAATACAATGAGATGTGTGCTAAAACTATCCCTAAAACCCTATATATTTTACACACATCACTTGTTTGAAGTCCATCTTCTCACCATACAACAAACATCTTATGTATTGCATCACAAAGAAGGCACAGTTATTGCTATAAAAATACTATGAGCAATTTAAGATATCAATTCTAACAAAATTCAAAATTCAGTCTTTTTCTTTTTGTTACCTTGCTTGTTTAGTCATCTTTCTAGTAGTCAATGTTGGTGCAATCTGTTGGGTTTTCGGCACCGTGGCGAGTGTGTGTTCGAACATGTTTCGTAAATATGTGCACAGCGAAAGAAATAAAATAATAAATTTAATTCATTACAATACACACATCACACGCATGCATAGTACAACATGTGTAGACATAACCGTAAATTTAAATTTTACAATAATAGGAAATTTATACTACATATACCTGACGTATCACGTGTAGCGGGAAAGGCATCAACCGACAACCAGAACGATTCTCGCTAGAATCGTCTCTATCCGTATCCACGCCGAGTATCTTCGGGATGACTTCACAAAGTCACGAGCCTCATCTTCATACAGGTTACTAGCCTCGTGTTGAAGATGATGTGATCGAGAGAAGATCACGATCCGAATCAAAATTCGGATCCAAAACGAGTCCTCAAAAACTCACTTCACTGGAGAGGTATTCGTCAACCGTTTGACGAATCCTTCGTCCTCCACCTATAAGGATTACCGGAGATCAAATCCCCAGTAAGGAAGGCGCTGTCGGAGCTCCAAACGTCGTCCAAATGACGCTCCGACAAGAAGGAAACAAGCTGTCCAAAAAATTGGACAGTTTTGGTGGAGACCTTGCGCCGGCCAAATAAGGAAAGCAATATGCTCACCTTGTCGCCGGAGCCAAGGAAGATCACCGGAGCTCCTCCGGCAACAGCTAGACACCGGCAAGTGGGGAGGACGGCAGCTGCTGGACGCCGGTTGGAGGAGCTTGGGTGGCGGAAAGGAGTTGGGCGTCGACCACTTGGAGAAGAGGGAGAGGGTGGGCAGCAACTTTAGGGTTGCAAGGATTAGGGCTTAACAAAAACCTTTAAGCCCTATTTTATAGAGAACAAATTCTCTTAATGGTTATCAGATCATAACCAAAATCCCGCTAACCCGCTCCATTAATTTAAGTTAAAATAAACCAAACCATGATGGTTTATTTTAAGTTAAAATAAACCGAATCAACTTTGGTTCATTCGTTTAAAACAAACCAAACCCCTTTGGTTTATTCTCCTCCATTGGATTAGAACCAAACCAATTTGGTTCATCCATCATGTCTTCATAAGACACGGCCCATCCACGCTTCTATTATGACTAAAACGATTTCATGCTCACTCCATGTTTGGTCCAACCAAACCTAGTTTCTCTCGGTCTGAGAATCTCATTCTCAAGCTCGTTTTAAATCCTTCGGATTACGCTCGTTGTGCGTGTGACAAAATAGGTTCTCAGTTTATGTTGGCCGTCTATAATTAACCATTAATTATAGAACGATCATGAGTGGTACCTAGTAATACATCATGATCCCCAATTAATCGAAAAGATCAACGGTTGATCCAGAACTATTTCTGAAACCCTTCAGCAGCTACACTGAATCGTGCCCCATTCCCTTCACTCATCTTATACCCACTTGGTTCAGGACATGGTCTATAGTGTCAGTCCCCACTAGGTTGACTACATCACACCTAGCCCAAGTATCATTTCCTCATCCTACGGATTCTAGTTACTGCACATGTATCGAAGAGTACCTTACTCTAAACATGTAATGCTTTGGCCAAAGACTTTAGTAACAATCCGACGAGAGGTCATGGGTATACATCTCCTTGCAAGGAGTGGTGAATCCTTTATAGGCTATTCAAACACCTTCGATCACTTCGACTTATACCCAATCATCCCGGGTCCACATCTCCTTAGAGATGCTTGCTTAAGATGTCAAAGCATAAGTCTTTATGATCAAGATGACTTGAATACCGCAAGTCAAAGGAACATCGCACTTAAGCTGCAGTAAGAAATTCATTGACATAGAAATCTTACGGCTGGTCACTCCGGACATCACAATGTCTCCAGCTAATGAGAATCAGCTACTTGGATACACCAAGGAGTATACCTCGTGCTAGTCTCGACAGAATCAATGGTGTCCTAATCCATCAATTCATCGACTAGGGATAATTCTGATACATCACAATTACACATGTAGAGATACTCACTAGTTGTGATCCAATCACAAATTCTTTCATGCTGTGAATCGTATCATGGACATTCAGTAAATGAGTTTAGGATCCAATCAAATACATGAAAACATGTATACTCAAATAGTGAATCTTTATTTATCATATAAATGGTTCAAACATAAGGCGATTGCCTTAGGACATCTCTCATATATTACTAACACAATCGGCCCAGGTCATGATTGACCATGACTCGAGCTTGACTCGAGATATGTTTTGATGTTCGACAAAAACATATGACAATGTGATTGTCATGGGAAAGTCTAAGTCTTGAGTACTTGGCATGGAAAGTCCAAGTGGGACACTTGGTATTTGGTAAAGTCCAAGCATGGGTCTTGGCATGAAAAGTCCAACATGGGTTGGCAAGGAAAGTTCAAGCATGGGTCTTGGCAATGGAAAGTCCAACATGGGTTGGCAAGGAAAGTCCAAGCATGAGTCTTGGCAATGGAAAGTCCAAGGGGTTGATATTGGCGGCGTAAAGTCAAAGCGGGAGTCTTGGTAGTATAAGTCCAATGGTTGGCGACGTAAAGTCCAAGCGGAGTCTTGGCGGCGTAAGTCCAATGTGCCTTGGCGGTGTAGACACCGTTAGCATGACATAGCCGATGGAAGCATCTGAAAGGCTAGCGCAATGGATGAACAAGTCATGGATGACTTGGAGGGATCCGAGAGGCGTGAGGTTGATGGAGATGGCTAGAAGGCTTAGGTCTAGTCTAAGGGTGGTCTAGCAAGTATAGGGGAACCATACTTGGGCTAAAACCTCATGTTTGAGGTGTGCCAGTCGACTGGTGTCATATGGCAGTTGACTGGTGAGAGTCAACTAGGGTTTGACTGTGAGAAGTGGTCCAGCAGTCGACTGCCATAGGTTATCAGTCCACTGATTGGTCGAGCAGTCGACTGATCTTGTGATCAGTCGACTGGTGCTCGGGTTTTGGAGCACAGAATGGAGTCTCACTCGACTGTTGCGGTCAGCAGTCGAGTGATGGCTTTATCAGTCGACTGATGGTCATAATCAGTGGACTGATGGTGGATCCGTTAGACTTTTCCAGCGTGGATCTAGCCGTTGTCTCACAACAACAATAACATCAGTCGACTGATGGTCCCGAGCAGTCGACTGATCGTCTTTTTCCAGCACAGGTAGAAACTTTGTAAAGAGCTCGTGGAGGAGGAAAAAGAAAACGATTTCTTGGATGTTTTTGAGGCGATTTGCTTGTTGGTGCAACAATGCCCCAAGCATTTATATGTTTTGATGTTTGGATAATCATCTAAGTTAGGCAATAATTTGTGATCTAATTGTGAACATGTTCAAGTGACAGGGAAATCCAAGTATGTAGACTTGGTAAAGGCAAAGTCCAAGTATGATCTTGGCAAGAAAAGTCCAAGGTAAAGGTTTGGCGGCATAAGACCAAGCATGTTGTCTTGGCGGCATTAAGTCCAAACGGACTTTGGCAAAGGAAGTCCAAAGAAAAGTCTTGGCAGCGTAAGTCCAAGCATGTAGACTTGGCGGCGTAAAGTCCAAGCACGCTTTGGCAAAGGGAAACCCAAGACATGACAAAACCGAAGGAAGTTCTTGGAAGCAAAGTGCAAAGGATGAACAAGTTGCGGACTCGGAGAGATCCTGGAGGCGCAAGGCTTAAGGAAGAGCTAGAAGGTTGAGTCTAAGTGAATTATTCATACTTGATGAATATTAGTCGACTGGTCAGGTGCTCGACTGAGTCAGGATGAAACCCTGACGATCAGTCGACTATTTTGGCAATGGCAGTCGACTGATGTTGCGATCAGTCGACTGCCAACAGTGGCAGTCGACTGATCAAGTTAAACACGGGCACAGAATGGAGTCTCACTCGACTGCGGCCTGTGATCACTCGACTGATCACTCCATCAGTCGACTGATGAGAGTGTCGTTGGAGGTAACGACTCTGAATCCCACGAATCCGGCTATTCAGAAGTCGTTAACCGTGCCAGTAGTCGACTGATATTGTGCATTAGTCGACTGATGGTGCTCCAACGGGAAAATCAACCCTCTCTCTATAAAAAGAGGGCTTGTGGAGGTTTTTAGGGCTAATGTTTATTCTCTGATAATACTCTCAAGCCTCCACGATTTTTCAAAGTTTTCTAGTGATTCTAAATCTCCTTCTCCTCTCTAAGTTCCATCTACATCTTTTGTAAGAAGAGGAGGAGTGTTGTAAAGGAAAGCTTCATAGTGATATTGATTAGGGTTGATCCACCTCAAGGATCACTATGGAGTAGGAGCGCTATCTCCGAACCACGTAAAAGAATCATGTTAACATTGTTTTTCATTTTTGTTATTATTATTTTTGTTGTGCTTCCGCTAATCTTTTTGTAGAGACGAAAAACAAGCTATTCACCCCCCTCTAGCTTCCAATCGATCACCAACAAGTGGTATTAGAGCCCGGATCGCATCGGAAGATCTAACAATCAACCGGAGTAAAATGGCTTTCCAAGAGGGGTATAGCACGGCGAGGCCTCCGTTCTTCGACGGCAATGACTTCGGCTACTAGAAAGGTAGGATGGAGTATTATTTAATGAATGATATTGAAAATTAGTTTAGTGTTGTAGATGGTTTCGAGAAGCCGGTCGATGAACACGGAGCGCCCATACCGACCAAGGATTGGACGAGAGACATGGCCAAGAAGGCTCAAGCCAACGCCAAGGCAACAATCACACTTCAATGTGGTTTGTCAAAAGAGCAACTAAGCAAGGTGGGGCCATTTGAATTGGCGAAGGAACTTTGGAAGAAGTTGATAGAACTCAACGAAGGATCCAAGGAAACAAGAAGGGCCAAGAGAGATCTTCTAATTGGCCAACTTCAAAGCTTCTCCATGAAGACCAATGAGACTGTGAGCCAAATGCACGGTCGCTTCAAAGAAGTAGTCAACGGACTACATGTAATAGGTGAGAAGGTCGACAACAGAGACCTTGTAAGGTATGTGCTCCAAGTCTTCCCTAGAACAACCTTATGGGCCTCAATGGTAGATACCTATAAGGTCTCTAGGGATCTCTCTTTGGTTAAGTTAGATGAGTTATTTTGTGAATTTCAATTACATGAACAAGCTAACACTTCATCCAAAGAGAAGAGTATAGCTCTTTTTGTAGGAAAGAAGGACAAAAAGAAGAAGGAGAAGAAGGAAGTGTCCTCCTCATCCGAATCCGAGGAAGACTCATTAAGTAGTGAAGATGAGCTATCGGCAAGCGAGGTGGCTCATTATGTCAAGAAGTTTGGTGAGAAGTCAAGAAAACTCACCAAGAAAGATGTGAGGAGGATGTTTCAATCCTCAAGAGGTAAGTCTTCAAATAGTTCAAATTCTACACCTAACGTAACTTGCTTTGGTTGCAACAAGAAAGGGCATATAAAGCCAAATTGCCCGGAACTAAAGAAGAAGGAGGAGAAGGAAAAGAAAAAGAAGGAAAAGAAGGAGAAGAAGAAGAAGGAGGCAATGGTGGCACAAAAATGGGACACCCTAAGCATGGAGGACTCTTCCGATGATGAAGAAGTATGTCATGCCACCCGGAATCTAGCCCTCATGGCATTGGAGGAAGAAGTCGGGAGCTCAAGTGAGGAGTTCTCATCTTCTTCTTCAAGAGACGAATCATCATCAAGTGATGATGATGAGGTAAACAACTCCCCTAGGGTAGATTTACTTTACAAGACAATTGCATGTCTTCAAAATGCATTGAATAGATCGAAAACTAGGATTAAGGATTTAAAAGTAGAGATTAAATCACTTAAGAGTGTAGAACCATCTTGTGGTAAATTATCTTGTGATGATGATGCATGTACCCTTAGGGATGAAAATGATGAATTAAGAAAAGAAATAGGTAACTTAAGAGCATGCTTAGAAAAATTTACTAATGGTTCTAAATACCTAGACATGATAATTAAGGATCAAAGGGCTATTTACAATAAGGCCGGACTAGGATATAGGCCTAAGGAAAAGGAGGTAGCATTTACATCTCTTGTTAGTAGAAAAATCATAATTAAAAGCAAGGGTAGAAAGGCTTGGGTACCTAAGAAATTTCTAATTGATGCTAGTGGTCCTAAGATTTGGGTACCTAAGGATTGTATGTTTCATGTGATATAGGTAGAAGAACCAAGCTTGTGGATTGTTGATAGTGGGTGCTCAAAACACATGACCAGTGATGAGAGAAAATTCTCCACTATCAACCACACTAGCAAGGGAAAGGTATCATTTGATAATAGCGGCAAACTTAAGATTCTAGGAAAGGGCACAATTGAGGTATCCCCCAACCTTGTCATTCATAAAGTGTTATTAGTTAAAAATATGAAATTTAATTTACTTAGTGTAAGCCAACTATGTGATGCAAACTTTGATGTCAAATTTGATTCCTCAAAATATTTTATAAGACACAAAACTCTAAATGATTGCATGTTAGTAGGTTTTAGAAAATCAAATATATATTATATTGATTTATCCTATGCTACTAATGCTTCTACTAAGTGTCTTATTGCAAAAGAGGAAGAAAGTTGGCTTTGACATAGGAGGCTAGGACACATAAACATGAAGAACATAGCCAAAATAGCAAAAATGAAGTTAGTCAAATGGTTGCCTAAAGTCAAATTTCTCAAGGACAAAATGTGTGATGCATGCCAAGAAGGGAAACAATCAAAAACATCACACAAAGGTAAAAATTTACTTAGTACCGCTTTACCTTTAGAACTTTTACATATGGACTTATTTGATTGTCATAGTACCCCTTCTATGATTGGTAGTAGATATTGCTTAGTAATAGTAGATGATTTCTCTAGGTTTACTTAGGTATTTTTCTTGAAAAATAAAGATGAAACCCTAGGAATAATCATAGGATTTAGCAAGAGAGTAGAAAATGAAAGAAAACTCAAAATCAACCGGATCCGTAGTGATCATGGTGGAGAATTTGAGAATTCTAATTTCTCAACCTTTTGCTTAGAACAAGGGTATAAGCATGAGTTTTCTTGTCCTAGAACACCCCAACAAAATGGGATTGTGGAAAGGAAAAAATCGTGCCCTACAAGAAGCGGCTAGGACTATGCTAAATGCGTATTCTTTACCTAGCTACTTGTGGGTGGAAGCGGTTAATACCGCTTACTATATCCAAAATAGGGTGTTAATTCATAGGTTTTTAGGAAAAACTTCATTTGAATTGTGGAATGGTACAATTTCAACAATTCATTATTTTAAGGTTTTTGGATGTAAAGTTTATATCTTTAATACCAAAGACAATCTAAGTAAATTTGAGTCCAAAGCGGATGAGGGAATCCTAGTTGGATACTCATCCACTAGTGTAGGATATAGAGTTTATAATAAAAGGACTCAAAAGATTGAGGAATCTTCAAATGTCCTATTTGATGAAACTTCTAATACATACCCTAGGAAATCCCCTATTGATGATGATATTAATAATGAAAATCAAGAAATTACCCAACAATTTCAAGATTTAACCTTAGGGGGTAATGATCAAGGGGGAGGTTTGAGTCAAGGGGGAGTAAGAGGTGATTCCGATGATGAGCAAAGGATTGAGATTAATTATGATCAAACTCAAATTAATACACCTCCTAGAACCATAAGAGTTCATCAAAATCACCCCTTAGATCAAATTGTGGGTGAATTATCCCAAGGTATTAGGACTAGGTCATTTCATAGGGATCCCACTAGTCATATAGCTCTAATCTCTCAAATTGAGCCCAAAACAATCAAAGATGCATTACTTGATCCGGATTGGATCTTAGCAATGCAAGATGAATTGGCTCAATTTGAAAGGAGTCAAGTATGGGAGTTAGTTCCTAGACCTAATGAAAACACCATCATTACTACAAGATGGGTATTTAGGAACAAACTAGATGACTAAGGGAATATTACTAGGAATAAGACAAGATTAGTTGCAAGGGGCTTTAATCAAGTTGAAGGACTTGACTATGATGAAACATATGCCTCGGTTCCTAGGTTAGAGTCTATTAGGATACTATTAGGGTATGCCTCCTATATGGGTTTCAAACTCCATCAAATGGATGTTAAATTGGCATTCCTAAATGAGTTTATTAAGGAAGAGGTATATGTAGAATAACCTCCCGGGTTTGAGAATATGGACTATCCAAACCATGTATACAAGCTTAGGAAAGCTTTGTATGGTTTGAAACAAGCTCCCCGGGCTTGGTATGAAAGATTATCATCTTTCTTAATTTCTAAGGACTTTAAAAGGGATAGTGTAGATCAAACTCTATTTATAAAGTCAACATCAAAGGACATCTTTGTAGCCCAAGTATATGTTGATGACATTATCTTTGAGTCAACAAATGATGAACTTCTTCAAGACTTTATTAAAAATATGGAAAAAGAGTTTGAAATGAGTCTAGTTGGGGAATTAAATTTCTATAGGGGATCGATACGGCCGGCTAGAGGGGGGTGAATAGCCCTCTTACGATGGATGTCGTAATTCGTTCGTTCTTCTTGCGTTGCTTGTCTATGATTGTCGTTAGCGCAGCGGAAACAATAAAACAATAATAATACTAACAATAAATAAGCACACGCAAACACACACGATATACGTGGTTCGGAACCGAATGGTTCCTACTGCACGGGTGAGCTCCTCGAGCTCTAGTTATGCGCACGGCACTAACTATAACACTCCTTTTCGACTACACGTCGGAGGTGGAGAAACCTCTCACAAGCAATTACACTAAGTAATGAAATACAAGCAATACAAAGACAAATACGAAATACACGTAAAAAACATTTTACAACGCTTGCTTTGAATCCTTTGCTTGTTGCTTGCTTTAGATGGCTCTTGAAGGTCTGGAATGCAGCAGCAATTCCCCTCCAATAGCTTCACAAAAGTCTTGGCGAAATCCTCCAACTCGTGCTCCATTTATAACCTGCATCAAGCTGTTTTCGCGCCTAGCAGTCGACTGCCAAAAGGCCCCAGTCGACTGCCCCTGTAGCCGTTGTCTCACAACGGCCAGATCCACGTCGGACAAGTTCCAACGGATCACCTACCAGTCGACTGATGATGCCCATCAGTCGACTGGTGACCCAGTAGTCGACTGCCCAGTCGGCTACGGAGCGTTCTGTGCTCGCGACACTCCCATCAGTCGACTTCAGTCGACTGCCATGTCCATGGCAGTCGACTGCCAAGCACAAAACCCTAGCCTTACACCAGTCGAACTCTAGTCGACTTGGATCAGTCGAACCGGCACCTATGTCAGTCGACTGATGTCGGGCAAAACCTCAAACACCAAGTTGTTTGAGCATCCGACCGTCGGGTAAACCCTCAAACATCAAGTTTGAGCCTCCGACACTCAGTCTTAGCCACTTGGCCAAGTCCACCTTATCCCTCATGGAGTTCCCCACCAAAGCTCTCTTCCCTCGGCCTACGTCCCTCGGATGCGCCAAGCGCATGGCTTCGCAACGCCATCCTTCGCGTCTCATGCCCTAGAAGTATGCTTCCCTTTGGGCTCACTCCATTCGCTCCCCGTCCGACGGTCCCTCGAATGCACCAAGAGCACGGCTTCGCAATGCCATCCTTCACCGACTCAAGGACCCCGAGCCTAGTGAACTTACCAAGTCCTTAAGACTTCCCAAATGCACCAAGCGCACGGCTTCGCAATGCATTTCTCACCAAGCACCAAGCGCACGGCTTCGCAATGCTTTGGATTTCCCATGCCAAGCACCAAGCGCACGGCTTCGCAATGCTTTGGACTTTCCCATGCCAAACACCAAGCGCACGGCTTCGCAATGCTTTGGACTTTCCCATGCCAAGGCTTCCCCCTTGGACTTCCACACCAAGCTCCATGCTTGGATTTTCTATGCCAACCCATGTTGGACTTTCCCATGACAATCCCATGTCATGAGTTTTGTCTATCATCAAAATACCATCAAGGTACTGCTGGGCCGATTGCACCAACAATCTCTCCCTTTTTGATGATTGACAAAACTACCATCTCAAGTCTACCAATTCTCCCATATTGGCAATTCTCATATCCCAATGAGAATTCCAACGAACCCTAATTGGTAACTTGGTAACTTCTCCCCCTTTTTGACATTACATCAAAAAGGTCCTCCCCAAGGGTATGAATGTCTCATATCCCAATGAGATCTTACAATCTCTCCCTTGGAGGAACACATGCCTACAATCTTTCTAGTGATCCCATATCACTTAAAGAGAGGCAACCCAATTTTCCTCCCATGAGGAAATACACATCCATCTTCCCATGATGGATACCTCCCCCTAGAGGCTTGCTTCCCCTTGACCATTGCACCAACAATGTCCTTGGAGAGTCCCTAAGCCAATAGGAACATTAAACCAAACAAAATTAAGGCAAAGTTCAACAATGAACTCTTTTTCACCTTAAAATTGATACTCACCCTCAACCCAACTCCTAATCCATATCCAATGGATTTCCACCATCTCTAATGCTCTCCCAAACATATCCTACGGTTAGAAGTGGTTAGGGGACCTTAACCTAGCTGAACATGGGCCTAACCAACAAGATTTACCCGAAATCAGCTTGGGCGGATCGTGAAATCGAAATCGATCATTTGCCACCCCCATCGATCATTGCCGATCCATGGCGGTCGTGATACTCTTCATTCTGATTTTGACATTCAATTTGGATTTTCGAAATCCATAAGTAAATATACGTATTTTTAAAAATCTTGAAAATGCATACGTATAATACTTATCCTAAACACTATGGGTGAAAAATATTGAAAAATTATTTTACCCATTAAATTAGGAGATTGATACAAAGTTCAAAATTTAAGAAAAGCTTCAATAAAGAGCCATCTTTGTATCATCTCATTCAATGGTGATAGCTATCAAAAGATAGGCTTCACCAAGGTTTTTCAAAATGTTTTTCAAACCTTTATTTTCTTTTTCCTAAACATCTCACCAATATCTAGATGTGTAAAACACATGCAAGTCAAATTTTTGTGAGATGTGGGTTTTGTTTTGTTTATGTTTTCATGCATATTTCTAAGGCAATATTCTTTGATTCCTTTCAAATTATGTCATAGTCCTTAACTCCATTTTAATTCATGCATGATATGATTATGGCATAGATATGATATAGATAAAAACATATGCCAATATCATGATGTCATGGCATGTGAATGAAACTTAAGCATACATGACATCTAAACATAAATTTAAACATGATCATGACATTTTATAGATAAAAATGAAAATGATGTCATGACATGGCAAGGCAAACAAAACATGGCAAGTAAAATATACTAAGGTATAAAATACCTAAGTGTTAAAATTAATTTGCCATTTCTTAGGAATTAAATTCATTTTGTCTTAATGCCATTCATTTCCCTAGTGTGCCAAAAATCCAAAATGGCACACCAATACCTCTAAGACCTAAATGTGCCAATTTAAATCATTTTTAACTTCTCAAGCACATTGGCACACCCTAATGTGTCAACTCTACTATGGTTAGGTTAACTACCCATCCACTTAGGGTTGACACACCCTAACCCATTTAGCGTGAATCGATCATGCTTTTAGGAACCCAATATCTATTGGAGCTCCTTGGGTTAACAAGGTATTCTCTAGGGATAACTTCCCTAGATACCTTCCTAATGACCCTTTTAGGCTTTGAAGCCATAGTCTTTTGGGTCTTTCCTAAGTCAACTCTAGAGGTGACTCCTCCATTGACCTTCTTAGTGGCTTTCTTGATTTTTCTTAAGTCCTTAGCCACTAAACACACACCATGGCTAGACTTAGGGATGACTTCCCTATTAGCCTTGGTTTTTCTAGACCTAGATATTGTTCCATAATTAAATGGAACATTATGGTAGGACATAGGTTTGTGACTCAAACCCTTCTTGCCCTTAGATATTTCTTGCTTTCTAGGTCTTGACTTTTGGACATTTGACCCCTTAACCGAATTTGATATTATTTCTAGGGTCTTCTCCAATTTTTCTAGCCTTAACCTCAAGGCTTGGTTTTCTAGCTCTAATTTCCTCAATTTTGAATTTTCATTAGATTTTTTAGGAATGATTTTCTTTTTAGGCATGTGCCTAGATTTCTTGGGATTAACACCCAAGTTTTCTTCTACTCTCCTAATTGACTCCCTAGGCAAGATATTTCTAGAATTATGAGTCCTAGGTTTGTCTTTAGTCATATGAACATGCTTGGCACCTAAGCAATAAACCTTATTGTTTCTCCTAGCATGCTTTTCATTAATAATGGCAAGAGAACTAAAATAATTTTTAGCATGCTTTTTGACTTTAGGAATTGAAGGTGCATTAACTAAAAGTACCTTAGGGTTAGCTTTAGGAGCTCCCCCTACATGAGTTGCACCTTCTTGCCCTTTCTTCCTCCCCCTAGGGCATTGGCTTCGGTAGTGTCCCTTTTGATTGTATTTGAAGCACACAATGTGCTCTTTGCTCTTGATTTTGGGAACACCGACATCGTTTGACTTTGGGTTGACTTTTGGTGTCGATGCCTTCTTCTTAGCCAATTTAGGGCATTTGCTCTTGTAATGCCCTTTCTCCCTACACTTAAAACATATTATGTGATTTTTATTTAAAATAATAATGCTTGAGTTACCTAGGGAGGTGGTGGAGGCCTCTTCATGATCTTCACTTCTCCCGGATGTGGATGCTTCTTGTTCTTGCTCCGGGATGAAAGATTGCCTTTCCTCCCCCTCAATGCTAGAGGTGGAGGTCTCCACCAAATCATCAACATCTTCAAATGTTGTGGGTGCTTCTTCTTCGGCATTCTCCTCTACTTGTGCCGATTGGGAATTTTCTTGGAATTTCATTACCTTATTCCATAATTCCCTTGCATCCCTATAATCACCCAATCTAGACCAAATAGTGTTAGGTAACAAATCACTAATCAACTTGATTACCTTGAGATTTGTCTTGAAGTCTTTGATTTGGTCTTGGGTCCATTTTGATTTTTCAATGGGCTTGTTGTGTTTGTCCCTAGGCATCTCAAAACCGTTTTCTATAATAATCATAAAATCAAAATCGGTTTCGAGATATACCTCCATCCGTTTTCTCCACCAAGCAAAATCTCCATCGAATTTCGATGGATGGATGAAGCCGGCCATTTGTAGTGCTCTCGCGGCGGTTAGTCCTTGAAGAGCGACCTCGGCTCTGATACCACTTGTAGGGGATCGATACGGCCGGCTAGAGGGGGTGAATAGCCCTCTTACGATGGATGTTGTAATTCGTTCGTTCTTCTTGCGTTGCTTGTCTACGATTGTCGTTAGCACAGCGGAAACAATAAAACAATAATAATACTAACAACAAATAAGCACACGCAAACACACACGATATACGTGGTTCGGAACCGAATGGTTCCTACTCCACGGGCGAGCTCCTCGAGCTCTAGTTATGCGCACGGCACTAACTATAACACTCCTTTTCGACTACACGTCGGAGGTGGAGAAACCTCTCACAAGCAATTACACTAAGTAATGAAATACAAGCAATACAAAGACAAATACGAAATACACGTAAAGAACACTTTACAACGCTTGCTTTGAATCCTTTGCTTGTTGCTTGCTTTAGATGGCTCTTGAAGGTCTGGAATGCAGCAGCAATTCCCCTCCAATAGCTTCACAAAAGTCTTGGCGAAATCCTCCAACTCGTGCTCCATTTATAACCTGCATCAAGCTGTTTTCGCGCTGATCGCCAAAAGGCCCCGATCGATCGCCTCGTAGTTGTCTCACAACGGCGAGATCCACGTCGGACAAGTTCCAACGGATCACCTACTGACCGATGATGATGCCCATCACGATCGGTGACTCGAGTCGACGCCGACTACGAGCGCTCGTGCTCGCGACACTCCCATCACGATCATTATCCTCCCTCGTGATCATTGGCCGACTTCGATCGCATGTCCATGGCATGCGATCGCTAAGCACAAAACCCTAGCCTTACACGGTCCGAACTCTAGTCGACTTGGATCACGAACCGCACCTATGTCACGATCGATGTCGGGCAAAACCTCAAACACCAAGTTGTTTGAGCATCCGACCATCGGGTAAACCCTCAAACATCAAGTTTGAGCCTCCGACACTCAGTCTTAGCCACTTGGCCAAGTCCACCTTATCCCTCATGGAGTTCCCCACCAAAGCTCTCTTCCCTCGGCCTACGTCCCTCGGATGCGCCAAGCGCACGGCTTCGCAATGCCATCCTTCGCGTCTCATGCCCTAGAAGTATGCTTCCCTTTGGGCTCACTCCATTCGCTCCCCGTCCGGTGGTCCCTCAAATGCACCAAGCGCACGGCTTCGCAATGTCATCCTTCACCGACTCAAGGACCCCGAGCCTAGTGAACTTACCAAGTCCTTAAGACTTCCCAAATGCACCAAGCGCACGGCTTCGCAATGCATTTCTCACAAAGCACCAAGCGCACGGCTTCGCAATGCTTTGGATTTCCCATGCCAAGCACCAAGCGCACGGCTTCGCAATGCTTTGGACTTTCCCATGCCAAGCACCAAGCGCACGGCTTCGCAATGCTTTGGACTTTCCCATGCCAAGGCTTCCCCCTTGGACTTCCACACCAAGCTCCATGCTTGGATTTTCCATGCCAACCCATGTTGGACTTTCCCATGACAATCCCATGTCATGAGTTTTGTCTATCATCAAAATACCATCAAGGTACTGTTGGGCCGATTGCACTAACAATTTCTTCCTAGGATTACAAGTCAAACAAACAAGTGAAGGAATTTATATTTATCAAACCAAATATGCTAAGGAAATGATTAAGAAATTTGGTTTGGAAAATGCTAAGGTAGTTTCAACTCCAATGGCGACCAATACTAAAATAGATAGTGATAATGAAGGAAAACAAATTGATCTTACACTCTATAGAAGCATGATTGGTAGCCTTTTGTACTTAACCGCTAGTAGATCCGACATATTATTTGTGGTTGGTATGTGTGCTAGGTATCAATCATGTGCAAAAGAATCTCATTTAGTTTCCGTTAATAGAATCTTAAGATATATTAAAGGCACACTAAATGTAAGACTATGGTACCCTAGGACTAGGTCCTTTGATTTGATTGGGTACACCAATTCCGATTATGTCGATTACAAATTGAATCGGAAGAGTACTAGTGGTGGATGCCAATTCCTTGGGTCCTCCCTAGTTAGTTGGAGTAGTAGGAAGCAACCTTGTGTTGCCCTATCCACCACCGAGGCCGAGTATGTGGCTATGGGTGGTTGTGTAGCTCAACTACTATGGATGAAACATACCTTAGAGGATTATGAGCTATCTTACTCCAACATGAAAGTATTTTGTGATAATGTGAGCACTGTAAATTTGACCAAAAATCCGGTGCATCACTCTAGGACCAAGTACATTGAAGTGAAACATCACTTCATTAGAGATCATGTGGCTAAGGGGGACATTGAGCTTAATTACATTGAATCCAAGTCCAACCTAGCCGACATATTTACCAAGGCTCTCCCCGAGGTAGAATTTTCATCACTTAGGAGAGAACTTGGAATGTGCTTGGTTGAGTAAAGATGTAGGTTTGCATGATCCTATAGAAATACTAGAATTTATACCTTTAAGCATCTCACAAAATACCTAAGAAATCATGATTTTTGTATTAAGCTACTTAGACAACATGTGAGATGTTAGGAAGATGCACTTGGTTCATCATGCTTGTTATGATGCATTACTATGGACCAAAGTGTCATCTAGAGACATTGATCCTTCATTGGATCAATCATTGGGAAGGCTTATACACAATTGATGTGCATATAATTCCAAGAACATGATTGGAAATGTCAAATAAAATATATTTTAAACTATGTTTATCATATTTTGAAAAACAGTTTTCAAGTGAAACACAAAAGTGATACAAAATTTGCAAAAATATTAGAACTTTTGTTAGTTTCCGAGTTTATATCAATCTTGAAATCTGAAAAACATATATTTTTCAAATTATTTTTTCTTGATAAAGTATGATTTCAGAAATATGTACACAAAATTTCGTGATTTTTTGATGTTTCTAGAATTTCTAACGCATTTAAAATTGAAAAAAAGGCTAAAATTGATTTTGACCGATAGTCATAATCAGTCGATCGATATATGTGGTTTTTGAAAAATAGCTTAACTTTCTGATATTTAGTGTATCTTTGATGTCCTAAAACTATAGCATGATAATATTGAGTATAAACAAACTTTTAGGACTGCTTAATGCGATGTTTTAGGGGGAGTTTCATAAAATGTATCTTTTTCATCCCCAAATTTACATTGTTGGTGCAAAGTTAGGATTTAAACCTTCAAATTGTTTGATAGGCTTTTGCTCCACATGTCTTTTACTCATCATGAACTATATCTTGGATTAAGGGGGAGCTAAATTTCAATTCTATACCTTAGTTCAAGATTACAATGCATTCAATTCTTCTATGAAATATATGATTTCTTCTCTTTTTGATGTATGTCAAAGGGGGAAAAGAAATGTTTAAGTTAGAATTGGATATATGATTATGTGATATGATTATATGCATATTTTTAAAAGACCTAACTTAAATGATTGTCAAACATCAAAAAGGGAGAGATTGTTGGTGCAACAATGCCCCAAGCATTTATATGTTTTGATGTTTGGATAATCATCTAAGTTAGGCAACAATTTGTGATCTAATTGTGAACATGTTCAAGTGACAGGGAAATCCAAGTATGAAGACTTGGTAAAGGCAAAGTCCAAGTATGATCTTGACAAGAAAAGTCCAAGGTAAAGGTTTGGCGGCATAAGACCAAGCATGTTGTCTTGGCGGCATTAAGTCCAAACAGACTTTGGCAAAGGAAGTCCAAAGGTAAATCTTGGCAGCGTAAGTCCAAGCATGTAGGCTTGGCGGCGTAAAGTTCAAGCACGCTTTGGCAAAAGGAAACCCAAGACATGACAAAACCAAAGGAAGTTCTTGGAAGCAAAGTGCAAAGGATGAACAAGTCGTGGACTCGGAGGGATCCTGGAGGCGCAAGGCTTAAGGAAGAGCTAGAAGGTTGAGTCTAGGTAAATTATTCATACTTGATGAGTATTAGTCGACTGGTCAGGTGCTCGACTAAGTCAGGATGAAACCCTGACGATCAATCGACTGCTTTGGCAATGGCAGTCGACTGATGTTGCCATCATTCGATTGCCAATAATGGCAGTCGACTGATCAAGTTAAACATGGGCACAGAATGGAGTCTCACTCGACTGTGGCCTGTGATCACTCGACTGATCACTCCATCAGTCGACTGATGGAGGGATCAGTCGACTGATGAGAGTGTCGTTGGAGGTAACGACTCTGAATCTCGTGAATCCGGCTATTCAGAAGCTGTTAACTGCGCCAGCAGTCGACTGATGTTGTGCATTAGTCGACTGATGGTGCTCCAACGGGAAAATCAGCCCTCTCTCTATAAAAAGAGGGCTTGTGGAGGTTTTTAGGGCTAATGCTTATTCTCTGATAATACTCTCAAGCCTCCACGATTTTTCAAAGCTTTCTAGTGATTCTAAATCTCCTTCTCCTCTTTAAGCTCCATCTACATCTTTTGTAAGAAGAGGAGGAGTGTTGTAAAGGAAAGCTTCATAGTGATATTGATTAGGGTTAATCCACCTCAAGGATCACCATGGAGTAGGAGCGTTATCTCCGAACCACGTAAAAGAATTGTGTTAGCATTGTTTTTCATTTGTGTTATTATTATTTTTGTTGTGCTTCCGCTAACCTTTTTGTAGAGACGAAAAACAAGCTATTCACCCCCCCCTCTAGCTTCCAATCGATCACCAACATTGTTGTTGCAAATCAGGGTCTTCAACCACGGTTCAAGCGATCAACAAGCAAGCAATCTAAAGACATTTGTAAAGCGTTTTCTTTACTTGTAGTGCATTGTATTTCATTTTATTTGCTTGTTGTTATTAGTTTATTGTTGTAAACTATTGTACGAGGTTTCTCCGCCTCTGGATTGTTCTGAGAAGGAGTGTTTATTAATGGTGTGTGATTGGCATCGCTAGGGCTCGTTTGAGCCCGATCCGTGGAGTAGGAACCTTGAGGTTCCGAACCACGTTATATCTTTGTGTTCGTGTTTGTTTTAATTCGTTATTGCTTTTATTATTATTATTCCACTGTGCATAACGAGTTTTGTAGAGACGAACGCGAAAGAATTCCATCACGTATAGCACGACGCTATTCACCCCCTCCTCTAGCATTCCAACGGTCCCCTACAAGTGGTATGAGAGCGAGGTCGCTGTAACGCCCACCCTTCTCGTCCTCCTAACACACATCCTATAGACGGGCGACGGCGCTACGCGATCATACATTCATGCATATAACGGCGGAAGCATTTAAAAAACTTTACAACTTTTAACTCTAATTACATTAACCTAATCAACCTAACAATTTAATCATGGCAAAAGGTCTTAGCAATTTATTTAACTAAACATGTATTAACCATTTCAAGGTTCATAAAAATAAACATGAGTAACAACCATAGAAAGCATTAACGTCTCCTAACAGTTTACACATAAACTGAAAATCATGCATAAGTCCGTATATGAAAAATGATCTCGTCCACCATGCCACTGCCACACACATCTTTGCCCCTCCTGCTGCTCCCTTTAATTTATTCATTCCTTGCCCTTTTCTGCAGTACAAGGAAAGTAAACTGTAAGCACATAGGCTTAGTAAGGTCCTTTCCTACTCACAAAAACATGCGTCATGAATTAAATGTAAAGTAATGACATGTTCGTTTAAACAACATATGAGCACAACATTTATTTAAAGTAGAGACATGATCAATTTAGGAAAAGAACATAAACTTAGCATTTTCATCGCAACAGTACATTATCTCTAAACATGATAATTTGATGAATATAAAATGGTATATGCAGGATGCTCTTTGAAAACGTATAATTTATATACTTAAACATAATCTCAATATATTTGGCCCGACATTGTACCACATACATCATTCGCGCGTATCCTAAATAGATCCGAGGTAGCTAATCCCGAACCTACTAGGTTACTAGGTCCGTACTATGTCCGTCGACCTAGGGGCAACCTTGGAGCCCATCCCGTGGACCTTGTTAGGATTCGGTACAAGTCATGCATAAAGTAAAATAACATACATGTTCTTTGTCCTAAAGAGTGTTCTTGTCCCCACTCTTAGGGAAATATTTTTTAGACATTTCATATACATGAGTCATGCCTAACATGGATGAAAACATAAGCATGTAGCATAGCATAAATCGGCATGAGTACAATTTAACATGACATAAGGTAGTGACATAAGGAAAATTAAGCTAATATAAATAGAAATCATCAAATCAAAACCTTATTACAAGCACAAGAAGATTCATGCAAGCCTACCAAACTGACACATCCTTTACATACACAGTACTAGACAGGATGGTACCAAATCGATAGGTACATTCAAAAATTAGTTTTTTTTTCATGACAAATCATTTTAAATATTCTGTTCTCGGTATGGGTGATATACAACATGGTCGAGTGGATCCTCAGGATCACCATCAAACTAAAATATATGCAGTGTTACTAGCTTAGCTTGTTAATCTCATTCCTAATCAAGACTCCAGGTGATCATTCATAGAGATGATTATATAAAAAGGGCAGCCCGATGAAGGGTCCATAGCACTGGCTTGCCATCAGTGGAAATCAGATGATAACAAGACAGCAGAGTGACAGACATTGACACATAAGGCAGAGAGCTTAGGGACAATAATCCATGCACAGCTCTGATGTAGCGCTGAGAACCAAGAAATAATTCACCAAGACAATTTTTATTGAAAGGTTAAAGATAAATAAAGCACAAGACTTTTATTAAGAGGTTAACAGATTAATACAGCAGAACCTTTAGATGATTCTTAAATTTAGCACATTGTTTCTAGTATAGCATCCACAATCGGTAATGAAATCTAGTATATAATATTACATCGTAAGCGCTTATACTGCATGTGAGAGGATATTTACAAACGAATCGAATCAAAAATCCGAGATAAAAAAACCTAAAAATTACTCTTTTCCAATCAACGAGTTATGTCACCCCTCGTACCAGTCTGGAGCCTATCAGCTCCAGCACAAGAAAGCATTTTGTTGATACGAAGGACATGGAATGGGTGGACCCTCACTCTTAGATGGAAAGCATCCTTTCCCGCAAATTTAGTCATGTACTTATTGCATGCAATGCGAGCAGCCTCAAGAGCTTCACTGGTAACATTTTCCTTCTCCCAACTCACCAAGTGCACACATAAAGGGAACTCATTAACCCCTTTTTTCTTCATTCCAACATCATAAATCCTAATCTTCGGATCAGGAACACCATGGTAGTACCATGATTTAGGATATGGTTTGTTCTTAATTTGACGATAACAATGTGCAGGTCTCCTGCCCATCTTTCCAACGAAGCCGAAGGACGAGATCCACGTCGAAAACCAAAGAGGTGTGGGCGTCGACGTTGGAGAGAGGAGGGAGAGAGAGAGGCGGCGTGGAAATTTTGAGGAAAAGAGAAAAGAGATGATATATATATATTAGGATTTTTTTAACCTAATTATCTCCTTAAATGATTAGCTAGATTAATCAACTTCTTTCTTTTTATCTATCAATAGATATATTCTGTTATATCATACTCATTGGTAATCTTATGACTTAGTGGTGGGAAGTCTATTCCCATAAATCAACGGTTTATGGTTCAAGCCTCAATCCTGAACTATTTATTCATTTTTTCCTTTATATATATATATATATATATATATATATATATATATATATATATATATATATATATATATATATATATATATATCCTATAACACCCCGGAGATATATCATGGAGCTTACCCGATTGTAACCCTATATATATATATATATATATATTTCCTTTAAATAAAAATATAGTAACTAAAATTTAGGATGTTACAGTCGCTCTTCAAGGTTTAACAACTAAGGGAGCACGCTAGAGGGTGAAGATGGAAGTTCAAGAGCAACTAGGATGGGATATCAACACACTTATCTCTTATACCTTCTATGGACAAGAAGGGTTTAGACAATGGAAGGCAAGGATCAAAGGCTTCCTAATGATGAGGGACTTCAAAGAATGATCTATTTTAATGGAGGGATATAGCTTCCAATATGACCAAAGGGAGGGTTCCTCAAGAAAAAGAGATGGACCGAAGTGCAAGTCCAAGCCTTCGATAAAAATGATAAGGTATTGAAGTTTTTAATTGATTTAATACCTAATAATATCTTGTGCATGTTAGGTAATTATGTAGATGCCAAGGAGCTATGGAGCCAAGTGGCCAAGCTCCATAAAAGTTCATCACCGGTCCAAGAGGAAGGGACCGAAGAGGCAAACACATTATCCTCACAAGGAAGTGAGGATTTGGAGGTTGAGAGACCATCAACATCCAAGGAGGAAGAGGAAGTAGAATTGGAGGAGACCTCCACCTCTAGGATTGAGGGGGAGGAGAAAACTTCCACATTAAAGCATCAAGAAGAAGCTTCGACATCCGGTCAAGATGAAGAAACTCAAATTCCGATTCCGGCACCTACAACCGCCCTAGGTAACTCAAGCAATATGGTTTTAAATAAAATGCATATAATATGTTTTGAGTGTAGGGAAACCGGGCACTACAAAAGCAAGTGTCCGAAACGGATTAGGAAAACTCCTTCGACACCAAAAGTCAACACAAAGGTCAAAGATGCCGGTGCCCAAAGTCAAAAGAGCAAAGAGCATGTCATATGCTTCAAGTGCAATTCAAAAGGGCATTCCCGGAGTCAATGCCCAAAGGGGGAGAAGAAGACTCAAAGGGGAGATTCACAAGTAGGGGGAGCCTCTAAGGCAAACCCTAATGTATATTGTAATGCTCCTTCTTTAGTTAATAGACAAAAGCATGCTAGGAATTTTAATTCTCTTGCAATTTATGAAAAGCATGCTAATAGGAACAAGTATTTTTGTTTAGGAGCTAAGAATGTTCATCTTGAAAATAAGGAGAAATTTGGGACTAATGTCCCTAAAAATAATTTATCTAAGGACAAACCTAGGTCAAATAACTCAAGACCAATTCTACCTAGGGAATCTATCAAGAAAATAGGAGAACACCTAGGTCTCAACCCTAAATGGACTAGGCATATGCCTAGGAAGAACCATGCCCAAAGACCAAATCAAAATTCTAAAATTGGGCAATTAGAATTAGAGAACCAAGCCTTGAGATCAAAGCTTGAAAAATTAGAAAAGACCCTCAATAAGATGCAAAATCAATTTCAAGGGTCTAATGGTCAAGGTCAAGGGTCAAAATCTCAAAGTCAACACCTAGGACCTAAAGACAAAAGTCAACCAAGGGCAAGAAAGATTTGGGTCACAAACCTAAGCCTAAGGTGGCTTATCATAGTGTTCCACTTGATTATGAAACACAAACTAGGTCTAGGAAGACCAAGGTTACTAGGGAAGTTATCCCTAAGAGTAACCAAGGTTTGTGTCTAGTGGCTAGGGTTTCAAGGAAACCTAGGATGGCCACTAAGAGGGTTATTAGGGAGGAAATCCCTAAGGTTAACCTAGGCAAGACCAAAATGACCAAGGCTACTAAGCCTAGGAGGGTCATTAGGAAGGTATCTAGAGAGGTCATCCCTAAGGAATACCTAATTAACCCAATGAGCTCAAATAGATTTTGGGTTCCTAGGAGCGTGATTGATTCACGCTAGATGGGTTTAGAGTGTGTCAATCTTGATTGGATGGGTAGTTAACTCAATCATGGTAAAGGTGGCATTTTAGGTTATTTTCAAGGTTATGGGTACCTTGGAAATAGATTTGATTTTCGATCCTAAAAAGATTTTAGGATGTGTCAATACATTTTTGGAATTATGAAAAATTAATTAAATTGACACAATTTGGGTTTAGAGGTCATAGTGTGCCATTTTGGATTCTTGGCATACTAGGGAGAAAAGTAATATTATGGAAAAAATATACTTAATTATATCAAATGACAATTAATATTAAAATTTAGGTATTCTTATACCTATACATTTTATATGTCATGCTTTGATTGTTATATAACATGTCATGACATCATGTTTATCTTTATCTTATAAATATCATGATCATGTTTAGGATTAAGGATAAAATGTCATGTGTTTTTAGATTATATTATATGTCATGACATCATGATCATTGGTCATGTTTAATTATGCTATCATTTATGCCATGATCATACTTCATGCATTTAAAGGAATTAAAATTGATTTAAGGACAATGACATGACTTGAAGTCCCATTTATAAGGGAATCAAGTAGTGTTGCCTTAGAAAATGCATGAAACCTTAGTGTAAGATAACCAAAACTCACATCTCACACTAATTTGACATGTATGTGTATTTATACACTCTAGATACATGTGAGATGCTAGGATATGAGTTAAGTTTAAGGTGCATAGTTTTTGCATCTAGATGAACTAAAAATCATCTAATTTCAATGGTGGATCATTGGGAAAGCTTATGTACAAGTCATGTACATAGAGCCCAAGGAATATGATCCAAAATAAGATTTTGAAAACGTTTTAAAATCATTTTGAAAAATCTTGGTGAAGTCTATCTTTTGATAGCAATCACCATTGATAGAGTTGATACAAAATAGGGCCAAAACATTGAAAATTTTAATGGTTTTGAGTTTTATATCAAACTCACTATTTTATGGGTAAAATAATTTTCTATTATTTTTCACCCATTGTATTCGTCATAAGTATTATACATATGAATTTTCATGATTTTTTGATATACGTATAATTATTTATGAATTTTTAAAATTCATTTGATAAGCGAAATTGATATTTTGATTATCGATCGATTCTACTGGTGATCGGTGATGATGAAGTCGATCATTGGTAGTGAGAGTCGTGATACTTTGATTTCGGGATAAACAAGACTGTTTAACCCGGTTTCAGCTATGGTTAAGGTCCCTAACCACTCCTAACCCTAGGATATGCTTTGGGAAGCATTATAAAGGGTGAAAATCCATTGGATATGGATTAGAAGAGTTGTTAGGTCGATGTATCAAATTTAAGGTGTGGAAAGTTCAAGTTTGAACTTTGAACCTTATTTTTGATGGTTTAGAGTTCCTATTGGCTTAGGGACTTCCCAAGGACATTGTTGGTGCAATGGTCAAGGGGGAGCAAGCCTTTAGGGGGAGGTATCCATCATGGGATGATGGATGTATTTTTCTCTTCTTGAAGGGAAGAAGTTATTAGGAGAATGTCATCAATTGGGAAAATTGATGGGTTTTTGATACCCAATTTGGAAATTGGGAGAGTGAATAGGATTGTCTCTCTTGAGTGATATGAGACTTATCACTAGGAAGATGGTAGAAATCCTAGGTAATTTTGGACCAAGGGGGAGATTGTAAGATCTCATTGGGACATGAGACATTGACCTCCTTGGAGAGCGAACCTTTTTTATGTATGTCAAAAAGGGGGAGAACATAAGATTACTAATTTGGGATAATTGGTAAGGGATTTGAGTTAGTGTTCTAACTCAATGGTTTGTTTGGTTTTTGTCAAACATCAAAAAAGGGGAGATTATTGGTGCAATCGGCCAAGGTCACGATTGACCATGACTCAAGCTTAACTCGAGATATGTTTTGATGTTTGACAAAAATATATGACAATGTGATTGTCATGGGAAAGTCCAAGTCTTGAGTACTTGGCATGGAAAGTCCAAGTGGGACACTTGGTATTTGGTAAAGTCCAAGCATGGGTCTTGGCATGAAAAGTCCAACATGGGTTGGCAAGGAAAGTCCAAGCATGGGTCTTGGCAATGGAAAGTCCAACATGGGTTGGCAAGGGAAAGTCCAAGCTTGAGTCTTGGCATTTGAGAAGTCCAAGGGGTTGATATTGGCGGCATAAAGTCCAAGCGGGAGTCTTGGCAGTATAAGTCCAATGGTTGGCGGCGTAAAGTCCAAGCGGAGTCTTGGCGGCGTAAGTCCAATGTGCCTTGGCGGTGTAGACACCGTTAGCATGACATAGCCGATGGAATCATCTGAAGGCTAGCGCAATGGATGAACAAGTCATGGATGACTTGGAGGGATCCGAGAGGCGTGAGGCTGATGGAGATGGCTAGAAGGCTTAGGTCTAGGCTAAGGGTGGTCTAGCAAGTATGGGGGGGACTATACTTGGGCTAAAACCTCATGTTTGAGGTGTACCAGTCGACTGGTGTCATATGACAGTCGACTGGTGAGAGTCAACTTGGGTTTGACAATGAAGTGTGTCAACAATGACCGCCATAGGTTGTCGATCGATTGTAGTCAGCAATCGGCGATCTTGTGATGATCACCGACTAGTGCTCGGGTTTTAGAGCACAATGGAGTCTCACTCGACCGCGCGTTAGCGATCAGTGATGGCTTTATCGATCACGATCGATGGTCATAATCAAAAAATGTTGAAAGAATAATATTGTTATGGGATTAATTAAACCTAAGTGGGATTAATCCTTAGTGGAGTTTTAACTGGATCTATTTTCTTTTAACCCGATCCAACCCTTGATTATAAACGCCCAGCCATTTATTTCTTCCGTTCATTCGTTTCCTCTGCGACTCCATCTCTTCCCTCCCGCGACGATTTCTTTCCCCTATCTTCGCTGTTTTCCTTGTTTCGCGACCTAATCTCTCCGCGCCGATGACCTTTCCCTCGCTCTTGCTTTCTCGCGGAAAACGGTGGCGACCGAACTATCCTCGACGGTCTCCACAAACGAGTCGACGACGAGCACGCGTGGAGGGAAGCTCGAAATCGGCGGCGTCCAGTTGTAACCTACCCTGGCGATCTCTGCCGGAGCAAACTCAGGAACGGGCGGTGCTAGGGCAGCTCGATCCCTCTTCTCCAGGCTCTTGCTGGTCCCTTTCGTGTGAGCCGATTGGTGGCGTGATCGCCGCAACAGAGAGGGGCTTCCATGGGTTTCTGCCGATTGTCGTCGGTGCTAGGTAAGAGCTGATCCTTTCCTTACCTTGCACGAAGATCGAATGTGTAGCTGTGTTCCTTCATTGGGTGTTACCTGTGGTGAAGGACAGAGTTGTCGGCGCTGGGTTTCCGGCGAATAGAGCATTTGGGGGAGGAGTAGCGTCGACCTCGTTTCAAATTTACTGTGAATCGAGCGGTGGAGCAAGCCGGATGGTGGGCTATGTTGGTGGTTTGTATTCGGTGTGAGCGGAGACGAGAAAGTCATTTCACGGTTGATGGACTTCATTTGTCGATGGTCACCGGAGATGGGTAAGCACTGCTCTTTTCCTGATCTCGGATGAGATTTTAGGGGTTACTTTGATTTCCTTGGTTGAACGAGATTTTGATTTCGATCTCGTGGTTCCATTGGGTTGCAGCAGGTGTTTGGGAAGATGCTTCACAATCTCTGCCGAAGTTAGGGCAGCAAGGAGTTCGTCGGTGAACAGGGGATCGCCGTCGGAATTGGGTAAGTCGAGGTTATCCTTCATCGCTGATCAAAGTTTTGTGATGGTCCCTGATGCTGTGGTGGTTGTTGTTAACTAGATTTGAATTGGAGTTAATTGTTCTTTAGGGATTTGATGATGGTAGAGGTTGTTGAATCTGTCGTGGAGATCAGATTTGAGCAGGGTTAAGCATCCCGATGGCAGCTGGGATTTTGGATTTGGGTTCCTTGTGTGTTGTGGTGTTCCGGTGAGCGGATGAAGAAATATGGATGGGCAGCTACGATCGGGATCTCCATGGTTCTGTGAGCTGAGGATTTAAGTTGAGGTAAGTTCTGGATTGATCTATAGATGCTATCAGATTTCTATTCTTCAACGTAAATTGTTGATAGCTAATTGGATATTGTTTTGTTGTTGATGAGTTGTGTGCTCGAGAGAGAGCTCAACTATGTGTGAATCGATATTGGTGCTTTGAATGTGGTCGGATTTGAATTGGAAATGACGTAGTAGTTAAGTTGTGTAGTTGTTTAACGCTTGTGCTTAAACATAGTTGCTATTATGTGCAGGTTTGGGATACGAAGCAGGTCCGCGACCGTGAGGATTATTCGAGCTTCGTATCAGGTAGGTAATTTCCTACTGGTCGGGTAGATGTAATGATTTCCAGATTTAGACATAGATATGAACATGTTAGGTGTTCATATTACCTTGATCATGCTCTGTTTATCGTATGCTTGAACTTACCGTTGATATATATGTGTGCTCGATTATTGATAACACATATTCCCTAGCATAATCTAGAAGTTACAGATGTGATGTAAGTAGGTCTTACTGTTTAGTAGGGTGTAGATGTTAGAGTACGGAGGATGACCTAAGTTGTAAATTTGACAAAAAAAGGTCCTCTGTGGATACGTATGGCCCTAGATGTAGAACTTATTCCATATCTGTATGTTGCACATTTATTCACCAACCACGGGTTGTGTGAATGGTCATGTGAGTCGTGGACAGTGTGTCGCTACGGACCGATGGTCCTAGCTTGTCCTGATCAGATGAGTGACTCTCTACAGGGTAGAGAGTGTACTGATCAATTGGGTGTGACTCTTTGTTGAACAGAGAGTCTAGGGTAGATGTCCTGTATGTGAGACAGTACCCTCATGTCATTACATGCATACTGACGACATCGTCTCCCCTTGGGGTTGAGAGAGAGTCGTCAGTCATCCTGCCTCCCAGATTACTTTCAGAGGAGTAACTGGTGTGAGGGCATAGCATTTGTTGTGCCGCACTCTACCATTATTGACGATGGTTGTTGGAGTTATGCTGCGATTGTCACAGGTGCGTGGTACTCGACCACTCATTAGTAGTGTTAGTCGGAGTGACCAGCAGCAGAGACCCCCGTTGCGTAGCGAGCTACTTACGCTCATATGCTACTTGATCATACTACCCAACTCTGTCACTCGAGAGTGGTGGCGGCTGGAGTCGGGATAGTTGTCATGTCGTGCCACCTAGGCCACACTGGGGTCGTGGTAGCGAGTAGGGGTGAGCAGGCATGACCATGCATGTTACCTTCTTGTTTTGCATATGATTATATATATATATATACCTACTGGTATATACATATATACATGGATGATAGTGATTAGTATACATACGGATACAATCTATATGTATACTCACTTTGATGATGCATTTGTATGTACTATGCCTGTTGCATTTGTTTGTACATATTCATACATGCTATTACATATTCCTGTATGATAGTAGGTTGATATTGGTATACCTATCGGATATTTACAGTGATACCCTTGACTCAGGTTAGGATATTGTATTAGTACTATACGTTTATACCCTATGATGTGATGATATGTCCAGGCCATCAGATAGGTAGTATTTCGCTGTATGTCAAGATCGTGGTTGTTCAGTTTATTTAGTGTATGCATGCATATATACCTTTTATGCTGATGTATACCCGTTGTTCGAGTAGATTTAGACTGTTGAATGACATGTAATATTGATGTATATATATTTACATGTTATCTCTGATTACCTGCTGAGTTTTACTCACCACCTCCGACCCTGGGTTTTTCTGTCGCCCAGGTAACAGGTAGAAGTCTTCGTGACGACTTGGAGCTGCGCCGGCGATCCATCCCATCTCCACATTTTGAGTCTCCCGAGGATTTATGATTTGTGTCCGTGTTATGGATTTTGTTCTATGTATGGACTTCGTCGTTATGTTGTGGACTTTATTTGGTGTCGATGTTTTATGTACGTTTTAGTACTGTGGTCTTGTCAGGGGGTGTACACCCGTATGTTTTGGTATATTTTGTTGTGGGTATGTGTTTATGTTTCCGCTGTGTGTTTGATATACTTATATCTGTTTATTATGTTTTTGTTGTGGGCCTACAGGCCTTGTATTAACCCGAAATGTTGCCACGTACAGGGGAGATGCCGTCCGTTTGATTTTCGGCTCGGCATGCTCTCGGGGCGTGACAACTGATGGTGGATCCGTTGGACTTTTCCAGCGTGGATCTAGCCGTTGTCTCACGACAACAGTAGCATCAGTCGACTGATGGTCTCGAGCAGTCGACTGATCGTCTTTTTCCAGCACATGTAGAAGCTTTATAAGGAGCTCGTAGAGGAGGAAAAAGAAAACAATTTCTTGGACGTTTTTAAGGCGATTTGCTGCTGTAAATTAGGGTCTTCAACCACGGTTCAAGCGATCAACAAGTAAGCAATCTAAAGGCATTTGTAAAGCATTTTCTTTACTTGTAGTGCATTGTATTTCATCTTATTTCCTTGTTGTTATTAGTTTATTGTTGTAAACTATTGTACGAGGTTTCTCCGCCTCCGGATTGTTCTGAGAATGAGTGTTTATTAGTGGTGTGTGATTGGCATCGCTAGGGCTCGTTTGAGCCCGATCCGTGGAGTAAGAACCTTGAGGTTCCGAACCACGTTATATCTTTGTGTTCGTGTTTGTTTTAATTCGTTATTGCTTTTATTATTATTATTCCGCTATGCATAACGAGTTTTGTAGAAACGAACGTGAAAGAATTCCATCACGTATAGCACGACGCTATTCACCCCCCTCCTCTAGCGTTCCAACGGTCCCCTATAGTCACTCTTTCCAGTTCAGGATGCGGATTGACTACATGGTCATTTGATTCAGCCTGCATGCCTTCTCTTTGTATAATTTCAAGTAATTCTTTAACCCTTTCAGTTAGTGTCATGTTCTCCATTGTTTCCTCTTTGATTCGATTTTGATAAACAATGCAGTCATGACATTCAATAGAAGGGTATCTTGCTTGTATCGAATGTGATGATGATGTCTCTAATGGATGTGGAGTATTATCGATATAATAAAGGTTCTCAAGCAATGTAATTTCACTAGGGATAGGGACTATATCAACAATAACCTATCAAAATACCACTCAATTATTTCGATAATGAAAATAACACAATTGTTAACTGAAGGCTTTAATATTTGCATGTTCAAGTGAGACTTGCTCCAATAAAGCTCTCACCTTACTAATATGTGAAGGAGTTGTCCTCCACTTCTTTATTCATGCCCTTTCAGTATTATATGGTATCTGGATTGAGACATGCTCAAAAAACCAAGCTTGCTTCATATACAAACTATTACATACTTATGTCCATATAAAAAATCAATTAAATTTCTCAAGAGAAACTTACATCCAAAAGCCTAGCAAATCCCTTTAGGTAAGGAAGTGACCTGTTCGGTGCATATGTCTGAGGATATGAAAATATATCACCAATGGTAGGTAATTGTGGAGCCATAAATTGATGGATGACTTCAACCCAATTGAAATTATTTATGTTGTCTAAATCATCTACAATATCTACAAGACCTATAGGAACCTTATATGGGTTAGTAGAGAACAACACACAAGTAAATATACACAAAATATACAATTTACAAAATATCAACATGTCTTCATCTAATTCAACTCTAGAAGAAAAACTTTTAAGCAAGTACTCTATCCTTGATCTAATAGGCCCTTTTTTTACAGAAATGAGAAAGGAAAAGTTCACCCGAAGCATTAGTAGAATCGATGGGAACAAAAGCATCTTTATCTGAAATACCAAGCAAAAAAGAGACATCTCTTCTGGTTAAAGAAACTGACACACTTGCAAACTTAAATGTTTGAGATGCTGAATCCCAACTTTGAAATATATTCACTAATAGGTCACGTATTTGTGGAATCTCTTGTATATTCAAAAACACATCAAATGAGGATTGTTTAATGATCTCTCTATATCTATCATGTAAACAAATAGCACCACGTTGCTTTCCTTTACTAGTTTCAGCTCCAAAAAAACTATTAAAGTGCCCTAAAAAACTAGTCCATTGGAGCTTCTTCCCACACTCATTTGAAACCTACAAATTTAGAAATAAAACAAAATATAACCTGATTTTTCCCATCATATTGTATTTATATACAAACTAAATTTTTATAAACCACACCTTGTGCTTTGGATATTTTGGCATTCATAATACTATACGTCAAAAATTTTTGAAAAAAATGTGTTGTTGGATTTATTGATGCACGTGAGAATGAGCCTAAATCTCTGGCCGAGACCGTCAAGGACTTGAAGCACGCACTCGCGCTCAACGACTGCAAGTGCATGGTTATCGTCTAGCAATAAATTACGTATCGATCCCATAGGAACTATGATTCGAGTACTATTTGTCTAGTGAACATTGATTGTTTGGAGTAAATCTCTTGCGAGTCAGAAGTGGGGTCGACGATGGTCTTGACTCAAATACGGTGTCACTTGGAGAAAGAAAAGGGGGGTTCAAAGTTACTTAAAGGATTCCAGGATTTTGATTTCACTTGTGCGTTGTTAAACATACTATCAATTTAATGCTTCTAGGATCTCTAGTCATGATTTACGAGAGGATCATTGTGTGTAATCCCGATGAGCTTTTTCTTCTACCGAGAACTACCTATTCCTAGCCAAATTTTCCTTTCGGATCGTCAGAGCTCAGGGGTTGATATCTTTGGGAGCCCCTTGCCACTGGGATCTCACAATCCTTCTAGAGTTGATATATTCTACTTTGGGCCTTCTGCTGGGATAGGTTCATGAGGTTCTAGGATGTCCTATTGATCCCTATGAATAGGTGGATCATATTTTATACCCTACTCTTTCACAACCTACTTCCTACGGTTATGGGAGGGAGGATGATCGTAAGGTTCCTCCTTGGTTCTCCTAGATTTCGATACAAAGACTTTCCACTCTTATATCAACTACGTACGATAGAAATAGAATCAAGACATAACTTTCATTGATCTAAACAATATAAATTGCAAATATAATTCAAAAGCAATGAATAGATATTTGAACTATCATGTCCAACATACACAAGTTACTCCCTAATCCTAGAATTAAAGTATCTACTCCATAAATAAGGAAGAACAAACACAAGACATCTTTTTATAAAACATTACAATCCAAACAGAATTAGAAAGAGAAATAATATGCCCTATTGGATCCAATGTGAAGTATTGGTCACTCTTCAAGGTGTTAGAGCACCGATTCAGGTCTTTGAGTCGCTTCCTTCCTCCCCGTTGCGAGCCTCCGATGCTTTTTAGGGCACCTTTTTGCAGTCCCAGTCGTCAAGCCTCCTCGAGGTTTGGGAGCCCTAGGGTAGCTCCCTCCCCATCTCCCTTGCCTCTTGGATGAGTTTCCTATATATAGAGGTGACTCCGACTTTCCATAAATGCTAAAAAAATCCCTAATTTCTTGAAATCATGGCACCGCCACACGACAATGTGAAATTCACACAGTCGGTCGTGTGCGAGGTTAGAAACTACTGAAATCCAAGCTAAAAAACAGGCTGGAAAAACACACGACCATGTAAAATTCACAAGGTCGGTCGTGTGTCACTCTGGAGTCTTTGTTTTAATCTGTTTTGCTTCGGGAACATGCCCGTGTCTTGGGACATGGCCAGAGTGTGTCTCCTAAAGTTCATACTCCATAAAATGCTTCATTTTTGCTTCAAAAATATCGTCTTACATATAAAAATAACAAAAACAGATCTCTGAACTAGAGAAATAGCAAATAAGTGCAAAGTAAAATAAATATGCATGAAGCAATTATGAAATGTGGTAAGATATGTGTTAAAACTACTCCTAAAATTCTACATGATTTGCACACATCATTTATCACCTTCAGATATAGAATAACAAAACAGTATGCTTGTTGGGACCATTCCAAACCATTCCTAAATTTTAATCAAAATTAATATGTAAAAGAAATGGAGCACTTCATTGTTGACTAAATTAAGGAATGTGAAACATATCTTGGCAGATGAACGAGAGGTTGAACCACATTCTTGAGCTATTCTGTATTAATGAACTAGAGAGTGAAAGGTTATAAGCTAGGAGACTTTCATTGAAAACCCTAAAATCAATTCAGCAAGCGTAAAACAGAAACTTCTTCCAGAAACTTAGATGGGAGAAGGAAAGAAAATGACCTCAGACAATCTCGTAAAAAACCCTAAAAACTCAATGAAGCTACAACATTGTTGTCTTTACCCATTCGAGATGCCTTCTCTTTCATTGCTTCGCCTGCCCTGCGCTTCATCTTCTTCAGCGTCCCATTTTCAAATAGGTAACCCTCCCCTTGTACTTGGCCTCCTTCTCCATCGATGCCCCTGCGCCATCGATACCAATCTAAGGGGAGCTTAGAACTTAAAGGAAGTCTAGAATTTAGGAGAGCCAACAAAATTATTTTACAAAATTATTAATTAAGTTAGCACAAATGTTTACTAAAAATAAACTAAGTTCAAAATTATTTTTTAAAAAAATATAAAAATTGAAATTCAAAATTTATCTTAAGTTCATGGTCAAAATTAATAATTTACAAAATATTTTTCGAAACTTGGGTCTATAATAGTCTTTTAACTTAATATTTTTCAAAATTAGACGTAAGTTGAATCAAAATTTGATACAAATATTAACTTCATACTTACTATTTGATTGAAAATTGAACTAAATAATTTGAAAAATATATTTAACATGTTAGTAAAATGTTGATATTACTGTAAAGGGAAGATCTAGAGAGAAAATTTTAAGAGTTGAAAATTAACTTGAGCAATTTATTTGAACTTAATAGAATAGACTTGTCTATCTAAGTGATGTCTAGTCACTTAATCTTAATATAGTATTTATCCTAAGTAGTTTAGTCAAATTTTTTGAAAATTAGCATAATTCAAAAGGGGAGTTAGCTTAACTAAATCTAAATTTAAAATGTTTTACTTAAAAGACATATCACAATGATGTTCATATTCAATATATTTTTTATCAAAAATATTTTGATTCATAATACAAGTAAGGATTCATGCTTGGAAAGTCATTATTTTTCAGCAAAATTACAATGATGGGTGATATAAGGGGAGAAAGTTAGAATCTATAAAGTTTATTTTTGAAAAATTATCTTGGAATATTATTTTCGAAACAATAAGGGGACGTTATGGAATTCCTTTTAAAATACTGTTTTGAAGACTTATAGAGTTTTTTTTTTGAAAAATTATTATAAGTACATGTAAAGGGGGAGAATTTTATAATTTAAGTGTTTAGGAATTTATAATTTTTTTTTAAAAAAAAGAAATAAAAAGAGGGAAAGTATGAATTACGAAGGAGATTGTATTTTCAAAAGTTTTAATTAATTCCTTCTATATTTTTGAAAAGAATGTTAAGTATATGTTTTCAAAAAGGAAAAAAGAATGAAGAGGGAAAACATAAAGAAAACTTTTGAACTTGAAAAGAAAATTGTAAATTGAAAGTTTGAAAAAGAGAATTTTTAACTTAAGACTTGAAGGAAGCATTAGAACTTAAGAAATGTTACCAAAAAGTTAAGTTTGTAATTTTCAAACTTCTTATATTATATTTTTGAAAAAAAAAAAAAAAGAAGTTTGAACATCAATTGTGTTTGATATCTATGAGTTTTGCTTAAACACTTTGGCTTATAATATTTTGTGAATGTCAAAGGGAGAGAAAGTATTTAAAGTTAAAGTAAAGTTTCGAAAACCCTTAAAGGGGAAGGTGTTTAAAGTTCAAACTTTAACATGTGTGATTATATAATTGCTTATTGCATAATTGGTATATTTCTTATGTGTGCATATCATTTTGGTATATTTCTCTTAACTTTAAATGGTCGTGTTGTCATACATCAAAAGGGAGAGATTGTTAGTACATGGAGCATCACTCCTGTGTTTTGATATATGAACCAAAATTTAAAGTCAAGAAATATTTGTGATCCGATGTGAACGTTAAGTATGCAGGCTTAGCAGAAAAGTCTTAGTAGGTCAGATTGATCAGATACTAGACAAAGTGATGAAAGTCCTATTAGGTCAATTAAATAAAGTGATGGAAGTCTTAGTAGGTTTGTGGACCAGATACTAGGTAAAAAACTTGACGGATCAAGAGGATCAAACACCGAATAGAAGTCTAGTTGAGTCAATGGACCAAACAACTGACAGAAATCTAGACGAGTCAAGGAGGACTAGACATCTAGTGGGAAGATCAGTTGGGTCAAGAAGACTGGATAACTGGCAGGAATACTAGGTGGGCCAAGATCAGACATCAAGTAAGGAGAGTCCAAATAAGTTAGGTAGACCAGATGTTTGACACGTAAGCTCCTGAGTGGAGAAATGAGACCGAGTCCTTAATTGAGGACAAATGTAGGTGTCGATCCAACTAAATGGTCCAACTTGGACTTTGGAGTCAAGATTGAGCAGTATTACTACTGTCAATATAGTTCATATATTTACCTGTGTTAAATCTATAATGTAGATTTCTAGGCGACTAGATAGGGTCCAAGCGCCTCGGCAGTCCAGGCGCTTGGGATGCCAAGTTGGCAAGGCTAGCTAGAGACTGCGAGACTTAGATGGCATATACAGTAGGCGACTGGATCGGACCCAGACGACTGAGATCAAAAAATTCTTGAAAAGCATCAAAGTAGATAAGGCTGAGATGAGTCACTTGGACAAGGTCTAGACACCTAGGAAAGTAAAGTTGTCAATTTGATAAGTCAATGTGGAGGCATTTGGGAGGTGGTCCAAATGCCTAGAAGAGACCTATAAAAGAAGGATGGATGCAACTTCAAATAGTAGATCAATTGATCGGTCTCATTCTTTTCTCTTGTGCTACACCTTCATTTGCAAGCTTCGTCGAGTCATCCCGCCATTTCGCCGACAATCGAACTTCATTTCATATCTCAAATTATCGATATAAATTTTGTATTATTGTACTTGTACTTTCATTATAGAGGGAAGGAAGGGTGTTACCTTAGTCTCAAATCTTGTAAACGTGCACTCTCCCAAGTCGAAAGATTTTCGAATTAGAGAGCTTATTAGTGATTGCTCGACAAGGTAGTCTTAGAAGAGGGTTACATGCTTTAGAATAGCAATCCGACTCGTACGAACCAAATAAAAAACACCTTGTCTTATTTATTTTTTGTTGTGCACTTTAATTTAAAAATATATTTTAAAAAAAATAATAAAGAAAATTTTTATATCGAGATTCACCCTCTCTCTCTGTCTCGAACACTCTTGATTCTACATAATTAACTGGTATCTAATAGCTATCAACGATTATTGATCAGTCGAGTGTCCTAGTCAATTTGAAAATATTCTATGCCCTATTTTGCATCCATTAGTTGATTGGTGTTCCCCACCTGTCGGCTAATGCTCACACAACTCAGGTTTTGCTTATCACGTGTGACATTTTTATGTGAGAATGGCGGCGATATACCTAAATCCCTTGTTGTTCGTTGTTATTCTTCATGAGAATGTGAAAAACTCGAAACCTATGTTAAATCGTAGGTTATCCCATCCTACACTCAACAAATATGCAATAATTTATTGTTCTAAAATAGAATCGAATGCAAAATCAATGCATACATTTTCAATCGTTGAAATTCAATCCTTATGCCAAAAAGACTATGATAAACTAGACCAGTGCTTTGATACAAATTGAAAGGTGCAAGACGTATCAAATCGGAATCAAATGACACATCTATAAGACTTAGATATCATTGAAAATACGACAGTTGAATATTGAAGCAATGACAACCAAATGTCAACTTGAGTCCAAAGTCAATGCCATTGATCCAACCTTATTGTTGAATAGGTTCCTGCAAGTGCAGCAGAATAGTCCCGGTTGGAGCGTAGGCGACAACCATATCTTTTGTTCGATAGGAAGAAGAGAAGTGAAAAAGCTCAAGAATTCAACACTCAAATTATGACCCAAATGTCTTCAACCCTCTTCTTCTTATACAAGCCCAGTCTTGTAGGGACCATTCCGTAAAAGGTTGGAATCCACCAACTCAGCGATCCTCACCGGCCTGCATGTCCCAGATCATTGTCAGAGAAGTAAATCATGGAAAGCCCTGTGGATTTTGACATTGTGGCCAAAACACGTGAGAGTCATCTGAATTCAGAAAAGGACTTTAGACTTTCTTCGGAATCAATTCCTTATTTTATCTGCAAGCTCTGTCGTACCTTAACCATTACTTCATTCCCATAGGAACGGGATCATTCCAATATTGAATTTGTAAGTTGTTAATAGTTCATCATAGTTAATGAACTAGATTAATAAATTCTATACATATAATTCATATTCAATATTTTAAATCTATAATTAATAATGTATAGATCACTTTATGCTATTTAATTCTGAATGACAATAATATGCGTTATTAATTAGCATATAAATTCATTAAACCAACGTGTTACCGCGTTACATTTATTAGTGAGTATAATTATAATAAAAATTGATAATATTCATGTCAAATATCCCTTATAGTTGACCCCACAGCATGCAATGCGAAGAGCAAGTTCGCCTTGCTATTGACATGGATGACTAAAAATGAGTTGAGTTATAGGCCTCGCATGAGCTCCACCACACCAGAGCATGGCAGGACAGAACAAACGACCGAGCTGCTCGTGGCTCATACGAGCGTTGTCCAATGGCCAAGCCTCGCACCCATGCATGGCTCCAGTCACTGACAGAGCTACCTTATGGCGTACTCGGCCGGGTTTTGTCGTTTAGTCCGGAGTAAATTTTTACTCCGATGATTAATCGAGATCATTAGTCCAAGCTAATGCCCAAAGCTAGCTCCAGTAATATCCGGTGCGACTTGCTGAGTATTTAAATGAGCTAGGTAAATACATATCGTCATCTACAAAAGCGTATTAACAATACACTCGCTAAGTTATGTTCAATTCATGCAGATACTTTTTAGGCTTTAAAGTTTTAGAGATGCATCAATACAGGAAGGATATCGAAGGCGTGAGTTTGAAATATCAATATTTTATTTATTTTACATTTCAACTGTAATAAACTCATATTTTAGTATAAGTCATTTACATGGTGCTTAAGGCTAGATTTAGTAGGAGGTAATGCAATTAAATTTATAATATAATTAAGTTCAAAAAATTGTACTTAAATTTTGATTACGAGTGATTATATTTTTTTATTTAATATTTATTATTATAAGAATGATAGAGATGGTCGACGATGAGGGGTGATCGGAGACGACGACGACGACGATGGCGACTAACAACGGTGGGCAATAATCGTTGACGGGCATCGACGTCATTCGACGACGGCCATCGACGTCGCCCGATGGCGACCGACGGTGGTCTCTGGCGTCGCCCGACGACAACCGACGGTGGTTATCGGTGTCGCCCGACAACGGTCGGTGATGATCATCAATGCCGATCGACTATGGTCGTCGGTGTCAACCGACGGTGATCGTCGACGGCGAGCGACGGTGATCGTCGACGGCGAGCGACGGTGATCGTCGATGGCTACTGACGGTGGTAGTCGGCGCCAGGCGACGATGGTCGCGTGTGGCAGGCGACTGTGGTCGCCTGTGGTGAGCGACGGTGGTCGTCAGTGGGGGGCGACGATGATCGTCGACGGTGCCTATCGCCCCACAATGATAATCAACGGTTGGTGATGCTCAGTTGGCGACAACGACGACAGTGACAATCGACGTTGATTATTGAATGTCCAACGCTTTTCAAATTACGATTTGAAACTTAATCGAATTATATATATTTTATTATGTAATTCAGATTATAAAATTTAAATGTCTTTTATAATTCAAATTATATTACATAACATTTTAAAATAATAATAAATAAAATAATTAATAATATAATCTTAATTATATTATAAAATAGATTACAGTGTACCAGACTAATCTGAGAGTAACGACGTAAATATCGAGATTTTAACTAATAATTTTTTATTTATGGAGTCAGAAACTCTCTACGGTCTTCTTATTTACATTGAGATGCCATTTGCACTTCGCCGCAACAGCAAAAATAAAAAAAATTAAAAAAAGGACATTCTTAATTATTTATATCGTTAAAAAAAATTAATATTTAAAATATTCTTCTGCACTCGATCCACCTTAAATAATTTTGATTAAAACTTTTTTTAAATTCTCCACTCATTTTGATTGTCTTTTTTTATTCTCCACTGTTTCTTATTCTACATTAACAGTAACAAATGTTTTCAACAGTAGCAAAATCAATAAAGCACAAAGATGAGAGATCGTAGGAATCTAATTGGAACCTAATTAAGAAAGCAACATAAAGAAGAAGAGAAGATGCCCTACGCTACAGTGCAATAGTCTAGTTCAACTTTTAAAATATTTTTAATTTAATTTTTATCTATAGGATATTTATAAAATTTTCTTTTAAATAAATAGTAAATCAAAAATACTGAACACTTTCTATTATATTTTAATAAAAAATAAAAAAATTCTATAGAATAAGATTGATCATTCCAAAATTAATTGAGTAGACTTGAATATGTTGTGCTAGTAAAAAAAACACAACAACTGCATAATCAGTACTAAGACTAAATCATCCAGTTTTTGCTTTGATATCAATCAAGGCAACATAGAAATTAAATCATGGAACTGAATCATCTAAGAATTTAGAATAAAATTGATGAAATGAAAAAAAAATCATGGGAAAAAATTACTTTATAACAAATATAAAAATAAATATTTTAAATCAATAATAGATTACTTTTAATATAATTATAATTATTTTTTATTTGTTACTAAAATAGAATGTACCATTCTTAAATATTTCTTAATTTTATAAAGTTTTTAAAAAGACAATTTTTTTTTGAAGAAAAGAATAATAAAGAAAGATAAAGGATGCTTTTTTCGAATTTTGCCTAATTTATTTTAAGAAATCAACTTTTTCAAATTATTAAAGAGAAAAAAAAATTTGATGTCTAATATTAGTATTTAAAGATATTATGTTTAAATATTTGATTGTATTATTTATAAACTATATTATTTTTTTAAAATAATTATTAACTTTATATATAATTAATGCCAAAAATTATATAATTGACAGATTCCTTTGTATGGATCAAATTAAAAAATAAATAAATAAAATGGAGAAATTTCAGCGCGACTGACTGTTTCTCCTTCGTTAGGTCATTGATACACTCATTACCATTTAAAAAAAAATAGAATTGTCAACCTAATAATTGTTATGATCCATTTTAAAATCATTATAAAAGAAATAAATTATAAATAATTTTATTGATAAAATAGTGAAAAAACATTTTAAATTTAAAAAAAAAATAGATATTTGAGCGAAAATCTCGGAGCTCATTTCACAACTATCACATTGTCTGACCAAAGCGCCTTCCTCATGGGACTGTCCTACCAGGTTCATAATTGGTCTTTCCTAAGGGTCCCACCGTCGTAAAAAAGCGAATCACTTCTCGTCCACTGCCGGTTTCTGGTTTTTAAGGCTTCCTCCTCTTCCGTCCGGTCTCTTCGCCGTGGAAGCTATGGCAGCGGCGGAGGATGGGTTCCGTCCTCTCGACGAGAAGTCACTGGTGGAGTACATCAAGGCCACTCCCGCCCTCCGTGTCCAGTTGGGAGAACAGTTGGAGGGCCTCGCCGTCAAGGAAGTCGGCGACGGCAATCTTAATTTCGTGTACATCGTCACCGGCCCAGGCGGATCCTTCGTCATCAAGCAGGTACTTCTGATTGAATCGATTTGAGGAGGGTTTCCTCTCTCATGTTCAGCGAATCCAACTTTGGCGACTGTCACGGCACAAAGTTTGGGGCTTTTCTTTGAAGCTTTCAGGCTTGTCTTCCTCAAAGTAGCTTTTTGTTTTTCCCTTTCATTTGGGATGATCAAGTGGTAGCAATTGAATGATTGCGGCCTTCCTTGAAGGTGATCCTGTGCTTAATCGTTCAGAATAGTTGCTTAATCGTTTTCTTTGCTAGTAAATACTATAAGAAAAAGGCTCTGCGCTGCTACTCAGCTATGGCGAGGGCAAGTTCATTTGTGAGGGTTGTACATTCCATGAACAGACTTAGTTTGATCTTTAAGTTCTTAGACCACACTAGTCTAAATTGATGCTTAATCATGGATGATAATCTATTTATTCTTACTTCAAATGATTTGTTATGCTTTTTTATATTGTGAATTCAACATTGCATTTGGTGCAGTATAGTGGATTAATCACAAAACCATCAAGTTATTGTTTTGTCGTACAGATATGCACTAAATTGATGGTATGGTATAATTCACTTACTTCACAGTGCGGTAAGCCACTGAAGTTTTTGGTTGATAGAAGAGGAGTCACTACATGAAATTGACCATGGCTATCATATGCCGGTCTACAGCATTGTGTGGCATTCGATGCATTTACAGTTTCTATCATTGGTTATCTGTTTTAGTATTGAGACAATTTTGATATCACATCTTAAATTTCCTTCTGTTTCTCTTATGTGCCATATCCTATCTTATAATGAATGAGTCATCTATTGAACGCTCTTGATGCTGAATTAAGATGACTTCAAAATCTCATCTAATTTTCTTGGTGATTCAGGCTCTTCCTTATATTCGCTGCATTGGTACTTCGTGGCCTATGACAAAGGAGCGTGCCTATTTTGAGATGTTAGCCTTAAAAGAACATGGTCACCTATGCCCAAATCATGTACCCGAAGTTTACCATTTTGACAGGCCAATGTCCTTAATTGCTATGCGCTACTTGAAGCCTCCACATATTATTTTGAGGAAAGGATTAATTGCTGGGATAGAATATCCGTTGCTTGCTCAACACATGTCGGACTTTATGGCAAAAACACTTTTTTTCACATCACTTCTTTACCATTCTACACTAGAGCACAGAAAAGCAGGTAAATTCAAAGTGATGAATACAGATTTGAAGAGAGTCTATTATTTCAATCAAATTGTTAATTATACATCTTAAAACATTAGTTTTCTCAAATATTCATATTTTTGAAGATGTTCCTGTTTTTCTTTTCTAATTTTGGATTGATAATGTGATTACCTTCACACTTAAATTAGCCTAATTTCTCTCCTCTCGTCTGTTCCAATGTCCAATGAAGGATGCAAATTTTCTCAATATTCATTACATCTAGCATAATATAACACCGTAACACATTTTACTTCTGCATCCTTTTAGATTTCACTTTTTTCACTTTTCTTTGTTGACAATATCTTCAATGTTTTCTTTGCAGTTGCAGAATTTTGTGGGAATGTGGAGCTGTGCAGGCTCACAGAGCAAGTTGTTTTTTCAGACCCATATAAGGTGGCTCAGTATAATCATTGGACTTCACCTTACCTTGACCATGATGCTGAGGCAATTCGAGATGATGACATCTTAAAAATTGAAGTAGCTGGACTGAAGTCCATGTACTGTGATATCTCAGCATTCATCTTCATCAGCTCTGTTTTTATAATAAAAAATTATTCAACTTAGTATTAATTACATTTGTAGGTTCTGCGAGAGGGCACAAGCTCTGATTCATGGAGATCTTCATACTGGTTCTGTCATGGTGACAAATGATTCTACACAAGTCATTGATCCTGAATTTGCTTTTTATGGGCCTATGGGATTTGATATAGGAGCTTTCTTGGGAAACTTGATTTTGGCTTTCTTTTCTCAAGATGGTCATGCTAATAAAGACAATGATCGTGAGGTAATGACTGAGTTAACAATAGTACATTTTTGCATGGGGGAACTGAACAAGCTCTCGAGTCCAGATGTGTTTGGGAAACTTTTTAGTTAATTAGTTGTTTTAGAATAAATAAAAAATGCCAAAGAAGAGAGGAAAAAGTAAATTTGTTCATTTTTGAGTTTCCATTTGGCTCTTCCTGTTGGAGTTTTAGCATAAAGAGAACTTTCTCTGACTTTCTTTTTTTTTTTAGTTTTTTTCCTTTGTGTATTCCAATAAACCATCAGTTTGAATGCCGTAAACCATTTAGCAAACAGATGTGCACCCCAATTGTTCATTCTCATGATCCTCCTTAGTTAGAATCCCTTATGTATGTCTGATCTAGAGAAGTACCAAGGTGACGATTCTAAAATGTGTTCATTATTGTGAAACCACTACAATGCACCTTAAAGAGATTGACTCTCCATTTCATCCCTCCAAATAACATCACATATTTTTCTGATTCAACTGATACTTCAATTTTCTTGTAGTCTTGTAGACTGCTCATTGTGCTATCCAAGCGAGTGTAACTATAGTGTTGGAATATCATTTATTAAGGTCAGTTTTTTTGTTTCAATTAATATCATTCTTGCAGGCATATAAGAGGTGGATTTTGAAAACGCTAGAAGAAACTTGGAATCTTTTTCACCAGAAGTTTGTTGCTCTCTGGAATGAGAACTTTGATGGGCACGGTGAGGCATATCTTGCAGATATCTATAACAAACCTGAATTGCAACTCCTTGCGCAGAAGAAATACATGGCTGATTTATTTCATGATTCTATTGGATTTGGTGCTGCTAAGATGATAAGGTACTTTTTTTTAATCTGAAACCCTAATTGGTTGTATGGCCTATTTTAAAATTTGAGTAGGCAATCCATTCAATTGTGTGATAAACTCAAAATATTGGTTTACCGATATATTACAAATTTATCTGGATTAGTGAAATGAGAATCATAGCTAATCAAACTAAACATGGGTATTATTTTAGAATTATGTAAATGAAGATTAAGAATAAATAGTTGATGACATGCATTGGTCCATGAGGTGTAAATATTAGTTTAACTACATATTTTAATTTATTTTGGACCAATTTAATGATACTTCTCATATGTAGGAATACGAAAATTGTATGAATTAATCTATATTGATAGATACGTAACCACTTACAATGAGTGTTTGTCACAAATCTAGTGGACTTTCCTTCGTCGAAGAAGATCTTACGATCTCGTGCTTGTCATTTGAAGGATGATCACGCAATTAAACCACCTTTATGATTCCATAAACTAAATTTCAATCGCGCCTTGGATGTTCTCCTCGAAGACAAACAGTCTCGGAGAGAATTCGACAGAGCTTCCGTAGTGACTCTCTGATCTCTCCTTTGTTCTCGCATCAAGAATCATCCCCATTCTCACGACTTGGATGCATATATAAAAAGGTGTAACCACCCATGTTTGTACAAGACGTGCAGATGTGGGGAGCATCTGCTAACATCTCTCACTCGTCCAAGTTAAGCTACAAAGGCAAATGGTCACAAAGACCAATAAGAATAGAGGCCACTAGTCATGGACACTAGATAGTTACAAAAAATAATAGAACAGAGATCAATAGTCAAAGGATAATAAAACAAATAACCATAAAGACTAATAGAACATCCAATTTATAATTAGAAAAATGGTTCGTATGATTGCAAATATATTGAACAATCAAGACTAAGAAAGTTGTTACACCTTACATTGCTGCTCATTGAGCGATAAATGCTAAGAAAGTTGTTATACTTTACTTAGTCGCTCACCAAATGATACATAGTTGTTCTTCAAGTGACACAATCGTTCTTCAAGTGGCAAACAACCATTCTCCAGGTGACACACAACCGTTCTTCATGAGACATGCATGCTTAGCTATTTCCATTCATTGAACATTTGTCTTAGTTTAACGCTGGCTGACAACCTAACGCAACCCTCCTTTATCCAGGCTTGGGATCAACCACGATAAGGGTAACTCATTATGGGCGGAGTTACATGCCTTGCTATTTATCCAAATTAAATCATTTACATCAATATGAACACTCTAATCTCTCATTATGACCATTATGTCAATAGCATATTCCATATCTTTTAAATTCACAATTACATTTTCGTACTAAACAGAAATGGATTGACCAGTGAATAATCTACAAAAGATGTAAATCTATTTAATCTTCCTTTTTAACTAGAATCCATTCATTTTAGTCAGTTGATTTCTAGTTATATTCCGTAGACCGAATCATACTTAATCAATAGATTTATATGCTAAAATAATAGACTTTGATTAAAACTTCAAGTAGACAGCTAAATAGTCACTTAGGATAAATATTAAAATTAACATATAATCTCAAGGGCTCATATAACAGAGAAACAGGGATCTATTCTTCTATTACCCTTATTGTCGTTTTAGCATATGTAGTATGAATCATATGTTACAATGTCATTCTCTTTACTAATAAAGAGTGCATGTTTTCCTTAAATTAACATCGTACAAATTTCGATCTAGATATTCCCAATGGCTAATCCTGAATTCAACTCATGAATTCTAATCTGGCTTAAAAGAGGTTTAGTAAATGGTGGGTACATTTACTTTGATCATTATTCTATAAATGATTTCATCTTCCGCAAAAGGTTGGAATCCGCCAACTTAGCGACCCCCATCGGCTTGTCCCACGACCATTGTGAGAGAGGTAAATCACGGAGGGCCCTATGAGCCTTGACATGGTGGCCAAGACACGTGGGGGTCATCTGAATCCAGAAAAGGGCTTTAGATCTTCTCCGGAATCGACCCTTGCCTTATCCGCAAGCTCCACCGTACCTTAGCCACCACGCCATCCCCGTGGGGACAAATGATTTCATCTTGATACAGCTATCAAGGCGACCCTTAGCTCTTTTTACATATAATTATACAAGTTATCCCATAAGTAACGGTCTTACCTCTATTCATACTCAACAAATAGAGATGATTGACCATGTGAGAGAACCAATCACAACTTGCCAACATGCTATCCAGACTTTATTTGAATGTAACAAAAATATATGTATACACTGAATAAATTATGACATTTCATAATCAAATCATTTCATAATATCTGATTGTCATTATAATTTTGTTATATTCTTCGAAGTTCCAATGACTTCATATATTCATAAAATAACTCTCTAGTTATTGGCTTAATAAAAGGATTTACAAGCATAACACGTGTAGGGATATACTCAAGAATCATTTTTTTCTTAGCAACAATATCCCTTACAAAGTTATACTTTATAGATATATGCTTGTCCTTAATGTGATATTTAGGATCCTTTGAGAAAGCTCTAGCAGCTTAACTATCACAATAGATAGTAACAGGACTCCCACCGTCCTCGGCAATTTTCAGATGCTTCAGGAACATTTTTAACTAGACATTTTCTTGCACAACCGCTAAACATGTCACATATTCAGCTTCCATTGTCGACAAGACTACACAAGTCTGTTTCTTTTTGTTCCATGAGATGACACCACCATTCAATAAAAATGCATAGTCTACTGTGGATTTCCTATCATCTAGGTCCCCAGCCAAATCTGCATCTAATAGTCTTTCAGACTCATATCTGATCCTTGAAAATAGAGATAATAATCTGTTGTTGTTTTCAGATATTTGAATATTCTCTTCACCACTTTTTAGTGTCTCGATCCTGGACTTGACTGGAACCAGTTGACTAAACCAACAACATAACTAATATCGGGATGTGTACACAATATCGTGTACATCAAACTACCAATGGCATTGACATATATTTTTTTTCTTTATTTCAGCTATTTTTTCAAGAGTCTTGGGACACGTACTTTTACTTAGAATAGTACCTTTCACTATTGGTATATGTTCAATGTTGCAATCAAACATGTTGAAATGTTGTAACATTTTATTTATATAAGTTTCTTGAGACAACCTCAAAAGTTTTTTCGATCGATCTTTTACGAGCTTTACTCCTAAGATGTACTCAACTTCTCCCATATATATTATGTCAAACTGTGATGAAAGTCATTCTTTGACTTTTATCATAAATCCTATGTCATTTTTTGCTATCAATATATCATCAACATATAATGATAAAATGATATTTCTTTTTTCCTTTCTCAGGAAAACACAATGATCCTTATTGATCATTTCAAAATCATAAGATAAAATAATTTCATTAAATCTTATGTTCCATTGTCTTGACGATTACTTTTGCCAATATATAGACTTTTTAAGTGTACATACTTTATTCTCTTGGCCTTCAATAAGGAAACATTCTAGTTGTACCTAAGGTTTTAAATGTCGAGTCGTACCAAGGTTTCGGTTAATGACCGGAACGATACGGTTTCGGTATTGTATCGTGCGTGCCGATACTGTTTCGATATTTTTTTTCTATTTTTTTAAATATTAATATTTAATTATTTTAAAGGTCATTATTCATTTAATTTCAAATATTTATTGTTAAGTATATTTCGATTTTTTTTCTTGAAATAATTGATATCAAAGGGATAAAAGTAAATAAATATACTTTTCTTTAAAGAAAATTGATGCATCAATAACTTAAATTAAAATTGATACATCATAACATGTTATTTTACTAATATCAAAAAGAGTGTCGTGAATCAGATGAAAACATTGGTTTTTGCGACATTATGCTTAGATCAATTCCATAATTCTCTAACGCCCAAATCAAATAATTATCCCATGACATGGAATATTGATATTGATTTCTCCACATATCCATCAATGTGTTTCGATTTATCACTGAAAGTTGGATCGAACCGCTACGCTGGAATCGAATCAGTCAGATAAGGATAAATATATGTCCCCGATGTCGGATATGATTGATCACCATATAATGCATCAGAGCTATAATAAGGCCGAGAGTATGATGAACTCCGATCAGAATCAATCTCAACTAAATTCTCTCGCATATCTTGATAATCATGAGCTTCTTTTTGTCTATCACCCTTATATCGATGCTGATATTGACTTTTAATAGTTCTAGCACTATGATCTTCATCTTGAGTTGCATGTGTGAAATTTTGCTCACATGTCCAAGGCTCTGATGTTGAAGTTGATGGAATATAAGTTTCACCACCACTGGGTGCATCATCACTATCATTACTTCCATGAGTACTTGCACTGCTATTAACATCACTATCATCATTTTGAACTTCTCGTCGGATTGCAGTATCAGAAGGTGATGATGTTTCATTAATATCATCATGTTCTTGCTCATCAATTGCATCGAGTGGATTTTTATTAATTCTCAGTTGACTCCTTCCTTTAAAAGTAGGAATTATGCCCTTTCTTTTCTCTTTAATAAAAGTTGTCAGAGATTTGCCTTTATCTACAGATGTTGGATTTTGGATTGAGATGCTTGAGAACGTTTAGGTCGAGATTCAGAAAATCAAAATTCTTGGTCAAAATCTTCATCGTCATCATTTTTCTCAATGATACATCTTTTAGCTTGTATTATTTTAATCACGAGTAAGAAACGAGATGTGATGGATCTCGCCATCAAGTAAAGGATTTTCGCCAATAAAGACTCCACCAATCCATCATCGATCGTTATCACTTTGGCAAATCCAATATCAAATGGGTCTACATTATCAATTCTTGTTCTTTCTGCTTTGTTATCTGCTTGAAGACGTATTATAATAAACATAGACCATTTTTCCAAGCAACGATAAGGAAGACGATTTAGATTTCGTACGAATGAGGAGAAAGTCAATTAATTTCTTTCATAACCACTAAGACGCGTTGTTTGTGAGAGAATTCAGATCGCAATCTTTTTAAATTTGGGGTTGATCCTCCATATCAGAACCACCACTCACCATTTGAAAGACAAATAAAATCAAACTTAACATAGTATTTTCATTCAGAATAATAATAAGTCATAATTTATGCTACATTTACCTACATCCATTTTATAACTGCATAATATTGAAAAAGGATCAAAGAAAAGAACCATATCCTCTCGAAATAATCGACTTTCATTAAGAGCTTAATCTCTATTCGTTGTAGTCTTAATATTACATTTCGAGGGCGACTAACAAATTATCATTCGTGGCAAGATTATAACGATATCTTTGGATTGAGATAATAACCTGAAATAATTAAAGATATATAATTATTAATAGCAATATTAAAAAAATTATTATTAAAAAAATACGCACCTATCAAATGAATATACTTTCCCATTTGATTATCCCACCTTGAAGTGATTATATCAATATAATGTTGATATTTAGTCGATGATTGTAGACGTCTTTCAATTTCCTCTTTTGCTTCATGAATCAGGTGGTAAATATTGCCCATCTGTGGCTTTTTGTCCATGTCGACTTTACGTAAAACAACATACAGGAGCTCTATTGCTGTAAGAATCTTTGTAATGTGATCCTAAAATCTAGTAGATATGATAATTTTTTGTGCCTCTTTACCTTCAATCGTGCTAGAGTATCGAGAGGTTTCCCAATCCTCAGAAGTGAACATGGTCTTCAATCCATTTTTTTTTTTTGAAACGACTTTAATAAAAGTGAGTTGCAAACCTAGTTGCTCTTGGTCGTAGAATCTCTCCATCAATAAATCTCCTCATTAATCCATAAACCCAATGATGATTATATATGAATTTCGTTAACACTTGACCTTTTTTTACTACCTTCTTCACTGTATCGAGTTTACCGATATCTTCCATCATCAAATCAATACAGTGTGCTGCGCATGGTGTCCAAAATAATATTTGATACTCTTGTTTCAGTAATTCTCCGGCTCTTTTAAAGTTGACACCATTATCTGTAATCACCTGTACTATATGTTCTACACCTATCTCTTGCACTACGCTATCCATCAAATGATATATATAAGATGTATCATGATATTCTACAGTTGCATCAATGGATTTATGAAATATCACCTTTCTATTGCAATATAGTAGAAAGTTGATAATGCTCATCCGTGTAGGTCCTGTCCAGCCATCACACATCAATGTAACCCCATATAAGTTCCATTGCTTCTTGCATGATAGAATCCAAGTCTTGATTTCCTCCACTTGTTCATCTAAATATGGACCAACAATTTCATGCGCAGTTGGAGGTTGAATACCAGGACCACATTTTTGGATGTTAGATACCATGCTGCGATAGTATGTGCTATTTGCCACGTTGGAAGGAATTCGATTAAAATGAAAAAATTTAGCAATACTTTGGCCAATTGATTTCTTCTTCTCTTTTGTATAAGTATCATCAATCCTAGTTTGTTTACTAGCTTGGTCTGAGAATGCAAATGAATCAATATCGTAATATCAATCACGCGCCGTGATGTAGAAGGAAAGAAACGACTAATATCAGTTTTTGTTGAAGCAATGTGAGCACTTGCAGTTCTCTCTAGTGTTGCTGCACCAGTTGAGCCACTTCCACTAGCACCAAATGAGCCACTATCACTAGCGCCAATTATTTTGCCACTATATCGCATATGTTCATCATATGCATATTGAGTTCTAGAAGCAGAAAGAGCTGCTGAAAATTCTTCTTTATTTAAATCTTCACCACGATCTTCAAATTGTATTTCGTAAGCTTATCAAAATTTTCTGTTGCCGGTAAACTATACTTCAATTCTTTTTTCTCATTAAGTTCCTGTTTCATTGCACGACGAATTCTATCAGGAACTTGTGAACATCTAGAAACATCCGGATATCCACCAGCAAGATGTTTTATGCGTGTAGCTCCACCGACACGTCCAATCATATCGCAATATAAACATTGTCAATGAAATCGATTTTCTAATCGACGTGCATATCTCCAAGCTGGATCATAAGAATGTTGTTTTGGTGCCATTTGCCTACCTATGCATTATAAAAATTTAAAAAAAAATACTAAAAAAATAATTTACAATGAATATTCATAATTACAATGTTAAAAAATTTAAAATAAAAATTATCTAATTTATCGTTTTAGTCTCGGTCCCATTCTCGATCAATTAATACATCTTCAATTAAATTATTAAAAAAAAACAATCTAAATAAAAATATATATTGTTATAGATTTTTAATAATTAAATATTTTTTATTTTTTATTATAATTTATATTTATTTTGTTTTTAATATAAAATAATAAAAACATTAATTTATATAAAATAATTATATAAATTAACTATTAATTTTTTAAAATTATACTGATATATATTTATATATTAAAATTTATAAAATATAATAATTATATTAAATACTATAATTTATATATATTATTAATATATAATTTATATTATATTTTAAAATTATATATATACCAGTAAAAATTTTAAAATTTATCAAATAAAAATTTAAATTTTTTTATAAAATTCTAAAATTATTTCATTTTTTTTGAAATTTTATTAATTTTAAATAAATTATAAATTGAATTTAGAATTTAATTAAAATATTTTTTATTTGTTTAATTTTTATAATTTTAAATAAAAATATAAATAAATTAATTAATTTTTTGCGTTTAATTATTTTATATTATATATAAAATTTTAATTAATACTTTATTTAATTATAATTATATTATAATTTTTATATTAATTATTTATATAAATTAAATTTTTTATTAATCGCGATTCTGCGATTCACGGTGATCGCGAGATCGATCGCGATCATCGCTGCGCCGCGCTCGGTGATCACGATCACGATCCCGAGCGCAATCGGCGATCGCGATCCCGAGTGCGATCGACGATCGCTATCGCACGGGGGATCGCGCGATTGAAGCGCGATCGAAGCAGAATAATCGTACTTGGAGTCGTCGCCGCTGTTCACCGCTGCTCGCCGTTGCTCGCTCGCCGCTCTCTCGCCGCCGCTCTGCATTTGCTTCCAGGTAAGTTTCCTTCTTATATAACTTCCTCGCAATCTTTAATCATCCCATCTTTAATCGCGTGAATGACGGAACGAATTTGTCGCTCGATAGAAGGAATCGGAATCGCGCTTCTGTCTTCTGTCTGTCGCGCTAGATTTCGCACGGCTGTTGGTTTCGGTCCCACCTCGGAACGATACGTTTCATCCATTTCGGACGAAACAAATCGACTTTTAAAACACTGGTTGTACCATATAGATTTCCTTGTCAAACTCACCAATAAGGAAAGCTGTTTTTACATCCATTTAATGTAATTCCAAGTCATAATGAGTTACTAAAGCCAAAATAACTCGTACTGATACAAATTTCACTATAAGATAAAATATCTTTTCATAGTCAATACTCTCCAGTTGGGTATATCTTTTTGCAACCAAACGAGCTTTGTTTTAATTAATCAATCCATTTATTTTCCTCTTTATTTTGAGAATCCACTTATTCCCAATAGTCATTCGGTCTTCGACTAAATTTCAAACATGATTCTTTATCATAGACTTCATCTCTTCTTCTATTGCAATTTTTCATTTTTCTTTAACACTACATCCCAATGCTTCCTTAACGGATCGAGGTTCATCATCGTCAACTGGGAGTGTCATCATTGTCTCATTCTTAATATCAAACTTCTTTTTAGATTTAATCTTACGAAGACTGCCACTCGATTGACTAGACTCAAGGATCCCTTATGACACCTCTCTCATTGATAATGCCTCATCCTCCTCAAATAGAGAAACTGTTTTATCAACATCACCTCTAGTTGGAAACTCAGTTTCGAGAAAAGTAACATCTGTCGACTCTATTTTGGAGGTGGTTCCATCTTGTTGTTCACTAATGAAAACATAATCTTTGGAGGTATCAGAATATCTTATAAAGATACATTTCTTACTTGTAAGTCCTAGTTTTTCATACTTGTGATAACTTTCATGAACATAGGCAGCTGACTCTGGGGTCTCAAATTATTCAAATCTGGTTTTTTGCCTGTTTAACATTCATATGGGATAGATGAAACTGATTTATGAGAGATCAAATACACATGACCGAAACGAGTGAAATCATCAATAAATGTATTGAAATAGGCACCTCCATGCCTAACCTTCATAATCATTCGACCACGAATATCTGAATGAATTAATTGCAATGGAGAATTAACTCTAATAGCCTTACTAAATGATTTCCTAGTTGTTTTTCTTGCAAAATAATGCTCACATATAAACAAGTTAATCTTAGCGTGAGAGCCCAGTAGTCTTTTCTTAGCTAATCGATTTATCCGCTCTTGTCCTATATGTTCTAATCTAGCATGCCAAACCTCAACAGTTATTTCTGCATCACTAGTAAGAGCAATGTTTGAAAAATAACTATCAATTCTACAATTGACATTCGATTCTACATCAAAAATCATAAAACTATTTGTTAAAAAATCATATCCAATTAACATAGAGTCAATTTAAGTTCAACGCATCGATTGTAAAAATTAATACAATATCCCAAATTAAGAAGACACGTGACGGAAATTAAATTCCGTCAAATCTTAGAAGCATACAGGACATCATGTAGAAACAAGGTACGTCCACTACAAAGGTTGAGTTTGCATGTGCCAACTCTTTTAACTTCAACTCTTGCATTACTTCTTACATAGATCCATTTGTTGCCAACTGGTACTTGACGGTATTCTATAAATGTAATTTGCTCCCGAGTTACATAGTTGGTTGCTCCCGAATCTATAATCCACAAAGGATAAAAATCAACTAACAACACTGAATTAACAAAAATATGCTCAGGAATAGAAGACAAACTTCGATTTACCTTTATCAGCTCAGTACACTCCTGAGCGAAGTGACTGTTCTTGCCACAGTTAAATCAAGTCATCTTGCTTTTAGGTTTCTTTCCATTCTTCTTGTTTGGGCCTTGCTCAGTAGCAATAGCTTCCTTCGCCTTTCCCTTTCCCTTCTTGAACTATTTCTTCTTCTTGGATCCTAATGTTCCTGTAGAACCGACCGCTACAAAAGCTTGTCTAGAAATCCTTGCGGATTCAATTCTCTCTGCCTCCAATTCAACATAACGTGAGACATTAGTGAAAGTCTTGATACTCTCATTGTGAGTTAAGTTTTGCTTCATGAACTCTCAAAAATCAGGAAGGGAATGTATAACTGCTTGAACCTATGGTTCATCGGTCAACCCATCACCAATAGTTTTAAGCTCCCGAATCATATTGGACATCTCCCTTAAGTGCTGAACCATAGAGACATTCGGACGCTTTTTGTAGTTGTCAAACTTAATTGTCAGCTGCCGAAGCTTACTCAGACTCACTCCATTGTACTTCTCTCTAAGGGCTGTCCAGACTGCATGAGTCGATGGATATGACTCATACTCAAAAACTAAGTCATCCACCATTGAAGTAATCAATATACCTTAAGCAATGGAGTCTTTTTTCTTCCATGCCTTATAAGTATCAAGATCTTGTTTGTGCTGTATAGTGGGACCCTCAATAGGTTCTTCCATAACATGATGTACAACCTCTAAAACTTCTTATTCCTCAAGTACATATCGTATCTTGAGGTGTCAGATCTTGTAGTTATCTCCATTCAGTTTCTCACTCTTATTGATTTCAGCTATGATACTTTTAGTTACCATAATCTATCATAAATAAATACATTATTCATTTATTCAGTGTAATTCAAATGTATGTAATTTCTAATTGCCTATCGAAATTAGTTTACAAAATCAAGTGACAACTAAATTTCCACTCATCATTCGTATATTCCAATCCGACTAACATTGATCAACTAGATCATATGCATCCCATATAATGAACTAATCATTATATTATTAGATAAACTAATCATCTTATTAAATGAACTAATCATTTAATGATCTATACTAATAATGAACTAATCATTAAAAGTATCATTCAAGAGTATACAATATTAAATGAACTCATCGTTAACTTAAACACGTTGTACATTGTTAACATATAACAAACTCTTTAAAGATTGTTAACACATAATATTCTTTTTACTCATAACATAAACAACTCTAATAAACTAGATAGATTATTACTACTTCTACTAGGACAAACACTAGTGCAATAGTAATAAATACTCGCCCTATCTTTTTAGGCTTAATTAGAGCACACTCAGCTAGGACATTCTCAAGCTTACTAGCTTCAGGATTCTCTATAGAACCTACATTAGGGTTCGCTTCTAGTTCTTCCTTTGGATCCTCTTTTGTCTCAACAGGATCCTCCTGATCCACAAAGTGAAGAAGCTCAATGCACAACTCAGCATATGTTATGCCCCCTTCGTAGCGCCCCCATACGTGATGTGTAACTTCACAGAGGTTTGCTGACAGTGAACGCATCAAATTCTAAATCCGATAATTGTCTAGTATTGAAAACTCCTGCATCTCGAGTCCCTCGAAAAGACGATCGAGCCTCCCCATGTATCCTCTGACTCCGTAAGAAGGGTCGTAAACTATCCCCTAGATAGTTTCACTCAGCTTATTTCGCAACAGATCGCGATGAGTCATCGTAGTAATCATCCGTGCCATCTGAAATTGAGATTAATCAAGTCAGTACAAAACCGACTAACCAATACAAAATCGACTTAATTCAATTTATACATGCATAGGACTAACACAATTAATCAAGAAAAAAATAAATTTTTCTAATCTTAGGAGTTTTCAATTGATAAGTCCCTTGGACCAATCGACCTCGCTGATATCTAATAACTTTGGAAAACAAATTCTGAGTCATCTTGGATTTTAATCGGGTGCATCCTCAGTTAATCTTAAATCAACCTCGACCAAAATTAATTTGGCAAGCATTTGCAGTGCCCCGAGCACCTTACCTAGTTTACTAAGTCTATTTAGAGTTATTTATTTCGAGTCCAAGTTGTTCTAACAACTATTCGGCATTTCAATTATATAAGGATAGTCAACCATTGTCAACTATGTCAGTCAGCCAATGCTGACTTAGTTTCTCGACCATAACACTCAACCACTTTGCCGAGTGCTTTATGATCTTGATCACTCGGCCAAACACAGTCTTGAGCACTAAGGCCATCGACCGAGCACTTCTCACAACATCTCGAGCACTTTTCGCGGCATCCGAGTACTGCAGGCACAAGTCCGAGTACCGTGCACACTCTGCACCTGAGCACTGCGTGATCCCAAGCACTGCGCTCCTCAGCGAAGCACCGTGCGATCCCAAGCACCACGTGCGATCTGCCCTAAGCACCCGTGCTCTCGAGCACCGCATGCGTTTCTCTCCTGTGCAAATTTCAAGCACCTGAGCACCGAGCATTGCGCGCTCCTCGCCTGAGCACTCAGAGGATCGAGCACCGTGCTCTCATCGCCCGAGCACCGCAGTTTCGCTCCGAGCCAAGGACCTCATTCATGAGCTCTGTGTCGAGCATTACATGCCCGAGCACCACGCTGCGCGATTCTCGCCTGAGCACCCCGCGACCTGCCCTAGCACCCATTGAGCACGACTTGTGAAATTGACAAACATAAAAAAAAAATTCATGCAACCTACAACAACTTTTACTCAATTTTCATTTCGAGACCTTGCTCTGATACCAATATAGGAATACGAAAATTGCATGAATTAATCTCTATCGACAGATACATAATGACTTACAGTGAGTGTTTGTCGCAAATCCGTTGGACTTCCTTTGTCGAGGAAGATCTTACAATCTCGTGCTTGTCGTCTGATCATGCAATCAAACCACCCTTACAATTCTACAAACCAAATTTCAATCGCGCTTTGGAATTTAGCGGTTACCATGTTTACATCAAGCATCATTCCCATTCTCACGACTTGGATGCATATATAAAAAGGCATAACTGCCCACATCTGGCGGTTACCATGTTTGCACAAAGCGTGCAGATGTGGGGAGCATATGCTAACATCATATTCTTGTAGAAAAATGAAACTATTGATATTTAATCAACTATATTGATATTATTATGAATTGGCTAAATTAAGGATGACAATAGGGTGGGGTAGGATATTTTCTTTTGTTTTCCCTGTCCTATATAAGAAGTCAGGCAGGGCTTATGGGTCCTTGCCTTACCCTACTTCTCATGCGAGACGAGTGGGGCGAGGCGAGATGGAGTTGCCTTAATTGCACATTCTCGCTATGTGTGGTTAAGGCTGGATACACTTATGAAACATCCATCCACTCTACTAATATCACACTTTCTTAAAATTGTGGTCAGTATGAAAATTAAATTGCACCGGAAAACTGACTATGCTTAGTCGCCTACCTGATTCTTCTTTAACTTCAGCAGAAAATTGGCTTCAGTTTTGGAACTCAGTTCATGCTTTTGCTGACCATTCATTGGGGTTGCAGGAGAATTGTTGGAGTTGCTCATGTTGAAGATTTTGAATCCATTGCCGATCAGAGCCAACGGGCATTCTGCGAGCGCCGTGCCTTAGATTGTGCCAAGAAACTTCTGAAGGAAAGGCACAAATTCGAAAGCATCAGCCAAGTCATTTCAGTCGTGGAGGAGATTTCAGCTGGCTAGGCAGTCGAAAAAATTGATGGAACTGGTTGCCACCATGAAGTTGCATCAGATATACATCTCTATGCTTTCAGATTGAGTCAGTAATATTTAAACTGTGTGCTAATCTTAAAATTGAGTTTTCTATTTTCCTTTTTTTCCTTTTTCTTAGCTGCTTTAAACCATATGCATAAATAAGATGTTAAGTTAAATAAAACTGCACCTTACTTTTTAAAGTATTTTACTCGCTTGTTCTTCGACATGATCCTGAATACTAACAGGGAAAAAGCTTGTCTTTCTAACTTGAGAATGAAACTCACAGATACTTCAGGTTTGCTGTGTCAAATTGCTCTATGAACCTTGGATCGATAACTCTGGTTTTTGCAGCAGCAAATGGCTGGTACTTGTCGAAAATTGAACTGCGGCACCGATGCTCAGGCTTTCTTATGCATCCTACCGAACAACCGGTGCTTCGACGCTGGATTAGTACATAGTTTCCACATGAGAGAATCAAGCACACATGAAATAAGAGTATGGTTCATTTTCACATCAAACAGTGAAGAAAAGAGTAGTATACAGAGTACAACTTTCAGGTCTTCGGTAATGGTATTCTCTCAGGGATGTTGACAAAAGGTTCCTAAAACACAATTGTTGTTAGTAGAATGCCCAAGGATGAAAATGCTTTAGTTAATTAGACTGATAATACGACATACATATAAAAATTCGAATGGTGAGAAAAACACATACAGCAATGTTGAGTGTTCATAAGTCTTGTAATTACTGGGTTGATATGCCACGATAACAACCTTAAATACTTTAGGTCAGTAGGCTATACACATGTGGCCCTGCTTTAGATCGACATATCATTTGTGTTAAAAAACTTAGGGTTAATGTTTTGTGATCTCCTTGAGCTCTCTACTCTTCAAGCTCTCTCTTCTGAACTTGGTAGGATATAGATTCTCTCAAGACAGCCATTAGTATTCTTATGGTCATTGGCCATAAGAAAATATTTGTAAAATACCGGAGAAAAAAAAATAATAATAAAAAAAAATATTCCTCGGTAATTGATAAAACATCTTTGGAATTTTTCAGAAATTTTTATAAATTTTTCTGGATTTAAACGAAAGGTTTATGAATGTTTCATGGGGATAAAGCGAACAGACTTTTGTAAAGCCTGTTTAGACTATCTGCAAGGAATTAATGGGTTTAATTAAAACCCATTATATTCCTTCCGTTTCCCCTTTAATTCCCAATTGCGCCGACTTCTCTTCCCCTCCCGATCTCGCACCTTCGTCTTGAGCGATTCATCACCGCGAGATCATCTCCGTTGCCGCGCCGCCGCTTCTCCTCGTACGCCACGATACCACTGCCGCCGTCGCCGCCGTCGCTGCGCCCTGTCACCGTGCCCCATCGCCGTTCCTTCTCTCTCGCCAACAGTCGCTGCTCCAACACCATCGATCGAGCCTCTGTCGCCGGAGATCTCCATCGAGCAGCCGATGAACAACGCAAGCCCAAGCCTTCCGTCGCCCTCTTCTTCCATTGGTCCGACGGTAGCAAACAGCGTCACCGTATGGTTGTCGGAAAACACTCGAGCAGAGCCGTCGGTGAGGGGTATTTCATTGGTGGTCGCCGAGCAACCGCGATGACGCGACATCGCAGCTTGGTTGATCCGGCCGGAGTTACTATGCGGCCGTGTGAACAGGAGGGAGGAGAGTGGTACGCTTCTGTGGATGGGCTGTCGGTAGGGTCTTCTAGGGTTGTGGTGATCAAGATCTCTGTGATTCTATGAGCTGGGGATCAAGATTGGGGGTAAGTCCCATATTAATCTAAAGTTTCAGTCAAATTTTTGAGTTTCCACTGTGAATTGGTTGTGACGATGAATAGTGGCTTCATTTCAGTGAATTGAGGGCTGCGATATGAGAATTGGATAGTGGAATTAACTGTGAGTGTGGTGACCGCTAAAAGAGCTATGAAGGCTGCTCTTGGCAAGGAAAAGGGGGGGGTGGATTGGAGCTGTGAATCGACCATTGGGTTGGTTGTGTGAGGTAAGGTTGTATATATTGATTAAGTTAACTGATTTCTATAGGATGAGCAGATTTAATTGTTAGAGTGATGATCAATTGTTGGTGAACAGATCGGGTTATGAGGTTGCTTCCAATTGGGCTATTTGAACTTTAATCCGATACCTTGATGTAGATCAAGATGTCGGGTGACTTCAACAATTGAAAGGTAACCTTTAATTTGGTAATCGTTATGAAGGTGATGTGTTACCTTTATAGTGGATGCTAGAGTCGACTCATGACTGATACGCTGAATTTAATTTGATTAAGGTTGGAGAATGTTGAATTAGTTAGATATAATGATCGATGTAGGATTCGATTCAATCATTCGATGTAAAATATAACTTAGTCATGTTCTGTGTTCTTTTGCAGGACCTTGATTGGTGAGAGAGGTTTATACGCGTGGATAGCTAGCATGAGCTATTTAACAGGTGGGTAATTTCCTACCCGTCCGTAGATGTATTGCATTTAGATTTAGTCATATGAGCATGTTAGGTGTTCATATTATCTTGACTTCGCTCTTTTTATCGTATGCTTGATCTTTTACTGCTGGCTATTAACTCCATTGTTGATATCATGTTTATTTTATCATGATTAGGAGTTATACATATAGGTGATGCAAGTAACTTAGAATTTGTTTGTTAAGTGCAAATAGTAAAGTCCTGATGACAACCTCGATTGTACATTGGGCAAAAGGTCATCCGTAGGTAGATAATGTCTTTAACCTAGGGTTAGTTCTAGTACCCTTAGGTTGTATGTTACCACCGAACATGTATTGTGTAAATGGTCAGAGGAATGATACTTAGGGTATCGCTACGGACCGGTGGTCCTAGCTTATTATAATCGATGTGATAGAGAGTGTCCATGATTGAGTAGGACTCTACTGAGGATAGAGACGTCGATTAGATTGTATGACTCTCACAGATAGAGAGTATTATGATCGATTGAGTACGACTCTGCAGGATAGAGAGTGCGTTGATATGGTTAGTATGATTCTCTGTAGAATAGAGAGTCTATGGTGGATGTCTCAGATGTGAGACATCATTGCATTCATGCATTTGCATGCACGCCGGGCGACGCAGTCTCCCTTGTGGTTGAGAGTGTCGCTACATCCCGCCCACTGCTTACTCATAGGAGGAGTCACCCGTGTGAGGGCAGAGCATTGTGGTGCCGCACTCTACCACTATAGACGGTGGTAGTTGGATTTGCGTCGTAGTCCTCGCGTGTGGCACTCGACCACTCGGGTAGTGACCGCCGAGTGGCCAACAGCAGGGACCCCCATCGTAGCTTGCTCTTTACGCTTATATGCTACTCGATCATACTGCCCACTCGGCCACTCGAGAGTAGTGGTTGGTGTTGAGTTGGGACATTTGTCATGCTCGAGCCACCCCGGGTCGTGTGGTAGCTAGCTTTAGGGTGAGCCGACATGACCATGCATGCCGCATAGTCAGATCTCGATGACGCTATATTATATATACATACATATATATATATATATATATATATATATATATATATATATATATATATATATATATATATATATATATATATATATATATATATATATATATATATATATATATATATACGGATGGTTGAGATTAATATATATATAGATACATATATATATATGATTATTGATGTTGCATTTGTTTGTGCTATGTCACGATTTGGGTGGACATCATATTCACATATGTTATACAGTTGTGTCGGATATTGGTATGTGTTGGATAGACCATAGATACTTTGGCCTGTAGCATGAGTAGATTATGTGTTGGTATTACTCTTCCGTTATATATATGTTGGATATATGTTCAGGTTGGATTCGAGTAAGCGTAGCGAACAGTACTTCGTATGTCCGCATTTTATGTTATTCATTTCATTAGACGGTAGATATGCTTGTATTTATATACTATGATATTACATATGTACATGTTTTCTATTACTCGAGTTTTACTCACCACCCATGGACCACAGGTTTTCGTCGCCCGGTGTAGCAGTGGACTTCGTGATGGACTTGGAGTACCGCTGGCTGACATCATCTCATCTCAACTCCGAGAATCCGGATTTTTTTTTTGGTGTTCTCATTTGTATTCCGTTATGGATTTGTTTTATGTGATGATTGTAGTTGTGGCTATTGATGTTGTACCCTTTTCTTCCTTTCTGGTTTTATTATGGTGTCCTGAGTCGGTGTTAGTCATACCGGTATGCATGTGTTGTCGTTTGTGAGATTGTAGTATGTTTCCGCTGTGTCTTGTGTAGTTTTTTTTTCATATATATATATTGTTGTTATTGTGGGCCTACGGGCCTTGTATTAACCCAAAATGTTGCCACGTACAGGGGACGTGCTCGGCATGCTCTTGGGTCGTGACAACTTTAGTGGTATCAGAGCCAGGTTCTGCGATGCCATACAATGTTGTTTTGAGTCGATTCTTGGATTCTCGGGAGTCGATTTATTCGATTTTGATTTTTCGAGATGAGATGGACACGACCTGAGCTCCAAGCAGCACGAGGTAAGAATTCCTGATAAATTATGATTTAGTAGGTATTTATCTAAACTTGATCAGTAGGTATACACAGTATAGTTATGACACCTGTGCAGACTTGTAGTAGGGGTCGTCCACCGAGGCGACCAACCGGAGTGACCTTTAGGGTTTATACTCCCGGTTATGTTGGCTATGCATTTAGATGCTTATACCAGGGAATAACCTGTAGTGTGTTGGTTATTATTCGTAATCGTGGTATGATTTGACCACGGGAACGACCTGTCGAGTCTGTGAGTCTTGAACCTGTGTCGAGAAGGTAATTTACCTTTGAGAGCCGACTGATACCGAGTCGGAAAACAGGGGCCAAGTCGTCACATTTATTATGGAAATCAGAGACTACAGTCTTAGAGATTTCCACTAACTGTGCTAGTCGGATCATTACCTGTGGGTAATGAATGCACTTAAGACTATTATTGATGCAAATAGCGGAAGGCTAGGTTACGGTGTTTCATAGGGATTTTATCCCTGAGTTGTTAGTACTGAGTTGTATAACTTTGAGAGTACTTTTGAGTACTTAACTCATGTTATACCGAGAAAGAAGAGTTGTTTGCATACCAGTATCGGGATCATGCCGGTATTTGGTGATAAATATAGAAAATAATCTTCGGGAAATAATATATCACTTGATCATGGTTTAGTGATGTTGAAAGAGAGTATTTCCCCGTGTCACTTTTAGTGACGCATTGTAAGGAATTCTTGAGCTTCAAGAAAGGGTGATCGGTCAGTAATAGTGTACTGTGCAGAGTCGTGAGACTTGCAGAGGTTACGACCACCTAATAGCTCAAGGAGATGAATGGATGATTTAAGTCGCCCAGAGTTATTGGTTTATAGTTGGATTAGGATGCCGGGATCTTCTACCAGATCCTGCTAGAAGACGTTGGATTGAGATAGGAGTTTAAAAATGACTCCGTACAAGGGTTTAAGAGTTGGAGACCGATAAGCAAATATTGCAGGTCAACTTAACAGAGTTAAAAGTCTCTGAATGTTGGATAAAAGGAGCAATATCAGGGTCACAGGCCTTGAGCTACTTTTCGATTATAGAAGACCAATCGCAGATCATCAGAAGGTTCTTGTGGATATCAGCAAAATCAAAACAAAGACTCCGAAGGGATTGTGTGCGTGCAGTGCAGATCACGAAGACACATGAAGTCAGATTATCCATTGGATCAGTTCAGTTGTTGCTATTGTGAGCAACCAGTACCGTGAAGGAGGTGTACTTTGAAGATTCAGTTGAAGACTATCGATGGTGTTCCGGGAGGAAGATGCATCGTCTCGACAGCAGAGATCAGCACAGAAGATGTGGGTTACCTTATCAGCATCAACCTACTACCTCAGGCGTGGTTGAAGTTCCGTGATACTCCCCTTCAACAGAGATCAGCACAGAAGCAGCATCAGCAGAAGACATCTTAGAAGATTCAGCAGACAACAACAGTTACCTCCAGATGTGATTTGCTTAGGACAGAGGAGAGAGTATACGACGATGGTCGTATCTATTCGGTATCCTACAATTGCAGCTCGTAGGATTAAGGGATGGATCAGATGATCTAGAAAAAAAAATCCCCAAGGCATTCGTCGCAGAAATGCGACCGCTTTGTCGCGGACTGTTGAATCTGATCTTTTCTCTTCGGAGAAAGGCCGAGACCTGTGTGGAGCCTTTTGGATCGGATCGACAAATAATTAATCGTTCAGGGTATTACTCTAAGTTACCCTCTGAGTTAATATATGAGAGATACTTGTAGTTTACGGGTATCTTTGCCTAGAACATTCTTAGTTTGGATTAAAAAGGGGTCCTTTACATCGACTTGTGGGTCGGTGGTATCTTTACCGTCTGGTGAGATGTGAATCAACAATTAAGAAGCCAAGGGAGGCCCTTAGACTTGGATAGACATATCTTTACGGTAGACATATCCTTACGGATGGTCAAATTGTTGAAAGTATGGTACGATATGTCTCTCGGATGTGCGTATAATCTGAGAGCCTTTGGATGTAATTTCGGATGAACTCCAAGGCTTGCCATTGCATAGGCAAGTGGAGTAAGCGATCGAAATGATTGTGAAAATAATTCTGGTATCGAAGATCACATACCGAGTGATAGTGTTGTTGGAATCAGTGTTGTTAAACACTATAGAAATAGGAAGAACGTAAGTTGCGATTATAGGAGATGTTGGAGGGGATATTTATATGTCCCAGTATTCCTCCTTGAGAAGATCCGGAACTCTTTGTTGAAAGAGAGATGGACCTTTGAAAGTATGCATCGATTATCGATGATGGAATACAGTAGTTATTGTGATGAATATCCTTCGTTATGGATAAATGATCTATTTAGATCAGCTAAGGACACCTGCGTATACTTTAGGGTTGATTTACGACTGGAGTACTGATATTGTAGTGACATGATGTCATACAATTATCATTGTCATTGTGATGATTAATATATATCATCAGCGTAGAGTAAAGGGGATGCAGGTGTGTAAAGACGACAATTCCATACTTGGTATGAATTGTTATGAGTTTTGATTAGGTTGTTAGACTAATTAACGATTTAGTCGTCACTGGATTTGAGAATCGTGTATCCTGAACACGATTGAATCCTTTTGTAGTTATTGGAGTTGCGTAATCTGGCCACTATTGATTGTGGTAGATGGAGTTGTGCACTCGACCACTGTAGATGGTGGTTTGCCTTGTACGTTTTGGTTAGTACTGTAGATGTGGATAGAATGTCTTAGCATTACTATACCACAGACTTGTTTGACAAAGGTGATGTTGGAAATTATTTAGTCGGAAGCTGGTGAAACTAATTTACAGGACCAAGATGACGGTTAACTTTTACGCAAGTATTAGTTAATCCTTTCGGAGTGGATAAAAATGAGGTTGTACACGGATGCATCGTTTCAGGGATCGAAGCGATTCCGATGTAGTTGAATGAGGCGTACCGTATGCCTACGACAGTTAAGAAACTACGAGACAAGCCGTCATATTCATGACGTGACTTTAGTAGTTATTATTTGGATTCATGGAGGTATAGAGCAGAAGTGCTCATTGAATTTAACTAGCTACTGGGTAGCTACTATAGAGTTGCTGGAGCACGAACAGTTGCAACAATTGCAACGAGTGAGATTCGTCGCTGTAGTCTCCCATGCACTTACAGAGTGTGTGGTGAAGTGTATCTTGGATGGTTGATGAATTTCTCTTTTGAGAAGATAATTTCCCGTCTCTGAGAAGGATAGTGTGTTCCGGACAAGCGTCCAGTCAAGGAAGAGTTGCTATAGGAGGCACATCATTTGAGATTTGTTATGCATCCTGGTGGTACTCGGATATACCGAGAGTTAAAACGTTTATACTGGTGGAATGATATAAAGAGAGTTATAGCAGATTTTGCTGCTCGATGTTTAGTATGCCAGTGAAGGAAGGTGAACATCGTAAACTCATTTGGATTGCTCTAGAAAATTCCGATTTCGGAATGGAAGTGGGAGCATATCACGATTGATTGCGTTACGGGATTGCCTAGAACTCGTAAAGGACGTGATGCGACTTGGGTGATTGTGGATCGATCAAGAATCACCACTTCATTCCTATTCGTGGGTCATACTCGTTGGATCATCGGCAGAGTTGTATTGCCGAAAGATTATCAGATTGCGTGGGGTACTTTTAGTACCAAATCGAATAGAGATTCGTGCTTTACCTCGCGATTTTGGCAAAGTCTACACCAGACTATGGGCACAGAGCTTCGTCTTAGTGCAACATTTTATCCGTGGACTGATGGACTGTCTGAGCATGACATTCAAACGTTAGAGGATCTATTCAGATCTTGTGTCGTGGATTATGGAGGTGTAGCTTATCGGTTAGCTTTACCTTCGACATTTGTGGGTGCTCACAACGTATTTCATGTTTTTATACTGAGGAAATACATGTCACATGTTGATCATGCTCTGAAAGAGGTTCCGAATTTTACCTCAATCTAATGTGACTTACGAGGTGATTCCAGGGTGGAGCCTGAGTCGCAAGGAGCGACAGTAGTGGGACGAAAACCATCTGACTCGTAAAGGTTGGATGATAGCATCATACCGATGAGGAGGTTATGTGGGAGCTGGAAGATACTATCCGAGCTCGATAGTCTCATCTGGTCACTTGAGGAAGGTATGTGGTCCTTTCGGAAACTTGGTTTAAGTAAATTTTTGCATGTTAGTACGGAATTTGGGGACCAAATTTTTATAAGAGAGGGAGAATGTAAAATACCGGAGAAAAATAAAATAAAATCTTGTGGAATTTTTCAGAAATTTTTAGAAATTTTTCTGGATTTAAACGGAAGGTTTATGGATGTTTCATGGGGATAAAGCGAACAGGCTTTTGTAAAGCCTGTTTAGACTATCTGTAAGGAATTAATGGGTTTAATTAAAACCCATTATATTCCTTCCGTTTCCCCTTTAATTCCCAATTGCGCCGACTTCTCTTCCCCTCCCGATCTCGCACCTTCGTCTCGAGCGATTCATCACCGCGAGATCATCTCCGTCGCCGCGCCTCGCCGCCGCCTTCTCCCTCGCGCGCCGGCCACGACAGTCACTGTCGCCCGGTCGCTGCGCCCTGTCGCCGTGCCCCATCGCCGCACCCCGTCACCGTTCCTTCTCTCTCGCCAACAGTCGCTGCTCCAACACCATCGATCGAGCCTCTGTCGCCGGAGATCTCCATCGAGCAGCCGATGAACAACGCAAGCCCAAGCCTTCCGTCGCCCTCTTCTTCCATTGGTCCGACGGCAGCAAACAGCGTCACCGTCTGGTTGTCGGAAAACACTCGAGCAGAGCCGTCGGTGAGGGGTATTTCGCTGTCGGTGGTCGCCGGAGCAACCGCGATGACGGCGACACTGCAGTTGGTTGATCCGGTCGGAGTTACTATGCGGCTGTGAACAGGGGAGAGGAGACGGTGGCTGCCGGTTCTGTGGATGGGCTGTCGGTGGGGTCTTCTAGGGCTGTGGTGATCAAGATCTCTGTGATTCTATGAGCTGGGGATCAAAATTGGGGGTAAGTCCCATATTAATCTAAAGTTTCAGTCAGATTTTTTTGAGTTTCCACTGTGAATTGGTTGTGACGAGGAATAGTGGCTTCATTTCAGTGAATTGAGGGTTGCGATATGAGAATTGGATAGTGGAATTAACTGTGAGTGTGGTGACCGCTGCGAAAGAGCTATGAAGGCTGCTCTTGGCAAGGAAAAGGGGGGTGGATTGGAGCTGTGAATCGACCATTGGGTTGGTTGTGAGAGGTAAGGTTGTATATATTGATTAAGTTAACTGATTTCTATAGGATGAGCAGATTTAATTGTTAGAGTGATGATCAATTGTTGGTGAACAGATCGGGTTATGAGGTTGCTTCCAATTGGGCTATTTGAACTTTAATCCGATACCTTGATGTAGATCAAGATGCTGGGGGTGACTTCAACAATTGAAAGGTAACCTTTAATTTGGTACTGTTATGAAGCAGGATGTGTTACCTTTATAGTGGATGCTAGAGTCGACTCATGACTGATACGGTGAATTTAATTTGATTAAGGTTGGAGAATGTTGAATTAGTTAGATATAATGATCGATGTAGGATTCGATTCAATCATTCGATGTAAAATATAACTTAGTCATGTTCTGTGTTCTTTTGCAGGACCTTGATTGGTGAGAGAGGTTTATACGCGTGGATAGCTAGCATGAGCTATTTAACAGGTGGGTAATTTCCTACCTGGTCCGGGTAGATGTATTGCATTCAGATTTAGTCATAGATATGAGCATGTTAGGTGTTCATATTATCTTGACCCTGCTCTTTTTATCGTATGCTTGATCTTTTACCGTTGGCTATTAACTCCATTGTTGATATCATGTTTATTTTATCATGATTAGGAGTTATACATATAGGTGATGCAAGTAACTTAGAATTTGTTTAAGTTAAGTGCAAATAGTAAAGTCCGGATGACAACCTGATTGTACATTGGGCAAAAAGGTCATCCGTAGGTAGATAATGTCTTTAACCTAGGGTTAGTTCTAGTACCCTTAGGTTGTATGTTACCACCGAACATGTATTGTGTAAATGGTCAGAGGAATGATACTTAGGGTATCGCTACGGACCGGTGGTCCTAGCTTATTATAATCAGATGAGTACGACTCTCTACAGGATAGAGAGTGTGTCCATCAGTTGAGTAGGACTCTCTACAGGATAGAGAGTGCGTCGATTAGATTAGTATGACTCTCTACAGGATAGAGAGTATTATGATCAGTTGAGTACGACTCTCTGCAGGATAGAGAGTGCGTTGATATGGTTAGTATGATTCTCTGTAGAATAGAGAGTCTATGGTGGATGTCTGTATGTGAGACATTGCATTCACGCTGGCGACGAGGTCTCCCTTGTGGTTGAGAGTGTCGCCAGTCATCCTGCCTCCACGGTTACTCATAGGAGGAGTCACCCGTGTGAGGGTAGAGCATTGTGGTGTCTCACTCTACCACTATAGACGGTGGTAGTTGGATTTGCGTGTCGTAGTCCTGCGTGTGTGGCACTCGACCACTCATGGGTAGTGACTGTCGGAGTGGCCAACAGCAGAGACCCCCATCGTGTAGCTTGCTCTTTACGCTTATTGCTACTCGATCATACTGCCCACTCGGCCACTCGGCCACTCGAGAGTAGTGGTTAGTGTTGAGTTGGGACATTTGTCATGCTCGAGCCACCGAGGCCACACTGGGGTCGTGGTAGCTTTAGGGTGAGCCGACATGACCATGCATGCTGCATAGCCGTATCATATGTATTACCATATATATATATATATATATATATATATATATATATATATATATATATATATATATTATATATATATATATATATATATATATATATATGATTATTGTGATGTTGCATTTGTTTGTACTATGCTTGCTGCATTTGGGTGGACATCATATTCATGCATGTTTCTTGCATATGTTATACAGTTGTGTCGGATATTGGTATGTGTTGGATAGACCGTAGATACTTTGGCCTGTAGCATGAGTAGATTATGTGTTGGTATTACTCTTCCTGTTATATATATGTTGGATATATGTTCAGGTTGGATCAGAGTAGCGTAGCTGAACTTGTGTATGTCGCATTTTATGTTATTCATTTGATTAGGACTGGTATATGCTTGTATTTATATACTATGCTGATATACCTGTTGTACATCTAGATTATGTTGTCGAAATACATGTGATATTACATATGTACATGTTTTCTATTACCTGCTGAGTTTTACTCACCACCCCCGGACCACAGGTTTCTGTCGCCCAGCAATGTAGCCGACTTCGTGATGGACTTGGAGCACCGCTGACTGACATCATCTCATCTCAACTCCGAGAGTCCGGATTTTTTTTTGGTGTTCTCATTTGTATTCCGTTATGGATTTGTTTTATGTGATGATTATAGTTGTGGCTATTGATGTTGTACCCTTTTCTTCCTTTCTAGTTTTATTATGGTGTCCTGAGTCGGTGTTAGTCATACCGGTATGCATGTGTATTGTCGTTTGTGAGATTGTAGTATGTTTCCGCTGTGTCTTGTGTAGTTTTTGTTTTCATATATATATATTGTTGTTATTGTGGGCCTACGGGCCTTGTATTAACCCGAAATGTTGCAACGTACAGGGGAGGTGCCGTCCGTTTGATTTTCGACTCGGCATGCTCTTGGGTCGTGACAATATTATTCATTGATACAAAAGGATAATAATGTTCACCTCTTAATATCAGTTCCATTAATAATTAAAATGGTTCAATGGTTTCTTAGAGATCGCAGCCGCCGTCTCTACAGGTATCTCCCAATTTTAATACCTATAAATATCAAGATATGTTAATTATTAAGGGAATTCCTTAAATAGCATTTGGTTCGTGGAGAATTTTTTATTTTTTATTTTAAAAATAGAAAACGATTTTTTTTATATTTTTTAGTTTTTCAGAAAATACTCTTTTATTTTTTAAAAAATAAAAAAGGAAATAGAAAATAATTTTTTTATATTTTTTAATTTTCTAGAAAATGCTCCTTTATTTTCTAGAAAATAAAAATGAAAAATAAAAAATTTCCACCTACTAAACGCCCATCTTTATACTTTGTTCATTTTTTACACACACTTACGCATCTTAGGACTTTGTCAGATACTTTAAGCTTATTGTTGTTTGCTTAAATGTGCGCATGTTTGACCACGTAGACTCAATCTTGGGCCGACTCCAAATCGTACTTGACTCGGACACGTAACTAGGTCAACGAATTGAAAATGTAATTGATTTATTATTTAACGGATCGATTACGGTTTAAAAGCTCAAAAATTACGAATCGACAGTTTGAACCTGATTAACTTATTAGTTTTAAATTGACGATTTCAATGGTCGGAATCGACAATTGCAATGATTATGATTCATCGGCTAATATTCTTCAATATATATATATATATATATATATATATATATATATATATATATATATATATATTGCGTATACGTCTTGATTAAGTGAGCGATGATTTCACTATTCCACGATTAAAGTGAACAAGTAAAATCACTATTCACTTCAAGCTGATCTCTCTTTCTCTCTCTCTCTCTCTCTATAATGTTCATTTTATTATTTCGCATCATCTTTTCTATTCTTCACTCAAAAATTCTAAAATTTCAATCACTTTCGACTTCAATTCTCTGATTTCAATGGTAGAAAGTTCATATTGCTTTGGGAAGGATAATGAAATAACTATTTTGAATGTCAATTCTGACAACGTTCAATTTATCAAAGATGAACTAGAGCAACTTCAATAGTAGATACACAAAGAAGTACTAGAACTTATAAGGTTCAAAAACTCTATCTTTAAAATTGTCTATTTTTATTAAATATTTTAAAAAAAAATACTCTTCCAGAAATACGAACAAAATTTAAGTATTGTAAAACCTTCTATAAATTCTAATCAAATGATGGTTATAGGTTATTGAAGTAACAATCAAAATAAAACATTTGATAGAATTTTAAATTGAACATTCTCAAATATAATTATTCAAATTTGCATTATCCACTAAAGATACAGATATAAATTTATTTAAATATTCTGATATTAAATTAAGAGAGTCATTAGTTAGATTTATTATTATACACCATCTATCTTTTAGTTTTGAGTCTAAATGTAGTTTTAACGTTTAAAAATCTCTTAACTCGTATGCTAAACATATTCCATGAATTACTATTAGATTGACAATTCTTCTACAATTCAAAAATATTTATTAACATATTGAATTTTTGAAGGACCACATATCATTCATTACATCTCTTAGTTAATATATTTAATTTTAAAAGAATATGAATTAATAAATAAAATATTTTTTAAAATCATTTGATAATGCTAATTTTAATAATACAAGTATTGATGAACTTAAATTTATTTATCAATTTATTATTGATAATATATTTTTTTTCATATTTATTGTGTATGACATATTATGTATTCAAGATGGACTAAAATTTTTAAAAAATCAAATTAAACCAATTAAAATTATTAATTTTTATTTATTATCATTTCCTAATATAATGAAATAATTAGATAATTTTATAAAATTAATGGAACGAGACTTAAAAAAATTTCACATGATATACCAACACGTTAAAAATGAAAATTATTATATTCATTTTTTTACATAAATTGTTAATAATAATAATATATACAATAATTTTCATATTAATATAATATATACATTAATATTTGTGAAATTTTAAAAATATTTAATCATAAAATTAAACAACTTTCTTGTGTTTATGATTCTATTTCTTATTTAATTATAATAAATTTTTGTAGCCTAGTTTTAATTTTAAATGAATATGTTATAAATGAATTTTTATTTCCTTACGCGTTAGTAATGAAAGCAAATTCTTGATATTTTTTAGTTGTATTTTCTTTACACTCTAAATTAAAGTTAGATATTGTATATATAAAATATTAGTTATATATTATGGTGCTTTAATTTCATTAAGTGATTATTTTTCGCCTTTTCCTACTAATATTGTATAAAATATTAGAAATAATTTATATAATATTTATAATAAATATCATTTAAGATATGAATTAGATCCTAATATATCTTAAATTTAAAATATTTGTAGTGGTAATTCAAACCTTATAAAAAAATATAATTTTTTTGAAAGGACAGATGAAGCATCCATGAGAATCCTCAAGTTCTAGACCAAATTTTAAACTTCTTTTGATTTTAGTGAAATAGATAGTGAAGAGGATTTTGATATTTTATAGTGGTGGTCGCATAATTAAGATTTAAAGTTTTCTCATTCTCTCCATTAAAGAAAAAGAAATTTTAGTTTGTCCAATATCAATCATTGCTTAGAATAAACTTTTAGTTTCAGAGATAATATATTAGATAAACATTGATTTTCTTTGTCTTTGATTCTTTGGAGGCACAAGTATTGCTTGATTATTGGACAAGAGTCGAAAAAAATAAAAAATATAATTTTTTTATGACTAAGTAGAAGAATTTGATACTGAAAGAACTACTACTGCAAGAATAAGAAATATAAGTGAGTAACATATCACTTCTTAAAGTAACAATAATAAAATAATAAGCGAATTATGCAGATTTTGATTGCCCTATAACCTAAAGGGATACGTAGAAAATTTAAATAATTATAAACCCTTTTTATATTTTTTATTTTAAAAAAATTATATATTTTTTATTTTTAAAATAAATAATAATAATTTCGATCGTGCCAAACCATGAACTGAATTGTAATCAATGATTTCGAACCATGAATCATAACTGTTTTAGATTATTAAGGTTAAATGTCGACCTTCTACAAACCATAGCTGGTTCTATGACCACATTGTGCAAGTTGAACTGTGTTTCAACCTTAACATCTACCTTGTCGACAAAGCTCTTCATTATCACTTCCATCTCAACATCCATATTGATGACACAATTCAACATTATCTATTGGGAACGTGTCTTCGCTAGAGGGGGGAGTGAATAACATTTGAAATTTAATGGTCATTCGTGTGCTCGTCTATAATATATTAATATGCATAGTGAAAATAAAACATAAAACGAGTACAAGCATCACAAACACAAATCATTTTATGCGATTTGAAATTTCTGATTCTTATTCCAAAACCTAGAGTTCTAGTGAAATCACCACTACTCTTTCTCCTACTCGAACACTCTTTAGAGGTAGAGAAACCTTTTACAACATTAGTTATTTATAAACAAATACAATTAAATACAAAAATAATGAAAGGAAAATGAACTACAAAATAAACAATAATATATTTGATGAGTTTATTGCTTACTCATAATTTGGTTGCTCTGGAATGCTTCTTGAAAGTCCAGAATGGAGCAGCACTTCCCCTTTAAAGTCTTCAAGAATCGACTTCTTGAAATCTCCATAAAACCCTCTTTATAGGGTTGTTGTTAGGCTGATTTTCATCGATCAGTTGACTGCCTTTTGTCATCATTTAACTATACTATGCATTTGAACATTACTTTGACCTGTTAACTTAACGACTCTATCCACATCACCACAGGCAACTGTCATTCATCATCAAACAACTAGAACCTATCAAATCGAGTCCCATAAACCTTCTATGCTCTACTACAGTAATACTAGTCAACTGATCATGTCCATCAATCGACTGATGAAATCTATTAGTAGACTGATTGAACTCGAAACTCTATTAAGCCCTCTCAAACCTCTAAATTTAGGGTTTAAGATTTACCAATCGACTGATACTTCAATTTCAGTCCTCATTAAGACTAACTCTCACTTCACTTAGTATCCAGTTGACCTCAACCTACCATGACTTATCTCAACTAACATTCGATCACTTTTAACCTATCGTTACTTTACTTACCTAGAATCTGATCACACTTGGATTTGTTGGGACTTCACCTACCTAGCATCTAGTTACCCTTGACTTAGCAAGACTTCACCTTCCTAGCATTGGATCACCCTGATCTGCTAGGATTTAATTTGTCTAACATTTAGTTACCCTAACCTACTAGGACTTCACCAACACTAAACATCTGGTCCTCCCTGACCTGTTTAGATTTTCACTCTCATGCCTAGCATTTGGTTACCTTTGACTTGTCAGGACTTCTTCAATGGCAAATATTTAATCTTCCTTAACCTATTTGGACTTCCACACCAACTTAACATCTAGTCATCTCTGACATGTTAGTGTAGGATCGAGAAATGCTAGAGGGGGGTGAATAGAGTTCCAAAAAATTTTCTTTTCTTTTTAAAAGTACGAAGTAAATCAAAACACACACGAAAATAATGAAAATGCACAATCAAAGGCACAAGTATTTTTACGTGGTTCACAGCCCATCGGCTGCTAATCCAAGGCCCGTGATCCTAGATCGCTCTCGTTGGGAAATCCACTAAAAACTCTCTTCCTCGTTGGAGGTAAGAGATATGAAACAAATACAATAATATAGAAAAGGAGGTAACAAACCTACCTCTCCTCTTAGCAAGTAGTAAGTAAAGAAGTAACAACTAAATAACACTACCGACTTCAAAGATTGGATGACAAAAGCTTGGTCGGTGTTACGACGTCATTGTGTGGAGAAGTAAGCTTTGGATCGATGGAGAACTTATGGAGCCTTTCAATTGATGAAAAAAGGGTGCTTTACCTCTCCTTTTATAGCCTTTCAAACCCTAGCTCATTGAGATTTAGATCTGGGTCAAACATCATCATCCACTGCTCCTTTTATGGCTCTTATCTTGACTTTCCTCGAAGTGACCAGATTCATTAGCAGTCGACTGATGGTGATCCAGTCGACTGCCCTTTCCTCCAGTCGATTGATGGTTTGAATAGTCACCTACATTACATGGTTAGCACAAGAACTATTTAGTGAACAATGAGACGGTCTTGTATTGTTTGATCTCGACTTAGACCTTCCTCCGGAAGTTTTAGTCAGATCGTCGCCTATAGTTGTCCCCGTACTGAGGATGCAACTTGTCCTCTCCACACAAAGTTCTTACCTTCCTTACCTTTGGTCCTTCTGACCTACCACTAAGCTTTTGGTCGCTTGACCATCGAGGTTCCTCAATTTCTCGAGGTTCTCTTGGCGTCTTTTGACCTGGTCAACCGACCACCGAGGTTTCTCGACTTCCCGAGATTCTCCTAGCGTCGTCGACCTTAGCAAAGCTTAATACAATACCTGCACACTCAACATAACATATGAGATAATAAAATAGCTTAACTTTGAATCTTTGCCATTATCAAAACCTATGTTCGATTATCTAGTGCCCCTATACCAACAATCTTCCCCTTTTTAATCTATGACAAACCAATTCAAAGTTGGGAGAATAGTAAGTGTTAACATAGTAAGTATTAACATTTTTCAAAACCTCCCCCTTCATGGTTACCTCCCCCTTAACTCTAGGTGAGTTTTGAAAAAACATAACTTTTCAAATAAAAGTTAACCTCTTAACTTTAATCTCTCTCTCCCCCTTTGCCATATATCAAAAATAATTTCACAAGCGGTGCTTTTCTAAGAACATATGTATAAAGGAAAAGAATCTTGCGAAATGTCAAATACTAATAAACTTTTCAAAAAAACATTATAAGTTCAAATGAAAAAAAAATATATATTTAAATGCCTTTATGAATCCAAGCATGTGTCCTTTTTGTAAAATAATATTTTCAATATAAATCATCTAATAAATTGTTCTTAAGAAAATGTTGAACTCTATTTTGACCCAATTGATATTAGATAATCAATAAGTCTTGGTTAGAGTTGTTCATTTTGAAAAATTATACTCCATGATTCATGTTGATGCACTTGTTCTACATCTGGAATCAAGAGTAAAGTTCTAACATCTCACGCCCATCTACGTGGTTCAGTACACAATCACATTAAATCTGTGTTGTGAGATGTGTTGGCTCCATAAAACTATAGGATCATACTTTTTAAGGTAAGTCTTATACTAGTTCCATGTAGCATAAAAGAAAATGATAAATAGTAAGGAAAAAATAATTCCTACTCTACTACGCACATACCTATTTTTCGTCTAAGCTTACTAAATTCTGCTTCAGGTAATAGTTTAGTAAAAATGTATACTAAATTCAATTTTGATTCAATGTAATCAAGTTTTATGTCTCCATTAGCTACATGGTCTCTTATAAAATGGTGTTTTACTTCTATGTGTTTAGTTCTAGAATGATATATAGGATTTTTAGTTAAATTAATTGAACTAATATTATCAATCATGACTTTAGTATTACTAAAGTTTAGTTGGAAGTCCCTTAGAGTGTGCTTCATCCAAAGAAGTTGAGCTACACACTCACCGATGGCTACGTATTCTGCTTCGGTAGTAGAGAAAGCAACACAATATTATTTTCTACTACACCAACTAACTAGACTTGATCCTAGAAGTTGGCAGCAACCACTCATATTTTTTCTATCGAGTTTACTACCAGCATAATCTGAGTCAGAGTAGTCGATTAGTTCAAACTCACTCGCCCTAGTGTCACGCCCCGAGAGTATGCCGTGCCGAAAAGCAAACGGACAGCATCTCCCCTGTACGTGGCAACATATCAGGTTAATACAAGGCCCGTAGGCCCACAACAACAATATGATATACACAGATATCAACATATCAAACGCAGCGGAAACATAAAACAGATAAAACAATATACAATGACCCAACTGTGCACTCCGGAGTGACTTGACACAACAAGAAACATAATAGAAGCCACATCGAAAGCCAAATACATACAACACGTCCGTATATCACAGATACGGAAACAATACAGGCTAAAACCACAAAACGACAATCCACACAAATACCACAATGCAGATTAAATATCCATCCGTCCGGTGTGAGATGGGATCAGCTGGCGGAGCTCCGAACGTCCAAGGAATCTTCTACCTGTTATCTGGGCGACAGGAAGCCCAGGGTCCCGGGGTGGTGAGTATAAACTCAGGGGTAATATATAGAAGTGCATGAACAACATATAGGATAACGAGATCTACAAGTATACATGTGAAGATCTACAGGTATACAACATGAGTCCAATAGATATACAGTCCTATCCAAATCTAATAGCAAGTAACCACAGTATAGTCATACTCAATGTATATACTAAACTAATCAACTGAACATGAAGTAATGTGGTACAACACCATAAGCTATATCATCACGAGCGATTTACAATAACATAACCCATACAACATACTAAGTCAATATGCCAACATATGAACAGTATATGATCACCTGTAATAACAACCCGGTCCATACCACACTATGACATGACGCTAATCAAATGCATACATCATTCAGGACAAACACATATATCATGCTCAACACATAACAGTATATAAAATGCAAATGACATGTATCATGATGTACAAGCATGTGCAACAATCATAGCTCACCAAATGCAAAGATCTCACGGCATATGTAAAACATATATCAAATACATGCATACATATATATCAAGAATGCATATGCATGCATGGTCATGCTCACAAGACCCAACTCGCTACCACGACCCGGTGTGGCCTAGGTGGCACGACATGACAACTATCCCGACTCGGCCGCCACCACTCTCGGTGACCGAAAGGTAGTATGAAACAGAGCTAGCCCGCCATAGAGCTATATGCTACCCACACGGGGTCCTCGCTAGCCGCTCCGTCTCTACCCATGAGTAGACGAGCACCGCACCGTGACAAGCACATCACACGACCACGCCTATAGTGGGTGAGTGCGCTAACTACCACTCCGCACTGGGCCAAGTGTGCATCTCCATCTACCACCACGGCACGCACAACAATCTCAACCCCACTACCGAGTGGTCGGGAGGCAGGCAGGATGACCACGACTGCCTCAACCACAAGGCGCACTCACTTGTCACAAGATGCATGAAATGTAATGATGCAACACTCCCTAACTCACGGGGAGACCTAGTCAACCAAAAGTCAACCATGCAAGGACGACTAATCCGTAATCACAACCTATTTACCTATGTATAGATAAATAGATCCGTCAAACTAACACACTGATATGTATACGATACAACGACCGACCTCATAATTTGGACTCATCACCTAACCTAGTGATGCAACCCAGTAACCCAATCTGAGGTCATAAAAATAACCCTAACCACATGTACTTACTAAACATCTATCAGCTAACACATAATAGGGTTTTATAGTTCCTATCCGTGCTAGATAATCAATGAAGTAACAGAGTATATATCTCAAAGGTCAAAGGCAGTACAAGCATACGATTAAATAAGAGTGGATTTAAGGTAAACAGGTATAAACATAAATCCAAGATCATGCACTGGAATTGATCAAACTACCGGACCAGGTAGATATTACCCACCTGCTATATAGCTCGTATCAGCCATCCTTACCACGAGCATCATCACTAATCAAAGTCCTGAAATCAACATCCTGTAATCAACACGCAACCATTGACAAAGTTTATCATAAGTCCAATGATGGTGTCCCAACTCAAATCAACATAAATCCAATCATAAACTATTTTGCTGTCACAATCTAGTTCACTACCAAAACAGAACCAAAATCTAATCATGATTATCACACTGATCAATAATTCTAGCAACACAATTGTGCATTCTCCTTCAAGCATTAATTACTCTAATCACACATCCGATGTATAACATACAATTCAAGGCATACCTTCAACCGTTGCAATCAACCACAACTTCTTGATTCCCTCCAATGAACCCAATTAATCTCACCAAAATTCATATCAATCCTGTAACCAAAGAATACAACATAACCACACACTACCATAATCAATCGGTAGGAATAGGAATTTAATTCAATCCGAATCCCAAATCTTACCAATTGAACAACCCCACTAGCAATTTACACTAGTTCATAACAACACCCCTACCACAGATCAAGCTCTCCTATTGCCATTAATCCTTCAATCCCTATTCAATTAACGGTACATCAATTCACTCTCAATTATCAAGCATCGAACCAACAACAAAATCAACTGCAAACATTAGTATACCTTCCTAAAGTATCCCAATCTGAAAACCCACTAAGTTCGGCTTCCACTGCACAGCATCTGAAATCCATCGCAAATTTTCACCGAACCTGATCCCAGCGTCGATCGTCAACCTCGGAGAGTTATGCTCTGGATTATAGAGAACGACTATATTGATCAAAATGATGCAGAGAGGATCGGGAGAGACAAGGATAAGCTCGAGTTCTTGATCTAATGAACGCAAGCTCAGAATCGAAAGGAAGAAATCGAACTGACCTATGGTCGAAACAATCAGCTAGGGCGATGATGATCTGAGCTCGAGCGACACCGGAGATTATCCCTTGCACCGAGGCAAACTCCATTGCTAGAGGAGCTTGCTGTCGCACGCATCGACGAAGGGCGGCACGACCGGGAGAGCTCACGATCGGAAGAAAATAGCTGCAATGGAGATCAAGCTCGCTGATGGTCGACCATCAGTGGTCCTCTGCTCGAGATGACCTTCGGCGACCCAATCGGCGGCGGCGATGTCATCGCTGGCGACGAGAATGGTGGCGATCAGCAAGGAGAAGTCGCCTAAGGAAAAACAGAGGGAAGCAAGAATCGACCATGGTTGCTGCTGTAGGCATCCGACGGAGCTGGCGACCACTCCAGCGACGCTTGAGGAAAAGAGGAGAATCGGCAGAGCTCTCGACGAGGAACAGCTCGAATCGGGGAAAATGAGGAAGCGAACAGATCGCGATGGAAGAAGCCAGAAATCGCGATCGGGAAGCCATGTAAAGGTTGTTCGACGATTTGGTTCAAACCCATTTCCAGCCCAACAACTTTGGCCCAATAGAGAGAGCCCAACAGCTTCGGCCCAATAGAGAAAACCCAACAATTTCAGCCCATTTATAGCCCAAGCCTAATACCAGCCCAAGCCCATTACAGATAATTAACCCAATTAACCCACTAATTAAATCCAATTAATTAAAGGGTTAATCCATATAATAATTTTTTTTTCCATATTTTACACCTAGGGTACCATATTCCTACATTTTGTGTTCCTTTTATGTATCTAAAGATTCTCTTTACTAAGATTAGGTGTGATTCTTTGGCTCAAGACTAAAATCTTGCACACATACTTAATGCAAAAACTATATCAGGTCGGCTTGCAGTTAAATACAGAAGGCTAACTATTACACTCCTATAGTATTTTAAATCTATAGTTTTTCCTTCTAAATCTTCTCCAATGTTTATATTAGTTATCATAGGTGTATTAATTTTTTTTAGCATTTTGCATACCAATTTACTAATTAACTTCTTAGTGTATTTATGTTGATGCATATAGATTCCTTCTCTTATTTGTTTTATTTGTAAGCCTAAGAAGAAAGTGAGTTCACCTACTAAACTCATTCCAATCTCATTTTCCATTAGTGAAATAAATTCGTTTAGAAGTATTGTCTTTGTTGTCCCAAATATTATATCGTCTACATAGATTTGTGCTATAAATATTTCTTTTCTTACAGTTTTTACGAATAAAGTTGGGTCAATTAATCCTTGATTAAATCCTTTAGATTTTAGATAGATAAATAGTCTTTCATACCAATCCCTAGGTGCTTGCTTTAATCCATATAGGGCTTTCCTAAGTATTCAAATCCTGGTGGTTGGCTAACATACACCTCTTCTTTGATAAATACTTTCAGAAATGCTGACTTGACATCCATTTGAAATAATTTAAATCCTCGATGTGCAACATTCTAATTGATTCAAGTCTAGCTATGAGTACATAAGTTTCATCATAATCCAACCCCTCTACTTGACTAAATCCTTTTGCCACTAATCTAGCTTTATTCCTTATAACTTCACCTTGGTCATCAAGTTTATTTCGAAATACCCATCTTGTTCCTATGATTATTTTTTCTTTAGGTGGAGGTACTAATTCCCAAACTTGACTCCTAGTGAATTGAGCTAACTCTTCTTGCATGACAATGATCTAATTTGGGTCAAGAAGAGCTTGTTTTATGGTTCTAGGTTCTATTTTAGATATAAGTAAAATTTGACTTAGATTTCTATATGATGCCCAAGTTCGAACTCCTAAATTTGGATCACCAAACACTTGATTAATTGGATGATTAATTTCCACTCTAGGTTGGATCAGATTAGGGTTTACGCTTAATTCATTTGGTGGGTTAGGTTAGGTCTAACTCCATTTTCTAGGTCTTTGTTGTTTAATTCAATGTCTACTTCAGATTTTATAGGATTGTTTTTTTCATTAAATACTACATTCATCTCTTCAATTTTTAAGGATTCATTATTGTATACCCTATAGGCTCTACTAGTGGTTGAATATCCTAGAAATATGCCAGTAGTTATTTTAGAGGTAAATTTTCCTAAGTAATCTTTTGTATTCAGTATATGTATCCTACATCCAAAAACTCTAAAGTACTTAATGTTGGGTAATTTTTCATAGTATATTTCATAGGAAGTTTTCTAGTGTCGTTAATTATCAAAGTTATATTTTGGACATAGCAGGCAGTATTGACTGCTTCTGCCCAAAACCTATTAGGTAAATTATATTCGTTCAACATGGTCTTAGCAACCTCTTGTAGGGTTCTATTTTTTTCGTTCAACTAACCCATTTTGTTGAGGGGTTATAGGGCAAGAGAATTCATTGCGGTATCCGTTTTGATTACAAAATTCGGTAAACTTATGATTTTTGAATTCTTCACCATGATCACTTCTAATTCTTTTAATCCTTAAGTTCTTTTCATTTTCTATTAGTTTACATAAATTAGTAAATTGATCTAAGATTTCATTTTTATATTTTAAGAATTTTATCCAAGTAAACCTAGAGTAGTCATCTACTATTACTAAACAATATTGACTCCCATTTAGTGACTTGACTTCATGTGAGTCAAATAGGTCCAAGTGTAGGTGCTCAAGCACATTTTTAGTTCTTTCTTGATCAGTTATTTTATGTGAAGTTTTGATTTGTTTACCTTGTTAACATGCATCACAAATTTTATTTTTTAACTTGCATTGTTTGGGTAGATCTCTGACTAGACCATTATGACTTAGTTTATGTATAAGTTTTAGATGGGAGTAGCCCAGTCGTCTGTGTTATAACTATGATTCCTCTTGCTGTGTCATTAAACACTTAGTTAAGGAGTTGGGTAGATTTATTATGTAAATATTATTATTCCTAATTCCCCTAAGTATGATTTTTGAGCAATCATTATTCTTAATTAAACATTCATTTGATAAAAATAAAACTTTATAACTTGTATCACACAATTGATTAACACTTAAAAGATTGAATTCAAAATTTTTTACTAATAAGACTTTGTGTATTATGAAATTCGAGTTTAGCTCAATATCACCTGATCAGATGATTTTGAGTTTTTCGCTGTTTCCGAAAACTATCGATCCTAGGTGATGTGAGCAAAATATATAGAGTTTTAGGAGTAGTTTTCGCTCACATCTCGTTGCATTTTATATTTGATTCTTGCATATTTCACTTTATTTTGCATGTATTTCTTATTTTCTGGTTCAGAGATCTGCTTTTTGTACTTTTGTGTGCAGGACAACATTCTACGGGGAAAATATCGCACTTTTGGAGCGAAAAGAAGATATTTGGTAGCTAAAACAGAATGACACACACCTTGGCCCTATGAATTCACACGACTCGCACCCCAGCGCCACACACGGTTTGGCTGTGTGAATCCACATGGTCGTGTAGCGCTGGGTGATTTCGACGCGATTCAGTTATTTTCCAAGTTTCAGGGAGATCTGACGTAATGTCTATATAAAGGAAGCTACGACCAAATCCTAAGGAGGAGGCATGACAGCCGGGACAACACTTCGGCGCCCTAAAAAGCTTCGGAAACTCGCAACAGGGAGGAAGAAGGCCGCTCGAGGATCATGTTCAGCGCATCAATGCCGAAGAGGAGAGCCAAATTGCATTATAATTCACGTTCTTTATGCAGTTTATATTGTTTCTATGAATTCTAATATGCTTTGTGTTTCTCTTCTTATATTTATGGAGTAGATTCTCCTATTCTAGGATTATGGAGTAGTTTGTGTGCGTAGAACATGTTATTTCAAATATATTTCTGTTCTTGAAATCATATTTGCAATTGGTGATTATTTAGATCGATAGCTATTTGTTTTGGTCTTTTATTTACTATGCATAGCCGATACGAGGTGTCACGCCCCGAGAGTATGTCGTGTCGAAAAGCAAAAGGACGACATCTCTCCTGTACGTGGCAATATCTCGTGTTAATACAAGACTCGTAGGCCACAACAACAACAACAACAACAACAACACACACACACACACACACACACACACACACACACACACACACACATATATATATATATACAGTGGAAACTAAAACACAACATCAATACAATCCCACATGCATACTAGTATGACTAACACTGACTCAGAACACCATAACAAAACCAGAAAAAGAATGGTACAACATTTACAGTGTCCAATCACTACAAAACATCACATAAACCAAATCCATATCGGAACACCAATGAAAACACAAAAATTCGGACTCTCGGAGTTGAGATGAGACGATGCCAACCAGCGGTGCTCCAAGCCCACTACGAAGTCAGCTACCTGTTACCTGGGCGACAGAAAAACCCAGGGTCTGTGGTGGTGAGTAAAACTCAGCAGGTAATAGAAAAACATGTATATATCAATATCACATATATTTCGATAGAAAAATCTACAAGTATCATTAGCATGATAACATATCCATGTATATACCTTCTAACCAAAAGCCAATATAAAATGCAGACATACCTGAACTTCTGCTACGCTACACCTATCCAACCTGAGCACATATCCACAATATATACATATACAGGAAGTCTGCTCTAAACCATATAATGACATAAATACAAGTCAAAGTATACAATAGACAATCCAACCACTATACAGGTATCCTACACAACCGTATAACATATGCAAGAAGTATGCATGAATATGATGTACAACCAAATGCAGCAAGTATAGTACAATCAAATGCAACACCACAATAAGCATATATATATAGACTGCACCTATATATGTATACTAATCACAATCATCCATATATATATACACATGCATATATGTATATATATGGAAATATGCAAAAATATCATAAGTCGGCAATGCAGCATGCATGGTCATGTCAGCTCACCCTAAAGCTACCACGACCCCAGTGTGGCCTCGGTGGCTCGAGCATGACAACTGTCCCAACTCAACACCAACCACTGCTCTCGAGTGGCCGAGTGGGCAGTATGATTGAGTAGTATATAAGCATGAAGAGCAAGCTACACGATGGGGGTCCCTGTTGTTGGCCACTCCGACAGTCACTACCCATGAGTGGTCGAGTGTCACACACGTAGGACTACGACACACAAATCCCACTACCACCGTCTATAGTGGTAGATTGCGGCACCACAATGCTCTTCCCTCACACCAATTACTTCTCCTATGAGTAACCGTGGAGGCAGGATGACTGACGACCCTCTCAACCACAAGGGAAACCTCGTCGCCAGCGTGCATGCAAATTACATGAATGCAATGTCTCACATACAGACATCCACCATAGACTCTCTATTCTATAGAGAGTCATACTAATCAGATCAACGCACTCTCTATCCTGCAAAGAGTCGTACTCAACTGATCATAACACTCTCTATCCTGTAGAGAGTCATACCAATCTAATCAACGCACTCTCTATCCTGCAGAGAGTCATACTCAACTGATGAACGCACTCTCTATCCTGTAGAGAGTCATACTCATCTGATCGACGCATTCTCTATCCTGTAGAGAGTCATACTCAAATTGATTATATCAAGCTAGGACCACCGGTCCGTAGCGACACACTAAATACCATTCACCTGACCATTTATACAATACATGGTCGGTGGTAAACATGCAACCTAAGGGTACTAGAATTAACCCTAGGTTCAAGACATTATCTATCCACGGATGACCTTTTTACCCAATTTTATAGTCAGGTTATCATCCGGACTTTACTATTCGCACTTAACTAAACAAATTCTAGGTTATTTACATCACCTATATATATAACTCCTAATCATGATAAAATGTAACATGATAGCAGCAATGGAGTTAACAGCCAAAGGTAAAGTATCAAGCGCAAGAGTAAATAGAACAGAGTCAAGGTAACATGATCATATAAGATGATCATGCATCTAAATCTGTATGCATTAAAACTACCTGACCAGGGTAGGAATTACCCACATGTTTTGACGACTTGTCTGAGAATACAAGTTGTCTTCACATCCGTGAACCTGCCTCATATCAAAGTCCTCACGTTGTTTCCATCTCAACCACTTCTTAATCTGCTAAAAAGTCTGGTCTCAATTTAATCTAAATAAATCAAACATCACTATGTAATGAATAGGTACTATCGTCACTACATAATTATAGCATATCCAGATTAGTTTACTAAACATAACTGATACACAACTATGAACAACCAAATCTATACTTACCACCTTGTTTCCATCTGCTCAACTTCTTGATCCTCATCAGATCTTACTCCAACCTCATAATATCAAATCTAAATCACCATTCTTTGATCCCCACATAGGCATCCAATCTGGATCAATCAAGTTAGTTTGGATTAAATCCCTAACCCAAAACATTTACCTAAAATCTCAATTCAAACCTTACCTTCTTTCTGGCACAATCCCAAACCATAGATTTGCTTGTCGGATGTCGAACAACCAACCATCTCTACCAATCCAAATAATAATCTGACCTACTAATCTCCAATCCATAAAACAACATAAACAATATAAACAGACTTACCATGAATCAATAAGTCAATTCACACGTCAACCCCTCTTACCCCTTTCTGGCATAATCAAGGTGTAACACCCACCGAAGTCACAACTGTGCCAAGGATTGTTGCTGTAAATCGATAAAAAGGGTAGTTGCGAATCTAGTTGTAGATCTGAGTTGTGGCAGAAGATAACGAGAATTCGATCGGTGCAGCAACAGGTGGCTAATCTAGGGCTCTCGGGAGGAGGTGTGGCGGCTTGAGCAGAGGGCGACCAATTCCTGCTCGCCTATGGAACAAGGCTAGACGATAAAGATCAGTCACAGCGATGACATCGCAGAGACGAACTCGCTCGAAGAAGCCAATGGAAGGAAGGAGATCGATCAGCTTACCAACCCTAGAAACTCCACCGGCGGCAGCAATCCATCCAACTCACGGCGACAGTGAATCCAACTTGCGACGATGTCGACCTGTGCTCGAGCGATGGCGTTGTATCGGCTGGAGGCTTGCGGTGGTTGACGAGCAGAAGAAAAGGCTGCGGCGATGGTGGCATCACTGTGCTCCCGAAATCCCCAACTGCTCGGGTGGAGATCTCCGATGAAGCGGTGGTGATGGGGCGGAGGCGACGCTCGATCGGGAGAACAGAAGGGCGTTGTGGTGCCCGCGTGGCTTGCGTGGAGATCCAGCCCTAGAGATCGCGACCAAAGAAATCGGCAACCCTCAGCCAGCAGTTCATGCTCGCAGTGAAGATCAACGACGATGGCCAAGGCTATGGTCAGCGGTCGCGTGCGCAAGGACGGCGGGACGCGAGGTGGTTTGCCCGGGAACCTCGAGAGGCCGTGGACGGTCGCGGGGCGGTAGTGAGGTGAGGAGGGCGGCGGCCATGGGCAACGACATGGCTACAACGGTTGTCGTGGTCAGCGCGCGAGGGAGATGGCAACGGCGGAGACGCAGCCACGGTGAGGAAATCACGCGAGAGAGAGGATCGGGAGGGGAAAGAAACGACGCGATCGGGAAATAAGGGAAAAACGGAAGAAACGGCTCGGCTCGCGTTAAAAGAGAAGACGAGTGGGTTTTTAACGCTAAGTGGTTGAGTTAGCCTAGATCAAATCCGAGCTAATCCAACTTGACCCAACACCCATTTAGGCTTTGACCTTCCTCCAAACGGTCATACAAATCCCTTTTTAATTTCTAAAAAATTCCACAAGATAATTCCCAATTAGCAAGGGATTTTTTTTTCTGGTATTTTACATTCTCTCCCACTTATAAAAATTTGGTTTCCAAATTTCGTACTACATGCAAAAAATTATTTCAAGCAAGTTTCCAAAAGGACCACATACCTTCCTCAAGTGAACAGATGAGACTATCGGGCCTGGATAGTATCTTCCAGCTCCCACATAGCCTCCATCGATCCAGCGGGTTTCTGATGTTCAACCTTTACCTACTGGTATACTAAATACCCAACAAAAAAGTCTGCGATATCTCTCTTCATACCATTCCCACCAGTATAAACATCTCAATATCGGTACATCCGAGTACCACCAGGATGCATAGAACTTCTCGAATGAAGTGCTTCCTGTAGCAACTCTGTTAGTAATATATGAGAGATGTCCTAAGGCAATCGCCTTATGTATGAACCATTTATATGATAAATGAAGATTCACTATTTGAGTATACATGTTTTATGTATTTGATTGGATCTTAAACTCATTTACTGAATGTCCACGATACGATTCACAGCATGAGAGAATTTGTGATTGGATCACAACTAGTGAGTATCTCTACATGTGTAATTGTGATGTATCGGAAATATCCCTAGTCGATGAATTGATGAATTTGGACACCATCAATTCTGTCGAGACTAGCACGAGGTATACTCCTTGGTGTATCCAAGCAGCTGATTCTCACTGGCTAGAGACATTGTGATGTCCGGAGTTAATCGTGGATGCTAGTTATGGTAACTAGTTCATTGGAGTGACCAGTAAGACTTCATATGGTTCTCTGCATATATAGATATGTCAATGAAGTTCTTACTGTGGCTTAAGTGCGATGTTCCTTTGACTTACGGTATTCAAGTCATCTTGATCATGGAGACTTATGCTTTGACATCTTAAGCAAACATCTCTAAGGAGATGTGGACCCGGGATGATTGGGTATAAGTCGAAATGATCGAAGGTGTTTGAATAGCCTATAAAGGATTCACCACTCCTTGCGAGGAGATGTATACCCATGGCCTCTCGTCGGATTGTTACTAAAGTCTTTGGCCAAAGCATTACATGTTTAGAGTAAGGTACTCTTCGATACATGTGGAGTAACTAGAATCCATAGGACGAGGAAATGATACTTGGGCTAGGTGTGACGTAGTCAGCCTAGTGGGGACTGACACTATAGACCATGTCCTGAACCAAGTGGGTATAAGATGAGTGAAGGGAATGGGGCATGAATCATTCGAGCTGCTGAAGGGTTTCAGAAATAGTTCTGGATCAACCGTTGATCTTTTCGGTTAATTGGGGATCATGATGTACTACTAGGTGCCACTCATGATCGTTCTATAATTAATGGTTAATTATAGACGGCCAACATAAACCGAGAACCTATTTGGTCACACGCACAATGAGCGTAATCCAAAGGATTTAAAACGAGCTTGAGAATGAGATTCTCAGACCGAGAGAAACTAGGTTTGGTTGGACCAAACATAAAGCGAGCATGAAATCGTTTCAGTCGCAATGGAAGCATGGATGGGCCGAGTCTTATGAAGACGTAATGGATGAACCAAAATGGTTTGGTTCTAATCCAATGGAGGAGAATAAACCAAAGGGTTTGGTTTATTTTAAACGAATGAACCAAAAATTGGTTCGGTTCGTTTTAACTTAAAATAAACCATCATGGTTTGGTTTATTTTAACTTATCTTAATGGAGCGGGTTAACGGGCCTAATGGTTATGATCCAATAACCATTAAGAGAATTAGTTCTCTATAAAAGAGGGCTTAAGGGATAATTAAGCCCTCATCCACAACCCTAAGTTGCCGCCCACCTCTCCTTGGAGAAATTGAGCCAAGCCGCCCACCTTGAGGCTCCAACCGCGCCCGAAGGTGCTGACCTTCCTCGCCGGCAAGGCCGAGCTGCTGCCGGTTAGTGCTCCGGTGATCTCCTTCAAGTTTGGCATCAAGGTGAGCTCTATCTCCTTTGGTTGGCCGGCGCCTATCACCTCCACCAAAGCTGTCCAGTTTTCTGGACAGCTTGTTCTCCTCTCGGAGCGTTTTGGACGACGGTTAGAGCCCGACAGCGGCTAACTTATCGGGATTTGATCTCCGGTAATCCTCTGAGGTGGAGGACGGCGATTCGCCAATTGGTTGACGAATACCTCTCCGAGAAGCGAGTTTTGAGAACTGTATTAGATCCGAATTTGATTCGGATCGTGATCATCTCTCGATCCGCCTTCAACACGAGGCTAGTAACCCGCACGTAAGACGGCTCGTGGCTTAGCGGTCATCCCGAGGAACTCGGCGTGATACGGATAGAGACGATTCTAGCGAGGATCGCTCGTTGATGCCGCTCCCGCCACACGTCATACGAAAGGTATAACGTAGATAAATTTCCTTTTATTGCAAATTTAAATTTACGGTTATGTCTACACTTGTTGTAATATGCATGCGTGTGTTGTGTGTGTTGTAATAAATATAGATTTATTATTTTTATTGCTTCCGCTGTGTTCATGTTTACGAAACGTGATCGAACACACACACGCCGCGGTGCCGGAAACCCAACAGTGGTATCAGAGCCCAGGTTGTGTTTCGACATAATCGTAAAAAATGGTTTTGCGATAGTCATAATGTATTTCTGGAAATTTTCTAATTTTGGAAATTTAGAAGTATTTATGGAAATTTTTCAATTTTGGAAAGTCTAGAAGTATTTATGGAAATCTTTCACTTTTGGAAAGTTGGAAGTATTTATGGAAATTGATATTTTCCATAAATAAAATATTTGATTAGATTCTGGAAATTTGTTTCCTAATTTAATCATGATTTGATTTGGGAAATCAAATCTTAAAATATTTTATTTCCATAAGTAGTTTTAATGATTTAGGAAATTGGTTTCCTAAATAGATATTCCTTAATCAAATAATTCCATGAATAAAATATGTGATTAGATTTGGAAATTTGTTTCCTAATTTAATTATGATTTGATTTGGAGAATCAAATCTTAAACATATTTTATTTCCATAAATAGTTATGACATATAAGGAAATTATATACATGACATAATTGTATGCCATGTAATTGCATTAGATGCATAACATTATGCCATGCGTGTCATGACATGTAGATGTATGACATGTATGTCATGCCATGTAGATAATAGTTATTTGCATGCAAAGAGGATGAGACATAAAAACCCTTAAACAATATTAAAGCCTACACCTTCCATTAATATGGTTAGAACCAGAGTTCCGTTTCTTGTTTGGGTTGTTGGACTCTCTCCAAGCCCGGCTCGAACCCGAACATGTTCAAACCATGGAATAGTTTAATACTAATATGGTAAGAGTCAGAGGTCAATCGTTAGCTTTGGTTGTTGGACTCTCTCCAAGCTGGGCTAATTGGTTGAATGCGCTCTAACCATATTAAAACTATTTCCCGATTCATGGGTTGGCTTTAACCTGGAGCATCGGCTTGTTGGACTCTCTCCAAGGTCGATGTAAAGGGAGGTGAAGTTGGGTGCTATGCATATGATGCATACTTGTTAATGTGTTAACAACCCGATGTATGTGTGAACATTCAATTAGTTGATAGCACATTGTGATAGTTGCATATACGCGATATGCACCTGGTATAGTTGATACCTACCGTCGTAGTTATGAATGACTTGTTGGACTCTCTCCAAGGTTGTTCATAACTATGATGGATATCAGCCCATTCGGAGATGGACCTACGATCTCCCGAAGTGATTTTGGGGTTTTTGAAATTTGAAAAAATGAATGGGATTTATAAATGCATATTGATGCATTTTAAAAATCATCTTTCTCATATATGCTCGTTTTGTATTTCTAGGTCAATAAATTGATCATGTAGTTTTTTAATTTGCGTTCCATTTTGGATTCGAATAAATTGACTGGGCCGAACTTCTTGGACTGGCTTAGAAACTTGAGAATTGTTCTCAAGGTGAAAAGCTTGCGTAAGTCCTCGAAGCGCCTCTTCCCGCCCATCCTAGTGACGATACAACTCCGGACCAATTGTTGGTCTATCAGAAACATGTGACTGATTCTGAACTGACAAGTTGCATCATGCTAGCCGCGATGGAACCCAAGCTACGAAAGCAGCATGAGCATATGGATGCTCATATCGTAGTCCTTCATCTTTATGAGTTGTTTGATAGCAAGTGAGATTCAAAAGGTTCAAGTCTCCAAGCTCCTCTTCACCTCCGAGATGCAAGAAGGTTCATCTGTGGTATCGCCAACATGTCAAGACTGTGGAGCCTTCTGAGAAGCATGAGCAGGGGACGGTGTTGTTAGTTGATTCCTCAAAGAAAGGTTCTAAGAGGGAGTCAAAGGAACAACATAAGGGGAAGAAGAAAAAGGCTAAAAAGGCAGAACCAGCTCAAAAGGGCACTTGCCATCATTATGGCAAGTAGGGCCATTTGCGAAGAAAGTGCAAGATTTATCTTGAGTCCGGGAAGAAGGATAAGGCATCGGATGCCCCATCTTCTTCAGAAATCTTCTTTATTGATTGTCATTCTATTTCCTCAGACACTTGGGTATTTGGTATTGGGTGTGGCTCACATATATGTAATGACATACATGGGCTAAGGAATAGAAGAAGACTCGTCAAGGGAGAGTCAAATTTACGTGTTGGGAATGGAGCAACGATTGCTGCACTCGCCATCAGAACGTATTTGTTGGAACTCCCTGTAGGACTTGTCTTAGAACTGGACAATTGCTTTTATGTTCCTTCGTTGATAAAGAACATCATTTCTATTTCCTGCTTAAATAGAAATGGTTTCCATTTGACGTTTAGTAACAATTGTTGTTATATAACTTTGAATGGCGTACTTTATGGAACTGAAACTTTGAGTAATGGCATTTATACGTTGGACGTATCCAGTGACAGTTTCAATATCGAGCGAGCAACACGCGTGCTCGAAAGGATAATCAAATTGACTCCTATATGTGGCATTGTCGTCTTGGCCATATAAGCAAGAAACGCATGTCCGAATTACACCGATGTGGAATTCTGGAATCGTTTGAATTGGATTCATACGATACATGTGAATCATGCTTAAAAGGCAAGATGACTAAGTTACCTTTTACTGGAAAAGGTGAACGAGTGGGAGAGTTACTAGGTCTAATACATACTGATGTATGTGGACCTATGTCAACTCAAGCATTAGGAGGCTATAGGTACTTCATTACCTTCACCGATGATCACTCACGGTTTGGGTATGTGTTCTTGATGAAACACAAGTCTGAAGCCTTTGAAAGGTTCAAAGAGTTCAGAAATGAAGTAGAGAAACAACATGACAAGTGTATTAAAATACTTCGATCGGATCGAGGTGGTGAATACTTGAGTCAGGAGTTTCTTGATTACCTAAGAGACAATGGTATATTGTCTTAATGGACTCCGCCCTATACACCACAGCATAATGGTGTATCTGAGAGGCGTAACCGGACCTTGTTGGACATGGTCAGGTCAATGATGAATCATGCGACTCTTCCCAAGTCCTTTTGGGGTTATGCACTTCAGACAGCTGTTTACTTGTTAAACAGAATGCCTACCAAGGTAGTCTCTACTACTCCATATGAGATATGGAATAGTAAGAAACCTCATGTATCTTACTTGAAGATATGGGGTTGTCCTGCTTATGTGAAGCGGACTGTATCAGACAAATTGGATGCTAAGTCTGATAAATGTCTATTTATTGGATACCCTAAGGAAACAAGGTGTTACCAATTCTATCATCCTGTGGAACAAAAGGTGTTTGTTTCAAGGCATGCTGTGTTTCTAGAGAAAGAGTTTCTCTTGCAAGAAAACAGTGGGAGTGTCGTCGAGCTTGAGGAGGCTCGAGAGACTCAAATAGACATTGATGAGATACAGTGAAGCACAACTGACAACTCATAGTGATGAGCAATCGGCTGGACCTATTGTAACACCACATCTTCGTAGATCTGGTAGAACACGCAATATTCCTGAGAGATATGGATTTCTCATAAGTGAATCGAACGACGTGTTACTCATTGATGATGAGGAGTCTACCAGTTATGAAGAAGTGCTGACAAGTTCAGAAAGGGATAAGTGGCTTGGTGCCATGAAGTCGGAAATGGATTCCATGTATGAAAATCAAGTTTGGAACTTGGTTGACCCACCTGAAGGGATAAAGCCTATAGGGTGCAAGTGGGTTTTCAAGAAGAAAACCGACATGGATGGTAATGTGATTACCTATAAGGCTAGATTGGTGGCGAAAGGATATTGTCAAAAACAAGGTGTTGATTATGACGAAACCTATTCGCCTGTAGCTATGCTTAAATCCATTCGGATGCTCCTGGCCATAGAGGCTCATTATGATTATGAGATATGGCAGATGGATGTGAAAACAGCTTTCCTTAATGGAAACCTGCTCGAGGACGTGTATATGATACAACCTGAGGGTTTCACATCGGTTGATAAAACCAAGGTATGCAAATTGTGACGGTCCATTTATGGATTGAAGCAAGCATCCAGGAGCTGGAATATCCGTTTTGATGAGACCATCAAAAAGTTTGATTTCTCACAAAATCCAGACGAACCTTGTGTGTACAAGAAGGTTAGTGGGAGTGCAGTCGTGTTCCTAGTATTATATATTGATGACATATTACTTATAGGAAATGATGCTTCAATCTTACAGTCAGTTAAGGTTTGGTTATCCAAGACATTCTCCATGAAAGACCTGGGAGAAGCAACCTACATCCTCGGGATTAAGATTTATAGAGATAGATCGAAACGGTTGCTTGGTCTTTCGCAGTCTACATATATAGACCGAGTGCTAAAGAGGTTTAGCATGTCGGAATCCAAGAAAGGTTTCCTACCCATCAGACATGGGGTACACCTTTCGAAGTCTATGTGTCCGCGCACAGAAGACGAGAGGATTTGCATGAGTAAGATTCCCTATGCATCCGCAATAGGATCTATCATGTATGCTATGTTATGTACGAGGCCCGATGTATCGTATGCTCACGAGTGTCACGCGGCGGATACGGTCGATCGAGGAATGGATTATTGGGTGGTTAAGAGGCGATCCTTAAGTACTTGAGAAGAACTAAGGATGTGTTCCTAATATATGGAGAAGGGTACATGGTGATACGTGGGTATACGGATGCGACTCGAGCGACAAGGATGATTCCATGTCTCGATGCAGGTATGTATTCACCTAGAATGGGCGCAATAAGTTGGAAAGGTTTCAAGCTTGACGCTATAGCGGATTCGCCACTAAGGCGAGAATACATTGCGAGCTTTAGAAGCGACAAAGGCGGTTTAGATCAAGAAGTTCATCTCTGAACTTGATGTGGTCTCATCAATGATCCAAACATGTGTTTCGCCGCTATCATCTTATCAGAGAGATCATCAGTAGGAACGAAATACAAATCGAGAAAATTCCCACTGAAAGGAACTTAGCGGATCCTTTGACTAAGGCATTACCTCAAAGTAAGTTTGAGGATCATGTTAGAGCTTATGGTATTGGATACCGTAGCGATTGACATTAGGCCAAGTGGGAGTCTGTTAGTAATATATGAGAGATGTCCTAAGGCAATCGCCTTATGTATGAACCATTTATATGATAAATAAAGATTCACTATTTGAGTATACATGTTTTATGTATTTGATTGGATCTTAAACTCATTTACTGAATGTCCACGATACGATTCACAGCATGAGAGAATTTGTGATTGGATCACAACTAGTGAGTATCTCTACATGTGTAATTGTGATGTATCGGAAATATCCCTAGTCGATGAATTGATGAATTTGGACACCATCAATTCTGTCGAGACTAGCACGAGGTATACTCCTTGGTGTATCCAAGCAGCTGATTCTCACTGGCTGGAGACATTGTGATGTCCGGAGTTAATCGTGGATGCTAATTATGGTAACTAGTTCATTGGAGTGACCAGCCGTAAGACTTCATATGGTTCTCTGCATATATAGATATGTCAATGAAGTTCTTACTGTGGCTTAAGTGCGATGTTCCTTTGACTTGCGGTATTTAAGTCATCTTGATCATGGAGACTTATGCTTTGACATCTTAAGCAAACATCTCTAAGGAGATGTGGACCCGGGATGATTGGGTATAAGTCGAAGTGATCGAAGGTGTTTGAATAGCCTATAAAGGATTCACCACTCCTTGCGAGGAGATGTATACCCATGGCCTCTCGTCGGATTGTTACTAAAGTCTTTGGCCAAAGCATTACATGTTTAGAGTAAGGTACTCTTGATACATGTGGAGTAACTAGAATCCGTGGGACGAGGAATGATACTTGGGCTAGGTGTGGCGTAGTCGACCTAGTGAGGAGGTGACACTATAGACCATGTCACAGAACCAAGTGGGTATAAGATGAGTGAAGGAATGGGGCCGCGAATCATTCGAGCTCGAAGGGTTTCAAAAATAGTTCGGATCAACCGTTGATCTTTTCGGTTAATTGGGGATCATGATGTACTACTAGGTGCCACTCATGATCGTTCTATAATTAATGGTTAATTATAGGCGGCCAACATAAACCGAGAACCTATTTGGTCACACGCACAACGAGCGTAATCCAAAGGATTTAAAACGAGCTTGAGAATGGGATTCTCAGACCGAGAGAAACTAGGTTTGGTTGGACCAAACATAAAGCGAGCATGAAATCGTTTCAGTCGCAATGGAAGTGTGGATGGGCCGAGTCTTATGAAGACGTAATGGATGAACCAAAATGGTTTGGTTCTAATCCAATGGAGGAGAATAAACCAAAGGGTTTGGTTTATTTTAAACGAATGAATCAAAAGTTGGTTCGGTTCGTTTTAACTTAAAATAAACCATCATGGTTTGGTTTATTTTAACTTATCTTAATGGAGCGGGTTAACGGGCCTAATGGTTATGATCCAATAACCATTAAGAGAATTAGTTCTCTATAAAAGAGGGCTTAAGGGATAATTAAGCCCTCATCCACAACCCTAAGTTGCCGCCCACCTCTCCTTGGAGAAATTCGGAGCCAACTCTCCTCCTCCTTGCCGCCGCCCACCTTGAGGCTCCAACCGGCGTCCAGAAGGTGCTGACCTTCCCCCTCGCCGGCGTCGAGCTGCTGCTCCGGTGATCTCCTTCAAGTTTGGCATCAAGGTGAGCTCTATCTCCCTTGGTTGGCCGGCGCCTATCACCTCCACCAAAGCTGTCCAGTTTTCTGGACAGCTTGTTCTCCTCTCGTCGGAGCGTCGTTTGGACGACGGTTAGAGCTCCGACAGTGGCTAACTTACCGGGGATTCAATCTCCGGTAATCCTCTGAGGTGGAGGACGAAGGATTCGATTCACAATTGGTTGTGAATACCTCTCGGAGAAGCGAGTTTTGAGAACTCGTATTAGGATCCGAATTTGGATTCGGATCGTGATCATCTCTCGATCACGTCGTCTTCAACACGAGGCTAGTAACCCGTACGAAGACGAAGCTCGTGGCTTAGCGAAGTCATCCCGAGCAACTCGGCGTGGATACGGATAGAGACGATTCTAGCGAGGATCGTTCCGGTTGATGCCGTTCCCGCTACACGTCATACGAAAGGTATAACGTAGATAAATTTCCTTTTATTACAAATTTAAATTTACGGTTATGTCTACACTTGTTGTAATATGCATGCGTGTGTTGTGTGTGTTGTAATAAATGTAGATTTATTATTTTTATTGCTTCCGCTGTGTTCATGTTTACGAAACGTGATCGAACACACACACGCCGCGGTGCCGGAAACCCAACAAACTCTTCCTTAAGTGGATGCGTGTCCAGAACACATATCAATATTAGAGACAGAAAATTATCTTCTCACAAGAGAATTCCATCTACCGTCTAAAATCCACTCTACCACACACTTTGTGAGTGCATGGAAGATTATAGCAATCAATCTCTCAAGTTGCAACTGTTCGCGTTCCAGCAACTCTATAGTAGCTACCGAGTAGCTTGTTAAATTCAATGAGCACTTCTGCTCCATACATCCACAAATCAAGATAATGACCACTAAAGTCATGTCATGTATATGACAGCTTGTCTCGCAGTTCCACAACTGACGTAAGCTCGAGATACACCTCATTCAGCTGCATCGGGATTGCTCCGTTCCTTGGAATGATGCATCCGCATCCAACCTCCTTTTTATCCACTCTGGAAGGATTAATTAATACTCGTGTAAAAGTTAACCGCCGTCTAGGTCTTGTAACTGGTTTCACCAACTTCCCACTAAATGATTTCCATCATCACCTTTGTCAAACAAGTCCGTGGTATAGTAATACTAAAACATTCTATCCACATCTACAGTAGTAACCAAATCATACATGGCAAACCACCATCTACGGTGGTAGTGTGCGCAACTCCAACTACCACAATCAACAGTAGCCAGGTTACGCAACTCCAACAACCACAAACTGATCCAATCGTGTCCAAGATACACGATTCTCAAATCCAGTGGCGACTAAATCGTTAATTAGTCTAACAACTTAATCAAAATTCATAAAATTCATACTAAGTATGAAATTGTCGTCTCTACACACCTGCATCTCCTTTGCTCTAAGCTGATGATATATTAATCATCACAATGACAATGATAATTGTATGACACCATGTCACTACAGTATCAACACTCCAGCCGTAAATCAACCCTAGAGTATACACAGGTGTCCTTAACCGATCTAGACAGATCATTTATCCACAACGAAGGATATTCTCTTTTAACAACTATCGCATTCCATCATCGATAATCGATGCATACTTTCAAAGGTCCATCTCTCTTTCAACAAAGAGTTCCGGATCTTTTCAAAGAGGAATACTGGGATAGATAAATATCCCGTCCAACTTCTTCTATAATCACAACTTATGTTCTTCCCATTTCTATAGTGTTTAACAACACTGATTCCAACAACACTATCACTCGGTATGTGATCTTCGATACCAGAACTATTTTCGCAATCATTTCGATTGCGTACTCCACTTGCCTATGTAACAACAAGCCTTGGAGTTCATCCGAAACTACATCCAAAGGCTCTCGGATTATATGCACATCCGAGAGACATATCATACCATAATCTCAACAATTTGACCATTCGTAAGGATATGTCTACAGTAAAGATATGTCTATCCAAGTCTAAGGGCATCCCTTAACTTCTTAATTGTTGGTCCACATCTCACCAGACAGTAGAGATACCACCGACCTACAAGTCGATGCATAGGAACCCTTCTAATCCAACTGAGAATGTTCTAGACAAAGATACCTGTAAACTACAAGTATCTCCCAATATATTAACCCAGAGGGTAACTAAAGTAATACCCATAATGATCAATTATCTAGCGATCCAATCCAAAGGCTCCCCGCAGGTCTCAGCCTTTCTCCGAAGAGAACAATATCATATCCAACAGTCCGACAAACGGTTGCATTTCTGCGACAAATGACCCGAGGATTTTCCTAGATCATCTGATCTCATCACTTAATCCTACGAGCTACAACTGTAGAATACCAAATAGATACAACCATCGTCGTATACCCTCTCCTCAGTACAAGAAAATTACATCTGGAGGTAACTATTGTTGTTTGCATGGGTCTTCTGCGATGTCTTCTGTTGATGTCGCTTCTGTGCTGAAGGGTAGTATCAAGGAACTCCAACCACGCCTGGGATAGTAGGTTGCTGCTGATGAAATAACCCAATCTTCTGTGCTGATCTCTGCTGTCGAGATGATGCATCTTCCTCCTGGAATACCATCGATAGTCTTCAACTGAGTCTTCAAAGTACACCTCCTCCACTGTACTGGTTGCTCACAATAGCAACAGATGAACTGATCCAACAGATAATCTGACTTTGCATGTCTTCGTGATCCGCACTGCATGCACATAATCCCTTCAGAGTCTTTGTTCTGATTTCGCTGATGTGCACGAGACATCCTGATGATATGCGGTTGGTCTTCTATAATCGGAAAGTAGCCCAAGGCCTATGACTCCGATCTTGCTCCTTTTTATCCAACAGTCGGAGACTTCTAACTCTATTAAGTTGACATGCAATATTTGTTTATCGGTCTCCAACTCTTAAACCCTTGTACCGAGTCATTTCTAAACTCCTGTCTCAATCCAACATCTTCCGGCAGGGTCTGGTAGAAGATCCCGACATCCTAATCCAACTATAAGCCAATAACTTTGGGTGGCTTATAACATTCATTCGCATTTCTGAGCTATTAGGTGAGCGTAACTTTGCAAGTCTACTGACTCTACATGGTATTCCTGTTACCGACGATCACCCTACTTGAAGCTCAATAATTTCTTACAATGTGTCACAGGAAGTGACACGGGGAAATACTCTCTTTCAACATCACTAACCATGATCAAGTGATATATTATTTCCCGAAGATTATTTTTTGCATTTACCACCAAATACCAGCTTGATCCCGATAATGGTATGCAAATAACTCTACCTTCTCTGTATAACCCGAGTTAAGTACTCAAAAGTACCTTCAAAGTTATACAACTCAGTACGCACAACTCAGGGATAAAAATCCCTATGAAATACCGTAAACTAGCCTTCCACTATCTGTATCAATAATAGCCTACTTGTCTTATCCATTACCCATCAGGTAATGATCTGACTAGTACCGTTAGTGAAAATCCCTAAGACTGTAGTCTCTGATTTCCACAAGAAATGTGACGACTTGACTCCTATTTTCCGACTTGGTATCAGTCAGCTCTCAAAGGTAAATCACCTTTTCAACACAGGTTCAAGACTCACAGACTTAACAGGTCATTTTCGGGGTCAACTCATACCACGGTTATGAACAATAACCAACACACTATAGGTTATTCCCTGTTATGTACACTAAAAGCATAGCCAACAAAACCAAGAGTATAAACCCTATCGGCAACTCCGGTTGGTCGCCTCGGTGGATGACCTCTACTACAAGTCTATACAAGTATAATATATCTAACTATATACACTTGTTAATCAAGTCTCGATATGTATCCAACTAGAAAATAAGTCATCAGGAATACTTACTTCGTGCTGCTTGGAGCTCAGGTCGTTGTCCATCTCATCTAAAAAAAAACAAAACCGAATAAATCGACTCCCGAGAATCCAAGACTCGACACAAAAATAACATTTTATGGCATCGCAGAACCTAGGGCTCTGATATCACTAAAGTTGTCACGCCTCGAGAGTATGTCGTGCCGAAAAGCAAACGGACGACATCTCCCCTGTACGTGGCAACATCTCGTGTTAATACAAGGCTCGTAGGCCACAACAACAATAACAACATATATATATATATATAAATATAAACAAAACACAGTAGAAACTATAACACAACATCAATACAATCCCACATGCATACCGGTATGACTAACACTGACTCAGAACACCATAACAAAACCAGAAAAAGAAGGGTACAACATTTACGGTGTCCAATCACTACAAAACATCACATAAACCAAATCCATATCGGAACACCAATGAAAACACAAAAATTTGGACTCTCGGAGTTGAGATGAGATGATGCCAGCCAGCGGTGCTCCAAGCCCATTACGAAGTTGGCTACATGTTACCTGGGAAACAAAAAAACTCAGGGTCCGTGGTGGTGAGTAAAACTCAGCAGGTAATAGAAAAACACGTATATATCAATATCACATGTATTTTAATAGAAAAATCTATAGGTATCACTAGCATGATAACATATCCATGTATATACCTTCTAACCAAAAGCCAATATAAAATACAGACATAGCTGAACATCTGCTACGCTACACCTATCCAACCTGAGCACATATCCACAATATATACATATATAGGAAGTTTGCTTTAAACCATATAACGACATAAATACAAGTCAAAGTATACAATAGACAATCCAACCACTATACAGGTATCCTATACAACCGTATAACAGATGCAAGAAGTATGCATGAATATGATGTACAACCAAATGCAGCAAGCATAGTACAATTAAATGCAACACCACAATAAGCATATATATATAGACTGCATCTATATATGTATACTAATCACAATCATCCATATATATATATATACATGCATATATGTATATATATATATATATGTATATATATATATATATATATATATATATATATATATATATATATATATATATATATATATATATATATATATATATATATACATGCATATATGTATATATATAACAATATGCAAAAATACCATAAGTCGGCAATGCAGCATGCATGGTCATGTCGGCTCATCCTAAAGCTACCACGCCCCCAGTGTGGCCTCGGTGGCTCGAGCATGAGAACTGTCACAACTCAACACCAACCACTGCTCTTGAGTGGTCGAGTGGGCAGTATGATCGAGTAGTATATAAGCGTGAAGAGCAAGCTACACGATGGGGGTCCCTGTTGTTGGCCACTCCGACAGTCACTACACATGAGTGGTCGAGTGCCACACACGCAGAACTACGACACGCAAATTCCACTACCATCGTCTATAGTGGTAGAGTGCGGCACCATAATGCTCTTCCCTCATACCAATTACTCCTCCTATGAGTAATCGTAGAGGCAGGATGACTGGCGACCCTCTCAACCACAAGGGAGACCTCATCGCCAGCGTGCATGCAAATGACATGAATGCAATATCTCACATACAGACATCCACCATAGACTCTCTATTCTACAGAGAGTCATACTAATCAGATCAACGCACTCTCTATCCTGCAGAGAGTCGTACTCAACTGATTATAACACTCTCTATCCTATAGAGAGTCATACCAATCTAATTGACACACTCTCTATCTTGTAGAGAGTCGTACTCAACTGATGAACGTACTCTCTATCCTGTAGAGAGTCATACTCATCTGATCGATGCATTCTCTATCCTATAGAGAGTCGTACTCAAAATGATTATATCAAGCTAGGACCACCGGTCCGTAGCGACACACTAAATATCATTCACCTGACCATTTATACAATACATGGTCGGTGGTAAACATGCAACCTAAGGGTACTAGAATTAACCCTAGGTTCAAGACATTATCTACCCACGGATGACCTTTTTACCCAATTTTACAGTCAAGTTGTCATCCGGACTTTACTATTCGCACTTAACTAAACAAATTCTAGGTTACTTACATCACCTATATATATAACTCCTAATCATGATAAAATGTAACATGATAGCAGCAATGGAGTTAACAGCCAAAGGTAAAGTATCAAGCGCAAGAGTAAATAGAACAGAGTCAAGGTAACATGATCATATAAGATGATCATGCATCTAAATCTATATTCATTAAAACTACCTGACCAGGGTAGGCATTACCCACTTGTTTTGATGACTTATCTGAGAATACAAGTTGTCTTCACGTCTGTGAACCTGCCTCATATCAAAGTCCTCACGTTGTTTCCATCTCAACCACTTCTTAATCTGCTAAAAAGTCTGGTCTCAATTTAATCTAAATAAATCAAACATCACTATGTAATGAACAGGTACTATCATCACTACATAATTATAGCATATCCAGATCAGTTTACTAAACATAACTGATACACAACTATGAACAACCAAATCTATACTTACCACCTTGTTTCCATTTGCTCAACTTCTTGATCCTCATTAGATCTGACTCCAACCTCATAATATCAAATCTAAATCACCATTCTTTGATCCCCACATAGGCATCCAATCTGGATCAATCAAGTTAGTTTGTATTAAATCCTTAACCCAAAACATTTACCTAAAATCTCAATTCAAACCTTACCTTCTTTCTGGCACAATCCCGAACCATAGATTTGCTTGTCGGATGTCGAACAACCGACCATCTCTACCAATCCAAATAATAATCTGACCTACTAATCTCCAATCCATAAAACAACAAAAACAATATAAACAGACTTACCATGAATCAATAAGTCAATTCACACGTCAACCCCTCTTATCCCTTTCTGGCATAATCAAGGTGTAACACCCACCGAAGTCACAACTGTGCCAAGGATTGTTGCTGCAAATCGATAAAAAGGGCAGTTGCGAATCTAGATGTAGATCTGAGTTGTGGCAGAAGATAACGAGAATTCAATCGGTGCAACAATAGGTGGCTAATCTAGGGCTCTCGGGAGGAGGTGCGGCGGCTTGAGCAGAGGGTGACCAATTCCTGCTCGCCTATGGAACAAGGCTAGACGATAAAGATCAGTCACAGCGATGACATCGCAGAGATGAACTCGCTCAAAGAAGCCAATGGAAGGAAGGAGATCGATCAGCTTACCAACCCTAGGAACTCCACCGACGGCAGCAATCCATCCAACTCACGGCGACAGTGAATCCAACTTGCGACGGTGTCGACCTATGCTCGAGCGATGGTGTTGTATCGACTGGAGGCTCGTGGTGGTTGACGAGCAGAAGAAAAGGCTGCGGCGATGGTGGCATCACTGTGCTCCCGAAATCCCCAACTGCTCGGGTGGAGATCTCCGATGAAGCGGTGGCGATGGGTCGAAGGCGACGCTCGATCGGGAGAACAGAAGGCCGTTGTGGTGCTCGCGTGGCTTGCATGGATATCCAGCCCTAGAGATCGTGACCGAAGAAATTGGCAACCCTCAGTCGGCAGTTCGTGCTAGCAGTGAAGATCAACGATGATGCCCAAGGCTATGGTCAGCGGCCGCATGCACAAGGACGGTGGGACGCGAGGTGGTTTGCCCGGGAACCTCGAGAGGCCATGGACGGTCGTGGGGCGGTAGTGAGGTGAGGAGGGCGGCGGCCATGGGCAACGACATGGCTACAGCGGTTATCATGGCCGGCGCGCGAGGGAGATGGCGACGGCGGAGACACAGCCATGGTGAGGAAATCGCGTGAGAGAGAGGATCGGGAGGGAAAGAAATGACGCGATCGGGAAATAAGGGAAAATGGAAGAAATGGCTCGGCTCGCGTTAAAAGAGAAGACGAGTGGGTTTTTAATTCTAAGTGGTTGAGTTAGCCTAGATCAAATCCGAGCTAATCCAACTTGACCCAACACCCATTTAGGCTTTGACCTTCCTCCAAACGGTCATACAAATCCCTTTTTAATTTTTGAAAAATTCTGAAAAATTCCACAAGATAATTCCCAGTTAGCAAGGGATTTTTTTTCTGGTATTTTACACGAGGGGTGATAGACCTCGTATCAAAGATTTAGGAGAATCAAGAAGGAACCTAGGGGTTGGCCTCATCTTCGGTAATTGTAAATAGAAGGGTGTGATAGAGTCGAAAACGGGACACGTTCCGACTCGTCATAGGGATTGATCCGGCATCCTCGTACCACCTATCCCATCCTAAAGCCAGGGGTCAACTTGGTATGGCAAAGGTAGTTCTCAATAGATGTGAAGGCTCATTGTGAAAGTATATGATGTCTCTTCTACAAGACCATAGTTAGACGTCTAGATAATATCCAATTGATAGTGTGTTCTGCGACGCACAAGCGAAACCGAAATCCTAGAATTCTCTCAAAAGACTCGTAGCAACCCTTCTCTTCCTCTGTGTGACTTCGTACTAGAGTTAGGACTGTCGACAACCCTCGTCATCACAACCATTAGAACGAAACTCCAAACAATAACGTTCACTAAACCAATCGATACTCAAATCTCAGTCCTTGTGGGATCGATAATCTTTTTATTACTTAACGACATCCATGCACTTGTGGGCATTGAGCGTGAGAGCGCACTTCGAGCCCTCGATGATTTTCGTCGTGAGATTTGAGGTCGTATTCATGTGCATCAAGTTTTTGGCGTCGTTGCTGGGGATTGTTGATTCAATATAAAATCAAGAGGTGGATAATTGGATCAAACTTAGGGTAGATTTATTTACTTGCTTTATTTTTCATTTTTTATTTTATTTACTTCAGTTTTAGATTTTTAATATCTAGAGTAAGTTTAGATTTATTTCAGTAATTACATTGCCTCAACCCTTAGGAATATTCATTACGTATGATTTACTTATCCCCTCCCTCCAAGGGACGCTGAAATGTTAACACAACACGCTCAACCCTTGAGAGATTACATAGTGCCTAGACGACAAGCATGAAACTCTTGCATAACTATCCTACAAATTCATGCTGCAAGTTGGGAAATAAACCCTGCATTAATCGCTCTTATTTAAGAAAATCAATTTAGAGGAACTCAGATTGAGGAGCCCTATCTACATCTTGAAGAATTCCTGGCTTACTGCGGCACAGTGCACTATGATGGAGTCCCAACAGATGTCGTTAAGCTCATTACGTTCCCATTTTCCCTGAAAAGGGAGGCTAGGCAATGGATACACATCTACCAGAAGGAAGGGCACGAAGAGACTCTGGCCCAAGCATGGAAGAGACTCCAAGAGCTGATTATTCACTGCCCACACCATGGATTACAGGATTGGTTACTCATCCATATTTTTTGTTCCGGGATCACTAGCTCATCGAAAGAACTCTTGGACATAGTCGCGGGGGGAGTATTGATGAAAAAGAGCACCGACGAAGCATATTGCATTATAGAAATAGTAGTGTGGACTCTCGAAATATGGGCAAATAACGGGCAGGATTTTCAAGAGGCCTTCCCTATAAAGGGGGTAGATAACATTGAAAGGGCTTGTCAAGTATAGGGAGAAGACAAAGAGAGAGAGTATTGGATGGAAGAAGCTTCCCTATCTTCGGGATCAGAAGAAGAAGAAGAAGAGTCGGGGCAGGTGGCAGCAGAGAAACACCCAAGTCCTGAGATGAAGCCACTACCCCCGAATCTCAAGTATGAATTTTTGGGTCCAACTTCAACCTATCCAGTGATTATAAATGCCGATTTGAGTGAGGTAGAGACGAGGAAGTTGTTGGAGGTGCTAAGGACATACAAAAAGGTGCTGGGGTACACCATCAATGACATAAAGGGGATAAGCCCGTCTCTCTTCATGCATAGAATAATACTTGAGGACGGGTGTAAGTCAACAGTGGAGCGTCAATGACGACTTAACCCAAACTTGCAGGAGGTAGTGAAAAAGGAAGTGCTTAAACTATTGGATGTCGGAATAATTTACCCAATTTCAGATAGTGAGTGGATAAGTCTGGTGCATGTAGTTCCAAAGAAAGGCGGCACTACAGTAGTCAAGAACAAAAAGAATGATCTGATCCCTGTTCGAATGATAACGGGGTGGAGAATGTGTATAGATTATCATAAACTAAACAAAGCAACAAGGAATGATCATTTTCCACTTCCATTCATTGATCAAATGTTGGAGTGCCTCGCTAAACATTTCTATTTTTGCTACCTTGATGAGTACTTAAGTTTTTTCCAAATCCCGATTCACCCTAAGGACTAAGAGAAGACTACCTTCACCTGCCCATATGGAACCTTCGTATATAGAAGAATGCCCTTTGGCTTATGTAATGCTCCAGCCACCTTCCAGCATTGTATGACTGCTATTTTTTTGGATATGATTGAACAAATTATGGAAGTGTTCATGGATGATTTTTCAGTCTACGGAATAAGTTTCGATGCATGCTTGAAGAATCTAGAAAGGGCTCTGCAAAGGTGTGAGGAGAATAGCTTGGTTATGAACTGGGAAAAATGTCACTTCATGGTAATTGAAGGGATAGTCCTGGGACATAAGATATCAGGGAATGGTATCGAAGTAGATAAGGTGAAGATCGAAGTAATTGAAAAGTTGTCGCCACCCAGGGATGTGAATGGCATCCGGAGCTTTCTTGGGCTTGTAGGTTTTTATAGAAAGTTCATAAAAAAAATTTCTCAAATAACTAGACCTTTGACAAATCTACTAGCTAAGGACACAGAGTTTATTTTCGATCGTCAATGTTTAGTAGCGTTCGAGAAAATAAAAAAGGCCTTAGTAACGTTCCCGATAATACAACCCCCTAACTGGAGCCTACCATTCGAGGTCATGTGTGATGCTAGTAATTATGTAGTAGGGGCAGTATTAGGGCAAATGAAGGAGAAGAAGCTGCACACTATTCACTACGCCAGTAAGACACTGAACGGAGCACAGATCAACTACGCCACGATTGAGAAAGAATTGCTGGCAGTCGTGTTCGCATTTAACAAGTCCAGACAGTACTTGGTAGGTTCGAAGGTGATTGTTTGCACTGACCATATCGTAGTCCGCTACTTGCTGAGCAAGAAGGATGCTAAACCCCGCCTTATTCGCTAGATTCGATTACTTCAATAGAAATCAGGGATAAAAAGGGCTCAGACAATGTCATTGCAGATCACTTATCGCGCATGCCTATAAATGGCGAGGTAGAAGAGGGAGACAGTGGCCAAATAGATGATGCTCTGCGGAATGATACCCTCCTGGTAATAACTAAGGTTACTGCCCTATGGTATGCAGATTTGGTGAATTTTTTGGAAGGGAGGGTAATACCGCTGGAATTCATGACCCAACAAAGGAAAAGATTCTTTTCCGAAGTTTGGCAATATATATGGGATGATCCCTTCCTGTTTAGAAAATGTGTAGATAGTGTATATCGAAGATGCGTACTAGAAGAGGAAGTGGAGAGCATCCTCTTTCACTATCATTCCTCAGTGTATGGGGCATGCCGAAATTTCAAAAACAGTTGCGAATGTACTTCAGGCAGGATTCTACTGGCCTTGTTTGTTTAGGGACACACACAGCTATGTTGTCTCCTACGATTGGTGCCAGTGAACAAGAAATATAGGTAGGAGGCATGAGATGCCGACAAGCGCCATATTAGAACTAGAACTCTTTGACGTATGGGGAATAGATTTCATGGGTCCCTTTCCCGCCTCCGACACAAACAGATATATCCTGGTCATCGTAGACTACGTCTCCAAATGGGTGGAGGCCATAGCATCACCCCACTGCGACGCTAGGACTGTAATAAAAATGTTCAAAAGAAACAATTTATCTAGATTCAGAGTTCCTCGAGTTGTAATCAGTGATGGAGGATCCCACTTCATCGAAAAATAATTTGAAAAGTTGCTACACAAGTACGGGGTAATCCACAAAGTCTCGATAGCATACCACCCACAAACGAGCGAACAAGTGGAAATTTCAAATTGAGAGATCAAAAGTATTCTAGAAAAGACGGTAGTAGCATTGAGGAAAGATTGGTCACAAAAACTGGATGATGCTCTTTGGGCTTACCGCACAACCTACAATACCTCGATAAGCATGACCCCGTTTCACCTAGTTTATGGGAAACTTTGCCACCTTCCCATTGAATTGGAACACAAGGCATACTAGGCCATCAAAAAGCTCAACTTGGACTATTGCGTGGCAGGAGAGAAAAGGAAACTACAGTTGAGCGAGCTGGACGAAATTCGAAGAGATGCGTATGAGCATGCTAAGGCATATAAGGAAAGAACTAGGAGGTGGCATGACCAACATATCTTGAGAAGGGAGTTTAAGGAAGAGGACTTAGTTCTCCTGTATAATTCAAGGTTAAAACTTTTCCCAGGAAAGCTAAAATCAAGATGGTCAAGACCGTTTCGGGTAAAAAGGGTATACCCATATGGTACAGTGGATATATGGAGCAAGGAATCAGGGGAGATTAAGGTAAATGGATAGCGACTTAAGAAGTATTTAGGGGAGTGTTCAGAATTCGAGATAGATGAATGGAGGTTTACAGAACCTCCGAAGCCAAGTTGAGATAATGGAGTGTAGTCGAGCTACAAGATCTTAAACAAAGCGCTTCTTGGGATGCAACCCAAGTTTAATTTTACATGTATTTAATCTTTCTACATTCATGTGTATAATTTAAACTTTGATTTATGGTCACTTATGTTTTTGCAAATAGTTTAGGATTAGAAAGAACTTGCTAAAAACAAAATCATTTTGAGCCCACCTAGTCCACGACGAGAGCCTGCACCGGCACCATCATTTTTCTTCTACTCTTGAGCATGATGCAGGTACAACCACCTATGACTTCTCAAAGTTTCGATCGTGCCTCGATGACATATACGCAGAGCAGCAAACACAGGGGTAGCGATGGGAGGAGCACAACACCTACACACAAGCGGAGTTTCAGGGCTTATGGGAGCACTTCCAATGGGATGAGGAGTTCTACGACGAGGCCCGAGTTTATTTTTAGGAGGGGGCCAGACATCACCAGGAGGAGGCCATACATCGGCAGGAGGTTCGGCAGCACATGAGTGCCCAACAAACACAGTGGGCCTAGGAGGAGGAGCACCGAGAAGTAGTTGCATCTACCAGCTCTCAGATTGACCATATGTATATATGACATCAACGGCTGAGCACCAGATTTACCCAAGAGCCTGACATGCCGAGGCTACCAGACTTTCCACCTCAGCCACCATATTAGAGGTATAGCTTCATACAAGTCTGGGGGGGGTACCCCAAGTTTTGACTTATTTTGTTTCTAGAAGTAATTTCTTTCCTAATATTTACATTTTAGTTTTAGTTAGCATTCATTTATTCATGCATAGTGTGTTTAGTTTCTTTCTGCACTTAGTTTTTGCTATCTTTAAACTACCTCAGTAGTATTTTTAAAGTTACTTTCATGAGTTATTCTCATAGGTAGCTTAACTTTATTTATCTTGTGGTATTTTATTTTATTTGCTCTAATGAATGTTCTAGACTTACACTGGTTAGCTTTTATTTTTACACCTACACATGTCAAACATTTTGAAAGGAAGAATCTAGTACATACCTAGTTATAATTCATCTCAGTAGTCTAATACTTTGGAATCCATAGGTGACTCTAGATTTAGCATTTCAGTTACTGGAGATGCTCGGATCGTGGAAGCCCATTCAGAAAAATTAAAATCCCAAGAGAAAAAGAAAAGGAAAAAATGAAATAAGAGAAAGAAAAAGAAAGAAAAAATAGAGTAAGAAAATTTGAAAAAGATTTTGAGGGATAAAAAAAACAGTTGTCGTGGGTGAAAATGGTTTGGTGTGCCTTTGAGACTGAGTTAGGTTACTGGGGAAATACATATCAATTTCTCTCAATACCGAGCACGCCTTTGAGACTTTGTGCTAAATCTAGGGACGACCTTCGCTTTGAGCGGGTAAGTGCCTAAGAGCCGGAGATCTTATGAAAGCTATAGGATGACGACTTAACTTACCATGGAACGAGTATCCCCTAAGAAGATTCACTTAGCACGTGCACGAGGAGCTAACTTAGTGAATTTCTAGAACATATCTATTTTGTTTTGATTGAAAATATCACTTGATAAATTTAGTTAACATGCTAAGCACGAAACAATTGCTTTTTAAAATTTCATGGCACTGAGGTTTGCTTGAGGACAAGCAAAGACTTAAGTCTGGGGGAATTGATGTGAGCAAAATATATAGGGTTTTAGGAGTAGTTTTCGCTCACATCCCGTTGCATTTTATATTTGATTCTTGTATATTTCACTTTATTTTGCATGCATTTTTGATTTTCTGATTCGGATATCTGCTCTTTGTACTCTTATGTGCAGGACAATATTTTATGGGGAAAATTGTGCACTTTTGGAGCGAAAAGAAGACATTTGGTAGCTAGAACAGAAGGACACACACCCTGGCCCTGTGAATCCACACGGCTCACACCCCAGTGCCACACACGGCCTGGCCGTGTGAATCCACATGGTCGTGTGGCACTGGGCGATTTCGACGCGATTAAGTTATTTTCCAGGTTTCGAGGAGATCCGGCCTGATGTTTATATAAAGGGAGCTATGCCCAAACCCTAGGGAGGAGGCACGATGGCCAGGACAACACTATGATGCCCTAAAAAGCTTCAAAAACTCGCAACAGGGAGGAAGAAGGCCGCTGAAGGATCAAGTTATGCACATCAACATTGGAGAGGAGAGCCAAAGTGCATTGTAATTCATGTTCTTTACACAGTTTTCATTGTTTCTATGAATTCTAATATACTTTGTGTTTCTCTTCTCGTATTTATGGAGTAGATTCTCCTATTCTAGGATTAGGGAGTAGTTTGTGTGCGTAGAACATGTTATTTCAAATATATTTCTATTCTTGAAATCATATTTGCAATTGGTGATTGTTTAGATCGGTAGCTATTTATTTTGGTCTTCTATTTACTGTGTGTAGCCGATATGAGGGGTGACAACCCTTGTATCAAAGATTTAGAAGAATTAAGGGGTAACCTAGGGGTTGGCCTCATCTTCGATAATTGTAAATAAAAGGGTGTGATAGAGTCGGAAACGGGACACGTTTTGACTCGTCATAGGGATTGATCTGGCATCCTCGTACCGCTTATCCCGTCCTAAAGCTAGGGGTTGACCTGGTATGGTAGAGGTAATTCCCGATAGATGCAAAGGCTCATCGGGGAAGTGTATGATGTCCTTTCCACAAGACCATAGTTAAACGTCTAGATAATATCCAATTGATAGCGTGTTCTGCAACACACAAGCAAAATCAAAATCCTAGAATTCCCTTAAAAGACTCGTAACAACCCTTCTCTTCCTCCATGTGACACCATACTAGAGTTAGGACCGCCGACAACCCTCGTCATCACAACCATTAAAACAGAATTCCGAACAATAACGTCCACTAAACCAATCGGTACTTGAATCTCAGTCTCTGTGAAATTGATAATCTTTTTATTACTTGACGACATCTGTGCACTTATGGGCATTAAGCAAGAGCGCGCACTTCAAGTCCTCGACGATTTCCATCGTGAGATTTGAGATTGCATTTGTGTGCATCACTAGGTTTTTTAATCTGAGCTTCGTAAACTTCAGTTGGTCTACGATCATATGTCGGGAGCACCCATTGTATAACATCCATTAATCCTTGATTGAATCTTTTGAATCGGATACGGATCCATGGCCTATCTTGAATTTGGGCTCAATGTCAGATCCAGAATCGGACTCAGACTCGGACTCATTGTTGATTTCGGATTCGAACTCGACCGGTCTTGCCATGAATGCCAAGTTGTTGACTTGGTCTTCTTCTTCTTCCAATGATTCCTCCCAAGTTGCATTGAGTGCTTTCTTGATTTGTGTTTGCTTGTTCTTTAGCCTCGGACATATAGACTTGAAGTGACCCTTCTTATTGCATTCATAGCATTTGTAGTTTTGACTTGGGTCGGGTCTCTTCTCCTTCATAGGCTTGGTGGGTTGCCTTCTACGCTTGATCATCTTTCGAACTAGATTGACTATTTCGGTCTCCATCTTTTCGTCTACTTCCGATTCGGACTCGTCTTCTTCGAGAGGAGGCTTGTTTTTTGCCTTTCTTCGACCTACATACAAAGCAATACCTTTATTAACCGGGGCTAAATTAGATTTCTCATGTAATTCAAATTCGAAAAAAAGTTCATCTAACCTAATTTTAGATAAATCCCTAGATACTTTGTAAGCATCAACCATGGATGCCCACAAAGTCATCCTAGGAAAAGCTTTTAAAGCATGCCTTATTATGTCTTGGTTCTCCACCTTTTGTCCGATGTCATGAAGGTCATTTAGTATGTCTTAGATGTGAGCATGGAGTTGGCTCGCGGTCTCATTATCCTGCATGTTCAAATTGTATAATTTATTGACTAACAAATCTCTTTTACGTACCTTTGCATCGGAAGTCCCTTCATGAAGTTCGGTGAGTTTGTTCCAGAGGTCCTTGGCACTGATAAATGGTCCAATTTGATTGAGCTCCTCCATGGATAAGCCGCATTGTAAAATTTGGGTCACCTTTGTGTCGGCTTCAATTTGCCTCTTTGTTGCGTTGGTCCATTTGTCGTAGTCTAATGGTTCCCCTTGGTCATTGGTGGGTAAAGCAAAGCCGATTTGGATTATGATCCACATATCGACTTGTGGTTTTAAGAAACACTCCATCTGACCCTTCCAATAACGAAAGTAATCTTCGTTAAAGAACGGAGGTCGAGCGGTGCTATACCCCTCAAGGTGGGCCATTTAGATTCCTCACAAAAACATGAAAAACAAATAAAATTCCAAGACTTGGTCTTGGATTAGTAGTGCAGGAAAAAGAAATAACTTAAACGATAAAAACAAAAAAAAAAAGAAGAAAAGGAGATGTTCGACCGGTGGTTGCACCGAATCTGAGCGCCCCCGCTTTGATACCAATTGTAGGATCGAGAAATGCTAGAGGGAGAGGGGGGTGAATAGCATTCCAAAAACTTTTCTTTTCTTTTTAAAAGTATGAAGTAAATCAAAATACGTAGCGGAAATAATGAAAACACATAATCAAAGGCACAAGTATTTTTATTCGGTTCACAACCCATCGGTTGCTAATCCAAGGCCCGTGATCCTAGATCACTCTCATTGGGCAATCCACTAAAAACTCTCTTCCTCATTGGAGGTAAGAGATATGAAACAAATACAATAATGTAGAGGAGGAGGTAACAAACCTACCTCTCCTCTTAGCAAGTAGTAAGTAAAGAAGTAACAACTAAATAACACTACCGACTTCAAAGATTGGATGACAAAAGCTTGTTCGACATTACGACATCATTGTGTGGAGAAGTAAGCTTTGGATCGATGGAGAACTTGTGGAGCCTTTCAATTGATGAAAGAAGGGTGTTTTACCTCTCCTTTTATAGCCTTTCAAACCCTAGCTCATTGAGATTTAGATCTGGGTCAAATGTCATCATCCACTCCTCCTTTTGTGGCTCTTATCTTGACTTTCCTCGAAGTGACCAGATTCATTAGTAGTCGACTGAAGCTTCCATCAGTCGACTAATGGTGATCCAGTCGACTACCCTTTTTCTCTGCCAACTGATGGCTTGAATAGTCACCTGCATTACATGGTTAGCACAAGAACTATATAGTGAACAACGAGATGGTCCTGTACCATCCGATCTCGACTTAGACCTTCCTCCGGAAGTTTTAGTCAGATCGTCACCTACGGTTGTCCACGTACTGAGGATGCGACCTGTCCTCTTTGCACAAAGTTCTTACCTTCCTTACCTTTGGTCCTTCTTACCTGCCACTAAGATTTTGGTCGCTTGACCACCGAGGTTCCTCAACCTCCTGAGGTTCTCCTAGTGTCTTTTGACCTAGTCAATCGACCACCAAGGTTTTCTCGACTTCTCAAGATTCTCTTGGCATCGTCGACCTTAGCAAAGTTTAATACAATACTTGCACACTCAACATAACATATGAGATAACAAGATAGCTTAACTTTGAATCTTTATCATTATCAAAACCTAGGTTTGATTATCTAGTGCCCCTGTACCAAAAGTTAGAACTTTCCCATTCTCCCAACACTTGGTCCTTCCTGACCTATTAGGATTTCTCACTCACTTAACATCTAATCCTCGATGACTTGTTAGGACTTTCACATTTACCTAATATTTGATCACCCATGACCTGTTAAAACTTCCCATTACATGTCAAGTCTAGTCAATCATGACCTACTTGGACTTCTCACTTGTCTATACCTTATTTGACTTACAACCACCAAATATATGATCCTCCATGACCCATATGGATGTCCTTTGTCTCACACCAAATGTCCGATCAACAATGATTCACTTGGACTTTTTTACTTGTCGAGTATCTGATCAACCTTAACCTACTTGACTTTTTGTTCAATTACCTTCCATTGAATCCTACATCCATCATGGTTAACCTCATCCAATGATGATTACACCAATAATCTTCCTCTCCAACACTCTTCGTCACATATCATTCCAGTTCAGTCACACTAAACCAACAATCTTCACATATTATTCAAACATTAAAACTCAATTCGAGTCTAATTAACTCGAGCTTGGTCAACTTTAACTATAGATTGATTGCACCAACATTATCATGGACCATGATTGTTCTCCATGATCAACATTTGTTTGAATGACTTTCTAATATAAATTAACGAGGAAAACAATATGTGTGAGAAAGGGACTATCAATCTCCTTGCATTACTAGCTAGAATAAATTTTCACCATCTATAGCGTATTATCATATTTCAACATTTGATAGCACTTTAGGGGATGCAATAACTTAACATTCAATAAACTTTTGCAGGAAGACGAGTTAAGCTAATTCAATATGCCTTTGTTCAAGATGTTTTTCGGGTTGGTGCTGACGGATGGCAATATAATTTGAGCGCAAACAAAATTGAGCATTGGTTGTTTGACCAAGCAGAGAAATGACTGAGTTGAGACCTACCAAGTTGGTTTAGTATAGACCTATTGGTGCAGGGGCACTAGTTAATCGAACCTTGGTTTTGATAATGGTAAAGATTCAAAATTAATATATTTTGTTATCTCATATGCTATGCTAAGTGTGCAGGTATTGTATTAGACTTTGCCAAGGTCAAAGACACCAGGAGAATCTCTAGATGAGAAACCTCGGTGGTCAACGACACCAGGAGAATCTCGAGATGAGAAACCTCGGTGGTCGGGTGACACCAGGAGAATCTCAGAAGAAGAAACTTTGGTGGTCGGGTGATGCTAGGAGAATCTCGGAAGGAGAAACCCCGGTGATCAAGTGACCGAAAGCTAAGTGATGGGTCAGGAGGACCAAAGGTAAGCTCCAAGTGTGGAGTGGTGGTAAGGACACATCCTCGATTAGAGGACAATCCTAGGTGTCGATCCGACCAAGGTTTCCAGAGGAATGCCGAAGTCGAGATCAGACAGTCAAAGGACTATCACACTACATGGCATTATGTATCTCTTGTGCTAACCTTGTGTTACAGGTGTCAGGTTGAATTCTCAAGTGTAGCAGTTGACTGAAGGTTTCAGCAGTCGACTGATGTCGACGAATCAGCCCAGTGCACAAGGTCAAAGAGATAGAGATCGATGTCGCCACCTCATGATAAGATAAGTCGTCATCTCAAGATAAGATCCACGAGTTTTGAATTTGGATCGGGACATATTCCAAGGCGACAATCTATAAAAGGAGGAGATGACTCAAACTCATATATCAATCAATGAACTCCTAAGTGCGTCGACTCTTTGCAATTCTTCGTGCTACAATGCTACTCCAACCGTGCATCCACTACAAGTTATTTGTCGGTATCTTTTACTTCTTAATTGTTATTTTCAAAGAGGAGAGGTAAGGTTGTTGCCTCTTCCTCTATGTCATTGTGTTCGGTTGTCTCTTACCTCCAACGAGGAAGAGATTTTTAGTGTTTTGCCCTTCGGAAGCGATCAAGGATCGCAGGGCCTTGGATTAGCAGCTGGTGGACTGTGAACCAAGTAAAAAATACTTGTGTTTTATGTTTTAGTTTTTCGTTGTGTACTTTGTTTTAATCGACAAAAACAAAAGTTTTTCGAACATTATTCACCCCCTCTAGCATTTTTTCGATCCAACAATTGGTATCAAAGTAGGGGCGCTCAGATTCGGTACAACCACCAATCAGGCATTTTCTTTTCTTTTCTTTATTTTTAATTATCTCTTGCACTACTAATCCAAGACCAAGTCTTGAGACTTTTTTTTTTGTTTTTTTTAAGTATTGGAGGATTGTTGACCGAGCTAACCATGGAAGAGCATCCCACAAGGCATAAAAATAACAATGTAAATTTAAAATTTAAATCGCATATTATTTGCTTCATGTGCAAGGAGAGAGGACACTATAAAAATAAGTGTCATGCTCATAAGACTCAAACGGCGCAATCGACGGCAAAGGAGATACCATTGCCAAGAGTCTAGAAGAACAAAGAGCACATCAAGTACTTCGAGTGTGGAAGATTCGGTCACTACAAGAATCGATGGCCGAAGAAAAAGATTAGTAAAATTAATAATTTCGAAAAGTTGAGTTTTAGAATATTTGATAATTAGACAAATTGTGCGTTAAAGCAAATAAATTAGTTAATTGTTCTCAATTAATTAATACAATTAATAATTCAACTAATAAAAAATTAATTAATTGAGATTTAATTAGTTTAAATAATAATAATAACAATATCATGGAAAAAATGATCAAATTAATCTAATATTTGATAAAATTAACCAAGAGCTTAATCAAATTTTTAGTTTGATTAATATAGATCTAGATCAAGTCAAGGATAAAACCAACCTAGAATTTAATCAGAATAATCAAACTCTAGATCAGAATAATTAAACCTTAGGATAGAACCATCAAACCCTATATCTGATTAATCTAGATAATTCCGAATTAAAATATTCTATTTTGAAAAATTAACCATAAAAAATTCGAAATTAACTTTAAAAAATTCCAAAGATTAAATAATTATAAAAATAATAATAATTCTACTTTGAAAAATTCTAACAATCTTATCTTAAAAAATCTAATAATTCTACCTTTAAAAATTCTAACAATCTTATCTTAAAAAATTCTAATAATTCTACCTTTAAAAATTCTAACAATCTTAGTTTGAAAAATTCTATTAATAATTCTATTGTGGAAAAGTCTAAACATTTTATCTTAAAAAATTCTAATAATAATTTCACTTTTAAAAATTCTAATAATAATTCCACTTTTAAACATTCTAATAATAATTCCACTTTGAAATATTTTAATAATAATTCTACTTTTAAAATTTTTAATAATAATTCTACTTTTAAAGAATCTAATAATCCTATTAAATCTATTTTAAATTCAAAATCTAACTTAATTAAAAATTAAAAATTAAATAATCAAACTAATAAAATTAATTATAATAGAATACCATTTGATTATACAAAAATTAATAATTTAGCAATTAAACCTTTAACTTTTAGAAATTAAACAAATAAAAATCTACCTAAGAAGCAACCATTTCTTTGAATTGATTGAATATAACATGCTCGTGCATACATATCATTTTAATTAATTATCATGTTTATTTTTGTCATATCATACATACTAGTCTTAAATTAAATCTCATAGAACGGTTAGATAGGAAATGGTTAATTAACCTTGATAACATAGTATCAAGATGCGGTGAGATGATAGTACGTTAGGGAAACGAAATCTCGTGTATCAGGGTTAGATAAGGAGCATCTAGCTTGATGCTTTTGACTAAGTGGAACTAGCTGAAACTACCTCACCACATCCTAGACTAGTTAAACTAGGTCGTAACCCTAAGTGAATTAAGTACACAATTTCTTAAGATTGGCTTTGTCTAAGGAAGTGATCGTTGTTCCGATCAAAGAAGATCTTTGTGCCTCGCCATGACCTGGAAGCCGTCTTTTGAAATGTTCACTTAATTAACTAAAGGTTAAATCCGAATCTAACTCAAGGTTAATTAATTTTCAAATCATTAACATTAACTAAGTAAAATTAAATTCATCTCACAACACCTATAAGGATAACTTGGTTGATCATGTAGAATAGGTGAGATGGTAAGGACAACAAATTGAAAATAGTTTTGAAAATGATTTCAAAATTTATATATACATAAATAGATTCTTAAAAATATTTTTATTGGTTGTCATGATTATTGTGTGTAGTTATACGTAGTTTTCAAAATAACTATGCTTCTTAAAACGATGGTTAGTTGACCAATACTGAACATTTAAATCCTTATGCCAACTTCAGACACTAGACCCTCTGGACACTTAGGTGAGCCTTCCTTGTAACCAACAAGGATGTCCTAAGAGTTTGTCAGACAAAAGGGGAGACCCTCTAGATAAGCCTTCCTTGTGGCTAATAAAGATGTTAGGTTAAGGGGGAGGTTCTAATTGGATAATCATTATAGAAGTTGTTAAAAATATTATTTTTTAAAAAAAAATTCCCAATACTTTCAAAATTTAAAATCCTTCTTTTTGATAATATGTCAAGGGGGAGAGAAGATTTAAGTTGGACAAACTTAGTATCTCTAGCTATCTCTAGTTTGGCATAAACCCAATAGACATGAGCCTCTAGAGTACCTCTAGGTTAGGACGGTCACATCCTAACCTAGGATATACATTATTGGTGCATGATCTAGAAACCTAAGCTCTTAAATGTTAAAGGGAGTTGAACATACTGGTTCACATCCTTAAAAATGCACCCCTTATAAAGTTATTTTTGATATATGTCAAAGGGGGAAAGAGGTTAAAGTTAAGAGGTTACCTATATTTTTTTCCAAAAAGTAATTTTTTTCAAAACTCACCTAGGGTTAAGGGGGAGGTACCCTTAAGGGGGAGGTTTTAAAAAAATGCTTGTTTATTGCTTGGGTCACAAGCTTAAGTCCAAGGAGGTTGTGCCAACCTACTACAATATTCCATTTGATTATGGAACTAAATTTAGGTCTAGAAAAACCAAGGTTATTAGGGAAGTCATCCCTAAGGCTAACCATGGTAAGTGTTAAGTGACTAAGGTTTCAAAGAAACCTAGGAAGGTCACTAAGAAGGTTACAAGGGGAGTTACCCCTAATGTTAATCTAGAAAAGACCCAAATGACCAAAGCTTCAAAGCCTAAGAGGGTCATTAGGAAGGTCCTAAGGAAGGTTATCCCTAGTGAGTACTTGTGAACCCAATGAGCTCAAATAGGTTTTGGGTTCCTAGGAGCGTAACTGCATCACGTTAGATGGGTTAGGGTGTGTCAACCCTAAATAGATGGATACTTAACTAAACCATGGTAGAGTTGACACTTTAGGACTTCTTCAAGGTTATGTGATACCTTGGAAATAAGATGGAGATTTTAACCAAAAGGAATTTAGGATGTGCCAATAGAATTCATAAAGTTTGAAAAATCAATTAAAATTGGCACAATTAGAGTTAGAGGTCATAGTGTATCATTTTTGGGGGTTTGACACACTTGGGAAATTGGCTATTATAGCAAAATTGGATTTAATTCTAGGAAATAACAATTAGGCTTAAAACTTAGGTATTTCTATACCTTGATATTGTAAAATTGTCATGATTTGTTTGTCATATGTCATATCATGACATCATATTTTATTTAATCATATAAAATGTCTTGAGAATGTTTAGTTAAATATCATGCTTATGCTTAGGCTTATTTACATGTCATGACATCATGATTATTGACAATGCTTCATTTATGCTATCACATATGTCATGTTCATCATTCATGCATTTAGGTTAATTAAAATTGATTTAAGGACAATGACATGATTTGAAGTCTCATTATATGGGAATCAAATAGAGTTATGTAGTTAAAATGCATGAGACCTTAGACTAGGAAGAAAAAAACTCACATCTCACATTAAATTGACATGTGTGTGTATTGATACACCTTAGACACATGTGAGATGTTAGAAAAATGAGTTATGTTCAAGGTGCATATGTTGCATCTAGATGAACTCAAACTCATCATATGACATTATGGAATCATGAGGAAAGCTTATGTATAAGTCATGTGCATTAAGCCCATAGACCATGGTTCAAAATAAAATTTTGAAAATATTTTTAAATCATTTTGAAAAACCTTGGTGAAGTCTATCTTTTGATAGCAATCACCATTGATAAAGTTGATACAAAGTAGGCTCAAAACATTGAAGTTTTCAATGGTTTTGAACTTTGTATTAATCTCTCATTTTAATGGATATTTTATTTTAAAATCATTTTTCACCCATTGTATTCCTAATAAGTAATGTACGTATGAATTTCCATGATTTTCAAATTATGTATATTTACTTATGCATTTTAAAAATCCATTTTTTATTTCTATTTTTTTGCATTTGTAGAAATCAGTCGTCTACCACTTTGGGCAGTCAACTAGTAGTGGATCAGTCAACTGAATTTTGATTTTAGTCGACTGTTAGGTCTAATTTCAACTGAACAAGATTTGTTCAGTTGTGTATCTTCAAACTTGGTCTACCCTAACATCTTCTAACCCTAGAATATGTTTTGGAAAACATTGGAATGGTGAAAATCTATTGGAAATGGATTAGGAGAGTTATTTTGGATGGAGAGCCAAATTTTAAGGTGTGTGAAAGTTCAAGTTTGAACTTTTGCGCTAATTTTGATGTTCTAGTGTTCCTATTGGCTTAGAAACTCTCCAAGGACATTGTTCATGCAATGGTCAAAGGAGAGTCAGCCTTTAGAGGGAGGTTATTCATCAGGGGATGATGGATGAGTTTTTCCTCAAAGGGGGAGAGTTGGAGAATGGAGAAAATGCCTTACATTTAGTGATAAGTGTAAAATACCGAAAAAAAATTAAATAGGCTTTGGGAAAGCCTGTTTGGGTTATCTTCTTATGAAGGGATTTTGGTTTGGGTTTAATGCTTATAGGTTAAACCCGATTCATTTTCTTGAACCCGACCCGTTTGGGTCAAACCCGACCCATTTTAAACTCGTCCCTTTATTACTCGCCATGCTCTTTAACCCCCAAGCATTTCTTTCTCCCACCGTGATATTTCCTATTCCCGATCGTGATTTTTCCCTTGATTTCCTTCTCAGATCATGCGTTTCTTCTTCTTCTTCACGCTCGCGGTTTCTCCTCTCACTGAATGGTTGTTCCTTCTCGCCAAGGGTTTACTGCTGCATCTTCCTTCTCTTTCGATCCAATAGCAGCGGGTGCCGACGCCACCTGAACTCGACTCGCCACCGCCGCAAGAGAGAGAGAGAGAGAGCTGCTACCGTCGGTGTTGATCCAGCGATCTCCGGCCCGAACTCGTTGTCGCTGCCCATGGCCGCCTCCTCATCACCGGCTCTTTTGCTTACACAACGCGACTGATCGAGGTGAGCCAACGTCGCCGGAGCTCAAGCCATAACTTACTTCTTCCTCTGGATTTCTTCGTCACGAGCCCAGCGATCATCGCCGACCACGGTATGCCAGTAGCCACATCGGTGCCACTCGATCCCTTCTCTAGTCACGGGATCAGTCACTATCGCCATTTTGCGTGAGCTCAGATCGTGATTGGTTGCTCCCCTCCTCTTCGATGTCGAGATCCTTTGCGATCCACCGTGGGCATCACAACCAACTCTCGGCTGCACTAGGACAAGCTACAATTCTATGTTCCTTTCGGCGTCGTGGTCATCCTCTTGGTACTTGGCTTTGCCACGGCAGTAGGATGTTGTTTCAGAATTGTTGTGGACAGTTGATGCAATATTTGGTAAGTTCCGATTTAAGGGGGGGGGTTCCAATTCTGCTCGATTTGGTTTCGATCCACAATGGGTGATGGAATGAGGATAGGTAAGCTTAAGTACTATACTTGTTTGGGATTATTAAGTTGTGGATTGTGCTTACAGTTCAATTGATGGGTTTAGAACAGACTCCCAGGAGCGAATCAAGAAGTTGGGTGTTTCGATAACGGGTTCGCCTTCCAGATAGGTTGAGAGAGATTGAATCAACTAAAGGTATGCATAATTATGATTTTTTTTATCAGTATAAGGTGGGTGATGAACTGTATGTGATTACAGGTTTTGACAATGGATTTACTTCTGGATTCATTGTGAGGAAAGTGGAACGACACGAGGTAAGTATAAATTTGGTTGTTCATGGTTGTGTATCAGTTTTGTTTAGTAAACTGATCTAGATGTGCTATAATTACGTAGTGATGATAGTACCTGTTCATTGTGTGGTGATGTTTGTTTTATTTGGATTAAATTGAGTCTAGACTCCTTAAGCAGATTAAGAAGGGGTTGAGGTGGAATCAGTGTGAGGACGTTGATTTGAGGCAGAGTACTCGGACATGAAGACAACTGGTGTACTACATAATAGGTGGGTAATTTCCTACCCTGGTCAGGTAGATGTAATTGCATTCAGATTTAGACATAGATATGAGTATGTTATATGTTCATATTATCTTGACCCTGCTCTTATTTATCCTATGCTTGATACTTGTCGTTGGCTATATATATGCTCAAATGTTGATATTACATTTTCCTTTATCATGATTTAGGAGTTACAGATGTGATGTAAGTAGATCTATAAATGTTTAGTAGGGTGTAGATGTTAGAGTACGGATGATGACCTAATTTGTAAATTGAGTAAAAAGGTCATCCGTAGGTAGATAATGCCCTAAATGTAGGATTTATTCCAATACCCATATGTTGCATACTTATTACCAACCATGTGTTGTGTAAATGGTCAGGTGAGTTGTGAATAGTGTGTCACTACGGACCAGTGGTCCTAGCTGATTATGATCAGTTGAGTACGACTCTCTACAGGATAGAGAGTGTATTGATCATATGGGTATGACTCTCTGTTGAATAGAGAGTCTGTGGTAGATGTCTGTATGTGAGATAGTACATTCATGTCATTTGCATGCATACTGACGACATAGTCTCCCTTGGGGTTGAGAGAGTCGTCAGTCATCCTGCCTCCCAGGTTACTCCCAGAGGAGTAACTGGTGTGAGGGCAGAGCATTTTTTGTGCCGCACTCTACCACTATAGATGGTAGTAGTTGGAGTTGCGTGCAGTTGTCCTGGGTGCGTGGCACTCGACCACTCATAGGTAGTGTCAGTCGGAGTGGCCAGCAGCAGGGACCCCCGTTGTATAGCGAGCGATTTATGGTCATATGCTACTTGATCATACTGCTCACTCAGCCACTCTAGAGCAGTGGTTGGTGTTGAGTTGGGACAGTTATCATGTCATGCCACCTAGGCCACACTGGGGTCGTGGTAGTGAGTAAGGGTGCACAGGCATGACCATGCATGTTGCATTGCCATATCATACGGCGTTTTGCATATTGCTATATATATATACATATTGCATGTATATATATATACATGGATGATGGTGATTAGTATACATACAGATGCAGTATATATGTATACTCACTCTGATGATGCATTTGTATGTACTATGCTTGTTGTATTTGTTTGTACATATTTATACATGCTATTGCATTTTGTGTATGGTAGTAGGTCGAGTACCTGTATACTTGTGGGTCGGTCACTGTGATACCCTCGACCCATATCATGATGTAGTGTGAGTTAGTATTACTCTTTATACCTTATGTTATGGATATATGTCCAGGTTGGATGAGTGTAGAGTAGCTGATTGGCAGGTATGTCAGTATCTTTAGTTGTTCAGTTTATTTAGTGGTATGCATGTATGTATATTTATTATGTTGATGTATACCTATCGTACCTATAGATTATACTGTTGAAGTACATGTGATATTGATATATTTACATGTTCTATCTTATTGCCTGCTGAGTTATACTCACCACCACGGACCCTGGGTTTTTCTGTCGCCCAAGTAACAGGTAGAAGTCTTCGTGACGACTTGGAGCACCATTGGCTGACATCGTCTCATCTCAACTCCGAGGGTCCGAGCTTTTGGGATTTTTCATTGATGTTATGATGTCTTTGATTTTTATGTGATGATTTGTAGTCTGTGACACTATTGTTGTTGTACCTTTCTTTTCTGGTTTTGTTATGGTGTTTCTTAGTTTTGGTGTTAGTCATACCAGTATGCATGGAGTGTGGGATTGTATTGTTGTTGTGTTGTTTCCACTGTGTTTTGTTATGTTGTTATTTTTCTTCAGTTGTATATGTTATATTTATTGTGGGCCTACGGGCCTTGTATTAAGATGATATATTGTCACGTACAGGGGAGATGTCGTCCGTTTGCTTTTCGGCACGGCATACTCTCGAGGCGTAACAATAAGAGAGTATCACTAGGAAAAATGAAGACATTAATGATAATTTTGGACCAAGGGGAAGATTGAGTTATCTCATTGGGATATAAGACATGGATACCCTTGGGGGAGACTTTTTGATGTATGTCAAAAAGGGAGAAAATTGATGGCTTGAGTTATGTAGTCTAACTCAAAGGTTTTGTCAAACATCAAAAAGGGAGAGATTCTTGGTGTAATCGGCCCAGGTCACGATTGACTAGACTCGAGTTTGACTCGAGTAATATTTTGATGTTTGACAAAACAATTGACAATGTAATTGTCATGGAAAGTCCAAGAATGGTCTTGGCATTTGAGAAGTCCAAATCATGGGTAGCATGGTTTTGGCATGGAAAGTCCAAGCATGGATCTTGACAAAGGAAAAGTCCAAGCATGGGTCTTGGCAATGGTAAAGTCCAAGTCATGGATACTTGGCAAGGAAAGTCCAAAGGTATAGTCTTGGCGGCATAAGTCCAAGTGTGTAGTCTTGACGGCGTAAAGTCTAAGCGAACTTTGATGATGAAAATCCAAGTATGGATGCTTGGAAATTGGGAAGTCCAAGGGTGTGATATTAGCGACGTAAAGTCCAAGCGTTTGTCTTGGCGGCATAAGTCCAAATGTACCTTGGCAAAATAGACTCGGTTAACATGACAATAGCCGATGGAAGCATCTGAAGACTAGCGTATCGATGAACAAGTCATGGAGGACTTGGAGGGATCCAATAGGTGTGAGGCTGATAGAGGTGGCTAGAAGGCTTAATTCAAGGCTAAGGGTGGTCTATCAAGTATGAGGAGATCATACTTGGGATTTATCAGTTGATTGGGGTATTGGACAGTCAACTAACCGAGTGTTTGACACTCGGGAGCCGAGTTGACTCAAAGCAGTCAACTGAGATTATGGACAGTCGACTGGTCTGATAGTCGACTGAGATTCGACTACTCGAGTGAAGCTCTGACAGTCAACTGTCATTGTGGGCAGTCGACTAGTCTTGAGTAGTCGACTGCCGTGAATAACAGTCGATTGGTAGTAAATGACCACAACACAAAATGCTCGATAGTCGACTAGGCAGTCGACTACGGGCTTAGCAGTCGACTGTTGTTAAGGGCAATCAACTGATGATGTATCCGTTGGATGGAATGCCAATGTGGATCAAGTCCGTTATGAGACAATGACAGTGTAGATAATCGACTGGGGTCTTTTGGCAGTTGACTGCCAGATACGAAATCAGCCCGATGTAGGTCATAAAAGAAGCAGTTCATGGAGGGCTTCGGCTAATGGTTCTAAAAAGGTTTCTTGGGGCTATTTGAGGCGAAGTGCTAGTGCATTTTAGGGTCTTCAAGAGCAACCCAAGCAAGCAAACAAGCAAGCAAAAGCGATCTTCTTTATAAAGTTTTCTTTACTTATATTTCATTGTATTTGCTTGTATTTATCTCTTATTATTGTAAGAACTATTGTAAGCAGTTTCTCCACCTCCGGTGTATCACTGAGAAGGAACCCTAGGTTCCGAACCACGTTATTTTGCTTGTCTTGTGTGAGTGTTTGTCCTTGTTTTTAGTTTAAGATTTATTATTTCTATTGCGCATAACAAGTTTTGTAGACAAACACGAAAACAATCCATTGAAGCGAAGAAACTATATTCCCCCCCCCCTCTAGCATGGTCATCGATCCTCAACAAAAACAAAAGACAAGCACAACCGCAAGACAAGATTTTACGTGGTTCAGAACTAGGGTTCCTACTCCATGGCCAAGCTTTAGTGTCTACTCCACTAAACCTCGTCTCCTTCTAAGAATATAATCCAGAGGTGGAGAGATCTCATGCAATATGATTATTTACAACAATAAACAAGGAAACAACCAAATACAACAATATACAAAAGAAAATACAAGAAATACAAAGAACACTTTACAAAGAAGCTTGCTTTTGATCAGTTGTTTGTTAGTTGCTTTGAATGCCTTGGAAGATCTGAAATGCAACAACAAAACTTCTCTCAAATGCTCAAGAATCGACTGCTTCAACTCCTCCCATCGAGCTCCTTTTAAAGCATGCACGACCTAGATTTTCGCCTAACAGTCAACTGTCAAAAGACACTAGTCGACTGGCCACAATGTCATTGTCTCATAACATACTTAATCTACATTGGATTACTCCAATGGATACCCTATCAATTAACTTCCCTTACCAACAGTCGACTGCTGCATCACCAGTTGACTGCTCAGTTGACTACTAGAGCTTTTGTTCTCTGACAACTTATGATCAGTCGACTGTCATCCATGGCAGTCGACTGCTCAAGGCCAATTGACTTCCCATATATGATAGTTGACTACCACAACCTCAGTCGACTACCACAGTCTCAATCGAGCAGTCGAGCCTCAGTCGACTACATGACTAGTCGACTGATCATAATTCCAGTCGACTACTCTGAGTTGACTAGGCTCTCGAGTATCAAACACTCGGCAAGTTGACTGACCCAAAGTCCCAGCCGACTGATAAGCCTCAACCATGAGATGTAATCCAAGTGTGATCCTCTCATACTTGATTGGTCACCCTTAGCCTAGACTTAAATCTTCTAGCCACCTCCATCAGCCTCTTGCCTCTCGGATCCCTCGAGTTCGTGACTCTTCATCCTTCGCGTTAGCCTTCAAGTGCTTCCATCAGCTATGTCATGCTAACTGAGTCCTTTGCCAGGGTTCATTTGGACTTATGCCTCCAAGACCCATGCTTAGACTTTACGCCACCAAAATCTCACCCTTGAACTTCCTTGCCAAGATCTATTTGGACTAACAGATCCAAGCCCTCTTCTTGGACTTTACGCCGCCAAAATCTCACCCTTGTACTTCCACATTGCCAAGATATATTTGGACTTACGTCGCCAAAACCTACCCTTGGACTTTCCCTATGCCAAGTATCCATGACTTGGATTTTCAATTGTCAAGTACCTATGACTTGAACTTTCAATTGCTAAGTACCCATGACTTAGACTTTCCAACTGCCAAGACCATGCTTGGACTTTCCAATTGTCAAAGTTCACTTGGACTTTACGCCGCCAAGACTGTTAGTAATATATGAGAGATGTCCTAAGGCAATCGCCTTATGTATGAACCATTTATATGATAAATGAAGATTCACTATTTGAGTATACATGTTTCATGTATTTGATTGGATCTTAAACTCATTTACTGAATGTCCACGATACGATTCACAGCATGAGAGAATTTGTGATTGGATCACAACTAGTGAGTATCTCTACATGTGTAATTGTGATGTATCGGAATTATCCCTAGTCGATGAATTGATGGATTTGGACACCATCAATTACATCGAGACTATAGTATACTCCTTGGTGTATCAAGCGGTGATTCTCCTTTGGAGACATTGTGATGTCGGAGTTAATCGTGGATGCTAGTTATGGTAACTAGTTCATTGGAGTGACCAGCCGTAAGACTTCATATGGTTCTCTGCATATAAAGATATGTCAATGAAGTTCTTACTGTGGCTTAAGTGCGATGTTCCTTTGACTTGCGGTATTCAAGTCATCTTGATCATGGAGACTTATGCTTTGACATCTTAAGCAAACATCTCGAAGGAGATGTGGACCCGGGATGATTGGGTATAAGTCGAAGTGATCGAAGGTGTTTGAATAGCCTATAAAGTATTCACCACTCCTTGCGAGGAGATGTATACCCATGGCCTCTCGTCGGATTGTTACTAAAGTCTTTGGCCAAAGCATTACATGTTTAGAGTAAGGTACTCTTCGATACATGTGGAGTAACTAGAATCCGTGGGCGAGGAAATGATACTTGGGCTAGGTGTGTGGCGTAGTCGACCTAGTGAGGGTGACACAATAGACCATGTCACGAACCAAGTGGGTATAAGATGAGTGAAGGAATGGGGCACGATTCATTCATTCGAGCTCTTGAAGGGTTTGAGAAATAGTTACGGATCAACCGTTGATCTTTTGGTTAATTGGGGATCATGATGTACTACTAGGTGCCACTCATGATCGTTCTATAATTAATGGTTAATTATAGGCGGCCAACATAAACCGAGAACCTATTTGGTCACACGCTGAGTGTAATCCAAAGGATTTAAAGCGAGCTTGAGAATGGGATTCTCGGGCCAAGGAGAAACTATGTTTGGTTGGACCAAACATAAGCGAGACATGAAATTGTTTGATCGCAATGGAGCGTGGATGGGCGTGTCTTATGAAGACATAATGGATGGACCAAAATGGTTTGGTTCTAATCCAATGGATGAGAATAAACCAAATGGTTTGGTTTATATTAAGCGAATGAACCAAGGTTGGTTGATTCGTTTTAACTTAAAATAAACCATCATGGTTTGGTTTATTTTAACTTATCTTAATGGAGGCGGGTTAGCGGGCTTTATGGATATGATCCATTAACCATTAAGAGAATTAGTTCTCTATAAAATAGCTTAAGGCTTAAACCTAATCCTAATCACCCTAATCCAGTTGCCGCCCACCCTTGTTGGTGAATTGCGCCCAACCTAGTAGTGCCACCGCTCCTCTTTGCCCGTCCAAGTGAACCTGATCTCCTATAGGTTTGGCATCAAGGTGAGGCCTTTCTCTCCTTGTTTTGGCGGCGCCTACTCCTCCACCAAGCTGTCCAGTTTTCTGGACAGCTTCTCCTCCTTCGGGCGTCGTTTGGGCGGCGGTTAGTGCTCCGACAGCGGCTAACATACCGAGGATTTGATCTCGGTAATCCTCTGGTGGAGGGCGAAGGATTCGTCAAGCGGTTGGCGAATACCTCTCGGAGAAGCGAGTCTTGAGAACTTGTTTTGGATCGAATTTGGATTCGGATCGTGATCATCTCTCGATCCGCGTCGTCTTCAACACGAGGCTAGTAACCCGTCTGAAGGCGAAGCTCGTGACTTAGCGAAGTCATCCCGAGGAGCTCGGCGTGGATACGGATAGAGACGATTCTTACGAGGATCGTTCCGGTTGATGCCGTTCCCGCTACACGTCATACGAAAGGTATAACGTAGTTTAATTTCCTTTTATTGCAATTTTAATTTACGATTATGTCTACACTTGTTGTAATAGCATGCGTGTGTTGTGTGTGTTGTAATAAATAGGAGTATTTATTATTTTTAATTGCTTCCGCTGTGCTCATGTTTACGAAACATGATCGAACACACACACGCCGCGGTGCCGGAAACCCAACAAAGACTATACACTTGGACTTATGTGCCAAGACTATACTTTTGGATTTCCCTTGCCAAATATTCATATTTGGAATTTCCTTGCTAAGTATCCAAACTTGGACTTCCGAGATTGATTGCTCCAACAATCTCCCTCAAATAATCTCCTCCATATGACTTTGGATATCCCAATCATCCACTAGTCATATGGTCAACATATGGTCAAACTCATTGTCAACCCATTGTCAAACATCACAACACTACTTGAGTCTCACTCAAGTTTGATCAACATTGACCCGGGGCTTGTTGAACTAACAATCTCTCCCTTTTTGAAGTTGACAATACCTTTAAGTTAGGATAATACTAACCCAACTTAACTCTTCTAATGCCAAAAAATAGCGATGGTTTACCTAACTTAAACCTCACTTCTCCCCCTATGGCATACATCAAAAAGACTACCAAGAGTTTTCCAATGTTCCATCTCCCAATGAGATCCTACATTCTCCCCCTTCGTCCAAAAATATCTAGGATGCATTCACTCTTCCTAGTGATAAATCATATATCACTAAATGAGAGAAAATCCATAATGAAGGTTTACCAAACCCTCACTTCTCCCTTTTAGTCAAAATTGCATCCATCATCCCAAGATGGATACACTCCCCCTAAAGGCTTGCTCCCCCTTGACCACACCGACAATATCCTCGTAAACCCATAGGAAACTTAAATCATCGAGAATAAGGGTAAAAGTTCAAACTTGAACTTTAATTTATCTTAAAATTTGATATTCCACCCTAAATTATCCTCCTAATCATTTTCAATGATTATTTCACTCTTCCAATGCTTTCTAAAGCATATCATAGGGTTAGTTGGCATTAGGGTACCATAAAATAGTTGATACATGGCTAAACAAATTTTGTTCAGCCGAAATCAACTTCAGCAGTTGACTGAAATCAGAAACTAGTCGATTGCCTTATCACCAATTAACTAGTTTCTGCAAAATAAAGAAATCAGCTTTAGAAATGAGTTTTGATAAATCATATGTAATTATATGTATTTTGAAAATTCTTGAAACTTCATATGTAAATTACTTACATGAAATACAATGGGTGAAAAATAATTTTATATAAAAATATCCATTAAATTGAAATATTGATACAAAATTCAAAACTATTGATAATTTCAATGTTTTTGCCTAACTTTGTGTCAACTTGTTCAATGGTGATTGCTATCGAAAGATAGACTTCACCAAGATTTTTTAAGATGATTTTAAAATATTTTTTAAAAAGCTTATTTTGAACCATGGTCTATGAGCTAGATGTACATGACTTGTACATTAACTTTCCTCATGATTCATACATGTTATGTTATGAGTTTGAGTTCATCTAGATGCAACAATTATACACCTCGAACTTAACTCATTTCCTAACATCTAACATGTGTCTAGGGTGTATCAATACACACACATGTCAATTTAATATTTTTGCGAGATGTGGGTTTTTGTTTTTCCTTATCTAAGGTCTCGTGCATTTTATCTAGGCAACTCTATTTGATTCCCTTATCATGAGACTTCAAATCATGTCATTGACCTTAATTCAATTTTATTAACCTTAATGCATGAAATATGATCATGGCATATAATGATTGCATAAAATAAAGCATGTGCCAATAATCATAATGTCATAGCATAAATATGTTGGGAATTGGTACGTCGCTAGAGGGGGTGAATGGCACGTACATTGCGTAGATGGAAATCGATCATGTTCGTCTCTACAAAACTTGTTATGCGCAACGAAATGTATATAATAGTAATAACAAAAACAAAGACACAATCACAATACAAAGAGATATAATATGGTTTGGAACCTTAGGGTTTCTACTCCACGGGTTGAGCTCGAATGAGCTCTAGCGATGTCAATACCACCACTAATCAAAAACACTCCTTCTCGACAACAAGTCGGAGGCGGAGAAAACTCTTACAACGATTACAAAAGTAATACAAAATAAATATAAGCAAGTACAATAAAATGCAAGTAAAGAAAACTTTACAAAGAGCTTTGGAATGCTTGCTTGTTGATTGCTTAAACTAAGCTTGAAGACCCTGATTTGCACTAGCAAATCGCCCAAAAAATCGCTACCAAATCCTCCCCCACGAGCTGCTTTTATAACATGTATTTGGGCTAGATTTTGCCTAGCAGTTAACTGATCACGACCATCAGTCGACTGCTCCTATAGCCATAGTAAGATAATAACTCGATCCACGTTGGATAAGTTCCAATGGATACACTGGCAGTTAACTACCATTACCCATCAGTCGACTGCCGAGGTTGTAACCGACTGATCAGTCGGCTATCGAGCATTCTGCTCCCGTAACCTTGATCAGCGATCATTGCCATCCATGGCGATCGCGCCTAGGCTTTCATCGCATCGAATCAGACCCCGAATTGACTCACAGCGATTGGTCATAATCGATCATTGCCAAGAGTCAACTCGGTTGCCAAGTGTCAAAACACTTGACCAATCGACTGGTCCAAAGCCCTAGTCGACTGATAACCTCAACCATGAGGTTTAACCCCAAGTATGATGCCCTCATACTTGCTAGACCTCCCTTAGTCTAGACCTAAGCCTTCTAGCCATCTCTGTCAGTCTCATGCCTATCAGATCCCTCCAAGTCATCCATGACTTTTTTATCCATACGTTAGCCTTCAGGTGCTTCCATTAGCTATTGTCATGCTAAGTTGGTCTACACTGCCAAGGCACATTGGGCTTATGCTGCCAAGCCATACGCTTGGACTTTATGTCGCTAACCATTAGACTTATGGTACCAAGACTCCCGCTTGGACTTTACATCGCCAATATCAACCCTTAGACTTTCCTTGCCAACCCATGTTGGACTTTCCAATTGCTAAGACTCAAGCTTGGATTTTCCCTTGCCAAGATCCATGCTTGGACTTTCCATGCCAACATATGTTGTACTTTCCAATTGCCAAGACTCAAGCTTAGACTACCTCTTGCCAAAACTTATGCTTGGACTTTCCATGTTAAGTACCCATGACTTGGACTTTCCAATTGCTAAGACTCAATCTTGGACTTTCCCTTACCAAGACTCATGTTTGGACTTTCCATGTCAAGTACCCATGACTTGGACTTTTCCATGACAATCACATTGTCATATATTTTGTCGAACATCAAAATACCGCTCAAGTCAAACTCGAGTCTGGTCAATCGTGACCTGGGTCGATTGCACCAACAATTTCTCCCTTTTTGATGTTTGAAAAAAACCACAAACACCTTTGAGTTAGGCCACCTAACTCAAATCTCCTTACAAATTCTCCCAAATTGGTAATCTCAAATTCTCCCATTGATTTTTCCATCAATTCTCCCCCTTTTATCATACATCAAAAAGGTTCTCCTCAAGGGTGTCAATGTCTCATATCCCAATGAGATCTTAGAATCTCCCTCTTGGTCCAAAAATATCTAGGATGTCTTCACTCTTCCTAATGATAAGTCTCATATCACTAAAGAGAGGCAATCCTCACACTCTCCTATTCTCTAAATTCTCCCCCTCATGAGGGAGAACACATCCATCATTCCATGATAGATAAGCTCTCCCTAAAGGCTTGCTCCCCCTTGACCATTGCACCAATAATGTCCTTGGAGAGTCCCTAAGCCTATAGGAACACTGACCCATCAAAATTAAGGTCAAAAGTTTAATCTTGAACTTCACACACCTTAAAATTTGATACACACCCAAACAACTCTCCTAATCCATATCCAATGGATTTTCATCCTTTCCAATTCTTTCCAAAGTATATCCTAGGGTTATGAGCAATTAGGGTAGCCTAACATAGCTGAAACATAGGCTAAACATCCTTGTTTATCCAAAATAAGCGTGGAAGTCAACTCTGACAGTCAATAGTCGACTGCCCTATGCATCAGTCGACTGATATCTGCAAAATGCAGAAATTAAAATCAGAAAATAAATTTACAAAAATCATAAGTAATTATACGTAATTTGAAAAATCTTGAAACTTCATGCGTATAATACTTATATCAATCATAATGGGTAAAAAATATTTGAAAAATAAATTGCCCATTAAATAATGAGTTTGACACAAAGTTCAAAATCATTAAAAAGTTTAATGTTTTGGCCCTACTTTGTGCCAACTCTATCAATGGTGATTGCTATCAAAAGATAGACTTCACCAAGATTTTCTAAAATAATTTTAAAATATTTTTGAAAACCTATATTAGATCATGATCAATGGGCTCAATGCACATGACTTGCACATTAGCTTTCCCCATAATCCACCCATGATATATGATAAGTTTTAGTTCATCTAGATACAAAAATTATGCACCTTGAACTTAACTCATTTTCTAGCATCTCACATGTGTCTAGGGTGTTTGAAAACACACACATATCAATTTGATGTGAGATGTGGATTTTGTTCATCCTAAACTAAGGCCTCATGCATTTTCTAAGGCAACACTACTTGATTTCCTTATACATGGGACTTTAAATCATGTCATAGTCCTTAAATCAATTTTAATTAATACATGAATGATCATGACATAAATGATAACATAAATAAGCATTGTCAATAATCATGATATCATGAAATATGATTAAATATAAATACACATGATATAAACGGTAAGACTAAACACGATCATGACATTTTATATGATAAAAATAAATATGATGTCATGACATGTTATATGGCAATCAAAGCATGGAAAATAAAAGGTATAGATATAACAATACCTAAGTTTTAATATTGATTGTCATTTGTTATTATTACGTTCATTTTTCCATATAATCACTTATCCCCTAAGTGTGCCAAAACCCCAAAATGACACACCATGACTCTAAGACCTAACTTGTGCCAATTTGATTAGTTTTTTAAACTTCTTAAATGATATTGGCACATCCTAAAATCCTTTAGGATATAAGATCAAACTTATTTCTAAGATACCCATAACCTTGAAAATGACCTAAAGTGTCACCTTTACTATGGTTAGGCTAACTACCCATCCAATTAAAGTTAGCACAACCTAACTCATTTAGTATGAATCGATCACACTCCTAGGAACCCAATACCTATTAGAGCTCCTTGAGTTTACTAGGTATTCCTTAGGGATGACCTCCCTAGATACCCTCCTAATAACCCTCTTAGGCTTGGTAGCCTTGGTCATTGTGGTCTTGCCTAGGTTAACTCTAGGGGTGACTCCCTTTATAACCTTCTTAGTGGTCTCCCTAGGTTTCTTCGAAACCTTAGCCACTAAGCACCTACCATGGTCAACTCTAGGGATGACTTCCCTTGTGACCTTGGTTTTCCTAGACCTAGAAATAGTTCCATAATAGAATGGAACATTGTGATAGGTAGGCTTATCTACTTTGGACATAGGCTTGTGGCTCAAGCCTTTCTTGTCCATAGATGAGTCTTGCCTCCTAGACTCTAAGCTTTGACCATTTTACCCCTTAATTTGATTTTGCATATTCCTAAGGGTCTTCTCCATCTTCTCAAGTTTTGACCTCAAAACTTGATTTTCAAATTCTAATTTTTCTATTTTGTTGCCCATTGTTTCTTTGATCATTTTTGCCCTTCCTAGGCATATGTCTAGATTTCTTTAGATTAAAGTCTAGATGGTCTTCTATTTTCCTAATACTTGTCTTAGGCAGGATTATTTTAGGGACCTTAGTCCCAAATTTCTCCTTGGTTCTAAAATTATATGATTTTGTACTTAGACAATAAAATCTATTTCTAGCATGCTTTTGTTCATGAGCAATAGTAATAAAATTCCTAGCATGCTTTTGCCTATTAATTAAGGAAGGAACATTACTAAATTTTACCTTAGGATTTGTCTTAAAGGCTCCCCCTACATGTGATGCTCCCTCTTGAGTCTTCTTCCTCCCCCTAGGGCATTGACTTCTATAATGCCCTTTTTTATTGCATTTGAAGCACACCACGTGCTCCTTGCTTTTATGTATTGGGGCACCAACATCTTTGACCTTTGATGCTGGTTGAGGCTTCTTGACCTTCTTCGAACACTTGCTCTTGTAGTGTCCGGCTTTCCTACACTCAAAACATATTATATGACTTTTATTATTGACAAATGTGTTTAAGTTACCTAGGTCGATAAGGGAATTTTGATCTTGTCCTTGGCTCTCGGAGGTAGAAGCTTCCTCTTGCTCTTGCCTTTGCTCTGGCGATCTAATCTCCTCCCCCTCAATCCTAGAGGTAGAGGTTTCCTCCAATTCTTCTTCTACCTTGGATGTTGATGACCTCTCAACCTCCAAATCCTCACTTTCTTGTGAGGAAGATGAACTTGCTTCTTTGGCCTCCTCCTCTTCTTAAGCCGATGAACATTCTTCAACTTCTTGTAATTGTTCTTCACTTGGAGCCGGTGATGGTCCTTCATGGAGCTTTACCAACTTGCTCTAAAGCTCCTTGGCATCTTGATATTCGCCTAGTCTAGATAAAATATCATTAGGTATCAAATCTTCTAAAAGTTTTGTTACCTTAACTTCGGTCTTGAACTTTAGGAATTGCTCTTGAGTCCACTTCTTTAATTTGAGGACATCTCCCTTCTTATCCCTAGGGGGTTCAAAACCTTCCATCAATGCGGACCAATCTTTGAAGTCCCTCATCAAAATGAATTCTTCAATCCTTGTCTTTCATTGATTGAAGTCTTCTCGTCCATAGAGCGTGTATGAAATTGGGGTGTTGATGTCCAATCCCACTTTTTCTTCAAACTCCATCCTTCTTCTTCCCTCTAGCATGCTTCCTTGGTTTTTAAACCTTGAAGAGCGGTCTCTCTCTGATACCACTTGTTGGGAATCGGTACGTCGCTAGAGGGGGGTGAATGGCGCATATGTTGCGTAGATGGAAATCGATTGTGTTCATCTCTACAAAACATGTTATGCGCAGCGGAATGTATATAATAGCAATAACAAAAACAAAGACACAAACACAATCACAATACAAAGCAATATAACGTGGTTTGAAATCTTAGGGTTCCTACTCCACGAGTTGAGCTCGAATGAGCTCTAGTGATGTCAATACCACCACTAATCAAAAACACTCATTCTCAACAACAAGTCAGAGGTGGAGAAACCTCTTACAATGATTACAAAAGTAATACACAACAAATACAAGAAAGTACAATAAAATGCAAGTAAAGACAACTTTACAATGATCTTTGGAATGCTTGCTTGTTGATTGCTTGAACTGAGCTTGAAGACCCTGATTTGCACCAGCAAATCACCTTAAAATCTCCCAATAAATCGCTGCCAAATCCTCCCCCACGAGTTACTTTTATAACCTGCATTCAGGATGGATTCCGCCTAGCAGTTGACTGATCGCGACCATCAGTCGACTGCTCCTGTAGCCGTTGTGAGACAACGACTCGATCCACATTGAATAAGTTCCAACGAATACACTAGCAATCAACTGTCATTACCCATCAGTCGACTGCCGAGGTCGTAGCCTACTGACCAGTCGACTACCAAGCATTCTGCTCCCATAAGCTTGACAGCGGTTGGTGCCATCCATGGCGATCGCTCAAGCTCATCGATCGGCCTAGGCTATTCACCGTGGTCGACTCGATCGACTCACGTCGATCGGTGGTCATAATCTCGGTCATGCCAGAATCAACTCGGTGTCAAGTGTCAAACACTTGACCAATCGGTCGGTCCAAAGCCCAACCATGAGATTTAACCCCAAGTATGATGCCCTCATACTTGCTAGATCACCCTTAGCCTAGACCTAAGCCTTCTAGCCATCTCCGTCAGGCTCACGCCTATCGAATCCCTCCAAGTCATCCATGACTTGTTCATCCATACGCTAGTCTTCAGGTGCTTCCATCAGCTATTGTCATGCTAAGCTGGTCTACACTACCAAGGCACATTAGGCTTACGCTGCCAAGACACACGCTTGGACTTTACGCCATCAACCATTGGACTTATGCTGCCAAGACTCCCACTTGGACTTTACGCCGCCAATATCAACCTTTTGACTTTCCTTGCCAATCCATGTTGGACTTTCCAATTGCCGAGACTCAAGCTTGGACTTTTCCTTGCCAAGACCCATGCTTGGACTTTCCATGTCAACCCATGTTGGACTTTCCAATTGCCAAGACTCAAGCTTGGACTTTCCCTTGCCAAGACCCATGCTTGAACTTTCCATGCCAAATACCCATGACTTGGACTTTCTAATTGTCAAGACTTAAGCTTAGACTTTCCCTTGTCAAGACCCATGCTTGGACTTTCTATGTCAAGTACCATGACAATCACATTGTCATACATTTTGTCGAACATCAAAATACTACTCAAGTCAAACTCGAGTTTGGTCAATCGTGACCTGAGTCGATTGCACCAACAAAATATAAACCTTAACACACATATGACATATTTATGCTAAGCATGATCATGACATTTAAATAATTATATGAACAAATGAGATATAATGTCATGACATGACATATGACAAACCAAGCATAGCAAATAAAATATAAAGGTATAAGAATACCTAGATTTCAAGCCTAATTGTCAATTACTAGGATTAAACCCCATTTTACCATAATGCATCAATTTTCCAAGTGTGCCAAAAATTCAAAAATGTCACATCATTGACTCTAACCTAGTTTGTGTCAATTATGATTGATTTTTCAAACATCTTAAATTTTATTGGCACATCGTAAAATCCTTTTAGGATTAAATTATAATTTCATTTTCAAGGTATCACATAATGGTGAAATGTCATAAAGCATCAACTCCACTATGATTAGGTTAACTATCCATCCATTTAGGATTGACACATCGTAAACCCATCTAGCGTGAGAGAATCACGCTCCTAGGAACCCAATACATATTGGAGCTCCTTGGATTAACTAGGTACTTGCTAGGGATGACTTCCCTAGATACTCTCCTAATGACCCTCCTAGGCTTTGAAGTCTTGGTCATTTGGGTCTTCTCAAGGATAACTCTAGGGGTAACTCCCCTTGTAACCTTGTTAGTGGTCTTCCTAGATTTCTTGGAAACCTTTGACACTAGACATCTACTATGGTCAACTCTAGGGATGACCTCCCTTGTAACCTTGGCATTCCTAGACCTAGGCTTTGTTTCATAGTTAAATGGAACATTGTGGTAGGTCGACATTACCTTCTTAGACATAGGCTTGTGACCCAAACCTTTCTTATCTTTAGACAATTCTTGCCTCCTAGATCCTAAATTTTGACTCCTAGACCCTTTAATTGAATTTGTCATAATTTGAAGGGTATTTTCTAATTTTTTAAGCCTTGACCTCAAGACTTGATTTTCCACCTCTAATTTCCAACTTTGTGATTTTTCTTCTTTTGGGAATTTCTCTTCCTAGGCATATGTCTAGTCCATTTAGGGTTAATGCCTAAGTTCTTGTTATCCTTAGGTGGAGTTGATTTAGAATTATCCTTAGGAAAATTAACATATTTTGCACCTAAACAAAAAATATTTGTTTCTAGATTGATCCTTAGGCTTACTACTAACATGCTTTTTATCATGAAAGATAGTAAGTAAATTTCTAGCATGCTTCCTCTCATTACTTAAGGTAGAAGCATCATTAAATGTTACCTTAGGGTTTGTCTTAGCTCCTCCTATATGTGAAGCTCCTCCTTTGCCCTTATTTAGATGTCTCCTCCTAAGACATTGGCTCCAATAGTGCCCTCGTTGTTGGCACTTGAAGCATACAATGTGCTCCTTAACTTTGCATGTTGAGGCTCCAACATCCTTGGCCTTCTCCTTCGCCTTTGGTATCAGTTGAAATTTCTTGATTCTTTTTGGGTATTTTCTCTTATAATACTCATGTTCCCTACACTCAAAATACATTATATGATTTTTATTTTTAACCAATGCACTTGAGTTACCTTGCTCGGTAAGGGAATTTTGGTCTAGTCATTCGTGGCTCCTAGAGGTAGATGGCTCCTCTTGCTCTTGCTCCAGAGTTGGTAGCCTCAATCTTAGAGGTGGAGGCTTCCTCCAATTCTTCTACCTCTTCCGACTCGGACGTTGAGCACCTCTCAACTTCCGAATCTTCATGCCTTTCGCAAGATGATACTTCTTCCTTGGCTTCTTCTTCAACCATTTAAACCAGTGAGGATTTCTCATGGAACTTTGCCAACTCTCTCCAAAACTCCTTGGCATCCTTATAGTCACCTAATTTGGACAAGACATCATTAGGAATTAAATTACTTAGCATTTTGATTACCTTAATATTTGTCTTGAATTCCTTGAGTTGTTCCTTGGTCCATTTCTCAACCTAGCTTGAGGATTCCACCCTTCTTGTTTCTTAGAATTTCGAAGTTGTCCATCAAAGCACTCCAATTTTTAATGTCCATCATGAGGAAGATCTTTATCCTGGCCTTCCATTGATCAAAACTTTCTCATCCATAGAATTTGTAACGACCTGGCCCCTATTGGCGGAATTCGGCAACCCCTATTGGTCGACGACCGTCGCCCCTGTTGGCCCGTCGTTACTCACCTGGACTTCCCACCCCTGGAAGTGGGTTTTTGCCTTCCCCAGGATTCGAACTCTAGACCTCCAGGCTAAGTACTAAAGTTTATGAATCCTGGTAACCAAGTGATCCAAATAAATTGCCACGCCCCGAGGGAGTCTCCGCCAGACGAAAATCCGACAGCACCTCCCATGTACGAGTGACAATACCAATTTTTATACAAGGCCTACATGGCAACTATACATCGGTCAACACGATCGGAATCCAAACAACACACGCAGATAATAATAAGGCCTCAGGCCAACAAATCTAGGTAAACAAAAGTCTACACTAACTAGACTTACCCCTTCTGCCATCTGGGCAGGAATACCCAACCAAACCAATCAAAATAAGATCCGACCAATGGTCCACAAGAACCCCAAAAAAAATCCACGAGTACATAAATCCATTTCCAAGCCTAAACATATCTTCTATACAAAATTCAAACCATAACTCAAACAACTAAGAAACTGTCACTACGAGGGGGGGATATGGCAACTGGACTCTCCTGACAGCTTCATCCTGAAATAAAAATAAAACCACGGGGTAAGTTCAAAGAACTTAGCGGATAATAGTCGATATGCAAAGTAAGGTATAGCTAACAATAAAAATCATGCCAGTACAATCTCTAATATAGGATAAGCAAGAAAGAAATGCAAAAGAATTTGTACTCACAGATCTCCTACGATATAGGAGTATGTGCCTACTATAAGAGATAAAGTCATCACCATAAATGAATATGAATCCTGTATGCATGACAATCATATGCAACATCCAAGGCATCAATAAAATGCAACAAACACAATACAAATGTGATCCATGCAAAAATGCATGTCGTGCAAATGACATGGTCACCCCTGACGCCAGTCAGCCGCCTCACACGCGATGGTGAAGCCGAGTGGGTAGGGCTATGACAACTGTGCACTCTGCCATCACTGCTCCTGAGTGACCGAGTGGACAGGATGCTGTCGGAGTACACCTATCCTCCTGCCCCAAACAGAGTGGGGGAGCTAAGCTCTCATCTCCCGGTGTCATAGACCAGAGGAGGGATCCCTGCCCTTCACGCGCCTCATCGCTACCCATGGCGGACGGTGGAGCTGACAGAACAGCGCACACACCCTCGATGTACCACTAACCCATGAGTGGCGGTGTGATGCGAGCCGTATAGCTGCTGGGCTCAACAATAATGGAACCCCATCCAGCCAGCATGCAATCATGCAAAATGGTGCATGACATTAAAGCATGTAATACCAACTAACATACGTATCCGAATAATATGCACAATAAAAAGGTACATATATATGATCCAAGTAAAACAGGGAAAGTATAACTATAAACTGATCAAATGAGAAATCATATCCTATCCAATGCATGTATCAAATAGGCACAATAACATGCAAGGCAGATAAACATGAAAACTATTGCAAGCTATAACTATCTAGCATATCAACATGACTATGTCAAAAAGACAAGTCAAAATACCCGCCTTTTATGAAGAATATCAATTGTCTTTGCATCATAGAATCTACCTCCATCAAAGGCCTACAGGTAAAAATATAATTATTACCAAGCTCTATGATAAGTCCAGCGAGGGTAATAAATTGAACTTAAATCCATACCTTGAATCTCCTAAAATAAACAAACATAATACCTCCTGTATGTGCAGTCTGCTAACCATCTCCACCTCCAAGATTCTATCACAATCAAAGTCATCTCCATTCCGTTCAAGTTCAATGTCTGCCTCAGGACGTTTGAGATCCTAAACTTGGACAAGGCATTCGGATCAACCACATTTGCTTCCTCCTTTTCCTAATGTAACCACCGTGCAGGCAGAAACCGATCACCGATCACCCTGTCAAAGGGGAGCTATGCTCCTGATCGATAGTCATCACAAAACGTGGCGATCAAATCGAAAACATCGCAGAGAAGAAGATCAAGGATTAGAGTCATCACAGTGAATGCAAGGTCGTCGGTTCTCCCTCTCAGACTCGAGTTATCTCGGAAGGCGATGGTTATCCAAATCAAGATTAAACGTCGTGAGGGGCGAAGACATCCGATCACGAGCCACAAGCCTTTGAAAGCGTCGGCTCGGGAGGCGGCGATGCCAAGCGGCGACGAGTTGCGTGTGGGCGAAAAGACATCGTGGGGTTGAAATCTTGTTGTAGCGGGGAAGGAAAGAGAGAGTCGCGCGGTGGTCTGGGCTCGGGAAGGCGGTGACACAGTGGTCGTCGCGAGCGACTCGAGCGGCAGCGAAAAGGGTTCGTATGCCCTTGCGGGAGAAGAAGACTTCGGCCGCGAGGAGGCGAGAACGGAGAAGCGGCGGTGCCCGATCGCGGTGGCGATGTCTAAGGCATGCTATCTTGTGGCGTGTGGAAGGCGCGGCGGAGATGGGAGAAGTGGCGCGTGATGCTGCAGTCGGGGAAGAAGATGTCGAAAAGTTAAAAACCTAAATTTATAACCTAGGTTAATTAACCCCATTAACTAGTCTAAACAAGCCCCTTTAAAAGCATGTTTATTCTATCCCCGTAAAAACCTCGTACGAAGTCCGTTTAAATCCAGAAAAATTTCGAAAAAATTCCTAAAATCCCGTAAAAATCCCAAAAAATTTCCAGGATTATTTCCTTAATTCTTTGGTCATTTAATTTAATATTTTAAATTTTCCAGTATTTAACATTCTCCCCCACTAATTAAAATTTGGTCCCCAAATTTCCTACTCAAATGCACGAGTAAGAAATACCACAAGTACTGAAAATATACCTCACGTACCTTAAGTAAACAAGTGAGGGTATTGAGCTCGGATCTTTTCCTCGAGCTCCCAAGTAGCCTCCTCGTCGGTGTGGTGACTCCACCCGACCTTGACAAGTCACAAAATCTTATTTCGCAACTGTCGTTCCTTGTGATCCAGAATCCGTACCAGAACCTCTGCATAAGTAACATCAGGTTGAATGTAACCTGACATATCTGATAGAATATGTGTAGAATCTGACACATACTTCCTCAGCATGAACACATGAAACACATCCTGGATACCAGCCAAAAACGGTGGTAGCCCTAGACGGTAAGCGACTGCTCCGATCCTCTCAAAAATCTCGAAAGGCCCACTGTACCTTTGAGCTAACTTACCACGTAGGTCAAATCTCTTCACCCCTTCCGTGTGTGAGACTCACAGAAAACATGATCACCAATAGAGAACTCCAGGGTCTCGTCTCCGATCTGCATAACTCTTACGGCGATCCTGCGCCTCTGCCATCCTCGTCGATAATGCGGACCAACCACACATCTCATCGAGCTCTATGGGTCCTAGCAATGGTCCTCCCGATTTGCCCCGAAATCCATTACACAGGACCTTAACAAGTCCTCGAGTGTCTAAATGGCCGCTCGGTGTCCATGCATGCGGATGGAATGCGATACTAAAGCGAGAATCATGCCTAAGCTGCTGCGGACTCTGCCAACCGGGGCGTGAATCGGGGATCTCTATTTGATATAATGCTCAAGGAACCATGCGATCGATCGATGATATCCGACAATATATAACTCTATTAAGCGATCGAAGAGTTCGTCTTCCAAATCACTAAAAGTCGTGGATTTGGTTAGTCGGTCAACGACTACCCAAATCGCGTCATGGCCTTGATGTGTCCTAGGCAACCCACTACAAAAATCTATAATAATATGCTTCCACTTCCATTCCGGAATCGGAATTTCCTGAAGCATCTGTTCCTTAAACTAATGCAACTTCAGAAACCATTATCCTCCTCGGTGTCAGAGACAGTAGTCCATCTACCGTCCAACATCCACTCCACCACACACTCTGTAAGTGCATGGGAGGCTATCACGACCAAACTTCCTTGTTACAACCGTTTGTGTTTCAGCTACTCTATAGTAGTTATCTCGTAGCTAGCCAAAATCCCATGAGCATTCCTGCTCTTCACCTCTACAATACAACCTAATCACTGCTAAGTCCACGTCATATATATGACTTATCTCGCAGTTCTTTAAGCTGGTCGTCTTATTCTATAGCATCGGAATCGCTCCGATCCCCGAAATGTTGCATCCATATACACTACCCTTCCATCCACACCAGAATGATTAATCAACACTGGTGTAAAAATCAACCATCGTCTGAGCCCTGAAACTAGTTTCACAAGCTTCAGACCAAATAAATTCCATCACCTTCCTAGTCCAACCAGTCAGCAATTGTAGTATCGCTAGAGCATCTTATCCATATCTATGATAATAATCATATAAATACCTGAAAAATCACCATCTACGGTGGCCGAGTGCGCAACTCCTACTACCACCATCAACAGTGGCCAAGTTACGCAACTCCAACAACCACAACTAACCCAATCGTGTCCAGAATACACGACTTCCCAAATCCCTAGACGACTAAGTCGTCAATAAGTCTAATAAGATAATCAAAAGCTCAAACAATTTATACCAAGTATGAAATTGTCATCGCTACACACATGTATTCTCTTTACTCTAAGTTGATGATATAACAATCATCACAACGACAATAATAATTGTATGACACCATGTCACTACAATATCATCACACCAGTCACCAATCAATCCTAGAGTATATATAGGTGTCCTATAGCTGATCTAAATAGATCCTCTATCCAAAATGAAGAATATACATTTCCTTCCACAACTACCACATTCTATCATCGATAATCGATGCATAACCTCAAAGGTTCATCCCTCTTTTAACAAAGAGTTCCGGATCTTCTCTGGAAGAAATTCTGGGACAGATAAATATCCCATCCAACACCTCCTATAATAAGGTAAAATGATCTTTCATCGTCTTGACTAGTGTAAGTATACACGCCTTATCCATAACCAAACCACTAATAGTAGGTGATATTCTACGAGGGTTTACTCCTTGTCCTTCCGATTGGTGGCTAGCAAATCCTAGCTTCTAATTCGACATCGATGGCACCTCTAAAGAGTCCGTACTTCCGAAATCATCGTTAGGTTCCGCAAGGTCAATACGTCATCGACCTCGTCCACGACCATGAGTAGGGGCAATTTCACTAAGTCAATACTTTTCCTAACCATTAAAGTACAGTAACCACTAAAGACAATACTTTTCCTATAGCTCAGAGATATCCTTCAGCTCGTCTGGTCCCAAAACCCGAGAACTCCCAAAAATCCAAGGGAAATCAAATCCTCGAAACACAAAACCCACAAACCAAAATCGCAAACAAATAAATTGTCACGTCCTGGGGGCATATCCGTCATCCAAATATGGAGGAGCCCTTAGTGACAATATTCGAAATACATAGTCCAAATCTGGTAAAAACCTCGAAACAATTATAGAAATACTAGTATTTTAATAACTACATGCATGCACGACTAAACATATATCCATTAAAGTAAAGTAGTTTTATGACACCAAATCAATTGACAAAATCCAAAGTGCATAATAAAATGCAACACCGATAAAGTAAGTAAAGCGGCATCTCGGCGATGCAGTGGGACAAGCATGGCAAGGAACTCTCTGAGCGACTCGAAGGTAGGTCAACATGACACGTCCTCCATCAGTTAACCTAGAGGATAAGTGAGGAGGATAAGTACAACCACTCTGTGGATGTATAGACAATAGTGCATAATCATAATGCACATAATGGAAGTCACAGGGAACAAGTTAGAGTAACCCAACCCTCAGTACCAATATCGATGCGCAACTATCACGATCGTGCGGTATAATAAATATACGTAACCCAACCCCTTTGCAACAAGCAGTGCACATCTGGATATCACTACAAAGTCTCGTGGCTCTCGAGGTAATACAAAGGAACAATCTATGAGCTACATGAGCGTAACCCATGGCCGACAAGCAATAGCACGCGTCAACTATATGCTACCACGAATGAGACTGCGTGGATAGGCGGTACGTATATAAATATCTAATTATCATTGCGGGCATTAGCATACTATCACCAATAGGTCGCGTGAGCGATCGATTATCCTAGGTTGTTAAACCTCGGGTTATCAATACATCAATATAAAGCGACCATTGACGTCGACAAAGATCATCGATCTATAATTAAACCCATTGAGGCGGTCAAGTGAGGGTTTCAACATCTCTAATACGAAATGTTTACCAAATTCGGTAAAGATCATCGACTTATAAATAACTAAGTCGAGATGGTTAAGTCTAGCGTTCCAACTCTTCTAACCTGAACAGTTATCAAGGTCGATAAAAATCATAAGTCCACTAATAATCACGTCGAGACGATTAATCCTATGGTTTCATCCCAACTAACAGGAAAGCGCCTATCAAGGCCAATAAGACCACAAATCTACTATCAAGCCCCTTAAGAGAGGTTAAGCCTAAATTATATCATCCTACGGTTCAATCATGCATGCTGACTGCTACCACGAACATATCTCGTGGGTACTTAAGGCGATAAAGTAGTATCTTGCTATAGACATCATACGAATCCGATTATCACCAACTCACGAAGCGAATAAGCGAAGAGTATACCCTTACAGTAGATTATCTCAACCATACATGGGAGACCTATTCGACCTCAAATACACAAAAGCCCCTTTAGGGAAACTCTACTGTAACTTTCCTCAACCACGAATGGGTGATATTGTTGGCAGCCGATAAATATAAACAACATTATATACCGTCTAAGGATTAATCGCATCCTAATCATATGACCTCTACTAATCCAATCACCATATCAGCTGAAATATTAAATGTATAAACATATACTAATATGCACATCCGGGTTATTACACCTAGGTTCCAACACCTAGGGTTCCACTAATGTTGTTTCATTCCTGAGATCCGCTCCTACAGAATAACTTCATCTAAGTTATTCTATTTCTACTAGTCTTAATCATGGTATCCACCGCAAAAACTCATAACCATAAACATATAACATGCTGTCTAATAAACGACAGCATAGTCATACCAATGGCAATCAATAGCCGAAATTAATTAGGGTATATCTAAAGGGTCATGCCAGATCAAAGTCACGACAATACTAAATAAAACATCAGATGCCTATATATACCCTAAACTATGTAAGCAATGTAATCATGTCCTCATGTCTTCTACGAATTTATCCATCTTAGTCATATTATTCAACTAGTCTAATAATCCTAATACTAGTCAAATCCTAAGAGGTAAACATCTACCAATAATATCTTATCATTTATATCACAATGATAACTAGCTACGTATACCAGTAATAGCAATTAATAATCAAATGCTATCTATAAACCAGCAACCTAAAAATCTAATTGTCCAACAGATATTCAGGTTAAAACAATACTAGATAAAACATGATATCACCGCATAACCAAATATAAATATGTACTAAATCTAGAAAATTTTCTAGAATGTATTTACCTGTTAGCTGTCTGGAGATGTCCTGTCGCCGCCAAATCCCCCATATTGACCTCGTCAATAATACCTCGAATTTCCGAAACATAAAAATCGTCGGAAATCCGTACAACTCCGAAAATACCCAGTTAACCTGCCAAACTTGGCGAACTCCATAAACCCAAAGACCCTAAGGAACTCGGAAACCTACGCTCTGATACCAGACGAATATCCGACAGCACCTCCCCTGTACGGGTGACAATACCAATTTTTATACAAGGCCTACATGGCCACTATACATCGGTCAACACGACCGGAATCCAAACAACACACGCAGATAATAATAAGGCCTCAGGCCAACAAATCTAGGTAAACAAAAGTCTACACTAACTAGACTTACCCCTTCTGCCATCTGGGCAGGAATACCCAACCAAACCAATCAAAATAAGATCCGACCAATGGTCCACAAGAACCCCAAAAAAAATCCACGAGTACATAAATCCATTTCCAAGCCTAAACATATCTTCTATACAAAATTCAAACCATAACTCAAACAACTAAGAAACTGTCACTACGAGAGGGGGGGATATGGCAACTGGACTCTCCTGACAGCTTCATCCTGAAATAAAAATAAAACCACGGGGTAAGTTCAAAGAACTTAGCGGATAATAGTCGATATGCAAAGTAAGGTATAGCTAACAATAAAAATCATGCCAGTACAGTCTCTAATATAGGGTAAGCAAGAAAGAAATGCAAAAAGGACTGTACTCACCTGAATCTCCTACCCTGATATAGGAGTATGTGCCCTACTATAAGAGATAAAGTCATCACCATAAATGAATATGAATCCTGTATGCATGACAATCATATGCAACATCCAAGGCATCAATAAAATGCAACAAACACAATACAAATGTGATCCATGCAAAAATGCATGTCGTGCAAATGACATGGTCACCCCACGACGCCCTTGATACCGCCTCCATAGCGATGGTGAAGCCGAGTGGGTAAGGCTATGACAACTGTGCACTCTGCCATCATGCTCTGAGTGGCCAGAGTGGGCGAGATCTTTGTCGAGTACACCTATCCTCCTGCTCCAAAGCAGTGGGGAGCTAAGCTCTCTCATCTCGGTGTCATAGACCGGAGGAGGGATCCGCCGCTACCACGCCTCATCGCTACCCATGAGCGGACGGCGAGCGACAGAGCAACCCTCCTGATGTACCACTAACCCATGAGTGGCAGTGTGTGCAGGCCATGTAACTGGCTGCGGGCTCAACAATAATGGAACCCCGTCCAGCCAGCATGCAATCATGCAAAATGGTGCATGACACTAAAGCATGTAATACCAACTAACATACGTATCCGAATAATATGCACAATAAAAAGGTACATATACATGATCCAAGTAAAACAGGGAAAGTATAACTATAAACTGATCAAATGAGAAATTATATCCTATCCAATGCATGTATCAAATAGGCACAATAACATGCAAGGCAGATAAACATGAAAACTATTGCAAGCTATAACTATCTAGCATATCAACATGACTATGTCAAAAAGACAAGTCAAAATACCCGCCTTTTATGAAGAATATCAATTGTCTTTGCATCATAGAATCTACCTCCATCAAAGGCCTACAGGTAAAAATATAATTATTACCAAGCTCTATGATAAGTCCAACGAGGGTAATAAATTGAACTTAAATCCACACCTTGAATCTCCTAAAATAAACAAACATAATACCTCCTGTATGTGCAGTCTGCTAACCATCTCCACCTCCAAGATTCTATCACAATCAAAGTCATCTCCATTCCGTTCAAGTTGATATGCGCCTCGGGGCGTTTGAGATCCTAAACTTGGACAAGGCATTCGGATCAACCACATCTGCTTCCTCCTTTTCCTAATGTAACCACCACGCAGGCAGAAACCGATCATCGATCACCCTGTCAAAGGGGAGCTATGCTTCTGATCGATAGTCATCACAAAGAATAGCGGCGATCCAGATCGAAAACATCGCAGAGAAGAAGATCAAGGATTAGAGTCATCACAGTGAATGCAAGGTCGTCGGTTCTCCCTCTCAGACTCGAGTTATCTCGGAAGGCGATGGTTATCCAAATCAAGATTCGTCGTAGGGGACGAAGACATCCGATCACGAGCCCACAAGCACTTTGAAAAGCGTCGGCTCGAGGAGGCGGCGATAGCCAAGCGGCGGAGTTGCGGCGTGGGCCGGCGAAAGGCGGCGTCGTGGGGTTGAGCCTTCGCGCGCGGGAAGGAAAGAGAGAGGGTCGCGCGGTGGTCCTGGGCTCAGGGAAGGGTGGCGACCTGGTCGTCGGCGAGGGCGACTCGGGCGGCAACGGCGAAAAGGGTTCGCATAGCCGACGCACGGGGAGAAGAAGACTCGGCCGCGAGGAAGGACGAGGAACCGGAGAAGAGCGGCGGTGCCCGATCGCGGTGGCGGCGGTGTCTAAGGCATGCTATCTTGGCGTGTGGAAGGCGGCGGAGATCAGCGGAGGAGTGGCCGTGACGTCGTGGCTGCGCAGTGAGTCGGGAAGAAGATGTTGCGAAGAAAAGGAAAACCGCAAGGAAGGGGCGTCGGGCGCGGAGGGGAAAGAAAACTGAGGAAATTAGGAAGTTAAAAACCTAAATTTATAACCTAGGTTAATTAACCCCATTAACTAGTCTAAACAAGCCCCTTTAAAAGCCTGTTTATTCTATCCCCGTAAAAACCTCGTATGGAGTCCGTTTAAATCCAGAAAAATTCTGGAAAAATTCCTAAAATCCCCTAAAAATCCCAAAAAATTTCCAGGATTATTTCCTTAATTATTTGGTCATTTAATTTAATATTTTAAATTTTTCAGTATTTAACAGAATTCGTAGGGAATGAGAGTGTTGATGTCGTACCCCAATCCATCATTTGGCAATTCCATTTCTTCTAGCACGTGCTCTCTTAGCAATGAGTCCATAGAAGAGCAACCTTGCTCTGATACCAATTGTAAAGAAATCGATGACCGCACTAGAGGGGGGTGAATAGTGATTTTCATGATTTCATTGCTCGTTCGCATCGTGCTCATCTACAATCATTAGTAATACACAACGGAAACAAAATAAAGCATAAATGAAAACAAAATACAAGCACAACCACAAGACAAGATTTTACATGGTTCAGAACTAGGGTTCCTACTCCACGGTCGGACTTTAGTGTCTACTCTACTAAACCTCGTCTCCTTCTCGAAATACAATCCGAAGGTGGAGAAACCTTATACAATATGAATGTTTACAACAATAAACAAGGAAACAACCAAATGCAACAATATACAAAAGCAAACACAAGAAATACAAAGAACACTTTACAAGAAGCTTACTTTTGATCACTTGCTTATTAGTTGCTTTGAATGCCTTGGAAGATCTAGAATGCAAAAGCAAAACCTCTTCCAAAGGCTCAAGAACCGACTGCTTCAACTCCTCCCGTCGAGCTCCTTTTAAAGCACGCATAACCTGGATTTTCGTCTGATAATCGACTGCTAAAAGGCACTAATCAACTGTCCACAGTGTCATTATCTCACAATGGACTTAATCCACATTGGATTACTCCAACGAATACCCTAGTAGTTGATTTCCCTTATCAGTAGTTGACTGCTACATCATCAGTTGACTACTAGAGCTTCTGTGCTCTGGCCACTTATGATCAGTCGACTACTTAAGGCCAGTTGACTGCCCATACATGGCAGTCGACTGCCACAATCTCAGTCGAGCAGTTGAGCCTCAATCGACTGGTCATAATCCCAGTTGACTATTCTGAGTTCACTAGGCTTTCGAGTGTCAAACACTCGGTCAGTCGACTAATCCAAAGTTCTAGTCGACTAATAAACCTCAACCATGAGATTTAACTCAAGTATGATCCCCTCATACTTGATTGACCATCTTTAGCCTAGACCTAAGTTTTCTAGTCACCTCCATCATCCTCACGCCTCTCGGATCCCTTGAGTCCGTGACTCTTCATCCTTCGTATTAGCCTTCAGGTACTTCCATCGGCTATGTCATGCTAATTGGGTCCTTTGTCAAAGTTCATTTAGACTTATGCCACCAAGACCTATGCTTGGACTTTATGCCGCCAAGACCTCACCCTTGGACTTCCTTGCCAAGATCTATTTGGACTTATGCTGCTAAGATCCATACTTGAACGTTACATCACCAAAACCTTATCCTTGGACTTCCACATTGCCAAGATCCATTTAGACTTACGCCGCAAAGACCCATGCTTAGACTTTACACCCCCAAAACCTACCCTTGGACTTTCCCTTTGCTAAGTACCCATGACTTGGACTTTCCAATTACCAAGACCATGCTTAGACTTTCCAATTGCTAAAGTTCACTTGGACTTTATGCCGCCAAGACTACACACTTAGACTTATGCTGTCAAGACTATACCTTTGGACTTCACTTGTCAAATATCTGTATTTGGACTTTCCTTCCTAAGTATTCAACTTGGACTTCCAAGGTTGATTGCTCCAATAATCTTCCTAAAATAATCTCCCCCATATGAATTTGGATATCCGAATCATCCACTAGTCATATGGTCAACATATAGTCAAATCATATTGTTAAACAATGGTCAAATCCATTGTTAAATATCAAAATACTACTCGAGTCCCACTCAAGTTTGGTCAACATTGATCTGAGTCTTGTTGCACCAACAGATTTCAGCATGGATGGAGTTGTTGTGAGATAACGGATAGGCTAGCAGTCGACTAGTGTCTTTCGACAATCGACTGCTAGGCGCGAAATCAGCCAACTGCAGGTTATAAAAGGAGTAGCTCATGGAGAATTTCGGCCAAGGTCCTTGGGTGATTTTGAAGTGAAATATTAGTGCATTTCAAGGTCTTCAAAGGCTTCCAAAGCAACTAAAAGAGACCTCAAGCAAAGATTGTTGTGTAAAGTTTTCTTTACTTGTATTTTATTTTTATTTGTAATACTTATTGTATTTTCACTGTAGCTCTTTATAAGAAGTTTCTTCACCTCCGACGTGTTGCCAAGAAGGAGGAAGAGTATAATGGGTGTGGATCACTGACTTACCATAGAGTAGGAACTGTAAGTTCCAAACCACGTAAATCTTGTGCCCGAACCCATTTAGTGTGAGGGAATCACACTCCTAGGAACACAATACATATTGGGGCACCTTGGGTTTACTAGGTACTCACTAGGGATAACTTTCCTTAGTACCTTTCTAATGACCCTCCTAGGCTTCGAGGCCTTGGTCATTGTGGTCTTGTCTTGGTTAACCCTAAGGATTTCCTCCCTCGTAATCTTCTTAGTGACTTTCCTAGGTTTCTTGGAAATCTTAGCCACTAGACACTTACCATGGTCAACTCTAGGGATGACTTCCCTTGTAATCTTTGTATTCCTAGACCTAGTATTGGTTTCATAGTCAAATAAAACACTATGGTAAGATGACATTACCTTCTTGGACTTAGGTTTGTAAACCAAGTCTTTCTTGCCCTTCCTACCAACACTTAAATTTTGCCTATTTGGCCCATTAATTGAATTTGTCATCGTATTGTGGGTCTTTTTCAATTTCTCAAATCTTAACCTCAAGGTTTGATTTTCCATTATTTCTTGAGATATTCTTCTTCCTAGGCATGTGTCTACTCTTTTTAGGATTAATGCCTAGGTTGTTGTTATCCTTAGGTAATGTAGTCTTGGAGGTAATGGCTCTAGAATTGTCCTTAGACAAATTGACAGGTTTAGCACCTAAGCAATAAAATATATTATTACTAGCATGCTTTTTATGATAAATTACAAGTGAATTAAAACATGATATATTCCTAGCATGCTTGTTGTCCTTACATAAAGAAAGAGCATTATTAAAATTTACCTTAGGGTTTGCCTTAGCTCCCCCTACATATGAAGCTCGTCCTTTGCCCTTCCAAGAGTAACTCCCCCTAGGACATTGGGTCTGGTAATGCCTATTTTGCTGACATTTGAAGCACACAATGTGCTCCTTGCTCTTGCGGATCAGGGCATCGACTTCCTTGGTCTTCTCCTTCACCTTTGGTGTCGGTTGAACCTTCTTAACTCTTTTTGGGCATTTGCTTTTATAATTCCCTACTTCCCTATACTCAAAACATGCTATATGATTTTTATTTTTAATATATGCACTTGAGTTACCTATAGGGGATCTGTGAGCTTATTCTTCACTTCTTCTGAATGTGGAAGGTTCATCTTGTTCTTGCTCCAGCTCGGTGATGATCTCTCCTCCCCCTCAATCCTTGAAGTGGAGGCTTCCAAGACTTCTTCTACCTTGTCCATTTCGGATGTTGAACACCTATCAACCTCTGAATCCTCAAGCTCTTGAGATGTTGAACTTGATTCCTTGGACTCCTCCTTATCATCTTGGTTCGGTGAGGGATTCTCATAGAGCTCAATTAACTTGCTCCATAATTCTTTAGCATCTCTATAGTTACCTAACTTGGACAAGATATCATTAGGTACCAAATTTATTAACATTTTGGTTACATTGTCATTGATCTAAAATTCTTGAATTTGATCCTCTGTTCATTTCTTCTTCTTGAGGATCCTTCCCCTCTTATCCATCGGAGCTTCAAACCCTTTTACCAAAATAAGCTAATTTTCTAAATTACATATAAGAAAATATTTCATCCTACCTTTCTAATACCCGAAATCTTCACAGTCGAAGATGGGTGGAGCATTGATGTTGTAGCACAATCCATCGTTAGGCAACTCCATCTTCTCTAGATGCTCCCAATGTATCCTCTTTGGTGATTACTCTCTTCTTCCTCTAGCGCTGCTCCCTTTGTTGTTGATCCTTGAAGAGCGACCTGCTCTGATGCCAATTATAGGGACCGATTTGTATGCGCTAGAGGGGGTGAATAGCGGTTCATCGATTTTGACTCTTGATTGCGTTCGTTCTTGTCTACAACTTGTTAGTGCACAACAAAAATAAATTGAAGTATAGACAAGATACAAATACACAACACAATTATGACAAAATGATTTTACGTGGTTCAGAACTAAGGTTCCTACTCCACGGTGGCGGTCTAGTGATATACCCTCACTAACACTTTCTCCTTCTCGGTATAACACTGGAGGTAGAGAAACATAGTACAAAAGAGATTATACAAGAATAAATGACCAAATACAAGTAAAAATAAATACAAGATGAAAAATAACTTTACAGGAAGAATGTTTTTGCTTGATCTCTTTTGGTCGCTTTGAACATCTTTGAAGGTCTGAATAGCAACAGTGTTTCCCCTCCAAAAGCTCTAAGAATCACTTTTGAAATCTTCTATCTCAAGCTCGATTTAAAGCATACTGCTAGCTAATTTCGCGCTTGGCAATCGACTGCCAAAAGACACTAGTCGACTGCTCGTCTATCCGTTGTCTCACAATGAACTAATCTACATTGGCATTCTAACCAATTGATATCCTAGCCGTCGACTTCCCTTACCATCAGTCTACTACCAAGCCAGTAGTCGACTATCCAGTCGACTACCGGAGCTTCTATGCTCATGTCCATTACCACCAGTCGATTGCCCATCATTAGCAGTCAACTCCCATGGACCAGTCGACTGGTATAACACACCAGTCGACTGCTAAGGCATAGCAAGCAGTCGAGCCTTAATTGACTACTCTGTTAATCGACTGGGTCATAATCTCAATCAACTGATTGAGTCAACTAGGCCTCTCAAGTACTGAACACTCGACCAGTCGACTAATAAATCTCAACCATGAGGTTTAACTCAAGTATGATCCCCTCATATTTGATCGACCACTCTTAGTCTAGACCTAAGCCTTCTAGCCACCTCCATCAGTCTCACGCCCTCAGAGTCCATCTGAGTCCTCCACGACTCCTTCACCCTTCGTGTTAGCCTTCAGGTGCTTCCATTGACTATGTCATGCTAATCGGGTCTCCTTTTCCAAGGTTCACTTGGACTTATGCCGCCAAGACTACATGCTTGAACTTTATGCTGTCAAAACCTCACCCTTGGATTTCCTTGTCAAATATCCATACTTGAACTTTCACCGCCAAGATTACACACTTGGACTTATATGTCTAAGACTACACCCTTAGACATTCCATTTGTCAAATATCCACACTTGAACTTTCACCGCCAAGACTATACACTTGGACTTACGTGGCCAAGACTACACTCTTAGACTTTTCATTGGCCAAATATCTAAACTTGGACTTCTCCACTGCCAAGAATTCAATCTTGGACTTTCCATTGTCAAGTATTCATACTTGGACTTTTCATGCCAAGACTATTCTTGGACTTTCCTTGCCAAGTCTCCAAACTTGGACTTCTACATTGCTAAATAACCATACTTGAACTTTCCATACCAAGTATCCAAACTTGGACTTCCCCTCGAGTCTCACTCGAGTCTAGTCAACCTTGACCTGAGGTTTGATTGCTCCAACAATCTCCCTCAAATAATCTTCTTCATATGACTTTAGATATCTCAATCATTCACTAGTCATATGGTCAATATATGGTTAAATCATATCCAACTGCATTGATAAACATCAAAATACTAGTCGAGTCTCATTCAAATCTGATCAATATTGACTCGGAGCCTATTAATTGCACCGATAACTTTGATGTGTATTCGAAAAGAATTGGGAAGCCCCCAAGGAAATGGCATGGTGGTAACTCATGAGGCTCCCCTCTGCGCTTCCAAGGGTCGATTTCACCCTGGTTGTGCGCGCTGCGCGGGTGGTGGTGCACGATGCCCCTCCCCCGTCCTAGCGTGGTCGTCCTTCCTAGTATAGTATGGGTTCAAACGTGCTCTGATCACCCGTCATCCTGATTTACCTACGTCAGTCGTTGAGAAACTTTCGTGGGGTCGAGGCGGCTAGCCATCAGGACTAGTAAGAAAGAGAAATCGTACCTGATACCTGATGTAAATAAAAAAAAGAATTGGGAAGATAGCATGTGTTGAAAGAAAAATCACATAATCTTTAGTAAGTAAAAATATTCGTTCAGGAGTAATTAGAAATTTAAATCTTAAGATAAAATGAATGGCAATTTACCAAACAGTGCACGTGAAGTTTAGAATTATTCAAATAGTGTCACATACTTTCATATTTACCAAATAGCGTACTTAATTTCCTTTTTACTCCTCCCGCCAAACAGATATGCACCACAGTGAAAATCCCGAACGTGTTGTTGAGAATTCAAATCTCAGCACCACAGTTGTGTTGCAATCTCAACACCACCACTGTGGTGCTGGAATTTGTAATCCCAGCACCACTGTAGTGCTGGAATTGCAAATTCCAGCACCACTATGATGCTGGGAATTCAAATCTCAATACCACTGTGGTGGTGCAATCCCAGCAACACCATTGTGGTGCTGAAAATTCAAATCTTAGCACTACAGTGGTACTGAAATTGTAACTTTCAATACCACAGTGGTGCAGATCTGTTTGGCGGGAGGGATAAAAAGGGAATTAAGTGTGCTATTTGGTAAATATAAAAGTATGAGGTATTGTTTGAACAATTCTAAACTTCACGTTGTGTTGTTTGATAAATTGTCGTAAAATGAACATTGGAATGACTTAGGGTGTGACCCATAAATGAGATAGGGTTAGAAGGGGACTGTTAGTACGTTTGTGAAAAATCTTAGATGGGTATTCTCAATTATTTATGGTAAGTTAATAAATAATTTATGAATACATGATAGCTCAACTAATATATTTGAATAAAGTTTATAAATAATTTATGAATAATTTTATATCAAATTTAGTTATTAATTTATTTCTTTTTTTATTAAAATACATAAAAAATTAATAATTCATAAAATTTGTTATGAAATATCAAGAAAATAAAAAGAATATCTTTAGAGAAGAAAAGAGCAATAATTCTTATTCCTTTCATTCAATCTATTTCATATGCAATTACAAAGATATATATTTATATACATTTGAGAATGAAACGACATTATAATTTTATGATAACGTATAGGTTACTTAATAGACATCCAATAACTTATATTTTATAATACTCCCCCTTGGATGTCTATTGTATAAAAAAATATGCCTCGTTAAAACCTTACTAGAGAAAAACCCAGTGGGATAAAAACTCTAGTGAAGGAAAAAGAGTACATCCTTCTTTATACATGTATTTCGATATAAAAACTCCCCCTGTTAAGGACATTACTTAATATCTCTATAACGTCGCATTCCAATCTTATGAATCAACTTCTCAAATGCTGTTGTGGGTAATGATTTTGTGAATAAATCTGCAGGATTCTCACTTGATTGAATTTTGTGTACATCAATGTCTCCACTCTGTATTAAATCATGTGTGAAAAATAATTTTGGGGAGATATGTTTCGTTCTATCACCTTTGATATATCCACCTTTTAATTGGGTTATGCAAGCAGCATTATCTTCATGAAGTATCGTTGGAGTCTTCTTGTTTATTAACAAACCACATGACTCCTGAATATGATTAGTCATTGCTCTAAGTCATACACATTCACGACTTGCCTCATGAATTGCAATTATTTCAGCATGATTTGATGAGGTAGCTGTTATAGTTTGTTTCATAGATCTCCAAGATATTGTTGTGCCACCATATGTAAATACATATCCAGTTTGTGACCTAGCTTTGTGTGAATCTGATAAATATCCTGCATCTGCATACCCAATTAATTGTGCATTTGGTTCATACAGGTAGAATAGACCCATATCAATTGCTCCACGGAGATATCGAAAAATATGTTTAATTCCATTCCAATGTCTTCTGGTTGGAGTAGAACTATATCTTGCTAATAAATTTACAGCAAAAGCAATATCAGGTCGAGTATTATTAGCAAGGTACATTAAAGCACCAATTGCACTTAAGTATGACACTTCAGGACCAAGAATTTTCTCATTTTCATCTTGAGGACGGAAAGGATCCTTATGTATATCAAGTGACCGAACAATCATTGGATTGGTTAATGGATATGAATTGTCCATATTAAATCGTTTTAAAACTTTCTCAGTATAAGTTGATTGATGAACAAAAATTCCATTCTTTAAGTACTCGAACTGCAGGCCGAGACAAAATTTAGTTTTACCGAGATCTTTCATTTCAAACTCTTTCTTTAAATAGTTTATTGCATTAGAGATCTCTTCAGGAGAGCCAATAATATTTAAGTCATCAACATAAACAGCGATTATTACAAAACCATGTCCAAATTTCTTTATAAAAACACATGGGCAAATATGGTTATTTGTATAACCATCTTTTAGCAAATATTCACTAAGACGATTGTACCACATTCGTCCAGATTGCTTTAAACCATACAAAGATCTTTGTAATCTAATAGAAAATAATTCTCGAGAATTGCATGTTTTTGTAATCTTTAGTCCTTCTGGGACTTTCATATATATGTCATTATCTAGTGCACCATATAAATATCTTTAGAACGACATCCATCATCTGCATATGAAGTCTTTTCTGTGCTATTAAACCAATAAGATAACGAAAAGTAATAGCATCCATTACAGGAGAGTATGTTTCTTCATAATCAATTCCAGGTTGTTGCGAAAAACCTTGTGCAACTAGTCAAGCTTTATATCGCACAATCTCATTTTTCTCATTTCTTTTTCGTACGAATACCCATTTGTATCCTATTGGTTTAACATCTTTAGGTGTTTTGACAATGGGCCCAAAAACCTCATGTTTAGAGAGAGATGTTAATTCTGTTTGAATTGCTTCTTTCCATTTTGGTCAATCTTCTCTTGATTGACATTCTTTTAAAGTCATGGGTTCAAAATCCTTATTTTCACTCAAAATATCATTTGCCACATTATATACAAATATATCATCAATATTTGTATTTGTTCGATCCCATGTTTTCATTGTAGAAATGTAATTTATCGATATTTCTTGATTATCTATTTCAACTTCTTCTGGAAGTTTTTCTTCTTGGATTGACTTATTTTCTTTTTCTATACGATCAATTTGTTCATGCGCTCCCTTTTTCTTTCGAGGGTTTTTATCTTTAGAACCTGTTGGTCTTCCACGCTTCGGCATGGTTTGGGTTCATTTGTTGAGAAAGGTCTTTCAAAGACATCAATTCTAATAGGAGCATTTTCTGCTGAAATATGTGATTTTGTTACTCGTTTTGGATCAGAGAAATTATCTGGCAATTGATTTGCAATCTGTTGCAAATGAATGATCCGTTGAACTTCTAGTTCACATTGTTTTGTGCGAGGATCAAAATGGCATAAGGATGGATTACTCCATATAATCTCTTTTTCTATCTTTTCTTTACTAGTATTATTACCCCCTAAAGTTGGAAAAAATGCTTCATCAAATCGACAATCAAGAAATCTAGCAGTAAAAACATCTCCTGTCATAGGTTCAAGATATTTGATAATGGACTGAGAATCAAAACCAATATAAATGCCTAATTTCCTTTGAGACCCCATTTTTGTTCTATGAGGAGGAGCAATGGGGACATAAACTGCACATCCAAAAGTTCGTAAATGAGAGATATTAGGTTCTCTTCCAGAGACCAATTGGAAAGGAGAAGCTTGAGAATTAGTGGGTCGGATGCGAACTAGTGTTGCTGCATGTAAGATTGCATGTCCCCAAGCATGAACAGGAAGCTTGGATTTCAACCGTAATGGTCTTGCTATTAATTGAAGGCGTTTAATAAATGATTCTGCTAGACCATTTTAGGTATGAACATAAGCTACAGGATGTTCAATCTTTATACCAATAGACATGCAATAGTCATTAAATGTTTGAGAAGTAAACTCTCCAGCATTATCAAGGCGAATTGTTTTAATGGGATAATCAGGAAAATGTGCACGTAATCGAATTATTTGAGCAAGTAATCTCGAAGCGCCTTGAGTTTTGAGTTGATAATAAGCACACATGTGACCATCTTGTAGATGCATCTATTAAAACCATAAAATATCTAAATGGTCCACATGGTGGGTGAATTGGTCCACATATATCACCTTGAATTCAATTTAAAAATGTAGGACATTCAAATTCAATCTTACTCGGTGAGGCCTTTACTATTAATTTGCCTTGATAACATGCAACACATGAGAATTCATTTGATTAAAAAATCTTCTGGTTCTTCAATGGATGTCCAGAAGAATGTTCCACAATACGTCGCATCATTACAGATCCAGGATGACCCAATCTATCATGCCATAAAAGGAATTCATTTTGACTAGTAAACTTCTGATTTTGTCACGCCCCGAGAGCATGCCAAGCCGAAAATCAAACGGACGGCACCTCCCCTGTACGTGACAATATTTCGAGTTAATACAAGGCCCGTAGGCCCACAACAACAACAATATATATAACAAATAACAAATAACAGCAGCGGAAATAAAGAGCGCATACCCACAACATACATAACAAAAATATACAGGTGTACACCACCTGACAAGTCCACAGTCAAAACCGTAAATAAAACATCGACATCACGACAAGTCCATAACAAAACAAGGGTCCATGACATAGGACCAAAATTCATAACCATAAGAGAGAAACAAAATAAACTCCTCGGGAGACATCGAAAAATGGAGATGGGATGGATCGATCGGCGCAGCTCCAAGTCGTCACAAAGGCGTCTACCATTGCACAGGCGTGGAAAAACCGTGGTCAGAGGTGGTGAGTAAAACTCAGCAGGTAATCAGAGAAAACATGTAAATATATGTATCAATATTACATGTTATTCAACAGTCTAATCTACTCGTACAACAAGTATACATCAACATAACAATAGATATGCATGCATATACTAAATAACTGAACATCAACGATGCTGACATACCTGGCAGTCAGCTACTCTATCCTGATCCAACCTGGGCATATAATCACATCATAGGATATAACAGTATAGTACTTACACAATATCCTAACTTTGAGTCGAAGGGTATCACTGTGAATATCCGATAGGTATACAAATATCAACCTACTACCATACAGGAAATGAGTATCATGTATGAATATGTACAAACAAATGCAACAAGCATAGTACATACAAATGCATCATCAAAGTGAGTATACATATAGACTGTATATGTATGTATACTAATCACCATCATCCATATATATATATATACAAGCAGGTATGTATATATATATAATCATATGCAAAACACCGTATGATACGGCAATGCAGCATGCATGGTCATACTGCTCACCCCTACTGCTACCACGACCCGGGTGGCCTAGGTGGCACGACATGACAACTATCCCGACTCACCGCCACCACTCTCGAGTGACCGAGTTGGGTAGTATGATCAAGTAGCATATGAGCGTAAAGAGCTCGCTACGCAACGGGGGTCCCTGCTGCTGGCCACTCCGACTGACACTGCCAATGAGCGGTCGAGTGCCACGCACCCAGGACAACTGCAGGCGACTCCAACAACCATCGTCAATAATGGTAGAGTGCGGCACAACAAATGCTATGCCCTCACACCAGTTACTCCTCTAGAAGTAACCTGGGAGGCGGATGGTATGATGACTCTCTCTCAACCCCAAGGGGAGACGATGTCGTCGATACATGCAATGACATGAGGGCATCTCACGCATATCTGAACATCTACCCTAGACTCTCTGTTCAACAAAGAATCACACCCAATTGATCAGTACACTCTCTACCCTGTAGAGAGTCACTCATCTAATCATGACAAGCTAGGACCATCGGTCCGTAGCGACACACTGTCCACGACTCACATGACCATTCACACAACCCGTGGTTGGTGAATAAATGTGCAACATACAGGTATGGAATAAGTCCTACATCTAGGGTCATACTTATCCACAGAGGACCTTTTTGCCAAATTTACAATTTAGGTCATCCTCCGTACTCTAACATCTACACCCTGCTAAACAGTTAGACCTACTTACATCACATCTGTAACTTCTAGATCATGCTAGGGAACATGTGTTATCAATAATCGAGCACACATATATATCAACGGTAAGTTCAAGCAAACGATAAACAGAGCATGATCAAGGTAATATGAACACCTAACATGTTCATATCTATGTCTAAATCTGGAAATCATTACATCTACCCGACCAGTAGGAAATTACCTACCTGCTGTCAATGCGCGTGGTAATAGAGTCCTCACGTCCGCGGACCAGTCTCGTATCCACGTCCTGCAAATAACATCAATTATCATTCAGTGAGAGCATACAACAACCATACGGATTAGCTACTACGTTATCCACATATCTGTATCCCTTATTGAATACGATTTAGAAACCCCAATTAGCCAGACTTGACCATCTATTACTATAATTGACCGAGTTCACAAATCCACTCGCAACACAAATAGGGCTTCACCCCAACGCACTATACAGATATAAAATCTGACAACCCTACATGATCAAACCTCGACTCACAGCCGATCATAGCCTATGAACGTCTACATTGACACCCATAGACCCATTTACAATACATCACAGCCAACATCCCTCACATCCCATTTAGCACTTCACAACCAACCAAGGCTCCAATTTATAGCCACAATCAGCCGGCTCGATCCATCGACCGACAACCCTTGATCAATCTCTCTCATAGCCTCCCCAAAATTCATTTTCACCCCTTACAACAATTCAACTACCTTCCCACTGATCAAAACTCATGGCGGTGAGAATTCAAGCAACGAGTTAAAGGGATGATCAACCATCTATACGCACTTGGGATCCTCTGCGACAAGATTTTCCCCCAACGCCTGTTTGCGGCCAAGACCTCCACGCCTAGCCCGGCAGAGATTGCGAATCAACTTCCAACCGCCTACTGCAACTACAATCACATCCACAACACGCAAAGGAAATTCAATATTCCCACAGCGATTCAACAAAACAGACTGGATTGGCATAATAAACCAGAAGGGAATCATGCTTACCAACGAATTGAAGCAACGCCGGCAGTACTCCTCCCCCAAATCCGATGGTCCTGTTCACCGGACAACCGACTCGCTCCGGCGAAGATCCCAGCCCTAGGCCTGCACGCGATGCCAACTCCGTGCACCCACTCACCGTCGGCGTAACTTCCAGCAGCGCACGCTTGGCCCTGCTTGCCCGCAGAGATCATCCCAACCGACAATCGCCGCTTGCCGCGAGGAGAGGGAGAGGGCGACGAGAGGTAGGGAATCCCACAGAGAGGTGGAGTTGCGGTGAGGAATCGTTGCCGGAGTCGTTGAGGGCCTGATCGATCGCTCGGCACAGGGAAAAGGAACGGCAGTCCGTGAGGAGTGGAGAGGGAGTTCGGCGGGCGTGCATTTGGTGGAGACGAGGGCTGCAGCGAAACGGAAGGATTAAAAGTTTCGGCGGCGAGGAACGGAAGAGGAAGACGGCACGCGTTAAAGGGTGTGGAAGTGGGTCAGGTTTTGAGGGTTAGTGGGTTTGGGTTTAATCCTACAATCCATTAACCCAAACTTCAATTAAGCCTAGGTTAATTTAACCCTAAGCTTCATTTAATTAAACCCAAACCATTTATATCTAGGTTAGGTCTAAGTGTATCTCTAACCAAGCATCACCAAACATATATATATATATATATATATATTTTCTAGTATTTTACATTCTCCCCCACTTATTAAAATTTGGTCCCCAAATTTCGTACTTAAATGCAAAAATTAATTCAAGCATATTCAGATACAACCACATACCTCAAGTAAACAGATGAGGGTATCGAGCTCAGATAGTATCCTCCAGCTCCCATGTAGCCTCCTCATCCGTATGATGCTGCCATCCCACCTTTACGAGTCGGATGGCTTTGTTCCGCAACTGCCGCTCCTTGCGATCAAGAATCCGCACTGAAGTCTCCTCATAAGTCGCATTCGCCTGGAGGGGTATCGGAACCTCTTTCAGAACATGATCAGATCGCGGCACGTATTTCCTCAACATGGAAACATGGAATACGTTGTGAACACCCACAAGTGTCGGAGGTAAAGCCAACCGATAAGCTACACCTCCAATCCGCTCTAATATCTCAAATGGACCAATATAGCGTGGAGCTAATTTTCCTTTTAGCCCAAATCTCTTGACTCCTTTGGTGGGTGACACTCGTAGGAATACATGGTCCCCGACTGAAAATTCCAAAGGCCTTCGCCTCCGGTCCGCATAGCTCTTCTGTCTATCCTGTGCCTCAGATAATTGTCGTCTGATCACTCGCACCAACTCTACATCCCGCTGGATACTCTGGGGCCCCAATATCTGTCGTTCCCCAACTTCTTCCCATAACACAGGAGATCTGTATGCCATTATAATGCCTCGAATGGAGCCATCGGATAGAAGAGTGGTAGCTGTTGTAGGCAAACTCCACTAAAGGAATGTGATCCTCCCAACTACCACGAAATCCATGACGCAAGATCTCAATAGATCCTCGAAAGTCCAGAATGAATGCGTTGATTTGTCCGTCTGTCTGTGGATGAAAGGTTGTCTTGAGTCGAAGCTTCGTGCCCATGGCTCTTTGCAGACTCGCTGCGAATCGCGGATCTCTATCAGATATAATACTCAATGGTACTCCATGTAATCTGATGATCTCTCGGCAGTACAATTCCGCTAGACGATCCAATGAGTTCGTCTCACGAATCGGAAGGAAGTGAGCGGATTTGGTTAATCGATCCACGATCACCCAAATCGTAGTATGTCCTTTACGAGTTCTGGGTAATCCCGTAACGAAATCCATCGTGATATTTTTCCCACTTCCATTCCGGGATCGAAATCTCCTGAAGTAAGCCGGAGTTTCGATGTTGTTCACTTCTTTGGCATACTAGACATCGTGCCACAAAATCTGCAATATCTCGTTTCATACCGTTCCACCAGTAGAAACGCTTCAAATCTCAATACATCCGAGTACCACCAGGATGTATAGCAAATCTCGACTGATGTGCTTCCTGTAGCAATTCTTCCTTAACTAGGTGTGTGTCCGGAACACATAGTCGTCCTCGGAAATGAAGTACACCATTCTCGTCACTCGAGAAGTTCGTCTGACGTTCTGAGTCTATAGTGTTGCTCAAGAACTGCAGATGCTGGTCACTGACTTGTGCTTCCTTGATCCTCCTCTGAATAGAATAGAAACTAATATCCCCCGGGATGTTTGACCGTGTTCCGACAATCCCAACTCGGAGAACTGTCGAACCGGATCGATGCTTCTTTGTCGGATGGTGGCGAACTCCATGAGACTTCTGCCACATCCGCTACCACATTAGCTTTTCGGATGATCTGGATGGTGCGGTCGTAATCCTTCGATACTCCATCCATCGTCTGTCTCAGATTCTCTTTACGTGAATGATATTTGACTTTTAGGTCCGGGTAGATCTCAAAGGTAATCCCATACAAGTAGTGCCTCCATATCTTGATGCGAAAATAATGGCGGTTAACTCGGATCGTACCTTTGGGTAATTTCTCTCTTGATCTTTTAGTTGACGGGAGGCATAAGATACCACACGGTTGGACTGCATCAGCACTGCTCCCAACCCTTGGATAGAAGCATCCGTATAGAGAACCATTCCATCAACACCAAAAGGAATCACTAAGATAGGTGCAGAAACTAGCCGTCGCTTAAGCTCCTGGAAGCTAGTCTCACAGGCCTCTGACCAGGTGAACTTGACCCCTTTTCGAGTCAGACGAGTGAGTGGCATGGCGATACTCGAGAATCCCTCCACGAACCTCCGATAATACCCGGACTAGGAAACTACGAACCTCTCTGAACTGATTTTGGTCGCTCCCAACCGTAATCGCCTCAATCTTCTGGGGATCTACAGAAATACCTCTGTTGGACACCACATGTCCAAGAAAACCCACTGAGGATAACCAGAACGCACACTTGCTAAATTTGGCATATAACTGCTCCTGTCGCAACGTCTCTAATACTATCCGTAGATGTTGTTCATGCTCTTCCTCGGATCGAGAATAAATCAATATGTTATCGATGAACATGATCACGAACTGATCTATATACCTCAGGAATACTCGGTTCATTAAGTCCATAAATGCAGCTGGGGCATTCGTGAGACCGAAAGGCATCACTAGAAACTCGTAATGCCCATAACGGGTGCAGAAAGCTATTTTCTGAACATCCCCATCTCTTATCCGAAGCTGATGATATCCTGAGCGCAGATCAATTTTTGAATACACACATGTATCCTTCAGCTGATCGAACAAATCTTCTATCCTCGGCAGTGGATATTTATTCTTAACTGTGACTGCATTCAGTTGCCGATAGTCAATACATAACCGCAATGATTCATCCTTCTTCTTGACAAAGAGTACCGGTGCTCCCCATGGTGAAACACTAGGTCGGATGAATCCACTATCCAGCAACTCCTGCAGTTGAACTTTAAGTTCGTTCAGTTCCTTTGGCGCCATCCGATAAGGAGGTTTCGATATAGGCGCAGTTCCTGGAATCACCTCTATCGCAAATTTGACTTGCCTAGGAGGTGGCAAGCCTGGAAGTTCATCTGGAAATATATCTGGATACTCTCGGACTATTCGCACATCAGAGAGAGGTGGCAGTCCTTCGTTCTCAACCTTGACCAGAGATAGCAAATAACCCTGACAACCCTGGGCCAATAGCTTCTGAGCCTGTAGAGCCGATATAATAGATAATCCATCATCTCTGTTAGGGATCGATTGGCGGCTAGAGGGGGGTGAATAGCCCTCGTTCGTTGTTCGTCGTATTTTGTTCGTTCTCGTCTACAATTCTTGTTAGCGCAGCGGAATAACAATAATAATACTAACAAGAAACACAAATACACACAAACAAAACACAACGATATACGTGGTTCGGAACCGAATGGTTCCTACTCCACGGGTGAGCTCCTCGAGCTCTAGTTATGCTCACGGCACTAACTATAATACTCCTTTTCGACAACACGTCGGAGGTGGAGAAACCTCTCACAAGCTATTACACTAAGTAATGAAATACAACAAGAAATACAAAGACAATACAAAAGAGAACTTTTACACCGATTGCTTTTGATCGCTCTTTTGTTGCTTGCTTTTGCTTGCTCTTGAAGGTCTGGAATGCAACAGTAATTCCCCTCCAAAGTCACCCAAAAAGCCTTGGCGAAATCCTCCAACTCGAGCTCCATTTATAACCTGCATCAAGTTTTCCGCCCATCGATCGGTGATCGTGACCATCACCGATAGTATCGTGAGTCGTTGTCTCACAACGGCCGGATCCACGTTGGTTAAGTTCAAACGGATCACACATCGATCGTGATGGTACCCATCATCGATCGGCGATCTTCCATCGATCAGTGTCGGTCAGTCGACTCCATTCGATGCCGTGCCGCGGTGTCATCGATCATTGTCATCCTCGTCGATCGATCCTCCCAACGATCATTGCCCTCCTCGTCGATCGGCTGAACTTGATTCGAACACTGGTCGAACCCATACGACCTAGAGCAGTCGATTGGCACCTATGCCAGTCGACTGATGTCGGCTAAAACCTCAAACATAACGATATTTGAGCCTCCGACACTCAGTCTTAGCCACTTGACCAAGTCCACTTTATCCCTCATGGAGTTCCCCACCGAAGCTCTCTTCCCTCGGCCTACGTCCCTCGGATGCGCCAAGCGCACGGCTTTGCAACGCCATCCTTCGCGTCTCATGCCCTAGAAGTATGCTTCCCTTTGGGCTCACTCCATTCGCTCCCGTCCGTGCGGTCCTCGGATGCACCAAGCGCGCGGCCCGCAATGCCATCCTTCACCGACTCAAGGACCCCGAGCCTAGTGAACTTACCAAGTCCTCAAGACTTCCCATATGCAGCACAACGACGGCCGCAATGTATCTCTCACTAGCACCAAGCGCCGCGGCCGCAATGCTTTGGATCTCCCATGCCAAGCACCAGCGCCGCGGCGCAATGCTTGCTTTGGACTTTCCATGCCAACTCCATGTTGGACTTTCCCATGACAATCCCATGTCATGAGTTTTGTCTATCATCAAAATACTATCAGGGTACTGCTCGAGTCAAACTCGAGTCAACCTGGGATGATTGCACCAACAATCTCCCAACAATCTCCCCCTTTTTGATGATTGACAAAACTACCATCTCAAGTCTACCAATTCTCCCATATTGACAATTCTCATATCCCAATGAGAATTCCAAACCTAATTGGTAACTTGGTAATATCTCCCCCTTTTTGACATTACATCAAAAAGGTCCTCCCCAAGGGTATGAATGTCTCATATCCCAATGAGATCTTATATCTCTCCCTTGGAGGAACACATGCCTACCATCTTTCTAGTGATCCCATATCACTTAAAGAGAGGCAATCCAATTTCCTCCCATGAGGAAATACACATCCATCTTCCCATGATGGATATCTCCCCCTAGAGGCTTGCTCCCCCTTGACCATTGCACCAACAATGTCCTTGGAGAGTCCCTAAGTCAATAGGTCATTAACCAAATCAAAATTAAGGCAAAGTTCAACAATAAACTCTCTTCCACCTTAAAATTGATACTCACCCTCAACTCTTCTCCTAATCCATATCCAATGGATTTCCACCCTCTCCAATGCTCTCCCAAGCATAGCCTAGGGTTAGGAGTGGTTAGGGGACCCAAAACATGGCTAAACATGGGCCTAACTATCAAGTTTACCCGAAATCAACTTTGTGCCCGATCGACTACATCGACTACGATCATTGGACCTCCCCATCGATCGTGCCTTTGCAAGCGATCGTGATATACTATATTTTTGATTCAGAAATTAGATTTTCGAAATTCATAAGTAAATATACATAAGTTTAAAAATCATGAAATTTCATATGCATATTACTTATCCTAAACACTATGGGTGAAAAATATTGGAAAATTATTTTACTCATTAAATTAGGAGATTGATACAAAGTTCAAAATTTTAGAAAAGCTTCAATAATAAGCCTTCTTTGTATCATTCCATTCAATGGTGATAGCTATCAAAAGATAGACTTCACCAAGGTTTTTCAAAATGTTTTCAAAACCTTTATTTTCATTTTCCTAAACATCTCACAAATATCTAAATGTGTAAAACACATTCAAGGCAATTAATCTAGTGAGATGTGGGTTTTTGTTCTTTTAAATTCTCATGCATATTTCTAAGGCAATATTATTTGATTCCCATCAAATCATGCCATAGTCCTTAATTTCATTTTAATTTATGCATGATGATGATTATGGCATACATATGATTTAGATAAAAACATATGCCAATATCATGATGTCATGGCATGTGAATGAAAATTAAGCATACATGACATACAAACATAAGTCTAAACATTATCATGACATTTTTATAAATAAAAATGAGAATGATGTCATGACATGGCAAGGCAAACAAATCATGGCAAGTAAAGTGTACTAAGGTATAAAATACCTAAGTGTTAGAATCAATTTGCCATTTCTAGGAATTAATTCAATTTTGCCTTAATGCCATTCATTTTCCTAGTGTGCCAAAAACCCAAAATGGCACACCAATACCTCTAAGACCTAATTGTGCCAATTTAAATCATTTTAAACTTCTCAAGCATATTGGCACATCCTAATGTGTCAACTCTTCTATGGTTAGGTTAACTACCCATCCATTTAGGGTTGACACACCCTAACCCATTTAGCGTGAATCGATCACGCTTTTAGGAACCCAATACCTATTGGAGCTCCTTGGGTTAACAAGGTATTCCCTAGGGATAACTTCCCTAGATACCTTCCTAATGACCCTTTTAGGCTTTAAAGTCATAGTCTTTTGGGTCTTACTTGGGTCAACTCTAGAGGTGACTCCTCCATTGACCTTCTTAGTGGCTTTCTTGGTTTTCCTTAAGTCCTTGGCCACTAAACAAACACCATAGCTAGACTTAGGGATAACTTCCCTATTAGCCTTGGTTTTTCTAGACCTAGATGTGGTTCCATAATTAAATGGAACATTATGATAGGACATAGGTTTGTGACCCAAACCCTTCTTGCCCTTAGATATTTCTTGCTTCCTAGGTCTTGACTTTTGGGAATTTGACCCCTTAACCGAATTTGATATTATTTTTAGGGTCTTCTCCAATTTTTCTAGCCTTGACCTCAAGGCTTGGTTCTCTAGCTCTAATTTCCTCAATTTTGAACTTTCATTAGATTTTTTAGGAATGATTTTCTTTTTAGGCATGTGCCTAGATTTCTTGGGATTAACACCCAAGTTTTCTTGAACTTTCCTAATTGACTCTCTAGGTATAATAGATCTAGTGTTTTGAGTCCTAGGTTTGTCTTTAGTTATATGAACATGTTTGGCACCTAGACAATATACCTTATTATTTCTCTTAGCATGCTTTTCATTGATAATAGCAAGAGAACTAAAATAATTTTTAGCATGCTTTTTAACTTTAGGAATTAAAGGTGCATTAAGTAAATTTACCTTAGGGTTAGCTTTAGGAGCTCCCCCTACATGAGTTGCACCTTCTTGCCCTTTCTTCCTCCCCCTAGGGCATTGGCTTCGGTAGTGTCCCTTTTGATTGCATTTGAAGCACACAATGTGCTCTTTGCTCTTGATTTTGGGAACGCCGGCATCCTTTGACTTTGGGTTGACTTTCGGTCTTAATGCCTTTTCCTTAGCCAATTTAGGGCATTTGCTCTTGTAATGCCCTTTCTCCCTACACTCAAAGCATATTATGTGATTTTTATTTAAAATAATAACACTTGAGTTACCTAGGGAGGTGGTGGAGGCCTCTTCATGATCTTCACTTCTCCCGGATGTGGATGCTTCTTGTTCTTGCTCCGGGATGGAAGATTGCCTTTCCTCCCCCTCAATGCTAGAGGTGGAGGTCTCCACCAAATCATCAACATCTTCAAATGTTGTGGGTGCTTCTTCTTCGGCATTCTCCTCTACTTGTGCCGATTGGGAATTTTCTTGGAATTTCATTATTTTCTCCCATAATTCCTTCGCATCCCTGTAGTCACCCAATCTAGACCAAATAGTGTTAGGTAATAAATCACTAAGTGATTTTATTACCTCAAGATTTGTCTTGAAGTCCTTAATTTGGTCTTGGGTCCACCTTGACTTTTCAATTGGCTTGTTGTATTTGTCCCTAGGCATCTTAAAACCATTTTCTACAATTAACATAGAATCAAAATCAGTTTCAAGATATACCTCCATCTGTTTCCTCCACCAAGCAAAATCTCCATCGAATTTCGGTGGATGGATGAAGCCGGCCATTCGTAGTGCTCTCGCGGCGGTTAGTCCTCGAAGAGCGACCTCGCTCTGATACCACTTGTTAGGGATCGATTGGCGGCTAGAGGGGGGTGAATAGCCCTCGTTCGTTGTTCGTCGTATTTTGTTCGTTCTCGTCTACAATTCTTGTTAGCGCAGCGGAATAACAATAATAATACTAACAAGAAACACAAATACACACAAACAAAACACAACGATATACGTGGTTCAGAACCGAATGGTTCCTACTCCACGGGTGAGCTCCTCAAGCTCTAGTTATGCTCACGGCACTAACTATAACACTCCTTTTCGACAACACGTCGGAGGTGGAGAAACCTCTCACAAGCTATTACACTAAGTAATGAAATACAACAAGAAATACAAAGACAATACAAAAGAGAACTTTTACACCGATTGCTTTTGATCGCTTTCTTGTTGCTTGCTTTTGCTTACTCTTGAGGTATGGTATGGAATGCAGCGATTCCCCTCAAAGTCACCCAAAAGCCTTGGCGAAATCCTCCAACTCGAGCTCCATTTATAACTTTGCATCAAGCTATTTTCGCCATCGATCGATCGTGACCATCGATCAGGTATCGTAGCCGTTGTCTCACAATGCGGATCCACGCTTAGTTAAGTTCCAACGGATCACACATCGATCGGTGATGGTACCCATCGATCGATCTTCCATCGATCGAGTCGACTCCATTACGTGCTCATGCGTGTCATCGATCGTATCATCCCTCGTCGATCGATCCTCCCAGCGATCGGTGATCAGCTAGACTTGATTCAGTCAAACACTGGTCGAACCCATACGACCTAGATCAATCGACTGGCACCTATGCCAGTCGACTGATGTCGGCTAAAACCTCAAACATAATGATGTTTGAGCCACCGACACTCAGTCTTAGCCACTTGACCAAGTCCACTTTATCCCTCATGGAGTTCCCCACCGAAGCTCTCTTCCCTCGGCCTACGTCCCTCGGATGCGCCAAGCGCACGGCTTTGCAACGCCATCCTTCGTGTCTCATGCCCTAGAAGTATGCTTCCCTTTGGGCTCACTCCATTCGCTCCCCGTCCGACGGTCCCTCGGATGCACCAAGCGCACGGCTTCGCAATGTCATCCTTCACCGACTCAAGGACCCCGAGCCTAGTGAACTTACCAAGTCCTCAAAACTTCCCATATGCACCAAGCGCACGGCTTCGCAATGCATCTCTCACCAAGCACCAAGCGCACGGCTTCGCAATGCTTTGGATCTCCCATGCCAAGCACCAAGCGCACGGCTTCGCAATGCTTTGGACTTTCCATGCCAACTCCATGTTGGACTTTCCCATGACAATCCCATGTCATGAGTTTTGTCTATCATCAAAATACTATCAGGGTACTGCTCGAGTCAACCTGAGACGATTGCACCAACAATCTCCCAACAATCTCTGGTACCAATGAATTCCCAAGCTGGTTGATCTGGTGGTCGAAAAGTCACCACTCTCTCTCTACAATCCACTGTAGTGTGATAAGCGGCTAACCAGTCCATATCGAGAATAATATCGAACTCTATCATTTCCAACACCTGAAGGTCCACTGTAAGGATATGTCCGTCAAAGTCTAATGGGCAACCCTTGATTTCTTGGTGGCTAGTCAGCACCTCTCCTGATGGCAAGGACACTTCTAACCCACAAGAACGAACCCTGGGGATTCTTCCAACTCTACTCAGAAATACTCTAGATACAAATGAATGGGAACTACCGGTATCTATCAACGTATCAGCATATATAGAATAAACTGAAACCATACCGTGTATGACTGATCCATCAGCCCGCTGTGCCTCCTCTCTAGTGATGGCAAAAACTCGTCCAGTCTCAATATTCGTCGGCTGCATCCCTGACGAAGTAGTAGTGTGCCTCCACTCCCATGGATCGGCTCTGTGATCGAGGCCGAGTATAGTCAGAGCATAAGGTATCCTTGAGAATTGGTACAAAATCAGCGAGGTCACGAACACTCTGGTGATCACCGGAGATGCAGTCTTGGATCATTGTCGGCATCAGTATGGGCACCCTCTAGTACAATGAGCCGTGGTGGAGGTACTAGCGCCTCTGTCCATATGTCGAGTCATGCGTCTTTGTCCTCATTGCCTCTGTTGGGTAGACTTCTTCCCTTTGTTGGAGCTATCAGGAAACTCCAACTGTGCCTTCAGTGTACAATCACGGCTAGTATGACCCGGTTGTTTGCAATAATAGCAAACCGGCTGATCCAACGGACACTCTGATACTCTGTGGCTTTCAGATCCACATTTATAGCATCCATTCCTGCCTCGGCCCTTACAGCTACTCTGAGATCCTCCGCTACGATCTTTGGGCCTTCCCTTCGTGATCTAGCGGCCCTTCTGACTGCCGGCGTAGTTCCTTTCTGCTCCCCTTTCTTCTGAGTCCCCTGGTGAACCACAGTTCTGCTTGCTGGTCATCAGCTACCGATATCCTTCTCCTTGGAAATTTGCTGGGAAGTCATCTCGATGAAGAGGGCGCGGTCCAGTGCCTCCCTGTATGAGGTAATGGTAGATCCTGACATTCGGCTCCGTATATAGATAGCAAGACCCTGGGTGAACTGGTACATACGATCTGCATCCTGAGCAACTAGGTGAGAGCAGAACTCTGATAGTCTGGTAAACTCTGCGTTGTACTCCATGACAGACCGATCACCTTGCTTCAGGCTTAGAAATTCCTGACGACGTGCTGTAGAAAATGCCGAAGGAAAGTACTGTCTCCAGAAAGCGTCTCGAAAGCTGGCCCAAGTAATTCCACGCTCCCCGGATAGAGTCTTCTGCAATTTCCACCAAGTGACAGCCTGATCTCTGAGATGATATGCAGCAAGGCCCACCTTCTCCACATCTGTGCAGTTCATATACTCGAAGGTGTCTTCCATATTTTCCAGCCAAGATCGGGCAATCCATGGGTCGGACTCCCCTCGGAACAAGGTGAACTTCTCTTTGGCTGATCGTGCTAACACGAGTATCCGTGACTTATCATTGAGCCTACTGGACTCTGTGGGCTCTGGCGTAGTCAGTGGTACATCCGGATTCTGAGGCTCCGAATCACCAATAGGGGTTTGCTGAGGTGGTACTTGAGTAGTAGGCTCAGTCGCAACGGTATCTCGGCCCCTCCCTCTGGCTGCTCGCCTGGATGGACGGCCTCGACCTCGAGTCTGAACAGGTGGCATAACTCTGACAGTATTCACCTGTTGAACAAGTCTAGATAAGTATCTAACTAAAGTATAAATTATCAGGAACACTTACTTCGTGCTGCCCGGAGCTTATGCCGCTGTCAATCCCATCTCACAAAAACCAAAACCGAAAAATATACCGACTCCCGAGAATCCAAGACTCAAAAACAAAATCATAATATGGCATCGCAGAACCTTCGGCTCTGATACCAATAAAGTTGTCACGCCCCGAGAGCATGCCGAGCCGAAAATCAAACGGACGACACTTCCCCTATACGTGGCAACATTTTGGGTTAATACAAGGCCCGTAGGCCAACAACAACAACAATATATATAACAAATAACAAATAACAGCAGCGGAAATAAAGAGCGCATACCCACAACATACATAACAAAAATATACAGGTGTACACCACCTGACAAGTCCACAGTCAAAACCATAAATAAAACATCGACATCACGACAAGTCCATAACAAAACAAGGGTCCATGACATAGGACCAAAATCCATAACCATAAGAGAGAAACAAAATAAACTCCTCGGGAGACATCGGAAAATGGAGATGGGATGGATCGATCGCACGACTCAAGTAAATCACAAAGGCGTCTACACAGGCGACGTAAAAACCCAGGGTCGGAGGTGGTGAGTAAAACTCAGCAGGTAATCAGAGAAAATATGTAAATATATGTATCAATATTACATGTCATTCAACGATCTAATCTACTCATTACAACAAGTATACATCAACATAACAATAGATATGCATGCATATACTAAATAATCAACATCAACGATCTTGACATACAGCGTACACTACTCTATCCTGATCCAACCTGGGCATATAATCACATCATAGGGTATAACAGTATAGTACTTACACAATATTCTAACCTGAGTCAAGGGTATCACTGTGAATATCCGATAGGTATACAAATATCAACCTACTACCATACAGGAAATGCAGTATCATGTATGAATATGTACAAACAAATGCAACAAGCATAGTACATACAAATGCATCATCAAAGTGAGTATACATATAGACTGTATCTGTATGTATACTAATCACCATCATCCATATATATATATATATATACAAGCAGGTATGTATATATATATAATCATATGCAAAACACCATATGATACGGCAATGCAGCATGCATGGTCATGCCTGCTCACCCCTACTCGCTACCACGACCCCAGTGTGGCCTAGGTGGCACGACATGACAACTATCCCGACTCCAGCCGCCACCACTCTCGAGTGACCGAGTTGGGTAGTATGATCAAGTAGCATATGAGCGTAAAGAGCTCGCTACGCAACGGGGGTCCCTGCTGCTGGCCACTCCGACTGACACTGCCAATGAGCGGTCGAGTGCCACGCACCCAGGACAACTGCAGGCGACTCCAACAACCATCGTCAATAATGGTAGAGTGCGGCACAACAAATGTTATGCCCTCACACCAGTTACTCCTCTAGAAGTAACCTGGGAGGCAGGATGACTGACGACTCTCTCTCAACCTCAAGGGGAGACGATGTCGTCAGTATACATGCAATGACATGAGGGTACTGTCGCACATACAGAACATCTATCCTAGACTCTCTGTTCAACAAAGAATCACACTCAATTGATCAGTACACTCTCTACCCTGTAGAGAGTCACTCATCTAATCATGACAAGCTAGGACCATCGGATTAAAGTAGCGACCTGCCCACGACTCACATGACCATTCACACAACCCGTGGTTGGTGAATAAATGTGTAACATACAGGTATGGAATAAGTCCTACATCTAGGGTCATACTTATCCACAGAGGACCTTTTTGCCAAATTTACAATTTAGGTCATCCTCCGTACTCTAACATCTACACCCTGCTAAACAGTTAGACCTACTTACATCACATCTGTAACTTCTAGATCATGCTAGAGAACATGTGTTATCAATAATCGAGCACACATATATATCAAGCGGTAAGTTCAAGCAACGATAAGCGAGCATGATCAAGGTAATATGAACACCTAACATGTTCATATCTATGTCTAAATCTGAAATCATTACATCTACTCGACCGGAGGAAATTACCTACATGCCGTCAATGCGCGCGGGTAATAGAGTCCTCACGTCCGCAGACGCGCCTCGAATAACATCAATTATCATTCGGTGAGCATACAACAACCATACGGATTAGCTACTACGTTATCCACATATCCGTATCCCCTATTGAATACGATTTAGAAACCCCAATTAGCCAGACTTGACCATCTATTACTATAATTGACCGAGTTCACAAATCCACTCGCAACACAAATAGGGCTTCACCCCAACGCACTATATCTGGATATAAAATCGACAACCCTACATGATCAAACCTCGACTCATGCCGATCATAGCCTATGAACATCTACATTGACACCCATAGACCCATTTACAATACATCACAACATCCCTCACATCCCATTTAGCATTTCACAACCAACCAAGGCTCCGATTTATAGCCACAATTAGCGGCTAGATCCATCGGCCAAACAACCCTTGATCAATCTCTCTCATAGCCTCCCCAAAATTCATTTTCACCTTACAACAATTCAACTACCTTCCCACTTGATCAAAACTCATGGCGAGCGGTAATTCAACAACAGCGGTTGAAAAGGATGATACCATCTATACGCACTTAGGATCCACTGCGGCGATATTTTCCCCCAACACGCCCTGTTTGCGGCCAAGACCTCCCATTGCCTAGCTTAAGCCGGCGAGATCGCGAATCAACTTCCAACCGCCTCTGCAACTACAATCACGGCCACAATGCGTAAAGGAAATTCAATATTCCCACGATTCAACAAAGCGGTGGATTGGCATAATAAACGAAGGGAATACGGTGCTTACGGCGGTGAAGACAACGCGGCGGTCTCCTCCCCAAATCCGATGATCCTGTTCACCGGACAATCGACTCGCTCCGACGAAGATCCCAGCCCTAGGCCTGCATGCGATGCCAACTCTGCTGAACCAATCCCCGACCGTGCGCCCACTCGCCGTCGGCGTAACCTCAGCATAAGACGGCAGCCTGCTTGCCCGCAGAGATCGTCCCAGCCGATAATCGCCGCTTGCCGCGAGGAGAGGGAGAGGGCAACGAGAGGTAGGGAATCCCACAGAGAGGTGGAGTTGCGGTGAGTAATCGTTGTCGGAGTCGTCGAGGGCCTGATCGATCGCTCGGCACAGGGAAAAGGAACGGCAGTCCGTGAGGAGTGGAGAGGGAGTTCGGCGGGCATGCATTTGGTGGAGACGAGGGCTGCAGCGAAACGGAAGGATTAAAAGTTTCGGTGGAGAGGAACGGAAGAGGAAGACGGCACGCGTTAAAGGGTGTGGAAGTGGGTCAGGTTTTGAGGGTTAGTGGGTTTGGGTTTAATCCTACAATCCATTAACCCAAACTTCAATTAAGCCTAGGTTAATTTAACCCTAAGCTTCATTTAATTAAACCCAAACCATTTATATCTAGGTTAGGTCTAAGTGTATCTCTAACTAAGCATCACCAAACATATATATATATATATATATATATATATTCTAGTATTTTACAGGTTTACTACAACATTTATTTCAATTGGTTTAATGTATGTATAATAAAGGCCTGAGGAGAAGACAGATAGTCTTTCCAAAACTTGTTTATGCCCAATTTTAACATTAGTAATGCACAAATACTCATTATTTCCCATATTAGTTGTTTCTATATGATGACCATTAAGGCGAATATCTTTGAAACTTAATAAATTTTTATGGGACTTGGGTGAATACAATGCATTATTGATCAAGAAATTTGTTCCTCCTGGTAGTAAAATATTTTCTCTTCCGGAGCCTTCGATTAAGGTTACACTACCAGATATAGTATTCACATTTTATTTTTGCATGATAAGATGAGAGAAATATCTTTTACTTTTGAGAATTGTATGTGTAGTTGCACTGTCTACAAGACAGAGATTCTCATCTTCAATCTTTGACCCAATAATATCCATAGGTCTTCAAAAAAATAAATAAATTAGCAATAAGTTTGAATTTATTATAAATATTGAGAAATAAAAATAATTACATTAATTAAAATCACCATATTTAGTATTCTCAAGAAAGTCACCAACTTCTAATTGGGCCAAATTTTCAAGACCCTCAAAAATATTATTAGGGTCATTATTTTGATATAAGACATTTGCCTCCACATTTTTATCCTTTTCCTTCAACGAGGCTTGATAAAGCTCGACAAGATGCTTTGGCGTACGACAGGTACGTGACCAATGTCCAATCACCCCACATCGGTAGCATTTATTCTCAACATTCTGAGTAGATCCATTTTTTTCTTGTTTTTTATCATTATATTTCCACTTTTGGTTGTTTGTATGTCCACCATGATCATTACGGTAAACATTCCAGCCACGACCACGGTCGCGTCCTCGTCCATGTCCAGAATTGTTATGAGTTGTCGCATTCACTTCGGGGAATGGACTAGAGCCAGTTGGACGAGATTCATGATTTTTCATTAATAACTCGTTATTTTGTTCAGCCACAAGCAAACAAGAAATTAGTTCAGAATATTTCTTGAAACCTTTCTCGATATTCTCGCAGAGAGCATATTCGAGGCATGAAAAGTGGAGAGTGTTTTCTCTAACATATCATAATCAGTAATATTCTCTCCACATAATTTTAATTTAGAACTGATTTTAAAAATGGTTGAATTGTATTCACTCACAGATTTAAAATCTTGGAATCGCAAATGAATCCAATCATAATGAGCTTTAGGAAGTATTACCATTTTTTGATGATTAAACCTTTCCTCTAAACTTTTCCATAACTCAAGTGGATCTTTTACTGTTAAATACTCAATTTTTAAATCTTCGTGGAGGTGATGACGGAGAAAAATCATTGCCTTAGCTCGATTTTGCAAAGTTTCTTTATTATTTTCTTTAATTGTTTCTCCGAGTCCATTTGCATTCAAATGGATTTCAGCATCAAAGATCCATGATAAGTAATTTTTTTTCGAAATGTCGAGAGCCACAAACTCAAGTTTGGTGAGGTTTGCCATAAAATACTAACACATAAGCATAAAATTAGAATAAGATTTATATAGGTGTAAAAATAAAACAATATAGAATAAGAATTAAAAAAAATTCAACAAGTGTATTTTAATATATTTTTTTATTCAATGAAAAGATTACGAACTACTTCATCTTATGATTTATAAAGGTTAATAATAAAATAAGTTGATAATTTTGAAATAATCTTATCATTCAATAAATTATTCAAATTCCTAAGTTATTAATGTGTGATCATTAGGTCAAAATTCTTGATTTATTCAAACAAGAAAATAAAAAGAAAATATTTAATATTTAATATCATGTCACTAGTTATAATATTAGCCATGCATAATTATATGGAATTTATCACAAATTATTAATAATAATTTTGGACAATAATAATTAGTTATATGAACTATCAATTCTTACCTATGATATTGTTAGAAATAAAAACTAATATGTCACATAATTATTTTCTAATATTTTAAAGAAATCTAATCCTATCAAAGTAGAATTTTTAAGATGGTAAAAGCTCAAAGTTGTGATTAATTACCAAGAATAAACTTTGATGTTGAAGTTGTATAAAAATTGAGCAAAATTCATGCTGATAACATGTTATGAAATATCAAGAAAATAAAAAGAATATCTTTAGAGAAGAAAAGAGGAATAATTCTTATTCCTTTCATTCAATCTATTTCATATGCAATTACAAAAATATATATTTATATACATTTGAGAATGAAACGACATTATAATTTTATGATAACGTATAGGTTACTTAATAGACATCCAATAACTTATATGTTATAATAAAATTTAAATTATTTACAATATATTAAAAATAAAAAAAATATGAATTAATTTCAATAAACAATTAATCTAATTAATTTATAAGAACAACAATAGCGATTGATTTCAACAAAAAGCCTTCAGCTCAGTTGAGAGTTTTATAAGAATTTTGATAAATAAATTTGAACAAGTTCGACAAGTAAATAAATAAGTTGAGCTATCGTGCATTTATTTCATACAATTAAAGACGTTCGTATCCATTGCACCAAAATGCTTTCTGCAAGTTTAAATAAATAGCTCAAATAATAAAATTAATTTAAATTATTTATAATACATTAAAAATAAAAAATAATATGAATTTCACACATTAGATCACCAATTAATCTAATTAATTTAAAAGAACAAAAGTTTTGAGCTCAGTAGTTCATGAGAGTTCGATACGAATTTTAATAAATAAGTTTGAACGTAGGTAAATAAATAATTATATTAAGTTGAGCTATCGTGTATTTATTTCGTATAATTAAAGAGGTTTGTATCCATTGCACCAAGATGTTTTCTACAAGTTTAAATAAATAGCTCGAGCTACGCCACGTACGTAATTGGCTGGTTCTAGAAATTCCAAGTTAAAGACGTAAAGGTCTTCAAATTAAAGTTCTTTTGAGAGGTTTGTGAGTTGATTAATGATATGTTTGAATGGAGATAATACTCTCATAGTGCGTTCCTCATTACTTCAATTATTGATCCATCATAATTCAAGTTTTAAAGTGTTCTTTCTCTCCTAGGAATCATAGACGTACACGACGCCAGCTTCTGAATGAATTATATTGCTGAGGAAAATCATTTTCTTTTCTTTTTTGACTGCCTTTTTTTTTTTATATATACATGGCTGATCTCAGAGTCATCCGGAACAAAACAATAAAAATTAATCCCTTTTATAGATGAAAATTTTATTTTTTAAAAATTAAATTTTAAGCTCCCTCTCTCAAGATTGACTCTGACTGATCTCATCGCGTTCAACAAATAAAGTAGCCTAACAATCATAATTTTGTCTTAGCGTCCTTCCAGTTGGCTTACTAATGATTAGATCTATAATAAAAAGGATTATATATATATATATATATAACAGTCTGATAATTTTCTATGCAATGAGAGTTTAATTCTTTTCGAAGATTATTCTTTGAATTTTTTTTTTTAAATTTATATCTTCCGAGAAACCCGAATGTATTCTAGTCTATACTATTTGAATATATATATATATATATATTATCATCTTGAGAAAATCATTAAGTATTCGATACGGTTGCTATATTAAATCAAAATCATATTGAAATTATTTTAAAAGTTAGGAATGATTTCGAAGTGATTTTAAGTGAATTGAAATGAGCAGTAAATTAACAGCCGTCTTAAAATAAAATTATTAAAAATTCAATAATCGAAGTGTGGTTTTGACATAATTAATTTTTCTTTTTTATTTTTTAAATATATATATATATATATATATATATATGGATGAGAATGATACTTTTGTTTATGAAAAGTTCAACTATATTTACACACAAACACGTTGCATTGTGGTGCACACTTTTTATCGGCACACACGTTTCTTTTCTATTCTAGGGCTGCTGATGCTGCATGTTCCGAGAGACACGTATAGAGCTGGCCTATGGTCAGTGCGCATGTAACGCTCACCATATTCACTGTCTTAGCTCAAAACTAATGATAACGTAAAGATTGGCAAATGATAATGCATAGGTTACCTCACTCAATTGAATAATCCTAGATAGCTAGAGATGTGACAGGTCAAGATAGATACTACTTGTTTTGTCTCATTGACTGTGATGTTCACTCCTAAAATATATTTGAAATTCTAGATTTTTTTTTTTTTTTTTTTTTGCAGGGCAACGATACGTTGGTTAATCACGAGACTCTTTTATGTAGTTTCAGAGGTCGATTTCGTACTTCAGCAGCGTACGTTGTGCGAGTGATAGTACTCGATGCTCCCTGTCTCAACGTGGTCGGTCCTTCTTAGTGCCGCATGGATTTCTAACGTACGCTGGTCACGCGTCACCTTGATTTAGCCTCGCCAACCGGTGGCGCTAGCCGTGGGGCCGGGTCGATTGGTCATCAGGACTAATAGGGAAGAGATCAATCGTACCTGATATACCTGATGTAAATAAAAAAAAATCAAACTTTTTTTTATAATGTAGATATTTAGATTTTATGATGCGACTAAATTTTAAATGTTGACGATCTAACTCCATAGAATAAATTTGAAAAATACAAATGGATCATAATAAATAATCAGAGCCAATCCTTTTTTTTTTGTAAAAATTCAAAAAGTCCTAGAAGAAATTTTAAAATAGACTCCAATTTATATATATTATTTTTTCTAAAAAAAATTGAGCTCGGAATAAGGGCTTTAATAATTTTAAAAATTTTGGACCCTGGATAAGGACCCCAACAACCCTGGTCTAGGGTCGACTCTGCAAATAAGTCAACATCACTGATGGTTCACTATAAGAAATTAACCAAATAGCAACGAAATATTAGCGATGACTTATTAATTCGTCACTAATACTTGTAAATACCAACGAATTTTATGATCGTCGTAAATAATATCATATTTGTGACGAAAGAGTAATTTTTTATCGCAAATGTAAAAAGTATTGGAGACGAATTAAAAATATTCGTTGCTAACCTATATTCCAAATAAGTATTAGTGATGAAATATATATTTCGTCGCTAATATATTTACGTTTAGCGACGATATTATTTCAATTCATCGCTAAAACTGACAGTCGACTAACCAGTCGAGTGAAAAACATTCGTGATCGATCAAATTATGTGCAGTCGACTGTCTTATATCACTAGTCGACTGATGATTAATGACGAAATGAATAAATATTCGTCGCTAACTGATCAATCGAGTGGCCAGTAGAATAAAAAATATTCTGTGGCCAATCAAATTATGGTCAGTCGATTGATGTATATCACCAGTCAACTGATGTGTCTATTTTTGCGACGATATGTTTTGTTCGTCGCTAATATTAATATATTAGTGACGAAAATTTAAATATTCATCGCTAAGATAATAAATATTAGCGACGAAGAAAAATATTTCGTCGCTAATATACGCAAAAAAAAATTGACCCCCGCAAATTTCTCGATTTTTTTCGCACGTCCTTCCTCTCTTCCAGTGACGATTCTCTTCTCCGACGATTCTCTTCTCTGGTGCCCTTCCCCCGACTTCTCTTCTCTGGCGATTCTCTCCCATTCCAACTTCGATTTTCTCCCAATTATCCGGCTCCGGCGATAGCTTCGGCCTCTTATTGGCCTCCATCTCTAGCTCCGATCTCCATCTTCGGCATCCTTTTCGGCTCCGTCTCAAGCTAACCTTCGATGACTTAGGTTTTTCTGGATTCTTTCTTCTAGATTTTAAAATAAAATTAATGATATTTTTGCATTGTTGTTATGATTAGATGATAAATTTAGGATGTTATACTTAGATGATGAATTTAAGATTTTATTAGGGTTTAAGGTTATTGTAAAAAAATATGGAATTGCCACATTAGCGGCCCCCCACCGAGTTTAAGGTTATTGTAGTTTATATATGTAGTTGTTAGGGTTTTGTTAGGAATTAGATGATGAATTTAAGGTTTTTTTACCATTTATATTTGGACCTATTTATGGTAATTAATCAAGCAGTAACTTATTGCTTAGATGATAAATTTAGAGATATGTTGTCATTTAGATGATGATTTTAGGATTATTTTGCAATTAGAAGATAAATTTAAGATTTTCTTATTCTTAGATTATAATGTTTGATGGTAAACATAGGGTTATAAATCAAATTGTAGGTTATATTATGTGAGGTTTAAATTATAAAATTTTTGATTATTTTGTATGTGATAAATAAATTTAAGTTGCTAAATTATTTTTATTGAAACTTAATATCAAAATTATTTTATATATGTTTAACCAGGATTTAAAAATATGAATAAAAGTTGAATAACAATTCAGAATCGGATTAGTCCTGAATATATAAATGGGTTAAATCAGTTTATAAATATGACAGAGAATTACATGATCAGTCTAAATTTATCGAAAATTTGTTGTCCATGTCGACGGTGTGACAATTTGTTTCAATATAAATTGGATTATATGCGAGGACATTTTTATAGGTGGGGATTCGATAGAATATATAAAATCTGAAACTTTCATGGAGAAGCTTCTACATCATCTGGTAATATAAATATTGTCAATGAAGATGGAAATAATTTTGATGTTGAAGTAGATGATTTCGAAGACAATTTCGAAGATATGTTTAACAAGTAGAAATTAAATGAATAAGTTTGAGTTTGAATAATTTAAAAAACACTGATGATTCAAGCATCGTAAATATCTAATTTACATTGTGAAAATTATCTCATCTTTTACTATCAACAACAACTCAACCTTAATTATTCTACTAGGTGGGGTCGATTATATGGATCCTTCTACATTATTGACTCTATCGCCTATTATATCATCATCTATACTTAAATAATTTTTTTTTATTTTATTATTGTTAACCAAGTCTTTTTTTTTATCTTCCTTTTCCTCTTTTGATGTGTGTATTTATTATCGTTTCACTTCACCTAACTAGAGCATTTATTGGTCGTCTAAGTACATATTCCTACGACCTTAAATATGCATCTCGGAGTTTTTCATCCTCAATAAATATAATTTCGACTTTCTCTCTAATACTCTCATTTATTACTCTGTGCATACTCAAATGTCCACACATCCACTTTAATATTTTCATCTCGACAACTCTCATCTTTTGTTCATGTGCTCGAGTCGTAGTCTATCTTTTGCTCATGTTCGTACCAACTCTCATCCTTTACTATCAATTTGATATCGATTTTTTTTTTAATTTGATGATATCAACTATGTCATAATTATTATTAATTGTAACAATATTACATGTGACAATAAATTTAAAATGATTTTAACAAGTAGAAATTAATGATGGATACGATGCTGAATAAGTTTGAGTTGGAATAATTTCAACTAAATTGTTAAGAAAGTATTTTTTTATAAAATAACACTTTATTTATAATAATTTTGAATAAATTGGAACTATATATACTTTGATAGAAATTGACGCTCGGCAAATTCAACAGGAGATCCCGAATCATTTTGAAATTAAAAAGAACTCCTCCTAATCCCTCTATATAAAGAACACCCAAGGCGCTGTCATTCGATGCACCACCAGCAAGCTCCAACCGGCCATCTTCTACTTTCTCCATTCTCCTCTCTTCAGATCTCCAAAACAGGCGAGAGATTGAGAGAGAGAGAGAGAGAGAGAGAGAGAGAGATGGTGGTCATTACCATTGCACACCCTCTCCTTACGCTGGTCGGTCTCTTAGGTGAGTGACACGTACGCCGTCTTTCTTCTTCCTCTTACCTGCAACGACGTCTATCTTCTTCTTCGTAGCTTCGACTGGAGGTTTTAATTTGCTGTGCATGCAGGCAATCTTCTCTCGGCCATGGTGGTTCTGGCTCCGGTTCCCACGTTTTACAGGATCTGCAAGAAGAAGTCGACCGAGTCATTCGACTCGGTGCCGTACGCGGTGGGCTTGTTCAGCGCGTCGATGTGGGTTTACTACGGCATCCTCACCGCCGACCTTCTCCTGCTCACCATCAACGTCGGCGTCTGCATAGTCGAAACTATTTATCTCGCCATTTTCCTTCTTTATGCTGCACCGAAATCTCGGGTACGTAATAATTCATCCTTTTTTTTTCTTTTCTTTTCTTTTCTTTTAAAATTTTGAAACAAAAAATTATTATACACAGTTTTATTCCGTGATAATTAAATCACATGATAATAAGTATAACGATGGAAAAAAAAAACCTTATACAAATTCATTCATTGAGGATAAAAAAGTGCTTCAATTCATTATAACTCCACCTTCAATCTACTTTGTACAAAGTTGCTCCAAGGCTAAATAATTTGACCATTTCAATGCATCTCCATAAAACAATTTTGCCTTTGTAGAAGTTTTGATCCAACTTCAGTTTTAAAAAGGACCATATTATAATACTTTTTAAAAAAGCAATAATCTTTTAATGATATAATATTTTTTTTTAAAAAAATGTTCTTTTCGTTTTCTACTTAATTTTATTTCCATTAATTTGTATCGTCTAAAAATAAGGAGGAAGGTGGATGGTATAGTTAAACTACTAACTGAATTCGTATAATTTGTACTATTAATTGTTGTTTGATCCAGGCATACACGACGAAGTTGATAATGTCGATAAACTTGGGAATATTCGGTGGTCTAGTTCTCTTGAGCAACCTATTCATCAAGGGAAGTAAACGAGCTCAGATCACCGGAGGGATATGTGCTTCTTTTGCGGTTGCCGTCTTTGTAGCTCCTCTCGGTATCATAGTAAGTAATTGATCCAATTCTTCATAAAAGCTTAGAATCGCCAAACTAGCAACTCCCACCAACCAACTCCTCGGTCATTGTAAGGGAGGTAAATCGTGGATGGACCTTTGGCCCTTGATTCGGTGGTAAACACAAGGAAGAGTATTTCATCCCAAGGGAGATTTTAGACTCCTCGTCTGGTTTCGAACTCGGACTTCCTCATAAACGTCACCTTATGTTTACCATCGAGTCATCCCGGAGGACGCAATTGATCCAATTCTTAAAACAGTGAGTAAGTGAAGCATACATAACAACAAGAATCTAAATGTTTACTTTGTTCGATCGATGAGCATTTCCTAAACAACCACACAAGATAGTAATTAACATCAAAATCGTCAAAATGGTATTCATTTTTTTCATCGTAAAAAAATATTTATTCTAGAATTGTTATAGCATAACTACAATGTTGATTAAATTTAAATTAATAAATTTATATATATATAATTCTTTATCAAATTAATTTTTTTTTAAAAAGTATTCGAAGTTGTGCACACATGTAATAGCTATTATAACAATATTGAAATAAAAAGATATGATATAGAGTATTATTTTAACTTTTTATATAAAAAAATGATATTCTTTCTACACGAAAACAATAATTAAGGACACCTTTCACTTTTAATAGACTATTTTAATAATTTGCATAATTTAGAACATAATTAAGAGGGAGGAGTTGATGTTGCAAAAGAGAATTACTCAACCCTAATTAATTCCTTCTCTTTCAGAGGCTGGTAATAAAAACTAAAAGCGTGGAGTTCATGCCATTTTCACTATCCTTCTTCCTCACGCTGTCCGCAGTCGCCTGGTTCAGCTACGGCCTTCTTCTCCGAGACCTATTCGTCGCGGTGCAGTATAAACTTACCAGCTTGCATTCTGCTCTAGTAGTAGATCGAGTATATATCTGAAATTTGATTCTGATTCTCTATTCTACAGGTACCAAATGTTTTTGGATTCGTGCTGGGAGTCACTCAGATTATCATATACCTGATCTACATGAACCATGGCAAGAACAGTACTGCACTAGTGCCTGCAGACTTGGAGCTCCCAGCTGTGAAGGATACAGAAAATGGGGAACAAGTGTGATGATCTTCATCCAATGCAATGCAATGCCATGCCATGCATCAAAAATTCTTCTTCGGTTAGGGTTAGGGTTAGGGTTGTGTGTTCTATTGACAGGCACCGGTGTGTCCATGTATCTATTCATATATGTTTAATCAGGGAGAGAATGTGAAATAAATGCTTTGTGGTTGTACGAGCTAAATGATAACATTTTCATTATCTCCAAAGTACATGCTAGTTTATATTCTAAAATATTAAGATTTTTTTTTTTTACCCCTACGGATGGGCAAAAAACGAAAAGATATTTCGTAGAAAAATATAATTTAATTTTCTGTTAAGATAATGTTCGACGATGAATTTCGAAAAAAATTCATGGAGACGACATTCTACGTAGGAGTTTATTCGACGGATGGAGTAAGACTTCGACGTTGAACCATCTTTCAGGGATGATACAACTGTGGAATTCGAACTGAATCTCAAATTACGAACACTTTCTTGATTTACTCTGGTGATTGGTGAAAATCCGTTGGAGCTCCAATCTCTCCCGACTCAACTGTTGAAGAGATAACTCCATAAGAACCATGGGGTCGAGTTGACCGTCTTCAGAGATTAATCGGGTTGAATTTTTTACTAAAAAACTAAAATAAAATATTAAGATTTTTTAACTCCTTTTTGATTATCTAAGTGGGGGAATGAACGAAATAAAAAGATTTTTATATATTCATTCATCTGATTGATCAGTTAAAAAATTTAAATAATTCGAGAGAAGCAAAATTAAATTAAAACAAATATTCCATTTCAATTTCTCACTCATTTATAATTTTGTTTAGTTCAAATCTTTAACTTAATCATTTTTGATATGGACGATTCAACTCACAAAAATTTTCTTATTAACCATTAGAATAAATCAATATAGCGTAGTTGGAGATCAACGAATGACCCAACTATAAATAATTTGGATTCCATCCCTACATGCGGTGCATTGATAAATCAATAGATAAATTTATATAATATATAATTCAAATTTCTTCGAAAGCTCTCAAAAAAAATTAAATGAAATAATCTCCGAAAAAGATTTATTATCTTATAATCCTTGAGGGATAAAGGGAAGAGGAGATAAAAATAATTAATTAAGTAGACATGATACCACTGGAAAAAAAAAATCATGTAAATCCCAAAATAACCTTAAAATCCAAATCGACTGTAAAATTTTCCAATTTAATCTTATTAAATCTCAATTAACCCCTGTATTAATTTATTTAAATTTAAATTTAAATTTCCAGAACATAATATATACCTTACACGAATGAACAATCTTTCCACATGCATTATCAAACCATAACTATTCCACAAAATCCACCGAGATAACAAATATAAAATTCCAACAATCCAGGTGATTGCCACCGTATCTAAGAGGTTGAGACAATCTTTTTTTTTTTTTTTTGGTTAGTTCTTTTGGAATGATCCGTTGTTAGAACAGTGTAGATACAATTATAAATAGATAGAAATTAAATTTTGATATAAAATTTAAAATATTTATTCGGATTCAAAAGCTCGCCGATGTTTCTGACCAACGAATCAAAAAATATAGTCTTTCATAATTTATCTCTTTTTATTATCATCGAAAAATCGATAATAAAAAATATTGAAAACGAACATAATCATCTTTATTGCTACAAATTAGAGCAATCCTTTTTGTTTGTTAAAATTATAAGCCCAATAAACAAAAAGTTAAAGCCTCCTCTGTTCATATCTACAGGTCCTCTGTAACAATTTAAATATCTAAACTCCACCCAATTAATAACTTTCTTCCCGATTCAACTGCTCGAATAAATTTATAACACAACTCTCTCATTATTCCTCTAAGCATGCGTATGGTTCATGATAATCTTTGTCATCCATATTATCCACACTAATTTTATTTGATTCAAAAAATCAATAATTCTCAAATAATAAAATATATTCATCACATCAACAAACGAAGAATACAATCCGAAATCACATTATCACGGAGAGAATAGGATTTTTCCTCGAATTCGAAATTAATAAATATTTTTTTCCAAAATTATCCTCCGAATTTTATCCATTCTGACTAAAATACTCTTAAACTTTTATCAAATACTCTTAAACTAATATCAACACCTTCGATCGCCAACTACTATCAACACCGTCGATCGCCGACCGTCACAGATCATCAGCCATCATTATTGTCATCGATCACCAACCACAACCGTTGGTCATCGATTATCAACATCCCCACCATCGATTACTGACACAGTTGTCGTAAGTAATTGTCAGTGGTTATCCACCGCCATCTCACCGAATGATGGCGATGACTATCCCGATTGACATAACCATAAACAAATATATTTCAGAGTAAATAAAATCTTAGAGTTAAACCAAAAATAATATAATAAAATATTAAACTAAATTATACATTAAAATCTTCAAACAAATAAATTTTTATTATATTCTTTAGGATTAAATCAAACAATATAAATTATATTTCATTCCAAGTAATCTTAATTATATAATTAACTGGTAATAATATAATCAAAATTATATATAATAATTTGAACAGAGGTAGAGGCATATCTGAAATTGTCAGGTTTAAAAGAGAATGAATAGTATTTTGACAAAAAAAAAATCACATTTTCAATGGATTAACTTATGGATCCCACAATGAAGCTTCGTTTAATCTTTTAAAAGCAAATTGACATAAACCATCAGGTCCCATTTTCAAGGAACACTAAGATGCCATAAACCTTCTGTAGCTAACATCCAGTAAAGTTTAGTTTGCATCTGACAAACTAGTTAAAAACAAACCAAACTGATTAATCGAAACGCAACTCCTGTGACATGTTGCAGAGAGCACGCATTGTGTTACTGGCGACATCCAAAAGTTGCAAGTATTCATCCGCTCCATCAATTAAGCACTGAGAAGTTGTCACACGTTATTATGTTTACTTGGAGTACAAAGATATATATTGTCGATACGAAATACTACACTAGTCTATCGATGAACGAAGGCAATAAATTGCATGAAAGGAATATTTGCAAAGAGTAAGAAGCAAAAAGGTGCTCATAAGGTATTTCATCGCCTTTAGGGATAGGATTATTTACAATACTCCTAGTTCTAAAGCTAAAAAACTATATTATCAAACATCTGATTCATCACATCGATATACTTAATTATTAGATAGTCTTTTAAACCCCACCAAAATGATTATTTAGGGAATATATGATAATATTTTTTGGATGTCAATAAAGATTTTCAAATTCACAGTCCTATAATTTTTTTTCAATAGCTTATTAAAAAAATATCAGCATTATTAATCTTATGGAATAAAATTAGTTTTGAGAAATGTGGGTTTCATCTCTTATTCTTCACTCAAAATTTTTCATGATGTTACTTGTCAACTTCTTTCAAAATAGAGGTATTCTTGACCCTTGCTCAAGCTTGGACCTCGGTTGGGGAAAAATTAACTAGAGTGTTGAAATATACAGTTGAAATACACCAAATTGCTTAAAGATTTAAGGCATTGGAAGAGCTGGTGAGTCAAGGTTGATTGACACTAGGCAATGAATAAAGTCCATCTCTAGGCATAATAGAAGTCTCAGAGATTAGTCTATAGGCACGGGGAGTCCTAGTAGATTGAAATGTAGCAAAGATGAAGTCCTGAAAAGTCGAGATTGACTTGTACTAAATAGGTAAGGGAGTTTCAAAAGCATAGGATCTTTTGGCACGATGAGATTTCAGCTTAGAGTTGCTAGAATCAGTATCGATTGATACATGAATTCAATTAACTGATAGTGCAATCAGCTGACAGAACACTCAAAACCCAAAACCTGAAGTTATCTATTTGGGATGTTTGTGGTTTGGAGTGGTTGATTGATGTAGAATTCAGTTGATTGATAGAGCAATCAAATAACCAATTGGCTCAGACTAGAGTGTCAACAAATAGAATTTATATTCGGTAACCAATCGATTGTGCATTAGATTGATGAATGACTAGTCGATCGGTGGCGGTAACCACTCAACTAATGCAATAGAAAAAGAAGTCATTGTCGAAAAGATCCGCAACAATGATAAGCTAACAAGGAAGCAATCGACTAATGGCCAATTTCTAGACCAAGAAGTTGTATATAAAAGGAGGAACCTTAGGGTTTTTCAGCCTAGCTCTTGGAGCTTTTTGGAGATGATTCCTAAGTGAATGCAGGAGCATTTCTGACCCATCATCCAAGCAAAGGGAAAAAAAAAACAAGAGAAAAGTGCAATTATTCTAATCTTTCCTTTTGTTTCTTGTTTTTTAACTTGTCTTCGTATTCCTCATGTATTGTTGTAACAATAGATATGGTGTTGAAAGAGGTTTCTCCACCTCTAGAAGAATTCTGAGAAAGAGAAAGATAGAAGTCTTGCAAGAGTAATTTACTGATGGATCATAATTGTGGAGTAAAAGTCCCAGGGTGGACTATCAATCCATCCATGTAAAACGCATGTGTTTGCATTGTTATCGTTGTGTTTGTGCTCCAACAGCCCAGACTAATCTCTTTATCTACATTGACTTATAAAAATGTGAGAATATTGCTATTTTACATCACGTTTGGGATTTAGTGTGACAGATTGCTTCTAAGTAATCTCCCAGGTCAGCCTTTGTATATTAAGGTACTTTATGCTGTGAAAACCTCTGCCGTCAATCACGCTTTTATAACAAAAATAGTGAAGATTCATAAGATAGAAGCAGAAAGTCTAACCTTATCTGTTTCACCAAATTTTTTGCAGATTCTTGCCTTCTGTTCATCAGATATGTCATCACTATTAACTATCACCTCTAACAACTGTTATAACCAAAAATACATAAGAAAGAATGATCGAATAGGGTTGCTAATAGGAAAATGATGATTTACCTGATAAAGCATTTGGGACACTGCATATCCCTCTTCTATAATATTGTTAACCTCTTTGTCCGCAATATCAAAATTGCCAGATTTACATGCCCTAAACAGTGCCTCAACTGCTTCATGAGGGATAACCTAAACCATGACAGCAGAAACTGGAAGCTAATCATAGCGATATCAAGATCAATCTATGGGTCAAAGAAAATATTCTGTTCTCGAGTGTAACATCATTGCTTTAGGTCAACTATATAAACGATCCATGAAACTACTGTGTGAATGAACAATGATGCTATGAAAAATAGAACACAGCACTACAGAGAAATATATAAATTCACCCTTGCCATCCATCCAACCAATGACAAGATAGAAATGTTTGCTGATATCAATGATCTAGCAGCAGATTATCCAAGTATCGGTACAGTTTAGGTTTATCGTTCTATGATAGGAGCAATACAAGACACTCAACACATAGGCAAATCAATATTGTGTTGTCTATGCCAGCATGGTGCCTTTGTTATCAAATCAGATTTTAATGACTCGTCTTCATTGGCTAATTCCAATGAGATTATCCTAGTATAGAGGTTTCAAGAGTCTCAGGGTAGAGACTAGATATTCATTATAATCAGTTAATATAATTTATCATTTAATTGATTAAAATTTGATCGATTATAACTGATTAATTGCCTAATTGGCTATAATCAAATAAATCAGTAATTGATTTAATTGATTATCATTTGATTAGATTATAATAAATGGTTCAAGTTTAAATCAGTAAAATTGGATCTTTGATAATCAAATTAATTTTAATTTAATTAGTAAAATTGTCTTTAGATTAATCATTAATTTTTAATCAATGTATACACGATTAGTTGATTAAAATTGATTAGTTGATAAAATTAATTAGTTAATTTAATTCATAAAATCGTTAGCTCTTTTATATCCATAATAAACTTGAATTTCAGTTGGTTTATCATAAAACTACGGAAAATGTATTTCTTATCTCATCTCATTTTACTTTTCCTGACTTCACAATGAACTCCTATAAAGCAAAGAAATTCAGAATGAGTTATTTTCTTCAATTTAAATTTTTTAAATATATTCTTTGTTCTTTGTTCAAGTGTCAATCTCAATTAAGAATCACAAAAGAGAAAGATAAACATTGAATAAAAATTAAAAACGTCATGTGGAAATAATTCTCTTTATTTCTTAGTTTTAAATCTTCTTCTTACACTCGATGATTCTATTTGAAAGGGAAAAGGGAGCTAGCAATTGCATTATTATTTTTCCTCATCAATGTGATACTGAACTTTATTGAAGACACGAGATGTTGGATCTTTATCTCTTTCCAAAAAGAGTAAAAATTTATTCATTTCTTTTACATCCCCAAGATTAGCAATTAACCTTTTTCCTACAACCCCACTCCATGCTATTCTTCCTTCCATAAGAATCTAATTTAACTAAGAGAGTTTTATTGGCCTTGGGTTTTTGTGGCATCTTGGATTTTTGGTCAGACCTTGAAGCTCTAAGTTTCATTGTTGTGAAGGTTTAAAAAAACCTAGACAATCTACATGAGGTCCTGAGGGGAAGATAGACCTATTTGAGGATTTGAAAATCTACAATTTTTATTATGCTTGTCGAAAGACAAGAGGAGAATTCCTTCTTACTGGAAAGGGAAAATTTAGGGCAGTTATGGTGAGTGCTCATGCCTTGCAAAATATGTTCAATGTATAGGATTGAACTTCACAGAGAAGGTTAGAACAACAAGCCAATAGACACTTTCATTTTCAACATGTGAACAAGGTGGGCATCGTTGGACATGTTGTTGGAGGCAAGCTAATTATTCATATATATTGTTGCATTAACACCATAGCATTAGCTGTAGACTGCATCTAAGTGTGTCAGCCTTAAAAATATAAAGGCATTGGCATTATTTTTATCATGACATCGGCTTAGATGCATGGTACACACTGAAGGGTGTTGGCCCTCCTTACGCATGTATGGTTTGGGTGTTTAGCCTAGCATATTGCATTTTTTTTTGTTTTTATTGACTCATTTTTTATCAAATGTATACGTAAGATTGCTATGGCAGATGGTCAAGTGTACACTAAAACAAATTGTTTGATAGTAACAAGCATCAGTCTGATAAATCTCGAATTATTTCTTTAGTGTTGTAAATGTATCAAATTGCATGTATCTAATGTTGTATCTAGCACAGTAGCACTTGATGTATAATTAACAAAGTGAAATGCTTATTTACCTTTAAAATTATTATGATGACAAAACATATACCCATGTTGTTGCAGTCTCTAGATTTACAAGTGTAAAGGAGCACACGACCATAGGGTGCCTAAAGAATGGAGCCACTTGCCAATAGAGAAGGATGTGTTGTCATAGACTTACGATGCTAGTGTTTGTCCTTGTAGTTTCTGCTTGGTGACTATGTCTAGTGTTATGGTGATTATTAAGTGGCTTGAATCATAGCATCATAGCATGGTGTTGGTGTTTTCTTATGTTTGGTTATGCGAATTCAAGTTTAACTAGTCTATCGTTGTGTTTTCTTTGGTTAGGATAGGAAAGTTTGGCTATAAATCTGTTTGCATAGTTTAATTGGGTTTTTAACTTTTTCTTAGATTGTTAAGTATGCCGAGTCTATTTTTTTCTTGTGGTGAAGCATGGTAAATATATTCTTTCTGTATTGTATGACTTGTTTTGAGTGTTCTTTAGGTGAGTAAATTGCTGTGGATGCCTTTTAGTGTCATAGATGGATTGTAGTGTAGATGCCTTGAAGTGCACTAAGTTTAGGTCAACACTTTTTCAGAAAGAAAAATTGGTCAACGAAATTTTCCAAGTTGGTCAACACATTTTTCAAAGGGGAAACTTGGCTAACCAAAGTTCCCAAGTTGGTTAACCAATATTCCCCATGTTGGTCGACCAAGGTTCCTAGTGCACTTTAGTATCATATTTCTTCAAATCCTAGTATTCCCCTCCACTTATGTCTCAATTATATCACTGATATTTACAAATAGGTTGTTGCATCATCTACAAGCACTCTCTAGGATTGGATCACTCTAAGGAGTTGGATCGACTGTATCAATTAGGTAGCCGCTATAATGATCTGGATGAGAACATATATAAGGAGTAGCTGTAGATAGACAAAGGGCAATGTCTTAAATTTATTACTCAAGTCAACATAACCGTGTGTCAAAATTTAAAGTGTCTGTAAGCATTAAAACAATTGTCTAAAGCTTAATTTGGTAAAATATAATTTTTCTCTTCTGCAATTTATATGTTGAAAAAGTTATAAGGATTAATTTCCATGATAATCCGTTCTACAAATGTTTATTATTAATCAAACTAAAATTACAATTAAACTTTGTAAAACATAATATTTGCAATGTCCCCTAGAATTCACACTTTGGTTCCCAACATTCCTCTCAAATTAGCTTAAGGCCATCTTTATATCAAAGTACTCTAATGTAGATTGGACAAGATCTCCTATCAATGGAAATCTCCATCAAGATTTTGTGTCTTCTAGGAGGGAATTTATTATCTTAGAGAAATCAAAATAATATAAATGAAATAATAAATAATTAAAAAACATATTATTGTGGCCAAATCAAATGTAGGGGCAAACCGCTAAACATCTTGCCACGAGTTTTCTATCTTAACAATTAATACCAAGTTGGGTAGCTGGATTATGACAATCAGGCAACTATACATATTGCCTTTATCTAGTATTTTCCTGAGATCTGCATTCGCAAAGGTTGGAATCCGCCAATCTAGCGGCCCCCACCAGTCTGTCTCACGGTCATTGTGAGGGAGGTAAATCACAAAGGACCCTATGGGTCTTAGTGGTGGCCAAGACACGTGGGGGTCATCTGAATCCAGGAAAGGACTTTAGACCTTCTCTAAAATCGACCCTTGCCTTATCCGCAAGCTCCACTGTGCCTTAGCCACCACGCCATCCCCGTGGGGACTAATATTTTCCTGAGATAAACAAAGATATAGAGGTAAATTTCCACTTATCTAGATAAAGGTGAAATCACAGAGATTACTACATCATTTGTTACTTTAAACAATCAGTAACTGCATATATTAACAAACAAGGTTTTACATAAATTTAGAACTTGCTTGAGTACTAGGAACGAGATAAGGTTACATTTTTATATATACATGATATACTCAACACGTGTAAAAGGGATACCTATGACTTGAAGAACCTAAAAATTCATTATCCTAGCTAAAATAGAGACATGTATCGATAAGGAAATTGGTACAATTCAATGATTTATAACACCAAGATCTAGAAACTTGATTAAGAATATATCTTAGCAAGGTTTGAGGTATTGTTTTATGTTGAGATATCAGTCCTTAAAGAAACAAAGCATGTTGATTGTTTCAAGCCTTGTGTCTGTTTCAATAAAGGCTTTGAAATGACGGAATGCAACATGTGTTAGTTGACGAATGTAGGCTCTCGATGAAAGATGAGGCACTTGTCTAGAATCTCTTGCCACATATAGCCTAGCCTCACTAGTACCAACATCTTTCACATGTGGAACAACATGTTTCGTCCATGACAACCAGTATGAAACAGTTTCTAAAATAAGCATCTAAAAGTACTAGAACAACTTCCAATTTATATTGATTATCTTAAAGTTAATTATAGTGGAAGTTTATGTTTGGTTTTAATCATACTAAATAAAAGAATTGCAATAACCACAATTTGTTAGTAATAAAAAAGGAAACCTTGTGAACAACCCAAAAGTAAACAAGCAAAAATATAATACCCCTGAAACACTAATTAGGTCTTTGGCAGAAATGGACGACCCAAACAATCGTGCTGCACTCTGGAAGAAACAAAAGAAACATAAGTACATTATAGAAAAAAATAAAGAAACTAGTAAAATGTTGGCCAGTGATCCAATGTAATCACCACCACCAAACCGCGCCCGCCCCCCCCCCCCCCCCCCCTTTTTCTCATCTTTAATGACAGTAGAAAGAAAAGAATGGAAAAAATATATGTACTGTATTAAAAAGAAAAATCAAAAGTAGGTCCCAATGAGTGAGAGAACACCTGCAGGTATGTGATACCACGGCGAAGATCCCCTTGAGAGATTAAGCTCAATGCAGAAATAGCCTGGTCAGTTTGTTAAGCATATAAGCAAGCAAAACCTTCCAGAAGAACAATTGGGTAACAAAAAAACACGAGTACAAGTTTGCAGACCTCAGAATCAAGAGTCAAGCCTTCTTCACTACTAATGTGCAAGATACGACTACTCATAATATCCTCAGGAAGAGGCTTGAACCTGAATTTTGCACATCTAGAAGCTAGTGGTTCTATTATCCTAAGTTTGGATAAAGAGAAATCAATCAACTATTATACAGAACCCAAGTAATAGCAGACAACACAAGATATAAGAACCTACCTGCTGATATAATTGCATATAAAGAAGAACCTAGTAACTTTAGAGTAAGTCTCCATGGTACGTCTCAAGGCATTCTATCAGACATTTTTAGCATATTCAAAAACTCAAAACTGACCTTTTATACTGGTATTACAAGAAACTCAAGCATAAAAGAATAAATGCAATGTTAAACCTGTGCATCTTCTGTCATTGAATCAGCTTCATCAAGTACAATGATTTTGAAAGGTGGACATGGATATCTGTTAACACAACAAAGTAATAGTAATTGAAACTGACAAACAGATTTTTCATTACACAGAAAATAGAGATTAAAAAAATAAAATCAAATAATTGAATAATCAATCTACCAGGACCAATGAAGATAGAGAACAAAAATTCTCATGTTACCTAATGAGCAATTCATCTTCATGATTGAGTATATAATCCCTCCATTGAATTTATGCAAGAAATTATGCAAGGTAATATTACTAGTTATAATTAAAATTAAATAAATTACTTTTGGACATACTAACTAATGATTTCTTTGATCTACCTCTAAAATCTTCCACTATAATAGAATCAACTACTAATTCAAAATATTTTTCTTATTCTACCATTTATTGGAGTTACATCTCATTGCTCTCAAATATTAGTATTTTATATTTTATCCTTTCAAGCAATTCTACATGCTCATCGTAGTAGTGTTATCCTCACTCCATTACCTTTTTGCATATGTTGTTTCCTAAAAATTTAACACTTCAGTTCATAAAGTAAGGCATCACTTCAATTTATAAAGTATGGCAAGTTGTAGCGAGGTTTAAAAAGTGTTCCATAATGGAGTTTCAGTTTTTGATACCATGTTGTCGTGTCACTTAGCACTCTTCAGGATGCATCTAAGCATGTCGAGATGAATTTAGATGACGTTTAATTCTCTTTCACTTGTTTCACTTAGCTTATTTGTTTTTAAAATTAAAACTATAGTGACCAGATAATCAATTAAATTTAAGTTTTACCATACCATAATACTCAATATGCTCTGTCATGTATCAAAACATGTGGAAACAATTTCAAATATGATTTTCTTTTTCACTTAGAGTTTCTACTTTTACTAAAGTTATAATTAGATAGTAGAATTAAAAATAATTTAATTCATTGTTTACTTTAATGTGCATCACAATAAATCTATATAAATTTTACTCATTTTTTTTTCAACTTAACTCATTTAATTTAAAAAATTAAATCAAACTAGAATTTTAGAAAACCAAACTACAAAAGGGGAGTCTTGATGCAATGGTAAAGTTGCTGCTTTGTGATCTAAAAGTCACGAGCTTGAGTCCTAAAAACAACTTCTTGCAAAGTAAAATAAGGTTGCATACAATAGACCCATCCCTAGGACTTCGCATGGTGGGAGCTTCGTGCACCGAACTGCTTTTTTTTTAAGCTACAAAAGAATATAATTACTTGAAGTGTGTCAAGTAACATAATATGAGATTGGCATCGGTGACATTGGAGAGATTACCTTTGTCGATTGTCGAACAATAACATATTTTGGTAATTTATTGAAATAGATACATTTTGATCATGATCTCAATACAACACGAGATTTCAAATCATATGTTCTCCTACTTTAATCTTATGGAATTTTCATTTTACCCCAAGGATCATGGCGATCACAAAAGACTTTAGAGGTTTCTTTCCATTTCGATCACTTAATCTTTATTAGTTACATTCTATCAATATTCTCTTCTTATTCAATAAAACCAAAATGATCAAAATTCTTAAAGCAATCGTATGTCCACTTATATTAACTATTCCATCAAATTTTTTGTTGTTATCAAAATACTATTTACTCTTAAACCTTTTAGTCTCTAAAATTTTTTATTCCACAATTCAAGCTTTAAATTTAATTTAATTACATTTTCATCAATTAAAAAAATATCATCTAGTATTTATATGAAAAAACAAGGACTTATAGTTAACACTAGAAACAATATTGTCACATATGCTTTATCAATTTAATATAATTGCTATGTATTCTTTCTCTAAAATAAATCACAATAGTTGTCCAAGGACTCTATCAAAGTTTTTTTTTTAAATAAATAACAATTGCATACAAATCTTTCTATTTTTCTATATACTTTTGCATTAGTTGTCTTATAAAACAAATAATTGTTTCATCTCTTATTCTCCTATCAATAGCAGTTTTTTTTTAAGTTTCATAATATTAAGACTCATAGTTGACCCCACATAGTGGGATAAGACTTAGTTGTTGTTATTGTTGTATAATATTAAAACTCATGGACTTGATACCTCCATGATTAAAACATTGTATTAAGGTTTCAAGTGTCTAACCGTATCGATTGACACGAGCGAAATTTAGCATTTCATTTGTCAATCGACATGGAAAGCTTCTGAAGAGCAACAAACAATGAGAGAAGCTGAGAACTAGAAGAGAAATAGAGAACATGAGAGAAGCTAAACAGAAAGCCTTATTGGCAAAGAGATGCACAACGAAGCTAAAGTTGTGGCAGCTACGTATGGTGGTCCCAGTGGACACAATAGCCACTACAAGAGGAGGCAAGCAACTGGTGCAAAAGTCACAGGAGGAAGGAAGCAAGCGGATGGCGTAGAAGTCACAGGAGGAGGAAGGGAAAAGTCATGGAGGGAAGAAAAATAAACTTTATAAATAATTCTAAAAATTTCTAACCTAATAAAAATACAATTCACATAATTAATATGACTAAACTAAACTTTCCTATAAAAAATTTAGTTTAATTTTAAATATAGCAAAACAAATCCATATCAAGGTTTGAACCACTTGATCCAAATCCTCATGACTACTTGATGAGCTCTATTTAAACCTAAACTTAATTCCACTCAACTATAATATTTAAAAAAAATAGTTTCATTAACTTAATTAATTATTTTTAAAAAATTTTAAAAATAAAATAAAATACAAAATTTTAAATAGAATGATATTTAAATATATCATTTTCCATCCTAAAATTTTAAGAATTTTGAATCATTTTATTTTTAGTCTGCCTAATAATTATAGTTAATAAAAAACCAAATTAAAATTAAAAAATAGAATTTTAAATTATTTCACTCTATCCAAAAATTTTGTTTAGGTTTTTATAAAAAATATATAAAAGGTGATATTTCATACTCTATTAAATGCTCGTTAATAAATTTTAAACATAATTACATAAATTAATAAAAATATCAATTTATTTCAAACCAAATTACATCCTCAACAATGAATCCTTCTCGAGCTCAGCTTTCAGATTTGAAATTACTCTAAAAATTCAAAAGTAAAGCATGCTATGCTTATAGAGAACTAAAGAAGTCTCAATTGTTCCAACTTTTACCTTTAAAAATTCAATAAATTATAAATATAAACTATTATGAAGTGAAAGAAATATAACTAAACAAATTAAAAATTAATTATAAAAATTAAATTAAAATTAAATTAATAAAAATTGACATGGCAGATACCATACTCAAACCGTATCATTTGTTCTGATTAAAAATCAAAACGCCAACACAATTTGAAATTTTAAACCTTGCAATATATATAAGTTATTCTCATATATAGCTATTAAAAACTTTTCAAAAGATCTTTAGACAACTTAAATCTTAAAATTTTATTGAATAACTTGATTAACCAAATTATTCCTTAATCTACTAATCCTTTCAAACTTTAACGAGAATATCATCTAGACATACACTTTTACTTACATTTATTTTTCTTTAAAACTCATTTAACCTCATTTGATTTAAAATAATATGAAAATCTATTATTTCTAAATATTGTATAATTTCAATCTCCGAAACCAAATTATCTATAAAGCACTTCTACAGCTTCTATAGATTATTGATTTTTCATCTTATATACATTTAATATTGCCTAATCTTCTACCATTTTTCCTAACTTTTGAATTCTATAGATGCCTTACTCTCAGTTTTAAACTATCATAGAACACTTTGTATGCTTTAATTATAGTATTTTGGTCCCAATTTAAGTTATTTTATACAATTTAATTATCTCTAATCTTATAATTTGTCAATCTATAAATCAACTTCTTTAACTAATAGTCTTTTACCTCCTTACCCCCTCAACAATTCCTTATATGTCTTACTTCTGTTAGACTACCCAAGATTGGAGAATAATTGTAGTTGCATTCTTAATCAAAGTTTTAAAATTTCGAATCGTGCCGGAGTTTCAATTTTGAACTAAAATAATACCATTTCATAACCATATCATGTCATATTGTTATGATTTCGATAAACAAATGTCCCGAGCTCTGATATGATGGATCACCATATGATACATCAGAACTATAATAAAAAGTTGAGAGTATTGAGTATGATGAAATTCGATCAAAATCAATTTCGTTATTTGATATATCTTGATAATCATAAGCTTCCTTTTGTCTATGACACATATCGACGTTAATACTTACTCTCAACATCCCTAGCACCATGATCATCATCCTGGGTTGCACATGTAATCTTGCTCACATCCATCTCTAAGGCACAAGTGTCAGAGTTGAGGAAACATAAGAATAGCATAAAATGAATAATTTTATCTAAATTATCCCAAAATTTCATTTTTATTATATATTATATCCTACTTGAGTGGCATAAGCACTTCTAATATTTAGTATCTCATTTCTTTGAAATCAACTTTATCAAAATAATTCTCTTAGCTTTGACCATCTTATCCTTGTAATCCTTATCCAACACGAGACCCAGTCCATTTTTATTTAAATGTCTCAAATGTACAGAATTTTGAAACTTTCATTACCTATTTTCTAGCCTTTTCTCCAACCCACTTTGTTTCAAATAAATTATGTTAAGTTTTATCCTTGCAGCCTCTGTTAATTCTAGTCATTTACCCAAAAGTGTTCCTATATTCCAAGTTGCTAACCTAATCCAATTACCCATTCTTTAATTTCTTAATAACAACAACAACAACAACAAAACCTTATCCTACTATGTGGGGTCGGCTATATGGATTCTTCTACGTCATTGGACTCTATCCCCTACTATATCATCATCTATATTTAAATAAATTTTATCTTGTTTTATTGTTGCTAACCAAGTTTTTTTAGTCTTCCTCTTTCTCGTTTGATGTGTATATTTGGCATCGTTTCACATCGCCTAACTGAAGTATTTATTGGTTGTCTAAATACATGTTCGAACCACCTTAAACGTGTCTCTCAGAGGTTTCTTTCAATAGATACAACACCAACTTTTTCTCTAATTGGTATTGCATCTATTGAAGGAAAGCTCCGAGAGACACGTTTAAGGTGGTACGGATATATACTTAATTTCTTAATAAGAAATTGAAAAATCAAATTTGAGAGCTAAAAATTAAGACAGAGGACTATATTTTTCATGTTTTCTTAATGAGAAAAATGTTGCATACCCTTGATGAGATCCTGAACCCACAGCAACAGCAGCAAAATCTTTAATCTTTGTTCGCACAACATTAATTCCTCGATCATCACTAGCGTTGAGTTCTAAAACTCTTGATTTGTAAAGTTCTGACCTATTGACAGCATAGAAGAAAAAGGAGTAGCTTTAGATAATTCATGAAATGTAAAAAAAAAAGTATGTTGGTACCAAAAAGTGTATGCCAATCAGACAATGCCAAATGAAATATAACAAGTAATATTAATCAATAACATAGAATAGATCATATATACGAGTAGCATGAATATGAATATGACTGATATCTTAAGTATCCATCACTTGCATTAAAAAAATCAAGTGTTTAAGTTAAATCTTAAAGCAACTTCATTAGTTATATGAAGATTTTAAACTTCCATCATGTTCTCACAAATATTACCTCTCCTCTTCTGGTGTAAGGGTTCATGGAGCTACCTTTCGAAACTAAACATAAGTAATGAATCAAAATTTACCGTTAGGATGTCATCTCTGATTAATCAAGGCAGCGTTAAAACAAGTAGGTAAAGGACTATTCTAGTAACCATAAGAGAGCAACCAAGGGGGGATGTAGATCAATGAGATCAAGTAACCAAACACCTCTGTGCGCGAACAAGCAGTTCAAAATAAATCATGCAATAAAATGTGAGGCGACTGTAACTACCCAAATAGTTGGTGAGCGATGGCGAGGGCAGTGGTGGTCTTTCCTGTGCCGGGTGGCCCGTAGAAGAGCATGTGAGGGCACTGTATTAAAAAAAAAAAAAAACTCTGAATCAAATCAAAAAATGGTTTTTTTTCTTCTTCTCGCAGGATAAAGAAAACAAAATGTCGTGGGAAGAGTTCTCACGCTAGCAGTCTCTAGGGTGTTGGTGAGGACTCGGACGACCTCATCCTGGTGGGCGACATCCTTCACCTGCTTCGGCCGGCTGAGTCAACGGAGCGTTGGCAACACATCCAGTAGGGGTTCAATAACAAAAGCGAAGGGGCCAAGAGAAGAGAAGAGAAGAGAAGATAAGAGAAAAGAAGAGAGAATCGTACTATTTCTCCACCCAGGGCTGCGAGCTCGGGAGAAGCGGTGCCATATCGCTTTCACGAGAAGCTAAAGGGTTTGCAACGACGGCAGGGGTCTACGCCTTCCCGGTCCGGACGGACCCAAAATGGTCATCTCGGAAATTTTAACGATGAAAAAGCTATAAATGGCCTAGCCATTCTCTCCAAGACACCCGGGTGTCTTAGTTATAAAACTATCACATTGCCCCCAAGATAACGGCGCGATGATAACTCACGAAGTTTTCCTTTATATTTTTAGGAGTTGATTCCGTTTTGACAGTGCACGTTGCGCGGATAGAGGTACACGATGCCCCTCGTCCCAGCATAGTCGACCCTTCTGATATTGTATGAGTTCAAATGTACTATGGTCATCCGTCACCTCGATGCTCTTATCGAATGATGGAGACTTTAGTAGTCGTAGGACAGTGGATCAACTATCGGTAGTAGGAAAGATAAATCATACTTGATGATATAAATCAATATATATATATATATATATATATATATATATAAATCTATATATATATATATATATATATATATATATATATAAACTATCACATTTTTTTTTTATTTGCATCAGAATTTTCGATCCAACTAATTTTTTGAGAGTGATCGATCTCGTCAACAGCTGAGTTGGAATAAAGTCGGAGTCCAAGTGATATCCATCAGCCATCAAAGATAAATCAAATAAGTGTTCATAGTTTTTTTACGATTCAATTCGGACTCCACCATCGCATCATCCCTAAATGATGGTTCAACGTCGAAATCATACTTCGTCTATCGAACAAACTCCTATGCCCAAAAATATCCAAATGGATTTTTTCTAAATTCGTCGTCGAATAATATTATAATAGAGAATCGAATTGTATTCTCATATAAAATATTTTTCGACTTTTTTACCACTATACTGTGCCCCAAGAGGCATATATCATTCAAATACATAGCCCATCACAACAATAGCTAGCCATTAATAATCCCTCTCAGCTGTTCCTGCCGAAGAGAGAAATAAATTCATGAGTGCTAACGTTTGAAATAAATTACTCAAGGTCTGTTTGAAAAGAGACGAGGGAAAAAAGGAGAGAAGGATAAATAAAAGGAAGTGGATTGTTAGCTTTCATTTACTTCAAAAGATGAATTATGGACAAAAGAAATTTTTTGTGAAAAAATATCTCTGAAAAGATCAGAGAAAAGACAGAAATTCTCTTAGAAAGAAAAAAAAATTTAAGAAAATAAAAAAATAGAGCGTTAATGAAAAAGAGTCGAGAAGAAAAATTAAAGAGAAGAGTAATAACTTTTAATCTTCTTTATTCAAAAAAGAAAATAATTACATTTCAATTTGAGATGTAAATTTTAATTTTTCTTTTTTTTCATTAATGAACCTTCCTTGGTCTCATTCCAAGAGTATTAGAGATGCGAATGAAACAAGGGTTGAGATATTCTTCTCTATTTATTAATCTTTTGTGGATTAATTTTGTTTTAATTTCTCATCCACTTTAAATCAGGCAAAATGAGATTTTTCATCCTTTCTAAAAAAAATAAAATAAAATCTCATAAACTCTTACTAGTGATCTTCTAGTTTTACTACGAAACCAGTGAACTTATGATTTTGCCACATGGCAGAAACTCAAAGCAACAAGCCAACACTCCCACGAAGCAAAAGGTGATTTCATTTATCACGAACATTTTTTTCATCCACCTCAGATTATAGAGGAAGATAAATTACAGTATCGAATAGTCTCCTGAGTGAAAGGGCATTTCCCATGGAGAATTGACCCCACGCATAGAATCAACTCTTGTCTAATGAAACAATTATACCATTCGAATACCAACTTAGCTATATCCATGGGGCATTAGAGGAGCACTCCAAACTCATAGTTTGTTTGTAGAGAGGTCATAGAATATTAGTAGTGTATGTGAGTTTATAATCACTACAAAGAGGCTACATTTCATAATGAGTAAGCGAATTCACACTGATGTCATGAGCTAGTGGTTGTTACGAGTTCATGGTCACGATGAAAAATTGTGACCACCACGAGGAGCTTGCAGTTTGCAACATCACTATTTGCAATTAACGAATAAGGAAATAATTAGATTAAGGGTCAATTAAATTAACAAGAAGATTTACAATTGATTAGATAATCAATTTATAAATTAATGGATGATTAAGTCAACAATGAATTAATTATATCTAAGTTGGGAGATGAAGCAAATTTTTAGATTGGGAGATAGATAGTTAGGAAGCTCTACAGTTAGAGGTGAGAGGTTCTTTGACCTCTTTAGATCCTTTGATCTTAGTGCATGATTACTTTGGTTATGTAGTTATGATATAGTTATCTTTCCAATTTATATTATTTCTAGTATTGTTTTAGTATTGTTTTGACCTTATATTTGTTTGGCCTTTTGTGCTCTATTTGAATTCTGGGATATTTGATTATCATTAGCATGTGAATGCTTTTACTATTATTTGATGGGTATTATTGTTATATGTGCTTATTTATTTATTATTTCGACTGATACCATAAATGGGACTGATGGAGATAGTATAACTAGGATAATATCCTCAATTAGAATAGAATATAAGGAATGAAATTACATTAAGGGAACATGTGATATTAGTAGATTTGTTATCTTTATCGGTCTAAATAGGCATTTCGTGTTGGATGTGTTGGAATCCTAGGCTTAACAATTTAGGATCATGAACTTCTTATGAGACCCGTTCGTGGTAGCATATTGTTGCGTTCAGTCAATATCTAGATAGTTATATACTTTGACTGCTCATGAGAGTCGTTCATGGTAATATATTGTTGCGTGCAGTCAATAGCTAGATAGTTTTATATTTTGTTTGCTCACGAGAACCGTTCGTGGTAGTATGACATTGCCTACAGATATTGAGTCTTTATATTACATATCTACCTACGATAATCGTTTATGGTAGCATGTTGTTGCCTACAAATAATGCTCTTTATATTTCCTATCTGCCCAAGAATCCCTTTCGTGGAAGCATGTTGTTGCCCGCAGATAGTGTTTCTTTGTATTACCTGAAAGTCGTGAGGATCTGTCATGGTATCTTGATGTTTATTTCTTGTGGATTTTCGTTTGATTAGGTATGTCACAAGTGCATTTATTATATCGCTGACCGGATTAATTGTGGACTCATACTAGTACTATGAGATTTGGATTACTTTTCTTTGACTTCCATTATGTGTTATATTATAATGCACTATCTTTCTATGCAACCACGGAGTGATTTGTACTCACTACTCTTTGTTTTCTTCGACCTCCAAGTTAGTAGATAGATGACATATCTTGTTGACTACCTTTGTGTCGCTCAGAGATCCTTCCGATTTACTGGTCCCACTACATCGCCGAGATGCTGTAAGTTCGTGGCAGTTCCACGAACTGCACAGAGGCAGTTTGTGGAACCGCCTTGAGCATGCACGGCTTGAAGCCGTGCGTGCATCTCCTTCCCTTAAAAAGGGAAGGAGTGCGTCCAAGGATCGGTTCGGCAGAATCAGGGTTGGCTGTGTTGGATTGTTGCGTTGGCTGCGTTGCGATTCGGCGGTGGCTCGGCAAAGAGGGTGAGAAGCGTAGAGGAAACATCCGGCGATCTTGGTTCGTGGAATCAGAGGAGTCTTCGGGATTTCTGTGATCACTCCTCCGACGCAAGTCGAAATTCCTCCGGGAAAATCACAAGAACAGGTATATTTTACTACATTGGTATCAGAGCAATTAAATTCTGAATTTATTTCATACCGCCGCCGCGATCGGGCGACGCCCCGAGGCGGCGAACGCGCGATGGAGGCGACGACGAGGCGGCGGTCGCTGGCGAGGCGGCGGCCGTCGCCGGCGACATGATGCCGACAAGGCCAGCGGCGGCCGACAAGCGCCGCAGCGGTATGCTCGCCCGCCTGCGGCACAGGGCGTGCGACGGCCGACAACGCACAGCGCGGCGTGATGTCGCGGCCGACACGCACGGCGCATGGGGCGTCACGGTCGACACGCCCATGCCGCACAGGGCGTGTCGCGGCCGACACGCCCATGCCGCACAGGGCGTGTCGCGGTCGACACACCCATGCTGGCACAGGCGTGTCGCGGCCGACACGCCCATGCCGACACAGGCGTGTCGCGGCCAACACGGGGCGTGTCGGTTGCTGAACAGGGCGTGTTGACACGGACGTGTCAATGACGACACGCCTGTGTTGTTTTGATACGCCGCCCTGTTAACACGAAAAACTCATAAATAAATAATTTTTTTTTGTTTTGTACAGATTATAAAATTTATTTTTGAATAACTCAAAGATAGGACTAGATTATGATTGATCAATGGGTCAATTAATTGTAGCCTAAAATTCAAGAAGTTTAGTTCTTCTTGATCAATGGGTATTTGTTCTGTGCCTTGATTAATTGAAATATACCGGTATTTGTACTGGTTTTGTCGGTTATGTACTTACATGATTTATTTCAATTTTACAGATGGTGCGGATGTATACTACTATGACCCGGCGCGATGTGTTGCGCAACCGGTATAGAGAGGCTATCGAAAATTTGGACTATGACCCTTACCATGGAGTCCTTGGACACATTGGAAAGCTGGACAGACTGTTCTGGAAGCTTGAAATGCAGGAGTTTTCAGTATTAGACAACTACAGGATTTGGGCGTTGATTCGTTCATTGCTCGATAATCTTGTTGACGCGGCACGACAATTTTGGGGGTTACATGAAAGACGAATTTCATATACCCGGTTGTGCACAGAGCTGATTAACTATGCTGACTGTGAAGAGGATCCTGAAGAAGACCCAGTGGAGGATTTTTGTTCTCGATTTGTGAGGTCTTTAAAGGAAGATCGTGGCAACATGTGTTGCCCTGTGAGTGTCCCAAACAGAGAGTCTGTAGTCGAGTCTAGCCTGAGGGGACATGTCATGATTATCACAGGGCTTGTCCTAGTGGGAGCAGTAATTGCTTATCTAGTCTATTAGGAGTTATTTTTAGTTTATGAGTAGGAAGAATGTAATCTGTTACATTCTTAGTAGACTTTGTTATTTGTTAACATTGAACAACATGTTTATTTTAATGATGTGTTCATTTAAAATGATTAGTTCATTTAATGCTGTTGACTCTACATGATGCATGATTAATGAATATGCCTTTGATTAGTTCAAATGAGTATATAATGATATGTTTATTTAATGTGTAATATCATGCTGTAATAATGATTAATATCATTAAGTGGGATGTATGTAATAAAATATATCAATATAAGTCTGATTGGTACATACAAATGATGAGTGACAACGCAGTTGTCACTTGATTTTGTAAACCAGATCAGATTTATCTTGAGTTTATTTTCGAGATTACATACATAAAAGCATACACTGAGTAACTAAATAATGTGTTTATTTATATTAGGTTATGGCGACTAAAAATATCATAGCTGAATTGAACAAAGGTGAAAAACTGAATGGGGATAACTATAAAATATGACACCTCAAGATTCAATATGTTCTTGAGGAACAAGAAGTTCTAGAGGCTGTTAATCAGGTTATGTTGGAACCTGTTGAGAGTAATGCAGCGCAGTACAGACGTGACCTTGATACCTATAAGGTATGGAAAAGGAAGGATTCCACTGCTAAGGGCATATTGATAAGTTCAATGGTGGATGACCTAGTGTTAGAGTATGAGTCATATCCTTCAGCTCATGCAATCTGGGTAGCCCTTAGAGAAAGATACAGTGGAATAAGTCTGAGTAAGCTTCGTCAGCTGACGATCAGGTTCGACAGCTACAAGAAGCGCCCGAATGCAACGATGGTTCAACATCTCAGGGAGATGTCTAATATGATTCGAGTCAAAACCGCTTGGCCATGAGTCGAGAACAACAAAGTTCAAAGGCGGTTATTCGTTCTCTTCCCGATTCTTGGGAGACCATGAAGCAGACTTTAACTCACAGTGAGAGTATTAAGACTTTCGCTGATGTCTCACGGCATGTTGAGCTGGAGGCTGAGAGAGTAGAATCCGCGAGGATTTCGCGCTTATTCGGGTCAGCAGGCTCACTGGATCATCTGGATCCAAGAAGAAATGGTACAAGAAGGGAAAGGGAAAGAATAAAAACGTTACTACTGCTGCTGGGAAGGATCAAATCAAGAAGAAGAAGACAAGGAAGAAGCCTAAAAGCAAGTTATCTTGCTTTAATTGTGGCAAGAAATGCCACTTTGCTCGGGAGTGTACTGAGTTAAAGAAGGTAACTTCTAATCTGTCTTCTGAGCATTTTGTTGCTAGTACTGTGTTGATGGCTGATTCTTATCCTTTGTGGATTATAGATTCGGGAGCAACCAACCATGTAGCTCGAGAGCGGGTTACATATGTGGAGTACCGCTACCGCAACAAATGGATCTATGTAGGAAACAATGCAAGAGTCGAAGTCAAGGGAGTCGGCACTTATAAACTTAACCTTCGTGGTGGAAGTACTTTGTTTCTACATGATGTCTTGTATGCTCCAGAGATTCAAAGGAATCTTGTATCTGTTACTTGTCTTCTTGATTTGGGGTACTCTGTAAGTTTTTTCAGTCGTTGTGTAGAACTTAAGATTGACTCTGTGTCAATCGGATATGATTATTTATCTAATGGTTTTATGGTACTAGATGTGGTGCCTGATGTGAATTGTGCGATTCATAGTTGTTTTTCAAACATTGCTCTTACTAGTAATGCGGATATATCTGATGAGATTTGGCATGCTAGATTGGGACATATAGGACAAGATCGCATGAATGGATTAGCTAAAGAGGGTTTATTGGGCTCTCGTGCTAAGGTTAGCTTGTCTATATGTGAGCATTGTCTTGCTGGAAAAGCAACTAGGAAACCATTTGGAAAGGCTATTAGAGCAGACTTGCCATTGCAATTGATTCATTCGGATATTTGTGGTCCGATGAGTGTGAAGGCTAGGCATGGAGCTTCCTACTTCATTACATTTATTGATGATTTCACTAGGTATGGTCATGTATATTTGATTTCTCAAAAATCTGAAGCGTTGGATTATTTTATTCGATATTTGAACGAAGTTGAGAATCAAATGGAACGTAAGGTTAAGGCCTTACGCACTGACCGTGGGGGTGAATATCTGTCTGATTTGTTCAAAACGACATGTAATGATAAGGGGATTATTAGACAGCTAACGATCCCAGGAACTCCACAGTAAAATGGGATTGCTGAAAGAAGAAATAGGACTCTTCTTGAAATGGTTAGGTCTATGATGGCGCAGGCTAATTTGCCGGTCTCCTATTGGGGAGATGCATTACTAGCTGCGGCATATATACTTAACAAAGTGCCTTCAAAGTCGGGCCATCGACCCGTATGAACGTTGCTGAGGCGTAAAAACCGATTGAGCAACCGAGACCTCGGGGTCACCGCTTACGTTCATGATAGTTCTCACATATATGGAAAACTCGGACCTAGAGGTAAGAAGTGTATCTTTATAAGATATTCTGAGACCTCAAAAGGTTATGTTTTTATAGGTGAGTAACAAGATGGGACAATCTCTGAGATTGAGTCGAGAGATGCCACTTTTCTCGAAACTGAGTTCCCAACTAAGGGTGAAGTTGATAAGACAGTTCCTCTTTTTGAGGAGAATGAGTTGTTATCAACAAGATAGATGTCCAGTGGGATACCTGAACCTAGTCAACCGAGTGGGAGTAATATGCCTGATCACGGGGTGACTTCTCAACAGCCCAACTTACGAAAAAGTGTTCGTAAGATCATACCTAAAAGGAGGTTTGATATTGAGAATGAGGCAATGATGACACTCCCAGTTGACGAAGATGAACCTCAATCAGTTGAGGATGCGTTGGGATGTAGGGTTAGAGATAAGTGGAAAAGTGCAATGGAAGAAGAAATGGAGTCAATGATTCGGAATCAAGTTTGGGAGTTAGTCGATCTTCCTCCTGGCCGAAGGGCTATTGGGAATAAGTGGATTCTCAAAATAAATAGGAAAGTTGATGGATCAATTAATCGATATAAAGTTTGATTAGTTGTAAAAGGATATACCCAACCAGAGGGTTTAGACTATGAAGAGACAATTTCTCCTGTAGTAAAATTTGTATCAATACGAGTCATTTTGGCTTTAGTAGTGCATTATGACTTGGAACTACATCAAATGGATGCAAAAATCACTTTCCTTAATGGTGAGCTTGACGAGGAAATCTATATGGTACAACCAGAAGATTTCATTGCTTTAGGCCAAGAGGATAAAGTATGTAGATTGAAGAAATCTATATATGGGCTGAAGCAAGCGTCAAGACAATGGAACATAAGATTTAACAAAGTGGTTTTATCTTATGGTTTCGAAATGATCAATGAGGATCATTGCGTTTTCCTAAAGAAGGAAAAAGGAAAGTATGTCATTTTATCATTATATGTTGATGATATGCTGATAGCAGGAAATGACATAGGTTTTATTGAAGAAGTCAAAAAGTGGCTGTCTTCTCAATTTGACACAATAGATATGGGAGAAGCTGAATACATCTTAGGGGTTAAGATCATCCGGGATCGATCAAAGAGACTTTTGGGTTTGTCACAAGAGTCTTATATTACTAAGATGTTACAATATTTCAACATGTCTAACTGCAACAGTGAACAGACACCTATTGCGAGAAGTACTGTTTTGAGCAAAAGTATGAGTCCCAAAACTCCAGCCGAAATAGCCGACATGAATAAAAAGCCATATGCAAGTGCCATAGGTGGTTTAATGTATACTATATACTCGTCCGATATCACGATTATGCAAAGGCTTAGTTAGTCGGTTCCAGTCAAACCCAGGATCGAGACACTGGAAGGCAGTGAAAAGGATTTTCAGATATCTGAAGGGGACGACAGATTATTGTCTCTGTTTTCAAGGATCAGATATGAATCTTATGGGCTATTCAGATGCAGATTGGGCTGGGGACCTGGATGATAGAAAATCAACATCAGGCTATGCGTTCTTGTTGAATGATGGCGCCATCTCCTGGAACAGCAAGAAACATGCCTGTGTGGCCTTATCTACAATGGAAGCTGAATATGTGGCATGTTCAGCAGCTGTACAAGAAGCAGTCTGGTTGAGAAGGTTCCTAAAGCATTTGAAGATTGCTGAGAACAGTGGGAGTCCAGTGACTGTCTATTGTGACAGTCAAGCTGCGATAGCTTTTTCCAAGGATCCCAAATATCACAGCAAGGGCAAGCATATAGCTATAAAGTACAACTTTATAAGGGATATTGTTGCTAAAAAGAAGGTGATTCTTGAGTATATCCCTACACGAGCTATGCTTGCAGATCCTTTTACTAAGCCAATGACTAGAGAGTCATTTAATGAGCATGTAAAGTCCATGGGACTTCGTAGAATGTAACAATCTTGCAATGACAATTGAATATCATGATTTGATTGCTTGATATGTCAGTCATAATCTATTTAGTGTATGTTATGTTACATTCTAGTGATAAGATCTCGATAAGCATATTGGCAGGTAGTGATTGATCCTCTCACATGGACAATCATCTCTATTTGTTGTGTATGAATAGAGGTAAGACCGATGCTTATAGGTCAGCCTATGTGGTTGTTAGCTTTGAAAGCTGTAAAATTTGTTACATTCCTATAAGTTAGGGTCGTCTTGATAATTGTATCAAGATAAGATCATTTTGTGGTAAATGATCGAAGTAAATGAACCCACCATTTACTATACCTGTTTTGAGCCAGATTAGAATTCATATGTTGAATTCTGGATTAGACATTGGGAATGTCTAGATCGAAATCTGTAGATGTTAATTTGAGGGAAACATGCGCTCTTTATTGGTAAAGAAGAAAGACATCGTAGCATGTGAATCATACTACATGTGCTAAGACGACACTGAGGGTAGTAGGAGAATGGATCTCTGCTTCTCTACTATGTGAGCCCTTTGAGATTATATGTTGATCTCAATATTTGCCCTTTGTGACTATTTAGGTGTTTACTTGAAGTTTTAATCAAGGTTTGCTACTTTAGCATGTCTACCTATGACTATGTATGATTCGGTCTATGGAACATGACTAAGAAAGCGATTGATTAAAATGAATAGATTCACACTAAAAAGGAAGATTAAATAAGTTTACATCCAATGAGTATTATTCACTAGTCGACTCTTTTCTGTTGTGTACAGAAATGTTTGTGAATATTTGAAATATGAGACATGCTCTTGATTTGATGGTCAATATAAGGGATTAGAGGTGTTCATATTGATGTAAATGAGATTATTTAATCTGGGTAAAAAGCAAGACATGAATGTTTCAGGTAAACGGTTATGTACCACCAGAAATATGATTTTGTATCATCTGGAAAATGACTGTGTGTCACCTGGGAAATGACTGTGTCATAAGACAAATGGTTTTATACCACCTGGAGATGACTCTGTGTCATCGGGAGAATGATTATGTATCATATGTAGAGTGGCTGAGTTAGGCGTAACAACTTCTCTTAGCATGTATCACTCTATGAGCAGCTATGTAAGGTGTAACAACTTTCTTAGCATTTGAATGCTCAATGTGCTTGCTGTCGCACGAACCATTTTCTAATTTGATGTTTCATTTAGTCTTTGTGACTATTAATCGATATTCTATTAGTCTTTTGGGACAATAGATGTTGCTTCGATTTAGTCTATGTGACTAAACACCTCTTTTAAAATGGTCTGTGTGATCATTTAGTCTATGTGACTAAACCCCCCTTCTAAAATGATCTGTATGATCATTTTTTGTCTGTGTGACATACCTTGGACGAGTGGGAGATGTAAGTTCGTGGCAGTTCCACGAACTGCACAGAGGCAGTTCGTGGAACCGCCTCGAGCATGCACGGCTTGAAGCCGTGCGTGCATCTCCTTCTCTTAAAAAGGGAAGGAGTGCGTCCAAGGATCGGTTCAGCAGAATCAGGGTTGGCTGTGTTGGATTGTTGCGTTGGCTGCGTTGCGATTCGGCGGTGGCTCGGCAAAGAGGGTGAGAAGCGTAGAGGAAACATCCGACGATCTTGGTTCGTGGAATCAGAGGAGTCTTCCGGATTTCTGTGATCACTCCTCCGACGCAAGTCGAAATTCCTCCGGTAAAATCACAAGAACAGGTATATTTTACTACAGATGCTTATTTGTTTTTCTTTATCGTTATTGCATTTTTTTTCAGAATTTGAATTTTATCGTAATTTGATTTGATGTCATAAATCTATTTTACTTTAATTGATTTATATTTTAGTCATGCATATATGCAGTTAATCAATAAATTCTACATTTTATTTTTCCTTTATTCATTTGTTATTTCAAAATTTTGATCATATCTACTTCTAATAATGTATTTCAGAATATTATCACTAAGAGATACTTTCATCATTTGGATGACGAATATACCCACGATGTGTGATAGGTATTGTGTAGATTGTGGACAACAATTGATGGGATATGTCTTCCATCATCTAAGCCTGAATTGATAGATAGTTAATTAAAATTAATTCAAAATAATTGTCAAAGCTTATCTATGATTATTTGGACAACTATAAAAAAGGTGCAAGGGAGCTAAATAATAATAATTCTTCTACAACAAAACTCGCATTGTCTTGTCTCTAGTGTGTTGGTGCACGAAGCATTATATGATCAAACATGGGTTTTGATGTTGACAAAAGTTCAAAGTTAAATATTATTATGATCTGATGGCTTAGTTAAGTGTCCAGGTAGCTCAACTAGATGGAAGCTCTGGTAGGTCAATCTAATTGGATACTAGGTAAGTGAAAATCCTAGTATATCAGTTGGATCGAATATTAAGTGGTGATGAAAGACTTAGCAAATCAAAGACATCAAACATGGAAGTCTAGATGGGTACGTCAATGGATTAGACATCTATTGGGATGGATTTGAAAGATCAGTGAGGACTAGGCATTAGAGACAACTTTGGTGGGTCAAGTGATCAAATGTTAAACAGAGAAAGACTAAATAAGTTTGGAGGATCAGATCTTTGGCAAATGGTAAGTGATATAAGCTCACGGAGTGGAGAGGTTATTATGAAAAGAACGGATAAGGTCGATTCCTCATTATGAAGATAAATTTAGGCGATCCGACTAAGGGTTCCACTTGGATTCTGAAGTCGAGATCGGGTAGTCAAGTGACTGTCAAATTATATTTTGCTTAAAATATTATTGTCTGTGGTACAACTCTGTGGTGCAGAACTTAGCGATTCAGAATCAACTGAGTTCGGGCAATCAATTTGGTTCCAAGCGATCGAGTTAATTTCGGGAGACCGATTCTAGATTTAGAGAAAGTCTAAATCTAGTCCAAATTTCACATCCTATCCAAGCGCTCAGAAAGGATCCAGGTGATCAGAGGGATATAAAGTGTAGCTGAATCAGATGGATCAATTTCTACCAAAGAGCAATGAATCAGAGTCCGAGCACCTAGAAGAGATCCACATGATTGAAAATGGATGAAGTCTGATTGACTCAAATTGGATTGAAGTTGAGCTAGGACGTCCAAAAACCCTTTCAGGCGATCAAATTCACTTTATAAAAGTGACCTCTAGGGCAAAAGATTGGAATCCGTCAATCTAACAGTCTCTATCAATTCGTTTTCGGGTCATCGTAAGAAAGATAAATCACGATAGTTATAAAAATGACCTCGAACAGTAACTTTGAGACATCAATTCAAGCAGTATACATCGTCTACTACTTGTTCCGTACGAAAGCTTTGACGTTGCAACTCCAACAACAATATAATCTTCATTTCAAACAACTGTCTTGTCAGTATAAATGTTTTATTTTTCCCGTTTATCTTTTTCATACATATGCACAGTAAGTTTGTTAGCACATTTTACTCTAATAAAAAGAGGAATTTCTTTTTCTTCGAAGAAAGAAATTTATAATAGATTGCTCATTCAAAATGATGAAGGATCACGGATTTTAAATTAGCAGTCAGTCAGTGACCATGAACCAAGTAAAAATTGTTAACTTCGTTAACACTTGCTTGTGACTTGATTCTTAACTCATAATTAAGCGACCTTGCCTCGCTTGCTTGATGGATTTCACATCACATGATCTACTTAAACAACCTCTATAACGTAAGCACGGATGTTCAAGCATGTAATGATAATGATGTTTAGATAATACGTGGGAAGCAACAAAAGGGTGGATGATTTGGCTTGTGAACGTGCATAAATTATGTTCTAGATTTACGAACTAGAGAGAAGGTCATGTACTTAATATAAAAAAATATATATAGGGGTGACAAATAAATTGAATTACTTTTCCTATCTCATTGCAATAATAATAATTATTATGTTTTTATCCTAAAATAATAAAAGATAAGTTCAAATTTCACTAAGAACGAATATTCTAAAAGATGTGAATGTGTATAAATTGAACTCCAAATTTATTCGATAAACTAATTAAGAAGAAAATCTACTATGAACTTAAGCTACGTTTAGTATAGGATAATCAGGCTTATAATGTAATCAGGATTACATTACAAGATAATTTACTTTGTTTGGTAATATTTCAAAAATGTAATGTAATGTAATTGCATTGCAAAATAAGAGTTAAGATCCGTAATCTCGATTACGAAGGAAAAGCTATGTAATCCGATTAAATTACGGACTCAATATTTATCATGACAAATATATCCTTCTTTTATTTTTTGACCACCCGACGCCGATCGACGGATCGCCGACGGCCGACGGCGATCGCTCGGCGGCCAGCCATCGACGGCCGGCTTGGCGATCGCCGGCGGTGGTAAGAATCCGATCGACAACCGGTTTGGCGATCGGGGCCGACCACCCGATGATCGGCCGGTGACCACCCAATGACCGACCGGCAACCGGCAAGTGCCCGTCGGCGACTGGCCGACAGACGACGACCGATCGACGGGTCGACGGACGGCGACCGACCGACCGACCGACGGACGGCCAGTGACCGGTAGTCGGCGACCGGGCCACGATCGGACGACGATTGACCGACTGCCGATGGCACACTGGCGATCGGGCGGCGACCGACTGGCGACGGCTGGCAATTGGCCGGCGACGGCCGACGACCGACCGATGGCTAGCAACTGGCGATCGACGACTAAGAATTATATTACTTTAAGAAGAAATTATAAAGATATTTTTGTCATTTTATAATAATATGAATTACATTCCTTATAACAAATATGAATACCAAACAAACGAATGTAATTAAAGATTACACACTAATCGCTAATCAAACACAGTAATATAATACGCATTACATTACATTATATTACAAACTTGATTACATTACCAGGTTGATTATACTACCCCGTACCAAACGTAGCCTTATTATATTCTCATGTATATTTAAATTGTTCTTAATTAATATGTGAATTTAAGTTTTCATATATATTGTCAACTAAATACGTGTTTATAATATTTTATACTGCCTTTTTAATTGGAGTTTTTATTTCAACGGACTTTTTCTTTTCCTCTGATCATTTTCTTTATTTTTTCAGTAAAAATTTATAATTACAGACATGTTATCATAAAAAAAAATGAGAGAAAAAATATCGACAATTTATCAAGGGTGCATTTGAAGTTTGTTAATGCCCAAAAAATGCACCAAAGTTTTATATTTCTCAAATGACGCACCAAATTCCTGTATTACTCCTTCCGCAAATAGTTTTATTTAATATTTAAATTTGCATGCATCCGAGCTAAAAAAAATTCTGAGCCACCCATATGTCGTGTCGATCCGTGTGGGTCCTAAACACAACATCTAGCTATGTGCTTCTCATATCGTGGTTTATTGGAGACGCAAGTATTTTCGCTCATCAACAGAGGAAAAATGATTGGAAGAAATGACAGAAGAAACTCTGGAAGTCTGATTCTCATGAATATTCAACAATAGGGTTTGTAGAACTCGCTGCAATTCATCCTGTTTCTTCTTCTTAAAGTATTTTCATGTATGTATATATGGTGTTAGTTTTTATACATTCTAGAGGTTTCGTTAGAGCTTGTTGTTTATAAGTCTAATTATTTTTATAAGATAAATGTATTAAATAATATAAAATTACAGTAACTTACACAATACAGTCTTTTACTTAATATCCATGAGCAGAATTTTTGGCTTTTTTGCATTATTACAGAATAAAGTGTTATTGTTCTTTAGGGTGGTTAAGGTTCTGAAAGTCCAGAATCAAGGTGGTACTGGACTTTGAACATCAGTACTAAGGTGCAAATCATCAAAAACCTTCTTGGTACTAGTTTAATAGTATGAGATCAGGGTGGTGATATACCTTGAACATCAGCACCACCATGTATATCTTCTCAAACCTACACGATCTTGGTTTTCAGAGTCCAACACCATATTAGTACTAAAATTTGAACACCAACACTACGGATTACCTCTAACTTAAAATATTATTGTTCCTAGTGATTTACCTCCCTGGTGTTGATCTTGAAATACCAACACTAGTGTTGATCGTCAAAATTCAGGACCACCCTGGTGCTAGTCTTGAAACACTAGTACCATAAAGGTTTGAGATGATATAAAATGTGGTGCTGATCTTCAAAGTCCAGGACCATCTTGGAGTTGTATTTGAAATACCATCACTATGAATAAATGAAATAAGCTAAATGATGGTGCTAATATTCAAAGTCTAGGACCAACGTAGTATTGTACTTTAAATACCAACATTATAAAGGAAATATCTAAGTATACATTGGTGTTGATCTTCAAAGTCTAGGATCACCATGGTGATGTACTTCAAGTACCAGCACTGTGAAGGAATGAGGTAAGCTAAATGGTGGTGTTGATATTCAAAGTCCAAGACCACCATATTGTCGATCTTGAAATACTAACACCATAAAGGTTTGAGCTGATATAAAATATGGTGTTGATCTTCAAAGTCTAGGACCACCATGATACTGGTTTTGAAATACCAACACCATGAAGGTTTGAACTGATATAAAAAGTGGTGTTGATCTTCAAAGTCCAAGACCACCCTAGTGATGTACTTGGAATACTATAACCATGAAGGATTGAGGTGAGCTAAATGGTTACCAGGATTCATAAACTTTAGTACTTAGCCTGGAGGTTTAGAGTTCGAATCCTGGGGAAGGCAAAAACCCACTTCCAGGGGTGGGAAGTCCAGGTGAGTAACAACGGGCCAACAGGGGCGACGGTCGTCGACCAATAGGGGTCGTCGAATTCCGCCAACAGGGGCGACGGTCGTCGACCAATAGGAGTCGCTGAATTCCACCAACAGGAGCCCGGTCGTTACATTGAAAGTGCAAGGCAACCGTGGTGCTGGGCTTGAAATACCAGCACCACCATGAAACTAATTGTTCACATCCTGTTTTCAGAATTCAGACTCGATGCTCATTGGCACGAACACATAACTATGGGATAGGAGGGTCATAACCCTTTTTGGGTCCACCTAAACCTTGTATATGTATTCTTCTTCCAATCCACGTCAAGGATTCTCAATTTAAAATCCTCAAGGTCCATCAATAGTTTTCTAGCAAAATCCATTGGTAAGCCTATCCATATCCTTTTGAACAAAATCCGAGTCTATTAGGTTTTTAAAATCACCATGGGTGCAATCCTACTCTAAATTCACATCCTCAAGGAATCTAAATTTCATCTATTCTAGGTCCATCAATGGATTTTTGCCGAAATCCATTGCTAGCCTTATCCACCTCCTTTGCAACTGAATTGAAGTTCATTAGGTTTCTGAATTCACCCTGGGTGCAATTGTACTCGACGCTTGCATCCTCAAGGGTTGCATAGCCTTGCATAAGTTGATTTTAAAATTCAATCTCTGTGCCAATTGACACAAACACATAATTATGGGATAGAAGGGTTAGAACCCTATTTGGTCGCCACCTAAACCATCTATATGCATTCTTATTTCACTCCATATTAAGGATTCTAAATTTCAACTCCTCAAGGTCATCACTATCTTTATCTTTTCTTCTATGTAATTGGCGTAATTGTAAAATTGCTTTTAGGGACGACCCTCTTCTGATGAAGTTCTCTCATATTTTGAATCAATTGAATCAAATTTGAAGGAGAGAGAGTTAGTAAATCAACACTCCATAAATGTGTCCCCAAGTGATATTCTATCTTCATCTGGGTATGCTAATACGGGGAATAGAAGTAACAGTTATTCCACCTTTGACCTAAATCAAGAAGATAGTGTAATAGAAGCTGAGCTACCCAATACTAGTATGGTATTTGGAGATTTCTTTGAAGAAACTTAGAGTCAGGAGGAAGTAAATAATATACAAGTGACACAACAAGGTGAATATAATATTGCTCCAGAAGAATTCTTAGGTGAGGATATCAAACTTGAACAATTTGAGTTTAACCTAGATTAGTATAGTGACTTAGAGAAGTTTCCACCAGCAAATGGCCTATATGGTTTGAATTCACGATTAACACAATTGACATATGTTAATGAATCAGATCCAAATGAATTTTTAGTTGGACAAGCTTTTTCCTCTCGATAAGAGTTTAAGGATACACTAGTAAGATATGACATGTTAAAAAATTTTAGATACAATCTAGTTGACATGAGACTAAATAGAATTAAAGCTATTTGCTTCAATCAACTATGTACATGAAGAGTTGTTGCAAGGGGAGACATGGAGTTTAGTGTCACAAAATATGTGCTGCAAAATCAGTGTGACACGGTTAGGGAAACACCAGATTATCATGCTTGCACATCCACATTTGTAGCTTCTCAGATTGAAGGATGATTAGTTTCTCATGATGATTACAAACCAAGGATGATTCAAAGAGAAATGCAATCTAGATTTAGTGTTCACATTTCATATAAGAAAACATATTAATCTTTTCAGAAAGCACTAAAAAAGTGGTTGATGATTTTGATCAGGCTTATAGTGATCTTCTAATGTATTTGCACAAGTTAAGAGTAAGAGATCCTGATACATATGTAGCAGTACATAGAAATGGTGAAAATCAATTCCAGTGATGTTTTTGGGATTTTGGTGCTTACAATAGAGTATTCATGTCCTATCTATGCAAACTTATTGGAATTGATGAAACACGTCTGACCGACAAGTATCTCAGTGTGTTTCTATTGATAACAACAGTCGATGGCAATGCCAAAATTATCCCAGTGAGATTTAGAATTACTGAAGTTGAATGTGGATCTGCATAGGAGTGGTTTATGTACCATTTAAATAGATGTATTGATGTCGATCCATAGTCATTGAGCATTGTATCTGATAGATATCGATGTATTATATCAACAATTAACAAAATGTACCCTACTGTCCATCATGCTTTTTATTGCTACCACTTGTCATGTAATATGGTAACAAATACACAGGATAGAACTGCATTAGGTCTATTTTGAACAACATCACGAGCCAATACAATAAAATTGTATGACCGAATAATGCACACTATGCTTGAAAACACCCAGATGCTCATGCTTGGTTTCAAAATATAGATCCAAAAAGATGTGCTAATGCACACTTTACTAGGAGAAGATGTTGGTGCAATGGTCAAAGGGGGAGTAAGTCTTTGGGGGAGGTCATCCATCTTGGTATGATGGATAAATTTTGATTACAAAGGAGGAAAAGTGAGGGTTAGGTAAACCTTCATTATGGATTGCCTCTCATTTAATGATAAGGGTCGTATCACTAATAAGAGTGAAGACATTCAAGATGATTTTGGACTAAGGGGGAGAATGAGAGATCTCATTGGGAGATGAGACATTGGAAATCCTTGGTGGGCTTTTTGATGTATGCTAAAAGGGGAGAAGTGAGGGTTTAAATTAAATAAATCTTCATTATGCCTTGGCATAAGAAGAGTTAAGTTGGGTTATGAGGCAACCTAACTTAAAGGTATTGTCAAACATCAAAAAAGGAGAGATTGTTAGTGCAATCGACCTAGATTACGATTGACCAAATTCGAGTGGGACTTGAGTAAGATTTTGATGTTTGACAATGGGTTAACAATGGATTTGACCATTGTTTGACAATATAGTTTGACTATATGTTGACCATATGACAAGTGGATGTTTTGGATATCAAGGTCATATGGGGGAGATTGTTAAGAGGTGATTGTTGGAGCAATCGGCCTCAGATCAAGGGTGACCTAGCTCGAGTGAGACTCGAGTGGGAGTCCAAATTTAGAGACTTGACAAGGAAAGTCCAAGATTAGATTCTTAGCAATGGAGAAGTCCAAGTATGGATATTTGATAAAGGAAAAGTCCAAGGGTGTAGTCTTGGCCACGTAAGGCGGTGAAAGTCCAAATATAGATATTTGACAAAGGAAAGTTCAAGGGTATAGTCTTGGCCACATAAGTCCAAGTGTATAGTCTTGACGGTAAAAGTCCAAGCATTGAGGCTTGGAATGGAGAAGTCCCAGAGGCGCGACCTCTTGGCAAAGGAGACTCGGTTAGCATGACATAGCCAATGAAAGCACCTGAAAGCTAATGCGAAGGGTGAAAAAGTCGTGGAGGACTCGGATGGACCCTGAGGGCGTGAGACTGATTGAGGTGGCTAAAAGACTTATGTTTACACTAAGGGTACTCAAAGGCATGACATAGTCGATGGAAGCACCTGAAGGCTAATTCGAAGGGTGAATGAGTTGTGGAGGAGTCGAAAGGATCCTGAGGGCGTGAGACTGATGGAGGTGGCTAGAAGACTTTGGTCTAGGCTAAGGGTGGTTGATTAAGTATGAGGGGATCATACTTGGGTTAAACCTCATGGTTGAGGTTTATCAGTTGATTGAGGCTTTGGACTAGTCGACTGGTCGAATGTTCAGTACTCAAGAGGCCTAGTTGACTCGATCAGTCGATTGGGGTTATAATGTCGACTGACAAAGTAGTCGACTGTGGCTTGGCTGCTATTATGGCTCTGACAGTCGACTGGTGTGTTATACCAGTCGACTGGTCACTGACAGTTGATTGCCATGGATGTGCAATCAACTGACCATAAGTGGACAAGACTTAGAGGGTCTCGTAGTCGACTATTAGCTTGGCAGTTGACTGCTAGGGTATCTATTAGGTGAAGCTCTACATGGATTAGTTCGTTGTGAGACAATGGATAGGTGAGCAGTCGATTGGGGCCTTTTGGCAGTTGACTGCCAGACTCAAAATCAACTAGCAGCATGCTTTAAATGGAGCTCGAGATGGAGGATTTTAGCAACGGTTCTAAGGCGATTTTGAGGCTAAGTGCTACTGTATTTTAGGTCTTCAAAGGCATTTCAAAGCAACCAAAGAGCACTCAAGCAAAGTTTTGTTGTGTAAAGTTTTCTTTACTTGTATTTTGCTTATTACATTGTATACTTATTGTATTTTATTGTAAAGAGGTTTACTTCACCTTGGTGCTTACCTAAAGGAGGAAGCTAGTGGAAGCTTGGAAGAGGTGTGATCCACCTTAAGGATCGTCGTGGAGTAGGAGCTTTATCTCTGAACCACGTTAAATCTTGTGTCGTGAGTGTTTGTCTTTGTTTTTAGTTTATGCTTTATTATTTTCACTGTGCATAATAAGTTTTGTAGACAAACACGAATGAAATCGAAGCAACGCTATTCACCCTTCCCCCCTCTAGCGTGTCAAATCAATCCCAACAAAAGGTACACAATCCTAACAACTAATTATTCTGAGATTTTAAATGCTTTATTCAAGGAAACACATGAATTTCCCATCAACCGTTTGATTGATAATACTAGACAAAAAGTTGCTCAATGGTTCTTTAATCGTAGGGAAGAAACTTCAAAATGTCTTGGTGTTTTAACGCCTTAAGCCTTTCTAAGCCATTTTCATATACGCTTTTAAGAGTACCCCTTTTCCCTAACTTGCTGTGCTCAGGCTATGACAAATTATCAAGAAATGAAGTGTTCTTTCTCACACTACCAAGTTCAGCTTCAGCAACAAACTCTGCAGCACTTCATTACAAATTCAGTAGCCCAGGAAAAATTTAAGCAGAGAGAAGATTCTTTGATCCAAGAATTGGCCTTGCGTCGTGCTCAGCTATCAGAGACTCAACTGCAACAATAGAGAGATACTAAGACCATAGCCACCCTATGAGCTAAGTAAGTAGGGAGATTTGTTACAATTCAGCTTTACTATCAGAGAGGAATCGAGCCCTTTCTTAAGTGCATTCGTATGAAGTTTCCTTGCAGCAAGTGAGGCATGAAGTTGCCTGAATCATGGCCCATACTGCAACTGTTGGAGAAATTTCAACCTTAATGCGGTGAGATTTGATGGACATGTCAAGAGTCATCCAACAAGACTATGCTTCTCAATCTCAAGGCATGCATATCCTGACTGATACCATTGCTTAAACATCACACCAGTATTGCCGAATCCGACAAGACTTTTTAGAGCACCGAGAGCACTATATAAAATTCCGTCAAGATGTATATGCTGCTGATAGACGCCGACAAGAACACTTGAAATCCTTGATGCATACCACATTCAAGGATGGTTTTAACGAGGCAGTCAGACAATATGACACTCAAGGATTCCCTCCGGCTCAGCAACCAACTCCTTTCTTAAACTGGGAAATCGGTTTCAACCGTTATCCCCTTGACCATTTTAGGCTGTAATTTTTCAATTTTTCTTCTTCCTTTGGTTGTAAATAATTGCTTGTTACAATGATATGCATCTATATTCTAGTTACATCCCTCCTTTTTATGTCTAATATAAAAGATAGCTTTCTTTATTGAAGTTTCCTATTTACATTGTATGAAAATGCTTTAAATGCATTGCATTCCAAGGCCTAGGCAACTCCTTGACTTGGGTGTCTCAAAGGTAGTACGCTGACCTAGCAACCCGACGAACTACCATGTATGGTTCTTCCCAATTAGGGGCCAACTTCTAAGGATCCCCAGTGGGATTGACTTTCCGTAAGACCAAGTTTCCCTCCTGAAATCTCCGTGGTATCACCCTCTTATTAAAGACTTACTGTATTCTTTGCTTGTATCCTTCAGCTCGGATATGAGCATGCTTTCGTCTTTCCTCCATCAAGTCTAATTCAGTACCCCTCAGCATTTGGTTATGCTTTAGCTCATAAGCTTCAACTTGGACACTGTTCAGAATGGCCTCCACGGAGATGACTGCTTCCGTCTCATATATCAAACTGAAAGGAGTCTCCCTAGTTACTATCTTAGGGGTAGTGCGATAAGCCCACAGTATCCTTGACAACTCGTCTATTCAATTTTCTCACTTGCTCCTAATTTAGTTTTCAACCCTTGGTAAGAATCCTGTTGACCACCTCCACTTGTCCATTCGCTTGCGGGTGAGCTATCGAAGTGAAAGTCTGCTGAATATTAAGGCTTCGACACCACTCTTGAATTTTTCGACCCTAGAATTGACACTTCCGGTAAAATATTAACCGCCCGTGGCTGCTATGGTCCGGGTCGTGGAACCGCCGGTTCCGGTCCGGGTCCGGGTCCGGGTCCGGGTTCGGGTCAAGTCCGGGTCGGGTCCGGGTCCGGGTCCGATCCGGTCCGGGTCCGGGTCCGATCCGGTTAATCGTCGTCTTAGTTAAATAAATAAAAAAATAAAAAATGATGTAAATAATTAAAATAAAAAAAAATCACAATTAAACTTATAAAAACTCTATCAAATATTTCATTATCTCAATACAAAATATATTACATCTTAGACTTAAATAAAAAAATCTATTACAATAAAAAAATCAAATACATTTCAACATTGATTATTTCCTCCCGTCGTCGTAGTTCCGGATGTTCCTTCTGTTTCGTCTTGGTCTTCTTCGTCACTTTTAATATGTTGGGTTCGACTTGCAGCTTTTGACCAATCATTGAGTAAACATTGCGCTTCCAAATTTTCCGGCCTTAAACTAGAACGTCTCTCGTCCAATGTATTTCCTCCGATACTAAAAGCTTGTTCCACTGCAACCGTTGAAACTGGACAAGCTAGAATTTCTTTTGCCATTATAGATAAGATTGGAAATAATTGAGTTCTTTGCGACCACCATTTTAGAATGTCGAAGTTTTCTTCATCTGCATCACTAAAATCAAAAGAAGTGGTCAAATAATTCTCAAGTTCCTGACTGGAACTTGAGGATCCTCGTGGACGTTTAGTCCGTTGCCTTAATAACAATTGTACTTTAGTGAGTTTAGAAGTAATAATACTAGTTGTAGTGGATTGATGTGTTTCATGTCCAATAATTTGTTCACCATATTTAATGTTATATTCATTATAAATATCATGTAAATGTGTTTTAATATTAAACAAAATCAAAGGAATATTAGGAGCAGTTTTGGTAATAGGACTTAAAGATTCATAATATAATGCTAACATATCTTGCAAACCATCTAATTTAAGTCTAGGATCTAAAACAAAAGCACATAAAAATATTTCAGGAATGTTTAAGAAATATTTTTCCCATTTTTCTTTCATTACATAAATACATTGAGATAAATAAGTATCATTTGATTGAATATGTTCATTAAAAATACATGCAATATTACAACAATGTGTTAAAACTAAATGTGAAGTTGGATAATAAACACATGATAATTGGTCACTAGCATCACTAAAAACTTTTAGAATTTCACAAATACTAGTGCATATATTCCATTGATTTGAAAACAAATAAATATCACGTGATTGAACATGTTGATGAAAAAACATACATAATAAATCTTTATATTCAAAAGTAGACAACAACAATTTATAAGTAGAATTCCAACGAGTTGGAACGTCACGTGCAAACCGTTTAGGCTTCATGCCATTTATTTTACAAAATTTTCTCCATTCTTTCATTATTTGAGGATGTATCCATAAATAATGAATTGCACTCCTAATTGGTTGAATATGTGATCCTAAATTTTTAAGTCCATCTTGAACACACAAATTTAAAATGTGACATGTACACCTAATATGAAAAAATCTTCCACCTATTGATGGTTTACATATATCAATAAGTTCACTAATACTAGAGGTATTTGCACTAGCATTATCAAAAGAAATTGAAAAAACTTTAGAAGTTAGACCATATTCTTCTAAAATAATAAAAATAAGTTATGAAATATTTTGTGCTGTGTGTGTTTCGTTAAAACATCTATATGCTAGCAATTTTTTTTGAATGTCCCAATTATTATCAATCCAATGACAAGTAATACCCATATATGAACAACTTTGCCAATGATCACTCCAAATATCGGAACACAAAGAAACTTTACTGTTTAAACTAGAAAATTCTTTAATCAATTCTTATTTTTGTTCTTAGACTAATTTTAATAGTGTACGTTTTAGAGTATTTCTTGGGATACGTTTAATAGAAGGATTTGCACTTGTAGAAAGTCAATTTTCAAAAGATAATTTATCACTAAAACTAAAAGAAAGTTGTTCAATTGCACAAAATTTAGCAGTTTCTTCTCTAAATCTAGTTTCGTCAAATTTAAAGAGTTTAGATTCGTTACCCCAACCCGATTGAGAAGAGAATGTCGGAATTTGAGTTTGAGAACGATCAATACCAATTTCCACCGGATGATTTCTCTCCACGTGTCGAGTAAGGGTTCCGTAACCTCCTCCTTGTTGAAATTTGTAACATTTCGAACAATATTTGCATTTTGCTTGCATGTCACCTAAGGAGCGCATTTTTCGAAATGTTTGGTGAAGATATCGGATGCGGGGCGAGGCACTCGAGTTGGTTTTGTAGCCGTAGAACCCGCCATCGTACTGGATGTATTGCTCCTACTTTCTTGACTTTGATGATGATGACGTATTTGAAATTCATCACCGGAAATATCAAGATCATAGTCGGCGCCGATATCGAATGGAGGTGAATTACCGCCTTGCTCGAATTCGAACTCGGGCGGTGGTGGCATTATGCTCTTTCCCTTTCTGGCACCGGCCGTACCCTTACGACTTGATCCGGCTCCAGACATTTGTAAAAATATGACTTGAGAGTTGAGACTTGAAAGCAAATGAGGGAATGAGAATTAGAGAAGAGAAGTTGTGATTTGTGAAAAAATGAAAGGGAATGGAGGTGTATTTATAGGAAAAAAAACATAAAAAAAAAAATCCAACGGCCGACCCGCCGGGTCCGGGCCGGGCCGACCCGCCGGGTCGGCCGTTGCACAACGGCCACGAAATCGTGGCCGTTGATGATCAACGGCCACGAAATCGTGGCCGTCGGTTCTTTTTCTTTAAAAAAAAAAAAAAGGCGACCCGCCGGGTCGACACGCCTGTGCTCGGCTGTGTCCAAAGCCCGTGTCATTTTGGTACTGCCCGTGTCGCGTCGACGAGAGCAACACGCCCAGCCGCCGCGGCGTGTCGTGTAACGAAAAATGCGACACGCCGCGCGCGCGGCGACACGCCGTGCATATGTGCGGCGACACGCCGTGTCATTGGCGACACGCCGCCGCGTTGTAGGCGACATGCCCGTGCTCGTGCCGGTTTTTTTGTTTTCCGGTTCGGTTTTTTAAAAAACCGGGACCGGACCGCCTAATAGGCGGTCCGGTCACGGGTCCGGGTCAAACCCGTTGACCCGGTTAACCGGACCGTTGACCATGGTCCGGTTCCGGGTCGGGTCCGGGTTTGACCCGGACCTTGGCCAGGTCTACCCATTATCATTGACCAACTTCCTTGGGATTCCATAACTTCACATGATATTCTTCCATAGAAATTGTATTACTGCTCCTTCTGTGATCTTAGCTAAAGGTTCTTTCTCCACCCGTTTAGAGAAATAATCCATTGCCGCTAATAGGAACTTCTTCTGTGAGGAGGCTACAGGCATCAGACCCACTATATCCATCCCCCATTGATCAAAGGGGCAAGAAGTGATCACAACTTTCATCAACTCGGTTGGTCGGTCTGACATGTTGCTATGCTTCTGGTAGGCTTGGCAAGTCTTGACTAGTTGCACAACATCTTGATGAAGGGTCAGCCAAAAGTAACTGGCTAATAACACTTTCTGAGTCAGAGCTCATCCTCCCAGATGATTGCTACAATATCCTTCATGTAGTTCCCTGAGTACCTATTCAGAATCTTCTTTCCCGAGACACTTCAACAGGGTTATCCCAAAAGATGTCTTATATAAAACCCCATCAATAATTATGAACCTCTTCACTTGCCTCAATAAAGATGATGCCTCTTGTGGGTTGGAAGGAATACTCCCTTTCTGCAAGTAGACCATAATATTTGTCCTCCAATCGGGTACCTTATTGCCTTCCACTGTCGCCTCCTCTACGTTGCATACCTCTAGAGAATAAGGAACCACCAAAGATAAAGGATCCCGAGATCGCCATTTAGTTAGGCTACTTGCTAAGCACGCTAGTTCATCTGCCTTGGTATTTTGCTCCCTTGGAATCTACTGCAATTGTACCTCTTGGAAATGAGCCTTTAACTTCTTAAAACCCTCGGCATACTTTAATAGTCTCTCTTCTCGAACAGCAAAGACACCCTGCAATTGTGACATTACTAAATGGGAATCTAAATACACCACAACTGAGGTAGCACCTATCGCCTGAGCGGCTTGCAATCCTACCAGAATAGCTTCATATTCTGCTTCATTGTTGGATGTCTTGTATCCCAATTGAGAGGAGATATGAGGACTACTCCCATTCCACTTCCACCGGCTCCCAAAGATCCATCCATAAAAATGTTCCACATACTTCCTCCTTTTCCTTCTTGCGCTGAATTGGTCCGTAGACCCGTGGGTACCTCAGCTGAAAAATTAGCCAACGACTGTGCCTTGATGGCAATTCGGGGATAATAATGCACATCATATTCACTCAACTCCACAACCCATTTGGCTAGCTTTCCTGAGAAATTAGGTTTAGTGATCACCCGACCTAACTCACTGTTTGTCAACACATTCACCAAGTGAGCTAAGAAATAAGGCCTCAACTTACGAGCAGCTAGGACTAGAATGTATGCTAGCTTTTCCAACTCAGTATATCGTAACTCGGCCCCCTTCAATATATGGTTGGTGTAATAAATAGGTTGTTGCTGAGAACCCTTCTGTTTCAATAATACGAAACTTATTGCTCCCTCTAAGACAGCCAGATATACCCACAATGGTTCCATGGAAAGAGGTTTGGCTAACATAGGAAGTTCATCCAAATACTTCTTCAATTCCTGAAAAGCTTGTTCACACTGTTCATTCCACTGAAATCGAGCAACCTTTCGTAAAATTTGAAAGAAGGGTAGCCCCCTATCTGCCAACCTCACTATAAACCGAGATAGAGAGACTATCATTCCTACTAATTTTTGGGTTTCCCACAAATTAGTAGGTGACTTCATATTGCATAGTGTCTGCATCTTCTTCGGATTAGCCTGCAACCCTTTCTCCGTTATAATATATCCCAAGAACTTCTTACTTTTTACCCCAAACAAGCACTTCTTTGGATTCAACTTCATGTTATACCGTCTAAAAGTAGCCAACATCTCCTCCAGATCTTGTACCAGATCCCGAGCAAACCTTGACTTTATGAGGATATCATCAACATATACTTCCATATTTTTGCCCTTCTGTTCAGCAAATTAAATATCTTGTCCATGAGCCTTTGGTAAGTAGCTCCCGCATTCTTTAGCCCAAGGACATTACCACATAGGTGTACAACCCTCCTACGGTTACAAAACTAACTCTCTTTTGATCATCCTGTACTAAGGAGATTTAGTGATACTCCTGATAAGCATCCATGAGTGATACCACTTCATACTCCATAGTAGAATCCACTAACTAGTCAATATGAGACAAGGGGTAGCAGTCTTTAGGACATACTTTATTTAAATCATGAAAATTAATACACATCTTCCACTACTCCGAAGGTTTGAGGACCAAAACTATATTTGAGACTCACTCGGGGAATTGAATTTCTTTAATGTAACCAACTTGTAGCACCTTATCCACCTCTTCGGCAATAACTTTGTATTTTTTCGGTCCGAAGTGTCACCTCTTCTGTTGAACTGGTCGAACTCCTCGGACAATGTTCAGATGGTGCTCGATGATTCGGGGATCGATCCCAGTCAGGTCATGTACGTCTTTGGCGAAGATATCTTCATTCCTTTGCAAGTAAGCAACGAGCTCTTCCTTCACCTCTATCTATTATGTTATCCAAGTTACTTTCCCAGGAGTTATTTCTATAGATTTGCCTTCTTTTATCTTCTCTTTTTTTGGGTAGGGCTTTCTTTAACACGTATACTTCTGAAGTAGTGGCGGCCTTCCCTTTAGGATCATCCACTCGGGCTTTGTTCTTATTGTCTCGCACCATCTAGATATAACAACTCCGAGTTGCCTTCTGCTCTCCTCAGACTTCTCTAATGAGTTGATCTATAGTAAACTTGATTTTTTGATGGTAAGGAGAAGCCACTAACTGAAAGATTGATAAAAAAAAAATGGTGACCCAAAATAGCATTATAAGTGGAAGGAGCATCCACCACCAGGAAAGGAATAATATTAGTTTTTTGGCTTGGTTTTGTTCCCAGGGTAAGAAAAAGAGAGATTTGCCCTACTTGATGCACCATGTATCCGGCAAATCCAAATAAAGGAGTTACTACATCTTCTAACTGCACATTCCCGAGTTGTATTTGTTCAAAAGCTTCCTAGAAGAGAATGTTAACAGAACTTTCCGAGTCCACTAGGACTCGAGCCACCTCATAATTGACAAGTGAGACCCTAATTACCAAGGTATTGGTATGAGGCAGGAGGATACCTTGAAGGTCTTCGGGTCCAAAATATATTTGGGGTGTGTTCTGGATAGCTCGGTCCTCTCCGATAGCCAAATTTTCCATCAGGCGAGCGTAAGATTTTTTGGCTTTGTTGGAGTCTCCATCAATGAGTCCTTCTGCAATAACATTAATAACCCCTCTGGTGGGGCATCACCCAGAGAAGCTAACACCCCTTCACTGACTGATCCTTCTTGAGAGACGCCTTCGGGGTAGGGTTGTATTGGTCCTGGTGGGGGAAGAGCTTGGGGTCTTCTATTATAAGACCCAGGCCGAACAACACTAGGTTTGCGACCTCTCCCTGCTCGTCCCCCTAACTATGGTTGTAGGTGAGGGTAACTGGCTCTGATACGCTCTAGCTCGCTTTGTAACTTGAAGCACTGGTCACTGGTATGCCCATATTTTGTATGGTATTGACAGAAGAATGGAGTCGGGGGATTAAGAGGAATCCCTCTACATTCGGTCGGCGTTGAAGGACACCCTAATGATCATATACTTCCATTTCTCACTCTTTCCATGTTCGCGAGAGGGGGAATGCCTCGGTGGCCATAACTCGGAGGGGAGGATGAGGATGAGCCCCAAACATCGAGGGTCATGGACGAGGTACTTCAGAAAGAAAGGGTCTGTCATATTCTCTTTTAGGAGGTCCCTATTGGATAGGAGGAGGATTTCTTTCTGCAGGAGTGGAAGCGGTCTTCTTTTCTGCCCTTCTCACTCTTAATCCTTCCTCCTTGTTAATGTATTCTTCAGCACTACTAAGTAACTCTTTGGCTTCCTCAGCAAGGAGCTAAGAAGTCAGGTATTACGGAGTGTATCTCCCGAGTATTGGCATGTATGTAATTCCTTAAAGATTCTGATGACTCTTGTTTCAAATGAAGTAAAATGGAGACATCATGCTTATAAATTTTACAGTTAGCAAACTGTTAAAGAAAAACTCCCTTCAGATCAGAAAAATATGTAATAGAACAAGGAGGTAAAGATTTAAACCATCTCTGAGCAGAAGATGCCAGGGTGATACGAAAGGCCCAACACTTAAGAGCATCGATATAACAATGGAGGACAGCTGCACCTTCAAACTGAGACAAGTGCTCTTCTGGATTGGAAGTGTCGTCATACATCCCCATTTGGGGGGCACGAAAGTATATCGGTGGTCGCTCTAACACTATGTCTTCAGTGAAAGAACAAGGCTCATAAGGTTCTGGTGTCCTTGTGGAATGACTCTCCCCTTGGTCCTCTCATCTTGCTGGCACCATGATCGAACGATTTTTAGTGTCGCAATACCGTTCCCAAATTATTTACCGAACCCCCTAACTACACTAATGCAGTATAGGACTGACTCGGGTCATCTCCCAACGAACCTAATGGCTGGACGTTTGTTTTTAAACAGAAGTAAACACTGGGGGTTTTTACAATTTTCAAAACAATTATTCAAAGCTAACCTAATGCAAGAACGATTCAACCTTGCACCGCACTGTCATTATACTATGCAATGGTCAAACAATTCTGGTAAACAAACCAACATGGAAATTAAATCTGCAGGAAGTAAATCTAACTAATGCGCAAAAGTAAGTAATCACGCACCGCATCATTCACTATACTGCATAATGATCACGAAACAAATGTGAACAACTTAACCATGTACCGATCATTACTATACGACATGTAGTCAAACAAATACTAAAAATTGCAATAAATGAAATACAATAAACGAAAGCACTTCACCGTGCATCGTGACCGCCACTATACGACAACCGACGAATGTAAATGAAATCTAAGCTAATGATGAAAGCACTAACCAAACACCGCGATCATTACTACTATACGATGCCCGATTGGACAATTTTAATTGATGGAGTTAGTATATCGGAACAAGAAATTAAACTAAACTACAAATGCACGAACAAAATTAACCAACTAAACAACAATCAAACCTATAGAAATAGCATTGCAAGTAAACAAACAAACATAGCAAAACAAATATCCAATTAAATGGATCAATGCAAATATAAGTAATCGGTAACCCACGATGGCGCATAATAACCCGAACAACCCTCTCCGACGGTGAATGCGAGTCGCCAACCTAGGCAGAAGGACTCGGACATACGACTGAATGCGATCACTGCTCCGGCAATCTGGATTCACCGGACAGTGAAGGGAATCTTCACCGGCGATGGTGATGGAACTGTCCAACCGGCACAGCTAGTGGATGACTCCGGCGAAATGGAACGGCCTATTCCAGCCGCCGGAATGGAGTGGATTCACCGGAAAAGGGAATCACGAATCTCGCCTCGCCTCGCGGATCAGCCGCAACCAACGATTCAGATTCCGTCGAGGGTCGGATGGGATTACCCGGATCTCTGGAAGGGAGGTCGCCGGAATGGGATGTCGACGCCAGCCGGACGTGGGAAGAAGACTCTGCTGCCGAAATGGGAAAAAAATGCCTCGGCTCGAAAGTTGCCGCTCGTCGCGAAATGGAAGGACCTCCTTCGCGTCGCCGGCGAGCCTGTGCGATCCGCCAGCTCGGGCAATAGACGCCGCCGTCGCCCACGAGGAAGAAGACGCCTGTGCTGGTGAAGTTCTCACGCGACCGCTTTTCTACGCCGCCGCCGATTGCTGTGTAATCCCGGCCACGGTCGCCGCGGCTGCGAAGAAGCGCCACCGCCGCCGCGAGGAAGAAGACGCCGCCACAGAGATCTGTCGAGCTCCTTCTGCCGATTCTGCCAATTCGATGAGGTAAGGTTTATTAAATGAAATTTGTGAACCGTCCGATCACTTCTCCCACGATCTCAGCCGTCCATTTGAAGCTAGGGCTTGATGATAACTGCTTAATTAGGCTGCTCCATCCAACGGCTGAAATTAGTCTGATTTGCAATGGACGGATCTGATCCATCTGAAGGTATAATCACGATCCAACGGTCCGGATGAACGGCCAAGACGTGTAGATCTTAATGTACGGGCCGGATCGCTCCAGATCCAGATGGATGGCTCAGAATCAATCACTTTCCTCGGATGGTCTATAATGCTCAGATCTGAACCCTTGATTTGATTTGCCTTCTAATCTGGATGAAGGGCTCAGATTAAATCATTTTGAAATGTCCATTACGACCCCAGATGAAGCCATATTTGATCTAACTTGAGTCTAGTCCTGGCTCATCTCGATCTCCTACAAATAAAGATAACATTCAAATAAATCCAAAATATAGAAGAATTTACAAAAGGTTCAAAATGAATCCAAACTCATAAAACATGCAGATAATCAATAATAAATCACTCGAGAGGATAAAAGCGGTGATATTAAGGACCAAAATAATACAACAAAATGGCGAGTTATCAATTCCCCACACTTATTTTTTGCGCGTCGTCGAGCAATAATGAAAATAAAGAAACAACGACACCCTAACTCATTCCCTAGCAATACCTAGATCAATAATTCGTAGATGAAAAATAAGTTACTTAGGATCACCAAATTCATCAGATCTAGGGTATTCAAAAGATCCGACTCTACAACAATCAACATGTATGATGATTTGTCAAATCAAATTAAATAGACTAAGCACGATACAAAACCTCCCAAAAATGGATATATGCGATGCTCACATAATAACGTAGGAGTGGGGCGCCCTCAAAACAACATGCAATTTTGTACTACCATATGCTTGCTTATCATCTACTTCTCTACTGCTATCAATACATCTCATACATGAATCAAAAGGATTTAACATGAATCAGAATAAGATCAAAAGTAGAGTGCAGATAAAGTATGCAAAGAGAAGTACAAGACAAAGGTACAAATGAATAGGGAACAAGAGAAGAATTGGAGAAATAAACCTGATGAGTTACTCATGAAATACTCAAGAACTAAAGAATATGGGAAGGGGCTAAGATAATTGGAAACTTTAGAATTAGATTCAGGATCAAATGACTCTATCCAACACATTACAATCTCATTTGCCTGCATTATAATTGCACAATTTTTTTTTTTTAACAAAAGAAACATCAATGGCGCCATTTTTTTTTTCTTTTCCTTTTTTTTTTTGGTGCAGAAACTCAAGTACTAATCACAGACAAATATATCTCAGAACCAATGACCTCTGAAAACTATATCTTCCATATCATATTTCCAACAAAAATAATATAACTCCTCCCCCACACTTAAAATTTTGTCCGTCTCGGACAATACAACCCATCAAACTATTCCTCCAACATGGAAAGCAATAGATATGAAAAAGATAATCCACAAAGATACAAAGACAATGAATAACAAATGAAGAGATATGACAAGACATGGAATAAATAAGTATCACGTGGATTAGACAAGCAAACCAAGTCAGAAAAAGAGTCAAGAATGAAATCCTTCATCATATTCATGCAAGTAAATGTTCTGCTGAAAAGACTCAAAGCAAGTTCTAGAGTAACAAGAATCACATGTGTTATCACACAAAAGTGGGTAGATGATAAAAATGGCTTGCAACCTCACTAGGTGAATAAACATCAAGCTTAGACTATCAATAAAAAGTTCACCATCATAACAAGTGACTGCATGCAAGTGAAGTCTCCTATCATCATACGCAAAAAATCCATAATTTGATGATCAAACTTAACTAATTTTTACCACCTCAAATGATACTAAGGCATGCATAGAGAATATTATTTGACTCAACAATGCATAAAGACCTAGGTAAACAGCAAACAAACACACAACCCATACAATTTATTCAACATGAAAGGAAGAAAATAAATGCAAGAAATAAAAGAACACACTCCCCTTTCATGTCGGAGAAGAAGCATCATCATACTGCCCCACCGTATTCTCCAATATATACTTGATCTCTTTGCTCGACACTTCATGAATCTGCAAAGTGAGACCCTTGATCGCTAATGACGCTCGAACTCCAAATGCAAAATATGTGAGACCTAACAAAATCCACAACAACTAGAGAATCATCACCCGTGGGAATGACTCCACCCATTTAGAAACATAATCATATGCTAAAAGAATATATGGAAATCCAAAAGATAGAAAAGGACCCATAAAATCAATACCTCAAATATCGAAAATCTCACAAAATAACAAAAGTTTTGAGGACATTTCATTTCTACGCCCTATGTTCCTGCTCGTTGACATCGCTCACAAGACTTGTAGAATTGAGACATCATGAAATAAGGTGGGCCAATACAAATCAAACTCTAAAACTTTCCTAGCGTTCTTTGGGGTCTAAAATACCCCACAAGCAGAATAACAAAAAGTAAATACATATGGAATGAAACTCATAATCAAGTGCACATCATCTAATAATCTGATAATTACAAAATTTTCATTGATAAAAATCATCCCATACATAATACTTGGCATCACTTTTCAATTTATGTACTTGTGCATGAGTAAAATGTGAAGGTACAACACGGCAACTAAATAAATAGCAAGATCTGCATTCCATGGTGTCTTACCCAATAGGTGAAAAAGTTGCTCATCCGAAAAGAATCACTATGGGGTGGGCTCGATCTCTATCGCAATGTCAAACCAAATACCACCTTTTTTCGCAACAATTTGGTCAAGGGTAGGCAATCGATCAAGTCTCGATAAAATGTCCAGAGAAACCCACATGACCTAGAAAAGTACAACTTCCCGCAGAGCGGGGTAAGATAAAGAATATATAGCATGAATTTTAGCAGATCTACTTGATATCATACAGAGATAATATAATCCAAGATATCCCATACTCGACCATGAAATGACATTTCTTACAAACATTTGATGGAAGTGATCCTTGGGGCATCGCCTGAAGAGCGCTAGTCCCTACACAATCCATATCCCTGTCTACATAAAAAGAGGGCCCCATGATAGGTTCTAACAACAAATCATTATCAACATCGTAATCAGCGAATCAATAAAATCATAACAAAATATAGAAGGTGCAGAGATATCCAAATGAAAAATAGACTAAGAAATAAAATTCATGCAAATTCAACTCATCAGCTATAACCACGCTAAGAATAGAATGATCCTCCATCGGGTCCCTCATAGCGTCCAAAATCTTCAGACCAAACCACAGATCTCCTACCTCCATAGAAAGAGTACAACTTCTCGTGAAACAAAACCTCGGCATACTTGGGAATCTTCTAGCCTATTCTTCAACAACCCCTTCCTAGGTCGGGCCTCCGAGGGAAGAGAAAATCACGCAAAATTCAAGTAGATGATCACCAAGACCTAGTCATCCACACAAACAAATATAATGAGAAACAAATATAAATGATAAGAAAGACAATAATAACAAAGAAAAGAAAACAAACAAACAAACTACGGTTTAAAGACAAACGAACCCATTAGAGTTCCCGTAGCGCCAAAATTTGATCGAGCGATTTTTAGTGTCGCAATACTGCTTCCCAAATTATTTATCAACCCTAACTACACTAATGCAAAGATAGGATTAACTCGTCATCTCCCAACGAACCTAATGGACGCTTGTTTTTAAAGCGATAATAACACTTTCAAAACAATTATTCAAAGCTAACCTAATGCAAGAACGATTCAACCTTGCACCGCACTGTCATTATACTATGCAATGGTCAAACAATTCTGGTAAACAAACCAACATGGAAATTAAATCTGCAGGAAGTAAATCTAACTAATGCGCAAAAGTAAGTAATCACGCATCGCCGTCACTATACTATACGGTAATGATCACGAAACAAATGTGAACAACTTAACCATGTACCGCACTGTCACTATACGACACAGTAGTCAAACAGTCACTAAAAATTGTAATAAATGAAATACAATAAATGAAAGCACTTCGACCAGGCATCGCACTATCACTATACGACAACTGGACGAATGTAAATGAAATCTAAGCTAATGATGAAAGAACTTCAACCAAACACCGACTTTATACTATCGATGCCTGGATTGGACAATTTTAATTGATGGAGTTAGTATATCAGCAACAAGAAATTAAACTAAACTACAAATGCACAACGAACAAAATTAACCAACTAAACAACAATCAAACCTATAGAAAGAGCATTGCAAGTAAACAAACAAACATAGCAAAACAAATATCCAATTAAATGGGGAATGCAAATATAAGTAATGTCGAACCCCACGATGGCGACAATAACCCGAACAACCCTCTCCGACGGTGAATGCGGTTTGACGGCCGATAGGAAGGGCGGACATACGAATCACGATCACCGCTCCCGCAACTGGATTCACCGGACAGTGGAGGGAATCTTCACCGACGATGGAGATGGAACTGTCCAATCGGCACAGCTAGTGGGTGACTCTGGTGAACTGAAACGGCCTATCCCAGCCACTGGAATGGAGTGGATTCACCGGAAAAGGGAATCACCGGAATCTGCGCCGCCGCCGGATCACGCCGCAACCGCATCTGATTCCGTCGAGGGTCGGATGGGATTACCGCGGATCTCGGGAGGTCGCCGGAATGGGATCCGGGTCGCCACGGACGTGGGGAAGAAGACTTCGCCGCGTGGAAATGGGGAAAAAAAGCCTCGGCTTGAGTTGCGCCGTCGCGAAATGGAAGGACCTCCTTCGCGTCGCCGGCGAGCCCTGTCGATCCGCCGCCGCTCGGCGAATCTGGGACGCCGCCGCCCACGAGGAAGAAGACGCTGCGTGAAGTTCTCGATTCGCCTTCTACGCGCGTCGCCTGCTGCAATCCGTCGCGGTCCGGCTGCGGAAGAAGCGCCAGATCTGCGCTCGCGAGGAAGAAGGCCAGGTAAGGTTTATTAAATGAAATTTGTGAACCGTCCGATCACTTCTCCCACGATCTCAGCCGTCCATTTGAAGCTAGGGCTTGATGATAACTGCTTAATTAGGCTGCTCCATCCAACGGCTGAAATTAGTCTGATTTGCAATGGACGGATCTGATCCATCTGAAGGTATAATCACGATCCAACGATCCGGATGAACGGCCAAGACGTGTAGATCTTAATGTACGGGCCGGATCGCTCCAGATCCAGATGGATGGCTCAGAATCAATCACTTTCCTCGGATGGTCTATAATGCTCAGATCTGAACCCTTGATTTGATTTGCCTTTTAATCTGGATGAAGGGCTCAGATTAAATCATTTTGAAATGTCCATTACGACCCCAGATGAAGCCATATTTGATCTAACTTGAGTCTAGTCCAGTGGCTCATCTCGATCTCCTACAAATAAAGATAACATTCGCAAATAAATCCAAAATATAGAAGAATTTACAAAAAGGTCCAAAATGAATCCAAACTCATAAAACATGCAGATAATCAATAATAAATCACTCGAGAGGATAAAAACAGTGATATTAAGGACCAAAATAATACAACAAAATGACAGTTATCACACCACCGGAAAAGGATATTGATATGCCCCTGACAATATCTCAATCTCTTGGGGGCCAAGCAGAGGAGGAATATGAGAAGGTCCTTCAAATGGATGTTCCCTCTGAGAAGGCTCACCAGAGTGAGGATGGAGATATCCCGTCCTCTTCCTTTCTCTCACCAAAGCTTCAGATACTACTGTGTCCATCATGACTTTTAATTGGGATGACAGTAAAGTGATAGGAGTTTCTTCCGCAGAAGAAGTTGCAGGAGGACATATTTCTTGTAGTTGCATCTTAACGTCTTGTTCAGCCAAAAATATTTCCCACAGATGACGCCAACTGATGCGACACGAATTTTCTGCCTCTTCGAAACAAAGGTATCAAGGAAGCTTGGGGTCATCTTCGACCACAACAGTATATAAGAAAATGATGACCAAAGATTTAACATGGTTCGAAATTCATATTCCTACTTCATGGATGAGCTCTAGAGTGAGCTCCGACGCTATACACCTTTATTATAATCCCTCCTTATCGAAAGTACTTTCAGAGGTGGAGAAACCCCTTACAGATAAGAACTTATACAAGATAAAGGAAAATAATATATGGATAGCTCTCCTTCCTTCTTGCTCCGTCAAGGATGTCCCTTCTCCTTACCAGTCCACCTTTTTATCCTCCTCCTCCAACAGTGAGTTTTGGTTGAAAAAACTAAATCAGAGCTCCCTTCTTCCTCCGTCTTCCTTTCCTTTTATCCTTGTCGCTTCTGAGGTCAGTTGTCGTGTAACAAATCATCTGGATCACCATCCACGTGGAGGGCCATGCAGGTTCAAGAAATTATCTTGTTATGCTGTTGGCGAGAATGTGTTATCAGGAGCCTTCTGTGGGGCCTCACGAGGTGCTCTAGGTAGTTATAAGGTATAACAAACTTCTTACGTATTGTAGGGTCCTCCATTTCCTTCGTTTTACCTATATGTCAATCTTTCTTACTATCTTCCCAACTCCATCCTTCTCCCCGAGTAACTCTTTTTCTAGTTCGACTCATTTTCTTGAGTTATCCAGTGCTATTTTGGCTATCAAGTCAATATGCTCAACTCGACTCCTCGAGTTGCTATTTTGACATTATTCTAGTCACCTAGTCGATACGCTCGTAGCTCAGATCGACTCTCCGAGTTACAATCCCCTCAACTCGGTTCAACCTTTTGAACTAAGCCCTGCTTGACTCGGGTATAAATCCCAAACTATGGTCTCATTCATCTAATCCTATCTTCTAATTTTAGTCCTCCATTCTTTCTTCTTTTATTTCCTAATTGGATTACAACAGTTCAGGTAAATTGTCAAAAAAATATTGAAGCAACCTATTTATTTATTTGTGAGAAAAGTGAGGATAATTAATCAAAACAAATCACATCCTTCCTTCTATGCTCATCTGTTTATATCTATTGTAACAAAAATGATTATATTCGCTCTTAGTATTTTTAATTGTCGATCTCAGTGATTAAAAAAAGTAAAATATGAAAGCTCTATCTATTGATCCGTTAATCAGAACAGCAATTTTTTTTTTAATCCTGATGAAAATTTTAAAATCCGCCTTGAAAAAATGCGACAAGTATGAAGTATCAAAGTTCGTCGGTTCACGTCTGCGATCTATATAATTAGCGCGCTAACAACCACGTTCCGTACGCTGCAAGCTCAGTCCAAAAGAAGAGTGTGTCTAGGGAGCAAGCAAGAACCCTAGCAAGCTTCCCGTCGGCGCTGCAACGAACATCCCCCTCCCGTTCGTACGCCTCCGAGCTCTCCTCCTACCATTTTAATAGAAGATTCGTATTCCATTTTGATCGACAATTACATCCATCATTTGCCTTTTTTTTTTATCCTAATGTTTTTTTTGTATCGTTTGACTCATCGTGTTTGTGTTCATTATATGGACATTGAAGGCAAGCCCGATGGCGCACCGTAGAGTTCTCTAATCGACGTTGTCTCTCTGTGTGCCTTTCTGATGCCCTGGTCTCGATTTAGATAAACATGATTTGGTGTGTACTTTTCTTTGTTCGTTTATATTTAAAACTGCTCTATTTCTATTCTTCAACACATGTTACGGGGAGTGTCTCTTATGGTATTTTGTTGCGGACTATCAAAACACGCTTAAAAGTTGGAGGCTTAGCAAAGAATGTGAATACAGTTATTCATTTTGGCTTTCGGTTTTCCAAATAACTGATCAAGCATGTGGTTAACGCATATATCAAAGTGGAAATTGGTATCCCTTGTTATGCGTTCTTGCTTGATAATAGTTAAATTCAGGTTATTGTTTTTAATCTCAGTGTGTTAAGGTCTTGTATGGAATAACCTTTCTTTCTTTTTTTTTTTTATAAAGATTTCTGTTGACTCCCTATTAAACCAGTATGGAAATCGACTTTTCATCAAATTATTTCCCGACAACAAGATTACATAATGTTCTTTTAATATAATTAAGAGCCAAAAGAACTCCCATTCTTATTATATAGATTTTAGGCTTAAGTGAATTATGTTGTTTCTTTTACTCAACTATGCAGAAATAGCATCATGGAGGAGGGTAGCAATGATGCACTTTGTTCATTAGCAAAACTAAATGATTTCAGCAGCAGCAGCATGTTCAACTTGCCAAATCAAGCAAGACCAGCATCAGACCAATTCGAAGGAAGTGGAAAATGTCCTTTCTCTCAGATTTTTCTTTCTTCAGAGGTGCATTGTATGAAGATATATTCAAATCATGCTAGCCAACTTTATGCTCCAAGTCCAAGGCCACTTTATGTCGTTCCCCCTCTAGATGTGCCAGAAGGTGATTTTTTGCCCATTTCTAGAATGGATGCTGCTAAAACATACTGTAGCTTTGGATCATGCAACACCCTTTGTCATTCAAACTTCTCCACAAATCCTCTTCTGGATCAACTGGGAAACTCATCCATCAGTGGAATCAGTTCTTCAGCAGTCAACTGGCCCTCTCCCATCATCAGCAATATGGATGGTGAATCTGCAAGTAACTTTGATAAAGTGTTGTCTCTTGTTCGAAATGCTGAGCCTAGCATGAGTGCCATAGTTCCCCTGGTAAGATGTTTTGTTGCTTTATAGCCCAGTTTTGCTTGATGTATGGAAAATAAAAGGGGTTCAAAGAAGCACTTCACACCAATTTTCCTATCTAATGCAAGTTGCCAAAGAAGAAATATATCACAGCAACAAAGTTAGAAAAGCAACACAACAGTGAATTCCAACTATTTGCGGTCTTTGGTACCACCTCACCTAAGATATCCTTATTCTCATAAGCCCGTGTATAAGACATAAAATTGTAATTGATTCCCTCCAACATACATAGTTGTCTAATTTTCTTTTAGTTTGGTCAACGCATTTTAGAAGTGAAACAAATTACTCACCATCTGTCTATCTCAACAGAGTAAGGCTTCAACAGAAGAGGACTCTGGTGGAGGAGAGAATGCCATTGAGACTCATTCTAAGGAAAAGGCTCACTCAACAGAAGCTAGAGCTAGAGCTGCTACAAATAGCAGGGTATTGTTCTCTGCGCAATATTAGGAAATTTATTCCTTTGAACATGCACTTGTACAGCAAACTAGGCTAAGTAGTATAGGTCATGGAACCATGGCAACCTGAAATTGTAAATTTGAATCACACAAACATGTGATGCTGGCATATCTTGCTAAGTTAAACTAAGATATTAGATCATCCAATTGTTTTCACTCTTGACTGTCCATTTGGATTGCCTACTTGGTAGATCTTGGTCCATTGCTTGAATTGATGGATTGATTTCAACATGTTATGAAATTTGACTTGGCTTCATGAGCCCTTAAGACAATGTTATGAGGTGCAACTCTTTTGCAAACTGTAATTTATTCGTATCCTGGGTGAAAAGTTTACTTCTGACTATTTAGTATCAGTGTGTTCAGAAACAAATAGTGGCAGATTTTTTAAAAACATTAGCTAATTCAACTTGTTTCTTATCACATCTCCTTACATTATTTTCTGCCCATTTGGAATTTTCAATCTTAACTTCTCTTGATGAAAAATCTTATAAATATGGTACTGACAGCTCCGCAAAGCCAGGATTTCTGAAGGAATTAAAGCATTGCAAGATAGCCTGCCTTTCTCTGACCAGGTGAGATAGGTTAGAGTTATTGTGGAACTCGTGTTTCAATTGATACCGCTTGATGTATTTGTGTCGAAGCCTTATGCTTGAATGTGCATGTGTACAAGCAGACTTTACTGTTTAAGATTAATATCCAGCATTTGTAAGTGTTTTATTATGTATTAGTAATCTCATATATTTTTACATATTCTGTTTCCTTTGTGTGTCAGTGTGTCTGGTATTACATGGTGCTTAAATATTTATTTTACTTTTTCTCTCTTTCTTTTGTATTTGATTCTCTGATGTACAAAGTTTTACTGCTTCCTGTTGATTGCCTATTTGGATTTTGCTTTTCTCAGCCCAACAAATACTTTGTTCACTAAGAATTAATCGAAATTTGCACAAAAAGGTCGACATTCAAGAACTATGAAGTTTAGAATAGATTTATACATTTCTTTGGATAATCAAGGGAAGCCTTACCTTTACCTCATATAGGGTACCAATGAAACTGTGTTGGACGACGTGATTGACTATATAAAGTTTTTGAAGCTTCAGCTTAAGGTTCGTATTTTCTCTCTATTTTTGCCTAAAATTTCTGGTTAGTGGATTACTTTCTTTTTTTATTTTAGAATTTCTGATTTGTGGATTTCATTGTTTAGTTCATTAGTGATGTGCCATATCTTTAAAGTTTCTGATAAACAGCTGTATGATTATATACTCCAAGGTAATATTTTTGCATATCATTATTTCTCTCCAATTCGGGTAATAAAAATATAGCAAACATCTAGTATCATGCATTTTTGAGAATAGCTTATTCCTATAGTTTTGTATCTTTAAACTTATATTACTTGTTTTTTGACGTTGTAGGATACATCTCTTTGAATTTTATGAGAATCAAGCACAGAAACATATATTTGCAGTCTGGTAGTTCAAATGGTGCTTAAAACCTACACTGAAAATTTTCTCATTAGCAATCCAACATAGTTACTGATAGCCACAGAGACAGGTTGAGGCATGATGATGTAACCATAATTGCCTAAAGTTCAATCTGCCTAAGTCTTGATTCTCAACACTTAGGTAACAGCTTCTACAAAATTTGGTCGAAGGAGAGACTACCACATGACATGTTCTTGGAAGTTGGAACAAGATGTGTCAATAAAAGGTAGAGTGACCACCAACTGGAGGATGATCTGGATTTGAATTGGACCAGCTTAGCTAGAATAAACACCTTATATCCTAATAAAGGAATGAACAAAATCAATTGTAGGAGTTTAAATTTTCAAATGAACACCTTGTGATTGTGTTTAGCTAGAATAGCTTCAGGAATTTTTTTTTCTCAAATGTACACCGTCTATCACAAAGAGTCTGGGAAAAGACAATGGACCAGAAATTCCACCCAACCAGCAAATTTCAGAAAATTGCTAGTTAAAAAACCTTTAGATGCTTCAACTACCCCACCACACTGGTGTCAGATACCAGGGCTCTGCTAAATTTTTTAGAAATCTCCACATATGACACTCAGATTTGCACTAGTGTTAGATGCTCATACCCAACTGTGAGGAACATAGGTCAAAACAATGCCATAATATTGATGTAAAATTACTAGTACAAAGTAAATGCTTACAGAAACCATAACAATTCTACTAATTCCACCCAAACTTTGCGGTTAACTTTTTTGTTAAAACATTCCATGTCTTCTATCAAAGAAAAGATACCCTCTTCATGCCTTACCATCCTCCATTGAATTAACAAAAATTACTCCTTTTGTTATCTTAGTAAATAGAGACTATAAAAAATCCTCCTATTCCAAGTGTCTCCTCTCACTCTCTTGCTGCTACTTTTCTTTGTCACTTGCCCAAACTACAAGCCCTATTGTTCCTTGCGAGCTCTTGTTCATTACTCTCATTATATCACGTGTGTACCAATTGTTGCCATTGTCTTTCCCTTTCACAACTATTATACACATATCTCTAATCATCTTTTCCTTCTACTTTCATCCTCTATACTATACTTTCCTTGATACCTACACTAAGTCATTACAACTTTAGAGTAGACTCATCTTCTCCCCACAACCACCTTTATGTTGTTGTCGTTCATGCGGTTAAAACATTAGCAAAAGGTTTCACCTTTGTGCGAGACTGCAACCATCATAAACAATCTTTGGCATTCTCAAACACTATTTTATTCATCTTAAGCAAAGAAAAGGATATATGTAAGAATTCAGATATGCTTAGATAACTAACATCTTTAAATGCAGTTTAGGCAAGTTGCTTCACCCTAATTTATTTCCATAACAAAAATTTGAGGCCCACATGAGGTTACTCTTATCAACTTTAGTTTGCTTGTGAAATTAACCTCATCTTTCATAACCAATCTAATCTCAGATATTCTGTACTGGAGGTTTTTCCCCAGCTTAAGGGGTATAGTGTTTTGCCAACATTTGGTACACTTTGATACGCATTAAAATGTCAAGATGAATTTAGATGAGTTTTACTTATTTGATACCCTTTAACTTAGTGATAGTTTATTTACTTTTAGAAATATGACTAGCAATGAAATAGTCATTTGAATTAAAATTTTGTTCTACCATACCAACCATACCGAATCAACACTTGATGCACTTTAACATAAATTAATGCAGATAAGATGAATATATATGGATTTTAATGACATAAAACTTTTCCATTTAGATTTTTTGCTTAGAATAAATTAATTAGATAATTGAATTGAAAATGATCATTATTAATTTTTTATTATAGTATCTGTCAAGTTGAATTTATCCAAAATTTTCTCCTACATTCTTCTTCTACATAACTTGCTTACTTTTAGAGAGAATACTATATCAATTAAATAACTTACTTTTAGAAAGAAGACTATACCAATTAAATAATCATTTGAATTAAAATTTTGGTGAAATAAGTTAAAAAGAAGTTGCCTAAATTTTTTTATGCATGCCGAAACCCACTAAGTACGACATGCTATTATACTTAATGAATACAAATTGACATAGATTGCCTATTATATTTCAATAATTTATTAAAATTATCTTTAACTTTCCTATCCGATGCAACATAAGATTTTAAACTATGATTTGCAATACAAATTATTTAAATAATTGTTTCTTATTTCTCAGTTGACTTTTTTTTTTTATTATGGTGAAGGCTTATATATGATAGGGTGTTTTGGATAAGATCACTAGAGGGGGACGAGCTCAATAGCGCACTAACAAGTTAAAACTTTCTTTCTTTTGTTGTGTTGTTAGCAAGGACAAATATGCATTATTTAAACACGCAAATAAACATCAAACACATACCATGGGACACATTGATTTAATGTGGTTCACAACCCTTAGGTCTGTTATGTTAAAAAATATGTCTAATGTATTGCCTCCGAAAATCAACTAAAATTATCGATTTACTAGAGGTAATAGGGCAATCCTTTGCAACTCTCAATGATCCTCACTCTTCTAAGGATGTAAATGAAGGACTAGGGAAAAATAAAATACCAATAGCTTGAGTTGACATGTTCAATTTTTGTTGTCTAAGCTCTACACTTGATCATTTTGAGCATAGGGGAAAGAAGAATATATTATGCAGGCCTAATGTCCAAAATATTTCAAAATCTTATAAAACAAAGGTATTCCAACTACCTTCAATTGATTAAACTGTTATGCTTCTGGAGTGTAATTTCCACGTATCAATATCCACTCGGAGACAATGTACTAATCACCAGGATAGACAAGAAATTATAACAAAAATACAATAACCAAAGCCTTTGTCCCACTAAAGTGGTGTCATGAACCCATGTTGATTTTTGTAAAATCAAAAAACAAAAAAGTTCAATCTTTTAAATTTGACTGCAAAATAATTTACAAATCATGTTGCACCTTGATAAAATGCAGGATTTCAGTCAGAATTCACAGGCAGGGGAGAATTCCAAACATAGAGAAGAACGGATTTCTCGAGCTTGACGCTTTTACACAATGTACTATTTCAACCAATAATATACATAGTAGGCATTGATCCCCTAGTCACAGTTGATGCCCAATTTCAAACAGCGCATCAGATCTACAACACCCTAACAGGAAAAGAGAGGATAGAGAGATCTGGAATCCCACCTGGCTTGAGGACTACTGTTTCCATCAGTAGAGTAGCCAAGAGAGAAAGGAAGTAGGAAATCTTTGATCTCAGAGAAGAAAGGGGTTGACTCTGACTGACAGGGTAGAATTTGGAGCACAATTGTGAGATCCTCTCTGATTTTTCAGCATCTGACACAAGTATGGATGGTTGTTTTGCAGGATGAAAAGTTGTAGACGAAGCTGTGAAGGCTCAATGGATTTCATGAGTCTTGAGAAGAGGTTGGGGTGTAGAATTCACTTGATTGAGTGACCATGAGATTGAGAAGAGAAAATCGGGTTGTGATTTCTAGAGTTGATAATGATTTTTATAGGAGCAGATTATGGGTGTTATTTAAAATATATTTAAATAACAGTTATTATAATCTCTTCCTAACAAGTAACGTCCCTGACAGATTTTTGAGGATATTTTGAGTTACTTGGTGAAACCTAAAATGAATATTGCAGAGGATACATTTAGTGGTCGCTAATGGACTACTGAAACATTGATCGGATTCTTATAAAATGTATGCTTGTTTATATTAAAGGCAATTTTTTTTGCCTTCCTAAACCAAGGCTTTGAGAGTTCATGTTGATTGGATCAACATTGAGGTCACCAAGTTTAAATGTTTTCTATGTCGATATATGGCAGGTACTGAGTCAGAGCAAGTTAAATGGGGAAGCTGAAAAGTACCCTTTTGTTTATGTTGAGGTACTACATTACTCCTGGGTTGTTATTCCATTAATATGTCGATCGTTTATCCTCTTTTTCACTCTTGTACAGTCCGAGACAAATTTTAGCACAGTTGCTGGTAGATTATAGGTTCAGTTGTGAAGCTTTTTTTGACAGCCCACAATAATTCATGTGCAAAAGTCATTTTGTCAACGACACAATTTCAGTTATAATTAACACGAAAATTTTTAAGATCATCTCATGAGTTGCGAATCTAATATGAGAATATCTTTGAATTTTATTTGGCTATATGCCTTGTTCAAAGTGTTCCATGAACCCTTGTTACTCTGCTAGTCTAATGTGGGTTCATAGATCCATATGCATAGTTATGCATGTACATCTAGCAGTTACTGAGATGTCTTTTTTTTTTTCTTATTCTTTTGGACTGTTCTATTCAAGGTGCACACATTGTTGGAAGGAAAGAAACCCCAAATTAAGGTTAAACGAGAAAAACAGTGTGTCGCGCGATCTATTTTGATAGCAACATATCAGTGTTTGTCATATTTTGTCTGTCTATTTTGATAGCAACATATCAGTGTTTGTCATATCTACTATTTGCTTGCACTTAAAGTAGTTAACGTTTACTTTGAAGATCCTTTTTCCCTTTCATCATCGTGAATTGGATCCATGATATCCAGGACACGACGTAGAATCTTAACTTTGTTCATAATGTCGTTCGGATTGCATCCGAAGGGTAGAATATACCAGAACTGAAAAAGCTTTGGTTATTCTGCAGGGCTACGGACACTACTTGCTCCATGAGAACCTATCTGGTGAACCACTTGAAGAAATGATGGGGCAACTGATCGAGTCGAACATGCAGGCTGCACTAGACCTTCTCGGAAGCAAGGGTCTGGTTGTCTTGCCCACTGATCTAGCGAACTCCCTTCCTCCGATGGATTAGAAGTCAGGGAACACTAAACACGAGTTACAATGAGACTCCAAATTTTAATGGCTTAGTAGTTTGTAGTAGTTAAACTACTTACTACCTTGGAAAGGCAACTTCCAAATTTTGGGGGAGACTGAATGCATGGAATGTTTGATAATTAGAGGTGTCCAATTTTGAGGTTTAAGCGTTGTTTTACGCCTGTGACCATGAAGTGTTTGTACATCTCTTCTTCTAGTATTTGGAGACATCCGTTTTCCATTAGGGTCTTGTTGTTTCCTGTTTCCTAAAGCAAATTAGCGGGAAGATGTTTTTTTAAAGTTGATATTAGATATTTAAGTATTAATTTTGAAGAGGATCGATTATAAAAAAAAATTTTTGACCGTCAGAGTAAAATGAGCAGTCCAGCAATTTAACATTCTAAGATATATTATTCTATTAGAGAAATTTTTTTTACAGTGTACTATAATTGTAAATTGAATTAAAGATACTTGAGAGCCTCACTCATAGTAAAAAGATGGTTAAGTTCACTTCTAGCTTTCCTCATCATCAGTCTTTTAGTGACGATGAAAAGAAGTAAATTACGAATGATTATATCTCTTGATATATTGACTAGAAATAACGAAGAATTTATAAATCCGAATAAGAATTTTAAATTTCACATTGAAATTTGATCTCTGTTTATTTGTAACGACATCTTCAAGATTAATAATTCAAAGATAGAATATATGGACATATTGTGTGTTCCTTTTTTTAAATTTACGAGATTCTAAATTCGAATCTCGGTATAAAATATTAGAAGTATAAAGTTTTAAATTTACATGGAATTTAAATTTAATAATATTACACCACCAAATAATTTTTAAAGGAGAAGATGATGAATTGTATGTAATTGAAAATTTTAAGTATATAAAATTATTTTTTAAAAAGATGGAGAGGTTGATAAAATATTTTACATATGATATAAATAAAATAATTGAAATAAAAAAATAAAGAAAGACGTCAACTATTTTTTTTTTATAATTGTAAAATACATCTACAACTTAAAGAGAAGTTTTATAATGTGATGATTAGATTTACTATGAATGTAGGACTATGAAACTAACATATGAGTAAAAGATAGAGTTGTAGCGTGGAGGCTGATACGATGGATGTATATATATATATATATATATATATACAAGAATAAAATAGATAAGAAATGAAAATATAACTCAGCAAGACACATTTAAATGGTGCGCATGTACTTAAACATCCAATAAATAGTCCAAATAAATAATACAAAACTATAACAAATACACACGTTAATAAAAAAAAATCTAAAAAACCTTAATTACCAACGATAAAATATATTTAAATATAAATAAAGATATAGTATACTATAGCTTCAAGTCTAACAGTTGCCGACTTCAATTAGTCAGATAAAAAATTTGTTTATGGTTGTTTGCAAAAGTCTACTTGTATTCCTGGACTTGAAGAATAAACATTTCCCTATTATTACCACTGATTTTCTTTGCTTGCCTCAATTTGCATGGCATTGGTACACAACTATGATTAATTTCTAAAGAAATTCTTTAGGAAGAAGTCATTGAACTTGTTCATTTGCATCTGCATTCTCAATTGGAGCGATCAAACAGGAAAAAAAAGAATGTCACAGATTATTTATATTTGATAAATACTACATACTGCTCTAAAATTTTATGCTGTAACATATCTGATGGATTGAGCATGCTTTTGGACAGGTTAATTTTCAATATGATTTTACGTTTTTAACTGAGATCTTGTTGTCAGTTATTCTGATTGCTTGAAAATTGCATCAACCTCTTATACTCAAGATTCAAGTGGAAATTGCATTAAGTGAATACAAAGGAATAAACTAACTGCTAAGATTGTTCTTTGATCTGTAAATCTTTCACTTAGTTGTATGCCATAGGGAAGTAGAACAAACCTGGGTTCAACTTTGTGCTCTGCCACGCTTAGTTCACCTTATGATTTTGTTTAAGTAATTTGATTAATATTCTAATGTAAATCCGATGAAAAGAAAGTCTTACGAATCTATAATAAATTAAAGGAAAAAATCGATAAAATAGATGAAAGAATCTCAATCCAATGCTTACCAACGCATAAATCTTAGTATAGAAAATGAAAAATGTCACAATCATGGGATTTTGATAGGTAAGTCTTTGAACACGGATTGTCTTGGTAAATCTTTAATTTAATGAAAAAATAATAAGTGAGAGCCTCACCATATTTTAGAATGAAACAAACTAAAACATCACATGTGTGGCCACGACTCCTTTATTTATAGTCATAGAGTGACTTAAAAACTCTAAAATATCAAAATGAAACTCGTTTAAAATAGGTCTAGATAGACTACATAATTAGTTTGAGCTTAAGTCACTGTTACAACCCAAATAAAAGTCAAAATTGTGTCTACAAAAATGGAATTATCCTTACTATATAGAAATAGGATTTAAGTGGCTAATTAAGTCCATCTAAGACTTGAGTTAGGTAGATTAAGCTGCATGATTTATTCTTTGTCAAATTTATTTCAATTGCAATTTTGATCTTAATATCTTCAATTAACATATAAGTAATTCTTTCATCTTTTTAGCCTTAGTTTTTATAATTGGACCTCTTTAGCCTTAGTTTTTATAATTGGACCTCTGTTGATGTGTAATGGATATATCAAGAACATCCATCATTAGCTCGTGCTCATTGGGTCGCAACTGTTCTTCATCTTTGACTCTATCATCCTCTAGCTCAAAGGATTGAGCTGTTAAAAAACTGATAAATCTGTATATATTGCATCCTTAATACCCTTTCGCCTGAGGATTAATATACCTAATTGATGGAGCAAATCTAATATAAGAACTAAAGATAATACCTCTTTTGACACATAAGATTCAGACCCAACTTCTTGAGCTTTAATACACGTTAAGTTGATTGGACAACAATTTGGTTCAAAATTTTTAGCTATTAGGAAAGGGATGAATCTACATATCACTCAATAAGCCTTTTTGATTACAAGAGATCAAAATCCTCATAAAAAGAAAAACTTGTAATTTAGACCTCTCTGATATTTTATCCATATGACAACAACACTAAAGAGTCTAATTGAGGTAGTAGCTAACAAGAACAGATCATATGAGACATCTTTGTCATTAAAGTAAGTTCAACAAAAACCATATTAAATATAAAATTTCAACCTGAAATGTGTAGTCTTAGTTCAAACATAACATCTTTCCGGATAGTCTACCTGGGAAATTTCCAACTACAAATCAGAATCTGTATGGTTTAGGTCTTACTTGCTTAGAGGGTGATTCAGCATCTGCAATTTTAACAGCAATGAACCTGCCATAAAAAAACTGGAGGGAAAAGGATCAAATTAATTTTAATAATTAGTACTTCGGAGAGATCAAAGTCATTCTAAAAAAGATAACTACTTTCCCATCCATCTCTTTCACAGCCATTAGGGCTTCTTGTTCGCGAGCAAACCAAATATATGCAAGTCCTAGAGACTGTTTTGAGGTTTTGCTTGTTATTATCTTTACTGAAAAAGCCGTAACAAGATTAGATGGCTTTCCAAATTAGTGCCTCTCAAACTTCCAACAAAAGTTGATGCCAGTTACCTTTGCTAATCTCACCAAAGGATGAAAATGTCTCTGCCAAAAATCCCTCCGATGTGGAACGAGATAGTCCTGCACCATCATAGCAAAAATGTTATTAAAATAATGAAATAATTGGCAAATTGTCAAAGTAAACAGTCATTTGAGAGTGACAGAAAGGACCAAAAAAGATTGAGATTTAATTAGATTAGTATTCATGTAATATAAGAACATAGTGCTTTCTGAGGAAGAAACCTGCAAGGGAACCATATTTTGGTAGAATATCAACATAGCACTTTCATGTAGATATAGTAGGATTTCAAACACAATGGCGTAAGATAATCCATATAGCCGACTTCACTTCATGGGATAAAGGTTTGATTGTTATTATTTTGTCAACTACTAATAATTCTGTATAAAATATATGCAAATACTATCCAACTCTATCACATTGCCCTATGATAGTAGCACAATCTCATGTTATCTTTACATGATATCAAACTATGAGTTTAAAACATGATCACGACCTAGCTACATGAGAAAATTACCTCAATTAACTTATCAAATCCAACCAATTAATTACCTCCAAGTAATAGCAGTTTTCCATTTAAGCTTAGAAAGTTGTGAAATTAATGAACAAATCATCATGTGAGATTAAATTGGAATGTAAAATTTTGCCTGGCTTAAGGTTTGACATCTCTATTAAGACCTAAGGACCAATTTAGAATCCAAAACTATCGCTTATCAATAGAAAATGAGATTAATGATGGCTACATCACCACAAATGTAGCCCATTCCAACACCTAACGAAGCCTAAATTTAGGATCATTCTACCACCAATTGTCACAACCCACTTGAATAAAAGAACTCATTTAAATGATCAAGTCCAACCGTTACCCAAAAATGTTCAAGCTTAAAATAATAGCAGTTCACTCATCTATGCTTAACATCAAAAGGGAATCCCATTTTAAGGGAATCACCATTCTTTTTTATTTTATCGTCAAAAGGGCATCCTTCTGATGTCTCTTTGTAAGTAAACTACCTAATTTACCCCTTACAACCTTCTTAAACCAGTGTATTCTCATCCATTCACTCAATTAAACAGAATTGATCCTCGTCTGATTTACTACATCCCCAATCAAAGAAAAGATGCCCTAATATACTGCAACCCATTGATTCCCACCAAAGCAGCATACATCGCTTCTCGGTCATCACTAGACTTCTATCCTTTTTTTCTCTGATCTACACTTTTCATTCTTCAGGTGGTATTTTTATTTTTGTTTCTTCTCCATTTTCATGTATATATTTGAAGATCTTGTTCATTAAAAAACTCTTTTCTGATCTATAAATCTTGATAAAAATCTCAAATAAATAGGTCTCAAACCAAAGGGTCCTGTAAATTCATAGATGGAAGTGTTCGTTTTTGAATTTAGAGAAGTTCAGGGTCATGTAGCAGTTCTGAGCAGCTACATGGCCCTAAATTGCTCTAAATTGGAAAAAAAAGTCACATATAGACTCCAAAAGGTCCAGTGAACTCAAAAGAGCGTTGAATTTAGAGTAGTTTAGAATCATCTAACAATTTTAAGCATAGCTACTACAAGAACCTAAAATGTTTTAGAATGGAAAAGGATTGTGCATATCGACTCCAAAGTGTTCAAGAAACACATGAATGCTTGTTTGTAATTTAGAGCATTTTAGAACTATGTAACAATTTTAAATAAATCTACTACACGTAGCTAAATTGCTCTAAATTGAAGAAAAAAAAGAGTTGGATAGCTACTTCAAATGGTCCAGGGAACACATAAGAGTGTGTTTCTCAATAATCATTTTTTTTTTCAAAATTGTTATATGACCCTCGGCTGCTCTAAAATGAAAAACTTGCCAAAAGACCCTAACCTACTTTAAATATGAGTATTTGTTTCTAATTAGAGTAGCTTAGAGCCAGATAGCAACATTGTTAAACCTTGCCACAAGGCCCTAACCTACTTTAAAATGAAATATATTGACTTCGAAGGGTCCAATTAATGCACAGGAGTGCTTGTTTGTGAATATAGACTAGTTTAGGTCAATGTAGCACTTTTTTGAACAAAAGTGCTATACATGGCCTTAAACTGCTTTAAATTATAAAACAAAGCCCTTTGTTGACTCTAGAGGCTCTAGTGAAGTCATAGGAGCTTAGGGTCATTTAATAGTTTTATTGCTACATTTCCTAATCTATACAAGTTTTAAATATATGATCCTTTTATTATTACATATATTATGAAAATTTAATAAGAAGTTTTTATTTCTGCAGTGCAAAATGACTAAGTTCTTCACAGATAAGATGTTCCCACGAGGGCTCTATAAGAATTGCATCATGTGATTATATAAACAAATTATAATGAAATGCAGAATGGTTTTGTGTTTGACAGTAGCAATTGTCCTAGTCAATCTCACAAGGCTAGACGTTGCACCATTGTCATGACTACTATTTATTTCACTTTCACTTTTAGTGTTTCACTTGTATACTATGTTGCACCACTACTGGAACTACCATTTACTTGAGAGAAACCTATTCAAGTGCATTTTCTCCCTCAGGTTCAATATCAAAGGATATTTATTGTTAAAGAATTATAGAGTAATAATGATGCAAGGAGGAAAATTTAACAAATTAACTTTGATATATGTATAAGGTGAAAAATATAACTCTCATATATGTGCATGGAGAACAAATTGTAACTCTTAATTTTCACACATACACAATGAGGAAAATTGTACTTCTCATATATACATATAGAGAAAAAAATTGTAGCTACGTAAGCTTTAATTTATGTGAAATTTAACTATTTTAGGTCTATGTAGCAGCCTTTTTCAAAATAGCTACATGACTTGAAAATTCTAAATCTCCATAAGGCTTAGTCAACACATAGGTGTGGGACCAAATGGAGAGAGGCTGGGGGGTGGGGGAGGGGAGGAGAGAGAGACAGAGATGTTGAATAGCCTCGAATGAGAACTTAAGATGCAGTAATATAGATTTGCTCAACACGAAACGATTAAAGCACAACACTAATAAGAAAAACAGTACAAAAAGAACAAATGAAGCAATGCTAACTCAATAGTTTAAGTGGTTCGACAGCCTCCGAACTCCTACTCCATGGCTTAAACATTTTAGTAGGTCATTCCTCAAATGTCACTATTTTTCTTCTTTTCAGAACTCTTCTAGAGGTCAAGAAACCTCTTACAAAGTCTTTGTTACAAGAGTAAAAGAAATTTCCAACATGCCATATATTTATAGAGAAGAGAACGTGAGTTTAGAGAGTTTAGCAAAGTAATTTTGTTGTAGATTAATTGCTTTTCATAACCAACATGTCATATATTTATACGCATTAACTAAGCTTCCAAGCAACCTCTAGAATCATCCATTCAGCTTTGTAGTCAACTACTCCTTAACATCAGTTGATTGGTCATTGGTGCATAACTATTTTATCCGTCATTTCAATCAATTCCTTATAGTTATCAATTGACTATTTTCTACAATAACTTTTGTAACCCACCGTTATAATAAATTATTTGTTCTATCAAAAATGTTTAACTGTCCAACGGTTGACTCGAGAACCACTAGTCAACTATTCAACAAAGATGATCAAAATAGTAGCCCTTCTATTCCCTTAGCCGAGTTGACTCCTCAATCAACTCATTGATTAGTCAATTGCTTAAACAACTGGCACATAATGTCAGCAGATTAGCATATAGGTAAACTAAAGGCTTGAGTTGTTTGCTTAGATGACTAGTAATCACATGTCAATTGACTAGAGTATTGACTAGGTCATTTCTAAGGCCTTTTCCTAATCTAGCCTTTGATTTTCCAAGTTTACATGTGCACTCGCACTCGGACATGTCAGTTGATTGTTTACTAGAGAATAACATTCTCTGGAACCTTTTATAAGGTCTTCCTCGTCATGTCAAGTATTATGTCAACTTTAACTTGTAGAGACTTTTTGCTTTGCCAAGCATCTATTTAAACCTTGATTTGCCCGAACTTTCTCTTGTGAAAAATTTGATCATTCTTGACCTGCTGAGATTTCCTCTTGCCAAACATTAATTATCAGAACTTTCTCTTGCTAAGCATTCGATCACTATTGATTTGATGGGACATCTTATCATCATGTGACCTACTCCTGCATACACTTGTCACAACTCATCAAATACATTTTTAAACTTAACCCTTTGTCTAATATCAATACCGATTGCACTAACAATCTCCCTCTTTTGATGTTTAGCAACCATAGTTAGATCATGAGAATAGGTAAATGATAGAACAACAAAGGCTTATATAATAATAAAACATGGAATGTAATAGACAACAATCCCCTTAAGTTGAAGTATACTCTCCCTCAAGTTGAGGTAGTGGATCAAGTTGAGGTATTAGATCTCTCCCTTAATATGTCAATTCTCCCTCTAATTTAATCATTCTTTCCCTTTGTCATACATAAAAAATTAATCCAATCTACGGATAGTTAAGGGTGTATTATTTATAATATTATTAACGTATTAGTTTCCCCCTTGATTTTTCTACTTTCAATTATATTCTATTATTATGATATCAATTGACTACTCATTTCTAGTTGACTAGGTTGCTTGCAGTTGACTGGTGCTCTGTAATCATTTTTCAAGCGGGGTTTAAAATATTATAGAAAATTCTACAAAATTTAAAAATTCATAAAATTTTGTATACATCTTTGTTTTGTCAATATATTCTAGGAAAAAAAAATAACAAAACAACCAAGCCTTATATGACTAGGTGGGGTCAACTATATGGATCCTCCTATGCCATTAGGTTTCTATCCTCTACTATATCATCATCTATATTTAAATAAATTTTATCTTGTTTTATTGTTGCTAATCAAATCTTCCTAGGTCTTTCTTTTCTCTTTTGATTTGCATTTTTGTAATAATTGCACATCGCCTAACTAGAACAATTACCAATCATCTAAGTATATGCCCATACCATCTTAAACGTGTCTCTCAGAGTTTTTCCTCAATAGGTGCAACTCAATTTTCACTCTAATGTTCTCATTTCTTATTTTATCTATCCTCGTATATCCACACATCCATCTAGTATTCTCATCTCTACAACTCTCATCTTCTGGCCATGTGTTCGAGTCATAATCTAATATTCAACTTCATATAACTCAGCAAGTCTTACTATCATTTTATAAAAAATTTCTTTAAGTTTTAAAGGTACTTTACAATCACAAAGAACACTCGATGTTCTCCTCTATTTCAACCATCTTGTTTGTATTTAATGTAAGACATCTCTCTCAATCCGCCCATCTTTTACAAAAATAATCCTAAATATTTAAAAATTTTAATTAAATACAACTCATTATCTCCTAACGAGAGATAATAGGTTTTGTGAAATTTTATAAATTTTTTACATTAGGGTACAAAGTTTTAAATAGGCTATTTTTTTAGTAAATAGCTTGAATTATGTATCAAATATATACTTTGTATATTTTCTATTCAAGTAATGTGTTATAACTATTTTATTCTTTATTTTAAATGCTTTCCGGTGTATTTAAATTATTCAATATAAATTCATGGGCACTTAATGCATTTTTTAGGGATATTCCATATATGCCTAATCAATAGCACACAGGCCCACTTCTCTCCTTAGTGAAGAAAATTCAATTTCGAATAGTGGTTTTGTGAAAATGCTAGCAAGATTGGATTTTGACTCAACATAAATGAGCTCTACATCACCTTATAAAATGGTGTCTCCTACATATCTAGTTCTAGGATATTCATTGGATTTTTAGTTAGGATGATTGCACTTATATTGTCATACGTGATTTGAACAATTCTGAAACATAAATCATAATGGGTAATGTATCGTCCACAAGATTTGAGCTACATATCCACCTAATGCTACATATTCTGCTTTGGTGGATGAGAGTGCAATATAGTGTTGTTTTCTACTATGTTAATTAATAGTGTTGACACCCTCTATTGTGCTTTTCTTATTAAGTTTATTACATGCATTATCTAAATTCAAATACCCTATTAACTTTAGATTGTCATACCTAAAATACCATAAGCCTACATTTATTGTTCCTTTGAGGTATTTTAATATTGTTTTTATAGCTCTAAGATGGGATTCCCCCATGATTGAAATCTAACACATAAACCAATTGTAAATAATATATTGGGTCTACTTGCGGCTAGGTATAATAGACTCCCAATCATACTTATATAAAGTTTCAAGTATGCTTTTCACTGTTTGTATCATTATCTAATTTATTATTTGTGTTCATAACATTTTCCATTTCAATTTCGTATCACCCTTGATCTGCCAAGACTTCCTATTACCAATCATCCGATCACCCTTGATTTGTCGGAACTTTTTATCGTCGTGTGACCTACTCTTGCATAGACTTATCACAACTCATCTAATACATAGTCTAACTTAACAATTTGTCTAACATAAAAACTGATTGCACTAATAATAGGAATGCTTGTCTATTAAAATAGTTTAGCTATATATTGTAATTTTACATAAAACTCTTACATGACTCTAAATTGGCTAAAATGGAAAAAAAATAACTATATTGAATCAAGAGGGTTTAGGGAATGCATTGGAGAATTTATTTGTGAATTAAGCTTGATTTGGCAGGATGCACACAAAGGTTGGTTGGTTCAATGGTTTAAAGTTTGTTAGAGATTAGAGAAGAATAGAATAAATATCTGAGGGACTATAGGACGAGGAGCATCGAGATTGCAATGTTGACATTAGTCAAATGAAGGCAACTACATAGGTGACGTGTGAAGGATGGCATGAGGAGCAAGTCGTAGGCTTAAGTGTATCCAAGGGACAAATAACCTAGTGGGAGACAACATTGATGGCATAATCAAGCTATAGTTGGTAACTCTTGAGTTATGAAGTTGAGTGACATTTACTTTAGGTTCATATAGATTTTACTTAGGCATAAGACTCGACCGAGAAACAATGGGTTATAGGAGGTTTCAGTTGACTAGAAGTTACTTCAATTGACTAACAGGTAGAGTTGATTGAATCTTGATTTATTGCGAACAGAATGTTTCTATTCAGTTTCTGATAGTGTGGGCTTAGTTGACTAATTTATTGCCCAAATTTGAAAAAGAAGACACTTTGAAGATTTTTCCAAAGGAGTCGATTGATGTTGCATTAAGTCAATCGGAGTGAAATCAAGTCAATTGGATTGCCAAGGAGTCAATTGGATACAATAGCTGGTAGATACATATCCTAAGATTGAAGTTTCAGTCAACTAGAGGCTTAAATGAGTCGACTAGCATTAATGCAGAACATTTATTGGAGCTTATCTATGGACATTTGGAAGGCTATAAAAGGAGGCGAAATGGGAGCTCTATAGATAACTAAGAGGCTATTATTCTCAATGATTCCACCGCTCCACTTTGCCATATTTTAATTCCTCTATAGTTTTTTTTTTTGTTTAGAGCTCAAGCTCTATACCTCCAAACTCATATTTGTTTAGCTATAGCTATTGGCTTTTCTTAGAAGATGGAACATAGTTGAGTATGTGCCTGACTAGAAAATTTCTACCAAAAAGCTTAAGTACATTTCACTTGATCAACCATCTCATGTCTTCGTGTTGATCATGCTCCTCCCCTCAAGATCTTCTTGAGATGTCACGTAGATAGGCGATCTTAATCATTCTCTGAACCCACTAAGAGTTCGCCAAGAGTTCCACTTTTGTGACTTCTTATATTACCAAGAGTTTACTACTCTAGCACTTCCATCTTTCAAGAGTTCACACCTTTAAGACTTTGATATGTTAATAGTTCACATCTACAAGACTTCAATCTCTCAATACCTCTTGAACTTTCACTTTACATCCCTAGGACTTCCATCTACCAAGAGTTCACTTCTATGGGAGTTTCATCTGGAGTTCATTTCCCTAAGGCTTTCATCCACTAGGAGTTCACTTCTCCAGGAGTTCTATATGTCAAAACCTAAACATTTTGGTCTTCCACCTATCAAGAGTTCACGACTTTGGGACTTTCATCTGCTGAGAGTTCACTTCTATGAGATTTTCATATGCCAAGAACTCACTTCTCCAAAACTTCCATGTGTCAAAAGTTCACTTCTCTAATATTCCTTACTTTCCCAATTGGCCAAAATTGCATTTGCAATTACAATCAAAATATTGCATCTGCACACTTAACGTAAGTGAGAATAACAATTTTGTCTAACAAAAAATATCATTTTTTTCTACCTCAAATATGATTTTGTCAACCACATCAAAACCAAACCAACTCAAATATGCAGCCACCCCTTAAGTCAAACATCCTAGAGATCAATTACATTGACACTAACATCGCCTGTATGAAGCCCCACCTAATTAAGATTCATTACATGAGTTATATTCCCTCATCGAGCTCTATGGAAGGATAAATAACTAATAATATTCAAATAAACTAAATCACTCAATCATATTAATTACAAATTTATTTAGTCTTCCTTTATCTCTCACACTCTTAACTCCAATTCATTTATTTCATCAAATTCATGAATCTCCTTTAAACATGTTTTCTCTTGTATTATTTATTGGTACCTTGAGGTAATTATCCTAAATAGTAATCTCACACTATTAGCCGACCTCTCCTAGTGGATAAGACTTGATTGTTATTGTAGTAATCCTACACTATTAGGTCCAACACAACCTAAATGGGCCTTAGAAGAGATTAAGTTTAATTAAAACCTAAATTTCTAACTAAAAAAATTGAAATGGACTTCTTCCCTGTATTTATATGGAGAGAGAAGACGTGAGGAAGGAGAGGAGATAAATAGGAAAAAAAAAAAAATAGGGAAGACAAAAAGGAAGGATTTTTCTTGCATGATGTTATTTTCCTCCATTGAGAATCTCAGTTTTTTTTTTTCCATTAGAAGAGAATATTTCATGATATTGTTTTATCTCTATGATATTAGTTTGGTTAGTTTACAAATATCAGTAACCTTCGTTGAAAGTTATAATTTTTCTCTCCAATAATAGACTCCTCACTAGTCATCTCATGTAATGGGATAAGGTTTGATTGTTGACTCCTCACTTTTGCCCCTTGATTTTCATCCTTTCGTGTAGTAAGGGTTTTCTATGTAAATCTTGGTGTATCATAACGTTCGCGTCTATTTGTAGAGTGTACATGCATAATTCCTAATCCAAATAGTTCAAGTTGTGTTTTTGTATTTGGTAATGACCTACTTATTCTCGCCCACCTTAACTCTTAGATACAATTATCCTTTTTCATACGAGACAATATGTCGAACATGACAAGTGCAACTTTGCGGTTGTTTTTTTATGCCGACGAAACATGTGATATTCGGGACAACATTCAGAGAGAAACAGACCTTTGATAAATATCCGAGACGAAGGCGGTGGAGCTTCCTGGGAAATCGCCAAATCAGAGGCTGAGCATCCGCATATTGGTAAGGCGGGCTGATTGCGGCTGTTTCCATGAGGCGGAAGCGAAGTGGACAGCAAGCGCAACGGCCGAGGGCGCAGGAATCGCGTTGGCTGGACAGCCGGCGAAGGATTGCAAGAGGTGCGCGATTGTAGAAGCAAGGAAGAGGATGGTGTGAGCAGAGGACGATGGAGAATAGACATGGCGAAATTCCTCTCCGTCGTTACGCAAAACTTAAAATCCATGAATGTAGTTAACTTTGAAAGTTACCCGTGTTTTACTTAGGCAAAATGAATGTGAAAAATGGATTAAAAAAAAATCAAAAGAGCATCGTTATTATTCTTTTTGATGAAAAGGGATTATCGCTGGGACGATCCGTTAATTAGAGCAATGCAGATATTATTATAGAAAGGCAAGAGTCAATTTTATTAGTGTAAGAATACTTCAAGTATTAATTACTTTTGATGTTTGGACCATCAAATTTAAATTAAGAAATATTGATAATCTAATATGAATATTAAGTGACAAATAAAAGAAAATTTTAAGTATAAAGACTTGACAAGGAAGAAAAGTTCAAGTGTACAGTCTTGTCAGTGTAAGTCTAAGTATGTAGTCTTGACAGTGTAAGTCCAAGTGAATCTTGACAAGGAAAATTCAAATGTGTAGTTTTGACGACATAAATCCAAATAAATCTTGACAAAGGAAGACCTAATGACATAACAAAGACAAATAAAATACTTGAAGACTAGCGTAAAGATGAGGAGTCGGAGACTCAGAGGCATCCTAGAGGCGCGAGGCTAATGGAAGAGCTTGAAGGCATTGGTCTAGCTAAGGGTAAAGTTATAAGTATGAAATGATCATACTTGAGGTATATCAATTGATTGATACTTGAACCAGTTGACTGATGAGCTAAAATAATCGAATAGATTTTTGACAGTCGATTGGTTATTTGATCAGTCGACTGGTCTCGAGTGCTCGACACTCGGGAAGTCCAAGAAGCACTTGGGCTCGGGCAGTCGACTGCTATGGGATGCAGTCGACTGCTATAGGATGAGCAGCCCAGGTGCTCAACACATCAGTCAACTGCATTGCAGTCGATTGTTGTTATTGTAGTACATCACAGAAGACTTCTAAGTCGATTGATTAGTCGACTGTCGAAGGAGAAGTCACTCTATTGTGGCGATCAGTCGGCTGGTCTAGTAATCAGTCAACTGATGAAGTATCCATTGAGTGTGATGATTGAGAGATCACGAATCGCGACTAAGTCAGAAGCTATTGTATTCGCTCAATGGTCGCACCAACCAACTGCTAGTATGCAGTAGTCGACTGGCAAAAGGCTCAACGGACAAAAACTCCCAAAATCTATAAGAAGGGATTTTGGGAGCTTGAAGAGGCTAGTGCTCTTGTGCTAAACTTTCATCCTTAAGATCTCCAAGTGTTTTCCTAAGTCTTTACTCTCTAAATTTCTTCTTTCTAAGTTTATTCTTAACATCTTGTAAGAAGAAGAGATTGTGTGTAAGAAAAGTTTCTCCACCTTGATATATTCATCCAAAGGAGAAGTATAGTGAAAGCTTGTTAAGGAGTAATCTGCTTTAAGGATTATCGTGGAGTAGGAGTAGGTCTCCAAACCATGTCACATCGTTTATGTTAGCATTGTTTTCTTTATTTTTCATTCTAGTTTTTCAATCGCTATATTTACTTCTGCAAACAATGATTGTAGAAAGAAATCGAAGAAACGCTATCCACCCCCCTTTAGTGTCATGCCCCGAGAGTATATTTGTCCATCAAACGGACGGTACCCTCTAGTGACAATATAAGATATAAAACCAATACAAGACCCTTATAGCTGCTGGCACCCACAAGTCATATATCACAGTATAATAACACTGACAAACAATAGAAATATCAAGACACAAAGATGGACTCCAGAGTGACTTTGACGCAACAATAAAACATAATCGAAACTAACCCCCAAACCAAATCCATAATAAAGAGTCAAATACATAATTGTAAGTGATTTGAGGCTGCTAGAGGGGGGTGAATAGCGTCGCGTGATGGAATTCGTTTCACGTTCGTCTACAAACTTCGTTAGCTCACAGCGGAATAATAATTAAGCAATACGAAATAGACAAACACAAATACGCAAGTATTTAACGTGGTTCGGAACCAAACGGTTCATACTCCACGGATCGGGCTCTAAAAGCCCTAGCAATGCAAACACGCACTACTAATCACAATAACTCCTTCTCGATACAAGTCGGAGGTGGAGAAATCTCGTACAAACGATCTTGCAATAGCAAGAACGAAATACAAGCAATATACAATGCAAATATGAAAGACAAGTAAAGAAAAAACTTTACAACACTTGTTTTTGATTGCTTGAATGCTTGGTTGCTTGCTTGCACTTGGAGACCTGATTTGCAGCAACAAATCGCCCCAATAGCTCTCAAGAACCGGATAGTTTTTCCTCCATCACGAGCTCCATTTATAGCTACAACTTGTGCTGGAAAAAGTCGATCAGTCGACTGATCGGGACCATCAGTCGACTGATGCCACTGTTGTCGTGAGACAATGGCTAGATCCACGCTGGATAAGTCCAACGGATCCATCATCAGTCGACTGATGATACCCATCAGTCGACTAATGGAGCCTTCACTCGACCAGTCGAGTCTCAACTCCATTCTGTGCCCGATTTCACGAGCACCGGCCGATCGATCACCTAATCACCGATCGCCACCTATGATGATCACTAGGACAATTCCCGCAAATAAACCCTAGTCGACATGACAATGAGGTTTTAGCCCAAGTATGGTTCCCCCATACTTGCTAGACCACCCTTAGCCTAGACCTAAGCCTTCTAGCCACCTCCATCAGTCTCACGCCTCTCGGATCTCTCCAAGTCATCCATGACTTGTTCATCTATCGCGCTGGCCTTCAGGTGCTTCCATCGGCTATGTCATCCTAACGGTGTCTACACCGCCAAGGCATATTGGACTTATGCCGCCAAGACTCCGCTTGGACTTTACGCCGCCAACCATTAGACTTATGCTGCCAAGACTTCACCCTTGGACTTTACGCCGCCAATATCAAACCCCTTGGACTTTTCAAATGTCAAGACTCAAGCTTGGACTTTCCCTTGCCAACCCATGTTAGACTTTCCATGCCAAGACCTATGTTTGGACTTTCCCAAATGCCAAGTGTCCCACTTGGACTTTCCATGCCAAGTACCCATGACTTGGACTTTCTATAATCACATGGTCAACCCTAGCCAACCATCAAAGTCTCCCTCGAGTCAAACTCGAGTCCAGTTAAACATAACCCGGGTTGATTGTATAAACAATCTCCCCAAAACATCAACAGACATTAATGTCAAACATCAATGTCAACTTACTTTGTCAAACATCAAAACATCACTCGAGTCAAACTCGAGTCTGGTCAATCGTGACCTGGACGCACCAACAATCTCCCCCTTTTTGACGTTTGACAAAAACAACCTTGAGTTAGGCCCCTAACTCAAATTCCCTTACCAATTTCATAAATTGGTAATCTTATGTTCTCCCCCTTTTTGACATACATCAAAAAGGTTCACTCCAAGGAGGTCAATGTCTCAAGGCCCAATGAGATCTTACAATCTCCCCCTTGGTCCAAAAATACCTAGGATGCCTACCATCTTTCTAGTGATAAGTCCCATATCACTCAAGAGAGGCAATTCTATTCACTCTCCCAACTTTCAAATTGGGTATCTCAAAATATCATTTTTCCTTCCCATGAGGAAAAATATCATCCATCATCCCATGATGGATACCTCCCCCTAAAGGTTTGCTCCCCTTGACCATTGCACCAACAATGTCTTTGGGAAGTCCCTAAGCCAATAGGAACTCTAAACCATTAAAGATAAGATTAGAAATTCAACATTGAACTTTCCAACACTTTAAATGTGATACAAACCCTAAACACCTCTCCAAATCCATATCCAATGGATTTTTACCCTTTATAATGCTTCCCAAAGTATATCCTAGGATTAAGAGTGATTAGGGACCTTAACCGTAGCTGAAATCGGGTTAAACAATCTTGTTTATCCTGAAATCAGACTATCGATGAGTCTAGTAGAACTACCAACTGATGTGCCCATCGCTTGATCGCACCGAGCAGAATGAGTGATATCAAGGCCAGATAGCCACGCCATCGATCGTCAGAGGTAGTCGATCGATAATCAAAACTCGATTTTCGCTATCGACTTTGAAAAATCGTAACTAAATATATATAGCTTGAAAAATCACGAAATTTCACATGTATAATATTTATCACACATACAATCGGTGAAAAATCTTAGAAAAATATTTTAACCATTAAAATAGGAGATTGGTACAAAGTTCAAAAACTATTAAAACTTTAAAGTTTTTGATCTACTTTGTATCAACTTCTACAATGATGATGGCTATCAAAAGATAGACTTCACCAAGGTTTTCTAAAGTGATTTTAAAATATTTTTGAAAACATATTTTGAACCATGGATTATTGGCTAAATATACATAACTTGTATATTAGCTTTCCTCATGATTCTTAGTGATGATTAAAATAAGTTTGAGTTCATCTAGATGCACTACCTATGCACCTTGAACCCAACTTATTATCCTAACATCTCACATGTTATCTAAGGTGCATACACACACATACATGTCAATTTAGATGTGAGATGTGAAGTTAGGATTAATATAGTCTCATGTATTTTCTAGGCAACCCTACTTGATTCCCTTATAAATGAGACTCCAAGTCATGCCATTTTTCCTTAAATCAATTTTAATCAAGATAAATGCATGAATGATCATGGCATGAATGATAACACTAATAACGCATAGCTAATGATTATGATGTCATGATATATCAATAAGCTTTTAAAAACGTGATCATGACATCTACAAAAATTGTAATGAACATCATGACATGTTATATGAGAAAACGGAATTAAATGTGACATAGCAAGCTTACACAAACAAGCACATTTCAACCAAACATACAATCAGACAACAACAATAATTTTTAGAAACAAAACATTTCATTAAAAACTTCAAGTTTTATCCAAAATGTGAAATGTTCAAACAAAAAGACATCCTATATCACTAAACATCCTAATATCGCTAGTCCTCTGCGGAAGGTGGAAGCGGAGGTGGCTGCTGACCCAAAGTCCATGCTCGCATCATCTCGTACATGTCGAGCTGACGCTGCTCAATGCGGCTCTGTGACTCCTCAATCCGAATGTAGCGCTCCTCCATCCGACTAAGATGCTCACCCATGGAGGATTGCCCTGATATAATCTTTGCTAGTCAGGAGTCCATCATCTGCTGATAATCCTGGAAGCTGGACTCCAGCTGGGCCATCCGATCTGAAGGACCTGCCGCTGATGCATCTGCTAGCATCTGGTCCTCCTCGTCAGCAGCAGCTGGATCCTCATGTCATTCTGCAGGCTCTCCCGGTACTAGAGGTGGCTCTCTACGTGGCCTGGGCAGAGGTCGAGGTACCAGCTCCATCTGCCCATGTCCAATCCGCAGCTTCGCCAATGAGAAGTTACGAACTGATATACAGTCGTAAACCTCGAAAAGCACCCTCAGAGATCCCCTGTTAATGTTAATGCCTATAGACTCTAGCCATGCAGTGATGATATGGCCAAAAGGCATATGCACTTTCCCTTGCACAGGGGATATGAAATATACAATGCAATGAAACATGTTCAATGCAATGTTTATATCTAATCTATGACGCATGGCATACATAAGAAAGAGATGAGAAGGCCGAATCTTGGCCAGACCCCGAGTCACGATAGGGAGAAAATACCCAACAATGACTTTGTAAAGTATATTGTCATGGGAAGATAGCTCAGTGGTAGGGAATAGGTTCTGAGCTGGTGGGCGAGGATGGTGAAAAATGTCCTCATGCATGGAGTCTAAAGAAATATGATCAAAAGGCTCAGAAGGAGGGGCATCGAAGATAGGATAGAAGACAAAAGTATCATCTGATGACCTACACTCAAGAAACTCCTGCAATATCGCAAGAGTGAACTCTAAGTCGCGTTTTGCAACGCGAGTAGTGTAGGTAGGACCATCGTCTACCTTCCTTAAGTTTTAATAGAACTCCTTAAGGAGATCATCATTTATGACATGAGTGCAAAGAACTACCTTCATGAGTTAATAATATGCTAAAATCTCCATGATATCGCCACAATGATGCCTAAAGAAATTGATATCGATGTACCTAACCAACATGGGTTGGTACAATCGTGATGCGACCTCAGTCGGGTCGTTCCTACGTGGTCGTCTATATGAATGCAATGCAGTGGAATGGAATGCAATGATACAAATACACGATTAGATCACAATGAGTTGTAAAGACAAAAAATTAGGGTTTAAGGGGTATAGAAATTATACTTTGGTGTCATTTGAAGGTGATGAAGGGAAGACACAAGGCAGCTACTGAGGGGAACGCCGGAAGGATTGCCGGAGAAAGGGTCTCGCCGGAACCCTAATCGTTTGGAGAAGAAAAATTAGGGTTGTGAGATGCCATTAGGGTTATAGAGAGATGAAAGACACAACCGGAAGAGAAGACTACCAACCCTAGGGCTTTGGTCGCCGGCGTGGACGAGGAAAGGCTGGTCGGAGACGATGAGCGCCGATCAGAGATGAAAATCGTGAGGGAAAAGAGTGTGAAGACGCCGAACCCTAGCGGTTCGGCATTATAAAATCGCGACTCGATCGGTGATGTCACACATCGATCGGCGATGGCGGTTATAAGCGGTTTCTTGAGCCGTGCGATCGACTATTTCGGCCAAAGACTGATCAGCGAGCGTACAGATCGAAGCTACGGTAACATCACCGATCGATGTTGGTAATCAGTCGACTGATGCGATCATCACTCGACTGATGATCCTTCTGCCTCGATGAACAGTACCATCAGTCGACTGATGTATCTGATCAGTCGACTGATGTACAAAATAGTCGAGTCCTGGAAACATCACTCGACTGTCGGACTCACCGTATCGTGCTACAGTAGTAACAGTCGACTGATAAACTGTATCAGTCGACTGATCTCTAATTTTCAGTTCTGAAATTGAGTGAATTCCGATTTCTTCACTCAATTTGTTTCATTTTATCATGTTTACTCTTATATGTCGAATATATTAATGTTATGCTTATATTCATGTATTTGTTAATGTATTTTGGTATTTTATTTCATTTTAACAATCATTAGCATCCAATGATTTTAAAATCCTAACATCTCACCCTTTCTAAGTGTGGAAATACACAATCAAGATGAATGACCTGTTTTGTGAGATGCAATATACCATAAACATTTCTTCCATGCAAACATATGGTAAAACACATGAAGCATGGTAAGTGTAAGACATCAAGGTGTGTGACACTTAAGTATCACTCTTAATGTAACTTATAAACTTTAAGCACTTCTCTTGATACATTAATTCCTAAAGTGTGTTAAAATTCTAAAATGACACACCATGACCTCTAAATCTAGATTGTGCCAATTTTATTGATTTTTCATAATTCCAAAAATATATGACACATCCAAAAACCTTTTAGGATATAAGATCAAACCTATTTCCAAGATATTCATAACCTTGAAAATAACCTAAAATGTCAACTTTGCTATGGTTGAGTTAACTACCCATCCAATCAAAGTCGACACATCCTAACCCATTTAGCATGAGTCAATTACGCTCATTGGAATCCAAAATCTATTTGAGCTCATTGGATTAATTAGGTATTCCTTAGGGATGACTTTCCTAGATACCTTTCTAATGACCCTTCTAGGCTTGTTAGCCTTGGTCATTATGGTCTTGTCATGGTTAGCCTTAGGGATTGCCTCCCTAGTAACCTTCTTAGTGACTTCCTTAGGTTTCTTAGAAACCCTAGCCACTAGGCACATACTATGGTTGGCCTTAGGGATAATTTCCCTAGAGACTTTGGTTTTCTTAGATTTAGGTTTAGTTCCATAATCAAATGGAACATTGTGATAAGTAGACATTACTTTCTTAGACATAGGCTTGTAACTCAAACCTTGTCTCCTAGATGATTCTTGCCTCTTACACCCTTTTTGTTGACTTCTAGATCCTAGAGTTTGACAATTAGACCCTTTAAATTGATTTTGCATACTTGCAAGGGTCTTTTTCAATTTCTCAAGCCTTGACCTCAAGGCTTGATTTTCTAACTCTAATTGCCCAATTGATTTTTGATTAGATTTTTGGGCATTACCATTCTCTTTAGGCATATGTCTACCCTTACTAGGATTGATGCCTAAATGGTTTTCGATTTTCTTAATTGTTTTCTTAGGAAGGACATTTCTAGGGACATTAGTCTCAAATTTCTCCTTCTTTGAAATAGGTATAGAGTTATCATTTCTAGACTTCTCCTTAGTCCTAAAACCAACATGTTTAGCTTCTAGACAACCATAATTATTATTTCTAGCATGCTTTGATTCATGAGTAATAGCAAAATTATTTAAATTAATTCTAGCATGCTTTTGCTTAGAATTTAAAGAATGAGCATTATGAAAATATACCTTAGGGTTAGTCTTAGAGACTCCCCCTACTTGTAAAGCTCCCTCCTTTCTTCTAGGACATTGGCTCCTATAGTGTCCCGGTTGTCGGCATTTGAAGCACACCACGTGCTCCTTGCTCTTCTTGGTGGGGACGCCGACATCCTTGACTTTTTCATTGACTTTTGGTGCCGGAAGAGATTTCTTAACCCTTTTTGGACACTTACTCTTGTAGTGTCCGGATTCCCTACACTCAAATCATATTATGAATTTTGTTATTAATTGACATGCTTGAGTTACCTAGGGTGGTGGTGAGGTTCTCTTGAGCTTGCTCTTCTTCTCTACCGGATGTAGATGATTCTTCTTGAGATTGCTCCGGTGTAGATGCTCTAATATCCTCCCCCTCAATCCTAGAGGTGGAGGTCTCCTCTTCTTCCACCAATCCGGAAGTTGATTCCTTCTCAACTTCCGAGTCCTCACTCGCTTGTGAAGATGATGATGATTCTTCCTCGACTTCTTCCTCTTCTTGAGCCGATGAAGATTCTTCTTCTTCTACTTGTGCCAAGTGAGGCTTTTCATGGAACTTGGCTAATTTGTCCCATAGCTCCTTGGCATCTTAAAATTCACCTAAACTAGACAAAATGTCATTAGGTATCAAATCTTCTAAAAGCTTTGTTACCTTGACTTCGATCTTGAACTTGAGACGTTGCTCTTGTGTCCACTTCTTCAATTTCAAGACGTTTCCGTTCTTATCCCGAGGAGGTTCAAAGCTTTCTACGAGGATGAACCAATCCTCTATATCCATCATCAAAAATGTCTCCATTCTTGCTCTCCACGCCGAAAAGTCTTCTCGATCATATGGCGGTGGAGTGTTGATGTTCCATCCAAGCTTGTCTTGGAATTCCATCTTCCCTCTAGCTTCTTTAGCTCCCGACGGTTAATCCGTAGAAGAGCCCCGGGCTCTGATACCAATTGTTGGTGATCGATTGGAAGCTAGAGGGGGGTGAATAGCGTCGCGTGATGGAATTCGTTTCGCGTTCGTCTACAAACTTCGTTAGCTCGGAGCGGAATAATAATTAAGCAATATGAAATAGACAAACACAAATATGCAAGTATTTAACGTGGTTCGGAACCGAACGGTTCCTACTCTACGAATCGGGCTCTAAAAGCCCTAGCAATGCAAACACGCACTACTAATCACAATAACTCCTCGACACAAGTCGGAGGTGGAGAAACCTCGTATAAACGATATTACAACAGCAAGAACGAAATACAAGCAATATACAATGCAAATATGAAAGAAAAGTAAAGAAAAAACTTTACAATACTTGTTTTTGATTGCTTGCTTGCACTTGGAGACCTGATTTGCAGCAACAAATCACCCCAATAGCTCTCAAGAATCGGATAGTTTTTCCTCCATCACGAGCTCTTTTTATAGCTTCAATTTATGCTGGAAAAAGTCGATCAGTCGACTGATCGAGACCATCAGTCGACTGATGCCACTGTTGTCGTGAGACAACGACTAGATCCACGCTGGATAAGTCCAACGGATCCATCATCAGTCGACTGATGATACCCATCAGTCGACTAATGGAGTCTTCACTCGACCAGTCGAGTCTCGACTCCATTCTGTGCCCGATTTCATGAGCACCAGTCGACTGATCACAAGATTAGTCGACTGATCAGCCAATCAATCGACTGCTAGGGCAATTTCCATAGTCAAACCCTAGTTGACTCAGGCCAGTCGACTGTCACATGACACCAGTCGACTGACACACCTCAAACATGAGGTTTTAGCCCAAGTATGGTTCCCCTATACTTGCTAGACCACCCTTAGCCTAGACCTAAGCCTTCTAGTCACCTTTATCAGCCTCACGCCTCTCGGATCCCTCCAAGTCATCCATGACTTGTTCATCCATCGTGCTAGCCTTCAGGTGCTTCCATTGGCTATGTCATGCTAACGGTGTCTACACCGCCAAGGCACATTGGGCTTACTCCGCCAAGACTCCGCTTGGACTTTACGCCGCCAACCATTAGACTTATGCTGCCAAGACTTCACCCTTGGACTTTACGCCGCCAATATCAAACCCCTTGGACTTCTCAAATGCCAAGACTCAAGCTTGGACTTTCCCTTGCCAATCCATGTTGGACTTTCCATGCCAAGACCCATGCTTGGACTTTCCTAAATGCCAAGTGTCCCACTTGGACTTTCCATGCAAAGTACCCATGACTTGGACTTTCCATAATCACATGGTCAACCCTAGCTAACCATCAAAGTCTCCCTCGAGTCCAGTTAAACATAACCCGGGTTGATTGTATAAACAATCTCCCCAAAACATCAACAGACATTAATGTCAAACATCAATGTCAACTTACTTTATCAAACATCAAAACATCACTCGAGTCAAACTCGAGTCTGGCCAATCGTGACCTGGACCGATTGCACCAACAATAACAACACAACCGATTACCAAATAGCAGAAACAATATAGGATAAAAATCCAAAACATACAAGCCAAAAATAATACAACACCAATAAGGAATATAATCCAAAAGCTCGGTGTGAGATGAGATTAGCTAGTGGAGCTCCGAGCACACCAAGAAATCTTTTACCTGCTACCTAGGCGATAGGAAAACTCAGGATCTGTGGTGGTGAGTATAAGACTCAGTGGTATATGAAAGATAGTGCATGAACATAATATAACATATGGAGATCAACGGGTATATAGTCTTAAAGGTAATAACAATTAATCATCAATATAATTATAATCAATGTATATACCAAACTAATCAACTGGATATAATGTAATGTACTGACATACTTGAAAGTCTGCAATAACACAACTCATAACAACCTGAACAAGTATACAACAACGTAACACATACAAAAATCATACATGAATAATACTACACTTGTAATCAACACATAATCATATGAATAATATATAATCAAATGCATAAACAATCCTGGTCCATTCTATACAACAACATGATGTTGATCAAATGCGTAACCAACCTGATCCACTAAGTATGGTGAATAAAATTAACAAGGATCCACACCGGTCATAACCATAACCAATTGCACCACATATATCAGTATATATCATGCAAATGGTATGTATAGCGATGTACAAACATGTGCAACAATCATAGCTCAACCATATGCAATATCTCTCTCTCTCTCACTCACACACACACACACACACATGTATATATATATATATATATATATATATATATATATATATATATATATATATATATATATATATATATATATATAAAAGCTATATCAACATGGCAGTGCATATGAATGGTCAGGCCGGCACACCCCGCTCGCTACCATGACCTCAGTGTGCCTAGGTGGCATGACATGACAACTGATCCAACTCACACCTACCACTACTCTCGACTGGCTGAGTGGGCAGTATGAGTAAGTAGCTAGCCACGAGAGTTATAAGCTACACAATGGGAGTCCCTACTGCTGGCCACTCCAATTGTCACTACCCATGAGTGGTCGAGCGTCATACATAGGACAAACTACATATAACTCCAACTACCACTATCTACAGTGGTCGAGTGTGCAACTCCAACTATAACCATCAACAATGGTTGAGTAACGCAACTCCAACAACCACCATCTACAGTGGTCGAGTGCGACACAACAGATGAACTGCACTCAACCAAGCAACCACTACCCCGAGTGGTCGAGGAGGCAGAATGACTGACGACCCATCTCAACCACAAGGGAGACCCAATCGACAGCATGCATGCAGTGTAATGATGCATAACTCTACACACATAACTCCACAACACACTCTCTATCTCACAGAGTCATAACCAACTGACAATCAACCATGTTAGGATCTCCAGCCATAACAATACACTATCGACAACCCACTTAACTATACATAGAAAACATGATCCACAATAGATGCACAACGTAAATGAATACGACATAACAATCAACTCCACATTTAGAACCATCACCTACCCCCAGTGATATAACACGATGACCCAAATCCAAGTTTACAACTGTGCCCAACTACATGCACTTAATTAAACATCTATAGGTCAAATATTCAATAGAGTCTGCAATTCATAATAGTGATGAAAGTGTATAGATATCAAACAGAGCATCTCAAAGTTCAAAGGCTAAGTATCAAGTACAAGAATAACCAGAGTGGAGTCAGGATAATGATACTATCATCATCATAAAATTCATGCACTAGGATCAACCATCTACCGGACCAATGGTAGGAATTACCTACCTGATATGTATAATATTAATTGTCTTCATGTCCGAATGTCTATCCCAAATCAAAATCCTACAACACAGAACATAGATCATAACTCGGTTCTATCGTACATCGAATGAATGAAGCAAACCCTACATAGTTACTGACAAATCACCATCCATTAACTATTGATTACTTCACATCCGTGAACAACATACAAGTTATCATAATTCCTCCTTCTATCACTTGTTAATTCATCCAATTAATCTCATCAACATTCTTGTTAATCCTATACGACATTTCCAACCAACAAAATACTCTTCTATTAACAACAAACACATCACCAATTAAAACTAAACCACAACAATAATAATATGCATTCATAAACTATCGGATCCAACTCACCTAACCTAGCATCCGTTGATCAACTTCTGAATCCACAGTTGCGGTACCAAATCTATAGTGATCAAATTGATTCAATAGCAATCCTTACTTTGATCACTCTAATAACCTAATTACTGAAATATATCACAGATATTACCAATTCATTCTAGCTCTATCTCATTCCATAACCATAATCCAAGCAACAGATAATTGGATGAAGAACTTACTCAAAGCCCGTAGGAATGAATCACAAATCCGGCCGAAAATCTGAGCTGAGACAGAGGAAACAAAATCGTGAAACCACCAGCAACTAGTCAACACAAATCTGTCACCCATAGCCAAGGAGAGCTGGGTAGAGGGAAGGAAGGGAAAGATCGAGATGTACCAGCAATTGAAGCTACAACAACGACATTCCTCCCTGTGTCCAACACAATTGGCCACCTAAACTATGGAGCACTGTGCTCCGGATTGAAAATTACCATGGAGATAGAAAGGCTGCTCACAACCTATATTTGACCAAGAAGTAGGCGGCGACGCGATCGACATAGGGAAACGGTGATCAACAAGCTGCTCTTCGCAATGGTAATCTCGCGATCTAGATCAGAAACATTGTAGAGGAAGAAAGGGGTGATGACATTGGGCTCGCATCGATTGATTGCAACGTACGAGGAGGGTCGATGACCGGTACGATGCTCCAGCGAGAGGCTAGCAACTCCGGCGAGGTCAGGATCTCGATGATCAAAAGGACGGTTGCTGCAGAGATTGCGGGAATAACAAAAGCAGAAGAAGAGAAAGTTTGGCTCACGATGAGAAAGGAGAAATCGGAGAAAACAAATCGCAGTTGGGAAAACTAGGAAGATCGGGAGAAACGAGGGCATAATAAACTTAGGCTTTACCTTATGTTAATTGAACCAATTAACTTTGCAATAACATATAACTTAACAGGTCTTTTAAAAGTCTATTTGATCTTTCACCATGAAATATCATAAAACCATCCATTTACATCTAGAAATTTTTTTGAAATTTTCTAGAAAATTCTATAAGTTAATTTCTTAATTGACAAGGGATATCTTATTTTCCGGTATCTTATATTCTCCCCCACTAATAGAAATTTGGTCCATAAATTTCCTACTCAAATACGAGTAAGTAATGTTATATTGATTAACTCAAGTACTTTGAGAAAAGTCACACACCTCAAGTGACTAAGTGGGGTAATGAGCTCGAATATTATTTTTCAGCTCTCATATAGCCTCTAAAATCTATCACGCATGCTCTCAACAGACCTTCTAAAGTCTGAATAATATACTCTGTCTAACCACCTACCTGAGGGTGAACAACTGCACCAAAGTGGAGCTCTATACTTATGATTCATCAGAGACATGCTAGAATCGTAAGGTGAATCTTGAATCGCTATCAGATATGATACTCAAGAATACTCCATGAAACTAGAAATCTCATTGCAGTATAAACCTAACAAGTGATCCAATAAATTCATCTTACGGATCGAAAGAAAATGAGCAAACTTGGCTAATCGATCATCGATTACCCCAAATCACATCAATTCCTTTCCGAATTCTAGATAATCTCCCAACGTAGTCCATCGTACTAGGCTACCACTTCCACCATGGTACATAACCCTGCTAATCACTAATATTCCACCCTTACTTGTTGACACACCAAACACCAAGCTATAAAATCAACCATGTCCCACATATAGTTCCACTAACAAGAACATTTTAAAACTCACTATTTTCGAATACACTCCAAATAAATGATCAATCTCGGATAATAAGTCTCCTGAAACAACTCTTCCTAACTTGAATACAACTTCGGAACTCACTATCCTTCCCAGAGACAGAGAATTATTTTCTCACGAGAGAAATCAATCTACTATCTAAAATCCACTCTACCACACATAACTGGAAATGACCGGGAGACTATAATGACCAATCTCCCCTGTTGCATCTGTTAGTGTTCCAACAACTCTATAGTAGCTACCCAGTAGCTAGCCAAAACTCCATGAGCATTCCTGCTCCATACATCTACAAAACAAGATAATAACTGCTAAATCCACGTCATGTATATGACAACTTATCTTGTAGTTCCTCAATTGGCGTAAGCATAAGATACATCTCATTCAACTAAATCGAAATCACTCCAATCCCTGAAATGATGCATCCATATATAGTACCCTTCCATCCACACTAGAATGATTAACTAACACTTGTGTAAAAGTTAACCACCGCTTGGCCATGAAAACTGATTTCACAAGCTTCTGACCAAGTAAATTTCATCACCTTCTTAGTCAAACAAGTCAGTGGTATAGTAATGTTAGAAACACCCTATCCACATCTGTGGTAATAATCAAATCAATCCAAGGAACCTGCAATTTTACTTAAGATCGTGAATGTATCCAAAAATATCGTCTAAGAAGACAACCACAAACTAATCTAATCGCTTTCAGAATACTCGATTTCTCAACTCCATGAACGATTAAATCGTTAAATAAGTCTAACAATATTATCAAAAGCTTATAAAATTCATACTAAGTATGAAATATCATCTTCTACACACCTGTATTCTTTTTACTCTAAGCTGATGATATCCCAATCATAAACCAACCCTAGAGTATATACTGGTGTCCTTAAACTGATCTAAATAGATCATCTATCCACAACAAAGGATATTCATTCTCAAAGGTTCGTCTCTCTTTTTTTTTCAAAGAGTTCTAGATCTTCTCAAGAAGAAACACTGGAACAAATAAATCTCCTATCCAATAACTCCTATAATCGCAACTTGCATTCTTCCAATTCCCATAGTGTTTAGCAACACTGATACCAATAAAATTATCTCCTAGTATGAGGTCTTCAATATCAAAATTATTTCCGAAATCACTCTGATCGCATACTCCACTTGCCTATGCAGTGGCAAGTCTGGGAGTTCATCCAAAACTACATCCGAATACTCTCAGATTACATGCACATCCAAGAAACATATTATACCATCATTTCAACAATTTAACTATCCATAACAATATGTCTATAGTAAAGGTATATCTATCAAAGTCTAAGGGCATCCCTTGACTTCTAGGTTGTTGATCAACATCTCATCTGATGGTAAAGATACTACCGATCCACAAAGTCGATATATAGGAACTCCCCTAATCCCATCCAAAATCACTCTAAACTTAACAAATGTGAACTATCCGAATCAATTGGTATATAAACTGACATAACATTCCAAATGACTAATCCTTTGACCCTCTGTGTCTCCTCTCTAGTAATCATGTAAACTCATCCAACTTCTATTCTTAACGGTTGAGTTCCTGTAGATGCAAAAGACTACCATAGAGGAACTGAAATTAACTGTTGAAACTGAAATACAAACAACAAAGACTGCAACATGAGATGCTAAACACTATTGTACTAGTAAAATATACACCACCGATTGTAAAATACTGAATAACTTCCAACATTGTAGCACACTCCAACTCCGTAAATGATATAGATACGCCTGGAGAGGTAACAGTTGTTGTTGTCTGGATGTCTGAGTCTTCTGAAATGTCTTCTGCTGATGCTGCCGAGTAAACCACTTCTCCTAGATGGAAATATCAAGGAACTCCAACTATGCCTGAGGTGATAGATCACTATTGGTGTAATAACCCAATCTTCTATAATGATCTCTACTTTCGAGGTTGTGGATCGTCCTCTCGAAAGAAACATCGATAGTCTTCAACTGCATCTTCAAAGTACCCTCTCTCCTCATATGTACTGGTTGCTTATAGTAGAAGCAGATGATCTGATCTAACTGGATAATCTGACTTTGTGTATCTTCGTGATCCATACAACACGCACTTAATCCCTTCAGAGTCTTTCTTCCGTTTTTGTTGATGTGCACGGAAACATCTTGATGATTTGTTGTTGGTCTTCTATGATTAACTCCGATCTTTCTCCTTTTGTCTAACATTCGAAGACTTCTGATTCCATTAATTTGACTTGCAATGTCTGCTTATCGATCTCCAACTCTTAAAACACTTGCTATGAAGTCATTTCAATACACATGACTCGATCTAATATTTTTCGGTAGGATCTAATAGAAGATCCAAATATCCTAATGCGAATGTAAGTCAATAAACCATGGATGGTTTAAGACATTCATTCACATTCTTGAGCTATTAGGTGGGCATAAACTTTACAAGTCTAGCAACTCTGCATTGTACTCCCATTACCGAACGCCCTACTCGAAGCTCAAGAATTCCCTGACAATGAGTCAAAGGAAATAACGCGGGAAAATACTCTCTCACAACAACACTACACCGTGACCAAGTGATATGCTATTCCCCAAAGGTTATTTCCTACATCTTCCACTAAGTACCGATTTGATCCCGATAATGATATGCAACCAACTCTACTTTCTCTGTATAACACGAGTTAAGTACTCAAAAGTACCTTCATAGTCTTAAAACCCAACACAATCAACTCAAGGATCCAAATCCTTATGAAACACCGTAACTAATCCTCCACTATTTGCATTAATAATAGTATACACACCTTGTCCATTACTCCACAGGTAATGATCCAACTAGTATAGTTAGTGAAAATCTCTAAAACTGTAATCTTTGATCTCCACAAGAAATGTGATGACTTGACCCCTGCTTTCTGACTCGATATCAGTTGACTCTCAAAGGAAATTCACCTTTTCGACAATAGGTTCAAGACTCACAGACTCAACAAGTCGTTACTGTGGTCAACCCAATCCATGATTACGAATAGTCACCAACACACTACATGTCATTCCCTATTATAACCAACTAAATGCATAGCCAACAAAAAGGATATGTGATAACAATTATCATACCTTAAACCTTTTAGCTCGGAGATGTCCCGCTACTGCCAGATCCCAAAACTCACAAAACCAAAATCGAGTAAAACAAAACTCGACATCCGAATGAGATAAAATCTAAAAGTGGACTTCGCAACCTGGGCTCTGATACCAATAAAATTGTCATGCTCTGAGAGTAATTTATCCATCAAACGGATGGTACCCTCTAGTGATAATATAAGATACAAAACTAATACAAGGCCTTTACAGTTGCTGACACCCACAAGTCATATATCAAAGTATAATAACACTGACAAAAAATAGAAATATCAAGACACAAAGATGCACTCCAGAGTGACTTTGACACAACAATAAAACATAATCGAAACTAACCCCCAAACCAAATCCATAATAAAGAGTCAAATACATAACAACACAATTGATTACCAAACAACAGAAATAATATAGGATAAAAATCCAAAACATACAAGCCAAAATAATACAATACCAATAAGGAATATAATCTAAAAGCTCGGTATGAGATGGGATTAGCTGGCGGAGCTCCGAGCACACCAAGGAATCTTCTACTTGCTACCTGAGCGATAGAAAAACTCAGGGTCTGTGGTGGTGAGTAAAAGACTCAGTGGTATATGAAAGATAGTGCATGAACATAATATAACATATAGAGATCAACTGGTATACAGTCTTAAAAGTAATAACAATTAACTATCAATATAATTATAATCAATGCATATACCAAACTGATCAACTAGATATAATATAATGTATTGACATACCTGAAGGTCTGCAATAACACAACTCATAACAATCTAAACAAGTATAAAATAACGTAACACATACAAATAACATACATGAACAATACTACACCTGTGATCAACACATAATTATATGAACAATGTATAATCAAATGCATAAACAATCCTAATCCATCCTATACAACAACATGATGTTGATCAAATGTGTAACCAACCTGATCCACTAAGTATGGTGAATAAAACTAACAAGGATCCACACCGGTCATAACCATAACCAACTGCACCACATATATCAGTATATAACATGCAAATGATATGTATGATGATGTACAAACATATGCAGCAATCATAGCTCAACCATATGCAACATCTCACAAGTATATGCAATATATCACACACACACACACACACACACACACACACACATATATATGAGCCATATCAACATGGTGTTGGTGCAGTAGGCACCAGATAATCAAACCTAAATTTTGATTATGGAAAAGACCCAAAGCTAAGGTCATATTATTGTCTAACGAGTTGAACCAAGTGTGCAGGAATATTAAGCTAAGTTGAAGGTCGGCGACACCTGGAGAATCTCGTGTTGAGAAACTGTGGTAGTCAGGCGACACCGGGAAAACTTCGGAGGGAGCTAAAGAACCCAGGTGGAGACCTGAAGCAAAGCTACAAGTCACAAGGACGTAAGGTAAGCTTGAGGTAAGCTCGTGTGTATGAGTGAATGCAAGGTTGGGTCCTCCATACGAGGACGTCCTTAGGTGTCGATCTGACTAAGACATCCCATGGAAAGTCTAGGTCGAGATCAGACGGTAAGTGACCGTCGAATTCACTTATATTGTTGTTATTTCGAGCTAACTCTTTGGTGCAATCGAAAATCCTAGCCAATAGTCAACTAATGTCTTGCATCAGTCGACTGATGCTTCAATCAATCGACTGATGAAGGGTGAACAGTTGACTATCATTCAAATTCCAGCTTCGAGGAGAGTCAAACTTCATCCCCTTATCTTAGGGTGAGGTGACCTTTGGTGATAAGGCTTGAGCTCAACGTTTAGGGTTCTCAAAGGCTATAAAAGGAGTGTTCTTCACCATTTTCATCAATTCTAAGCTCTCCAAAAGCCTCCGCGACACCACTGCTATACGACGATCATACGACACCGAAGCGCTGCCGAAACACCAACGACACAAGCTCGACCTCCAATCTTCGAGTCGTTGGTATCAGATCATCTTAATCTTATTGTCTAAATTATTGTAATTGTCTTTCTTTTTTGAGGTTTTTATCATAACAAGGAGAGAGAGTTTGTCTCTCTTCCTCAAGCTTTTCGTATTTTGTACTCGTCATCTCCTACCTCCAACGAGGAGGAGAGTTTTAGTGATTTGTCCTTCGTACATGGTCTAAGATTGCTAGGGCCTTGGATTAGCAGTCGGTAGGCTGTGAACCAAGTAAAAAAGGAATTTGTCTTTTTCGTGCTTTAATCAAACGAAACGAAAAGATTTTACGTGTGCTATTCACCCCCCCCTCTAGCGCTTTCTCTGATCCAACAATTGGTATCAGAGCGGGGCCGCTACGATCTAGTGCAACCACCGATCTAGCACTTGGTTTTGATTTTCGTTTCGTATTTTAATTCCTTTTTCACAAAGTGTCTTTCGATTCGTAAATTTTTGGCTCACTTAATTTCTTTCTCCCACACTACTAATTCAAGACGAAAGTCTTAGCACTCTTGTGTTGTTTTTGTCGTTGTGAGGTTTTCTTTTCTCTCTAAATGGCCCATCTCGAAGGGTTCAACACCGTTCGACCTCCATTTTATAACGGAGATGACTTCTATTACTGGAAGGGTCGGATGGAGTGCTTTTTAAAAACCCAAATAGAGATGTGGATCGTGATTCAAACCGGATTCACACTTCCTACTAATGAAGTTGGTGAATCGTTGGATTACGATCAATGGACAAATGTCATGAAGCGACAAGTGGAAGCCGACACAAAGGCTACACAAATTCTACAGGGTGGGTTGTCCAAAGAGGAGCTCAACTGCATCGGCCCCTTCATCATTGCGAAGGACCTATGGAATAAGCTCGTAGAACTATACGAAGGAACCGACGATGCAAAGGTATGTAAAAGAGACCTCTTGTTCAATAAATTATATAACCTTAAGATGAAGGAACACGAGACGACAACCCAACTACACGCCCGCATATAAGACATCGTCAATAGCCTGCACTCAATCGGACAGAAGGTCGAAAACCGGGACCTTATAAGGAATGCTCTCAACACTTTTTCTAAGACTACCTTGTGGGCATTCATGGTCGATGCCTACAAGGTTTCTAAGGACCTTTCCAAAATTAGATTAGATGAATTATTTTCTGAATTCGAGTTACATGAACAGTCTAATTCGGCTCTCGAGAAAGGTATTGCCTTATTGCAGAACCAAAGAAGAAGCCCACAAGTAAACCACCCTCGAAGGAAGAAGACAAGTACAAGTCGAAGGTAGACGCCAAGATGGAAACCGAACTAGTAAATCTAGTTTGGAAGATGATCAAAAGTCGAAGATGACCTATCAACCAATCCAAAGAAGGTAAGGCTAAAGTGAATTCTAATTTTAGATGCTATGAATGTAACAGGTTCGGACACATCAAGTCGGAATGTCCGAAACTCAAGAACAAAGCACCTAAGTTCAAGAAAGCACTCAACGCTACATGGGAGGAATCGTCGAAGGAGGAAGACGAGCTCAACAATCTCATCTTCATGTCTAAGCCCACCAAACCCGAGGAAGAATCTGAACCCGAGGAAGAGTCCGATTCCAGATCCGATGACAAATCATTATTCAAGACAAGCCACGGATTCGAATCCGGTTCAAAAGGTTCACTTAAGGTAAGTCGGTCCTTAATTAGTACGTTGTATAATGCAATCAAATTCTTAACTAAAAAATTAGCTAAGTTCGAGTCCAAAGTCGAGACTTTAGTTGAGGAAGTCAAACTCCTTAAACACGAAGTCTCCCTAACCGCTTCGACTAGTCAAGTTCAAGAGGAGGACTCAACTCGAGTTGAAAAGCTCGAAGTTGAGAACTCACTTTTAAAAGGACAAGTCAAAGATCTTAGGCATACGTTGGAAAGGTTTACTTTGGGTTCCAAGGGACTTGACCTTTTACTTGGATCACAAAGGGTCGTGTACAACAAGGTCGGACTTGGATTTAGACCAAATACGACTAACAAGTCGTATATGTCGATTGTAAATCGTAATAAAAAACAAATCCAAGCATGGATCTCTAAGACCACTTTGATTTCTCAACTAGGATCTAATAAATACTGGGTACCCAAGGACCAAATCCACTATATGGAAAGACTAAATTGTTTCGATGGTCCAGGGGAGCCAGTTATTTGTGCTATCCTTGAAATTAGTCTTTGCATGCTTAGGTATTCTGTTTTAATTTTTAGAACAGTTAGATAGGATCTTTAACTAGTCAATCCTTGACAACATAGTACTAGGACGCGACGGCATGATAGTACATTAGAAAAATAAAGTCCTGTGTGTCCAAGTTAGATAAGGCGTATCTAGCTCGGTGCACTCGACTGAGTTGAACTAGCTGAAGCTACCTTGTTATATCCTTAACTAGTTAGACCAGGAAGTAATCTTAAGTGACTCAAGTAATCAATTTCTTGAATTTGGCTTTGTCTAAAGAAGTAGTCGTTGTTTCGATCAAAGAAGGCCTCTGTGCATTGCCACAACCTGGAAGCCAACTTCTCGAAAAGGTTGCTTGACGAGCGAAGGGTTAAATTCGAATCTAACCCAAGGTTGATTAGTTTTCAATTCACTAAATCTAAACAAGTAAAATTGAAGTCATCTCACAAAAACATATAAGGTTAACATGTTTGATCATATAGAAAGGGTGAGATGACTATTAGGCTAAAATAATCAATCAACTTTAAAATTTCAATGTCCGATCCAACTACTATATGTGTAGGATCAATGGATATTGGACAGTGGATGCTCCCAACACATGACCGGGGACCAACTAAAATTTTCGAAGCTTAGATTCAAAAGTCAATGATTGGTAGCTTTCAGAAACAACGGCAAGCTCAAAATCATCGGATCATGTGATATTGAGTTGAACTACGACTTACAATTAAAAATGTTTTATTAGTCAAAAATTTTGAGTATAATTTACTTAGTATAAGTCAATTGTGTGACAACAACTATAAGATTATATTCTTAGAAAATGAATGCTTAATTAAAACTAATGAAACCTCTAAAACAATACTTAAGGGAACTAGGAATAGCAACATCTACACAATTAACTTACTCAATTCCTCAACAAAGTGTCTTATGACACAGCAAGAGGAATCTTGGTTGCGACACCGACGACTCGTTCACTCACACCCAAGACTCATTCACAAGATGAATCAGAGTGGCTTAGTTAGAGGATTGTCTAACCTTAATAACTTGGACAATAAAATCTGTAATGCTTGTCAACAAGATAAACAACCTAGGACACAACATCAACTAACTAACTAAGAACAAACCAAAAGTGTGCTTGAGCTCCTACATTTGGATCTATTCGATTCTCATGGAGCCAAGTCACCAAATGGTAGTCAATTTTGCTTAGTCATAATTGACGACTATTCTAGGTTTACCTGGGTTAAGTTCCTTAAACACAAAAGTGATATCTTAGACCAACTCACCAACTTGTGTAAGCCAATCGAAAACCAAAAGAACCTTAAGATTAAAAAACTTAGAAGCGATCATGGTGGTGAATTCGAAAATCATAGGTTCACCGACTTCTGTAACCTAAACGGATACCACCATGAATTCTCCTATCCTAAAACCCCACAACAAAATGGTCTAGTCGAACGAAAAAATAGAACCCTACAAGAAGCCGTTGAACCATTTTGAACAAGTACAAACTACCTGATAGGTTTTGGGCAGAAGTCATTAGTACAGCTTGTTATGTCCAAAATAGAATTCTACTGGTCAAGAGGCACCTTAAGACCTCATACAAAACCTACCATGGCAAAGTATCTAACATTAAATACTTTAGGGTATTTGGATGTAAGGTACATATCCTAAACACTAAGGACTACCTAGGAAAGTTCACCTCCAAAACAACCACCGGAATCTTCCTAGGATACTCAACCACAAGTAGAGCTTATAGGGTCTACAACATTGAAACCCTTAAAATCGAGGAAATCATTAATGTAGTATTCGATGAAGGACATGAACCCACAAAACCCGTAGTATAACCAACTGACGAACCGATTCATACCAGACTTGACTCTGACCATGAAATCGAGTCTAGTATTAATCTTAACCCGAGTCAGTCTAGGATTCAATCAAGTAATCCTATCGACCAAGTGATAAGTGATCCTAATCTAGGGATTCGAACTAGAGCGTCATATCGAAACCTTAGTCAAATCTCATTGATTTCGAAAATCGAACCCAAATCAATTGAAAAAGCTCTTCTTGATCCCGATTGGATTATTGCAATGCAAGAAGAGCTAGCTTAATTTACTAGGAATGAAGTTTGGGAATTAGTATCACCACCTAAAGATAAATCAATTATTGGAACAAGGTGGGTATTCCGAAACAAACTTGATGACAAAGGTGAAGTAGTTAGAAACAAAGCGAGATTGGTCGCGAAAGACTTTAGTCAAGTAGAAAGGTTAGATTATGATGAGACCTATGCTCCCGTAGCTAGATTAGAATCCATTCGAACGTTATTGGCATACGCTGCACATCGAGGATTTAAACTATTTCAAATGGATGTCAAGTCAACATTCTTGAATGGACTTATTAAGGAAGAAGTGTACGTTAGTCAACCCTCAGGATTCCAAAGCTTAGATAAACCTGACCATGTGTTTAAACTCAAGAAAGCCTTATATGGACTAAAACAAGCTCTTAGAGCTTGGTATGAAAGACTCTCTATTTATCTCAAGTCTAAAGGGTTTAGCCAAGGTTTAGTCGACTCAACCCTCTTTGTAAAATCTATAGGTAAAGAAGTATTTATCGCCCAAATATATGTAGACAATATAATATTTGGAACAACCAACTCAATCCTACTGAACGAGTTCATTTCACTAATGGAAAGTGAATTTGAAATGAACTTAGTAGGAGAATTAATATTTTTTCTAGGTTTACAAATTAAACAAACTAAAAAAGGAATTTACCTACATCAACATAAATATGCTAAGGAGTTAATTAATAGATTTGGAATGCAAAAGGCTAAAATAATTAATACACCCATGGCAACAAATGTTAATGTAGGAGAAGACTTAGATGGAAAACCAATAGACTTAAAATACTATAGGAGCACAATAGGTAGTCTCTTATACTTAACTGAGTCGACCCGATATATTATTCGCAGTAAGTATGTGCGCAAGATTCTAAACTTGTGCTAAGGAGTCGCACCTACCGTTAGTTAAATGTATTCTTAGATACCTAAAAGGTACTTTAAATGTAGGAATTTTGTACCCTAGATCTACCGAGTTCAAACTAATCGACTATTCTGACTCGGATTATACTAATAGTAAACTCGATAGAAAGATCACGAGTAGTTGTTGTCAACTTTCAAAATAGAGGTAACTTTCAAAATTGATTTGTATTTAATGTTGATTATGAAAAATAATTTTGAGATTCCCAAGATATGGGTAGAAAATTTTAGAGGAACATGGACATATCAAGAAACAAAAAAAAAAAAGAGTATACAACAATTAGCAAGATTGGGTATCACATGTTGAATTGTGGATAAATTGGTGGAAGTACACGACGAAGGTAATTCGGAGACAAAATTGGCAAAAAGGATCTCCTATGAAATCAAATAAACTTAAAGTTAGAAAAATGAGAGACTATGGTGAACCTCCATGCTAGACTTAAGAAATTGATCACTCAATTAGCAACTGTCAAGGAGCATCATAAATGCATTTCCAAGGATATCTCAATGGGTCCAAATGGTTGATTTGTTCTACATGTCAAAGGACCTTTAGGTAAGAAATTTGAATGAATTTTTATCCACTATTGAACTATACATGTCTAGAATTGTAAACATAATAGAAGAGGAAGAAGAAGAAGAATAAGAAAGTCACTGTAAAGATGATGTAACTCTTGTAACAACCTGAAATGACAAGGGAAAGATGACAAAGTGTCAATTTTCAGCAAAACACTAATTTGGATTGTCTTTCATGGACAACAATGGAGACCTTTAGAAGTTTGAATTTTGACAAAGAGAATGTCAAGAGAATGTTGAAAAAAAAGAAACATAAAGTGCTTCAATTGCAATGAAGAAGAACACATGAACGACAAATACCTTTTTTTTAGAAAAATAAAGAAAAAAGGAAAGCTAAAAGAACCCTAAAAGAAAGAACGGCAATTTACCAAACACAGCAGCCGAAGTTCGGATTTGCCCAAATTGCGCACTATAGTTTCAGAATGACCAAATCGCGCGCGTAATTCCCAAAATACCCCTCCCGCCAAACAGCGTTTTTAATGCAAAGATCCCGCATGCATCCGAGGCACATTTCCAAATCCCGAGCCATCGAAACGTCCCGTCCAAACAAGTCACCACATTACCGTCTTCGTGTCTTCAGCTTCCGGGAAATCTTCGAGCGCACAAAAACTTGGAAAAGCTTAGACTCCATTTTTCCTCCTGCTTCATTACGTTAGTTTCCGAGTTCTTGGAATTTCGTCGAGACGCTTCGAGGTAATATGGTGTCGTCCTCTCATTTAACTAGAGTTTTACCCATTTCTTATTCGGTTTTAGGGTTTCCGTTGAAAGGCGTACATCTCATTGGGTTTTTTTCTACCATTTCGTGTTGCAGAATGAGTCAAGCATCCGGTTCAACCTCTCCTTCACCGGCCAAGGTATGTGTCGCATTCCTTGCTTTAGTCCAATATGAAGTATGCCATATGTTTAAAATGATTTCTCCGTTATGGTTTTGGAATGGTTTCAACATTGAATACAAATGGACGATCTCTTCAATCTGTATATGAATTAGATAAATAGAGCCGTAAATTCCCAGCACCGTGGTAATGAGATTAAAACTCCCAGCACCAGGGAGATGAACTAGTCAAGAAAACTCGTGGTGTTGGGAATTTCTATCCCAGCACCACCGTGGTAATGGGATTAAAACTCCAGCAACACTATGGTGCTGGGAATGTAATTTTCAGCACCATGTACATATAAGTTGCCGGATTTATTGGTGGTCTTTGAGAATTAAAACCCGACAACACAGTGGTTCTGCGTTTAAAAATCTCAGCACCAGGGAGATGAATTAGTCAAGAAAAAAGGTGGTGCTGGGAATTTATATCCCAACACCACCGTGGTAATGGGATTAAAACTCCCAGCAACACCATGGTGTTGGGAATGTAATTTCCAGCACCATGTACATATAAGTTGCCGGATTTGTGGTGATGCGAGAATTAAAACCCAAAGAATACACGGTGGTTCTGCGTTTAAAAATCGAGACTGTGAGATGAACCAGTCAAGATAAATGGTTGTTCTGGGAATTTATATCCCAGCACCACCGTGGTAATGAGATTAAAACTACCAGCAACACCATGGTGCTGGAATCTAATTTCCAGCACCATGTACATAAAAGATGCTGGAATTGTTGGTGGTGCTGGGAACTAAAACCCCAGCAACACAGTGGTTCTGCGTTTAAATATTCCAAAGACCGGAGAGATGGAACGTCGAGATAAATGGTGGTCTTTGGGAATTTATATCCCAGACCACCGGTGGGCTCGGATATAAATTTCACCATGGAGAGGGAACCTGGCCGAGAAAAAGAGTGGTGATGTCAATTTTTTTTTACAGGATTATTGCAAAGAATTGCTGAATCTCAAATTTGTTTTTTACAATTACAAAATGAAAGAATAAATTATGTATTTTGTAATTGTTAGGGAAATAATGAGTGTCGAAGAAAGCTATGAATGGACCAAGATTTTAGGCCACTTTATTGAATTTTTGGAGGTCCAAGTGCTAAAGGGAAGCAACGCGTCGGTTTGTTTACATGAAAGGCACAGAGAGATAATTAAACAAACCCCATTTTTTTGTTTTTGAATATACAAGACATTCCACAAATTCGTGGAATATTGGTCAATATATTTCAAAGTTGGGATTCGACAAGTAAAAGCTTTAAGTTTTCAACTGTGTCAGTTGCTTTCACCAGAAGAGATGTGTCCCTTTTGCTCGGTATTGCAGATAGAGGGGCTTATGTTCCTATGAATTCAACTAATGCATCAGGTGCTCTTTTCAATTCTCAATTCTCCAAAAAAGAACCAACTAGATCGAGGTTAGAGTTTTGCTTAAAACCTTTGCTACTAGAGTAGATGAAGATGTTTTGGTATTTTGTAAGTTGTATGTATTGTATATATTTGCTTGTGTGTTGTTCTGTACTACTACATATAAGGTCCCCTTAGGTCTTGTAGATATTGTAGATGATTTTGACAACATAGGTAGTTTCAATTGGGTCGAAGCCATCCATCAATTTATGGCTCAACAATTGCCTACTATTGGAGATATATGTTCATCTAATAATACGATTCTTGTGAAAAGAGAATTCCTTATCTAAAGGGGTTTTGGCCTTTTGGTGTAAGTTCTTTCTTACTAAATAATTTTTCTTTTATATTTACGTAAGTATGTAACACTTCGATATGAGCAGCTTGGTTTCGGAACATGTCCCAATCCGAGGCTGCATACATCACTGAAGGCCCACGAATAAATAAGTGGAGGGCAACTCCTTCACATATTAGCAAGGTCGAGAATTTATTGGAGCAAGTCTCCTGAAGTAAATAGAAGACCACAACTTAGCAGCTTTTCATTTTCGTTATCTAAATAATTGTTGATTTTTGATAGGTCATTGTTGATCTAGTATGTACGTAGTGAAAATATATTGCTTGATAAGGTTGACTATTATATTGAAAATACTCTCATCCAATAGAGACATCATCATCACAAACTATACAAGAAAAATACCCTACTAGTGAATGCCATGAGTGTTTAGTTTATCGAGACAACTCAAAGAGTTAAGAATGGAAAACATGGCACTAATCGAAAGGGTAAAAGAACTAATGGAAATTATAGGAAGAGAAGGTATGGAGCACGAACCAAATAAGCACGAAGTTGACCCTCAACCTCAACTGGAACCAATTGCAGTGAGAACAAGGCGGCGAGATAGAACCATTATGATTACAGGATACTCCGTTGATAGTCCAGTGGGCAAAATTGGTACCTCAAAGCAAAAGAAAAAGACGAAATTTCGATGTTGAGTTATTAGAGCAACTGATAAAGTCAGAAAAGAAGTAGAAGTGTTTGACAAGAAAGGCAAACAAAAATTGGTATGGATGAATTCAGCGAGGATACTATACGTATTTTGGAAGAAGATGAAAAAGAACTTGACAGGGATGAAGCAATAATTGATAAACTCAACCAAATGAGAATGGAAGCCATTGCGGTTAGTCAGAATACTTCCCAAAATTAGTTTGTGTTATTTTATTTAAATAACTAATATTATTTTTGTATTATAGTATGTCAAGAAGAAGTGTAAGACAGCAAAGAAAGAACTGTAAAACAAGATGCTGATGTGACCTACTTGCTAAAAAGTTTAGAAAAAATAAAGTATGGTAGTTACATCCACCATTACATTCAAAAATTTTATTACAATATTATAAAGTGCAAATATTTATTTACGATTAAATTTTTTTGTAGGCCGATAACAGGTTATGTTTGGGAGGAAGGTCCTATTCATTAACTCAATTCTTTATACTGGAGTTAATGGATCTGTTTTCACAGATGGGGAGGTTATCGATACATTTTGCTCAATTCTTTTTAGGGGGGCCTCCTCTTCATGTAGGTCATATAACAAGTCGGCGTATTGCTCATCCCTGTTCATTGTAAGGGAGTTAAATTATCTTGTATTTTCACGACATTTGATGTTATACTAACTGTTTAAATATTTTTTCCTCTACACACAATTTCAGTCAGCATTAAGATTATCGTGGAAGACTGCCACAAGACAAATCATAAACACAGACATGAATGATGGAGAGGTTAGATATATTTTTATACCTCTAAATACTGACCAAACTCACTTTCACCTGTTGTGTATCGACACAAAAGCAATGAGTTTCAATCATTACAACTCCATTTCATATGGTGGAAGATCAAAAGCTGATTTTGAAGCAGTGGTGAGTAGTTAAATATTTTAAATATAGATATTCCATCAATTTAACTTTGTTATCTGTTAATGAATAGTTATGTTAACTTAGTCATCGTTTAATTATAGGTATCCCAATTTAAAGGATATTCACCTAAGGAGCTTGCAGCAATTCATCCATGTTTACAAGGCTATTACCCCATCGACAGCTGGGTTTCTGTTACAACTGATTGTCCCCAACAAGTGGCAAGGTACTAAAAGAAAAATACTGAACGTGAAAATTATACTTTTGAATTGAAATATAAAATTTTTCTTTGCATGTTTACAGCAATGATTGTGCCTTCTTTGTGATGCAATACATGAGATGTCTGCTTTATGGTGAGAAGATTGACTTCAAACAAGCAGACATGACCAAATTCAGAATAGATGTCTCTGTCTCAATTTTAAGGGATGAGTTCTTCCTGATGTAATTTTAGAAGTGTTCAGGTGGGAGTATGACAATGCATTGTTGTAATTAATGAAATTTGCTAATTTGTAAATGATACTGCTTCCCATAGATCAACAGTGACTGTAAATATGTTTATTGTTTGTGTTTGAGCTTTAATAAATGTTATATAATATATTGTGTCGACAATGAAATCCCAGGAACACAATGGCCCTGGGATTAAATTTTGCATTACACAGTGGTTCTGGGATTTTAATTCACAGCACCACGTACAATTTCGAACTCACCGAGAAATACGGTGGTGCTGGGAATTTAACTCCCAGGAACACAGTGGTGGTGAATTAAAGTCCCAAAGACTACGTATAATTCGAATCGAGGCGAGAAATAAGGTGGTCTTTGGGAATTAAAATCCAGAACTCAATGATCTGGGATTTTAATTCGACCACGACAATTTCGAATCGGGTCCAGAATACGGTGGTCTTTGGGAATTTAACTCGGGAACACAAGTCTTTGGGAAAAAGTCCCACCACCACGTTTGAATCGCCAAGAAATAAGGTGGTCTTTGGGAATTAAATTCCCGGGAACACAATGGTCTGGGATTCTAATTCGGGACCACGAACAATTTCAATCGGCCAAGGAATACGGTGGTCTGTAATTATAATCCCGAAACTTCGGTGGTCTTGGGAATTTATTTCTCATTCGAAATTCGAGAATAAGGTGGTCTGGGATTTCAATTCCCGAGGACCACGTACAATTTAGAATCGGGAACACGGTGGTCTGGATTTCAATTCCAGGACCACGCGTCTGAATTAATCGGCCGGGGAACACACAGTGGTCCTGGGATTTCAATTCCCAGTACCACGTACACTTTCAAATAGGCCGGAAATAAGGTGGTGCTGACAATTTAAATTCCAGGAACACAGTGGTCCTGTGTAGGGCCATCAATGGATTTTGGCCAAAACCCATTGATGGACCTACATGAGTCCAAATTCTGAAATCTTTACATCGACTGAAAGACCTAACGGCTTCACATGGTGTTGCGTCGAGGAAACTTCCTTCTGATCCTCCTACCTCCCAGTTTCGGCGTGCGGTTAGCGGGCACGATTCAAAATTGGGTGTAAACCTAATCCTGCCTTGAAAATCAGAAATTTTGGACACGATACACAGAGGGGCAAGTCCCAAAGCCACTGGAGTTGGTTTGGACCGAAGTTGAGGTGACTAGGGCCATCAATGGGTTTTGACCGAAACCCATTGATGGACCTACAGGAGTCCAAATTCCGAATTCTTTACATCGACTGAAAGACCTAACGGCTTCACATGTTGTTGCGTCGAGCGCCGTTGTGATCCTCGCTGTGATCCTCCCGCTGCCGCCTCGCGCTACTCGCACGGGCCCGATTCTGAAAATATGTGCCGAGAATTAAATCCAGAACACGGTGGTCCGAAATTTAATTCGGGACCACGTCCGTTGCGACTGGCCGAGAAATAAGGTGGTCCGGGCATCTAAACCTCAGAACACCGTGTCGTAAGTGAATTCCCAGACTGCGTACGAATCGACGAGATAAAATGTAGTCTGGGAATTAAATCCAGAACAGCTGGTCTCGAAATTTAATTCCGCACCACGCCCATTCGCCGAGAAAAGGTGGTGGGAATCTTAATCCCAGAACACGCTGGTGCCGAAAGTGAATTCCCAAAGACTCGCATCTGAATCGCCGAGGAATACGGTGGTGCTGGGAATGTAACTCCCAGGAACACAGTGGTCCTGGAAATATAATTCTCAGGACCACGTCCATTTGCGAACTGGCCGAGAAATAAGGTGGTGTTGGGAATCTTAATCCCAGGAACACGGTGGTCCTGGAAATTTAATTCCCAGCACCACGTAGAAATCACATCACAAAATCATAAAGTCGAAGTGGTTGAAATATTTAACAAAGTATATATATTCCATAATTGTACAGATACTACACAGATTGCAAACACCTTTGCAGCTGACTAATGACTTTTACAGGCAGGCACCTTGGTGTTGTTACATATCTAAAACTCTGTATAGTCTTACAACATATCCCAATCTACTACATAGTACAAACATAATTGCAAACAAAATTGTGAGTCAGATTATTCTATTCCCCACTACGAATCTGAAGCTCCTCATATCCTGCTGTCTGAATCTTTTAGGGTACCCAAATAGTAGGCTCTCAATGTATCGTATTATAAAAAATGCGCAATCATAGCTGTAAAAAATTAAAAATTATTAGTCCAATGCTAGCTTATAAAATATGGTATTTACAAAGATTATTAGATGTCTTACGAAGAGCTTTGTCTGGGACCCTGGACTCGACGCACGGAAAAGTTTGCATTACAAATTTTTTCAGCCAGGCCAGGATGCCAGTTATCATAATACGAAGAGTGCATCTTTTTAAAGAATTCAACCTGGGACCGAAATAAATGCTATGAATCCTCCATACACAAACGGTTTATTTAGCTGAAATCTAATCTAATGCTTATTGTTTCTTCAAATTGAGTAGTGTAAGCCTTCCTAACGGACAAGGAGTTGTAGTGGATGAACTCGAATTTCCAAGTCGGCCACTAGTAGGTGGCAGTGATCGTCACGGATTATTGGACAAAATATGTATCTGATTGGATTGCCTGGGGTTTTAAAAGTTTGCTCGAATGCTTGGGCGTACATAATATTAAACATATCCTGTGTATAAAAAAATCTGTCAAAACACCGAAGCCGTAAAGTTTACAATTCCTTGCAAAAGGGCCAAAAACTTACCGAATCCATTTACGTAAAATTGAGTTATAGTACGGCTTATCAGTCACCTTGCACTGCTCAGCTAAGACTGAAAAATATGCGCTTATGCAATCCCCATGTGTCAAAACATTCCAATCAAATATTGTAAGGAAAGAGTCCATGTATAAGTTAATAGCATCGTTCTTCCACACTGGTCTTGATACTGTCACACTACACAAGGAAAGGGTTATTAGCAACTCCCAAAACATAAGATGAAAGGTATATACAAAGAATATAAGATTGTCTTACTCTATTTTTTTTAGTTTCAATAAAGACTCCCCGACGTTTGGATCCATCTTACCGACGAATTCTTTATAAGCTTGCTGTATACAAAATAAAACTGTTGAGTTTCAGAAATATTTTGTCTGAAAAATAGGACTGGACAGGATAACTTATGCTCACCTCCAAAATCCTCTGCTTGACGTCGTCGAGTGTTGGTTGTTTTTCGTGGAGACTTGTGTGCGGTAGATCGATATTTCGGGTTCACCCTCCTCGCAATTGATTTCCCTTTTATCTGGCCCGACTCGCCAATGTTTGGCTCTGCAAGAGAGATATTAGGGTCTACTGAGGACTACTCAATAGCCTTGCTGGGGACAATTAGAGTTTCAACTCTCCTGCTTTTAGGGATGTTTGAAAACCATGAAGGAGGAGGCTTCTAAGGCTAGGGGGTGATAGGACCGTCAAGAGCCTTCTTCCTCACACAAACCTTCCGCCTAGTGTATGCGAGAAGAAGGTCATTGGGTTTGTATACACTTGTATAGCTGTGATTGTAACCCCTCTACATTCCGGGATTATAAATTGAGTTGAAGCTCCAGTATTAAACTGTCTTTTTCAGCGATTAATGCTTCTTTTTCAACAATTATATCATCCCTTTCACTTATCTCGTTGTCCTTCCTCTTCCTGACCTCCTCTAACTCTTGAAGAAGCTCCTGTATTGTCTTTTCTTGTTGTTCGATGGTCGCTTCCTTAAGTAGGGAGGTGCTTTCAAAATCACACCTTGCTTCAACTAGCTTGGTGCTTAGAGTAGATACAATTTCTGCATTCTCTGGCATCCGATGTGTCATTCCTCTTCTTGTCGACTGAGTTTGGGTTGAGAGTTGAAGAAAATCTAGGTGGGGAAGCGGCATGTACCAGATGCAGCTCTGACTGTGCTGGAATTAGATCGACAATTATTTTGTCAGGTACGAGACCATCTACCATCTTCTTAACGACCCTTACATTTGTGGAACTCCACCTCCATCTCAACATTCTTGGCAAAGCATGAGGGACGTGTGGAGGTAGGATACACAAATGCTCGCACATCCATACCTGGAATGACAAGATTAGTTGTTAATAGATAGATTTATCTATACTATTTGCGGAAGACATAAAATATATTCACTCACAGCCAATAAGTGTGCGAAACCCTTAAGCATTGGTCTGGTGGATCCACCTACGACGTCTGCTTTTGGTCGCAATGTGACTCCCATACCAATTGACTCCATTTGAGGAGTCATGTACGTATAAAGTGCTTCGCACCAATTGTACCTGCCTAAGTTATCAAAATCCTCTACACAATCTATAAGTGATCGCATAGCTATTCTAGGCTTACTCGGTGGTAGTAAAAACACACAAGAGAAAAATATAAAATAAACAAGCGATGAATAAAGTTTTGCAGATCCTAAATTATCTGGAGATCTGGAAGTCTTCAATAAATCCTCCAGATGCTTGTTAGAGCAATCAGCTTCCATGAAATATTGAATATATAGCTGTCCAGATGGAGCTTCATTATTCATAGGAACTTCGAGTCCATCATCTGGTAGACCAAGGATGAGGGAGACATCCGTCTTTGTGAAATGTAATTTCTTGTCTTGGAATATAAAACATTTCTCCGCAAATCCCAATTATCAAACATATTACGAACGAGGTCCGACATGGGTAATATCCGAATGTCCAAAACCCACGCAAAGGGGGAGCTCGAATAAGCGTTTCTTCTCGGCGCACACTTGCAATAAATTTTAAACCGGGAAGCGTTGCTTTTCGGTTCATTCTCTTAGGTTCTTCCTCGCATCAACGCACGGGTTCTTGCGAAGTATAAACGCTTGATGATTCACGATTGAAGCCATCGTTAACTGAAAAAATTTCCCTAGGTTAAAAACCAAATGCATTGTAATCCAGCAATTTTAAACTGATAGATGAAATGGATTGAAACATGTGTGATGATACAAACAAACGTTACCTCTGCTTAAATGGTAAAGCCTAAAACCCTAAACCCTATCAGACCCGAGTTTAAACGAGATCGTGAACGGAAAAAGGCAAAAACCCTAGATAGATCGGAAGAAACGATAGCGACACAGAATTTAAGAAATCTACAAAACTTACTTAGGTCGAAAAAGGCGTTGAGATGGTGTTGAGCTGGTGTTGAGATGTTTTAACTCGCACCGGGGAGGTTTAACTGACACGGGGGGTTTTGACCGCACTGGGAGTTTCGAATCGAACCGAAGAGTTTGAACGGCCGCCGGGGAACGGAAGCGGAATTCCACAGAGACAGAACGCAAGGAGCGATAGAGAAATGAAATGTGGTGTTGAGATGTTTGAACTTCCACCGGGGAGTTTTATATTAACGGGTCGGGTGCGGTCGGACGGATTTAGAATACTTTGGTGCTGGTAATTATAATCCCAGAAACAAAGTGGTCCTGGGAATTTATTTCCCAGCACCACGTACAATTTCGAAATAGCTAAGGAATAAGGTGGTGCTGGGATTTCATTTCCCAGTACCACGTACAATTTAGAAGTGGCCGGGGAACACACTGTGGTCCTGGGATTTCAATTCCCAGTACCACATACACTTTCAAACAGGCCGGAAATAAGGTGGTGCTGGGATTTCAATTCCCAGGACCACGTACAATTTAGAAGTGGTCGGGGAACACACAGTGGTCCTGGGATTTCAATTCCCAGGACCACGTACAATTTAGAACTGGCCGGGGAACACACAGTGGTCCTGGGATTTCAATTCCCAGTACCACGTACACTTTCAAACAGGCCGGAAATAAGGTGGTGCTGGGATTTCAATTCCCAGGACCACGTACAATTTAGAAGTGGCCGGGGAACACACAGTGGTCCTGGGATTTCAATTCCCAGGACCACGTACAATTTAGAACTGGCCGGGGAACACACAGTGGTCCTGGGATTTCAATTCCCAGTACCACGTACACTTTCAAACAGGCCGGAAATAAGGTGGTGCTGGCAATTTAAATTCCAGGAACACAGTGGTCCTGTGTAGGGCCATCAATGGATTTTGGCCAAAACCCATTGATGGACCTACAGGAGTCCAAATTCCGAAATCTTTGCATCGACTGAAAGACCTAACGACTTCACATGTTGTTGCATCGAGGAAACTTCCTTCTGATCCTCCTACCTCTATGTTTCGGCCGCGTGCCACTTGGCACGGGGCCTGATTTCTGAAAATTGGCTGTGTAAACCTAATCCTGCCTTGAATATCGGAAATTTTGGACACGATACACAGAGATATTGAGATTACAATTTTGCAAACTAACGTAACAAAATTTTCCATTACAATTCTGCAAAATAGCTTAACATTAACATTAGCATTGACATTGACATTGACATTAACATTGTTTCCTTTAAAAATATTTACACAACCACAATAAACATACTTAGGAATTAGTAGCCGGTGGCATTCTACAAGACCTCCTATTATGCCCAAGCTGTTTGCATCTGCTGCATTTATTTTTCACCCTCGATATGTTTGGACTCTATCGTGCCTTTTTTCTTCGTCCGGCCGCAAAGGCTACGAGGTAGAACTCCGAAAATTTTGTCACCATTAGGCCAAAATTTCTTACTTCGACATGGGTAAATACGATCCATGTAAGTGGCCTCCCAGGTTTCCCTTAGAAAATAATGCTCGCAGTAACGGTATGGATCCATGTTCCGATATATGATGACTGCAATAGCATGCGAGCGAGGAATTCCTGAAATTTGAAACTCACCGCAGATGCAACTTCGCCTATCCAAATCAACAATATACGAAGATGCTATTGTCTGTACTTCCATTTCCGTTTGTGAATATGGGAATACCGAATATAATCGAGTTCTTTCTCTCCTTTCATCAATCTCTTTAATGGCATAAGGTGTTAGAAAACCTGACCTTTTTGAAGATTCTTCCCTACGGTTATAGAACCATTGAGCAAGCTTTCTTCTAGTGTTGTCAATTAAACTGGTGATGGGGAGTTCACGTGCTTCCTTGAATAATGCATTTAAACTCTCAAAACAATTAGTGGTTAACATTGTGTACTTCCTGCCAAGAAAGTGTGCATTGGCCGATCTTTTTGGATCGATCTTTTGTAGCCACGCATATGCTTCCTTGTGTTTGTCATGCATGTTCTGCATTAATCGATCGAAGTCAACTCTTGTATTTGCTCTTGCTGCTGCCCAAAATAAACCTAATGAGGATCTATCCCGGGTATCTGTCACCATGTTACAAGACAAGTGATAGCAACAAAAACCATGATGGGCAGATGGATACACTTTGTTAACTGCTGATATAATCCCCCGATGTCTATCTGAGACAATGCTCAATGACTCTGGCAGGACATCAAGGAATGTCTTTACATGATCCAAAAACCACTCCCAAGCAGATCCACATTCAACTTCGGCAATTCCAAATGCAACTGGCATAATTTTTGCATTACCGTCAACGACAGTAGCCATTAGCAAAACACCAGGATACTTGCCAGTCATATGTGTAGCATCAATTCCAATTAGTTTTCGCAAATACAACCTGAATACTCTTCGACAAGCACCAAATGCCCAAAAACATCGTTGGAATTGATTTTCACCATTTCTTAGTACTGCAACATATGTATCAGGATCTCTAACTCTTAACTCACGCAAGTACATTGGAAGATCAATATAGGCCTGATCAAAATCACCTACCACTCTTTTTAATGCTTTCTGTCTGGCTGTGTATGCTTTCTTGTATGAAATGTGAACACCAAACCTAGCTTGCATTTCTCTTCGAATTGAACTTGGTTTGTAATCATCAGAGGTAGCTAACCGTCCTCTGATACAGTTTGCTACAAATGTGGATGTGCAAGCATGGTGATCTGTTGTTTCCTAACACCGACACTCATCTTGCCGCTTACATATTTTGTGACAATGAACTCCACGTCTCCACTTGCAACTAGACTCCATGAACAAGGCTGACTAAAGCAAATAACTTTAATTCTATTGAGTCTGGTGTCAACTGGCTTGTATCTGAAGTTTTTTAGCATCGCATGCCTTACTAGTGCATCTTTAAACTCTTGTCGAGAGGAAAAAACCTGTCCAGTGAAAAAATCATTTGGATCTGATGAACCGACATCTGCCAATAGTCTTATTTGTGGATTTAAAACATAGGGATCATCAACAATTGGGAACACTTCCTCTAAGTCACTGTACTGATCTGGATTTAACTCACCTTCTTCATGTTGGATATCATCAGCGAAGAATTCTTCCGAAGAATTTATATATTCTAACTCTTCTATCCCATGTATATCACTTACCTCCTCTTCACTCCAAGTTTGTTCAAAATATTCATGATCTACTGTGGTAGCAGTGACAAACTCTTCTTCGAGTATGGAAGAAGCGTCTCTATTTATATCAAGGTGTTGATCACTGGTAATTCTATTGCCCACATCAGTAAACTGAGATGAAGATGGAATATTACTTGGGCACAGATTTATGGAATCTTGATCATCTAACTCTCTATCCTTCAAATTTGATTCAATGGTTTCTAAAAATGTTAACACTTCATCAGGAAGGGGGTCATCCCTGCAAATGTTTTTAAAATCAACACTGTTATATGTAGTGTGCTATGAAAGTAGGCTGAATTTTTTTAACTAGGCTTTAGAAGTCTGAAGACAAGTGGAGGATGAGAGTTTATGGTTAGATTTTCCAATTATGCACTTAACTAATTATAACATTTGATGTTGATAGATAGGGTCATTAATGGGTTTTTAACGAAACCCATTGATGGACCTTTCAATGTTGAAATTATGAACGGTTTATATGGAATGGAAGAGGAAGACATTTGGGTTTATCGTGAGAGGATACTTAGTTCCCACACTCCTACAGTAAGATTATGGAGTGCGTGCCAATTGCGTGACAAGATGCCAATTGGCACACTCGTCTGAATGTTGGCACAGAGCATTAATTTTCATAACTACTGTTTGGAAGCATAAGGAAAGGTGGAGAATGATAGTATAGGTCACGCTTGGACTCGACCCGCCTAGACGACTTTATTTATCTCCAATATAAATTGACAGCACCACTCTTTTTCTCAGCCAGGTTCCCTCTCCATGGTGCTGGAAATTTATATCCCAGGCCCATGGTGGTGCTGGGATATAAATTCCCAAAGACCACCATTTATCTCGACGATTCCCATCTCTCACAGTGTCGGGATATTTAAACGCAGAACCACCGTGTTCTTTGGGGTTTTAGTTCAAAGACCACCAACAATTCGACAATTTTATATACATGGTCTTTGAAATTTCATTCCCAGCACCATGGTGTTGCTGGTGGTTTTAATCTCATTACCACGGTGGTGCTGGGATATAAACTCCCAGCACCACCATTTATCTGGACTGGTTCCATCTCCCTGGTGCTGGGATATTTAAACGCAGAACCACTGTGTTGCTGGGGTTTTAGTTCCCAGCACCACCAACATTTCCGCCAACTTATATGTACATGGTGCTGGAAATTACATTCCCAGCACCATGGTGTTGCTGGGGGTTTTAATCCCATTACCACGGTGGTGCTGGGATATAAATTCCCAGCACCACCATTTATCTCGACCAGTCCAATGCCAATGGTGCTGGGAGTCTTATTCGCAGGACCATAGTGTTGCTGAGGTTTCTAATCCCAGCACCACCCTTAATGTCGACCACTTATATCTCCTTGGTCTAGTGAATTAGATTCTCAGCACCAAGGTGTTGCTGGAAGTTTGAATCTCATTACCATCGTGGTGCTGGAATATAAATTACTAGCACCACAATTTATCTCGACAAGTTCATTCCCCATGGTGCTGGGAGTATTAAACTCAGCACCACGGTGGTGACGAGATTTAAATTCCCAGCACCATATTTTATCCCGAATTTGTTGAACCTTAATGGTGCTGAGAATTTGCAGCCCAGCGCCACGATGTTACTGGGATTTAAATTCCCAAAGATCACTTTTTATCCGCATCAGCCGTGAGAATTTCATTGCCAGCACCACCTACTTTCCCATGGTGCTGGGATTTTAAATTTTAGGGATACGGTGGTGCTGAGAATTTCATTGCCAGCACCACCTACTCTCTCAGACAGATTGAATCTCCTAGTGCCGGAAATATCAATCAGGGAACTTCAGTAATCGTGGGATTTAATTGGAAGCATCACCTTTTAAGTTAGGTGGCATTTGTTTAGGTGGGGACAAAACTCGGTTATGAATCTCCTGCATCGCAATTATGGGTGCATTGGTCTACTTTGGTATGATATGCCTACATCGTATTTATGGGTGTGTGACAAACTTGGTTATACAACCACCTACAATGCATTTATTAACCTCATAGCAGTCTCAAGAATAAAAACACATACATACATGATAATACTATGTGAAGCGGCTGGTGAGTGAGCTGCGCCAACTTCTGGATTAACTGCTGATAAATTCGTGGGAGCAGTGATGTCGTTGATAACTACTAGGGTTTCATCAAAAATGGTGTTGCTCAGTTGGTTTGCGGAGGAAAGCTACGTGTGGTGCTCATCAACGGCATGGGGCTGGCGCTCCCACATGGTTGGAAGAGACGTTTGGATGGCTCGGGATTTCCAGATGTGCCTCGGATGGATGCAAACCTCTCTCTGCATTAAATTCCAAAGCTGTTTGGCGGGAGGGGTATTTTGGGAATTACGCGCGCGATTTGGTCATTATGAAACTATAGTGCGCGTTTTGGGCAAATCCGAACTTCGGCTGCTGTGTTTAGTAAATTGCCGAAGAAAGAATCTAAAAGTCACTTGGGATGACACTACTTCCTCATAGGAGGAAAAAGGGAATCAGAGGGTTAGTATTGTTTTTATGGCAATAGATGATGAAGTCATTATCTCATGTGAAGATGAAAATAATGGGAGCCAAGGGGAAGCTACATCCTATGAGTTAGTTTAGATGACTAGGTAATTGAGGTACATAATTTATCTTCTAAAGAATTATTTGATGTTATTTCCTATTTAAATATGTTTTTATATAACGTTGGACATTGGAAAGATAATTTATATTTCTCTTAATCTTTGTGATTATAAAATATCTTTAAAAATTTTAAAAAATTTTACAAAACAATAATTAGACTTGTTATATTATATGAAGATGAATGTTGGACTATGACTTAATATATAAGAAGAAAATGAGAGTTACAAAGATAAAGATATTAAAATAGATGTGGAAATATGAGGATGGATAAAATAAGAAATGAGAATATTATAGCGCGAAAGTTGGGTTGCACCTATTGAGAATAAACTTTGGGAGACACATTTAAGGTGGTACGAAAATTTACTTATACGACCGGTAAATACTCCAGTTAGGCGATGTGAAACTCTTATAAATATACAAATCAAATGAAAAAGAAAAAGGTCAAAGAAGACTTTGTTAGCAACAATACAATAACAATAACGACCGAGTCTTATCTCATTATATGGGGTCGGCTATATGGATCTTTCTATGCCAATGAGTTTTATCCCCTACTATATCATCATCTATACTTAAATAAATTTTATCTTATTTTATTGTTGTTAATCAAGTCTTTTTTGTTTTCCTCTTCATCGTTTGATGTGCGTATTTAATATAGTTTCACATCATCTGACTGAAGCGTTTATTGATCGACTAAGTACATGTTCATACCATCTTAAATGTGTCTCTCGGAGCTTTTTCTCAGTAGATGCAACTCCAACTTTTTTTTTAATGCTCTCATTTCTTATTCGGTCAATCCTCATATGTCTGTACATCCATCTTAACATAAATTTTATTTAAATATAGATGATGATATAATAGAGAATAAAAGTTAATTTAATAATATAGAAGAATTCATATAGTTGATCCCCTAGTGAAATAAGGCTTGCTAGTTATTATTTATATAATGTTGGAAGAAAAAAATTTACATTCAAGGGAATCAGTAGGCATATTAGAAAGTAAACTAAAAAAATTCATCACCACTATTATTTTGAAAATTTTGGAAGGTTAAAATAAAGACTAAGGAAACATGTAGAAATCTTTAAAGTTGCTTTAGAAAAATTTCTTATTAGCTCGAACAGTTTAAATATGATCATTGACAATCAAAGAGTAGACTTTAGTAAAAATGGACTAAGATCCAAGGAATCTAAAACTAAGAGATTGTGCTCTCAAGGGCATGGTGCAATGGTAAAAATAAAAATGAAGACATTTTATAGGAGAAGACAATTCGATCCTTTATTGAAAAATCTATTCAAGCGACCTTAGGACCCAAGAGTTTGTCCGATGGATAGAGTATGACTTCGACATTGGACTGTCGTTCAAGGATGACACGACCACGAAGTCTGAGTTGAACCGTAAAAAAATTATAAGTACTTTCCTGATTTACCTTTAGTGGTTGATGGAGACCACTTGGACTCCGATCTTATCTGGCTCAGCTATTGACGAAGCATCTCGAAGGTCCGTGGGACAGGTTCAGTCACTCTTAAGGATTAGTCGAATCAAAAGTTCGGATACCCTGGTGCCAATAAAAAAATAAAACAGAGAGATCGTACCATTATCACATTGTTTGCCAGCAAATTAAGATAAATTGGGTATGGAAAATTCCTAAGAAATACTTAGTTAATTCGGTTGGTCTCAACTTATTTTGGATGCTAAACTATATGTTTTATCTTTGGAGTATCCTAAGATTGTTAACCTTGACGGATTAAAAAATAAATCGTCACATTAGTAGTCTTCCATCGTTGTCCCTATCATAGAGGAGAATAAATTAAGACTCTAATTGGAAAGCACAAAGGAGTAGAATCGTCGATATATCAAAATCAAAACTTCTCTTAGAATTGACCCATGCTCACTACAAATAAACTCCTGGATTAGTTCTGAGAGCTCGACGAACTGTACTCAAGATCTGGTTGACTTGGTAGTTAACTTCAGATAGAATTGCATGATCACATAACTAAGTAGGTGTATAATATTTTACATCTCACACAAAACTTTAGAAGTAATTTAATTTTTATATCAAGAATCCTATTTGATATAAAAAGTGATAACGTTCACTTCGAGTATCTCCCAATATCAGTCCCACAGTAATATTAAAAGAGGTAAATGACAGAGTCAGCTTATAACTGATCACCACGTAATCATCTAAGTAGGAAGAATTATTCTCGTAGATATGCATCTGTCGAGAATCGATTTTTATTCTTTTGATGCAAATCCACCGTCGCATTGTATCGAGAATCCTATAAAAAGTGAGGTGGTACTTGTGCATTGATCATGATTGATTAGCTCGATTTGAAATTGAATATACATTTGCAAAAAGCTTGAAGGTATTGTTTTCGAACTTAAAGAATTCAAAATAAATATTTTAAATTAAATATAAGATTGATTCTTATTTTAATTTTTGAAAATATGGTCATTTTCAACAATTAATGTACTTTTTAGGAAAAATTAAATTTTAGAGTAAAAATGACACATAACAGAAATATATTTATATAGTTCTAAATTTTCTGCAATATTTTGATAAATTTTTGAAAATTGACAAAGAGGTGTTGTTTTAAAAATACAATCAATTAGTCTCCACGGGGATGACGAATTAGTTGGGACAGAGTGACATTTGTGAAATGAGCAGGAATCAATTTTGGAAGAGAGTCTAAATCTCTCCTTGGACTTAGATAATCCTCCTCTGCCCTAGCCAATCGCGTCGAGACTATAGGCTCCTCGTAATTTATCTCCCTTATAATAGTTGTGGGAAAGACCGGTAGAGACCGTTAAATTGACAGTTCCAACCTTTACGAAAAATACAATCAACTATTTCAAATATCTAATCGACTCGAGATGTGATTAATCAATGGATGGTAGGGACTGAATCAACTTGGAAGTTAAAATTTTTAGCATGTTTGCATTTCAGATTTTATTTTAGTTAGAAACCTAGAACAAATTTTAGCAAAATACAATTACGTTTGCCCTCAGTGCTCCTCACTGTCGATCCCTTGATGATGGTGAAGAGAAATAAATCATGCGGGGGTTATGCCCCTTGACCCGTTAATTAGAAACGACGAAGAATTTTTGAGTTTGAATGAAAATTTTATATCTCACGAATCGACTGATATCCATTCTAAATAGCATCTATGTCGTTCTAATCCACAGATAGAAATCTAGAATAAATAATTTATAAAAAGGAATGTGGTTCTAGTACAATCTTTATGATGTTATAAAAAAAAGGGAAGAAAATGAAATTTAGTCAATGGAAGAGGCGAGAAAGACTAAGTTTAGTTAATGGACTTAATTTCCTTCCTGATTGACAAGCATATGAAACTTCTTATTTAGGGGGAGAAAGATGTGACTTAAATTTTGGAGACTTTAAGGTAACGTTTGGTTTCTCATTTTTTTTTTTTTTGAGAAAATAAAAATATATATTTGGTTTGTAATTTTTAAGTTCATTTTCTTGAAAGTAAAATATCACTTGATTAGAAAATAAAAAATATCTAAAAGTCATTTTCTCGGAAAAAAAAAATGCAGAAATGAAAAATGCCTCCTAAGATTTTGAGTTTTAATTCTTACTTTTAGGAGAGTTTAGGTGAAGGGGAGTCTATTTGTATTTACTATATTTTATTATACATATATATATATATATATATTGTTTTCTCTAATATAAATGAACTGTCAAACATTAAAAAAAAATATTGATGCAATTATCTCCCAAATACTCAAGTTTAATTCTAGTTTTGATATTTGAGTAAAAAAATTTAAATTGAATTTTACTTTACGATTCAATATATGTATTTGGATATACAAAAAGTTAGTGTATGAACACGTGGAGACGACTCATGTTATTCAATTATAATAAATATGGAGATTAAAAAAGTATGATACATAATATAAAAATAAATATGGAACTGTCATATTATTATATTTTTCTGATACTCTTACACGGTGTTTGGAAGGAGGTGAGGGAAATGTAAATAAAGGGAAGGAAATTTTAATCTTTATTTGGGAGGGAGTGAGAGAACAGTAAATAAGGGGCGGAGAATTATAAATTTATTTGGGACAAAGTGAGAGAAGGAGAAGGAAAAAGAAGAATAAGTTTTAACATTTTTTATTCATAAAATGAAAGATTTCTTTATATTAATTTGGAGGGTAAGATTTAAATTTTTTTCTCCTCCTTTTCCTTTCCTTCCCCTTCTCTTCTCTTTCTATTATTTAGATTTTCTTCATCTCCTTCCAAATATAACGTAAGAATGTTCTGTTCAGATACATTTTCAAAATAAACTTTTGAGCATTGAGACTGAAAAAACGCTTTTACATTGTATGGTTTCACGAGTGAAAGTTTCCTCCAAAATTAAAATTATGTTGTTATCATGACACTATTAGATAGATTTGATAGAAAGGAAGCTTTTGTGTCAATTGTGTGATCTAAAATTTACGAGTTTGAAAATAATTTTTTCCAATGCAAAATATATATAGGTTGGATTGCCTTTTATTATTGGATGGATTTTATACATAAAATATGCTAAAATCACAAAGCATGGATGCATGGATTAACAGATTCACCAGCCTTGCATCTGTGGTGTGGCCTAAAAGATTATTCGAGGAGCGTCATTAGGGTTTCAGGGGAAAATATAAATCTGAATCTGAATTCATCAATAGTTTTCAAGTTTTAAACTTGTGTCCGGTAAATACACAACTATAATGCGATTAATTATCCTTAAAGGTTAGGAAGTGATCAATGTCTCCTCAAGTGGGCATTAGGTTATATATAATCCTATTTATGAAATCTAATAATATTTCTTTGTAATACTTACCTTATAGTTTTACTATAAGATGACGTAGTCATTTTGTAAGTAAACAAGATTGGAAGATATTATATATTCCTAATCCAACAAGTCTTTGTATAACATTTACATGAAAAGTTGAAAATGTTAAAGTTGGATCTTATTTAGATCACTTGATTAACTCTTATCACGTGGTCCTTTTGATATTTCACATCATGGTCAGCTGCTCCTGAGAGAGCTAAAAATTTATCCTCACGCGAAGACCTAGTGGTCAACATATGCAAATGTTGTACCAGAGAATAACGAATCAATCTTTTACAAATGTGAAAGTGTCGTCCCTCCATTTATTAATTATTAGTCTCAAGGGACAAAGATCTACCGTGATTTACCTCTCTTATGATGGTCCGAGAGTGAACTGGTAGGAGCCACTAGGTTGACGGATTCCAACTTTGCACCAGAAAAATATAGTAATATGACAGTTCCATATTTATTTTTATATTATGTATCATACTTCTTTAATCTCCATAGACTTATAGTAATTGGATAACATGAGTCGTCTCCACGTGTTCATACACTAACTTTTTGTATATCCAAATACATATATTGAATCGTAAAGTAAAATTCAATTTAAATTTTTTTACTCAAATATCAAAACTAGAATTAAACTTGAGTATTTGGGAGATAATTGCATCAATATTTTTTTTTAATGTTTGACAGTTCATTTATATTAGAGAAAACAATATATATATATATATATATATATATAATAAAATATAGTAAATACAAATAGACTCCCCTTCACCTAAACTCTCCTAAAAGTAAGAATTAAAACTCAAAATCTTAGGAGGCATTTTTCATTTCTGCATTTTTTTTTCCCGAGAAAATGACTTTTAGATCTTTTTTATTTTCTAATCAAGTGATATTTTACTTTCAAGAAAATGAACTTAAAATACACAAGTAAATGACTTCTAGCCCAACTGGTAAAACACACAAAACTACTAAAATTTTAAAACGAACCTTGAAATCTTATCGCCTAGTTCGATTTGAGTGGTTTTAGGACTTCAAGCTTCTAGAAAACAACACCCGAACTCGTAGCTAAAAGAGGAAAACAAAGTATTCCTATACGTGATGCTTCCAAATTACAATACATACGACGGGGTATTCATTTTCAACATGGACGAACATTTTTCTTCGTATGTGTCAAGATAATTATAAATACCTCAGGCCATCTGTCTTGCTGCCGACGAACTAAAGAATTGCTCTGTCTAGATTATGGCTCTTAGGATGAGCAGAAAGACGAGATCATGATTGAATCTCATCGTCCCTTCCTTTGTCTCTTTCCATTTTACAACTTCTTCGAACTTCACACGATACTAATGCCAGTTCTATTCAGATTTCACAAGAAATGACTTCCTCTCGGACAAAGGAAAAATTATCTCACAGATGTTACTGATTATACCTCGATCGTACAGGTTATTCTTAACAAGCAATTCCTCCTGCTGCAACGGGGACTTGCGGAAAAAAGCCCTGCATTTGCTTTCGTGGGGTTTTGCATCTCCGCTGACTGCCTGTATACTGTCCTTCAGCGCTGCAGCACTAGCTTTGGCTTCATTTAGTTTCCTCTTCCAGCTTATGTAGTCTTCCCACTTGAAAGTCTGCTAGTTCAACCTCATTATCCATTAGCAATCAACGTGAGCATAATTCTGGTAGAGCTGAAGTAGAGAAGAGTCGCACCTCGTTTGTCGTGGTGTTAGTCAGGCAGAGATGCGCATGGTAGCCAAAGAATCCAGCCAGCAGCAATGAAAGTATTGCAAGGAATACTATCAGAAGTATTTGGGTATTATACGAACCCAGCAACCACTAGAAGATTCCGTCGATCAGATTGCAGAAATGTGAGAAATCAATTTGAAACATACGAAAAATGGAAAAGTAGTTCATCCTACCTGCACCAGATGTGGAGATAAGCTAGAAATGGAATGTTCAACGCCGTAATAGACTGAAAAAACAAGAGGAGAAATCACTTAAAATGGGCAGTCCCACGAACATCCTGCCATGCGAGATCTCGGAGAAAGATTTACTGAACGCACTCTTATCCTGCTTTGCAAAAGGTTATTTTCAGGATTCAAATCCGTGACCTCTAGATCACAAGACAACAACTTTACCGTTGCGCCAAGGCTCCCCTTATGGAGAAATCACTTGAACAAATAAAAAATAGTTGCTCCAAGAGAAAATGGATTACACAGTGATATTTACCAGTTAAAATGTATATTATCTTGTGTTCTTTCAGTTGACCAGCAAGAATTAACACAAGGACAAATGCGCCATATATACAAATAATGAAGTGCCTGCCAAGAAGATTATGGAATTCAGGAATAAAAAACCCACTTATGACAATTAGATTAAATAAAAAAAAACAACTCTTAATTTTAGTGCTACATAGACTTGGCTAGTACCACAATGATTAATAAGAAACATTTCTATAATAATATGCTCATAAGAAGAGGCATGACAAAGATCATCGTCATTAAGCTCTGTTTATTCCCACTGCTTCATTGAGATATATGCGGCACTACATCACTAGTAATATTTAAATTAATTAAATTATTATTTTTATTATACTAATCAGTGGTTTCTTTGGTCTTTGCACTCCTCCTTTTACTTGTCATCTTTCATTCTCATAGATTTAACTTCTTTCACAAAAGAATTTATTGATCTTAATTGAACATGCTCATACCATCGCAACCTATCTTCTCTAACTTCAACTTCTATTGAAGTGACAAATACTCTTGAATATCAGTATTTTCTAAGTTGCTTGTTTTATCAAGAAACTGACACCCAAATAGGGCTTATAGCCATGAATGGTCTAGAAGCTGTTCATGGCTATAAGCCCGTCCACATTAGCGAAGATCCTTGTCTTACTCATAGAAGAAACCTCTCACTATCAATTAGAGTAGGCTATTCATGGAATTCTCCCCATAGAGAATCTGTCCTACACTCTTGAACCTTTAATCAAGAGACTAGACTTAAGCTCCCTTCTTGATTAAGTCTATACATCCATCTTAATACTCTCATCTCTAATTACATTAACTTTGTGCACACTTCGTTTTCAAACAGATCAACACTTCAATCAACAGAATGAAGGTTATCCCACAAAGGGCAACCCGGTGCATGAAGCTCCCGCCATGCGGAGTATTGTACACAGCTTTATCTTGCTTTGTAAGAGGTTATTTTCAGAATTCGAACCCGTGACCTTTAAATCACAAGACAGCAACTTTACTATTGCACCAAGGCTCGTGAAGGTCATCCCACAATCTTGCAAAATTTCCCTTTTACCCAAAATGATATTTGATTTTATCCTATTAATAATATTATCATCAATTTCCTCTTAATTTCATGCATCCATTCTTTATCCTATTAATAATATAATCATCAATTTCACCCTTGTCATCGAACACTAAGTAAATACTTCATATATAGAAAGGAAACTTAGATCTTCAAACAAAAAAAAAGAAAGAAAACCAAATTGGAAGTCATTCTAAAGTGATAAACCAGTAATAATATTAATATTATGATTCTAGCACAGGCAGACGTTTGGAAATAAGTAAACTGAAGCTAAGACATAAAAAGTTTAAAGTTGTTTTAAAACAAATTTAAGAATAGAGTTAACATTTTCACAAGTAAATAGTTCAGACATAAATTCAGAAAGAAGCTGGGGTACATCTAATCTTCGTTGCCATAGCAGATTGACATTAAACTGATTGGAAACTCCTGTAAAAACTTTCAAGTGCTAAACCAACATTGATAGAAAAATAGATCAATCTGTCCTGTGTTAGAAAAAATAGTTTCAGATTTGACAGCTTCCATGGTTACTTGTTGCCTAAAAGATTGAAGAGAGCCAAGTTTCTATGAAGCATTTATCTCAAGCTCATCGATTGAACCCAGTTGACTGAGGAAAATAAAATTACTACTAAAACAATAACAACCAAGTCTTATCACACTAGGTGGAATCGGCTATATGTATCTTTCTACGTCATTGGGCTATATTCCCTATTATATCTTTATCTATACTTAAATAAATTTTATCCTATTTTATTATTGTTAATCAAGTCTTTTTTGGTCTTCCTCTTTCTCGTTTGATGTGCGTATTTGTCATCGTTTCACATTGCTTAACTAGAGCATTTATTGGTCGTCTAAATACATATTCGTATCACCTTAAACGTGTCTCTCGAAATTTTTTCTCAATAAATATAACTCCGACTTTCTCTCTAATGTTATTATTTCTTATTCTGTTATCATTATATATTTACACATCCACCTTAACATCCTCATTTCTACAACTCTCATCTTCTGCTCATGTTCTCGAATCGTAGCCCAACATTCAGCGTCATATAACATAACAAGTTTAACTATCGTTTTATAGAACTTCCCTTTAAGTTTTAAAAGTACTTTACGATCACATAAAACATCTGACATTCTCCTTCATTTCAATCATCCTGTTTATATTCTATGTAAAACATCTCTCTTAATCCCTCCATCATCTTACAAAAATGATCCTAAATACTTAAAACTCTCAGTTCCAGACAATTCGTCATCTCCTATCTTAACACTTGTCTCATTACGTTTAATATTGCTAAACTAAAATTCTATATATTCTGTCTTTATTCTACTAAGCTTAAAATCTTTCGCTTCTAGTGTTTCCTGCCAAGATTCTAGTTTAGTATTTACTCCTTCATGTGTCTCATCTACCAAAACAACATCTACAAGCATGCATCATGGTACAGTATCTTGAATGTATCCAATAAATTCGTCCATAATTAGTGTAAAAAGAGATAGGGACTTGGAGTTGATCCTTGATGTAATCCTATCTTTATTAGAAATGCTTCAGTTAATCCGTTTAAAGTCTTCACTCTGATTGTTACTTCCTTATACATATCCTTAATTAATCCAATATATGCTACGCTAACATCTCTCTTTTCTAGAATTCTCCATATAATTTCTTTTGGGACTCTATTATAAACTTTTTCTAGGTCAATGAATATCATGGTAGATCTTGTTTTTACTTCCGATACTTTTCTATTAGTTGTCTGAGATGTATGGTTTCTATTGTCAACATTCTATGAGTGAATCCAAATTGATTTTTAGAAACCGTGATCTCCTTCCTCGATATTTTTTCTATTACTCTTTTCCAAAATTTCATGGTATGACTCATTGGTTTAATACCCCTATAGTTTATACAAATTTGTACACCCCTTTATTCTTATATAAGAGAATTAGAGTACTTATCCTCTATTGATCAGACATTTTTTTTCAATATCATGTTAAATAATTTTGTAAGTTATTCAATATTTTATTTCCCTAAGCACTTTCATACTTCTATGAGAATATTATACGGTTCAATGACTTTCAATTTTGTATCTCATTTAAAACTTGTTTTACTCTTGAAATTTGAATTCTATTATAAAAATTTAAATTTCTATATTCATTTAATCGACTTAAATTACCTAAATTAAGTTGGTCACCTAAACCTTCATTAAAAAGTTAATGAAAATACTTCTTCCATCGCTCTTTTATTTCTCCATCATTTACTAATACTCCATTGCATTGATCTTTAATATATTTTATCTAGATAAGATCTTTTGTCTTCCTCTCTCTCACTTTAACTATTTTATAATGTCACTTTTCCCTTTTTTATCTAATTTTCAATATAACCGTTCAAAAATTTCATTCATAGCTTCATTCACGGCTTTTTTTAGCCTCTTTCTTAGCTATTGTATATTTTTAAAAATTTTCTCGTTCTTACAAATATATAATTTCTTATAAGGTATTTGTTTTTCCTTCACATTCTCCTGTACTTTCTGATTCCACTACTAAAATTCCTTACTTGATGGTGCATGCCCTTTTAACTCATCGAGTACACTCTTGGCTACTATTTTCAACTTTGATACCATCTTATCCCATTTCGTATTATGGTCACCGTATATTTCACCTAATGCTTGTACTCCTACCTTCTCCATAAATATGTTCTATTTCTCATCCTTTAATTTCCACCACTTAATTTTACGAGTCATATATATATTCCTTCTATTAATACTATGCTTGAGGCATATATTCAATACTACTAATCTATGTTGAATAGTTAAGCTTTCTCCATGAATGACCTTGCAATCTTTACAAATCTTTCTATCTTTCTTCCAAACAATAAGAAAGTCAATTTGCAATTTATTATTGTCACTTTTGATAGTGACCAAATACTCTTCTCTTTTCTTAAAAAACATATTAGTTGGTATAAAGTCATATACTATCGCAAAATTCAATATAGTTTTATCTTCTTCATTTCTTGTTCAAAACTCATAACTCCCATGCATCCTCTCATATTCCTCATTTTTCACTCCGACATGCCCATTTAGATCATCTTCTATTAAAATCATTTCATTTAATAGAACATTTTGTAATACTTCATCTAGGTCGTCCTAAAATCTTGATTTGGTATCTTCATATAATCCTTCTTGAGGTGCATATACTCTAATTATGTTTTCTTTCTCCATTACTATTTTGAAAGCTATAATTCTATCTCCCTTTCTAACTACTCTTACAACTTCATCTTTTAATAAACTAACTACAATAATACCTACTCCATTTCTTATTTTACTTTTTTCTATGTACCATAATTTAAAACCTGAGTTCTCTATCATCTTTGCCTTTTTGCCTATCCATTTTGTCTCTTATACAACAACAACAACAACAACAAAGTCTTATCCCACTAGGTAGGGTCGGCTATATGGATCCTTCTATGCCATTGAACTTTGTCCCCTACTATATCATCATCAATATTTAAATAAATTTTATCTTGTTTTATTGTTGCTAACCAAGTCTTTTTTGGTTTTCCTCTTCCTTGTTTGACGTGTATATTTGGCATTTGTTATTGTGTAATAACTAATACCTAACTTACATGAAAGAAGCCCTATTTATAGACAAGATTAGGGCTTATTCAAAAGAATAAATCAAACTCTATCCTAGGAATAAATCAAAATTCTATCCTGAGTAATAATTATTCCTAATGATATTTAGGGATATGATTATCACTAATCGTATCTCTGATATTCTAACACTCCCCTCAGTGAAGAATATAAATTATATGCAGAACATTACGTATATATAGTCGATTAGGGATCTCTCGGTGACTTAGTGAATATATCTGTGGTGATCGTGTGAGTTAAAAACTAGTAGATATTTCTCGAGATATGACTTTCTCTACGACAAGTAATGATCGACCATATGCTTTGTCCTCTCGTAAAAAGCTGGATTTGGCGATATGTCGTGGCGGCTTGGTTATCGTATATAAGTGACATTTGTATAGCGTCTCAATTTTAGCTCACAAGCATTGTTTGAGCATATAAGTTCTTTGGTATATATGGTCAGCTCGATACTCTGTCTCTGCCTTTGGATCTTGCCCGCGACATTCTTCTTTTTGCTTTTCAGAAAGCAAGGTTATCTCAAAAAATATATCTGAAAAGCAGTAGATCTCTATCGATGGAGATCACTGCCCGATCGTCGAGAATATCCTATAACTTTCGAGTATGTTCTTCGTCTTCATCTAAAGACCCTTTTTGGGCGCCTGCCGATATATCGAGCAATGCGAATCACAGCGTCGATGTTCTTTACGGAGAGTTGAAAGCGACTTCTTACACTTCTGCCGAATGAGATATCTGGGCGAGTATGCGGTGAGGTAACTTAGTCTTCTCTAATCGCTGTATCGTTCGGGATCAATAGAGGCTCCCCACGATTTGGTAGGAGCTTGACATTAGGATCCATAGGGTTGTCATTGTCTTTGAGTTTAACATTCTTGTTTCTTACAGAATATCCATTCATACTTCCTTTGAGATATAATGATCTCGTTTCTGATGTGTTACTTATTCCCAGTATTTAAGTCTGTAGAGATCCTTTATTTGGAAATGTTTGAAAGATATTGTTTATTGTGAGATCGAGATGATCATTACTGTGATGATATCATCAGCGTAAACCACTAGGTAGATGCACCCGATCGATGAGTGGCGATAAAAGGCAGAATGGTCGACCTCGCTCAAGTCATGCCAGCTGTTGGTCTGATACTAAATCTAGAACCGTACTCTGGGTATTTGCTTGAGACCGTATAAAGACTTTTCATGGCACGTACAAGACGAAGACTCCACGAGTATGAAAACACGGAGGTTGCTCGTAGACTTCCTCGGCGGATCACCGTATGTAAACGCATTCTTAATGTCTGGCCCGATAAAGAGACCCGGTGTTGAATCGCGTGATGGGCGAGTAAGCGTATAGAGGCGTCTTAGCGCCGGAGAAAGCGTGTCTCCCGTAATCGATCAGAAGATCTGAGTATAACCTTTATGACGAGGCGAGCCTTAAGCCGTCGGCCGTTCCGTCGGACCCGACCTTGGCTGTATATACCCGTGACAATGACCGGCCGGACTTTCGCTGGTGGTAGAGGCGAGATCCCAAGTCGCGACTTTGTAAGGCACTCGTTTAAATCTAACATGCTTTGTTTCCGTCTGGATGGGCAAATGCATCTCTGCGGTCTTTGGAAGAAAGCAGAGGCGTGAAGAGGAAAAGCGAATAATAGGAAGTTGAAAGGCGATGGTAACTCGAAGAAAGCATAATGTGGAGAAGGATTACGAGTGGGCGTATACCTTTTCGAAGAAGCGATAGAATATCAGTTGGAAGGCCCGGACGGAGGAGGAAGCGGAGGATTTGGCTCGAGATGATTCATGGAGTCGGTGTTGGCGGCAATGGCGAGCGAGGGGCGATAAACTCTGCGGAGGAGGAATTGGGGTGGGGGTGATAGAGAAACTTAGGAGGATCAATCTGAGCGTAGAAGGATGAAACTTAGGCGATGACTCTAAGACCGAAGAAAGGCGAATCGAAAGAGCGTGGCATCGGAGAGATGAAATCTGGAAAGGAGAGTAGGGAATAACACTTATACCCTTTACGAGACCTTGGATACGAGGAAAATACATTTATCTGGCCAGGAGAGAGTTTATCGATGTCGGGATCGAGCGTAAAGCGAAACATGTAGAGAACCAAGACCACTAGGTGGTAAGGATGAAAGTGTTGGAATGTATACTGAAAGTCTAGCTCTTTTTGTATGAACATTTTATTTTGAAATAAGAATCACATGATCATTATTTGCACTTTATATTTATTATATGTGTGCATATTGTCTAATATTTTACATTATAGATAACATGGTGTTTGGTGTAGCCGCGAGAATATCGTATTATCGGTTCACTATAGAATATAAGTAGAGGCTCATGACGAGATGGTTTTAGACGAACCGTTGGCGTGGTTGTAGTGTAACAGTATTGTTTTGTCTTGAGCGTAGAGTTACACTAGTGCTTATGTGTATTGGCGTGGCCAAGCGTAGAGGTGATTGATTTATTCTTACTCGTAATTGAATCGGACCTCGGATATTATGTTGTACATGCTCTTAATCCGATATAATAGCGAGTAGCGTGTACTTAGTATTTATTTCTTTGATTTACGAGGTGAGATTTATGGATTAAATCGATATGTCCGGTAAGTTGAAATGATATTATTTACGTGGTGTGCCGTTGATTATAGAGAAGCTGTGTCACATATATTAGGTTGATGATGTCTGAGGAGCTCATGGGTTAAATCGTATAAACCTGCAGGTTGACTTAGTCAACATGATGATAAGGTTGAGTGGTACTACTCGAGGAGTTAGATGTTAATTAATTGATGGTCAGTAAATCAATTAATTGACGGACATTCGATATCTTAAACACGGGAAGATGGATGTACAAATAATATATGGAGCCCATATTAATTTATAGGGGTTGGTGAGGTAGTTCAATGATGATTCTCTAGTGAAATGGAACATCATTGATGGATCAAGTTTGTGTGGTTCCGATCCATCGGGTGACCAAGATCCAACTCCTCCTCATGGTCCCTATCGTAGCCTAATATAATCCTCATGAAGTCTAGATCCAATGATGGAAAACAAATCTCTAGAAGTGACGGTTGAGATTAAATCTCTAGAACCGACGGTTGAGATTAAATCTCTAGAACCGACGGTGGAGATTAAATCCCTAGAACCGACGGTGGAGATTAAATCCCTAGAACCGACGGTAGAGATTGAATCTCTAGAACCGACGGTTGAGATTGAATCTCTTGATCCGACGGTTGAGATTAAATCTCTAGAACCGACGGTTGAGATTAAATCTCTAGAACCGACGGTGGAGATTAAATTCCTAGAACCGACGGTGGAGATTAAATCTCTAGAACCGACGGTTGAGATTGAATCTCTTGATCCGACGGTTGAGATTAAATCTCTAAGATCCGACGATTGAGGTTAAATCTCTAGAACCAATGGAGGAGATTAAACCAAGACCTAAACCTAACTCCATATATATGGGCTTAAGGTGGGCGGCAAGGAGGTTGATGTTGTTGGATGTTTTGGAGATTAGGGTTTTGCCCATCAATGGCTTGGGCGGCAAGAAACCCTAAGGAGGAAACCCTAATTCGATTAGGGTTTGGCTCCTTTGGTTGGGCGGCAAGGTTTGGAAGGAGAGGGGCGGCAACTATAGGAGAAGAGTTCTTCTTCCTAGGGAAGGTGGCGGGTTCCTAGATCTCTTCCTTCCACCTTGGTTGGGCGGCAAGAAAGCCTAAGGAGGAAACCCTAATTAGGGTTTGGCTCCTATGGTTGGGCGGCTAGGGTTTGCAAGAAGGTGGGCGGCAATTATAGGAGAGGAGCTCTTCTTCTTCCTAGGGTGTGGCCGGCTCCTTCTCTATTCCCTCCACCTTGACCGACGCCCAACATATTCCCTTTCTCCTCTTCACTCCATCTTGGCCGGCAGCACTAGAAGCTAGGGTTTGTCCCTAGTTTGGTTCCTTGGTGGTTTCCATTTAGTTCTCTCTATTCTTGGGGCTTGGCATCGATCAATGTGGATCGTGGTCGGCTCAAGCAAGGAAGGAGAGTTCTTTTTTTCGATCAAGAAGATCTAGGAAGCTTCAACTTGTGGAGGATCTTCACCCACACGAAGTCTACAAGGAGGTTAGGACATACGATAGAAGATCGAGAGGTATAAAAGTTTTATAACTTTTATTATTGATCTTTGCATGTTCTTATTGATATGCTAGCTTATGATCTTTATGTTAGTATGTGTTGATTATACTAGTTTACATTTGTATGTATTTGTATAATCATGGACCCCGAAGATAAACACAAAAACCGGCGATCCGTCCGTCGTCTCTTCCGCGGCTAACCAATTAGAAGAGTTGTGTTGCTTGAACAACTAGTTTGTTCGCCGATCGCTCAAGTCATAGACGACGACGAATTGGTTGTGCTTAGGAAACTCATCCCATCCGGATTAGTTTTCATTAGTGAAAATTTTAATCCGGGGACATGGGAGCTAATGAGCCTCCGAGAAGCATGAGTTACTAGCAATTGGTATCAGAGCCACGGTTTCCGGTTTTGTGTGTTTTGGATTCGGTTACTTTCATGCACATATCATATATTGAGTATGCCGGATAATAGTAGGATGTGCGTAGGCTAACTTTTTGGTTGCAGGCATAAGATCCGACTATTATGGCTATTTGTGTGTATGTGATTGTGTGTGTGATATTATATTATTCAATCCTCGGGGTGGACGAGGCTAGATTAGTATTTAATTTGTGTAATTAAATACAACATTGTTTAGCCACTCATTTTAGTTTACTTTCGATCTAGATTATTTGTACACTCCTTCGTGGAGTATAGGATCGATGGATGTAAATTAAAATATATCTCTCGAATCTCTTTATGTGGCTTGCACTTAAAAGGTGGAGCGACGAGGTGGCGACACGACGGGATGCGTATTGGAGAACAATGCCATAATAGTTGGAAAAATTCTGTTTTTTCCATATTTATTGCTTATTTGTTTTATATGCATGTTGTGTATGCTTTAAAATTCCTCATTTTCAATTTACTAAGGAGAGGATATTTTAATTAATTCTCACGCCCATTACACTGACGATGATGCAACAAACATGTGGTCGGCCTGAGTGCCTTCCTCCTCTGATGAGTTTTTTCATGGATCACTAGGTCAAATAATGGTTATAGAAATTATCTAGAGCGTGTGTACTTCACAACAGAAGGCACATAATCCAAATAATTCCCTTAGTATGATCGTAACGGTGCACACTTAGATGCAAATAAAGGTATCCTCCCCATCGGAGTCACTGCTTTTATGTGTAGGACCAAAGAGGAACCAACTATTAATTTTATTTGTCACAAAGCAAGGTTGACAAGATAATCAAAGTAATGGGTAAAACCTCCTCGTACAAAACGTAGAATTCCAGATACGCCCACATCGTGGCATACGATATTCTCTGTTTTGAGGTGTTGGTCGATTTCGAATTTTATTGTTTTGAGGAATCAATAATATTTGAAATCTAAAGTAATGATCTCAGTGATTCTTAGGATTTTCAAATGACTTTCACACTTATAATGATACTAAAGGAAATAAACTTACTATACCCAAATAATGTCGATTGGAAAAGAATCTAGATATTGTCTTATCCGCTAAGGAGTACAAGTACGACTCTTCAAAGAGTGTCCTCAAGCCATGGTTGCTCAAAGGTTTCTACTTCTAAGCCAAAGGCAAGAAGAAGAAGAAACAAGGTGGAGCAAAGGTGGTGGGAGGATCTCAGTGAGGAGTGAAGAAGCCAAAGGCAAGTACTTCACTTTAAGCAGCCGACATAAGAAGAAGGATTATCCTAATCCAAGCAAGAACAAATGTATATCCTTTGTCCAGTCAATGAAACATGGTTAGAGGCATTATCTACTGACCTGTGTGTAGATACGAGAGCCACTAATCATGTCCGAACACTTCAGGGTTCCAGAAACCCGACTAGCTAAAGGAGATTACCATTTACTGGGCAATGCCAAAGGTGAGGCTATCATAAAGGGAGAAGTTTTATTTATCTTTCGAGAAAAATAAAGTTTTGGTTCTAAGAATTTTCTTTATGTACCTTTATTTGTAAAGAATCGCTTTTTCGCTTTCTAAATTATGGATGGATAATCTATTTCTTTAATGACAGATTTGTTATAAAAGGAATAGGGACATATCTATTCGTACATAGATAGAAATTTATAACTCGAACCACAAGCTCCCACGATGCAAATAGAAGTTAATAACTCATCTTCTAATTCCAATAAGAGAAAAGAACCTTCAAGATGAACCAAACATATCTTGGGATCTTAGGCTCTCATATTAACCCAAGGCAATTCAAAGGTCGAGCAAATGATGGACCTTCGGTTCGTTAGTGGTGGAGGATCTCCCAACTGCGAATCTTGCTTGGAGGGTAAGATGACGAGAGGCCTTTAAGGCGAGGGTATAGATCGAGATGTGTTGGAATTGGTTCGTTCGATTCGTGTGGTCTGTATATCGCAAGAGGTAGTTTTGAATATTTCATCTTTTTTAAGATAACACTACGATCTGATCGTAGTGGTGAGTACCTCTTGGGAGAGTTTAGGAACTACTTATCAGAGGTTGGGATTCAATCTCAATTGTCTGCACCTGGCACACCCCAGCAGAACGGTGTAGCAAAGCGAAGGAATAGGTCTCTTATGGAGATGGTTAGATTGATGATGAGTTATTCTGACTTGCCAGATTCGTTCTGGGGATATGCTCTAGATACGGCGGTGTACATTCTGAACTTGATTCCATCTAAATCAGTGCCTTCTACTCCCACAGAGTTGTGGACTGGGCGAAAGCCTAGTCTAAGACATATTCGGATATGGGAGAGTCCAGCACATGTGCTGAAGGCTGATAAGTTGGAACCTCGTACAGAAGTGCGTATGTTTGTTGGCTATCCTAGGGGAACGAAGGGTGGTTTGTTTTATAGTCCTAGAGATCATAGGGTGGTCGTTAGTACGAATGCCAGATTTCTAGAGGAGAACTATGTGATGAACCACAAGCCCACGAGTATGATTGTTCTTGAGGAGTTGACAGAGGAAGTCCCAACTTCAGTACCACCGGTACAAGAGGATATACCACATGTCACTGCACTGCGTGTCACAGAGAATACACAGGTGATACCTCGTCGTAGTGGGAGGGTTATGAGACAGCCTGATAGATTCATGTTCTTGGGAGAATCTTCCGATTTGGTCCCTGGCAAACATGAACCTGATCCCTGGACATATGACGAGGCAATCCAAGATAAAGATGCAGCATCTTTGCAAAGTGCAATGAATACTGAGATTGAATCTATGGATTCAAATCAGGTCTGGGAGCTCTTATGCATAGCAGCTCATATGGATTATGAGGTGTGGCAGATGGATGTCAAGACAGCTTTCCTTAATGGAAGTCTTGAGGAGAACATCTATATGAAGCAACCAGAGGGATTCATTGCTAAGGGCAAAGAGCATCTTGTATGTAAGCTTAATCGGTCCATTTATGGATTGAAACAAGCTTCGAGGTCTTGAAACATCTGCTTTGATGAGGTAAATCCAAACTTATGGATTTATTCAAAGTTAGGATGAGTCTTGTGTATCTGAGAGATGTGTGAAGCGTAGTAGTATTTCTTGTACTATACGTAGATGACATTTTGGTGGTTGGCAACAACATCGAAGTGTTATCGGACGTAAGGGTATGGTTGTCCAAATATTTTGATATGAAGGACTTGGAATAGGTGAGACACATCCTTGGGATCTAGGGATCGCTGAAAAAGGATGTTGTGCTTATCCCAAGCTTCACATGCGATTAGGATCGTTTTAACATCTGAAAACTCGAAAGGTTTTCACCTTTCGGCGTGGAGTTCCTTTATCTAAGGAGATGTGTCTAGATCATCCGAGGAGATAGAGGAGATGAAGGTGGTTCTTTATGCTTGGCGATAGGAAGCCTCGTGTATCACGATCTTATGTCGAGACCCGATGTCTGTATCGTGGCGTAGTCGTATCTCGAGTAATCAGAGACGAGGGACATTGTGCGGTAAGCGTATATTGTAGTGTGCGAGAAGGACTAGGGATTATATGCTAGTTTAAGCGGACGATTACTCCTAATGGTTACATGGATTCGATTTCAATCGATAGGGATAACGATAAAGTCTACCTCGGGTTTGTATTTACTTTGGGAGGTGGAGCCATTGTATGGAGGAGTGTCCGGAAATGCGTGGCGGACTCCACCATGGAAAGGCAGTATGTGGCGACCTCTAAGGCGGCGAAGTAGTTGGATGGCTCGGGAACTTCGATGGACTTGGATGTGATTCTGGTTTGCCCGAAATATCACAATTTATTGTGATAATAATGGCTGATTCTTGCTTCGAAGGAACCACGAGCCCGTGAGGTAAGTAAATCGTAGAGTCTGAGTACCACTGATCGAAATCGTAAAGGAGGTAGAAGTTGTTGTCGCGTGCGTGAAGGATGACTGGTAGACCCTTTCACTAAGGCCCTTGGCGAGAGCTTTGATAGGCATGTGGAGGGAAGGGAATCGGATGTCTGGCGGTGTGATGTGGCGTAGTCTTTTAGTATAAGTGGGAGATTGTTGGAATGTATCTTTGAAAGCTAGCTCTTTTTGTATTAACATTTTATTTTGAAATAAGAATCACATGATCGTTGTTTTGCACTTTATATTTATTATATGTGTGCGTATTATCTAATATTTTACATTATAGATAACATGGTGCTTGGTGTAGCCTGAGAATATCGTATTATCGATTCGTATAGAATATAAGTAGAGGCTCACAACCAAGATGGTTTTGGACAAACCATTGGCATGGTTGTAGTGTAGCTTGGTATTATTTTGTCTTGAGCGTAGAGTTACACTAGTACACTTATGTATATTGGCCAAGCGTAGAGGTGATTGATTTATTCGCGACTCGTAATTGAATCGGACCTCGGATATTATGTTATACATGCTCTTAATCCCGATATAATAGCGAGCGCATGTACTTAGTATTTATTTCTTTGATTTACGGAGGTGAGATTTACATGGATTAAATCAATATGTCCGTAAGTTGGAAATGATATTATTTACATGGTGTGCCGTTGATTATAGGAGGAAACCGTATCCTATATATTAGGTTGATGATGTCCCCTTGAGGAGCTCATAAGGTTAAATCGTATAAACCTGCGAGTTGACTTAGTCGGCGTGATGATAAGGTTGAGTGGTACTACTCGAGGAGTTAGATGTTAATTAATTGATGGTGATAAATCGATTAATTGTGGACGTCGATATCTTAAACGGAGATGGATGTCTGAATAATATATGGAGCCCATATTAATTTATAGGGGTTGGTAAGGTAATTGATGATGATCCTCTAGTGGAATGGAACATCATGATGGATCAGTTTGTGTGGTTCCGATCCATTGGCGAGATCCAACTCCTCCTCATGGTCCCTATCGTAGCTAATATAATCCTCATGAAGTCTAGATCCAACGATGGAAAACAAATCTCTAGAAAGCGGCGGTTGAGATTAAATCTCTAGAACCGACTAGAGATTAAATCTCTAGAAGCAAGCGGTTGAGATTAAATCCTAGAACCGACGGTGGAGATTAAATCCTAGAACCGCGGTAGAGATTAAATCTCTAGAACCGATGAATCTCTTGATCAAACAGTTGAGATTAAATCTCTAGAGCAAGCGGTTGAGATTAAATCCTAGAAGCAAGCGGTGGAGATTAAATCTCTAGAAGCAAGCGGTTGAGATTAAATCTCTTGACCCGACGGTTGAGATTAAATCCCTAGGTGGAGATTAAATCTCTAAGATCCGACGGTTGAGATTAAATCTCTGATCAACGATTGAGATTAAATCTCTAGAACGATGGAGGAGATTAAACGAAGGCCTAAACCTAACTCCGTATATATGGGCTTAAGGTGGGCGTGAGGAGGTTGATGTTGTTGGATGTTTTGGAGATTAGGGTTTTGCCCATTGATGGCTTAGGCGTGAGAAACCACTAAGGAGAAACCATTCGATTAGGGTTTGGCTCCTTTGGTTGGAGTGCGAGTTTGGAAGGAGAGGCGTATAGGAGAAGAGTTCTTCTTCTAGGGAAGGTGACCGGTTCTAGATCTCTTCCTTCCACCTTGGTTGGCGGCGAAAGCCTAGGAGGAAACCCACTAATTGGGGTTTGGCTCTATGGTTGGTGGCTAGGGTTTGCAAGAAGGTGGGCGGCAACTATGGGAGAGGAGCTCTTCTTCTTCCTAGGGTGTGGTGGCTCCTTCTCTATTCCCTCCACCTTAATGGCGCCCAACGTATTCCCTTTCTCCTCTTCACTCCATCTTGGCGTGACACTGTAAGCTAGGGTTTGTCCCTAGTTTGGTTCCTTGGTGGTTTCCATTTAGTTCTCTCTATTCTTGGGGCGTGTGATCCTTTGTGGATTGGTGGTTGGCTCAAGCAAGAAGGGAAGGAGAGTTCTTCTTTCTTGGATTGAAGAAGATCTAGGAAGCTTCAACTTGTGGAGGATCTTCGCCCACACGAAGTCTACAAGGAGGTTAGGACATACGATAGAAGATCGAGAGGTATAAAAGTTTTATAACTTTTATTATTGATCTTTGCATGTTCTTATTGATATGCTAGCTTATGTTCTTTATGTTAGTATGTGTTGATTATACTAGTTTACATTTATATGTATTTGTATAATCATGGACCCCGAAGATAAACACAAAAACCGACTATCCGTCCGTCGTCTCTTCCGCGGCTAACCAATTAGAAGAGTTGTGTTGCTTGAAACTAGTTTGTTCAAGCGATCGCTCAAGTTGTTAGCACGACGACGAATTGGTTGTGCTTAGGAAACTCATCCCATCCGGATTAGTTTTCATTAGTGAAAATTTTAATCCGGGGACATGGGAGCCAATGAGCCTCCGAGAAGCATGAGTTACTAGCAGAAGGGACTGCTTCGGATAAAGTACATGATGAGGTATTTGACCCTGTAAAGTAGAGGAAGGCATGCGATTGATGAGATAACATGCAGTAAGTACGGCATCACCCCAAAAACGAAGAGGAACGTAAGAGTGGAGGAGAAGGGTCCGGGTAGTCTCGAGAAGATAGCGATTCTTGCGTTCTGCGACTCTATTCTGTTGGGGGGTATGAGGACAAGACTTCCGATGTAATATGCCGTGAGATGCCAAAAAGGTTTGAAACGGAGTAGATAGATATTCACGTGCATTATCACTCTGCAAGGATCGAAGAGGATACCAGGTGTGTTTTGACTTTATTAAAAAGATTGGAAAATAGAAAACAATTGAGCGATCTTTCGGATATAACCCGTCTGTGGGAAAAATGCGTCTACAAAAGTAACAAAATATCGTGACCCCTGATGTAGAGGTAACACAACTCGGACCCCGAATATCGAGAATGAACAGCGAGAGGCGTAGCGACTTATAATGCGAGGAGAAAATGAACTACGTCATTACTTTTCTGTGGCGTGACTACATGAGCAAAGACTACAAGTGAGACGGACTATGATGTAATTGTTTTAACTTATCGAGACCGAGGATGTCCCAGTGCATGGATAACAAGTGGAATCTTTGTCGCACACAAGAGAGTTTTGGTGAAGTTGATATAGATCGTGAGACTTCATCCGAGCGATCATCATCCTTCCCGTACTCGGTCCCTGATGAAACGAAGATTTAGTGAATGAGATGACCTGATCGAGAGGCCAAGGTGGTGGCTTATTGATAATAAATTAAAGGGAGCTCAGGGAGCATAAAGAACATTACGAATGGGAAGAGATGGAGAAAAATGAACAATGCACACCTTGGGTGAGTTTGAGAACCGTTTGCCGTGGTGACAAAGGGTAAATAACGAAGTAGATAGTGAGGAAAAAGAGATCTATTACGGTGATATGATCGGTGGCCCGAATCAATACCCGAGGACAGAAGGCGAGATATGCGTGAAGGAATTACTAGCTTGTGTAATGGCGTGAGAATTAGACTCTGTCGACCCTCGTACCACTTGAAAGTCACCGTAGGAAGCGGTGGAGTTGGAGTTGGTGTTGGTGGCGGTGGAGTTAGGTGGTGTCGACTATGTAGGCCAGAAGGCGTGTGTGAACTCTGAGCGATCCGAAGCGATGCTGAGGAAGTCGACCGTGGAGACTCAGCGTTTATCAATCGTGTGTCTGGTCGGTGATGATTACACGAGGGCGTCCTTTTGCCCGTTCTTACGCGGTGGAGGTTTGTTGTTATTTCGAGACCCGATCTTTGAAGAGTCAACTGGAACGGAGGATGATAATGTCAAAACTTTGGTAGGGACACGAAGGAGAGTCGCCCAGGTAGAGTCCATGGTTGCTTTTATGGGGCTGTCCAGGATCTGATCACGAACATGAAAGTAATCTGTGGGCAGACCATATAAGCAGAGGCGTAAAAATTTCTTCCGATTTTGAGCTCTGCGATAGGGTGGCGGTGGGAGCACGGTCGTTGAACTCGCTGAAGGCTGAGGCGATCCCGAATAAGTTGGTAGACTCCTTGATCGCGGGCATTAGAATGGTCGTGAGGTCATCATGAAACTTGATAAGTCGTCGAAGTGTTCGTAAAAGTTGTTGAGCTTGTATCAAACATCCTTGCGAGTCTTATGAGTTCGGAAGGCGTCAGAAGAGATGGATGGATGGTGGCTCGGATAATGTCTGTATACCTGTTGGCATCGACTTTTCTCCATAGGGCGATCGGCCACTTGAATATCCTCTTGATTTGTGTGAGATGTTTTTATAACCACATCAAGCCAACGCTCGATATAAGAGGCCCGAGAAGTAGTTCTTACCGTCAAGAGCTCGAGAGGCGGTCTTTCGTACGTGGTTGGTAAAAATCGAAAACTCCGGCCGAAGTATTGGAAGTAGTCGTAACGAATGACGCGGTATTGGCGTCTGTGAGTTACGTGCGGAAGGCAAGCGAGAGGGCGTGAAAGCGGTGTTAAAGCCTCTTCGAAGAAAGAAAGCGGAAAGTCGTTAGGGTTTTGTATGCTCGATGTTGTAGTGTTGTTGCGATGGCGATCTCCTTGGATCTGCACCTGACGCGCCTCAAAACCCTCGAGAATTCCTCTCTGGAAAAAGCTCTCGGGGATCGAATCGATGAAAGATGGCGTCAGCATTTGCTGCGGTCATGATGCACGGAGAAGGGTTTCCCGATGTCTCTTGGTATCACGGCGTTTACGGAGTTCTTGCGCCAAGATTTCCTGGTGAAGCTTGTGGAGTTGACGCAGTTCCAGGGGCTAGGAAAGAACCAAATCCCAGAAAACCGAAGAGATTAGGAAAGAACCTCTTGGAGAAAATAAACTTGCCGCGACCACGTTGCTTCTCGCATGCACCCTTGCTCACTCAGCCTCGCCGATGGTAATCACTGGCGATGCCGATCTCGCCTTCCCAGCGGCTAAATCGAAGGAAAAGGCGGAGAAGGGGGCTAAGAGAGAAAGCTATGTAAGCGAGGAGAATCTGATCGCAGCGGCGTTCTTTGGCGTCGGCTGGCGTTCTTGCCGTCGGCCCGGCCATTAGCGTGAGAGAAAAGCAGCGAGAGAGATCAGAGGTCGTCGGCCGGGCGTTTCGCCGCCCGCTCGATGGTGACTTCAGCGTGGCGTGAAGCTCTGCTGCTTGAGCGAGCGAGAAGCGTTCGGCGAGCGTGGAAAGCGTGGCGAAAGAAAAACAGCGTCGGGAGAAGAACTTATTGTGTAATAACTAATACCTAACTTACATGAAAGAAGCCCTATTTATAGACAAGATTAGGGCTTATTCAAAAGAATAAATCAAACCCTATCCTAGGAATAAATCAAAATTCTATCTTAAGTAATAATTATTCCTAATGATATTTAGGGATAACAATTATCCCTAATCATATCTACAATATTCTAACAGCATCATTTCACATCGCCTAACTGGAGCATTTATTGGTCGTCTAAGTACATGTTTGTACCACCTTAAACGTCTCTCGAAGCTTTCCTTCAATAGATACAACACCAACTTTTTCTCTAATACTCTCATTTCTTATCCTGTCCATTCTCATATGTCCGCACATCCACCTTAACATCCTCATCTCTGCAACTCTCATCTTTTGCTCATGTACTAGAGTCGTAGCCCAACATTCAGCTCCATATAACATAGCAGGTCTAATCGCTGTTTTGTAGAACTTCCCTTTAAGTTTTAGAGACACTTTACGATCACATAAAACACCCGACGCTTTCCTCCATTTCAACCATCCTACTTGTATTTTATGTAAGACATCTCTCTCAATCCCTCCATCATCTTGCAAAAATGATCCCAAATATTTGAAGCTCTCAGTTCTAGATAACTCGTCATCTCCTATCTTAACACTTGCCTCATTACGTCTAATATTGCTAAATTTAAATTTCATATATTCTGTCTTTACTCTACTAAGTTTAAAACCTTTCACTTTTAGTGTTTCCCGCCAAGATTCTAGTTTAGCATTTACTCCTTCACGTGTCTCATCTACCAAAACAATATCATCTGCAAACAATATACACTACGGTATTGTATCTTGAATGTATCCAGTGAGTTCGTCTATGAATAGTGTAAAAAGATAGGGACTTAAAGATGATCCTTGATGTAACCCTATCTTTATTGAAAATGCTTCAATTAATCCACCTAGAGTCTTCACTCTAGTCGTTATTTCCTTATACATATCCTTAATTAGTTCAATATATGTTACACTAACACCTCTTTTTTCTAAAATTCTCCATATTATTTCTCTTGGAACTCATAAGCTTTTTCTAAATCAATGAATACCATATGTAGATCCTGCTTTTACTCTCTATACTTTTGATTAGTTATGCAGAAGATGTATAACTTATTATGTCGACCTTCTGGCATGAATCCAAATTGATTTTGAAAACCGTGGTCTCTTTCCTTACTCTTTTTTTACATTACTCTTTCCCAAAGTTTTATGGTATGACTCGTTAGTTTAATACTATAGTTTTCATGAGTTTGTATGTCTCCTTATTCTTATATAAGGAATTAGGATCTTACCCTCCAGTTGATCAGCATCCTTTTTGTTTTCGATATCATGTATTAAATAATTTTATCGTCGTTCGATATCTTGTTTCCTAGACACTTCCATACCTCTCTGAAATATCATCAATTCGTCGCTTTTCCATTTTGCATTTCGTTTAAAGCATTCTACTTCGAAATTCTACGATAAAAATTTAAATTTCTATACTCATTTGACCTACTTAAATTATCTAAATTAAGTTAGTCTCCTAAACCTTTATTAAAAAGTTGATGAAAATATTTCTTCCACCTCTTTTATTTCTTCGTCATTTACTTAATACTATTACATTCATCTTTAATACATCTTATTTGATTAAGATCTTTTGTCTTCTCTCTCTCTCACTTTATTTATTACATAAATGTCTTTCCCTTCTTTTGTATCTAATTTTCGATATAACCGTTCAAAGTTTGATTTAGCTTAAATTCATTTGCTTTCTTAGCTTCTTTCTTGGCTATTGTATATTTTTTCAAAATTTCCTCTTTTTACAAATATATAATTTCTTATATCTTTGTTGTTTTCCTTGACTTCTCTCTTGCACTTTTTAATTCTACCACAGATTCTTTACTTGGTGGTGCGTATCCTGACTCATAGAGTACAGCTCTTATTTTGATTTTGATACCATCCATCCTATCCCACATCGTATTAGTCATCAGATATTTCATCTAATACTCAGACTCTACCTTCTCTTCAATACATTTAGTTTCTCATCCTTTAACTTCCACCACTTAATTTTGTGGAGTCGCAGTATATTTTCCTTCTATTAATATTATATTTGAGGCGTATATCCAATACTACTAATCTATGTTGAGTAGTTAAACTTTCTCCAGGGATGACCTTACAATCTTTACAAATCTTTCTATCTCTTTTCCTAACTATAAGAAAGTCAATTTGTGATTTATTATTTCCACTTTTGAACGTGACCAAGTGTTCTTCCCTTTTCTTAAAAAATATATTCGCTAGTATAAGATCATATGTTATTGCAAAATCCAATATAGTTTTACCTTCTTCATTTCTTGTTCCAAACCCATAACCCCCATGCACCCTCTCATATTCGTCATTTTTCACTCCAACATGCCAATTTAAATCGCCTCCTATTAAAATCATCTTATTTGACGGAATATTTTATAATACTTCATCCAAGTCCTCCCAAAACCTTAATTTGGTATTTTCATCTAACCCTATTTGAGGTGCATATACACTAATTACGTTCATAATTTATTTCTCCACTACTATTTTGAGAGTTTAATTCTATCCCCCTTTCTAATTACTCCTACAACTTTATCTTTTAACGAACTATCAACAATAATACCCACTCCATTTCTTGTTTTACTCTTTCCTGTATACCATAACTTAAAACACGAGTTATCTATCATCTTTGCCTTCTCGCCTACCCATTTTGCCTCTTGTACACATACAATATTAATTTTTCTCTTAATTATCGTATCTACTATCTCCATCGTTTTACCAGTGAGGGTTCCTATGTTCCACGTACCAAATCTTAGACTATTAGTTTTTCTATAATATTTATTCTTACCCAACCTATGGTGTGAGAATTCTTGCTTATTTAACACTACACCCAAATTCTCATGGAGATGTAGCGGTCCTTGTCGATACGTTGCAGTCGGACCCTGCAACGCGAACTCTAGCATATTTTTCACTACACCCGAGTTCTGAAAATGTAGCGGTCCTTGCCGAGACGTTACAGTCGGACCCTGCAATGCATTCCTTCCAGGGAACAACCTAGCATTAGCACAATAGTTTGATTAATCCATACATTGAATATTTGCTTTAGTTTAACGTTGGCTAGCAACCTAACACAACCCTCCTTTATCCGGACTTGGTACCGACCACGACAAGGTTAATTTATCATGGGCGGAGTTTCCATTTTGTCTCTTATATTCACAAAATATTAATTCTTCTCCTAATTATCATATCTACTACCTCCATTGCTTTACCAGTGAGGGTTCTTATGTTCCATGTTCCAAATCATAGACTATTAGTTTTCCTATAATATTTGTTCTTATCCAATTTATGGTATGAGAACTCTTGACTATTTAACACGACACCCAAATTCTCATGGAGATGTAACGATCCTTACCAATATATTACAGTCGAACCCTGCAACACAAATTCTTACACATTTATCACTACACCCGAGTTCTAAAGACATAGTGGTCTTTACTAAGATATTACAATCGAACCCTATAATGTGTTCCTTCTGGAGAAAGACCTAGCATTAACACAATAGTTCGATGAATCCATTCATAAAATATTTGTCTTAGTTTGACGTTGACTGACAATCTAATGCAACTCTTTTCCTTTATTCGGATTTGAGACCAGTCATGACAAGGTTAACTCATCATAGATGGAGTTCCGAGGAAAAAAAAACTAAAAATTCAAGTTTTCAGTTTTTCATACACACTGCCATCCAACAAATGGAATATAAACTAGAAAAAATTAACCTAAAAAATGCAGAATTTGCCAACATCACTAGATTATGCAACAGATTTCACTTGCCACAAGAACTACATTTTGCGAAGAAAAATAATCATTGGATAATGAAATAAGACGATAGAAGAAATTTAATTTACATAAAAGATTAGTTTGAAAAGGAAAACATACAACAACCCTGAAATATTTCCAATTTAACATGTTAATACTGACCAGAGAAGGAAGGCCATGAAGTAGCGGGTGTTTTTCTCCCCAATGCAATTATTCTATATTCCAAATAAACTATGTTAGAAGATCTTATTAATGCAGTAACAATTTACAATTCAAATGATATCAAATTAGAGCATCAAATATTAGAATACAAAGACTACAACTAGAAGATACAAAATAAACCTAACCATCCAACCGCAATGGTGGTCAAATCGGGCAACGCACCTATTGCATACACTACAATGCTTAGATCTAGCAGGTCTGCATTTGGGTGCAACTCATATCAGATTAAAAAGAATAAAGCCCGCAGAGAAACTGCAATCACATAATAGAAAAAAAAAAAAGAAGCATAATCACACTTTTGGATCCTGCAAGTCCCACATTCTTTCTCCTCGTATATTATATTATCATATGGATATACAGATACATATTTGGAAACGTTATCAGCTGTCACGGTTCCTGGATCTGAAAAGCTAGTCAAGATAAAAAGAATAACTCCAACACCTACAGCAACAACGCCCATATACCTGAAAATTATAATTTCTTCATAAGAAAAGATCAAATTACTCTAAGATTCAAACTAATTGCAAAATAACACAGATCTTACCAGTGCAGTTCACTGACATAGTAACCAGGAATATATCTGAAGGATGATCTTCCAATGATGAAGTATGTCACACAAACAATGGAAAGATAGAATATCTGCAGATGGCACAATGATATTCACTATAATAGAAAATTAGAAAGCAATAGCAATAACAAAAAGAACTAAGAAAACCCAAACATAAAACCATACAAAGATGTGAAACTCCTTTTTATCAATATGACAACATATCAATAGATGTCCAGGTCCATTTGTTTCACAACAAATAACTTATATTTGCAAAATATTATCCTAGGGAAACTTTTACAAGGCAAATCAACTATTTTAATGGGAAGATATTTCACCTTTCTTCCCTTCCTGCGGGGACAGTCAACTGTGACAATTGGCGGTCCTTGGTCAGCCAACCAAGACAGCAGACCAACTGTCATCAGTCAGAAGGGCCTCTTGGTGGCCAATTGACAAGGACTAACATCAGCCCACCGATTATGACTATCCTTAGCAAGCGTGCAGGGACTGTCAGCAGTCAGCGGCCAACTAGTCAGTGAGGATGCTTGTAGTTGTTTGTTTACAGACAGGGACAATAGGCAATCACCAGTTGCTTGGCAGGGACAATCAATGATCTACAGATGGTCAACAGGTTCACATGGGATTCAAGAAGTGGTAAAGGCAGTGGAGGGGACTTGAAGAGAGGGGAGTGGATTACTTGGGTGGAGAGAATAACTTCTGCTCATTTCAAAAAGGAGTCATTTGCCCTTAAAATTCCTTATACTTTTTGTTGACCAACAAAATGTTGTGTTGTTTGAACTAACAAATGCAATATGAAATTTTACTATATCACTAGACATTATATAATAATCATTGCTTAGTACAATTTCCATCCCCGTTTCAACAGATATATTTCTAATATGCAAAGTAGAATCCTTAGTTTGATAGGAAATAAGACATTTAGTTTAGTTGGTTGACAAACATCATAAATATAACTAAATATAGAACGAATCGTGCTAAGTGATTTTTAAATTTTTTAAGTTGATATTTTGCATTAGTAGATCATGATGCTTGTTTTGTTTAGCTTCCATGTTTGATTTATTTTGATGATATGAATGAGTTAAATTAGAGACTCTAAGTCATGTCTCTAAAGAGGTTTATTTAAGATTAGATTATTAAGAGGCTCATCTAAGGTGTCTCTGAAAGACTCATCTAGATTGTCATCAAAAAGTTGTTTTGTCTCCTGGTGATGTAAGCGGGTTCAATTCACTTAAGGAAAGTTGTTTTGTTTTGATATTTGTTAGACAGTCATTGATTGATGTTTAGTGAGATACATCTTTTTATTAATTGTCTTGTCATTTTATGTTTTGTAATATTAGACGTAATGAGACAAATATTAAAATAAAAAATGATGAATTATCTGGAACTGAGAGCTTTAAGTATTTAAGATCATTTTTGCAAGACAATAGAGGAATTGAAAGAGATGTCTTATATAGAATACAAACAGAATGGTTGAAATGAAGGAGAGCATCGGATATTTTATGTGATCGTAAAGTACCTCTAAAACTTAAAGAGAAATTCTATAAAACGATGGTTAGACCTGCAATGTTATATAACTCTGAATGTTAGGCCACAACTCGAGCACACGAGCAGAAGATGGGAATTGCAAAGATGAGGATGTTAAAGTGGATGTATGGACATGTCAGGATGGACAAAATAAGAAATGAGAGCATTAAAGAGTGTCGAGTTGCATTTATTGAGAAAAAACTCTAAAAAATACATTTAAAATAATACAAACATGTACTTATACGACCAATAAATACTCTAATTAGGTGATATAAAATTATGACAAATACGCATATCAAACGATGAAGAGAAAGACCAAAAAAGACTTGATTAGCAACAATAAAACAAGATAATTTATTTAAGTATTGATGATATAATAGGGGATAGAGTCCAATGGCGTAGAAGGATTCATATAGCCCATCCCACCTAGTAGGATAAAGCTTGGTTGTTATTATTGTTGTTGTCGTCGTCGCCTTTTCATTTATGTCAACGTGTAATGGGTTCTTCATCTTGATCTCTAATGTTCCCCTAAGTTTGAATTTTTACAAATTGTACTTGTTCAGTTGAGATTAAATTATGTTATTTAAAATAATATCCAATGTCATTAAACCAATCAAGCAATATGTTGGATTCATGCTTTCACCAAATATAGGGGCATCTATCGTAACATGTGGTTCACAAAAATAATAAAATTCTTCTTTAGATATAGGCCGATATGATTGTGATCTTGTATACATGTCGTTCATAAATTTAAATTCACCGTTCACAAGGGCACATTCCTAAAATTTAAATCTATATATTGCTATGGTATTTTCTCTCACTAAGTTAGTTCAAATATTGACAAGTAATGGTAGTTAATAAAATAATATGATAAGTTAAATGAAATGCAAAATAATATGATAAATTACTAACATTCCAATAATATAATTTAACTAATGATGTTATTTTTTTGGATGAAGACCAAACTAAATAAGAAATATATTTTTTAATGGATGATAATTAAACTAAATAGGAAATATTTTTATAATAGATGATCATTAAATTAACTAAGAAATATTCTTTTATGAATAATGGCCAAACTAAATAGGAAAAAAATGATGATATTTTTTATTTTATAAATAAGATAATATGTATGAAATTATGAGAAAAAATAAATAAATGAGAGTAGTTTAAAATTATCAACTAAATAAACAAAAATTATTTTTTAGGAATAGGGATTGCATTTGTACAGGATGATGCAAGATTCATTAACGTTGAAGTTGCCCAAGTTTTGAACTGGACCAATGGAGGAAGATAGTAAATCTGCTCTTTGTTGGATCTAGAAGATAATATATTTTCTCATAGATAAAAATGCAAAAGCTCAGTTAAATAGTTTTAGAGAATCTGTTGGCTTTTGTCTGTGTTGTTTGCAATCAAGAAGAGCTAGCGTTGGTGGATTAGGAAGGCAACAGAGCAACAAGATTATGGCGTGATGTTTGAGAAAATGATGACGTCTTGCTTTAGTGGATGCGGCATGGATCAACTTTACTGGTGGTGATAGAACAATGGCTGACAATTTGACGGGATGAGACTGATGAGGAATAGCAAGGCAGAAGGGCAAGCTCTGTTGACAAAGATCTTCATAGTCGCACCATCGATGCTTCTAGTGGTGATGTGGTACAAACTCTATATTTCCCTCTCTTTTTTTTTCTCTCCCTATTTTTTCTCTCGTATTGCCGCATTCCTTTTTTATATATTTTTTTTACTATCAACTATCTTTTTTTCAGTCTCTCTCTTTTTTCTCACTTTCTATTTTTTACTTTTTTCCCTCTTTATTTTTTTAATTCTCAACTCCTTTTTCCCACTTTCTTTCTCTCTCTCTTTTTTCTCACCTTTTTTATTTTTTATTTTTTCCCTTTTGTTTTCTCTCTCCCTCTCTCTTTTTCCTTTCTTTCTTAATGTTTTTTTTCTTTGTGATGGCAAGGCCAACGATGGCAAAGTCGATGATACACAAAGATAATAAAAGAGCAAGGGAATACAATTAGAACCTGAAAACAAATGGGAGTAGAGAAGTAATAACATGGTGGAACAAACTTGTAAAAGGTGATAGTAAAAGTAGATGTGTGGAGGATGTGGTAGAGGAAATGATATATATGTGATGATAAGGAGAAACAAAATCACAATAAAGACTAGTGAATAAATAAATATTTAAAGAAATACATTAGGTCTCGGATTGCGAATGAGTTGTAAAAAGGAGCAGAGCTAAAATTTAAGGATGATGGGTAATGGAAATTACTAGCACCGAAATTGAATCACTAGGTTTCGATATTTGATACCAATTGATGCAATGCCAAAATGGAAATAACTATCCAAGAACTAAGAACAAAGTTGATGAAGTGAAGAAAGAAATCACCTTACCCAGATTGAAGTAAAAACTCTCACAAAAAGAAGTTAAATTGGAAATTGTGGACTTTTTTTTATAAATTTAACTCCACGGAAAATATGAAAATAAATATTTTATATAAAGAAAATATGCCAATCTTATTAAGGATTATAATTATTCCTATTTCATTACCAAAATAGGAATGTTAATTAGCATATGATAAAAAAAAATCTCTAATTTACTGTAGATGTGTCAATCTTGAAGATTTTTCAAATTCTTTCTTTTCGTTGTGGATGAGCGGATCAAAAATTTATCTTCATTTTATTTTCTTCACAATTATTTTCCTTTCTACAATATCTATTTCCTTATTTGCATTATCCCCTTGCTCCATCATTACAGAGTCTACCCTCTTTTTCTCTTGATTTAGATCTCAAAATAATAATAATAAAAAAAAAGACAATCTAGTGCACGAAACTCCTACCAATGTGGGGTCCCAAAGAAAGGTCGGACCACATTGAATCTATTATACATAATTTTTTCTACATTACAATAGACTATTTCCACAACTCGACCCCGTGACCACAAGAATATCAAGATTCAATAAATATATTGCTGTCAACCCCTTCTAGAATTGGATTACTTTGGCAATCAGAAATCTTGTCCACAAGAAGCTACATCAAGGTCCTCATTTGGGCAACAGTAGTCAACAATAGTGTAGTGGTGTTTGATGGAATCCCACAACAAATAGCAAGCAGAAAGCATTTGTCAAAAGTCGGATGGTATGAGCAGTTCTAGCGTGACATACCCATGTTCACAATGGTTATGTTATCTCCCTGATTTGGAATCTGTGTAACTAGTTGTTCTGTTTTGTTTGGCTCATTTATGCTATACTTCTTATTTTGTTAGTTGATACCATACTAGTCCTTGTTTGTTCATGTGTTGTTAATGAAGTAGATTCCAATGAATTTTTTCTGCACTTCAGCACAAGGAGGAGCTATTCACTGTAGGATTGTAGCTAGCATCTTGTATTTATGATATAAACTATAACCCGGTGCACGAAGCTCCCGCCACGCAGGGTACCAAAGAAGGAATCTATTGTACGCAGTCTTACCTTGCTTTTTTTTTGCAAGAGACTGTTTCCAAGATTTGAACTCGTGACCTCTTAGTCATAAGGCAACAACCTTACCGTTGTGTCAAGGCTCCCTTCTATCTTTTATTTATGATAATATTTCAAAAAATATACAGATATATCTACATTAGTTAGGAAAAGAAGATTAGTGTATTTAAGAACCTGAGACTGTTGCTACTTGCTATAACTTGAAGCCTTCAGAGATCAGTTATGTGGTTGTACAATTCATGCTAGTGGTTCAAGTATTAAAAAGATCAAGAATTGATGTTCTTGTTGCTAGTTGTTGCAGACTGAACCTAAAAGGATTGCTTTCTCAGCCTCATGGTACTCTTGCTTGTGATTTAAGATCATTTCATATGTGCCTGTATAACATTCAAACTATAATATACAAGATATCCTTTCATCCGATACAGATGAGTTTAGATTCTCAATGCAGTAGGAAGTAACTAATCAAAGACACATTTGGGAAAGGGCTAAGCAGGATTGAAATCTCAAGCTCAAGATAATGCCACCAGTGATGTACAATGTTGGAGGTGTGTCGAAGGAGAAGGGGAAAGGAGAGGAGGAAGAATGCAAAATGTCAATGTCTGAGAAGAGGAAGAAGAGGAGTAGAAGACAAGAACTTACCTACACTAGCTAAGATTTTGGTACACGGAGTCAACATAGGAGGAGTCGATGTCCTAACTAAAGTCTAAGCATGATTTCAGTACAGAAGAGCCAACGTCAAAGGAGGAGGATTCAGCACTGCACAAGATCATAATGCGATGGTGATGATGCTTGCAAGACGACAAAGGTTCTTGTTAGACAAATGAGGTTGATGACCGTTAAGGTGAGTGTTAGTCTGTTCGCCATGTTGGTCAACAGGCGGAACAAAATATTTTGCCTATATCAACCAACATAGAATGAGACGTTAACGCAAGGCTAAGTGATCTTACTGCTATTACCCATAAACAATCAAACTTGGCAAAGCGATCTCACTGATATAACCAATAGAAGTCTTAATGCCAATCAAATTTTCTAGGACTTGGTTTATTTTTGTGAGAACGGCTCCACAAAGTTTATTTAAAAAAAGTATTAATCATAATTGCATTGTTTATAGTTTCTTTAATTGTTTAGTTCAACAAAGAAAAATCATACCAAGGGAGGAGCTAAAGAAAATTTTGGCAGAGATTAGCTAAGAGCTAGAGGTTACTAACAAAAAGGTTCCATGTTGGCTTATAATTGAAGCTTAGTAAAGAAGTAATAATACAATGCATGAACTGTAGCTAAATTGGTATTTGAAAATGAAAATTAATTTGTAGGTATGCTTTGTTGATGACTTTTTTATGTCAATACTTTCAAATGTTTACCCAACATGATGCTCATACTCGAGCGAGAGATATAGATCTGCTTATACAGATCACAAGCTATTTAAACAAATAATATAATAAACGCTATAAAATCTATGCATGTTAAGGTAGATACTGCCAGTTTTGATAAGTAATGGAACCCTGGAACATTCGCCGCATATCTCAATTGGATAGCTAATCCTTACAATTTATTTTGATTGATACAAAATGACCTCTAGTGAGATTTGTCGATCACAAATTTATTGGAACCGCTATAAATTTAAGCACAGTGGTCAAGATCACTATTATATGATAGCATCAAAACAAATCATATGATGACATGAGATAAAATGAGAACCGACTCAAATGTTCTACCATATTTTAAAAATTCACATAATAAATTTGTAAAATAGAAACACTCATCCTTAAGTGAATCGAAATTCAAAAACAACATCTGAAGCCTTTACTTAACCAACAATCATTGAATTTCTAATTAAACCAAGAGTTTAAAAATCTTCTAATAACTAAACCATACAAAATCTTTTAATAACACCATCTATGAGCCCCTTGATGATGCAATCTTAAACAAACCTGTAACATTGCTGTTGTTGATGATAGGACCATATAGAGAGGAGAGGTGAATAGACAATAACATAAAAATATAACTCCTACGAAATTAAAAAATTGTAACTCAAAGAATGTTCGTGTATGGATGTTGTCTCGCTTGAGCATTTAATCACATGAATTTCACATGGGTATTTGTGCACCCATATCAAGCAAGCAGCCTCACACGCTTTTATAGAACAGGCTCCAGTGACAAGTTTTCTAATCAATTCAAACAATCTTTAGTCAAAAAATCAAACATTTCTAATCGTTGCATAGCCAACAATCTTCTTTTGGCTAGTTGACTAGATAACCGTTCCAATTGACTGCTCAACGCAGTCCAATCAACTGGAGCTCAAATAAAAATATTATGTTCTCCAAACAGAGAATTTCCAATTGACTCCTGAGTCAACTAAGCACTCTAGTTGTTTGAGACTTACCTCGAATCTACTAAATGAGATGCTAACTTCATTCGGTTTGACCCCTCCTAAGCCTAGACAAAGCTCAAAATCAAGATCAACCACCAACCACAACCTCAAATCTTTTGTTCCTTAGTTGAAGGCTCCCTACAAGCAACCAAGTAGTCACTATCCAACTTACGCACATCATCTCATGATAATGCATATACACAATATCTCTTGATAATGTTGCTTAAAAGCATAAACTCCAAAATTATTTCACTTGTAGTCTCTCATAGTTTGCATGCTACCACGTCTTCAATGTTATTGATATTTTTTCACTTGATTTCACCTAATGTCAAATCCTCTATACCTCAAATGCACCAATCATTTAAGTTTGCTCCAATGTGCAATCCTTTGTTGCTCGCCTACTGAGTCTAGCTTTGTCACACTGCCCTACATTATGCGTTGCTCAAAATTTTCAGTCTCTAAAATGTTCCACACTTCCTTCGTGATCACCTGCAAGCTCACCTCTTTACAGTCATCAAACTATAGAATCAATCTCACTTTTTAAGAGGTAGAGAAAATCTCATACAAGTATATCTTATCTAGATACAAATGTGATTTAAAGCAAAGGAGAGAATACCAAGAGCTTATAAAGAAAACTTACATGACCCCTTAAACGTTGTTTTCCTTTAGCACTTGAACACAAAAATGTTACCAAAGAACTTGTGCACCCATACCAAGCCAAACAGCCCCTGCAAAGCTGACATAGAATAGAGTCCAAATGGCCAATTCTCGAATGCTTCTAGTCAACTAAAACAAGCTCCAATTGACTAATTGATCATTTCTAGTCCTTCCATGGATCTTTTAGCCACCCAAATGGAGAAATCTCGCAATCGAATGCTCGTCAGTGTTGATTTTTGGCAAAGAGTTTATAGTTGACTCCTAAGTCCATTGACCGCTCCAATCAACTAAGGTTCACCTCCAGTCGAGAGAATTTATTCAGAGATTCCAACTTCACTTGGCTTGTACCCTCACAAGCCTAACACAATTTAGAACTAAGCTCGACCACCAACTACTATCTAAAACTATTATTCCTTGGTTGAAGCCTCTCTATAAGCCACTAAGTAGTCCCTTCTTAATTTACAAATCAACTACCGACGATGATGCCAAAAACCAAAAAGCATAAAGCCCAAGATTATATTTCACTCATAATTTATGACAATCCATATTACTCTCAGGTCTTCAAGCTCTTAGATGATTTACATTGCCATTGAGTTCGCATTGTATTAAATGCAATAAACCTAGTAAGCTTGCTCCAACTTGCCATCTTCATTATTCGTCTTTGGAGTTCACCTCCTATTTAGTTGCCTTGGAGTATGGCTCGTTAGAAATTTTTTATCCCTCAAATGCTCCATGTAATCCTTCGCCTAAGCTCAACTCTTTACAAGTCATCAAAGGTATCAAACTAGCAACCAGTCCATGCATTTTGTCATATAGTCCACCTCACAACCTTCATCGATCACCTCAGAGTCCACCTCATTACGGACTTCTAAGCCATCATACATCAGTCCAACTGACTTAACTACATCAACTCACAAGCTCTGCAAGCCTCATGTGCACTCTACCAAATTCCTAAAAATTCAATAGCTACATCAAAACCACAGGCAAAGCTAACATAAACCCTTTGTCAAACACACCAAAATAACTCGATAAAACCTAACCAATTGTAAATATTATTAAACCAACAAAAACAATTAACTTACCCCCATTAAGTTTTATTGATAATACCTTAGGCTTACAAATTATACCATGTTCGTGTTATTCAGAGAAACTAAAAAAAAAAAAATCAAACGAAACAAGCACAATGACACAAAACAGAATGCAAGATAATCATTTGATAATCAATAATACAATTAAAATTTCATTGGTATGAGCCATTTTATAGTTGTTCGTGACTCAAAAACTTATCACATAGACTAATGAGTTAGTATCCTTAGCTACCACTTAATCATCATACTGAAATTTCTTCTGTGTTGATACAAGAGGCACATGGCAAGACTAGAAACGAAATTGTAATGAATAATGATGAATATAAACTATTTAATGAGATGATGGGTTATCATCCTTGCATTCACAAATTCAAATTGATCCAAATCATCTACTTTAAGAGCATTCACCTCAAAGCTCTTTAGTTATATTGTGAGAAAAATTTACGTTATTTTCCCAACTTATTTAACACTAATTTAATTTTCAACTATGAGGATAAGTTGATTTATTAGGAGAATTTGGAGCCTCCATCGTCATATGTTGACTTTGCCATAGGTTATACTTTTGCAGAATCATATTTAGCATTCCCATGACTACCATATCATTCCAGTTATAAACCAAAACTCCAGCACGATATTAAATTTTAAACCTTGGTGTGTTTCATATCTTTTAATTTAGTAGAAGTTTAATGGATATTTTTTTTAATTTCGTAGGAGATTACTTGAGTTATTGTACTTACAAATTATGGCATTTATTTCCTAGCGTATTTAGAGTCTATAAAAAGTAGTGTTGATTCAGTGTATTTTTCACCTTCAAAGTAATAATTTTTTGTCTCAATTTTCTGTGTCAATTTAGGGTTTCATCTTGGTGCTACATCAAAAATGAGTTTCGGTCATGTTATGTGTCAACCATGATAACACGTTGATGTTGTTATAATCATGATCTAAGTGGTCGTATTCAACTAACATGTTTTGGTGTTTAACAGAGTTTTAAGTTAGGTTTTTGCCCATGTTATCGATGTGTGCATAGTGTTTGCAGGGACTTGGTAATATGCACATGAAGCTTGTGGAACTTGTGACTCAAAGTGGTTGAGTTGTGATGTTGATTTGGTGCGACTAAGTCAGTTTAGCTTAAGGTTTAAGAGGTCTGCTGGAGTTCAGAGAGGATGATACGAGACATTCAAGGGACTGTAAGACAAGGAGATTAAAGCTAGTTTGATAGTTTTGACAAAAGTTGCAAGAGGTGGTCTTTATTGGAGAAAGTGAAATATGACGTGGAGAAGTTTTTGGGCTTGGTGCATCAGAGAGACTAAATGAAGATTAAGTTATTCGCCAATGACTTTTATCTAAGTAAGATAACTTTTATCTCAAGATCCAGTCCACTCATTATGCTGATATCCAATCGACTCAATTAACCTATACAACAAACGTATTTTGTCCAACAATTAACTCCAACCAAAGACCAAGTCTAAGTTCGAGCATAGTATTCTAGTTGTCTAAGCAATCAACTTAGCATCCCAACCGATTGAAACAACTATCAATCGACTCATTATCAGTTTTTGCTCAACTTCCTCATGCTTAGACTGCAACAACAAACTCGTATTCCCCTGTTGAAGGCTCTCAATGAAGCCAATCTAACCCGAAGTAGTGAACCCAAAGATTATAAGTCATGATCTCTCACAACCCATTGATTGTTAGTCTTCTGATGCACCAAGCCCAAAAATTGATCAACGTGTCATTCTTCAGTTTCGTTAATAAAGTCCACCTATTGCAACTTCTGCCAAAACTATCGAAATAGCTTCAATCTCCTCACCCTATTGTCCCTTCAATGCCTCATATTATCCGCTCTGAACTCTAGCAAACCGCTTGAACCTAATGAGACAACTAATGGTTGTCTCAATCGTTTGGGATGCTAAGTTGATTGCTTAAACAACTAGAATATTATGCTCAAGCATAGACTTGGTCTTTGATTGATTAGAGTCAAGCATTGGACAAAATAAGTTTGCTATATAGGTTAATTGAGTCGACTACATGGGTTTCAGCATAATGAATCGTCTGGATCTTGACAGAGTCGGAAAAAAGATAAAAGTTATCTTATCTAGATATAAATCATTGGTGAATAACCTTATCTTCTTACCCAAACTAATCGACTAGAAGAGTTATCAGTTGACTAGATGCAAGACTTAGCCGACTGAATATTAGCGTTAGGTGATAAGGTAATCTTATCTGATACACAGTAAACTATCGAACAGTTGAACAGACTAATTCCAACTAGCAGCTATACAAATGAACTATCATCTTTTATTTAAATGCACCTTCGTTATTATAAATAAGGGTGCAAAGGAATGTTAAATCCACAATTCATACATAGCAACTACTCACTTCTCTCTACTCTTTCTAAGGCTTCTAGTGCTACATTTGTAATATCTTCTCTGTGCTTTCATTTCACAAGAGGATATTCTATCAAAGTTTCTCGATCTATCTCATGGAGTCTCTTTTATAGTGGGCAATTTGAACTTGATCCAAGTAATGGATCACTAGGTGGTGGAGTAAAACCTGGGGTCCAAACCATGTAAACTATTCTTGTTAGTTTGTGATTTCTCTTATTAATTTTATGATTTTGTTGTTCTTATGTCTTGTTTACTTCTAAGGATGGACGAAGGAAAGGACAAATTGTATGAAAATCCAAACATTTTCCCACATACAATTAAAGAAAGAATGGGTTCCAAATTTTTCTTCAATTTTTTGTCCACCAAAAATCAAGCAGAAGTCTATTTCCTTCCCTCTCACGGTTTGTACACACTCTCACATCTAGACACTCATGTTGAGCAACAATCACATGAAGACCGACGACCTCGCAGCGAGACCACTAACTGGCGGCGAGGTGCTGACAGCCTCGCCATAAGAGGCCTCGTGAGATCAAGCCTCATGGCCTCATAGTGAGGCGGTGACCTCACGGCGAGGAGCGGTAACCTCGCAATGAAGCGTGATGGCCTCGCGGCGAGGTCCCACGAGGAGCGACAACCTCATGGCAAAGAGCGGTGGCCTCGCAGTGAGGTTGAGACCTTGCAACGAGGCATCAGTAACCTCGCTCCAAGAGGGCTCGCGAGGCTAGGCCTAGCGACAAGAGGGCACATGAGGTCGAGCCTCTCGGCCTCACCTCGAGATGTCTTGCCACCACATGGTGACAAGAGGTAGATTCGTGACTTACTCTTCTTCCCTTTTCCTTTCCCTTGTTTCCTTCCAACAAAGCTAATCCTTTGATGATATTTTTTCTTTTCAATCGACAATGTATTTCCACAGTTGATTCCTTTTCCTCCTTGATTTGTACATGAGGGTAAAACAAAGCATTAATCTTTGTACTTTGGCTTTGCAAGAGAAAGGAATTGTGTTTTTTAGATCAAGCTATCCATCCAATGTTCCAACATAAAACAATCAAACCATCCACGAGTTTAGCCCTTAGTTTTCCTCCCACCATCCACTATAAAAGTTGATCAAAAATTAAAGTAGGCTTCATTAGATACAAGCCATCAACACCCACTAACAAAAACAAGGAAAGCCACTGGAAGACAGTGACATATTTATAATTCCCTCCTTTGACACCTTCCACCAGTTTTTTTTTCTTTGTTTCTTTTTTGTCCCCTACTTTGTTGTATCTAATAATAATGATAATTGGGGATCACATTGTTGTATAAAAACTAACGTGTTGCATGCAATGAAAATTTTCAGCTAATTTGCCAATAAAGAGTTTGTTGAATTAACAACAAATTCAGTTAGCTTTGGGTGAGACCAACTGATGGGAACTTATAGTTCAAATCACTTAAGTTCTAAAAAAGCAAAATCAACGTTGTAAAGTCCCACAGTTTATCTTAATTTGGGAAAAATATAAAAAAGAAAATTGGAACAATAACTCAAACAAATAATCGAAATTATGTTAAATACGCACAAAATAAAAACAAAATAAAGTGCAAACTCAGAAAGTCAAATGAATATGATGAATCATATGCCATTTTTTATGGATGAAATAGAGAATCACTGCATTAATCACTCTCAGGTCAAGTTCTCCACACCAAATCAATAGGAATTGATTGTGATTTAACATTTTGTGGCAAAGGAATATTAATGAATGAAGAATCAGCAAACAATGTAGTAGTCCACTGATTAGAGAACCACAACCAGATGGTATATGAGGATGAAGCACTTATGCGTATGTATTTAACTGAACATAAAGGAGAACGTAAGATCTAATTTCAAAATTTATTTCATGAGGTAAAATACAGAAGAAAAGAGGGGCCATTACTTGTAAAACGGGATTTGGTCGATCGCAACAATAATGCTCAACTGCAAGAAAGCAATTTTTGCCCTTAGAGCCAAATACAGCTACCACAAACCGCCTGGGTTAAACAAGTGGGAGATAATTAACTCAAAGGATGAATATAAAAAAACTAAAGAGAAAAAGACAAGGAATCTTCTTTAACATAGTGACACAAGTTAATGAACATGCAGAATCATTTGCAAATTTTCTATCTATAAACAATTTACTTAATTAATAACTATTGACCCATTTTGCCCTTAGAGCCAAATACAGCTACCACAAACCGCCTGGGTTAAACAAGTGGGAGATAATTAACTCAAAGGATGAATATAAAAAAACTAAAGAGAAAAAGACAAGGAATCTTCTTTAACATAGTGACACAAGTTAATGAACATGCAGAATCATTTGCAAATTTTCTATCTATAAACAATTTACTTAATTAATAACTATTGACCCAAATTTTAACATAATGGAAACACATCTACAAATTAAAAAAACATAAAAAGATGTCTATCTTCTGAAACTTCTGATTTGACAGATGGACTACAAATTAATGAAAACAGCAGTTAGTGATCTCCAAAACTTTAAAGAAAAAAAAATAATTGGGAAAAGATATAACTTTACATACCATGAGTCTCCAAATTTTGAATTAACTATGAAATGAATGGTAATAGTTTTGTCAATAAATTCCCAAGTAATTATGCAGAAAAAAAATGGTTAGGCAAACCTATAAGGGTGTTTCTTAAATGGTGTTCAATCAATTGCAAGCATTTTTTTTTGTTATTAAAGGAAACACCTTTATTTTTTTTTCCCAAGATTATTATTAATTGGGAAGATCAGTCTTTTCTATGGTAGACTTTTGGGAATATGATAAACAAATTGGATTGGATGAAGTCATGAAGAGGTGAAATAGATCATTTGCTAATTTGAGTCTTGAGGTACAGTAAATTACCCGTGTATAACTTGATCGGTCCTACATGCAGAAAATGTTCAAAAGCCGACCAAGAAAGATTGTAGCCCTCATAACATATCAATTACAAATCATCAACCATTCATATTTACACTCATTGGTTATGACTCATTGGTTCTTAGAGCTTTTTCCTTTTTCTGTATTGCATCCCCTCATCACCACCACCCTAAAGGTTTTCCGGTATAAGTTATTATCATCTAGCATAATCCACCAAATTGCCATTGCCACTCTGAAGTCTGTTTGATGTCGTCGTTGAAAATTTTGTTAAGTGACCAGCTTGACACCTGCTGATCAACATGCGTCTGCGTGATGTCACACGATTAACAGATCACGATAAAGTACCAACTCTCACGCTCCAGCAATTAAACTTATTCCAAACCCCAACAAGTGAAGCAAGAATCAGCGCTACCACACCCCAGATGACAAAGTCATTAGACTCGTACTCACCTCTTCGACTTCAAGCCACATCCGACTGTTAAAAAATTAGAGCACAAGAACCTAAAGAAGCAATCGTCTAGAGGAAGGTTGTTGAAGGGAGGAGGCTCACAGGAAGTAGTCATAAGCGCCGAAAGTCAGGAAGTAGTTAATTCTCTCGACGAAGGTGCCGCGGAAGATGGGCCAGTGTCCGCAGAGGAACGAGACCACCACCAGCGTCGTCACCACTCCATGAACCACCAGCGCCCACTGCACCTCCATGCTCCTCGTCCTTGACCGCCTCCTCTCGATTCGCCTTTTCGGCGATCACTCCAGATCGAGCGAGCGGCGACGCCGGCTGACCGACGAAATGAATTAGGGAAGGAGAGAGAAGGCGCGACAGGCCCACTATATTCTTTTCTTACCCTCGCTGGTAACATGCTCAAAAGCCAAAAAAAATAATAATAATTAAAAAAATCAAATTTCTGATAAATTAAAATATAAGGAAATTACTTTTAGAATAAATTTTAAAATAGAATATTATTGAGCGTGATGTAAAATATTTGGAGGAAAAAAATATGTTAGGAAAGTAAATTTGAAAATATACGATTTTTTTTTTTTAAATATTGATGAGCAATTTTTTTATTTTATTAGAGAAGTGCTCCTAATCTCCAAAATGGCTTAATTTTTTTTTTAGAGCGACCGTTAACACTTCATTAAATACTATACATATTTTAATTTTTATAAAATTCTAAAATATCATTTCTCTTTTTCGCTTCCCGCTTTCTCCGCACTCGAGCACCGTGATCCTGAGCATCCGCACCCACACTCGAGCATCCGTTGTCGTTCGATATCGTCGTCGAATGGCCAAATTTCTATCGTGATTCTATCGGAATCTGATCGTGGTTCGACTGTATTTCGACGTCAATTGAACCGCAATCGAATTACGATCCGAATTGACTGTGATTACCATCGCAGTGCTGATGGGCACAATAACAATGGATTTCAATTACAATTTGAACAAAATCAGATCGCAGTCCAATCGAACCTCAATGTCAATTGGACCTCGACCAATTTTCGATTGAATCACGATCGAAATCTAATTGCTGGGTGGCAATGTTGAGCGATAATAAATGCTCGATGCAGATGCTCGGGATCGCGATGCTCGAGTACAGAGAAAGTGAAAAGCAAGAGAGAGAGAAAAAAATAAAAGTTTTATAAAAATTGAAATATATATAATATTTAATGGGATGTGAATAGTCGCTCTCGTTTTTTTACCCATTGTTTGACCCAATGCCGTCTACCGTTGAACTTAGACGTTGTGCGTTTTAGGATTAGGTTGCAATTGTTGCTGGAGAAGTTGCCAAAGGAACGGTGGTCTAGGGGAAATGATAGTAAAAGGATCACCCTGATTAGTGTATTGGGATTTAAATGGGAGAAGATGAGAAAGAAAGTATATCTTTTTGGAACAATAAAAGGTGAAATTCGCTGGGCAATTCTCGATCAATTGGAGAAAATATCTAGTAGTCTTTATCGATTTATTTTATGATCATATTTAAAGAGATAAATTATAGAGAATCTTATGAATCTTGACATAATAGTCAAGATACGTAGAGGTCATCTAAATCTAAAAAAGAATTTTAGATCTCCTTCAAAATTAATTCATATCATTTTTATAAGTATCAGTGTATCTTCACCACCACATTATCCTCGTGGAGATGGAAAAAATATATCTCCATAATGGACAATTTGTTAAATGGCGGATGCAAAATAATTAATTATTATTGTACTTTTAAAATTCTTAAAAGGTGTGTTGGGCAAAGTTAATTTTTGTTTCCTAACTCTTTTATTTTCTCTTAAATTAAATTATTATTTTTTATCATTTGATATTAAAGCTGATAAAAACATCATATTTGATATTTGCGCTAGTAAAATCCTAGCGTTGGTCTCTAAAGACCAGCGCCACATTATGGTGCTGATTTTTATCAATATCAATATTATATTGTAGTATTGATTTTTAGAGATTAGTATTATTTTGATATTGATATAAATTAAATAAATACAATCGTAGTGCTGGTTTCGAAAAATCAACACCACGACAATATTGATGTGTGTCAATTATTTATTTTGGAAGACGATAACTTTTGATTTAGGTATCAAAATAGGCATAATTTTTTTTAATCGAAGCTCATTCAGAGATATATATTTGTTATCAGGTGAAACTCATAATATCCCAATTTCAAGTCTAAAAATAGTATTTAAAGTTTTTTTTGGATCCATCAAAGGGTCTATGTCAAAATTCATTAATAGACCTAGAGAGTTTCGATCGGACTCATTCCAAGTGCTATAGATTTTCTGAAATGTCTTATAGTTTATATGTACCCAAAAATATCAGTTCGAAGTTATTAACAGAGTGATCAAAAGAGTCCGATTGAAATTTTCTAATACCATCAATAGATTTTGACCGAAATTCATTGATGAGTCTAATAGATTTAGATTTAAAAAAAAGTTGACATGTAATGAAAGAGAATAGTGCAGTGAAAGTATTTATGATGTCAATGTCTAGTTCCAATATCTCTATGATAAATTATGCTTATATGTTAATTATCTTAAAGTCGCAAACTTTGAAAACCTTCTTATCACTATTAATTGCCAAAAATCAACACCAAATGATGTTGAAAATCAACACCAATCAATACTATGCTAATGATTTTCTAAATTCAACACCATTTGATATTGACTTTTTAAAACCAAACCAATTGGTACTGATATTCCAACATCAATACCACTTCGACACCAATTAGTGTTGATGTTGGAATATCAGCATCAATTGTTGGTGTAAATAAGATTCACATATCTCCATAATAATATGATATTGTTCATTTTAAGTCTAAGCTCTTATGATTTTATTTTTTGGATTTTACCCAAAAGGTCTTATATCAATAAAGATATCTTTTCATATTATAAGCATATGATCTTTTTCATATCTTATCAATGTGAAACTTTGATTGTATTCTCAATACTCCCAACATTAGTTTCAAATTGATTTTATTTTGAAAAAGTAATGTCAAGTGGTGTTGATTTTGCAAAATCAACACCATGGTATTGATGAGTGTTGATTTTCAATATCACTTGGTGTTTTTTTGGCAATTTATAGTGATTAGAAGATTTTCAAAGTTTATGACTTTAAGATAAATATTATGAGTTTGAGTTTATCTAGATGCAAGAACTATGTATCTTGAACCTAACTCATTTTTCTAACATCTCACATATATCTAGGGTGGATCAATATACACACATATCAATTTAATGTTTTTGTGAGATGTGAATTTAGGTTCTTCCCTAATCTATGGTCTCATGTATTTGTCTAGGCAACTCTATTTGATTTCTTTATCATAGGACTTCAAATTATGTCATTGTCCTTAATTTTATTTTAAATTATTCTAAATGCATGAATTATGATCATGACATAAATGATAGCATAATTAAAAGCATGTGTCAATGATTCATGATGTCATGACATATTATAAACCTAAGTACAAGTATGACACAATTAACCTAAGCATTTTCATGATATTTTATATAATCAAATGAAATATAATGTCATGTCATGACATAGACAAACAAAACATGACAAATAAAATATAAAGGTATAAAAATATCTAGATTTCAAGCCTAATTATCATTTACTAAGTTTTATACTAATTTGCCATCGTACTAATTTTTTCTCCAGTATACCAAAATCCAAAATTACACACTTTTGACTCTAACTTATCTTGTGTCAATTTGATTGACTTTTCAAACTTCTTGAACTTTATTAGCACATTCATTTTTAAAGTATTACAATACTTTGAAAATGTCCTAAAGTGTCACATTTACCATGGTTAGATTAATTACCTATCCAATCAAGGTTGGCACATCCTAAACTCATCTAACGTAAAGGGATCACACTCCTAGGAATCCAATATCTATTGGAGTTTCTTAGGTTAACTAAGTACTCATTAGGGATATTCTCCCTTAGTACCTTTCTAATGACCCTCTTAGACTTGGAAGTCTTGGTCATTTGGGTCTTGCCAAGGTTAACTTTAGGGATAACTCCCCTTGTAATATTCTTAGTGGCTTTCCTAGTTTTCTTTGAAACTTTAGCCACTAGGCACCTACCATGATTAGCCTTAGAAATGACCGTGATTTTCCTAGATCTAGGATTTGTTTTATAATTAAATAGAACATTATGGTAGGTGGACATGCCTACCTTGGACTTAGGCATGTGACCCAAACCTTTCTTGTCCATAGTTGGTTCCTTCTTACCAACCCCTAGATCTTGACTCTTAGATCATAAAATTGCATTTTTCATCTTATTGAGGATCTTTTCCAATTTCTCAAGCTTTAATCTCAAAGCTTGATTTTCTAATTTCAATTTGTCCAATTTTGATTGTCCATTATATTTTTGGACATTTTTGTTCTTCTTAGGCATGTGTCTAGATTTCTTGGGATTATTACTTAGGTTATTGTCATTATTAGGTGTGATAATTTTAGGAATAATTATTCTAGACTTGTCCTTAACCCTAATATCGCAAGATTTATCACCTAAGTAAAAGTATTTATTTCTAGCATGTTTTTCATGATTAACAATAGGAATAAAATTCCTAACATACTTTTGATTGTTATGCAAATAAAGAGCATTATTAAATGATACCTTAATATTTATCTTAGCTCCCATACACTTGATCTCTCTCATTTGCCTTTCTTAAGTTGTCTTCCCTTAGGGCATTAGCTCCTATAGTGACCTCTTTGATTGCATTTGAAGCAAATAATATACTCCTTGCTCTTTTAACTTTGGGCATCGGCTTCCTTTGGCTTCTCATTGATTTTTGGTATCGGTTGAGCTTTCTTGACTCTTTTTTAAGCACTTGCTCTTATAGTGTTCTTGTTTTCTACACTCAAAATAAATTATATGATTTTTATTTTTAACCAATGTACTTGAGTTACTTATAGGGGTAGATGAATCGTGAGCTTGCTCTTTATCTCTTTCGAATGTAGAAGTTTTTTCTTGCTCTTCTTCCGACATGGAAAGTGTCTCCTCCCCCTCAATTCTAGAGGTGAAAACTTCTTCTAATTCTTCTACCTCTTCTATTAACCCGGATGTTGATTCCTTTTCAACCTCCAAATCCTCAAGATCTTGGGATGATAATTAGGATGAGTACTCCTCCTTAGACTCCTCTACTTCTTAGACTGATGAGGGACTCTCATGAAGCTCAATCAACTTGCTTCATAACTCCTTAATAATCCTAAATTCTCCTAATCTAGACAAGACATCGTTAGATATTAAATTTTCTAAAAAATTTATTACCTTAACCTCGGTCTTAAATTTTCAACATTGTTCCTTGATCCATTTCTTGATTTTGAGGAGTCCTCTCTTCTTGTCCATGGGAGGTTCAAATCCATCCATGATGATGAACTAACTCTCTATATCCATCATCAAGAAAGCCTCCATCCTTGCCCTCCATGCCGAAAAGTCTTCTCGGTCATATGGCAGAATGTCGATGGCATACCCCAATCCATCATTAGGTAGCTCTATCTTCTCTAGTGTGTTTGTTCCTTGGTGGTTAGTCCTTGAACAACGTTCTCACTTTGATACCAATTGTAAGGATTGATTTGTTCGCGCTAGAGGGGGGTGAATAGCGATTCGTCATTCAATTGATCATTTGCACGCTCGTCTACAAAACTTGTTAATGCGCAGCGGAACATGCAACAATAGAAATACACAACAAGAATAAAAGATAAACACACACAAGCAATACACAATTTTACGTGGTTCGGAACCTAGGTTTCCTACTCCATGGTCGAGCTCTAGTGAGCTCTAGTGATGCACACCACCACTATCAAACTTCTCCTTCTTGGTGACACACTGGAGGTGGAGAAACCTCTTATAAGACTTTTACAACAATAAGAATAAGGATACAACCAAATACAATAAGAGTACAAATGAAATGCAAAGAAACACTTTACAAACTATGACTTTTGAATGTCTGTTGATGTGGTTGCTTGGACGAGCTTGGAAGGTGTGGAACACAGTAGCAATTCCCCTTCAAGATCACCAAAAATTGACAGGCATCTTCCTCCCCTTCGAGCTCCTTATAAAGAACGTCTCGGGCTGGATTTCCGCCTAGCAGTCGACTGCCCATAGTACCGTTGTCTCACAACGGACTAATTCACGCTGAAATCGTCCAATGGATACACTAACAGTCGACTGCCCTTATTAGCAGTCAACTACTGCTCAATCGACTACCAAACATTTTATGCTCGTGTCCACTGTCCACGCCGATATATACATGACACTAATCGCCTACAATCGTAGTTGACTACCGAGCACAAGACGAATGAGCCGAGCCTAAGTCGACTACATAACCAGTCGATTGAGTCCCGAGTCAACTAGGGCTCCCGAGTGTTGAACACTCGACCAGTCGACTGGGTAAAGCCATCAGTCGACTGATAAACCTCAACAATGAGGTTTAACCCAAGTATGATCCTCTCATACTTGATAACCACCCATAGCCTAGACCTAAGCCTTCTAGCCACCTATATGAGTCTCACGCCTATCAGATCCCTTTGAGTCCTCCACGACTCATTCACCCAATGCGTTAGCCTTCAAATATTTCCATAGGCTATGTCATGCTAACCGGGTACCCTTAGCCTAGACCTCGGCCTTCTAGCTACTTCTATCAGTCTCACGCCTCTTGGATCCCTCAAGTTCACGACTCTTCATCCTCGCGCTAGCCTTCAAGTGCTTTCGTCAGCCTAGTCATGCTAACCGAGTCTACCTTTGCCAAAGTTCACTTGAACTTTACGCCGCCAAGACTACACACTTGAACTTATGCTGCCAAGACTTCACCTTTGGACTTTTTCCATGCCAAGTATCTATACTTGGACTTTCCTTGCAAACTCCATGTCGGACTTTCATGCCAAGACTCATGCTTGAACTTTCCATACCAAGTATCCATGACTTGGGTTTTTCAATTGTCGAGACTCATGCTTGGACTTTCATTGTCAAGTACTCATGACTTGGATAATCACATTGTCAATCCATTTGTCAAACATCAAAATATTATTCGAGTTCCACTCGAGTTTGGTCAATATTGACTCGGACTTGTTACACCAACACATCATTTATTAGTACTTTATTGCATTGATCTTTAATATATATTATTTGAAGAATATCTTTTATCTTTATCTCTCGCACTTTAGTTATTCTATAAATGTCTTTTTCCTCTAATTTTATATCCAATTTTTGATATAACTGTTCAAAAATTTCATTCACTATTTTCTTAACATCTTTCTTAGCTATTATATATTTTTAAGTTTTCTTCGTTCTTACAAATATATAATTCTTTATAAATCGTTCATTTTTCCTTCACTTTCTCCTATACTTTCTCATTCTACCACCAAGATTCCTTATTGATGGTGTGTGTCTCTTTGACTCATCGAGTATATTCTTAACTACTATTTTCAAATTTGATATCTTATCTCATGTTGTATTAAGGTCACTGTATATTTCACCTAATACTTGTACTCATATTTTCTCTTCAAATATGTTATGTTTTCCATCTTTTAATTTATACCACATAATTCTAAAAATCGTGTATATTTCTTCTATTAATAATATACTTAAGGCGTATATTCAATATTACTAACTTATGTTTGATAGTTAAGCTTTCTCTAGAGATGACCTTGCAATCTTTACAAATCTTTCTGTTTTTATAACCATAAGAAAGTTAATTTGTAATTTATTATTCTAATTTTTGAACGTGATCACGTGATCTTCTTTTTTCTTAAAATATGCATTAGCCAGTATAAGATTATATGCTATTGCAAAATTCAATATAATTTTACCTTCTTCATTTCTTATTCCAAACTTATAACCTCATATACCCTCTCATATTTCTAATTTTTTTTCACTCCGACATGCTCATTTAAATCACCTCCTTTTAAAATTATTTTATTTGATGAAATATTTTATAATACTTCATTTAAATCGTCCAAAAATTTTGATTTGACATCATCTAATCTTATTTGAGATGCATATACATTAATTATGTTCATAGCTTCTTTCTCCACTATTATTTTAAAAACTATAATTTTATCTCCTTTCTAACTATTCTTAAAACTTTATCATTTAACGAATTATCTATAATAATACATACTTTATTTTTTATTTTACTCTTTTCTATATATCATAATTTAAAATCCAAATTCATTTATATCTTTTCGTCTATCTATTTTATCTCTTATACACACAAAATATTAATTATTATCGTATCTACCATCTCCATTCTTTACCGATGAGAATTCCCATGTTCCATTGGCAAAAGGCACATAAAACTAAATTAGAGGTTTCAATGAATTACAAAAGGCCAAGAACAGGATTCTTCAAAGTTCCAAACTTGAACACGTTAGAACAGTAGGACTAGATAATAAACATCTCTGAAATGATACAACCCAGCAAAACACCAAACATGAGAGCTACAAAATAGATTCATCCTTAGTTCCACAGAATTAAGCGGCATTTAATAAGACCACAGCTTCCTACTTTGTGATAGAACTCACTTGGCCATCATGACTTTAACAAACTCATCATAGTTGATCTGACCATCACCGTCTACATCAGCTTCACGAATCATCTCGTCAACCTCCTCATCTGTAAGCTTTTCTCCGAGGTTGGTCATCACATGGCGAAGCTCAGCAGCAGATATGAAGCCATTCTGATCCTTGTCAAACACTCTGAAAGCCTCCTTCAACTCTTCCTCTGAATCCGTATCCTTCATTTTCCGGGCCATCAAGTTGAGAAACTCGGGGAAGTCAATGGTACCATTTCCATCAGCATCGACTTCGTTGATCATGTCTTGCAGCTCAGCTTCTGTAGGATTCTGACCCAAAGAACGCATCACAGTTCCGAGCTCCTTGGTCGTGATGCAACCTAGACAAATTCCATAAACGTGTGAGACCACACTATAACTTACAGAACATTATGGAACTCTCTTCTACAACAGTCAGAATCTTAAGCCAATTTCGTTCCAAATGTCGGGCCAACGATTAGAAAGGATTCTCTGAAAACATCACAAAGTTAATTCAATGCAATACAACCTTCCTAGCTTACAGATTTTTTTTTGTGTGCCAATAATAACACTATCAATCTTAAAACCCTTGAGAAAATACTCCAGAAAATGTGAGTTATTGACACAATATTGAATCTTACTGCTGCTAACACTGTAGATACCCATATTGGTACCAAACTACCAATAGAACAAGAATTTTACTCCTCACTTTGTACAAACAATGAATCACAACGAAGCCTGAACAATATGCAGTTCACTAAACCATCACACAGCAAATATAGTTTACCAAGTGATTCTGTGCCATAAGCAGTTCTACCACATAATCTGTTGTAAAAAAAACAAAAATGCATGTAAAGAAGCATCATTATCTATTAGGACTGTTGCGTTGCTAGAGGCGATAAATAACGATTCTTGATTTGTCATTTATTGATCGTGTGCTCATCTACGGGTTAATATATGCAGTCGAAACAAAATATAAAGCAAAAATACAAGTCGATTTTATGTGATTCAAAACTTCCGATTCTTCACGATCTATCGTCATAGCAATAGGACCACTAATCTTTCTCCTTCTCAAACACGTTCCGGAGGCAAAGGAATCTTTTACAACCCTATTCTTTTACATGCAAACAAGCAAAGTACAATAATAGAAAAAAAAAAAGAAAAGAAAAATACAATATAAACAATAATTTATATAATGATATTTACTTTGAATGCTTTTGATTGTTTTTGGATTGCCTCTTGAAATCTGGAAAACCAATAGCACTCTCCTGCAAAACCTCCAAAATCTGATAGCTTGAAACATTCCAAAAGCCCTCTTTTTAAGTTGCAATGTGGACTGATTTTCACCTAACAACCGACTAGTAGAACCCAACAATCAATTGATCCACGATAGATTCGAACGTTGTACCTGAACAACTCTTCTAGCTCAACTTTAACTTGTAGATTTATTGATAATAATGATCACTCAACTAATACACAAACAGTGGAGTTCTCTGATCGACTACCAAGCCTTCTGCAGCTACTACAGCGCTATCAATCGATTGCTCTTCTCTATCGGTCGATTGATGACAATTAATCGAGTTGAACAATTGAGCTTCAAACTCTTTGTTTGCTCGAACAATAACATCAGTTGAGTTTACCACTCAATTGATGGATCAGTCGACTTGACTGATCACACCGCAAATTCCTTTAAACCCTAATCTCGAGGCTTTGGGCTACCATTCAACTAATATCCTCCTTGATCTATTTGGACTTTATTTCTTGTGTCAAATATTCGATTAACCTTAACCTATCGGGTCTTCACTATTATTGTCAAACATTTGATCCTCATTGACCTATTTGGACTTCCCATTTTATGCCTAAAATTTGATCCTTCCTAACTTCTATATGCATGACTAACATCCAATCCTCTGTGATCTATAAGGACTTTCGTCACTTGCTAAATGTGTGATCCTCCATAATTCACTTGGACTTCACCCATCTCATATCCACGTGCCAAGTGTTAGATCCTTTGTGACTCACTTGGACTTCACTTTTTCCGTATCAAATATCTGATCAACTGCACCCCATTTGGACCTTACTTCTCTCGTATCAAGTGTTCAATCAATCCTGACTCACTCAAGCTTCGTCATTTGTCAACTCCTTGTTGGACTTCTAATTGTCTTGTCCGGTCAATCATAACATTGTGACTCACTTAAACTTCTCATGCAACCATCAATATTGAAACCCTTATCCATCTTGATCAACCTAACCCGAGGTCGATTACACCAATAATCTCTCTTTCTAATAATTTTCTCTTCTACATCGAATTTGATCACCCTTGACCAACAATTTTTCCCTAGAGTATATCGCTCGGGCATCACCACATATAGCTCAAACATCAAAACTCAACTCAAATTCAATTCGAACTTGATCAACCTTGACTAAAGATCGATTGCACCACTAATTTTCCCTTTTTGATGTTTCACAATATGTTAAGTTAGACTGGCCTATTAGCCCGACTTGCCACTTCTTATGTCAAAGCATAATGAAAATTTTCTAACTTAAATTCTTCAGCCTCCCCCTTTGATATACATCAAAAAGTTTCTACAAGTTTAATCAACACTTAAATCTTTCATTTTCCCCCTTTCATTCCTAACTTTTTCCAACACTTTAACGGAGGTTTCCTACCTTCCATTTTCTCCAAAGCTCAACCTTGAGCATACCAACTTATATATCTTCCTCCTTAAATTAATCTTCTCCTTATAAGTCATTCATATACTTTCAAAGAGAACCTCCCCCTCAAAACATATCTCTCTCAATCATTGCACCAATAATGTTTTGGAGTTCTTAAACCTTTATAAAGTTCCAAAATTCTAAGTTGAGGTTAAAAGTTCAATCATGAACTTTAACCTCCCCTTAATGTATTAACCTCGATAAACTCTTCTCTGAGTTCAATTTCTCCCCCCTTTAGGTTATACCCAGTCAAATTCAACCTTTGAATGATTATCCAAGCATGTCCTAGGGTCAAAGAAGGCTAACACACCTAGGAGTAAGTCAAATTATCGAAACAATCTTGTTTCAACCAAAATCCTTAGTAACAATCGACTAATATTTTTTATCAATTAATTGATAACGCCATTAGTCTACTATTTTTTTCCAAAGATGTCCGATAACTTTCAAACCAAATTTTAGAAATACATAAATAATTCTATAATTTTCGAAAAATTACTAAATTTTATACAAACATTATTAAATTTCTACGAGAATAATCATTATTTTCAAAGAATGACAGTTATAAACCATTAAAAACTTCAATATTTTACCCTAATTTTATATCAGTACTATCAATGGTGATTTCAATCAAAAAATAAATTTTACTAAGATTTTCAAATATGATTTTAAAAATATTTCAAAAATTAATTTTCAATCATGATCTATAGGTTAAATGTACATAATTTGTGCATTAGTTTTTCCTATAATTGATATAGTAAAATCCTTGTAATTTAATGTTGCTTAGTTCATGTAGATATATCATATCAGCACATTGAACTTAGTTCATCATTCTATCATCTCATTTGCATCTAATGTGTCTCAATACACACACAAGTCATCTTATGATTCTTGTAAGATGTAAAATTAATTCTTAAACTAAAGGATCATGTATTTCTATTTTGGTATTTTTAATTTGACCATCTTATCAAGATGTTAAATAATGCTAATTTTCTTTAGTTGCAATAAACTAAATTTATGCAGGTGAATGATCATGACATATATCAAATACACAACTTTCAAAAGAAAATATATTGCATTTAGATGATGCATGTATGACATGACATGGTATTTTTAAATCCATGTAAGAAAAACAATGTATAACATGACATTTTCAAATGCATCACATGTATGATATGATGTGTATCAGGACACAAAATATAGTAAGCACAAAATAGCATGATTAGAAATACCTATATCTCTAATCTAAGCGTCATCATCTAATGTTGTGCCAAATAAACAGTTTGACATAAAACAGACCAAACTCCCTTGAGTATACTAAAAACTTGAACCTTAGCACACTTTAGATTTTATTCTACCATGCTAATTTTGATCGACTCAATTTTCAAATTCTTATTGGCACATTTTAAAATACTATAAAATAAGATTTAGATATTTATTCTTAAGGTATCACAATACCTCGAAAATGTTTTAAAATGTCAACTTTACTTTGGTTGAATTAATTACCCTTCTAAACTAAGTTAACACATCCTATACTCATCTAGTGTGAAAGAATTATACTCTTAAGAATCCAATACCTATTGAAGTTTCTTAGATTTATTAGGTACTCACTAGGAATAACTTCCCTATATACCTTCCTAGACTTCGTAGAAGCCTTAGTCATTGTAGTTTCATCAAGGTCAACATTAGAGATAGCCTCCCTTGCAACCCTAGTCCTGAGGTTTGTTTCATAGTTATATGAAACTCTATAGTATAAAGGGCCACTTTCCTTAAACTTAAGTTTATATTTCAAATCCTTCTTATTCTTGTCCATCTAATCCTAGATTTTGCTTCTTTGACCCTTCAAACATATTTGTCATCTTCCTAAAGGTCTTCTCTATTTTATTAAGTATTGGCCTAAAAACTTAATTTTCCACTTCTAAATTCTCAATTCTTAATTTTTCATATTTAGCTTGGACCTTGTTTATTCTAGGCATATGTCTACTTTTCGTAGGATTTTTTCTTAAATTATTATATACCTTCTTATTCTTAGGTACGGTAGATCTAGCATTATGGAATCTAAAATGTCTAGATAGATCTATCAAAGTTCTTATTTTCATAATAATTAACACTAAAATCGTAATATTTAACTCTATCATGCTTTTTATCATGAATCAAAGAAATTCTATTAAATAGTAATACATTAGATTTGACCTTAGGAGCTCCACCTAGGTTCGAGCTTCCTCCCTTGTCCTTAGTTGGATTTCTTCCTCTTGGATATTGATTTTGATAGTCTCCATGTTGATGGCATGAGAATATCAAGGTTCCGACTTTCTCTGTCTTTTCTTTTGTTCTCAATGTCACTTAAACCTTCCTCTTGATTTATTATGGACCCTTACTCTTGTAGGTCATTTTCTCCCTATACTCAAAACATATTATATGATCTTTATTTTTTTATAATTAAAATTATTTTACCTTCTACGGTAGTAGGGGTGGCATGTGTCTCCTCTTCATCAACTCCGAATGTTGAGGGCTCCTTTTGTTTTGATGTTGGCGTTCTATCCTCCCCCTAAATCCTTGAGATAGAGACTTCTTGATCTTTCATCTCGATCAAAAGTTGAGCATCTCCCAACCTCTGTGTTCTCTTGTTCTTAAGTCAACGAGCCTTTATTCTCAGGCTCTTCCTTATTTTATGTCAGTGATAGAATCTCATAAAACTTGGCCAATTTGCTCCATAGATCGCTTGCATCTTTATATTTATCTAATTTACACAAGATATCATCATGCACTAAAATAATTAAAATTTTGATTATCTTATCGTGTACCTTGAATCTCTTGAGTTGCTCCTCAATCCATTTGTTTTTCCGAAGAGATTTTCCTTTCTTGTCTTTCAAAACTTCAAATTCCTCTATTAGGATAAACCACTCCTCTATGTTCATTTAGAAGAGCATCTCGGTTCTTACCTTCAATTAAGAAAACCATCTTAATCCATAGAGTGGTGAAAATCGAGTGTCAAATCTGAGTTCATCTTCGAACTCCATTTGACTTTCTCTAGCATTGTGCTCCCTCGGGTAGCTGGTCCAGTGAAAAGCGGTCTACTCTAATATCACTTATTAGGATCGTTGTGTTACTAGAGGGTAAATAGCGATTCTTGATTTGTCACTAATTGAACATATGCTCATCTACAAAGGTTAATATATGCAACCAAAACAAAACATGAAATAAATAGAAGCTCAAACACAAACCGATGTTACGTGGTTCGGAACTTTCGGTTCCTACTCCACGATTTATCGTCCTAACAATAGCGTCACTAATCTTTTTCCTTCTCGGACACATTTCGAAGGCGAAAAAATCTTTTATAAGCAAACAAGCAAAATACAAAGATAGAAAAAAAGAAAAATGAAATACAATGTAAATAATAATTTACACAATAATTTTTGTTTTGAGCGCTTTTAACTGCTTTTGGATTGCTTTGTGAGATCTAGAAATGCAGTAGCGCTCTCCTCCAGAATCCCTAAACTCCGACAGCTTCAAATACCAAAACAGCTCTCCCATCTCAACTTTGACTTACATCAGTTAACTAATCATTACTATCAGTCGACTGATACAATCGAGTTCTCCGATCAACTACTAAATCTTCTATATGTTGCTACAGTGTTATCAGCCAACTGATAACAATCAATTGAGTTAAATAGTCAAGCTCTAATTCACTTAAATAGTAACATCAATTGAGTTCACTACTCGACTAATGGATCAATCAACTGTTATTACTCATCAATCGACTAATCACACTTTAAACTCCTTTAAACCCAATCTCGAGGTTTCCGATAGAGCTGAGCAAAATACCGATTAAACTGAATTAACTGACCGAATCGATTGAAATAAAAAAATCGATTCAATTAATTCGGAAATTTATTTATTTCTTTTAAATATCGATTAATTCGATTAGTTTGGTTCGATTTCAAATTTTGAGTTAAGAATTTGATTTAATCGAATAAAACAAATGGAGATCATCAGTCAACTGCTATGTTTTAGCAATCAAGTGATGACCTACAGTCGATTGCTAAAGCATAGTAATCGATTGATGTCCACAAACCACGACTTTAAAATCATGCAATCTCGATTTTGTTCAACTGACCATCCATCATCGAACACCAATCGTTTTCATTAGAAAGTTTGATCGATTCAGTTAATTAAAAAAAAAATCGATTTGTTTGGTTTCGATTTAGTCAATTCAATTGGTTCGGTTATTAACTAATTGTTCACCACTAGTTTCAGGCTCACCAGTCGGCTAATATACCTCTCATCCAGTCTTACCAAGACTGAGTTTTCACTTTACTTGATATCTAGTTGACCTTAACCCACTAGCCCTACCTAGCATCCAATCACCCTTGACCCATCGAGACTTCATTTGTCTAACATCCGGTCAACCTTAACCTACCACGACATCACCCTTGTCAAACATCTAATCCTCCTTAACCTATTTGATCTTCACTTCTCATGACACGCATTCGATCGACCTTAACGTGCTGGAATTCACTATTACCAAATATCTTATCCTCATTGACTTGTTTGGGCTTTTTATCTCACGCCTAACATTCAATCCTTGTTAACTTGTTAGGATTTCCATCTATATGACTAACATCCAATCCTCTATAACCTACCAAGCCTTCCGTCGCTTGCCAAGTGTCCGATCCTCCATGATCCATTTAGACTTCACCCATCTTGTGTCCATGTGCAAATGTCTGATCCTCCTCGACCGAATTGGACTTCACTTCTCTTGTGTTAAATGTTTAGTCAACCGCGACTCACTTGGACTTCTCTTGTACTAAGAATCTGATCAACCGTGAACCACTTGAACTTCATCACTTGCCAAACTCCTTATTGGACTTTCGATTGTCAAGTGTCCTGTTAATCATGACCCACTTGAACTTCTCATTAAATCATCAACATTGAAACTCTTATCTGTCTTGGTCAACCTAATCCGAAGTCAATTACATCAACAATCTCACTCTCCAATAATTTCCTCTTCTACACTGAACTTGGTTACCTTTGACCAACGATTTTTCCAAGAGAAAATTGCTCGATTATCTTCACATATTGCTGAAATAATAAAATTCAACTTAAATTCAACTCGAGCTTAGTCAACCTTAACTAGAAGTCAATTGCACCAACATTATCAACATAGAATCAAACATATATCATAGAAACATAACATGTGCCAGGGAACACAAGATGAAAGTGAATATAACTTCAAAAAAAATTCCAACTAGCTTGTTGCGTTCTTATATTTACCTTCACATTTTGCATGAAGAAAAAGAGAAAAAAACAATAACTTCACCCGATAAACATTCAATCTTTGAGTTGCAGGAGTTAATGGTATGAGATGGTAACTAAAGAAAGTAAGAATGCTAATATCAAATGTTTTCCAACATGTTAACCTCCTTTAAACTAAAGGTGTCTGGGTTACTTAACACATCTTTCCTCATGCATGCTAATAATTAATTGAAGAAACTGTCTATGTCAATGCAATTTATAAGATTATTTTACTTTAGTAATTGGTTATTATGATCTACTGACATTCTGCCATCTTTCCCTTAAGGGTGATTCTTTTAACCAATAATGCAAAATTCTTTCAATTATATTCCACTAGGCAATTATAATACACCTAAAATGCTACTCTTTCGTAAGTCATTTTTGCTACAAATTAACAATGAGTTGCAGTTATTCCATATATTTGGTATATGCATGCTTGACAGCATCAAAGTCTAAATAATTGCAATTATAAAAAATAAAAAATTGATTGAATATAGATACATCTACAACCATGTTAAGCTTAAATTATTTGGAAAGGTCTTAGTTGTATGGTAGAGAAGAATTCCCATAATAGTAGATGCAATATATGTCAGTATACTTTCTCTTGGACCATGAGATAGATCCAACAGTTTCAGTTCAGTAGTCAACTCATTGACATATTAATGACTCAAACCGGTGTGGCATCAAGATGATGACAAGGATCACGTCCCCTTCAGAATCTTGACACACCTCTTCAGTTGTTGAGGCACTCTTTGGGTGGTATATATACCACTTTTGATAGCATCGTATCCAATATACTATGTCATTGACTCAATAATGGTTAGTCATTGAGTTACAGGCCACACAGTGATAGCAAAAGACTTTCAATAGGGTCACAACCGATCGACGAGTAATATTTATGTCAGGGAAGAATCTTAGCAAGTGAACTAGGGTCATGTTAGTCACCATTCACTATAACCAAAAGACTAGAGAGGATTTTGTCGCATATTGAGCACATAAACCAAAGTGAGTTCACTACCCATTGAGCATAACAGCTAAGGTTGCACGGTTGCCTATTTGACCCAATGCCAAGGATGTGTCCTTTAGTTATAGTTGAACACACGACAAAAAAACTTTTGCTGCAACATAAAGTGAGTAAGACTAGATCTCTTGGTCAGTTGCAACATATGTGATGCAATGCTTCCAACTCGTCCGTCATTTTATCTCAAGTCAAACTCAAGTTTAGTTTTCAGCCAAGTGGCCTAAGCTTCCATTTGAAGCTTTCTGTTAGCCCTCTTTTTAGATAGTTTAAAGTCACCACCATCCGCTTTTATGTTTTGAGTCTACCAACCCCCCACAAAACCTTCACCATCATTGTCACAATATGCTCATTGTATAGCTTGTCATCTAGCCATCTAAGGGCATGGTTTTTGCATAGAAATATCTTTATTTCCCATGCAATCAACTATCCCTTTGCTCAAGACACATATTTAGAAGTGCTAGATGCATCTTCCAATAGTAACCCATCAAGTTACATTTTTCTTCACATATACAGTATCCTTTACTACCATTACTTGAAGTCAATTTCGTAGATCTTCGCCAATCTCTTCGATGGAAGTCGGACCCACAATTGCCATAATCGAAATATCATCTTAAGATAATTGGTAGCTTTCTCTCAATCCATGAGATAGGGTCAACACATTAGGTCTTGTCAGTCAACTCATTCATGTATTAACAACTTGAATTGGTGGGGCATCAGTATCGCGACAAAGATTATATCCCCTTTAGAATCTCGATACACCCTGTTAGAATATTGTAGATATGATTAGGGATAATTGTTATCCCTAAATATCATTAGGAATAATTATTTCTTAGGATAGAATTTTGATTTATTCCTAGGATAGGGTTTGATTTATTCTTTTGAATAAGCCCTAATCTTGTCTATAAATAGGGCTTCTTTCATGTAAGTTAGGTATCTCTAAGTTACGAAATAACATGGTATCAGAGCTCTAGGTTTCCATCTTTCGTAATTTTTCCGCTGCTCCTCGCTCGCTCGCGTTCTTCTCCCGAGCGCGCAGTCTTTCCACGTCGCGATATCTTTCCCCGCGACGCAATTTCGCGAGCTTCTTCTTTTCCGCCAGCGCCTTCTCCGCAGCGGCCTTCTTCTTCGCCTCGCCGGACTCCGGACTCGAGCGCGGATTGCAGGTTCTCCACCGCCAGCGCTCGCGTCCCTTCCCCGGCTTCATTTCTTCGCCGCGAAGGATCGCGATTCGCGTGAAGCCGACGGACCGGCGTCCTCCAGCCTCGGTGGGCGAACCGACGCCTGCTCCGAGCCATTCGTTCCGGCGAGATTTATCGGCACCGACCCGCCCTCCCCGGGCCTGCTCTCGTCGCCGCGCCGCTCCGGCGCAGTGCCTACCGCCGTCATCCCGGTCAACTCCGTCAGCTACGAGGTCTTCCTCCTCGTCCTCCAGTTCCTCTACAGCGGCCAGGCCTCGGTGGTGCCGCAGAAGCACGAGCCCCGCCCCGGGCAGGCCTTCAGCGACGTCACCTTCAGCGTCGAGGGCCGCCTCGTCCACGCGCACCGCTGCATCCTCGCCGCCCGTAGCCTCTTCTTCCGCCGGTTCTTTTGCGGTCCAACATCGCCCTGGCCACGCTACGCTAGCGGCCCAGCGTCTAGCGTCTGCGCCAGTCGCCGGCGCCTCGCGCCTCCCTCGGGCGAGTTCTTTTCTCCCTCCCGCAAGCGCGCGATCCGCAGGCCTGTACCCGTTCCTCCACCTTTCTCTCCCTTGGCGCCGACGCCATCTTCTCCATCAAAAAGTCCGCTGCCATCTTCCTCCAGCAAGTCCTCCGGAACAATAACACAGTACGGACCCTTTCCGACAACTCCAATACGCCAGATGGCCAGTTCTAATTCCCTTGCTGCTGTTACACAAGTTGGTATTTCCTTTATTGGTATATCTCGCTCTGCGAGTCCTTGGGTACTTGACTCTGGGGCCACCGATCATATCACTGGTAATAGATCTCTTTTTTCTTCACTATCTACTTCCGGTTATTTACCATTTGTCACCATGGCAAATGGTTCTCGAATTCAGTCTCAAGGTATTGGTATTGTTCATCCTTCTCCATCTCTTTCCATTCATAATGTTCTTTATGTTCCCGGAGCCCCCTTTAATTTGTTATCAATAAGACAGCTTACTCGGTCTCTTGATTGCGTCGTCTCGTTTACTAAATCTTCTGTGTCATTACAGGACCGGAGTACGGGGAGGATGATCGGCTCCGGATATGAGTCTCATGGCCTATATCGATTTCACCAGGCCTCTTTTGTTGGTTCAGCGGCGGCATCTCCACTTGTTATTCATGCTCAGTTGGGACATCCTAGTCTTGATAATCTCACTTAAAGTCTTTATCTTGTGAGTCATGTCAGTTAGGCAAGCATGTTCGTAGTTCATTTTCTCCTCGCATTATAAGTCAGACTCGTCTCCTTTTACTTTGGTCGTTCATTCCGATATTTGGTCCGAGTCGTGTTTCTTCTACATTCGGATCACGATATTTTGTTACCTTTATGAGCGATTTTTTCGCACTTGGTTATATCGATGAAGGATCGTTCCTGTAATTGTTTTCTATTTTCCAATCTTTTTAATGAAGTCAAAACACAATTTGGTATCCTCTTCGATCCTCAAGTGATAATGCACGTGAGTATCTATCTACTCCGTTTGAGACCTTCTTAGCGTCTCGCGTATGACATCGAACGCTCTTGTCCTCATACTCCCCAACAATGGAGTTGCGAACGCAAGAATCGACATCTTCTCGAGACCGCCTTGACTCTTCTTTATCACTCTATGTTCCTCTTCGCTGGGAGAATCAGACTTTGCATGTTATCTTATCAATCGCATGCCTTCCTCTATTTTACTGAGGTAAATACCTCATCATATGACTTTTATCCAAATCAATCCCTTCATCCTTTACCACCTAAGGTCTTTGGTTCTACATGTTTCGCTTTCATGCTCTGATCCCGGCATTGATAAACTCTCTCTACGATAAATGTGTTTTTCTTGGATATCCACCCTCAAAAAGGGTACAAGTGTTATTCTCTTACTCTCCGCTGGATTTCATCTCTACGATGTCACGTTCTTTGATCTTGCCTCTTTGGACCTTCAGAGTCGTCCAAGTTTCCTCCTTCTGTGCCTACGCCAGTCTTTTATCCTCCGGAGGACTCTTTATCACCCCCAGCTTCAATTTCTCCTCCGTTGCAGGGTTATCGCTGCCTTCACCGCTTATGGCACGCCTAACACTGATTCTACCGTGGAATCATGTCTGGAGCCAGATCCTCCGCCCCTTCCTCCGGTACAATCTTCTGAATCTGATATTCCCATTGCACTTCGCAAAGGTATACGTTCAACTCGTAATCCTTCTCCTCATTATGTGTCTTTGAGTTATCATCGCCTTTCTTCTTCCTATTATTCTTGTCTTTCCTCCTTGCGCCTCTGCTTTCTCTTAGAAATCAGATGCATTTGCCCATCCAGGATAGAAACAGAGTATGCTGGACAAAATGAGTGCCTTACGGAGCTGTGGGACTTGGACCTCGTCCCTCTACCACCAGAAAAATCAGTTGTTGGCTGTCGATGGGTATATGCGGTGAAGGTTGGTCCAGACAGAACGGTTGATCGGCTTAAAGCTCGTCTTGTTGCTAAAGGCTATACTCAGATCTTTGGATTGGATTATCATGTCCATTGCTGTAATTCAACACTGGCCTCTTTATCAATTAGACATCAAGAATGCGTTTTTACATGGTGACCTGCTCGAAGAAGTCTACATAGAGCAACCTCCGTGTTTTGTTGCTCGAAGTCTTCCGGTCTTGTATGCGCCATAAAAATCTTTATATGGTCTCAAGCAGTCACCCAGAGCATGGTTCGGTAGATTCAGTATTGTAATTCAACAGTTCGGCATGACTCGGAGCGAGGCTGACCATTCTGTCTTTTATCGCCACTCATCTACTGGTTGCATCTACCTAGTGGTTTATGTTGATGATATTGTCATCACAGGCAGTGATCATCTTGGGATTTCACAGGTGAAACAACATCTTTTCAAACATTTCGACAAAAGATCTCGTGAGCTCAAATATTTCTTGAGATAAGTAGCATAAATGGGATCATTATATCCCAAAGGAAATACGATGGATATTCTAGAAGAAGCAGGAATGTTAAACTCAAAGAATATGGATAATGTTAAGCTCCCGAATCGGGAGCCTGCGAGATCCCGAACGATACATGAGATTAGTAGGGAGACTAAGCTACCTTACTGTTACTCGTCCAGATATCTCATTTGCAGTAAGTGTAGTAAGTCAGTTTCTCAACTCTCCGTGTAAAGAACATTGGGATGTTGTGATTCGCATTGTTCGATATATCAGAGGCGCTCCAAGAAAAGGTCTTTTGTTCGAAAACAAATGACATACTCGAGTTATAGGGTATTCTGATGTATATTGCGCAGGATCCCCCATTGATAGGAGATCCACCTCTGATTTTTGTATATTTGTTGGAGGTAACCCTGTTTCTTGGAAAAGCGAGAATGTTGTGGCGAGATCCAGCGAGAGGCAGAGTATCGAGCTATGGTCATAGTCGAGCTTATATGGCTCAAACAATCTTGAGCTCGAGTTTGGAGATGTTACACAAATGTCACTCATATGATAACCAGCCGCATGCATATCGCGTCAATCCAATTTTTCGCAGAGGACAAAGCATATTGAAGTCGACTGTCACTTTGTCAGAGAGAAAGTCATATCTGGAGAAATATCTACTAGTTTTGTTAACTCGCATGATCAACTAGCAGATATGTTTACTAAGTCTCTGAGAGGTCCCCGAATTGACTACATATGTAACAAGCTGGGTGCATATAATTTATATGCTCCCGCTTGAGGGGGAGTGTTAGAATATTGTAGATATGATTAGGGATAATTGTTATCCCTAAATATCATTAGGAATAATTATTTCTTAGGATAGAATTTTGATTTATTCCTAGGATAGGGTTTGATTTATTCTTTTGAATAAGCCCTAATCTTGTCTATAAATAGGGCTTCTTTCATGTAAGTTAGGGATCTCTAAGTTACGAAATAACACGAAATAACACACCCCTTCGATTGTTGAGGCACCCTCTTCAAGTGGTAAATGCACCCCTTCCGATATTATCATCTCTGATTTACTATTATCGATCACTTACTCAATAATGGTCGGTTGTCAAGTTATCCGGGTAAATTTATCCTATTGGATACAAAAATTTTAGGTCAAGTTGAAGGCTATGCCTTCTTTCCTTAAGATGATATTTTCTTGCACAAATGCTTACGGTTGATTAGCAATCAACTCAAAATAGGAGCACTTTAATTTTCAAGTCTCGATGAATTTTCAAAGCCTTATAACTCCTTAGAAGTAAAGGGAGAAAAGAGAGCTCAAGAGAAAAATTAACATCTCTTGTGTCAAGTATATTGAGTAAAAGAAGATGATCTATTTATATTTATAGGGGTGAAGGATATTCTCCAAGGGAAAGCCATTAATTGACTTAATTAATAATTCTTTTTTATTCTCTTTTCCACGGCTGCTACTATATTTTAATTAATTATCAATTATGCTGCACGTGAATTAATACAGTAATAATTGATTAATATTTTTTAATTAATCAATTAATTGTGCTGCCATGTTGTATACATTAATTAATCTAAATTAATTAATTAATTTCGAACTAATTCATCAATTAATTGATAACTAGTTTAATTAATCAATTAATCTACTAATTTATCCATTAATCTTTCAATTAATTAATTTTTAATGGTTAATTGAGAATAATTGATTAATTCTTTTAGTAGCCAAAGCTCAGAAATTAGTTCAAATTTTTTAATTATTTTTCATCCCTTACTGATCCCACACAAATTGACACTCATGAGTTAAAATTCATATATTCATGTTCATGAACCCAACTCGTGAGCGAGCAAACACTTTCAATCCCATCATACTAAACCAATCATTCATTAATTTCTCATTCACTCAAAAAATTGACTTACAATGGTTTACTAACAAACCAACCATCCTTGTCCTTATTTGACTTATTGGTTATGAAAATCAATTTTCCAACAATATATTCTTTAAAGAGAGTGTTCTCTATACACACCCCAATGTGTGAGCCTTTTTGAAGGTAAAAAATAAAAAACAGCAGTTGCAATGGGAAATATAGCACAAACAACTAAATAATGTGAGACTCAATTTCTCAAACTTCCAAATTCGTATTGTAGTAACATTGCTTGGACTTTGTTAGATTATTAAAGCAAAGATGTTACATACCCCTTGTTAAAAATTCAAAATAGTAAATGATGTTAGCCAGATTATTAGCATGCAAACTAAAATAATGTGAGACTCAACTTCATAACTTCCCAGCTCTGAACCTTCCAGCTTCATATTGTAGTAATCTTGCTTCTACTTTATTAGATTATTAAAAAATGATGTTCCCGATTGGAAAGAACTCGCAATAGTAAATGATATTGCCAGATCCTTAGCATATAAATCTAAAATACCAACATCAAATATGATCTTATCAGATTCTAGATATACTAAATCTATAAATACCATCTTCAAATCGTTCACTAAGCATTTTAAAGATCTAATGAACTTTCAATTATCTAGAACATGCGCAAAATTCTTTGGACATCTTATAGATACATAATAGTCTTCATTCTGCACAAAATTCTTTGGACATCTTATAGCTACATAATAGCCTACATTCACTACCGATCTAGCCTTCAAGCAGCGTCCTGCATGCTGATTCGGTGTTTGAACAACTAACTTAAGAAGAGTATGTTGCCATATAGGTTCTCCAGGATATTGAAAAAACAGGGCATTCAAAGTTTTTATTTCCTATTTAAGAACTGAAGAACTGTAACCACCAGTGATTGAAGACCCATTTTTTGAAAATAACAAACAATCTCCAGAAATATGGTTCATTGCAAACTTATAACTTAGTTCAATTAATGTTTTTAAAAACGTACCACATTTCATTTTTTGCAAACAAAATCACAACCACAGTTTTAGCAACTGATTTACTAAATCGTCTCTTGGAGGAGTGTATCAACAAATTCGAAGATCAAGGGACTTGCTCGCACTCATAATCAGTGAAAAAGATCATCTTTTTTTCATCATCGATGCGAACCTATAGTCGTGACTCGGGCCTAAAATATATCCGACTATAACCAAATACAGAAAATAAAAAAAAAAAGGGTCATCGAGGCAAGATGTGACCCAGATCTAGAAACGAAGAAGGTGGAGAAACAAATAGGATCAAAGGGAAACATACCATCGCCATCCTTGTCAAACAAACTGAAGGCCTCCTTGAACTCAGCGATCTGGTCGTCGGTAAGGTGCTCCGCCATGGCTTCTACTTAATTGATCTCACAACAAAGAAACAAAAAGTGAAATTCCTGAAATAAACACGATGACAAGTACAAGGAAAAGAGGAGGAAGGGGGGAGTAGACGACTCGATTTCACCGGCGACGAATGGCACCCCCTGCACATTCACGCCCCTAAAAAGCCGATATCATCTTTTGGATTCCCAACTGCACATAGATCGAGGATAAATTAAATGCCCATTTTAGCCCCCGATTTGAGAAAGGCGGTTGTGATCTTGCATGTCAGATATTAATCAAACGGTCCAGATGCGACCATTGAGGGTGGGTATTCATGTCCTTTTTCAGAATTTGTTTTTATTACCATTGAATATTTTAATTTTTGATGTGATTAATTTCAAAGACCACTCGATAGATTCTCAAATGAGATATACTTAATTGATTACTATGATAAGAAAATATTCGTAATTCAATAGTCAAGTTTGATGATGTGATCATGTCATTTGTGTAAGATAGATTTGACGTCGAAGTTGTATTCCATCTAAAAAGATAAACTCTCGACTCGCATCCAACTCAGAATTGTCTGTTCAATTTTTTTAGATATTCAGAATCGAACTTATCTCAATAAAGAATCGAGCTATATTAGTACGTGAGATGTCGCTCTGCATTATCACTGTATCGTGCCCAATGAATCTTTTTTAGAATAATATGGAATTATCACATTAACGACCCCTTCAGTTGCCCCTAACCAAAGAAGGAGATAAATCGAGCGGGGTGCGAACGTGGACTGTCCCAGCAAACTTGAGCGTCTTAAGGGACTGATCTTAATTTGAGAAAAATTTTATAAATACACTGTAACTAAAGATTAACTACTCAAAAGTTCCTGGTAATATACATAGACATCTTACCACTGTATCATAGTCTGAGATTAAGATCATCTCCAACCGATATATTATTGCACCTCAAAAATGGTGCAGGAATAGTGTCACACCATCATACTCTGTATCTGGTGTTAAGGTTTGAAAGGGCAAGAGGTCAATTTCTGGAGGTGATGATCAGACTACTGATGACTCCGCATTTCTGCTCTAGCCACCAGACACTTGATTTATACCCCTCCACATGTAGGGACAGCGGTGGGGACCGCTAATGTGGCGGTTCCACATTTGTTGGGTTGAGATTTTTTTAAAAATCTTATTATATTATATAATTAATAAAATCAAATATAATATATATTATTAAATATCATAAATAAAAATTAATTTATAATTATTAATTTTTCCATAGTTATTTAGAGTAATATTAATTATTTATTATAAATTTAAATTAAACGTATTTAATAGTATATTTTTAATTTTAATAGGTATATTTGTAAAGATTTAATTTATTAAAAAATAATAATTTATTTAATATATTTTAATTATAATTACATTTATAAATTATACTATTAATTTTATAAAAAAATAAAATATTAAAAAAATTTATATGCATAAATGTAAAATACATCACATATTACACTGACATATAAAATAAAAATAATAATAACACTAAATCAAAATATTATTAATAAAACTTAAAAACATAAGTAACACTAAACCTGACAAACAACTATAAATAAAAACGATAATAATAAAGCACATATAAATTTAAAATTAATTCAATACTAATATTCAGAAAAATCACTTTCCATTCCACTAAAATAATTATAAAATTGACCGAAAACATTCGCAAGATTCTGAGATTCTTGATCTTCACCTTGATATTGATTGAGTTGTGATCATTCGCCCTATATTGGAGATGATTGAGATCCTTCTCATTGATGTGCAATTGGATGAGATCCCTGGATTTGCATTCTCTTTAACATAATTCTGATTTGTTAAATGTGAATATATTCAAGCATCATCGAGTCAGAGATCGAGTTTAAATTTTTAAACAAATTTTTTATTTCTTCCTTATAAATCATAGTGTCATTTTTGTAATAGCAACAATACTTGCATTCATTACCTCAAACAAGCTAAGCATTAATTTTAATTACCATTGCAATTTGTTCATCATTTTTATTTCTTCACCCAAAGAGGTTGTTTATTAGAAGTAGCACCGCTATCTGAATCAGTGATATGTAGATCAAAAGCAAACACATAAGGGGATGAAGGTGTATAAAATTCTTCCTCAAAGAATTATTGCTCAGATGAACCAGCATTAATATTTTGTTATCGCGATTTCATACCTGCAGTATTCATATTATCAGTGTCAAAATTTTCAATATATTTGAGAATATTCTAGACATGGTAAAATTTGAAACCCTTTGTGTATTTTGGGTATTCTGCTAACAACATTCTGGCATGAGTTAACTACAAGAAAATAATTGAATATCACTTATGAAGACAATGCTATTAATGAATTCAGACTTTGATTATAAAATTTAGATAGTTTAAAATACATATGAGCATAGTAGCTTATAATATCTTATTCAAATGCTCCACTAGGATTTAAATGTTCGATTTGTCATATGCAACCTTTCATTTTAAATACTGCACTAAGCATAAGAAGCATTCTTTTTTGCAAAGATCTTAGCAGTCGGCTACAATGTACAAAATTTGGATCTGTATGATAGTCTTTCTCAATTCTTGCCCAGAATTGATCCTTTGATTAGTTGATTCCTACGATTGGATTTTGTGAAATATGAAAGTAAACATGACATAAGTGTTATCTTTCTTTAAATGCGTATGAAACTTGTCAAGGGGTTGAACTCATTTTTGTTTAAGAGAATACTCTTAAAAAAGGAGCGTAGTAAAATGTGTTCTACAAATATCTGGTAAGCCATTATATAGGGGGAAATGTGATTTTGTTCAAATATGTTCATTATTATGTCATATCATCTGCACACAAAAAATATGTGTCCGGTGTCAAGTCACGTCGTCTGCCTAACTTGTCTCAATGTTGTTATTGTTGTATCATGTCATCTGTGCAATTTTGTTCAAATGTTTTCATTGTAATATCACATTATTTGCACACAAAAAATATGTGTTTAGTGTCAGGTCATGTCACTTGCTCAATTTTCCCGATGTTGTCATTATTGTGTTACGTCATCTATGTAATTTTATCAAAATGTGTTCATTGTTATATCACGGCATCGACACACAAAAAAAATATATTCAGTGTGAGGTCACGTTACTTACCCAATTTATCCCGATGTTATAATTGTTGTATCACGTCATCTGTGCAATTTTGTCAAAATGTGTTCATTACTAGGTCATGTCATATGCACACAAAAAAATGTGTGTTCAGTGTCAGATCACGTCACCTACCCAACTTGTCCCGATGTTGTCATTATTTTGTCACGTCATCTGTACAATTTTATCCAAATGTGTTCATTATTAGGTCATGTTATCTGGATAAAAAATATGTGTTCAGTGTCAAATCACATCACCTGCCTAACTTGCTCCGATATTGTCATTATTGTGTCACATTATCTGTGCAATTTTATCTAAATATGTCCATTGTTAGGCTATGTCATCTGCACACAAAAAAAAATGTGTTCAGTGTCAAGTCACGTCACTTGCCCAACTTGTCCCGATGTTGTCATTATTGTATCACATCATCTGTGTAATTTTGTCCAAATGTGATCATTATTAGGTCATGTCATCTGCACATACAAAAATATGTGTTCGGTATCAGGTCGTGTCACCTTCCCAACTTATCCTAATGTTATCGTTGTGTCACGTCATCTGTGCAATTTTGTCTGAATGTATTCATTGTTAGGTCATTTCATATGAAAAAAAAAATGTTCAGTGTCAGGTCACGTCACCTGCCCAATGTGCCCCAATATTATCATTGTTGTGTCACATCATCTATATATACAATTTTGTCCAAATATGTTCATTGTTAGGTCATATTATATGCACACACAAAAAGTGTTCAATATCAGATCACGTCACCTGTCTAACTTGCTCCAATTTTATACAGAGAAGAGATGAGCTTGGAAGACTTGGTTTGTCTAGCTTATAAAAAATAACAGATGCATTTCGGATATTGGCGTACGGTGTACCGACAGATGCTATTGATGAGTACATTAAAATAGGAGAACTACATATCGTCTCGCTCGCTGTCGCCGTGCCGCCGCCTCGCGCTGTCGCCGCCGCTCTTCCTGACTGACGTGTTTGCTTTGGTGATTCGTCGGAACGAAATTTTTCGGCAATTTCGTCCGAAACGGCTCGAGATTTTAAACCTTGCTCAAAATATTAAATTTTAGAACTAATAAAGTCTTGTAAAAAAAAAACTCAACTAGGCATACTATCTTCAACCTTAATATTGATTCACAAAAATTCCAGTACCTGTCACCTACAAATACAATGGATATATTTATACTAGTAATGAAATAAAACAATAAACAATCAAAGTTAATAGAAATAATGGTAAAGATTGGATATCATACCAAAGAAGGAAATGCAAAGTATCATTCCATATGCACCTAATAGTGATCTTCGCTTACTGTTAACTGTAAATACATTTCATATTTATTTAAAATTATAATGACATAATAAATATAAAAATTAATAATATTTCAATGAAAGATTAAAATTATACCAGATGATAAGGCCAAGCTATCATTCCTCTAAGTGTATCCTCAAACATCTGTAAAAGATCATAAGGTCTAATTAAACTCTCTTTTGGATCTAAGACAACTTGTATTCGTACTTCACACCAATTTAGTCCTAATGTCTGTCCCCTTACTATAGTATTTAGATCCACACTATGGAGCACTCCTTTTGCACAATCTTTATTGAATCAAATAAACTTTTAATAAAAACAGAGCATCCAATCTACAAAAAAAAAAAAAGTCAAAAAGATATAAAAGATTGAAGATGTGTGAAACATATAGTAAAAAAGAAATTAAACAAATCTTACCCGTAAAGATGGATGACAAGGAACAAAAAGTTATGGATTACTACTTGATGATGCGTGTTGATTACTACTGCAATTTGAAAGAGGGTTCTTGTTTGATCGATTAGAAATCTTTGGAATATTAGTAACGCGCCTTTATCGGCGATTCGCGACCGATTTATGACGCCCGTCGTTGACTTCACCGGCCTTCCACCTCGTGTTTTGCCTTCAGATTCGTCTAGACCTCAGTGTACTAAAGTTTATGAATCCTGGTAACCAAGTGGTTACCAGGATTCATAAACTTTAGTACTTAGCCTGGAGGTCTAGAGTTCAACTCGGGAAGGCAAAATCCACTTCAGGTGGGAAGACCAGTGAGTAACGACGAGCCAATCAGGCGCTGACCGACAATAGGGGCCGAATTCCACCAATAGGCCAGGTCATAAAAAAGGCGACTAAAGTTGTCACGCCCGAGAGCACGCTGAGCCAAAATCAAATCTGACGACACCTCCCCATGGCAACATTTCGGGTTAATACAAGGCTCAGAGGCCCACAATAACAATAATATATATGTTTGAAAACAAAACTACACAAGACACATGAAACAAACCACAACAATACAACAATCCCACATGCATACCAAGATAACTAACACACCACGACAACACGAAATCTCGACAAAAATCTACAACATATACATCACTTAAACTCCAAAATACAATGGACAAACGGACAGCAGTCTAAAACAAAACACGGAGCCTCGTGAGAGAGACGGCGCCAAATGGCTGTGCTCAAGTCACACGGTCTTCTAATTGCACTGGCGATGTAAAACCTGTGGTCCCGTGGTGGTGAGTAAAACTCAAGAGGTAATGTAAAACATGTATATATGTAATATCACATGTATTTTACAATATAATCTAGATGTACATGTATATCAAGATAGTATATAAATACAAGCATATACCGCCTAATTAATGAATAACATCAAATGCGGATATATTCAAGTTCACTACGCTACTCGATCCAACTCAATATATCAAACATATATATAACAGAAGAGTAATACTAACACATAATCTACTCATGCTACAGTGCCAAGGTATCTATGGTCTATCCAACCATACCAATATCCGACGTCAGATAACATATGCAAGAACATACGCATGAATACGATGTACAATCAAATGCAACATAAACATAATACAATCAAATGCAACATCACATAATAAGCATATATATATAGATCAGATCTATATATGTATATTAATCATAATCATATATATATATATATACGCATATACGATATATACGGAAATACGCAAAAATGCTATCAATGCAAGAATGCATGCATGGTCATGCTTCACCCTAAAGCTACCTACGACGATTAAGGTGGCCTCTCTGGTCGAGCATGACATCGTCCCAACTCAACACCAACCACTACTCTCGAGTGGCCGAGGACGATGATCGAGTAGCATATAAGCGTAAGAGCAAGCTACACGATGGGGTCCCTCGCTGGTCTCCGACAAACTACTACCATGAGTGGTCGAGTACCACACACGCAGGACTACGACACGCAAATCCAACTACCACCATCTATAGTGGTAGAGTGCGGCACCATTAACTCGCCTCTCCACGCGGTGACTCCTCCTCCTACAGTAATCCGCGTGAGGCAGGATGACCGACCCTCTCAACCACAAGGGAGACCTCTCGCGCCGTGCATGTAAAGCATGAATACAATGTCTCACATACAGACATCCATCATGTACTCTCTATCCCGTAGAGTCATACCAATCTACTCGACGACTTCTATCCTGTAGAGAGTCGTACTCAATCGATCATAATACTCTCTATCCGTAGAGTCATACCAATCTACTCGACGACTCTCTCCTCACATCGATTAACAAGCTAGGACCACTCCAGAATGATACCCTAAGTATCATTTCTCTGACCATTTACACAACACATGTTCGGTGGTAATATACAACCTAAGGGTACTAGAACTAACTCTAGGTTAAAGACATTATCTACCTACGGATGACCTTTTTACCCAATATACAATCAGGTTGTCATCCGGACTTTACTATTTGCACTTAACTTAAACAAATTCTAAGTTACTTGCATCACCTATATGTATAACTCCTAATCATGGTAAAATAAACATGATATCAGCAATAGAGTTAATAGCCAACGGTAAAGGATCAAACATACGATAAAAAGAACAGGGTCAAGGTAATATGAACACCTAACATGCTCATATCAATGATTAAATCTAAATGAAATACAACTACCCGGACCAGGTAGGAAATTACCCACCTGTTTCGAAGACTTATCGAGGAATCTCCACATCCAAAAGACCGTCCTGAATTCAGGTCTTGCAATTTAACATACAAACATAACTAAGCACTAATATAAACGATCGGTAGGAAAAGGAATCTAACCCAAATCCTAATCCCAAATCTTACCAATAGAACAACCTCATTCACTAACTACTAATCATCGATTCAAATATATATATCAGCTATAATTAACATACCACGACTGTAATTCAATGAATACTCAAATCCATGCTTACCTCGCGTCGTTCCACTTTAGAGAGATCAAATCTGCAATGACTAGATTCATTGGCCAAACCATCACTCCGATTTCTCTCCTCCACCTAGAAATCACAATATCACAATCGATATCAACTCTTGATCAAATTCCCTAATAATAGAAAAGATCTTAAGATACTGTGAAAGTATCATCATACACACCCTCCTCCCCCGCCTCTGCTGATCGAAATATTCAGACCATCGCAAGCCACAGCTGTGTAGTGCTTCTCGCTCACAACGGCAGCACAGTTGCTCTTCCACAAATCGCAGATCACACAGCTACGGAAGAAAACCCAATGATAACTGACCGCGATTTTCGATCGCTGAAGGAATGGTCACGGATCTTGTCGAAGATCTGATCTGTGGCAGAGGATTAACAAGAAATTAGAGTGTTGATCTAGGGCTCAAGGGAGGAGGCGACACAGATCGGACATGACGGAAATTTGAGTGCTCACCTTGGGAGACGCCGCTCACGATCGGAAATCAACAAGATAAGTGACGGTTGGGCTCCATTCATGGCGAAGGCAGTTGATAGCGATTCACCGAGCGCCCTAAGACTGCAAAGGAAGAGCATGACACTAGGATCTCGGTGTTGGACGAGATGGGGAAAGCGACAATGAAGGCTTACGCCGATTGGTAGCGACGAACGACCAGGATAGCCTGCGATCCCTACGGTGCGCCAACAAAAGGCAGCAGCTCCGGCGTGGCTCTCGCGACCAGGACCCAAGGAACGCCTGACAGCGGAGAAGCTGGCTGAAGGCGATTAATAGCCAAGGAAAAGCATCGTGCGATCTGGAGGAACGGCCGATGATCGAAGATGAAGTGGCGGCGGGTTGGCTCGGTGGCCGCGAGGGGCGTCCCTTGCGCCGAGGCAACCTCAATGTTTGGAGGAGTTCGCCGTCGCTGCGATCGGGAGCTAGACTGGGGTGGAGGTCGGGCGGCGATGAGCGGTGCAGAGGCGATCGGGAAGAGAATTAGGGCTCGGGGAAGAATGATCGACGAAGAAAGGGGAGTCGGCGGAGAAGGAAACGTCGATCGGGTGAAGAAAACGGCTGGCCATTAAGGAATCAACAATTGGGCCTGTTTTAGGTGGTTGTGCTAGCCCAAATCTAATCCAATCACCTATTTAAGCCTTAATCTTCTCCAATTCGATCATATGAATTCAATTCAATTCCAGAAAAATTTCTAAAAACTCCTGTAAAATTCCACACGATAATTTATCCATTAACAAGGAATATTATTTATTTTTATTTTTTTTCCGGTATTTTACAACATTTCAATATGTTGCTCTTGCATTTTAATTTGTTCATCAATTTTTTCTAATTTTACCTGTTGCTTCATCACTAGTCGATTGTATGTGCCACAACTAGAAACTTCTCCCCATAAATCAGAAGGACTAACACCATCACTAAGCATATGTACTCAACCAGGCCTATTTAGTCCCATGATTTGAGCAAATATATCATTGTGACTCACTGGATCATTAGAATCTTCAGGAAGTTGATTTGTTAGTTCATTCATTGCAGTCTTCATCAAAACATGACACGTTAATACTTATTAAATACACAATGATAAATAAAAAAAATTATTTTAAACTTAATATGGTTGAAGAGTATAAAACAGTTTACCAATCTTTCTGCTACAACATTGCTTGAGGGACCTCCATTGACATGTGTAAAACAAGCCTGAAATAATTTAACTCGAGTTGGAGGGTATTCATTTTCTTTTTCCTGAAAATATATTTGGTTACTAGTTTATACGTGTATTGGAATCGAGGAGAATAACATGTATAGAATTATAATGTGAATAAAATGAATTACCAATTTGTGTTGCATTTGAGCAAAAGATGTCATTCTAGTTGTTTGATGTATTATTTTGTGCTTTCTAACAGCTTTATTTTTTTTCGCTCCTTTCCTAATATATTAAATTACACATAATACACAAAACAAAAGTGCACATACTATTTTAATCAAATTATATTATAAGTAAAAAATAATGTCTACCTTTGATTTTGCTGTGTTTAAAAAAGTAATTAGTCTCATATACTGTTCTACACGAGCTCTTTCATCTCTTTGTTGTAAAATGACTTGAATTGACAATTCAAGATTATAGTACTTCTTTTTGAGTTCAGACTTTCAATTTCTTCATTTTTTTTGTTATTGAGCATAGTGTCTAATTTTCTGTCCTCGAAGGAAGATCGTACTTTTCCTATAAAAAATATTTAGATAAATTATTATTACATAAATTAAAAGTCTTAAACAATAAAATTATACAAAAACTAGTGTTGTGTCAATGAGTCTAAAAGCATTCAATCGTTCATTGTGGTTCTCTATTTCCTTAAAGAGATAATGATGAAGATAAATTACTGTAAAAACTCGACACGCTACTCAAAGTTGAATAAAAAGGGGTTGGAAAGCCTCAAATATATGAAGCAGCAAATAGTTTATGCAACATAGTAACATACCTCGTGAAAAGAAACAAAATGTTCCAGTAAAAAATAATAATAATCACACGGGCATACACTAGTGTACTATGGCAAACGATGATCTTTCTAATGGCAGATCCAGATTGCAGACTAATTATACAAGTTGAGGACTAATCATTTATTGTTCAATTTAATCATTTAAAATATCAGCCACAGATCATACAGTACTGGCAAATCTAAACATCAAGGACAGCCTGTCGATCCATCAATAAGGGGAATGCTCCCAGATTTGGTTAATTTTGTCTTCTATTCACTTAACCTTTTAGTTTCTTCGTTATTTGCAACAATTATCTACAAACTATTTAAAGAATTGATCCTAATCAAATACATCAAAAATGAGAAAAGCTCACCGTTGCTTGCACTGATCAGAAAGAATCCATCCGAGGTAATAGGGTTGTAGAACAAATCCACGATAGGTCGCGAATGCCCATGGTAGACAAGAGGATCTGCCACCTTCTTCTTGTCCATGGATTCAAGAAGGCTATGCGATAGTCCTGACTCAAAGATCACTGCAACCCTAATCCAATAATTGCTAACAAAAACAAACATCCTCGAAGATCAGAAGGAGATCGACAAGAATCCCCAATAGAGATGGCGAAGAACAATGTATTATCTATAACTGTCACGCCCCGATGGAGACCCCGTCAGACGAAAATCCGACAGCATCTCCCCTGCACGGGTGACAATGCCAATTTCCATACAAGGCCTATACGACCACTATACATCGGTCTACACGACCGGAATCCAAACACACACGCAGTGTAATAATTAGGCCTCAGGCCATCAAACAAATGACATAGCCAAAAGTATATCACATATAAACCTACCCCTTCTGCCATCTGGACAGGAATACTTAACCAAATCCAATCGAATAAAATCCGATCAAAGGTCCCTAAGGACATACCAAAACATCCACAGGTACAAATATCCAACTCCAGTCCTAAACATATATTTTAATCAAAATATCCAAAACCGTAAACACAAATAACCAAATAAACTTTCACGATGAGTGGGGTTTGACAGCTGGACTCTCCTGACAGCTTCATCCTGAAATAAATATAAATCAACGGGGTAAGTTCAAAGAACTCAGCTGGTATAGTCGATATGCAAGTAAGATATAACTAACAATCAAAATCATGTCAGTACAGTCTTACATATAGGGTATGCAAGAAATAAATACAACAGGACTGTACTAACCTGAATCTCCTACCCTGATATATGAGCATGTGCCTGACTAGAAGTAATAAAGTCCTCACCATATATATAAATATGTATCCTGTATGCATGACAATCATATGCACATCCAAGGCAACAATAAAAATGCAACAAACACAATACAAATGCTATCCATGCAAAATGCATGCCAGTGCGATAACATGGTCACCCTGGCCTTGATCACCGCCTACACGATGGTGGTGGCCAGGAGTGGGTAGTATGACAAGCTGCACTGCACTCTGCCATCACTGCTCCTGAGTGACCGAGTGGACAAGATGCTGTCGGAGTACACCTATCCTCCTGCCCCAAACAGAGTGGGGGAGCTAAGCTCTCATCTCCCGGTGTCATAGACCAGAGGAGGGATCCCTGCCCGCTACCACGCTGCCTCATCGCTACCCATGAGCGGACCAGTGGAGCCTGACAGAGCAACTGCATACACCCTCCTGATGTACCACTAACCCATGAGTGACAGTGTGTGCAGGCCATGTAACTGGTTGCGGGCTCAATAATAATGGAACCCCGTCCAGCCATCATGCAATCATGCAAGATGGTGCATGATACTAAAGTATGTAAATCCAACTAAATACACCTATCCGAATAATATGCACAAACAATATGCACATATCCATAATCCAAGTAACTACGATCCAAATAAAGCAGGAAAGGTATAATCATAACCTATCACATGCATGTATCAAGTAGACACAAAAAACATACTAGACATATAAACATGAAAATTATTGCAAGCTATCCTAACTAGCATATCAACTTGACTATATCTAAAAGATAAGTCAAAATACCCGCCTGATAATATATCCGCATAAGAACCAGATCGTCACGACCGGGGATCTGCCTCGTGACCGAAACCTGCATAATGCATAACTATTGTTAAGCATAAATACCATTCACCGACAAATCGAATACATAATCGATTCCTTCCATAACCAATTAATCCAAAGTAAATCCATCAAATCCAAGCACACGACAACGTGCTAAATTACTACTATATATTCCCAAGTAGATCCTCAACCCGTAGGTCACAAATTGTGATTAACTCCTCAATCCAAGAACATATCCTTGCAATTAATCTCACCATGATCAATACTCATCATATGAAAATATTATCCATCTCACAATAAATGATCGAATCGAATCCTACATCGACCTCGTATCCGATCCACTAGATTGAATTAATTATTCTATTCAACCTAATCAATCCTCCATACATAATTACAAAACCGATCATAATTATGAATCCAACCTAACCCTAGGTGACATACACACGACTCAATCAATTCTTACCTCAAACACGATCCAACACTTGGATCCCACAACCTGGCACCCATAATCCATTTACGGTCGTTAACCACTCACCTAACGATAAACTCACAGCCAACAACACTCATTATATAGAGTCGAAATGGACTGCAAGAAAAATAGAGTAAATGCAATATATATAAATACACGCAATGAACTTCCCCTCGGCATCTTTTTCCCCAATCGCTCTGCATTGGAACTTATCACGCCCTAAATCATCAAGTGATTCAACCAAGTCAAACCACAATTTGTCGAAATAAGAAGAAAATGGTTCTTACCTTGCTCAGATAACCACCAAACCGAGCAACCTACACACCGCCGATCACCGCGCTTCGCGATCACTAGGAAACTCCTGCCAACATGAATCCGCCGAGCCACGACTCCCAAGGTCAAAACACCGGCAGAGACCTCTGAGCGACGAGTCAGTGTGCTCTGGCCGAGTCCACATGAAGAGGCCGACGCCGCCGTCTAAGGTAGAGGAAGCCTGCGATGAGCAATGAGAAAGAGGGCACTGCGGTAGATCTATGGTACGTGGAGCGTCGACGGCTATGCTCGTGGGCGACAAGCGGCGTAGAGTCGTCGAGGCGTGGCGGAAGGATCGCTGCGGCCAAAGATGAGAGAATGGCGATTGGTGGCGGCCGGCGAAAGGAACGACCAACCACAGAACTTCGGCGTCGTCGATGGCTCGATCGTGCGGCGGTGGCGACAAGACATCGGTCGGGGACGGCGCTATGGGTGGCGACGGCGGTCGTCGTATAAGCCGCGAGAGAAGAGGCGTTGGTGGAGAGATCGCGGTGGTAGTGGAGGTGCGAACGGGAGGAGCAGAAGAAGGGGGTGGCGGCATCGACAGGCTACCGACTGCAGCGAGGAGAAGGTCACGAGAAGAGTCGGGTCGCGAGGGAAACTGTCGGTGCAGAGCGGCGCCGGAGAAATCGGGAAAAAGGGAAAACGGAATCGGAAAAAAAAATAACCGGTTTACCTTGTAACTTAGGGTAATTATCCCTATCAAATAGTTAAAACAAAGCTCTTTAAAAGCCTGTTTTTCTTATCCCCGTAAATATCTTGTACGGGCTCCGTTTAAATCCAGTAAAATTCTGGAAAATTTTCTAAAAATCTCGAAAAATTTCCAGGATTATTTTTCTTAAATTTTTGGCCATTAAATTTAGTATTAAATTTTTTTTCCGTATTTTACATTCTCCCCCATTAATAAAAATTTGGTCCCCAAATTTCCTACTCGTATATGAGTACGAGATGTCACAACAACCATCTCCGGCATCTAGAGACAAGTCATACCTCAAGTGACCAAGTGGGGTTACTGATATCCCCTAAAAATCAAATCACACCTGCTTCTAGCAGCCCTTCCAAAGTATGAATAGTATCTTCATATCCACCACCTATCAAAAGTACCTAACTGTACCAGAGTGGAGCTCTATATCCGTGACCTGTTAAAGACTATACCATAATCCGAAGGTAAATTCTGAATCGCTATCTCATACGATACTCATAGATACTCCACGAACTGGAAAACGCCGCAGTATAACCTATCCAGCGATCCAACAAACTCACCGTATGTATCGGACGAAAATGAGCGGACTTAGTTAATCCTACTAAGTCCTTTCTGTATGCTAAATAATCTCCTACACTGTCCATCATACTAGGCTTTCACGTCCATCTCGGTACAGAACCTTGCTGATTATTAGTATTCCACCTTTACTAGTTGACACACTGATCACCAGACTTCCAAGTCAACTAAATTTCGCATGACGTCCCACCACGGAGAACCTTTCAATACTTACTATTTTCCGGATACAATCCTATACATTTGCAACATATAGAACCTATTGCAATCTCCATACTCTATCGACTCGTGCCGGTCAGATAAGATGTCAGGTAGCTATCTAGCCACCTACGACATACAAATTCCACTATCACTAATTCTGAACCGGTAGAGCAAGAGTACAACTCTATGGCAGATGCTCTCTATCATCCCAACAGGAATATATCTGTTGTTCCTGAATCAATAGTAACTCTTCCTAAATTCGAATGCAACTACACAGTAGCTAGCTAAAACCTCATAAGCATTCTTGCTCCTCACCTCTACAAAACAACATAACATCTGCTAAGTCCACGTCATATATTTGACAACTCATCTCATAGTTCCTCATTTGACGTAAACATGGGATACGTCTCGATCAACTAAATAAAAAATGCTCCATTCTCTGAAACATCGCATCCGCATATAAATTAACCTTCCTTTCACCCGAGAATGATCACACAACACTGGTGTAAAAGTCAACCATCGTCTGAGCCCTTAAACTAGTTTCACAAGCTTCAGACCAAGTAAATTCCATCACCAATCAGCGGTGTAGAACCACTAGAGCATCCTATCCATATCTATGGTAATAATCAAATCAAAACCAGAAAACCATCATCTACGGTGGCCGAGTGCTCAACTCCAATTGCCACCATCATAAATGATCCAATCGTGTCCAGAATACACGATTTCCCAAATCCCTGGACGACTAAGTCGTCATAAGTCAAACAAGAAAATCAAACCTCGTACAATTCATACCATGTATGAAATTGTCACCACTATACACCTGCATCCTCTTTACTCTAGGCTGATGATATATCAATCATCCCTACGACTTTGATAATTGTATGACACTGTGTCACTACAATATCAACACACCAATCATAAATCAATCCTAGAGTATACTCAGGTGTCTTATAGTTGATCTAAATAGATCCTCAATCCACCATGAAGGATATTCATTTCCTTCTACCCCTACCGCATTCCATCATCGAAATCGGTGTATAACCTCAAATGTTCATCTCTTTTTGAACAACGAGTTCCAGAGCTCCTCAAGAAGTAAAATACTGGGACAAATAAATATCCCATCCAACACCTCATATAATTGGAATTTAGATTCTTCCAATTCCCATAGTGTTAAGGAACACTGATACCAACTAAATTATCCTCTGGTAAATCGTCATTCTAACAAATACCTCTCAGCATCATCAACCTTGTCAACTTTGAATGACCGATCGATGACGGTAGCTAAGCAACTCGATTGGGCTCACAGCCAATTGAATGACATTGCCTTGAGTACATCACGAGCTTTAACAACCTTGTGCGCTTTACACTAGCCCTCACCCAACGCACCATAAGTACAAATATTTGGCTCGTAAATATCATTATCTCAGTACCAAATAAATTATCACCTAGTAGGGGATCTTCGATATTGAAACTATTTCCGATTGCCTACCCTACTTGCCTATACAGCGGCAAGCCTAGTAGTTCATCTGACACTACATCTGATTACTCTCGAATTATATAAGCATCCGAGAGACCTTCTTATACCATCATGTCCCAATCATAACCTCCAAATTAATATCCAAATATCCACATCCTATCCACCAAGTCAACTATAAAACAACTAAGTCAACTCTCTCACCATAATATAACATTTCCATCATTCAACCTCTAAACATCAAAAATCATTTCCATACCCCTCTGATAATCATCACAGTAATCATCTCAACATCTCACCTGTCGGTGGAAACACTATTAATCCACATGATCCAAATATAGAAATCCTTTTAATCCTATATGTACATGTTTTAACCACAGATATCTGTAAACACCTGTACCTCTCAATGTATCATCAAGTAAGGTAAACCATAGTAATACCTCAATGATCAATCCTTCAACCATCAACAATTCCTTTCGAGTAAAAAATGTAAACTCATCCAAGTTCTGCTCTTAACGGATTCCCTATTTCACAGTGACCTAGAATAAGAATTCGGTAATTGTATGAATCTAGATGGTAACTGTATGCATCTAGGTGTACACCTCTTCCTATCATGTTTCTCCAAGAACCATACAACCAACCTCATATCTCCACAAGTGCACAAACCACTTCTGATAGTCACATAAATCTGAGGAGAAAACTTTAATCCATATTCCTGTTTTTCGCTGGGAAATTAGGTGTTTCATCAATCTTTCATTCCCAGGACAGAGCCTTGATCACCACCAAAAATAAACTAAAATTTCAACTAAACCCTCAATCACTCAAGAGATTGTAAACTTCCATCATCAACATCAAGTTACCATCTCTAGAAACCGACATAAGCAATATCGAACATCAACATGGGAGTGAAATAATGTCACGTGAATTCAGCTAGAAAAGCACGTTCACGTTTTCTACGGTTGCCTTATCAGAAGTGTAGGTTATTACCACTAGGTTGACTACACTATTATCTGGAGACACTTGTTGCAGTGTCATTTTCATAAATATGACTCACCCTAATGCCTCCCGATAGGAACTGATGGAAGATCCAACTATCCTAATCCAAATGTAAGCCAATAAATCGTAGGTGATCGAAGACAACTCAATCACTAACTTGAGCCGTTAAGTGGGGGTAAACTCTATAGGAAACTCCATTAACAATTGATCACTCAACTTAAGACTCAAGAATTCCTCAACAATGAGTCATACAAAATAAAGATAGAAATTCTCGTCTCTAAAACATCCTCGAACCCATACGATCCTCAGAATGAGTTATTTCCCCCAAAATTCCTCTACATATTCCACCAAGTAACAACTTGATCATTACCATAGTAAGAAACTAACTGCACTCCCCCTATATGCATACAAGCTAGGTACTTAACAGTACCTTCAATGTTAGCGATCTAAGCTCAAGCCGCTCAAAGATCAAAATCCCTATGGAACTTCGAAACTTAACCTCCATTGTCTGCATCAACAATAGTATACATTCCTTGCCCATTACCCCACGGGATAATAATCTGCCTAGCATAATTAGTGAAAATCCCTAACACTGTAGTCCTTGATTTTCACAACCAACGCGACGACTGACTACTTCGACTCTCAGACACTACTCAAAGGAAATTCATCTTTTCGACACAGGTTCAAGACTCACAAACTGAACAGATTGTTCACGTGGTCAACTCCTTCCATGATTACGAATAGTGACCAATACACTAAATGTTATTTCCTGTTATCCACTAAACACATAGCCAATCTAACCAGGAGTATAAACACTACGGCAACTCCGGTTAGTCACCTTGGTGGGCGACCCCTACTACGAGTCTACACATGAGTCAAAACTTTATAGACCCTTCTGGCAACTCCTTAGCTAGAGATCTCACTGTCCTCTTGCGTGGTTACCCTGCACCACGTCTCGGTGTAGGAGCACGCTCACCTCGTCTCATATCTGTTAAATTATTACAAATGTTACTAGAACAGATATTAATAGAAGTAATCACATATAAAATTAATCATCATACCTATTTTGCCGCAGGAGAGGTCCCATCGCCGCCAAATCCCCATATTGTCCTCGTCATAAATCCTCGAATTTCCGAAACATAAGAATCGTCGGAAATCCATACCAATCCAAAATTTTCCAAATTGCCTCGTAAAACCTGCCAAACGTGGCGAACTCTGAAAAATCCAAAAACCCCTAGGAACTCGAAAACCTAAGGCTCTGATACCAAATAAATTGTCACGCCCCGATGGAGACCCCGCAGACGAAAATCCAGCAGCATCTCCCCTGTACAAGTGATAATGCCAATTTTCATACAAGGTCTACACGGCCACTATACATAGGTCAACACGACCGGAATCCAAACACACACGCAGTGTAATAATTAGGCCTCAGGCCATCAAACAAATGACATAGCCAAAAGTATATCACATATAAACCTACCCCTTCTGCCATCTGGACAGGAATACTCAACCAAATCCAATCGAATAAAATCCGATCAAAGGTCCCTAAGGACATACCAAAACATCCACAGGTACAAATATCCAACTCCAGTCCTAAACATATATTTTAATCAAAATATCCAAAACCGTAAACACAAATAACCAATAAACTTTCACGATGAGTGGGGTTTGGAAGCTGGACTCTCCTGACAGCTTCATCCAGAAATAGATATAAATCAACGGGGTAAGTTCAAAGAACTCAGCGGGTATAGTCGATATGCAAGTAAGATATAGCTAACAATCAAAATCATGCCAGTACAGTCTCACATATAGGGTATGCAAGAAATAAATACAACAGGACTGTACTAACCTGAATCTCCTGCCTTGATATAGGAGCATGTGCCTGACTAGAAGTAATAAAGTCCTCACCATATATATAAATATGTATCCTGTATGCATGATAATCATATGCACATCCAAGGCAACAATAAAAATGCAGCAAATACAATACAAATGCTATCCATGTAAAATGCATGGCGTGCCAATGACATGGCCACCCCTGACGCCAGTCAGCCGCCTCACACGCGATGGTGAAGCCGAGTGGGTAGGGCTATGACAACTGTGCACTCTGCCATCACTGCTCCTGAGTGGGCGAGTGGACAGGATGCTGTCGGAGTACACCTATCCTCCTGCCCCAAACAGAGTGGGGGAGCTAAGCTCTCATCTCCTGTCATGTACGGAGGAGAGATCCTCGCCACTACGCGCCTCATCGCTACTCACAGAAGGACGAGGAGCTCGACAGAGCAATCAACACACCTCCGATGTACCACTAATCCATGAGCGTAGCGGTGTAGTTATGCGAACCGTTCATGCGGGCTCAACAATAATGGAACCCCGTCCAGCCAGCATGCAATCATGTAAGATGGTGCATGATACTAAAACATGTAAATCCAACTAAATACACCTATCCGAATAATATGCACAAACAATATGTACATATCCATAATCCAAGTAACTATGATCCAAATAAAGCAGGGAAGGTATAATCATAACCTATCACATGCATGTATCAAGTAGACACCAAAAACATACTAGGCATATAAACATGAAAATTATTTCAAGCTATCCTAACTAGCATATCAACTTGACTATATCTAAAAGATAAGTCAAAATACCCGCCTGATAATATATCCGCATAAGAACCAGATCGTCACGACCGGGGATCTACCTCGTGACCGAAACCTGCATAATACATAACTATTGTTAAACACAAAATACCATTCACCGACAAATCGAATACATAATCGATTCCTTCCATAACCAATTAATCCAAAGTAAATCCATCAAATCCAAGCACACGACAACGTGCTAAATTACTACTATATATTCCCAAGTAGATCCTCAACCCGTAGGTCACAAATTGTGATTAACTCCTCAATCCAAGAACATATCCTTGCAATTAATCTCACCATGATCAAACTCATCATATGAAAATATTATCCATCTCACAATAAATGATCGAATTGAATCCTACATCGACCTCATATCCGATCCACTAGATTGAATTAATTATTCTATTCAACCTAATCAATCCTCCATACATAATTACAAAACCGATCATAATTATGAATCCAACCTAACCCTAGGTGACATACACACGACTCAATCAATTCTTACCTCAAACACGATCCAACACTTGGATCCCACAACCTGGCACCCATAATCCATTTACGGTCGTTAACCACTCACCTAACGATAAACTCACAGCCAACAACACTCATTATATAGAGTCGAAATGGACTGCAAGAAAAATAGAGTAAATGCAATATATATAAATACCTGCAAATGAACTTCCCCTCGACATCTTTTTCCCCCAATTGCTCCGTCTGTTGGAACTTATCGCTGCCCTAAATCATCAAGTGATTCAACCAAGTCAAACCACAATTTGTCCAAAATAAGAAGAAAATGGTTCTTACCTTGCTCCGATAACCACCAAACTGAGCAACCTACACACTGCCGATCACCGCTCGCTCCAGCAGTGATCAGCTAGGGAAACTCCCTGGCCAGTCGCATGAATCCGCTGCCGAGCCCTGACTCCCAAGGTCAAAACACCGGCAGAGACCTCCTGAGCGACCAGAACGAAGTCGCTGTGCTCCTGGCTGAGTCCACATGAAGAGGCCGACGCTCGTCGTCTAAGGTAGAGGAAGCCGGCGGCTGCGATGAACAGCGGGAAAGAGGGCACCTGCAGAGACTGTCCTATGGCTGTGGAAGCGTCGCGACGGCTATGCTCGTGGGCGACGAGCGCGTAGAGGGTCGTCGGGGCGGCGGCGGAAGGATCGCTGCGGCCAAAGATGAGGAGAATGGCGACTGGTGGCCGGCGCTTGCGAAGGAACGACCAACCACAGGAACTCGGCGTCGGCGTCGATGACTGCGAGCGGTGGCGACAGCGCAACATCGAGGTCGGACGGCGCTGTGGGTGACGGCGGCCTGGTCGTCGGCGCAAAGCACGAGAAGAGGCATCGGCGGAGAGATCGCGGTGGTAGTGGAGGTGCGAACGGGAGGAGCAGAAGAAGGGGGTGGCGGCATCGACAGGCTACCGACTGCAGCGAGGAGAAGGTCACGAGAAGAGTCGGGTCGCGAGGGAAACTGTCGGTGCGGAGCGGCGCCGGAGAAATCGGGAAAAAGGGAAAACGGAATCGGGAAAAAAAATAACCGGTTTACCTTGTAACTTAGGGTAATTATCCCTATCAAATAGTTAAAACAGGCTCTTTAAAAGCCTGTTTTTCTTATCCCCGTAAATATCTTGTATGAGCTCCGTTTAAATCCAGTAAAATTCTGGAAAAATTTCTAAAATTCCCTAAAAATCTCGAAAATTTTTCAAGATTATTTTTCTTAAATTTTTGGCCATTAAATTTAGTATTTAAATCTTTTTTCCGTATTTTACATTTTGAGCCTCAAGCAGGATGATCATTCTCTCGGTGATGGAATATGATGTAGAGTTGCCAGATGTGTAGAGTTTCGCCTTCACCTTGTAGTTTTCAAATGAGATTAGGAGAGTTCCTATACATTGATCATGTAGGTTATTGGGATCTTTATCGTTACTTGAGGTGTTTAACTCTTCTCGAAGTACTTGAGTTGTTCAACATGACAATGCTTATTCATGGTACTTTAGTAGGAAATTTGGAGATCAAATTTTTATTAGTGGGGGAGATTGTAAGATATCGAAAAATAAAATAATAATAAATAATACTTATTAATTAGGAAAAATATCCTATAGAATTTTTTTAGGATTTTTTAGATTTTTTTTGGATTTAAATGGAATTCTTATGACATTCACGATGAAAGATCAAATAGACTTTTAAAGGGCATGTTTAGGGAAATTAATTGGTTTAATTAACTTAAGCTATAAATATTCATAACCTAAGTTATTTTCTCCTTATTTCTCCCTATTCATATTTTCACGCCATAACTCATCTTCTCTTCCTCCCTCTCGATTTCTCGCCGCCACAACTCATCTTTCCCTCTCCCGATCCGATCTTCTTCTTCTCCCAATCCCTCTGGCCACCGCACCGACAGTGTTGCCTCCCACTCGCATGTCCCAGCAACTGTGGAGGCGACATCGCTGACCCACTCTTCACTGTCGCCCGTGCTAAGCCAGCTTGCCATCGTTGATCACCGTCGTCGAGCTTGCACCGCCGCCCCATCGCCGCCTCCTCGAGCCCAACTTGACGATGCTGATCTCCATCTCGTGCTCACCGTCATCACCCATCCCGTTGTGCCTCTCTTTCCTTGCCGCGCTCCGCCGATCCAGACGACAGCGAGCTTTGACAACCTTCCACCTCCCACTGGCCGTCGTCATGCCGATTGCCTTTATCTACTGCATTTTCCAGCGATCGATGACCCCGACATTCCCTCTCATCCCTTCATCAAGCACGACGGTGTAGCTTGCAGATTCGTTGCTCTGCCACCATTTTCTTGCCTTGTGAGCTTTGTCCGGTGACCATTTCTTCTCCACAACATTCCCGATCCATATTTCGAGCTTCCTCTCATCCTGATCTCAATTCTCATAGGGAAGAGTCGATGACCTAACATTTTTGGAATAATTTTGGTTATAGAATGCAACCTTCGTTGGTGTCGACGATTGGGATTTCAATGATTTTGATGGAGCTGTCATCGCAATTGGGGAGATAGGGTTTCTCGATGTTGATTAAGCTAATAGATTTCTATAGGATGAGCAGATTTGTTTCATTCGAATAAGAATGTTGGAAGTGTGAATAGGATGTAAACAGATATATATATTGTGATTTCAGGTACTCTAGGTATTGGAATAGGGCTTGATTCCAGATCTGCTGTGAACGATTGAATTGAGTTCGGTAAGTTTTGATTTGTAGTTTATGAAGTAGGTTATGTTATAGCTGTGTAATAGATTTTGCAGGGGTGGTTGTTAGTATGATAGGATGGAAGTATGCTTTTGGTTGAATTATGGATTATGTGCGGTTGTGATGAATTTAGTTTACTTACAGGGAAGTTGGATTAGGATGTGTATGGGATTACACTATTGTAGGATTGATCTGATCATTCGAGCTAGCACGAGTTATATACCAGGACTTTGATTTGAGGCAGAGTTCTCGACTTGAAGACTATAATCAACGAACTTTGCATTAGGTGGGTGATTTCTCTTTGACTCTTATAGATCTTGATCTTAATGCATGAACTTTTTTAATGATAGATAGAATTCTCTTGACTACACTCTACTTATTCTTGCGCTTGATACTCAGCCGTTGAACATTGAGATACTCATTCAATATATATGCAGTCTCGCTTCATCACTGTTGTTGATTACAAATAGTATATTTGTTTAATATATGACTATTGCATATGTACATGTAGCTGAGTATCGTTGTTGTCTTTGATTGGTCATAATGTTATACCACTAGAGTTGGTGATGGTCATAACTGTAGATTTGGTTGTCTTATTGCATGACCTTGCATTGAGCATTTCCTACCGACCATGATTACCGTGGATGGTTGAGTGGGTCGTCAATGGAGTGTTGTTTACGGACTGGAGGTCCTAGCATCATATATGTATATGTCTGTTGTTCATGACTCCCTGTGAGGTAGTGTGCATGTCAGAGGTCTTATGTGCGTTAGAATCATCATCACATTGCATGCATACTGTTGACTATGTCTTCCTTGTTGTTGAGAGAGTCATCAGCCATACCTGTCCACTCGGTCATTGTGGGATAGTGGTTACGGAAGATATAAATAGTTGATACCTGGAATACTCGACCACTAATGGATAGTGGTAGCTAGAGTTGCAAGCAGCTTGTCCTGTCATGTAACACTCGACCACTCATAGGTAGTGGTAGTTGGAGTTGCTTGCAGCAGGGACCCCTCATATGTGGCTAGATAGTGACTTACTCATACTACCCATTCAACCACTCAAGAGTAGTGGTAGCTGGAGTTGGGACAGTTGTCATGTTTTGTCCACCCAGGCCACACGGGGTCATGGTAGCGAGGTGTGTAGGCAGTGACCATGCATGTGCATCACCATGGAGATGCATATTTTTGTTTGATGCATATTATATATGCTTGTGATTTGTTGCATTTGTTTGACCTATGATTGCTGCATATGTTTATACATCATTATAAATACCATTTGCATAGTATATACTGATATATATGGAGTACTTGGGTATGAGTTGGATCAGGTTGTTATGTACATTTGATCAACATTATGGTATTGCATAGGATGGACCAGGTTTGTTTATGTATTTAATTATACGTTGTTCATATGATTATGTGTTGATCATAGGTGTGATATTGTTCATGTGTGTTATTTGAATGTGTTACATTATTGTATACTTGTCAGGTTATTATGAGTTGTGTCATTGCAGACCTTCAGATATGTCAATACATTACGTTATATCTGTCACGCCCCGATGGAGACCCTGCCAGACGAAAATCCGGCAGCATCTCCCCTGTACGGGTGACAATACCAATTTTATACAAGGCCTACACGACCGCTATACATCGGTCAACACGACCGGAATCCAAACATCACACGCAGGTATAAAATAGGCCTCAGGCCAACAAATCAAGGTAAACCAAAGTCTACACTAACTAGACTTACCCCTTCTGCTATCTGGGCAGGAATAACCCAACTAAAACCAATCAAAATAAGATCTGAATAAGGGTCCAAAAGGACACCAAAAATCCACAAGTACAAAAATCCACCCCATCCCTAAACATATCTTCTAATCAAAATATCTAACACCACAAATCAAATAACAAATAAAACTATCACGACGAGAGGGGGTTTGGCAGCTGGACTCTCCTGACAGCTTCATCCTGAAATAGATATAAATCAACGGGGTCAGTTCAAAGAACTTAGCGGATAATAGTCGATATGAATAGCAAGATATAGCTAACAATACTAATCATGCCAGTACAATCTCATATATATGGTAAGCAAGAAATAAATGCAAAAGGACTGTACTCACCTGAATCTCCTACCCTGATATAGGAGCATGTGCCCTACTATAAGAGATAAAGTCATCACAATATACGAATATAAATCCTGTATGCATGACAATCATATGCAACATCCAAGGCATCAATAAAATGCAACAAACACAATACAAATGCGATCCATGCAAAAATGCATGCCGTGCATATGGCATGGTCACCCCTGATGCCAGTCAGCCGTCTCACACGCGATGGTGAAGCCGAGTGGGTAGGGCTATGACAACTGTGCACTCTGCCATCACTGCTCATGAGTGACCGAGGATGTGATCGCGGAGTACACCTATCCTCCCGCCTAAACATAGTGGGGAGCTAAGCTCATCTCCTGTCATAGACCAGAGGAGGGATCCTCGCCGCTACCACGCCGCCTCATCGCTACCCATGAGCGACTCGGTGACAGAGCAATTGCACACACCTCGATGTACCACTACCAGAGTGTGCCAGGTAATCGTCATGCTCAACAATAATGGAACCCCGTCCAGCCAGCATGCAATCATGCAAGATGGTGCATGATACTAAAACATGTAAATCCAACTAAATACACCTATCCGAATAATATGCACAATCAATATGTACAAATCCGTAATCCAAGTAAAACATGAAAGATATAATCATAACCTATCACATGCATGTATCAAGTAGGCATAAAAAACATACTAGGCATATAAACATGAAAATTATTGCAAGCTATCCTAACTAACATATCAACTTGACTATATCTAAAAGATAAGTCAAAATACCCGCCTGATATAAAGATGTCCGCAAGGATAAAATCGTCACGACTGTGGACCTGCCTCGTGACCGAAACCTGCATACAACATAACTATTATTAAGCACAAAATGCAATCCTCCGCTAAATCGAATACTTAATCGATTTCTTACATAATCCAATTAACCCAAATCAACTTCCAATTTCACTAATTTATCCAACCCTTACACAGTCGACCAAAACCACCCAAATAGAACACCTCAACCCTCACAGCCAACCCACTCAAAGTAGATCTATCCCACAGATCAAAATTTATCCGAAATCAACCAACAATCTAATCTCCACTGAACAATTACAATTAACCGAATAACACATTCAAATCATGTTATGAATGTTGCCTACCTGTCTTAGCATTCCACCGACAACCCATATCCTCAACTCCTCTGTTCGTCGGCTGCGATCGCTGTTCACAATCACCTGTCCAACAAGGATCCTCGTTAAGACAAAAGAAGTCACATCCATCCAAAAATAAAGAGCAGAGCAGCGCTCACCTCTTCCTACACCGATCGATAGGGACCTAACTTGCCCGCTTACCTGCTCCGACCGAAACCTCGTTCCGAATTCAATGTCCCCACCATAATCTGAACACTTCACATTCCAGCCACAGTCGAACTAGCTTCATCCACTCATCACAGATCACAACCTAAATTAACAATTTACAGCCCTCAGCTATTTACCGAAGGGAAAAATCCACCTCTCCACCATCACTCTCCCCCAAACCGAATCCACAAAATCACTGAACAAAAAGGAACAAAAGAAAAACTAGGTATTTACCGGGAGCTTCAACTTCACCGGCAGCCAACCCTTACCTAGTTCCCGTGATCACCGACGACGCAAAGGAAGCTCTCGGAGGTGGTCTGTGGCTGCAAACACATCGCGACGGCTAGCAGCGGTGGCTGACCTGCCGCTCTAACGACAAGGTAGATGGCGTCGCGGGCGGGGGGGGGGGGGACCGGTGGCTCCGTCGGCGACAGTCCTGTGGCAGAGGAGGCCGGTGCTCATCGTCTAGGGCATAGGAGGCCGACGCTCGTCGTCTAGGGCAGAGGAAACCGACGTCGGTGACTGCGAGCGGTGGCGGCGACGCAATCCTTGAGGTCAAACGGCAAAGGGAAGCGCTACTCGCCGCGGCAAAGGAACGGTCGGCGATCGCGACGAAGGAGAAGGGAAAGGTGATGGCTGTGGCGGACGCTTGCTGCGGCGCGGTGGAGGAAAAGAAAGGTTCGCGAAAACGAAGAAAGAAAGGTTCGCGAAAACGAAGAAGAGAGGTTACGGGTCGTGAGGGAGAAAAGTCGGCGCGATGGGAATAACTGGGATCGGTCCCAAATAATCCTAATTACCCCGTTATCTAAGAGTTAACCTAGGCTAGATTTCCATTAATCCCCCCAGTAATTTAATTAACTCCCTAAATCTCGTACAGGCTCCGTATTTTTCCAGAAAATTTTTGGAAAAATTCCTAAAAATCCCGAAAAATTTCCAAGATTATTTTCTTAATTATTTGGCCATTTTAATTTAATATTTTAAATTTCAGTATTTAACAATATCTATGGGTTAGGTAGTTATATGCATTGATTAGATTTATACTAATGATTATTGTTATTACCTTTAAGACTGTATACCTGTTGATCTCTATATATTTATTTAGTTTATACACTATCTAATCTTTACCAGTGAGGTTTATACTCACCGTCACAGATCCTGGGTTTTCCTGTCGCCCAGGTAGTAGGTAGATGATTCCTTGGATGCTCGGAGCTTCGCCAGTTGATCCCATTTCACACTGAGCGTTTGGATTTTTTTTCCGTATTCGTGTTATATTATTTTGGATTGTATGATTTGGATTTTTTTCTATATTGCTTCCACATTTTGGTTATGGTTGTGGTATTGATTTCTATTATGTTTTTTTTTCAATTATGGTTGGTTGTGTCAAAATCGCACTGGTGCGTATCTGTGTGTCTTGGTAGTTTTATTATTTGGCAGTGTTATTTCATTATTATGATATATGGTTGTGGGTGTTACGGCTTTGTGGGCCATGTATCGTATTGTATCTTATATTGTCACTAGAGGGTACCGTTCGGTCGACGGACAAGTATACCCTCGGGGTATGACAACTTCAATAGGTATTGAGTTCCTAGAAGTGTGATCCTTTCATACTAAATGGGTAGAGAATGTGTCACGCCCCGAGAGTGTGCCGAGCCGAAAAACAGACAGCATCTCCCTTGTACGTGATACAATATCCTGTTGATACAAGACCTTTTGGCCACAACCACATAACATATATATGTATATAAATATAAATCACAGCGGAAATACCCTAACAAATAATAAAAATACAACGACTCAACTATGCACTTCGGAGTGACTTTGACACAACAAAAATCATAATAGAGACCAAATACATACATCACATCCGTATACCATAAATGCGGAACAATATAGGATAAAATCCCAAAATAAAAAATCCAATATAATACAACAAAACGAAATAAACATTCAACCATTCGGTGTGAGATGGGATCAGCTGGCGGAGCTCTAAACATCCAAGGAATCTTCTACCTATTACTTGGGCGACAGGAAACCCAGGGTCCGTGGTGGTGAGTATAAAATCAGAGGTAATATGTAGAAAGTGCAAGAACAACATATGAGGATATAGAGATCTATAAGTATACATGTGAAGATCTACAGGTATACAAAAGGAGTCCAACAGACATACAGTCCTAAATGTAATAACCAGTAACCACCAGTATAGTCATACTCAATGCATATACTAAACTGATCAATTGAACATGAAGTAATGTACTAATGTACCTAACGGTCTGCAACACCATAAGTTATATCATCCTGAACAGGTATACAATAACATAACCCATATAACATACAAGGTCAATCCCATCTCTGACCAACACTCAGACATATGAACAATATATAATCACATGTAATAACAACCCGATCCATACTACACTATGACATGACGCTAATCAAATGCATACAATAATATAGACCAACACATACATCATGCTCAACATACATCAGTATATAATATGCAAATGACATGTAACATGATGAACAAACATATGCAGCAAACATAACTCAATCAAATGTAGCATCTCACAGGCATATGTAAAACATATATCAAATACATACATACATATATCTCAGCAATGCATATGCATGGCCATGTCTGCGGACCCATCCAACCACGATCCCAGTATGGCCTGGGTGGCACAACATGACAACTATTCTGACTTCAGCTACCACTACTCTCGAGTGGCCGAATTGGGTAGTATGAATGAGTAGCATATAAACGTAAAGAGCTAACTACTCCACGGGGGTTCCTACTGCTAGCAACACCGTCACTATCCATGAGTAGACGAGTATCGCACACAGGACAACTGCACATCACGCAACCACCGTCTATAATAGGCGAGTGCGCTAACTACCACTTTGCACAGTCGCCAAGTGCACATCTCCAGCTACCACCATCTATAGTGGTCGAGCGCGACACATCCAATACTCTGCACTCAACCCTGCTACCACTACCCCGAGTGGCCGGGGAGGCAGAATGACTGACGATCGGTCTCAACCACAAGGGAGACCTAGTCGACAACATGCATGCAGTGTAATAATGCATAGCTCCACATACGTATCCCCGCAATACTCCCTATCCCATGGGGAGTCATGGTCAACCAAAAGTCAACTATGCAAGGACTACTAATCTACAAGACACTCTCTTTACCACACAAAGAGTCATACACAACTGACAGTCAACCACGCTAGGACTTCCAGTCCGTAGCGACATACTATCGACAATCAACCATACTAGAATCTCCAGTCCGTAGCAACACACTATCAATAATTCATATAACCATACTCACACATATGATCTATAATGGATATACAACTATGCTAGGACATCCAGTCCATAATCACGTACTGACAACCACATACACTTATCTATGCACAAATGACTAGATCCACCATAGATGAACAACTAATATGTGTACGATACAAAAATTGACTCTATAATCTAATCCATCACCTAACCCTAGTGATGTAACACGGTAATCCAATCTGAGGTCACAAAGGTAACCCTAACCATAGGTACTTAACTGAACATCTATCAGCTAACACACAATAGGTTTGTAATTTATATCCGTAATAAATGAACGATGAATTAACAACAATATATCTAAAAGGTCAAGGCTAAGTACAAGCACATGATTAAATAAGAGTGGATTTAAGATCAAAGGTATCATCATAAGTCCAAATTCATGCACTGGAATAAGTCAAACTACCTGACCAAGGTAGATATTACCCACCTGATACGAAGCTCGAAATAATCCTTACGGCTGTGGACCTGCTTCGTATCCCAAACCTGCACATAATAGCAAACTATGATTAAATATAAGTATCTGACAAATACACAACTTAATTAATACATTGTTTCTATGTTTGCATCCTTTCCTCGTCTACGAGTTAGAAACCTCGATTACCCCAATCTGATACATCATAACCAAACTCATAATAGATCACCAACATCCACAAGATCAATTAAAGTAAATATATCTAAACACACTCAAATCAACCTCATACACATCTCCACTGCCATTCTCCCAACATCATAGATCTGAAATCCAATGAACAGGACCAGAAAGAAAAAGAAGAACAGAGTTATACCCGAATTGGACTTCAACGGCCAATCCTATCACCTATGGAGTTCTGTTCACCAGATCTATAGCTGCCCCTTCTTCCTATAACAATCCGAGCTACCCTTGAAGACAATCGGCTGAAGTCAATCTTAGCAAGAACAACTCACAAGAGAATCAACAATCTGCTGTGACAATCGAATATCTCGGCTAAAATCCAATCAACCACAGCAAGAACAAGAACTATAACTGACGGATATGATCGAAACTAGATCTCATGAAGAAACAACTAACCTATGATGGTAGCTCACTGCGGCGACATCAACGTCGCCGATCTGCTCACGTGAAGGGTTGTTGAGACCTCGAACACAAGGGAATCAGCTGGCAGCGACGTCACCGAGTTACCCTCACTAGGACACCGGCGAGCTGGTAGAGAATGACAGCTGGAGCAGAGGCGCAGAGACGATGGAGAAGACAACGATCGTGATTCGCGATCTGATTTGGGAAGTATAAAAGAGGTTCGCCGATTTGGTTCAAGCCATGAAGTTCAAACCATCCGGTTCAGGTCCAACCGGTTCAAGCCAACCCTTAATCCCAAATCAAACTCTTGATTAAGCCCAATTAGCTAATCAAACCTAACCACTAATTAAACCCAATTAGCTACCTAATGAGGTTTAATCCATAAATCCCAAATTTAATTTTTTTTTCGGTATCTTACATTCTCTCCCACTAATAAAAATTTGGTCCCTAAATTTTTGACCATGTATGAGTACGAGATGTCACAACAATCATCTCAAGTATTTGGAGAAAAGTCACACACCTCAAGTGACTAAGTGGGGGTACTGAGCTCGAATATTATATTCCAGCTCTTACATACACTCTCAACTGATCTATTAAAAGGTAAATAACTGTACCAGAGTGGAGCTTTATAACCGTGACATGTTGGAGACTTTGCCAGAATCGTAAGGTAAATCATGAATCATTATCAGAAATGATACTCAAGGATACTCCATGGATATAATTCCATCAAACGATTCAATGAAATTCACCTTACAGCTCGGAAGAAAATGAGCAGACCTAGCTAATGGATCATCGATTATCCAAATCACATCAAGTCCCTTCTCGAATTCTAGATACTCTTTCGACACACTCAATCAAACTAGGCTCCTACTTCCATTTTGGTACATAACCCTACTGGTCACTAATATTTCACCTTTACTTGTGGGCACACCCAACATCAAACTACGAAATCAACCATTGTCTAAGCCCTGAAACCTAGTTTCACAAGCTTATGACCAAGTGATTCCCATCACCTTCTTGGTCTAACAAGTCAGCGATATAGTAATGCTAGAGCATCCTATCCACATCTACGGTAAACACCAAATCAATCTAGGGAAACCACAACTTCCCTTAAGATTATTAATATGTCCCATATATCATTCCACCTTCTATAGTAAATACCATGAACTGGTCCAATCACTTCCAAAATACTCGTTTCCTCAAGTCCATGAATAACTAAATCGTCAATAAGTCTAACAACACATCAACAACTCATAAAATTCATACCAAGTATGAAATATCGTCTTCTACACACCTGTATCTTTTTACTCTAAGCATATGATATCTCAATCATCATATCGACAAAGATAATTGTATGACACCAAATCACTACAATATCAACACTCCAATCGTAAATCAACCCTAGAGTATACACATGTGTCCTTTAGTTGATTTAAACAGATCACCTATCCACAACAAAGGATATCATTTCCAACAACTACTGCATACCACCATCGATAATCGATGCATAACCTCCAAGGTTCATCTCTCTCTTAACAAAGAGTTCCGAATCTTCTCAATAAGAAACATTAAGACAGATAAATCTCCCATCTGATACCTCTGATAATCGCAACTTACATTCCTCCAATTCCCATAGTGTTTAGCAACACTCCTACTAAATAAAATTATCTCCCGGTATGAGGTCTTCAATATTGAAACTATTCCCGAAGTCACTCCAATCGCCTACTCCACTCGCCTATGTGGTGGCAAGCTTGGGAGTTCATCCGAATCTACATCTGAATACCCTTGTATTATACACACGTCAGAGAGACCTAGTATACCAACATTCCAATAATTTAACTATCCGTAAGGATATGTCTATAGTAGAGGTATGTCTAGTAAAGGCTAAGGGTATCCCTTGACTTCTTGGTTGTTGATCAACATCTCACTTGACGGTAGAGAAAAATCACCATCCCACAAGTCAATGTATATGTACTCTTCTAATCCTATCTAAGAATATTCCAAACGAAAATACCTGTAACTACCAGTATCTCTCCATATATCCGCAAATAGGGTAACCTAAAGTAATACCCCGAATGTCCAATCCTTCGATATTCTATATCTCTTCTTGAGTAATCATGTAAACTCGTCCAACATCTATTCTTGACGGCTGAGCTCATGTGGTACAAAAGACTACCATAGAGGAACTGAAGTCAACTGCTGAACTAAGATGCAATATCCAAAATGACTGCAATGGAGATGGTAAACACTATTGTACTGGTAATGAGTATACCACTTATTGTGAAGCACTAAATAGCTGTCAATATCGTAGCACGCTCCAACTTTGGAAATAGTATAGTTGCGTCTGGAGAGGTAACAGTTGTTGTCTGGACGTCTGAGTCTTCTGAGATGTCTTTTTGTGATACTGCTGAGTAACTCGCTTCCCCTAAAGGGAAGCATCTAGGAACTCCACTATGTCTGAGGTAATAGATCGCTGTTGATGTGATAATCCACTCTTCTATGATGATCTTAACTTTCGAGGTTGTGGATCGTCCTCTCGAAAGCATCATCCATAGTCTTCAGCTGAGTCTTCAAGGTACACCTCATCATATGTACTGGTTACTTACAATAGCAATAGATGAACTGATCCAACGAATAATCCAACTTTGCGTGTCGTCGTGACTCGCACTGCATGCACACAATCCCTTCAGAGTCTCTCTTCTGAGTTCGCTGAAAACATGAGAAGATGCTGACGATCTGTAGTAGGTCTTCTATGGTCGGAAAACTCTCCAATAGTCGCTCGTGACCCATGACTCCAATCTTGCTCCTTTTGTCCAACATTCGGAGACTTCTGATTCCAATAATTTGACTTGCAATGTCTGCTTATCAAATCTCCAACTTTTAAAAAACTTGCTACAGAGTCATTTCCATGAACATGACTTGATCTGATGTCTTCCAATAGGATCTGATAGAAAATCCATACATCTGAATCCAACTGTAAGCCAATAATCCCTAGGTGGCTTGAGATATCCATTCACACTCTTGAGCTATTAGATGGTCGTAACCTTTGCATGTCTAACGACTCTGCATGGTACTTTCATTACCAAACGATCATCCTACTTGAAGCTCAAGAATTCCTTGACATTGAGTCAAAGAAGATGATGTAGGGAAATACTCTCTTACAACATCACTACACTGTGACCAAGTGATGTGTTACTTCCCGAAGGTTATTTCCTACCTCTTCCACCAAGTACCGGCTTGATCCCCATAATGGTATTCAACTAACTTTACTTTCTCTATATAACACGAGTTAAGTACTCAAAAGTACCTTCAAAGTTATACAACCCCGCACGAACAACTCAGGGATCAAAATTCCCTATGAATATTTGCATCTACAATAATATACACACCTAGTCCATTACCCCACAGGTAATGATCTAACTAGCATCATTAGTGAAAATTCTTAAGATTGTAATCTTTGATCTCCACAAGAAATGTGACTATTTGATCCCTGCTTTCCTACTCGATATCAGTTGGCTCTCAAAGGTAATTCACCTTTTCAAAAGTAGGTACAAGACTCATCTAGTTGTTCCCGTGGTCAACTCAAATCACGATTACGAATAGTGACTAACACACTACAAGTCATCCCTGTTATAAGCAACTAAATGCATAGCCAACAGAAGGATATATGATAATAACTAGCATACCTTAAACCTTGCAGCTCGGAGATGTCCCACAACAGCCAGATCCCAGAACTCACAAAACCAAAAATGAGTAAAACAAAACTTGATATCCGAATGAAATAAAATTCGAAAATGGACTTCGCAACCTAGGGCTTTGATACCAATAAAATTGTCACGCCCCGAGAGTGTAGCGAGCTGAAAAATGGACAGCATCTCCCCTGTACGTGATACAATATCCTGTTGATACAAGGCCTTTCGGCCATAACCACATAACATATATATGTATATAACCATAAATCACAGCGGAAATACCCCAACAAATAATAAAGATACAATGACTCAACTATGCACTTTGGAGTGACTTTGACACAACAAAAATCATAATAGAGACCAAATACATACATCACATCCATATACCACAAATGCGAAACAATATAGGATAAAATCCCAAAATCAACAATCCAACATAATATAACAAAACGAAATAAACATCCAACCATTCGATGTGAGATGGGATCAGCTGGCGGAGCTCCGAACATCTAAGGAATCTTCTACCTGTTACCTGGGTGACAAGAAACCCAGGGTCCATGGTGGTGAGTATAAACTCAGAGTTAATATGTAGAAAGTGCATGAACAACATATAAGGATATAGAGATCTATAAGTATACATGTGAAGATCTACAGGTATACAGAATGAGTCCAATAGACATACAATCCTAAATGTAATAACCAGTAACCACCAGTATAGTCATATTCAATGCATATACTAAACTGATCAACTGAACATGAAGTAATGTACTAACGTACCTGACGGTCTGCAACACCATAAGTTATATCATCCTGAACAGGTATACAATAACATAACCCATATAACATACAAGGTCAATCCCATCTCTGACCAACACTCAAACATATGAATAATATGTAATCACATGTAATAACAACCCGATCCATACTATACTATGACATGACGCTAATCAAATGCATACAACAATCTGGACCAACACATACATCATGCTCAACACACAGTAGTATATAATATGTAAATGACATGTAACATAATGAACAAGCATATGCAGCAAACATAGCTCAATCAAATGCAGCATCTCATAGCCATATGTAAAATATATATCAAATACATGCATACATATATCTCAGCAATGTATATGCATGACCATGTCTGCAGACCCATCCAACCACGACCCCAATATGGCTTGGGTGGCACAACATGACAACTATCCTGACTCCAACTACCACTACTCTTGAGTGACCGAGTTGGGTAGTATGAATGAGTAGCATATAAGCATAAATAGCAACTACTCCACAGGGCTCCCTACTGCTTGCCGCACCATCACTACCCATGAGTAGACGAGTATCACACACAGGACAACTGCACATCACGCAACCACCATCTATAGTGGGCAAGTGCACTAACTACCACTCTGCACAATGACCAAGTGCGCATCTCCAACTACCACCGTCTATAGTGGTGGAGCGCGACACATCCAATACTCTTCACTCAACCCTGCTACCACTACCCGAGTGGCTGGGGAGGCAGGATGACTGACGACCCATCTCAACCACAATGGAGACCCAGTCGACAGCATGCATGCAATGTAATGATGCGTAGCTCCACATACGTATCCCCGTAACACTCCCTATCCCACGGGAAGTCATGGTCAACCAAAAGTCAACTATGCAAGAACTATTAATCCACAAGATACTCTCTCTACCACACAGAGAGTCATACACAACTGACAGTCAACCACGCTAGAACCTCCAGTCCATAGCGACATATTATCGACAATCAACCATGCTAGGATCTCTAGTCCACAGCAACACACTATCAACAATCTATATAACCATACACAGACACATGATCCATAATGGATATACAACTATGCTAGGACCTCCAGTCCATAATCATATACTGACAACCACACACACTTATCTATGCACAGATGACTATATCCACCATAGATGAACAGCTAATAAGTGTATGATACAAAAATCGATTCAATAATCTAATCCATCACCTAACCCTAGTGATGTAACACGGTAACCCAATCTGAGGTCACAAAGGTAACCCTAATCACAGGTACTTAACTGAACATCCATCAGCTAACACACAATAGGTTTGTAATTCATATCCGTGATAAATGAGCGATGAATTAACAATAATATATCTCAAAGGTCAAGGCTAAGTACAAGCACATGATTAAATAAGAGTGGATTTAAGATCAAAGGTATCATCATAAGTCCAAATTCATGCACTAGAATCAGTCAAACTACCTGACCAGGGTAGATATTACCCACCTGATACAAAGCTCGAAATAATCCTCACGGCTGTGGACCTACTTCGTATCCCAAACCTGCACATAATAGCAAACTATGATTATGTACAAGTATTCGACAAATACACAACTTAATTACTACGTCGTTTCTATGTTCACATACTTTCCTCGTCTACGAGTTAGAAACCTCGATTATCCCAATCTGATACACCATAACCAAACTCATAATAGATCACCAACATCCACAAGATCAATTAAAGTAAATAGATCTAAACACACTCAAATCAACCTCATACACATCTCCACTTCCATTCTCCCAGCATCACAGATCTGAAATCCAATAAACAGGACCAGAAAGAAAAAGAAGAATAGAGTTATACCCAAATTGGACTTCAACGACCAATCCTATCACCTATGGAGTTCTGTTCACCGAATCTACAGCTGCCCCTTCTTCCTGCAACAATCTGAGCTACCCTTGAAGACAACCGACTGAAGTCAATCTCAACAAGAACAACTCACAAGAGAATCAACAATCTGCTATGACAATCAAATATCTCGGCTAAAATCCGATCAACCACAACAAGAACAAGAACTACAACTGACAGATATGATCGAAACTAGATCTCATGAAGAAACCATCGCCTCGACAAAGAACGCCATCGACAGCGTCACCGCCGCCCGAAGGGCTGCTGAGACCTCGGACACAAGGGAATCAACTGGCAGCAATGTCGTCGAGTTGCCCTCACTAGGACACCGGTGAGCTGGGAGAGAATGACGGCCGGAGCAGAGGCGCGGAGATGATGGAGAAGACAGTGATCACAATTCATGATCTGATTTGAGAAGTGTAAAAGAGGTTCGTCGATTTGGTTTAAGCCATGAGGTTCAAACCATCCGGTTCAGGTCCAACTGGTTCAAGCCAACCCTTAATCCCAAATCAAACTCTTGATTAAGCCCAATTAGCTAATCAAACCTAACCACTAATTAAACCCAATTAGCTACCTAATGAGGTTTAATCCATAAATCCCAAATTTATTTATTTTTCCAGTATCTTACAGAATGTGTCAATCTAGAATGAAAAGATAGTTAACCTAACCATATTCGAGTTGATACTTTAGACCATTTTCGAAATATAATGATACTTTGAAAATGAACTTAGAACTGTTGGTGCAGTGGGCACACCTAAGTCGAATTTGAGTTTTGATTATAGCAAATGATACAAAGTTAAGCTCATATCATTATCTCACAAGATGAATCAAGTGTGCAGAAAAGTGCTAAAGCTAGAGCTGAAGGCTAGCGACACCCAGAGGAAGCCGCGGTGGTCGGATGACTCTCGAGTGACTTCGGAGGGAGCCGAAGGAATCGAGTGGAAGGCCGAAAGTGAGAGCTACAAAGTAAGTATCGAGGTAAGCTTGTGTGTGTGAGCGTAAGCGAGGTCGTATCCTCCTTACGGGGATTGTCTTAAGCGTAGATCCGACCAAAGACATCCCATGGATGGTCTAGGTTGAGATCGGATGGTCGGCGGCCGTCGAAATTATGTTTTTATTAAGCTAACTTGTGATTTCAGCAAACATCAGTCGACTATCTATAAGAGCCACTGACCGCTTCATCACGATCACGAGGGTTGCGACTGATCGACGCCGCCATCACCGATCGATGATGGCCATCAGTTGACTGATGGTCAAGGATCAACTTCGAGGAGTCAAGTCTTATCACCTCATTCCAAGGGGCTTTGTGCCTAGTTTTGATCGGCTGAAGATCTCCTCGATGAGGGGCTCAAAAACTATAAAAGGAGGGCTTCTCTAAAGGTTTTTTTATCAATTAAATGTGCCCAAAGCCTCCGTAACGTGACGACACTCCAACGACTCCATGACATCAAAGTGCTACAGAAACGCCGACGACACAAGCTTAAGCCTCCATCCTTTTGGTCATCGATAAAAGTTTTTTTTAGTCGTTCATCAATTCTTGTTTTTACTTTCTATTCTATGAGCTTTTATTGCAACGATGAGAGGGGGAGTGTCCCTCTACCTCAAGCTTTGGTTTTTGTGTATTCGATTAACTCCTACCTCCAACGAGGAGGAGTTCGTTAGTGATTTTCCCTTCGTGCGTGGTCAAGGACCACTAGGGCCTTGGAGTAGTAGCCGTAGGCTACGAACCACGTAAAATCCTATTGTGTTCATTTTATCTTTCCGCTACATTTACTTGTGTTTTGAAACGAATTCGACGAAAATCTTTTATCGCTATTCACCCCCCTCTAGCGATCCGCTCGATCCAACAATTGGTATCAGAGCCGGGGGTGCTAAGATTTGGTGAAACCACCAATCTAGCTTTTCTATAGATTATTTTTTTCATTTTTTTTCTATTTATTTCGAATTTTTTTTATAAGCTCTTTCATTCATTTAGTTTTTCTCCCGCACTACTAATCTAAGACGCGAGTCTTGGTACATTCCGCTCGTTTTTGTTGTTGCTAGTTTTTTTCTCTTCATTTTCTTGCTCTTTTTGTATCAATGGCCCATCTCGAGGGTTTTAGCACCGTTTGACCTCCATTTTACAATGGAGATGACTTCCGTTATTGGTAGGGTCGGATGGAGTGCTTCCTTAAGACCCAAATCGAGATGTGGATTATAATCCAAACAGGATTCACACTTCCGACTAACGAAGTGGGTGAATCTTTGGATTATGACCAATGGACCAATGCTACAAAAAGACAAGTTGAAGCTGACGCCAAGGCGACTCAAATCCTCTAATGCGGCTTGTCCAAGGAGGAGCTTAATTGCATCAGCCCCTTCATCAGCGCAAAGGATCTCTGGACAAAGCTAGTGGAGCTACACGAAGGGACCGACGAAGCCAAGGTATGTAAGCGTGATCTCCTTTTCAATAGGTTATATAATCTAAAAATATAGGAACACGAGACGGCGACGCAACTGCACGCTCGGGTTCAAGATATTGTTAACAACCTACACACAATTGGAAAAAAGGTTGAAAACCACGACCTTATCAGGTACGTACTAAACTCGTTTCCTAGGATCACCTTGTGGGCATCCATGGTCGATGCCTACAAGGTCTCTAAGGATCTTTCAAAACTTAGATTAGATGAATTGTTTTCGAATTTCGAACTCCATGAACAGTCCAACTCAGAACCCGAGAAGGGTATAACACTTTTTGTAGGTTCGAAGAAGAAGACCGTGAGCAAGCCACCCCCGAATGAGGAAGAAGATGAGTATGAGTCGGAGGTCGACCCAGAATTGGAGACCGAACTAGTCAACCTAGTTCGGAGGATGGTCAAGGGCCGAAAGCGAACCGTCACTCGACCCAACGTAGGTAAGCCTAAAAGTTCTAATGTTAGGTGTTACGAATGCAACAGGTTTGGACATATCAAGTCTGAATGTCTGAAGCTCAAGAGCAAAGCACCGAAACTCAAGAAGGCACTCAACGCTATGTGGGAAGAAGCGTCAGAGGAAGAAGATGATGATCGTGTCTTCATGGCTAAACCAGCTGAATCGGAGATGGAGTCTGAACCGGAGCACGAGTCTGAACCCGAAGATGAATCATACTACGAATCTCTATTCAAGACAAGCCACGGATCTGCATTCGGTTCAAGAGATACACTTAAGGTAAGTCGATCTCTTATTAGTACTCTTTACAGTGTGATTAAATTCTTAACTAGGAAATTAGCTAAGTCCGAGTCCAAGGTTGAGACCCTGGTTGAGGATGTTAAACTCCTTAAACACGAGGTCTCCCTAACCTCTTCGACTAGTCAAGTTCGAGAGGAGGACTCAAACTCGGGTTGAAAAGCTCGAAGTTGAGAACTCACTCTTGAAAAGTCAAGTCGAAGATCTTAGGAACACGCTGGAAAGGTTTACTTTGGGATCCAAGGGACTTGACCTTCTACTTGGATCGCAAAGGGCCATATACAACATGGTCGGACTAGGGTTTAGCTCAAATACGACCAACAAATCATATATGTTGATTGTAAGTCGACATAAAAAATGTGTCCAAGCATGGGTCCCTAAGACCGCTTTAATTTCAAACTTAGGATCCAACCAGTACTGGGTTCCCAAGGATCAAATCCACTATGTGGAGAGACTGAACTTATTCAACGATCCAGGGGGAGCCAGTACAAAATTTGTTTGTGCTCTAACTTAGAAATTGCATGCTTAGGTCCTTTATTTATTTTTCTTTTTCTTTTTAGAATGGTTAGATAGGACTATAACTCGTCAATACTTGGTAACATAGTACCAGGACACGGCGAGATGATAGTACGCTAGGAAAACAGAGTCTCGTGTATTCGGGCTAGATAAGGTGTATCTAGTTTGGTGCACTTGACCGATGGAACTAGCTAAAGCTACCTTGCCGTATCCTAGACTAGTTAGACCAGGAAGTGGTCTTAATTAGGTGAGTCAACTCTTTATTTTTTTGAAAATGGCTTTGTCTAAGGAAGTGGTCATTTTTCTGATCAAAGAAGGCCTCTGTGCCTCGCCACGACCTAGAAGCCATGATCTTGAAAAGGTGACTTGATGAGCTTAAGGTCAAATCCGAATCTAACGCAAGATTGACAAGTGTTTAAATCATTAAATTCAAATCAAGTAAAATCGAAAGTCATCTCACAAGAACATATAAGGATAACATGCTTGATCATGTAGACATGGGTGAGATGATTTAGGTTTAATAATTTACAACCAACCTTTAGCAATTCCAATATCCGATCCAACTATCTTGTGTGTAAGATCAATAGATGTTGGACAGCGGTTGCTCCCGACACATGACCGGGGATCAACTCAAGTTTTTGAAGCTTCGATTCAAACGACAAGGATCGGTAGCCTTCAGAAACAACGACAAGCTCAAAATCATCGGATCAGGTGATATTGACCTCAACTCAAACTTTATTATTTAAAATGTCTTATTGGTAGAAAATTTCCATTATAATTTCCTTAGTGTAAGTCAATTACGTGATAATAACTATAAGGTCATATTTCTAGAAAATGAATGCGTAATTAATACAAATGAAACCTCTAAAATAATTCTTAAAGGAACCAGAAATAACAACATTTATACTATTAATTTAACTAACTCCTCAACCAAGTGTCTTATGACACGGCAAGAGAAATCTTGGTTGTGGCATCGACGACGCGATCACTCGCACCCAAGACTCATCCACAAGATGAGTCAGAGTGACTTAGTCAGAGGTTTGCCTAACCTCAACAACTTGGATAATAAAATATGTAATGCTTGTCAACAAGGTAAACAATCTAGGACACAATATCAACTAACTAATTAAGAACGAACCAAAAGTGTTCTTGAGCTCCTACACATGGATCTATTTGATTCACACAGATCTAAGTCACTTAATGGGAGTCAATTCTACTTAGTCATAATTGACGACTATTCTAGATTTACTTGGGTTAGGTTTATTAAACACAAAAGTGATACCCTAGATCAATTAATCAACCTATTTAAACTAATATAGAATCAACAAAACCTTAAAATCAAAAGACTTAGGAGTGATCATGGTGGTGAATTTAAGAACAACGGGTTTACAGAATTCTGTAACCTAAATAGATACCACCATGAGTTCTCATGCCCTAGAACTCCACAACAGAATGACCTAGTAGAATGTAAAAATAGAACCCTACAAGAAGTTGCTAAGACAATGTTAAACGAGTATAACCTACCCGATAGGTTTTGGGCAGAAGCCGTTAGTACAACTTGCTATGTCCAAAATAGGATCCTTATGGTAAAGAGACACCTTAAGACCTCGTACGAAATTTATCACGATAAAATACCTAACATCAAGTACTTTAGGGCATTTGGATGTAAGGTACATATCCTAAACACTAAGGATTACCTAGGGAAATTCACATCCAAAACCTCTACCGGAATCTTTTTAGGATACTCGACTACGAGTAGAGCCTATAGGGTATATAACCATGACACCCTTAGAGGCGAAGAGACTATTAATGTAGTGTTTGATGAAGGACACGAACCTATAAAACCCCTAGCAACCCCAATTAGCGAGCTGATTCATACCGAACTCAACTCTGATCTTGAGATCGAGTCTAGTATTAATCCTAACCTAAGTCAACTAAGTCATCCTATCAACCAAGTGATAGGTGACTCTAACCCAAGTCAAACTAGGACTCAAATGAATCATCCTATCGACCAAGTGATAGGTGATCCAAGCCTAGGAGTTCAAACTAGAGCTTCATACTGAAACCTTAGTCAAATCCCCTTGATTTCCAAAATTGAACCCAAAACCATTGACCAAGCTCTTCTTGATCCCGATTGGATTATTGCAATGCAAGAAGAGCCAGCTCAATTCACTAGGAATGAAGTATGGGAATTAGTACCACCACCTAAAGATAAAACAATCATTGGAACAAGGTGGGTGTTTCGAAATAAACTTGATGATAAAGGTGAAGTAGTTAGAAATAAAGCTAGATTAGTTGCTAAAGGGTTTAGTCAAGTCGAAGGTTTAGATTACGACGAAACCTATGCCCCAGTAGCTAGATTAGAGTCCATCCAAATGTTATTAGCATATATTGCACATCGAGGATTTAAGTTGTTTCAAATGGATGTAAAGTCAGCATTCTTGAATGGATATATTAAGGAAGAGGTTTATGTTAGCCAACCCCCCGGATTCGAAAAACTAGATAAACCTGATCATGTCCTTAAACTAAAGAAAGCTCTTTATGGACTCAAACAAGCTCCTCGAGCTTGGTACGAGAGGCTTTCGATTTATCTTAAGTCCAAAGGATTTAACCAAGGTTTAGTTGACCCAACCCTCTTCGTAAAAATCATAGGTAAGGAAATATTTATAGCTCAAATTTACGTAGACGATATCATTTTCGGAACAACCAATTCGATCCTACTAAACGAATTCATTTCACTTATGGAAAGTGAATTTGAAATGAATTTAGTAGGTGAGTTGAGTTTCTTCTTAGGTCTACAAATTAAACAAACTAAAGATGAAATATACTTACACCAACGCAAATATACTAGGGAATTAATTAAACATTTTGGAATGCAAGACGCTAAAATTATTAATACTCCAATGACAACAAATGTAAATATAGGAGAAGATGCAACCGGAAATTCAATCGACTTAAAATACTATAGGAGCGTGATAGGGAGCATCCTTTACTTAACTGCGACCCGACCTGATATCTTATTTGCAGTAAGTATGTATGTAAGGTTCCAAACCTGTGCCAAGGAATCTCACCTAACTCTAGTTAAGCGTATCCTTAGATATCTAAAGGGTACACTTAATGTCGGTATTTAATACCCTAGATCTACCGAGTTCGAACTAATCGGCTACTCCGACTCGGACTATGCCGGTAGTAAGCTCGATAGAAAGAGTACGAGTGGTTGTTGTCAACTTCTTGGCTTGAGTCTAGTGAACCGGTGCAGTAGGAAGCAACACTGTGTTGCCTTATCTACCACCGAAGTCGAATACATCGCGATGGATGAGTGTGTCACTTAGCTTCTTTGGATGAAGCACACTCTCCGAGATTTTAATAGTTTCTCGGCCTCGAGAATCCCATTCTCAAGCTCGTTTTAAATCCTTTGGATTACACTCGCGTGTGACCAAATAGGTTCTCGGTTTATATTGGCCGCCTATAATTAACCATTAATTATAGAACGCGATCATGAGTGGCACCTAGTAGTACATCATGATCCCCGATTAACCGAAAAGATCAACAGTTGATCGAACTATTTCGAAACCCTTGATGCTCGAATGAATCGTGCCCCATTCCCTTCACTCATCTTATACCCACTTGGTTCAGACATGGTCTATTATGTCGGGCCCCCACTAGTGACTACGTCACACCTAGCCCAAGTATCATTTCCTCGTCCCCACGGATTCTAGTTACTCCACATGTATCAAGAGTACTTTACTCTAAACATGTAATGCTTTGGCCAAAGACTTTAGTAACAATCCGACGAGAGGCCATGGGTATACATCTCCTCGCAAGGAGTGGTGAATCCTTTATAGGCTATTCAAACACCTTCGATCACTCGACTTATACCCAATCATCCGGGTCCACATCTCCTCGGAGATGTTTGCTTAAGATGTCAAAGCATAAGTCTCCATGATCAAGATGACTTGAATACCGCAAGTCAAAGGAACATCGCACTTAAGCCACAAGAAGAACTTCATTGACATATCTATATATGCAGAGAACCATATGAAGTCTTACTTGGTCACTCCAATGAACTAGTTACCATAACTAGCATCCACGATTAACTCCGACATCACAATGTCTCCGGAGAATCACCGCTTGATACACCAAGGAGTATACCTCGTGCGAAGTCTCGATGAATTGATGGTGTCCAAATCCATCAATTCATCGACTAGGATAATTCCGATACATCACAATTACACATGTAGAGATACTCACTAGTTGTGATCCAATCACAAATTCTCTCATGCCGTGAATCGTATCGTGGACATTCAGTAAATGAGTTTAAGATCCAATCAAATACATTAAACATGTATACTCAAATAGTGAATCTTCATTTATCATATAAATGGTTCATACATAAGGCGATTGCCTTAGGACATCTCTCATATATTACTAACAACTCCTAAGTATACACTTTCACACTTTTTCTCTAATGCATATCATTTCCTTAACTTTGTATGTGGGTTTGCCATAGATCAAAAAGGGGGAGATTGTTGGTGTAGTGGGCACCTAAGTCGAACCTGAGTTTTGATTATAGCAAATGATACAAAGTTAAGCTCATATCGTTATCTCACGAGCTGAATCAAGTGTGCAAAAAAGTGCTAAATCTGGAGCTGAAGGCTAGCGACACCCGGAGGAAGCTGCAGTGGTCGAACGACACTCGAGTGACTTCGGAGAGAGCCGAAGGAATCGAGTGGAAGGCCAGAAGTGAGAGCTACAAAGTAAGTATCGAGGTAAGCTCGTGTGTGTGAGCATAAGCGAGGTTGTATCCTCCTTACGGGGATGGTCTAAGCATAGATCTGACCAAAGACATCCAATGGATGGTCTAGGTCGAGATCGGACGGTCGACGACTGTCGAAATTATATTTTTATTAAGTTAACTTGTGATTTCAGCAAGCATCAATCGACTGCCCACAAGAGCCACTCGACTGCCTTCATCAGTCGACTGCTGAGGGTTGCTACTCGACTGATGTTGCCATCAGTCGACTGATGATGGCCATCAGTTGACTGATGGTCAAGGATCAACTTCGAAGAGTCAAGCCTCATCACCTCATTCCAAGGGGTTTTGTGCCTAGTTTTGATTGGCTAAAGATCCTCTCGATGAGGGGCTCAAAACTATAAAAGGAGGGCTTCTCTAAAGGTTTTTTCATCAATTAAAAGTGCCCTAAAGCCTCCATAATGTGACAGCACTCCAACGACTCCATGACGTCAAAGTGCTATAGAAACGCCGACGACACAAGCTTAAGCCTCCATCCTTTTGGTCGTCGGTAAAAGTTTTTTTTAGTCGTTCATTAATTCTTGTATTTACTTTCTATTCTACGAGATTTTATTGCAATGAGGAGAGGGGGAATGTCCCTCTACCTCAAGCTTTGGTTTTTGTGTATTCAATTAACTCCTACCTCCAACGAGGAGGAGTTCGTTAGTGATTTGCCCTCCGTGCGTGGTCAAGGACCACTAGGGCCTTGGAGTAGTAGCCGTAGGCTACGAACCAAGTAAAACCCTATTGTGTTTATTTTATCTTTCCGCTGCATTTACTTGTGTTTTGAAACGAATTTGACGAAAAGCTTTTATTGCTATTCACCTCCCCTCTAGCGATCCGCTCGATCCAACAAGAGCATGATCCTAAAAGATCTTAGGATGTGCCAATGGAAATAAAAGTTTGAAAGTTGATCATGATTGAGACATAAGGCTAGAGTCATTGGTGTATCAAGTTCGGAGTTTTGGCACACTCGAGGGAGTTGATTTGTTTATACGTTAAATTTGGTATTTGAAATTATCTTAGAAAATGACAATTAGATTGAAGACTTAGGTATTGTCATACCTTTTTATTCTCCATATGTATCATGCTTTGTGTGTTATGCTCTATGTCATGACATCATATATCATATGATTATATATAACATATCATTTTGATACTTAGGTTGATTTTTTATCTTGTCATGCCATGACATCATGCATCATGTAAGATTGACAAATGCTTTTAAATAATACACATCATTTATGTCGTAATCATATTCATACATTTATTCACTTAAAATTAAGGAAAATTGACATTATTTGATATCCTAGATAGGATGATCAAATTAGAAATGCCTAAATAGAAATACATGATCCCTTAGCTTATTAGGGAAGAACTAGTCTACATCTTACATAAATTATAGAATAACTTATGTGTATGTATTGAAATATTTTAGACACAAGTGAGATGCTAGAATAATTTTGATTTAAGTTCAAAGTGCTTAGATGTTGTATCAAAATGAACTCAAACTCTTCAAATGATATGAATAAATCATGAGAAAAGCTAATGTACAAGTCATATACATTTGACCCATTGATCATGATTGAAAATAGATTTTGAAAATATTTTTAAAATTATTTTAAAAAACCTTGGTGAAGTTTATCTATTGATAGGAATCATCATTGATGATATTGATACAAAGTTAGCATGAAACATTAAAGTTTTCAATGGTTTTCAACTTTGTGTCATTCCTTGAAAATGATAGATATCTTCATAGAAAACTATTTTTCCCCATAGTATTTAACATAAGTAATGTATATATAAAATTTCAATATTTTCAAAAAAAAAAAATACTTGTGTATTTCTACAACTCGTCTAAAGATTCAATTTCTAAAATTTCAAAAACCTGTCAACTGTTTCAGGAATCAGTTGACTAGTACTAAGTTCATCGACTGATGGACTCCTCAGTCGACTGTTAGAGCTATTTTTGGCTAAACATGAATGGTTTAGTCATTTAACAATGTCTTTAGATATTCTAACTACTTCTAGCCCTTTGATATACTTAGACAAGCATTGAAAGAAAAAGATTTTTAAATGAAAATGAATAGGAGAATTAATTAGGATAAAAATCAAAATTTAAATAGATGTTAAAGTTTAAGGTTGGACTTTTGCCCTCATTTTTGAAGTTTAGAGGCTTAGGATCTCTTCAAAGACATTGTTAGTGAAATGGTTAAGGGCGAGTAAGTCTTTAGGGGAAGATTGTCCATCAAGGCATGATGATTGATTGGTGATATGTGATTTATCACTAAGGAGAATGAAAAGTGTTTAATGGAGAATGAGGTATAGAGGTTTATGAGAAACTTTTTGATGTATGTCAAAGGGTGAGAATGAAGGGTTTAACTTAGAAAACCTTCATTATACTTTGGCATAGGAAGTGGTATGTTATGCATATGGAATAGCCTAATTTAAAGATATTGTCAAACATAAAAAAGAGAGAGATTGTTGGTGCAATTTGTCTCTCAAGGTTGATCAAGCTCGAGTGAGGCTTGAGTTGAGTTTTGATGTTTGACAATATGACAATAGGTTATAGGATGATATGGGACATCCGAGGTCGTATGAAGGAGATTGTTGATGTAGCCATCATTGGATCAGGTTGATCAATGATGCAGTTATGATCAAGGTTGAGTGAGAAGTCAGGTAGGTCAAGATTGACCAGGTTCCTAACAGGTGAAGAAATCTAAGTGGATCATGGAAGACCGAACACTTAGTAGTGAGAACTTCAATAAGGAGTTAACAAGTGTGAAGACCAAGTGGATCATAGTTGACTGAATACTTAGCATGAGATGAAAAGTCCAAGTACATTAAGAAGGATCGGATGCTTGGTGTCAAAAAAGTCCTTGCAGGTCTAGAGACTGGATGCAAGGCAAGGAAAATCCAAGCAGATCAAGGAGGATCAGATGCTTAGTGTTGGTCAAATTCTAGTAGGTCACGATTGATCGAATGCTAGGAAAGTGAAGGAAAGTCCAAACAGATCAAAAAGGATCGAATATTTGGAGCTGTGAAGTCTCAGCATGTCAAGGTGATTGGATGCCAAGGAAGTGAAGTCCCTACATATCAAGATGACTGGATGCTTGGCAAGTGAAGCCTCGACAGGTCAAGGTCACTGGATGCTTGGTAAAGTGAAGCCCTAACAGGTCAGGGTGATCAGATGCTTGGCAAAGAGTGGTTCCGACATATCAAGGATGATTGGATGCTGGATGAGAAAAGTCCTAGTAGGTTGAGATCAATCAGATACTAGGTGAAGTGAGAGTTAGCTTAAAATTCAGCTGAGACTGAGACATTAGTTGCCAGTCAATTGGTAACAATGCTCGAGCAAGTATTGAGTTTAGGACTCAATTTCCAACTCGACTAATTGTCCATCAATCAACTGGAGTTGGTGCTCGAGAAGACTGATGGGGTTTATGTAGAGGAATTCGAGACCGCTAGAGGGGGGGGGGGTGAATAGCGTCGTGCCCGTTCGTGGATGGAATTTGTTCGCATTTGTTTCTACAATTTTGTTAGTGCAGCGGAAATAGAAAAGTAATAATGATAACGAAATGAACAACACGCAAACACAAGGATATAACATGGTTCGGAACCGCACGGTTCCTACTCCACGGATCGGGTTCGTACGAACCCTAGCGATGCCAATCACACACCACTATGATAATAACTCTTTCTCGACACAAGTCGGAGGTGGAGAAACCTCTTACAATTGTTTACAATAATAAACAAATAGCTACAAGCAAATACAATGAAATACAAAGCAAGACTAGTAAAGAAAACACTTTACAAATGCTCTTGAATTCTTGATCGCTAGGTTGATCGAGTAGCACTTGGAGACCCTGAATTGCAGCAGCAACTCGCCCCAAATTGCCTCAAAAAACCATGAAATCGAATAGGTTTTCCTCCATCACGAGCTCCTTATAAAGCTTAAATCTGTGCTGGAAAAATATGATCAGTCGACTGATCGGGACCATCAGTCGACTGATGCCACTGTTGTCGTGAGACAACGGCTAGATCCACGCTGGATAAGTCCAACGGATCCTCTATCAGTCGACTGATGATACCCATCAGTCGACTGATGGAGCCTCACTCGACAGTTGAGTCTTCGACTCCATTTTGTGGCCATTTTCTCGAGCACCAGTAGACTGATACACAACATTAGTCATTAGTCGATCGCCGAGCGATTATGATCCCACCTCGCAAATGATCGCTAGGCCACTTCCATGATAAACCCTAGTTGACTATGCTAGTCGACTGCCACATGACACCAGTCGACTGACACACCTCAAACATGAGGTTTGAGCCCAAGTATGGTGCCCCCATACTTGCTAGACCACCCTTAGCCTAGACCTAAGCCTTCTAGCCACCTCCGTCAGCCTCACTCCTCTCGGATCCCTCCAAGTCATCCATGACTTGTTCATCCATCACGCTAGCCTCCAGGTGCTTCTATCGGCTATGTCATGCTAATGGTGTCTATACCGCCAAGGCACATTGGACTTACGCCGCTAAGACTCCGCTTGGACTTTACGCCGTCAACTATTGGACTTATGCTGCCAAGACTCCCGCTTGGACTTTACACCGCCAATATCAACCCCTTGGACTTCTCAAATGCCAAGACTCAAGCTTGGACTTTCCCTTGCCAACCCATGTTGGACTTTCCATGCCAAGACCCATGCTTGGACTTTTCCTTGCCAACCCATGTTGGACTTTTCATTTGCCAAGACCCATGCTTGGACTTCCCATGCCAAGTACTCAAGACTTGGACTTTCCATGCCAAGTACCCATGACTTGGACTTTTCCTGCCAAGACCCATGCTTGGACTTTACATGCCAAGACCCATGCTTGGACTTTCCCATGACAATCACATTGTCATATGTTTTTGTTGAAACATCAAAACATCACTCGAGTCAAACTCGAGTCCTGGTCAATCGTGACCTAGGCCGATTGCACCAACAGTTTATTAGTTGACTGGTGTCACTGTATTATGCCATAGAATGTTGGTTAGTCGACTGGTTGTGTTGATAAGTCGACTAGTGGAACTGTGGCTGAGCTGACCATCGACTAATGATTAAGGTTAGTTGACCGGTGGATCAGAATATGATGTGGATCATACCATTAGAGTGTCAACCTTAGCGAAGGTCGAAGGTCAATCGACTGGGGGTAAGGACAGTCGACTGGTAGGCAAAAAATAGCCCGATGGTGACCCTATAAAAGAGGGCTTAATGGTGATTTGAAGGTGCTAGTTCTTGAAGACTTTGAAGGGAAAGTATTGTTGCATTCTAGACTTCCAAGGTATTCCAACGAAGCCAAACTACAAGCAAGCGAGATTGCATTGTGTAAAGTGCTTTTTATTCTTGGTTTCTCATTTCCATTGTATTTTGTGTTTAGTTGTATTTGTTGTACAAGAATAGGTTCTAAGAGGTTTCTTTGCCTCTTGAAGGTTTTTGAGAAGGAGGAAGTTATAGTGGTGATATCGCTAGGAGCTAGGTCATGTAGTAGGAACCGAGGGTTCTGAACCACATAAAATCGATTTGTTGTATACTTACATTGTTTGTATTGTTTGTGTTTTGTTTTCCGCTATGCATTAATTTTTGTATATGAGCATGCAAACACAATCGAAGATCGAGTACAAAATCACTATTCATCCTCCTCTAGCAGTGCCGAGGTCATAACACAAACCTTTTGAAAAAGATATTTCAAAAATCTTTGAAATGTCTAAATAGTTCTTAAGTTTTGAAACAACTTATTGAAAATGTTCATTTTCAAAGATGACTTTACAATATTGAAAAAGTTAAGCATGTGATCTTGACCAAGGTTAGATATTGTCGGTACAAAATCTAAAGAGAACCTTGATTATCTTCTTTTTGATGTATGCAAAAGGAGGAGAGAAACACTTAAGTTAGAATTATTTTAGATCCCTTAGTTTGGCATAAGACCTCTTGAACTTAGTTTAACTCAAGAGTATTGTTAAACATTAAAAAGGGATAGATTATTAATGCAATCAACCTTCATGGTTTATATGTTTGACAATATACCTATGTCTAGTCAAGTATTGACTAAGGATCAATCCAAACAAAACTATATGTTTAGATGTAAGTTCAGTCTAGTTAGATTAAGATAGTTAACTAGATGACTAGCAAGGGAAAGTCCTAATAGGTTAAGTGAGAATTGAGTTAGACAGATTCTACTCAGGTCAAGGTGGTTGACTGGACGACAAACAAGGAAAAGTCCTAGGAGATTAGGAGAGAATTGTGTTAGGCAAGGCAAAAGTATAGGCAAGTCAATGGTGATTGGATGTCTGCTAAGTGAAAAAGTCCTAGTAGGTTAGGTGAGAATCATACTATGCAAGGGAAAAGTCCAGACAGGTCAGTGGTGACTGAATGTTTGGCAAATGGCAAGTTCAAGCAAGTCAAGGTGACTGGATGTTTGGCAAGGAAAACCATAGGAGAGTGGACTCTAGGTAGAAGTAAGTCCAGTAGGACATGTGTGTTGGTGCAATCGACCTCAGATCAAGGTTGACCAAGCTCAAGTGAAGCGACTCGAGTTGAGTTTTGATGTTTAACAATATATATGACAATATAACTATAAGATGGTATGAGACATCCATAGTCATATGGATGAGGAGTCAAGTAGGTCAAGGTTGACCAGATACCTGACAAGGGAAGTCCAAGGGAGAGTTGACAAGTGAGAAATCAAAGTGGGTCATGGTTGACCAGACACTTAGTGGTCGGAAGTCCAACAAGGAGTTGACAAGGTAGAAATTCAAGTGAGTCATGGAGGATCGAACACTTGGTGATGAAAAGTCCAATTAGGAGTTGACAAGTGTGAAGGTCAGGTGGATCAAGGTTGACTGGACATTTAGCACAAAGAGGAAAGTCCAAGCAGGTCAAGAAAGATCGAATGCTTGGTGTCGAAAAATCCCTTATAATTCTAGAGATCGAATGCAAAGCAAGGAAAGTCCAAACAGGTCAAGGAGTACTGGATGTTTAGTTATAGGAAGTCCAAGCAGGTTAAGGTTGTTAAGACCTTGACATGCACTAGGAGGGGGGGGGGTGAATAGGTATTCTTTGATTCGATCTCTCTCGATTGCGTTGTTCTTGTCTATAATTGTTAGTGCACAATAGAAATACAAAGATAAATACAAATGAAAATACAACACACAAATTTTTACATGGTTTGAAACCCTAGTTCCTACTCCATGTCTGAGCTCTAGAGTGAGCTCTAGAAGTGCACACCACCACTAAACCTTCTCCTTCTCAGAAACAATCTAGAGGTGGAGAAATCTCTTACAATGGAGTTTATACAAGAAGAAATAATCAAATATGAAATACAAAAGAAAATAAAGAAAAATAAGTGAAAATACTTTTGCAAGATGAGCTTTTGATTGCTTGTTGATTTGGTTACTTTGAATTGTTGGTGCAACAATGCCCCAAGCATTGATGTTTGGATAATCATCTAAGTTAGGCAACAAATTGTGATCTAATTGTGAACAAGTTCAAGTGACAGGGAAATCCAAGTATGAAGACTTGGTAAAAGCAAAGTCCAAGTATGATCTTGGCAAGAGAAGTTCAAGGTAAAGGTTTGGCGGCATAAGACCAAGCATGTTGTCTTGGCGGCATTAAGTCCAAACAAACTTTGGCAAAGGAAGTCCAAAGGCAAGTCTTGGCAGTGTAAGTCCAAGCATGTAGACTTGGCGGCGTAAAGTCCAAGCACGCTTTGACAAAGGAAAACCCTAGACATGACAAAACCGAAGGAAGCTCTTGGAAGCAAAGCGCAAAGGATGAACAAGTCGCGGACTCGAAGGGATCCTGGAGGTGCAAGGCTTAAGGAAGAGCTAGGAGGTTAAGTCTAGGTCTAGGGGGTGAAATCAAGTGTGAATTACTCACACTTGATGAGTATCAGTCGACTGATACAATGTATCACCGATCGTCAGTGCTCGACCGAGTCGATGAAACCACTCGACCATCACCGATCGCTGATCAAGGCAGTCGATTGATGTTGCGATCAGTCGACTGCCAACAGTGGAAGTCGATTGATAAACGTAAATACGAGCACAAAATGGAGTCACACTCGACTGCGGCCGGCGATCGCTCGACTGATCACTCCATCAGTCGACTGATGGAGGGATCAGTCGTCTGATGAAAGTGCCGTTGGATGAAACAACTCTGAATTCCGCGAATCCGGCTATTCAGAAGCCGTTAACCACACCAGCAGTCGACTGATGCTGTACATCAGTCGACTGATCGTGCTCCAACGGGAAAATCAGCCTCTTCTCTATAAAAAGAGGGCTGGTGGAGGTTTTTGGGGTTAATGCTCATTCTCTAATCCTTCTCAAAAGCCTCCACGAATTTTCTATCTTTCTAAGTGATTTCAAATCTCCTCCTCTTCTCTCTAAGCTTAGATCTTCATTCTTTGTAAAGAAGAGGAGTTGTGTTGTAAAGGAAAGCTTCTTAGTGGATTTGCTTGGATTGATCCACCTTAAGGATCGCCGTGGAGTAGGAGCGTTATCTCCGAACCACGTAAAGGCTTTGTTTGCGTTATTGTTGTTTTTACATATATTATTTGTGTTTGCTTCCGCTAATCATTTTTGTAGAAATGAAAAACGCTATTCACCCCCCCTCTAGCTTCCAAACGATCCCCAACATGAATGACTTGGAAGATATGGAATGCAATAACAACTCCCCTTCAAAGTCCTCAAGAACCGCCCCTTCAAATCACCTCGAAACCCTACTTTATAGGGTCTTCATCGGGCTGATTTCCACCTAGCAGTCGATTGTCAAAATCCCCAGTCGACTGGTCAAAGGACCATTGCACTACAATGGCATGATCCATGTTGAATTCTGCTCCATCAGTCGATTTCCAAGCCATCAATCGACTGATCCCAATCACAGTAGCACTAGTCGATTACTCCTTGAACAACAATCGACTACCAACCTTTCTGTGCTCTTGTCCACTTAATATAGTCTACTGTCAATGGCCAATCGATTGGTCCAATCCACTAGTCGACTGCCATAGTCACAGTCAGCAATTGAGCCGTAGTCGACTACTTGACCAATCAACTGGGTCATAGCCCCAGTCGACTGCTTGAGTCTTCTAAGCCCATCAAGTGTCAAGCACTCGACCAGTCGACTGGTCAATACACCAGTCGATTAGTAAACCTCAAAACTGAGGTTTAACCTCAAGTATAATCCCCTCATACTTGACACTCACCCTTAGCCTTGACCTAAGCCTTCAAGTCACTTCCATTAGTCTTATGCCCTCATGGTCCATCTGAGTCCTCCACGAGTCCTTCACCCTTCGCGCTAGCCTTCAAGTGCTTCCATCGGCTTCATCATACTAACAGGTCTACCTTTGCCAAGAGGTTGCACCTCTGGGACTTATACTGCCAAGACTATACACTTGGACTTACACAACCAAGACTACACTCTTGAACTTTCCTTTACCAAGTATCCATACTTGGCTTTCACCATCGAGACTACACACTTGGACTTACACAACTAACACTACACCCTTGGACTTTCCTTTGCCAAGTATCCATACTTGGACTTTCGCCACCAAGACTACACACTTGGACTTACACGACCAAGACTACACCCTTGAATTTTCCTTTGTCAAGAATCCATTCTTGGACTTCTCCATTGCCAACATCCATACTTGGACTTTCCCTTTGCTAAGTCTCCATACTTGGACTTTTCGTTGCCAAGTCTCTAAACTTGGACTTTCCTGGCCAAGTATCCATACTTGGACTTTTTCCAACTGAGTCTTACTCAAGTTTGGTCAATCTTGACCCGAAGATGATTGCTCCAACAATCACCTCCTAACAATCTCCTTTATATGACTTTGGATGTCCCAAATCATCTATTAGTCATACAATCATACATATTGCCAAACGTATTGTCAAACATCAAAATACTACTCGAGTCCCACTCGAGCTTGGTCAATATTTACCTGAAGCCGATTACACCAATATTCTCCCCCCTTTTTATGTTTGATAATACCTTTAGGCTAGGCTATCCCATAAGCCCAACTTGACTCTTTTTATGCCAAAGCATAATGAAAGTTGCCTAACTTAAACCCTTCATTTCTCCCCCTTTGACATATATAAAAAAGTCTCTCATATTCCAATACGATCCTTCATTCTCTCCCTTTGTCTAAAATCATCTTACATTCCTTCAATCTCCTTAGTGATAAAACCCTTATCACTAAATGAAAGACAATTCTTCACTCTTCCCTTCTTAAACATCATCCATCATGCCTTGATAGACAAACTCCCCCTAAAGACTTGCTCCCCTTTGACCATTGCGTCAACAATGTCCTTGGAGAGTTCCTAAGTGTATATGAAATCTAAACAATAAAAAATAAGGGTAAAAGTTCAAACTTGAACTTTAACGTCCTTTAAAATTTGATCCTTACCCTAATTAACTCTCCTATTCATTTTCAATGAACATCTCACCCTTCCAATGCTAAGCATATCATAGGGTTAGGAGTGATTAGGGTACTTAGGAGTGCTGATAAATAACTAAATAAATCTTGTTCAACTAAAAATCAAATCATCCATCAACTGAAATCAGTAATTAGTCGACTTAACCCTCCACTAGTCGACTGGCTACATGCAACAATCGACTGGTGTATGATTTTCAAAAAATCAAACTTTTCAATCAGATTTTAAAAATACATAAGTAATTCTGTGTTTTTCAAAAAATCATGAAATTTCATACGTACATTACTTATGCTAAATATAATGGGTGAAAAATAATTTTATACGAAAATACCCATTATTTTCCAAGAATGATGCAAAGTTCAAAATCATTGAAAACTTCAATGGTTTTACCTAACTTGTATCAATATAATTAATGGTGATTTCTTTCAAAAGATAGACTTCACAAAGGTTTTTCAAAATGATTAAAATGGTTTTCAAAACCTATTTTCAATCATGGTCTGTGAGCTAAGTATACATGACTTGTACATTAGTTTTCCTCATGATTACTTCCTATAATTGAAAGAGTTTAAGTTTATTTTGATGTACAATATAAGCACATTGAACTTAATTCATTTTTCTAACATCTCACATATGTCTAGGGTGTTTCAATACACACACATATCATCTTATAGTCTTTGTGAGATGTGAATTTGGTTATTCCCTAATCTAAGTGTTCATGCTTTATTATCTAGGCATATCCATTTGATTCATTTATCTAGGACATCAATTAATGTCATTTGTCCTTAAATTCAATTTTTATAATCTTAATGCATGAATTATGATCATGACATATATTGATTTTGATAATTTACAAACGTTTACCGATGATATATGATGTCATGACATAATGAGAGTAACTTAAGTATTAGCATGACATTTTAAATGATCATATGGAACATGATGTCATGACATGGTATAACAATTAAAGCATGATAAATTTTATAATATCAAGGTATAAAAATACCTAAGTTTTAAATCAAATTGTCATTTTCTAGAATTATGTCAAATACCATCATTGATATAATAACACCTAAATCTATTTTAAATCAAATAATCATTTTCTAGAATTATGTCAAATATCATCATTGCTATAATAACACCTAAATCAGTTTTAAATCAAATTGTCATTTTCTAGAATTATGTCTGTTACGCCCCGAGAGCATGCCGTGCCGAAAAGTAAACGGACGGTATCTCCCCTGTACGTGGCAACATTTCGAGTTAATACAAGGCCTGTAGGCCCACAATAACAACAACACATATAAAAATGTAACCAAACCACAACAACATAACAAACTAACTACAACAAATACACAGCGGAAACAATACAACAACAATACAATCCCACACACATGCATACCGGTATGACTAACACCAAAACTAAGAACCACCGTAACAAAACCAGAAAGAAAGATACAACAACAATAGTATATCACGAAAACTCTAAATACACTACACCCATGCGGAAAGCCCAAAACGACAACCAGAGTCTCGGAGATGAGATGAGATGTCAACCAGCGGTACTCCAAGCCGTCACGAAGACTTCTACCTGTTACCTGGGTGACAGAAAAATCCAAGGTTCGTGGTGGTGAGTAAAACTCAGCAGGTAATAGAAAAATATGTATATATCAAATATCACATGTAATTCAACAACATAATCTAGAGGTACAATAGGTATATTAGCATAGTATATAAATACAAGCATATACCGTCTAACCAAATGAACAACGTAAAATGCAGACATATCTGAAAGTCTGCTACGCTACTCTGATCCAACCAGAGCATATATCCAACATATATATAACAGGAAGAGTAATACCAACTCACAATATACTCATGCTACAGGTCAAGGTATCTAATAGTCTGTCCAACACATATACAAGTATCTGACACAACCGTATAACAAATGCAAGAAGCATGCATGGATATGATGTACACCCAAATGCAGCAAGCATAGTACAATCAAATGCAACATCACAATAAGCATATATATATAGACTGCATATATATATATATATATACATACATATATGTATATATATGGTAATATGCAAAGCACCATAAGATACGATAATGCAGCAAGCATGGTCATGCCTGCTCACCCCTACTCGCTACCACGACCCCAGTGTGGCCTAGGTGACACGACATGACAACTGTCCCAACTCAACATCAACCACCGCTCTAGAGTGGCCGAGTGGGCAATATGATCAAGTAGCATATGAGCGTAAAGAGCTCGTTACACAATGGGGGTACCTGCTACTGGCCACTCCAACTGACACTACCAATGAGTGGTCGAGTGTCACGCACCCAGGAAAACTGCACGCAACTCCAACTACCACCGTCTATAGTGGTAGAGTGCGACACAACAGATGCTCTGCCTTCACACTAGTTACTCCTCGAGGAGTAACCTGGAAGGCAAGATGACTGACGACTCTCTCAACCCCAAGGGAGACTATGTCTTCATAATGCATGCAAATGACATGAATGTACTATCACACGTACAGACATCTATCACAGACTCTCTGTTCAACAAAGAGTCGTACTCATCTGATCAATACACTCTCTATCCTATAGAGAGTCGTACTCAACTGATCGACGGATTCTCTATCCTGTAGAGAGCCATACTCAACTGATCATAACTCTCTATCCAATAGAGAGTCATACTCAACTAATCGACACACTCTCTATCCTGTAGAGAGTCGTACTCAACTAATCATATCAAGCTGGGACCACCGGTCCATAGCGACACACTAATCGCCCTTCACTTAACCATTGCACAAAACATGGTTGGTAATAAGTATGCAACATACGAGTATTGGAATAAATCCTACCTTTAGAGCATTACCTACCCACGGATGACCTTTTTTCCAATTTATAAATTTGGTCATCACCCGTACTCTAACATCCATACCCTACTAAACATCTAGGCCTATTTACATCACATCTATAACCCTAAATTATAATAAAGGGAATGTGATATTTGTTGGATCGAGAAGCGTCGCTAGAGGGGGGGGGGGTGAATAGCGATCGTAAAACTTTTCGACGTTTCGTTCGAGTAGACAATTAAATGAGTAAACACAGCGAAAAATAAAGCGACACGTTTATTTTACTTGGTTCACAACCCAGCGGTTGCTACTGCAAGGCCCTATCGGTCCTAGACTGCGTATGGAGGGCAAATCACTATAACGTCTCCTCCTCGTTGGAGGTAGGAGACAACGATCACAAAACCGAAATTACGAGGATGAGGCAACAAGCCTACCTCACCTCGTTACAAATAAAAATAAAGAATACAATATCAAAATATGTTACTTGCTACTACTGCTGTCGACGAAGAAGATCGGAACTTGTCGTCGCGTCGGCGTTATGACGGTGTTGGAGCGTTGGCGTTGTAGGAGCACTTGATGAATAAACTTGATGTTCTTTGGAGTTGGATTCCTCCTCCTTTTATAGACTTTGGGCTCTGAATATGTCTCCCTTTTTTTTTGGAACGGATCACGAAGTTTTCCAAATTTTATCGCGAAGTGGCCGCGTCAAAAGTTATCCGTTTTGACCTAGCGCAAAGGCTGATTCGTCGCCATCAGTCGACTGATGCCTCTCATCGATCATAATATGATCGGCCTTGATGTCCAGGTGATCATTGCCGACCACTTCCCTGCAGTAAGAGGTTAGCTAGAAATATGATAAATGTGATGGTTTCCAACCGTCCGATCTTGTCCTAGACCTTCCACAAGATGTTTTAGTCGGATCGCCGCCTCTGATCGTCACGACCTTACCATCTCTCACTCACACGAAGCTTACCTCTATTCTTCTGTGGCGCTTTGCTTCGCCTTCCACTCGATTCCTTTGGCTCCCTCCGAAGTCACTCGAGTGTCGCCCGACCACCGCAGCTTCCTCCGGGTGTCGCTAGCCTTCAGCTCTAGCTTTAGTACTTTTCTGCACACTCGATTTAGCTCGTGAGATAACGATGTAAACTTAACTTTGTGCCTTTGCCATAATCAAAACACAGGTTCGATTATCTAGTGCCCCTGCACCAACAATCTCCCCCTTTTTGATCTATGGCAAACCAACACAAAGTTAAGGGAAATTAAAGCATAAAACAAGTATAGTAAATGATGAATGTCATTTTCAAAAACTCCCCCTTAACCAAAACTCCCCCTTAACCCTAGGTGAGTTTTGAAAGAGATACTTTAGTTCAAAATCAAATAAATTTTGTGTTACTCCCCCTTAACTTTCGCTCTTCTCCCCCTTTTGCCATAAATCAAAACAAATGTTGGGGTTTGTTATGTAAAAATGAAGTTTGTTATATAAAATAGGGGTTTAAAGACAATATGGTATATGCATGCATCAAGATAAATCAACTATGAGTCCAAACATGCGTCTAGCAATAGTTAGATAGATTGGTTCGAGGTGTGTCTCTCTGCACCAATAATCTAAAGGTTTGTAATATAACCCTTTAGGGTTAGTTTGCTCTCCCCCTTAGTCAAATATATGAAGTATAAGAGATGTAGGGGGCGCTAAACTTTGGCCTAAGAGTTGTTAAGTACAATAGTTGAGAAAATAAGTAGTATTTTGAAGAGGTTGTTTTAACTATATTTCAATTATCTTTAACATCTCACCTGTGTCTATATGATCAAGCATGTTATACCTATATGTTTTTGTGAGATGACTTTCAATTAAGTTGATTAAGTGCATTTAGGTTCAAGTAATTTTATGTTAGATTTGGATTTGACCCTAGGCTTGTCAAGTTTACCTTTTCAAGATCATGACTTCCAGGTCGTGGCGAGGCACAGGGGCCTTCTTTTATCGGATCATCGACCACTTCCTTAGACAAAGCCATTTTCAAGAAAATGATGACTTGACTCACCTAAGACTATTTCCTAGTCTAACTGGTTATTTTTGAAAAGAGGCTCCCCGAGGCTCAATCTTTTCGTATGATTTTAGTTGGTTATGTACGTGTTCTAAGTGAGCTCACAAGTTTTAAAGCACAAACTTTCTAAGTTAAAGCATGCAATTTCTAAGTTAAAGCACAAACATGTTTTGTACTGGCTCCCCCTAGACCGTTGAATCGGTTCGGTCTATCCACATAGTGGATTTGGTCCTTGGGAACCCAGTACGGGTTGGATCCTAGAGTTGAAATCAAAAAGTTCTTAGGGACCCATGCTTGGACTCTTTGATGACTACGATTTACGATAGACATATAAGACCTATTCGTAGTCTTTGACTTAAATCCGAGTCTGTCTTTATTGTACATGACTCTTTGGGTTCCAAGTAGTCGATTAAGGTTCTTAGATCCCAACGTGAACCTTTCCAACCTAGACTCAACCTCTTGAACTTGGTCTTTCAAGAGAGAATTCTCCTCAAGTTTTTCAATTTGAGTTGAGTTTCCCTCTTGAACTTGACTAGTTGAAGGGGTTAGAGTAGCCTCTTGCTTGAGGGTTTCAACCTCCTCAAGTAACGACTCAACCCTAGACTCGGACTTAGTTAATTTCCTATTAAGCATTTTAATTGTATTGTAAAGCGTACTAATTAAAGAGCGATTAACCTTGACTTTCCCTTTTGGTCCGGCTTTGAGTTTTCTCTCGATTCTCTCGAAATAATCTTCGGGGTCGGAGTCGGAGTTGTAGTTGGACTCGGCTTCGGATTCTGACTCGGACTCCTCCGTTCTTGCCATGTAAGCTATGTCTTCTCTGTTGTCCCAAGTTGCATGGAAGGCTTTCCTTGCTCCCTTTTTCTTTTGGTTCTCATTCTTCAATTTCCTTCTTTCTTGTCGAACTATTCTCCGCACAATGTTGACTATTATGGCCTCCTCTTCGGATTCGGATTCGTCTTTGGGTTTGAGTTCATCTACTTGCTTAGTAGGTGGCTTCCTTCTTTGTCCTGCAAGTAGAGCAATACCTCTCTCGGCCCGGACCACGTTAGTTTGCTCATGAAGTTCAAACTCGGAAAATAATTCGTCTAACCTAAGCTTCGAAAGGTCCTTAAAGACCTTGTAGACATCAACCATGGATGCCCACAAGGTAGTCCTAGGGAAAGCATTTAAAGCATACCTTATAAGGTCTCGGTTCTCTATGGCTTGCCCGATCGAGTGAAGACCGTTGACGATGTCTTGGATCCGCGCATGTAATTGGGTGGCGGTCTCGCGATCCTGCATCTTTAGATTGTACAGTTTATTTAAAAGTAAATCTCTTTTACATACCTTAGCATCGGGCATCCCTTCGTGTAGATCAATCAATTTGTTCCAGAGGTCTTTGGCGCTAATGAATGGACCGATGCGGTTGAGCTCCTCCTTGGACTAGCCACATTGTAATATTTGAGTTGCTCTTGCATCGGCTTCGATTTGCCTCTTGGTTGCATTTGTCCACTTGTTGAAATCCAAGGGCTCTCCTTGATCATTGGTGGGTAGAGCAAAGCCGGTTTGGATTATCATCCAAGTCTCGACTTGTGTTTTTAGAAAACACTCCATCCGACCTTTCCAATAACGGAAATCATTTCCGTTAAAGAACGGAGGTTGGGTGGTGCTATATCCCTCAATGTGAGCCATTAAATATCTTGCAAAATACGAATAAAAACCAAAGAGAATTCCAAGACTTGGTCTTGGATTAGTAGTGCAGGAAATAATAGGAAATAAACATAATTAAATGAGAAAAATAAAAAACTAACAAAAACTAACAACTTACGACCTTCGGTGTCCCCGAAAGGGTACTAGACATTGGATTTTGGGGCTGGAAATGGCTTGTTACGAGGGTAAACCCTAGTAAAAAATGTAGATCTCTCAGAGAGCTTCGATTTGGTAGGTAGATCGTTATGTGAGTCCACTTGTGCGAAAAGTTATGGCCGTTTTACAGTCGGCTACTCCAAGAGAGAAAAACTTGCAAGCACACAACCAAAAGAAACGTACCAAGACTTCGTCTTGGATTAGTAGTGCGGGAGGAAAAAAAGACCAAAAAAAATATGAATCGAAAAATACGAACAGAAAACCAAAACGTGCTAGATCAGTGGTTTCACCAAATCTTAGCGCCCCCGCTCTGATACCAATTGTTGGATCGAGAAGCGTCGCTAGAGGGGGGGGGGTGAATAGCGATCGTAAAACTTTTCGACGTTTCATTCGAGTAGACAATTAAATGAGTAAACACAGAGGAAAATAAAGTGACACGTTTATTTTACTTGGTTCACAACCCAGCGGTTGCTACTCCAAGGCCCTATCGGTCCTAGACCGCGTAAGGAGGGCAAATCACTATAACATCTCCTCCTCGTTGGAGGTAGGAGACAACGATCACAAAACCGAAATTACGAGGATGAGGCAACAAGCCTACCTCACCTCGTTACGAATAAAAATAAAGAATACAATATCAAAATATGTTACTTGCTACTACTGCTGCCGACAAAGAAGATCGGAACTTGTCGTCGCGTCGGCGTTATGACGGTGTTGGAGCGTTGGCGTTGTAGGAGCACTTGATGAATAAACATGGTGTTCTTTGGAGTTGGATTCCTCCTCCTTTTATAGACTTTGGGCTCTGAATATGTCTCCCTTTTTTTTTAGAACGGATCACAAAGTTTTCCAAATTTTATCGCGAAGTGGCCGCGTCAAACGTTATCCGTTTTGACCTAGTGCAAAGGCTGATTCGTCGCCATCAGTCAACTGATGCCTCTCATCGATCGACGGATGATCGGCGATGCCTCTCATCATCACCAATCGATATGATCGACTTCCCAATGTCCAAAGATCATTGCCGGCACCGCCACTTCCCTGCAGTAAGAGGTTAGGTCGAAAAATGATAAATGTGACGGTTTTCAACCGTCCGATCTTGACCTAGACCTTCCACAAGAAGTTTTAGTCGGATCGCCGCCTACGGTCGTCCCCGTATAGAGGACACGACCTTACCATCTCTCACTCACACGAGCTTACCTCGATTCTTACTGTGATGCTTTCGCTTCCGGCCTTCCACTTGATTCCTTCGGCTCCCTCCGAAGTCACTCGAGTGTCGCCCGACCACCGCAGCTTCCTCCGGGTGTCGCTAGCCTTCAGCTCTAGCTTTAGTACTTTTCTGCACACTCGATTTAGCTCGTGAGATAACGATGTAAACTTAACTTTGTGTCTTTGCCATAATCAAAACACAGGTTCGATTATCTAGTGCCCCTGCACCAACAATATTAACCTTTGAGTAAATATAGCCAACGACAAGTTCAAGCATAAGATAATAAGAGCAGGGTCAAGGTAACATGATCATATAAGATGATCATGCATCTAAATCTATATGCATTAAAACTACCTGACCAGGGTAGGAATTACCCACCTGCTTTGTAAACACCAATCATCTTCACATCCGTCAATGTCTGGACCCAAAATCCTGCAACGTGCAATATGCATATCAATAGATCTCTAGCATAACCCTAAATCAATCCAAATTTTGATTAGTTAACCCTGGCCGAGACATCGATCGACGCCAGTGTTGTAGTTTGGCCACCGGGGTGAGCTTGTGCAAGGAGATCCTGTGAGCAAAAGGACCGACGATGGTGGCGTCACTCTGCTCGCGAAATCCCTAACTGCTCGAGTGGAGATCTCCGACGAAGCGGCGATGATAGTAGAGGAAGAGGCCACGATAAAGCTGGAATTGGGCTGCAGAGATCAGGGAGGGGTCCACAATGGCAGTGCTCATCCACGGCGACAACATCGCCGATCTGCTCGAACAACAAAAGAAATCTCGACGAACACCACAAAAATCGACAGCGACGGGGCGGTTCAGCGACTGTGCAGCGAGCGGCTTGTGGAGGCAGATCGGCCGAGGAAGGAGCGGCGGCGGCGTGGAAGCTACACTCTGCGTGGCCGGCTGGCTTAGGGCACCGATGATCGAAGAGCAGAGGAGAGCGCGATCGGGAATGTGGAAGAGAAGAACTGCGCGTTGGGAGAGAAACTGCTGGGGTGGAGAAGGAAGTTCGGGAGATGTCGAGATCGAGTGAAATGAGAAAAGATTAGGGATCAGGGAAAAAGGATCGGCGGAGAAGAGGAAAGAAAAGTCTTCACCGGCCGTTTGGGATTTCGGTGCAGAAACGCTCGTGACGGAAGAAACGCTCGGGTTTAGCCAAACAGGTCGGATCCATTAACGGGTTGGGCTTTAACACCCTATAAGCCATTAACACTAGATCCATTCAATTAATCTATACGATTTAAACTTAGGTTAGGTTTAAATTAATTCCTAACCATTCATCTTGAATTTAATTTACCCCAAACAGGCTTTCCCCAAAGCCTATTAAATCTTTGCCTAAAAATACCATAGAAACTCCATTTATTTTTTTTCGGTATTTTACATTCTCCCCTACTAATTAAAAATTTGGTCCCCAAATTTCATACTTAAATGTAAGAACCAATACCAGAAATCTCCGAAATGACCACATACCTCTGGTAAACAAATGAGGATATTGAGCTCGAATAGTATCTTCCAACTCCCACGTAGCCTCCTCATCCGTATGATGCTGTCATCCAACCTTTACGCGTCGGATGGTTTTGCTCTGCAACTATCGCTCCTTGCGACCAAGAATTCACACTGGAATCTCTTCATAGGTCGCATTAGACTGAGGTAAAATCGGAACCTCTTTCAGAACATAATATGATCGCGGAACATATTTCCTCAGCATATGAACATGAAATACATTATGAACACCCGCAAGTGTCGGAGGTAAAGCCAACCGGTAAGCTACACCCCCAATCCGCTCCAACATCTTAAATGGACTAATGTAGTGTAGAACTAATTTCCTTTTTAGCCCAAATCGTTTCATCCCCTTTCGTAGGTGAAACACGCAGAAATACCTGTTCCCCAACTGAAAACTCCAAAGGCCTTCACCTCCGGTCTGCGTAACTCTTCTGTCGACCTTGTGCCTCTAATAACCATAATCCGATGACGCGCACCAACTCTGCATCATGTTGGATACTCTGTGGCCCCCAATAGCTATCGTTCCCCGACTTCCTCCCATAACCTGGGAGATCTACAGGGTCTACCATATAAGGCCTCGAATTGAGCCATCAGAATAGAAGAGTGCTAGCTGTTGTTATAGGCAGATTCCACTAAATGAACGTGGTCCTCCCAACTGCCTCTGAAATCCATAACACAGGATCTGAATAGATCCTCCAATGTCTGAATGATATGCTCAGACTATCCTTCCGTCCGTAGATGGAATGCAGTACCGAATCGAAGCTCTACGCCCATGGTCTAATGCAGACTCTACTAAAATTGCGAGGTAAATCGCGAGTCTCTATCAGATATAATACCCAAAGGCACGCCATGCAATCTGATAATCCCTCGATAGTACAACTCTGCCAGACGATCCAATGAGTCCGTCCCATGAATAGAAAGGAAATGGGCAGATTTGGTTAATTGATCCACGATCACCCAAATCGCATCATGTCCTTTATGGGTTCTAAGCAATCCCGCAACGAAAATCCATCGGGATTTGCTCCTATTTCCATTTCGGAATCGGAATTTTCTGGAGCAATCAGCGGGTTTCTGATGTTCAACCTTCACCTATTGGCATACTAAACATCGAGCAGCAAAATCTGCTATATCTCTCTTCATACCATTCCACCAGTATAAGCATTTCAAATCTCGGTACATCTGAGTACCACCAGAAACTATAAGTGACTGGGAGACAATAATGACCAATCTCCCTTGTTGCATCTGTCCGTGTTCCAACAACTCTACAGTAGCTACCCAGTAGCTAGTCAAAACTCCATGAGCACTTCTGCTCCATACAACTACATATCAAGATAACATCCACTAAAGTCATGTCATGTATATGACAGCTTGTCTCGCAGTTCGACAACTGTCATAAGCTCGAGATATGCCTCATCCAACTACATCGGGATCGCTCCGTTCCTTGGAACGATGCATCCGCATACAACCTCCTTTTATCTACTCCGGAAGGATTAACTAATACTCGTGTAAAAGTTAACCGCCGTCTAGGTCTTGTAACTGGTTTCACCAGCTTTCGACTAAATGATTTCCATCATCACCTTTGTCAAACAAGTCCGTGGTATAGTAATGCCAAACATATTATCCACATCTACATAATTAACCAAAACATACAAGAAAAACCATCATCTATGGTGGTCGAGTGCGCAACTCCAACTACCACAATCAACAGTGGCCAGGTTACGCAACTCCAACAACCACACACTAATCCAATCGTGTCTAGGATACACGATTCTCAAATCCAGTGGCAACTAAATCGTTAATTAGTCTAACGACTTAATCCAAACTCATAAAATTCATACCAAGTATGAAATTGTCGTCTTTACACACCTGCATCCTCTTCACTCTACACTGATGATATATCAATCATCACAACGATAATGATAATTGTATGACACCATGTCACTACAATATCAACACTCCAATTGTAAACCAACCCTAGAGTATACACAGGTGTCCTTAACTGATCTAAATAGATCCTCTATCCACAACGAAGGATATTTACTTTCAACAACTATCGCATTCCATCATCGATAATCGATGTATAATTTCAAAGGTCCATCCCTCTTTTAACAAAGAGTTTTGGATCCTTCTCGAGGAGAAATACTGGGACAGATAAATATCCCCTCCAACATCTCCTATAATCAATACTTACATTCTTCTAATTTCCATAGTGTTTAGTAACACTTATCCCAGTCAAGTTATCACCCGGTATGGGATCTTTGATATCGGAACTATTTCTGCAATCATTTCGATCGCCTACTCCACTTGTCTATACAACGACAAGCCTTAGAGTTCATCCGAAACTACATCCGACTACTCTCGGATTATTCGCACATCTAGGAGACATAATCATGTCATAACCTCAACAATTTGACCATCCGTAAGGATATGTCTACAGCAAGGTATATCTATTAAAGTCTACGGGCACCCCTTGACTTCTTAATTGCTAGTCAACATCTCACATGATAGTAGAGATACCACCAACCCACAAGTCGATGTATAGGAACTCTTCTAATCCAACTGAGAATGTTCTAGACAAAGATACATGTAAACTATAAGTATCTCTCAATATATTAACTCAGAGGGTAACTAAAGTAATACCCTTAACGATCAATTATCTGTCGATCCGATCCAAAGGCTCCCCGCAGGTCTCGGCCTTTCTCCGAAGAGAACCAGATCAGATCCAATAGTTCGCGACAAAGCGGTCGCATTTCTGCGATGAATGATTCGAGGATTTTTCCTAGATCATCCGATCCTATCATTTAATCCTACGAGCTGCAACTGTAGAATACAGAATAGATACGACCATCATCGTATACTCTCTCCTTTGTACTAAGAAAATCACACCTGGGGATAATTGTTGTTGTCTGCATGAGTCTTCTGCGATGTCTTCTGCTAATGCTGCTTCTGTGCTGATCTCTGCTGAAGGGTAGTATCAAGGAACTCCAACCACGCCTGAGGTAGTAGGTTGCTGCTGATGAGATAACCCAATCTTCTGTGCTGATCTCTGTTGTCGAGACGGTGCATCATCCTCCCGAAATACCATTGGTAGTCTTCAAATGAGTCTTCAAAGTATAGCTCCTCAAATGTACTGGTTGCTTACAATAGCAACAGATGAACTGTTCCAACAAATAATCTGACTTCGCGTGTCTTCGTGATCCACACTGCATGCAAATAATCCCTTCGGAGTCTTTGTTCTGATTTTCCTGATATGTACGAGAACATCCTGATGATCTGTGGTTGGTCTTCTATAATCGGAAAATAGCTCAAAGCCTATGACTCCGATCTTGCTCCTTTTATCCAACATTCAGAGTCTTCTTAATCCAATATCTGACTTGTAATGTCTGGTTATCGATCTTCATCTCCTAAACACTTGTACGAAGTCATTTCTAAACTCCTGACTCAATCCAACGTCTTCTGGCAGGATCTGATAGAAGATCCAATCATCTTAATCCAACATTGAGCCAACAACCGTGGGTGGCTTAAAATATCCATTCGCATTCTTGAGCTATTAGGTGAGCGTAAACTCTGCAAGTCTAATGACTCTGCACAGTACACTATTACTAACCGATCACCCTTTCTTGAAGCTCAAGAATTCCTTACAATGTGTCACTAAAAGTGACATGGGGAAATACACTCTTTCAACATTACTAAACCATGATCAAGTGATATATTATTTTCCGAAGATTATTTTTTGCATTTATCACCAAATACCGGCTTGATCCCGATAATGGTATGCAAACAACTCTTCTTTCTCGGTATAACATGAGTTAAGTACTCAAAAGTACTCTCAAAGTTATACAATTCAGTATGAACAACTCAGGGATAAAATCCCTATGAAACACTGTAACCTAGCCTTCCGCTATCTGCATCAACAATAGTCTACTTGTCTTGTCCATTACCCAATAGGTAATGATCTGACTAGCATAATTAGTGAAAATCTCTAAGATTATAGTCTTTGATTTTTTCTTTACAAGAAATGTGACGACTTGACCCCTGTTTTCTGACTCGGTATCAGTCGACTCTCAAAGGTAAATCACCTTTTCGACACAGGTTCAAGACTCACAGACTTAACAGGTCATTTTCGGGGTCAACTCATACCACGATTACGAACAATAACCAACAAACTATAGGTTATTCCCTGTTATATACACTAAAAGCATAGCCAACAAAACCGGGAGTATAAACCCTATCGGCAACTCCGGTTGGTCGCCTCGGTGGACGACCTCTAATACAAGTCTGCACAGGTATAATTATATCTAACTGTATACACTTGTTAATCAAGTCTAGATAAGTATCCAACTAGAAAATAAGTCATCAGGAATACTTACTTCGTGCTGCTTGGAGCTCAGGCCACTGTCAATCTCATCTCAGAAAACCAAAACCGAATAAATCGACTTCCGAGAATCCAAGACTCGACACAAAAATAACATTGTATGGCATCGCAGAACCTAGGGCTCTGATACCACTAAAGTTGTCACGCCCCGAGAGCATGTCGTGTCGAAAAGCAAACGGACGACATCTCCCCTATACATGGCAACATTTCGGGTTAATACAAGGCCCATAGGCCCACAATAACAACAAAACATATAAAAATGTAACCAAACCATAACAACATAACAAACTAACTACCCCAAATACACAGCGGAAACAACACAACAACAATACAATCCCACACACATGCATACCGGTATGGCTAACACCAAAACTAAGAACCACCGTAGCAAAACCAGAAAGAAAGATACAACAACAATAGTACATCACGAAAACTCCAAATACACTACACCCATGTGAAAAGCCCAAAACGACCACCAGAGTCTCGGAGATGAGATGAGATGTCAGCCAGCGATGCTCCAAGTCATCACGAAGACTTCTACCTGTTACCTGGACGACAGAAAAACCCAGGGTCCGTGATGGTGAGTAAAACTCAGCAGGTAATAGGAAAATATGTATATATCAAATATCACATGTAATTCAACAACATAATCTAGAGGTACAATAGGTATATTAGCATAGTATATAAATACAAGCATATACCGTCTAACCAAATGAACAACGTAAAATGCAGACATACTTGAAAGTCTGCTACGCTACTCTGATCCAACCAGAGCATATATCCAACATATATATAACAGGAAGAGTAATACCAACTCACAATATACTCATGCTACAGGTCAAGGTATCTAATGGTCTGTCCAACACATATACAAGTATCCGACACAACCGTATAACAAATGCAAGAAGTATACATGGATATGATGTACACCCAAATGCAGCAAGCATAGTACAATCAAATGCAACATCACAAAAAGCATATATATATAGACTGCATCTATATATATATATTAATTACAACCATCCACATATATATATATATATATATATATATATATATATATATATATATATATATATATATATATATATATATATATATATATATATATATACATATATATATATATATATATATATATATATATATATATATATATATATATATACATGCATATATGTATATATATGGTAATATGCAAAGCGCCATAAGATACGATAATGCAGCATACATGGTCATGCCTGCTCACCCCTACTCGCTACCACGACCCCAGTGTGGCCTAGGTGGCACGACATGACAACTATCCCAACTCAACACCAACCATCGCTCTAGAGTGGCCGAGTGGGCAATATGATCAAGTAGCATATGAGCGTAAAGAGCTCACTACACAATGGGGGTCCCTGCTGTTGGCCACTCCGACTGACACTACCAATGAGTGGTCGAGTGTCACGCACCCAGGACAACTGCACGCAACTCCAACTACCACCGTCTATAGTGGTAGAGTGCGGCACAACAGATGCTCTGCCCTCACACTAGTTACTCCTCGAGGAGTAACCTGGAAGGCAAGATGACTGACGACTCTCTCAACCCCAAGGGAGACTATGCCATCATAATGCATGTAAATGACATGAATGTACTATCACACGTACAGACATCTATCACAGACTCTCTGTTCAACAAAGAGTCGTACTCATCTGATCAATACACTCTCTATCCTATAGAGAGTTGTACTCAACTGATCGACGAACTCTGTATCCTGTAGAGAGCTGTACTCAACTGATCATAACTCTCTATCCAATAGAGAGTCATACTCAACTGATCGATGTACTCTCTATCCTGTAGAGAGTCATACTCGACTAATCATATCAAGCTGGGACCACTGGTCCATAGCGACACACTAATCACCCTTCACTTAACCATTGTACAATACATGGTTGGTAATAAGTATGCAACATACGGGTATTGGAATAAATCCTACCTTTAGGGCATTACCTACCCACGGATGAGCTTTTTGCCAATTTATAAATTTGGTCATCACCCGTACTCTAACATCCACACCCTACTAAACATCTAGGCCTATTTACATCACATCTATAACCCTAAATCATAATAAAGGGAATGTGATATCAACCTTTGAGTAAATATAGCCAACGACAAGTTCAAGCATAAGATAATAAGAGCAGGGTCAAGGTAACATGATCATATAAGATGATCATGCATCTAAATCTATATGCATTAAAACTACCTGACAAGGGTAGGAATTATCCACCTGCTTTGTAGACACCAATCGTCTTCACATCCGTCAATGTCTCGACCCAAAATCCTGCAACGTGCAATATGCATATCAATAGATCTCTATCATAACCCTAAATCAATCCAAATTCTTGTTGGTGCAATCGACCCAGGTCACGATTGACTAGAACTCGAGTTTGACTCGAGTGATGTTTTGATGTTTTGATGTTCGACAAAAACATATGACAATGTAATTGTCATGGGAAAGTCCAAGTCATGGGTACTTGGCATGGAAAGTCCAAGTGGGACACTTGGCATTTGGGAAAGTCCAACATGAGTTGGAAATGGAAAGTCCAAGCATGGGTCTTGACAATATAAAGTCCAACATGGGTTGGCAAGGGAAAAGTCCAAGCATGGGTCTTGGCATGGAAAGTCCAACATGGGTTGGCAAGGGAAAGTCCAAGCTTGAGTCTTGGCATTTGAGAAGTCCAAGGGGATGGATATTGGCGGCGTAAAGTCCAAGCGGATCGGAGAAAGAAGAGGTGGAAGAAGCGGAAGAAGCATCCACCTCAAGGATTGAGGGGGAGGAGAGAACTTCCACACTGGAGCCGGAACAAATTCAAGAAGAAGTCTCAACCTCCGGGAGGAATGAAGAATCCACTCCAATCACCACATCCACCATAGGTAACTCAAACATATCAATTTGTAATAAAAATCATATCATATATTTTGAGTGTAGAGAAGCTGGGCACTACAAGAGCAAGTGCCCAAAGAAGATCAGAAAAGCTCCTCCGACACCAAAACCTCAAGAAAGATCAAAAGATGCCGGTGCCACCACTAGAAGAAGCAAAGAGCACGTCATTTGCTTCAAGTGTCAACAACCGGGACATTTTAGGAATTCATGCCCTAGGGGGAGCAAGAAAGTCAAAGAGGGAGCTATACATGTAGGGGGAGCCTCCAAGGCAAACCCTAAGGTATATTTCAATAATGCACCTTTTAGATTTAATAGTCAAAAGCATGCTAGGAATTTTAATTCCCTTGCAATTCATAAAGAGCATGCTAGAAGTAAGGAATTTTGCTTAGGTGCTAAAAATGTTTACCTTAGGAGTAAGGAGAAATTTGGGACTAATGTCCCTAAAAACAATTTATCTAAGGATAAACCTAGGTCAAATAACTCAAGACCAATCCTACCTAGGGAGACAATTAGGAAGGTACAAGAACATCTAGGTCTAAACCCTAAATGGACTAGGCATATGCCTAGAAAGTCCCATGCCCAAGAATTTAATCAAAAATCAATTGGGCAATTGGAATTAGAAAACCAAGCCTTGAGGTCAAGGCTTGAGAAACTAGAAAATATCCTTAGGAATATACAAAACCAATTTAAAGGGTCTAATGGTCAAGGTCAAAGGTCCAAAAGTCAAAGTCAACACCAAGGACCTAAGAGTCAAAAGTCAACCAAGGGCAAGCAAGGTTTGGGTCACAAACCTAAGCCTAAGGTGGCTTACCATAGTGTTCCATTTGATTATGGAACACAAACTAGGTCTAGGAAGACCAAGGTCAATAGGGAAGTCATCCCTAAGGTTGACCAAAGGTTGTGCCTAGTGGCTAGGGTTTCTAGGAAACCTAGGGTGTCCACTAAGAAGGTTGCAAGGGGAGTTACCCCTAGAGTCAACCTAGGTAAGATCCAAATGACCAAGGCTAACAAGCCTAGGAGGGTCATTAGGAAGGTATCTAGGGAGGTTATCCCTAAGGAATACCTAATTAACCCTAGGAGCTCAAATCGGTTTTGGGTTTCTAAGAGCGTGATTGATTCACGCTAGATGAGTTTAGGGTGTGCCAACCTTGATTGGATGGGTAGTTAACTCAACCATGGCAAAGGTGGCACTTTAGGATATTTTCAAGGTTATGGTTACCTTGGAAATAGATTTGAATTAATATCCTAAAAGATTTTAGGATGTGCCAATGCATTTTTGAAATTAAGAAAAATCAATTAAATTGGCACAATTTAGGTTTAGAGGTTAGTGTGCCATTTTGGGTTTTTGGCAAACTAGGGAGATTAGGTTAATATGGCAAAATATGATTAATCCCAACAAATGGCAATTAATATTAAAATTTGGGTATTATTATACCTATATATTTTATATGCCATGTTTTGATTGCCATATGCCATGTCATGACATCATGTTTATTTTTTTTTTAATCATTTTATATGTCATGATTATACTTGGGATTAAGGACCAATGTCATGTGTTTTTAGATTTTATCATATGCCATGACATCATGATCATTGGCCATGCTTAATTATTGCTATCTTTATGCCATGATCATTTCATGCATTTAATTGATTAAAATTGAACTAAGGACAATGACATGACTTGGAGTCCCATTTATAAGGGAATCAAGTAGGGTTGCCTAGAAAAATGCATGAAACCCTAGTATTAGGAAGAACAAAACCCACATCTCACATCCAATTGACATGTATGTATATTTATACACCCTAGATACATGTGAGATGCTAGGATATGAGTTAAGTTCAAGGTGCATAGTTTTTGCATCTAGATGAACTCAAACTCATCTTATATGATTAGTGGATCATTAGGAAAGCTTGTGTACAAGTCATGTGCATAGAGCTCAAGGAATATGATCCAATACATGGTTTTGAAATCATTTTAAAATCAATTTAGAAAACCTTGGTGAAGTCTATCTTTTGATAGCAATCACCATTGATGAAGTTGATGCAAAATAGGGCCAAAACCTTGAAAATTTCAATGGTTTTGAGTTTTGTATCAAACTCACTATTTTATGGGTAAAATAATTTTCAAATATTTTTCACCCATTGTAATGACTATAAGTAATATACGTATCAAATTTTATGATTTTTCAAATTACGTAAAATTACTTATGTTTTTCTAAATCTCAATTCTGATAGCTGAAATTCGGAAATTTCAGCTATCGATCGATTTACTTCCTTGGTGGCGATATGATATGGATGTGATCGGTGATTCTTGTCGAGTCATTGCCAGTCTGATTCGGGAAAACAAGGTTGTTTATCCCGTGTTCAACCATTGTAAAGGTCCCTAATCTCTCATAACCCTAGGATATGCTTTGGGAAGCATTATAAAGGGTGAAAATCCATTGGATATGGATTAGGAGATGTGTTAGTCAAAGTATCAAATTTAGGGTGAGTAAAAGTTCTATGTTGAACTTAGAACCTTAATTTTGATGGTTTAGAGTTCCTATTGGCTTAGGGGCTTCCCAAGGACATTGTTGGTGCAATGATCAAGGGGGAGCAAGCCTTTAGGAGGAGGTATCCATCTTGGGATGATGGATGTGTTTTTATCCTTGAAGAGGAGAAGTTATTGGGAGAGTATCATCAATTGGGAAAATTGATGGGTTTTTGATACCCAATTTGGAAATTGGGAGAGAGTATAGGATTGCCTCTCTTGAGTGATATGCGACTTATCACTAGAAAGATGGTAGGCATCCTAGGTATTTTTGGACCAAGGGGGAGATTGTAAGATCTCATTGGGACATAAGACATTGACCTCCTTGGAGAGATAACCTTTTTGATATTAGTCAAAAAGGGGAAGAATGTTTGGGGGAGAACATTTGGAGAGTGTTTACCAATTTGGGATAATTGGTAAGGGATTTGAGTTAGTGGTCTAACTCAAATGATTTGTTTGGTTTTTGTCAAACATCAAAAAGGGGGAGATTGTTGGTGCAATCGGCCTAGGTCACGATTAACAAGAACTCGAGTTTGACTCGAGTGATGTTTTGATGTTCGACAAAAACATATGACAATGTAATTGTCATGGGAAAGTCCAAGTCATGGGTACTTGGCATGGAAAGTCCAAGTGGGACACTTGGCATTTGGGAAAGTCCAACATGGGTTGGAAATGGAAAGTCCAAGCATGGGTCTTTGCAATATAAAGTCCAACATGGGTTGGCAAGGGAAAAGTCCAAGCATGGGTCTTGGCATGGAAAGTCCAACATGGGTTGGCAAGGGAAAGTCCAAGCTTGAGTCTTGGCATTTGAGAAGTCCAAGGGGATGGATATTGGCGGCGTAAAGTCCAAGTGGAGTCTTGGCGGCGTAAGTCCAATGTGCCTTGGCGGTGTAGACACCGTTAGCATGACATAGACGAGGGAAGCACCTGGAGGCTAGCGCGATGGATGAACAAGTCATGGATGACTTGGAGGGATCCGAGAGGCGTGAGGCTGATGGAGGTGGCTAGAAGGCTTAGGTCTAGGCTAAGGGTGGTCTAGCAAGTATGGGGGCACCATACTTGGGTTAAGACCTCATTTTTGAGGTTGGCAGTCGACTGACATTATGGCCGGTTCGACTGTCGTGAGTCGACTTGAGTTCGACTGCCAGTTTAGAGCTGGAAATGCTCACAGCGATCATTGCTCATTGGAAGCGATCGTGTGTCGGCAACGATCGGCCCGCGGTCGCGATCATTGCCGATCAATGTCGAGCCGCGAGCGCTCCGTAGTCGACTACGGGCGTTGGCAGTCGACTGCCAAGAGATCCGTTGGAGTTTTTCCAGCGTGGATCGAGCCGTTGTCTCACGACAACAGTGGCATCAGTCGATTGGTGACTTATGGCAGTCGACTGATGGGCGGAAATCCAGGTCGCGCGCGAGGATAAAAGGAGCTCGACGGGAGGGTTTTTGGCATCAGTTCTTAAGCGATTTCTTGGACGTTTTTGAGGCGATTTCTTTGCAAATGTCGGAGTCTTCAACCATGGTTCAAGCGATCAACAAGCAAGCAATCAAAAGGCATTTGTAAAGCTTTTTCTTTACTTATATTGCATTGTATCTCATTGTATTTACTTGTGTCTACTTAGATTATTGTTGTAATCTTTTGTACGAGGTTTCTCCACCTTCGACTTGTTGTCGAGAAGGAGTATTTGTGGTTAGTGATTGCATTGGCATCGCTAGAGCTCTTTAGAGATCGATCAGTGGAGTAGGAACCGGTTCGGTTCCGAACCACGTTATATCTTTGTGTTAGCATGTTGTTCATTTCGTTATCGTTATTATTTTTCTATTTCCGCTGCGCTAACGAAATTGTAGAGACGACACGCGAACGTTCTCCATCTACGCAAGGTCAAACGCTATTCACCCCCCCTCTAGCGGCGTCAAATATCCAACAATTCTGATTAGTTAACCCCTACTAATCATTCCCTTTATGAATTCATATAATTCACGGTCATCTTTAAGATACCCAAACACTATATATAAATTCACAAATGGAACCAATAGTAAACTAGCAATAGATCTAGATCACATCCTTAATACCTAGATTACATTTTCCTCACTACGTTCCATTTAACCATTTATTCTTGAATCCATATCAGATTAACTTCCAATAAATTATATAGTACTATATCATGTTCCAATCTAAACTTACCACAGTAATTCGACACACTCTTCTACAATATATACCTTTGAATACACCCATCAGAATTTACCTTACACTGCCAATACAAGTCTTGCTTCCCAGCTCAACTTCAAACACTGCAACAGATCCATGATCCAAGCCTCCTGTCTCCTGCCTCGGATCATCATCGCAGAAGTCAAATAACCACAGTTGCAAATCGAGTAGGATATAGCTGTGAATCTGACCTGAGACTACAAATCTGAGGATAGCGGAGACAATCAATCCTACTCTCAACGAGAACAAACTCACTGTGAAACCCCTGGTCGAGACATCGATCGACGCCAGCGTTGTAGTTTGGACACCGGGGTGAGCTCGTGCAAGGAGATCCTACGAGCAAAAGGACCTACGATGGTGGCGTCACTCTGCTCGTGAAATCCCTAACTGCTCGAGTGGAGATCTTCGATGAAGCGATGACGATAATAGAGGAAGAGGCCACGACAGAGCTGGAATTGGGCTGCAGAGATCAGGGAGGGGTCCACAATGGCGACGCTCTTCCACGGCGACAGCATTGCCGATCTGCTCGAACAACAAAAGAAATCCCGAAGAATGCCACAGAAATCGATAATTGCGGGGCGGTTCGACGACTGCGCAGCGAGCATCTTGTGGAGGCAGATCGGTCGAGGAAGGAGTGGCGACGACGTGGCAGCTACACTCTATGTGGCCGATTGGCTTAGGGCGCCGGTGATCGAAGAGCAGAGGAGAGCGCGATTGGAAATGTGGAAGAGAAGAACTGCGTGTTGGGAGAGAAACCGCTGCAGTGGAGAAGGAAGTTCGGGATATGTCGTGATCGAGTGAAATGAGAAAAGATTAGGGATCGGGGAAAAAGGATTGGCGGAGAAGAGGAAAGAAAAGTCTTCACCGACTGAATTGAATTTGTGAAGCGGCGCAGACGGAAGAAACGACGGGTTGGGATTTAACACCCTATAAGCCATTAACACTAGATCCATTCAATTAATCTATACGATTTAAACTTAGGTTAGGTTTAAATTAATTCCTAACCATCCATCTTAAATTTAATTTACCCCAAACAGGCTTTCCCTAAAGCCTATTAAATCTTTCCCTAAAAATACCGTAGAAACTCCATTTAATTTTTTTTTTCCGATATTTTACAATGTCAAATACCATCATTACTATAATAACACCTAAATCCCTTAAGTGTGCCAAACCCCAACTTGGCACACTATTGACCATTAACCTGATTGTGCCAAATATGATCAATTTTCAAACTCCATAATTCTAATTGGCACATCCTAAAACCTATTAGGATTAAATTCTACATTCATTTTCAAAGTATCAACATACCTAAAAAATGCTTTAAAGTGGCAACTCCACTATAGTTAGGTTAACTACCTTTCCATTTTAAGTTGACACACCCTAAACCTATTTAGCGTGAAGGAATTACACTCTTAGGAATCCAATACCTATTAGAGCTCCTTGGATTTACTAGGTATTCACTAGGGATGACTTCCCTATATACCTTCCTAATGACTCTCCTAGGCTTCTTGGAAGCCTTAGCCATTGTGATGTCATCTAGGTTAACTCTAGGGATAGCTTCCCTTGTAACCTTTTTGGTGACTTTTCTAGATTTCTTTGAAACCTTTGTCACCTGACTCTTATCAAGGTTAACTCTAGGGATGACTTTCCTTGAAACCTTGACTTTCCTAGACTTAGGATTAGTTCCATAGTTAAATGGAACACTATGGTAGGTTTGCATGTTTCCCTTGGACTTAGGCTTGTAACACAAACCTTTCTTGTCCTTAGGTAGATCTTTCCTACCAAATCCTAGACTTTGGCCACTAGACCTTTAATTGAATTTGTCACCTTTCCAAGGGTCTTTTCCAATTTATCAAGTCTTGACTTCAAGGCTTGATTTTTTTATTCTAATACTTCAAGTTTTATTTTTCTATCATTTCTTTGGACATTTTGTTTCTTTCTAGGCATATGTCTACTCTTCTTAAGGTTATTGCCTAGATTGTTCTCATCCTTAGGTAAACTTCATCTACCTCTAAAGGTTCTAGTATTTTTCTTAGGTAGAGTGGTTCTAGAATTGTTCTTAATCCTGATTTCATGAGATTTTACACCTAAACCACAAAACTTATTTCTCATATGTTTTTTATCATGAATAATTGCAAGTAGATTATGAGATGATACCTTAGGCTTTGCCATAGGAGCTACCCCTACACATAAGCTCTTTTCCTTATCCTTCATAGGGGACTCCTCCTCGGACATTGGCTCTAGTAGTGACCCTTTTGGTTGCACCGGAAGCATATTATATGCTCCTTGCCTTTTCGTATCGGGGCTTCGACCTCCTTTGACTTTTCCTTCGCCTTAGGTGCTACTTGAGCCTTGTTCTTGATCCTTTTTGGACACTTGCTCTTATAGTGTCCTTGTTTCCTACACTCAAAGAAAATGATATGATTTTTATTTTTAATGATTGCATTTGAGTTACCTATAGGAGAATCTTGAGCTTGTTTTTCATTTTGTCCAGTTGTAGAGGTTTCCTCTTCTTGTTTTAGTATTGAAGATCTAACCTCCCCCTCAATCCTAGAGGTGGATACTTCTTCCATTTCTTCTATTTTCGAACTCAGATGTTAAACATCTTTCAACTTTCGAATATACAAGCTCTTGAGGTGATGAGCTTTCTTCATCTTCGAGCTTGTTATCATCTTTCCTTTAGGCTGGTAAGGTAATCTCATGGAGCTTGTCAAGCTTGCTTCATAACCCCTTGGCATCTTGATAGTTGCCTATCCTACACAATACGTCATTAGGGATTAAATTAACCAAGAATTTTGTTACCTTTTCATTGGTTTTGGATTCTTGAATTTTCTCCTCAGTCCATTTGCTTCTTTTAAGAATTTTTTCTTATCCATAGGAGCTTCAAATCCACTCATCAAGATAATCAAATCTTTAATCTCCATTTGAAGGAACGTCTCAATCCTTGCCATCCATTGCTCAAATCCCCCTAGTCCGTAGTATCCGTAGAGAGGTGGAACTCAGATGTCATATCAAAGTACATCGCTAGGCTCCATTCTTTTCTAGCTTTTCTCCTTTTGGCGATTAGTCCTTGAAGAGTGACCTCGATCTGATACCACTTGTTGGTGCAAATAAGATTCACATATCTCTACAATGATATGATATTGTCCACTTTATACCTAAGCTTCCATGATTTTATTTTTGGACTATACCCAAAAGGTCTCATGCCAATGAAGATATCTTATCATCTTATAAGCACATGATCTTTTTCATGTCTTACCAATATGAGACTTTGATTGTATTCCCAATACTTTCAACAATGGTATTGGCAATCGACTCGATGGAGCAAAATCCAACGTGGATCATGCCATTGGAGTGCAACAGTGCTTTAACTAGCCGACTGAGGCTTTTGACAATCGACTGCTAGGTGAAAATCAGCCCGATGAAGACCCTATAAAGTAGGGTTTCAAGGTGATTTGAAGGGGGTGGTTCTTGAGGACTTTGAAGGGGAGTTGCTATTGCATTCCAGACCTTTAAATCCATTCAAAGCAACCAAATCAATAAGCAATCAAAAGCTTATATTGTAAAAGTGTTTTCACTTATTTTTCTTCATTTGCTTTGTATTTCATATTTGCTTGTTTTTCTCCACCTCTGAATTTTTTTTCGAGAAAGAGAAGGTTTAGTGGTGGTGTGCATCACTAGAGCTCGATCGTGGAATAGGAACTAGGGTTTCGAACCACATAAAAATTCTTATGTTATGCTTTGTGTTTTCATTTGTGTTTATCTTTGTATTTCCACTGCGCACTAACAATTATAGACAAGCACAATGCAATAGAGAGAGATTAAATCGAATAATTGCTATTCACCCCCTCCCGGCGCACGTCAAGGTCCTAACAAGTGGTATTAGAGTCATGGTCCATGTTAAGTCATGCACCTCAAACGAAGGAAGTGGAGCTCCCATGTCTGAATCAGGAGAATTAGACACCAGGTAGGAAGTCTAGTTGGGTAAGTAGGACCAGACAACTGGTAGAAAATCCAACTGGATCAGGAGGACCAGATAGTTAGTAAGAAGTCCTGATGGGTTGATGATCAGACATCAAGCAGAGAAAATCCTTCGAGGATTGATAGGCTTGGGGGGAGGGAGGGGTTCAATGTGGTCCTTCATTTGAGGGGGGAATTATTGAAAGTATTGGGAATACAATCAAAGTCCCACATTGGTAAGACATAGAAAAGATCATGTGCTTATAAGATGAAAAGATATCTTCATTGGCATGAGGCCTTTTGGGTATAGTCCAAAAATAAAACCATGAGGGCTTATGCCTAAAGTGGACAATATCATGTCATTGTAGAAATATATGAATCTTATTTGCACCAACAAAGGTGACCAGATGATTAGGTAAGTGAAGTCCTAGCAGGTCAAGGTGATCAAATGACTAGGTAAGTGAAGTTCCGACGGGTTAGGGTGACTATGCTTGAGGGAAGTCCTAGTAGGTCATGGTTGATCAGATGCTAGGCAAGGGAGATTCCAGTAGATCAAGAGTGATCAGATGTTAGACGAAAAAAGTCCTGGTAGGTTGAGGTCAATTAGATACCAAGTGAAGATAGGGTTAGCATAAAATAGGTTGTGATCGAAGGATTAGTCAACTGGTGGGATTCACCAATCGACTCGTTGCTTCTAGGGAGTGTGGCACAAGCAACAGTGCTCAGGCAGTTGACTAATGGTGTTGATCGGTAGATTGACAACAAGTTACTCAGGAAGCTTCGATGAGTGCTCAGGCAGTTGATTGGTGGTCCGAGCACTGAGAAAGTGGCACTTAGGACTCAAGCACTCAAAACAGTGCTCAGGAGGTGAGTGCTTGGGCAAGTGGATAAAGCGACGCTCGAGTCGGCACTTGAGAAGATAGTGCTTGGGAAGCCAGTCGACTGATGGGTTGATCAGTTGAGTGGGGAAGGTGCTCAGGTGTTGAGGAAGCTGGTGCTCGGGTGGTGAGAACATGGTGCTTGAGACTCGGCCACTTAGGTTGGAGACTTGGGTGCTCGGGGCAGCCACGTATTCTCGGGTTGAGAAAACGGGTGCTCGGGAGGCATTCAGAGTTGGGTGCTTGGGAAGCTAGTCGATTGATGGGTTGAGGTAATCGACTGGTGCTTGAGAAAATAGGTGCTCGGGAGGCTCGCGATCTAGCAATCGATTGTTGTGGTAAACCAATCGATTAGTTATGATGCTAGGTGAACAGAAGCTCTTTTAATCGATTGTTCAGTTCGACTGATGGGTTAGTAGTCGATTGATGGATGAGGCAATCAATTGATGGTCGAACTTCGAGTTGATCTCAGTCATTTATCAGGTGTTAGTTGTTGGTGCAGTAGGCACCTAAGTCGAACCTGAGTTTTGATTATAGCAAACGATACAAAGTTAAACTCATGTTGTTATCTCACGAGCTGAATCAAGTGTGCAGAAGATTGCTATAGCTGGAGCTGAAGGCTAGCGACACCCGGAGGAAGCCGCGGTGGTCGGGCGACACTCGAGTGACTTCGGAGGGAGCCGAAGGAATTGAGTGGAAGGCCGGAAGCAAAAGCAACATGTAAGTATCGAGGTAAGCTCGTGTGTGCGAGCGTAAGTGAGGTCGTATCCTCTTTACGGGGATGATCTTAAGCGTAGATCCGACCAAAGACATCCCATAGATGGTCTAGGTCGAGATCGGACGGTCGGAGGCCGTCAAAATAATGTTTTTGTTGAGCTAACTTTGATCTGCAGCAAGCATCGGGCCGACCGCGACTTGAGGACTCGATCGCCATCAATCGGGCCGATCGCCAAGGTCGAGACTGATCGATGCCGCCATTAGTCGATCGATGATGGCCATCTCAATGATCACCCCAGTTCAAGGAGGTTTTGTGTCCATTTGTGATTGGTTGAAGACCCATTCGATGAGGGGCTCAAAGGCTATAAAAGGAGGGCTTGTCTTAGGGTTTTTCATCAATTAAAAAGCTTCCAAGTGCTTCCGATACGCTCCGACTCTCCGACATCCCTACGACGAAGCGCTGCCGAGACGACGACTAGAGCTTCAACTCCATCCTTTGAAGTCGTCGGTAACGAAAGTTTGAATCATATTTCATTTTATAAGTTGTTTTTATTTCGAGCTTTAAATCATATCAAGGAGAGGGGGAGTGTCCCTCTACCTTGAGCTTTTATCATCTTGTGTATTCGTCTAACTCCTACCTCCAACGAGGAGGAGTTTTTTAGTAGTTTGCCCTCCGTACGTGGTCAAGGACCACTAGGGCCTTGGAGTAGTAGCCTTCGGCTAAAAACCTTTGTGTCTATTGTCTCTATTTTTGTTTTTATTTTTTCGCTGCGTATATTTGTCTTGAAACGAATTCGAAAGAAAAATTTCTATCGCTATTCACCCCCCCCTCTAGCGATCCGATAGATCCAACAATTGGTATCAGAGCCGGGGGTGCTCAGATTCGGTGCAACCACCAATCGAGCAATTTTCTTTTCGTATTTATTGTTTTAAGATTTCTCCCACACTACTAATCCAAGACCAAGTCTTGGTACATAATTTTTGGTTGTGTTTTTGCAAGTACTAATCACCTTCGGAGTACCTCACGATCAAACGAGCATAACTTTTGCTACAAGGGGACTCACGAAACGATCTACCCACCAAATCGAAGCTCTCTGAGAGATCTACACTTCTTATGGGGGTTTACCCCCCGTAACAAGCTATTTTCATCCTCAAAAATCGACGTTTAGTAGCCTTTCGGGGACATCGAAGGTTGTGAGTACTTACTTTTTATTTAGTTTCTTATTTCTTTGCTTAACTTTCTATTTCTCATTTGTTTCTTTTTATTTCCCACACCACTAATCCAAGGCGAAGTCTTGGAACCCTTTTTCGTGTTTTTTTGTATTTTTTTGTGCGAGGTTTTCCTTCCAAATGGCCCATCTCGAGGGTTTTAGCACCGTCCGACCTCCGTTTTACAACGGAGATGACTTCCGTTATTGGAAGGGTCGGATGGAATGCTTTCTTAAAACCCAAATCGAGATGTGGATCATAATCCAAACGGGATTCACACTTTCGACTAACGAAGTGGGTGAATCCTTGGATTATGACCAATGGACCATTGCGACAAAAAGACAAGTCGGCGACGCTGGCAAGGCAAATCCTTCAATGCGGCCTATCCAAGGAGGAGCTAAATCGTGTCGGCCCCTTCATAAGCGCAAAGGATCTTTGGACAAAACTAGTGGAGCTACACGAAGGGACCGATGAAGCCAAGGTATGTAAGCGTGATCTTCTTTTCAATAAACTATATAACCTAAAAATGCAGGAACACGAGTCTGCGATGCAACTCCACACCCGTGTCCAAGACATAGTCAATAACCTACACGCAATCGGGCAAAAGGTCAAAAACCGCGACCTTATAAGGTATGTTCTAAACTCTTTTCCGAGGACTACCTTGTGGGCATCCATGGTCGATGCCTACAAAGTCTCCAAGGATCTTTCTAAAATTAGGTTAGATGAACTCTTTTCTGATTTTGAATTACATGAGCAGTCCAACTCGGAACCCGAGAGGGGTATAGCCTTGTTTGCAGGTTCAAAGAAGAAGAAAATCGCAAGCAAGCCACCACCAACCGAGGAGGAAGACGAATCCGAAGAAGACGAAGACCACGTCTTCACGGCGAAATCGATTGAGTCAGACACGGAGACCGAACCTGAACTTGAGTCAGAACCTGAGGATGACTCGGACTACGAAGCTACCTTCAAGTCAAGCCACGGATACGCATCCGGTTCAAAAGATACCCTTAAAGTGAGTCGAACTTTATTTAATACTTTACATAATACGGTTAGGTTTTTGTCTAGAAAATTAGCTAAGTCCGAGTCCAAGGTCGAGACCCTTGTTGAGGAGGTTAAACTCCTCAAACACGAGGTCTCCCTAATCTCTTCGACTAGTCGAGTTCAAGAGAAGGACTCAACTCGAGTTGAAAAGCTCGAAGTTGAGAACTCTCTCTTGAAAAGTCAAGTTGTGTTGGGATGTCGCTACGGAGGCTCATTGGCTCCCATGTCCCCGGATTAAAATTTTCACTAATGAAAGACTTAATCCGAATGGGATGAGCTTCCTTGGCACAACCTATTTGTCGTCGTGCTAACAACTTGAGTGGTCGCTTGAACAAACTAGTTGTTCAAGCAACACAACTCTTCTAGTTGGTTAGCCGCGGAAAAGACGACGGATGGATCGCCGGTTTTTGTGTTTGTCTTCGGGGTCCATGATTATACAATATATATCCATTCATACACATGCATAATCAAAATATTAAAGAACATATTCAGATCTGTAAATAAAGTTAAAAACAACTTTATATCTTACGATCTTCTATCGTATGTCCTATCCTTCTCGTGGACGACGTGTGGACGAAGATCCTCCACGAGTTGAAGCCTTCTTGATCACTTTCTTCTCTACCTTGTCCGCTGCGAACAAAGAGAAGCAATCACAAATACCTTTCCTATCTAAAACCGACCACCAAATTAGGGAATTTGGTGCAAGCACGACAAGAGCAAGTGGATGATGCGCCGGCCACCAAATGAATGGAAACCGCCGGCCACCTTGGAGAGATTGGAGGAAGATGATTGCCGGCCACCAATGGATGGAGAACCGACGGCCAAGGATCAAGGAAAAGGGAAGAGTGCCGCCAAAACCAAGGAGGAGAAGAGAGGGATGACCAAGCCAAACCCTAGCTTGCCGCCCAAACTTGTAGCCAAACCCTAACCCTAATTCGAAAACCAATCTCCTTATCTTTTTCTTGCCGCCCAACCCTAAGCACCTATTTATAGAATAGGGCTTAAGCCTCCTTTAATCTCATCCGTCGGATCTAGGGATTTAACCTCCACCGTCGGATCTAGGGTTTTATCCCAACCGTCGGATCTAGGGTTTCATCTCAACCGTCGGATCTAGGATTTCATCCTAATCGTCGGATCTAGGATTTCATCCCAACCGTCGGATCTAGGGTTTTATCCCAACCGTCGGATCTAGGGATTTGATCTCAACCGTCGATTCTAGGGTTTCATCCTAACCATCGGATCTTAGGGATTTAATCCCAACCGTTGGTTCTAGGGTTTCATCCTAACCATCGGATCTTAGGGATTTAATCCTAACCGAGTTCTAGGTTTTGTTTTACATTCTTGGATCTAGACTTCACAAGGATTATATTAGGCTACGATAGGGACCATAAGGAGGAGTTGGGTCTTGGCCACCCGATGGATCGGAACCACACATACTTGATCCATCAATGATGTTCCATTCCACTAGAGGATCATCATTGAACTACCTCACCAACCCCCATAAATTAATATGGGCTCCATATATTATTTGTACATTAATCTCCCCGTGTTTAAGATATCGAATGTCCGTCAATTAATTGATTCTTGACCATCGATTAATTAACATCTAACTCCTCGAGTAGTACCACTCAACCTTATCATCATGTTGACTAAGTCAACCGGTGGGTTTACATGATGAACCTTATGAGCTCCTCGAGGGACATCATCAACCTAATATATAGGACACGGTTTCCTCCTATAATCAGCGACACACCATGTAAATAATATTATTTCCCAACTTAAGGGCATATTGATTTAATCCATCTAAATCTCACCCTTTGGTAAATTAAAGAAATAAATACTAAGTATATGTGCGTTATTATATCGGGATTAAGAGCATGTACAACATAATATCCGAGGTCCGATTCAATGTAGTCAGTACTAAATTGAATCACCTCTATGTCGGTCCTACTCAATACACCTAAGTGTACTAGTGTAACTCTATGTTCAAGATAAAACAATACCAAGCTACACTACAACCATGCCAATGGTTTGTCCAAAATCATCTTGATTGTGAGCCTCTACTTATATTTTACAAGGGACTGATAACATGATCTTCTGTGCCACACCAAGCACCATGTTATCTACAATGTAGAATATTAGACAATATGCACACATATAATGAATATATAAAGTGCAAACAATGATCATGTGATTCTTATTTCAAAATAAAATGTTCATACAAAAAGAGCTAGGCTTTCAGTATACATTCCAACAATCTCCCACTTATACTAAAAGACTATGTTGTCATCACTCTGCCATACATCTGATCCCCATGTCCTCCACATGCCTATCAAACGCTTTCGCTGGAAGGGCCTTAGTGAATGGATCCGCCAGGTTATCCTCTGATGCAATCTTGGCGACAACAACTTCTCCTCGCTTTACGATCTCGTATGAGTGGTACTTGCGCTCTATGTGTTTACTGCCTTATGGGCTCGTGGTTCCTTGAGTTTGCAAGCACCACTATTATCACAATAAATTGTGATAGTTACGGGCAAACCGGGAATCACATCCAAGTCCATCAAGAAGTTCTGAGCCATCGGCTTCCCTTGGTCGCCTCGTAGGTCGCCACATACTCAGCTTCCATGGTAGAGTCCGCCACGCATTTCTGCTTGACACTCCTCCATACTATGGCTCCACCTCCAAAAGTAAACACAAACCCCGAGGTAGACTTACTCTTGTCCCTATCTGATTGGAAATCCAAATCCGTGTAACCCACAGGGACTAATTGATCTGCCCGGTAAACCAGCATATAATCCCTAGTCCTTCTCAGGTACTTCAATATATGCTTTACCGCACCCAATGTCCTCGCCCAGATTACTCGATATTCGCTAACCATGCCCACTGAAAGCAGATATCCTGCCTCAGACATAGCATAGCATACATAAGGCTTCCATCGCCAAGCATAAGGAACCGCCTTCATGTCCTCTATCTCCTTTGATGTTTTGGGACACATCTCTTTAGATAAAGGAACTCCATGCCTAAAAGGTAGAAAACCTTTCTTGGAGTTCTGCATGCTAAAACGAGCAAGGATAGTGTCAATATATGAAGCTTGAGATAAGCACAACATCCTTTTCTTGCGATCCCTTATAACTTTGATCCCAAGGATGTGTCCCACTTCTCCCAAGTCCTACATGTCAAACTGTTTGGACAACCATACCCTTACGTCTGATAACACTTTGATATTGTTGCCAACTAACAAAATGTCATCTACGTATAGTACAAGAAACACCACTACGTTTCCGTCACATCTCTTGTATACACAAGGTTCATCCGACTTCAATAAATCCATATGACCGATTACCTCATCAAAGCGGATGTTCCAAGATCTAGAAGCTTGCTTCAATCCATAAATGGACCGATTAAGCTTACATACAAGATGCTTTTGCCTTTAGCAATGAATCCTCCGCTGCCGACATATAGATGTTCTCCTCAAGACTTCTAAGGAAAGTCGCCTGACATCCATCCGCCATATCTCATAATCCATGAGCAAATATAGATAAGAGAATCCGATAGACTTAAGATACATCGCTAAAAGGTCTCCTCATAGTCGAATTTCTTTCTCGAGTATACCCTTTCGCAACAAGCCTAGCTTTGAAGGTCTCAACCTTCCCGCCTACTCCTTTCTCTTGTAGATCCACTTGCATCCAATAGTTTTTACACCATCGGGTGGCTCTACTAGCTCCCAGACTGATTAGAATCCATAGATTCTATCTCTCAATTCATCGCTTCTTGCCAAGATACCGCATCTCTATCTTGGATTGCCTCCATATGTCCAGGATCAGTTCATGTTCACTGTGACTAAGTCCAAGACTCTCCCAAAACATGAATCTATCGTTGTCTAACAACCTCCCACTACGACGAGGTACCTCCCGGTATGCTCGTGACACGCTGTGTGCTGACTGTGGGTATCTCTGTACCGGTGGTACCAAAGTCGGAACTTCGCCAACTCCTCAAGAACAATCCTACTTGGGCTTGTGGTTCATTACATAATCCTCCTCTAGAAATCAAGGCTCAGGCTAACGATCACCCTCCTCGATCTCTAGGATTATAAAATAAACCACCTTCGCTCCTTAGGGTAGCCAACAAACATGCATACTGCATTTAGGTTCCAACTTACCAAAGATCCCTTCAAAGACATGTGTGCCGACTCCCCATATCCGAATATGTCTCAGACTAGGCTTTTGCCCACCCACAATTCTACAGGTAGAAGGTACTGATTTAGATGGAACCAAGTTCAGAGTATACATTGTCAGATCCAAAGGTATACCCCGTAATCTAAACAGTAACTCGTAATAACTCATCATCGATCCGACCATCTCCATAAGAGTCCTATTCCTTCGCCTCCGCTACACCATTCTGGGTGTGCTGTGCCAAAAGTGCATAATTGGGATCAATCCCACCTCTCGATAAGTAACTCCTAAACTCTCCCAAGAGGTACTCCACCACGATCGATCAGAATGTCTTGATACTTTTACCTTGACGGTTCTCCACATCACCTTGAATTCTTGAACTTGTCAAAGCATTCAGACTTGCGGCGATCAAGTAAATGTATCCATACTTGAATAATCGCTCATAAAAGAGACGGCTATTCAAAGCCACCTCTTGCCTCGATAGACATAGGATCGCACAAATCGAATGAACCAATTTCCAACACATCTTTGGCTCTATACCCTTGGCCTTGAAAGGCCTCTTGGTCATTTTACCTTCCAAGCAAGATTCGCAGTTGGGAGATCCTCCACCACTAATGAACCCAAAGGTCCATCACCTATCAACTCAATTCTACTACTTAAGTTAATATGACCAAGCCTTAGATGCCAAAGATATGTTTGGTTCATTCTGAAGGTTCTTTTCTCTTATTAGATTTAGAAGATGAGTTATTATACTTATATGCATCGTGGGAGTTTTTGGTTCAAGAGTATATAAATTGCCAACCAATGTACTGTATCAGATAATCTCCTATTCCTTTTATAACCACCTTGTCATTAAAAGAAATGAATATCCATCCAAAAATAATTTAGAAACTGAAATTAAATTCTTTCTAAAAGTAGGTACATAAAGACAATTTCTCAACACCAAAAATTTATTCCTATCAAAGATAAATAAACGTCTCCCCGCAATAGCTGCCACCTTTGAAGCATTGCCCATGAAGACGGTGATTTCTCCCTCAGCTAGTCGTCGGGTTTCCTGGAACCCCTGCAAAGTATTGCAGACATGATCAGTGGCTCCTGTATCTACACACAGTCTTGCAGTAGATAACACCGCTAAACATGTTTCAACAACTAAACAAGAAGATATACCTTTATTCTTTTTGGCGAGGACAAATCCGCCTTCCAATGTCGATCACTTGCAAGTGAAGCACTTGCCTTTCGGCTTCTTCACTCCTGCCTGAGGTCCTCCTGCCACGTTCTTCGCTCCACCTTGCTTCTTCTTCTTCTTACCTTTCGGTTTAGAGGAAGAAACCTTCTGAGCGATCATGGCTTGAGAACTCTGACGAAAAGCCCTCCTGCTTGGAGTTCTGCCGAAGCTCCACGAATACAACCTCTTGTTCATGTTGTAGTTGAGGCGGAACTGCTCAAAACTCCTAGGCAGAGACTGGAGAATGATATCAACCTGGGTTTCCCCGTCGATCTCAACTCCGAGGACTTCCATCTCATTAAGATGAGCCATCATCTTGAGAACATGGTCCCTAACGGGTGTTCCCTCGACCATGGTGGTCGTCATCAAGTTTCTCATTGCCTCCTGCCTAGCCGCCCTACTACGATGTCCAAAAGTTCCTTGAGATTGAACATCATGTCATAAAGTGGCTATGGCACGATCGATGTTAGACATTTGACATAGATGAAAATGTAACACCGCGCCATCTCATCCGCCTTAACCCATTTCTTATAATGTTCTTTCTCCTTTTCAGAGTCATTGTGGGCTTAGGAGGATGACCTCGAAGAGTACAAATTTGTACTCCTCATGATTAAGACAATATCCGTGTTTCTTTTCCAATCAATGTAGTTTGGACTAAGAAGTTTGTTTTCTTTTAAAATCACAAGTGGGTTGAAAGCCATTTGAAATTCCTAAAAATCACAATGATAAAAAATTAGATTTCAAATATTATTGATTCCTCAAAACAATAAAATCCTAAATCAACCAACACCTCAAAACACCGAGAATTTCAGTATGCCACATTTGTGTGGATGTATCTGAAACCTACATTTGTAAGAGGAGGTTTTACCCATTAATTTTATTATCTTGTCAACCTTAATTTTTGACAAATAAAATTAATAGTTGGTTCCTCTTTGGCCCTACAAATAAAAGTGACTGATGGGAGGATACTTTCATTTGCATCTAAGTGTGCACCATTACACGATACTAAGGGAATTATTTCGGATTATGTGCCTTACCGGTGTGGAAGTACACATGCTCCTAGATAATTTCCTATAACCATTATTTGACCTAGTGATCCGCAAACAAACCCGTCCGTAGGGAGGAAGGCACTCAGAGTCAACACACAAGTTTGTTCGCATCACACGTCAAATTGTAATGGAGGCCGCGGGAATTAATTAAAATATCCCTCTCCCACTTAGTAAATTGCAAATGAGGAATTTTAAATCACACACAACATGCATATAAAACAAATAAGCAATAAATATGGAAAAAACAGAATTTTTCCAACTATTATGGCATTGTCCTCCAATATGCATCCCGTCGTGTGGCCACCTCGTCCGCTCCATCTTTTCCCGTGCGCAAGTCACCAAAGAGTTCTGAGCCGAGATAAAACATTTTAATTTACATCCATCGATCCTATACTCCACGAAGGAGTGTACAAATAATATAGATCGAAAGTAAACTAAAATGAGCGGCTAAATAATGCCGTATTTAATTACAAAAATTAAATACTAATCTAGCCTCGTCAACCCCGAGGATTCAAATAATAAATTTTTTTACACACATCCATTCACATACACACACATGGCCATAATAGTCGGATCTTATGCCTGCAACCAAAAAGTTAAACTACGCATATCCTACTATTATCCGGCACATATAATATATGAAAAATGCATAAAAAAATTAATCGAATCCAAAACACACAAAACCGGAAACCGTGGCTCTGATACCAATTGTTGGGATGTCGCTTCGGAGGCTCATTGGCTCCCATGTCCCCGGATTAAAATTTTCACTAATGAAAGACTTAATCCGGATGGGATGAGCTTCCTTGGCACAACCTATTCGTCGTCGTGCTAACAACTTGAGTGGTCGCTTGAACAAACTAGTTGTTCAAGCAACACAACTCTTCTAGTTGGTTAGCCGCGGAAAAGACGACGGATGGATCGCCGGTTTTTGTGTTTGTCTTCGGGGTCCATGATTATACAATATATATCCATTCATACACATGCATAATCAAAATATTAAAGAACATATTCAGATCTGTAAATAAAGTTAAAAACAACTTTATATCTTACGATCTTCTATCGTATGTCCTATCCTTCTCGTGGACGACGTGTGGACGAAGATCCTCCACGAGTTGAAGCCTTCTTGATCACTTTCTTCTCTACCTTGTCCGCTGCGAACAAAGAGAAGCAATCACAAATACCTTTCCTATCTAAAACCGACCACCAAATTAGGGAATTTGGTGCAACCACGCCAAGGAGCAAGTGGATGATGCGCGCCACCAAATGAATGGAAACCGCCACCTTGGAGAGATTGGAGGAAGATGATTGCCGGCCACCAATGGATGGAGAACCGCCGGCCAAGGAGCAAGGAAAAGGGAAGAGTGCCGTCCAAAACCAAGGAGGAGAAGAGAGGGATGACCGGCCAAACCCTAGCTTGCCGCCCAAACCCTAACCGCCCAATGGAAGATGAGCCAAACCCTAACCCTTATTCGAAAACCAATCTCCTTATCTTTTTCTTGCCGCCCAACCCTAAGCACCTATTTATAGAATAGGGCTTAAGCCTCCTTTAATCTCATCCATCGGATCTAGGGATTTAACCTCCACCGTCGGATCTAGGGTTTTATCCCAACCGTCGGATCTAGGGTTTCATCTCAACCGTCGGATTTAGGATTTCATCCTAATCATCGGATCTAAGATTTCATCCCAACTGTCGGATCTAGGGTTTTATCCCAACCGTCGAATCTAGGGATTTGATCTCAACCGTCGATTCTAGGGTTTCATCCTAACCATCGGATCTTAGGGATTTAATCCCAACCGTTGGTTCTAGGGTTTAATCCTAACCGTTGGTTCTAGGTTTTGTTTTACATTCTTGGATCTAGACTTCACAAGGATTATATTAGGCTACGATAGGGACCATAAGGAGGAGTTGGGTCTTGGCCACCCGATGGATCGGAACCACACATACTTGATCCATCAATGATGTTCCATTCCACTAGAGGATCATCATTGAACTACCTCACCAACCCCCATAAATTAATATGGGCTCCATATATTATTTGTACATTAATCTCCCCGTGTTTAAGATATCGAATGTCCGTCAATTAATTGATTTACTGACCATCAATTAATTAACATCTAACTCCTCGAGTAGTACCACTTAACCATATCATCATGTTGACTAAGTCAACCAGCTGGGTTTACATGATGAACCTTATGAGCTCCTCAAGGGGACATCATCAACCTAATATATAGGACACGGTTTCCTCCTATAATCAACGACACACCATGTAAATAATATTATTTCCCAACTTACCGGGCATATTGATTTAATCCATCTAAATCTCACCCACTGGTAAATTAAAGAAATAAATACTAAGTATATGTGCCCGTTATTATATCGGGATTAAGAGCATGTACAACATAATATCCGAGGTCCGATTCAATTATGTAGTCAGTACTAAATTGAATCACCTCTATGTCGGTCCTACTCAATACACCTAAGTGTACTAGTGTAACTCTATGTTCAAGATAAAACAATACCAAGCTACACTACAACCATGCCAATGGTTTGTCCAAAATCATCTTGATTGTGAGCCTCTACTTATATTTTACAAGGGACTGATAACATGATCTTCTGTGCCACACCAAGCACCATGTTATCTACAATGTAGAATATTAGACAATATGCACACATCTATAATGAATATATAAAATGCAAACAATGATCATGTGATTCTTATTTCAAAATAAAATGTTCATCCAGAAAAGAGCTAGGCTTTCAGTATACATTCTAACAAGTTGAAGATCTTAGGAACACGTTGGAAAGGTTCAATTCGGGATCCAAAGGACTTGGCCTCCTACTTGGATCTCAAAGGGCCGTGTACAACAAGGCTGGACTAGGGTTTAACTCAAATACGACTAATAGGTCGTATATGTCGATTGTAAGTCGACATAGGAAACATGTCCAAGCATGGGTCCCTAAGAACTTTTTGATTTCAACTCTAGGATTCAACCCGTACTGGGTTCCCAAGGACCAAATCCACTATGTGGATAGACCGAACCGATTCAACGGTCTAGGGGGAGCCAGTACAAAACATGTTTGTGCTTTAACTTAGAAATTGCATGCTTAGAATTTTTTTTTGTTTTGTTTTTTTTTAACTTGTGAACTCACTTAGAACACATACATAACCAACTAAAATCCTTCGAAAAGATTGAGCCTCGGGGAGCCTCTTTTCAAAAATAACCAGTTAGACCAGGAAATAGTCTTAGGTGAGTCAAGTCATCATTTTCTTGAAAATAGCTTTGTCTAAGGAAGTGGTCGATGATCCGATAAAAGAAGGCCCCTGTGCCTCGCCACGACCTGGAAGCCATGATCTTGAAAAGGTAAACTTGACAAGACTAGGATCAAATCCAAATCTAACTTAAAATTACTTGAACCTAAATGCACTCAATCAACTTAATTGGAAGTCATCTCACAAAAACACATAAGTATAACATGCTTGATCATATAGACACAGGTGAGATGACCTAGATTTAAAAACTTACAACCAATTTTTTTTAAAAAAAAATTATAAAAAATCTAACATCCAATCCAACCACCTTGTGTGTAGGATCAATGGATGTTGGACAGCGGTTGCTCCCGACACATGACCGGGGATCAACTCAAATTCACAAAGCTTCGATTCAAATGACAAGGAACGGTAGCCTTTGGGAATAATGGCAAGCTCAAAATCATCGGATCAGGTGATATCGAGCTTAACTCAAATTTTGTTATTAAAAATGTATTACTTGTAGAGAATTTTGAATATAACCTGCATAGCGTAAGCCAATTATGTGACAATAACTATAAGGTCGTATTTTTAGAAAATGAATGTGTAATTAAAACAAATAAAACAGCTAAAACAATACTCAAAGGAACTAGGACAAATAACATTTATACAATTAACTTAATCAAATCCTCAGCCAAATGTCTTATGACACAGGAAGAGGAATCATGGTTGTGGCACCGACGACTCGGTCACTCGCACCCAAGACTCGTCCATAAGATGAGTCAGAGTGGCTTAGTCAGAGGCTTACCCAACCTCAACAATTTGGTTAATAAAATCTGTAATGCTTGTCAACAAGGAAAACAACCTAGGACACAACACAAGTTAACTAACCAAGAATGAACCTCAAGTGTACTTGAGCTCCTGCATATAGATCTATTCGATTCACATGGAGCCAAGTCACTCAATAGAAGTCAATATTGCTTAGTCATAATTGACGACTACTCCAGGTTTACCTGGGTTAGGTTCATCAAACATAAAAATGATACCCTAGATCAATTAATCAATCTATTCAAATTAATCGAGAATCAAAAAAATCTTAAGGTTAAAATACTTAGAAGCGATCATGGTGGTGAATTCGAAAATCAAAGGTTCACCGACTTCTGTAACCTAAACGGATACCACCATGAATTCTCTTGCCCTAGGACCCCTCAACAAAATGGCCTAGTGGAGCGGAAAAACCGAACTCTACAAGAAGCCGCTAGGACCATGTTGAACGAATACGACCTACGATAGGTTTTGGGCGCGTTAGCACGGCTTGCTATGTCCAGAATAGGATCCTTATGGTAAAGAGGCACCTTAAGACCTCGTACGAGATTTATCACAATAAAGTACCCAACATCAAGTACTTTAGGGTATTTGGATGTAAAGTACATATCTTAAACACTAAGAACCACCTAGGGAAATTCAAATCCAAAACCTCCACCGGAATCTTCTTAGGATACTCAACCACGAGTAGGGACTATAGGGTATATAACCACGATACCCTTAAAGTTGAAGAGACTATTAATGTAGTGTTCGATGAAGTACCCGAACCTACAAAACCCTTAATGACCCCAAGTGTTGAGCCCACTGATACCAAACTCGTCTCCGACCCTGAGATCGAGTCTAATCCACATCAACCAACTTCTCTTGTCGACCAAGTGACAAGTGATCCGAGTCAAACTAGTGTTCAACCAAGTCACCCCATTGATCAAGCATTAGGTGACACAAACCCAACCCAATCTAGGATTCAGACTAACCACCCTATCGATCAAGTGATAGGGGATCCTAATCTAGGAGTTCGAACTAGAGCATCCTATAGGAACCTTAGTCAAATTTCCTTAATTTCAAAGATAGAACCCAAATCAATTGAACAAGCTCTTCTTGATCCCGATTGGATTATTGTAATGCAAGAAGAGCTAGCTCAATTTACTAGGAATGAAGTGTGGGAATTAGTACCACCACCTAAAGACAAAACGATAATTGGAACAAGGTGGGTGTTTCGAAATAAGCTTGATGATAAAGGTGAAGTAGTTAGAAACAAGGCTAGGTTAGTCGCCAAAGGGTTTAGTCAAGTCGAAGGCTTAGATTACGACGAAACCTATGCCCCAGTAGCTAGACTCGAATCCATTCGAATGTTGCTAGCTTATGCTGCACATCGAGGATTTAAGCTGTTTCAAATGGATGTTAAGTCGGCATTCCTAAATGGATACATTAAAGAAGAAGTTTGTTAGCCAATCCCCCAGATTCGAAAATCTAGATAAACCCGACCATGTTCTAAAACTTAAGAAAGCTCTCTATGGACTTAAACAAGCTCCTCGAGCTTGGTACGAGAGACTTTCAATCCATCTTAAGTCAAAAGGGTTTAACCAAGGCTTAGTTGACCCAACTCTCTTCGTAAAAACCTTAGGTAAAGAAATATTCATAGCTCAAATTTACGTAGACGATATAATTTTTGGAACCTCTAACTCAGCCTTACTAAACGAGTTCGTTTCACTCATGGAAAGTGAGTTCGAAATGAACTTGGTAGGTGAGCTAAGTTTCTTTTTAGGTCTACAAATTAAACAAACTAAGGATGGTATATACCTATATCAACAAAAATATACTAACGAGTTAATTAAAAGATTTGGAATGCAAGACGCTAAAATCATTAATACTCCAATGGCAACTAATGTGAATATAGAAGAAGATGTAATCAGAAATTCAATTGATTTAAAATACTATAGGAGCGTAATAGGGAGTCTCCTTTACTTAACTGCAAGCCGACCTGATATCTTATTTGCAGTAAGTATGTGCGCAAGGTTTCAAACCTGTGCCAAAGAGTCTCACCTAACTCTAGTTAAGCGTATCCTTAGATATTTAAAGGGTACACTTAATGTCGGAATTTGGTATCCTAGATCTATCGAGTTCGAACTAACCGGCTACTCCGATTCGGACTATGCCGGTAGTAAGCTCGATAGAAAAAGTACGAGTGGTTGTTGTCAACTTCTCGGCTCGAGTCTAGTGAGTTGGTGCAGTAGGAAGCAACACTGTGTTGCTTTATCTACCACCGAAGCCGAATACATCGCGATGGGTGAGTGTGTCATGCAGCTTCTTTGGATGAAGCACACTCTCCGTGACTTTAAGTTAGACTTTACGAATACTAAACTTCACGTAGATAACATTAGTTCAATTAATCTTACAAAGAATCCGATATGTCACTCTAGGACAAAACATATAGAGGTCAAACACCATTTCATTCGAGAACATGTGGCCAACGGAGCCATACAACTCGAATACGTCGAATCAAAGTCTAACTTAGCAGACCTATTTACTAAACCCCTACCCAAAGCCGAATTTAGTCTATTAAGATGAAAATTGGGCATGTGCGTAGTAGAATAGAAACTTGCAAATTATATTTTCTTACTACTATTTCTTAATTTTCATGGAACTAGCATAGGACATACCTTAGATATCATGCACCTATAGATTTAAGGAGCCAACACATCTCACAACACATAGGACTAATGTGTTTATGTACTTAGCCACGTAGATGGGCGTGAGATGTTAGGACCTTACTCCTGGTTCCAGATGTAGAGCTAGTGCATCGCTATGAACCACGGAGTATAATCTTACATACTAACCGACTCTGACCAGGACTGGTTGATCTTCCATATCAATCAAGCAAAATATGAGTCGAACATTTTATAGATGAACTTATTTTCAGTATACTATTTTCAAAATAATGTGGAACATGCTTGGACTTTGAAATTAAAACTTGTTTTTATTCCACACACACTCTCACTCTTTTCGATATATGGCAAAAGGGGGAGAGAAAGGCCAAAGTTAAGGGATCAATATTTTTTTTGCCAAGGCTTACTCAAACTTTAACACATTTAGTTAACTTGTTAACAGAAAATAATAACTTGTTAACAAAAAGGAATTTACTTAACTTTAAGTTAACTTGTTAACAAAATGGAAGTAAAAGCCAAGGTTAAGAAATCAATTTTTTGATTTCTTAACTTAAAACTTATTTTAAACACTATGGCCAATATTAAGTAATTTCGGTTACTTAATTCTTTTTTAGTAGCAAATATTAAGGGGGAGAGTTAAAACTCTTTCTCAAGTACTCAACCTCGGTCAAGGGGGAGCACTTGAAAAAGAGTTTTTATATACTCCTACACATTCATGCATATCTCTTGCTCATTTTACTTAATGCACTTAATTTGTTTTTCTTAACTTTGTATGTGGGTTTGCCATAAATCAAAAAGGGGGAGATTGTTGGTGCAGTAGGCACCTAAGTCGAACCTGAGTTTTGATTATAGCAAACGATACAAAGTTAAGCTCATGTTGTTATCTCACGAGCTGAATAGAGTGTGCAGAAGATTGCTATAGCTGGAGCTGAAGGCTAGCGACACCCGGAGGAAGCCGCGGTGGTCGGGCGACACTCGAGTGACTTCGGAGGGAGCCGAAGGAATCGAGTGGAAGGCCGGAAGCAAAAGCAACATGTAAGTATCGAGGTAAGCTCGTGTGTGCGAGCGTAAGTGAGGTCGTATCCTCTTTACGGGGATGATCTTAAGCGTAGATCCGACCAAATACATCCCATAGATGGTCTAGGTCGAGATCGGACGGTCGGAGGCCATCAAAATAATGTTTTTGTTTAGCTAACTTTGACCTGCAGCAAGCATCGGATCATTGCCACCTTGGAGGACTCATTGCCGTCAATCGATCGATCGGAAGGTCGGACTCGGCCGATCTTGCCATTAGTCGATCGATGATGGCCATCGGATGGTCAATGATCACCAGTCAAGGCTTATCACCCCATTTCAAGGAGGTTTTGTGTCCATTTGTGATTGGTTGAAGACCCATTCGATGAGGGGCTCAAAGGCTATAAAAGGAGGGCTTGTCTTAGGGTTTTTCATCAATTAAAAAGCTTCCAAGTGCTTAGATCCGGACTCTCCGACATCCCTACGACTGTGAGACGACTAGAGCTTCAACTCCATCCCAAGTCGCTTTGAAATCTAAAGTTTGAATCATATTTCATTTTATAAGTTGTTTTTATTTCGAGCTTTAAATCATATCAAGGAGAGGGGGAGTGTCCCTCTACCTTGAGCTTTTATCATCTTGTGTATTCGTCTAACTCCTACCTCCAACGAGGAGGAGTTTTTTAGTAGTTTGCCCTCCGTACGTGGTCAAGGACCACTAGGGCCTTGGAGTAGTAGCCTTCGGCTAAAAACCTTTGTGTCTATTGTCTCTATTTTTGTTTTTATTTTTTCGCTGCGTATATTTGTCTTGAAACGAATTCGAAAGAAAAATTTCTATCGCTATTCACCCCCCCTCTAGCGATCCGATAGATCCAACAATTGGTATCAGAGCCGGGGGTGCTCAGATTCGGTGCAACCACCAATCGAGCAATTTTCTTTTCGTATTTATTATTTTAAGATTTCTCCCACACTACTAATCCAAGACCATGTCTTGGTACATAGTTTTTGGTTGTGTTTTTGCAAGTACTAATCACCTTCGGAGTACCTCACGATCAAACGAGCATAACTTTTGCTACAAGGGGACTCACGAAACGATCTACCCACCAAATCGAAGCTCTCTGAGATATCTACACTTCTTATAGGGGTTTACCCCCTGTAACAAGCTGTTTTCATCCTCAAAAATCGACGTTTAGTAGCCTTTCGGGGACATCGAAGGTTGTGAGTACTTACTTTTTATTTAGTTTCTTATTTCTTTGCTTAACTTTCTATTTCTCGTTTGTTTCTTTTTATTTCCCACACCACTAATCCAAGGCGAAGTCTTGGAACCCTTTTTCGTGTTTTTTTGTATGTTTTCCTTCCAAATGGCCCATCTCGAGGGTTTTAGCACCGTCTGACCTCCGTTTTACAACGAAGATGACTTCCGTTATTGGAAGGGTCGGATGGAATGCTTTCTTAAAACCCAAATCGAGATGTGGATCATAATCCAAACGGGATTCACACTTTCGACTAACGAAGTGGGTGAATCCTTGGATTATGACCAATGAACCATTGCGACAAAAAGACAAGTCGAGCCGGCCAAGGCAACTCAAATCCTTCAATGCGGCCTATCCAAGGAGGAGCTAAATCGCGTCGGCCCCTTCATAGCGCAAAAGGATCTTTGGACAAAACTAGTGGAGCTACGAAGAGATCGATGAAGCCAAGGTATGTAGCGTGATCTTCTTTTCAATAAACTATATAACCTAAAAATGCAGAACACGAGTCCGACGCACAACTCACGCCCGTGTCCAAGACATAGTCAACAACCTACATGCAATCGGGCAAGGTCAGCGCGACCTTATAAGGTATGTTCTAAACTCTTTTCCGAGGACTACCTTGTGGGCATCCATGGTCGATGCCTACAAAGTCTCAAGGATCTTTCTAAAATTAGGTTAGATGAACTCTTTTTGGATTTTGAATTACATGACGTCCAACTCGGAACCCAGAGAGGTATAGCCTTGTTTGCGAGGTTCAAAGAAGAAGAAAATGCAAGCAAGCCACCACCAACCGAGGAGGAAGGCGAGTCAGAAGAAGAAGTTGACCGGGTTGGTAGAACTAATGAACCTAGCTCGAAGGATAGCCAAGGGACGGCGAACCACGACTCGACCCAACCAAGGTAAGCCTAAAAGTTCTAATATTAGGTGTTATGAGTGCAACAGGTTTGGACATATCAAGTCCGAGTGCCCCAAGCTCAACCACCAAGCACCTAAGCACAAGAAGGCCCTCAACGCGACATGGGAAGAAGCGTCATCCGAAGAAGACGAAGACCACGTCTTCATGGCGAAATCAATTGAGTCAGACACGGAGACCGAACTTGAGTCAGAACCGGAGGATGACTCGGCCTACGAAGCTAGCTTCAAGTCCAGCCACGGATCGCATCCAGGTTCAAAGATACCCTTAAAGTGAGTCAGAACTTTATTTAATACTTTACATAATAGGTTAGGTTTTTGTCTAGGAATTAGCTAAGAGTCAAGGTGAGACCCTTGTTGAGAGGTTAAACTCCTCAAACACTCTCTCTTGAAAAGTCAAGTTGAAGATCTTAGGAACACGTTGGAAAGGTTCACTTCGGGATCCAAAGGACTTGACCTCCTACTTGGATCTCAAAGGGCCGTGTACAATAAGGCTGGACTAGGGTTTAACTCAAATACGACTAATAGGTCGTATATGTCGATTGTAAGTCGACATAGGAAACATGTCCAAGCATGGGTCCCTAAGAACTTTTTGATTTCAACTCTAGGATCCAACCCGTACTGGGTTCCCAAGGACCAAATCCACTATGTGGATAGACCGAACCGATTCAACGGTCTAGGGGGAGCCAGTACAAAACATGTTTGTGCTTTAACTTAGAAATTGCATGCTTAGAATTTTTTTTTGTTTTGTTTTTTTTAACTTGTGAACTCACTTAGAACACATACATAACCAACTAAAATCCTTCGAAAAGATTGAGCCTCGGGGAGCCTCTTTTCAATAATAACTTGATTAGACCAGAAATAGTCTTAGGTGAGTCAAGTCATCATTTTCTTGAAAATGGCTTTGTCTAAGGAAGTGAGTCGATGATCCGATAAAGAAGGCCCCTGTGCCTCGCCACGACCTAGAAGCCATGATCTTGAAAAGGTAAACTTGACAAGCCTAGGGTCAAATCCAAATCTAACATAAATTTACTTGAACCTAAATGCACTTAATCAACTTAATTGGAAGTCATCTCACAAAAAACACATAAGTATAATATGCTTGATCATATAGACACAGGTGAGATGACCTAGGTTTAAAAAACTTACAACCAATTTTTTAAAAAAAATATATAAAAAATCTAACATCCAATCCAACCACCTTGTGTGTAGGATCAATGGATGTTGGACGGATTACTCCGAGCACATGGCCAGGGATCAACTCAAATTCACAAAGCTTCGATTCAAGCGACAAGGATCGGTAGCCTTTGGGAATAACGGCAAGCTCAAAATCATTGGATCAGGTGATATCGAGCTTAACTCGAATTTTGTTATTAAAAATGTATTACTTGTAGAGAATTTTGAATATAACCTGCTTAGCGTAAGCCAATTATGTGACAATAACTATAAGGTCGTATTTTTAGAAAATGAATGTGTAATTAAAACAAATAAAACAGCTAAAACAATACTGAAAGGAACTAGGACAAATAACATTTATACAATTAACTTAATCAAATCCTCAGCCAAATGTCTTATGACACAGGAAGAGGAATCATGGTTGTAATGGCAAACGACTCGGTCACTCGCACCCAAGACTCGTCCACAAGATGAGTCAGAGTGGCTTAGTCAGAGGCTTAACCAACCTCAACAATTTAGTTAATAAAATCTGTAATGCTTGTCAACAAGGAAAACAACCTAGGACAGAACACAAGTTAACTAACCAGAATGAACCTCAAGTGTACTTGAGCTCCATATGGATCTATTCGATTCACATGGAGCCAAGTCACTCGATAGAAGTCAATATTGCTTAGTCATAATTGGCGGACTACTCGAGTTTACAGGTTAGGTTCATCGAACATAAAAATGATACCTAGATCAATTAATCAATCTATTCAAATTAATCGAGAATCAAAAAACCTTAAGGTTAAAAAGACTTAGAAGCGATCATGGTGGTGAATTCGAAAATCAAGGTTCACCGACTTACGTAACCTAAGCGGATACCACCATGAATTCTCTTGCCCTAGGACCCCTCAACAAAATGGCCTAGTGGAGCGGAAAAACCGAACTCTACAAGAAGCGCTAGGACCATGTTGAGCGAATCGACCTACGATAGGTTTAGGGCGAAGCCGTTAGTCGGACTTGCTATGTCAAAATAGGATCCTTATGGTAAAGAGGCACCTTAAGACCTCGTCGAGATTTATCACAATAAAGTACCCAACATCAAGTACTTTAGGGTATTTGGATGTAAAGTACATATCTTAAACACTAAGAACCACCTAGGAAATTCAAATCCAAAACCTCCAGGAATCTTCTTAGGATACTCAACCACGAGTAGGGCCTATAGGGTATATAACCACGATACCCTTAAAGTCGAAGAGACTATTAATGTAGTGTTCGATGAAGTACCGAACCTACAAAACCCTTAATGACCCCAAGTGTTGGGCCCACGATGCAAACTCGTCTCGACCACGAGATCGAGTCTAATCCACATCAACCAACTTCTCTTGTCGACCAAGTGACAAGTGATCCGAGTCAAACTAGTGTTCAGCACCCCATTGATCAAGCATTAGGTGACACAAACCCAACCCAATCTAGGATTGGACTAACCACCCTATCGATCAAGTGATAGGAGATCCTAATCTAGGAGTTGAACTAGAGCATCCTATAGGAACCTTAGTCAAATTTCCTTAATTTCAAAGATAGAACCCAAATCAATTGAACAAGCTCTTCTTGATCGATTGGATTATTGCAATGCAGAAGAGCTAGCTCGATTTACTAGGAATGAAGTGTGGGAATTAGTACCACCACCTAAAGACAAAGCGATAATTGGAGACAAGGTGGTGTTTCAAATAAGCTTGATGATAAAGGTGAAGTAGTTAGAAACAAGGCTAGGTTAGTCGCCAAAGGGTTTAGTCAAGTCGAAGGCTTAGATTACGACGAAACCTATGCCCCAGTAGCTAGACTCGAATCCATTCGAATGTTGCTAGCTTATGCCGCACATCGAGGATTTAAGCTGTTTCAAATGGATGTTAAGTCGGCATTCCTAAATGGATACATTAAAGAAGAAGTTTATGTTAGCCAACCCCTGATTCAAAATCTAGATAAACCCGACCATGTTCTAAAACTTAAGAAAGCTCTCTATGGACTTAAACAAGCTCCTCGAGCTTGGTACGAGAGACTTTCAATCCATCTTAAGTCAAAAGGGTTTAACCAAGGCTTAGTTGACCCAACTCTCTTCAGAAAAACCTTAGGTAAAGAAATATTCATAGCTCAAATTTACGTGAGATTTATATAATTTTTGGAACCTCTAACTCACTTACTAAACGAGTTCGTTTCACTCATGGAAAGTGAGTTCGAAATGAACTTGGTAGGTGAGCTAAGTTTCTTTTTAGGTCTACAAATTAAACAAACTAAGGATGGTATATACCTATATCAACAAAAATACACTAACGAGTTAATTAAAAGATTTGGAATGCAAGACGCTAAAATCATTAATACTCCAATGGCAACTAATGTGAATATAGAAGAAGATGTAATCGGAAATTCAATTGATTTAAAATACTATAGGAGCGCATAGGAAGTCTCCTATACTTAACCGCAGTCGACCCGACATCTTATTTGCGAGAAGTATGTGCGCAAGGTTTCAAACCTGTGCAAAGAGTCTCACCTAACCCTAGTTAAGCGTATCCTTAGATATCTTAAAGGGTACACTTAATGGTAATTTGGTATCCTAGATCTACCGGAGTTCGAACTAACCGGCTACTCGATTCGGACTATGCCGGTAGTAAGCTCGATAGAAAGAGCACGAGTGGTTGTTGTCAACTTCTCTACGAGTCTAGTGAGTTGGTGCGAGGAAGCAACACTGTGTTGCTTTATCTACCACCGGCCGAATACATCGCGATGGGTGAGTGTGTCAACTCACTTCTTTGGATGAAGCACACTCTCGTGACTTTAAGTTAGACTTTACGAATACTAAACTTCACGTAGATAACATTAGTTCAATTAATCTTACAAAGAATCCGATATGTCACTCTAGGACAAAACATATAGAGGTCAAACACCATTTCATTCGAGAACATGTGGCCAACGGAGCCATACAACTCAAATACGTCGAATCAAAGTCTAACTTAGCAGACCTATTTACTAAACCCCTACCCAAAGCCGAATTTAGTCTATTAAGATGAAAATTGGGCATGTGCGTAGTAGAATAGGAACTTGTAAATTATATTTTCTTACTACTATTTCTTAATTTTCATGGAACTAGCATAGGACATACCTTAGATATCATGCACCTATAGATTTAAGGAGCCAGCACATCTCACAACATATAGGACTAATGTGTTTGTGTACTTAGCCACGTAGATGGGCGTGAGATGTTAGGACCTTACTCCTGGTTCCAGATGTAGAGCTAGTGCATCGCTATGAACCACGGAGTATAATCTTACATACTAGCACTACGACCGGACTGGTTGATCTTTCCATATCAATCAAGCCAAATATGAGTCGAACATTTTATAGATGAACTTATTTTCAGTATACTATTTTCAAAATAATGTGGAACATGCTTGGACTTTGAAATTAAAACTTGTTTTTATTCCACACACACTCTCACTCTTTTCGATATATGGCAAAAGGGGGAGAGAAAGGCCAAAGTTAAGGGATCAATATTTTTTTTGCCAAGGCTTACTCAAACTTTAACACATTTAGTTAACTTGTTAAATTAAAATAATAACTTAGTTAACTTGTTAACAAAATGGAAGTAAAAGCCAAGGTTAAGAAATCAATTTTTTGATTTCTTAACTTAAAACTTATTTTAAACACTATGGCCAATATTAAGTAATTTCGGTTACTTAATTCTTTTTTAGTAGCAAATATTAAGGGGGAGAGTTAAAACTCTTTCTCAAGTACTCACCCTCAGTCAAGGAGGAGGTTTCCTCAAGGGAACACTTGAAAAGAGTTTTTATACTCACATTCATGCATATCTCTTGCTTATTTTACTTAATGCACTTAATTTGTTTTTCTTAACTTTGTATGTGGGTTTGCCATAAATCAAAAAGGGGGAGATTGTTGGTGCAGTAGGCACCTAAGTCGAACCTGAGTTTTGATTATAGCAAACGATACAAAGTTAAGCTCATGTTGTTATCTCACGAGCTGAATCAGTGTGCGAAGATTGCTATAGCTGGTGAAGGCTAGCGACACCCGGAGGAAGCAGCGGTGGTAGGCGACACTCGAGTGACGGAGGGGCGAAGGAATCGAGTGGAAGGCGGAAGCAAAAGCAACATGTAAGTATCGAGTAAGCTGCGTGTGTGCGGCGTAAGTGGTCGTATCCTCTTTACGAGGATGATCTTAAGCGTAGATCCGACCAAAGACATCCATAGATGGTCTAGGTCGAGATCGGACGATCGACGACCGTCGAAATTATATTTTGTTGAGCTAACTTTGCCTTGCGGCTAGCATCGGTCATTGCCGGCTTGGAGGACTCATATGGCCGTAGTCCATCAGTCGGGTGACTACGGCGAGCACTCGACTGATGCTGCCATCAGTCGACTGATGATAGCCATCAGTTGACTGATGGTCAATGATCAGCTTCGAGGAGTCAAGGCTTATCACCCCATTTCAAGGAGGTTTTGTGTCCATTTGTGATTGGTTGAAGACCCATTCGATGAGGGGCTCAAAGGCTATAAAAGGAGGGCTTGTCTTAGGGTTTTTCATCAATTAAAAAGCTTCCAAGTGCTTCCGATACGCTCTGACTCTTCGACATCCCTACGACAAAGCGCTGCCGAGACGACGACTAGAGCTTCAACCTCCATCCTTTGAAGTCGTCGGTAACGAAAGTTTGAATCATATTTCATTTTATAAGTTGTTTTTATTTCGAGCTTTAAATCATATCAAGGAGAGGGGGAGTGTCCCTCTACCTTGAGCTTTTATCATCTTGTGTATTCGTCTAACTCCTACCTCCAACGAGGAGGAGCTTTTTAGTAGTTTGCCCTCCGTACGTGGTTAAGGACCACTAGGGCCTTGGAGTAGTAGCCTTCGGCTACGAACCAAGTAAAACCTTTGTGTCTATTGTCTCTATTTTTGTTTTTATTTTTCCGCTGCATATATTTGTCTTGAAACGAATTCGAAAGAAAAATTTCTATCGCTATTCACCCCCCCTCTAGCGATCCGATAGATCCAACATTAGTGACCATTGAATGGTAAGTTAGTGGTCAACAATTGATTGATATAGTTAACCAATCAATTGATGGAAGTGGAAGTGAGCAACTAAGTCTATAAAAAGGGGGCTTTGCGAAGATTTCAGATTTGGATTTCTTGGAGACTTTAAAGGGGATTGGTTGATGCAATCCAGACCTTTAAAGAGATTTCCATAGCAACCAAACAACAATCAAGCAAAGGCTTCCATTTCTAAAGTGTTTTTCATATTGTAGTTTGTTTTATTTCTTTATACTTATTTTAGTTACATCTATTGTAAAGCTCAGGTTGTAAGAGGTTTCTCTACCTTCGAAATGTTTTCGAGAAGGAGAAAGTGATAGTGGATTTATCGTAGGAGTTAAGTCGTGGAGTAAGAAGCGGGGATTCCGAACTACGTAAAATATATGAGTTATGCTTATGGTGTTATTTATATTTATATATTTTGTTTCCACTGCATCAACGATTTGTAGATAAGCACGACGAACGAGATTGAAGATAAAGTCAAGTTGCTATTCACCCTCCCCCCTCTAGTGCGATGTTGGTTCTAACAATGTTGACTATAGGATTATGCTTGCATGCCTACCTTATAGGTTATGGAATTAGGAGAATCTAGGCGCTCATAAAGTTTCCAGACGACCAGATAGATTTTAGGCGATCATATTAGCTCCAAGTGACTACAATAAGATCCGACAAAGTCCATATCCAGTTCAGGTTCAATGTCAAATCCAAGTGCTTGAAAGGAATCTAGACGGCTGGAATAGGATAAGGCGCAGTTGAATAGAAAGGATCAACATTTGCTTGCAGAGCGACACATCAGCATCCAGACGCCCGAAAGAGATCCAGATGCCTAGAATAGGATAGGACTCGACTAATTTGGATCTGATCACGACTGAACTGGAGGTGCTTGGAAGCCTTCCAGATACCTAAATAAGCTCTAGAAAAGTAAGCTTGAACAAAAGCCTTAGATGATCAATCTCATCATCTACTATGTTTGTTTTGTGCTCAAAGCTTTGTTCGTGTGACAAGAGAAGCACTAAGAGGAGTGTGAGATGCTCAGGGATTCCAAACCAATCATCTCTTATTGTTTGTATCTCTTTTATTATATTTTCATTCTTTTTATTACTTGTGATTGTCTTAGTCTCCAGATACATTCCGAAAAGGAGAAGACATAATGGATAAGCACCTCCTATGCAACCTTAGATGTACTAATCCCGAGGGGTTGAAAACTAAGTAAAAATATTGCATCTTTTATTATTTTATTTTATATTTCCACTGCTAACAATCTTGATAGAAAGAAAAGCGAGTCGCATTATTCACCCCCCTCTAGCATAACTTCTCGATCGAATAGAGTTCTATCCTCGCTTGAGTACAATTCCACTCAACTCACAAATAGCTACCTTTAGTCATAAGACCTTCTCCTATCAAGTTTTTTTTTCCTTTAGATGTATCGAGTCCTCTAACTTCCTTCCCATGTGATCCTTCTCACTCTGCTTGCTTAGTGCATCTCCAGGATTCTTCCACCAAACTTCTCATCCCTCATATGCATTGAGACCTTTGGCTCTCTTCTTGTACCATCTTTCTCTCATTGCAAGTGTAATTGCTTCCCAAGCATAGTTACCTTCGATGTTCCTTATCTTATGATCCTTTGTGTCTCATACCATCATTCTCTAATATTCTATGGATCTTAAACCACTGGGCACTCCATGTGTGTGCCTCTAAGTCCTTGTACATTTAAACACACAAACCAAACACAAAGCAAGATCTAACTTAAGCCCTTTGCCCAAACATCAAATCTCATGGTTGCATTGGACTACTTGTGGACTAAAAGCTCTAACAAGGCTAGTTGTAAGAATCATAGACCATGTCATTGTGAAATTATTATGGCATAGAGAGCTCAAAGGTCTAAGCTATATGAAGAACTTGAGAGACTAAGTTATATAAAGAGATTTGGAGATCGAGATGGGAGTAGGAAAGGGAATTAAACTTGCCTTTTACATGACTAGGTACTTCCTATAGATCTTTATACATGCCAACTTGAATAATGTGGTAGAGAAGTTCAGTCCTTGTGATTCATAATCTTCGCTTAAGTAGGCAAGGATACCGACTTGGGTTCATCATAGGAATCAAGAGTGATCCAGAAGAAATAGTCATATTAATCAATTGATGAGTGGCATGTTAGCGAGACTGTGTCAAGATTTTATTGTGTGAAGGATTTAAAAGGAGTTCAAAGGCCACAGGCAAAAGAATATGTCGGAAGATGGTGAAGTAAAACACTTATTTACTTCTACTTGCGGAAATTAAATTATATCTGGTTGGTGATGCACAAGATTGCACTACACTATAATTTTTACGAACTCTGATCCTCGCCGAAGGCTCGCAGTCGAGATGAAAGTCACGAGTTGTTAATTCGAACTTTCACCATAAGTTCACAACGTCGCAATCCAAAGCCTGGTGATTGTGACAACTCTCTTATTCTACTCAACAAGAGATAAGTTCATAGATCACAAATATAGCCTACACACACACACACTTGTAATCTCTCCTTATGCACAAGCCTTACAGAAGCACACACTTGCTTCTTTTCCAAGCCTCCTACATGTGACCTTTCTCTTCTTCTATTCTTCTCACCATCTACTTCACACAAGAAGCATACATATACAGGAGAAGATCAAGTAGGAGGTTACTAACATACAATTATGTCAGTGGAGTCATCAAAAAGGGAAGTTACATTCATTCATAAGATAATGAGTGGCCCCATTGTCTCATTTCTAGGTAAATGGTGGTGTTGATCTTCAAAGTACAACACCACGTTGGCATGCATTAATAAATGCAGCCTTGCACAATCAGGTTTTAGAATTCAGCCTGTGTGCCAATTGGCACACACTCATAATTGCGGCCAAGGAGGTTAAGAACCTTGTTTGGTCGCCACTTAAGCATTATGTATGCATTCTTATTCCACTCCATGTCAAGGACTCTCAATTTCAACTCCTCCAGATTCATCGATGGGTTTCGAGCAAAACCCATTGATGGACCTATCCACTCCCTTTTCAATTGAATCCAAGTGCATTAGGTTTCTGAATTCACCCTTGGTTCAACCGCACCCTAAACCTGCATCCTCAAGGGTTACATAGCCTTGCACAACCTGATTTTTGAATTCAGCCTGCGTGTTAATTGCCACACACTCATACCTGCATCCTAGGAGGCTAAGAACCCTATTTGGTCGCCACCTAAGCCTTCTATATGCATTCTTATTCTATTCCAAGTCAATGAATCTCAATTTCAACTACTCTATGTTCATCAATGGATTTCGGACAAAACCCATTGATGGACCTATCCACTGCCTTTTCAACCGAATCCAAGTGCATTAGATTTCTGAATTCACCCTTGGTGAAACTATACCCTAAACTCGCATCCTCAAGGGCTGTGTAGCCTTGCACACCTTGATTTCAAAATTCAGCCTACATTCCAATTGGCATGCACTCATAACTGCAGCCTAGGAGGCTAAGAACCCTATTTGGTCACCACCTAAGCCTTCTGTATGCATTCTTATTGTAGGGAATCCTATGCGATAAACAATAAAATCGCAGTGGAAAAAGGATCCCTTGAGCGATCCATGCGAAAGAAAACTCATACAAAGTATAGATCAAAAAGCCCTATTCTATAGGGTATACCTTTGATGCGTGTCCTTTGTCTATCCCGCTCGTCCACGGTTTGTCGGATCTCTTACACGTTCAAGTGTACGTGCCTCTATGGTATCCACACAAACACTCTTTTGGAGAAAGGTTGTGCTAGCAACACCACAAAAGAGAGCTAGGCCAAGAAAGGATTTCGACCAAGAAGAAGAAGAAGGAAAACAAAGGCAATTTCACTAGCTCTCTTCATGATCCAAAGCCCCCTTTTTATATTCATCCCATGAATATGAAAGGTTTCATCCAACCCTTGGTTTTCTCTCTTCAATGCATGATTAATCCACTTTAATCATTCATGGAAGAAGGTTTCATTCATGCATAAAAAGAGGTTTCATCCGACCCTTAGTTTTCCCTCTTCAATGCATGATTAATCCACATTAATCATACATGATGAATTACCATTCAAATTGATTTGAGTCCAACTCAAATCAAATCAATTTGAGTCCAACTCAATTCAGCCATTTAATTTGAGTCTAACTCAAATCCAACCCTTTCAATGAATCCAATTCAATGCCTAATGGTTCATTTAGTCAAACTAAAATGAACCCCATATCCAAAACTATGCAGCTCTAGCGCTTAGAGGATTCAGCCGACCATTGTTTAATTGCAAGGGGTCAAGTCAAACCAGCAATACGTAAATAAGCGACATCTAGCAATGCATCATTGCTACCAAAGTTACGAAAATGTCAAGATCCGATAAAAACCTTTCTGTGACTATTATCTTGTATGACCTTGTCCTTCTATCCTCGATATTTAGATTGATCAATGAGGCATAGACCGTGTCATCCTCTTATCAATCTTTGTGTTTCTTGATCCCCAAGTAGACTCACTGAAACAAATGAGCTCAATATCTCATATTGACTCATTTGAGCATGACTATGCATTTCGTGGTTTTACTCTATCAAGAGGTCTAAAGATATCACTCTCGTCATATGGGAGGGATATATCTCATCTACATCACTCACATCCCTCCGCATAGTTTGTTACATATCCAGTGATCACCTTTATAGTTCACCCTATTACGGGTGACATTTGACGACACTAAAATACATAACTCCTTATGTAGGGAACCGTAGTGATTTCAGGTCTAAGGACTATTCATACTAATAGTCACATGAGAAAGTTTATGACACTTATATAACGATCCATGAAACTTTCTCATGGCGGGTCAATTCAGTACATAGTCTCTAATATGTACCCATGTGTCAATTTGATAGCACATATCCATGACTTGTGAGATTAAGTCATCAATTGACCTACATGCTAGTCTCTATGCATTAATATTGTCCTTGCATATTAATACTCGACTAGGAATAGTTAAGAGTATATATATATATATATATATATATATATATATATATATATATATATATATATATATATATATATATATATATATATATATATATATATATATATATAATTGATATGTTGTAAACCTGAACCTACTATTTCAAGGACACTATTTATTATTCGTATAACACAGATAAGAAATAATATAATAAGCAAACCTTGCCTGTTATTAATGAAATATGATACATATGATCCCTAATCAATCATCTCATGATTGACACTAAGGGTTGACACTAACACTTATTCCACTCCATGTCAAGGAATCTCAATTTCAACTTCTCTAGGTCCATCAATGGGTTTTGGGCAAAACTCATTGATGGACCTATCCACTACCTTTTCAATTGAATCCAAGTGCATTAGGTTTCTGAATTATCCCATGGTGCAACTACACCCTAAACCTGCATCCTCAAGGGTTGCATAGCTTGATTTCATAATTCAGCCTCCATACCAATTGACATGCACTCATAACTATGACCTAAGAGGCTAAGAACCCTATTTGGTCACTGCCTAAGCCTTCTGTATGCATTCTTATTCCACTCCATGTCAAGGAATCTCAATTTCAACTCTTCTAGGTCCATCAATAAGGTTCAAGCCAAACCCATTGATGGACCTATCCATTGCCTTTTCAACCGAATCCAAGTGCATTAGGTTTTTGAATTCACCCTTGGTGCAACCTCACCCTAAATCCGTATCCTCAAGGGTTGCATAGCCTAGCACAACCTGATTTTTGAATTCAACCTGTGGGCCAATTGGCACGCACTCATACATGCGGCCTAGGAGGCTAAGAACCCTATTTGGTCATCACCTGAGCCTTTTGTATGCATTCTTATTCCACTCTATCTCAATGAATCTTAATTTCAACTCCTCTAGGTCCATCAATGGGTTTAGGGCAAAACCCATTGTTAGACCTATCCACCATCTTTTTAATCAAATCTAAGTACATTAGGTTTCTAACTTCGCCTTTGGTGCAACCGTACCCTAAACTCGCATCCTCAAGGGCTGCATAGCCTTGAATAGCCTGATTTCCAAACTTAGCCTGCGTGCCAATTGGCACGCACTCATAACTGTGGCCTAGGAGGCTAAGAACCCTATTTGGTCGTCGCCTAAGCATTCTGTCTGCATTCTTATTCCACTCCATGATAAGGAATCTCAATTTCAACTCCTCTAGGTCCATCAATGGGTTTTGGGAAAAACCCATTGATGGACCTATCCACCGCCTTTTCAACCAAATCTAAGTGCATTATGTTTCTGCATTTACCCTTGGTGCAATCGCACCATAAACTCGCATCCTCAAGGGTTGCATAGCCTTGCACAACATGATTTCTGAATTCAACCTACGTGCCAATTGGCATGCACTCATACCTGTGGCCTAGGAGGCTAAAAACCCTATTTGGTCACCACCTAAGTCTTCTATATGCATTCTTATTCAATTCCATGTCAAGGAATCTAAATTTCAACTCCTCTAGGTCCATCAATGGATTTCGGGCAAACCCATTGATGGACATATCCATTGCCTTTTCAACCGAATCCAAGTGCATTAGGTTTCTGAATTCGCCCTTGGTGCAACCACACCATAAACCCAAATCCTCAAGGGTTGCATAACCTTGCATAGCCTGATTTCCAAATTTAGCCTGCGTGCCAATTGACACACACTCATACCTGTGGTCTAGGAAGCTAAAAACCTTGTTTGGTGGCCACTTAAGCCTTCTGTATGCATTCTTATTCCACTCCATGTCAAGAAATATCAATTTCAACTACTCTAGGTCCATCAATGGATTTCGAGCAAAACCCATTGATGGACCTATCCACCGCCTTTTCAACCGAATCTTAGTGCATTAGATTTCTGAATTCGCCCTTGGTGCAACCGCACCCTAAACCCGCATCCTCAAGGTTTGCATAGTCTTGCACAGCCTGATTTCTGTATTCAGCCTATGTGCCAATAGGCACACACTCATAACTGCGGCCTAGGAGGCTAAGAACCCTATTTGATTGCCACCTAAGCCTTTTGTATGCATTCTTATTCCACTTCAAGTCAAGGAATCTCAATTTTAACTCTAGGTCCATCAATGGGTTTCGGGCAAAACCCATTATTGGACCTATCTACTGCCTTTTCAATCGAATCTGAGTGCATTAGGTTTCTGAATTCACCCTTAGTGCAACCACACCCTAAACCTGTATCCTCAAGGGTTGCATATCCTTGCACAACCTAATTTTTGAATTCAGCCTGCGTGCCAATTTGCACGCACTCATACCTGTGCCCCAACCTAAGCCTTTTGTATGCATTCTTTTTTCACTCTATGTCAAAGAATCTCAATTTCAACTCCTCTAGGTCCATCAATGAGTTTCAGGAAAAATCCATTGATGGACCTATCCACCACCTTTTCAACCGAATCCAAGTGCATTAGATTTCTGAATTCGCTCTTGGTGCAACCGCACCCTTAACCCACATCCTCAACCGTTGCATAACCTTGCACAACTAGATTTCAAAATTCAACCTACTTGTCAATTGGCACACACTCATAATTGTAGCCTTGGTGCTCTATATGAACACTTATGTGCTCTATCTGAGCACATATATGTGTTGGTCGAGCACCTTGTGCTATGGCCGAGCACCATATGTGTTAGCCGAACACCATAAGGTCTGGTCGAGCACCTTGTGCTATGGCCGAGCACCATATGTGTTAGTTGAACACCATAAGGTCTGGCTGAGCACCATATGTGCTAGCTGACCACTATAAGGTTTGGCCAAGCATCATATGTCCAGGACCACCATGGTGTCGATATTCAAAGTCCAGGACTAAAGTGGTGTTTCACTTGAAATACCATCACCATCAAGTAGTGAGCTTCGATAATCGATGGTGCTGATCAATAAAGTCCAGCACCACCATGGTGTTGTACCTCAAATTCCAACACCATGAGTTAAAATGGTGAAATAAACTGCAGTGTTGATATTGAAAGTCCAGGACCACTTTGGTGCTGAACTTGAATTACCAACTCCACAAAGGTTTTAGGTGAGATAAATTGTGGTGCTGATATTTAAAGTCCAAGACCAACGTAGTGTTGCATTTGAAATTCCAGGGCCATGAAGTAGTGAGCTTTGATAACCGGTGGTGCTGATCTTTAAAGTCCAGCACCACTTTGGTGTTGTACCTCAAATTCCAGCACCATGAGTTAAAATAGTGAAATAAACTGTGGTGCTGATATTGGAAGTCCAGGATCACTTTGGTGCTAAACATGAATTACCAACACCATGAAGGCTTTAGGTGAGATCATTGGTGGTGCTGCACTTGAAATACCAGCACTATCAAGTGGTGAGCTTCGATAACTGGTGGTGCTGATCTATTAAGTCTAGTACCACCTGTTAGTGTCAACCCTTAGTGTCAATCATGAGATGATTGATTAGGGATTATATGTATTATATTTTATTAATAATAGGCAAAGTTTGCTTATTATATTATTCCTTATCTGTGCTATATGAATAATATAATAGTGTCCTTCCTTGAATAGTAGGTTCAGGTTTACATCATATTAATTGGTTGAATTGATAGTGAGTCTGTAGACATATATATATAGAACACTACTCTTAACTATTCCTAGTCGAGTATTAATATGCAACAACAATATTAATGCGTAGAGACTAGCATGTAGGTCAATTGATGACTTAATCTCACAAGTCATGTATATGTGATATCAAGTTGACACATAAGTACATATTAGAGAATATGTACTGAATTGACCCACCATGAGAATGTTTCATGGATCGTTATATGAGTGTTATAAACATTCTCATGTGACTATTGGTATGAATAGTCCTTAGACCTGAAGTCACTACGGTTCCCTACATAATGAGTTGTAACTTTGTCTTCGTCAAACGTCACCCATAACAGGGTAATTATAAAGGTGATCACTGGGTATAAAATAAGTTATGTGGAGGGATATGAATGATGTAGATGGAATCTATCCCTTCCATATAATGGAAGTGATATCTATGGGCCCCTTGATAGAGTAAGACCGCTAAAATGCATGGTCATACTCAAATAAAGTTAATATGAGATATTGAGCTTATTTGGTTGAGTAGTCTACTTGGAGATCAAGAAACTCATGATTGATAAGAGGATGACACGGTCTATGCCTCATTGATCAATCTAGATATCAAGGATAGAAGGACTGAGTCATACAAGATAGTAGTCACAGAAAGGTTATGTCGGATCTCGACATTCTCGTCATTTGGGTAGCAATGATGTATTGCTAGATGTCACTGATTGTTTATGTCTCTAAAAGGGTTTTAGAAACATTACCAATGTTACAAGAACCTATTGGGTCACACACTTAGGACATATGAGTTGGAGATGACTCATGTGATGAGCCATTGGGCCATTGGGTTAAGTCTAATGTAGATTAGACTCATTGAGTGGGACTCAAGGTATACCCAATGAATTTGACTCGAGTTAGACTCAAGTCAAATTCGGATTGAGTAGGACTCAAGGTATACTCGATGAATCTGACTCGAGTTAGACTCGAGTCATATTCAGATTGAGTAAGACTCATCATTAAGAAGGGTTGCATGATCATTAATATGGAATTAATGAGTTATTAATTCCATGGAAACCAAGAGTCACAAACCCTTCATATTCAATGGTTGAATATAAAAAGGGAATTGGATGAGACTGGTTAGGTTGTGGTTTTGTTGTTGCTTGAGTGTGATCTTCTTCTCCTTCTTCTTCTACCTTCTTGGCCGAACCAACATCTTGTGGCTAGCACCAAAGTTTGGTTCCTCTTCATCTCACGGTTCGTGTGGATACCGTGGAGGCGCGAACATCCTGACCGCGCTAAGATCTGGACACCTTGAACACAAGTGTTGCTGATGGGATTACTAAGGGCTCGCATCGAAGGTAACTACGAATCTCATAGGATAAAATCGATCAAACGAGTATGATTTTCGCATGGATCTCTGGAAGGATCCTATTTTTCCACTACTTATGTGCTTGTAAAATGTTTCTGAGCGCGCTTAGATTCCCTACACCACCATGGTGTTGTACCTCAAATTCTAGCTCCATGAGCTAAAATTGTGAAATAAACTATGGTGCTAATATTGGAAGTCCAGGACCACTTTGGTATTGAACTTGAATTACTAGCACCACGAAGTTTTAGGTGAGATAAACGGTGGTGTTGATATTCAAAGTCCAGGACCAACGTAGTGTTGCACTTGAAATTCCAGGACCATCAAGTAGTGAGCTTCGATAACCGGTGGTGTTGATCTATAAAGTCCAACACCACCATGGTGTTGTACCTCAAATACTAGCACCTTGCATTAATTATGGTGTTGATATTGAAAGTCCAGGACCACTTTGGTGCTAAACTTGAATTACCAGTACTATGAAAGTTGTAGGCGAGACAGTGGTGTTGATATTCAAAGTCCAGGTCCAACGTGGTGTTGCACATTGAAATACCATCACCATAAAGTATTTATCTTAGATGGTGTTGATGTTAATGAAATAGCAGCACCATGAGCTCTCAAAACCAACACTAGTTAGGTCAGATACCCATAAGATTGGCCTATCCAGCTCTGAAGGACACATAACAATAAGATGTTTTTGTGCACACAAAATAATTTCCATGAAGGATCGTGTGTCTGTACAATAGACTCATTCATAGAGCTATAAACACTGTCATACCCTGTACAATCAGATATTTTCCAAATAAACATAATCAATAAAGTATACAAAGTTTCTAATTGTAGAATAATTATAATTAGTTTGGTTTTAACGTTTACAAACTCAACATCTATAATTTGAACTAGGCAAGTACAAGAACAATAATATACACAACTTTATTCATTATTACAATCTGTGCACAGTCAAAATTTCAAATTGAAATTTAATTTCCGCATTATTTTATTCCCTACCTTGAATCTATACCTCCTCATGTCTTGCTGTTTGAATTTTGTAGGGTAGTAAAAAATGAGACTGTTGATGTATCACAATAAAAAAAATGCACAGTCAAATCTGTATAAAAAAGAAAATATAGTTTAGCACCACCTTAAACTTATCAACTATGTGGAAAAGAATTTGTAATGTCTTATGAAGAGCATTGCTTTTGACCCTGCACTCGACGCATGGAGAAAATAATATTTAGTATTTTATCACCCATCCCAGGATGCCAATTCTCGTAATACGAAGGATGTATTTTTTTAAAGAATACAACCTACAACCATCATCAAACATACTTAATTTACAAAATACAACTTCTCCAGTAATGCAAGATAAAAATTAAAATACTTATTGTTTCATCAAATCGATCATTGTAAGCTTTTTTAACCGAGATAGAATTATAGTGAATAAACTCAAATTTTTGAAAGTCCACCACCACTAGGTGCCAGTGGTCATCAAGGATTACTAGACAAAATATATATCTTATTGGATCATTGACTGGTGTTTTAACTATTTGTTGGAATACTTGGGCATACATACAATTGAACATATCCTGTGTATAAAAACCAAGTTAAAACAAAGTTGATTTAATATGTTGAGATTAGCGGATAGACAAAAAACCTACAAGGAATCCACTCCCATAGAATATCGATGGGTAGTATGCCTTATCAGTCTCTTTGCATTTGTCAGCTAAGACACCAAAATAAGTATTAAGACAATCCCCATGGGTCAAAGAATTCCAGTCAAATATTGTAAGGAACAAGTCTATGTATAATTGAAAATATTTTATCGACCAAATTGGTTGTAGTGTGGGCCTGCACAATCAAAATCTTTGTTTAACTCCTAAAAATGATCACCGAATAACACAAGGGCAGAAATTATATTTATTATGATAAGGTTAATGATCTTATTGCATCTTTTTTAGGTTCAACAAAGTTTTCCCATTTACAGCATCCATTTTTTTTAGTGAATTCTATAGAATCTTGCTGCATACAAAAAAAATGTTAGATTAAAGACAACCAATTTCTAAGTAAATAATAGGATTGTACATGACCATAGATGGTTACCTTCAATATCTTATTCTTTACCTCGACAATTATGTTAATTTTGTTCGTTGATGATTGGGTCGCAGTAGACATATTGGCAGTATCACTTGACTCTGTAGGTGCCTTGCCTTTTTTTCCCCATGCAAATTTGACTCTGGCCCCTAATAGCTTCCTGAGGATCAACAATAGTCTCTAAAGGCCCTTCTACAATAGGGTTTCTAATAACAAGTTGACTATCAAGTCTTCGTCTTTTAGGAATGTTTTCAAAATAGCCACTTGTCGTTCTTGTAGGGGGTGATCCAGAGGACGAAAATTTTTTACTCACACATACCTTCCTCCTAGTGTAGGGGGTGTATCATTTCTATTGGTTGTATATCCTATGATTGAAACCCTTGTGCATCCAAGGACTGTAATTTTAATTGCAACTCAGTTATTAAACAATCCTTTTTCACAATTAGTGATTCTTTTTCAATGATGATATCATCCCTTTCATTAATCATTTTATCAGTTCTTGTGACCTCCTCTACTTGATGAAGAAGCTCTTGAATTTTGATTTCATTCTCTTTAATTATCATATCTTTAAGTGTAGAGGTGGTATTAATTAAAGAGAATGTATCTTGATATGGTATTAATTAAAGAGGACAATTTAATTATCATCTTATCCTTAGTTCTTGTGACCTCCTCTACTTGATGAAGAAGCTCTTGAATTTTGATTTTATTCTCTTTAATTATCATATTTAAGTGTAGAGGTGGTATTAATTAAAGAGAATGTATCTTGATATGGTATTAATTAAAGAGGACAGTTTAATTATCTCTTTAATCTACAAGAACTAAGGTCACAAGTCTCTTTAATTATCATATCTTTAATTAATATCATCCTACACTTAATGAAATCCACCTCTACACTTAATGGAGGAATTCTCTTTAATTAGCATATCTTTTCCAAACGATGAAGTTTGATGTTGCATCCATGACCTTTATGGTCAAGGATGATATTAATTCCTCCATATTCTTGCATGATTGGCAAGACAACTCTTGAAAATCAAGTTGTTTGGAACTTTCTCTTGTAGCAACCTCAGGTTATAACGAGGTGGGGAACTCATTGGTAGAAAATGAACTCTGACTGTACTGGGATTAAGTCTACATCAATCTGTCCTGAACGGAGATGGTCTACCATTTTTTTAACTTTGGGTACATGTGAGGCAGACCAACTCCACCTCAATAATCTTGGCAAAGAATGAGGCACGTGTGGATTTATGATATGCACGTGCTCACACATCCATACCTGCAATGTGATAATAACTTGAAATTAAAATTAGTAAATATTACACCATCATTATAAACATTTTTTTTTAACTTACAACCAATAAATATGTGAAACCCTTTAACATTGGTTTCTTAGATTAGCCATCAATCTCTAGTTTTGGTCGCAATGAAACTGTCATACCAATTGACTCCCTTTAAGGAGCCATGTGATAAAGTGCCTCACACCAATTGCACCTGCCTAAGTTGTCAAAATCATTTACACAATCTATTAGTGATCGCATAGGTATTCTATGCATACTATTATTTGTAGTAAAAAACACACATGAAAAAATATATAAAATAAAAAGTTGGCAATATAATTTATCACCTCCTGAATTGTCTGGGGATCTTGAAGTCCTGATCAGTTTCTCTAGATTCTTATTTGTGCAATCATCATCCATGAAAAACTGCTCATACAATTGACTAGAGGCAACATCAATATCTAGAGGAACTACCTCTTCACGATCCGGTATGCCCAGAATGAGCGAAACATCAGTCTTTATAAAGTAGAGTTTTTTTCCATGGAAAATAAAATATTTTTCCTCTCAGTCCTAATTATTAAACATATTTTGTACAAGTTTTTGAGATTTGGATTCTCCGGGATGTCCAACACCCACCCAAATGGGGTGCTTCGAATCAAGTTTTCTTATTCGAGATTAGATGACACATTTTCAATAAATTTTCTAAATCAGGACATGTTGCTTTTCCAATTAATTCTCTTCATTTGTCCTCTCATCAAACGATGGGTTTGACCACCACTGTCGCTTAATGATGATGCAGTTGAAGTCGTTTCCAAGTGAAAAAAATATATCCGATCAAATATTATGTATTTCGTGTACAAAATCGATGAAAACAATAAAACAAGACCATTGGTTCTGATCTAGTAATACCAGAACCAACACTGGTTTTCATCCAAATATACTCAACATACATCGGGAACACGATGCTGTTACCTGACGAATAAAATCCTAAACCCTAACCCTAACCCTATAAAATGTCGATGAACTGCTCGGTGACAATCACAAAAGCCTAAACTATTTCACGTTCTACTGCCATTGAAAATTAGGTCAGACACAATATTAGCTAAACCAATGAAGCTAGATAATATTCAGGACCAACAATCGCCAAGAAATCGAAGCGTCAGAACTATCACCAAATGGAGAGCTTGAGAGAGAGGTTAGATAATCGGGAGCTAAGTGTGGTCGTCACCTGTGGAAGAGAGAGAGTCTTTTAAATTGTACAGATCAAGTGTATAGTAACGATTTTAAATTTTACGAGTCGGGCTTTAATAGCTCAGCGCCAATATTATATGATGCACGTGAGCATGACCTCAAATCTCTGACGAAGATCGCCAAGGACTCGAAGCATGCACTCGCGCTCAAAGCCTGCAAGTGCACGGGTGTCGTCAAGTAATAAAAGATGTATCGATCCCACAAAGACTAAGATTTGAATACCATCTGTCTAGTGGATGTCATTGTTCAAAATAAATCTCCTAAGAGTAAGGTTTGCGAGGTCGATGGTAGTCCTAACTCAACTATGGTGTCACTTGGAGAAAACGAAGGTAGGTTCAAAGTTCCCTTAAAGGATTCTAGGACTTTGATTTCACTTGTGCATTGTTGAACATGCTCTCAATTTAATGCCTTTAGGATCTCTAGCTATGATCTTGTGGGAGGATCATCATGTATTTTTCCAATGAACTTTTGCTTCTATCGGGAACTACCTATCCCTAACCAAGTTTCCTTTCGGATCGTCAGAGCTCAAGGGATTGATACTGTTGGGAACCCCTATCACTAGGGTCCCTCAACCCTTCTAGAGTTGATGTCTCCTACTTTGGGCCTTCTGCTAAGATAGGTTATTGAGGTACGAGGATGTCCTAGTAATCCCTATGAAGAGACGGATCATATTTCATATCCTACTCTATCATATTCTACTTTCTACGATTATGGGAGGGAGGATGATCGCTAGGGTTCCTCCTTAGTTCTCCTAGATTATCGATACGAAGGCTTTCCACCCTTGTATCGACTATGTGCAGTAGAAATAGACCCAAGACATAATTCTCATTGATCTAAACAATATAAATCACAAATAGATTCAAAGGGAATGAATAACTATTTGAACTAGCATGTCCATATACACAAGCTACTCCCTAATCCTAGAATCGAAGTATCTACTCCATAATTGAATGAGAAATAATGCAAGACATCTCAAGGTGAATCATTACAATACGAATAGAATGAAAAATAAAGGTAATACTTTCTGTTCTATTTGATGTGGTGTCTTGGTTCTTCTCCACAGTGATGGAGCGTTCATTTGGATCTTTAAGTCGCTTCCTTCCTCCTCGCTACAAGTCTCTGGTGCTTCTTAGAGCATCTTCTTGTCGTCCTAGCCTTCGGGTCCTCCTCCCGAGGTTTGGGAGCCCTAGGGCGGCTCCCCTCGTGATACTCAGCCTCTTAGATGAGTTTCCTATATATAGAGGCGGGTCCGACTTTCCATAAATGCTTGAAAAACCCTAATTCCTTGGATTTGCAGCGTTGCCACACGAACGTGTGAAATTCACACGGCTGGGCCGTGTGCAAGGCTAGAAACGACTAAAAATTGGGCTGGAAATTTCACATGGTCATGCTAATTTAACACGACCGACCGTGTATCACTCTGGAGCCTCCTTTTTATCTATTTCGCTTCGAGAACATGCCTGTTTCTTGGGACACGGCCAGAGCATGTTATACATAAAGTCCGTGCTCCATAAAATGCTTCATTTTTGCTCCAAAAGGCCATCTTATACATAAATTAACAAAAGTAGATTTTCGAACTAGAAAATAGTAAATGAATGCAAAACAAGAGAGAATATGCATGAAACAAGTATGAAATGAAATGAGATGTGTACTGAAACTACTTCAAAACCCCTATATGATTTGCACACATTATTATACTGCAACCCTAAACCAAAATTTGAAGTTAATTGCTAGTATAATTAATCCTTCCCATAGACTTAGGTTAAAGATTTGGCATAGATATTTCAATAATTTCCCTAAAAGCCGGTCTAAATATTTAATTTATAAAACCAAGAAGATATGTCTCAATACTTATTTTAGCACATTTGCAAAATGAAATCTAATATACCAATGTAGTAGTCTTAGTTATCTTAGTTAACATTAATATAAACAACCATATTACAAAAAAATAAGACAGTCACTGTCTATATTCAGGAATTAGTAGTCAGTGACATTCTATAGGATCGCCTATTATGTCCAAGTTGTTTCATCAACTGCATTTTTTTTTTCACCTTCCAGTGTGTTTAGACTTGATTCGTGTCTTTTTTCTCCTACCGGGTTGAACAACGCTATGAGGAGGTAGAACTGTAATAATATTTAAACCAACAGGCTAAAATTCCTTACTTCTGCAAGGGTAAATACGGTCCATATTAGTGCCCTCCAAATATTGTCTCAGATAATATTCCTCACAATATCGATATGAATCCATGTTTTGATATGTGATGACCACAATTGCATGTGAGCAAGGAATTCTTGAAATCTGAAACTCCCCACAATTGTAAGTGCGCCTTTGCAAATCAATAATATAGGAAGAAGCTACTGTCTATACTTCCATTTCATTTTGAGAATATGGGAAGACCGAATATAGTCTAGTTCTTTCTCTCCTTATATCAAATTCGTTGATAACATAAGGTGTTAAAACACCAAGACATTTTGAAGTTTCTTTCCTACGGTTAAAGAACCATTGAGAAAACTTTCGTCTAGTATTATCAATCAAACGGTTGATGGAGAGTTCACATGTTTCCTTGAACAAAGCATTTAAACTCCCAGAATAATTAGTTGTTAGCATTGTGTACCTTCTCCTAGTAAAGTGTGCATTAGCCCATCTTTTTGGTTCGATATTTTGCAACCTAGCATGAGCATCTGAGTGTTTTTCAAGCATAGTATGCATTACTCGATCATACAATTCTGTTGTATTGGCTCGTGCTACTACCTAAAATAGAACTAATGTAGGTCTATCGCGTGTATATGTTACCATGTTACATGACAAGTGGTAGCAACAAAAAGCTTGATGGGTAGTAGAGTACACTTTGTTAACTGCTAATATAATGGCCCGATGTCTATCAGATACAATGCTCAGTGACTATGGTTTGACACTAAGAAATCTCTTTAAATGGTACAGAAACCACTCCCAGGCAGTCCATCGATTGTTGTTTCCATTAGAAAAACACTGAGATACTTGTCAGTCATATGTGTTGCATCAATTCCAATAAGTTTGCGAGGATAGGACCTGAATACTCTGTCGCAAGCACCAAAAGCCCACAAACAAAGATGGAATTGATTTTCACCATTTTTGTGTAGTGTTACATAGGTATCAGGATCCCTTACTCTTAACTCAGGCAAATACATTAGAAGATCACTATAAGCCTGATCAAAAACACCAACCACTTTCTTTAGTGCTTTTTGGTGGGATGAATATGCTTTCTTATACAAAATGTGAAAACCAAACCTAGATTGCATTTCTCTTTGAATCACCCTTGGTTTGTAATCATCAGAAGAAACTAATCGTCCTTCGATTTGAGAAGCAACAAACGTGGATGTGCAAGCATGATGATCTAGGGTTTCCCTAACCGTGCCACATTGGTGTTTCTGCACATATTTTGTGACAGCAAACTCCACATCTCCCCTTGCAATGACTCTCCATGTGCATGGTTGATTGAAGTAAATAGCTTTAATTCTATTTAGTCTGGTATCAACTGGATTGTATCTAAAGTTTTTTAATATGACATGTCTTACTAGTGCATCCTTATACTCTTGTTGGGAGGGAAAAACTTGTCCAATAAAAAATTCATTTAGATCTAATGCATTGACATCTAGCAATTGTGTTAATCATGAATTCAAACCATATGGATCGTCTGTTGGAGGAAATTCCTCCTCTAAGTCATTATACAGATCTGGGTTAAACTCAAATTGTTCTTGTTTTATATCCTCAGCTAAGAATTCTTCCGGATCAATATTATATTCACCTTGTTGTGTCACGTGAATATTATTTACTTCCTCCTGACTCAAGTTTCTTCAAAGAATTCTCCAAAAATTGTATGTGAATATTATTTACTTCCTCTTGAATTTAAGTTTCTTCAAAGAATTGTCCAAAAATTGTACTAGTACTAGGTAACTCAGCTTCTATTACACTAGCTTCTTGATTTAGGTCAAAGGTGGAAAAAATGTTACTTCTGTTCCTTGCATTAGCATACCCAGATGAAGATGGAATATTACTTGGGGACAAATTTATGGAGAGTTGATTTGCTATCTCTCTCTCCTCCAAATTTGATTCAATTGATTCAAATAATGAGAGAACTTCATCAAGAAGAGGGTCGTCCCTGAAAGCAAATTTACAATTAGAACTCTTACATAGAAGGAAAGATAAAGTTTGTGATGGACCTAGAGGAGTTTAAATTTAGGATCCTTGACATGGAGTGGAAGAAAAATGAATATAGAAAGGTTTAGGTCCCATAATTATGTGTGTGTGCCAATTGGCATGGAGGATTAATTCTGAAATTAGCCTGTTCAAGGCTATGCAACCCTTGAGGATGGGAGTTTAGGGTACAGTTGCACCCAGGGTGAATTCAGAAACTTAATGGACTTTGATTCGATTGCAAAGGAGGTAGATAGGGTCATCAATGGTTTCAGCCTAAATCCATTGATGGACCTAGAGGAGTTGAAATTTAGATTCCTTGACATGGAGTGGAAGAAGATTGCATATAAAAATTTAGGTGCCGACCAAATAGGGTTTTGAGGCTCTTATCCCGAAGTTATGTGTGTGTGCCAATTGGCACGAAGGCTAAATTCAGAAACCCTTCAGGATGCGAGTTTAGGGTATGATTGCACCCATGGTGAAATTAGAAAACTAATAGACTTAGATTCTATTGAAAAAGAGGTGGATAGATCCATCAATAGGTTTTGCCCGAAAATCATTGATTGACCTTGAGGATTTTAAATTGATAATCCTTGACATGGATTGGAAAAAAGAATGCATATAGAAGGTTTAGGTGCCGACCAAATAGGGTTTTGACCCTTTTATCTCACAGTTATATGTGCGTGCCAATTGGCACAGAGCCTGAATTCTAAAAGCATGAATTCTTGAAATTTGAAACTCACCAACATAGTGTTAGTGTTGTACCTCAAATACCAACACCATGAGTAAAAATGATGAAATAAACTGTGGTGTTGATATTAAAAGTCCATGACCACTTTGATGTTGAATTATAATTACCAACACCATGAAGCTTTTAGGTGATATACATGGTGATACTGTTATTCAAAGTCCAAGACCAACGTGGTGTTGCAATCGAAATACCAGCACCGTCAAGTATTGAGCTTAGATAACTGGTGGTGCTTATCTTTAAAGTCCTGCACCACCATGGTGTTGTACCTTAAATGCCAGCACCATGAGTTAACATGGTGAAATAAACTGTGGTGCTGATATTAAAAGTCCATGACCACTTTGGTGTTGAACTTGAATTATCAGCACCACATTTTATATCATCTCAAACCTTCATGGTGCTGGTATTTCATGACCAACACCATGCTGGTCCTGGACTTTGAATATTAGCACCACCGTTTATCTTATCTTATTCCTTCATGGTGTTGATACTTGAAGTACAACACAATGTTGGTTCTGGATTCTGAGTATCAGCACCACCATTTAGCTTATCTCATTCCTTCATGGTGTTGGTATTTGAAGTACAACACCACACTGGTCATGTACGTTGAATATCAGCACCACCGTTTATTTCACCACATTCCTTCATGGTGTTGGTATTTGAAGTACATCACCACGTTGGTCCTATACTTTGAATATCAACACCACCGTTTAGCTTAGCTCATTCCTTCATGGTGCTAGTATTTCAAGTACATCCCCAAGATGGTCCTAGACTTTGAAGATCAACACCACATTTTATATCAGCTCAAACCTTCATAGTGTTGGTATTTGAAGACCAACAACATGGTGGTCCTGGACTTTGACGATCAACACCACATTTATATAAACTAAAACCTTCATGGTGTTGGTATTTGAAGAACAACACCAAGGTGGTCATGTACTTTGAAGATCAACACCACATTTTATATCAGCTCAAATGTTCATGGTGTTGGTATTTCAAGACCAGCGCCACGGTGGTGTTGGACTTTGAAGATCAACACCAAATTTTATATCAAGTCAAACCTTCATGGTGCTGGTATTTCAAGACCAACACCAGGGTAGTCCTGTACTTTGAAGATCAACACCCCATTTTATATTAGCTCATACCTGTTGGTGCAATCGGCCTAGGTCAAGATTTACCGGACTCGAGTTTGACTCGAGCAATATTTTGATGTTCGACAAAAACATATGACAATGTAATTGTCATGGTAAAGGCCAAGTCATGGGTACTTGGTATGGAAAGTCCAAGTGAGACACTTGGCATTGGGAAAGTCCAAGTCTTGAGTACTTGGAATGTAAAGTCCAAGCATGGGTCTTGGCAAGGAAAGTCCAAGCATGGATCTTGGCAAACCAACATGGGTTGGCAAGGGAAAGTCCAAGCTTGAGTCTTGGCATTTGGAAAGTTCAAGGGGAATATTGGCGACGTAAAGTCCAAGCAGGAGTCTTGGCGGCATAAGTCCAATGGTTGGCGGCGTAAAGTCCAAGAGGGAGTCTTGGCAGTGTAGGTCCAATGTGCCTTGACGGTGTAGACACAGTTAGCATGACAATAGCCGATGGAAGCACCTAAAGGCTAGCGTATGGATGAACAAGTCATGGATGACTTGGAGGGATCCGATAGGCATGAGGCTGACGAAGGTGGCTAGAAGGCTTAGGTCTAGGCTAAGGGTGGTCTAGCAAGTATGGGGGCACCATACTTGGGTTAAAACATCATGTTTGAAGTGTATCAGTCGACTAATGGGAGTCAACTAGGGTTTGACTATGAGAAGATGGCCTAGCAATCGATTGATGGCTATTGGTGCAATCGGCCCAGGTCACGATTGACCAGGACTCGAGCTTAGCTCGAGAGATGTTTTGATGTTCGACAAAAACATATGACAATGTAATTGTCATGGGAAAGTCCAAGTCTTGGGTACTTGGCACAGAAAGTCCAAGTGGGACACTTGACATTTGGGAAAGTCCAAGCATGGGTCTTGGCATGGAAAGTCTAACATGGGTTGGCAAGGGAAAAGTCCAAGCATGGGTCTTGGCAAATGGAAAGTCCAACATGGGTTGGCAAGGGAAAGTCCAAGCTTGAGTCTTGGCATTTGAGAAGTCCAAGAGGATTGATATTGGCGGCGTTAAGTCCAAGAGTGAAGTCTTGGCAGCATAAGTTCAATGGTTGGCGGCGTAAAGTCCAAGCGGAGTCTTGGCGGCATAAGTCCAATATGCCTTAGCGGTGTAGACACTGTTAGCATGACATAGCCGATGGAAGCACCTGGAGGCTAGCGCGATGGATGAACAATTCATGGATGACTTAGAGGGATCCGAGAGGCGTGAGGCTGATGGAGGTGGCTAGAAGGCTTAGGTCTAGGCTAAAGGTGGTCTAGCAAGTATGGGGGAACCATACTTGGGCTAAAACCTCATGTTTGAGGTGTGCCAGTCGACTGGTGCCATGGGGCAGTTGACTGGCCTGAGCCAACTAGGGTTTGACTGTGGGAAGTGGCCTAGCAGTCGACTGCCAGAGGAGGGCAGTCGACTGCTGGCTCGATCAGTCGACTGATGCTCGGATTTTAGGACACAGAGTGTAGTCTCACTCGACCGCTGGGATGAGCAGTCGAGTGATGGCTTGATCAGTCGATTGATACTCATGATCAGTCGATTGATGTCCTAGCCGTTGGATTTTTCCAACGTGGATTACACCGTTGTCTCACATCAACAGTGTGATCAGTCGACTGATGGTCTCGAGCAGTCGACTGATCGGCGTTTTCTAGCACAGGTTGAAGCTATAAAAGGAGCTCGTGATGGAGGAAAAGGCATCAGTTTTCTTGGACGTTTTGAAGCGATTTGCTGCTGCAAATCAGGGCCTTCAAGTGCTAGTCCAAGACAATCAACAAGCAAGCTTCCAAAGAGTTTTTGTAAAGTGTTCTTTACTTCTCTTTTTGTATTTCATATTGTATTTGCTTATTGTATTTAGATTATTGTTGTAATCATATTGTACGAGGTTTCTCCACCTCCGGATTGTTCCGAGAAGGAGTTATTACATAGTGGTGTGCTTGTGGCATCACTAGGGCTCGTTTGAGCCCGATCTGTGGAGTAGGAATCGTGTGGTTCCGAACCACGTTATATCTTTGTATTCGTGTGTGTTTGTCTTAATTCGTTATTGTTTTATTATTATTATTCCGCTGCGCTAACGAAATTGTAGAGACAAACGCGAACGAATTCCATCTACGAACGAGCACGACGCTATTCACCTCCCCTCTAGCGGCCTCAAATCCCCTACAATTGGTATCAGAGCCCGGGGCTCTTCTACGGACTAACCGCCGGGAGCTAAAGAAGCTAGAGGGAAGACGATGGATCTTCAAGAAAGATAGGGCGATGACATAGCGACTCCACCCACCTTTGACCGCGAAGATTTCGCGTATTGAAAAGGTAGGATGGAATATTTTCTAATGTCGAATATAGAAAATTGGTTTGCCTTGATTATAGGTTTTGATGCTCCGAGAGGAGAGAACGGCGAAATCCTCAAAAAGAAGCGATGGACCGAGGAGCAACGGCAAAAATTCAAGACAACCATTAAGGTAATAAAAATGTTAGTTAATTTGATACCTAACGACATTTTGTCTAGATTAGGAAGCTATAGGGATGCCAAGGAGTTGTGGAACAAGTTGGTTAAGTTCTACGACAATCCCGAATTGGTACAAGAAGACTTGGAAGAGGAGGAGACTAAAGAGGAAGCTTCATCATCCTCACAAGAAAGTGAGGAGTCAACTTCCGGATCGGAGAAGGAAGTAGAAGAGGTGGAAGAAGCATCCACTTCTATGATTGAGGGGGAGAGACCATCCACACCAGAGCCGGAACAAAATAAAGAAGAAGTCTCAACCTCCGGGAGGGATGAAGAACCCATTCCGATCACCATGGATCTAGGTAACTCAAGCAATGTAGTTTTAAATAAAAATCACATAGTTTGTTTTGAGTGTAGGGAAGTAGGACATTACAAGAGTAAATGTCCTAAAAGGATCAAGAAAGCTCCACCGGCGCCAAAGATCAAGGATGCCGATTCCCCAAATATCAAGAGTAAGGAGCATATCATATGCTTCAAGTGCAACTCAAAAGGACATTATAGGAATCAATGTCCTAGGGGGAGAAAAAAGACCCAAGAAGGAGCTATACATGTAGGGGGAGCTACTAAGGCAAACCCTAAGGTATATCATTTCAATAATGCTCATTCTTCTAGGTTTAATGTCAAAAAGCATGCTAGAAATAACTTAAGTATTCTCGCAATTGTTCATGAAAAGCATGCTAGGAATAATAGATATATTTGCTTAGGAGCTAAAAATGTTAACCTTAGGAGTAAGGAGAAATTTGGGACTAATGTCCCTAAAAATATTTTACCAAAGGCATCAATTAGGAAAATAGGAGAACATCTAGGTCTTAACTCTAAGTGGACTAGGCATATGCCTAGGAAAAACAATACCCAAAGATTAGATCAAAATTCAAAAATTGGGCAATTAGAAAAGGAAAATCAAGTCTTGAGGTCAAGGCTTGAAAAGATGGAGAAAACCCTTGCAAAAATGCAAAATCAATTTCAAGGGTCAAGAGGTCAACATTTAGGGTCTAGAAGTCAAAGCCTAGGGTCAAATGGTCAAAAATCAAGACCTAGGAAACTAGATTCATCCAAGGGCAAACCTAAGCCCAAGGAAACCTATCACAATGTTCCATTTGATTATGTAACTAAACCTAGGAAAACCAAGGTTACTAGGGAAGTTATCCCTAAGAGTAACCAAGGTTTGTGCCTAGTGGCTAAGGTTTCTAGGAAACCTAGGATAGCCACTAAGAAGGTTGCAAGGGGAGTTACCCCTAGAGTCAACCTAGGTAAGACCCAAATGACCAAGGCTAATAAGCCTAGAAGGGTCATTAGGAAGGTATCTATGGAGGTCATCCCTAGGGAATACCTAAATAACCCTAGGAGCTCAAATCGGTTTTGGGTTCCTAAGAGCGTGATTGATTCACGCTAAGATGAGTTTAGGGTGTGCCAACCTTGATTGGATGGGTAGTTAACTCAACTATGACAAAGGTGGCATTTTAGGTCATTTTCAAGGTTATGGTTACCTTGGGAATGTGGTTTGATTTGAATCCTAAAGGTTTTTAGGATGTGCCAATATTAATTGAGAAATTTGATAAAATGATCAAATTGACACAATTTAGGTTTAGAGGTTAATGTGTCATTTTGGTTTTTTTTTTGGTACATTTGGGAGAATTTAGATTAATATGGCAAAATGAACTTAATCCCATCAAATGACAATTAGTATCAAAATTTAGGTATTCTTATACCTATATATTTTATATGTCATGCTTTGATTGTCATATGTCATGTCATGACATCATGTTTATTTTTAATCATTTTATATGTCATGAATATGCTTAGGTTTTAGGTTAATGTCATGTATGCTTAGTTTTATATCATATGTCATGACATCATGATCATTGGCCATGTTTTTATTTTGCTATCATTATGTCATGATCATTTCATGCATTAATTTGATTGAAATTTATTTAAGGACAATGACATGACTTGGAGTCCCATTTATAAGAGAATCAAATAGGGTTGCCTTAGAAAAATACATGAAACCCTAGATTAGGGAGAACAAAACCCACATCTCACATCCAATTGACATGTATGTGTATTTATACACCCTAGATACATGTGAGATGCTAGGATATGAGTTAAGTTCAAGGTGCATAGTTTTTGCATCTAGATGAACTAAAACTCATCTTTAACCATAAGGTGGATCATTGGGAGAGTTTGTGTATTGCTGCGTCTTCTGTAGCAAAGGAGGTTGTTTGGATCTGAAAGTTCATCACTGAACTTGAGGTGGCTCCTAGCATAGCAGACCCAATATACCTCTATTGTGACAACAATGGGGCTATTGCTCAGGCTAAGGAACCTCGCTCTCATCAGAGGACCAAACACATACTGCGGCGGTATCACCTCATTCGAGAGATCATCAATAGAGGAGATGTTCAGATATGCAGAGTAGACACTGATGCTAACATTGCGGATCCCTTGACCAAGGCTTTGGCACAGAGGAAGCATGATGGTCATACTAGGTCACTGGGTCTTAGAGATTACAGTGATTGACACTAGTGTTAGTGGGAGATTGTTAGTATGAGCCCTTAGTGCCAATTATGAGATGATTCTTTTGTATTATATTCTTGCATTAATAAAGACAAAGATTGATTATTATATTTCTTTATGCGTGTGCCAGCTAAATAAATATAATAATGCCCATGAATAGTAGGTTGTTATCTACAGTATATCAATTGGTAGAATTGATTATGAGAAGCTGTAGATAACACTATTCTTAAATATTCCTAGTCGAGTATTGTATTAATAGACAAGGGCTATATTGATACATTGAGACTAGCATGTAGGTCAATGGATGACTTGATCTTACAAGTCATGGATATATGATATCACATTGATACATGGGTATATATATTAGAGACTATATATACTGAATTGACCCACCATGAGAAAGTATCATGGATCGTTATATGAGTGTCATATACTTTCTCATGTGACTATTGGTATGAATAGTCCTTAGACCTGAAGTCACTATGGTTCCCTACATAAGGAGTTATGTACTTTGGTATCGCCTAACATCACACCGTGAATTGGTGACTATAACGGCATCACCGAGTATGTAACTAATTATGCGAGGGATGTGAGCGATGTAGATGGGATCTATCCCTCCCATATGACGAGTGATATCTTTGGCCCTCTTGATGAGTAGACCACTAAAATGCAATACGCAACTGGAACGAACAATATGAGATATTGAGCTCATTTGTTTGAGTGAGTCTACTTGGGGATCAAGAAACATAAAGATTGATAAGAGGGTGACACGGTCTATGCCTCATTGATCGATCTGAGATATCAAGGATAGAAGGACACTGTCATATGATAATAGTCACAGAAGAGGTTGTCGAATCTCGACATTCTCATCACTTGGGTAGCAATGATGTATTGCTAGATGCCGCTCATTGCTTATGTATTTAAAATGGTTTTGGATACATTGCCAACGTTATGAGAGCCTATAGGGTCACACACAAAGAACATATTATTTTGGAGAGGAAATCATTTTGGTTTGACTAAAATGAATTATTAGTTAATTGGATTAACTAGAATGAGTAAGACTCATTACTTGGCTAAATTTGAGTTGGACTCAAATTGGTTTATGTTGAGTTAGACTCAAGTCAAACCAAGAGAAGAAGACTAAAATGAATAATACACGAATTAATAATATAATACACGAATTAATAAATGGGGTTTTAAATGGGATTTAAAACTCATTAATGTGCATTTAATGAGCATTAATTGACTTCCTTTCTTTTACCATGGAGAATAAGGAAGTGCATTTAATGTCTCATTAAGGTGTATTATGGTTGCTTCTTCTTCTTCAACGTGGACAATGAAAAATAAATTAGATTTTATTTTTTCGTTCACAACACAAGAGGGCCAAGTATAGAGTGGAAAAGTGAGACCTTGGAGTGGTTGCTAGCACAACCGAAAGGGCTTACCTCTTCTCTCCAAGATCGTGTGTGTGTGCACCGTAGAGGTGTGGACATTCTGACCACGCTGAGATCCACAAGTGTTGCTGACTGGAATTCGAAGGGCACGCTTCGAAGGTAATCTCGATTCCTATAGGATAAAATCGATAATTGAACCGAGTATATTTTTTTTTGCTTGGATCTCTGGAGGGATCCTAAGTTTTCCGCTGTGAATTTTGTTTATCGCTCGGGATCCCTACAGTAATCATATTGTACGAGGTTTCTCCACCTTCGGATTGTTCCGAGAAGGAGTTATTACATAGTGGTGTTCTTGTGGCATCGCTAGGGCTCGTTTGAGCCCGATCCATGGAGTAGGAACCGTGCGGTTCCGAACCACGTTATATCTTTGTGTTCGTGTGTGTTTGTCTTAATTCGTTATTGTTTTATTATTATTATTCCGCTGCGCTAACGAAATTGTAGAGACAAACGCGAATGAATTCCATCTACGAACGAACACGATGCTATTCACCCCCCTCTAGCGGTCTCAAATCCCCTACAATGGCCTGAGCAGTCAACTGATATGGAGATCAGTCGATTGCTCATCGAAATGTCGAGCATAGAATGCTCTTCAATCGAGTGATCGACGCGAGCACTCGACTAATTAAGCCATCAGTCGACTGATGGGTATGATCAGTCGACTGATGATTTATCGGTTGGAACTTATCCAACGTGGCTCATGTCGTTGTGAGACAACGACTACAGGAGCAGTCGACTGATGATCATGATTAGTCGACTGTTAGCAAAAATCTAGTCCGAATGCAGGTTATAAAGGCAACTCGAAAGGAGGGATTTTGGCATGATTTTCTTGGGCGATTTGGAATGATTTGTTGGTGCAAATCAGGGTCTTCAAGGCTAGTCCAAGGCGATCAATAAGAAAGCATTTCAAAGCAATTGTTGTAAAGTTTTCTTTACTTTGTTTTGTATATTCATCTCATATTTGCTTATATTTATTTCTTACTATTGTAAGACTATTTGTACGAGATTTCTCCACCTCCAGATTGTTCCGAGAAGGAATTATTTGTTATAGTGGTGTGTGTTGGCATCGCTAGGGCTTTTAGAGCCCAATCCGTGGAGTAGGAACCATTCAGTTCCGAACCACGTTACATTGCCTTGTGTTATTGTGCTTGTGTGTATTTGTATTGTATTATTTCTATTTTCACTGCGTACTAATATAATTGTAGCAAGAACGATCGAATTCCTCCATCGACAAGCGACGACGCTATTCACCCCCCCCCCTCTAGCGGTCACGAAGGTCTCTACAATACCTTCATGATGTTGGTATTTCAAGACCAACACCACGATGGTCTTGGACTTTGAATAACAACATCATATGTTTTCTCAGCTCAAACCTTCATGGTGTGGTGTTGTTATTTCATGTATAGCATCATGGTGGTCTTGGAGTTTGAGGATCAACAACTTTACCTGACCTCAAACTTGCATGGTGTTGGTAATGCACATACAATACCGAGGTGGTTTCGAAATTTGAACATCAACACCGCCATTTACCTCACCTAAAACTTTCATGGTCTTGGTAATTAAAGTATAACACTAAGGTGGTCCTGGACTTTGAATATCTGTACCACAGTGGTATTGGAGTTTAAACATCAAAACCACCGTTTAGCTCGGTTCCTACCTTCAATGGGTTGTGTCTGAAATCCATTGATGGTCCTAGAGGAGTTGAAATTGGAGATCCTTAAAATGGAATGTACGAGGAAGGTGTAAGGAGGGTTTAGGTTGTCAACAAACCTAGTTCTAAGGCTCCTGCCCCACAAATATGGATGTGTGTCAATTGACACGCGCATGCATTTTGAAATCAGGTTGTGCAAGGCTATGCAAGCCTTGAGGATAAAATCTTTGCCCAGGGTTGGACCCAAGATCTGTTCGGAAATCTAATGGACTTAGATTGGGTTTAATAGGAGGTGTATAGGGCCATCAATGAGTTTTTCCATAAACCCATTGATGGTCTTTGATGAGTTGAAATTGAGAATCCTTCACATGGAGTAGAAGAGGAAGGAATATGGAAGGTTTAGATGTCGACCAAACTAGGTTATGAACCACCTACTAGCAGTAAAGTGTGCATGCCAATTTCCATAGAGGCTTAATTTTGAAATCAAGCTGTGAAAGACTATGCAAGCCTTGAGAATGAGATCTTAGGCCAGGGTTGGACCCAAGGTCAGTTCGGAGGTAGATAGGGTCATCAATAGATTTTGGCAGAAAGCCTTGTGGAGTTGAAATTGAGAATCCTTGACATGGAGTGGAAGAGAAAGAAATATCCAACAAGGTTTAGGCACTCCCACAGTTTTCTCTAGCCTCATTGCTTGAATTTCGAAAGCAGGATGTGCAAGATTAGGTACACGCTAGTGTTGATGTTGAATGTCCAACACCACCTTAGTCCTGATGTAGAATGTCCAGCACCACCTTGGTTCTAATGTTGAATGTCCAACACCACTTTTGTGTTGTACTTTAAAAACCAGGACCATTGATATTTTAGCATATCTACAAAGTGCTGATGTTCTACAAAGTGCTGATGTTCAAGCTTCAACAACACCTTGGTGATGTACTTTACAAATCAATATCATTAATATTTTAACATAGCTACACAGTGCTGCTGATGTTCAAGCTCCAACAACACCTTGGTGTTGTACTTACAAAATCAGGAACAATAATATTTCGAGTTCGAGGTAATCCGTGGTGTTGGTGTTCAAATTTCAACACCATTATGGTGTTGGACTTTAAAAACCTACATCGTGCGAGTTTGAGATGATATACATGGTCGTGCTGATGTTCAAGGCCACTTTGGTTCTAGACTTTTAAAATCTTAACCACCCTAAAAAACAACAACACTTTATTCGGTAAGAAATATGAAAATAATACAAAAAGCTAAAGCGTCTGCTCATGGATATTAAGTAAAAGATTATATTGTGTAAGTTATTTGGGTGTACTGTAATTTTAGATTTAATACATTCATCTTATAAAAATAACTAAACTTATAAATAATAACTTCTACCGAAACCTCTAGAATGTACAAAAACTGGTATATCATACATACATGAGAATACTTTAAGAAGAAGAAGCTGAATGAGTTACCTCGAGTTCTGCAAACCCTATTGTCGAATATTCATGAGAACCAGACCTTCCAGAGTTTCTTCTGACATTTCTTTCAGTCGTTTTTCCTTTGTTGTTACGCGGGAATACTTGCGTCTCCAACAATTCACGATAAAGGAAGCACATAGCTCGATGTTGTGTTTAGGACGCACGTAGGTCGACATGACGTATGGGTGGCTCGGGATTTTTTTGTGGTTCGGATACATGCAAAATAAAAGATTAAACAAACGAATTGCGGGAGGAGAAATGCAGGAATTAGGTGCACCTTTGGGAAATATGAAACTTCGGTGTGCCTTTTGGGCAATGTTAACTCTCAAGTGCGCTCTTTGGTAAATTGTCATTATATCTAAATTGTTGACTATTCACAAGTAGAGTTATGAAGGTTGTTGTCTTAATGAACTAAAAGTGAATTATTTCATTCACATTTAATTTTTAGTTTTAATTATTTGTAGGGAGTCGCTATCACTCTCTAACAATGGAACAAAATGATGGTGAAGATTTGTTATAGGGATCGTTTTCTCAAGAAGACCCCTGTCACATGGTCCCATGATCCCCAAGTTACCTACTCCTACTGAGTGGCGTCGACTTGGAGCAAATTTGTTAAGTTCATGTTACCCTATGGGTCCTCGTGGCAAAATCGATCTACTTTCATAGCTGATTCCTTCACGCATCAGTTCTCTATAGGTTGGAAGATAGGGTTCACCTTTCGGTCCATCCCCTGCATCGGACCTTTCTCTGATCTCTTCGATTATAGTTTAGATGAAGACTTTTCATTTCTAAGTATTAATACATTGACGACGTAACTCATGTCAATGTTCAATGTTGTGGCTGCGTTGGCTGTGCAATGTATGCACAGCCACAACTTATGAGCAACCGTTATTAACAAGTAGTGCCTTGCAAAGAGATGTAAAGGGCAAATAATGACTAAATATTAAACTTTCAATAAATATTACATTATACAGGCAACCAAATACATAGATTGACAGTAAAGGGATAGTGAAACAATATTAGCAAACTTAAAGGAAGGACATATTTAAAGCGAGTTTAGCACCTATGAGTTTTCGCCAATATATACATTATCTATGAGTTGACTGGTGTTGCGAGCCATACTGCTCCTACATGGAATTATCAATTAATGCAGTGCCTTCAAGAGTATTAGCTTCAATATCAATTAAAGTATCAAAAAAAGATGAAGTTCCTCCGAGGCTATTAACACCAAGATCTAAGCAAGTATCAATTAACGCAGTTCCCCTGAGGCTATCAAGATCAATTTTTGGTTTCTTAGCTCTCATAGCTTCGAGTTCCTCCTCGACTTCCTTCATTGTTGGTCGTTTATTCCCATTTAGTTTGAGGCATCTCTTTACAAGCCTTGCAATTTTTTCAAGAAGCTCTTCTCTTGCTTCCTCTAAAACTAGAGGATCGAGGATATCAAGAAGCGAATTGTCCTTCAATGATCCTATGAAGTCCATAACTAGGTGCCTCACTTCATTATTTTTTTGGTAAGGAATTGCTGTCCTCCCAGTCAAAAGCTCTGCAAGGATAACTCCAAAGCTATAGACATCACTCTTGTCAGTTAATTTTCCTGTTTGATGGTACTCAGGATCCAAGTATCCATAAGTTCCTTGAACAATAGTAGTTACTGAATTCGTATCGCAAGCAACAGCTCTCGAAGCACCAAAATCAGCTAGTTTTGCTGTATTTCTCTCATCAAGTAGAATATTAGATGATTTAACATCTCTGTGGAAAATTGTTATGGAAGCTTCTGAGTGTATGTAAGATAATGCTCTAGCTACTTCATAGGCAATCCTTAAACGATCTTCAAATGATAAAGGCAAGAATTGCTCATGATCGAGAAGATGATCAGAGAGTGTTCCACCGGATATGAACTCAAATACAAGCAAAGGAACTTCAGTTTGCAAGCAACATCCCATGAACTTAACCACATTCCTATGGTTGGTTTGAGAAAGAATGAAAACCTCATTAATGAACTGTCCAAGCTCACAATCATTTGTTATCTTCGGCTTTTTGATGGCAACTATGCGTTGATCCGATAAAATTCCTTTATATACTTTTCCGTGACCTCCGCCCCCGACCATTCGAGTTTTGTCAAAATAATTGGTAGCTTTTTCCAATTCATCTAGCCCGTAGATCTTCATCCTTTCGGCGACAATTTCATCCGTAGAAGATTGTTCTTTCTTCAACAAATCTAAATTTCTAAGATAGAACTTCTTCTTTCTGTTTTGAAGATTTCTTTTTTTCAGAATTTTCCATAGTGCAGCAATAGCAAAACAGATAAGCACACTACCTCCAGCACTTGCACTAGTAATCATAAGGATGTTTCCTACGATGACACAAAGAAGATTTCAAATTAAACGTACTTTAAATTTAGCATTATATGCAACAACAATGATAAATCAGTGCTTGAATCTGACCTATTTAAAGTAAATATCTACGAGCATCAATTCCCCTAGCTATGTTTGGTTTGGACTTCCTTATTTAATAAAAAATATATGTGCTAGATTGTGTGGCTTGCATGTATATATGTTTGCAATAAGTATCTATACAACTTAATTGTTTGAAAAAGAATTAAAAATTTATAGGGGTTACTTTCTAACCATCAAACCCGCTAGCTTTTGATCTCAATTGCATATAAAATCTCTTGTTTGGATTTAACAAACATTATCCTTTTTTTCTCTTGTTTTGTAATTCGTCGTACTCAAATAACACTTGATCACGTAATTTAAATGAAAAAAAAAACAATCAAAAAGAAATAAATGTTTAGTTCTATTTTGATTTTAGAAGAATACTATTGGATTAACCGGAGAGAAAACTTACTTATTCTCGTGTTTTTCACACTGCATCCGTTGGGTCGATGAGGATCCCCTATCATGCCTGGCGGGCATTTGCATGTTATGTTATAGGGGCATATCCCATAACAGCCGGGCATATGACATGTAGCAACTGTAACAAAATAAAATTATCAAACATAAAATCCTATAAAAAATTAAAACTCGATTTTTATCGATCTGTTCCATGGCCATTATAAAAGAGATAAATCATAGAATTCCTTTGGACCTTGACACATTGATCATAAATAATGGAAGGTCATTTAAATTCAAAAAGAAATTTTAGATCTTCTTTCGAAATCAATTTATGTTAATTCTATAAATACTATATTGTCATTGTCCTAACTAATGCGTTATCCCGTGTGTACAAACATTATATAGTTGTAGTCGGATCATGTGGCTCAGTTAGGTCCTATGTCGTTATTTTTAATTTTTGAATTGTGTAAAAATATTTGTACCAGAACATCCGTCTTCTACGAAAGGATTGCCTTCGTAACCATCATAGCATCTGCAGGAGTATCCGCTGATGTCTGAGAAACAGTAGCTGTTCCGACTCCGGCACGCATAAGTGGTGAGATTGCTCATAGCATCCATGCACGAAGCGTTGGTGATGGTCCAGTAGACGGCGACCGGAAACTGGCCTTGGTATAGCTCATACAGATCACACCCACGAAGGTCCGACGGCGCGTTGAAAGAGTACTGATCGATAATGAAAGAGAAGGGACACAGCGAATTTTGTGATAGCGAGCTGTTAAATCCAGCGAAGTCAAGGATGATGTAGGAAGTGAATTGCTGCATCCCCAAGGGAATATCGACGATCTTGCAACAGCCGTCGGCGCCAGAGCAAGAACCATTAATTACGTCGATGTAGTTGACGTCGTTGCAGAGAGCTGCGCAGGAACGTCCATATGCAGTAGGGTAGAACATAGCGTCGGGTGTCGACGTGTTGAAGAAGGCGACGACATTGCAGCCGACGGCGGCGAAGATGTTGTCGTCACTGGACAAGCGGAAAGGCGAGCCGGTGAGGTCCATCTCCATTGAGATGTGGACTCCATTGGAGTAGTACTTGTTGTTTTGTGGGTAGACGAGTGCGTTTTTCTGGATTATTGAGCCTCGGGACTCATCGGGGTTGATGTTGAGGATTTGCACGTCGCCGGAGTAGAGTTTGGAGGAGTTGCAGACGACGTGGAAGCCGGGAAGGAAGCAGTCCGGTTCGATGCCGAAGGGGAAGGAGATGTCGACGTCGCCGCAACGCCTGGTGCAGTTACTCGACTCTGCTATGCTAATTGCTAAGAGCAAAAGCAGCAGACAAAACGGGCAAATTACAGACTTGCTCTCTTTCATCATCATCCTCATCAATCTCTCTCTCTCTCTCTCTCTTCTCTAATTTTCCTGGTAGCAAATTCGACGTGAGCTTCATCACTGGTGGCAAATAGCAATAAATAAAGATACAAACCGAGTTATTTTCGTTCGAAGATGGAGATATTTTGGCGCATGCAGAAAAAAGTCTTATTCAATAATAGATATTTCACTTTGATATAGTCTCCATTATTGGCCAATAAGAATCGAGTGACTTCAGGCCGGCAATGGAGAAGTCATGCAAATGTAAATTCATTTTGACGACCAGTTGACTTAGAAAAGAAACGATAACTATAATTTATGATAACTATATTCAATTTCCCCTTAATCAATCTCCCTAAGTAATATGATAACTATATATAATTTATGCTTATATTTTTCCCTTGAGCAATCTCCCCGAGTAATATGATAACTATACGTGTTAGTTGAGGCAGGACGACACTTGCGAAATAAGTATGGATCGATTTTGAAGGAGGATCTAAAACTCCTCTCTGAGCTCAGATGATCCTCCTTTGTCCTGATCAATCGCGTCAAGACCAAAAGCCCCCCGCGATTTATCTCCCCACAATGGTTGTGGGACAGATCGATGGGGGTCACTAGGTTGACGCTTCCAACCTTTTGTGAAATGATAACTATAATTTTAGGAATATATGTTGTCATCCTTCTGACTTCATGGTGCGAGTGTGCGTCAGCTTGTGCAAAAGATTGAATCGTCAGCCTAGCGGCTTCTCTACCTCGACCCCAAAGGAATTGAGAGGGAGTCAATTACGGGTGAATTTTGATCGGAGCACGATTGGTAAGACAGTGGATGATTATCTGAATTCGGGATAAAATTTTAGATCTGTCTTCAGAATCAATCATTATTCATTGTATAAATATCTCCATTGACTTATCAACATGCCACGTCCTATGGGCGCGGGCATGCACCAGCGAGATTTGCATTGGTTGCACACCAAAGTGGAGTATATGGAAGCCTTCCTACACAAACACAAAAAAAAAAAAATGGTAAGAGTCGATGTATGCAAAGCTGTTAAATTGGATTAGGTCTGCCGGGTTGGTCCGCTCCGCCAAATAATTTAAGCGGGTTGGATTGAACTTTTATCAACTCGTCATTTTGGCGGGCCTAAACGGATTGACCCGTGCGGGTTGCGAGTCTAGACGGATTGGCCCGCTATGGCACGGGTTGGCTCGCGGATTGAGAAATGTCAAAAGACAAGTTTTTCACCATTACAATCTTCTTCAATTACACATACACCTCATCAAAGTATAAAAGAAGTTAAGAGTAAAGAACAAAAAAATATTTTTTATACTCTAATTGTTTTTTATTATCTTGTCACTACTATTCTAATCAATATATGAAATAATGACATATCAAAATTAAATAATTGCACAGGCTAAAAAATCTCAATTGAATATCTATTTGAAAGAGCAAAAATTTACATATTATCAAGATTTGGATATTTTGGAACATTAGGAAGGAATCAAAAACATCGATACTAAATTTTATAAGTCGATAATTGAATCCTAATTATAAGATTTTAGTTACTTCAAATACTTATTTTTTTAATCATGATACTCTATTTGTCTTACATATCATTATCTCAAGTCCTCAACATCTCAATAATTTTAAATATATTTTTTAACTTTGTATGGCCTGCAGGTTAGCCCGTCTAACCATTAACCCACCTTGGATTGGGTTGGATTGAAAATTTCTCAATCCGTCGAGATGACGGATCGACCCGCCCCTCTCCACTAAATATTGGATTTATGACGGATTGACCCACCTCGTCATGAATCGATCCGTTTGACAGTTGTAGATGTATGGCAACTTACAGCGTGGAGAACAAATCTACCATTAACCCGTCTTGATTTCTTAGAGGAATATGAACCAGAGTAGTACACTGATAAACTCCAATGATAAAAAAGTGAGATGATTTTTCATTTAATCAGGATTTGAGATTCACGTTAAGAATATTTTACGTTCGTAGTGTTTGAATTATTGATGATGTTAATTATCTATCAGGATCCAGCTGTGCTTATTGAATTTTTTTTTAGTAGTCGATAAAATTTTTTCGTGGAATCAAATCGGTCACTTTTAGAATTAAACAGATCACAAAACTTAAATATCTGCATTTGATGCGGGGGCAAGCGAGATGACTCATTAAAGGCACGGTGCAAGAGAAGTAAAAGTCGTGGTAAGATAATAAGCCACCTAGGTGGGCGATTCCAAAAATATTAGTGAACTCGGCTCAATATGCCCACGATTGAGTAAGCACCTTAAAAGTGCTCAACGTGGGCTTTGTGAGACTCCGGAGAAAGGCATAGCAGGCCTCGTGGAACTCGGGAGAAAGGCTTAGCAGGCTCCGTGGGTAGAAAGGTATAATACTTGAGAGAGCGGTGTTACAAGCCTCGAAGGACTTGATGAGTCACCCCCCCAGGGGGGTTTGACCCCCCATATCCACCATTATCCGTGAAGTTTGAGGGGTCGCTAGCATCATCTCTTTGACTCTGTTTTCTCCTCAACGCAAGGATATGAGATATAATCTCTTTCTTTTCCAAATACTATTTTTCTTCTTGGCACGCTTGAATTCTGACTTGAGCATTAGAGTGGATTCATCGAGTACACCTCGACTGTAACGCCCGTAAAATTCCTAGCAATTTTACAGAAATTTTTGGCTTGATGATCATGGGCTTTATGTGGGCCTTTTCAAAAATAAAAGAAAATAAGCCAAAAAGGGGTGCAAGGCCTAGGAATTGAACCCCAAACCTCTAGAGATAGCCAAGCCTTATAGATGCACCCACTAACCAGAAGCCCAATAGGATTATATGATTAAGGAAGAGGGGGAAACTATAGATAAGTGGGACTAGGAGGCATGGAAAAGAAAAGAGGAACTTCTCTTCCTCCCCCCTTTATAAAGAAGAGGGAAGGTTGGATTTGGTCACTTCCACTCTTTTTCTTCTTCTCCTCACCAAAATTCTAGCCCTTCTCCACCTTTGGCCGAAACTCCTCCAAGCAAGAAGCAAGGGCTAGGGTTTGTGTTAGGTCATCTTCTTCACACTACAAGCAAAGCGAAGGATGTAAGTATCCCTCACCTGCATACGAGTAGTTGCGATTGAATGTTTGAACAACCTGTATGTTATATTCGGCCAAGCATGTTTTAGTTTACCAATGAAGTTGAAATCTATGTTTAGGAAGGATATGATGATGCTAAGATGGGAAAAGAGGGTTGGTTAAAAAGCTAACCCTAGTTGAGCCCTTATGTGTTTCGGCCACCCTAGGAAATTAGGGTTAGGGTTTCATGAATGCCATGTTTTAATTGCTATATGATGTAGTTAGGGTTTAAAAAGGGATTAGGTCAAAAGTTAACCCTAGGAAACCCTATGGACCATTCGGCCAACATGGGTTTTTGGTGTTTTTGTTGAAGTTTATATCTTGCTTTACTTGCAAATGATGATGATAGCATGTTAGAAGGATTAGGATAAAGATCTAACCCCAAAGGTCTCCATGAACCATTCGGCCAAGTCATGGACTAGGGTCTAAATGAAGCTCCATGTTATGTTTATGCTATGTTCTATAACTAGATGATGATGTTAGGGTTTTAAGTGGATTAGAACAAAAGCTAACCCTAATGAACCCTAAAGACCTATTCGGCCAAACCCTACTTTTAGGGTTTCAATGAAGTTCCATGCCATGTTTTTGTAACTAGATGATGATGTTAGGGGTTAAAGTGGATTAGGACAAAAGCTAACCCTAAGAACCATTCGGCCAATATGGATCTTGGTGTTTTATTGGAGTTTTATAGCTTGTTTTACTTGTAAATAATGATGTTAACATGTTAGGGGGTTGAGGATAAAGATCTAAACCCAAAAAAGCCTATAAGGGCCTTTCGGCCACCTTGGGTCCTTTAAGTCACAATGAAGTTCATACCATAAAATTTATGGAATTTGTATGCCTATGTATGTTACTTGAATTAGGTTAAAGGTCTAAACCCTAAAAAGCCTATAAGGGCCATTCGGCCACCTTTGATCTCTTTAGGTTACAATGAAGTTCATACCATGAAGTATGCTATGCTATGTTAATGAAATGAAGCATGATGTGTATGAAATGAAGTATGCTATGCTATGTTAATGAAATGAAGCATGATGTGTATGAAATGAAGTATGCTATGCTATGTTAATGAAATAAGCTATGTTGTTATGAAATGAAGTATGCTATGCTATGTGAATGAAATGAAGCATGATGTGTATGAAATGAAGTATGCTATGCTATGTTAATGAAATAAGCTATGTTGTTATGAAATGAAGTATGCTATGCTATGTGAATGAAATGAAGCATGATGTGTATGAAATGAAGTATGCTATGCTATGTTAATGAAATAAGCTATGTTGTTATGAAATGAAGTATGCTATGCTATGTGAATGAAATGAAGCATGATGTGTTATGAAATGAAGTATGCTATGCTATGTTAAAGAAATAAGCTATGTTGTAAAATAAGCATATAAGTATTTTACTTTTTGCATGGCTTGTACCAAGACCTTAACAAGGTCCAAAGAAGGGATGGGCTCCTAAGATGCCCTAGGTCGATGGAATAAGACTCGGGCCTAGGATGGGCTTCTATGTATGATTGCCCCTAGGTCGATGGAATAAGATTCGGGCCTAGTACGGGATGGGCTCCAAGATGCCTTAGGTCGATGGAGTAAGACTCGGGCCTAGGATGGGCTTCTACGCTATGACGATTGCCCCTAGGTCGATGGAATAAGACTCGGGCCTAGGAACCTATTAGGTTCGAGACTTGCTACCTCGGGCCTATTTAGGGATGCGCGCTATGATAATGAAGAAGTGGTACAATGCCGGGCCCAAATATGTTGAGATCTATATTTACGTACCTAACATATATGTTTTCAAAAGCATCTTGCATATGTTTGCATGTTAATGTTTAAGTTACATGTTATGTTAGATGATATGCCATGATTGTTAAGTTACATGTTATGTTAGATGATATGCCATGATTGTTTACGTTACATGTTATGTTAGATGATATGCCATAATGTTTACGTTACATGTTATGTTAGATAATATGCCATAATATTTAAGTTACGTGTTATGCTAGATGATATGCCATAATGTTTAAGTTACATGTTATGTTAGATGATATGCCATGGTTGTTGAGTTACATGTTATGTTAGATGATATGCCATAATGTTTACGTTACATGTTATGTTAGATAATATGCCATAATATTTAAGTTACGTGTTATGCTAGATGATATGTCATAATGTTTAAGTTACATGTTATGTTAGATGATATGCCATGATTGTTAAGTTACATGTTATGTTAGATGATATGCCATGATTGTTTACGTTACATGTTATGTTAGATGATATGTCATAATGTTTACGTTACATGTTATGTTAGATAATATGCCATAATATTTAAGTTACGTGTTATGCTAGATGATATGCCATAATGTTTAAGTTACATGTTATGTTAGATGATATGCCATGATTGTTAAGTTACATGTTATGTTAGATGATATGCCATGAATGTTTAAGTTACATGTTATGTTAGATGATATGCCATGATTGTTAAGTTACATGTTATGTTAGATGATATGCCATGATTGTTTACGTTACATGTTATGTTAGATGATATGCCATAATGTTTACGTTACATGTTATGTTAGATAATATGCCATAATATTTAAGTTACGTGTTATGCTAGATGATATGCCATAATGTTTAAGTTACATGTTATGTTAGATGATATGCCATGATTGTTAAGTTACATGTTATGTTAGATGATATGCCATGATTGTTTACGTTACATGTTATGTTAGATGATATGCCATAATGTTTAAGTTACCTGTTATGCTAGATGATATGCCATAATGTTTAAGTTACCTGTTATGTTAGATGATACGTCATGATGTATAAGTTACATGTTATGTTCGATGGCACGCTATGATGTTAGGTTACTAAGTTACATATGATGCCATGTATGTTATGTTTATGTTACTTAAGCTACAAGTTAAGTTGATGATGCCATGTATGTTACATGATATATTGATTATATGTTATAAATGCCACAAGTCATGATCAATGATGATGTATGGTTTTGTGAGTAGGAGAGGATCTTACTAAGCCTATGTGCTTATAGTTTATCTTTCCCTCGTGATGAGATAAAGGTAAGGGATGGATAAACTAAAGGGAACAGCAAGAGGGGTCAATGTGTGTGGTAGTGGCATGGTGGAGAAGATCCGTTAAGTCTACTTATACATGTATTATCTATAATGATGATGTCTATGGATGTCTTTACTTATGTCTCCCTATGACGATGATGTTATGAACCTACTAAGCCTTAAGTATCTATATATATATATGATGCATGCTTTATGTTGATAAGAAGAAGTAAAGAAGAAGTAAGAAGAAGTATCTATGCATGCTATGCTATGAAACATACTCTATGTTAAGAAGAAGTGTTAATGCATATTTATGTTTAAAAGAAAAAAAAAAGTATTTAGGTCTTAAGTCTTCCGCTGTAAGAAATAAGAAGTATATATATAAAGTCTTCCGCTGTATGAAATGTATGTACGGTCGCGTCACGCGCCGCCTCTCCGGACATTTAGGGTCCCGGAAGGGCGGGCGTGACATCGACTCACTCCTAATCTCATGCTACTATTTATAGATCGTGTGAGGGACCTCTCATTGATCTCCTACGAGTTGGGTCGAGAACTCTACGTGGTTGAGAAGACACTATCCCTGATTCTCAATCGGAACATTTTAGCGATGTCTGTGGGAAACTGAGTTGAGACATAGAGATGGACAATATGGCTCAGCAAGGAAACGCTATTAGAACGTCGATGGCTGGCTAGAGGGGGGTGAATAGCCCTCAGTCGTCGTACGGTAGAATACTATCGTTCGTCGTGCGTCGCTTGTCTACAATTGTCGTTAGCGCAGCAGAAACAATAGAAACAAATAGAAATACTAACAACAACATAAGCACACGCAAATACACACGATATACGTGGTTCGGAATCGAATGGTTCCTACTCCATGGGCGAGCTCACCGAGCTCTAGTTATCTACACGACACTAACTAACACTTTTTCTCGACAATACGTCGGAGGTGGAGAAACCTCATACAAGCAATTACAAAGTAATACACGAAGTACAAACAAGAATACAAATACAATACAAAAGAAAACTTTTCACCGATTGCTTTTGATCACTTGCTTGTTGCTTGCTTTTGTTTGCTCTTAAAGGTCTGGAATGTAACAGCAATTTCCCTCCAAAGTCACCCCAAAAGTCTTGGCAAAATCCTCCATCTCGAGCTCCATTTATAACCTGCATCAAGCTGATTTCGCGCCTAGCAGTCGACTGCCAAAAGGCCCCAGTCGACAGCTCCTGTAGGCATTGTCTCATAACGGTTTGATCCACGCTGGACAAGTTCCAACGGATCCTCTATCAGTCGACTGATGATGACCATCAGTCGACTGCTGACCTCGTAGCCGACTGCCCAGTCGACTACGGAGCATTTTGCGTCCGCGACACTTCCATCAGTCGACTGTCATCCCTTGGCAGTCGACTGCTGTCGACATTAGTCAATTGCCATACCTTGACAGTCGACTGTCAGGCCACAAAAATTACAGTCTAACACCAGTCGAACCCTAGTCGACTTGGATCAGTCGACCCGACACCTATGCCAGTCGACTGATGTCGGGTAAACCTCAAACACCAAGTTGTTTGAGCATCCGACCATCGGGTAAACCCTCAAACACCAAGTTTGAGCATCTGACATTCAGTCTTAGCCACTTGACCAAGTCCACCTCATCCTCTCATGGAGTTCCCCACCAAAGCTCTCTTCCCTCGACCTACGTCCCTCAGATGTGCCAAGTGCACGACTTCATAGCGTCATCCTTCGCTTCTCTTGCCCACGAAGTATGCTTCCCTTGGGTCTCACTCCATTCGCTCTTCGTCCGGTGGTCCCTTGGATGCATCAAGTGCACGACTTCGCAATATTATCCTTCACCGACTCAAGGACCCCGAGCCTAGTGAACTTGCCAAGTCCTCAAGACTTCCCATACCAAGTCTCATGCTTGTATTTTCCATGCCAAGCCCCATGCTTAGACTTTCAGTGTCAAGCCCTATGCTTGGACTTACGTGGCCAACCCATGTTGGACTTTCCAACACCAAGCCCTATGCTTGGACTTTTCACCACCAAGGCTACACACTTGGATTTACGTGGTCAACCCTATGTCGAACTTTCTAACACCAAGCCCCATGCTTGGACTTTTCACCACCAAGGCTACACACTTGGATTTACGTGGCCAACCCTATGTCGGACTTCCCATGACAATCCCATGTCATGCGTTTTGTCTAACATCAAAATACAGTTTGAGTCAAACTCGAGTCCTGGGCCGATTGCACCAACAATCTTTCCCTTTTTGATGTTGGACAAAACCTCAAATCCAAGTCTACCAATTATCCCCAATTGACAATTTTCACATCCCAATGAGAATTTCAACTATCCTAATTGGTAACTTCTCTCCCTTTTTGACATACATCAAAAAGGTCCTCCCCAAGGTTATGAATGTCTCATATTCCAATGAGATCTTACAATCTCTCCCTTGGAGGAACACATATGCCTACAATCTTTCTAGTGATAAGTTCCATATCACTTAAGAGAGGCAACTCAATTTTTCTCCCATGAGGAAAAATACACATCCATCTTCCCATGATGAATATCTCCCCCTAAAGGTTTGCTTCCCCTTGACCATTGCACCAACAATGTCTTGGAGAGTCCCTAAGCCAATATGAACATTTAAACAATCAAAATTAAGGCAAAAGTTCAACAATGAACTTCCATCCACCTTAAAATTGATACTCACCCTAAACACTTCTCCTAATCCATATCCAATAGATTTCCACCCTTTCTAATGATCTTCATAGCATGTCCTAGGGTTAGGAGTGATTAGAGGATCAAAACATAGCTGAACATGAGCCTAACCACCATGGTTTACCCGAAATCAGCTTGGGCAATGACTGATGAAATCGATCATATTTCATCATCGATCATCATCTATGGCGATCGACTAATAATCTGCAATGCAGAATCGGTTTTCGTAAAACAAATTTCTGAAATTCGTAAGTAAATATACATAAGTTGAAAAATCTTAAAATTTTGTATGTATATTACTTATTACAATCATTATGGGTGAAAAATATTGAAAAATTATTTTACCCACAAATTAGTGAGATTGACATAAAGTTGAAAAGTTAAAAAAAGCTTCAATATTGAGCCCTCTTTGTATCATCTCATTCAATGGTGATTGCTATCAAAAGATAGACTTCACCAAGGTTTTTCAAAATGTTTTTGAAATGTTTTTAAAACCTTTAATTCCTTTTTCCTAAACATCTCACTTGTATCTAAATGTATAAAACACATACAAGTCAAATATTAGTGTGATGTGAGGACTTTGTTATTTAGGATTTCATGTATATCTCTAGGCAACATTATTTGATTTTCTTATGCATGAGACTTCAAATCATGCCTTAGTTCTTAAATCTATTTTATTTATGCATGAATAATGATTATGACATAATTGAGAATATGAATAAGCATGTGCCAAAATCATGATGTCATGGCATGTGAATGAATTATAAGCATACATGACATATAAAAATAACCCTAAGAATGATCATGACATTTTATATGATAAAAATAAATATGATGTCATATCATGACAAGACAAACAAAGTATGACAATTATAAAATACTAAAGTATGAAATATCTAAGTGTTAAATTCAATTTTTCATTTCTTAGAATTAAATTCATTTTTGCCTTAATGTCATCATCCTCCTAATGTGCCAAAAATCCAAAATGACACACCATCGCTCCTAAGACCTAATTGTGTCAATTTAATCATTTTTCATCTTCTCAAACCACATTGACACATCCTAATGTGTCAACTCTACCATGACTAGGTTAACTACCCATCCACTTAGGGTTGACACACCCTAACACATCTAGCATGAATCGATCACGCTTCTAGGAACCCAATACCTATTGGAGCTCCTTGGGTTAACTAGGTATTCACTAGGGATAACTTCCCTAGATAACTTCCTAATGACCCTTTTAGATTTTGACACCTTAGTCATTTGGGTCTTTCCTAGGTCAACTCTAGAGGTGACTCCTCCTTTGACCTTCTTAGTGGCTTTCTTGGTTTTTCTTAAGTCCTTAGACACTAAACACACACCATGTCTAGTCTTAGGGATAGCTTCCCTATTAGCCTTGGTTTTTCTAGACCTAGAAATTGTTCCATAATTAAATGGAACATTATGGTAGGACATAGGTTTGTGACCCAAACCTTTCTTGCCCTTGGTCATTTCTTGTTTCCTAGGCCTTGAATTTTGATCCTTAGACCCCTTAAATGAATTTGTAATTATTGTTAGGGTCTTCTCAAGTTTCTCAAGTTTTGACCTCAAGGCTTGGTTTTCCACCTCCAACCTTCCCAATTTTGATTTTTCATTAATCTTTTGGGAGTTGATTTTCTTCTTAGGCATATGCCTAGATTTCTTGGGGTTAATGCCCAAGTTTTCTTCTATTCTCCTAATTGACTCTCTAGGTAGGATTGGTCTAGAATTACGGTGTCCAGGTTTGTCCTTAGATAAACTAACATGCTTAGCTCCTAGACAAACATATTTATTCCTACTAGCATGCTTTTCATTAATCATGGCAAGTGAACTAAAATAATTTTTAGCATGCTTGTTAACCTTAGGAATTGAAGGTGCATTAACTAAATTTACCTTAGGGTTAGCTTTGGAAGCTCCCCCTACATGAGATACACCTTCTTGCCCTTTCTTTCTCTCCCTAGGGCATTGACTTCTATAATGCCCCCTTTGGTTGCATTTGAAGCACGCAATGTGCTCCTTGCTTCTAATTGTGGGGAATCCGACATTTTTGGCTTTTGGTGCCAGTTGAGTCTTCTTCACCTTCTTGGGACACTTACTTTTATAGTGCCCTTGTTCCCTACACTCAAAGCATGTTATATGATTTTTATTTATAATCACAATACTTGAGTTACCTAGAGAATTTTCGCTTCTCCCGGATGTTGAAGCTTCTTCTTGAACTTGTTCCGGGATGGAAGGCCTCTCCTTTCCCTCAATGCTAGAGGTGGAGGTCTCCACCAAATCATCAACATCATCGAAGGTGGATGATGATTCCTCAACATTCTCGAATCCGGATGTTGATGAGCATTCTTTCTCTTCATAGACCAATGTGGGCTCTTCATGAAATTTGATCACCTTGCCCCATAGGTCCTTTGCATCCCTATATTCACCAAGTCTAGACCAAATATTGTTAGGAATCAAATCACTTAGCAATTTGATTACCTTGAGATTTATCTTGAAGTCCTTGATTTGGTCTTGGGTCCACCTTGACTTCTCAATTTGCCTATTTTCTTCATCCCTAGGCATTTTGAAACCGTTTTCTAGAATTAACATAATATCAAAATTAGTTTCTAGATATACCTCCATTTTTCTTCTCCACCATTGAAAGTCTCCTTCAAATTTTGGTGGTAGAAGGTTGTAGCTGACCATCTTGTCATGCTTGTATTGGCGGTTAGTCCTTGACAAGCTCCTTAGCTCTGATACCACTTGTTAGAACGTCGGTGGCCGGCTAGAGGGGGGTGAATAACCCTCTTTCGCGTACGGTGGAAATCGCTCATTGATTACTCGTCTACAAAAATGTTAGTGCAGCGGAATAACAAAAACTAAAGACAATTAAGAATAACAAAGAATACAAACGCTAACACAAAGTCGTAACGTGGTTCACCGCATTGCCGCTAATCCACGGACCAATTCGTTCCAGGTGAATCACGCCTAAACTTTCACTATTCTCTCCTTGGCACCAAGCAAGGTGGAGGTAACCTTTTCTTACAAGATCACTCTTCTTACAATAGAATTTAGATAAAAGCAAGTAAGAAGAGTTGGGAATTGTTTGGTCACTTGTGAGGATGTTTAGGAGTTAAGCATTAGGCTCCCCAAGTGTCCAAATGCCCCATTTTATAGAGAAGAACTCATTCTTCCCGTTGGGCGCCTGGCAGTCAACTGATGCCCCGATCAGTCGACTACTCCTGTAGTCATTGCTCAATAACGACTTCTTCCACGTTGGATTTCATCCAATGGCTCCCACATCAGTCGACTGATCATCCCATCAGTCAACTGATGGAGCTAACAGTCGAGTGTCGGAAGAGAGCACTCGACTGATCAATATTCTGTGCCCGAAACCCTTGCGATCGGTTCTGATCAGCCATCGCGATCGGACCGATGATTTTGGCGATCATTGTCATCCTTGGCGATCCGCTAGGACTAAACGACTCGAACACCGGTCAGTCGATTGACTTAGGCGATCGCCATGTCATGGCAGCGATCGGGATGTCGAGAAATCTCATCCGACACTTAGCCAAATGGCCAAGTTTCACCTACGATCTACCCTGTCCTAGATTACAATCACTCACTCTCATTCCCTTGGAGTCCCTCGCCTTCGAAGTTGTCTTCCTCCGACCACGTCCCTCGGATGCGCCAAGCGCACGGCTTCGTAGCGCCATCCTTCACGTCTCGCCCTGAAGTTTACTTCCTCCGGCTTCACTCCAATGCTCCTCGTTCGACGGTCTCTCAGATGCACCAAGCACACGACTTCCGCAATGCATCTTTCACCGACTCAAAGACCGAGTCATGAGAGGTAAAACTTGCCAATGCTCCATGTGCGAATTACTAAGTCCTGCATGACTTCAACGCACACATCAAATCTAATACAATCCTAACTTAAACCCTTTGCCACACACATCAAAACTACATCATGGGTTGATTGCCCTAACATAGTGTCAAAGGGGGAGAATTGATAAGTTTAAGTTAATCATGCTAAAAGGGAAAATTTAGCATGTCGTAAGGGGGAGCTTCATGTTTAAGGGGGAGTTTTCATACTCATATTATTTTCATGCTTTCTTGCCTTATGTTGCTATTGTTATTTATTTTACCTAACTTAAACGAATTGTCACACATCAAAAAGGGGGAGATTGTTAGGGCAATCAACCCATGATGTGGTTTTGATGTGTGTGGCAAAGGGTTTAAGTTAGGATTGTATTGGATTTGATGTGTGCGTTGAAGTCATGCAGGACTTAGTAATTCGCACATGGAGCATTGGCAAGTTTCACCTCTTATGACTCTGTCTTTGAGTCGGTGAAAGATGCATTGCGGAAGTCGTGCGCTTAGTGCATCCGAGGGATCGCCGGACAAGGAGCATTGGAGTGAAGCCAGAGGAAGTAGACTTTAGGGCGAGATGCGAAGGATGGCGCTGCGAAGCCGTGCGCTTGGCGCATCCGAGGGATGTGGTCGGACGAAGATAACTTCGAAGGTGAGGGACTCCAAAGGAATGAGAGTGAGCGATTGTAACCCGGGGCGGGGTAGATCATAGGTGAAACTCAGCCATTTGGCTAAGTGTCGGATGAGATTTCCCGACATCACGATCATGATATGACAATGACCGCTTCCTGTCGATCGTGACTCGACCGTGTTCGAGTCGTTTAGTTGAATCCTAGCAATGATCGGCCAAGGGATGGCAAATCATCAAACCATCACCACCGCTGATGGTAGTAGTCAACTAATCGCAAGGGTTTCGGGCACAGAATGTTTATCAGTAGAGTGTTCATTTCCGTCACTCGACTGTTAGCTCCATCAGTCGACTGATGGGATGATCAGTCGACTGATGTGGGAGCCGTTGGATGAAATCCAATGTGGAAGAAGTCGTTATTGAGCAACGGCTACAGGAGTAGTCGACTGATCGGGGTATCAGTTGACTGCTAGGCGCCCAACGGGAAGAATGAGTTCTTCTCTATAAAATGGGGCCTTTGGACACTTGGGGAGCCTAATTCTTAACTCCTAAACATTCTCAAAAGTGCCCAAACAATCCCCAACTCTTCTTACTTGCTTTTATCTAAATTCTATTGTAAGAAGAGTGATCTTGTAAGAAAAGGTTACCTCCACCTTACTTTGTGCCAAGGAGAGAATAGTGGAAGTTTAGGCGTGATTCACCTGGAACGATTCGATCTGTGGATTAGCGGCAAGGCCGTGAACCACGTTATGACTTCGTGTTAGCGTTCATATTCTTTGTTATTCTTAATTGTCTTTAGTTTTTGTTATTCCACTGCGCTAATGTTTTTGTAGATGAGTAATCAATGAGCGATTTCCACCGTACGCGAAAGAGGGCTATTCACCCCTCTCTAGCCGACCACCGACGTTCCAACAAATGCAAGGTGCCACGTTCTAAATATAGAGGAATTGAGTCATATGATAGCGACGGTCATTCACAATTATCTCCAATAGCGCAAATATGCGCTAAATCCTTCTCTTGCCTCTCCTACTCAGCCTTTGTAAGATGTAGGATCGATGAACAATCGAGAGAATCTCAAGTCTCTATCCTTTGATTAGGTAAAGGAGGAGAATATGTTTGTAAGCAAGAAACTCCGTCATAGTAGAACATTCCGTTCGCCTCTTGGATTGTAATGGAAGAACTATCGCACCATTTCAGCTCTCTACAGATAACCGAATACACAGGATCCTCTGACCCGGAGGATCATCTGGGACACTTTGAAAACACAGCTTTGCTGCATCAATACACTGATGGAGTTAAATATCGTGTATTTCTTACTACTCTAGCAGGGTCAGCTCAACGGTGGTTCAACCAGTTTCCATCAAATTCCATTCAATCCTTTGGCAATTTCAACACCTTGTTCTTATAGCATTTTGTCAGCAGCAAGAGGTACCACAAGACAGTGCCGAGTCTGTTCACCATCAAGCAGCTTGCTAGGGAGACACTGCATAACTACATACGTTGCTTCAACAAAGCAGCCTTTGGGGTATCATCTTCTACACAGTGCCTTCTTGCAAGGGTTATACGAGGGAGAGTTCTTTCGATCTTTGGTCAAGAATCTACCTAACAGCTATATATGAAGCTTTGTTGGGGCGGGCAAAAAAGCATATCTATGTGAAGAAGAGCAACAATCTTGGAAAGGTGAAGGAGAGTCGGAGGGTTGTTGGAGGATCGTGGCCCGACTAGAAGGGGGGTTGAATAGCCCCTATGATTGTAGATGGAATTTTGTCGCATAATTGTCTACGAAAGTGATTAGCACAGTAGAAATAGAAGCTAAAAAAAATAATTAAGACAAAGCAAGAAGTAAAGAATGCAAACGCTAACGCCAAGATGTAACGTGGTTCACGACCCTTGCCGCTAGTCCACGGACGATTCGTAAGACGAATCGCTCTCTCAAATCAAATCTACTAGTCTCTTCTTTAGCCCAAGCAAGGTGGAGGTAAACCTCTTTTACAACAATCACTCCCTCTTACAATAAGATAGAAATAAGAACAAGAAGAGGAGTGTTAAAATGTGTTAGGCACTTGAGAGTATGATTATGAGTGAAGCATTAACCTCCCAAAAGTCCCTAACCCTTCTTTTTATAGAGAAGAAGGGTTTCTTCCCGTTGGGCAGGTGGCAGTTGACTGATGCATGTATCAGTCGACTGATGACTATTCCAACGGCTTCTGACCCGACTAAATCGTGGTCGTCACATCCAACGACTCCTCCATCATTCGACTGACCATCCTATCAGTCGACTGATTGAGCCATCAGTTGAATGATCTAAGCAATCAGTCGAGTTTCAAACCTTCTATGCCCGCGACCACCTTGAGCAGTCGACTGTCATCCCTTGGCAGTCGATTGATGGTGCAGCAGTCGACTGTCAAACCCTAACAGTCGACTGTTGGGCCAGAAACCAAACAGTCGAACATCGGTCAAGCACTAGTCGAGTGCCATCGACTCAGAGCAGTCGACTACTATCTATAGCAGTCGACTGATGTCAGATAAAACCTCAAACAAATACTTATTTGAGCATCTGACTTAACCAAACGTCGAGTAAAACCTCAAACCTAAGTTTGAGCATCCGACACTTGACTTAGCCATTCGGGCAAGTTCACTTATGAGCTATCGTTACAATCGCTCAATCTCTCATCTCCCTTGGAGTCCCTCACCGAAGCTCTCTTCGTCTGATCACGCCCCTCAGATGCACCAAGTGCACGGCTTCTGCAATGCCATCCTTCGCATCTCGCCCTGAAGTCTGCTTCCTTTGGCTTCACTCCAATGCTCCTCGTCCGGCGGTCCCTCGGATGCACCAAACGCACGACTTCTGCAATGTCATCCTTCACCGACTCAAGGACCCGAGCCATGAGATGGTGAACCCACCAATGCTATCATCAAGCTAACTCATGTGTGGTTTACTAAGTCATGCACAACTTAAACACACATATCAAATCACATAACAACCTAACTTAAACCCTTTGCCACACATATTAAAACCACATCATACATGGGTTGATTGCCCTAACAATCTCTCTCTTTTTGATGTGTGGCAACATGTTTAAGTTAGGTAAAACAACATAAAAACACATAAGGAAGATAATCATGTAAATCAAATATGAGTATCAAAACACTCCCCCTTAATACATGCAACTCCCCCTTAACATATGCTAATTATCCCCCTAGCATGATTAACTTAAACTCAACATTTCTCCCCCTTGACACCATAAAAATATTAAACATATGTCATATAACATGACATCAAAGTCTTAATAGAAGAAAATCACCAAAACATCTTTGAAAATCATGCAGTTCCATCGATCATTTGGTTCGACAATCGGTCATGCACATAGATTTCATCCTCTTTTGATTTCTGAACCCGATTTCAGAAATACATTAAATATTATATAAATTTCAAAAAATCATGAAATTTGGGGAACAGATTTCTTATGAGTCCCTTTATCAATGAAAAATAATTTTTCAAGAAAATTCATTATATTTTCAAAAATTAAGCAAAAACTCAAAAGTTGTAAAATGTCTCAATTGTGTATAAACTTTAAGACATAGTTTTGTCTTGAGTTATTTTAAAACATCAATTCACTGTTTGCAAAACATAAAATGGTTTTAAAATATTTAAAATATCCAACTATGATCTATGGACAATATGTCCATTGATTAAACATTTATTTTCCCCATAGTTAGTCTATGATTGCTATGTTATGATACTTTGAATGACCCATCTGTTGGTGCAATCGACCCAGGTCACGATTGATCAGGACTCGAGCTTGGCTCGAGAGATGTTTTGATGTTAGACAAAAACATATGACAATGTAATTGTCATGGTAAAGTCCAAGTCATGAGTACTTGGCATGGAAAGTCCAAGTGGGACACTTGACATTTGGGAAAGTCCAACATGGGTTGGCAAGGGAAAGTCCAAGCATGGATACTTGGTATGGAAAGTCCAAGTGGGACACTTGGCAATTTGGGAAAGTCCAAGTCTTGAGTACTTGGCACAAGGGAAAGTCCAAGCATGGGTCTTGGCATGGAAAGTCCAACATGGGTTGGCAAGGGAAAGTCCAAGCTTGAGTCTTGGCATTTGAGAAGTCTAAGGAGTTTGATATTGGCGGCGTAAAGTCCAAGGGTGGAGTCTTGGCAACATAAGTCCAATGGTTGGCGGCATAAAGTCTAAGCGGAGTCTTGGCGGCATAAGTCCAATGTGCCTTGGCGGTGTAGACACCATTTGCATGACATAGCCGATGGAAGCGCCTGAAGACTAGCATGATGGATGAACAAGTCATGGATGACTTGGAGGGATCCGAGAGGCGTGAGGCTGATGGAGGTGACTAGAAGGCTTAGGTATAGGCTAAGGGTGGTCTAGCAAGTATGGGGACACCATACTTGGGTTAAAACCTCATCTTTGAGGTTGGCAGTCGACTGGCATTATGACCGGTTCGACTGCCGAGAGTCGACTAGAGCTCGACTGCCACTTAGGGCTGAAATTGCCTTGGCAGTCGACTGCTCATTGGGCGATTATTGATTGGCGATCGGCGCCATGGATGACGATCATCGCGATTGAGTTGTGAGCATAGAATGCTCCGTAGCCGAACTTGTCCAATGTGGATTGAGCCGTTGTCTCATAGCTATAGTGTTGACAGTCGACTGGGGACTTATGGAAGTCGACTGCCAGGCGGAAATCCAGGTCGCGTGGAAGGATAAAAGGAGCTCGACGGGAGGGTTTTTGCACATGGTTTCTTGAGCATCCTTGGGGCGATTTGTTGCTGCAAATCAAGGTCTCCAAGGCCATTCTTCAAGCAACCAAAAGCAAGCAATCCAAAACATTTGTAAAGTATTTTCTTTACTTGTATTGCATTATATTCCATTGTATTTGCTTGTATTTTCATTGTATTACTGTTGTATACATTGTACGAGGTTTCTCCACCTCCAGATTATTTCAAGAAGGAGTTATTACATAGTGGTGTGCTTGTGGCATCGCTAGGGCTCGTTTGAGCCCGATCCGTGGAGTAGGAACTGTGCGGTTCCGAACCATGTTAAATATTTGTGTATTGGTGTATTCATGTTTGTCTTACTTCGTTATTGTTTTTATTATTATCATTCCACTGCGCATAACGAGTTTTGTAGAGACGAACGCGAAAGAATTCCATCATCGTACGATCATGCGATGCTATTCACCCCCCTCTAGCGGCCTAAAATCTCCTACAATTGGTATCAGAGCCCGGGACTCTTCTACGGATTAACCGCCGGGAGCTAAAAAAGAAGGGTGAAGATGGATTTCCAAGAAAGGTTGGGTGACGACGTCAACATTCCACCGTCCTTCGACCGCGAAGATTTCGCGTATTGGAAAGGTAGAATGATGCACTTTTTAATGTGTGACTTTGACAATTGGATTAGTGTCTTAGTAGGCTTTGACACTCCAAAATACGACGAAGGAAGAAAAATCAAGAAGAAGAATTAGAGCCAAGACCAACTACGATATTACAATATCAATAATAAAGTAATGGGTATTTTGCTTGATGTAATCCCTAATGATATTTTGATCAAGATAGGGGATTGTAAAGACGCCAAGGAGCTATGGAGCAAATTAGCGAAACATTATGAAAACCCATCACCGGTCCAAGAAGATGAGTGCTCATCGGCTCAAGAGGAGGAGACCGAAGATGAAGAGAGTTCATCATCCTCACGAGCAAGTGAGGAGTCAGAAGTTGAAGAGGAGTCAACTTCCGGATCGGTGGAAGAGGAGGTGGAAGAAGTAGAAGAAACCTCCACCTCTAGGATTGAGGGGGAGGAAAGAATTTCCACTCCGGAGCAACAAGAAGAAACTTCCACATCCGGTCAAGATGAAGAAGCTCCAACTCCGGCACCTTCCACCACGGACCTAGGTAACTCAAGCAATGTAGTTTTAAATAAAAATCACATAGTTTGCTTTGAGTGTAGGGAAGTAGGACATTACAAGAGTAAATGTCTTAAAAGAGTCAAGAAGAGTCCACCCATGCCAAAAGTCAAGGAGACCGGTCCCCCAACTATCAAAAGCAAGGAGCAAGTCATTTGCTTCAAATGCCGGCTACTGGGACATTACCGGAGTCAATGCCCAAGGGGGAAGAAGAAGGGACAAGATGGAGCATCACAAGTAGGGGGAGCCTCTAGGGTAAACCCTAAGTTATATTTAAACAATGCTTGTTCCTTAAATTATAGTAAAAAGCATGCTAGAAATAATTTTAGCAATCTTGCTATTTATCACAAAGAGCATGCTAGACATAGGGAATTTTGTTTAGGAGCCAAAAATGTCTACCTTTCAAAGAAGGAGAAATTTGGGACTAATGTCCCTAGAAACGTCCTTCCTGGGTCAAACAATTCTAGACAAATCCTACCTAGGGAGACCATTAGAAAGGTACAAGAGCATCTAGGTCTCAACCCTAAATAGACTACGCATATGCCTAGGAAGTCCCATGCCCAAAAACCAAATCAACATTCTAAAATTGGGCAATTAGAATTGGAAAACCAAGCCTTGAGGTCAAGGCTTGAGAAATTAGAAAAGACCCTCAATAAGATGCAAAATCAATTTCAAGGGTCTAATGGTCAAAGTCAAGTGTCAAAACCTCAAAGTCAACATCTAGGACCCAAGAAACAAAAGTCAACCAAGGGCAAGAATGGTTTGGGTCACAAACCTAAGCCTAAGGTGGCTTATAATAGTGTTCCATTTCATTATGGAACACAATCTAGGTCTAGGAAAGCCAAGGTCAATAGGGAAGTCATCCCTAGAGTTGACCACAGTTTGTGCCTAGTGGCTAGGGTTTCAAGGAAACCTAGGGTGGCCACTAAGAAGGTTACTAGGGAGGCAATCCCTAAGGTTAACCATGGTAAGACCACAATGACCAAGGCTAACAAGTCTAGGAGGGTCATTAGGAGGGTATCTAGAGAGGTTATCCCTAAGGAATACCTAATTAACCCTAGGAGGTCAAATAGGTTTTGGGTTCCTAAGAGCGTGATTGATTCACGCTAGATGGGTTTAGGGTGTGCCAACTTTGATTGGATGGGTAGTTAACTCAACCATAGAAAAGTTGACATTTTAGGTTATTTTCAAGGTTATGGATACCTTAGAAATAGATTTGATCCTAAAATATTTTAGGATGTGTCAATATCATTTAAGAAGATTGAAAAATCAATTAAATTGGCACAATTTAGGTTTAGAGGTTTGTGTGCCATTTTGGGTTTTTGGCGCGCTTGGGAGATAATTTAGGAATATGGCAAAATGAATTTAATCCCAAAAATGGCAACTAATATTAAAATTTAGGTATTATTATACCTATATATTTTATTTGTCATGTTTTGTTTGCCATATAACATGTCATGATATCATGCTTATTTTTAATCATTTTATATGTCATGATCATGTTTAGGATAAAGGTTTAAATGTCATGTATTTTTAGATTATATCTTATGTCATGACATCATGATTATGAGCATGTATTTATTTATATCATCTCTAATGTCATAATCATTCATGCATTTAAGAAAATTTTGATTGAAATTGATTTAAGGACAATGGCATGACTTGGAGTCCCATTTATAAGGGAATCAAGTAGTGTTGTCTTAGAGAATGCATGAAACCCTAGATTAGGATGAACAAAACCCACATCTCACATTAAATTGACATGTATGTGTATTTTATATACCCTAGATACATGTGAGATGCTAGGATATGAGTTAAGTTTAAGGTGCATAGTTTTTGCATCTAGATGAACTAAAACTCATCTTATTTCAATAATGGATCAACTAAAACTCATCTTATTTCAATAATGGATCATTAGGAAAGCTTGTGTGCAAGTCATGTACATAGAGCCCAAGGAATATGATCCAAAATAAGATTTTAAAAATATTTTAAAATCATTTTAGAAAACCTTGGTGAAGTCTATCTTTTGATAGCAATCACCATTGATGAGATTGATACAAAGTGAGCTAAAACATTGAAGTTTTTCTTCACTTTTGGATTTTGTATCAATTTCAATATTTAATGGGTAAAATAATTTTCAAATATTTTTCACCCATTGTATTGACTATAAGTAATATAGGTATCAAATTTCGTGATTTTTTGATATACGTAGAATTACTTATGACTTTTCAAAACTCGATTCTGATAGTTGAAATTCGAGAATTTCAGTTATCAGTCGACTGCCGCCAGATGGCAGTCGACTGATGAAGGGCAGTTCGACTGATTACTGATAGGAGTCGACTGTCAGGTCTAATTTCGGGTTGTTTAGCCCATTTTTAACCATGGTAAAGGTCCCTAACAACTCCTAACCCTAGGATATGCTTTGGGAAGCATTATAAATGGTGAAAATCCATTGGATATGGATTTGGAGAGGTGTTAGGTCAAAGCATCAAATTTAAGGGTGGAAGAGTTCATGTTTGAACTTAGAACCTTAATTTTGATGGTTTAGAGTTCCTATTGGCTTAGGGCCTTCCCAAGGACATTGTTGGTGCAATGGTCAAGGGGGAGCAAGCCTTTAGGGGGAGTTATCCATCTTGGGATGATGGATGTGTTTCTCCTCTTGAAGGGGAGAAGTTATTGGGAGAGTATCATCAATTGGGAAAATTGATGGGTTTTTGATACTCAATTTGGAAATTGGGAGAGTGAATAGGATTGCCTCTCTTGAGTGATATGTGACTTATCACTAGGAAGATGGTAGGCATCCTAGGTATTTTTGGACCAAGGGAGAGATTGTAAGATCTCATTGGGACATGAGACTTTGACCTCTTTAGAGAGATAACCTTTTTGATGTTAGTCAAAAAGGGAGAGAATATTTGGGGAAGAATATTTTGGAGAAGGTTAAATTACCAATTTGGGATAATTGGTAAGGAGTTTTTGAGTTAGATGGTCTAACTCAAATGGTTTGTTTTGTTTAGTTTTTGTCAAACATCAAAAAGGGGGAGATTGTTGGTGCAATCGACTCAGGTCACGATTGACCAGGACTCGAGCTTAGCTCGAGAGATGTTTGATGTTAGACAAAAACATATGACAATGTAATTGTCATGGTAAAGTCCAAGTCATGAGTACTTGGCATGGAAAGTCCAAGTGGGATACTTGGCATTTGGGAAAGTCCAACATGGGTTGGCAAGGGAAAGTCCAAGCATGGGTACTTGGCATGGAAAGTCCAAGTGGGACACTTGGCAATTTGGGAAAGTCCAAGTCTTGAGTATTTGGCACAAGAGAAAGTCCAAGCATGGGTCTTGGCATGGAAAGTCCAACATGGGTTGGCAAGGGAAAGTCCAAGCATGAGTCTTGGCATGGAAAGTCCAACATGGGTTGGCAAGGGAAAGTCCAAGCTTGAGTCTTGGTATTTGAGAAGTCCAAGGGTTTTGATATTGGCGGCGTAAAGTCCAAGGGTGGAGTCTTGGCAGCATAAGTCCAATGGTTGGCGGCGTAAAGTCCAAGCGGAGTCTTGGCGGCGTAAGTCCAATGTGCCTTGGCGGTATAGACACCGTTAACATGACATAGCCGATGGAAGCACCTGAAGGCTAGCACGATGGATGAACAAGTCATGGATGACTTGGAGGGATCCGAGAGGCGTGAGGCTGATGGAGGTGACTAGAAGGCTTAGGTCTAGACTAAGAGTGGTCTAGCAAGTATGGGGACACCATACTTGGGTTAAAACCTCATCTTTGAGGTTGGCAGTCGACTGACATTATGGCCGGTTCGACTGCCGAGAGTTGACTAGAGCTCGACTACCACTTAGGGTTGAAATTGCCTTAGCAGTCGATTGCCATGGATGACAATGACCGCTGAGTTGAGTTGTGAGCGATGCTCGTAGTCGATCGGGCAATGCGATCGGCTACGGCAAGTGGAACTTGTCCAACGTGGATTGAGCCATTGTCTCACAGCTACAGTGTTGGCAGTCGACTGCCAAGCGGAAATCTAAGTCGCGCGGAAGGATAAAAGGAGCTCGACGGGAGGGTTTTTGCACATGGTTTCTTGAGCATCCTTGGGGCGATTTGTTGATGCAAATCAGGGTCTCCAAGGCCATTCTTCAAGCAACCAAAAGCAAGCAATCCAAAGCATTTGAAAAGTATTTTCTTTACTTGTATTGCATTATATTCCATTGTATTACTGTTGTATACATTGTACGAGGTTTCTCCACCTCCAGATTATTTCGAGAAGGAGTTATTACATAGTGGTGTGCTTGTGGCATCGCTAGGGCTCGTTTGAGCCCGATCCGTGGAGTAGGAACCGTGCGGTTCTAAACCACGTTAAATATTTGTGTATTGGTGTGTTCGTATTTGTCTTACTTCGTTATTGTTTTTATTATTATCATTCCGTTGTGCATAACGAATTTTGTAGAGATGAACGCGAAAGAATTCCATCATCGTACGATCATGCGATGCTATTCACCCCCCTCTAGCGGCCTAAAATCTCTTTCACCATCTAAATGCCATAAGCATTAGTGAATCAATTGTATCATCCTAACATCTCACCCATTGCTATGTTTTCAATCAAGTTAGTCTTATGGTGAATTGTGAGATGTGACTAAGGTATTTGTACTTAACCATAAATTTCATGTAATTCTATCAAGGTTAAGTATCATCATAAAGCAAGTATATCATCCATCATAATCATAACACAAGTATTATCATTCAAATCATAAGTCACATATTGTCATGATAAAAACAAGTATCACAAATCATGATTCAAATCATTATCACCCAACATGCTCATGATAAATCAAATACTACCCAACTTCAACATAAGTCAACTATTTAGCATGATATAAAATAAGTCCAACTATGGTTGACTATCCTAGGTTTCTCTAACCCTTGAGGATTGACTTGAGAATCCAATATAGATTCTTTCCAATAGGATTCACCAAATACTCCTTTGGGATCCATTTCCTAGCTACCATTGTAGTCTTTGATTACCCCTAGCTATTAAACAATGATAAGCTTTTTCATTCTTAGATCCCTTATATCCTAGGCCCTTCTTGTTAAAGCTAACTCTTTGGCTCCCAATGATCATGTTCAAGGTGTTAGAGCCTATTGTGAATTTCTCTAGGGTCTTATTAAAGAATTCTACCTTTTCCCTTAGGGTCTTGTTCTCCTCTAAGCATGCATCATTAACACTGGAAGAAGAAATATTTTCATGTGAGCATGCACTTTCAAGTTTTTCCTCTAGGGCCTGGATTTTATTTTGCATGCATTTGTTATTCTAAATAAGTCCTTAGTCAAGCTAGTAATCATGGAAATAATATCTTGAGTGGGTAGGCTTTTTACCTCACTTACCCAATCTCCTTCTTGTGATTCCGATGATGATGCTCCCCCTACATTTGAGCTCTCCTCCTCACTGTTAGTGCAATCAACCCGTGATATGGTTTTGATGTGTGTGGCAAAGGGTTTAAGTTAGGATGTTTGGATTTGATATGTGTGTTGGAGTCTTGCAGGACTTAGTAATTCGCACATGGAGCTTTGGAGAGTTTCACATCTCATGACTCGGTCCTTGAGTCGGTGAAGGATGGCTTTGCGGAAGCTGTGCACTTGGAGCATCCGAGGGACCACCGGACGAGGAGCTTGGAGTGAAGCCGGAGGAAGTAGACTTCAGGGCGAGACGCGAAGGATGACACTGCAAAGTCGTGCGCTTGGCGCATCCGAGGGACGTGGCCGGACGAAGATAACTTCAAAGACGAGGGACTCCAAGGAATGAGAGTGAGCAAATGTAACCCGGGAAGGGGTAGTGCTCTTAGGTGAAACTTGGCTAATTAGCTAAGTGTCAGATGAGATTTCCCGACATCAGTCGACTGTCATGTCATGGCAGTCGACTACTCTAAGTTGACTGTGACTCGACTAGTGTTCGAGTCCGGTTCAAGTGCCAACAATGATCGTATCATGGAATGACATTGATCGAGACAGATGATGATGAAGGAATCGGTCGGTGGTCGTAAATTTCGAAGCGAGTCGAGCTCATGAGCACTCAACTGGAAGTCGATATCAGTCGATTGATGAAAGCATCAGTCGACTGATGATGGAGCCGTTGGGTAAAAGCCAATGTGGAAAGCATTCATTTTTGGGCAACGACTACAGGATCAGTCGACTGATCGGGGCATCAGTCGACTGGTCCTGTGTCAACGGGAAGAAACCCTCTTCTTCTATAAAAAGAAGAGGTGAGGGGCTTTGGGGGCCTAATGCTTCAACTCATAACATCTCCCAAAGTGCTCTAAGGATTTTCCACTCTTCTACTTGTGTTAATTCTCATTCCATTGTAAGAAGAGTGAATTCTTGTAAAGAGGTTACCTCCACCTAGCTTGGTGCAAAGAAGAGAATAGTGAAAGCTTGCGGAGTGATTCACCATGGACGAATCGGACCGTGGATTAGCGGCAAGGCCGTGAACCACGTTACATCTTCTTGTTAGCGATTTGCTTTTTACTTTGTTTTATCTTAATTGTCTTATATTTGTATATTCCTCTTGCGCTAATAGTTTTGTAGACGAGCAACGAATGAACGACTTCCAACGTCTACGAAAAAGGCTATTCACCCCCTGTAGTCGGCCAACATCGACCCTGCAAGTGGTATCAGAGCCAAGGCGCTTGTCACTGGACTAACCGCCGCAACAAGCACTACATCAAGAAATGGTCGGCTCAAACATTCATCCGCCGAAGTTCGAGGGGGGATTCGCTTGGTGGAAGAAGCGAATGGAGGTATTCTTTGAAACCAATTTCGATATTATGCTTATAATGGAAAACGGTTTTGAGATGCCTAGGGATGAAAAGGAGAGAATACTAGACAAATCAAGGTGGACTAAAAAGCAAAGAGAGGAGCACCTTGCAAATTCAAAGGCTAAGCATCATCTCCTCAACGTACTCCCCCAACAAGAAGTAAATCGGATTGGGGAATGCTCTAGTGCCAAAGAGATGTAGGAGAAGCTAGTGGAGCTTCATGAAGGCACATCCGAGGCCAAACTAGCAAGGAGAGATGTCCTACGCTCCCAACTCAACAACATCAAACTCGATAAAAGGGAGAAGGTAACATCTCTACATGCTAGATTTAAAGAAATAATAACCGGTTTATCTAGTGTAGGAGAAAAGCTTTCAAATAGGGACATGCTCATGAAGGCAATAGATGCCTTCCCTCGGTTCTCAAGATGGAGCTCAATGGTGGACTCCTTTTACATCTCCAAGAACCTAGAAGTTAGCACCTTGGATGAATTCTTCTCAACCATGGAGCTCCACGAAACAAAGCTCGAAGGAGTAGTAGAAGAGCCAAAAATTCAACCATCAAGAGGAGTGGCACTATTAGCCAACAAAGGGAAAAAGAAGATGGAGACTCCTTCCTCCTCTGATGAAGCATACTCCTCCTCCTCCATGGATAGCACAGAAGAAGGTTACATGGTAAGGAAGGTAGGACGTGCTTTGAAAAATTTCAAATTTAATAAATCTAATGATAGGAGGAGAAGACCAAGGGGGAAGGTAATTTGCTATAATTGCCAAGGAGAGAGACACATAAGGGATAATTGTCCCCTCTTGAACAAAAGTAAAGAAGAGAGGAAGAAGAAAGAAGAAAAGAATAAGAAGGGGAGCAAAAAGAAGGAAGAAGAGAAGAAGACCAAAGAAAAGGGAAAGGCCAAAGCACTAAAGGCAAAGACATGGGATGATCCCTCTTCATCATCCTCATCTGAAGAAGAGGAAGAACATGTCTACTCAAACCTTGCCCTAATGACATTTGACGACCTAGACTCCTCCTCCTCCGAAAATGAAGAAGCAAGCTCAAGTGAGGAGAGCTCTAGTGAAGGGGGAGGCTCATCATTATCCTCCTCATCCGAAGAGAAGACATGGAGACTATGGTAACAAATCTCTCACCCAAGAAAATAGTTTCCATGATATCTAGCCTCACTAAGGACTTGTTTAGGGCAAAGAAAAAGAACAAATGCATGCTTGATCAAATTAAGGACTTAGAAGAAAAACTAGAAAAAACATGCTCAAATATTAATGATAATATTTCTTCTAGCCTTAATGATGCATGCTCACATGATAACTATATACCTTTTAATGTTAGTGATGCATGTATGGATGAAAATATAGCTTTAAGAGAAAAAGTAGATCACTTAACCAAGGCCCTAGAAAAATTCACCATAGGCTCCAACACCCTTAATATGATTATAGGGAGCCAAAGGGCAAGCTTCAACAAGAAAGGCCTAGGATATAAGGAAAATAAAAATAAAAAGGTCTATAAATGTCTAATTGCTAGGGGTCAAGACAAAAAGAAAACAATAGCTAGAAAATGGATCCCTAAGGAATTTTTAGTGAACCCCATAGGAAAGAATTTATTTTGGATTCCTAAATTCATCCTTAAGGGTTAGGAAAATCCTATGTTAGTCAACCACAGTGGAATTCACCTATATCATATTTTTGGTTGACTTAGGATGGTGGGATAAATTTTTGAAATAGTGTTGGGTGATGATAATGCACCCATAACTAGATAAATCATACTTTAGGTGATATTTGCTTTATTATCATGATGTAATACCTAATGCATGATCACAAATTGATGAATACAATTGTTTTATGATCATAATGTAAAATTAATTCATATATGCTTTTATGATCATGTGGGATGTTAGGATGATACTTAACCTTGTATAGAATTGCATGAAATTAATAGTTAAGTATATATATAAATACCTTTAGGATACATCTCACACTCACTATAGGCTACCTTGATTGAAAACATAACATGAGTGAGATGATAGGATGATACAAATGGTCCACTAATGCCTATGGCATTTAGATGGTCATTTAAGGTATCAAATAGCAATAATAGACCAATTATAGGGAAGACTTATGTTTAATTCATAGACATATTGCCCAAAGAGCATGGTTGGATATTTCATATGTTTTCAAAATAATTTCTTACTTTAAAATATGTGTGTTCATATTTTGAAACAATTTAAAGCAAAACTATGTGTTAAAATTGATACTAACTTGATCAAAAACCTAGTTATTTTTGAAACTTTTGGATTTTTGGTAAATCTTAAAAAATATAATGATTTTTCATGGAAAACTATTTTTCACTGATAAAGGACCTTAAAATAAATGTGTTCCCCAAATTTCATGATTTTTCAAATTTTGTAGAATTTTTAATGCATTTCTGAAATTCACCCTGAAAATCAAAAAAATCCGAAATTAGAGTGCCAGTTGACTGGTAGTCTGAACCAGTCGACTGATCGACTGATAACAAGCCCAGTAACCTCTTTTATCCAATTTTAAGGCATGTTTTTGCCTTTGTTTCCCTCTAAACTTGATGTCATGCTTATATAAACTTTGTTTAATATTTTTGATGGTGTCAAAGGGGGAGAAATATATATGTTAAAGTAAGGGGAAATTGTATTTAGGGGGAGTTTCATGTATTAACGGGGAGAGTTGCTAATTATGTTATTTACATGCTTTCTTACCTTAGTATTTTTATCATATGTTTACCTAACTTAAACGGATTGTCACACATCAAAAAGGGGGAGATTGTTAGTGCAATCAACCCGTGATATGGTTTTGATGTGTGTAACAAAGGGTTTAAGTTAGGATGTTTGGATTTGATATGTGCATTGGAGTCTTGCAGGACTTAGTAATTCGCACATGGAGCCTTGGCGAGTTTCACATCTCATGACTCGGTCCTTGAGTCGGTGAAGGATGGCTTTGCGAAAGCCGTGCGCTTGGAGCATCCAAGAGACAGCCGGACAAGGAGCTTGGAGTGAAGCCGGAGGAAGTAGACTTCAGGGCGAGACGCGAAGGATGGCGCTGTAGAGCCGTGCGCTTGGCACATCCGAGGGACGTGGCCGGACGAAGATAACTTCAAAGGCGAGGGACTCCAAGGAATGAGAGTGAGCGAATGTAACCCGGGAAGGGGTATTGCTCTTAGGTGAAACTTGGCCAATTGGCTAAGTGTCAGATGGGATTTCCTGACATCAGTCGACTGCCATGTCATGGCAGTCGACTACTCTATGTCAACTGTGACTCGACTAGTGTTCGAGTCCGGTTCAAGTGCCAACAGTCGATTGCCATGGAATGGCGGTCGACTGCGAGACCACCAGTCGACTGATGAAGGAATCAGTCGACTGGTCGCAAGGGTTTCGGACATAGAAGCGAGTCGAGATCGCGAGCACTCGACTAGAAGTTGATATCAGTCGACTGATGAAAACATCAGTTGACTGATGATGGAGCCGTTGGGTGAAAGCCAACGTGGAAAACAACCGTTATTGGGCAACGGCTACAGGATCAGTCGACTGATCGGGGCATCAGTCGACTGGTCCTGTGTCAACGGGAAGAAACCCTCTTCTTCTATAAAAAGAAGAGGTGAGGGGCTTTAGGGGCCTAATGCTTCAACTCATAACATCTCCCAAAGTGCTCTAAGGATTTTCCACTCTTCTACTTGTGTTAATTCTCATTCCATTGTAAGAAGAGTGAATTCTTGTAAAGAGGTTACCTCCACCTAGCTTGGTGTAAAGGAGAGAATAGTGAAAGCTTGCGGAGTGATTCATCGTGGACGAATCGGACCGTGGATTAGCAGCAAGGCCGTGAACCATGTTACATCTTCTTGTTAGCGATTTGCTTTTTACTTTGTTTTATCTTAATTGTCTTATATTTGTATATTCCACTTGCGCTAATAGTTTTTTAGACGAGCAAAGAACGAACGACTTCCAACGTCTACGACAAAGGCTATTCACCCCCTCTAGCCGGTCAACATTGTTAGGGCAATCTCTTGCCATGATAAGGTTTTGATGTGTGTGGCAAAGGGTTTAAGTTAGTTTGTTATGTTGATTATATATGTGCGTTGAAGTCGTGCAAGACTTAGTAATTCGCATATGGAGCCGTGACGAGTTTCACATCTCATGACTCGGTCCTTGAGTCGGTGAAGGATTACTTTGCGGAAGTCGTGCGCTTGGAGCATCCGAGGGACCGCCGGACGAGAAGCTTGGAGTGAAGCCGGAGGAAGTAGACTTCGAGGCAAGAGACGCGAAGGAGCATTCTGAGTCGTCGCTGATGCTCTGAGGGGCGTGGCGTGAATGAAGAGAACGAGCGAGGACTCAGGGATGAGTGGCGATTGTAACCGGGAAGGGTAGCTCTTAGGTGAAACTTGGCCATTTGGCCAAGTGTCGGATAGTTTTCGCACGGTCATTGCCATGTCATGGTAGTCATTGCTCTAATCGATGGTTAGATCATTGGTTTAAATCGATTTGAATCAAGTTGATCGATCAATCAAGTTGATCACCGATCGGCGGCATGGGCGCGATCGATGAGCGATCAATCGATCGGCTATAAGGACGATAATGATCGATGGCACCGCACGGGACGCAGTGGAGTCGACCTCGTTGAGGACTCGACTGATCGAGCACCAGTCGACTGATGGTGCCATCAGTCGACTGATGCCAATACCGTTGGATGGAATCCAACGTGGAAAGCGATCGTTATTGGACAACGGCTACGGGATCAGTTGACTGATCGAGGGCATCAGTCGACTGATCCTATGTCAACGGGAAGAAACCCTCTTCCTCTATAAAAAGGAAGGGGATGGGGCTTTGGGAGCAAAAATGCTTGAACGCCCAACTACTCCCAAAGTGTCCTAAATGTTTTTCCACTCTTCTACTTGCTCTAATCTTCATTCCATTGTAGAAGAGTGATCTTGGTTGTAAAGGTTACCCCCACCTAGCTTTGTGCAAAGGAGAGACCAATATTGGATTGGCTTTGGAGGAGTGATTCACCTTGGATGAATCGGATCGTGGATTAGCGGCGTAGCCGTGAACCACGTTACATCTCCTTTGTTAGCGTTTGTATTTTTCGTTTATTGCTTTGTCTTAATTGTTTATACTTCCGCTTGCGCTAACGATTGTGTAGACGAGCAAACGAGAGAATTCCATCACGCAACGTAAGAGGGCTATTCACCCCCCTCTAGCCGGCCAATCGATCCCCAACAAGTGGTATCAGAGCAAGGTTGCTTGTCAACGGACTAACCGCCGCAACAAGCGCTTCATCAAAAATGGCCGGCTCAAACATTTATCTACCGAAGTTTGAAGGAGAATTCGCTTGGTGGAAGAAGCGAATGGAGGTATTTTTCGAAACGGATTTTGATATTATGATTACAATGGAATCCGATTTCGTTTTGCCTAGGGATGAAGAAGGGAAGCCAATAGAGAAATCTAGGTGGACCAAAAAGCAAAGGGAAGAGCACCTTGCAAATTCAAAAGCCAAGCACCATCTCTTCAATGTGCTCCCCCAACAAGAGATCAACCGAATTGGGGAATGCTCAAGTGCCAAGGAGATGTGGGAGAGATTGGTTGAACTTCATGAAGGCACTTCAGAAGCCAAACTTGCAAGGAGAGACCTCCTCCGCTCCCAACTATCAAATATCAAATTGAAAAAGGGAGAAAAGGTAACATCATTACATTCTAGGTTTAAAGAAATATTAATTGGGCTAACAAGTGTAGGAGAGAAGCTATCCAACCGGGATATGATAATGAAAGCCATAGATGCCTTTCCCCGATCATCCAAGTGGAGTTCAATGGTGGATTCATTTTATATTTCAAAGAATCTAGAGGTAAGTACTCTAGATGAATTTTTCTCCACTATGGAATTGCATGAATCTAGGCTTGAAGGTATACAAGAAGAGCCTAGAATCCAACCTTCAAGGGGAGTAGCATTGTTGGCAAACAAGGGGAAGAAAAAGATAGAGATCCCCTCCTCCTCCGATGATGAAGCCTCTTCCTCCTCCTCCATGGATAGCACCGAAGAAGCCTATATGGTAAGGAGGGTAAGATGTGCGTTAAAAGGTTTTCAATTTAATAAATCTTATGATAGGAGAAGAAGACCTAGGGGGAAGGTCATTTGCTACAATTGTCAAGGAGAGGGGCACATAAGGGATAATTGTCCCCTCCTAAACAAGAGCAAGGAAGAGAAGAAAAAGAAAGAAGAAAAGAAGAAGAAAAAGGGGAGCAAGAAAAAGAAAGAAGAGGAGAAGAAGACAAAAGAAAAGGGGAAGACCAAAGCTCTAAAGGCAAGGACTTGGGATAACCCATCCTCATCCTCCTCATCATCATCGGATGAGGAAAATGCTTTTGTCACCAATTTGGCCTTGATGGCCTTCGATGACTTGGATTGCTCCTCCACCGAAAATGAAGAATCAAGCTTAAGTGGAGAGAGCTCAAGTGAAGGGGGAGCCTCCTCATCCTCCTCATCCGAAGAAGAAGAAGAGGATATGGAAACTATGGTAACGAATGCCTCTCCTAAGAAAATAGTTTCCATAATTTCTAGTTTAACTAAGGACTTATTTGGAATGAAAAAGAAAAATAAAAGTATGCTTAATCAAATTAAGGCATTGGAAAATAAGCTAGAAAATGCATGCTTAAATGATAATATTTCTTCTAGCTTAAATGATGCATGCTCACATGAATATGTGCCATTAGATGTTAGTGATGCATGTATAAATGAAAATAGGGCATTAAGGGAAAAGGTAGATTATTTGACAAAAGCCCTAGAAAAATTCACAATAGGCTCCAATACATTGAACATGATCATAGGGAGCCAAAGGGCAAACTTTAACAAAAAAGGCCTAGGATACAAAGAAAAGAAAAATGAAAAGGCCTACAAATGCCTAATTGCTAGGGGACAAGATAAAAAGAAAGTAATTGCTAGAAAATGGATCCCTAAGGAGTTCTTAGTGAACCCAATAGGAAAGAACTTATTTTGGATTCCAAAATCCATCCTTAAGGGTTAGGATAACCCTAGGGTAGTCAACCATATGGACTTGACCTATATCATATTTTTGGTTGACTTAGGATGGCGGGACAACATTTTTGAAATAGTGTTGGGTGATGATAATGTGCCCATAAATAGATAATAATGCTTAAATCATGATATTTAATGAAATTGCTATGTATATTTGCAATCATGATTTATGATATTGATATTTGGCACATAATCATGGGAAATAGGTTTGAATCATGCTTTAGGTGATACCTTGTTTATTATCATCATATAATACCTAATGCATGATTATTATTTGATGAATACATGTGTTTCATGATCATAATGTGAAATTAAGTCATAAATGTCTTTATGATCATGAGGATTGTTAGGTTGATACTTAACCTTGATAGAATTGCATAAATATAATGGTTAAGTACATACAAATACCCTCTAGGATACATCTCACACTCACTATAGGCTAACTTGATTGCAAACTTAGCATGGGTGAGATATTAGGATGATACAAATGTCCACTAATGCCTATGACATTTAGATGGTCATTTAAAGTATCAAAATAACAATAATAGACCAATCATGGGGAAGGCTTATGTTTAATTCATAGACATATTGCCCAAAGATCATGGTTGGATATTTCATATGTTTTCAAAACAATTTCTTACCTTAAAATACATGTATTCATGTTTTGAAACAATTGGATGCAAAACTAGGTGTTAAACTTGATACTAGAATGATCAAAAACCTAGCTGTTTTTAAAGCTTTTGGATTTTTGGCAAATATCAGAAAATATAATGATTTTTCATGAAAAATTATTTTTCATTGATAGATATACTTACAAGAAATATGTTCCCCAAATTTCATGATTTTTCGAATTTTCTAGAATTTTTAATGCATTTCTGAATTTCGGTCCGAAAATCAAGAATTCCTGAAAATCATGTGCCAGTCGACTGGTATCTGAACCAGTCGACTGGTGGCCTGAATATCAGACCAGTAAAGGCTGAATTCTGATTTTAAACCAACTTGTGGTATTTTCCTTCTATTAGACTTGATGCCATGAACTTATAACTTAGTGTTAATCTTTTTGATGGTGTCAAAGGGGGAGAAATAATTGTGTTTAAGTAAATTGTGATAGGGGGAAAAATTGTTAAAATGTGATAGGGGGAGAAATTGAAATTTGTATGGGGAGTTTCGTGGATTAAGGGGGAGTTGCATGTTGCTATATCATGTTTATGTTTATATGCTTTCTTACCTTAGAAATTTTTATCAAATATTTTTACCTAACTTAAACGGATTGCCACACATCAAAAAGGGGGAGATTGTTAGGGCAATCTCTTGCCATGATAAGGTTTTGATGTGTGTGGCAAAGGGTTTAAGTTAGTTTGTTATGTTGATTATATATGTGCGTTGAAGTCGTGCAAGACTTAGTAATTCGCACATGGAGCCGTGGCGAGTTTCACATATCATGACTCGGTCCTTGAGTCGGTGAAGGATTGCTTTGCGGAAGTCGTACGCTTGGAGCATCCGAGGGACCGCTGGACGAGAAGCTTGGAGTGAAGTTGGAGGAAGTAGACTTCGAGGCAAGAGACGTGAAGGAGCATTGCAGAGTCGTGCGCTGATCTTTGCCGGGGCGTGGCATGAGCGAAGAAGAACCGAGCGAGGACTCAGGGATGAGAGTGGCGAATTGTAACCGGGAAGGGTAGCTCTTAGGTGAAACTTGGCCCATTTGGCCAAGTGTCGGATGAGTTTTCGACACGGTCATTGCCATGTCATGGTAGTGATTGCTCTGTCGATGGTTCGATCGGTTTAATCGGTGAATCAAGTTGATCGATCATTGTGCGGCATAGGCGGTCGGTGATGTAAGATCGGTCGGCTATGAGGAGATATGATCGATGGCGCGTGCACGGGCACAGAGTGGAGTCGACCTCGTTGAGGGCTCGACTGATCGAGCACCAGTCGACTGATGGTGCCATCAGTCGACTGATGCCAATACCATTGGATGGAATCCAACGTGGAAAGCGGCCGTTATTGGGCAACGACTACGGGATCAGTCGACTGATCAAGGGCATCAGTCGACTGATCCTGTGTCAACGGGAAGAAACCCTCTTCCTCTATAAAAAGGAAGGGGATGGGGCTTTGGGAGCAAAAATGCTTGAACGCCCAACTACTCCCAAAGTGCCCTAAACGTTTTTCCACTCTTCTACTTGCTCTAATCTTCATTCCATTGTAGAAGAGTGATCTTGGTTGTAAAGGTTACCTCCACCTAGCTTGGTGCAAAGGAGAGACCAATATTGGATTGGCTTTGGAGGAGTGATTCACCTTGGATGAATCGGATCGTGGATTAGCGGCGTAGCCGTGAACCACATTACATCTCCTTTGTTAGCGTTTGTATTTTCATTTATTTCTTTGTCTTAATTGTTTATACTTCCGCTTGCGCTAACGATTGTGTAGACGAGCAAACGAACGAGAGAATTCCATCACGCAATGTAAGAGGGTTATTCACCCCCCTCTAGCAGGCCAATCGATCCCCAACAAACATCGACCCTACACTCACTTGTACTTCCTTCTTGCTCGAATGAGGTGGAGTCCAAGTCATCTATCCCCATGAGTGTGAGGCTTGTGAATCCTTCTTCCTCCGATGATGATGGATCGTCCCATGTGGCCTTCAAGTTTTGCATTTTGCCCTTTCCTTTATTTTTCGATTTCTTCTCTTCCTTCTTCTTCCCTTCCTTCTTCTTGTCATTCTTCTTCCTTTCATCCTTGCTCTTGTTCAAGAGAAGATATTCATCTCTCATGTGTCCCTCTCCTTAGCAATTATAGCATATAATCTTCCTCTTTCTCTTATCATGAGACTTGTTAAACTTAAAATTTTTTAATACACGTCTCACTTTCTTACCATGTAGGTATCTTCATTGCTATTCATTGATGAGAAAGATTCTTCATCCGATGAGGAGGGTGGAGTCTCCTTCTTCTTCTTTCCTTTGTCGGCCATAAGCGCTACTCCCCTTGGTTGACTCCTTGGTTCTTCTACTATACCTTCAAGTCTAGTTTCGTGAAGCTCCATAGTAGAGAAAAATTCTTTTAGAGTACTTGCCTCTAGATTCTTTGATATGTAGAAGGAGTCCACCATTGAGCTCCACTTTGATGACGGGGGAAAAGCATCTATTGCCTTCATGATCATGTCCCGGTTGGAGAGCTTCTCACCTACACTTGACAAACCGTTAATAATTTCTTTAAATCTTGAATGCAAAGAAAGTACCTTTTCTCCTTTATCTAGTTTTATATTGTTGAGTTGAGATCGGAGAAGGTCCCTTCTTGCTAACTTAGCTTCGGAGGTGCCTTCATGAAGCTCTACTAATTTTTCCCACATCTCCTTGGCGCTTGTGCATTCTCCTATTTGGTTGATCTCTTGTTAAGGGAGCACATTGTAGAGATGGTGCTTGACTTTTGAATTTGCAAGGTACTCCTCTCTTTGCTTCTTAGTCCACCTCGATTTTTCTATTAGCCTCCCTTCTTCATCCCTAGGTATCTCGAAACCATATTCCATGATAAGCATAATTTCAAAATCGGTTTCGAAAACTATCTCCATTCGCTTTTTCCACCAAACGAAGTCCCCTTCGAATTTAGGCGGATGAATGTTCGAGCTGACCATCTTTGTTATCGTGCTTGTTGTGGCTATGAGTCCGATGACAAGCAACCTTACTCTGATACCACTTGTTGGAGGATTGTGGCCCGACTAGAAGGGGGGTTGAATAGCCCCGATGATCGTAGATGAAATTCGGTCGCTTAATTATCTACGAAAGTGATTAGCGCAGCAGAAATATAAGCTAAACAAAAACAATTAAGACAAAGCAAGAAGTAAAGAATGCAAACGCTAACGCCGAGATGTAACGTGGTTCACGACCCTTGCCTCTAGTCCACGGACGATTCGTAAGGCGAATCACTCCCTAAAATCAAATCCACTAGTCTCTCCTTTAGCCCAAGCAAGATGGAGGTAAACCTCTTTTACAATAATCACTCCCTCTTACAATAAGATAGAAATAAGAATAAGAAGAGGAGTGTTAAAACGTGTTGGACACTTGAGAGTATGATTATAAGTGAAGCATTAACCTCCCAAAAGCCCTCAACCTTTCTTTTTATAGAGAAGAAGGGTTTCTTCCCGTTGGGCAGGCGGCAGTCGACTGATGCGACTGATGGTCGTTCCAACGACTTCTGACCTGACTGAATTGTGGTCGTCACATCCAACGGCTCCTCCATCAGTCAACTGATTGAGCCATCAGTCAAGTGATCTAGGCAATCAGTCGACTTTCAAACCTTCTGTGCCCGCGACCATCTTGAGTAGTCGACTGTCATCCCTTGGCAGTCGACTGATGGTGCAGAAGTCGAGTGCCAAACCCTAGCAGTCGACTGTTGGGCCAAAAACCAAACAGTCGAACATCGGTCGAGCACCAGTCGAGTGCCATCGACTCAGAGCATTCGACTGTTATCTATAGCAGTCGACTGATGTCGAATAAAACCTTAAACAAATACCTGTTTGAGCATCCGACTTAACCAAACATCGGGTAAAATCTCAAACCTAAGTTTGAGCATCCGACACTTGACTTAGCCATTTATCCAAGTTCACCTATGAGCTACTGTTACAACCACTCAATCTCTCATCTCCCTTGGAGTCCCTCACCGAAGCTCTCTTCATCCGGCCACGCCCTTTGGATGCACTAAGCGCACGACTTCCGCAATGTCATCCTTCACGTCTCGCCCTGAAGTCTGCTTCCTTTGGCATCACTCCAATGCTCCTCGTCCGACGGTCTCTCAGATGCACCAAGCGCATGACTTTCGCAATACCATCCTTCACTGACTCAAGGACCCAAGCCATGAGATGGTGAACCCACCAATGCTATCATCAAGCTAACTCATGTGTGATTTACTAAGTCATGCACAACTTAAACACACATATCAAATTACATAACAACCTAACTTAAACCCTTTGTCACACACATCAAAACCACATCATTGAGTCAGTGGCCTTTCCTACCGCTATTACTCATGTTGGAAGAGAGATGAGCACAAGTGCCAAGAAGACCAGCGATGGTGGGACCCAATCATTGGTGTCACACACAACTGTTAGACATGGACCCCTCGCCCCGACCACCCAATTTCTTCGGCGCAAGACACCTGAGAATAGCAAACACTTTTGCACTTTTCATCATATGTATGGACACTCAACTCGATCATGTTATGGACTGATGGACGAAATCCATAAGCGGTCCAGTATCACCAAGCTTGATCACAGTTATCACCCTCCCAAGAAGGCTAAACAAAATGGTCTCGTACCCATGAAATCCGAGATCCACTTGGGGAAAAACACTCTTGTCAATCCCAAAAAGATGACAAGGGGAAAGGGATAGTGGAGGATCAGTTGCCTTCGTATGGAAGGATAAATATGATTGTAGGCGGTGTGACGGATGGTGACTCTAACCAAGCATGAAAGGTACGGGGAAGGCATCTCGAGGTTTACAAAGTTGAGGGAGAAGCACTTCGAGGACCCATCCTCAGCTTCGGACTGGAAGACCTTTTGGGAGTGGGAGTAAACACCCCCCTCCCTCCCTCCTCCCTCCCCACTATGATGCCTTGGTGATACAAGCTGTCATCTTCTCTTCGTGTGTAGCCCGCAGAGCTATTCCACCTTGTGAGTCTCATACTTCCTGGCTGAGTCTTCCTCTGCCTCTTCTAGAACAAGCGTCGTCCTCACTCTTTGTCGGCATTGTGAGCACCTGCTCTGCCAATCAAACCCAGAAACCCTAGAAGAACATTGAGAGCCACTCCTGTCGCCTCCTCGCCTCCACTGCCTTACATCTGACTTCTACTAGCATCGAGCATTCACTGCCGCTCAATCCCATGGCCCTAGTGCCGCCCTAGGCCCCTGCAACTACCTGTGCAATCTTCCCAAGCTGTGACCGCGGAAGCCCTATCAAAAACCCCTCAGTTTTGATCATTCCTTTAAAAAAATAAAAATCAAATGTCAGAATCTTCATCGCCATCCTCAACGGAATCAAATCAAGCGGCGCAACTCTCCTCTTTATCTATAAATGTCATATCCTATCTTCCCATTAAATTTAATAATTATAATTATTTACTTTGGAAGATGCAGTTTCAGTCGTTACTTCGTGCCCATGATTTACTTGGCGTTGTAGATGGTACCTCTCCTAAGCCCCAAGAAGATGATCCAAATCATGTAGTTTGGAGCAAGAAGGATTAACTAATTATGACATTAATGATTTCATTGCTTAGTGAGCCTATACTTTCTATGATTGTCGGGCTTGACAGTTTTCACCAAATATGGAAAGCTCTTGCTCAAACCTTTGTATCACACTCTCAAGGACGAGTGCTTCAACTTCGTATGTAACTACAATCAGTGCAACGAGGAGACAAATCTATCAATGAATATATTCAATCAATCAAAACCATTGCTAGTAATCTAATAGCAATTGAGCATCCAGTTTCAGAACCAGATTTATTGATACATGTTCTTGCGGTTTTAGGGCCTCAGTATGATAATTTTATTCATAGTATAACAATTCGTATGGAGCAAGTGTCACTTGATAATCTTCAGGACATGTTATCCTCTCATGAAATACTCCTACAACTACAATCTCAAAGCATGTCAAATTCTATTATTCTCTCAGCACATACAACCAGCAAATCAGATATGGTTTTCCATCAACACACACAATATACGAAATCAAGGTGGAAGAAATATAAGACGAGGATGAGGACAAGGACGAGGACGAGGACGTGAACGAGGTCGAGGAGTTGTCAAATTTGTTTTGCAATGGTCACGTTGCACATCAATGCTATAAGATATTTGATTCAAACTTTCCTAGAGGTTTTATATCCTCAAATCTATCTTCATCCTCAGCTTCATCATCCATCCAGAAGCATTTTCTCTTGAAAGAAATCCTCATATAACTATGACAAATTCTTCAACCTCAGGATGACACCCAGATTCTAGAGCAACTCATCATGTTACATTGGATTATGACATTCTCATAGAAGCCTCCTCCTATTATGGTCTTGATATGGTACAAGTAGGCAACAATTCAGGTTTGAAAATTGCTCACCTTGGAAACACAAATTTTCATTTATCCGATTAAATCTTTCACATGAACAATACACTTCATGTTCCTTCAATCACTAAAAATTTACTTTTAGTTCGTCAATTTGTTATTGACAATAATGTGTTATTTGAATTTCACCCTCATCATTGTCTTGTGAAGGATCCCACAATTGGAATGATTCTACTTGAAGGAGAAATTAGAGATGGTCTTTATCACCTTCAACTCATATCCACCAAGGCCTTCATTGGAGAACACACAATAAATCCTCCTGACATGCAAGAATTGGTCATCCATCTCTTCGTCTAGTTCAAGAAATCATCACTAATTTTAACCTATCATCTTCTTTGGCATCCCCTTCTCATTCTTGTGAAGTGTGCATGAAAGCAAAGAGCCAAAAATTACTTTTTATCACTTCCTCTTATATGTCTAGTTTTTCTTTAGAAATGTTATTTTAATGAATCTCTATTTCCATTTGTAGCCACAATAATAGCTCCATTCTCAGGAAATAGTGGTACCTTTATAATACTGCCCAATATAACATCAAATATCCCGCAGATCATTTTTCCGACCAGACATGCTGAAACTACAAGAAGGGATGACATCTTAGGTCCTGCTCTAGAACTCTCTGAAAACTCTTCTATACCATCCAATTCACCCCAAGTGTCTACTCCCACAAGGGTAACATGCATTGATAATATTATAAGGGACAACATTCAAGAATATATTTCGTGTCCAATCTCAGAATCCTCACAAGTCAAAGATAATATACTTTCTGTTGGTGCAACAATGCCCCAAGCATTTATGTATTTTGATGTTTGGATAATCATTTATAGTTAGACAATATTTGTAGTATAACCATGAATGTGTTAAGTGACAGGAAAATTCAAGTGTGAAGACTTGGTAAAGAAAATTCCAAGTGTGATCTTGGCAAGAGAAGTCCAAGGGAAGGTCTTGGCAGCATAAGTTCAAGCATGTAGTCTTGGTGGCGTAAAGTCCAAGCGGACCTTGGCAAAGGAAATCCAAAGACAAGGTCTTGACAGCGTAAGTCCAAGCATGGAGTCTTGGCAGCGTAAATTCCAAGTGAACTTTGGCAAAGGAGAATCCCGAGACATGACGAAACCGAAGAAAGCTCTTGAAGGTAAGCGCAAGGATGAAGGAGTCGAGGACTCGGAGGGATCCTGGAGGCGCAAGGCTGAAGGAAGAGCTAGAAGATTGAGTCTTGGTCTAGGGAGTTGATTTCAAGTATGACTTGATCATACTTGAAGTGTATCAGTCGACTAGGGTCTTATTCGAGTCAACTGATCAACCAGTCAACTGAAGTTGATTGAGTTTTGTCTGTTAGAGTTTGAAGTCCACCATCGATCATTGTCATACCACTGACGAATTATAAGTGGACATGGGTATAGAAACATTTTGAGTCGACTGATGGCTCGATCAATCGACTTCTAGTGTGATTAGTCGACTGATCAGAGCGTCGTTGAGCTATAACGACTGCAGATCAAGCTTCGCCAAAAGCCATTGGATGAGGTCAACTACAGTAGCAGTCGAGTGATATATGCATCAGTCGACTATTGCAAACTCAATGGGAAAATCAACCTCTTCTCTATAAAAGGAGACCTTGGGGAGCTTGAGAGGGCTAGTGCTCTCATTCCAAACTTTACTCTCAAGCTCACCAAGTCTTCTCAAGCTCTCTAGTGTGTATTAATCTCTTCTTCTCTATTTTCACTTCCATCATTTGTAAGAAGAAGAGTGATTGTAAGAGGGCTTCTCCACCTTGGTGTGTGATCATCAAAAGGAGATCTTAGCGAAGACTTGCTTGGTTGATCCACCTTACGGATTACCGTGGAGTAGGAGTATAATCTTCGAATCACGTTAAAATATATTTGTCTTGCTTATGCTAACGTGCTTGTAGAAATAAAGAGAGGCTATTCACCCCCCTCTAGCCATCCTGCGATCCCCAACAAGTGGTATCAGAGCCCGGATTGCATTGGAGGATCTAACAATCAACCGGAGCAAGATGGCATTCCAAGAGGGTTATAGCACGACGCGACTACCTTTCTTCGACGACAACGACTTCGCCTATTGGAAAGGTAGGATGGAATATTACTTAATGAATGACATTAAAAATTGGTTTAGTGTAGTGGACGGATTCGAGAAGCCGATAGACAAATTTGGAGTACCACTCCCAACGAAAGATTGGACTAGAGAGATAGCGAAGAAAGCTCAAGTCAATGTCAAAGCATCAACCACACTCCAATGTGGTTTATCCAAGGAATAATTGAGCAAATTAGGACCTTTTGACTCCGCAAAAGAGCTTTGGGAGAAGCTCATTGAGCTCAATGAAGGATTCAAGGAGACAAGGAGAACCAAGAGTGTCACGCCCCGGGAGTAAGCCGTGCCGAAAAGCAAACGGACGGCATCTCCCCTGTACGTGGTAACATATCGGGTTAATACAAGGCCCGTAGGCCCACAACAACAATACAATATATAAAGATATCAACATATTAAATACATCGGAAACATACAACAGATAAAACAATATACAATGACCCAACTGTGCACTCCGGAGTGACTTGACACAACAAGAAACATAATAGAAGCCACATCGAAAGCCAAATATATACAACACGTCCGTATATCACAGATACGGAAACAATATGGCTAAAACCACAAAACGACAATCCACACAAATACCACAATGAGGATTAAATATCCATCCGTCCGGTGTGAGATGGGATCAGCTGGCGGAGCTCCGAACGTCCAAGGAATCTTCTACCTGTTATCTGGGCGACAGGAAGCCCAGGGTCCAGGGGTGGTGAGTATAAACTCAGGGGTAATATATAGAAAGTGCATGAACAACATATAAGGATAGATCTACAAGTATACATGTGAAGATCTACAGGTATACAGCATGAGTCCAATAGACATACAGTCCTATCCAACTTAAATAACAAGTAACTACAGTAAAGTCATACTCAGTGTATATACTAATTGATCAACTGAACATGAAGTAATGTACTAACGCGACTGGGCAGAACACCATATGCTAGATCGTCACGAGCGGATATACAATAACATAACCCATATAATGTGCAGTCAATCCCATACCGACCAATACTCCAACATATGAGCGATATGATCACTGTAATAACAACCGGTCCGTACCACACAATGACATGATGCTAATCAAATAATATCAATCAACGCATGTATCATGCTCAACACATAGCAAGAAATAAAATGCAAATGGCATGTATCATGATGAACAACTATACGCAAAGAATCATAGCTCAATCAAATGCAAAGATCTCACGGGCATATGTAAAACATATATCAAATACATGCATACATATATATCGAATGCATATGCATGGTCATGCTGCGACCCAACTCGCTACCACGACCCGGTGGCCTAGGTGGCGGACATGACAACTATCCCGACTCACCGCCACCACTCTCGGTGACCGAGTTGGGTAGTATGAAACGAGCTAGCCCGCCATGTAGAGCTATATGCTACCCACACGGGGTCCTCGCGCTCAGCTCCGTCCCTACCCATGAGTAGACGAGCACCGCACCCAGGACAACTGCACATCACACGACCACTGTCTATAGTGGGTGAGTGCGCTAACTACCACTCCGCACAGTGGCCAAGTGCGCATCTCCAGCTACCACCATCCATAGTGGCCGAGAACGACACGCACAACAATGCTCTGCCCTCAACCTCGCAGACCCACTACCCCGAGTGGCCGGGGAGGCAGGATGATGATCCATCTCAACCACAAGGGAGACTCAGTCAACAGCATGCATGCAGTGTAATGATGCATAGATCCATACATGTATCCTCGCCACACTCCCTATCCCACGGGGAGTCCTGGTCAACCAAAAGTCAACTATGCAAGGACTACAATCCATAAGACTCTCTATCACACAAAGAGTCATACTCATCTGACAGTCAACCACGCTAAGACCTCTAGTCAATAGCGAGATACAATCGACCCTCCATATAACCATACACAGATATACGATCCATAATGGATATACAATCATGCTAGGACCTCTAGTCCGTAACTACATACTGACAACCACACACATTTATCTATGCATATGCATAACTAAATCCACCATAGATGCACAACTAATATGTGTACGATACAACGATCGACTCCATAACCCAATTCATCACCTAACCCTAGTGATGTAACACAGTAACCCAACTGAGGTCACAAAGATAACCCTAACCACCTGTACTTACTGAACATCCATCAGCTAATACATAATAGGGTTTATAGTTCCTATCCGAGCTAGATAATCAATGAAGTACCAGAGTTTATATCTCAAAGGTCAAGGCAGTACAAGCATATGATTAAATAAGAGTGGATTTAAGGTAAACAGGTATAAACATAAATCCAAGATCATGCACTAGAATTTGATCAAAACTACCGGACCAGGTAGATATTATCCACGATCTGAAGCTCGAATAATCGTCACGATCGGACACGCCCGTATCCCAAACCTGTACAATAGTAACAAATTACGGTTAAGTGCAAATCGCCGATACTATACGAACAAAATACTAGTTCATTTTATATTCGTATTCTTTTCCCGGAGGCATTTCAACCACTCCGACTATCCCACTCCGATTCTTGCCTCAAGCATAGTCAACGAATCCAATTACAACCCCGATCCACCGTTTATCCCTAAATCACAGTAGAAAACTATAACCATTCCAGAATTCTTTAATCATCTTCATACACCACCATCTACCGATTTCCTTCACACAATAATTGAAGGAAACAAAGATTATAACCTACCCTTTACTGTTCGAATTCATACCCCCAACAACTCGTCGGCAGATCATAGCTCTACTCCAAATCACAGGTAAGTTCTAAATCAAAATCCATCACAAGCAACTAAAATTCCCGATTAAAACCCATCACAAAGGATACCATAAGAGTATGCACCACTGACCAATCTCCGATCTCTTCCAGCAGCCCACTCCTGTTCAACCTCTGCTCGCCGAAGAAAATCCAGATCAAGCACATCGACAACCATAACCACACAGAGATTTCCCCAACACAGAAACGAAGGAAACAAAATTGAACTCACCACATCCAATCAATCGAATACCCAAAATCACCTTAACAGAATGTCAAAATCACAATACCACAGATGGAAATGTTAGGTTAGATCCAAACTTACCAGATCTAAACTCCACCAGTGGCGTAATTCCCTAATCCCAAATGCTCGCCGAATCAAATCAGACTCCCGATCACTGCCAAACCATAGATCTAAGCTAAAATCATGTAAACCACAGCTAACAGCAAAACCTAACCTCGGAAGGGAAAATGACACTCGAGCCTTACCTCCGATGGCAGCTTGCTACCGCGACAATGACGCCGCTATCCGCTGGGAGTGTCGCCGTGATTTCTTTCCAGGCGAGAACCCCCTAATCCCCGGCCTGAGATCTACCAAGTGGTGGCGCCGTCGAGCTGCTCACACCGGACGCCGACGAACGGAGATCTGCGAGGTGATCGCGCGGAGCGAAGGATCGAAGCGGAGAACGAGAATCGCGATGAACTGTTGTTCTGTTCGTTCGGCAGCCCTTATAAGCGTCGTTCGACCGAACCTGGTTAACCCAGCCCAAACCAAACCCAATCCGATTGGGTTCAGCCCCTTGACCCAAGTCAAATCCAATCCGATTTCAGTCAAGCCCAATTTCAAATCAAGCCCAATTTCAATCAAGCCCAATTTCAAATCAAGCCCAATTTCAGCCCAACTAGCTAATCATCTTAATTAACCCACTAATTAAGCCCAATTAATCTACTCATTAACCTCAATTAATTAAAGGGTTAATTAATAGATTTTTTTTTTTACCATATTCTACATTCTCCCCCACTTATAAAAATTTGGTCCCCAAATTTTCGACTCATGTACGAGTATGAGATGTCACAATAATCATCTCAAGTATCCGGAGGAAAGTCACACATCTCAAGTGACTAAGTGGGGTACTGAGCTCGAATATTATATTCCAGCTCTTATACGCTCTCAGCCAACCTATTAAGAGGTCAATTACTGTACCAGAGTGGAGCTCTATACTCGTACCCGATGGGAAAATTTGCCAGAATCGTAAGGTGAATCATGAATCACTATCAGAAATGATACTCAAGGTTACTCCATGAATATAATTCCATCAAGCGATCCAACGGAGTCCATCTTACAGCTCGGAAGAAAATGAGCGGACCTAGCTAATCGATCATCGACCACCCAAATCCGATCAAGTCCTTTTCGAATTCTAGATAATCTCCCAACACAGTCTAACGTACTAGGCTCTCACTTCATCACGGTACGAAACCCTACCGATCATAATATTCCACCTTTGCTTGTTGGCAATACCCAACATCAAATTACGAAATCAATCATGTCCCATATATCATTCCATCAACATGAACATCTCAATACTCACTATTTTCGGATACACTCCGAATAAATCATCACTCTCGAATGAAGAGTCTCCTGAAATAACTCTTCCTAAATCGAAATACAACTCTGTAACCCACTATTCTCCTAGGAAACGAAGAATTACTTTCTCACAAGAGAAACCAATCTACTGTTCCAAAATTCATTATATCACCCAGAACTGAAAGTAACTGGAAGACTATAATGACTAATCTCACTGGTTTCTCAACCAGCATACACATAATATACGTCTCATTCAACTGCATCAGGATCGCTCCTAATCCTTGACATGATGCATCTACGTATAATACCCTTCCATCCATATCGGACGGATTAACTAACACTGACACAAAAGTCATCCACCTTCTAGGCCCTAAAACCTAGCTTCCGACCAGGTGATTTCCATCACCTTCTTGGTCCAACAAGTCGGCGATATAGTATCGCTAGAACATCCTATCCTCATCTATGGTAAATACCAAATCAATCTAAAGAAACCACAACTTCCCTCAAGATTGGGAATATATCCCTAAAATATATCATCCACAAATATGATGACAATCGATCACAAATACTCCAAGAGTACTTGATTCCTCAATTCCATGAACGACTAAATCGTCGATAAGTCTAACAACATTATCAATCAGCTCTATACACCTGCATCCTTTTACTTTATGCTAATGATAGCTCAATCATCACACTGACAATGATAATTGTATGACACTAAGTCACTACAATATCAAACCTCCAGTCATAGACCAACCCTAGGATATACACAGGTGTCATTTAGCTGATCTAAATAAATCATCTATCCACAACGAAGGATATTCATTCACAACAATTACTGCATTCCAATCATCGATAATCGATGTATAAACTCAAGGTCTGACTCTCTTCTAACAAAGAGTTACGAGTCTTCTCAAGAAGAAACACTAGGAAAGATAAATCTCCCATAGTGTTTAGCAACACTAATACCCGTAAAATCATCTCCCGGTATGAGGTCTTCAATATCGGAACTATTCCCGAAATCACCTCAATCGCTTACTCCACTTGCCCATGCAGTGGCAAGCTCGAGAGTTCATCCAAAACTATATCTACATACTCTCGGATTATACGTACATCCGAGAGTCCTAGTATACCAACGTTCCAACAATCCAACTATCCGTAAGGATATGTCTATAGTGGAGGTATGTTTAGCAAAGGCTAAGGGTATCCCTTGACTTCTTAATTGTTAATAGTAATATATGAGAGATGTCCTAAGGCAATCGCCTTATGTATGAACCATTTATATGATAAATGAAGATTCACTATTTGAGTATACATGTTTTATGTATTTGATTGGATCTTAAACTCATTTACTGAATGTCCACGATATGATTCACAGCATGAGAGAATTTATGATTGGATCACAACTAGTGAGTATCTCTACATGTGTAATTGTGATGTATCGGAATTATCCCTAGTCGATGAATTGATGGATCTGGACACCATCAATTCTGTTGAGACTAGCACGAGGTATACTCCTTGGTGTATCCAAGCAGCTGATTCTCACTGGCTGGAGACATAGTGATGTCCGGAGTTAATCGTGGATGCTAGTTATGGTAACTAGTTCATTGGAGTGACCGGTAGTAAGACTTCATATGGTTCTCTGCATATATAGATATGTCAATGAAGTTCTTCTTGTGGCTTAAGTCGATGTTCCTTTGACTTGCGGTATTCAAGTCATCTTGATCATGGAGACTTATGCTTTGACATCTTAAGCAAACATCTCTCGAGGAGATGTGGACCCGGATGATTGGGTATAAGTCGGTGATCGAAGGTGTTTGAATAGCCTATAAAGGATTCACCACTCCTTGCGAGGAGATGTATACCCATGGCCTCTCGTCGGATTGTTACTAAAGTCTTTGGCCAAAGCATTACATGTTTAGAGTAAAGTACTCTTCGATACATGTGGAGTAACTAGAATCCGTAGGACGAGGAAATGATACTTGGGCTAGGTGTGACGTAGTCAGCCTAGTGGGGACTGACACAATAGACCATGTCCTGAACCAAGTGGGTATAAGATGAGTGAAGGGAATGGGGCACGATTCATTCGAGCTACTGAAGGGTTTCAGAAATAGTTCTGGATCAACCGTTGATTTTTTCGGTTAATTGGGGATCATGATGTACTACTAGGTGTCACTCATGATCGTTCTATAATTAATGGTTAATTATAGACGGCCAACATAAACCGAGAACCTATTTGGTCACACGCACAACGAGTGTAATCCAAAGGATTTAAAACGAGCTTGAGAATGGGATTCTCAGACCGAGAGAAACTATGTTTGGTTGGACCAAACATAAAGCGAGCATGAAATTGTTTCAGTCGCAATGGAAGCGTGGATGGGCGGTGTCTTATGAAGACATAATGGATGGACCAAAATGGTTTGGTTCTAATCCAATAGATGAGAATAAACCAAAGGGTTTGGTTTATATTAAACGAATGAACCAAAGGTTGGTTCGGTTCGTTTTAACTTAAAATAAACCATCATGGTTTGGTTTATTTTAACTTATCCAAATGGAGCGGGTTAACGGGCTTTATGGATATGATCCATTAACCATTAAGAGAATTAGTTCTCTATAAAAGAGGGCTTAAGGGATTGTTAAACCCTAATCATCCAAAATCCAAACCCTAGCCGCCCAACATGTTGTTGCCGCCCAACACATTGTTGCCGCCCAGCTTGTGGTGGCGCCGTCCAGCTCCTTGCCGGCGTCCAAGCTCCAGCCGGTGAACCTCCGGCGACCCTCCGGTGATCTCCTATAGGTTCGGCATCAAGGTGAGCTTTTTCTCTCCTTGTTTAGGCCGGCGCCTACTCCTCCACCAAGCTGTCCAGTTTTCTGGACAGCTTCTCCTCCTCTCGTCGGAGCGTCGTTTGGACGACGGTTAGTGCTCCGACAGCGGCTAACTTACCGGGGATTTGATCTCCGGTAATCCTCTGAGGTGGAGGACGAAGGATTCGTCAAACGGTTGACGAACACCTCTCTGGAGAAGCGAGTTTTGAGAACTCGTTTTGGATCCGAATTTGGATTCGGATCGTGATCATCTCTCGAGCACGTCGTCTTCAACACGAGGCTAGTAACCCGTACGAAGACAAAGCTCGTGACTTAACAAAGTCATCCCGAGGAGCTCGGCGTGGATACGGATAGAGACGATTCTTACGAGGATCGTTACGGTTGATGCCGTTCCCGCTACACGTCATACGGAAGGTATAACGTAGTTTAATTTCCTTTTATTGCAAATTTTAATTTACGGTTATGTCTACACTTGTTGTAATAGCATGCGTGTGTTGTGTGTGTTATAATAAATAGGAGTATTTATTATTTTTATTGCTTCCGCTGTGCTCATGTTTACGAAACATGATCGAACACACACACGCCGCGGTGCCGGAAACCCAACAGTGGTATCAGAGCCCAGGTTGTGTTTCGACATAATCGTAAAAATGGTTTTGCGATAGTCATAATGTATTTCTGGAAGTTTTCTAAATTTTGGAAATTTAGAAGTATTTATGGAAATTTTTCAATTTTGGAAAGTCTAGAAGTATTTATGGAAATCTTCCACTTTTGGAAAGTTGGAAGTATTTATGGAAATTTATATTTTCCATAAATAAAATATTTGATTAGATTCTGGAAATTTGTTTCCTAATTTAATCATGATTTGATTTGGGAAATCAAATCTTAAAATATTTAATTTCCATAAGTAGTTTTAAAGATTTAGGAAATTGGTTTCCTAAATAGATTTTCCTTAATCAAATAATTCCATGAATAAAATATGTGATTAGATTTGGAAATTTGTTTCCTAATTTAATTATGATTTGATTTGGAGAATCAAATCTTAAACATATTTTATTTCCATAAATAGTTATGACATATAAGGAAATTATATACATGACATAATTGTATGCCATGTAATTGCATTAGATGCATAACATTATACCATGCGTGTCGTGACATGTAGATGTATGCCATGTATGCCATGCCATGTAGATAATAGTTATTTGCATGCAAAGAGGATAAGACATAAAAACCCTTAATCAATATTAAAGCCTACACCTTCCATTAATATGGTTAGAACCAGAGTTCTGTTTCTTGTTTGGGTTGTTGGACTCTCTCCAAGCCCGGCTCGAACCTGAATATGTTCAAACCATGGAATGGTTTAATACTAATATGGTAAGAGTCAGAGGTCAATCGTTAGCTTTGGTTGTTGGACTCTCTCCAAGCTGGGCTAATTGGTTGAATGCGCTCTAACCATATTAAAACTATGTCCTGATTAATGGGTTGGCTTTAACCTGGAGCATCGGTTTGTTGGACTCTCTCCAAGGTCGATGTAAAGGGAGGTGAAGTTGGGTGCTATGCATATGATGCATACTTGTTAATGTGTTAACAACCCGATGTATGTGTGAACATTCAATTAGTTGATAGCACATTGTGATAGTTGCATATACGGGATATGCAATCGGTATAGATGATACCTACCGTCGTAGTTATGAATGGCTTGTTGGACTCTCTCCAAGGTTGTTCATAACTATGATGGATATCATCCCATTCGGAGATGGACCTACGATCTCCCGAAGTGATTTTGGGGTTTTTGAATTCGAAAAATGAATGGGATTTATAAATGTATATTGATGCATTTTAAAATCATCTTTCTCATATATGCTCGTTTTGTATTTCTAAGTTAATATATTGATCATGATGTGTTTGAATTTGCGTTCCATTTTGGATTCAAATAAATTAACTGGGCCGAGCTTCTTGGGTGACTTAGAAACTTGAGAATTGTTCTCAAGGTGAAAAGCTTGTGTATGTCCTCGGCGCCTCTTCACTTGATCTAGTAGCGATGCAACTTTGGACCAATTGTTGGCCTATCAGAAACATGTGAGTGATTCTGAACAAATGAGTTGCATCATGCTAGCCGCGATGGAACCCAAGCTACGAAAGCAGCATGAGCATATGGATGCTCATATCGTAGTCCTTCATCTCTGTTAGTTGGTTGATGAGCAAGTGAGATTCGAAAGGTTCGAAGTCTCCAAGCTCCTCTTCACCTCTGAGATGCAAGGAGGTTCATCTGTGGTACTGCTCAACATGCTGAAGACTGTGGAGCCTTCTGAGAAGCATGAGTAGGGGACAGTGTTGTTAGTTGATTCCTCGAAGAAAGGTTCTAAGAGGGAGTCAAAGGAACAACAGAAGGGGAAGAAGAAAAAGGCTAAAAGGCGTAACTACTCAATGCCATCATTATGGCAAGGAGGGTCATTGGCGAAGAAATTGCAAGGTTTATCAAGAGTCCGTGAAGAAGGATAAGGCATCGGATGCCCCATCTTCTTCAGAAATCTTCTTTATTGATTGTCATTCTATTTCCTTAGACACTTGGGTATTGGATACTCGGTGTGGCTCACATATATGTAATGACATACATGGGCTAAGGAATAGAAGAAGACTCATCAAGGGAGAGTCAAATTTACGTGTTGGGAATGAAGCAAAGGTTCTTTGCACCGCCATCGGAACGTATTTATTGAAACTCCCTGCAGGACTTGTCTTAGAACTGGACAATTGCTTTTATATTCCTTTGTTGATAAAGAACATCATTTCTATTTCTTGTTTAAATAGAAATGGTTTCCATTTGACGTTTAGTAACAATTGTTGTTACATAACTTTGAATGGGGTTCTTTATGGGACTGGAACTTTAAGCAATGATGTTTATCGTTGACGTATCCGGTGACATTTGCAATATCGAGCGAGCAACAACGGTGCTCGAAAGGATAATCAAATAGACTCCTACTGTGGCATTGTCGTCTTGGCCATATAAGCAAGAAACGCATGTCCGAATTACACCGATGTGGAATTCGAATCGTTGAATTGGATTCATACGATACATGTGAATCATGCTTAAAAGGCAAGATGACTAAGTTACCTTTTTGGAAAGGTGAAGCAGTGGGAGAGTTACTAGGTCTAGTACATACTGATGTATGTGGACCTATGTCAACTCAAGCTTTAGGAGGCTATAGCTACTTCATTACCTTCACCGATGATCACTCACGGTTTGGGTATGTGTTCTTGATGAAACACAAGTCTGAAGCCTTTGAAAGGTTCAAAGAGTTCAGAAATGAAGTAGAGAAACAACATGACAAGAGTATTAAAATACTTCGATCGGATCGAGGTGGTGAATACTTGAGTCAGGAGTTTCTTGATTACCTAAGAGACAATGGTATATTGTCTCAATGGACTCCGCCCTATACACCACAACATAATGGTGTATCTGAGAGGCGTAACCGGACCTTGTTGGACATGGTTAGGTCAATGATGAATCATGCAACTCTTCCCAAGTCCTTTTGGGGCTATGCACTTCAGACAGCTGTTTACTTGTTAAACAGAATGCCTACCAAGGTAGTCTCAACTACTCCATATGAGATATGAAATAGTAAGAAACCTCATGTATCTTACTTGAAGATATGGGGTTGTCCTGCTTATGTGAAGCGGACTGTATCAGACAAATTGGATGCTAAGTCTGATAAATGTCTATTTATTGGATACCCTAAGGAAACAAGGGGTTACCAATTCTATCATCCTGTGGAACAAAAGGTGTTTGTTTCAAGGCACGCTGTGTTTCTAGAGAAAGAGTTTCTCTTGCAAGAAAACAGTGGGAGTGTCGTCGAGCTTGAGGAGGCTCGAGAGACTCAAATAGACATTGATGAGATACCTGGTGAAGCACAACAGCCGACAACTCATAGTGATGAGCAATCGGCTGGACCTATTGTAACACCACATCTTCGTAGATCTGGTAGAACACGCAATATTCCTGAGAGATATGGATTTCTCGTAAGCGAATCGAACGACGTGTTACTCATTGATGATGAGGAGCCTACCAGTTATGAAGAAGTGCTGACAAGTTCAGTAAGGGATAAGTGGCTTGGTGCCATGAAGTCGGAAATGGATTCCATGTACGAAAACCAAGTTTGGAACTTGGTTGACCCACCTGAAGGCATAAAGCCTATAGGGTGCAAGTGGGTTTTCAAGAAGAAAACCGACATGGATGGTAATGTGATTACCTATAAGGCTAGATTGGTGGCGAAAGGATATCGTCAAAAGCAAGGTGTTGATTATGACGAAACCTATTCGCCTGTAGCTATGCTTAAATCCATTCGGATGCTCCTGGCCATAGCGGCTCATTATGATTATGAGATATGGCAGATGGATGTGAAAACAACTTTCCTTAATGGAAACCTGCTCGAGGAAGTGTATATGATACAGCCTGAGGGTTTCACATCGGTTGACAAAACCAAGGTATGCAAATTGCGACGATCCATTTATGGATTGAAGCAAGCATCCAGGAGCTGGAATATCCGTTTTGATGAGACGATCAAAAAGTTTGATTTCTCACAAAATCCAGACGAACCTTGTGTGTACAAGAAGGCTAGTGGGAGTGCAGTCGTATTCCTAGTATTGTATGTCGATGACATACTACTTATAGGAAACGATGTTTCAATCTTAAAGTCAGTGAAGGTTTGGTTATCCAAGACATTCTCCATGAAAGACCTGGGGAAGCAACCTACATCCTCGGGATTAAGATCTATAGAGATAGATCGAAACGGTTGCTTGGTCTTTCGCAGTCTACATATATAGTCCGAGTGCTAAAGAGGTTTAGCATGTCGGAATCCAAGAAAGGTTTCCTACCCATCAGGCATGGGGTACACCTTTCGAAGTCTATGTGTCCGCGCACAGAAGACGAGAGGATTTGCATGAGTAAGATTCCCTATGCATCCGCAATAGGATCTATCATGTATGCTATGTTATGTACGAGGCCCGATGTATCGTATGCTCTGAGTGTCACGAGCAGATACCAGTCCGATCCAGGAATGGATCATTGGGTGGCTGTTAAGACGATCCTTAAGTATTTGAGAAGAACTAAGGATGTGTTCCTAAGATATGGAGAAGGGTACATGGTGATACGTGGGTATACGGATACCAGCTCCAGACAGACAAGGATAATTCCATGTCTTTGTCTGGGTATGTATTCACCTAGAATGGAGGCGCAATAAGTTGGAAAGGTTCCAAGCTTGACACTATAGCGGATTCTGCCACTAAGGCAGAATACATTGCGACTTTAGGCAAAGAAGCGGTTTGGATCAAGAAGTTCATCTCTGAACTTGATGTGGTCTCATCAATGATCCAAACATGTGCTTCGCCGCTATCATCTTATCAGAGAGATCATAAGTAGGAACGAAATACAAATCGAGAAAATTCCCACTGAAAGGAACTTAGCGGATCCTTTGACTAAAGCATTACCTCAAAGTAAGTTTGAGGGTCATGTTAGAGCTTATGGTATTGGATACCGTAGCGATTGACATTAGGCCAAGTGGGAGTCTGTTAGTAATATATGAGAGATGTCCTAAGGCAATCGCCTTATGTATGAACCATTTATATGATAAATGAAGATTCACTATTTGAGTATACATGTTTTATGTATTTGATTGGATCTTAAACTCATTTACTGAATGTCCACGATACGATTCACAGCATGAGAGAATTTATGATTGGATCACAACTAGTGAGTATCTCTACATGTGTAATTGTGATGTATCGGAATTATCCCTAGTCGATGAATTGATGGATCTGGACACCATCAATTCTATTGAGACTAGCACGAGGTATACTCCTTGGTGTATCCAAGCAGCTGATTCTCACTGGCTGGAGACATAGTGATGTCCGGAGTTAATCGTGGATGCTAGTTATGGTAACTAGTTCATTGGAGTGACCAGTAGTAAGACTTCATATGGTTCTCTGCATATATAGATATGTCAATGAAGTTCTTCTTGTGGCTTAAGTGCGATGTTCCTTTGACTTGCGGTATTCAAGTCATCTTGATCATGGAGACTTATGCTTTGACATCTTAAGCAAACATCTCCGAGGAGATGTGGACCCGGGATGATTGGGTATAAGTCGAAGTGATCGAAGGTGTTTGAATATCCTATAAAGGATTCACCACTCCTTGCGAGGAGATGTATACCCATGGCCTCTCGTCGGATTGTTACTAAAGTCTTTAGCCAAAGCATTACATGTTTAGAGTAAAGTACTCTTCGATACATGTGGAGTAACTAGAATCCGTAGGACGAGGAAATGATACTTGGGCTAGGTGTGACGTAGTCAGCCTAGTGGGGACTGACACAATAGACCATGTCCTGAACCAAGTGGGTATAAGATGAGTGAAGGAATGGGGCCGCGATTCATTCGAAGCTCTTGAAGGGTTTTGAGAAATAGTTCTGGATCAACCGTTGATCTTTTCGGTTAATTGGGGATCATGATGTACTACTAGGTGCCACTCATGATCGTTCTATAATTAATGGTTAATTATATACGGCCAACATAAACCGAGAACCTATTTGGTCACACGCACAACGAGTGTAATCCAAAGGATTTAAAACGAGCTTGAGAATGGGATTCTCAGACCGAGAGAAACTATGTTTGGTTGGACCAAACATAAAGCGAGCATGAAATTGTTTCAGTCGCCATGGAAGCGTGGATGGGCAGTGTCTTATGAAGACATAATGGATGGACCAAAATGGTTTGGTTCTAATCCAATGGATGAGAATAAACCAAATGGTTTGGTTTATATTAAACGAATGAACCAAAGGTTGGTTCGGTTCGTTTTAACTTAAAATAAACCATCATGGTTTGGTTTATTTTAACTTATCCTAATGGAGCGGGTTAACGGGCTTTATGGATATGATCCATTAACCATTAAGAGAATTAGTTCTCTATAAAAGAGGGCTTAAGGGATTGTTAAACCCTAATCATCCAAAATCCAAACCCTAGCCGCCCAACATGTTGTTGCCGCCCAACACATTGTTGCCGCCCAACACATTGTTGCCGCCCAGCTTGTGGTGGCGCCCGCACTCCTTGCGGGCGTCAAGCTCAGCGGTGAACCTCCTCGGCGACCCTCCGTGATCTCCTATAGGTTCGGCATCAAGGTGAGCTTTTTCTCTCCTTGTTTAGGCCGGCGCCTACTCCTCCACCAAGCTGTCCAGTTTTCTGGACAGCTTCTCTCTCCTCGTCGACATCGTTTGGACGACGGTTAGTGCTCCGACAGCGGCTAACTTACCGGGGATTTGATCTCCGGTAATCCTCTGAGGTGGAGGACGAAGGATTCGTCAAACGGTTGACGAACACCTCTCCGGAGAAGCGAGTTTTGAGAACTCGTTTTGGATCCGAATTTGGATTCGGATCGTGATCATCTCTCGATCACGTCGTCTTCAACACGAGGCTAGTAACCCGTACGAAGACGAAGCTCGTGACTTAGCAAAGTCATCCCGAGGAGCTCGGCGTGGATACGGATAGAGACGATTCTTACGAGGATCGTTCCGGTTGATGCCGTTCCCGCTACACGTCATACGGAAGGTATAACGTAGTTTAATTTCCTTTTATTGCAAATTTTAATTTACGGTTATGTCTACACTTGTTGTAATAGCATGCGTGTGTTGTGTGTGTTGTAATAAATAGGAGTATTTATTATTTTTATTGCTTCCGCTGTGCTCATGTTTACGAAACATGATCGAACACACACACGCCGCGGTGCCGGAAACCCAACACAGGTAGATATTACCCACCTGATACGAAGCTCAAATAATCGTCACAGTCGCGGACCTGCTTCGTATCCCAAACCTGCACAATAGTAACAAATTACGGTTAAGTGCAAATCGCCGATACTATACGAACAAAATACTAGTTCATTTTATATTCGTATTCTTTTCCCGGAGGCATTTCAACCACTCCGACTATCCCACTCTGATTCTTGCTTCAAGCATAGTCAACGAATCCAATTACAACCCTGATCCACCGTTTATCCCTAAATCACAGTAGAAAACTATAACCATTCCAGAATTCTTTAATCATCTTCATACACCACCATCTACCGATTTCCTTCACACAATAATTGAAGGAAACAAAGATTATAACCTACCCTTTACTGTTCGAATTCATACCCCCAACAACTCGTCGACAGATCATAGCTCTACTCCAAATCACAGGTAAGTTCTAAATCAAAATCCATCACAAGCAACTAAAATTCCCGATTAAAACCCATCGCAAAGGATACCATAAGAGTATGCACCACTGACCAATCTCTGATCTCTTCCGGCAGCCCACTCCTGTTCAACCTCTGCTCACCGAAGAAAATCCAGATCAAGCACATCGACAACCATAACCACACAGAGATTTCCCCAACACAGAAACGAAGGAAACAAAATTGAACTCACCACATCCAATCAATCGAATACCCAAAATTACCTTAACAGAACATTAAAATCACAATACCACAGATGGAAATGTTAGGTTAGATCCAAACTTACCAGATCTAAACTCCACTAGTGGCGTAATTCCCTAATCCCAAATGCTCGCCGAATCAAATCAGACTCCCGATCACTGCCAAACCATAGATCTAAGCTAAAATCATGCAAACCACAGCTAACAGCAAAACCTAACCTCGGAAGGGAAAACGACACTCGAGCCTTACCTCCGATGGCGACACTACGCGACAATGACGCTATCCATTATCCGAGTGTCGTGATTTCTTTCCAGGCGAGAACCCCCTAATCCCTGGCCCGAGATCTACCAAGTGGTGGCGCCGCCAAGCTGCTCACACCGGACGCCGACGAACGGAGATCTGCGAGGTGATCGCGCGGAGCGAAGGATCGAAGTGGAGAACGAGAATCGTGATGAACTGTTGTTCTGTTCGTTCGGCAGCCCTTATAAGCGTCGTTCGACCGAACCTGGTTAACCCAGCCCAAACCAAACCCAATCCGATTGGGTTCAGCTCAGCCGGTTCAGCCCCTTGACCCAAGTCAAGTCCAATCCGATTTCAGTCAAGCCCAATTTCAAATCAAGCCCAATTTCAATCAAGCCCAATTTCAAATCAAGCCCAATTTCAGCCCAACTAGCTAATCATCTTAATTAACCCACTAATTAAGCCCAATTAATCTACTCATTAACCTCAATTAATTAAAAAGTTAATTAATAGATTTTTTTTTTTTACAATGTGGTTTATCCAAGGAATAATTGAGCAAATTAGGACCTTTCGACTCCGCAAAAGAGCTTTGGGAGAAGCTCATTGAGCTCAATGAAGGATTCAAGGAGACAAGGAGAACCAAGAGGGACCTATTGATAGGTCAACTTCGAAGTTTTAGCATGAAAACCAACGAGACCATGAACCAAATGCATGGTAGATTCAAGAAAGTGGTCAATGGGTTGCATGTCATAGGTGAGAAGGTGGACAATCGCGATTTGGTAAGGTACATTCTTCAAGCCTTTCCTAGAATAACCCTATGGGTATCAATGGTAGATGCTTATAAGGTCTCTAGGGATCTTTCTTTAGTTAAATTAGATGAATTATTTTGTGAGTTTGAATTGCATGAACAAGCTAACACTTCATCAAAGGAGAAAGGTTTAACTCTTGTTGTAGGAAAGAAGGAGAAGGAGGTCTCTTCATCATCCGAGTCAGAGGATGAGTCTTCTAGTAGCGATGAAGAGTTGTCGGCGAGTGAAGTGGCTCACTACATCAAGAGGTTTGATGGAAAATCAAGAAGGCTCACCAAGAAGGATGTTAGGAGGATGTTCAAATCCTCAAAAGGTAAATCAAGTAGTAATTTTAATGTTACTTGCTATGGTTGCAATAAAAAGGGGCACATCAAGCCAAATTGCCCGGAGCTAAAGAAGAAGGAAGAAAAAGAAAAGAAGAAGGAGAAGAAGAAGAAGAAGAAGGTCATGGTAGCACAACACATGGGGCACATAAAGCATTGAAGACTCATCCGATGATAAGGAGCTATGCAACATCACATGTCATGTGACACTCATGGCTTTGGGAGATAACACCGAGGGCTCAAGCCAAGATGAAGCATCCTCAAGCGACGAATCGTCATCTAGTGACTATGAGGTAAAAGACTCTCCTAGAGTAGAATTATTGTATGAAACCATTGCTTATCTTAAAAATGTCTTGGATAAATCAAAATCTAGGATTAAGGACTTGAAGGTAGAAATTAAGGCAATTAAAAATGTAGAACCTTCATGTAATGATTCTTGCATGTTTAGAAAGGAAAATGAAAAACTCCAAGATGAAGTTTGTGAACTAAGGACATGCTTAGAAAAATTCACTAGTGAGTCTAAATACCTTGACATGATTCTTAGGGATCAAAGGGTTGTTTATAACAAGGTCGGCATAGGATATAGACCTAAGGACAAGGAAGTAGCCTACATCTCCCTAATTAGTAGAAAGACAACAATTAGGGATAAAGTTAAGAAGGCTTGGGTTCCCAAGAAGTTTTTGATTGATGCTACTGGTCCAAAAATTTGGGTACCTAAGGAATTTATTTTTCATGTTGTTTAGGTAGGTGGACCAAGTATGTGGATTGTGGATAACGATTGCTTAAGACACATGACCGGAGATGTAAACAAGTTTTCCACAATCAACTATATTAGTAAGGAAACCGTGTCTTTTGGGAATAGTGGTCAACTCAAAATTCTAGGTAAAGACACAATTGAGGTATCCCAAAACTTATTATTAATAAAGTCTTACTAGTTAAAAGCATGAAATTCAATTTACTTAGTGTTAGCCAACTTTGTGATGCCGACTTTAATATTGAATTCAATTCCACAAAATATTTTATTAGACATAAGAATTTAAATGATTACATGTTAGTCGGATATATAAAATCCAATATTTATTATGTTGATTTAGCTTATGCTTCTAACATTTCCACTAAGTGTCTTATGGAAAAAGAAGAGGAAGGATGGCTATGGCATAGAAGGTTATGACACATCAATATGAAGAACATAGTCAAGGTAGCTAAATTGGAGTTAGTGAAGGGATTATAAAAGATCAAGTACATTAAAGACAAGTTGTGTGATACATGCCAAGAAGGAAAACAATCAAAATCATCACACAAAGATAAAACCCTAACTAGTACCTTTTACATTTGGATTTATTTGATTGTCATAGTATTCACTCTTTAAATGATAGTAAATATTTTTTAGTCATAGTTGATGATTTTTTCTAAACTCCGCCCATGATAAGTTAACCTTGTCGTGGCCGGTCCCAAGCCCGGATAAAGGAGGAGGGTTGCGTTAGGTTGCCAGTCAGCGTTAAACTAAGGCAAATATTCAATGTATGGACCAATCAAACTATTGTGCTAATGCTAGGTTGTTCCCCGAAAGGAACGCGTTACAGGGTCCGACTATAACGTCTCGGCAAGGACCGCTACATTTTCAGAACTCGGGTGTAGTGAAAAATATGCTAGAATTCGCATTGTAGGGTCCGACTGCAACGTATCGACAAGGACCGTTATATCTCCATGAGAACTTGGGTGTAGTGTTAAATAAGCAAGAGTTCTCACACCATAGGTTGGATAAGAACAAATATTATAGAAAAACTAATAGTCTAAGATTTGGTACGTGGAATATAGGAACCCTCACTGGTAAAACGATAAAATTAGTAGATATGATGATTAGGAGAAAAATTAATATTGTATGTGTACAAGAGACAAAATGGGTAGGTGAGAAGGCAAAGATGATAGAGAACTCGGATTTTAAGTTATGGTATACAAGAAAGAGTAAAATAAGAAATGGAGTGAGTATTATTGTTGATAGTTCATTAAAAGATGAAGTTATAGGAGTAATTAGAAAGGGGGATAGAATTATAGCTCCTAAAATAGTAGTGGAGAAAGAAACTATAAACATAATTAGTGTATATGCACCTCAAATAGGGTTAGATGAAAATATCAAATTAAGGTTTTGGGAGGACTTGGATGAAGTATTACAAAATATTTCGTCAAATGAGATGATTTTAATAAGAGGCGATTTAAATGGACATGTCGGAGTGAAAAATGACGAATATGAGAGGGTGCATGGGGTTATGGGTTTGGAACAATAAATGAAGAAGGTAAAACTATATTGGATTTTGCAATAGCATATGATCTTATACTAGCTAATGCATTTTTTAAGAAAAGGGAAGAACACTTGGTCACGTTCAAAAGTGAAAATAATAAATCACAAATTGACTTTTTTATAGTTAGGAAGAGAGATAAAAAATTTTGTAAAGATTGTAAGGTCATCCCTGGAGAAAGTTTAACTACTCAACATAGATTAGTAGTATTGGATATACGCCTCAAATATAATATTAATAGAAGAAAAATATACACGACTCCTAGAATTAAGTGGTGGAAGTTAAAGGACGAGAAACTAAATGTATTTAAAGAGAAGGTAGGAGTACAAGTATTAGATGAAATATACAGTGACCCTAATACGATGTGGGATAAGATAATATCAAAATTGAAAATAGTAGCCAAGAGTGTACTCGGTGAGTCAAAGGGACATGCACCACCAAGTAAAGAATCTTGGTGGTGGAATGAAAAAGTGCAAGAGAAAGTCAAGGAAAAACGAACAACATATAAGAAATTATATATTTGTAAAAATGAGGAAAATTTAAAAAAATATACAATAGCCAAGAAAGAAGCTAAAAAAACAGTGAATGAAGCTAAGACTGAAACTTTTGAACAATTATATCAAAAATTAGATACAAAAGAAGGGGAAAGAGACATTTATAGAATAGCTAAAGTGTGAGAGAGAAAGACAAAAGATCTTAATCAAATAAGATGTATTAAAGATGAATGTAATAGGGTATTAGTACATGATGAAGAAATAAAAGAGCGGCGGAAGAGATATTTTCATCAACTTTTTAATGAAGGTTTAGGAGACCAACTTAATTTAGGTAATTTAAGTAGGTCAAATGAGTATAGAAATTTAAATTTTTATCATAGAATTCAAATTTCAGAAGTAGAACAAGCTTTAAATAGAATGCAAAATGAAAAAGTCGTTGGACCAGATGATATTCCAGTAGAGGTATGAAAGTGTCTAGGAAAACAAGGTATTGAATGACTTACAAAATTATTTAACATGATATTGAAAACAAAAAGGATGCCTGATCAATGGAGGCAAGTATCCTCATTCCCTTATATAAGAATAAGGGAGACATACAAACTTGTGAAAACTATAGGGGTATTAAACTAATGAGTCATACTATGAAACTTTAGGAAAGAGTAATAGAAAAAAAGAGTAAAGAAAGAGACCACGGTTCTCGAAAATCAATTTGGATTTATGCCAGGAAGGTCGACAATAGAAGTTATATATCTTCTTAGACAACTAATTGAAAAGTATAGAGAGCAAAAATAGGATCTACACATGGTATTCATTGATTTAGAAAAAGCTTATGATAGAGTTCCAAGAGAAATAATATGGAGAATTTTAGAAAAAAGAGGTGTTAGTGTAACATATATTGAACTAATTAAGGATATGTATGAGGAAATAATGACCAGAGTGAAGACTTCAGGTGGATTAACTGAAGCATTTCCAATAAAGATAGGGTTACATCAAGGATCAGCTTTAAGTCCCTATCTTTTTACACTAATCATGGACGAACTCACTGGACACATTCAAGACACAGTACCGTGGTGTATGTTATTTGCAGATGATATTGTTTTGGTAGATGAGACACGTGAAGGAGTAAATGTTAAACTAGAATCTTGGTAGAAAACACTAGAAGTGAAAGGTTTTAAGCTTAGTAGAGTAAAGACAGAATATATGGAATTTAAATTTAGCAATATTAGACGTAATGAGGCAAGTGTTAAGATAGGAGATGATAAGTTATCTGGAACTGAGAGCTTTAAATATTTGGGATTATTTTTACAAGATGATGGAGGGATTGAGAGAGATGTCTTGCATAGAATATAAGCAGGATGGTTGAAATGGAGGAAAGCGTCGAGTGTTTTATGTGATCGTAAAATGTCTCTAAAACTTAAAAGAAAGTTCTACAAAACGGCGATTAGACCTGCTATGTTATATGGAGCTGAATGTTGGGCTACGACTCGAGCACATGAGCAAAAGATGAGAGTTGCAGAGATGAGGATGTTAAGGTGGATGTGCGGACATACGAGGATGGACAGGATAAGAAATGAGAGCATTAGAGAAAAAGTTGGTGTTGCATCTATTGAAGGAAAGTTTCGAGAGACACGTTTAAGGTGGTACGGACATATACTTAGACCGCCAATAAATGCTCTAGTTAGGCGATGTGAAATGATGTCAAATAGACACATCAAACGAGGAAGAGGAAGACCAAAAAAGACTTGGTTAGCAACAATAAAACAAGATAAAATTTATTTAAATATTGATGATGATATAGTAGGGGACAGAGTTCAATGGTGTAGAAGGATCCATATAGCCGATCCCACCTAGTGGGATAAGGCTTTGTTATTGTTGTTGTGTTGTTGTAGTTGATGATTTTTCTAGGTATATGTGGGTTTACTTTATGAAACATAAGGATGATACCTTAGAAATAATCATAAGTTTTAGTAAAAGAGTTGAGAATAAAAGAAATCTCAAAATCAACCAGATCCGAAGTGATCATAGTGAAGAATTTGAGAATTCTAATCTCAAAATTTTGTTTAGAACAAGGGTACAAGCATGAGTTCTCTTGTCTTAGAACACCCAAATAAAATGGAGTGGTGGAAAGGAGAAATCGTGCTCTACAAGAGACGGCTAAGACTATGCTTAATGCATATTCTCTACCTAGCTATTTGTGATGAAAAACCATTGCCTTAATTCATACCAGAAGGACCCCTATAAGGGATACCAATTCAAAAAAAGACCAATATATGATTTGGTAACTTTATTGTTCTTTGGAAATGCAACTATTAATTTTCATATGTTGTTTGGTTATAGTTCTGATACCAGTAGCTGGTACTGTATGGGTATAATTTACTACTAATATTTTATTAAAACATTTAGACGCGATGGGCCATGACCCAAGGTTGCAAGGCATCTCTGCACTTGGCACCCTCGAGGACACATGTCCAACGTGTAACTGTCTTCATAGACATGAGCACCTACAGTGTTGAGTTTCACCACAATGATGCTTGGCAAAAGTATCAGTGTTTGGAATGCTTGATTTGAACACCAGCTTTTGCCATATCCTTAACTCAAGGTTGCATATACTGCTTTTTTCCCTAGCCTTAGCTGAACGATTACATATAGGCCTCATAATGCTGTGACTTCTTTTCATTTCTATCTCAAGCACACAAAAAGGGAAACAAGGAGTGGTGATGATGCATACACAAGGAGAAGATAGACTCTACAAGATGATTTTATACTCTTTTAATAGTTCCTTTGAAGCCAAATTTATTTCAGTTTAGCGCAAACTTGTACTATTGGATTGCAGGCATGGTATCACAACTCCTATACCCACAAGATCAATTCCAATTATATAGCTGAGAAACTTAATTTCATCTATACTCCTATTATTCAATAAGCAAGGAGCTATTTGGCATGATATATATCAGTAACTCACAGCTAGGCATCATCTGAGGACAATCATTATCAACCTTTCATATTGCTAGCAGTAGAGATTTAGTGTTCTATAGCTTCATTAATTCATCAACTCAATCTGGCTATTATGTTTGTATATAGAAATTGAAGCATGGAGGAAGGTTGGACCATAGTTCATACTTCAGAACCCGTATTATCGTCAATGATGCCAATCTGAAGAGTTATGTTGACTTGATATAAAGAAATCATCCAATTCATTCTGGATGCCTTAAATGGCACGTTACATTGATTTGAGGATGAAGGAAATTGCAAGATGGTGAAGGTAAAAATAGTAATCGCAAAGTTTATTAACTAAACGAGCTGTCCTAGAACCTAGAGTCAACATATTTGGTCACAGCTTTGTCTCTGCATCAGAATTAAGATAATAAATGATGTTCATATCTGAATGAGCTTCATATAGCTACTAATCTTATTTAGCCTCAATATGTAAATTTTAGTTTAATAAATTCCTGGATTGATTTTTGCTTCTTTCCAGCCCAACCTAGGTTCCTTTAGAAGGTCAACATATGGAATTTTGGAATCGTGAAGATGACGACAGTTTCTTCAAGGAAGAAATATCAGATTCTGGAGGTAATATATTGCCCTGGTTTGAGCCAATCTTTTCTTTGTGTGTTTGAATTCCAGTCATCAGTAATCTTATTATTACATAAATCTGATCAGTAATTGATAGTGTAATAAGGTGTTTATGCTGAATATCCATAAATCCTGGCAAGCAAGTATCATCATCAGCATAATCATCAACAACCTATGTTATTCTCATCGAGTTGGGGTCAGATGTACGGATCTTATCCCCATAGTGGGCTTTATGCGATGTTATATCAGAGTAGTAAAATTTCAATTATTATGATGACTCATAATTACTTTAATAGAGTTATATATTATCTCCACCTATACCCCTTAAACCTTCAACTCCAATAGAAAATCCTACCAATAAATATAGTTCACAAATGATTTTTAGGAATTACTACGGATTTGCTTGCTAAGTATAAAATTGGTGCGAGGCACCACAGTTTTTTTAGGGCAATAAAGTTGAACTATTGCATCGATGAGATGATAAAATGATTCTTAGTACTAGATGAAACACTAATTATATCTCTGAATATTTTTCTACCTGAAAGATGTGGCAGATATTTCAATCAATATAGTTGTCTAGGATGTCAACTGATGCAATGATAGACAAGAAGTTTTAGATTTTACAGCGTGCAGAAGAGGTTTATTTTCAGAATATAAGCCAAAGAAAGAAGGTATTTTAGTATTTATTTATTAACGGATGACTATTAAGAACTTCAGCTTTTCATAACTGTCATGCTAGGACACATACTGTTCCACATAATTTATAGAGTTTCTTTGATCTGCATACAATTTTATTACTCTCTATATAATTTTCCTACCTAGTTAACAAGTCATAGAGTTAGTAGGAATTTGACACCCAAGTGAAGGTGATAAGGTTGAACCTTATGACAAAGAAAGGTGGGAAGCATATGTTTCGAGTAAAGTCCGGACAGGACAGAATCCTCCCTTCTAAGTAACCTATTTTGGCAGGGGAGTGGAAATTTATAGAGGTAAGGGAACTTAGGCGGCACCCACTATTGAAAATCCAAAATGAGAAGAAAGATATATATATATTTATATATATATATATATATATATATATATATATATATATAATGGTTAATTGGGAACTTTTCTAAACAAAATTTATGACAGTAGCTTAAAATGGTCAATCAAATGTTCTAAAATCTCGAGAAGACTGAAAAGCTTGGCAATATCACCGTGTTCTATGGAAATCCAGAATTCGATGAGAGAGTCATTTAACCGCAAAGAAAGGCTTAAAAGTGGCGTATGAAATAAGCCAATGAATTTAGGGACCTACCACAATAATGCAAGTGGCTTGTTATATTATGCTTTTGAGGTAGGTTCTTTTTGGTGTAAAGTGGCAAGCACACTTATCCTTGACTGCATATTTCTGAAACATCATTCTTTACGGTCCATGACAGGAATTTAAATAACAATGTGGAAAAAATAAGTCTTTCATGGGCAATATGTTGTTTGATTACCATGTAAATCCTTGCAAAATTTCCTGTTTCCCCGTTAGTAGTATAATTTTTGCTATCTAGGTTCAAATTACATTGTGTTTGTTGAGTTACTAATTCAAATATATTGGGTGAATCTGGATAATTCTGACAAGAATACCATTTCTGACACATTGATAAATCAAGTCAAAGTGAGATTTTTGAATGCTCTGAATCAGGCTATGGAACGGCCTGGAGATTGTTGTAAGAATTTCTTCTAATCTTGCCAACCATATTCTTCTTTCATATGTTAAAATTTTTGTCACATGTTTTTTAAGGTTTCTCTAACATATGTTAAAATTTTTAGTAATTACTTTGTTGCACCATATTCTTCTTTGTTGTACTTTTTTTCCAGCGTGCATACGAGGTTTATTTTCAGAATATAGGCCAAAGAAAGCAGGTATTTTAGTATTTATTTATTAACTGCCAACTATTAGAAACTTTAACTTTTCATAACTGTCATGCTAGGACATATACTGTTCCACACAATTTACAGTGTTAATTTTATGGCTCCCTATATAATTTCCTACCTGGTTAATCAGTCATAGAGTTATTAGGAATTTGACGCCCAATTGAAGCCTTCTCTGAGTTGAGTTCATGGAAAGAATTATATACAAATGTAATACAATAGCATGCCCCCTTAAATTGTAGGGGTAATTGCACGGAGCAGTCTAAAAATAGAAGTAAAAATAATAATAATAAAGTCTCAAAAAATAATGTCTCAAAATGGATTAACTGAGGCTGTAAGTATGACTATTAGTAGAATAATATAACTCACTATGGCATGAGGCAAGTAGCAAGGATGCTCCACATCCCTCGTCGACGACTGATATGCCAAAGAATAATCACCATGGACTTTCTCCAACATCTGCACAACACACAACACAAGTAATGAATGACTCTCACAATACTAAAAATTTATTAATTTGAAAACTTAAGAAAGCCTAAATACTTACCGATAAGATCAATGTGAGGGTGTCATCGCTGTCTACGCCAGTCTCTAAGGGTGATGATCCGACTGGCATCTGTTGCTCTTGCTAGGTGTGAGGAAAATACGCATACCTGCACAAATTAAACAATTTAATTAATTAGAAATTAAAGACGAAATAGACGACTAACTTATAAATACATGCATACCTCTTGATCGCGATGAGGTTACTGTGGTGGTCAGGCCAAACAGCAAACACTAGGAGTGTCGTCAAGAATCAAGACGCTGTCCACAGTAGCCGAGACATGGTCTAGATTTTTCACCAAGTAACCATCCTTACCCACATGAGCCTCCTCCCTGGAAGTGATCCTCCCGGCAAAGAAAGTGCCGGTAATTGGATCGAGCAGTTTCGCTATGGCATCTGTATAATGTTGAAATTTGAATGAAAATTATGGAAATGTAAAGGAAGGATGAAGAAGACGTTCTGTCATCCTTCCAAATTTATTGATTGGTAAAACGGAAAGATGGAAAAGATGTTCCGTCATCTTTCATGTCAAACCATGGAAAGTTCATATTAAAACTCTACACACATGATCAGAAATTGATGAATTAATGGTATATTAGTTGAATCAAGACAATATTATAGCTGACCTTTCGATTCACATAGATTAAACGAATCAAGACGATATTATGGTTGACCTTTTGATTTCACCATTAATATATCTCCTATATAAAAGGAGACAAGATTGTGAACTCAAGAAGAGAAGAAGATTGCTCTTTATTTCCAACCCCATAGTGATAGCATTCAAGTGTACGTTTAGTTCGTCGAGGACTGCTTGTGCTTGTTAGAGTCCGCGGTTTTGCCGTTGTATACTGGGAAATAGACGTCTTGCTAAACCTCGCAAGCACCCTGTCGGAAGAGGACGAATCTGTTTTAAGAAAACTGTGTATACACAGACCTCGACAATTTCTTTAATTGGTGTTCATCACTTTTGTCTCCCAGCTCTGCAATCCACTCGGGAGTTCTACTCTGCAATCCACTCGGGACCTCTATTCTGCAATCCACTCGAGAGCTCTACTCTATAATCCACTCGGGAGCTATACTCTGCAATACACTCGGGAGTTCAACTCTGCAGCTCCACTCGGGAGCACAACTCTTCACTCAACTCTGCAGCTCAGCTCTGTGCTCAGTTCTGCGCTCAGCTCTGTGTTCAGCTCTGCCCTAAAATCAGCAAGGCAATGTCTCCACTGCAGTCTCCCGAATTCGACAACTTGCAACAAGGTGACTTTTGACCCGGCTTGACAGTCTCGATTCGAAGAAATTATTTTTGATTGAGAACATAAAGAAAGTGGTCGACTCAACAGACAAGTACGATTAGTTTTCGGACTTTCCCTTGTATTTCCTCCAGGAAAGGTATACTTACTCTTCCAACAAACTTAAAACAAACTCGGTCTGTTGAGATGGCCACAACGCAAGAGGTTGAGGTGCAACAGACTCAACGTGCGATGGTTCCCTCCGCCCCGATTGGTAGCATTCCAATCAATCATGGAGAAAAACTAAAGAAGTTCACGGGGTTGAACTTCAAGCGGTGGCAGCAGAAGATACTCTTCTACTTGACCGCGCTAAATCTGGCTCGGTTCTTGACCGAGGATTCTCCCAATGTACCTGAGGGTACGAGTGATGCTCAAACCTTCAATATTGTGGAGGCATGAAATCACTCAGAGTTTCTGTATAGAAATTACATTCTCAAATGCCTTGCCGACTCGCTATACGCTGTGTATAACATGAAGAAAACAGCTAAGGAGTTGTGGGAGTCATTGGACAAGAAGTACAAGATGGAGGATGTTGGTGCCAAGAAGTTCATCATGGGCCAATTCCTGGACTACAAGATGGTTAACTCCAAGACAGTGATCAGCCAAGTTCAGGAGCTTCAAGTGATTCTGCATGAGATTCACTCAGAAGATATGATTCTGAGTGAAACTTTCTAGGTGGCTGCGATCATAGAGAAGCTACCATTCGGCTGGAAAGACTTCAAGAACTATCTGAAGCACAAGCGGAAGGAGATGAATGTGGAAGAACTCGTTGTTCGTCTTCAAATCGAGGAAGGCAACAAGAGTTCAGAGAGGAATATATTCTCTCAGGCAACTATGAAAGCCAATATTGTCGAGCACGGTCAAAGCTCGAAACGGAAGAATTTCAAGTCTTCCAAGATGAGACCCAAAGGAGGGGTCAATAAAAAGAAGTTCATTGGAAAGTGCTTCAATTGTGACAAAGTCAGTCACAAATCTTCGGAGTGCAGAAAGTCGAAGAAAAATCCAGAGGTCAACCTGAATGAGGGGCTAGAGGAGGATGATCTCTGTGTGGTGATCTCCGAGCTGAACCTAGTGGGTTCAAACCCTCAGCAATGGTGGTTGGATACTGGTGCCGTCAGATATGTGTGCTGTAATAAGGAGCTACTCCACAATTTTGAAAAAGTCAATGGAGAGAAGCTGTATATGGGGAACTCGGCAACCTCGGACATTATGAGCCAAGGAAAAGTGATGCTGAAGATGACCTTGGGCAAGGAGCTCACTCTGAACAATGTGTTATATGTTTCAGAGGTTCGAAAGGATCTAGTGTCTGGATCATTGTTAAGCAAGCATGGCTTCTGCATTGTCTTAGAGTCGGACAGAGTTGTATTATCCAAAAATAGAATGTTTGTAGGGAAGGACTATATAACTGATGGGTTATTTAAACTAAGTATAATGACCATTGCACCCAAAGTTAATAAAGTTGAAAACTCTTCTACTTATATGTTTGAGTCTTCGTGTTTATGGCATGGTAGGCTAGGGCATGTTAACTACGATGTATTGTGTAGCTTGATTAACATGCAAAGCATACCTACATTCCACCTTGACTCGAAACATAAGTGTGAAACTTGTGTTAAAGCAAAATTGACAAGGTCATCCTTTTAACAAATTGAAAGAAGCACTGAGCCACTCGGCCTAATTCACACCGACATGTGTGATCTAAAAGGGACACTGACACGAGGTGGGAATAAATATTTCATTACTTTTGTTAATGATAACACAAAATATTATTTTGTGTATCTTCTCAAAAGTAAGGATGAAGCTATAGAGAAATTTATTCTCTATAAGAATGAGGTTGAAAACCAACTTAATAGAAAGATTAAGGTGGTTCGGAGTGACCGAGGCAATGAATATGTATTATCATTCGCAGATTTGTGTGTTGAACATGGTATCAGACACGAAACAACGACTCCCTACTCACCTCAGCAAAATGGAGTCGCTAAGCGAAAAAATCGTTCTCTGAAAGAGATGATGAATGCTCTACTATTAAGTTCTGGCCTACCAGAGCACTTGTGGGGGGAAGCTGTTTTAACAGCTAATTACCTTTTGAATAAGGTGCCCAGAAAGAAAATAGATAAGAGCCCTTATGAGTTATGGAATGGTAGACAATCATCCTACAAATACTTGCGAGTGTGGGGGTGTCTGACCAAAATTTTGGTGTCATATCCGAAAAGGATCAAGATCGGACCAAAAACTGTTGATTGCATATTTATTGGATATGCACATAACTACAATGTCTATATATTTCTTATGATTGGATCTCAAATTCCCGAGATACACAAGAACTCGATTATTGAATCGAGAAATGCCTCATTCTTTGAGCACGTGCTTCCGTTTAAGACCTGAGAGGATGCTAGCTCTTCTAAATGGGTATACGAAAGACAAGAGCAAGAAGAAATGGATGAACCAGTTGAGGGGAGCTTAGATAGAGTAAGAGAGCTTAGGTGGAGAAATCCTTTGGATCAGATTTGTTGGTGCAATCGGCCCAGGTCACGATTGACCAGACTCGAGTTTGACTCGAGTGATGTTTTGATGTTCGACAAAAACGGATGACAATGTGATTGTCAAGGGGAAGTCCAAGCATGGGTCTTGGCAATGTAAAAGTCCAACATGGGTTGGCAAGGGAAAGTCCAAGCATGATCTTGGCATTTGAGAAGTCCAAGGGGTTTGATATTGGCTGCGTAAAGTCCAAGCGGGAGTCTTGGCAGCATAAGTCCAATGGTTGGCGGCGTAAAGTTCAAGCGGAGTCTTGGCGGCGTAAATCCAATGTGCATTGGCGGTGTAGACACCGTTAGCATGACATAGCCGATGGAAGCACCTGAAGGCTAGCGCGATGGATGAACAAGTCATGGATGACTTGGAGGGATTCAAGAGGCGTGAGGCTGATGGAGGTAGCTAGAAGGGTTAGGTCTAGGCTAAGGGTGGTCTAGCAAGTATGGGGACACCATACTTGGGTTAAAACCTCATGTTTGAGGTGTGCGGTCGTGGTGCCATGTGACGATGACCGGACCGAGTCAACTAGGGTTTATGCGGGTTATGGCCTAGCTGACCGCCGAGAGGTGGGCGCGTGATGGATCGAGCGGATCGATCGTGTGATCGATCGGTGCTCGAGAAATCGGCCACAGAATGGAGTCGAGACTCGACTGGTCGAGTGAGGACTCCATCAGTCGACTGATGGGTATGATCAGTCGACTGATGGTAGATCCGTTGGACTTATCCAGCGTGGATCTAGCCGTTGTCTCACGACAACAGTGGCATCAGTCGACTGATGGTCCCGATCAGTCGACTGATCGACTTTTTCCAGCACAGGTTGAAGCTTTATAAGGAGCTCGTGATGGAGGTTTTTGGCATCGGTTTCTTGAGGATTTTTGGAGCGATTTGCTGTTGCAAATCAGGGTCTCCAAGGTGATTTCAAGCAACCAAGCAATCAAGCAATCCAAAGGCAATTGTAAAGTAGTTTTCTTTACTTGCATTGTATTTCATTATTGTAATTGCTTGTATTTGTATCTTATTGTTGTAAGATTACTTGTAAGGGGTTTCTCCACCTCCGACTTGTGTCGAGAAGGAGTATTTGTGATTAGTGAGTGTGTGTGCATCACTAGAGCTCTTTAGAGCTCGATCCGTGGAGTAGGAACCGTGCGGTTCCGAACCACGTTATATCATCGTGTTCGTGTGTGTTTGTACATTTCGTTATTGTATTATATCTATATTCCGCTACGCTAATGAAATTGTAGAAACAACGTGAAAGAATTCCATTGACGCTATTCACCCCCCCCCCCTCTAGCCGTTACAATATTCCTAACAAGTGGTATCAGAGCCCGGGGCTCTTCTACGGATTAACAACCCGGAGTCAAGAAGCTAGAGGGAAGAATATGGAATTTGAGGAAAGATTGGGTGACGACGTCAACATCCCACCTTCCTTCAACCGCGAACATTTTGCGTATTGGAAAGGTAGGATGGAATATTTTCTAATGACGAATATAGAAAATTGGTTTGCCGTGACTATAGGTTTTGATGCTCCGAGAGGAGAAAACGGCGAAATCCTCAAGATGAAGAGATGGATCGAGGAGCAACGGGAAAAATTCAAGACAACCGTTAAGGTAACAAAAATGTTGATTGATTTGATACCTAACGATATTTTGTCCAGATTAGGAAGCTATAGGGATGCCAAGGAGTTGTGGAACAAGTTGATCAAGTTCCACGACAATCCCGAATCGGTCCAAGAAGACTTGGAAGAGGAGGAGACCGAAGAAGAATCATCATCATCCTCACAAGAAAGTGAGGAGTCAACTTCCGGGTCGGAAGAGGTGGAGGAAGTGGAAGAAGCATCCACCTCAAGGATTGAGGGGGAGGAGAGAACCTTCATACCGGAACATCGAGAAGAAGAAGCTTCGACATCCGGTCAAGATGAAGAAGCCCAAAGTCCAATTCCGGTCTCCACCACCATCGGTAACTCAAACACCTCAATTCAAAATAAAAATAACATTATGTGTTTTGAGTGTAGGAAATTTGGGCATTATAAGAGTAAGTGCCCAAAGAAAGTCAAGAAAGCTCCTCCGGCGCCTAAAAGTCAACAAAAGTCAACGGACGCCGGTTCCCCAAGTATCAAGAGCAAGGAGCACATCATATGCTTCAAATGCAATGCAAAAGGACATTATAGGAATCAATGTCCTAGGGGAAAGAAGAAGACCCAAAAGGGAGCTACACATGTAGGGGAGCTTCCAAAGCTAACCCTAAGGTATGTTTTAATAATGCATCCTCTTTAGTTAATAGGCAAAAGCATGCTAAGTGTTTCAATTCTCTTGCTATTTATCATAAAGAGCATGCTAGAAATAACAAATATATTTGTTTAGGAGCTAAGAAGGTTCACCTTAGGAATAAGGAGAAATTTGGGACTAATGTCCCTAAAAATATCTTACCTAGGGAATCAATTAGGAAAATAGGAGAACATTTAGGCCTTAACCCTAAATGGACTAGGCATATGCCTAGGAAGTCCAATGCCCATGGTTTAAATCAAAATTCCAAAATTGGGCAATTGGAATTAGAGAACCAAGCCTTGAGGTCAAGGCTTGAGAAACTAGAAAAGACCCTAAATAAGATACAAAATCAATCTAAAGGGTCTAATGGTCAAACTCCTGTAGGGGATCGATACGCCGGCTAGAGGGGGGTGAATAGCCCTCTTCCAATGAATGTTGGAATTCGTTCGTTCTTCTTGCGTTGCTTGTCTACGATTGTCGTTAGCGCAGTGGAATAACAATAATAATGAAACTAACAACAATACACAATCACACAACACAAGATATACGTGGTTCGGAATCGAATGGTTCCTACTCCACGGGCGAGCTCACCGAGCTCTAGTTATGCGCACGACACTAACTATAACACTCCTTCTCGACAACACGTCGGAGGTGGAGAAACCTCTCACAAGCAATTACAACGTAATATAGAAATACAAGCAAATACATAAATACAATACAAAAGAAAACTTTCATCGATTGCTTTGATCGCTTTGCTTGTTGCTTGCTTTGATTGGCTCTTGAAGGACTGGAATGCAGCAGCAATTCCCCTCCAATAGCTCCACAAAGATCATGGCGAAATCCTCCAACTCGTGCTCCATTTATAACCTGCATCAAGCTGTTTTCCCGCCTAGCAGTCGACTGCCAAAAGGCCCCGATCGCCACTGTCGATTGTCTCACAATGGCGGATCCACGTCGGACAAGTTCCAACGGATCACCTACCCGATCCGATGATGCCCATCACGATCGGTGACCCAATAATCGCCCGGTCGGCTCACGAGCGTTCTGCTCGCGACACTCCCATCGATCGCCATCCCTCGGCCGATCATGCCGTCGACTTTCGATCATTGCTATATCCATGGCGATCCGCCAAGCACAAAACCCAAGCCTTACACCAGTCGAACTCTAGTCGACTTGGATCAGTCGAACCGGCACCTATGTCAGTCGACTGATGTCGGGCAAAACCTCAAACACCAAGTTATTTGAGCATCCGACCGTCGGGTAAACCCTCAAACATCAAGTTTGAGCCTCCGACACTCAGTCTTAGCCACTTGGCCAAGTCCACCTTATCCCTACCAAAGCTCTCTTCCCTCGGCCTACGTCCCTCGGATGCGCCAAGCGCATGGCTTCGCAACGCCATCCTTCGCGTCTCATGCCCTAGAAGTATGCTTCCCTTTGGGCTCACTCCATTCGCTCCCCGTCCGGCGGTCCCTCGGATGCACCAAGCGCACGGCTTCGCAATGTCATCCTTCACCGACTCAAGGACCCCGAGCCTAGTGAACTTGCCAAGTTCTCAAGACTTCCCAAATGCACCAAGCGCACGACTTCGCAATGCATTTCTCACCAAGCACCAAGCGCACGGCTTCGCAATGCTTTGGATTTCCCATGCCAAGCACCAAGCGCACGACTTCGCAATGCTTTGGACTTTCCCATGCCAAGGCTTCCCCCTTGGACTTCCACACCAAGCTCCATGCTTGGATTTTCCATGCCAACCCATGTTGGACTTTCCCATGACAATCCCATGTCATGAGTTTTGTCTATCATCAAAATACCATCAAGGTATTGCTGGGCCGATTGCACCAACAATCTCCCCCTTTTTGATGATTGACAAAACTACCATCTCAAGTCTACCAATTCTCCCATATTGGCAATTCTCATATCCCAATGAGAATTCCAACGAACCTTAATTGGTAACTTGGTAACTTCTCCCCCTTTTTGACATTACATCAAAAAGGTCCTCCCCAAGGGTATGAATGTCTCATATCCCAATGAGATCTTACAATCTCTCCCTTGGAGGACACATGCCTACAATCTTTCTAGTGATCCCATATCACTTAAAGAGAGGCAACCCAATTTTTCTCCCATGAGGAAATACACATCCATCTTCTCATGATGGATACCTCCCCCTAGAGGCTTGCTCCCTCTTGACCATTGCACCAACAATGTCCTTGGAGAGTCCCTAAGCCAATAGGAACATCAAACCAATCAAAATTAAGATAAAGTTCAACAATGAACTTTCTTCCACCTTAAAATTGATACTCACCCTCAACCCAACTCCTAATCCATATCCAATGGATTTCCACCCTCTCTAATGCTCTCCCAAGCATATCCTAGGGTTAGAAGTGGTTAGGGGACCAAAACATAGCTGAACATGGGCCTAACCAATAAATCAAATCAATCATCGATCCGCCATCCATGGCGATCGATAATCTTCATAGCTTTTTGATTTTAGAAATGGATTTCCGAAATCCATAAGTAAATATGCATAAGTTTAAAATTCGTGAAATTTCATATGCATATTACTTATCCTAAACACTATGGGTGAAAAATATTGAAAAATTATTTTACCCATTAAATTAGGAGATTGATACAAAGTTCAAAATTTTAGAAAAGCTTCAATAATAAGCCTTCTTTGTATCATCCTATTCAATGGTGATAGCTATCACAAGATAGGCTTCACTAAGGTTTTTCAAAATGTTTTCAAAACCTTTATTTTCACTTTCCTAAACATCTCACAAATATCTAGATGTGTAAAACACATTCAAGGCAATTAATCTAGTGAGATGTGGGTTTTTGTTCTTTTAAATTCTCATGCATATTTCTAAGGCAATATTATTTGATTCCCATCAAATCATGCCATAGTCCTTAATTTTATTTTAATTTATGCATGATATGATTATGGCATAGATATGATATAGATAAAGACATATGCCAAAATCATGATGTCATGGCATGTGAATGAAACTTAAGCATACATGACATCTAAACATGATCATGACATTTTTATAGATGAAAATGAAAATAATGTCATGACATGGCAAGGCAAGTAAAGCATGGCAAGAAAAATATACTAAGGTATAAAATACCTAAGTGTTAAAATTAATTTTCCACTTCTAGGAATTAAATTCATTTTGCCTTAATGTCATTCATTTCCTAGTGTGCCAAAAACCCAAAATGGCACACCAATACCTCTAAGACCTAATTGTGCCAATTTAATCATTTTTAGACTTCTCAAGCACATTGGCACATCCTAATGTGTCAACTCTACTATGGTTAGGTTAACTACCCATCCATTTAGGGTTGACACACCCTAACCCATCTAGCGTGAATCAATCACGCTTTTAGGAACCCAATATCTATTGGAGCTCCTTGGGTTAACAAGGTATTCCCTAGGGATAACTTCCCTAGATACCTTCCTAATGACCCTTTTAGGCTTTGAAGCCATAGTCTTTTGGGTCTTTCCTAGGTCAACTCTAGAGGTGACTCCTCCATTGACCTTCTTAGTGGCTACATTTGATTTCCTTGAGGTGTTAGCCACTAAACACATACCATGGCTAGACTTAGGGATGACTTCCCTATTAGCCTTGGTTTTCCTAGACCTAGAAATAGTTCCATAATTAAATGGAACATTATGATAAGTCTTCTTGGGCTTAGGTTTGTCACTCAAACCTTCCTTGCCCTTAGACCGTTTTTGAACCTTAGGTCTTGACTTTTGGACATTTGACCCTAGAATTGAATTTTCTATGATTCTAAGGGCTTTCTCCATTCTCTCAAGTCTTGACCTCAAGACTTGGTTCTCTAGCTCTAATTTTCCCATTTTTGAATTTTCATTAGGTTTTTGAGGAATGATTTTCTTTTTAGGCATGTGCCTAGATTTCTTGGGATTAACACCCAAGTTTTCTTGAACTTTCCTAATTGACTCCCTAGGTAAAATAGGTCTAGTGTTATTGGTCCTAGGTTTGTCCTTAGAGAAACTAACATGCTTAGCACCTAAGCAATAAACCTTATCATTTCTCCTAGCATGCTTTTCATTTATGATTGCAAGAGAACTAAAATAATTTTTAGCATGCTTTTTGACTTTAGGAATTAAAGGTGCATTAACTAAATGTACCTTAGGGTTAGCTTTAGGAGCTCCCCCTACATGAATTGCACCTTCTTGCCCTTTCTTCCTCCCCCTAGGGCATTGTCTTCGGTAGTGTCCCTTTTGATTGCATTTGAAGCACACAATGTGCTCTTTGCTCTTGATTTTGGGAACACCGGCATCCTTTGACTTTGAGTTTACTTTTGGTCCCGATGCCTTTTCCTTAGCCAATTTAGGGCATTTGCTCTTGTAATGCCCTTTCTCCCTACACTCAAAGCATATTATGTGATTTTTATTTAAAATAATGACACTTGAGTTATCTAGGGAGGTGGTGGAGGCCTCTTCATGATCTTCACTTCTCTCGGATGTGAATGCTTCTTGTTCTTGCTCCGGGATGGAAGATTGTCTTTCCTCCCCCTCAATGCTAGAGGTGGAGGTCTCCACCAAATCATCAACATCTTCAAATGTTGTGGGTGCTTCTTCTTCGGCATTCTCCTCTACTTGTGCCGATTGGGAATTTTCTTGGAATTTCATTACCTTATTCTATAATTCCCTTGCATCCCTATAATCACCCAATCTAGACCAAATAGTGTTAGGCAACAAATCACTAATCAATTTGATTACCTCAAGATTTGTCTTGAAATCCTTGACTTGGTCTTGGGTCCACCTAGACTTCTCAATGGGCTTGTTGTATTTGTCCCTAGGCATCTCAAAACCATTTTCTATAATAATCATATAATCAAAATCGGTTTCGAGATATACCTCCATCCGTTTCCTCCACCAAGAAAAATCTCCATCGAATTTCGGTGGATGGATGAAACCGACCATTTTGTAGTGCTCTCGCGGCGGTTAGTCCTTGAAGAGCGACCTCGGCTCTGATACCACTTGTAGGGGATCGATACGCCAGCTAGAGGGGGGTGAATAGCCCTCTTCCAATGAATGTTGGAATTCGTTCGTTCTTCTTGCGTTGCTTGTCTACGATTGTCGTTAGCGCAGCGAAATAACAATAATAATGAAACTAACAACAATACACAATCACACAACACAAGATATACGTGGTTCGGAACCGAATGGTTCCTACTCCACGGGCGAGCTCACCGAGCTCTAATTATGCGCACGACACTAACTATAACACTCCTTCTCGACAACACGTCGGAGGTAGAGAAACCTCTCACAAGCAATTACAACGTAATATAGAAATACAAGTAAATACACAAATACAATAATAAAAAAAACTTTCACCGATTGCTTTAATCGCTTTGCTTGTTGCTTGCTTTGATTGGCTCTTGAAGGACTGGAATGTAGCAGCAATTCCCCTCCAATAGCTCCACAAAGATCATGGCAAAATCCTCCAACTCGTGCTCCGATCACAAAAGGCCCTGATCGCCTCGTAGTCGTTGTCTCACAACGGCCAGATCCACGTCGGACAAGTTCCAACGGATCACCTACCGATCGATGATGCCCATCACGATCAGGTGACCCAAGAGTCGATCGCCTACTCACGGAGCGCTCTGCTCGCGACACTCCCATCACCGATCGCCATCCCTCAGCTGATCGCCGATAATCCCATGGCGACCGCCAAGCACAAACCAAGCCTTACACCGGTCGAACTCTAGTCGACTTGGATCACGAATCAAGACCTATGCTACCGGTCGGTGTCGGGCAAAACCTCAAACACCAAGTTGTTTGAGCATCCGACCGTCGGGTAAACCCTCAAACATCAAGTTTGAGCCTCCGACACTCAGTCTTAGCCACTTGGCCAAGTCCACCTTATCCCTCATGGAGTTCCCCACCAAAGCTCTCTTCCCTCGGCCTACGTCCCTCGGATGCGCCAAGCGCACGACTTCGCAACGCCATCCTTCGCGTCTCATGCCCTAGAAGTATGCTTCCCTTTGGGCTCACTCCATTCGCTCCCCGTCCGGCGGTCCCTCGGATGCACCAAGCGCACGGCTTCACAATGTCATCCTTCACCGACTCAAGGACCCCGAGCCTAGTGAACTTGCCAAGTTCTCAAGACTTCCCAAATGCACCAAGCGCACGGCTTCGCAATGCATTTCTCACCAAGCACCAAGCGCACGGCTTCGCAATGCTTTGGATTTCCCATGCCAAGCACCAAGCGCACGGCTTCGCAATGCTTTGGACTTTCCCATGCCAAGGCTTCCCCCTTGGACTTCCACACCAAGCTCCATGCTTGGATTTTCCATGCCAACCCATGTTGGACTTTCCCATGACAATCCCATGTCATGAGTTTTGTCTATCATTAAAATACCATCAAGGTATTGCTGGGCCGATTTCACCAACAACTCCTAGGTTAAGAAGTCAAAGTCAACATCTAGGACCTAAGAGTCAAAAGTCAACCAAGGGCAAGAATGGTTTGGGTCACAAACCTAAGTCCAAGGTGACTTATCATAGTGTTCCATTTGACTATGGAACACTAACTAGGTCTAGGAAGACCAAGGTCAATAGGGAAGTTATCCCTAGAGTTGACCAAGGTTTGTGTCTAGTGGCTAAGGTTTCTAGGAAACCTAGGGTGGCCACTAAAAGGGTTATTAGGGAGGCAATCCCTAAGGTTAACCATGACAAGACCACAATGACCAAGGCTTCTAAGCCTAGGAGGGTCATTAGAAAGGTATCTAGGGAGGTTATCCCTAAGGAATACCTAATTAACCCTAGGAGCTCAAGTAGGTTTTGGGTTCCTAAGAGCGTGATTGATTCACGCTAGATGGGTTAGGGTGTGCCAACCTTAAATGGATGGGTAGTGAACTCAACCATGGCAAGGGTGACATTTTAGGTCATTTTCAAGGTTATGGTTACCTTGGAAATACATTTGATTTGAATCCTAAAGGTTTTTAGGATGTGCCAATATTAATTGAGAAGTTTGATAAAATGATCAAATTGGCACAATTTAGGTTTAGAAGTTTTAATGTGTCATTTTGGGTTTTTGGCACATTTGGGAGAAATGAGGTAATATGGTAAAATATATTTAATTATATCAAATGACAATTAATATTAAAATTTAGGTATACTCATACCTATACTTCTTACTTGCCATGATTTGCTTGTCATATGCCATGTCATGACATCATGTTTATTCTTAATCATTTTATATGTCATTATTATGCTTAGGGATTAAGGACCAATGTCATGTGTTTTTAGACTTTATCATATGCCATGACATCACGATCATTGGCCATGCTTAATTAGTGTTATCTTTATGCCATGATCATTTCATGCATTTAATTGATTGAAATTGAACTAAGGACTATGGCATGACTTGAAGTCCCATTTATAAGGGAATCAAGTAGAGTTGCTTTAGAAAATGCATGAAACCCTAGTTTAGGGAGAACAAAACCCACATCTCACATCTAATTGACATGTATGTGTATTTATACACCATAGATACATGTGAGATGCTAGGATATGAGTTAAGTTCAAGGTGCATAGTTTTTGCATCTAGATGAACTAAAACTCATCTAATTCTATTTGTGGATCATTGGGAAACCTTGTGTACAAGTCATATACATAGAGCCCAAGGAATATGATCCAAAATAAGGTTTTGAAAACATTTTAAAATCATTTTGAAAAACCTTGGTGAAGTCTATCTTTTGATAGCAATCACCATTGATGAGATTGATACAAAGTGAGCCAAAAACTTAGAAGTTTTCTTCACTTTTGAATTTTGTATCAATTTCGATATTTTATGGGTAAAATATTTTTCAAACATTTTTCACCCATTGTATTGGTCATAGGAATTATACGTACCAAATTTCGTGATTTTTTGATATACGTATAATTAGTTATGATTTTTCAAAACTCATTTCTGATAACTGAAAATTGGGATTTTGGTTATCGTCGATCAGCCTACTGGATGGCGATCGATGAGTGTGTGTCGATCGTAGTATGAACCACTCATTGATTATGCGATTTCGGGAAAATTATGGTTGTTTAACCCGATTTCAGCTACGGTTAAGGTCCCTAATCACTCCTAACCCTAGGATATGCTTTGGGAAGCATTATAAAGGGTGAAAATCCATTGGATATGGATTTGGAGAGGTGTTTAGGGTTTGTATCAAATTTAAGGTGTTGGAAAGTTCAATGTTGAATTTCTAACCTTAATTTTGATGGTTTAGAGTTCCTATTGGCTTAGGGATTCCCAAGGACATTGTTGGTGCAATGGTCAAGGGGGAGCAAGTCTTTAGGGGAAGGTATCCATCTTGGGATGATGGATGTGTTTTTCTCCTTGAAGAGGAGAAGTTATTGGGAGAATATGATATCAATTGGGAAATTGATGGGACTTTTGAGAGACCCAATTTGGGAATTGGGAGAGTAACTAGGATTGCCTCTCTTGAGTGATATTGGACTTATCACTAGGAAGATGGTAGGCATCCTAAGTATTTTTGGACCAAGGGGGAGATTGTAAGATCTCATTGGGACATGAGACGTTGACCTCCTTGGAGAGAAAACCTTTTTGATGTTAGTCAAAAAGGGGGAGAATGTTTGGGGGAGAACATTTGGAGAATGTTTAAGATTACTAATTTGGGATAATTGGTAAGAGATTTGAGTTAGTGTTCTAACTCAATGTTTTGTTTGGTTTTTGTCAAACATCAAAAAGGGGGAGATTGTTGGTGCAATCAGCCCAGGTCACGATTGACCAGACTCGAGTTTGACTCGAGTGATGTTTTGATGTTTGACAAAAACGGATGACAATGTGATTGTCAAGGGAAAGTCCAAGCATGGGTCTTGGCAATGTAAAAGTCCAACATGGGTTGGCAAGGGAAAGTCCAAGCATGGTCTTGGCATTTGAGAAGTCCAAGGGGTTTGATATTGGCTGCGTAAAGTCCAAGCGGGAGTCTTGGCAGCATAAGTCCAATGGTTGACGGTGTAAAGTCCAAGCGGAGTCTTGGCGGCGTAAGTCCAATGTGCCTTGGTGGTGTAGACACCGTTAGCATGACATAGCCGATGGAAGCACCTGAAGGCTAGCGCGATGGATGAACAAGTCATGGATGACTTGGAGGGATCCAAGAGGTGTGAGGCTAATGGAGGTAGCTAGAAGGCTTAGGTCTAGGCTAAGGGTGGTCTAGCAAGTATGGGGACACCATACTTGGGTTAAAACCTCATGTTTGAGGTGTGCCAGTCGACTGGTGTCATGTGGAAGTCGACTGGACCGAGTCAACTAGGGTTTGACTGCGGGTTATGGCCTAGCGATCATTGCCCAGAGGTGGCGGTCGGTGATGGCTCAGCGATCGACTAATCGTGTGATCGATCGGGGTGCTCGAAAATCGACCCGCGAATGGAGTCGAGACTCGACTGGTCGAGTGAGGACTCCATCAGTCGACTGATGGGTATGATCAGTCGACTGATGGTAGATCCGTTGGACTTATCCAACGTGGATCTAGCCGTTGTCTCACGACAACAGTGGCATCAGTCGACTGATTGACTTTTTCCAGCATAGGTTGAAGCTTTATAAGGAGCTCGTGATGGAGGTTTTTGGCATCGGTTTCTTGAGGATTTTTGGAGCGATTTGCTGTTGCAAATCAGGGTCTCCAAGGTGATTTCAAGCAATCAAGCAATCCAAAGGTAATTGTAAAGTAGTTTTCTTTACTTGCATTGTATTTCATTATTGTAATTGCTTGTATTTGTATCTTATTGTTGTAAGATTACTTGTAAGGGGTTTCTCCACCTCCGACTTGTGTCGAGAAGGAGTATTTGTGATTAGTGAGTGCGTGTGCATCACTAGAGCTCTTTAGAGCTCGATCCGTGGAGTAGAACCGTGCGGTTCCGAACCACGTTATATCATCGTGTTCGTGTGTGTTTGTACATTTCGTTATTGTATTATATCTATATTCCGCTGCGCTAACGAAATTGTAGAAACAACGTGAAAGAATTCCATGGACGCTATTCACCCCCCCTCTAGCCATTACAATATTCCTAACAAGATTTTATCACTTTCATGATAGAAAGTGATCTCCAGAGTTACTCAAAAGTGGTAAACTCATCTGATAGACCTCAATGGAAAAAGACAATTGCATCTGAGATTTCATCAATCTTGCAAAAATCATACTTGAGAACTAGTGGATCTTCCTTTCGAAAATAAGGTACTAGGCTACAAGTGGATTTTCAAGAAGAAAATGAAATCAGAAGGCATGATAGAAAGGTTCAAGGCAAGGTTGGTAATTAAGGGTTACCGACAATGTGACGACCTAGAGTATTTTGATACCTATGCTCCGGTATCAAAAATAACATCCATTAGGGTATTACTAGCGATTGCCACTCTGTGAAATCTAGAAGTACATCAAATGGATGTAAAAATTGTATTTCTAAATGAGGATTTAGAAGGGGAAATCTACATGGAACAACTTGAAGGGGTTTCTGCTTTGGGGCATGAAACCAAGGTATGTAGATTGATCAAGTCATTGTATGGCTTGAAACAAGCTACAAAGCAATGATATGAGAAATTTGATAGTATCATGTTGGACAGTGAATTTAAAATTAATGAGAGTGATAAATATATTTACAGTAAAGACACGAAAGATGGATTAGTTATTTTATGTCTTTATGTAGATGACATACTTATCATTGGAAGCAATGATAAGATAATTAAATCCACTAAAGTTATGTTGAACTCAAGATTTGACATGAGAGACATGAGCCTTGCTGATGTGATTCTAGAAATTAAAATTCTTAGAACGTCAGAATGACTTGTCTTAAGTCAGTCCCATTATGTGGATAAGATTCTTGAAAGATTCACCAAGGGTGATACTGCACTGGCACAGACTCCGATAGATACAAATCAACAACTATTGAAAAATCAAGGAGAGGGTATCTCTCAGGTAGAGTACTCTAAGATAATTGGAAGTCTGATGTACTTAATAAGTTGTACACGATTAGACTTGACCTATGCAGCAAGTAAATTGAGCAGATTTATGAGTAATCCAGGTGTTGAACACTGGAAAGGGATAACTAGAGTACTGCGATACTACGTTACACTCATAATCATGGAATGCACTATACAAGATATCCTGCTGTAATCGAAGGATACAACAATGCAAGTTGGATATCCGACATAAAAGACTCAAAGTCTACAAGTGGATATATATTCACTTTGGGAGGTGCAACCATTTCTTAGAAATCTTCTAAGCAAACCGTAATAACTAGATCCACGATGGAATCTAAATTTGTAACTCTTGACAAATGTAGTGAAGAAGCTGAATGACTACGATAATTCTTAGAAGATGTTCCTAGATGACCGAAACCTGTGTCGTCAATATGCATACATTGCGATAGTCAATCGGCAATTGGCCAAGCACAGACCATCTGTATAATGGCAAGTCTAGACATATACGTCGTAGACATAATAGCATTAGACAACTACTCTCAACGGGTGTTATCACTGTTGACTATATAAAGTCAAAAGATAACTTAGCGGATCCGCTAACCAAAGGGTAAAATCGGGAGTTAGTTGCAAGCTCATCATTGAGGATGAGTTTAATGATGATGCCGATAAGAAACGTTAGTGCAAAGAAAACCCAACCTATGCTGACTGGAGATCCCAAGAACTAGGTTCAAAGGGACAACCTAACTGCACTGACTAAGTAAGCTCACTATGAGAGGGTATGTTAAATACGAAAATTTTAAAATATAAATTTAATGGCCAAAATTTAGGAAAAGTAATCCTGGGAATTATTTCGGGATTTTTGGAGAATTTTAGAAATTTTTTCGGAATTTTTCTGGAATTAAACAGGGCTTATACGGGGTATTTACGGAGATAAGGAAAACCGGCTTTTAAAGGGCCTATTTTAATTATTCAATAGGTTTAATTTAACCTAAGTAATAAACCTAGGTTATAAGTTAACCATTTTTTTTCTTCTCCGATCCCGTTTCCTCTTCTCGATTTCCTTCGGCGCCGCTTCGCACGACACAGTCATCTTTCCTTCTCCCGACCTCGCGCACTGTCGCCCTCTCCCGCAAGCACCGCCGCCGTTCCTTCTCCTCGAGCGCCTGCTACCACTGCCCGTTGCCCCTTTCCCCGCACGTCGCCCACGCCAAACCTCGCCTCGCCATTCGATGCGCCTAGGTCACAGTCGCCAGGGGTGATAGCCTCGCCGTTGTCGTAGCCCTCTCTGCCACCGACGCCGCAGCGCTTGTTCCTTGTGCCCTTCTTCCCGATTAAGCTCCTCCCTGGATCGCCGGTTGCAACATCAACAAGTGATGTGGTTCCCTCCATCGCCAGCCATCTCTCCCTCTTGATTTCTCACCCGATGCTGCCATGAGTGATCGATTGCTACCCCGTTGTCGTCGCTCTTCTACGGTGGTGGCTTGGCAGTGAGCAGATCCGGCGCTACTCAGACCTCCATGTGTGAAGCTAGGGCAGCGATGTTTTTTCGGTGAACCGGACAGATTTGGGGGAAAATTTTACTGCAGGTGGGGTTTTAGGGCTAGTAAGTTTATCTACCCTCTTCTCTCATCCGTAAATTCTAGATTTTTGTTGTATGTCAAGGTATTGTGATCTATGAGGTGGTTTCCCCTCTCGGTGAAATGGTTGAAGGGGGACAAGGTTGTTGTAATCCAACATACGACAGAAAGTTGGATTTACTTATAGTTTTTTTTTATCTATAAGTTTTGCCATCCTGACCCAGCTAGTAATTCTCTATGTGGATTTCAAATTGGACGAAAGCTACACACCTAGCAAGATCTCTACCCAGGCTGGAGATGGTTTCCACAACCTGAAGGTTGCTTTGTCTTCTTTTAGAGCTGTTCTTATGTATGCCTACATAATCTTCCTTTTTTCTTTCTTTGGGTCTTTAGGTGGGATGAGTCACATGTTTTAGGAGATTAAAACCATGGAACTTATGAAGCCAGTTGGATGGGTTCATAAATCTTTGTCAGGAAATGATCCCCGATTCGAGAACGGAAAGCTGAAGCAATCCTCGGATTGGAAGATAACTCTGACATTCTACGTATCAGGTTTCGGTCACGAGACAGAACCCCGGGCATGAAGATTTTATTATTTCGAGCATTTTAGCAGGCAGGTATTTTGACTTGTCTTTTTGATATAGTCATGTTGATATGCTAGTTAGTTATACCTTACAATAATTTTCATGTTTATCTGTCTTGTTTGTTATTGTGCCTACTTGATACATGCATTGGATTAATTTATAGTTATATCTTCCCTATTTACTTGGATCATTGATATGTACTTATTGGTTGTGCATATTATTCGGATATGTATTTTAGTTGGTATTATATGCTTTAGTATCATGCACCATCTTGCATGATTGTATGTTGACTGGACGGGGTTCCTTTATAGTTGAGCCCGCAGCTAGTTACATGGTCTGCACACACTGCCACTCATGGGTTAGTGGTACATTAGGAGGGTGTGTGCAGTTGCTCTGTCAGGCTCCGCTGGTCCGCTCATGGGTAGCGTTGAGTCAGCGTGGTAGCGGGCAGGGATCCTTCCTCTGGTCTACGACACCGGGAGATGAGAGCTTTGCTCCCCCACTCTGTTTGGGGCAGGAGGATAGGTGTACTCCGACAGCATCATGTCCACTCGGTCACTCAGGAGCAGTGATGGCAGAGTGCACAATTGTCATAGCTCTACTCACTCGGCTTCACCATCGCGTGTGAGGTGGCTGACTGGCGTCAGGGGTGACCATGTCATTTGCACGGCATGCATTTTGCATGGATAGCATTTGTATTGTGTTTGCTGCATTTTTATTGCTGCCTTGGATGTTGCATATGATTGTCATGCATACAGGATACATATTTGTATATGGTTCGATGACTTTATTTCATCTAGTATGGCACATGCTCCTATATCAAGATAGGAGATTCAGGTAAGTACAGTCCTTTTGTATTTCTTTCTTGCATACCCTATATATGAGACTGCACTAGCATGATTGTTATAGTTAGCTATATCTTACTTTGCATATCAACTATATCCGCTGAGTTCTTTGAACTTACCCCATGGTTTTATATTTATTTTAGGATGAAGCTGTCAGGAGAGTCCAGTTGCCTTACCTCCCCCCCCCCCTCGTCGTGATAGTTTATTAGTTGTTTTTGTTATGGTTTTAGATTTTGTATAGAAGATATGTTTAGGTCCTAATGTTTTGGTTATGTACTTGTGGAAGTTTGGAGATATTTGTTGTGTCCTTATGGACTATTTGATTGGTTTGGTTGTATGTTCCTGCTCAGATGGCAGAAGGGGTAGGTCTCGATGTTTTAGATCTTTTATTTATTTTGGTTGATGGCCTGAGGCCGCATATTATGTATAGTGTGTTGTGGTATGTTCCGGTCATATTGACCGATGTATAGTGGTCGTGTAGGCCTTGTATGCAAGATTGGTATTGTCATCCGTACATGGGAGATGTTGCCGGATTTTTGTCTGGCGGAGACTCCCCCGGGACATGACAGGGTATGACCCAAGAAACAATGAAAGGATGAAGATTAAACATACGACTTTTAATGATCCAGAAGAGTAGTGAGAAATACTCTCAAGAGATCACCTATGCAAGAAAGAAGTGAGGCCGCTTCGAAGAGAATTGAAGGCACAATTCTTAGACCTTCTCGTAGAACCAGACGTGTTCATGGAATAACGAATACACTCATGAGAACTGAACTACATTAAGGAGAGTCCAGTGTGAAGTACGTCAATGTTTACATAAACGGTCAAATAGTTCAAGGACATCGTGCCTACTAATCAACCAGTATACAAATATATTTACACAAGGGAAGATTCAAAGGGTCAAACCTACCTATCTTATGCTGGACTTAACTTCTAAAGACTATCATGCATCAATTTCCATTCATGCGGGGGATTATTGAAATTTGAATAGAAATTATAGAAATGTGAAGGAAGGATGAAGAAGACGTTCTATCATCCTTCCAAACTTGTTGATTGGTAAAACGGAAAGATGAGGAAGACGTTCCGCCATCTTTCGCGTCAAACCATGGAAAGTTCGCATTAAAACTCTGACATAAATGGTCAGAAATTGATGAATTAATAGTAGATTAGTTGAATCAAGACAACATTATGGCTGACCTTTCGATTCACGTAGATTAAACAAATCAAGACGACATTATGGTTGACCTTTCGATTCCACCATTAGTATGTCTCCTCTATAAAAGAAGACAGGATTGCGAACTCAAGAAGAGAAGAAAATTGCTCTTTATTTCCAACCCCAAAGTGATAGCATTCAAGTGTACGTTCAGTTCGTCGAGAACTGCTTGTGCTTGTTGGAGTCCACAGTTTTGCCGTTGTATCCTGGGAAATAGACGTCCTGCTAAACCTCGCAGGCACCCTGTCGGAGGAGGACGAATCTGTTTTAAGAAAACTGTATATACACAGGCCTCGGTAGTTTATTTACTTGGTGTTCATCACTTTTGTCTCCCAGCTTTGCAATCCACTCGGGAGCTCCAGCTCTGCAATCTACTCAAGAGCTCTACTCTGCAATCTACTCGGGAGCTTTATTCTGCAATCCACTCGGGAGCTCTACTCTTCAATTCATTCGGGAGCTCAACTCTGTAGCTCCACTCAGGAGCATAGCTCTGCACTCAACTCTGCAGCTCAGCTCTGCGCTCAGCTTTGCACTCAGCTCTGCCCTAAAATCAGCAGGGCAATGTCTCCATAGCAGTCTCCCGAATTCGACAACTTACAACAAGGAGACTTTTGACCTGACTCGATGGTCTCGATTCGAAGAAATTACTCTTGATTGAGGACACAAAGGAAGTGGTCCACTCAACAAACAAGTCCCATTAATTTTTAAAATTTTCCTTTTATTTCCTCTAGGACAAATATACTTACTCTTCCAACACATAATCCTTGCGTCCCAAGGTGACGATGTGCAGATCGAATAACTCTCTAGCCTGCAACAACAAATGAACAAACATTTGTTCACCTCCTTTCAATGCGGTGAGGAAACAAATGATGTGGCGAGGAAAATCGGTTCACCTCCTTTCGATGCGGTGAAGCACCAAGGGAGACCTCAGGGGTTCTCACAGGCCACAACAGTAAAAGAAAATGAGAAGGTGAAGCAGAGAAAACGCGAAACCAACACCGACGATTAAAACGCAGACACAGGATGTAACGTGGTTCGGAATAAGGATTCCTACTCCACGGGGGTGAGCTTCCTCACCAGATGTAGTGCCCAAGCACTTTCACTATGAATGTCACCCTTTACGGAAAGGAAGTTTCCGGAGGTGGAGGAGAAAAATCTCTTACAGTTCAATCCCAGTATAAGAAAAAGTACACACAGTATAACAGCGAAGATCGCTACTCTCCTTCTCCGGCGAGGTAGTGGTAGTAGCTCTCCTTCTCCTGCTCGCGTCCTTCTTTCTTGCCTGTTGGAATAATGCGGATCCCCTTCCTTCTGTCCTCTTCTTCCCTTTTATCTTCCTCCTCTCCCCCAGCGTGACTTCGCGGGCTATCTCCATCGTACACGTGGCCACCACGTCCACTTGGAGAATAATTCTGTTACAGATACGAGGAGCGAAGGCTCCTTGGAATATTGTGTGGGGACCTCCCATTCTGTTACATAACACCTCTTCATCTACATTTCGAGAACCTAGGTTAGCCTGTCCCTCTCAACCATCTGCTTTTGGTGAAACTAACTTAGGTCTATAGCTCATGGGTGGTCTAGCCCTTGGGCTCCTCATCAGCCCGAACCAACTCCCCTTCTTCCCGTACCGAACTACCCTCGGATTAATTAGGTCAAGTCGACTCTTTATCCATCCCATCTGCCTCTAGGACTATCTAGCCGAACCGATTCCTACTCATTTCTTAGCGAAGCTCCCTCCGCCTCCTCTTTGTCGTGCCAATCACCTCTACTGGCCCTCCCGTGCCAATGGTTCCGGATATTTGCGCTCGAACCATTTTTCCTTTCTTCCTCCGTCGAACCAATTATTTGGCTCGGATAATGTATTACATGCAAACTCTTTTATCTGGTATATACAGAAGAGGTAACAGCAGTATCATTAGTCAACCCCAAAAAATAGTCAAGCGAAGTTATAAGCTTGACTTTCCAAATGTATATAAAGTCTCTGTTCCATCCCTTGCTCATTAATTCAAATTCACTCTTCCCTTATAGTTCCCCCACATATACTCGAGGCGGCCTAATGGGCCCATGGGCCCCGCTTCTCCTTTTTCTTTCATATAGTCAAACCATCACGAAAACCCTATATAAACCTCCACCTTTTCCTTTTAGGTATCACTTAGCGTGCTTAACAATCCCGTCTCTTCCACTTCTTCCCTCAGTGATTTTCACCGGCGGCGTTTCGGTGACCCAGCCCTTCCTTTCCTACACGCTTCTTCTTTAACCCCCAAGTAAGTATTCTGTCCTGTTTCAGACCAATGGCCCCTAAGACCATTCCTTCACCTGCATGGTATGAACACACCGTAACCCAACTGAACTGCAACCATTATTTCTTTAACCTTAAAGATAGGTTCATAGACCCCTCTATAAAATGCTGCTTTACAACCAAGATGCACTTACCCCATCGTCCTCCTCCTGGTTTAACCTGCTTCTTTTCTGAGCAATTCCTGAATGGTCTGTCTCTACCAGCACCCCCCATCTATTTGGAACTCCTAGACTTTTATGGATTACCGTTAAACCAATTTACCCCCAACTCATTTCGTATTCTATCAGGGACCGTTATAGTGTTCCAACACCAAAATCTTCCTTTATCCCCTCAAATATTCCACTGTTTCTTTCAACTAAAATCTTCTAAAGCAGGCCTCTTTTACTTGTCCAGCCGTTCAGACTGCCAATTTCTAGTAAATATGCCTACTTCCCATAAAGGATGGGAATAACTATATTTCTTTGTACAGATTCCGGTACCTCTACCCCATTCTGACACCTGGAAGTTAGAACTTCCTGAATTACCTTCTTTCCGGGAGATGAGGACCCAATGCTCCTTTTCGGAAATTTATAGAGTACTGGGAGAGTCACATTACTGTTCAAACCATCTAATGAAAACTCCCCTCCTGAGTTACTTCGGGCTGTCCCCCCTCCCTTCAACGACCTCAATTGACATAGGTAGGATGACACTCACCCTTCTATGTAACCTTTTATTTGTATCAACCATCTTTCTTATCGTCGCATTTTATAGATAATCTAATGCAGGACGCTTTAGTAAAAGGAGAAGATATTGAGGCGGCCAAGAAAAAGAAGACCTCAACGAAGAGGGGTAAATCGGTGGCAGCCCCTTCTTCCCCCCGGAAAAAATTACGGCTCATTAAGAAAGGAGCCCCCAGCTCATCAGCTCTTCCTCCTTCCTCTTCTGGCCAACAGGGTTCGCAATCCTTAACCATCTACGAACCGAGGAAGAAGGACATTACCTTATCCGTTCCATCCTCGTCCCCCCAAGGAGGAGATTCTCCTTCCCACTCTCCTGCTTCCTCCTCCCTTCCTCATGATTCTCCCGTACCTTCTCGAACCGAATCTATCTCCGCCCCTATTCCCTCAGACACACTTACTTCTCCCGCTCCTCTCCAACGTGTCAGACCCCATCTTCCTTCCGAAGGAGAAGATCTTCCCCTCCCGACCCCTTCAAGGGCTACATTGGGGTCGCTGCTGCAGATTCATCATCTTTCGGAGGTAAAATTCTTCAACCAATCGGGCGTGCAGGGCCCTTGCGAACAAGTAAGCAAATTGCTAACTGAGGTACCCACTGTCCCCCTCCACTCTTTACTGTACATATCACTATATGTCAGCGTATAATGATGGTGCTTTCTTTCCTTTAGGCCTCGGCTCAGCACAGTAAAATGGTAACTCATCTGGCCCAATTTCAATCCAGCGTGGAGGCGCGCCACTTTGCCTCCTTAGCGCAGCAAAAATAACTCGCTCAGCAGTTAAGCGAGAGAGAGAAGAAGGAGTCGGACTTGAAGGGCCAATGCGAAGATGTCATGACACAATTGGCCTTAGTTCAAAGTGAGAAAGAGGAACTTCAATGAAAAAATAAAGACCTCGAACAACAAGTCTTCCTCCAATCCAGCGAACTGCAGCAAGTGGATCTTCTTGCCCATGAACTAAAAGAGTATAAGGGGCATCTTGGGGACGCTATGATTAAAGTCGTCGATTCTTCGACTACGATCCAACAGCTTCAACAAGAACGCCAACGGCTTCGACTGGAACGCCAAGCATGGGAAGCTACTAAGAAATCTTGTATAGAGAAATGTCAAGAATCGTCTTCCATGGTGGCTGCTCTTCCTCAAGCCCTATCAATAATAGCTCGGCAACAGTCTGACCTTCACCAAGAGTATTCCGAGGCCCTTTCAGTTCTGCGCCAACAAGCCATAAAAGCCTTTACTGAGAAAGAGGCCTTAGCGGCCCTGCTAACCGAAAGTCGAGCGCAGTTGGCTGATTGTCAGGCTCAGTTAACCAGTTGTCAGTCCCAACTGAAGGAGCAGGAAGCCGACTTAAAGGGGCGATATGTCAAAAAGGGAGTATATCTGTTCATTCTAGGCTTTGAAGGGTCTTCAGCTCTAAACGCTGAACAGGGATACCCGCCCCCTGGCACGGACACTAGTTATTTAAATCCCATAGATGCCTTATCTAAATGTCCCCCCGAACTGTTTGAGCTGTAACTCCTAAGATCCTACTTCCTGTAATGACCCCTTTCTTAATGCTGAAGAGTACTTGTATTAACATAGCTTTCTGTTATTCTCTTTATATACCTTCTTGCGGGTCGGGAATGCCGAACCAACTTTGTACTTTTCTCTTTTTATGATGACGTTTCTTTTCCCGTGTCGCATGGCGCAATCACTTCATTGGTTCGGGAACTCACTCAGGAGGTTCCAGATGGTCTTATTCATATCCGACCCAATTTTTGCTCGGCCAAAACTTAAATGACTTTCGTCTGTTGATCTTCTCTGTCTCTCTTAATGCTTCAGAAACGATAACTTGATAAGTACCTATACTGCTGCCATTACGACACCAGTCTCTTCATCTTCTTCCCCTTCCCAAGAACTACTGCAGCTCCTTCCCCTCCACTATAAATTATCACCCTCCATGCCTTCGTCCTTCCATCTTTCTCTCATGGCCTCGGCGGAACACCCTATTGAAATTTCTTCGAATTCTGACTCTTTCGAACTGTGGGACTGGCCTACCGAAGATACTGAAGATTCTGAGACCCGCTCAACAACTACCTCAACTTTCCGCCCCCTGCCTTTTCCACCTCGCACCACAGCTCCCACTGCTCCCACAGAGAGGTCTTTCGGAGCACCCTTCCCTTCTTTTCGCAATTGGGTGTGAAACCCTCCTCTAACATGGGAATACACAGTGGGAGATCCCCGGGCCCCTGCTGAACTTCCCCCACTTCTGTCGGCCCTAGCCTTCGTTCCAGTCTCCCCGGGGAGGATCCGTCCGCCCCATTTTGATGAATGTCCACCAGTGCTACCTTCTGCTCAAGGTGAACTCTACATGGTCATCTTGGCGCCTCCCCCCCCCCCCCAGGGAGCCCTCTAACACTCCTTCTGTTAAGAGCAATCATGGAAAACCTTCCTAGATTAAATGATGTAATCATTTTAAGTTTGTTAATAAAAATGGAGGAGGGAATTAGTATCCGTTCTTGTCGTTTTCCTGTGGAAGTAAGGTTTCTTCCATCAGAAAGACTGTAACCTCGCCTAAACATACTTTCTCCCACCATCTCCTGGGGATTCAGACCCTTTTTTCCCATAATTACTGTACCAGTGACTTTTCACCTACTGTCGTTACGTTTCCCCTTCTTTACTAGCATTCCTTATCCTTACTTCCTCTGCTAATAAATGTGCCCTCCTCCTCCATCATTATAAGGACCTCCCACCCCCGCTGTATAACATCCATCTCTTTCTTTCTTTTCCCCTAGCCATGGACAAAATGTCGGAACAGGGCAGCAGTTCCTTTCCTGCTGGAGAAAAGGTTGACGAGCAACGTTATATTGCTAATCTAGAAGAACAAGTGAGGTACTTGCAGCAACGGTTGAGGGAGGTTTCCGCCAGTAACTACTCTTTGCGCTAATAGCTAGCAGGGTCCCAGAAGGAACTATCCAAGCAGATCTTCTTGCAGCAATCTTACTTTCAACAACTGATGTGCCAACCCCCATCGCGCAAGGAAACTCCATCGGCCCCTCCCAATAAAGAACTGTAATACCCTATATATATAAGGGTTTCTTTTGTTACTTTCTCCTCGTGAAGGAATTAAGATATGTAATTTTCCTGAAGCAATGAACTTTTCCCCCTTGTCTTCTTCTTCCAACATTTCTTAAGTTGTTCCCCCTTTTACCTTCCTCATATCAAAATAAAATGACACATGGCTGAGGGCATACTTCGACTCTTCTGCCCCCTTTACCTTACTGGGAAAATAATATAGGGTTGAGAACCGACTCAACTCTACTTCTCTGCCACCGCACAAGGATAGAGTAAAAATAATATATAGTTGAAGAATGAATTCAACTCTTCCGCTTCGCGGGGATAAAAATGATATATAACTGAGGAAATCTCAGTTCTTTCATTCCGCCTCCACACGGGGATAAAATAATATATAGTTGAAGAATAAATTCAACTCTTCCGCTTCGCGGGGATAAAAATGATATATAACTGAGGAAATCTCAGTTCTTTCATTCCGCCTCCACACGGGGATAAAATAATATATAGTTGAAGAATGAATTCAACTCTTTCGCTTCGCGGGGATAAAAATTATATATAACTGAGGGAATCTCAGTTCTTCCGTTCCGCCACCACACGGGGATAAAATAATATATAGTAGAAGAATGAATTCTTCCGTTCCGCCACCACACAGGGATAAAATAATATATAGTTGAAGAATAAATTCAACTCTTCCGCTTCGCGGGGATAAAAATGATACATAACTGAAGAAATCTTAGTTCTTCCGTTCCGCCACCACACGGGGATAAAATAATATATAGTTGAAGAATGAATTCAACTCTTCCGCTTCGCGGGGATAAAAATGATATATAACTGAGGAAATCTCAGTTCTTCCATTCCACCATCACACGGGGATAAAATAATATATAGTTGAAGAATGAATTCAACTCTTTCGCTTCGCGGGGATAAAAATGATATATAACTGAGGAAATCTCAGTTCTTCCGTTCCACCACCACACGGGGATAAAATAATATATAGTTGAAGAATGAATTCAACTCTTCCTCTTTACGGGGATAAATATGATATATAACTGAGGAAATCTCGGTTCTTCCGTTCTGCCACCACACGGGGATAAAATAATATATAGTTGAAGAATGAATTCAACTCTTCCGCTTCGCGGGGATAAAAATTATATATAACTGAGGAAATCTCAGTTCTTCCGTTCCGCTAACACACGGGGATAAAATAATATATAGTTGAATAATGAATTCAACTCTTCGGCTTCGCAGGGATAAAAATGATATATAACTGAGGAAATCTCAGTTCTTCTGTTCCGCCACCGCACAAGGATAAAATAATATATAGTTGAAGAATGAATTCAACTCTTCCACTTCGCGAGGATAAAAATGATATATAACTGAGGAAATCTCAGTTCTTCCATTCCGCCACCACACGGGGATAAAATAATATATAGTTGAAGAATGAATTCAACTCTTCCGCTTCGCGGGGATAAAAATGATATATAACTGAGGAAATCTCAGTTCTTCCGTTCCGCCAACACACAGGGATAAAATAATATATAGTTGAATAATGAATTCAACTCTTCCGCTTCGCGGGGATAAAAATGATATATAACTGAGAAAATCTCAGTTCATCCGTTCCGCCACCACACGGGGATAAAATAATATATAGTTGAAGAATGAATTCAACTCTTCCGCTTCGCGGGGATAAAAATGATATATAACTGAGGAAATCTCAGTTCTTCCGTTCCACCACCACACGGGAATAAAATAATATATAGTTGAAGAATGAATTCAACTCTTCCGCTTCGCGGAGATAAAAATGATATATAATTGAGGAAATCTCAGTTCTTCCGTTCCGCCATCACACGGGGATAAAATAATATATAGTTGAAGAATGAATTCAACTCTTCCGCTTCGCGGAGATAAAAATGATATATAACTGAGAAAATCTCAGTTCTTCCGTTCCGCCAACACACGGGGATACAATAATATATAGTTGAAGAATGAATTCAACTCTTCTGCTTCGCGGGGATAAAAATGATATATAACTGAGGAAATTTCAGTTCTTTCGTTCCGCCACCACACAGGGATAAAATAATATATAATGCCCAAAGGCCTTCAACATAAAGAGTGCGATGCCTTCATACCACCATTCTTTCTGCCTTCCTCCCGAAGGGGAGCACCTCCATCCCTTCCCTCCTTTGAAAACGAGGGTTTTAGTACATAATGGGCCATTAGAAAAATAAATCTTCATTTTCCTTCCATTTAGGGCCTTCTTTTCTATAAACGAGGAGCCCAACAGTCGTTACCAGCCCATTCTTCCCTCCTTTTATAGGGGATTTTCCATCTTCCTTTCTCCTGCTATCTTCATCCCTTCCACCTTTTCGCCTCCTTCTTCTTTGTCTGTTCCTCTTTCCGCCGCCATCCTTCGTTGCCTCAATCCCCTACTTTAGCACTTTTCTTCATTCTCTGACGAGCAAGATGCATTCCACTTTCCTCCGAGAAATAGCAAGTCGTTACCCATGCCCCAAGCGAGGTGATGGCCAGCCGCCGGCTTCATCTTCCACTTCCCCTTCCCCTATTGCTACCACTCCTGCCCCGTCTCGTCCTTCTTCTTTGCCTCCGCCTGAAACCCTTGTTACCTCCATACCAGAGGAAACTGAAGTAATTAGCACCCCCTCATTTCCTCTGTTACTTACAAACCCTAACTCTCCCGTTTTCTCCCCCTCTGTCGTAAGTGTTAGGAAGTCGCCTTCCCCCTCATCACAATCTGAAGATGAATCTATGGAGGTAATGCATCCATGTAAGTCAACCGTAGATGCTTGCGCATCCTTGCCTCCTCTTTCCCCGTAATACGCCTCCGCCTTTGAACCCATGGTAGTTGACATTCCCCCTTTGCCTATCTCCCCTTCTTCCCCTCGCCTGAAGAGCCCCTCACCTCCTATGGGCTCTGGCCCAAGTCCTTCTTCTTCTCACTTTCCCCACGAAAGCTCCTCTAGCCCTATACTCATTATATCATCCTCCCCAGATTCCTTGCTAAACTAATCTCCTTCTGCAAATCCTGATGTGCCACCCTCACAACCAGCCATGGCACATTTTCCCCCTCAAGCTTCTAATTCTTTGCCCCCGGCTTCTACCCCTGCGAGCCTTCTGACCAGTACTCCTCCTTCTTTCCCCTCCGAACCCCTGTCTCAATCTCTGGCTACCATTCCCATTCTTTCCCTTATAAGTGAACCTCTACCTTCAGGGTCGTCCGTCCCTTCATCTTCCCGTTCCCCTCGGAGTCTTCGGATCTTGAATTTGGAGGAACTGGTTCCTCGCATGGAAGGCCTGCGTCATGCCCTCGAATTGGTATGTTTCTCCAATCAGCTTCTTTAGCTTTTCTTACTGAATGACTTCTTTTCAACAACCAGCGTACAGGCCTTGACCAACTACCAAGAGTTGGATCGCTCTCTCCACTAGTATCGAGCTCAATTTCTGGAATTGGAACGGCCGCAACGGGAGGATTTGATGGCTGCCCAAAATCGAGAACAACTCCTATCGCAACAACTGCAACTATGCCAGGAGCAAGCGCGAAGCTTCGCCACCAACTTTAAAAGATCTTTGCTACTATAAGCGGCATTACAAAATTTACAGAGCTAGTCTAGTGCGGAACCATCCTTGCCCGATGGGATGTTGGTAGGCACATCTTGACAAGGGGTCTTCCTCTTCTCAAGAATTGATAAGTCTTCGAGAGCAGGTAGCAGAGCTCCTTCAGGGGAAGCAACGAGACTCGGACACCATCGCCTGTCTTCGGGTTCAATATTAGAGAGCGAAAGATAAGATATGGGACCTCCGCACTCGCCTGTGTAAGGAGGTACAAGAAAACTCCTCCCTCATAAATTCTAGGGCGCATGCTCACGCCCGTCTACGCAGGCAAGAAACCTCCCTCCAGGTGAGTCATCGAGTTTGTCGAACGGATCCTACTCAAGCGGTGAGGGAATTTCGGCGTCGAACATGGTGGAGATGACGCACCTTGTCCAGCAGGATCAAACTTCCCGAGCCGACGATATTTCGGTCTTAGCAGATGCCATTATGGAAGTATCCAGGCGCTATAGTGACATGCGCCGAGCCCTTCGGGAGCACCAAGAGAAATGCCATAGACTCCATCGGGACCAAAGTCCTGACCGCCCGAACCGGCAGGAGCGATTTACCATTTTGTTGCGTGTCACTTATTAAGACGGGTTTAATGAAGCGGTTCGGCAATATACTGATCAAGGACTCCCCCCCCCCCTCGCACTATCCTACTTTCTCTTTAAATTGGGAAGCCGGCTTTCGGCGTTATCCTCCTGATCGGTTTAAGTTATAACTTGATGTATTGTTCCGGAACAGGACTCCCTTTTCATCCGCTTTTCTTTTTCATAGTTTATTATAGGTACTGTAAATGGCTCATTAATCAAATTTGTGTTCGCTGCCCATCTAATTAATACAACAAGCTATGAAATACACTCCTTCGGGAGCCCCACAACTCCTCTTCTTCTATCTACCACTTCTCATACAGTGCGAAAAGGTTTCAAATGAATAGCGTTCCAGGGCCGTGGAAATTCTTTGCCCTGGTCATCTTTCAGATAATATGCTGACCCCGCCACACGACGCGTTACTTCATAGGGTCCTTCCCAGTTTGGAGCTAACTTTCCTGAATCTCCAGCGGGATTGACTTTACGCAGAACCAGATCCCCCTCCTGAAATCTTCGGGGTATCACCTTCTTATTAAAGGCTTGCTGCACTCTCCGTTTGTAAAGCTCCGCTCGCCTCCGTGCCGCCTCCCACTTTTCTTCCACCAAGTCCAACTCAGTGCTTCGAATATTCTGGTTCTGCTCCGGCTCGTACATTTCTATTCAGGCGCTATTTAAGAGAGCTTCGACTGGAATAACAGCTTCTGTCCCGTACACCAGACTGAAAGGAGTCTCTCCCGTTGTAGTTTTTGGTGTGGTTCGGTAGGCCCACAAGATTTTGAGCAATTCTTCTACCCAATTCCCCCTCTGAGCCGTCAGTTTAGTCTTCAACCCTTGAATGAGAATCCTATTAGTGACTTCAACTTGCCCGTTAGCTTGAGGGTGGGCAACCGAAGTGAAGGCTTGCTGAATATTGGGACTTTGGCACCATTCTTTAATCTTTTTGCCCTGGAACTGGCATCCATTATCACTAACTATCCTCCGAGGAATGTCATATCGACAAACAATATTCTTCCATAGGAATTGTATTACGACATTCTCGGTAATTTTGGCAAGAGGCTCCGCTTCCACCCACTTGGAGAAGTAATCCACGGCCACCAACAAAAATTTCTTCTGTAAAGGTGCCACAGGCATCGGACCCACTATATTCATTCCCCATTGATCAAAGGGGCATGAAGCGATCACGACTTTCATTAACTCAACTGGCCGCTCGGATCGATTGCTATGCTTTTGACAAGCTAGGCAAGTTTGTACTATATGAACGACATCTTGTTGGAGGGTAGGCCAAAAATACCCTGCTAACAGAACCTTCCTTGCTAAAGGTCTCCCCCCTAGATGATTACTGCAGCACCCTTCATGAATCTCCCAAAGTACCCATTCAACATCTTCATTTCCTAAACACTTCAATAAGGGTCGTCCAAAAGATGTCTTGTATAAGTTTCCATCCAAGAGGGTGAATCGTCTGGCTCTGCACATCAAAGCGGAGGCTGCCCCTTTTTCTTCAGGAACCCTTCCATGCTGCAGGTAAGTAATGATGTCAGTCCTCCAATCGAGGATTGGATCTGACTCCGGTGGAGCCTCCTCCACATTACATATCGCCAGGGAAGTAGGGAGTTCCACGCAGATTATTTCCAACGATTTCACTCCTTCTATTGCGCTAGCCACCCGAGCCAATTCATCTACCCTCCCGTTGTTCTCCCTTGGAATTTGCTTCAAGAGGACTTGTTGAAAATGAGCTTTTGCCTTCTCAAAAGCTTTCAAATATTTCTGCAACCTTTCTTCCCGAACCGCAAACGAACCTTGAAGTTGTGATATCGCCAACTGGGAATCCGAGTGGATTATAATTGAAGAAGCCCCTATAACTTTGGTAGCCTACACTCCCGCTAAAATGGCTTCATACTCTGCTTCATTATTGGATATCCGATACCCCAGGCGTATGGATATACGGGTTTCCTCTTTATCAGGGGAAATTAACAGAACACCAACTCCGCTATCCGTAGATCCTGAAGAACCGTCTATAAATATGTTCCATGCATCTGACCCTTCTTCTTTTGTTGGCGAGCCATCTTCCGAGCCAACAGGTACTTCCGCCAAAAAGTTAGCAAGCGCCTGGGCCTTGATAACGGTTCGGGGTTGGTAATGAATATCATATTCACTTAGTTCCACCACCTATTTAGCCAATCTTCCAGAAAAATTAGGTTTAGTGACAACCTTACCCAATTCACTGTGAGTTAAAACAGTGATGGGATGAGCCAGAAAGTACGGTCTCAATTTGCGGGCGGTCAGAACTAGAATATATGTCAGCTTCTCTAACTCTGTATAACGGAATTCAGCCCCCTTCAGAATATGGCTTGTATAATAGATAGGTTGTTGATAAGAGCCTTCTTGTTTCAGCAAAACTGAGCTGATGGCTCCCTCCAAGACGGCCAAATACATCCACAATGGTTCTCCAGCCACTGGCTTGGCTAATAGCAGAAGTCCAGCCAAGTATTTCTTCAACTCTTGGAAAGCCCGCTCACATTGATCGTCTCATTGAAACTTGGTAGCCTTACGTAGAATCTTGAAGAAAGGTAACCCTTTGTCCGCCGACCTGGCTATGAATCGGGATAAAGAAACAATCCTGCCCACTAACTTTTGAGTCTCTCGCAAATTAGTGGGTGACTTCATATTACACAGTGCTTGCACCTTCTCGGGGTTAGCCTGGAACCCTTTCTCAGTCACTATATACCCCAAGAATTTACCACTTTTTACTTCGAACAAGCATTTTTTAGGGTTCAACTTCATGTTGTACCGTCTCAGTGTAGCGAAGGTTTCATTCAGATCCTTAACTAAATCCCGAGTGGTTTTCGATTTGACTAGGATATCGTCTACGTAAACTTCCATATTTTTCCCTTTCTACTCCGCAAAAATCTTATCCATGAGTCTTTGGTAGGTGGCCCCTGTGTTCTTTAAGCCGAAAGGCATTACCACATACGCGTACAACCCTCCTGCCGTCACAAAGCTAACCCTCTTCTGATCTTCTTCAGCCAAGGGTATTTGATGGTATCCCTGGTATGCATCCATTAAGGACACCACTTCATACCCGACAGTAAAATCTACCAACTGATCAATACGAGGCAAGGGATAGCAGTCTTTAGGGCACGCTTTATTCAAATCACAAAAGTCAATACACATCCTCCACTACCCCGAAGGCTTGGGGACCAAAACTACATTGGAGACCCACTCGGGAAATTGGATTTCCTTCACATGACAAGCTCTCAACAACTTATCTACCTCCTTGACTATGACCTTATCCTTCTCAGGTCTAAAGTGTCGCCGCTTCTGTTGGACAGGTCGGGCTCCCCTGGTTATGTTGAGATGATGTTCAGCAACACGAGGGTCAATCCCCGTAAGATCATGCACATCTCCCGCAAAGATATCTTCGTTCTTCTTTAAGCATGCAACCAACTCCTCTTTGGCCTCCAGCTGTTATGCCACCCGTGTGGTTTTTCCCGGAGCTATTTCCACCAGCTCTCCTTCCTCTATTTTGTCTATTTTTGGGGGAGATTCTTCCAGGACACAGACATCAGAAATCATGATATCCTTCCCTTTGAGATCGTCGGTTCGGGCCTTCTTCTGATCATCCCGAACCATTTGCACATAATAGCTCCTGGCGGCCTTCTGTTCTCCTCGGACTTCCCCCACCAACTGTCCAACTAGGAATTTCAGCTTCTGGTGGTACGGGGAAGCCACCGCCTGAAAAATGGTAAGGAAAGGACGACTAAGAATGGCATTATAAGTGGATGGAGCGTCCACGATGAGGAAAGGGATTATACTAGTTTTTTGGCTGGGCTTTACGCCCAGAGTTAGGGGCAATGAAATCTGCCCTATGGGGTGGACCACATGGCCTGCGAACCCAAAGAGGGGTGTGGCCACATCTTCCAGCTGGGCATTTCCTAACTGCATCTGTCTAAAGGCCTCCTGGAAGAGGATATTGACAGAGCTTCCCGAGTCGACCAGCACCCTGGCCACTTCATAATTGGCCAAGGATATACGGATAACTAAGGCGTCCGTGTAGGGCAGCAGGACACCTTGTAGATCTTCTGGTCCAAATGAAACGGGCGATGCATTTTGAACAGTCTGGTTGGCGATGATGGCAAAACTCTCCATGAGTCGGGCGTATGACTTCCATGCCCGATTAGAGTCCCCAATCAGTGGGTCCTCCTGCAATGACATGAATAACCCCCCTTGTGAGAGCGTTATTTAGATTGGATGAGGGGCCCTCACTTGATGGGCCTTCTTGAGAAACAACCTCCTGAGACGGCGTTTGGGGGAAAGTAACTTGCGGTTGTTGATTATACGGTCCTGTGCGGGTCATATTGGGTCATTTCCCTCGTCGCGCTAGCCCTCCCGTCTGAGGTCGCAATTGCGGGTATGCAGCTCGGAGGCGCTCTAGCTCCTCCTATAGCTTAAAGCATCAGCCACTGGCATGACCATACTCCATATGATATTGATAGAAAAATGGGGCGAGAGGGTTACGTGGTACCCCCCTATATCCTAAGGGTCGCTGTAGTAGACCTTGCTGATCATAGAATTCCATCTCCCGCTCCTTCCAAGTTCTCGCGGGAGGAGGTGCATCAGCAGCCATAATCTGTAATGGCGGCGCAGGGCGAGCGCCCTGTAATAATAACCGAGATCTAGGAGCTTCCAGTCGAAGGGGTCGCACATATCCTCGATGAGGGGGTGCTTGAGGGGCGACGGGGCGAGTTCTTTCGGCTGGGACTGCTGTGATAGCGCGTTCGGCTCTCCGCACCTTCAGTCCTTCCTCCTCACGGATGAATTGTTCCGCACGACTTAGCAACTCCTCGTAGCTGGTAGCAGGCTCTCTCAAAAGGGAACTAAGGAAGGGGCCCTCATTCAGCCCGTGCGGAATAGCGACTCTGAAAGATTCCGATCTTGCAGAAGGAATACCCCTAGCTGCAGAGGTGAATCGGTGAAGATACCCCCTTAGTGATTCTGAGGGCCCCTGCGTGATGTGCATCAGGATAGAGGCATCATGCTTATACGCCTTACAGCTGGCGAACTCCCGGCTGAACATCCCTTGAAAATCAACAAAACAAGTAATAGACCCTGGGGGTAGGGTGTTGAACCATTTTTGTGCCGAACCGGTTAGGGTGGTCCAGAAAACTCGGCACTTGAGAGCGTCAGTATAGCAATGGAGCGAGGTCGCTCCATCGAATTACGATAGATGTTCTTCGGGATCCGTTGAGCCATCGTACTTATCTACTTGAGGATTTCGGAAATATGATGGGGGGATTTCAGAGAGGATGTCCATGGTAAAGGGACTAGGCTCGTAAACTTCTGTAGCCCGGGTCGACCGGCTTTCACCCTGTTCCTCCCGTCGAGTCTGGGTCAAGGGTGCAATATTCTGATGTGCTCGCCCTCCAGGCCCTTCTCCAGGAACTATTTCAACATTAGTGGCTGCACGAGGTGGGGGAGGCATTTCTGGGGGTGAGACTCGAGAAGAAGGTTCGCCAGAGTGAGGATGAAGGTATCCTGTCCTTCTTCTTTCTCTAGCGAGGGCCTCAGCAACAGCATCGTCCACCAGAGCCCTCAACTGTGATGGCAAAATGGTAATGGGGTTTTCCTCCAATGCGGAGGCAACTGGGTGTTGTATCTCTTCCGGCTGCATCTCTACGTCTAGCTCAAGTGTTCCCACAGACGGCGCCAACTGATGCGCGAGGAAAATCGGTTCACCTCCTTTCGATGCGATGAAGCACCAAGGGAGTGTAACGCCCGTAAAATTTCTAGCAATTTTACAAGAATTTTTAGTTTATTATGATGGGCTTTATGTGGGCTCTTTCAAAAATAATAGAAAATGAGCCAAAAAGGATGCAAGGCCTAGGAATTGAATCCCAAACCTCTAGAGATAGCCAAGCCCTATAGATGCATCCAATAACCAGAAGCCCAACAAGATTGTATTATTAGAGGAATATGGGAAATTATAGTTAGGGGTAAGGGAGACTAAGGGACTCTTCAAATGAATAAATAGGGGGAATGAGGAGACATGAGTTATCAAATTGATTTTCTCTCCTCTCATCTTCTTCCTCACCGAGATCCACTTCCCCTCCCTTTTCATCCTTGTCCGAAAGTCATCCAAGCAAGAAGAAAGGCTAGGTTGCTTCCCTTAGGTCATCTTCCAACCAAAAAGCAAAGCGAAGGATGTAAGTATCCCCTCACCTGCATACAAGTAGCTTTCGATTGAAGTTTTTCTGTCAAACCCCCCATGAACCATTCGGCCAAGTCCTTTATTTGAGTCCTCCATGAAGTTCTATGTTATACTTGTATGAATATGATGATGTTAGGATGATGGATGGATTAGGTTAAGAGTTTAACCCTAAAAGGCCCCCTTGACCATTCGGCCAAACCTTTTACTTGAAGTTTTCCATGAAGTTCTATGTCATACTTGTATGAATATGATGATGTTAGGATGTTAGATGGATTAGGTTAAGAGTTTAACCCTAAACTCTCCATGAACCATTCGGCCAAACCTTGTTCTTGAGTTTTCAATGGAGTTCTATATCATATCTTGTATGAATATAATGATGTTAGGATGCTAGATGGATTAGGTTAAGAGTTTAACCCTAAACTCTCCATGAACCATTCGGCCAAACCTTGTTCTTGAGTTTTCAATGGAGTTCTATACCATATCTTGTATGAATATAATGATGTTAGGATGCTAGATGGATTAGGTTAAGAGTTTAACCCTAAACTCTCCATGAACCATTCGGTCAAACCTTGTTCTTGAGTTTTCAATGGAGTTCTATACCATATCTTGTATGAATATAATGATGTGAGGATGTTAGATGGATTAGGTTAAGAGTTTAACCCTAAATTCCCCATGAAACATTCGGCCAAGACCATAACTAGGGCTTATCATGATGACCCATACTATATCTTGTATTAATATGATGATGAGGGATTTCTTTTAGATGAGTTAGTTAAGTGGTTGATCCATGAAACCCACTTGTACCATTCGGCCAAGACCCCAAATGTGTTCCTTATGCCATGCTTTAGGTAAATTCATGATAACTTGTGATGTTAAATGATGCTAGATGAAGATAACATGCTCTAGGTTAGGTTAACATGTGTTTTATGCTTAGGAGAGTTCATGTTAACTTGTGATGTTAAATGATGCTAGATGAAGATGACATGCTCTAGGTTAGTGTTTACTTACTCTTGATGTTTATGCCTTATGCCATGCCCTATATGTGTGTGATATTTAAGATATGTTATGAAATGAAATATGATATGATTATAAAATGAAAAATGATATGTCCATGAAATGAAACATGATATGTTATGAAGTGAAATATTATATGTTCATGAAATGAAACATGATATGTTTATGAAGTGAAATATGATATGTTTATGAAATGAAATATGATATGTTCATGAAGTGAAATATGATATGTTTATGAAATGAAGTATGATATGTTTGCGAAATGAAATATGATATGTTATGATAAGAAGCATGTAAGTATTTTACCTTCTGCATGACTTGTACCAAGACCCTAACAAGGTCCAAAGGGATGGGCTCCTAAGTTGCCCTAGGCCGACGGACTAAGATCGGGCCTAGGATGGGCTTCTATGTATGATTGCCCCTAGGTCGACGGACTAAGATCGGGCCTAGTACGGGATGGGCTCCAAGATGCCCTAGGTCGATGGACTAAGATCGGGCCTAGGATGGGCTTATACGCTATGATGATGGCCCCTAGATCGACGGACTAAGATCGGGCCTAGTAACCTAGTAGGTTCGAGACTAGCTACCTCGGGTCTATTTAGGGATGCGCGCTATGATGATGATGATGTGGTACAATGTCGGGCTCAAATATGTTGAGATTTATGTTTACGTACCTATAATATATGTTTTCAAAGAGCATCCTGCATATGTTTACATGATATGATTGTTTTGTTCACATGTTATGATTGTTATGTTTACATGCTATGTTGCTATGTTATATATGTTGCATGTTATGTTTGATATGTCATATATATGTTGCTATGTTACATATGTTGTATGTTATGTTTGAATATGTCATATATGTACATGATATGTTGCTTACGTCATATATGTTACATGTTATGTTGCTTATATGTTATGAATGTTACATGTCATGCTTAATGTCGATGTATGGTTTTTTGTGAGTATGACAGGATCTTACTAAGCCTATGTGCTTATAGTTTATTTTTCCCTTGTACTGCAGATAAGGGTAAGGGATGGATAAACTAAAGGGAGCAGCAGGAGGGGCCAAGTGTGTGTGGTAGTGGCATGGTGAAGGAGATCCGTTATGTTCTTATATATGTTTCCTTATGATGATGATGTTTATGGACTTGAACTAAGCACTAAGTACTTATGAAATAATGATGCATTCTCTATGTTAAGAAGAAGTATCTATATATGACGATGCATGTTTAGGTTTAAAAGAAAAAAAATGTGTCTAAAGTCTTCCGCTGTAAGTAGTACGATGTATGTATGTACGGTCGCATCACGCGCCGCCCCTCCGGACCCTAGGAAAGGGCGGGCATGACAGGTTGGTATCAGAGCGGATCTGCCTTTCCACTACACACACATCAAGCTCCAAATCCTGCCGCTCCAAGTAAGAAATTCTATGTCTACTCTAATTTTGTTCGTGTATGATATGAAATGCCTTTAGCCTAAAATATGCATGAAAATATGTATGATAACCTTATGCTAGCTTTTAGTTTAACCATGCATAGATAAATGAACGATAACCTTATGCTAGCCTTTAGTTCAAATATGCATAGATAGATGAATAATAATCTTATACTAGCCTCATTATAATATATGTAGATAAACATGGTTGGGAGACGTAGTAATAGAGTCGACGAGATAGTACCACCACCTGCTCTTATGCATGTGGTTACTGAACTCCAGTACTGTTGGTGAAGAAAAAAGATGGGTCCATGCGAATGTGCATAGACTATCTAGCGCTAAATAATGTGACGATCAAAAACAGGTACCCTTTACCGCGGATTGACGACCTGGTCGACCAGTTAAAGGGTACCACCGTCTTCTCTCAGATTGATCTGAGGTCTGGCTATCATCAAGTGAAAGTGAAACTAGATGATATACCGAAGACGACTTTCCGAACAAGATACGGACATTATGAGTTCGTAGTTATGCCTTCGGAGTGACGAATGCACCTGCTATGTTCATGGATCTGATGAATCAGATTCTTCAGGAAAAGCAGTTGTATGCAAAGTTTTCCAAACGCGAGTTCTGGCTCGATCAAGTATCATTTTTGGGTCACGTTATATCCAAGCACGGAGTGATGGTAGACCCAATAAAGATTGAAGCCGTGAGTAACTGGAACCGACCAAAGAATTCCAGCGAGATCAGAAGGTTTCTTGGGCTAGCAAGCTACTACAGGAAGTTTGTAGAGAACTTCTCTAGGATTGCAGCCCCTATGACAGTCCTCACCAGAAAGAACAAGAAATATGAATGGACGGACGCCTGCGAGAGGAGTTTCACAGAATTGAAAAGGAGACTGACCAGCGCTCCAATCCTTGCTCTTCCAGACAGTAACAAAGGCTTCGACATGTATAGTGACGCTTCCAAGTTGAGACTCGGAGCTGTACTCATGCAGAATGACAAGGTCATTGCCTACGCCTCTAGGCAACTCAAAGAACATGAAAGGAATTATCCCACCCACGATTTAGAGCTAGCGGCCGTGGTCTTCGCTCTCAAAACATGGAGGCATTACCTATATGGAGCTCAGTGTAGGATTTATACAGACCACCAGAGTCTGAAATATTTCTTCACACAGAAGGACCTGAACATGAGACAACGCAGATGGCTCGAGCTCGTCAAGGATTATGACTGTGAGATCTTCTACCATCCGGGAAAAGCAAACAAGGTGGATGATGCACTCAGCAGGAAGTCCTACGCCACCTTGATGTCTCTATCAGTGTTATCTCGGCCTTTAGAAAAGGAGATTATGCGTTACGGGGTTGAAATCATTTCTGGACAGCTCTCGACCATAACGATAGCACTGACTGAAAAGACCTAACCCAGTATGCACATACTAAATCCCTAGTCACACATCAATATTACCCATTATATACAAGATCAAAATGCCCGGCACAATTTATTTTTATTCCAACCAGTTTAGCAGTCTTAACTACACACTTAACTCTCAGAACCTGAAGAAAACTAGAACATCAAATCATCTCCCCTCAATCTGGAAATCTTGTTCCGTAGATCCCCCGGACAATGTGTGTCATGCTCATCATCATCTCCTCAGTTACACCACCTCCGCTTCTTGTATCTCAATCTGGGTATCCTGTTCCCTACCTGAAATTGTTATGTGACATCATGAGTTCACGATAAGTAGATCAATAGTGAGTTATAACACGGAGGAGAAAAATTCAAAAGAAAACATATATCTCTACAATCAGTAAATGAAAATTCTAGCTCAACATACATTTTCGATTATACTTTCTGTAAGTCAATATGAAACCTAACCAATGCATTTAACATCATATCATTTTAACAAGTACAACGAACCCCATCATGCCTTTCTGTTATGCTAACTGTACCTAAACATAAACCCTCGTGGTACCTCACATTATGCATTTAAAATGCTGAGCCAGTCAAATATCTTAATTTCTTGTGCAATCCTGAGGTACCTCCAGGAAGAAACTAAGGGAATCAGTCATCAGTCAATCTGTCAATTTGGGTGGGCCCTCCCCGGAGCTCAACCCGGGAGCCCAATGCTCATGTACATACAGTTAGCTAACTAAGAATTTCTGTCATTGTCTATCATACTCAGTCACAGAAGGATAACATAGAACATCATGAATGGGCGTGTATATTTATATATATGTATATCTATATATAGCATCTAACTCCATACACAGATAGATGTTAACATAACTTATTCACATAACATCGAAGCATAAGAAGGATCTGATGAACATTTTAGCTAAAGAAAATAAGAACATTAAACATCATAAGTGAACAAATATATATATCTATATATAACATCTAACCTCATACACAGGTAGATGGTAATTACACACACATACATATAGCATCTAACCTCATACACAGGTAGATGGTAATTACTCATATATATATATATAGCATCTGACCTCATACACAGATAGATGATATTTATCACATATTACATATCCTTTCTGACATTACGAAAAACTTATGAAGGATTAACTAAACATCTTGTAGATAACAATATAGCAAGAATCATCTACAGACATAATGCTCATGTACATACACATTTAAATCCACCCCAGCATGCTGATTTCTTTTTCAAACAATCTACTCATTTCATCTATTAAACATTTATCTGACTATTATCTGAATATTTAACCCTCCCATACCTCCCTTGACGTATTCAATTCGTAATGACCCTAACCTGTAAATTATCAACTATTACAACCCAACCGAATGAAACCCACAACACTAATCCACGCATCAATTCCACAACAGCGGTCCTAAAATCATAATTCGCTCCTCTTCCCTCCTAATAGCAAAAGGTCTGTTTTACCCTTTCCATTCCCCCTGCCCTTCTCCGGTCGAGCACCCTCATCCTCCGGTTCCAATCACCTTCCAACCAGAACTCCTCTTCCCGTGATCCCTCTTCTCTTCACCTCCTCCAGCAGGGAAAACCTCAGCTCCACCGGTTTTCCTTATCACATTCCCTTCCAAAATACCAACAATCCACCCATGACCCCTGCTGGAACTCACGCCGGAAACCCAAAGCTCCAGCCCGATTAAATGCCGACTCCATCACCTCCTCCCTGCCGACGGGAAAACCCCAATTCCACCGATTTCCTCATCTCAATCCATTCCAACATACCAAAAATTCACCCGTGACCCTTGCTAGAACCCACGCCGGAAGCCCACAGCTCAAGCCCAATTCAATCCCTAACTCCCGACTCCATCCCACCGCTAGAGCCCCATACGAACTCGCTAAACCCTCCGCCCTTGCTAGCCCTAGCCAGAGGTTACTTACCAGGAGGAGGAAGGAGGAGGGTCGGTGGAGCTCAAGCCTTAGCGTCGACTCGTGGCGGGATTCGCCTTCGCTCTGCGGTGGCTCATGGGCGGAGTAGGGTCTTGAATGAAAAGAAAGCGGGAAAAAGAAAAGAAAGGAAAATATATAGGGGTTCGGCCGTTTAATTTGGGTTTTAGGGTTTTTCCCCTTCATTCCTCTCAACTGTGATTATTTAGGGTGTAAATAGACCCCGAAATTTATCCCCCTTTTTCGATGATTTTCGCCCGTGTATTTTTTTTTTTTTGAGACTTGACAACTCTTCCCCCCTAAAAAAAAATTTCGTCCTCGAATTTGACTTACCAAATAGTTGAGTGCGTCGCATATCACTTTCGGTCTCCCAGGTAGCTTCCTCTATCTGTTGATTTCCCAATAAAACTTTCACCATTCTGATTTCTTTATTTCTCAGCTTCCGCACTTGATGATCTAATATTTGTTCTGGTATTACCTTGTAGGATAGATCTGGTGTCCACTGTATGGCTTCATACCCAATCGCATGTGCAGGATTGGAAAGGTACCTCCTGAGCATGGATACGTGAAACACATTATGAACTCCCGCCAGGTTTGGTGGTAGAGCAACTCGGTATGCTCGTGTCCCAATCCGGTCGAGAATCTCAAAAGGCCCAATATACCTCGGACTGAGTTTTCCCTTCCTTCCGAACCTCAGTACTCCCTTCATGGGTGACACTTTGAGAAATACATGGTCTTCCACTGTGAAATCTAGGTCCCTCCTTCGACAATCAGCATAACTCTTTTGGCGAATCTGTGCCGACTGCATTCTATCTCGGATCTTTTTTACTAGTTCCACAGTTTGTGTCACAATCTCTGGACCCAGAGCGCCCTTTCTCCTACCTCTTCCCGGTGTAGTGGGGTTCTACACCTTCTTAGTATAGCGCTTCATAGGGAGCCATACTGGTGGATTGATAACTATTATTATAGGTGAACTCTACCAAGGGCGGTTTGGACTCCCAACTCCTTTGAAATCTATAATGCAAGCTCGTAGCATATCTTCCAATCGAATTACTCACTCAGTTTGGCAGTCGGTCTGGGATGGAAAGCGATGTTGAAAGCAAGTTTTGTACCCAATCCTGTAAACTCTTCCGAACCGGATGTAAATTTTGGATCTCTATCTGACATGATCTGATCCGGAATTCCATGTAACCTTACTATTTCCCGTATGTACAACTCTGCATATTGTATCATAGTGAAAGTGGTTTTCACTGGCAAAAAGTGGGATGACTTCGTCAATCGATCCACAATAACCCACACTGCATTTGATCCCTTAGTCGAGATCGGTAATCCTACCACAAAATCCATGGCAACATTTTCCCACTTCCAGACAGGTATCGGAAGCGGTTCGACCAGTCCCGCGGGCCTTTGGTGCTCAGCTTTCACCTGTTGACAGGTAAGGCACTCATGGACCATCTTGCTTATGTCTCTCTTCATGCCCGGCCACCAATATAATAGTCGCATATCCTTATACATCTTTGTGCTGCCAGGGTGGATAGAGTACGGGGTAGTGTGAGCTTCCCTCATGAGATTCTCCCTCAGGGATCCACCCTTAGGCACCCATATGCAGCCCTTGTATCGCACTATCCCATCAATCACTGAGTAGATGGTGCTGCCCTTTGCTTCATCTTTGCATTTCCATTCCATTAACTGTTGGTCCGAGGCTTGTTGCGGATCGATCCGTAAGTTCGATGTGTAACCGTCGGTGCTGACCTAACGCTCACTGGTCTTCACTTCCACTCTTATCTGTTGAAATTTTGATATCAATCTTTGCTGGGTGGTCAACTGTAATAGCGTCGCCGTCTTGCGACTCAGCGCATCCGCCACCACATTAGCCTTACCCGGGTGATAGTTAATATTGTAGTCATAATCTTTTACCAACTCCAACCATCGTCTCTGCCGCATATTCAGTTCCTTTTGAGTAAAGAAATATTTTAAACTTTTATGATGCATGTAGATCTCGCATCGTTCTCGTAAAGATAGTGTCGCGGATCTTGGCGAAGGCAGCGGCTACTAGTTCGAGGTCATGTGTAGGATAATTGCTCATGCACCTTCAATCGACATGATGCATAGGCAATGACCCTCCCTTACGCATCAATCTGACCCCTAGACAGTTTGGAGACATCGGTGTACACCACAAATTGCCCGAAGTGTGCAGGCTGCAAGCACGGGAGCTATCATCAGCCTTTCCTTTAGCTCCATAAATCTCTTCTCGCACTGAGTAGTCCATTCATACCTCACCCCCTTCTTAGTCAACGAAGTCAGGGGTAGCGCAATTCGTGAAAAATTCTGAATAAATCTGCGATAATACCTGCTAGTCCCGAGAAAACTTAATTTCGTAACATTCCTCGGAGTAGCCCAACTCGGATTGCCTCCACTTTGATTTGGATCCACCTCATCCCCTCTCAGAGACTATATGTCCTAAAAATGCTATTTGTCTTAGCCAAAACTTCGCATTTCTTTGAACTTAGCGTATAATCGCTTATCCTTGAGTCTGCGATGCAGGTGTCGGATGTTGTCGATGCTCTTCGCGACTCTGAGAGTAAATTAGTATATCATCGATGAAGACAATCACAAACTGATCCAGGTATGGCTGGAAAATCCGGTTCATCAAATCCATAAAGGCTGCGGGGGCATTAGTGAGTCCAAACGGCATAACTAGAAACTCATAATGACCATATCGAGTTCTGAATGCAGTTTTATGGACATCTTCTCCTTTCACCCTCAATTGGTGGTACCCCGACCTCAAGTCAATTTTTGAGAACACCGTTGCTCCCTGTAGTTGATCGAACAGATCATCGATTCTAGGTAACGGGTACTTGTTCTTGACTGTAACCCGGTTCAACTCCCGGTAGTCAATGCACAACCGCATTGAACCATCTTTCTTACGGACGAACAACACTGGCACTTCCCAGGGTGACACACTGGGTCGGATGAAACCCTTATCCAGTAGTTCTTGTAGTTGCTCCTTCAGTTCCTTCATTTCGGTGGGTGCGGTGATGCGGTGCTTTAGACACGGGTGGTTCCCGATATTAATTCTATTCCAAACTCAACCTCCCTGACAGGGGGTAATCCCGCAATATCCTCTGGAAATACATCGGGGAAATCCCGGACTACCTCTACTTCCTCCAGACTTGGTTTAAAAGTCTCAGAACTTCCCATTATGTTGACTAGAAATCCGTTACACCCCTTACTTAACATTTTCTGTGCTCTACATGCTGATATAATAGGTAGATGACTCAACGTGGAGGTCACATTGAAGATGACAAATCCATCATTTTGTAGTTTCAGTTTAACCGTCCTTTGTTTGATCAATAATGGCCTGCATCGTCAACCAATCCATACCCAGAATTACATCAAAGTCCACCATCTCTAATACGATAAGTTCGGCGTACACTGTATAGTTCTGCATCCTTATCGGACAGTTCCTCACTATTCTATTGTTGGTCAGTTCTTCCCCCGAAGGCAAGGAAACGTTATAGCCGGTAGCCATCCAATCACATGAAATACCTAGTTTTGCAACGTAGGCCACCGATATGAAAGAGTGTGTAGCTCCAGAATCTATTAAGGCATGAGCAGGTAGGTTGACAATAGAAATTCTACCTGTGATAATGGCCGAATCCGGATCCACCTGCTCCTGTGTCATAGCATACACCCTTTCTCTAGTTGGCTCTTTAAGCTGAGGGCAGTTCATAGCAAAGTGCCCAGACTTCTTGCACTTGTAGCACACATCTGTACCCACCAAACACTGACCTGCATGAGTCTTATTGCACTTGGGACACTGAGTTTTTCTTTCACCTTTGAGAACAATATGGTCGACTGGTCGGGGCTCCTGGGGTTGATGTCGTGGCTGCGTCTGGCTAGGTTGTTTGCCTCGGCGGCTCTGCGCGCAAACTTCTTCTGACTCAACGCAAGAGGTTCCCTTCCCTGGTAACTAGACCTCTTAGTCTGTACTTCCTTTATCATGTCATTCCTGTCCCTCTCTGCCATCAGAGCCTGATCCACAGCCTCTCTGAAGGTGGTAACTCGACTCACCCTGACATCATGGCGGATGGCTGCCCTCAATCCCTCGGTGAAATGTTTGACTCCTCTCTTGGTTGGTGGCAATCATAGGTACAAAATACCCCCTTCTCGAATTCCTTGACATACTCATCCCGTCGGTCCCTTGGTGAAGCTCTAGGAATTCCACGGCCATTCGGGTTACAGTGTCGTGATAAAGTATTTACCATAAAATACCTCCTTGAATTCAACCCAAGTAAGTAGCTAAATCCACGTGAGCGTGCACCCTCCCACCATATCAGAGCATCGCCCGCAACATGAATATGGCGCACCTCACCTTGTCAGCATCAGTAAGCTGCATAAAGTCATATATCGTCTCCAATGATCGAATTCATCCTTCTGCCACAATCGGGTCTGAGCTTCCCTTAAACTCTGTCGGTCCAAGATCCCTGAACTGCTTGTAATAGGTTCCTGCGGTTGTGGGACCCTTTGTGGGTGTTTCCATGCTCCCTGGCTCTCAACAGCTGTTGGATCTGTTCTCCCTGAATCCGACTCTGTTCCTTCATAATAGCGGCAAGCTCTGGTGACTATTCTCGCCTTCACCATTGTTTCTTGACGCCATTCTCTATAAAACCCGATAAGCGCATCGTTATCTCGATTTGTACATAACCCTAAACATGATTTCATTAAGACTACTACTTGAAAAGTAAATTTAAAGCTTACAAGCGGAGATGGATGTATCCGAGTCCTTGATGAGATTGCATGCACACACTGTCCTTTAGGATCGTTGGCTCTGATACCAACTGAAAAGACCTAACCCAGTATGCACATACTAAATCCCTAGTCACACATCAATATTATCCATTATATACAAGATCAAAATGCCCGGCACAATTTATTTTTATTCCAACCAGTTTAGCAGTCTCAACTACACACTTAACTCTCAGAACCTGAAGAAAACTAGAACATCAAATCATCTCCCCTCAATCTGGAAACCCTGTTCCGTAGATCCCCCGGACAATGTGTGTCATGCTCATCATCATCTCCTCAGTTACACCACCTCTGCTTCTTGTATCTCAATCTGGGTATCCTGTTCCCTACCTGAAATTGTTATGTGACATCATGAGTTCAGAAGTAGATCGATAGCGGAGTTATAACACAGGAGGAGAAAAATTCAAAAGAAAACATATATCTCTACAATAAATGAAAATTCTGTAGCTCAACATACATTTTTTGGTTATACTTTCTGTAAGTCAATATGAAACCTAACCAATGCATTTAACATCATATCATTTTAACAAGTACAACGAACCCCATCATGCCTTTCTGTTATGCTAACTGTACCTAAACATAAACCCTCGTGGTACCTCACATTATGCATTTAAAATGCTGAGCCAGTCAAATATCTTAATTTCTTGTGCAATCCTGAGGTACCTCCAGGAAGAAACTAAGGGAATCAGTCATCAGTCATCAATCAATTTGTCAATTTGGGTGGGCCCTCCCCAGAGCTCAACCCGGGGAGCCCAACCCGTCCAGGCACCACTAATGCTCATGTACATCTGATTAGCTAACTAAAATTTACATCATTGTCTATCATACTCAGTCACAGCAGGATAACATAGAACATCATGAATGGGCGTGTATATTTATATATATGTATATCTATATATAGCATCTAACCCCATACACAGATAGATGTTAACATAACTTATTCACATAACATCGAAGCATAAGAAGGATCTGATGAACATTTTAGCTAAAGAAAATAAGAACATTAAACATCATAGGTGAACAAATATATATATCTATATATAACATCTAACCTCATACACAGGTAGATGGTAATTACACACACATACATATAGCATCTAACCTCATACACAGGTAGATGGTAATTACTCATATATATATATATAGCATCTGACCTCATACACAGGTAGATGATATTTATCACATATTACATATCCTTTACAGCATTACGAAAAACTTATGAAGGATTAACTAAACATCTTTGGCCGATAACAATATAGCAAGAATCATCTACAGACATAATGCTCATGTACATACACATTTAAATCCACCCCAGCATGCTGATTTCTTTTTCAAACAATCTACTCATTTCATCTATTAAACATTTATCTGACTATTATCTGAATATTTAACCCTCCCATACCTCCCTTGACGTATTCAATTCGTAATGACCCTAACCTGTAAATTATCATCTATCACAACCCAGAATGAAACCCACAACACGATCCACGCGATTCCACAATGGTCCTAAAATCATAATCCGCTCCTCTTCCCTCCTAATAGCAAAAGGTCTATTTTACCCTTTCCATTCCCCCTGCCCTTCTCCGGTCGAGCACCCTCATCCTCCGGTTCCAATCACCTTCCAACTAGAACTCCTCTTCCCGTGATCCCTCTTCTCTTCACCTCCTCCAAGCCGCCGGAAAACCTCAGCTCCACCGGTTTTCCTTATCACATTCCCTTCCAAAATACCAACAATCCACCCATGACCCCTGCTGGAACTCACGCCGGAAACCCAAAGCTCCAGCCCCATTAAATGTCGACTCCATCACCTCCTCCCTGCCGACGGGAAAACCCCAATTCCATCGATTTCCTCATCTCAATCCATTCCAACATACCAAAAATTCACCCGTGACCCTTGCTAGAACCCACGCCGGAAGCCCACAGCTCAAGCCCGATTCAATCCCTAACTCCCGACTCCATCCCGCCGCTAGAGCCCCATACGAACTCACTAAACCCTCCGCGCTCGCTAGCCCTAGCCAGAGGTTACTTACCAGGAAGAGGAAGGAGGAGGGTCGGTGGAGCTCCGACAGCTTGGCGTCGACTCCGGCAGCAGGGATTCGACGCTCGCCTTTCGTCGTCTGCGGTGGCTCGCGGGCGGAGTAGGGTTGTGCGAACGAAAAGAAACGGGAAAAAGAAAAAGGAAAGGAAAATATATAGGGGTTCGGCCGGTTAATTGGGGTTTAGGGGTTTTCCCCTTCATGCCTCTCAACTGTGATTATTTAGGGTGTAAATAGACCCCGAAATTTATCCCCCTTTTTCGATGATTTTCGCCCGTGTATTTTTTTTTTTTTTTGAGACTTGACACTGACGTTGTTCAATGATATACTGGAAAAGCAAGCCCGTGACCCAAGCATTCAGAGGATCAAGCAAGAGGTCCTAGAAGGAAAGGACGACGGGTTTCGTATCTCTGATAGTGGAGTACTCTACCTCAGGGATCGCTTGTGTATTCCCGACGATCCAGAATTACGGAAGAAGATATTTGAGGAAGCTCACGGAACTCCTTATGCGATGCATCCTGGAACCACCAAGATGTACCAAGACCTGAAAAGAAAATTCTAGTGGTTCGGAATGAAAAGAGATTTAGCTCAGTATGTCAGTACCTGCCAGACCTGCCAAAGGGTTAAAGTAGAACACCAGAGACCTGGAGGAACACTGCGGCCAATCCAGATTCCAGAATGGAAATGGGAAGATATTTCTATGGATTTCATCGCAGGATTGCCCAAAACGACAAACGGGTATGATTCTATATGGGTAATTGTGGACCGATTGACGAAGTCTACCCACTTCTTAGCCATCAAGATGACCTATTCGACTGAGCAACTGGCTTAATTATATGCTAAGGAAATCATCATATTACATGGGATTCCTAAGACCATCATTTCTGACAGAGATGGTCGTTTTATTTCCCATTTTTGAGAGTGTGTTCAGAAGGCACTTGGCACGAAGCTATTGTTTAGTACCGCCTTCCATCCTTAGACGGATGGACAGACCGAAAGAGTAAATCAAGTACTGGAGGATATGCTACGAGCTTGCGCCCTGGATTTCAAAGGTAGCTGGTGCTGATACTTATGCTTGGTAGAATTCACCTACAACAATAGCTATCAAGCTACTATTGGAATGGCACCCTACGAGGCTCTATACGGGAGGAAATGTAGATCTCCTATATGCTGGTACGAGGGTGGTGAAAAGAAAGGGATGGGACTCCAGACAGACTTCATTGATGACACCACCCGAGCTATCCAGAACATCCGTCAAAGAATCGAGACTGCTCAGAGCCGACAAAAGAACTACGCAGATAGGCAGCATAGACCATTAGAATTCGAAGCCAGGGACCTGGTATTCCTCAAGGTGGCCCCTATGAAGGGAGTGATGAGATTCGGAAGGAAGGGTAAACTGAGTCCACGCTATGTGGGACCGTATTCGATATTGAAGAGAGTTGGCAAGGTAGCTTACGAGCTGGAGCTACCTCAAGAGATGTCGGCTATCCACAACGTGTTCCACGTTTCGATGCTCAGGAAGTGCATTTCCAGTGCGGACCAAATGATCGAGCCACAAACAGTGCAAGTTCAAGAGGACCTGAGTTATGAAAGTCGGCCTATCCAGATACTCGACCGAGAAGTCAAGCGACTAAGGAACAAAGAAGTGTCCTTAGTAAAGGTCCTGTGGCAAAATCAACGATACGAAGAAGCTACCTGGGAACGCGAGGAGAACATGAAGCAGAAGTACCCAGAATTGTTCTAAGTTTCGAGGACGAAACTTTTAAAAGGTATGAAGGATTGTAACGCCCGTAAAATTTCTAGCAATTTTACAAGAATTTTTGGTTTATTATGATAGGCTTTATGTGGGCTCTTTCAAAAATAATAGAAAATGAGCCAAAAAGGATGCAAGGCCTAGGAATTGAACCCCAAACCTCTAGAGATAGCCAAGCCCTATAGATGCATCCAATAACCAGAATCCCAACAAGATTGTATTATTAGAGGAATATGGGAAATTATAGTTAGGGGTAAGGGAGACTAAGGGACTCTTCAAATGAATAAATAGGGGGAATGAGGAGACATGAGTTATCAAATTGATTTTCTCTCCTCTCATCTTCTTCCTCACCGAGATCCACTTCCCCTCCCTTTTCATCCTTGTCCGAAAGTCATCCAAGCAAGAAGAAAGGCTAGGTTGCTTCCCTTAGGTCATCTTCCAACCAAAAAGCAAAGCGAAGGATGTAAGTATCCCCTCACCTGCATACAAGTAGCTTTCGATTGAAGTTTTTCTGTCAAACCCCCCATGAACCATTCGGCCAAGTCCTTTATTTGAGTCCTCCATGAAGTTCTATGTTATACTTGTATGAATATGATGATGTTAGGATGATGGATGGATTAGGTTAAGAGTTTAACCCTAAAAGGCCCCCTTGACCATTCGGCCAAACCTTTTACTTGAAGTTTTCCATGAAGTTCTATGTCATACTTGTATGAATATGATGATGTTAGGATGTTAGATGGATTAGGTTAAGAGTTTAACCCTAAACTCTCCATGAACCATTCGGCCAAACCTTGTTCTTGAGTTTTCAATGGAGTTCTATATCATATCTTGTATGAATATAATGATGTTAGGATGCTAGATGGATTAGGTTAAGAGTTTAACCCTAAACTCTCCATGAACCATTCGGCCAAACCTTGTTCTTGAGTTTTCAATGGAGTTCTATACCATATCTTGTATGAATATAATGATGTTAGGATGCTAGATGGATTAGGTTAAGAGTTTAACCCTAAACTCTCCATGAATTATTCGGCCAAACCTTGTTCTTGAGTTTTCAATGGAGTTCTATACCATATCTTGTATGAATATAATGATGTGAGGATGTTAGATGGATTAGGTTAAGAGTTTAACCCTAAATTCCCCATGAAACATTCGGCCAAGACCATAACTAGGGCTTATCATGATGACCCATACTATATCTTGTATTAATATGATGATGAGGGTTTTTTTTTATGAGTTAGTTAAGTGGTTGATCCATGAAACCCACTTGAACCATTCGGCTAAGACCCCAAATGTGTTCCTTATGCCATGCTTTAGGTAAATTCATGATAACTTGTGATGTTAAATGATGCTAGATGAAGATAACATGCTCTAGGTTAGGTTAACATGTGTTTTATGCTTAGGAGAGTTCATGTTAACTTGTGATGTTAAATGATGCTAGATGAAGATGACATGCTCTAGGTTAGTGTTTACTTACTCTTGATGTTTATGTCTTATGTCATGCCCTATATGTGTGTGATATTTAAGATATGTTATGAAATGAAATATGATATGATTATGAAATGAAAAATGATATGTTCATGAAATGAAACATGATATGTTATGAAGTGAAATATGATATGTTCATGAAATGAAACATGATATGTTTATGAAGTGAAATATGATATGTTTATGAAATGAAATATGATATGTTCATGAAGTGAAATATGATATGTTTATGAAATGAAGTATGATATGTTTGCGAAATGAAATATGATATGTTATGATAAGAAGCATGTAAGTATTTTACCTTCTGCATGGCTTGTACTAGGACCCTAACAAGGTCCAAAGGGATGGGCTCCTAAGTTGCCCTAGGCCGACGAACTAAGATCGGGCCTAGGATGGGCTTCTATGTATGATTGCCCCTAGGTCGACGGACTAAGATCGGGCCTAGTACGGGATGGGCTCCAAGATGCCCTAGGTCGATGGACTAAGATCGGGCCTAGGATGGGCTTCTACGCTATGATGATGGCCCCTAGGTCGATGGACTAAGATCGGGCCTAGTAACCTAGTAGGTTCGAGACTAGCTACCTCGGGTCTATTTAGGGATGCGCGCTATGATGATGATGATGTGGTACAATGCCGGGGCCAAATATGTTGAGATTTATGTTTACGTACCTATAATATATGTTTTCAAAGAGCATCCTGCATATGTTTACATGATATGATTGTTTTGTTCACATGTTATGATTGTTATGTTTACATGCTATGTTGCTATGTTATATATGTTGCATGTTATGTTTGATATGTCATATATATGTTGCTATGTTACATATGTTGTATGTTATGTTTGAATATGTCATATATGTACATGATATGTTGCTTACGTCATATATGTTACATGTTATGTTGCTTATATGTTATGAATGTTACATGTCATGCTTAATGTCGATGTATGGTTTTTTGTGAGTAGGACAGGATCTTACTAAGCCTATGTGCTTATAGTTTATTTTTCCCTTGTACTGCAGATAAGGGTAAGGGATGGATAAACTAAAGGGAGCAGCAGGAGAGGCCAAGTGTGTGTGGTAGTGGCATGGTAGAGGAGATCCGTTATGTCCTTATATATGTTTCTTTATGATGATGATGTTTATGGACTTGAACTAAGCACTAAGTACTTATGAAATAATGATGCATGCTCTATATTAAGAAGAAGTATCTATATATGACGATGCATGTTTAGGTTTAAAAGAAAAAAAAGTGTCTAAAGTCTTCCGCTGTAAGTAGTACGATGTATGTATGTACGGTCGCGTCACGCGCTGCCCCTCCGGACCCTAGGAAAGGGCGGGCGTGACAGGGAGATCTCAGGGGGTTCTCACAAGCCGCAACAGTAAATGAAAATGAGAAGGTGAAGCAGAGAAAATGCGAAACCAACACCGGCGATTAAAACACAGACACAGGATGTAACGTAGTTCTAAATAAGGATTCTTACTCCACGGGGGTGAGCTTCCTCACCAGATGCAGTGCCCAAGCACTTTCACTATGAATGCCCCCCTTTACGGAAAGGAAGTTTTCGGAGGTGGAGGAGAAAAACCTCTTACAGTTCAATCCCAGTATAAGAAAAAGTACACACAGTATAACAGCGAAGATCGCTACTCTCCTTCTCCGACGAGGTAGTGGTGGTAGCTCTCCTGCTCGCGGCCTTCTTTCTTGCCTGTTGGAATAATGCGGATCCCCTTCCTTCTGTCCTCTTCTTCCCTTTTATCTTCCTCCTCTCCCCCAGCGTGACTTCGCGGGCTATCTCCGTCGTACACGGGTCACCACGTCCACCTGGAGAATAATTCTGTTACAGATACGAGGAGCGAAAGCTCCTTGGAATATTGTGTGGGGATCTCCCATTCTGTTACATAACACCTCTTCATCTACATTTCGAGAACCTAGGTTAGCCTATCCCTCTCAACCATCTGCTTTTGGTGAAACTAACTTAGGTCTATAGCTCATGGGTGGTCTAGCCCTTGGGCTCCTCATCTGCCCGAACCAACTCCCCTTTTTCCTGTACCAAACTACCCTCGGATTAATTAGGTCAAGTCGACTCTTTATCCGTCCCATCTGCCTCTAGGACTATCTAGCCGAACCGATTCCTACTCATTTCTTAGCGAAGTGCCCTCCGCCTCCTTTTTGCCGTGTCAATCACCTCTACTGGCCCTCTCGTGCCAATGGTTCTGGATATTTGCACCCGAACTATTTTTCCTTTCTTCCTCCGTCGAACCAATTATTTGGCTCGGATAATGTATTACATGTAAACCCTTTTATCTGGTATATACAAAAGAGGTAACAACAGTATCACATATATATGAATGGTCAGTACAAAATATATATAGAAATTAACAAACTAATGCACGTTGAAAAATCAAATGAATACTGATGCTGGAGAAACTGATGAAGAGCAGTTGAGAATGACTAACATAAACAATAAAAAGAGCATGACTAATTTAGTCAATTATAAGCATCAGATTGATGAAAAACAGATGAGATACAGACAATAAGCATCAGATAAGATACCTTGCGGAGGAAATCTCTGATCCCTGGTCGGAGTTTGGTCCAGAATCGAAGACGACGGAGGCGAAATAGATAACAGTTCTCTTTATCCTGCTCCATCACCTTCTTTTGCAGAAGTTGCTCATGGACGGCAGACACTCTGGCGAACTGTTGGAAAAACAGAGAACATGTAAATATTGATTCGCTGTTCAATAAAGAAAGAAGTATTTGTGTTTTGTTTACTCACGCTGACTGAGTTCAGGAGAGTTAAATCCAAATCCAAGATGAGCGTGATTTTGGCCGAGGGAGATGGAACCACAGTCTCTGCTTCTTGGCAGGTTTCTCCACGGCAAACTCGTCGGCGGCATGATCGGGCGATGCAGTGGCGAGGTCTCTCGGGTTCAGTAAAATCAGATTAGAAGATTTATAAATCAACTAGGATCGAAGAAAGCACATGGATAGAACTCAGTTTTAATAAATTTTCATTTTTTTAGTGGATTTAGATTTATTTTTTTTCAAGGACCAATCTAGGTGATGCGACGGGAAAAATTTGTTCACTCCTTTTCCAATGCAGTGAAGCACTGAAGGAGATCTCAGAAGGTTCTCGCAGACCGCAATCAGTAAAGAATAAAATGATGAAGCAGATGAAACGCAAAACCGACACCAGCAATCAAAACTCAGACACAAGATGTAACGTGGTTCGGAATGAAGATTCCTACTCCACGGAGGTGAGCTTTCTCACCGGGTGCAGTGCCCAAGCACTTTCACTATGAAGGTCCTCCCTTACGGAAAAAAAGTTTCCGGAGGCGGAGGAGAAAAACCTCTTACAGTGGTATTACAAGACGAAAAAGAATACAAGTGATGTCACAACAACAGATCCCTGCCCTTCTTCTTCGGCGAGATGGTTGTCGCTCCCCTTCTCCTCTTGCGTCCTCCTCTCTCTTACTGGGTTGGAATGGTTGCGGATTGATCGATCCCTTTTTCCTCCCCTCTTCCTCCCTTTTATCATCCCCCTTTTTCTCTATCGCGACGTCGTGGGTCGTCTCCATCGTACACGTGGCCACCACCTCCATCTGGAGAATAATTTTGTTACAGATACGAGGAATGAAGGCTCCTTGGAATATTGTGTGGGGACCCCCTAAGCTGTTGCATAACGCCTCTTCCTCTATTTTTCGGGTAACTAGGTTAGCCTGTCTCCCTCAACCATCCGCTTTTGGTGAAACTAACCTAAGCTTATGGCTCACGAATGACCTAGCCCTAGGGCTCCCCGCCAACCCGAACCGTTTCCTCTTTTTCCCGTGCCGAATTTCCTTCGGATTAATCAGGTTGAGTCGACCTTTTACCCGTCCCATTTGCTTCCGGGCTTATTTAGCTGAACCGATTCCTGTTCCGCCCTTAGTGAAGTGCCTTCCGCCTCTTCCTGGCCGTACCAATTGCTTCTGCTAGCTTCCATGTCGATTGCTCCTGTTAACTCCCGTGCCAATTGCTTCGGATATTTGCGCCCGAACCATTCTTCCTTTTCTCCCTTCGCTGAGCCCAATATTTTGGCTCGGATTACTTATTACATGCAAACCCTCTTATCTGTCGTGTATAGAAGAAGTACCAGTAGTATCATTAGTCAACCCCGAAAAATAGTCAAGCGAAGTTATAAGCTTGACTTTCCAAATGTATATAAAGCTTCTGCACTATTCTTTATTTCTTAACTTGAATTTACTTCTTCCCTTATAGCTCCCCTATGTATACCTAAGGCAACCCAACGGGCCCATGGGCCCCGCTTCTCCTTCTCCTTTTGCGCAGTCGAACCGTCATTAAAAATCCTATATAAACCCCCGCCTTCTCCTTTTAGGTATCACTTAGCGTGTTTAACAATCCTGTTCGTTCTACTTCTTCCGTGATTTTCACCGGCGGCGTTTCGGCGACCCAGTCCTTCCTTTTCCCCACGATTCTTCTTTAACCTCCGAGTAAGTACTCTGCCTTGTTCACACTCATGGCTCCTAAGACCATTCCACCACCCGCATGGTACAAACATACCATAACTCAACTAGATTGCAATCATTATTTCTTTAATCTTAAGGACAAATATATAGACCCTTCTATAAAATACTGTTTTACTACCAAGATGCATCGACCCCATAGTCCCCCTCCCGGTCTGACTTGCTTCTTCTCCGAACAATTTCTTAACGGCCTGTCTCTGCCAGTACCGGCGGTCTATTTGGACCTTCTAGATTTCTATGGGCTACCCTTGAACCAATTCACCCCCAATTCCTTTCGGATTCTGTCGGGGGCCCATATAGTGTTCCAACACTTAAACCTCTCTTTAACCCCCGAAATATTCCATTGCTTTTTCCAACTAAAATCTTCCAAGACAAGTCTTTTCTATCTATCTAGCCGTTCAGATTGTCAATTCTTAATGAACCTGCCTACTTCCCACAAAGGATGGGAAGAATTATACTTCTTTGTACAGCTCCCAGAATCTCTTCCTTATTCTGATACCTGGAAGGTAAAACTTCCCGAACTGCCTCCCTTCCGTGAGATGAGGACCAAATGCCCCTTCCCGGAGGTTTATAGAGTACTAGGAGAGTTACATTACTGCTCAAACTACCTACTAAAAACTCCCATTTTGAGCCATTTCGGGCTGTCTCCTCTACCTTTGACGACTTCGGTTACTGTAGGTAGGGTGATACTTACCTGTCAGTATGACTTCCTTTCGGTATTATTCCCCTTCCTTACCAGTATACTTTGCAGATAATCTAATGCAGAAGGCTTTGGTGGAAGGAGAGGCGGTTGAGGCCGCCAAAAAGAAGAAAACCTCAACCAAAAGAGGTAAATCAGTAGCGGCTCCATCATCCCCTCGGAAAAAGCTGCGGCTTACGAAGAAAGGAGCCTCAAGTACATCTACTCTTCCCCCTTCGTCTTCCGACCAACCAGGGTCCCAGTCCCTGACCATCTATGAGCCGAGGGGAGGAGGCAATACCTCACCTGACTCTTTTCCATCTCGTAAAGGAGGGACCTCTCCCTCCCATTTTCTCCACTCCTCCCCATCTGCACAAAATTCACCCCCACCTTCTCATACTGAATCGCCCCAAGCTCCTGTCCCTTCCGACGCAAGAGCTTCTCCTATCCCCCTTCGGCGTATCAGACCCCCACTTTCCTCTGAAAGGGAAGATCCTCCCCTTCCTGCTCCTCCATGGGCCAAATTGGGATCTTTGCTGAAGATACGGCATCCCTCAGAGGTGAAATTTTTTAATCAGTCGGGTATACAAGGTCCCTGCGAGCAAGTGGGCAAGTTGCTGGCTGAGGTATCTATTATTTCTTCTTCTCCTCTTTACTGTAAGTATTTCTATATGTCGATGTATACTGATAGTTTTCTTCCCTTCAGGCCGCCATTCAGCATAGCAAAATGGTAACTCAGCTGGCCCAATTTCAATCTACTGTGGAAACACGCCACTTCGCTTCTATAAAACAACAGAAAGATCTCGCTCGGCAGTTAAGTGAGCAAGAGGCGAAGGAAGCTGATATGAGGGGCCAGTGCGAAGATGCGATGATGCAATTAGCCCTGGTCCAGAGCGAGAAGGAAGCATTGCAGCGAAAGAATGAGGAATTGGAGCAGCGAATTTTCCTCCAATCCAGTGAACTGCAACAAGTAGACGACTTGGCCCGGGAACTGAAAGAATACAAAGGGCACCTTGGGGATGCCATGATTAAAGCTGCGGACTCTTCAACCACAATTCTACAGCTTCAGCAGGAACGCTACAGGCTCCAATTGGAGCGCAAAGCCTGGGAGGCCACCAAGAGATCTTGTGTAGAAAAATGTCAGGAGCTTTCCTCTATAGTGGCAGCTTTTCCTCAAGCTTTATCGATGGTGGCTCGGCAGCAATCCACCCTTCACCAAGAGTATTCTGAGCCCCTCTTGACTCTGGGTTGGCAAGCCATACAAGCGGCCACTGAGAAAGATGCTCTGGCGGCTGAATTGGCGGAAAGTCGAGCTCAACTAGCCAAATGTCAAGATCAGATGAAAGAGCAGGAGGCTGATCTTAAAAGAAGATACGTCAAGAAGGGGGTAGATTTGTTTGTACTAGGCTTTGAGGAATCCTCGGCTCAAAATGCCGAACAAGGATACCCGCCTCCCGGCACGGACACTAGTTATTTGGATCCGGTGGGTGCGCTAGCTAAGTGTCCACCCGACCTCTTTGAGCTGTAATTTCCCATATTCTTTTTTTTAGTAATTTTATCAATGGTTTTTCGCTTGCTTCTGAACAATAAATTTGTCCATATAACTAGCTATCATCATCTTGTTATGCTCCTTGAGGGGTCAGGAACTCTGAACCAGCTTTAAACTGATCTCTTTTTATACTGTTATCTCTTTCCCCGTGTCGTATAGCGCAATCACCTAATTGGTTCGGGGATTACCTAGAAGGTGTCGAATGACGTTATTCTTATCCGACCCGATTTTGGTTCGGGGATTCGCTTGAAGGGTCTTGCCTGATATTATTCATATCCGTCCCGATTCTGGTTCGGGTACCACTTTAAATGACTTTTGCTTGTTGATCTTCCCTATCCCTCCTACTGCTTCGGAAACGCTATCAGTCTCTTCATCTTCTTCCCCTTCCCCAGAACTTGTTTGTCGTCGCTTTCCTTCCATTATAAATCATCGCCCTCCATGTCTTCGTCCTTCCATCTCACTATCATAGCGTCAGCGGGACACCCCATTGAGATTTCTTCGGAATCGAAATCTTTTGAACTACAAGACTGGGTTTCTGAAGACCAGGAAGACTCGGAGACTCGCTCAACCGCCACTTCAGCCTTCCGTCCCCCTCCTTTTCCGCCTCACCCCCCGGCTCCTTCTCCTCCTACGGGAAGGTCCTATCGAGCCCCCTTCCCCTCCTTCCGCAATCGGGTCTGGAACCCTCCCTTCACTTGGGAGTATACAGTAGGAGACCCCCGGGCTGTTGCCGAGCTTCCTCCACTTCCGCCAGTGCTGGCTTTTATTTTCGTCTCCCCAGCAAGAACTCATCCTTCTCCTTTCGGTGAAGGTCCATCAGTCATTCCTCCAGCTCAAGGTGAATGCTTCAAGGTCATCTTGGCGCCCTCTCCTCCCCAAGAGACTTCTCCTGCTTCATCTGTTAGAAGTAATCAGAGAAGATCTTCATAGATTAAACTGATGTAATCATTTTGAATATGTTAATAAAAATGAGAAATGGAACGGATATTCGTTTTTGTCTTTTTCTCGTAGAAGTAAGGTTTCTGTCTGCCGAAAAACTGTGAACCGGCCCGAACATACCTTCCTTTACCCTCTCCCAGGGATTCGCACCTTCTTACTTTACAATTACTGTACCAACAACTTTTCACCTACCGTCGTTACGTTTCCCCTTCTTACTACCATTCATTATCCCCACTTCCTCTATTAATAAATGCGCCCTTTTCTTTCGTCGCTATAAAGACTTCCAACCCCTACTATATTAGCTTCCATCTTTCCCTTCGTCATGGACCAACCATCTGGGCAAAGTAGCAATTCCTTTCCTGCTGAAGAACAGGTAGACAATCATCGCTACATAGCTACTTTGGAGGAACAAGTAAGGTACTTGCAGCAACGGCTAAGGGAAGCTTCCGCCAGTAACCGCTCTCTACGTCAACAACTGATCGGGTCCCAAAAGGAACTATCCAAGCAAATCTTTCTGAAGCAGTCTTACCTTCAGCAACTACTGTGCCAACCTTGACCGCGCAAAAAAACTCCATCTGCTCCTCCTAACAAAGAACTGTAAAACCCTAGATGTACAAGGGTTCCTTTTGCTATCTCTTCTTTGTAGAGGACTTAGAATGTGTAATTTTCCCGCATTAATGAACTTTCCCTGTTTAACTCCTTTGTCCAGTATCTCTTGAGTTACGTCAGGCTTTACTTTTCCCATATTTACATAAACTGGCATATAGCTGAGGTATATTTCGGCTCTTCTGCCCCTTTATCCTGCCGGAAACATGCTAATATAGAGTCGCTAAATGAGCCGACTCCACTACTCGATCACTGCACGGGAATATAATAATACGAAGTTAAATAAGGACTTCAACTTCTTCCGCTTTGCGGGGACAAAGATAATATATAACTGAGGAAACTTCAGTTCTTCCGTTCCGCCACCACACGGGGATTTCTTCCGCTCTGCGGGGATAGAAATTTATATGTATAGTATATAACCGAGGAATCTCGGTTCTTCCGTTCCACCACCACACGGGGATATCTTCCGCTCTGCGGGGATAGAAATTTATATGTATAGTATATAACCGAGGAATCTCGGTTCTTCCGATCCACCACCACACGGGGATATCTTCCGCTCCGCGGGGATAGAAATTTATATGTATAGTATATAACCAAGGAATCTCGGTTCTTCCGTTCCACCACCACACGGGGATATCTTCCGCTCTGCGGGGATAGAAATTTATATGTATAGTACATAACCGAGGAATCTCGGTTCTTCCGTTCCACCACCACACGGGGATATCTTCCGCTCTGCGGGGATAGAAATTTATATGTATAGTATATAACTGAGGAATATCGGTTCTTCCGTTCCACCACCACACGGGGATATCTTCCACTCCGCGGGGATAGAAATTTATATGTATAGTATATAACCGAGGAATCTCGGTTCTTCCGTTCCACCACCACACGGGGATATCTTCTCCTCATGAGGATAGAAATTTATATGTATAGTATATAACCGAGGAATCTCGGTTCTTCCGTTCCACCACCACACGAGGATATCTTCCGCTCTGCGGGGATAGAAATTTATATGTATAGTATATAACCGAGGAATCTCGGTTCTTCCGTTCCACCACCACACGGGGATATCTTCCGCTCTACGGGGATAGAAATTTATATGTATAGTATATAACCGAGGAATCTCGGTTCTTCCGTTCCACCACCACATGGGGATATCTTCCGCTCCGCGGGGATAGAAATTTATATGTATAGTATATAACCGAGGAATCTCGGTTCTTCCGTTCCACCACCACACAGGGATATCTTCCGCTCTGCGGGGATAGAAATTTATATGTATAGTATATAACCGAGGAATCTCGGTTCTTCCATTCCACCACCACACGGGGATATCTTCCGCTCCGCGGGGATAGAAATTTATATGTATAATATATAACCGAAAAATCTCGGTTCTTCTATTCCACCACCACACGGGGATATCTTCCGCTCTGCGGGGATAGAAATTTATATGTATAGTACATAACCGAGGAATCTCGGTTCTTCCGTTCCACCACTACATGGGGATATCTTCCGCTCTGCGGGGATAGAAATTTATATGTATAGTATATAACCGAGGAATCTCGGTTCTTCCGTTCCACCACCACACGGGGATATCTTCCGCTCTGCGGGGATAGAAATTTATATGTATAGTATATAACCGAGGAATCTCGGTTCTTCCGTTCCACCACCACACGGGGATATCTTCCGCTCTGCGGGGATAGAAATTTATATGTATAGTATATAACCGAGGAATCTCGGTTCTTCCGTTCCACCACCACACGGGGATATCTTCCGCTCTGCGGGGATAGAAATTTATATGTATAGTATATAACCGAGGAATCTCGGTTCTTCCGTTCCACCACCACACGGGGATATCTTCCGCTCCGCGGGGATAGAAATTTATATGTATAGTATATAACCGAGGAATCTTGGTTCTTCTATTCCACCACCACACGGGGATATCTTCCGCTCATGAGATAGAAATTATAGTATATAGCAGGAATCTTGGTTCTTCTATTCCACCACCACAGGGATATCTTTAAGCTGCGGGGATAGAAATTTATATGTATAGTATATAACCGAGGAATCTCGGTTCTTCCGTTCCACCACTACACGGGGATATCTTCCGCTCTGCGGGGATAGAAATTTATATGTATAGTACATAATCGAGGAATCTCGGTTCTTCCGTTCCACCACCACACGGGGATATCTTCCGCTCTGCGGGGATAGAAATTTATATGTATAGTATATAACCGAAGAATCTCGGTTCTTCCGTTCCACCACCACACGGGGATATCTTCCGCTCTACGGGGATAGAAATTTATATGTATTTTATATAATCGAGGAATCTCGGTTCTTCCGTTCCACCACCACACGGGGATATCTTCCGCTCTGCGGGGATAGAAATTTATATGTATAGTATATAACCGAGGAATCTCGGTTCTTCCGTTCCACCACCACACGGGGATATCTTCCGCTCTGCGGGGATAGAAATTTATATGTATAGTATATAACCGAGGAATCTCGGTTCTTCCGTTCCACCACCACACGGGGATATCTTCCACTCTGCGGGGATAGAAATTTATATGTATAGTATATAACCGAGGAATCTCGGTTCTTCCGTTCCACCACCACACGGGGATATCTTCCACTCTGTGGGGATAGAAATTTATATGTATAGTATATAACCGAGGAATCTCGGTTCTTCCGTTCCACCACCACACGGGGATATCTTCCGCTCTGTGGGGATAGAAATTTATATGTATAGTATATAACCGAGGAATCTCGATTCTTCCGTTACACCACCACACGGGGATATCTTCCGCTCTGCGGGGATAGAAATTTATAGATGTTGCTCAAGGGCCATCAGCATAAAGGAGGCGACGCCTTCATATTATCCCTCTTTTGGCTCTTCCCCTGGAGGGGAATGCCTATATCTGCCCCTTCCCATGCAAATGAGGGCTTTAATACATAATGGGACATTTAGAAAAATAAACCCTTCTTTCCCTTTCACTTAGGGCCTCCTTCGCCACAGACGAGGAGCCCAATAATGGTTACAAGCCCATTCTCCCTCCTTTTATAGGGGATCCTTTTGTCTTCGTCTCTTCTGCCATCTTCATCCCTTTGTCTTTTCGTCTCCTTCTTCTTCGTCTGATCATTCCTCCACCGCCAAACTTCGTTGCCTCAATCCCTTTTTCTAGCCCTTTTTCCTTTATTCTCAGACCTTCAAAATGCATTCTGCTTTCTTCCAGGAGATAGCGGGTCGTTACCCGAATCGCAAGTGGGATGTTGGTCAGCCTTTAGCTTCTTCTTCCTCTTCACTTTCCCCGATTACCACCATACCTGCTTCATCTCGTCGTTCTTCCTCTCCTCCTCCGACGACCCTCATTACCTCTATCCTAGAGGAAGCCAGGGTAATTAGTCCCTCCTCACTTCCTCCGGCATTTACAAACCCTAACTCTCCCACTCTTTCTCCTTCCGCCACCAATGTTCAGAAATCGCCTTCTCCTTCCCCGCAACCTGAGGATGAACCTGAGGAAGATATACTCCCATGCCAGCCAATGACAGAGGCTGGATCACCCCTGTCTTCTCTTTCCCCGGAACATCATTCCTCTTCCGAACCCATGGCGGTTGATATCCCTTCACTGCCAACTTCCCCCTTCGCTCATCGCCTGAAGAACCCCTCTCCTCCTGTGGACCCTAACCAGGATCCGTCTACTTCTTGCTTCCCCATCGAAGGCTCCTCCAGTCCTATGCTCATCATCTCATCCTCTCCAGATTCCTCATCCAATCAGCCTCCTTCCATTTTTCCTGCCGGACTTAACCCCCGACCAAGCGTGGCACCTATTCTCCCTGCAGCTCCGGATATGCTGCCTCTGACTACCACCCCCATGAGCCTTCTGAATGATGCTCCTCCTTCTTTCCCTTCTCAACCAATGGATACCGCCCCCATTCTCCCCTTTATAAGTGAGATTCCCCCTTCAGCGTCATCCGTCCCATCTTCTTCCCTTTCTCCCAGGAGTGTTCGCATCCTGAACTTAGAGGAAGTGGTTCCTCGCATGGAAGGTCTACGCCATGCTATGGACTTGGTATGTTTTCTCAATCAGCTTCCTTAGCTTTATCTCACTGACCAATTTCTTTTCCCACGACCGGCATGCAGGCCCTGACCAATCATCAAGAATTGGATCACTCTCTTCATCAATACCAGGCTCAAGCCCGAGAATGGGAGCGGCAACAACGGAAAGACTTGGCGAATGCTCAGAATCAAAAATGACTCCTGTCGCAACAATTACACCTGTGCCGGGAGCAATTAGCCGAAGCTCGCCAACAAATTCAAAAGGATGCTGATACCATTGCGGCATTGCGGAATCAACAGCGAATGGGTATGGAGCTACCCGTTCCCCAACGGGAAATCCAATTGACTCCTCTTGATGAGGGGTCTTCCTCTGTTCGGGAATTAATACGTCTTCAAGGGCAGGTAGCAGAGCTCCTCCAGGGGAAGCAACAGGACTCTAATACCATCGCCCGTCTTCAGGTTCAATACCGGCAAGCACAGGATAAGATAGGAGACCTCCGCACCCGCTTATGCAAGGAGGTACAAGAAAACTCATCCCTCATAAATTCCAGGGCGCATGCTCACGCCCGTCTACGCAGGCAAGAGACTTCTCTCCAGAGGCTAGGCACTGAACTTGCCCAAACCAGATCTTATTCTGAAGCAGTGGAGGGAATCTCAGCTTCTATGCGTCAAAATATGATGGAGATGACGCATCTTGTACAACAGGACCAAAATTCCCGAGCCGATGATGTTTCCACCCTTGCCAATGCTATCATGGAGGTGTCCCGACGCTATGTTGACGTACGCCACAATTTCTGAGAACAACAGGAGAAATGCCGCAGGCTTCATAGGGATCGGAGTCCGGACCGCCAGGAGCGACTATTCATCTTGCTGCGCTCCACTTATCAAGACGGATTTAACGAATCGGTCCGGCAATATGCTGATCAAGGATTACCTCCTCCCGCTTATCCTTCATTCTCTTTAAATTGGGAGGCTGGCTTTCGACGTTATCCTCCCGACCGATTTAAGTTGTAATTCGATATATTGTTTCAAACGGGAGCTTTCTCTCCATCTCCTTTCCCTTTTGGAAGATTTATTAACAGTACAGTATGGTACTTGTAAATGACTCATCAATGAAATTTGAGGTGTGTTTGGTGTCTAATTAATGCAATCAAGTTAGGAAGTACACCTCTGCGGAGTCTCATAATTCTTCTCCTCCTATCCCCCACTTCTCATACAGTGTGAAAAAGTTTTAAATGAATGGCATTCCAAGGTCGTGGAAGTTCTTTGCCTTGACCATCTTTCAGATAATATGCTGACCCTGCTACGCAGCGCGTTACTTCATAGGGTCCTTCCCAATTTAGAGCTAGCTTTCCAGGGCCTCCAGCGGGATTAACTTTACGCAAAACCCAATCTCTCTCTTGAAATTTTCGAGGCACCACTTTCCTATTAAAGGCCCGCTGCACTCTTTGCTTGTAAAATTCCGCTTGCCTCCGCGCCATCTCCCGCTTTTCCTCCACCAAGTCTAATTCAGTGCTTCGGATAAGCTGGTTCTGATTTGATTCGTACACCTTTATCCGAGCGCTGTTTAAGAGAACTTCGACCGAAATGACAGCTTTCGTCCCGTACACTAGACTGAAGGGAGTTTTGTTAGTTAAAGCCCTAGAGCCAATCATGTGATGATTGTTGTATGGACTTTATTGTATTCCTATTTATAAAGGCATGGTTATTATATTTACTTGTATTGGTGCCAAATAACTAAATATAATAATGTCCTTGAGTAGTAGGTTCTTATCTATATCAGTCGATTGGTTGAATCGATAATGAGATGATATAGAGAACACTACTCTTAATCATTCCTAGTCGAGTATTAACATTCAGGGACAACGTTAATGCGTAGAGACTAGCATGTAGGTCAACATGATGACTTGATCTCACAAGTCATGGATATGAGATATCAAGTTGACACATGGGTATGCATTGGAGAATGAATACTGAATGACCCGCCATGAGAAAGTATCATGGATCGTTATATGAGTGTCATATACTTTCTCATGTGGCTATTAGTATGACTATTAGTCCTTAGACCTGAAGTCACCATGGTTCCCTACATAAGGCGTTGCATACTTTGGCTTCACAAACGCCACCCGTAAATGGGTGGACTATAAAGGCGACATCGGGTATGTAACAAATTATGCGGAGGGATGTGAGTGATGTAGATGGGATCTATCCCTCCTATATGACGGGAGTGACATCGATATTCTTGATAGAGTGAGACCACGAAGTGCATGGCCATGCCCAAATGAGTCAATATGAGATATTGAGCTCATTTGATTAAAGTGAGTCTACTTAGAGTTCAAGATTTAGATTGTACCGAGGATGACACGATCTATGCCTCGATTGGTCAATCTAGATGTCAAGGATAGAGGGACATTGTCACATATTGTGAGAGTCACAATTAGTAGTCACAAAGGTGATGTTGGAGCTCAACATTCTTGTAACTTGGGTAGCAATGATATGTTGCTAGATACCGCTCATTGCTTATGTTCCTAAATCAGTTTAGGGACATTGCCAACGTTACAAGAACCTATAGGGTCACACACATAAGGGCAATTAGATGGAGATTAGGTTCATATGATGAACCATGAGGATTAGGTTCATGGGATGAACCAAATTGGATTAAGAGTAATCCAAATTAGACTAATTGAGTTAGACTCAAGTTGATTCAAGTGTTGAATGAGTCTAATTTAGATTTGATTCATCAAATCAATTTAAATTAAATGAATAGAGATTCATTAAATTAAATTGACTTGAATCAAATGGTTGGATTTGATCAACCATGGGAGATAAGAGGTCGAGTTTGACTTGACTTGAGAGGGAAGATGAAAGGTCAAGTTTGACTTGACCAAATGCCATGTCATGATGATGACTTGGCATGGCCGACGAATGATGATGTTCCACATCATCATGGACACATCATGGGGTGCCACCTCATGAGGGAGACCAAGAGCCATTGGCTCTTGGAGTTACATGCATGCATGTAACCCCCTTATAGTGGGTTATGGATGATGTGAAGTTAAGTTGTGTAACTTCATCTTCTTCCTCTTTTCTTCCCTCAAGCTCTCTCTTCCTCATCTAGCTATGAACGTCCAAGTGGTGCTAGCACACTCTAAGGTGTTTTTCTCCACCAGTCCGTGTGGATACTTGTAGAGGAGTGTACACTTGACACTCTTGAGTTCCGACAAAGCATTTGGACGAGCGGGATTTGCGAAGGGCGTCGCATCGAGGGTAACGTCCTTATCATGTAGATCTAAGGTAGATCTAGGGTTTTATACAAACACATACATGTTTTAGTTTTAATACATCTTCACACTGATCCGTGGCCGGACTTCCAGGGTTTCTGCAACGCAAAAAGCGGTTTTTGCGGCTCGGAAAGTCCAACAAGTTTCCCCTGTTGCAATCTTTGGTGTAGTTCGATAGGCCCATAGGACTCCTGGTAATTCTTCTACCCAGTTTCCCCTCTGAACACCCAATTTGGTCTTTAATCCTTGAATGAGAATTCTATTAGTCACTTCCACTTGCCCATTAGCTTGAGGGTGAGCTACCGAAGTGAAGGTCTGCTGAATGTTGAGACTTTGGCACCACTCTTTGATCTTTTTTCCTTGGAACTGTCGTCCATTGTCACTGACTATTTTCCGAGGAATACCATATCGACAAATAATATTCTTCCATAAGAACTGTATCACAGCCTTCTCAGTGATTTTGGCTAGGGGCTCTGCCTCCACCCATTTGGAAAAATAATCTACGGCCATCAGCAAAAACTTCTTCTATAAAGGTGCCACTGGCATAGGACCCACTATATCCATTCCCCATTGATCAAAAGGACATGAAGAGAGCACGACTCTCATTAACTCAGCCGGCCATTCGGAACGGTTGCTATGCTTCTGACAAGCGGGGCAAGTTTGCACTATACGAGCAGCATCTTGCTGGAGAGTAGGCCAAAAATATCCTGCTAATAAGGCCTTCCTTGCTAAAGCTCTCCCTCCTAGATGATTGCTGCAGCATCCTTCATGAATCTCTCAGAGTACCCATTCCGCCTCTTCACTTCCCAAGCATTTCAATAAGGGTCGTCCGAAAGAAGTCTTGTATAAATCTCCATTTAAGAGGGTAAACCGTTTGGCTCGGCTTATTAAAGCAGATGTCATTGCTTTTCCTTCAGGGACCTTCCCATGCCGTAAATAAGCTATGATGTCAGTCCTCCAGTCATGAATTAGGCTTGATTCGAGAGCATCTTCCTCCACGTTGCATATTGATAAGGAAGTATGGATTTCCGCATGGACTGTCTCCGAGGACTTCACTCCTTCCATAGCACTAGCCATCCGTGCCAATTCATCTGCTTTCCCATTATTCTCCCGCGGGATTTGCTTTAAGAGGACTTGACGAAATTGAGCTTTTTCTTTCTCAAAAGCCTTCAAGTACTTATGCAGCCTTTCCTCCCGAACTGCGAAAGAACTTTGAAGCTGGGATATTACCAACTGGGAATCTGAATGGATTACAACTGAATATGCCCCTACCGCTTTGGCAGCCTGTAATCCCGCTAGAATGGCTTCATATTTCGCCTCATTATTGGATGTTGGTGCAATCGGCCCAAGTCACGATTGACCAGACTCGAGTTTGACTCGAGTGATGTTTTGATGTTTGACAAAGGGATTTGACAAAGTGGTTTGGCATTGATGTTTGACATTAATGTCGGTTAATATGTTGGGGAGATTGTTGGAGCAATCGACCCGGGTCATGTTTGACCGGACTCGAGTTTGACTCGAGGAAGACCTTGATGGTTGACTGGGGTTGACCATGTGATTATGGGAAAGTCCAAGCATGGGTCTTGGCAAGGTAAAGTCCAAGTCATTGGTACTTGGCATGGAAAGTCCAAGTGGGACACTTGGCATTTGGTAAAGTCCAAGTCATGGGTACTTGTTATGAAAAGTCCAAGTGGGACACTTGGCGCATGGAAAGTCCAAGTCATGGGTACTTGGCTTTTGGAAAAGTCCAAGTCTTGAGTACTTGGCATGAGAAGTCCAAGCATGGGTCTTGGCAAATGGAAAGTCCAAGCATGGATCTTGGCATGGAAAGTCCAACATGGGTTGGCAAGGGAAAGTCCAAGTTTGAGTCTTGGCATTTGGAAAGTCCAAGGGGATTGATAGTTGGCAGCGTAAAGTTCAAGCGGAGTCTTGGCGGCGTAAGTCCAATGTGCCTTGGCGATGTAGACACCATTAGCATGACATAGCCGAGGGAAGCACCTGGAGGCTAGCGCGATGGATGAACAAATTATGGATGACTTGGAGGGATCCGAGAGGCATGAGGCTGATAGAGGTGGCTAAAAGGCTTAGGTCTAAGCTAAGGGTAGTCTAGCAAGTATGGGGGCACCATACTTGGGTTAAAACCTCATGTTTGAGGTTGTCAGTCGACTGGAAATATGGCCGGTTCGACTGTCGTGAGTCGACTTGAGTTCGACTGCCGTTTAAGAGTTGAATCGCTCTGCGGCGCGCCAAGGGTTGGCGATTATCGCTAGTTCTGTCGAGCACGAGCGCCGTAGCCGGACGGCCGAACTACGGCGTTAGCGATCCGCCAATGTTGGCAATCGACTGCCAAGAGTCCCGTTGGAACTTGTCCAACGTGGATTGAGCCGTTGTCTCACAGCTACTGTTTGGTCGATGACCGGGGACTTATGGCGATCACAGCGAAAATCCGGCCGATGGAGGATAAAAGCAGTTGTTAGTAGAAGGCTCAACAATCAGATTTTTGGGAGCTTTGGTGATGCGATTTGAAGGCGATTTGCAGGTGCATTTCAGGGTCCTTCAAGCTCATCCAAGCAACCAACAAGCAAGCGCTCAAAACCCTAGTTTGTAAAGTGTTCTTTACATTTCCTTTGTATTTGCTTGTATTCCTTTCGTTTATTGTTGTAAACGTTTGTACGAGGTTTCTCCGCCTCCGACTTGTTGTCGAGGAGTTTATTGATTAGTGATTGCATTGGCGTCGCTAGAGCTCGTTAGAGCTCAATCCGTGGAGTAGGAACCGTTACGGTTCCGAACCACGTTATATCCTTGTGTTCGTGATTGTATCTTTTCATTATTGCTTTTATTATTTCTATTCCGCTGCGCATAACGAATTTTGTAGAGACGATCGCGAACGAATTTCATCTTCCTACGGGCACAACGCTATTCACCCCCCCCCCCTCTAGCGGCCTCAAATTTCCAACAAGTGGTATCAGAGCCCGGGGCTCTTCTACGGACTAACCTCCGGGAGCTAAGACAAAGATGCTAGAGGGTAGAAGATGGAAGAACAATTGGGATGGAACATTAACACACCAATCCCTTACTCCTTCTATGGACAAGAAGGGTTTAAGCAATGGGAGTCAAGAATTAAAGACTTCCTAATGATGAGGGACTTCGAAGAATGGTCTATCTTGATGGAGGGTTTTAGCTATCCAATAGGACCAAAGGGAGGATTCCTCAAGAAGAAGAAGTGGAGTGAAGATCAACTCCAAGCCTTCGAGAAAAACATGAAGGTAGTAAAATTTATTCTTGATTTGGTCCCTAATGAGATTGTGTGTATGGTAGGGGACTATATGGACGCTAAGGAGTTGTGGATCCAAGTGGCAAAGCTCCATGAAAACTCATCATTGGTCCAAGAAGAAGAAGAAGAAGAAGAGTGCTCATCCTCTCAAGCTCAAAAAAAAGCAAGTACATCTTCATCCAAAGAGCTTGAGGATTCGGAGGTTGATAGGGAATCAACATCTGGATCGGAAGAGGTGGAGGAAGTGGAACAAGCATCCACTTCTAGGATTGAGGAGGAGATTAGAGTTCCCTCAACATCGGAGCATCAAGAAGAAGCTTCCACATCCGGTCAAGATGAAGAAGTTTCAATTCCAACACCTTCCACCACCATAGGTAACTCAAACATGTCAATTTGTAATAAAAATAATATTATGTGTTTTGAGTGTAGGGAATTTGGGCACTATAAGAGCAAGTGCCCAAAGAAGATTAGGAAAGCTCCACCGGCACCAAAAGTCAAGGATGTCGGTTCCCTAACACCTAAAGGCAAGGAGCACATCATATGCTTCAAGTGCAATTCAAAGGGGCATTATCGGAGTCAATGCCCTAGGGGGAAGAAGAAGGGGCAAGAAGAAGCATCACAAGTAGGGGGAGCTAAGGCTAACCCTAAGGTACATTTTAGGAATGCATCTTCTAATTTAAATGCTAAAAAGCATGCTAGGAACGTTAATTCTCTTACAATTTATGAAAAGCATGCTAATAGGAATAAATATTTTTGCTTAGGAGCTAAGAGAGTCCATGTAGGAAATAGGAAGAAATTTGGGACTAATGTCCCTAAAAACAACTTATTTAAGGACAAACCTAGGTCAAATAACTCAAGATCAATTTTACCTAGGGAGACAATTAGAAAGGTGCAAGAGCACCTAGGTCTATACCCTAAATGGACTAGGCATATGCCTAGGAAGTCCAATGCCCAAGATTTAAATCAAAATTCTAAAATTGGGCAATTAGAAAAGGAAAATCAAGTCTTGAGGTCAAGGCTTGAAAAACTTGAAAAGACCCTAAATAAGATACAAAATCAATTTAGAGGGTCTAATGGTCAAAGTCAACACCAAGGACCTAAGAGTCAAAAGTCAACCAAGGGCAAGCAAAGTTTGGGTCACAAACCTAAGCCTAAAGTGGCTTATCATAGTGTTCCATTTGACTATGGAACACAAACTAGGTCTAGGAAGATCAAGGTCAATAGGGAAGTCATCCCTAGAGTTGACCAAAGGGTGTGCCTAGTGGCTAGGGTTTCTAGGAAACCTAGGGTGGCCACTAAGAAGATTGCAAGGGGAGTTACCCCTAAAGTCAACCTAGGTAAGACCCAAATGACCAAGGCTAACAAGCCTAGGAGGGTCATTAGGAAGGTATTTAGGGAGGTTATCCCTAAGGAATACCTAATTAACCCTAGGAGCTCAAATCGGTTTTGGGTTCCTAAGAGCGTGATTGATTCATGCTAGGTGGGTTTAGGATGTGTCAACCTTGAGTGGATGGGTAGTTAACTCAACCATGATAAAGGTGGCATTTTAGGTTATTTTCAAGGTTATGGATACCTTGGAAATAGGGTTGAATTATAATCCTAAAAGATTTTAGGATGTGCCAATATTAGTTATGAAGTTTGATAAAATGATCAAATTGACACAATTAGGGTTTAGAGTGTTAGTGTGTCATTTTGGGCTTTTGGCACACTAGGGAGATTAATGATAATATGACAAAATATATCTAACTATATCAAATGGCAATTAATATTAAAATTTAGGTATTACTATACCTATGTATTTTATATGTCATGCTTTGATTGTCATATGTCATGTCATGACATCATGCCTAGTTCTATGATTTTATATGTCATGATCATGTTTAGGATTAAGGTTTCAAATGTCATGTGTTTTTTTTTTATTTCATCTTATGTCATGACATCATGATTATGAGCATATGCTTATTTATAACATTTCTAATGTCATAATCATTCATGCATTTAAGACTTGAAATTGAATTAAGGACTATGGCATGACTTGAAGTCCCATCTATAAGGGAATCAAGTAGGGTTGCCTTAGAAAAATACATAAAACCCTAGATTAAATGAATCAAAACCCACATCTCACATCCAATTGACATGTATGTGTATTTATACACCCTAGATACATGTGAGATGCTAGGATATGAGTTAAGTTCAAGGTGCATAGTTTTTGCATCTAGATGAACTAAAACTCATCTAATTTCATTAGTGGATCATTGGGAGAGCATGTGTACAAGTCATGTACATAGAGCCCAAGGAATATGATTCAAAATAAGGTTTTGAAAATATTTTAAAATCATTTTGAAAAACCTTGGTGAAGTCTATCTTTTGATAGCAATCACCATTGATAGAGTTGATACAAAATAGGGGCAAAACATTAAAAATTTCAATGGTTTTGAGTTTTGTATCAAACTCACTATTTTATGGGTAAAATAATTTTCAAATATTTTTCACCCATTGTGTGTGTCATAAGTATTATACGTATGAATTTTCATGATTTTTTGAATTACGTATAATTATTTATGAATTTTCAAAATTCATTTCTGATAGTTGAAAATCGAGATTTTCAGTTATCAGTCGATCGGCCTGTGTGTGGCCGATCGATGTGATGTGGATCGATTCTTGTCGAGTCGATCGTCAGTCTAACAAGGTTTGTTTAGCCCGTGTTCAGCTATGGAAAAGGTTCCTAATCACTCCTAACCCTAGGATATGCTTTAGGAAGCATTATAAAGGGTGAAAATCCATTGGATATGGATTAGGAGCTGTGTTAAGTTAAAGTATCAAATTTAGGGTGAGTGAAAGTTCTATGTTGAACTTAGAACCTTAATTTTGATAGTTTAGAGTTCCTATTGGCTTAGGGGCTTCCCAAAGACATTGTTGGTTCAATGGTCAAGGGGGAGCAAGCCTTTAGGGGGAGGTATCCATCTTGGGATGATGGATGTGTTTTTCTCCTTGAAGAGGAGAAGTTATTGGGAGAGTATCATCAATTGGGAAAATTAATGGTTTTTTTTTTTTGATACCCAATTTGGAAATTGGGAGAGAGTATAGGATTGTCTCTCTTGAGTGATATGTGACTTATCACTAGGAAGATGGTAGGCATCCTAGGTATTTATTTTTGGATCAAGGGGAGATTGTAAGATCTCATTGGGACATGAGACATTGACCCTCTTGGGGAGAAAACCTTTTTGATGTTAGTCAAAAAGGGAGAGAATGTTTGGAGGAGAACATTTGGAGAGTGTTTACCAATTTGGGATAATTGGTAAGGGATTTGAGTTAGTGGTCTAACTCAGATGATTTGTTTGGTTTTTGTCAAACATCAAAAAGGGGGAGATTGTTGGTGCAATCGGCCCAGGTCACGATTGACCAGACTCGAGTTTGACTCGAGTGATATTTTGATGTTTGACAAAGGGATTTGACAAAGTGGTTTGGCATTGATGTTTGACATTAATGTCGGTTAATATGTTGGGGAGATTGTTGGAGCAATCGACCCGGGTCATGTTTGACCGGACTCGAGTTTGACTCGAGGAAGACCTTGATGGTTGACTGGGGTTGACCATGTGATTATGGGAAAGTCCAAGCATGGGTCTTGGCAAGGTAAAGTCCAAGTCATGGGTACTTGGCATGGAAAGTCCAAGTGGGACACTTGGCATTTGGTAAAGTCCAAGTCATGGGTACTTGGCATGAAAAGTCCAAGTGGGACACTTGGCGCATGGAAAGTCCAAGTCATGGGTACTTGGCTTTTAGAAAAGTCCAAGTCTTGAGTACTTGGCATGAGAAGTCCAAGCATGGGTCTTGGCAAATGGAAAGTCCAAGCATGGGTCTTGGCATGGAAAGTCCAACATGGGTTGGCAAGAGAAAGTCCAAGCTTGAGTCTTGGCATTTGGGAAGTTCAAGGGGATTGATAGTTGGCAGCGTAAAGTTCAAGCGGAGTCTTGGCGGCGTAAGTCCAATGTGCCTTGGCGGTGTAGACACCGTTAGCTGACATAGCCGAGGGAAGCACCTGGAGGCTAGCGCGATGGATGAACAAGTCATGGATGACTTGGAGGGATCCGAGAGGCGTGAGGCTGATAGAGGTGGCTAGAAGGCTTAGGTCTAGGCTAAGGGTGGTCTAGCAAGTATTGGGGCACCATACTTGGGTTAAAACCTCATGTTTGAGGTTGTCGATCGGCCGACCGACAATATGGCGGTTCGGCCCGCGTGAGTCGACAGTTCGACCGCCGCGTTTAAGAGCCGGAACCGCTCTCGCGGTCGATCTGAGCGTTAGCGATCGGCGCCAATGTTGGCAGTCGACTGCCAAGAGTCCCGTTGGAACTTGTCCAACGTGGATTGAGTCGTTGTCTCACAGCTACAGTGCTGGCAGTCGACTGGGGACTTATGGCAGTCGACTGTTAGGCGGAAATCTAGCCCGATGGAGGATAAAAGCAGTTGTTCGTGGAAGGCTCAACAATCAGATTTTTGGGAGCTTTGGTGAGGCGATTTGAAGGCGATTTGCAGGTGCATTTCAGGGTCCTTCAAGCTCATCCAAGCAACCAACAAGCAAGCGCTCAAAACCCTAGTTTGTAAAGTGTTCTTTACATTTCCTTTGTATTTGCTTGTATTTCTTTCGTTTATTATTGTAAACGTTTGTACGAGGTTTCTCCGCCTCCGACTTGTTGTCGAGAAGGAGTTTATTGATTAGTGATTGCATTGGCGTCGCTAGAGCTCGTTAGAGCTCAATCCGTGGAGTAGGAACCGTTACGGTTCCGAACCACGTTATATTCTTGTGTTCGTGATTGTATCTTTTCGTTATTGCTTTTATTATTTCTATTCCACTGCGCATAACGAATTTTGTAGAGATGATCGTGAACAAATTTCATCTTCCTACGGGCACAACGCTATTCACCCCCCTCTAGCGGCCTCAAATTTTCAACATTGGAGGCCTGATACCCCAGGCGAATGGCTATGCGGGTCTCCTCCTTATCAGGGGAAATTAATAGAACACCGACGCCGCTGCCCGTAGATCCTGAAGAACCGTCTACAAATATATTCCAGGCATTTGATCCCTCCTCCTTTGCTAACGAACCATCTTCAGGACCGCAAGGTACCTCTGCTAGAAAATCAACGAGTGCTTGGGCCTTGATAACCGTTCGGGGTTGGAAGTGAATATCATACTCGCTTAGTTCTACCACCCATTTAGCCAGTCTTCCGAAGAAATTGGGCTTAGTGACAACCTTGCCCAATTCGCTGTGAGTTAGAACGGTGATGGGATGAGCCAAAAAGTACGACCTCAATTTGTGGGCGGTTATCACTAGGATATACGCAAGCTTCTCTAGCTCTGTATAACGGAATTCAGCCCCCTTCAGGATATGGCTGGTATAATAAATAGGCTGCTGATGAGAACCTTCTTGTTTCAATAAAACCGAACTAATAGCTCCCTCCGAGACGGCCAGATACATCCATAATGGTTCTCCGGCTATTGGTTTGGCTAGTAGTGGAAGTCCAGCCAAATATTTCTTCAACTCCTGGAAAGCCTGTTCGCATTGATCGTCCCACTGAAATTTAGTACCCTTGCGTAGGATCTTGAAGAAAGGCAGCCCCTTGTCCGCCGATCTGGCTATGAATCGAGATAAGGAAACAATCCTACCCACCAACTTCTGGGTCTCTCACAGATTAGCAGGTGATTTCATGTTGCATAGTGTCTGCACCTTCTCAGGATTGGCTTGCAGCCCCTTCTCAGTCACTATGTACCCCAAGAACTTGCCGCTTTTTACCCCGAACAGGCATTTGTTAGGGTTTAGCTTCATATTAAACCGCCTCAACATAGCGAATGTTTCATTTAGGTCATTGACTAAATCCCGAGTGGTTTTTTATTTGACCAAGATGTCGTCCACATAGACTTCCATATTTTTCCCTTTCTGCTCAGCAAAAATCTTGTTCATAAGGCGCTGGTATGTGACCCTGGCATTTTTTAACCCGAATGACATTACCACATAAGCATATAACCCTCCTGCCGTCACAAAGCTAACTCTCTTTTGGTCTTCTTTAGCCAGAGGTATTTGATGGTATCCTTGATACGCATCCATTAGGGATACTGTTAGGACCCTTGGAACGGCTAGAGGGGGGGTGAATAGCGAAGATGTAATTCGATCTCGTTTGTGTCTACAATTTCGTTAGCGCAGCGGAATATATATAATGATAAAAGCAATAACGAAATAGACAACAAGCTAACACAATGATATAACGTGGTTCGGAACCGCACGGTTCCTACTCCATGGATCGAGCTCTAAAGAGCCCTAGTGATGCACACGCACTCACTAATGATAAACACTCCTTCTCGACACAAGTCGGAGGCGGAGAAACCCCTTACAATAAATCTTACAACAGTAAGAATGAAATACAAGCAATATACAATGTAAATATGAAATACAAGTAAAGAAAAGACTTTACAACACTTGTTTTGATTGCTTGAATGCTTGGTTGCTTGCTTGCACTTGGAGACCTGATTTGCACCAACAAATCGCCCCAATAGCCCTCAAGAACCGGTTGCTTTTTCCTCCATCACGAGCTCCATATATAGCTTCAACTGGCCGGAAAAGTCTATCGATCTCGATCGGGACCATCAGTCGACTGATGCCACTGTTGTCGTGAGACAACGGCTAGTTCCACGTTGGATAAGTCCAACGGAACTACCATCAGTCGACTGATTGTGACCATCAGTCGACTGATGGAGTCCTCACTCGACCAGTCGAGTCTTGACTCCATTCTGTGGCCGAATTCTCGAGCACCACGATCGATCGGAATCGGGATCGCTCGAGCTCATCATCGATCGGCCCGCAACCTATGGCTGACGCTAGGCCATAACCCACATAAACCCTAGTTGACTCGGTCCAGTCGACTGCCACATGGCACCAGTCGACTGGCACACCTCAAACATGAGGTTTTAACTCAAGTATGGTTCCCCCATACTTGCTAGACCACCCTTAGCCTAGACCTAAGCCTTCTAGTCACCTCCATCAACCTCACGCCTCTTGGATCCCTCCAAGTCATCCATGACTTGTTCATCCATTACGCTAGCCTTCAGGTGCTTCCGTCGGCTATGTCATGCTTACGGTGTCTACACCGCCAAGGCATATTGGACTTACGCCGCCAAGACTCCGCTTGGACTTTACGCCGCCATTCATTGGACTTATGCTGCCAAGACTACCGCTTGGACTTTACGCCGCCAATCGTTGGACTTATGCTGCCAAGACTACCGCTTGGACTTTACGCCGCCAATATCAATCCCCTTGGACTTCAAATGCCAAGACCATGCTTGGACTTCTCAAATGCCAAGACCATGCTTGGACTTTCCCTTGCCAACCCATGTTGGACTTTTCATGCCAAGACCCATGCTTGGACTTTCCTTGCCAACACATGTTGGACTTTCCATTTGCCAAGTACTCAGGACTTGGACTTTCCCAAGTGTCCAACTTGGACTTTTCATGACAATTATATCGTCATATGTTTTTGTCGAAACATCAAAACACATCAAAACATCACTCGAGCCAAACTCGAGTCCTGGTCAATTGTGACCTGGGCTGATTGCACCAACAGATACCACTTCGTATCCTACAGTAGAATCTATCAATTGATCAATACGAGGCAAAGGGTAGCAGTCTTTAGGGCACGCTTTATTCAAATCACGAAAATCGATACACATCCTCCACTGCCCCGAAGGCTTGGGGACCAAGACGACATTGGAAACCCACTCGGGAAACCGGATTTCCTTTACATGACCTGCCTTTAGTAGTTTTTCCACCTCTTCAGCTATGACCTTGTCCTTTTCTGATCCAAAATGTCGCCTCTTCTGTTGGATGGGTCGGACTCCTCTAGTGATGTGGAGATGGTGTTCAACCACTCGAGGGTCGATCCCAGTAAGATCATGCACGTCCCTGGCAAAGATGTCTTCATTCTCTTTTAGGCAAGCCACCAGCTCTTCCTTAGTTTCCAACTGTTGTGCTATCCGTGTAGCCTTTCCTGGAGCGATTTCCATCAGTTCTCCTTCCTCTATTTTGCCAGCCTTGGGGGGGATTCCTCCAGGACGCAGACATCCGAAATGGCGATATCTTTGCCTTTGAGGTCATCGGTTCGGGCTTTCTTTTGATCATCCCGAACCATTTGTACGTAGCATCTCCTGGAAGCCTTTTGTTCTCCGCGAACCTCTCCCACCAATGGTCCCACTGGAAATTTCAGCTTCTGGTGGTACGGGGACGCCACTGCCTGAAAAAGGGTGAGGAAAGGACGCCCAAGAATAGCATTATAAGTGGACGGAGCGTCCACGATAAGGAAAGGGACTATACTAGTCTTTTGGCTGGGCTTCACACCCAGAGTCAGAGGTAGTGAAATCTGCCCTGTAGGGTGGACCACGTGTCCTGCGAATCCGAAGAGGGGAGTGGCCACATCTTCCAGCTGGGCATTCCTCAGCTGCATCTGTCCGAAAGCTTCCTTGAAGAGGATGTTGATGGAGCTTCCGGAGTCAACTAGTACCCTGGCCACTTCATAATTGACCAAGGATATACGAATAACCAAGGCGTCCGTGTGGGGCAGCAGGACGCCTTGTAGATCTTCTGGCCCGAATGAAACGGGCGGTGCAACTTGAATAGTTTGGTCGGTGATGATGGTCAAACTCTCCATGAGACGGGCGTATGACTTCCGCGCCCGGTTAGAGTCCCCGTCAGTAGGTCCTCCAGCTATAACATGAATAACTCCCCGCGTGGGAGTGTTATCTAGATTGGATGAAGGGCCCTCACCTAATGGGCCTCCTTGAGAGACAACCTCCTGGGACAGCGTTTAGGGGAAAGTGACTTGAGGTTGTTGATCATACGGCCCGGGACGGGTTACATTGGGTCGGGGGCCTCACCGGGCCGGTCCTCCCGCCTGGAACCGCAATTGCGGATAGGCTGTGTGGAGGCGATCCAGTTCCTCTTATAACTTGAAACATCAGCCACTAGTGTGGCCATATTCCGTATGATATTGGCAGAAGAATGGGACAGGGGGTTACATGGGATCCCCCTGTATCCTAAGGGTCGTTGCAGCAGACCCTGTTGGTCATAGAATTCCATCTCCCGTTCCTTCCAAGTCCTCACAGGGGAAAGGGCTTCAGCGGCCATGATTTGTAACGGTGGCATGGGGAGAACACCCTGCAGCATTGGACGAAGCCTCGGAGCCTCCTGTCGAAAAGGTCGTGCATAATCCCGCCGAGGGGGCGCTTGAGGAGCGGCGGGACGAGCTCTTTCAGTTGGGACTGTCGTGGCATCCCGTTCAGCTCTCCGCACTTTTAATCCTTCCTCTTCGCGGATAAATTGCTCCGCGTGGCCTAGCAGCTCCTCATAATTGTCCGCAGGTTGTCTTAACAAAGAACTGAGAAAGAGGCCCTCCTTCAGCCCGTGCTGAATAGCGCCTCTGAAAGATTCGGACCTGGCTGAGGGGATTCCCCTAGCTGCAGAAGTGAATCGATGGAGATACCCTCTAAGGGATTCTGAGGGTCCCTGGGAGATATGCATCAGTATAGAAGGGTCATGTTTATACACCTTGCAGCTAGCGAATTTCCGACTGAACATTCCCTGAAAATCAGCAAAACAGGTGACGGATCCGGGGGCAAAGTATTAAACCACTTTTGTGCCGAGCCGGTTAAGGTGGTTCGGAAGACTCGTCACTTGAGAGCATCGGTGTAACAATGGAGAGAGGTCGCTCCATCAAATTGAGATAGGTGCTCTTCGGGATCCGTCGAACCATCATACTTATCGATCTGAGGATTCCGGAAGTAGGACGGAGGGACTTCAGAGAGAATGTCCATTGTAAAGGGACTGGGCTCATATACTTCCGGAGGTCTAGTTGATTGACTTTCGCCATGTTCTTCCCTGCGCGTTTGGGTGAAGGGCATAGTGTTCTGAGGTGTTCTTCCCCTCATTCCCTTTCCAGGCAATATCTCCACATTGACGGCTGTACGAGATGGGGGAGGCATTTCTGGGGGTGGGCCTCGGGAAGAAGGTTCACCGAAATGCGGATGCAGATATCCGGTCCTTCTCCTTTCTCTGGCAAGGGTCTCTGTAATGGCGTCATCCATCAGGGCCTTCAGCTGTGATGGTAGAAGGATGATGGGGCGTTCCTCTGCTGCAGAGGCAGCGGGTTGTTGTACCTCTTCAGGTTGCATCTCGACGTCCAGCTCGAGGTTCCCACAGACGGCGCCAACTGATGCGACGGGGAAAATCTGTTCACTCCTTTTTCAATGCAGTGAAGCACTGAAGGAGATCTCAGAAGGTTCTCGCAGGCCGCAATCAGTAAAGAATAAAATGATGAAGCAGATGAAATGCAAAACCGACACCAGCAATCAAAACTCAGACACAAGATGTAACGTGGTTCGGAATGAAGATTCCTACTCCACGGAGGTGAGCTTTCTCACCGGGTGCAGTGCCCAAGCACTTTCACTATGAAGGTCCTTCCTTACGGAAAAGAAGTTTCCGGAGGCGGAGGAGAAAAACCTCTTACAGTGGTATTACAAGACGAGAAAGAATACAAGTGATGTCACAACAACAGATCCCTGCCCTTCTTCTTCGGCGAGATGGTTGTCGCTCCCCTTCTCCTCTTGCGTCCTCCTCTCTCTTGCTGGGTTAGAATTGTTGCGGATTGATCGATCCCTTTTTCCTCCCCTCTTCCTCCCTTTTATCTTCCCCCTTTTTCTCTATCGCGACGTCGTGGGTCGTCTCCATCGTACACGTGGCCACCACCTCCATCTGGAGAATAATTCTGTTACAGATACGAGGAATGAAGGCTCCTTGGAATATTGTGTGGGGACCCCCTAAGCTGTTGCATAACGCCTCTTCCTCTATTTTTCGGGTAACTAGGTTAGACTGTCTCCCTCAACCATCCGCTTTTGGTGAAACTAACCTAAGCTTATGGCTCACGAATGACCTAGCCCTAGGGCTCCCCGCCAACCCGAACCGTTTCCTCTTTTTCCCGTGCCGAATTTCCTTCGGATTAATCAGGTTGAGTCGACCTTTTACCCGTCCCATTTGCTTCCGGGCTTATTTGGCTGAACCGATTCCTGTTCCGCCCTTAGTGAAGTGTCTTCCGCCTCTTTCTGGCCGTACCAATTGCTTCTGCTAGCTTCCGTGTCGATTGCTCCTGTTAACTCCCGTGTCAATTGCTTTGGATATTTGCGCCCGAACCATTCTTCCTTTTCTCCCTTCGCTGAGTCCAATATTTTGGCTCGGATTACTTATTACATGCAAACCCTTTTATCTGTCGTGTATAGAAGAAGTACCAGTAGTATCACTAGGTAATCATTTTAATTTTAAAAAATATTTTTTGTTATCGTGTAAATTGATTATCTTTAAAAATCAAGTAATATTAGTGATTACTCGTGATTTTAAAATTTTTGAAAATTGATTAAATATTAAATTAAACTATCAGTTTAAACCATCCTAATGCATTTACAATTGTGGGAAGCTGACTTTCTCTTTCATTGTCAATGCCTTTACTTTTATTACTCTGTTTATACATGAATTTGTTTCTTTCTCATGTTTAGGATGCCTTTTTATCTCGAAGCGGTTGTTCTTTTTACGCGGCAGAAGAAGACGACTCCTGCGAAGGCAGAGTCGCATGTATCTCCAAACTGGCAAAATTGATGATGGGGCTATTGAGTGGCGTACAATCACACTTTCGCTAGCAAATGATGAGGATGCAAATTTAGTTAACTGGATAGATAATTGTTTAAATCATGGAAAAAAGGGATCATAGTCTAGCTAGCTCTCGTGGATAATGTCGGCCATAGTTCTATAGAAGCATTTCATCTGTTGATGTTCCGACTGCATGCGACACTGGATTGTCCAATGCCTCGATCTCCAATGTTTTTGGACACCCACTCATTTCGAGTTGGACATACATTTTGTGAATCTCAAATGCTGATAGTGATGAACCAGATGCCATCGAGTGGATTTTGTCAATCTCAAAGGTAGTTGAAGCTTGCCCCCCTCAAAGCAAGGGAGTGGCGAGTGTGACTGGTTGGGCTAGCCCGTTAATGGAGATTCAGGAGGAGAAGATGATGCAGAAGAAAGAAGTTTGAAGAGCTAACCGTTCACACTGTGCTCTTGTACTTTTACTCGGATTGTGTTTGTTCTTTAAATTTATATAAAAAAACATATGCATTCTTGGATGCTGCCTTCTCACACAATTTATTATATTGTATTTAGCTAAGCAAGTTCATTATCTTTAAAAATCAAATCTTTATGTGTTAAAAAAATTGATCATCATTTTAATTTTTGAAAAAAATATTTTATTAATTCTTAATTATTTTTTATTTTAAAACTTAATTTTATTATTATTATTTTTTAAAGTTCATTAGGATTCTTAGATCATCTTCGACCACAAAACTTATTTTGGTGTGCAATATCAATTTAGTGTCATTCCAATACCAATTTTTTTTTCAACTTCAACCAATACAAATCATTTCCTACACTAAAAGGAATATTCTTTAAAATATTTTTTTTCCATCTTATAATTTATTACTCAGCATACATATTAATTTGTTAAATATTTTTATTTTGATCATGATTATTATTAAAATTAATATTTTTATAGTACATAATAACTAATTTTTATGATATTATATTTTTAATTTAAAAAAATAAATATTAGTATATTCCTTCTTAATTTTGATGGAAATAATTTAATAGATATATTATTATTTAGAAACAATATACAATCATAAACAATTAAGATAAAATATTTTAAATATTTTCACAAATCAAATGATATTTCATTGAAAATACATCATTATGAATCTTAATTATCAGAATTACCATATTGTTAATTTAAATACATCATTATTAATTTTAAATATTACTTATTTAAGTTAATAACTAATAATATAAATTTATAATATATAAAATTTACATAATAAATTCAATTAAATTAAATAATTTTAATTTATAATATTTAAAAATATTTAAAATATAAATTTTATATTATAATATAATTATTTAAAATAAATCATATTTATACCATTTTAGTGCAATTTTTGGTATCGCATTGGAGAATAAATAGTATTCTCTTTACACTATTAAAGGGGTATCGGTCTTAGCGGTAGGAATTTGACCTCAGCAAATCATTTGCTTTCCCAAGGGTTTGTGATGCCCTGCGAGATGTAAACGACAAAAAGAAACGGTGCATTTTGATACGAAATGAAAGAAACTGTACATTACATTTGTGTACAAAAAAAAAAAAAAAATAGAAACATCAATACACTACCGTTTGCATTGCCTCGGAGGAAGTGAAGACATTTGCAGCGGATAGGAGTTCGGATGCCCGGCGTAAAATTTCAGTTTCAGTGGAAGTCGGAGGAAAATAAGACGAGAAATAGGGCGGAGGCATCTAAAATCTTGTCCCATGCAGCAGCAGCATCCTTCTTCCGATCAGCAGCATCCTTCTTCCGATCCATTATTGCGGCTAATTCTTCAAGCCCTCCGGTATGTTCGTGCCGTCGGAGAGAAAACATCGCTGCATAATGGCAGAAACTTCTTCCTAACTTTTTCTCTCTACATCTCATGCCCTTCATCTCCATCATTTGGCTCGAACCCAACTAGTTTGCGAGAAATAGAAGATTTACCTTCATTCGCCCGCGCTCTGGTGGCCGTCGTAGAGCTAGAACCGCCGGCTCCGTCCTCTTCCGAAGCCATCTTCTTCTTTTATCTCCTCCGGATATAGGTATCACTTTGCTCTGGCGACGATTCAGAATCCGGATAATGACTCCGTCCTCTACATCTGTCATTTTCTTCTCTCCGCCGAGAAGGGAGATATCCGGATCGATCGGAGAGGAAGGAGCCATTGTCCGGAGTTCTGAATCGTCGCCGCAGCAAGGATCGACGGCGACTATTCGAAAAGAATGAGGAGAAATGAGAGGGCTAGGGTTTCTTATAGTCGTCCGATGCGGATCGGGTGGCTCGGATGCGGATTGGGTGGGCGCAGCGATCGTTCGTGTGGAACGCTAAGTTGGGGTTGAGCCGGATCGGGTGGGTGACAACAATAACTCTATCTCAAGCTGAGTTAAAGCAGATTAATCAGTAATAATTTGAAAAGAATAAGAAAAAATTAATTTATATGTATTCTTTTTCTATACCCTTTTCTTCCCTATATTTATATTACAATGTTACAGATTTTTTATTTATTTATACGTACCTACGCATTAAATGAAACCAACGCATAAACAATTCTCCATATTATTTTCATTTTTTTCTCTTTTATGTTCTCCTATATTATTTTTTTTCTCATCCTATCTATTATTTAAATGATAATAATATGCAATTCTTCGAATAAAAAATGCAAGATAAATAGGAATAAAATATTCCAGTCCCTCCAATAAATACATTATATATAGAGAGACATAGAGAACTTACAATTCACTCGATGAGGAAGAGCCAAAATCCACATAATATATCAATGGACCTAGATTATTTAGTTGCACATTTAATTGTATGTTATCTCTCATCGTCTACTACATTAATATATTCTTTTGTCTTTTTAGTTACTTCGAATTTTTTCATAGTTAACATGAACGTAAATGGTACATTCAACAATCAAACGATATAGAAAGGAAGAAACTATTTTTTTTCTTGTTTAATCCCATAATATATTTATCAATTTCCCATTTCAGAATTAGATAACACGTTTATGTTTTCCTTTTCAAAATTATGTCACTTCGTCATTTTCATAAATTTAATATGCACAAGATTTATAGAATGAACGGAAAAAAAAGTCCAAGAAAGGCGGCATGGATATGCTCCAAAGAAGATAGATGTTGAAATTCGACGGAGATTTAAAATTCTCCTTAAGTTCAGAATGATCATCTGTTGTTCTGATCAACAGGTCAATGACATAGTCCACTCGTGATTTAATTTTTTTTAGTATCACCGAGGAATCGACGATAAGGAATGTTGGAGACGAATGTTATTACCTTTTGTTCCAAAGAAAGAAAAAAAAAACATACTTTGAAGAAATTTACATCTCCGACAATCAACTCAAATACCTCATTGCTCTTCTCACAACTAAATGCAAAAATTTTTATGTGAATGAGAAAAATGATTAGTTATGACTCTGTACCCTGAAAATTTTCAAGTATAAAGAAGCTTACATAAAAAAAGATAAACCAATCAATGCCCTTAATGGTTGTGAATCATAGATCCCAACATCTAAGGGAAGATTGGTGATTAAGTTTTGGAAACATTATAATCACTTTTCTAAGTTAAGCTCATAAGAAAATCATTGTGTTAGAAAGACATGGAGAACACATGCAACAAGACCTATTAAAACGACAAGCCAGCTAAAGCTAATGTACAGAAAGTCGAGCATTTGCAATATATAAAAAAAAGGGGAATTAAAATACTTATGGACTTTTTGTTAGGACAGTAAACAAATCAAGTCAAGTCAATTTTTATAATATTCAGATTTATTTGATAAGATAATTAAGTCAAGTCAAGTTGAGTCAAGTCTAAAATTAACTAAGCTATTGAAAAACCTTTTCAAGCTTGACTTGATATTTTTTTTGAACTTGAGCTTAGCTTGAGTTTGAATTAAACTTGAATTGTTTAATAGGTATCGAGCTTATAATCAAGCTTGATTCAAGCTTAAATTAAGCTTGATTCAAACTTGTTTAAATTTGACTCATTTAAACGTTATCAAACTCTTAAGTCAAACATATTTATTTATTTAAAATTTTACTAATTTAATCATGATTTATAAATGAATATAAATAAGTTCAAAAATAATTTTTAAAAAAATCTAATCATAAATTGACTTATCACTGTTCACGAACATTAACAAACCGAATACATATGTATTCAAGTTTGTTTATTTAATTTATCAAGTTGTTCAAGCTTGTTTATTAATTGATTTTGATGTATATTGAACGAACATAAACGAATTCTTACTCAGTCGAACACCAAACTTATTTATAAACATTTGATTCGTTTACAACCCTACTCTCTGCCTTTAACTTCAAACACAATAGTTCGAGCATCATAAGATCAAAAAGAAGTAACACCAACACATACCAAAAATTGAACTAGAGAGGGCTCTTGCCAAGAATATCATCTCGCAATCGAGTGAGATTTATCTTGTCTTCGATTGCTCATATCTCCTCACACTTGAAGCACAAGCAAAGACAGAGGCTTCTTCATGGAAGCTCATATAAAAGAGCTGAAGCACATGAGCTTCCTTGCACAAGCTGGATGATTCCTTCTTCTCCCTTCTCTCTTCCAATGTACTCCATCTATGACTGAAACATCTCTTCGTTATACAACTCAGTGTGGCTAAGTTGGATGAATGTGATAATCTCGTAGCCCTTAGTTTAAGCTTTGGGACACTTCGGTTGGTCCCAAATTTCAGGATGCATAGCATGCTGAGCTGACCATACCTTTTGTTCATGTTTCCACTATTAATTTCTTAAATTGGACCGAACGAACGAACTTTACCACATTAGATGTGGAGATAATATATATTTAGAGAGCAAGAATGACAAAATTAAACTACTTTTAATAGCGTTTGATTGAACTTAATTGAATCAAAATGGTGCCGAGTAAACATTCTCTATTGGTTGGATTGGACTACTTAACTTTCAATTCCTAAGTTAAATTTTTTAACATGAACTAGTCACTTTATTTTTAGGACCATGGCTGGTGATTCATTTACAAAATGAGGTTTGATCGAAATAGAATCAGTTGAGACAAACCATTCGGACAACAATGGGACTTTGAATTAGATGCTTAGACCATAGGTTTTCGCTCAAATAGAATATAACCTCGAGAAAGTGACGAGATCAAGAATTATTTTTCTTTAAAAACAAACCTATGAGTCCATCCTCAAACTTAAGGAAGCCTCTCTAGGTTGAGACATTTGCAACTTCAGACATGCCCTAGATATAATCCATTAATCGTGAGAGATCATTTTGTTGGACCTCATGGTCTCTTCAGGCTCTTTCCGACAAAACTCAATGCCACGAAGCGAGATCCTACGGATTGCACGCGCAGCGGAAAACAAAAATTTTTGGGTGCTCCCATAGATCTCATGTCAAGACCATCTTGTTTTGACCATAGATCGTTAAATGAAAGCAAGGGTTAGAGAGAAAGATCATACCATCGTGATCTATGCTTAGATCTATAGAAACCTTTAACAAAACCAACGGGTTTTGCTTCTAGCGGTATCCATGTCGGATCTTCATAAGATAATCTTCCGAAGGCTAACAAGTCTTCCTCTCTGAACAGTGCTAGATGTGCGTGGAGAAGAAGATCGAGAATTGGAAGTGACGACAAGTTTTTTGAGTTCCAAAAAGTCCAAAAAAAAAAACTCTATTAGGGTTTCCTCTCAAACCCTATTTATAGTTTTGTGATTAGGACACAAAAAGACTTGCCAAAAACGGAGACGACAAAGTGTCAGGATGCGACACGGCTTGGCCGTGCCAAGTGGCACGATTGTGTCGTGTGGCCTGGGGCCTTGTACACTCTGGCAATGCCCGATGCCACAGTTAAGTCAGGTGTCTAGCACGATCGATGATACGACCGTGCTACTCAGCACGCTCTGCGTGCTGAGCTCTACCCCTTCTAGCATGCCTGTATAGTGTTGCACGATGTGGCTTCCATTTCGTTGACAATTCATGGCACGACCATGCCAACCTTTGGCACACCCATGTTAACTCCCAAAACCTCCACTTTGTGTTATTTATCATCCGGTCCAACAAGATTTATCCCTTATCTATTTAAGAATCATATTCTCACTTGTTTTACATCTCTTGAGACATCATTGTGTGTGTGACCCAATAGGTTTCCTATTATGTTGGTCATTCATAACTAACCATTAGTTACGAATAGATCATGAGTGGCACATAGTAGTACTTCATGACCCCCAATTGATCAGAAAGTCTCTATTGACTTCCGAACAATTCTGAACACTTCAGCAGCTACAGTTATTTCGTACATTTGTTCCTTTCACTCATCCTATATCCACTTAGTTCAGGACATGATCTATAGTGCTCGTCACCACTAGGCTGACTATGTCACATCTAGTCCAAGTTAGTTTCTTGTTATGTGGATTCAAGTTACTCAATACATGTTCCCAAGAAGACCATCTTCTTAACATGCTTGCTTTAACCAAAAACTTTTGAGTAACAATCCTGACAAGAGACCTAGGGTATACATCTCCTTTAACATAAGTGGTGAATCATCTATGGGCTATTTAAATGCTTTTGATCACTTTGACTTATACCCAATCATCCTGGAGTTACACCTCCTATGGAGATGACTGCGAAGAAGTCAAAGTATAAGATGTCATGACCAAGGTGACTAGAATACCCCAAGTCTAAGGAAGCTCGTACTCGAGTTGCAATGAGATCTTCATCGACATGAATAATCATATGAAGTATCATAGGCGGTTACTCTAATGAACTAGTTACCCTAACAAGCATCCACATGTTCACTCTCATCATCCCTATGCTTCCATTCAGTGAGTACCGAATGATTAGATAAACTAATGAGCATAACATATAATCGACTTGAGCTCGTTTCCTTACGTCCGCGGTTCATTTCTCCGATTATAAAAACTCACTCGAGTCATTTACCAGAGAGACGAAACCTTTTCTAATTGAAAACCATACTTCGAGGTCGGTTTTCAAGTAGCACTCCATTCGCTTCTTCCAATAAGAAAAGTCCTCTCCGTTAAAGAGAGAAGGGCGAACGGTATTATACCCTTCTAAGTGCGACATTACTAGTAAATTTTTGTTATTAAATTTTTAATTAAATTAATATTCAAAATTATTCCTAGAGTTATTCAAATTAAGCAATATTGTATTGTGCAAAAAGAATAAATTTATACTAAAGCAAGACAAATATTAAAAATTTATTCTAATGCAAAAATAAATATTAATGCAAAAATTATTCTAAGACAAAAATGCTAAAACTAAAGAAAATTCTTAATGCTCTCGTTGATAGTTGCACCAAATTCGGAGCGCCCCTGCTCTAATACCAATTGTAGGATCGTAATGTTCTGAGAGAGGGGATGAATCTAGAAGGTTATAGATTTTCTTTTTAGAATTTAAACCTTATTATTTTTGAAACAAAGAGTATGCAGTGGAATTAAGTAAAATAAATAGACAAGTTATTTACTTGGTTCACAACCTTAGCCGGATTGCTACTCCAAGGCCCGTAGCTCTCCGAGAGCTACCTTGATGGGTAATGCACTATAAGACCCTTCGACTCGAGAACTCTCAACTTCGGAGGGATTTGCTTTTTTAGAATAATTAAGAGATAGGTAACACACTACATTCTCTTTAAAATGAAGTACATAAAGCGAAATAAAAACAAATAGAACATACCGACACTTTAGTAGCTATTGAATTAGGGTACGGAGTGTCGGAGTTGTGTCGTTGCAATGGGATGTAGCTTCTGTGGACGACGAACACTTGTAACAACATTTGGACGTAGTAGATGAGTTGTATTCGAAGCTGGTCGTGCATTTTTTTTATAAGCCAGTTCAAATCGACTTGAATGTCTTCCAGTTGACTCCACATCAGCCTATCAATATGGTACTTTGGCCTTCCCAGTCGACTCTAGGTCACCTGACTCCATATCGAGAAGTTTACCTTTCCAATCGACTAGACCTCCCCAGTCGACTGAAACTCTTTCCATCTGGGATGCCAGATCTTCGACTGATCACCAGCTAATCTTACCAACTGTGTATCTAGTCGACTGGACTATAGTCAGTCGATTGGAATCCATTTAGTCGACTGTTTCCCTGCAAAATGAGATTAGCAAAAGCAACAAGTATAAAATACAAAAGCAATAGTAATACTACTTGATCTCGACTTCTTAGTCTCACGCGGACTATCCGTTGGATCGACGCCTAACTTTGTCCCACTACAGAGGACTCGGCCTCACCATTCCACTCGAGGCTTACTTGTCGGTTGCCCTGTCGAACTTACCATACTTGACATCCGATGTGACCCACCAGGACTTCTCGCCAGCTGTCCAGTCTCCCTGACCCAGCTAGACTTCATGTCAATTGTCCGGTCTCCTGACCCAATCGGTCTTCATATCAGATGTTTGGTCTCCTGACTCACCTGGACTTCCTACCTGGTGTCCGATCCTTCTGATCTGTGAAGTCTTCTGCCTAGTATTCGGTCAACACAATCTACTAGGACTTTCCATACTTTGCCTAGTATCCGATCTGTCTGACCTACTAGGACATCTTGTTAAGTCTGAACACTTAACACATATATCAAACTACACGTAATTTCTAACTTTAAATATGGTTCATACATCAAAACTAAGGAGTGGTGCTCTCTGCACCAACAATCTTTCCCTTTTTAATATATGACAACACATCAGTTAAAGTTAGGAGAATCAATTTGCAATATTCAAATTTAACATACATTAGGAATGCATTGAGCTAAAAACGTATAACATTTAAATGCATGAGATGCTCATATGCATGAAAAACTTTCTTTACTTTAAAGTTTTCTAACTTTAAACCTTCTCTCTCCCTCTTTGGCATACATCAAAAGTAATACCAAACACCAAATTTCACAACTTAAAGATGAGGATTAAAGCTTTTCAAACAAAATGGCTAAAGGTTATAACACTTACTTGACAAACTTCATTCAAAAGCACTTAATTTTTTAAAAGACTTAGGTTTTTTCAAAATCAGCTAAGTTTTGAAAACCATTTATAGAAATTTTCTCTTCTTAATTCAGTATTTTCTAAAACCTCTATTTTTGAAAATTATTTATTAATACTCCCCCTAAATTCATGCAATTGAATTTTCTTTAAAAATAGGAACTCGCCCTTTATCTCTAGATTCCAAAATGACTTTTATCAAAAATTTCAAAAGTACTTATCCTTTACAAAAGATTAAATTTTCAAAATCTTCAAAATTTTGAACAAAATTATGAAAATATCCAAATGTCAAAGTTTTTCAAAACTCTCATTATTTTAATTTTCAAAATTTTTGAAACTCCTCCTCAATAAAATATTTTTGAAAATTTCAAAATTCTCAATATTTTAATTTTCAATCTTTTTGAAACTCCCATTCAATAAAAAATTTCAGCTAAAATTTTTAAATTTTCAAAATTACATTAAAATAATGCAAATGAGATAAAAAAATGTCCAAGCATGAATTCCTGTACATAATTTTATACTGAAGATACACATCTAAAAACTGTCCTTAAAGAAAATTTCCAACTCTTCAGTAGCTCAAATAATATAGAATTATCATCAAACTTTGAGTTAGAGTTAATCACCGAAGTGATTGATTTGCTTTTTAAAACCCCATGTTGGTTCATATCAATGCACTGAATCTACATTTAGAACCTGGGGTGCAGTTCTAACATCTCACGCCTATCTTCGTGGCTCAATACACAAACAAGTAATCCTAGGTATTTATGAGGTGCAAAGGCTTTCCTAGGTATATAAGATCATGGAATCTAAATTAACCTAGGCTAGATTGATTTTTAATTTTCCTTTAAGAAAATAATATTACTTAACAAAATAGATTTTGAATAATGAAATCAAAGCATCCTAGTCTACTAAGCATAATCCAAGTTGTCTTCTAAGCATACTAAACTCATCTTCTAGAAGTGGTTTAGTGAAGATGTCAGCAAGATTAGACTTGGACTCAACATAGTTAAGTTCAATATTGCCTTTTGCAATATGATCTCTCACAAAGTGATGTTTAACATCAATATGTTTAGTACGTGAGTTGTCACGCCCCGAAGGAGACCCCGCCAAACGAAAATCCGGCAGCATCTCCCCTGTACGGGTGACAATGCCAATTTACATACAAGGCCTACGAGACCACTATACATCGGTCAACACGACCGGAATCCAAACACACACACAGGTAATAAAATAGGCCTCTGGCCATCAACCAAAATAAATGAGTAACATCTATCACAACTAGACTTACCCCTTCTGCCATCTGGGCAGGAATACTCAACCAAAACTAATCCAAACAAAACCGAATAAAGGTCCATAAGGACACCAAAAATCCACGAATACAAATATCAATCTCCAAACCTAAACATGTCCTCTAATCAAAATGTCCAAACCATAGAAACAAATAACAAATAAAAACTTTCACGAGTGGGGTTTGGCAGCTGCACTCTCATGACAGCTTCATCCTGAAATAGATATAAATCAACGAGGTAAGTTCAAAGAACTTAGCGGATATAGTCGATATGCAAGTAAGATATAGCTAACAATAAAAATCATGTCAGTGCAGTCTCATATATAGGGTAAGCAAGAAATAAATGCAAAAGGAATGTACTCACCTGAATCTCCTAGCCTGATATAGGAGCATGTGCCCTACTATAAGAGTCATCACCATATACAAATATGTATCCTGTATGCATGACAATCATATGCAACGTCCAAGGCATCAATAAAAATGCAACAAACACAATACAAATGCAATCCGTGCAAAGTGCATGTCGTGCAAATGACATGGTCACCCCTGACGCCAGTCAGCCGCCTCACACGCGATGGTGAAGCCGAGTGGGTAGGGCTATGACAACTATGCACTCTGTCATCACTGCTCCTGAGTGACCGAGTGGACAAGATGCTGTCGGAGTACACCTATCCTCCTTCCCCAAACAGAGTGGGGGAGCTAAGCTCTCATCTCCCGGTGTCATAGACCAGAGGAGGGATCCCTGTCCGCTACCACGCTGCCTCATCGCTACCCATGAGCGGACCAGCGGAGCCTGACAGAGCAACTGCACACACCCTCCTGATGTACCACTAACCCATGAGTGGCAGTGTGTGCAGATCATGTAACTAGCTGCGGGCTCAACTATAAAGGAACTCCGTCCAGCCAGCATGCAATCATGCAAAAATGGTGCATGATACTAAAGCATGTAAATCCTACTCAAAATACCTATCCGAATAATATGTACAATCAATATGTACATATCCATCATCCAAGTAACTATGATCCAAATAAAACAGGGAAGATATAATCATATCCTATCACATGCATATATCAAATAGGCACCAAAAACATACTAGGCATATAAACATGAAAATTATTGCAAGCTATCCTAACTAGCATATCAACTTGACTATATCTAAAAGATAAGTCAAAATACCCGCCTGATAAAATAAATGTCCGCAAGAATGAATCAGATCGTCATGACCGGGGACCTGCCTCGTGACCAAAACCTGCATATAGCATAACTATAGTTAAGCACAAAAATACAATCCACTGACAAATCGAATACCTAATCGATTTCATTTATAACCCAATTACCCCAAACTATTTCCAATTTTCACAAATTTTCCAACCATCTTATTAATCTTTTCCTACCAAAAATATCCATACAATTAATTTAGCCCACTAAATCAATTGGTAAAAATTTTGATTAATTATTGATAAGATAATTAATCAATTAAACCTGGATTAACCCGCATTTTAACAACCTAAGACAAATAAATAAAATTTAATGGCTTTTAATTTATCCAATAATTGTACCAATCAATTTACCCAATTAGTTCCTAATCAACTAACCTAACTCATCACCTACAGCAAAATAACAATATCACCCAACCATCCCATATCCTCTGAATACAATACGATCAACCGAATAACACCAAAATCATACTTACCAGCCCTAGGATCTCACTGGCAACCAATCCTTTCCCCAAATTAGATCCCCAACTCAATTTACAGCGGCTCAAACATTGTTCACAGCCGACCACATCTACCCACAACCACCATCAACCGAAACAAAATCAAACAACATACCAACAGTAGATAACTCAAGATATACCTGCGATTGAAACCTCCCAGCCGCTTGGTTCACCGGAGAAAAGGATCTGCCACTTCCCTAATGCACTTGCTCCAACGACCACCGGCAGAAATCGCAATCCTCCAACAGTGGTTGTGATGGTGCGGTGGTGTGCGATGGCGACACGCACCGCCCACGCGGTGAAAGTGTAGGTGTCGACGATCGGGCGCAAGGCGCAACGGCGATGATGGAAAGCGGCGACGTGCAATGGCTACAGATGCGAGGAAGAAGAGGTTCGCGGCATGTGAGGTCGCGGGACGCGCGCCGCGAGTGGAGAAGAAGGCGGTGGCACGAACAGGAACTGAGGGCGTTGCGCACGCAGAGGAGAGAGGCGTCGGGTGCGAAAGAGGCGCTGCGGGGGGAAGAAACAGCGAGGAAGAAAGGCTCGGATCGGGGAAGAAGGGTGTCGCCGGTGAAGAAGAGGGCGCCGGCGGAAGTGGGCTCGCGAAAGGAGATGAGGGCGCCGGCGGAAGTGGAATCCCGAAAGGAACTGTCGAAGGAAGAAGAGAGTCGCGACGGGGAAAAAAAAGAAATTTAGGTTTTCATCGCGTATTAATCCCCTTAAATAGACCCCACCTAAAACCTATTTATTTTATCCCCGTAATTATCTCGTACGGACTCCATTTAAATCCAGAAAAATTCTGGAAAAATTCCTAAAATTCCCTAAAAATCCCGAAAAATTTCCAGGATTATTTTTCTTAATTCTTTGACCATAAATTTATATTTTAAAATTTTTTAGTATTTAACATTCTCCTCCACTAATTAAAATTTGGTCCCCAAATTTCCTACTCAAATGCACAACGAGTAAGAAATACCACAAGTACTGAAAATATACCTCACGTACCTTAAGTATACAAGTGGGGGTATTGAGCTCTGATCTTTTCCTCGAGCTCCCAAGTCGCCTCCTCATCGGTGTGGTGACTCCACCCGACCTTGACAAGCCGCACAATCTTTTTCCGCAACTATCGTTCCTTGCAATCCAAAATTCGTACCGGAACCTCTGCATAAGTAGCATCAGGTTGAATGGAACCTGATGTTGGGATTTCTCGAGCCGCAAAAACCGCTTTTTGCGTTGCGGAAACCTCGGAAGCCCCGGCCACGGATCCGTGCGAAGTATAAAAATTATAATTACATGTATGTGCTTACAGAAATCCTAGATCTACCTTAGATCTAAGAGGTTAGAACGTTACCCTCGTAGCGACGCCCTTCGCTTATCCCGCTCGTCCAAAAGTTCACCGGAACTCGAGAGTGTCAAGTGCACACTCCTCTATGGTATCCACACAAGCAATAGGTGGAGAAAACTCAACCTTGAGTGTGCTAGCACTCCTTGGTTGGTTCGGCCAAAGAGAGGGATGGGAGAGGGAGAGCTTGAGAGAAAAAGTTCCAAGGAAGAAGATGAAGTTAAGAGTGTAACTCACCAAATGAATTCACCACCCATAACCCCAAAGTGGCCGGCCACTTCATGGAAGGGGGGTTACATGCATGCATGTAACTCCCATGACCCTTGGTCTCCCTCATGATGTGGCACCAATTGACCAAGTCAATGATGATGTGGAGCATCATCATTGGCCGGCCATGCCTAGTCATCATCATGACATGACATTTGGTCAAGTCAAACTTGACCTTTCATCTTCCCCCTCAAGTCAAGTCAAACTTGACCTTTAATCTCCCATGGTTGATCAAATCTAACCACTTGACTCAAGTCAATTTAATATAATGAATCTCTATTCATTAATTTAAATTGATTTGATGAATCAAATCTCAATTAGACTCATTCAACACTTGAATCAACTTGAGTCTAACTCAATTAGTCTACTTTGGATTACTCTTAATCCAATTTGGTTCATCCCATGAACCTAATCCTCATGGTTCATCATATGAACCTAATCTCCATCTAATTGCTCTTATGTGTGTGACCCTATAGGTTCTTGTAACGTTGGCAATGTCCCTAAACTAATTTAGGAACATAAACAATGAGCGGTATCTAGCAACACATCATTGCTACCCAAGTTACAAGAATGTTGAGCTCCAACATCACCTTTGTGACTACTAATTGTGACTCTCACAATATGTGACAATGTCCCTCTATCCTTGACATCTAGATTGACCAATCGAGGCATAGACCGTGTCATCCTCGGTACAATCTAAATCTTGATCTCCAAGTAGACTCACTCTAATCAAATGAGCTCAATATCTCATATTGACTCATTTGGGCATGGCCATGCACTTCGTGGTCTCACTCTATCAAGAATATCGATGTCACTCCCGTCATATAGGAGGGATAGATCCCATCTACATCACTCACATCCCTCCGCATAATTTGTTACATACCCAGTAATCGCCTTTATAGTCCACCCATTTACGGGTGACGTTTGACGAAGCCAAAGTATGCAACTCATTATGTAGGGAACCATGGTGACTTCAAGTCTAAGGACTAATAGTCATACTAATAGCCACATGAGAAAGTATATGACACTCATATAACGATCCATGATACTTTCTCATGGCGGGTCATTCAGTATACATTCTACAATGTATACCCATGTGTCAACTTGATATCTCATATCCATGACTTGTGAGATCAAGTCATCTTGTTGACCTACATGCTAGTCTCTACGCATTAACATTGTCCCTGAATGTTAATACTCGATTAGGAATGATTAAGAGTAGTGTTCTCTATATCATCTCATTATCGATTCAACCAATCGATTGATATAGATAAGAACCTACTACTCAAGGACATTATTATATTTAGTTATTTGGCACCAATACAAGTAAATATAATAACCATGCCTTTATAAATAGGAATATGATACAATAAAGTCCATACAACAATCATCATATGATTGACTCTAGGGCTTTCACTAACACCTGACACATCTGACAGAATATGTGTAGAGTCTGACACATACTTCCTCAGCATAGACACATGGAACACATCATGTATACTCGTCAAAGATGGTGGTAGCGCTAGACGATAAGCAACTGCTCCGATCCTCTCCAAAATCTCAAACAGACCAATGTATCTAGGAGCTAGCTGACCTCGGAGGCCAAATCTCTTCACCCCTTTCGTGGGTGAAACTCGCAGGAATACATGATCACCAATAGAGAACTCCAAAGTTCTCCGTCTACGATCTGCATAACTCTTCTGGCGATCCTGCGCCTCTGTCATCCTACGTCTGATAGTACGGACCAACTCTGCCTCATGCTGAGCTCTCTGGGGTCCTAGCAACTGGGCCTCCCCAACCTCCTCCCAGAGGGTGGATGTACGATACTGTCTACCATACAATGCCTCATACGGGGCTATTTGGATAACCGAATGATAACTGTTATTGTAGGCGAATTCCACTAACGGCAAATGATCCTCCCAGTTGCCTCCGAAATCTATAACACAGGACCTCAACAAATCCTCTAGTGTCTGAATGGTCCGCTCAGACTGTCCATCTGTCTGCGGATGGAATGCAATACTAAAACGAAGTTGTGTGCCTAAAGCCTGCTGCAGACTCTGCCAGAACCTAGATGTGAACCGGGGATCTCTATCTGATATAATGCTCAAAGGAACACCATGCAATCTGATGATCTCCCGACAATATAGCTCTGCCAAATGATCCAGAGAGTCCAGCTTCTGAATCGATAAGAAGTGCGCGGATTTGGTTAGTCGGTCAACGACTACCCAAATCGCGTCATGGCCTTGACGTGTCCTAGGCAAACCCATCACAAAATCCATAGTAATATGATCCCACTTCCACTCAGGAATAGGAATCCTCTGAAGTAATCCAGCTGGTCTCTGGTGCTCAGCCTTTACCTACTGACAAATCAGACATCTAGCTACAAAATCCGTGATGTCCTTCTTTATACCGTTCCACCAATACAAACGCTTTAAATCTCGATACATGCGGGTTCCGCCTGAGTGGATCGCAAATCGAGAGCGATGAGCCTCCTGTAGTAACTCCTCCATAACCGGGTGAGGCTGAGGTACGCATAATCTGCCTCAGAAATAAATTATACCTTCATCATCGCGGGTGAACTCGGTCTGCTGTCCAGAAGTTATCTGACTACCAATGAACTATAAATGCTGATCACTGGCCTGAGCCTCCCGAACTCTCGTCCGGATAGACGACTGAGCAACCATAGTAACCAGAATGTCCTGCTCTGTCGGTCCCTGCTCCTCAAGGCTCAACTCAGAAAAACCCTGAATCAAATTCATTACTAAAACTCGGAAGGAAGCTAAAGTCCCTCGGGACTTCCGGCTAAGTGCATCGGCAACCACATTGGCTTTCCCTGGGTGGTAGCTGATGGTACAATCATAATCCTTCAGGAACTCCATCCATCTCCTCTGTCAGAGATTGAGTTCCTTCTGCGTAAACAGATATTTGAGACTCTTATGATCATTAAGAATCTCAAACGTAATACCATATAAATGATGCCTCCAAATATTTAAGACAAAGATAATAGCGGCTAACTCTAGATCATGTACTGGGTAGTTTTTCTCATGATCCTTCAACTGGCGAGAAGCATAAGAGACTATCCTGCCGTGCTGCATCAATACTGCGCCTAAATCCTGTAGAGACGCATCTGTATAAAGAACGAAACCATCGTCACGATGGCGATACGGGATCGGTCGCGACGATCTCCTCTTCAACTCCTGAAAACTAGTCTCGCATGACTCTGTCCACGTGAACTTCACGCCCTTCCTGGTAAGGCGTGTCAATGGCATAGCAATGCTCGAGAAACCCTCAACGAACCGTCTGTAATAACCAGCCAAGCCTAAGAAACTATGAACCTCCTGAACTGATTTCGGTTGCTCCCAACTGGTGACAGCCTCGATCTTCTGGGGGTCAACTGAAATACCTCTACTCGAAACCACATGTCCCAGAAAACCGACTGAAGGTAACCAGAACGCGCATTTATTGAACTTCACATATAGCCGCTTCTATCGGAGCCTATCGAGAACAAGACCAAGATGTTGTGTGTGTTCCTCCTCGGAACGAGAATAGACCAGAATGTCATCGATAAAAACAATGACGAACTGATCTAGGAAATCCATAAATTCACGGTTCATCAAATCCATGAATACTGCCGGAGCATTGGTAAGCCCAAATGGCATTACCAAAAACTCATAGTGTCCATATCGAGTGCGAGCTGTCTTCGATATGTCGAATCTCTAACACTTAATTGATGATGATATCCTGATCAATCTTAGAATAGTGATGTACCTCTGAGGTGATCAAACAAGTCCTCGATATGTGGCAAGGGATATTTATTTTGATAGTGGTGACGTTGATTGCTGTAGTCAATCTGCACTCATCGAACCATCTTTCTTCTTCACGAAGAAGGCAGGAGAACCCGGTGATACACTAGGCGAATAAAACCTCTGTCCAAAAGTTCACTGGGTGAACCTTTAACTCGTCCAACTCTCTCGGGGCCATACGATAAGGAGCTTTTCGATCTGGCGGCGTCGGTATTAACTCAATCATGAACTCCACTTGCATACGGGAAGCGGACCCGTGTAACTCCTCTGGAAAGACATCTGGATACTCTCGGACAATAGGGATGTTCGCGATCTGAGAGTCACCACTGTCTTCTACATTGATCATAGATAATAGAAAACCTTGACAACTGTGCAATAAAAGCTTCTGAGCCTGAATCACAAAAATGGTTGATATGTCGTCGTCCCAGATGCCAGTAAAATCCACGAGGGTTGGTTCGGAGGTCGAAATGTGACCACCCTCGTCTGACAATCAACTGTGGCATGATATACTGACAGCCAATCCATGCCAAGGATAATGTCGAACTCGATCATGTCTAGTACCAATAAATCTACAGTAAGGATGATGTTACCGAAATCTAAGGGACAACCTCGGACCTCCTGGGTAACATCCAATGTATCGCCAGACGGTAGGGAGACGACTAATCTCTGTGATCTACTAGTAGGTAATCTACCAATCTCTCTCATAAAAGTACGAGAAATAAACAAATGCGAACTACCAATATCAATTAGCATAATAGTTGAAAATGCATAAAGTGAAACCGTACCGCGAAATACGGATTCGTTGGCTCGCTGCGTATCCTCTCTGGTAATCGCATGAATCCGCCCAGTCTCCGGTGGAGGTGGAGGTGGTATCACTGCCAGAGGTGGTTGTGTCCGACTCGCAATCGATAGGCGGATACGTAGCCGATACGGTCTCGATATGGCCGCAATCGCATCAGCACGGTGATGTGGATCGTCCCAACTGGCGAGGGCCGCAATGAGCATCAGATGGTCGTTATCGCTGCATGGTAATCATCGTGGCCGGATCTGCATCGCGTATCTGGCTCAAAATCAACCTGTGACACCGTGACGATGCACCGTATACTCGTCTATGTATGCCATGGCGACTCCGCAGGGGAGCGCCCTCTGGGCGTGAAGGTCCGGCCCCCCCTCTCTGAGTCCCAGACGCAACGGTCCTCCCTGGATAGAAACCCCGGAAGCCACATGCTGAGCCTTCAACGAACAATCGGCTCGAGTGTCCGTGCAGGTAATAATAGCAAATCGATCGTCCCAAGGTGCAGGCTGAGACGATATGCTCTCTCGATCTGCAACGAGTACAGTGGGTGTCACTAGTGGGCGCCTCCGGCCGAGAAGACCGGAGTGCCAAAGATCATCCCGATTGAGGTCGGCTAGATGCCCCAGAATGACTCACCGACCGATCGCGCGGCCACTTTGCTATCCGATGGTCAGCTGGTTTGACCTGCGGTTCTTTCGGCCTGCTTTCCTCTTCGCCAAGATTGACCCTCTGTTGAGCCGACTCGATCAACAAAGCTCTATCCAATGCCTCTCGGTAGGAAGAACTACCAAATCCTGCCATCTTGACTTGTAGATGCTCATCTAGTCCCTGAACAAATTGCATCATCCATGACTTATCCTTAGCAACTAATTCTGGACAAAACCTGGCTAACTTATTAAATTCTGTATTATACTCCATCACTGAGCGATTATTCTGTCGTAGACTCAGAAAATCCTGACGTCGCATCATCTGATATGCCCGTAAATCATCGACTCAAAAGCCTCTCTAAATCTCGCCCAGGTAACTTGTTGCTCGCCAATAATCGAGCATTGCATATCCCACCAGATCTCGGCCTCGCCTCGTAAATGGAAGGCCGCCAACTCTGCCTTCTCCCACTCAGAGCAGACCATATAGTAGAAGGTACGCTCTTTCGTCTCGATCCAAGACTGAGCCACGATCGGATCAGTCTCTTCGCTGAATAAAGTGAACCGGCTTTTCATTGACTTTGCTAATCCTGGAATCCGAACTCGTGCCGCAGCTACATCAGTAGGATAAGTAGGGGCCGACGCAGGAGTTAGTGAAACTACCGTAGATGGTGTCACTGCCTGAGCAGGGGCAGATATCGAGTGAGGGCCGACCGACTCCACTAATGGGCCTGTCGGGTCTGTAGTAGCGTGTCTCATCGGCGGGGTGTTCGATGTGTAGCCAGGTCTCCGCCGGGTACATCGATACCCCAGCAGTGGGTATCTCAGGAGGAGGATCCGTCGAGAACTGAGGATCCACAATTCCCGTAGCACCCTGTGGAATCCGACCCTGATCAATAATCTCGTCCTCAGATCTTCGCAACTCGCCTGCCAAAGATCTCGAGTCCTCGGCGTGGCCGCCCCACACCACGCCTCTGCGAGCACACGCCCATCTCGTCTCATATCTGTTAAATGAATATAGATATTACCATAAATAAAAACATATCAAATTAATCATCATACCTATTTCACCGTCAGGAGAGGTCCCGTCACCGCCAAAACCCCATATTGATCTCGTCAAAAATCCTCGAATTTCCGAAACATAAAAATCATCGGAAATCCATACCAACCCAAAATTTCCAGATTGCCTCGCAAAAACCTGCCAAAACATGGCGAACTCCGAAAAATCCAAAAACCCCTAGGAACTCGAAAACCTAGGCACTCTGATACCAAATAAATTGTCACGCCCCGAAGGAGACCTCGCCAGACGACAATCCGGCAGCATCTCCCCTGTACGGGTGACAATGCCAATTTACATACAAGGCCTACACGACCACTATACATCGGTCAACACGACTGGAATCCAAACACACACGCAGGTAATAAAATAGGCCTCTGGCCATCAACCAAAATAAATGAGTAACATCTATCACAACTAGACTTACCCCTTCTGTCATCTGGGTAGGAATACTCAACCAAAACCAATCCAAACAAAACCGAATAAAGGTCCATAAGGACACCAAAAATCCACGAATACAAATATCAATCTCCAAACCTAAACATGTCCTCTAATCAAAATGTCCAAACCATAGAAACAAATAACAAATAAAAACTTTCACGAGTGGGGTTTGGCAGCTGCACTCTCCTGACAGCTTCATCCTGAAATAGATATAAATCAATGGGGTAAGTTCAAAGAACTTAGCGGATATAGTCGATATGCAAGTAAGATATAGCTAACAATAAAAATCATGCCAGTACAGTCTCATATATAAGGTAAGCAAGAAATAAATGCAAAAGGACTGTACTCACCTGAATCTTCTAGCCTGATATAGGAGCATGTGCCCTACTATAAGAGTCATCACCATATACAAATATGTATCCTGTATGCATGACAATCATATACAACATCCAAGGCATCAATAAAAATGCAACAAACACAATACAAATGCAATCCGTGCAAAGTGCATGCCGTGCAAATGACATGGTCACCCATGACGCCAGTCAGCCGCCTCACACGCGATGGTGAAGCCGAGTGGGTAGGGCTATGACAACTGTGCACTTTGCCATCACTGCTCCTGATTGACTGAGTGGACAGGATGCTGTCGGAGTACACCTATCCTCCTTCCCCAAACAGAGTGGGAGAGCTAAGCTCTCATCTCCCAGTGTCATAGACCAGAGGAGGGATCCCTGCCCGCTACCACGCTGCCTCATCGCTACCCATAAGCGGACCAACGGAGCCTGACAGAGCAACTGCACACACCCTCCTGATGTACCACTAACCCATGAGTGGCAGTGTGTGCAGGCCATGTAACTAGCTGCGAGATCAACTATAAAGGAACTCCGTCCAGCCAGCATGCAATCATGCAAAAATGATGCATGATACTAAAGCATGTAAATCCTACTCAAAATACCTATCCGAATAATATGTACAATCAATATGTACATATCCATCATCCAAGTAACTATGATCCAAATAAAACAGGGAAGATATAATCATATCCTATCACATGCATGTATCAAGTAGACACCAAAAACATACTAGGCATATAAACATGAAAATTATTGCAAGCTATCCTAACTAGCATATCAACTTGACTATATCTAAAAGATAAGTCAAAATACCTGCCTGATAAAATAAATGTCCGCAAGAATGAATCAGATCGTCACGACCGGGGACCTGCCTCGTGACCAAAACCTGCATATAGCATAACTATAGTTAAGCACAAAAATACAATCCACCGACAAATCGAATACCTAATCGATTTCATTTATAACCCAATTACCCCAAACTATTTCCAATTTTCACAAATTTTTCAACCATCTTATTAATCTTTTCCTACCAAAAATATCCATACAATTAATTTAGCCCACTAAATCAATTGGTAAAAATTTTGATTAATTATTGATAAGCTAATTAATCAATTAAACCTGGATTAACCCCCATTTTAACAACCTAAGCCAAATAAATAAAATTTAATGGCTTTTAATTTATCTAATAATTGTACCAATCAATTTACCCAATTAGTTCCTAATCAACTAACCTAACTCATCACCTACAACAAAACAACAATATCACCCAACCATCCCATATCCTTCGAATACAATACGATCAACCGAATAACACCAAAATAATACTTACCAGCCCTAGGATCCCACCGACAACCAATCCTTTCCCCAAATTAGATCCCCAACTCAATTTACAGCGGCTCAAACATTGTTCACAGCCGACCACATCCACCCACAGCCACCATCAACCGAAACAAAATCAAACAACATACCAACAGTAGATAACTCAAGATATACCTGCGATTGAAACCTCCCAGCCGCTTGGTTCACCGGAGAAAAGGATCTGTCGTTGCCCTAATGTACTTGCTCCGGCGACCACCGGCAGAAATCGCAGTCCTCCAACAGTGGTTGTGACGGTGCGGTGGTGTGCGATGGAGACACGCACCGCCCACGTCGCCTACCTGGGTGAAGTAGGGGTGTCGAACAGTCGGACGCAAGGCCGGCGACAGCGTCGACGATGGGCAAGCGGCGGTGCGGTGGCTACGGATGCGAGGAAGAAGAGGTTCACGGTCGTCGCGGCTGCGCGACGTCGCGCGACACAGTGGAGAAGACGGTGGCAACAGGAGCGAGGAAGGAGGCGTTGCGGCCAGAGGAGAGGCGTCGGGCAGCGAAGTGAAAGAGGCGCCTGCTTCGGGCGCGGGGGGAAGAAACAGCGAGGAAGAAAGGCTCGGATCGGGGAAGAAGGGCGTCGCCGGCGAAGAAGAGGGCGCCGGCGGAAGTGGGCTCGCGAAAGGAGATGAGGGCGCCGGCGAAAGTGGAATCCCGAAAGGAACTACTGAAGGAAGAAGAGAGTCGCGGCGGGGAAAAAAAAAGATTCATGCATGCTGCATTTGATTGTACATCATATTCATGCATGCTTCTTGCATATGTTATACGGTTGTGTCGGATACTGGTATGTGTTGGACAGACCATTAGATACCTTGACCTGTAGTTTGAGTATATTGTGAGTTGATCTTACTCTTCCTGTTATATATATGTTGGATATATGTTCAGGTTGGATCAGAGTAGCGTAGCAGACTTCAGGTATATATATGGCAATATACAAAAATGTCATAAGTCGGCAATACAGCATGCATGGTCATGTCGGCTCACCCTAAAGCTACCACGACCCCAGTGTCGTCTCGGTGGCTCGAGCATGACAACTGTCCCAACTCAACACCAACCACTACTCTCGAGTGGCCGAGTGGGCAATATGATCGAGTAGCCTATAAGCATAAAGAGCAAGCTACACGATGGGGGTCCTTACTGTTGGCCACTCCGACAGTCACTACCCATGAGTGGTCGAGTGTCACACACACAGGACTACGACAGGCAAATCCAACTACCACCGTCTATAGTGGTAGAGTGCGGCACCACAATGCTCTGCCCTCACACCGATTACCCCTCCTATGAGTAACCGTGGAGGCAGGATGACTGGCGACACTCTCAACCACAAGGGAGACCTCGTCGCCAGCGTGCATGCAAATGACATGAATGCAATGTCTTACATACAGACATCCACCATAGACTCTCTATTCTACAGAGAATCATACTAACCAGATCAACGCACTCTCTATCATGCAGAGAGTCATACTCAACTGATCATAATACTCTCTATCCTGTAGAGAGTCATACCAATCTAATCGACGCACTCTCTATCATGTAGAGAGTCGTACTCAACTAATGGACGCACTCTCTATCTTGTAGAGAGTCGTACTCATCTGATTATAACAAGTTAGGACCACCGGTCCGTAGCGACACACTAAGTATCATTCCCCTGACCATTTACACAATATATGGTCGGTGGTAACATGCAACTTAAGGGTACTAGAACTAACCATAGGTTCAAGACATTATCTACATACGGATGACCTTTTTGCCCAATGTACAATCAGGTTGTCATTCGAACTTTACTATTTGCACTTAACTTAAACAAATTCTAAGTTACTTACATCCCCTATATGTATAACTCCTAATCATGGTAAAATAAACATAATAGCAGCAATGGAGTTAATAGCCAACGGTAAAGTATCAAGCATACGATAAATAAGAGCAGGGTCAAGATAATATGAACATATAACATGCTCATATCTATGTCTAAATCTGAATGTAATTACATCTACCGGACCAGGTAGGAAATTACCCACCTGATTTGTAGTTCGATTATTGTATTCACGATTATTGTATTCACGTCCGCAAACCTGTCTCGTATCGAAGTCCAAGCCTAGCTTTCATTTGCTCGACTTCTTGATCCTCATCAGATCTACTCAACTGCCCAAAAATACGATATGTAAATCTACAATTAACACCACTATATTAATGATCACAAACAAATATAATTGTTCTCCAACTATATCATTATTAGATCAAAGCTTACCTCCCACAACCAATCCAATAGTCGATCCATAGCTCCAATCCACTATCAAATTCATAGATCACAACCCTCATATCACTGAAGTGAAGTCACTAACATAACACAACAATGATGCAACCCAAACCACCAATCCATGCTCGACGAAGGATGTCACAGTCGTCCAACCTCCAACTCACAGCCCTCACCAGCAGAAATCCACATCACCCGGCAATTAATTGAACCAAAACAAACATCTTACGAAAAGGAGGAGATGGTTCGAGGTATACCTGCGATTGGAACCATCCCAGCTCAATTTCAAACACTGCAACCGATCCATGATCCAAGCCTCGGATCATAATCCAATAGCTAGGTTTTCTGCCCAAATCGAATACCAATTGTCGATTCACTCCTCTGCACTCGGAGTTCACAGCCCTGGTGGTGTCGCGTGCGGGCGGAGAGGAAGCCAACGACCGAATGCAGCTCACGGTGGCAACTTGTTGGGATGGTCAGAGGGGCGACCGGAGGAGTTGGCTGGTGGCTGACGATGGCTGGAGGTGGACCAAGAAATAGGGATCGAGGGAGGGTAGGCGACCACCGACATAGGCACCTGGCGGCGATCGGTCGGCACTGCTTTCTCACCAAGGAGATCAGCGGCGTCGAGTGGAGAAAGCCGTCGATCGGTGGAAGTAGGAGAAATGGCAGAGAGCTCTCAGCGAGAAGGAACAGCGGCGGTGACTGGCGTTGCGACAGCAACCGACGTGAGGCGCTCGATCGAGAGCAAAAGGCGGTTAGTGCTCGATGAGAAGGAAAAAGGCATCCCAAAGGGCAGTTCGCCGACGGGGTAGTCGGTGGGGACAGGAGATGGGTGCACGGCTGAGAGAAGGGCGACGATCGTCGGTCCGGTGCATGCGACGCATAGGGCCACCGGTGACGCGATCTGCCCAGGAGTCGTGAGAATTAGTGGATGGTCGCAGGTGGCAGTGAGGTGGGCGACGCCAAGTCGGGTAGACCTTAGGGTCCTTATCGTCGATTCTCGGGAGGGGATCGGCCTATGGTCTCTTCGGAGACGAAGAGGGGCGAAGTGGAGGCGATCGGGAAGAAGAAAGCTGGGTGCGGCAGCGAGCACGGGCGGAGATCGGGCGGAGGTAGAAGACGGATCGATCAGCGACGCGCTGAGAAGGAATCGAGAGGAAGGATAATCGCGTCGATTGGGAAGAAAAAGGGTACGGGGAGAAAACGAACGGAAAAAGGAAACGGGTTATACGGGTCTGGTTCGAGCGTTTTGTTTAACACTGGCCAATTGATTGAGCTAGCTCAAGTCTAACCCAATCCCCAATTTAAGCCTTAATCTTCCTCCTAATCGATCATATGAACTCCATTCAATGCTAGGAAAATTTCTAAAAACTCCTAAAAAAATTACACAAGATAATTCTTACTTACCAAGGGATTTTTTTTTCCGGTATTTTACATGATATATGAAAATGCATTTACATTGAATCTATTTATAATTTATCAATATTATGGAACCAAAGTTTCAAATCTTCTAGTCTTCTCTGGAAGATAGAGGTAGGAACTAGTCACGACCATCACATGCAACCTAATCCAAGTTCGCATGATCTATATCATATCCAATGTTGCTTGATCTGATTTGGATCATGTCATGCCTTGACTTAGTCCACGAGTCAATTTGGTAAGGGTAGCTCAATACTAATAAAGTTAGGCTAAGCACCATTTGTGTGTCGAGTCAACTTGAATATTTTATTTTTTTAAAAAATAAAAATATAAAATAATATTATATTTATTATTTTACAAGGTATTTATATATTTTTTAATTTTAGATTTTAAATTATTTTATTTTAAAAATATAAATAGATGAGCCCAAGCTTAGATTTACCCAAGTATGACTCAATCAAGCCTATGTCTAGTGGTGGAGCCAAGAATTATAATGTATCTAAGCTAATTTTTTTAATAAAAAATAAAATAATACATAATAATTAAATCATAAGATAAATGTTCATTGTAATATCAAAAATCTTCTCATTAACATCTTTAATATTTTTACTATGGAACTCATAATATTTGAAAACTTTCAACAAAAAATTTGACAATGTAAGCTTTTATATATCCATCGTCCTGCAAAAAAAATTAATGGACTTTATATAAAATGAATATCTCTAAAACCAATCATTCAATGTTGATAATCAAATTAAATTTTTCTTAACTAAAAGATACAAAGATGATCCATATAGATGTACACATACTATTAAAGCTATAATTTACGATTTTTCAAAGTATAATATTCATCAATTATAAAATCTGAGTCAATACTTGAAACAAACACTTTCTCAATGTAGACAATAAAAGAATTTATCAGAGAGTGCTCTTCTATTTTATTATAAACGACTATTTTAACATACTTTATAGTTGAAAATGCACGCTTTATAATTGTCGTGGAAATAGAGAAAGTTAAAACTAGATGGATCAACCTGTTGATTAAAGTATAGTATTACAATTTTTTTGTTTCAAATAACCCTCAACACAATTTTGAGATAGTGATCATTTTCAATATTGAACCATTTAAAATTATCTTTTGAGTTCAAAACTAAGCTAAGAATAAGAAGTTCTACTGTCTCTTCACTAAATTTAAAGTTTAACTCTTCTAACTAGAAATCTATTGTAGCATTAAATATATCATAATGAAAGTGATGTCCGATTGTGATAGTATCCTTTCATTGACATAAACGACTAGAATGCTTATAGTGATCACTCATCTCTAGTATATCAACATCCAATCTTGTGCAAAATGATTTGACACACGAAAGAAGAATATCAAAACTATTATTTCTTAATGTTAAAAGAAGTGCTTTAGTCGTAGAGACAAAATCCATTGCATTTATGATATCAAAGGATTTTTTTTCCAAGGCACGACAAAACAAATTTGTGATTCTCATAATTTTATGCATAAATACAAACTAGAAATGAAATCAAAAGGCTTTATCACTATAAAGGAACCACTACTTTCTCTATGCATCAAAGTAGAGGAACCATCAATGATAATACTTTCAAGCACATTAATAGTTGCACCATACATATCTATTAAGCTGCAAATAGAATCAAATGGGAGCTCCAACGAGTAGTTCCTACTCGATACAAAGTACCAATCTGATTAGCTCTTTGTCTAGTCTTGTGTTTACCAACAACAATAGAACGTACGATTTTATTAACTTGAGCATATTGTAATTTGATGTTGCATTTTAAAGAAGATGTAATAAAATTGACAATAGTCATCATATTCGACAAGAAAAGTTATATAGAGATCGCCTTTTCAACAATTGCAACTAACACTAGCTAAAGTTGGTGGATAAAACAATATATATAATATGCATAGCGACAATCTTTAAAAAATAAAGCTTGCAATCCATTAGAGTATCACACATATTGTTAGCACTATTGTACCCTTGACCTCGTATATTATGAATTTTTAGATTATATTTAGTGAGGGCATCACATATTTCTTTCTTAAGTATTATAGATATGATATCATGAACATGCACAATTAAAAAAAACTCTCTCATAAAAAATCATGGACATTAATAAATCTCAAAATTAATGTCATATGTTCTTTGTTTGATATATCCTTCGTTTCATTAACCAAAATATAAAACTTAGAATTTTCAATTTTATCACATATTTTATTTTTGAGTTTGTTACCAATAATATATAAGATTTCTTTTTGAATATCAGGTGAGATATACATTGCATTTTCTAAAGTTTTCTCTAAGACAACATCGTGATCATTCCATTAGAAGATTCTGTTGGGATTTTCCGAGCCGCAAAAACCGCTTTTTGCGTTGCGGAAACCTCGGAAGCCCCGGCCACGGATCCGTGCGAAGTATAAAAATTATAATTACATGTATGTGCTTACAGAAATCCTAGATCTACCTTAGATCTAAGAGGTTAGAACGTTACCCTCGTAGCGACGCCCTTCGCTTATCCCGCTCGTCTAAAAGTTCGTCGGAACTCGAGAGTGTCAAGTGCACACTCCTCTATGGTATCCACACAAGCAATAGGTGGAGAAAACTCAACCTTGAGTGTGCTAGCACTCCTTGGTTGGTTCGGCCAAAGAGAGGGATGGGAGAGGGAGAGCTTGAGAGAAAAAGTTCCAAGGAAGAAGATGAAGTTAAGAGTGTAACTCACCAAATGAATTCACCACCCATAACCCCAAAGTGGCCGGCCACTTCATGGAAGGGGGGTTACATGCATGCATGTAACTCCCATGACCCTTGGTCTCCCTCATGATGTGGCACCAATTGACCAAGTCAATGATGATGTGGAGCATCATCATTGGCCGGCCATGCCAAGTCATCATCATGACATGGCATTTGGTCAAGTCAAACTTGACCTTTCATCTTTCCTCTCAAGTCAAGTCAAACTTGACCTCTAATCTCCCATGGTTGATCAAATCTAATCATTTGACTCAAGTCAATTTAATTTAATGAATCTCTATTCATTTAATTTAAATTGATTTGATGAATCAAATATAAATTAGACTCATTCAACACTTGAATCAACTTGAGTCTAACTCAATTAGTCTAATTTGGATTACTCTTAATCCAATTTGGTTCATCCCATGAACCTAATCCTCATGGTTCATCATATGAACCTAATCTCCATCTAATTGCTCTTATGTGTGTGACCCTATAGGTTCTTGTAACGTTGGCAATGTCCCTAAACCGATTTAGGAACATAAGCAATGAGCGGTATCTAGCAACACATCATTGCTACCCAAGTTACAAGAATGTTGAGCTCCAACATCACCTTTGTGACTACTAATTGTGACTCTCACAATATGTGACAATGTCCCTCTATCCTTGACATCTAGATTGACCAATCGAGGTATAGACCGTGTCATCCTCGGTACAATCTAAATCTTGATCTCCAAGTAGACTCACTCTAATCAAATGAGCTCAATATCTCATATTGACTCATTTGGGCATGGCCATGCACTTCGTGGTCTCACTCTATCAAGAATATCGATGTCACTCCCATCATATAGGAGGGATAGATCCCATCTACATCACTCACATCCCTCCGCATAATTTGTTACATACCCAGTAATCGCCTTTATAGTCCACCCATTTATGGGTGACGTTTGACGAAGCCAAAGTATGCAACTCATTATGTAAGGAACCATGGTGACTTCAGGTCTAAGGACTAATAGTCATACTAATAGCCACATGAGAAAGTATATGACACTCATATAACGATCCATGATACTTTCTCATGGCGGGTCATTCAGTATACATTCTCCAATGCATACCCATGTGTCAACTTGATATCTCATATCCATGACTTGTGAGATCAAGTCATCTTGTTGACTTACATGCTAGTCTCTACGCATTAACATTGTCCCTGAATGTTAATACTCGACAAGGAATGATTAAGAGTAGTGTTCTCTATATCATCTCATTATCGATTCAACCAATCGATTGATATAGATAAGAACCTACTACTCAAGGACATTATTATATTTAGTTATTTAGCACCAATACAAGTAAATATAATAACCATGCCTTTATAAATAGGAATATGATACAATAAAGTTCATACAACAATCATCATATGATTGGCTCTAGGGCTTTCACTAACAATCTCCCACTAGCACTAGTGTCAATCACCGTAGTATCTAATACCCAATGACCTAGTGTGACCATCATGCTTTTTCTGTGCCAAAGCCTTGGTCAAGGGATCTGCGATGTTAGCCTCTGTGGGTACTCTGCAAATCTTCACATCTCCTCTATCGATGATCTCTCGAATGAGATGGAAGCGCCGTAGTATGTGTTTGGTCCGCTGGTGTGAGCGAGGTTCCTTAGCTTTGTCTGTTGTCACAATAGAGCTCTATAGGATATGCAATGCTAGGAACCACCCCAAGCTCAGTAATGAACTTGCGGATCCAAACTGCCTCCTTTGTTGCCTCAGATGCAGCGATATACTCGGCCTCTGTTGTAGAATCAGCAACTGTGTCCTGCTTCGAACTCTTCCAGCTCACAGCGCCACCATTCAAGCAAAACACGAACCCTGACTGCGATCTGTAATCATCTCGTTAGTTTGGAAGGCGACATCATTGTAACCCTTTGACTAGCTCCTCATCGCCTCCAAATATCAAGAAATATTCTTTAGTCCTTCTCAAGTACTTAAGAATATTCTTGATTGCTATCCAGTGACGCTCACCTGGATCTGACTGGTATCTACTCGTCATGCTCAAAGCATACGAGACATCAGGACGAGTACACAGCATGGCGTACATGATAGATCCTATAGCAGATGCGTAAGGGATCTTATCCATGCGGTCTCTCTCCTCTCTAGAAGAGGGACTTTGAGTCTTCGAAAGACTCACACCATGTGACATCGGGAAGTCCTTTCTTGGAATTCTGCATGGCAAACCAAGTAATCTGTCTCGATGTATGTACTCTGACTTAGGCCAAGCAATCTCTTAGATCTATCTCTATAGATCTTGATGCCTAGAATACAGGTTGCTTCACCTAAGTCCTTCATTGAGAAGCACGTCCCGAGCCAAGTCTTCACAGACTGTAGCGAAGGGATGTCATTCCTAATGAGCAGTATGTCATCCACATACAATACAAGGAAGACAACTGTGTTCCCATTAACCCTCTTGTAGACACAGGGTTCATCTTCATTCTTGATGAAACCAAACTGTTTGATCGCATCATCGAATCGAAGATTCCAGCTCCGAGAAGCTTGCTTTAGCCCATAAATGGACCTTTGCAGCTTGCATACCTTCCCAGTATGTTGTGGATCTACAAAACCCTCAGGTTGTGTCATGTACACATCCTCGAGTAAGTTTCCATTCAGAAACGCGATTTTGACATCCATCTGCCAGATCTCATAATCGTGGTATGCTGCAATAGCAAGCAAGATCCGAATGGACTTAAACATCGCCACTGGAGAAAAGGTTTCATCATAGTCAATACCATGAATTTGCTTGAAACCTTTAGCCACCAATCGGCCCTTATAGGTATGCGTAAGTCCATCCATGTCAGTCTTTCTCCTAAAGACCCACTTACACCCGATGGGTTTGACCCCTTCAGGTGGATCAACCAAAGTCCATACTTGGTTAGTGTACATGGATTTCATCTCGGATCTCATGGCGTCTAGCCATTTCTCAGAATCTGGGCTCATCACAGCTTCCTGATAGGAGGTAGGCTCATTCTCAATGAGCATAACGTCATCATGGTCAGACAAGAGAAATGAGTATCTCTCAGGCTGACGATGTACCCTATCAGACCTGCGAAGAGGTAGGTCTACTTGAACAGGTGGTTGTTCCACAACTCTTTGTGCAACAACCTCATCACTCACAATACTTTGTGGTTCCTGCTCAACCTCCATCAAGGCCTCAGTGCTATGGTCCTTATCTTGAATTTCTTCAAGATCGAAGGTACTCCCACTAGTTTTTCTAGAAACAAAATCCCTTTCTAGAAAAACCCCAGTCTTTACCACAAACACTTTGTGCTGACTGGGAATGTAGAAGTAATATCCCTTAGTATCCTTGGGATATCCAACAAAATAGCACCTATCGGATTTGGGTCCCAGTTTGTCTGAGACTTGACGTCGAACGTAAGCCTCACAACCCCAAATCCTCATAAAAGACATCTTGGGATTTTTCCCTGTCCATATCGTATATGGTGTCTTTACCACAGCCTTGGATGGTACACGGTTAAGGGTAAAGGCTGCTGTGTCCAGAGCATATCCCCAAAAGGATATAGGAAGATCTGTGTGACTCATCATAGATCGTACCATATCCAATAGGGTACGATTCCTCCTTTCGGATACACCATTCCACTGTGGTGTTCCAGGAGGAGTGAGTTGGGATAGAATCCCACACTCAGCTAGATAGTCACGAAACTCATGGCTAAGGTATTCACCACCTCGATCTAATCGAAGTATCTTAATACTCTTGCCAAGCTGGTTTTGTACTTCATTCTTGAATTCTTTGAACTTTTCAAAGGATTCAGATTTATGTGTCATAAGATACACATAACCATATCTACTGAAGTCATCAGTAAATGTAATGAAGTACCTGTAACCACCTCTAGCAGCAACATTGAAAGGACCACATACATCACTATGTATAAGTCCTAACAAATCTGTTGCTCTTTCGCTATGTCCACTAAAGGGAGTTTTGGTCATCTTGCCTAAAAGGCAAGACTCGCATGTCTCATATGATTCAAAATCAAATGAGTCTAGCAGCCCATCCTTATGGAGCTGAGATAAGCGACTCTCATTTATGTGACCTAAACGACACTGCCATAGATAGGTTTGGATCAACTCATTTGACTTAAACCTCTTGGTACTTATGTTTTAGATAGGGCTCTCTAAGTCTAGAAAGTAGAGTCCGTTCATTAGAGGTGCACTACAATAGAACATATCATTTAAATAAACTGAACAATATTTGTTCTTTATTATAAATGAAAAACCTTTCTTGTCCAAACAAGAAAGCGAAATGATGTTCTTAGTTAAGGCGGCACATAACAACATTCATCTAATTCTAGTACAAGCCCGGAGGCGAGATAGATCATAAGTTCCTCACAAAGAATAAAGAATAACCCTTGCTCCATTGCCTACTCGTAGGTCCACCTCGCCCTTTATCAATGCCCTACTATTTCTTAGCGCCTGCACATTGGTACAAATGTGAGATGCACATCCGGTATCTAATACCCATGATGAAGAAATAGATAGATTGACTTCTATAACATTTATACCTAAAGTAGAAGTCTCACTTCTTTTATTCTTAAGATCTTCAGTATGCCTTGCGATTCGCTTCCAGTGTCCTGCTTCCTTGCGATGGAAGAAAGCCCTTCCTTGGCTACCCCTCCTTTGGGTTTAAGTTCTTTGCCTTTGCCCTTGGCTTGGGACTTTCCCTTACCTTTAGGCTTGCCCTTGCCTTTCTTCTTACGCACCATCAAAATGGTGTCGATTTACCCTTCTTAAGGTTAAGCTCGTGATTCTCAACATCTTTGAGCATTTGAATGGCTTATCAATTTCATTCATGTTATAATTCATGACAAATTGATTGAAGGCTTGTGGCAAAGATTGCAAGATTAGGTCGTGGCGCTCTTGGCCAAGTGGGAATCCCGACCTTTGTAGGTTTTCTACGTACCCAATCATCTTGAGTACATATGTACCTCTGAGTCCCTTCTTGCATTTTGGACCCAAATAATGCCTTAGAGACTTCATATCTCTCATGCCTAGCTTGTCCTTGATATAGTTGACGAAGATGTCCAACCATATCATAAGCATTCATGAACTCGTGTTGCTTCTGAAGCTCAGAGTTCATGGTCGCGAGCATTAGACATGACACATCTAATGCATCATCTTGATGCTTCTTGTAAGCATCTTTGTCTCATGAGGCATTGGCGGAGGTGCCTCCGAATGGGCTCGGGGCGTCTGACTTCCTTTCTTGGGTGAGAACGATTCTCAAGTTCCTGTATCCCAGGAAATTTGCTCCATTGAGCTTGTCCTTCTCAAGGACGGATCGTAGAGAGAGAGTGTTCGTGGTTGTCGACATAGTTATCTACAACATACAATGCAGAGAATTAATATCATGTTCCTTTTATCATTTAACTAGGCCTTTAATCAAATGATGCTCCCACTGAATTATAGGAATTTTGTAGAATCGAGTTATGGATGTGGTCAAACCACATTATTAGATTCAAACAAACTAGCTATAATTCTTGAACAGATCCACATCATACTAAGCCTTGAGTTAGCTTTGGCTAAATCGCCCAAGACTTAAAATGCGATCGGTGGGTAACACATTACCGATTACATCTCTATGTAACTCTTGTTTATAGGATTAAGACCCACATTTACAAAAGACCTTGAGTTAGCTTTGGCTAAATCGCCCAAGATTTAGTGTAAATGCGATCTTAACCTATCTTTCCAACGATTGGAATATGCCTATAGTTCTACTCGATCCAATTGAGTTAACTAGTTTTGCTCAATCTAATTGAGCTTACTCTAACCCGAGTCGTGATAGGCGGGACCAAGATTGTCCCTCCGCACCCTACCAAGATAATATGTGTTGCTCTGCTTTGGCAGATTCAACAACAACAAATGATCGAGGTAGTGATGGGTATCAAGGCTCGGTAGGCATTTTCGAGTTGATTCGATTATGATTTAATCTAATCGTAATGTGTATCTTATACGCATTTAGGCCTTTATTATCCTATATTAGCATGCATCATATACATACAAGAAAATTAACCTAGCATGCATCATATAGATACAAGTTTTATTCTACTAGCATGCATCACATACATACAACCAAAATCAATTATATATATATATATATATATATATATATATATATATATATATATATATATATATATATATATATCAACATATATATATATATAATTAAATGTGATATAGTCATGGCGCTACTACGATCTTCTCAAGCCAATGAGAAGATCGGACGGTCTCCCTAAGGCTAGCGGCTTCTCCAAGAGCTTCCTTTGACCGCCATGTGTCGTCACCCTTCTCGTAAGCTCGTCTTCAAGTGGACTTTCCACCGCTCCATTTTTGTACATTACAAATACGAAACTCGAGTTACATTCGAGTCTAAAACTATTTACAACTAGAATATTAAAAGAAGAGGTGCGACGCGCAGGTCGCAAACACTTTACAACACGCACAACCACAAAACTAAGACACAGGCCGTATTATGAATTACAACACACATAATCCAATCCAATTGGGTTATTGGGCCATGACAATCACAGAATTATACATAATTCTAAATTATGTATTTTTTACAGAAAATTTCTATAATTTTTCCTAATTTATTTTGAATTTATGAGTCACCCCTCCTCAAACGGTCCCGCTAAGTGGTTTCCGCGCGATCAAGGACATGGCCCCTTTCGGGATAGGGCAGCGCCCTACCGCAAAATAAACTTCGCGAGTGTCCCTACAATGATCTTACAGTGACTTAAGTCGCTGTCCCAAAACCTAAAGCGAAACTCGCCGATTCGAGAGTTTTTCTCGATTGAAGCCTACGAGTGTCCCAACACTCGTTGCTTAACTCTACGAGAAAAATACCCAAAAATTCTATAAAATAAGAAAATTTACAGAAACATAAAAATCTGTAATTTTTATATCTAATATAAAAACTACAAAAATGAAACACATACATGCTTCGAACCTGGCTCTGATACCACTGTTGGGATTTCCCGAGCCGCAAAAACCGCTTTTTTGCGCATGAAACCTCGGAAGCCCTACCACGGATCCGCGTATAAAAATTATAATTACATGTATGTGCTTACAGAAATCCTAGATCTACCTTAGATCTAAGAGGTTATAACGTTACCCTCGTAGTGACGCCCTTCGCTTATCCCGCTCGTCCAAAAGTTCGCCGGAACTCGAGAGTGTCAAGTGCACACTCCTCTATGGTATCCACACAAGCAATAGGTGGAGAAAACTCAACCTTGAGTGTGCTAGCACTCCTTGGTTGGTTCGGCCAAAGAGAGGGATGGGAGAGGGAGAGCTTGAGAGAAAAAGTTCCAAGGAAGAAGATGAAGTTAAGAGTGTAACTCACCAAATGAATTCACCACCCATAACCCCAAAGTGGCCGGCCACTTCATGGAAGGGGGGTTACATGCATGCATGTAACTCCCATGACCCTTGGCCTCCCTCATGATGTGGCACCAATTGACCAAGCATCTTCCCTCTCAAGTCAAGTCAAACTTGACCTCTAATCTCCCATGGTTGATCAAATCTAACCACTTGACTCAAGTCAATTTAATTTAATGAATCTCTATTCATTTAATTTAAATTGATTTGATGAATCAAATATAAATTAGACTCATTCAACACTTGAATCAACTTGAGTCTAACTCAATTAGTCTAATTTGGATTACTCTTAATCCAATTTGGTTCATCCCATGAACCTAATCCTCATGGTTCATCATATGAACCTAATCTCCATCTAATTGCTCTTATGTGTGTGACCCTATAGGTTCTTGTAACGTTGGCAATGTCCCTAAACCGATTTAGGAACATAAGCAATGAGCGGTATCTAGCAACACATCATTGCTACCCAAGTTACAAGAATGTTGAGCTCCAACATCACCTTTGTGACTACTAATTGTGACTCTCACAATATGTGACAATGTCCCTCTATCCTTGACATCTAGATTGACCAATCGAGGCATAGACCGTGTCATCCTCGGTACAATCTAAATCTTGATCTCCAAGTAGACTCACTCTAATCAAATGAGCTCAATATCTCATATTGACTCATTTGGGCATGGCCATGCACTTCGTGGTCTCACTCTAGCACGACTCTCGATGTCACTCCTGGCCATATAGGAGGGATAGATCCCATCTACATCACTTACATCCCTCCGCATAATTTGTTACATACCCGAATGTCGCCTTTATAGTCCACCCATTTACGGGTGACGTTTGGGCCAAAGTATGCAACTCAGTATGTAGGGAACCATGGTGACTTCAGGTCTAAGGACTAATAGTCATACTAATAGCCACATGAGAAAGTATATGACACTCATATAACGATCCATGATACTTTCTCATGGCGGGTCATTCAGTATACATTCTCCAATGCATACCCATGTGTCAACTTGATATCTCATATCCATGACTTGTGAGATCAAGTTATCTTGTTGACCTACATGCTAGTCTCTACGCATTAACATTGTCCCTGAATGTTAATACTCGACTAGGAATGATTAAGAGTAGTGTTCTCTATATCATCTCATTATCGATTCAACCAATCGATTGATATAGATAAGAACCTACTACTTAAGGACATTATTATATTTAGTTATTTGGCACCAATACAAGTAAATATAATAACCATGCCTTTATAAATAAGAATATGATACAATAAAGTTCATACAACAATCATCATATGATTGGCTCTAGGGCTTTCACTAACAGATTCATTCTGAACTCTCAATCCATATGCTTGCAAATTAAGCCAAAAAATACTCTCAATTGTTGCTGCAAGCTTTAATCGATTCTTTTGAATCAATTTTGAAGATTTTCGATTCATGACTTTATCTATATGTTATGTTACATTCATCAAATCAATAATAGATTTTGCATATTTATTGTGCGTTGAGTTAGAACTTTCCATGTGAGACAAAAAGTCACACTTGGCTTCATTGTTAACGCATTTTCAACTTCTAAAGCCTTCACCCGTAAATGTAGATTATTGTGCTTCATTTAATTCAAAAAGAGAGCACGGAAAATAAAATACTACATCCTTTAAAGGAGAGTACTCTAATCATGGAAACTTTTTAACTATGTATTTTGAAATCGACGATGTTGTTTTATTAATTAAGATAGTAGGTACTCCAACAATTTAGGCTGATATAATCTCATTTTGATATGAGCTCATCTAATTTCATCATAATGATTAATAAGATGTTGTCGTATCAAAATATAAAATCTAAGATCTTGTTCAAAAGAAGTTTCATCAAACTCAACTCTTTGAGATTTAGAAGAAAGTTCAGACTCCTCATCATGAATAGATGTATTAGTCTCTTTTAGATAATGAAGGATTATCAATTTTTAGCTTAGAGAATGATATAATATTGTTCCTGTCATGTCCCGAGAGAATGCCAAGCTGAAAAACGGACAACATCTCCCCTGTACGTGATACAATATCCTGTTGATATAAAGTCTTTCGACCACAATCACATAACATATATATGTATATAACCATAAATCACAGCGGAATATACTGAAAAATAATAAATATACAACGACTCAACTATGCACTCCGAAGTGACTTTGACACAACAAAGATCAAAATAGAAACCACATCCAAACTGACACCACATCAAAGACCAAATACACACAACACATCCGTATACCACAAATACGAAAACGATATAGGATAAAATCCCAAAACAACAATCCACAAGAATACAACAATATGAAAATAATATCCAACCATTCGGTGTGAGATGAGATCAGCTGGTAGAGCTCCGAACATCCAAGGAAACTTCTACCAGTTACTTGGGCGACAAGAAACCCAGGGTTTGTGGTGGTGAGTATAAAACTCAGCGGTAATATGAAAGATAGTGCATGAACAACATATAAAGATATGGAGATCTAGAAGTATACATGTGGAGATCTACAGTATACAGATGGAGTTCGACAGATATACAGTCTTAAAAGTAATAGCAAATAACCACCAGTATAGTCATAATCAATGCACATACCAAACTGATCAATTGAACATAATGTAATGTACAGACATACCTAACGGTCATCAATAATACAACATATATCATCCTGAACAAGTATACAGTAATATAACCCATATATCATCCAAGGTCAATATCACACCTATGACCAACACTAAGTCATATGATCAGTATATAATCACATGTAATAACAACTCGGTCCATCCTATACTATGACATGACGCTAATCAAATGCATACAACAGTCTGAACCAACATGTACCTCATGCTCAACACACAATAGTATAAAATATGCAAATGACATGTAACATGATGTACAAGCATATGCAGCAATCATAGCTCTACCAAATGCAGCAACACACAGGCATATGTAAAACATATATCGAAATACATGCATACATATATACATATCCCAACAATGCATATGCATGGTCATGTCTGCGAACCCTACGCACAACCACGACCCCAGTGTGGCTTGAGTGACACGACACGATAACTTTTCCAACTCGAGATACCACTACTCTCGAGTGGTCGAATGGGTAGTATGAACAAGTAGCTAGCCACCATAGAGTTATATGCTACACCATGGGGGTCCCTACTGCTGGCCGCTCCATCACTACCCATGAGTGGTCAAGCACCGCACAAAGGACGACTGCACACCACACAACTACCACCATCATTAGTGGGCAAGTGCGCAACTCTAACTACCACCCTCAACAGTGGCCAAGTACGCAACTCCAGCTACCACCATCTATAATAACCGAGCGCGGCACAACCAATGATCTGCACTCAACTCTGCTACCACTACCCCGAGTGGGCGAGGAGGCAGGATGACTGACGACCCATCTCAACCACAAGGGAGACCCAGTCGACATCATTCATGCAATGTAATGATGCATAGCTCCACACACGTATCCCCGTAACATTCTCTATCCCACAGAGAGTCCTAGTCAACCATGCAAGAACTACTAATCCACAATCACATACTGACAACAACTCACTTATCTATACACAGATAACTAAATCCACCATAGATGCACAACTAATATGTGTACGATACAGAAATCGACACCATAATCAAATCCATTACCCAACCCTAGTGATGTGACACAGTAACCCAGTATAAGTTCACAACTGTGCCCCTAACTACATGAACTTAACTGAACATCCATAAGCCAACACACAATATAATTTGTAATTCATATCCGTGATAAATGAATGATGAATTAACAACAACACATCTCAAAGATCAAAGGCTAAGTACAAGCACATGATTAAATAAGAGTGGAGTCAAGATAAAATGTATCATCATCAATCCACATTCATGCACTGGATTCAACAAACTATCTGACCAAGGTAGATATTACCCACCTGCTATGTGAAACACCGATTGTTCTCACGTACAAGCATCCATTACTAATCAAAGTCCTGTAGGAAAGACCGTGGAACGTATATAACCCGATCATGCTATCAATTCTAATATTAGGATAAAATCCTAATCCCACATCAACTTAATATCCTGATTAACTAACCGAATAATCTAATACTATAAGATGAATGAACTCATATATTAACCAATCTACAAACATCATATAAGTTGTAACTCACTACTACATCGATAAACATGATATACTTCCAATAATATATCTGTATAGTAACACTCCACAAATTCCTCAATTTGCACTTACCCGACGTTATTTCATCCACTCATAGCAGAGCCACTGCCGAAACCAACTACTATCCACCTCCCAGCTTGCTCAACCGAAGGAGCTTGAAATTTAGAATCAACAACCTCGCAACCCAAGAGCAATGTCAGATCTCACCAATAGAAACACATAACAATGAATGATCACCAACTTTCAAGGTGATTGTAAGCCAAGTTCCGACTCAATGTAAAGCAACAATGAACAAAACATAATCTGAAGAATATCTACAGGGTAACCAACATATTACCAAGAATCCAAGATCCCAGCTACCCTCCGGAATACCCAGGTCCTGCTGCAACAGAGTCATCCCAAATTCAATGTTGCTGTGGGCAAAACACCATAACCTACTTCACAACACAACTCCCTTTCCCGATCCACGCTGTTCACCATAACAAGATCCTACATCCTGCTCCCGTTCACAGTTGCCTGTCACCACAAAGATCTGAACTACAAGTGAAAAACTACGATCGAGGATGGATCTCATTGAAGCTCAAGGAAAATAGCGACAACTTACCTAGCTACGACAACAATCAGCCGAAGGCAACTCACGATTCAATAGATTAAAGTCGCTGCCGATCCAAGCACCCAACCACTCGCACACTAGCTCGTCCACGGAGACCATCGAGAATGATCCGATCGTCGCCACTTGCAGGAAGGAAGGAAGAATGAAGAAGAAGAAATTTGATGTGGAGGCACACTGGAGGCAATCTTGTAACACCCCCCCTAGTCTTTCCACTCTCTACCAGGAGAGATGTCACTACTTTACTGTCTTATTCTTATTTTCTTCCTGATCTTACTTTGACACTATACTTTAATCATCACTCAAACAATAACCAATTCAAGATCTTCACATAATGTGCGGGTATTAAAACTAACCCAACATGACTCTAGCATTCTTTGGTCTCAACCATAAGCAATCCAATTGAAGTCCAACAATATCAGAAAGAAAACAATTAAAGATTTAAAATCTGGTTTAGACATCTGCACTTAGGATCTTTTACTTCCACTGTTCCGTCGCCACACACTCCAAGCACTTCGTCCGCCATGCCACCTCACTGAAACTTTTCTTTACCTTTATCTGTAGTATAAGGAAATGCAAACTATAAGCAATAATGCTTAGTAAGTACTTTCTATGCTCACAAAAATATGCACTGTATGAAATCATGCAACTAGTTCTCTTGCCCTGGATACATTGATACACATACAAACATATCTGGAAATCATAACTCTGATTACATGTCTCTTGTATAAATCATGCTCTTAAGTATTTTAAAACTTGTAAACAGTGTATCTGATATGGAATAATTAACTTTGAAAACTTTTACTTATACTTATACTGATACTTCAAAATAATAATCGTCCTGGATATGGGTCTGGCATAGTACCGATGTGCGCTTTCCTAATAGGCGGGGGTGGCCAACCACCGAGCCTACTAGGGTAACTGAAACTGAGGGCCTTGGCCCGTGGGCGAAATTGATGCCCGGTACATGTCCTTTCAAAAGTAAAATACTTCCTTTATATTTATATTCTTATACATGCTGAAAGAATGCTCTTAATCCCCTAAACCACAAATGGGGAGCACCATAAAGATCATTATGCTCTTGACCCCCAAAACTAAAATGGGGAGCATACTAAAGATCGTTGTGCTCTTAATCCCCATTTCGAACAGGGAGCATCTTTAAATTTTCTTTATAAAGGAAATATTTTTACATCTTACTCTACATCATGCATATAATTGCAAGCTACAACTCTTCTACAATATGCATGATCATAAATCACATTCTTATCACGGATCTAAACATGATACTGAATCAAACATGATATAACGGGTAAAATCATGTAACTAAAAATACCATATAATTGGAAATAACATGCACATAAAAACATATCAATGACATACGATAACTACTTATACTGCAGGTGAGCAATACTTACTTCCTACGCTTTTTCATCAATTTATACCGTTAGATTTCGTAAAAAAAAGACCTCCTACGTGTTCCTTTGCTTTAGCGTGATCCTTTATCAAATCCTTGAGGAGATCCCTCTTGAATTATTCCACAGTGGAGAAATTATAGAGGCTCTTCTCCTTTTTTTTTTTCTTTTGTTTTCCTCGATGGAGAGAGGATCGGCGTTTGGCAACAACGAGAGAGAGAGATAGAGAGAGAGGGATGGCTGGAAAAAAAATGAGAGAGAGATGAGAGGTGGTGGAGGGAGAGAAGAGGGAGAGAGAGAGAGGGGGTGGGAGTGGTCGGCATTGGAGAGAGGAGGGAGAGAAATGATAAAAAAAATCTATATATATATATATATTTGGATTTCCTTTATTTAATTACCCCTTTAAATAATTAGTCAAATTAACCAATCTCTTCTTTTTTTCACCTATAGATATATTTGTTATATCCTATTCATTGGTAATCTTATGACTTAGTGGTAGGAAGCCCATTCCCCCAAACCAACGGTTCATAGTTCGAGTCCCGACTAACGAACCATTTATTCGAACCTTTTTTTTTAAATTCCTATTCTTAATTATTTCTATATTTATTATTATTATTATTCTATTCCTATTTTTATTCTTATTTCTATTTTCCTCTAATAAAAATATAGGAACTAAAATTTGGGTTGTTACAATCCCTTATACCTTATAAAAGTTTCGTCCTCGAAACTTAGAGCAGCTCGGGGTACTTTTACTTCATGTCATCCTCACGTTCTTAGGTTGCTTCTTCAAACTTTTGACTTTGCCATAAGACTTTTACTAACAATATTTCTTTATTTATTAGTTTCTTGATTGCTCGATCTATTATCTGAATAGGTCGACTTTCATAACTTAGATCTGTCTGAATTTGTACCGTCTGTGGCTCAATCACTTGGTTGGTGTCTGAGATATGCTTCTTAAGCATTGAAACATGAAATACATTGTGGATAGCTGACATTTCCTATGGTATCTCTAACTCATAAGCTATCTTACCAATTCTCTTGGTGATCAGGTAGGGGTATACATATCTAGGACTTAACTTGCCTTTCTTTCCAAATCTCATTACCCCTTTTATAAGAGCTACCTTAATGAACACTGAATCTCTGACTTGGAACTCTAGGGGTCTGCGTCGGACATCGGTGTAACTCTTCTGCCGACTCTGGGCAGTCTCTATCCTTTGGCGTATGTTCTTTATAGCTTTGGTGGCGTCATCTATAAAATCAGTCTTGAGTCTCATTTCTTTCTTCTCACCACCCTCATACCAACAGATAGGTGATCTGCATCTCCTTCCATACAAGGCTTCATAAGGTGTCATTCCAATTATGGTTTAATAACTATTATTATAGGCAAACTCTACCAAACACAAATATTTGCACCAGCTTCCTTTAAAATCTAAGGCACAAGCTCTGTGCATGTCCTCCAAAATCTGATTCACTCTTTCTGTTTGCCCATCTGTCTGAGGATGAAATGCAGTGCTGAATCGTAGCTTAGTGCTGAGGGTTGTCTGAACACACTCTCAGAAGTGTGAAGTGAAGCGATTGTCTCTATCAGAGATAATGGTCTTAGGTACTCCATGCAGTCTAATCACTTCCTTGACATATAACTGGGCTAACTGTTCCATGGAATATGATATTCTGATAGGCATGAAGTGAGCAGACTTTGTCAATCTATCGACAACTACCCAAATAGAATCGTAGCCATTGGTTGTTTTGGGAAATCCTACTATGAAATCCAAGGCTAGTTCCTCCCACTTCCATTCTGGAATCTGGATAGGCTGTAGAACTCCTCCTGGTCTCTGGTGTTCTGCTTTCACTCTCTGACATGTCAAACAAGCGCTAACATACTTAGCCACGTCCCTCTTCATACCAAGCCACCAGAATTTTCCTTTCATATCTTGATACATCTTGGTGGATTCAGGATGCATCGAATATGGGGTCCCATGAGCTTCTTCTAGGATCTTCTTTCTTAAGTTTGGGTCCTTGGGGATACATAGGCGTTCACCCAAGTATAATACCCCACTGTCAGAGACACGGAATCCTTCATTCTTTCCTTCTTGGATCTCTTGCTTGATCCTTTGGATGCTAGGATCTTTGTCCTATCTTGCTAATATATCCTCAAACAGTGTATGTACTATGGTCAAGGTGGAGAGATGTCCAGAAATGATCTCAACCCCAAAATTCATTATCTCTTTCTCCAGTGGTTGGGATAGTATTGCTAGGGACATCAAAGTGGCGCATGATTTTCCACTCAGCACGTCTGCTACTTTGTTTGCCTTTCCAGGATGGTAGTGGATTTCACAGTCATAGTCCTTTACTAGCTCAAGTCATATGCGCTGTCGCATATTCAAATCCTTCTGAGTGAAGAAATACTTCAGACTCTGGTGATCTGTATAAATCTTGCATTGGACTCCATATAAGTAATGTCTCCAGACTTTCAAAGCAAAGACCACTGCTGTCAACTCAAAGTCATGAGTGGGGTAATTCTTTTCGTAGTTCTTGAGTTGTCTAGATGCATAAGCAATGATTTTACCCTTCTGCATAATACTGCTCCGAGTCCCATCTTGGATGCATCACTATATAGGTCAAATCCCTCATTACTTTCTAGAAGGGTAAGCACTGGAGCACTTGTGAGTCCCCTCTTTAATTCAAGGAAGCTCTTTTCACAATCTTCGGTCCATTCGAACTTCTTGTTCTTTCTGGTAAGAACCGTCAACGGTGAAGCTATCCTTGAGAAGTTTTCCACAAACTTTCGATAGTACCCTACTAATCCGAGGAAACTTCTGACTTCACTAGCATTCTTTGGTTGACCCCAATTACTGACCGCTTCTATCTTTGTCGGGTCTACAATAACTCCATCTTTTGAAATAACATGTCCCAGAAACGACATTTGATCAAGCCAAAACTCACACTTGGAGAACTTTGCATATAACTGTCTTTGCTGAAGGGTCTGTAAGATTGTCTTCAAGCGTTCAGCATGTTCCTCCTGGGTTCTCGAGAAGATAAGGATGTCATCAATGAAGACGACCAAAAACTTGTCAAGGAACTCCTTAAATACCTGATTCATCAAGTCCATAAACATAGCGGGTGTATTTGTCACTCCGAAGGGCATGACCATGAACTCATAGTGTCCATACCTCGTTCGGAAGGCTATTTTCGGTATATCATCCTCTTTAACTCTTACCTGATGATAACCGGACCGCAAGTCAATCTTGGAGAAGATTGTGGCTCCCCTCAATTGATCAAATAAATCCTCTATCCTTGGCAGAGGATATCTGTTCTTGATTGTCACTTGATTCAAGGCTCGGTAGTCTATGCATATCCTCATAGACCCATCTTTCTTTTTCACGAACAACACTGGAGCTCCGCACGGGGAATGACTAGGGCAGATGAATCCCTTGTCTAGCAACTCTCGTAATTGTACCTGAAGCTCTTTCAATTCAGTTGGAGCCATACGATAGGGTGCTTTTGAGATTGGGTGGGTACCAGAAATAAGCTCGATCTCAAACTAAACTTCCCTTCTAGGTGCTAGTCCTGGTAGCTCGTCAGAAAATACTCCCGGGTAGTCACATACAATTGGGATGTCTTCCAGCTTTTGGCTTCTTTCTTGCTTAGTATCAACTATATGTGCTAAATACCCAGTGCATCCACCAGCTAACATCTTCTGAGCTTTCATGGCAGACAAGAACTTCTTAGTCTTCTTCCTTGGTTCTCCAATAAACTCAAAGCTGGCCTCAGTCTCGGGTTGGAATACTACTCTTCGCTTATGACGCTCAATAGAAGTACCATACTTGCTCAAAAAGTCCATTGCAAAGATGACATCATAGTCGTGCATGTCCAGCAAGACCAGATCACTATAAAGCTCTCTATCTGAAATTCTAACTGGCACGACACGCAACCAGTGTGTAGATGTCATTATTTCACCCGAAGGTAGGGTCGTTAAAAATTGAATATCTAAGATATCCGGAGTTATATCTATCTTCTTAGCAAATGCCATAGACATGAAAGAATGGATTGCCCCAGTGTCAAACAGTATGGTACCATGCTGACTAAGGATAGGTATCTGACCTGTGACTACCGTAGAAACATTTGCTACCTCTTCCTTAGTGAGGGAGAAGATCCGGGTATTAGGTGTAACTGATGGGGCCTCCAATCTTCCTTGGTTGATTTAAGGACCCTCAAGTGCTCCATGCATCTGATGTAGCTGAGCTGGTCTACCTCCATACCGGTCATCATGTGGAGGTAGATCGGTCTTTGGGGCACTCGATACCACATATATAACACCCGCCACGCCACAGCGTAAACTCCTGGATGCTTCCTCCCACACTTAGAACATGTAGGATACGTAGGCTGCTTACTGGCTAAACCTCCCTTTGCATTATTCCACTATCAGGCTATTATCACTATTTTTTTTTCCATCTTCACATACATATCTAGGTATGCTCTATTACTTACTGTCTATCATCTTTATATATATATATATATATATATATATATATATATATATATATATATATATATATATATATATATATAACTCATATATAAAGAGAACATTCTAGGTGAGCATATTTAACTTAAAAGAAGCATTCCTTACTACTCATAAAGTAAATAAAGCAGATAAATACTTGCTTACTTGGAGGCGGCAGGACTGATGCTCGATGTGTGTGTGACGGAAGGGCGGAAACTCGCTCTGATACCATCTTGTAACACCCCCCCTAGTCTTTCCACTCTCTACTAGGGGAGATGTCACTACTTTACTGTCTTATTCTTATTTTCTTCCTGATCTTACTTTGACACTATACTTTAATCATCACTCAAACAATAACCAATTCAAGATCTTCACATAACGTGCGGGTATTAAAACTAACCCAACATGACTCTAGCATTCTTTGGTCTCAACCATAAGCAATCCAATTGAACTCCAACAATATCAGAAAGAAAACAATTAAAGATTTAAAATCTGGTTTAGACATCTGCACTTAGGATCTTTTACTTTCACTGTTCCGTCGTCACACACTCCAAGCACTTCGTCCGCCATGCCACCTCACCGAAACTTTTCTTTACCTTTATCTGCAGTATAAGAAAATACAAACTATAAGCAATAACGCTTAGTAAGTATTTTCTATGCTCACAAAAACATGCACTGTATGAAATCATGCAACTAGTTCTCTTGCCCTGGATACATTGATACACATACAAACATATCTGGAAATCATAACTCTGATTACATGTCTCTTGTATAAATCATGCTCTTAAGTATTTTAAAACTTGTAAACAGTGTATCTGATTTGGAATGATTAACTTTGAAAATTTTTACTTATACTGATACTTCAAAATAATAATCATCCTGGATATGGGCCCGGCATAGTACCGATGCGCGCTTTCCTAATAGGCGGGGGTGGCCAACCACCGAGCCTACTAGGGTAACTGAAACTGAGGGCCTTGGCCCGTGGGCGAAACTGATGTCCGGTACATGCCCTTTCAAAAGTAAAATACTTCCTTTATATTTATATTCTTATACATACTGAAAGAATGCTCTTAATCCCCTAAACCACGAATGGGGAGCACCATAAAGATCATTATGCTCTTGACCCCCAAAACTGAAATGGGGAGCATATTGAAGATCGTTGTGCTCTTAATCCCCATTTCGAACAGGGAGCATCTTTAAATTTTCTTTATAAAGGAAATATTTTTACATCTTACTCTACATCATGCATATAATTGCAAGCTACAACTCTTCTACAACATGCATGATCATAAATCACATTCTTATCACGGATCTAAATATGATACTGAATCAAACATGATATAACGGGTAAAATCATGTAACTAAAAATATCATATAACTGGAAATAACATGCACATAAAAACATATCAATGACATACGATAACTACTTATACTGTAGGTGAGCAATACTTACTTCCTACGCTTTTTCATCAATTTATACCGTTAGATTTCGTAAAGAAAAGACCTCCTACGTGTTCCTTTGCTTTAGCGTGATCCTCTATCAAATCCTTGAGGAGATCCCTCTTGAATTATTCCACGGTGGAGAAATTATAGAGGCTCTTCTCCTTTTTTTTTTCTTTTGTTTTCTTCGGTGGAGAGAGGATCGGCGTTTGGCAACAATGAGAGAGAGAGATAGAGAGAGAGGGATGGCTGGAAAAAAAATGAGAGAGAGATGAGAGGCGATGGAGGGAGAGAAGAGGGAGAGAGAGAGAGGGGGTGGGAGTGGTCGGCATTGGAGAGAGGAGGGAGAGAGATGATAAAAAAAATCTATATATATATATATATATTTGGATTTCCTTTATTTAATTACCCCTTTAAATAATTAGTCAAATTAACCAATCTCTTCTTTTTTTCGCCTATAGATATATTTGTTATATCCTATTCATTGGTAATCTTATGACTTAGTGGTAGGAAGCCTATTCCCCCAAACCAACGGTTCATGGTTCGAGTCCCGACTAACGAACCATTTATTCGAACCTTTTTTTTTTAAATTCCTATTCTTAATTATTTCTATATTTATTATTATTATTCTATTCCTATTTTTATTCTTATTTCTATTTTCCTCTAATAAAAATATAGGAACTAAAATTTGGGTTGTTACAATCCCTTATACCTTATAAAAGTATAAAAATAAGGTATATTAAAATTCCACAAGATAATTTCTTAATTAGCAAGGGATATTATTTTTTTCGGTATCTTACATTCTCTCCCACTAATAAAAATTTAGCCTCCAAATTTCTGACTCATGTACGAGTACAAGATGTTACAACAACTATCTCAAAGATCCAGAGAAAAGTCACACACCTCAAGTGACTAAGTGGGTACTGACCCTCTAAAATCTATCATGGATACTCTCAACAGACCTTTTAAAGTCTGAATAACGCATTCCTATTGACCATCTATCAAAGGTAAATAATCGTACCTGAATGGAGCTTTATATCCGTGACCTGTTGGAAATTTTGCCAGAAACATAAGGTGAACCATGAATCACTATCAGAAATGATACTCAAGGATACTCTATGGATATAATTCCATCAAGTGATCCAATAAAATCCACCTTACGACTCGGAAGAAAATGAGTGGACTTGACTAATTGATCACCGATTATCCAAATCGCATCAAGTCCTTTCCGAATTCTAGATAATCTCCCAACACAGTCCATTGTATTATGCTTCCACTTCCATCTCGGTACATAATCCTGCTGATCACTAGTATTCCACCTTTTACTAGTTGACACATCCAATATCAGACTACGAAATCAACCATGTCCTACTTGTCGTTCCACCAACAGGAACGTCTCAACACTCCCTATTTTTGAATCCACTCTGAATAAATCAACAATCTCGAATGACGAGTTTCCTAAAACAACTCTTCTTAATTTGAATGCAACTCTGTAACCCACTATCCTCCTCAAAGTTAAAGAATTACTCTCTCACAAGAGAAGTCAATCTACTATCCAGAATCCACTCTACCACATAGAACTGGAAGTGACTGGGAGACTATAGTGACCAATCTCCCTTGTTGCAATTGTCCGTGCTCCAGCAACTCTATAGTAGCTACCCAGTAGCTAGCCAAAACCCCATAAGCATTCCTGCACCCTACATCTATAAATCAAGATAATAACTGCTAAGATCCACGTCATGTGTATGTGCACATCATAAGCATAAGATACATCTTGTTCAACTGCATCGGAATCACTCCATTCCCTGAAATGATGTATCCGTGTATAGTACCCTTCCATCCACACCGGAAGGATTAACTAACACTTGTGCAAAAGTTAGGCACCGTCTAGGCCTTGAAACCTAGTTTCACAAGCTTCTAACCAAGTGATTTCCATCACTTACTTGGTCCAACAAGTCAGCGGTATAGTAATGCTAGAGCATCCTATCCACATCTACAGTAATAACCAAATCAATACAAGATAACCACCACCTACAATGGCCGAGTGCGTAACTCCAACTACCACCATCAATAGTGGTTAAGTTACGCAACTCCAACAACCACAAACTGATCCAACTGCTTTCTGGAAACTCGATTCCTCAAGTCCATAGACGATTAAATCGTTAAGTACGTCTAACAATATTATCAAATGCTCATAAAATTCACACCAAGTATGAAATGTCATCTTCCACACACCTGCATCCTTTTTACTCTAAGCAGATGATATCTCAATCATCACATCGACAATGATAATTATATGACACCAAGTCACTACAATATCAACACTTCAATCATAGATCAATCCTAGAGTATACACAGATGTCCTTTAGCTGATCTAAATAGATCATCTATCCACAACGAAAGATATTCATTCTCAACAACTACTGCATATCCTCATCAATAAACGATGCATAACCTCAAAGGTCTGTCTCTCTTTTAACAAAGAGTTTCATATCTTCTTAAGAAGAAATACTAGGACAGATAAATATCCCATCCAACACCCCCTATAATCGCAACTTACATTCTTCCAATTCTTATAGTGTTTAGTAACACTGCTACCAATACAATAAAACTATCTCCTGCTATGAGGTCTTTAATATCGGAACTATTTCTGAGATCACTCCAATCACATACTCCACTTGCCTATGCAGTGGTAAGCCTGGGAGCTCATCCGAAACTACATCTGAATACCCTCAGATTGTACGCACATCCGAGAGATATAGTATACCGTCATTTCGACAATTTAACTATCCGTAAGGATATACCTATGGTAAAAGTATATCTATCAAAGTCTCAGGGCATCCCTTGGCTTCTTGATTATTGGTCAACATCTCACCTGACGGTAGAGATACCACCAACCTACAAGTCGATAGGAACCCTTCTAATCCTATCTAAGAATGTTCTAAACAAAGATACCTGTAAACTACCAGTATCTCTCGATACACCAACAAATAGGGTAATCTAAAGTAATACCCCGGATGACCAATCCTTCGGTCCTCTACATCTCCTCTCGAGTAATCATGTAAATTCACCTAACTTCTGTTCTTGACGGTTGAATTTCTACAGGTGCAAGAGCCCACCATAAAGGAACTGAAATCAACTGCTGAAACTGAGATTCAAACCAAACAACAACAATGAAGGTGGTAAATACTATTGTATTGGTAAAGAGTACACCACCGACTAAAAATACTAAATAGCTACCAGCATCATAGCACGCCCCATACTCTATAAATGGTATAATTGTGCCTGGAGAGGTAACAGTTGTTGTTGTCTGCCTGAGTCTTCCAAGATGTCTTCTATTGATACTTCCGAGTGTATCGCTTCTCCTGGATGGAAGTATCAAAGAGCTCTAACTGTGCTTGAGGTAGTAAATCGCTGCCGATGTGTTAACCCAATCTTCTGTGATGATCTTCGCTGTCAAGATTGTGCATCATTGTCCCGAAACAATATCAATAGTCTTCAACTGAGTTTTCAAAGTTCACCTTCCTCTCATATGTAATGGTTGCTCACCATAGCAGTAGATGGATTGATCCAACGGATAATCCGACTTTGCGTGTCGTCGTGACTCACACTGCGCGCACATAGCCCCTTAAGAATCATTCTTCTGATTCCAATATTTAACTTACAATGTCTGCTTGTCGATCTCCAACTCTTAAAAACACTTACTACGGAGTCATTTTCATATAAGTGACTCGATCTAATGCCTTCCGATAGGATCTAATAGAAGATCCAAACATCCTGATCCAAATATAAGCCAATAAACTGTGAGTGACTTAAGACATCCATTCACATTATTAAGCTATTAGGTGGTCGTAACCTTTGCAAGTCTAACGACTCTGCATGATACTCCCATTACTGAACAATCACCCTACTCGAAGATCAATAATTCTCTGACAACGAGTCAAAGAAAATGACACGGGGAAATGCTCTCTCACAGCATCACTATACTGTGACCAAGTGATGTGTTATTTCCCGAAGGTTATTTCCTACATCTTCCACTAAGTACCGACTTGATCCCGATAATGGTATTCAACCAACTTTACTTTCTCTGTACAATACGAGTTAAGTACTCAAAAGTACCTTCAAAGTTATACAACCTAGCAAAATTAACTCAGGGATCTGAATCCCTATGCAACATCATAAACTAATCCTCCGCTATCTGTATCAACAACAATACACGTGCCCTGTCTATTACCCCACAGGTAATGATCTGACTAGCATAGTTAGTGAAAATCCCTAAGATTATAATCTTTGATCTCCACAAGGAATGCCACTACCTGACCCCTGCTTTCCGACTCGGTATCAGTCGACTCTCAAAGGTAATTTACCTTTTTCAACAGCAGGTCCAAGACTCACAGACTCACACATCATTCCCGTGGTCAACTCAACCCACGGTTACGAATAGTGACTAATACACTACATGTCATTCCATGTTATAAACAACTAAATGCATAACCAACAGAAAGGATATGTGATAACAGTTATCATACTTTAAACCTTGCAGCTTGGAGATGTCCTGCAATAGCCAGATCCCAGAATTCACAAAACCAAAACTAAGTAAAACAAAACTCGATGTTTGAATGACAAAGAATCCGAAAGTGGACTTCGCAACCTAGGGCTCTGATACCAATAAAATTATCACGCCTCAAGAGAATACCGAGCCAAAAAAGGGACAACATCTTTTCTGTATGTGATACAATATCCTATTAATACAAAACCTTTCGGCTATAACCACATAACATATATATGTATACAACCATAAATCACAACGGAATATACTGACAAATAATAAATATACAATGACTCAACTATGCACTCCGGAGTGACTTTGACACAACAAAGATCATAATAGAAACCACATCCAAACTGACACCACATCAAAGGCCAAATACATACAACACATTCGTATACTACAAATACGGAAACAATATAGGATAAAATCTCAAAACAATAATCCACAAGAATACAACAATATGGAAATAATATCCAACCATTCAGTGTGAGATAAGATCAGCTGGCAGAGCTCCGAACATCCAAGGAAACTTCTACCTGTTACCTGAACGACAAGAAACTCAGGGTTTGTGGTGGTGAGTATAAAACTCAACGGTAATATGAAAGATAGTGCATGAACAACATATAAAGATATGGAGATCTACAGGTATACAGATAAAGTTCGACAGATATACAGTCTTAAAAGTAATAATAAATAACTACCAGTATAGTCATAATCAATGCACATACCAAACTGATCAACTAAACATAATGTAATGTACAGACATACATGACAGTCTGCAATAATACAACATATATCATCCTGAACAAGTATACAGTAACATAACCCGTATATCATACAAGGTCAATACCACACCTGTGACCAATACTCAGTCATATAAACAGTATATAATCATATGTAATAACAATCCGATCCATCCTATACTATGACATGACGCTAATCAAATATATACAACAGTCTGAATCAACATGTACCTCATGCTCAACACAGCAGTATATAATATGAAATGACATGTAACATGATGTACAAGCATATACAACAATCATAGCTCAATCAAATGCAACAACGCACAGACATATGTAAAACATATACCGAAATACATGCATACATATATACATATCCCAACAATACATATACATGGTCATGTCTGTGGACCCTACGCACAACCATGACCCCACTGTGGCTTAGGTGACACTACATGACAACTATCTCAACTCCAGCTACCACTACTCTCGAGTGGCCGAATGGGTAGTATGAACAAGTAGCTAGTCGCCATAGAGCTATATGTTACACCACGGGGGACCCTGCTGCTAGTCATTCCATCACTACCCATGAGTGGTCGAGCACCGCACACAGGACGACTGCACATCACACAACTACCACCATCTATAGTGGGCGAGTGCTCAACTCTAACTACCACCCTCAACAATGCCCAAGTACGCAACTCCAGCTACCACCATCTATAGTGCCCGAGCGCGGCACAACCAATGATCTGCACTCAATTCTGCTACCACTACTCCGAGTGCTCGAGGAGGTAGAATGACTGACGACCCATCTCAACCACAAGAGAGACCCAGTCGACATCATTCATGCAATATAATGATGCATAGTTCCACACACGTATCCCCGCAACGCTCTCTATCCCACAGAGAGTCCTAGTCAACCAAAAGTCAATCATGCAAGGACTACTAATTCACAATCACATACTGACAACAACCCACTTATCTATGCACAGATAACTAGATCCATCATAGATGCATAACTAATATGTGTACGATACAACAATCAACTCCATAATCAAATCCATTACCCAACCCTAGTGATGTGACACGGTAACCCAGTATGAGTTCACAACTGTGCCCCTAACTACATGAACTTAACTGAACATCCATAAGCCAATACACAATATAATTTGTAATTCATATCCGTGATAAATGAACGATGAATTAATAACAACAAATCTCAAAGATCAAAGGCTAAGTACAAACACATGGTTAAATAAGAGTGGAGTCAAGATAAAATGTATCATCATCAATCCACATTCATGCACTGGATTCAACAAACTATCTGACCAGGGTAGATATTACCCACCTGCTATGTGAAACACCAATTGTCCTCACGTACAAGCATCCATTACTAATCAGAGTCCTGTAGGAAAGAGCATGGAACGTATATAACTCGATTATGTTGTCAATTCTAATATTAGGATAAAATCCTAATCCCACATCAACTTAATATCTCGATTAACTAACTGAACAATCTAATACTATAAGATGAACGAACTCATATATTAACCAATCTACCAACATCATATAAGTTGTAACTCACTACTACATCGATAAACATGATATACTTCTAATAATATATATGTATAGTAACACTCTACAAATTCCTCAATCTACACTTACCTGACATTATTTCATCCACTCATAGCAGAGCCACTGCTGAAACCAACCACTGTCCACCTCCCAGCTTGCTCAACCGAAGGAGCTTGAAATTCAGAATCAGTAACCTCGCAACTCAGGATCAATGTCAGATCTCACCAATAGAAACACATAACAACAAATGATCACCAGCTTTCAAGGTGATTGTAAGCCAAGTTTAGACTCAACGTAAAAGCAACAATGAACAGAACATAATCTAAAGAATATCTACAGGGTAACCAACATATTACCAAGAATCCAAGATCCCAGCTACCCTCCAGAATACCTAGGTCCTGCTGCAATAGAGTCATCCCAAATTCAATGTTGCTATGGGCAAAACACCATAACCTACTTCACGACACAACCCCCTTTACCGATCCACGTTGTTCACTGCAACAAGCTCCTACATCCTACTCCCATTCACAGTTGCCCATCACCACAAAGATCTGAACTACAAGTGAAAAACTATGATCGAGGATGGATCTCATCGAAGCTCAAGGAAAATAGTGACAACTTACCTAGCTACGGCAGCAATCAGCCGAAGGCAGCTCACGATCCGACAGATTAAAGTCGCTGCCGATCCAAGCTCCCAGCCACTCGCACACTAGCTCATCCGCGGAGACCATCGAGAATGATTCGATCGTCGTCGTTTGTAGGGAGGAAGGAAGAACGGGGAAGAAGAAATCTGATGCAGAGGCACACTAGAGGCAATCTGGTCATGAACAGGGGAAATCTGAGCTTGCACAAAGAAGACCTGACGACAACAGTTTGGTTGCTCGTGGTGATAACAGGTGGAGATCTTTGGTGTTGTTGGCGATGGAGAGCTCCGGCAGCAATGCCACACATTGATCAGTTGCATTGTGCAAGCCGGAGGGTCGACGACGAAGATCCGAGTCGGCGATGACCGCTGCAAGATCAGAGGAACTTTGAGGAAGATCGACTGTCGAGGCTGTTCGTGGTGGCCGGAAACAAATCGCCTGTTGACGAAGATGAGCGACCGTGCAAGCTCGCTCGGCTAGCGATGGTGAAGAGAGGAAATCACGAGATCAGGATTTGGGGATCGCAGCGTGGAATCAAAACAGAGGGGGAAAAATCGCGATGAGGGAGTTGATCGGGTTCAGGTTCGGGCCTTATAAATCGACCCTTGTGGTTAAGCTAGCCTAGGTCAAGTCCAAGCTAGCCTAAATTGACCCAACCACTTATTTAAACCTTATTCTTTCTCCTAAGCAGTCATATGAACTCCATTTGAATCCAAAAAAAATTCTGAAAATTCTTGAAAAATTCCACAAGATAATTTCTTAATTAGCAAGGGATATTATTTTTTTCGGTATCTTACAGTTCCCCTCTTTTTTTTCTTGATATGATATTAAAATAACTTAAGTAATTACAGAAGTAATTAATCGAGTGGACAAACTCATATAACATAGTTTGCATTTATCATTTGCATTGAAGGTGGGGGATATTTAGGAGGTGGCAATCCTCCTTGGTCAATCGACAGTAGTTATGATGGGATCGGGAATCAAATTTTGGGATTTAAGGTTGATCGTGGAATTTAGTTTGGGGATTTAGGATTGATCGGTGGATGATAAAAATTACATGTATATATAAAAGAAGAGAGTCGAACTCATCGTGAAATTTGATTTGGAAATTTAAAATTGATCAGGTGAACAATTGCATATAAAGAAAATTAAAAATGGATCCGGAACTAAAGTCCATTACTCGCCTACTTGTACAATATGCAACCCGCTAGATTAATTTTGATTTGACACTCCATAAAAATAGGTTGAATGAGTTCTAACGGTGTTTGGGATCTAGTTGATCCTGTTTGGACAACTCTAATTGCAAATTTATGATCCAGTACATCTTTTTTTTTTTAAATTAAAAATACTGGTAGTAAAATCTCTTGCTTAAAATGTGAGAATCCTATAATTTTTTCTTGGCCAAGACATTATTACCCTTCTTGTTATGTTGTTCTCCAGAGTTGGACAAGACAGTTGGCCCCATCTAGGACTCAAAGTCAAAGAGTTTTTTTAAAATTTTATAGAGAAAAAGATTTAATTTTTATCAATTTTTTTTTTTCTTTGTGAGGTCTAATTTTTTTATATTTCGTCCAAGTCCTCAAACACCAAGGACCGACTCTATTATTCTCCTATACGCCAAAGTGCTCTTTTTTTTTTTTTTTTTTTTTTGATAATTTGAGCTCTTGCAATCAGATTAATTAAGACGTTAAAATTCAATATTTTTTTTGATAATTTTGATATTTAGATTTTTGATTCGATTAATTTTGAAAAAAATTAATTTGATCTCACAAAATTTTTTCATCAATCATCAAAATTAATATACAATTTAATTTTAATGGATGACCAAATATAATGAATGATTCAAATATTATTGGTTTGAATTTGCACTTGAATTCTCGTTGCATAGACCAACACACTGTACCCCGGTCACTAAAGCTGAAGTTTGTTCCACACCTAACTTGCTTTAATTAATTGAACTTAAAACAATGTGTTTATGCCATCACAACATGACAAGGTTATTATGATATCATAATCAAGGGAAAAAAAAGGTACTTCTTAATGTGTTGTTATAAAAAAAAGAGTATTTTTTAAAAAAAATCAAAATCCAAATACATCTAGCATATTTTTTTTTTACTTTTAAAATATCCCTAATTCCAAGGATTTTATAACAAATTACTATTATAACAGTTATAATTAAAAACTATATTAAATATTATTTTAATAAAGTATTCTATAATTTTTAAAATAATTTTGTTTGCTTTTTTTTTTGTGTCCATCCGGACGGTGGTCCCACGCGTTTGTGTGGTGGAGGCCACCCACAGCATAATTATAATTAGGTAGAAAATATTATTCTAAAAACGCTGAAATCAACAACTAACTTTAACTTAGCAAATGTGCTCGCGACGGTAACGGTTGCTTTCGCGTGACGCCGACGTGTCGGCGAGGGTGAGGATGGCCGTTACCTGGAGCGACTCGACCTCAGTGGCATTATCGTAACAATGGCCAAGCGCAGTGGCTTGCTTATAAGACACGACACATCTCGGTGACTAGAGAAATGTGGCGTGGCGATCGTACTTTTTGTCGGCTGGTTCCGCTCAGCGCTCCGCTCTCTCTCTCTTGATTCGCGGTGCTCGGTCGCGTTGTTAGGGTTTTTTGCTGCCGGATCTGGTGCCGACGCTTTCTCTTGTACTCCCGATTGCGCTGTGCTTGATTTGGTTTCGTGGTGTTTGGTGATCCGACCCATCATTATTAGGTGAAGCTTCCGTCTTTGGGCAATGTGTTGCAGATCTCGGGTTTTGGTTTTCTGTTATTTGGTGCGTCGAACAAGGATTTGGCTTCAGTTCAATGTATGGTCAATTTTCGCTCTGGATTACTGCTGAGCTGTCTGTTTAAGCGTTTTGAGTTCGATTTGTTTTGTGGTGAGAGAAGTATCGGACTGTGTCATCACTAGATTTGAGAATTATTGCCAGTGAATCTCGTGTCTCGGTTCTCGGCTTGGAATTTTTGTGCTTCAAATCGTTGATTTTAAGCTGGAAAGTTAAGTGGATCTGGTTGGAAGATTGACATTTGTTATTTTCCTTGGCCAAAGCAGTCCTGCATTTGTACTTGTTTCATGAACTGTATTGTTTTTGCAACTCTAGGATGACTTAGTCAATCTAGATACAATATGCTTCTTTTGTATTTTTAATCATGCAGTTGCTGCTATGTTTTTTTCCTGCAAGATTTGTATGTAAGAAGTGATTTAATTTTCAAATGTTTTAGCAATAATTTTTCAACTTATTTTGTAGTTTGTTAAGAATTAAGATGCGGCAGTAGCGTGAAAAATCTTCATTTGCAGATTTATTTCCACGGATAGGCTTTAGCCTTAGTTTCTTATACATTATAGAAATCTTGACAAGTTTATTGTTGCTTGGAATTAGTTTTTGTTATATCAAGTTGAATAAAAGGAATGAAATACAGCACTGTATAAGTCTTTCTGCTGTGAACTTCCAACTGATTCCTGAAGTCTTATGAACTGAGTTGTTTGTTCTTTCAGTAACAAAAGGATGGAAGGGGAGATAGGTGCAGATTCAATTCTAGATTATGCACTTTTTAACATATCATCAAAAGAGAACAGGTATAGATTCATCATATGAAGTATCTACTGCATTTATCTTCATCATCTTCTACTTTTCCATCTTCATCACTTTTCTTGAGGTTGCAATTTAGCATTTCTCAGTAGTAGAATTGCTTATAGGGATATGTTTTAATACCAAAATCAGTGAATCCACTTAGATTTAAGGGAGAAACAAATCAGTGAATCCACTTAGAATTAAGGGAGAAACACTGAGTAAAGTAAATAAAAGAAGTGAGATAGTTTCAACTGTCAGGAGCAAGTGAAAATATGTTTTTAAAGCTACACTAAGCACCTCCTATGCATTTGAGGCTTTCTTTTTTGACTATGACTTCATATTTCAACATGTTTTCTGTGTTTTTTCTTCATTTATGGCAGGTATGAGGTTCTCATTTCTAAAGATGGTAAACTTGAAAGCTTAGCATGTGGTCATCTGGACCAGTTAGCAGTACATTTAGCACAAGCGAAGAAATGTCAATCAAACCCATCTGGCAGTAACTTTAAGTTGGAATTGAGTAATACCTTTGAAATCTCATCTTGGTTTACCAAGTCAACTTTGGCAAGGTACTTTTAGTGCAGAAGGTTCTATTGATGAACATTATTAATCGTCAGTGACTACACTGATCATCAATTTTTTTTTTAGTTTTTTAGCTATTGTTAGCTCCCCTGACGTGGCTAGAACCACCACTGCAATTGCAAATGAGATGTCCCAGTTGGAAGATACAAGAAGGTTTCATCTCTCCATTTATTATAAGGTATGAATGTTTCCTTGCAAATGAGGAAAAATCTTATTCCATTATTCCTTTGGCTAATGCATTGGGGCTTATTCCTATTTATTCAGCAAAATCCAAATCACACTGGAGATGATACAGCAGGTATGTTCTTAGAGATTTTTTTTGACCAATATGTACACTTACTGGGTAGTTATCATGCCTATTAAAGTTAAACTAAGATTGTGGAATGTTGAATTGATTCAAGTAATCATGCCACTTAAGTACTGATTGTCTCAAACTTGAATCTGTTTCTGTTCATACCTCTGTGTTTTACAGTTTTCTGCATTACTACTTTGTTTATGTGAATTTATTATTCTCAATCTCAATTAAATTTGTTAAAAAAAATTATTTTCTTGGTTTACAGACTTTTTTAGTTAAATTATACTTTGATCCGTTATGAATGTACACCAGAATTAGATTCGAGGGACTGTGGAATGATAAAATTGTCTTTTCTTTTCCTAGTTCTAAATCATTCTGTCGATGCCTAATTATGGTAATATCCATTTAAACTTGCCCATAATATTCATACAATAACATCCTTGGAAGATATACGCAATTAATTGTCATATCAATTGATTTGACCTATATGGAGAACTTACAGGCAAAATACTAGTGGATATTTTCTTATCTACTGGGGGACTGTACAAAATATTATGAAAATATACTGCATATCTATGGATGAATCTACTTATGGCTTCTTGTGAGGCTAAATTTTACTTTCAACAACTTCTAGGAAAGAACATTACATACATTCAGTGCTGAAAGGCTGTTTGTTGGAAGCGACTCTAATCTGTATATCTTACTCGGAATACTTTTTGTCTCTATAGAAGATGTACTAACAGACAGTTTAATTTGTTGCTGCTCTGAATTTGCCACATGCCATAGCTGTTTGTTTGTGTAGACAGCATCCATATTTCTGCTAGATAAGAATCATCCTGTTAGGATGGTATACCACAGAGCACAATAGTTTTATGGATGAACCTTTAGAATTTCTGTGGTTGCAGGACTTGTCGTACTACATTCCATTAATCTTGTCTTTAGAACACTCTAGAAGATTGTCCAAGGATCCCTTAAAACATTTCGAAGCATCTCATGTGACTATATTATAGGTAGACAGTTTTTATGGGTGTAGGCCTCCCTAAAAGTAATTGATCCTGTAAACTGAGAAGGTTGCCTTGGGCCTGGATGATCATGACGTTCAGTTTATTAATTCTCTTGTTCAAAAACGAACAATGTCAATACTAGGACTGATTTCAATTGTTCGATATTACATTTTATTTGTTAGTGAGGCAACTATCTTCCAAATGACAGTTACTGTCCTTGTTTATGCAAATAGTTTCTTTGTCAGCTTAACCATTTAGAGTGTACATTGAGAATTTAAGACCAACGATGATTATGTAACAAAGTTCAAAATTTGGGATAAATTTATGGCTTATTTGAAATTTGAGTTTTAATTTCTATTAAATTTATAAAATATTTGTTCTATTTTAAAGATAAGTTAGGCTCTTATAGGACTCTGATTATGAATTTATAAAGGGGATAGGATCCCACGTAATGGTTCATCTTGTAGTTTAATAATATATTGAATTCTCTTAGGTGAGTTGAGTTTTAGTTTTTCTTTTTGGTGTCATTTAGCATGCTGTATCATTACGTTTTTATGAAGATGAATTAGATAGGTCAACTATGTTGTAAGTGCTGCTGCGCTTTATTTTCCTGCAGTCTAGCATTACCTTTATGTCACCTAAAATTCTGTTCCCTCCATTGACAGGTAGCCACTTTGAAGATGTTGGCCTAACAAATGTAAATCATCGCTTTACCCTTCTCTGTTTTCTGCAGGGCCATTTCTAATTTTATTCTCTTATGTTTCTAAGTTTAGATGTAATTAAATTGGTGTTTATCATTCTTTAACTTTCTGCAGACAGAAGTTGCTGGGGAATCTGATGCTACAAAGTTAGTATTTTTTTCCATCTTCATCACCATATACATACAAACAAGCTTCACTCACTGAATAAGATGACACCACAGGAATGAATTGCTGCGAGCAATAGAGTTGAGGATTGTTGTACTCAAAGAAGAGCTGGTGGCATCTTTTAGCCAGGCTGCTGGTGCCACTTTGTCTGTGAAACAGTTATCTGATCTAGCAAAGTTTTCACAATACTTTCAAGTGAAAGATTTGAGGTAGCTTCTCAATGATGGATTACATAAATTTAATGGTTTTCACTAGGAAAAAAACTTGTGTATCTTGTTTTTTTTTGGATCATTATTTTTATCATTTTTGGTACCTATTAATTATGGAGGATCATGATATGAGCTTAGATACTGTCTGGTGATAAGTTTCTCTTTTATGTTGCTATTTAAATGCTGCAGAAATCTATAAGCTTAAAGGTCTTCTTAATTCTTTGTTCATATACATAAATTTTGTGTTTATACTTTTCAGAGGTGCGCTGAGGTGAAAGTTCTGTTCTGGGCATAAGTTGCAACTGAGGCCCATGGCTTACTACAACAAATGAGGCTAATCACTATGGAAATATAACCTTAGCAGTAAAAAAAATCATGGTCCCTTTTCATCCGTGAAATATCTAAGCTTGTTCCTGTTCACTCAGATTCATGCTTCTTTTCTAGGAACCCGAGTTTACAAAAAATAAAAAATATAGCCCATTTCAGTGGCTCAAAATTTCTCTGTTTGTCAGTTGTCACGAATTCATGTATGATATTTCATTTTTGTCTTGTAGTTGATATAAGCAGCAGTTCTGTTAGGTCAAGGCATTCCACCTGATTTTTCTCTTTCATTGTCAATGTCTTTAACTTTTATTTCAGTTTTCATGCAACTAGATAGTGCACCACTATTACTCTCTGTGGGTTTATACATGAGTTTGTTTCTTTCTCATGTTAGGGATCCTTTATCGAAGTACTTATCATTGATTTCAGAAGACCAAGTGGTTGAATCCTCAGTTAAAGAAAAATTCTCTGATGGTTCAAAGAATAATCCTGACGGTATTATTGAAGGAATATATCCGTTGAGTGCAGCGATTGGTAGACCAAAATCTTTTACTGAGGGCATCTCTCCTGCAAAAATTGCACAAGCTGAGCGGAAGAGTTTGACAGAAAGTGATAATTCCTCTGAGTCTACTGATGAAGATCAGACATTCAATGAAAGAAGCCGACCTGTTGTGAGGTCTGCAACCCTTAAAAGAGCTGCCTCTCCCATGAGACGAGTACAAATCGGAAGGTCTGGATCTCACAGATCTACGGCATTGACCATCAAGAGCCTTAGTTACTTTACTACCAGAGAGAAAATTCCAACCAGCAAGGATGCTGATGAAAACAACAGTGGAGATGAACAAACCGATCAGCCGGTCAAGAAATCTGATAAGACAGTAAGAAGGATGAGTGTCCAAGAGGCAATTAGCCTCTTCGAAAGCAAACAAAAAGATAACAATTTGGATGCTCAGAAAAGTAGAGCTTCAGGAGACAACTCTCTGATCAACAACAAAACTGTATTGAGAAGATGGAGTTCTGGTTTGACCGATTCTCTGAATCATTACCAAAGAAATGCCTCTGAGCCTTTATCTCAAAGCAGTTGTTCTTTACATGTGGCAGAAGACGATAAGATGACTCCTGTGAATACTGAGTCATGTGTATCACCAGGCAATTTGAATACTGCTTCTGAAACTGCTCAGATTGCTGCATCACCCGAGGTAGAGATTTCAAAGGATGGTCCTGTGGAGTCATTATCATCCCAAACTGGCAAAATTGATGATGAGGCTACTGCCTCAGCTGAGTGGAGTAAGCAAAAGGAAGCAGAGCTCAACCAAATTCTAATGAAGATGATGGAGAGCAAACTGGGGAATTACAGTGATTCCAATACTGGTTCTGGTGGGTCTCTGTCTTCCTCCAACAAACAGAGAGGAGGAGTTTATAGGCAGTATAAGGCAAAACGGGATGAGAAACTTGGAGCAGACAATGCAAACAAACATCCTGTAATGGACCAAAAACTTAAGGTCTTACAGGAAACCTTGAAACCGAGAAAAGCAGAGCTGGCCTTTACATCTGGGGTCACTGCAAAAAAGTTGGATAATTTGGTTAGATCTCAAAGACCTCGGAGAAATTCTCCTTCACCAGTGTTACAAAAAACAGAAGTTTCAAAGTCACCAGTATCCAAAAAAGCTCCAGTAAAACCATCATCTTTGCCAACTACACGGGCTTCATGGTCATCTGGCTCATTGTTGAAGACAAGTGGAGCACAGTCTGTTAAAAGTTCCTCCAAAGTGTCTTGTGATACTACTCCAAGCCGTCGGAAATCCCAGCCTGTTTGTCCAACTCCACCTAGCCCCAAAATTGAAAAGTCATTGCCTCAGCCAAGAGATAAGCCAGAAGCCAAGACTGAAGTTAAACAAATTAACAGAGGTCAAGGAGAAAAGAAACAGAAAACACCAGTAAATACCAAGATTACTGTGAAAACCAAAATTCTGACTGCTCCCCCAGATGAATCTGCTTCATCAGTGGCAAAACCAAGTTTATATGACAAGGTGACAAAGAAAGGCAGTGTTGTTCCTTTAGAAGCCAAACCTGCTAGAAAATTTTCTAGGACTGGGCTTGTGCTTGGCCATGGGTTAACTAAGTCTAAAATTATCCAGTCTGATGCTTCATCAAAGAGAAGTGACAATTCCATTCCAGTTGAAGAAAAGGAGCAGACACCTGAGACAATCAATAAGGTACTGGAGGCTGATCTTGCTGAACAAGCAAATGATGTTGATGCAAATTTAGTTACTTCAGTAGATAATTGTTTAAATCTTGAAAAAACAGAAACTGGGGATCAAAGTTTAGCTGATGTGGATAATGCCAACCATAACTCCATAGAACCTTTTGTTGCTGAGATTCAACCTGATGAGGATATAAGCATTTCATCAGTTGCATGGGTGGAACCAGAACATGATGTTCCCACTGCATGTGACCCTGGATTGTCCAATGTCTCGATCTCCAATGTTCTTGAACCACCACTCATATCAAGTCCTCGTGTTCGACATTCATTATCTCAAATGCTTCAGGCTGATAGTAATGAACCAGATGCCATTGAGTGGGGAAATGCTGAGAACCCTCCTGCATTGATCTACCACAAAGATGCTCCCAAGGGATTGAAGAGGCTGTTGAAGTTTGCCCGTAAAAGCAAGGGAGAGTCAAGTGTGACTGGTTGGGCTAGCCCGTCAATTAATTCAGAAGGAGAGGATGATGCAGAAGATCCAAAAGCTGCTTACAGAAAGAACTTTGATGCGTCCAGGAGAACTTCCCTCCACGAGAAGGGCTACAGTCAGCTAAAAACCATGGTGAATGACAGTTTGCATGATTGCAACACAACCAAGAGGGCAGGGGCAGGGGCAGGCGAGTATCTAGGAGGTCATGATGTATTGTCAGGTATATAAAGAATATCATTGTTTTTGTTCATGCTGTGCTCTTGTACTTTTACTTGGATTGTGCTAATTCTAGTTTATTCCTTAAATTTATATTAAAAGTAGGTTATGCTGAGCATATGCATTCTTGGATGCATATCAGTGTATCACCGCCACGCATATGCCTCACACACATGATTTTGCAAATTGCTTAAATATTCAATTAAACTATCAGTTCAAACCATTCTAATGCATTTAAAATTGTGCTAAGCTGAAAGAAGATGTTCAGTTAGTTTCTCTTCGTTGTAACCAAATTATAATAAATTTATATAAGCTGAAGTGAGGAATTCTTGAGGTTTAATATATATTTGTTTGATGTTTTAGAACGAAGGCAGGTTTATCCTTCAATAGAACTTGAATGACATTTAGTTGAAAAGTAAGCTGCTATTCAGTTATTTCAACGAAGGAGATACTCAGATCCACTTCTATCTTGTAATAAAAAATGATAAATATTACAGCTCCAATGAAGAGAGAGAGAGAGAGGTGTAATACTGGAATGGGTGATTTTTTTTTTCATAAAATTTACAAATTTTGCATATCAATTTTCATAATTTTTTCCATAAACACTTGTTTTTTTAAATAAATTGCTTACTATTAGAAACTTTAGATCTCCTATAGTGTAGATCTTCAACATTCTATTGTTTACTATATTGTAGGTATAAACCATTTCTTTATAAGTACTTTTTATAATTATTCTCTCCATATACAAATATATATAAAGAGTAGAGTCGGAGTCTCATGCCAAAATGGTATAACTTAACTAATAATTATTTTTTACCGTTACCAAAATGGGTGTTGGGTATTGGATGGAGGCAGAGGTTCTTGTAGCATTTGAGTTTCATTAATCCTATAATATTTCAAGCCCTAAGTTATTTAATTGTCCCAAGACATCCACATTGGAATTTGAAGAAATCTGCCCAGATAGATGAGGAAGAGAGAATTAGTTTTCTATTTTTCTATTCTTGAATGAATTTGTATATAAGGATCATTGTTTATTTATACACTTCTTCCCTATTTAATTATGGAATGAAATAAATTAAATAAATGTCTATAAAAGCTAAATCAACCTATCCATATTTATCCGTCCAAATAAGGTCTCCCCATAAAAGCTACCCATCATATCTAATCCTATTCATATTTACAATACATTCTACACTCCCCTCAAGTTGGGTTGCACATATTGTACATGCCCAACTTGTCACATGGTTTTTCGAAGTTGATCCTTGGGAGAGCTTTTGTAAGTATGTTTGCAATTTGATGTCGCGAAGGAATATAAAAGAGTTCCACAGCTCCTTTTGCCATGTTTTCTGAAATGAAGTGTTTGTTAATTTTTATATGCTTCGTTCTGTCAGGTGAACAAGATTCTTTGCCATGTTGATTGCTGCTAAATTGTCACATTGTCGTTTGACAACTATATCTATGATTATTCTGAGTTCTTTTAGGATTCTGCAAACCCATATTCCTTCACAAATTTCGAGTGTAAGAGAGCTCTAAATTCTGCTTCAACACTATTTCCTGCAACTACAAATTGCTTTTTTACTTCTCCATGTTACCAAATTATCTCAGATGTACGTGCAGTAGCCCAAAGTCGATCGTCTATCTGTAAGATCCCCAACCCAGTTTGTGTCTGAGTACACATGTATATCCCAATCTTCATTCTTTCGAAATAGTAACCCTTTGCCTGGGGTACTCTTGAGGTATCTCAAGATTCTGTAGACAACGTTTATGTGTTTTTCTATAGAACTATTCATAAATTGACTTACTACACTGACGGAAAATCGGATATCAAGTCGTGTGTCGGATAGATAGATGAGGCATCCTACAAGTCGTTGATATCTCCCCCTGTCTATTGGTGCATAGGCTTTTCTAGAGCCAATTTTGTTGGAAGCATCCATCGGAGTATATAGGCTTGCACCCAAGCATGCCTATCTCTTTTAGTAGATTCAATGTGTATTTCCATTCTGGGATCAATATTCCATGCTTAGATCGAGCCAGTTCTATGCCAAGAAAGAATTTAGATTTTCAAGATCTTTAATATCAAATTTTTGAGCGAGAAGCCCCTTTAGATTTGTGATTTCTTTTTTATTATCACCGATGATGATGATATCATCGACATACACAATAAGTATGGTGATTTGCTTTTCAGGAGAGATTTTCACAAATAAGGTGTTATCTGCTTGACACTGAGTGTATTCATGTTTTGTTACAGAAATAGCAAACTTGTTCTACCATGCCTTGGGAGATTGCTTCAGGCCATATAATGACTTGTGAACCTTATATACCTTGTTATAGGTGCAAAGGATGGGGAATTTCTATGTAAACTTCTTCTAAGTCACTATTTATAAAGACATTTTTGATGTCTAGTTGGTATAGATGTCAGTCCTTGTTTGTAGCTAGAGAGAATACAATTTTGATAATGTTGAGCTTGGCTACTGGAGCAAAGGTTTCTTGGTATCGATGCCATAGGATTGTGAGAATTCCTTGGCTATAAGATGTGCTTTTAGTCTTTTAATTGGACCATCAACTTTGTGTTTGACTTTAAAAATCCATTTGCACCCAATTGCTTTCTTTCCCTTGGGTAGTTCACAAACAAACCATGTGTCATTCTTTTGTAGGGATTTTACTTCCTCATCAATAGTTTTTCTCCATTCAGGGTGTTTGAGAGCTTCATCAATGGTGATTGGAACTTGAATATTGTCAAAGACGGCGACACACACTCGATAATTTGAGGAGAGTCTTTTGTTGGAAATAAAGTTGGCGATGGGGTGCATCGTACAAGATCTAACTCCCTTCTTTAAAACAATTGGAATATCAAGGTTATCATCCACAGGTGAAGATTCATGATTGAGTGTCATACCTAAGTGAATGTCTATGGGAGTTGGATCTGGTTCTAACTCTTGAACTGGTGTTGAATGTGTCTTTTGTCTTGTGTATATATGAAATTGCTTTACTGTGAGGAGGGGAAGGAATGGAATGTGATACAAGGGGATTGGATAGAGGATCAATTATGTTGGGGTCCGATCCTTAACAATGTGATGGATGATGATATTCACTTAGATTCGTCTCCTAAATATCAGAACTGGAGTAGTATGGTTGTTGTTCGAAGACAGTGACATCCATAGTGTCGTAGGTTTTCATGGTGATAGGTGAGTAGCATTTGTAGCCTTTTTGGAATGGTGAATAGCCGAGGAAAATGAATTTGATGGATCTTGGATCAAGTTTACTACGATTGTGTTGGTGGATGTGAACAAATGATGTACAACCAAATACTTTTGTAGGAATATTTTGAGAGATTATCTTGGTGTGGGGGTATGATTTGAGGACAAGTTGAACTGGACTATAGAAATTGAGAACACGAGAGGGTATTCAATTGATGAGATGGGTGGCTGTGAAGATGACATCACCTAAAAATATTTTTGTATGTTGGAAGAGAACATGAGTGAGCGAGCTACCTCGAGAGAAGATGCCTGGTCTTGCATTTGACAATCTCATTTTGTTGAAGAGTGTCAATGTAGGAACTGAGGTGAACGATGCCTTTTGAGGATAGAAAGAAGGCAAGATTCAAGGTAAAGTATTCTTTGACATTATCGATTTTGAATGCTTAAATAGATATCTAAAATTGAGTTTGAATCATTGTATAGAACTGTTCAAATATGTCTCACTGCAAATTTATCTTTCATTAGAAACAACCAAGTCAGACGAGTATGAACATCAACAAATGAAACGAACCAATGATTTCCTGTAAAGGTTTTGACACAAGATGCTCCCCAAATGTCACTATGTATGAGCGAAAAGGGTTTCGATGGTTTGTAACTTAAGCATGGAAAAGATACTCGTGTATGTTTAGCAAGTTGACAGAACTTACACTGAAAAAAACTAACATTTTCATTAAGAAATAAATTTGGGAAAAATTTTACAAGATAAATAAAGTTTGGATGACCTAGACGATAGTGCCATAACATGATTTCGACATTTTTATTATTGGAAGAGGTAGAGTGGTAGCTAGCTAAATTATCACAGTGAGACGAGATCCTGTAAATAATGTAGAGTTCGGAGTACAATTCAACATTGCCAATCGCCTTCGCCATTTTTGTATCCTGAAATTCTCACAATTTAGGAGAAACTTAGCAAGATACTTTAGATCATGAGTCAACTTCCCTATGGACAATAAATTAAAGTTTAGTGTAGGAACATGAAGGATTGTTTTCAATTATATATTTTGTGTTATCATTTCAGAATCAACAATGGTGATTTTTGCGATAGAATAGATTCAATGGCAGATTGCACATGACTCTGATACCATGAAAAAATTTGTCGAGATAGATGAGGAAGAGAGAACTAGTTTTTTATTTCTTAATTCTTGAATGAATTTGTATATAAGGATCATTGTTATTTATATACTTATTTTCTACTTAATTATGAAATGAAATAAATTAAATAAATGCTCATAAAAGGTAAATCAATCTATCCATATTAATCCGTCTAAATAAGGTCTCATTATAAAAGTTACCTATAATATCTAATATATTCATATTTACAATATATTCTACGGAATTGTTTTTTTAACATGATCATAAATGCCTCATTTAAATACAAGGAGTTGAACTTGGTAGTACAATTGAACTTAGAATAAACATAGATACAAAATACAGATATATTTTGGTTTCTCTAATTTCAAGATTATCATATCTCTCCATGTGCTTTTCATTTTTATTGTGATGCCTTAGAGTACATGTAGCATGCACATTTTTAAAATATTGTTCTTTTAAGATGCTAGATTTAATCACTCTTACACTAACCCTGGATAATCCCCCCTTTATCTGGATGAATACAACAACAACCAAGTCTTATCTCACTAGATGGGGTCGGCTTATTTTGATCAATATTGTAGTAAATGCGTCATATAACATAGCAGGTCTAACTGTCATTTTGTAGAACTTCCCTTTCAGTTTTACAGGTACTTTACGATCACATAAAACATCCGATGCTTTCTTTCATTTCAACTATGTTGTTTGTATTCTATATAAGACATTTCTCTTAATTTCGCTATCACCTTGTAAAAATGATCCTAAATATTAAACTCTCAGTTCCAGGCAACTCATCATCTCCTATCTCAACACCTGTTTTATTACGTCTGATATTGCTAAACTTAAATTTCGTATATTCTGTGTTTACTCTACTAAGCCTAAAACCTTTCACTTCTAGTATTTTCCGTCAAGATTCTAATTTAGCATTTACTCCTTCATGTGTTTCATCTACTAAAACAATATCATCCGCAAACAACATACACCACAGTACTGTGTTTTGAATATGTCCAGTGAGTTAGTCCATAATTAGTGTAAAAAGCTAGGAACTTAGAGTTTATCCTTGATGTAACCCTATCTTTATTGGAAATGTTTCAGTTAATCCGCTTGAAGTCTTCAATCTGGTCGTTACTTCCTTATAAATATCTTTAATTAGTTCAATATATGTTATGCTAACACTTCTCTTTTCTAGAATTCTCCATGTAATTTCTCTTGGAACGCTATCATAAATTTTTTCTAAGTCGAATACCATGTGTAGATCTTGCTTTTGCTTTCGATACTTTTCAATTAGTTGTTTGAGAAGATATATAGCTTCTATTGTCGATCTTCCTGACATAAATCCAAATTGATTTTTAAGAACCGTGGTCTCCTTCCTTAAACTTTTTTCTATTACTCTTTCTCAAAGTTTTATGGTATGACTCATTAGTTTAATACCTCTATAGTTTGCACAAGTTTGTATATCTCCCTTATTCTTATATTAGGGAATTAGAGTACTTATCTTGTATTGATCAGACATTTTTTTATTTTCAATATCTTGTTAAATAATTTTATAAGTCATTCAATACTTTGTTTCCCTAGACACGTTCATACAATATTATTTGGTCCAATGACTTTTTCATTTTACATTCCATTTAAAGTTTGTTATACTTCTGAAATTTGAATTATACGATAAAAATTTAAATTTCTATACTCATTTGACCTACTTAAATTACTTAAATTAAGTTGATTATCTAAACCTTCATTAAAAAGTTGATGAAAATATCTCTGTCATCGTTCTTTTATTTTTTCATTATTTATTAGTACTCTATTGTATTCATCTTTAATATATCTTATTTGATTAAGATCTTTTGACTTCCTTTCTCTCACTTTAGTTATTCTATAAATGTCTTTCACATTCTTTTTGTATCTAATTTTCGATATAACCGTTCAACAGTTTCATTCTTAGTTTCATTCATTGCTTTCTTAGTCTTTTTCTTGGCTATTGTATGTTTTTTTAAGTTTTCTTCATTCTTACAAATATATTTCTTTATAACTTGTTCGTTTTTCCTTCACTTTCTCTTGTACTTTCTCTTTCCACTACTAAGATTCCTTACTTGGCGGTGCATGCACCTTTGACTCGCCGATTACACTCTTGGCTACTATTTTCAACTTTGATACCATCTTATCCCATGTCGTATTAGGGTCACCGTATATTTCATCTAATATTTGTACTCCTACCTTCTCTTAAATATGATTTGTTTTTCATTCTTTAACTTTCACCACTTAATTCTAAGAGTCGTGTATATTTACTTTATTAATACTATGTTTGAGGCATATATCCAATACTATTAACTTATGTTGGATAGTTAAACTTTCTCCAGAGATGACTTTACAATCTTTACAAGTTTTTTTATTTCTCTTCCTAGCCATAAGAAAGTCAATTTGCGATTTATTATTTCCACTTTTGAGCGTGACTAAGTATTCTTCTCTTTTCTTAAAAAACATATTAGCTAGGAAGATCATATGCTATTGCAAAATTTAATATAGTTTTACTTTCTTCATTTCTTATTCCAAATCCATAACCCCCATACACCCTCTCATATTTCTCATTTTTCAATCTAACATATTCATTTAAATTGTCTCCAATTAAAATCATTTCATTTGACGGAATATTTTGTTTTCATCTAGGTCGTCCCAAAACTTTAATTTGGTATTTTCATCTAATCTTGCTTGAGTTGCATATACACTAATTATGTTCATAATTTCTTTCTCCGCTATTTTGAGAGTTATAATCCTATTCCCCTTTCTGACTACTATTACAACTTCATCTTTTAACGAACTATCTACAATAATACTCACTCCATTTCTTGTTTTACTTTTCTGTATATTATAACTTAAAATCTGAGTTCTCTATCATCTGTGTCTTCTCGCCTATCTATTTTGTCTTTTGTACACACAAAATAGCAATTCTTTTCCTAATCATCGTATCTACTACCTCCATTGCTTTACCAGTGAGGGTTCCTATGTTCCATGTACCAAATCTTAGACTATTAGTTTTCTTATAATATTTATTTTTACTCAATCTATGGTGTGAGAACTTTTGCTTATTTAACACTACACCTAAATTTTCGTGGAGATATAGCGGTTCTTGTCGATATGTTATAGTCGGACCCTGCAACACAAACTCTTGCATATTTATTAATACACTCGAGTTTTGGAGATGTAGCTGTCTTTGTCGAGACGTTACAGTCGGACCTTGTAACACGTTTTTTCCGAGGAACAACCTAGCATTAGCACAATAGTTTGATGGATCCATTCATTGAACATTTGTCTTAGTTTAATACTGGTTGACAATCTAACACAATCCTTCTCTTTTATCCGGGCTTGAGATGGGCCATGATAAGGTTACTCATCTTGGGCGGAGTTCCTCTATCCGGATGAGTATGTGAAAAAAAAAGTGGACCTTTAACCTCTTTAAGTAGCAAATCTGCTGCTAACAGATTATTAGAACTAATAAAGTGTGTGGTGATAATTAGATTGAACTTTCTACCTGATAAAATCTTTTCTATATGGTTTGTTCTTTTATGAAACATCGTATCTTGATTATCATAATAATCTCTGCAATGATATATTTTACTCTATTATGTGATGCTTAACAACACATGAATTATTATGTTGCTAAGCCCATGGCTTTGTATTCTTCCTCTGCAATCGATCTTACCACCACTGTCTACTCCTTTATCAAGAAATAAGATTACCTCTAAGAGAACACAATAGTCAAATATAGATCACCCATGTATAGGATATCTTACCCAATATAAATTGCTTGTGTGTAGGATAACTTGTCTAATCTTTATTAGAGTATCCTACAACCTAAAGATTACCTGAGTCACAAATTAAAGCATTTTCAGGTAACGTTTTAACTACCTAATGTTCCCGACATGGGTTCTTTAGAATTTGACTAATCATATTAGCCGCAGATGAAATGCCGTGTGCAAGTTTAATTTTCCTATCAACCTTATGTCCCCTATCATTGTACTAATCCCTTATATGTCTAATTCATATAGGATGACTACTACATGCTTGCTCATTGTACCTTCTTCTGAATGAGAAATCTTTATACTAAGGAAGTATTTGAGGTCAGATAATCTTTCAATCCTACAATCTTGATGGAGTTGTTAGTTATCTTAGATGATGGTATCGTTTACTTACGCAATAAGAAGAATACGTCTTCAAGACTATGAGATGAGGTAGAACGCCAAGTGATTTATAGTCATTCCATACTGCAGAAGAGCTAAGTTCAATTTCCAAAACCAAGCTCTTGGAAATTATTTTGTATAGAGACTACAAAGGTCTTCCCATGGGCAATAAACCTTCTTTAGGTTACATATTACAATAGTCTTCCCCTGAGCTCCCAGGGGTACAGTGCAGCGGCAAAAGCAAAAAGACATCCCATAGAAGAACTCAGTTCGATCATTTGCCGAGACAACGTTCGGCGATGAATTTCGAGAAAATCCATGGGAGTGGCCCTCTATGCAGGAGTTTGCCCGATGGATGTAGTAAAGCTTCGATGTTGGATAGTCTTTCAGGGATGACGCGACTACGGTGTCCGGACTGGACCGCCAAGCTGTGAGCGCTTCTCTGATGTACTCAAGTGGTTGATGGAGATTCGTGGGGGCTCCGATCTCTTGCGGCTCAGCTGTCGAAGAGGCGTTCTCGTAGAACTGTGGGACTGGGTTGACCACCCCCAGGGATTAGTCGGGTGGAAGGCTTAGACACTCTAGTGCTAATCCAAAAAAAAAAACATATTACTCTAGTGTATCCCTGAGCAACAATCCTAGAAGTTTACTCCATATAGGCCTCCTATGGAAGATCACCAATGTGACAATTTATCGATCTCCTAAAGTCTAATAATAGGCAATAAATTCAGTAGGAACTCAGGGATATAAAATATGGAAGACAAATATAACGAGTGACAAGGAAACATCTTGAATGCCTTGATGAGTGAGATTTTTTGGCTATCATAACATTGGTATACAATTAACTAATGAGGAATATCCATTGCATACCATAACATTGATACAATGAATTGGTAGCCCCCTTTTACCTATATGACAAGTATGAAAAATTGCAAAGAGATCCTTAACCACCTTACATTTTACACATGAGCCCTTTTTACCCACAAACCGTCACAAATCAAAAATAAACTGAGATTTGCAACAGTTAAACTTTTTCATCCTCTATTTAACTCATTGAGTGAATGGGAAGTACTGTCTACAAGCCTACCTACATAGTATTCAAGAAGCACTAGTCCATGGCATTTTCCTATGGAGATCCTTGAGTGTGAAAATATAGAACCTAATTTGATATGCATTTTGGAGTTATATCCTAGCTGCGTATATTTGATTTATCTGGACAGTAATGCCTTGAACTAGTTCGTTGCTAATTATGTCGGTTAATTAGTCCTGTTAAAGCCTACATAATCTCTTCTTCATATTAGTTTCACAAATTTCTTTTTGAATTCTTCTGCTGCTCAAGCTACCACTAAAAGTGCTCATCTTTTTTCAGGTTCATCAGCAGCAACATCAACCAAAGGTAAGGTTTAATGCGACAGTTTTCTGTCGAGTCACTGTTTTCTCATCAATATTTCGTGCAATTTTACTCGTGCTCTTCCCAATATTTCCTTCTTTTTGTTAACTTTTAGCAGCTAGGTCATTCTTCTCTCTCTCAACATTTAGGAGCAGCAAATCAAATGAGACGAAGCCTCGATAGTCTCCGACGATACAAGTTCCCTGAGCAGTAAGTTTCTTCCTAAATTGCTGCTAGTTGTAGATTGACCATTATGAGTTTGACAAAATGCCCATCCATCGTGTTTGATAGTTGGAGAATTGTTCTGCTACCTGTGTGTTTTTCCTTTTTTTTTTTTTTTGGAGCAGATTTTCATGAGAATAATAGCTTGATCAATGTTGTCAAAGTTGATGTAGTTAGTACATGGTTTGATACGATGATGTGCCTTTTTGCTATAAGGTTTATGATGAGAGGACACAGCAGAATAGAGTTCTTTCTATGGCTTTGCTTGGAATTTCATTGCAAACTGGTGTCGATCTCGTCGAGTAAATCTCATCAGGATAACTTGATGCCTGAAAGAAGCTAGAATGGTTCATCTCGCTAGCGTACAATCAAATCAGTACAGTTAACTTGCTCGAATGGATTAAAGACCAGTTTACAATTGGGGTTTAATTACTTGACTGGAAGTTATGAGGGAGAGCAGAGAAAATAATAAAGCAATTTTATGAGTTTTTTGTTTGTGTTTTTCCCTCCGTTGTAACTTCGGTTTAAGCGATCAGACCCTTGGGATTTAAGTGTAGGGTGGAAGGACTCGGGAAGGAAAAAGTGGCTGCGATGGAAGTATCATTGGAAGGAAAAATGTCTAGGAACCGATTTCCTCCAAAAGTTAGGAATCTGTCCATTAGCGATCTCTCATCATCCGTTACAGGGTTCTTGCGAGAGGAGAGGTAAATCATGGGGGTATGTCCTGACACGATGACAAGACAGAGGGGGGGCCATCTAATGTCGGAGGGGATTTTAGACCCCTCATTCGGAATCGACTCCGGCCCGAGGAACCGGCTTCCTCGAGTGTGCAGTGTGCTGCGAAAATGTTTCAGTTTCACCTCATTTAGCTTTAATTAAATTGGGTGGACCTGTGTGTGTTTTTTTGATAAAAATTAGGACTGACGTTTTTTTTTTCATTTTCATTTTTTTTAATGAAATGTGAATGTTTATAGATAATGAACAAAATGTATTGAGATGAGATTTGGGACTTCCCAAGCACCTCAACCTTTCGAGTACCGTAGATATCCGAGTGTTACATGTCCAAATCAGCATTTCCTGAGTACCATATGTTCTTTCAATCTCGCTCTTGAATAGAGCTGTCAAGTTGGGTTAGGTCCGTCGGGTTGGCCCGCTCCGCCAAACAATTTAAGCGGATTGGATTGAACTTTTATCAACTTGTCATTTTGGCGGGCCTAAATGGAGCGACCCGCATGGGTTGCGAGTCTAGACGGATTGACCCGTCATGGGACGGGTTGGCCCGCGGGTTGAAAAATGTCAAAAGACAAGTTTTTCATCATTACAATCTTCTTCTATCACACATACATCTCAACAAAGTATAAAAGAAGTTAAGAGTAAAGAACAAAAGAATATTTTTTATACTTTAATTGTTTTTTATTATTTTGTCACTACTATTTTAATCAATATAGGAAATAATAACATATCAAAATTAAATAATTATCCAAGCTAAAAACAATTGAATCTCTATTTGAAAGAGCAAAAATTTACATTTACATATTATCAAGATTTGAATATTTTAGAATATTGGAAAGGAATCAAAAACATCGGTACTTAATTTTGTAAGTCGATAATTGAATCTCAATTATAAGATTTTAGTTACTTCAAATATTTATTTTTTTAATCATGATACTCTATCTGTCTTACAAATCATTACCTCAAGCCCTCAACACCTCAGTAATTTTAGATATTTTTTTTAAAAATTTGTGTGACCCGCGGATTGGCCCGCCTAACCCGCAATCCGCCTTGGGTTGGGTTGGGTTGGAAATTTCTCAACCCGTCGAAATGGCGGGTCGGCCCGTCCCTCTCCGCTAAATATTGGGTTTACGACGGGTTGACCCGCCCCGCTATGGGTCGGTCCGTTTGACAGCTCTACTCTTGAGCACCCAACCTACGTGACATACGTGATTGGAATATTCTTGTCTCACTAATATATAACAAATAAGAAATATGTCAGAGTATATGAAGGCTCCACATGGTATTTGCCCCTAACAGTTTGACAAAGGACACAACTAGCAAATAACCTTGATCGGCAAAGGAATCAGAGGTCCAATATAAGGGTCGATGGAGGCTTTTGGAGAGGGGGGCTCTCTCTCTCTCTCTCTCTCTCCCTCTTTCTGTTGCATTTTTTCAGCTATATAGGGGCTCTTTTTTTTCTCCTTCAGTTTTATGATAATACATTTTTCTTTCTCCTAGATCCTATTTGACTTAAGTATCAGAGGGTCGTCGAAGTACCGACGATGCCTTTTGATGTGGATTAATTTTGATAGGATTTACTGTTGCAGTCGTGAATAATTTACTCTTTTCCAATGCTTCGATGGAAGAGGCTAAAAATCGACTGCATCATTTGACATCGTCTATGGGAACTCTGAGCAAGACGTTGAGATGCACCGCAAGGAATTCTCTCAAAGGCCTTCCTCCTCATAGGAGGCCCCCATCGCCGTGGCACGTGGTTAGTTGGCCTCGATCGTGAAAAAGATAGTAGATGATGCATTGTGCGAGAAGGTAGGAGGATCGAACCTCTCCAGGCCCACTATGTGGAGCTATTTTGGAGGTTCCGACAACCATCTCGACCTTTCCTAATTGACTATCGATCGAGAAGGTTCAAGCTCCGTACAAGAGCTTATCCAAAGATCGCCAGAACGACCACTTCGATCTTCACAATTAGATCGTCGTCTCTCAACACATTCCTCGATCCCCTATGGAAGCCTCAACTCTTCTGCATGGCACCCAAACCTAGTCGACCAGTTATGTTCACGTTCTCCGGCAAGCACAACACTGAGAAGACATCGGAAAACAACCTGCAACCACCACCAAATACTCCTCTTGCTTTGGCGAGCTACCCTCTAGCACCAAAGTGGTCGTGTGTTGTTGATTCACCTTCATATTTCACTTATCGACATTCCTCTACGACAACAGTAAAAAGTAGAGCTTGAATAGAGAATTTTGACGGAGAGAATCACCCTTCACTAGGTCCATTGGTCGCTCCCTGTCGTAGGCAGTGGTGTCTCCTCCTATCGAAGAAACTATGGCCCGCACCTGATGATCGACGTCGGTGTCTTCATTAAGAACTCCCAAGAAATCTCTCCAGTGAAGCAGCCAACTCTTGTTTCATGAGAAAGCTTCTTCAGCTCCTACTGCACATATCCACTGTTGTGTATACGTCAACAACTTCTCATCATGTTTACTCCAATCATGGTTCACTTCTCGAGCACCATCCTCCTCCGAACACCATCTAGTCTTCCCCGAGCACTCACTCATCTGAGTACCGGAGTTCTCTTCCTGAGCACTTGCTTCTTGATAACTCATGTTTTGACATGATATTTGTATTAATTCTTCGATGTTTTAATCCATTCATATGGTTAATTCGATGTATTTATTATGCTATACGAATATGGATTGTTTTAGCGCTTTAATGCAAATATATGCTAAATTGATGTCCTTAGCACTAATTTACTGTGTACTTTGTTTTGTAGGGCATTTGAAGGACATATCGAGGAATTTTGAATATTATCTAGCATGAACCACGGGCTAATCGTGGTCTCAAACACAACCAAGCTGTGTACCAAGCTGTGGGAGCAAGAAAATAAAGAAACAGACTTCCCAAAGGGGTCCACAGCTAGCCCGTGGAGAAGGCCACGGTCGTGGACCTTTTTGGCTGTGGCTTGGAGCAACTAGTGGCCACCACGACTAGACCGTGGTGGCCACCATAGCCATGGAGCGGCTAGACGAAACAACGAGTTCGTGTTTAAAAGCCGCAAAAACTAGAGAAAAGACATCATTTCTTCCCTAGAAGCCCTAGCAGCCGTCCTCCACCCTCCATCCATTTCTTCCCTTTGGATTCAAGGGAAGACCACTTCATCGAGGAACTCTAGCGATATCCACCGCTCCATCAACGCCATATTCTCCTATGGATTAGAGGAGAAGCTCTGCCTTCGATGACACTTCTCCGAGCTCAACTGGATTTGCGAGAGCTCAGAGCTTCCATCAAGCTCTCGGATTACGATGTTTGAACCATTCGACATCCACCGTCACCTCCGGAGACTCGATCGAGACTCCATCAGATATAGCCGCGAAGACCTTGTTCATTCTTCGGGCATATTCTGGGTGTTGATTGGATCATTTATTTTTATTGTTTGTTTTATCTGCACTTTAATTTTATATGCATATCAATTGTTGGGTTAAATATTCCTTACATTAGTGTTAGTTTAATTGTGCTCACTAGGTGTTTAGTTTAATTCCTCTTACCGTTTTTGTCATTTAAATTATTGCACTTAAGATGTTTGTGTAGGGAATTGCTTCCCGCTTCGGTCGCTCATGCATGACGGTCCCATTTACAGCCCTGGATTAAAAAAAAATTAATCCTTGACGAAGACGGATTACCCAAGCAATCGATCCATCATCGTGCTATTCGATTCGAGTGATCTCTTGAACAAACTTGTTGTTCAAGCAACTTAACTCTTTTCCTTAATTAGCCGCGGAATAGATGATGTACGGATCATCGATTTTTGTGTTTATCTTCGGGGTCCAAGTAAATTAGCCACATGCATTATACAAAAGAACTAAATCAAAACAAACAAGATTATACCTCTTGTATACCTCTTGATCTTCTATTGTATGACCTATCTTCCTCTTGAACATTGTGTGGGCAACGATCCTCCAAGAGTTGAAATTTCCTAGATCGCGTTCTTCGCTTCCTTGCTCGCTCCGAACAAAGGGAAGAATATCAAACACTTCTTCTCCTATCTAGTGCCGATCACCAAGCCACCAACTTGGTTGTTGCCTTCGGCCAAGGAGAGGAAGAAGGAGATGGTGTGGGCGCCGGCCAAGAGCTCCAAGGAAAGAAAACTTAACTCTTGCAACCGGCGAAGGATAAAAAGAAGGCGGCGTTGGCAATGGAGATGGAGAGGATGAGGGTGGCGCCGGCCAAGGAGAAGCAAGAGACAAACCCTAATCTCCAAGTTGTTGTCGCGGACCCTAGGAAGCAAAACCAAAAGTTTCTTCCACCCAAACCCTAAACTAAGCTTGCCACCCAAGCCTTTTGGAAGCAAACTCTAATCTCCAAGTAATAATTCTCTCCGCCCAAGGTTCCTCCACTCCTTATATAGATTTCGCCCAAGCCTCCTTTTGATCGTGTCTGTTGGATCTAGATTTCATGAAGGTTTTAATAGCCTACAATAGGGACTATGAGGAGAAGTTGGATCTTGGCCACCCAATGGATCCGAACCACACAAACCCGATCCATTAATGATGATCCATTCCACTAGAGGATTATCATTGATCTACCTCACCAACCCTCATAAATAAATATGGGCTCCATATATTAATTGTACAAATGTATCTCCGTGTTTAAGATATCGAATGTCCGTCAATTAATTAATTTACTAATAATTAATTAATCAATATCTAACTCCATGAGTAGTACCACTCAACCTCATCATCATGCTAGACCAAGTCCACCTGTAGGGTTTACATGATGATCCTTATGAGCTCCTCAATGAGACATCATCATTCTAATACATAGGACACGGTTTCCTCCTATAATCAACGACACACTAAGTCAATAATATTATTTCCCAACTTACTGAGCCTATCAATTTAATCTATAAATCTCGCCCATTGGTAAATCAAAGAAATAAATACTAAGTACATGTGCCCATATTATATCGGGATTAAGAGCATGTACACCATAATATCCGAGGTCCGATTCAATTATATAGTCAGCAATAAATTGAATCACCTCTAAGTCGGTCCTGCTCAATACACACAAAGTGTACTAGTGTAATTCTATGGTCAAGACAAACCAATACCAAATTACACTACAACCATACCAATGGTTTGTCCAAAACCATCTCGGTTGTGAGCCTATACTTATACTCTACAAGGAACTGACAGCATGATCTTCTGTGTGACACCACACACCATGTTATCTACAATGTAATGTATCAAACAATATGCATAACCATAAATATGCAAACAATGATCATGTGATTCTTATTTCAAAAATAAAGATGTTTATACAAAGAATAGATTTTTCAGTATACATCCCAACAATCTCCCACTTATACTACAAGACTATACTATCCTCATACTGCCATACATCTGATTCCCATTCCCTCCATATGCCTATCAAAAGCTTCTGCCGGAAGGGCCTTAGTGAATGGATCTGTCAGGTTATCCTCTGATGCAATCTTGACTACAACAACTTCTCCTCGCTTTACGATCTCTCGTATCAGGTGGTACTTGCGCTCTATGTGTTTACTTGCCTTATGGGCTCGTAGTTCCTTCGAGTTTGCAGCCGCACCACTGTTATCACAATAAATTGTAATAGTTTTGGGCAAACCAGGAATCACATCCAAGTCCATCAAGAAGTTCCTGAGCCATACAACTTCTTTGGCTACCTCAGAGGCTGCCACATACTCAGCTTCCATGGTGGAGTCCGCCACACATTTCTACTTGACACTCCTCCATACAATGGCTCCACCTCCTAACACAAAATCCGAGGTAGACTTACTATTATCCCTATCTGATTAGAAGTCGGAATCTGTGTAACCCACAGGGAGTAATTGATTTTCCTGGTATACCAGCATATAATCCCTAGTCCTTCGCAGGTACTTCAATATATGCTTTACCGCAGTCCAATGTTTCTGTCCTGGATTACTCTGATATCTGCTAACCATGCCCACGATAAAACAAATATCCGACCTCGTACATAACATAACATACATGAGGCTTCCTACCGCCGAAGCGTAAGGAACCGCATTCATCTCCTCTATCTCCTTTGATGTTCTAGGACATATCTCTTTAGATAAAGATACTCCATGTCTAAAAGGTAGAAAATCTTTCTTGAAGTTCTGCATGCTAAAACGAGCCAAAATAGTGTCTATGTATGAAGCTTGAGATAAACATAACATCCTTTTCCTGCGATCCCTTATAACCTTGATTCCAAGGATGTGTCCCACTTCTCCCAAGTCCTTCATATCAAATTATTTGGACAATCATACCCTTACGTCTGATAACACTTTGACATTGTTGCCAATTAACAAAATATCATCTACATATAGTACAAGAAATACCACTACGTTTCCGTCACATCTCTTGTATACACAAGACTCATCCGAACTTTGAATAAATCCATAAGACTGGATTACCTCATCAAAGCGGATGTTTCAAGATCTCGAAGCTTGCCTCAATCCATAAATGAACCGATTAAGCTTGCACACAAGATGCTCTTTTCCCTTTGCAATGAATCCCTCTAGTTGCTTCATGTAGATGTTTTCCTCAAGACTTCCATTAATGAAAGCTATCTTGACATCCATCTGCCACACCTCATAATCCATATGAGCAGCAATAGATAAGAGAATCCGGATAGACTTAAGCATGACTACCGGCGAAAAGGTCTCCTTATAATCGATACCCTCTTTCTGAGTATACCCTTTCGCAACATGCCTTGCTTTGAAGGTCTCAACCTTCTCATCTATTCCTCTCTTTCTTTTGTAGATCCACTTGCATTCAATGGTTTTTACACCATTGGGTGGTTCTACTAGCTCCTACACCTGATTTGAATCCACAGATTCTATCTCAGAATTCATCGCACTTTGCCAAGATTCCGCATCTTTATCTTGGATTGCCTCGTCATATGTCCAGAGATCAGGTTCATATTCGTCAGGGACCAAATCAGAAGATTCTCCCAAGAATATAAATCTATCAGGCTGTCTAACAACCCTCCCACTACGACGAGGTATCACCTGTATATCCTCTGTGACACGCGGTGCAATCACTTGTATATCCTCTTGTACCAGTGGTACTGAAGTAGTGGCTTCCCCTATCAATTCCTCCAGAACAATCTTACTCATGGGCTTGGTTCATCACATAGTCTTCCGCTAAAAATCTAGCATTCGTGCTAACGATCACCCTATGATCTCTAGGACTATAGAAAAAACCACCTTTCGTTCATCTAGGATAGCCTACAAACATGCGCACCTTTGTACGAGGTTCCAACTGACCAGCATATGCCTTCAGCACATGTGCTAGACTCCCTCAAATTCGAATATGTCTCAGACTAGGCTTTCGCCCAGTCCACAATTCTGTGGGAGTAGAAGACACTGATTTAGATGGTACCAAGTTCAGAATATACACTGCCGTATCCAGAGCATACCCCCAAAATGAATCTGGTAACTCAGAATAACTCATCATCGATCTAACCATCTCCATAAGAGTCCTATTCCTTTGCTCCACTACACCATTCTGCTGGGGTGTGCCAGGTGCAGACAATTGAGATTGAATCCCAGTGTGTGAAAGGAGAGGTTATGATGGAACCGTGTCCGATTGATGTTGTGGATTAGTTGTGGATCGTTTGCGCTGGTACATAGCTGGGAGTTGCTATAGATGATGAAGCTACCATGGCAGTGAAGAGGGTAAGTGTAAATTGATTGGATGCAGTGATTTGGGGATTTAGGTTAGTCTAGATTGTGGGGAGTATGATTTAGATCTATATAAATTTTAAATGATCTATGTAGTGTGTCGGAGTGGTTAAAATGCCTCGGGGAAAAGAATACGAATATAAAATGAATTAGTATGTTGTTCGTATAATTATTGGAGTTTTGTGCTTAATCCTAATTTGTTATTATTGTGTAGGTTTGGGATACGAAGCAGGTCCGCGACCGTGAGGATTATTCGAGCTTCGTATCAGGTGGGTAATATTTACCTGGTCCGGTAGTTTGATCAATTCTGGTGCATGAAATCAGATATATATATATGTTTATACATGTTTACCTTAGATCCACTCATATTTTATCCTGTGCTTGTACTTAGCCTTCGATCTTTGAGATATTGCTGTTAATCCATCATACCTTTATCTTGGATATGAATAATAACTCTGCTTGTGTATTAGCTGATAGGTATTTAGTTAAACACATGTAATTATGGTCACTGGTGTGGACTTAGATGGGGTTATCGGGTTGCATCACTAGGTTAGGGGAGTCGATCGTTGTCACTGTGCATACATTAGTGAGTTAGCTTGACGAATCTATTTATCTGTACATAGGTAAATAGGTTGTGATTACGGATTAGTCGTCCTTGCATGGTTGACTTTTGGTTGACTAGGTCTCCCCGTGAGTTAGGGAGTGTTGCGAGGATTTGTGTGTGGGCTATGCATCATTACATTGCATGCATGCTGACGACTGAGTCCCCTTGTGGTTGCGACGGGTCGTCAGTCATCCTACCTCCCCGACCACTCGGGGTAGTGGTGTAGAGGGTCGAGGGCGAGCATCGACGGATGCGCGCGACCACTATGGATGGTGGTAGGAGATGCGCACCGACCACGCAGAGTGGTGTTAGCACTCGCCCACTATACAGTGATTGTGTGACGTCGTCTCTGTGCGCGAGCTCGCGTCTACTCATGGGTAGTGACGAGCGACCAATGCAGGACCCCGGGGAATAGTTAGCTTTTACGCTTATATGCTACTCATTCATACTACCCAACCTCGGCCACTCGAGAGTAGTGGCACCGGAGTCGGGCTAGTCGTTATCTGATACACCCGGCCATCTGGGTCGTGGTTGGTCGAGTGTCCGCAGATATGACTATGCATATGCATTGTTGATATATATATATATGTATGCATGTATTCGATATATATTTTACATATACATGAGATCTTTGCATTTGGTTCTTTGCGTATGATTGTACATCATGCTACATGCTTTTGCATATTTTATATACCGCTGTGCATGTGTTGAGCATGAGTGTGTACTATTTGGATTATGTTATGATATACCTGTTTAGGATGTTATAGATCATATGGAGGGCAGACCGTCAGGTATGTACATTACTTTATGTTAGTTGATCAGTTCAGTTTATGCTATGAGTATGACATATCTGTGATTACTGGTTACTATGTTTAGTACTGTATGTCTGTTGGACTCATGTTGCATACCTGTAGATCTTCACATGTATACCTGTAGATCTCTTATCCTGTATGTTATTCATGCACTGTCTATATATTACCCCTGAGTTTTATACTTACCACCCTGGACTCTGGGTTTCCTGTCGCCCAGGTAGTAGATAAAAGACTTCGGCATGAATTTGGAGCATCGCCACTTGATCCCATCCCACCGCTTTTCCGAGGGTTTTGTTTCCCATCGCATGTATTTTCATATGGACTCTTATTGTTATTAGAGATTGTGCTGTATTTTTCTTTATTCATATTCAGTACGGACTTTGTTTTAGTATGGACGGATATACTGATGTACTTATGTTGATGAGTTTGTTCTTTCCATTTTGTGTTTGGCTTCCGCTATTGATGTTATACGATTTCGATATGTGTTATACTGGCTGCGACTATTTGTACCGTATTGGAATTGTCATAAGAAGTCGCGTCAGATTGGCGGACGGAGAGGTCTACCTCGGGGCGTGACAATTTTATTGGTATCAGAGCTCTAGGTTGCGATGCCATGCAATAATGTTTTGTCGGATTTTGGGACCTCGGAAATCGTTTTGATTTGATTTGATTCCGATTTTGGTGAGATGGGATTGACAGAGGCGTGAGCTCCAAGTTGTCCGAAGTAAGAAATCTTGACACACTATATTTTCTGGTTAAATATTTATGTAAGTCGTTTAACAGGTGTGAACAGACGATATTATGGCACCTGTTCAGACTCGTAAGAGAGGTCGACCATCTAAGCAGCCTACTGCCGGTGGACCGGTTGATCAGGAGGAGCCACGACAGTCTCCTACCAGAGGTTCGGAACCTCAAGAGCCTGATGTACCCCCGACTATGCCGACTGCTATGGATTCTAGTTGGGTTAGAGTCAAGGCACGGATACCTGTATTAGCACGGTCAGCCAAGGATCGATTTACACTATTTCGAGGCGAGTCTGATCCCTGGATTGCTCGGACTTGGTTAGACAATTTAGAGGATATGTTTGAGTTCATGAGTTGCATCGATGAGGAGAAGGTGGGTCTAGCAGCTTATCACCTTTGGGAGCAGGCGGTTACGTGGTGGAAAATGTAGAAGACCTTGATGGGAGAGCAGAACATTACTTGGGCAGTTTTCCGAGATATATTCTGGAGGTAGTATTTTCCTTCTTCGTTCTCTACAGCACGCCGTCAGGAGTTCTTAAGCCTTAAGCAGGGGGATCGATTAGTTATGGAATACAATGCAGAGTTTACTCGATTAGCGGAATTCGTCGCATCTCGTAGCCTGAGATGAGGACCGGATGTTCCAGTTCACGCAGGGTTTGACAGCTTATATTCGAGTAAGAATGTCTGGATCCTCCATTAACTCGTACCGAGAGGCACTGGATAGAGCTTTGTCTATTGAGATGACTTCTCAGCAAATTGCAAAGGAGAAGGAGGTGGAGAAGCAGATGTCCCAGGGAAAACAACGGAAGCAGGATACAACCATTGAGACTCAGAAGAAGCAGAATCAGAGTGGGGCTTCTCGTGGTACTACAGAGGGATCTTCTAGGGCACAGAAAGGGAAGCGACCAACTTATGGACAGTCTGGCGGTTTCCGAGTGTCCCTTGGATCGCGATGTTTGCTTTTACTGCAAGCATCCAGGACATACGAGTCGAGAGTGTACTCTGAAGGCACAGTTGGAGTTCTCAGGTAACTCCAGCAAGGGAAAGAAGCCTGGCCAGTATCATCAGCAGAGGTCAGCACCTAGGACGCAGATACATGGTCAGAGGCAGCCACTTCCTCCTACAGCCCAGATATATAATATACATGGGAGTGACTCTTCCGGGATGCCAGCGGCGATTAATTATACACCAGTTCCGGAGAGTTATTATTTCGGGCCACCTACTCAGCGATATCTACCGGCCGGCTCTCATGGATATATTATGCATGCAGGAGTCACCTCGAAGAGATAGCATCAGAGCCGACTCATCCTGAGTGGAGGCATTCTACTATTATATCGGGAGCGCAGTCGCCGCATGTGGAGACTGGACGAGTTTATGCCATTACCCGAGACGATCACGGCCGAGGATCGATCATTCGGGTATGATTTTGGTTTATTCTATATCGATACATTGATCGTAGCTCGCATTCCTTTATTTCTAGTATATTTCTGAGTAAAATTGGGAGAATCCCTATGATTCGTTCTTGTGGGTTAGCGGTATCATTACCATCGGGCGAGGTTTTGACTAGTCATCAGGTAATCAAGGGTTGCCCGTTGGATTTCGAGGGACATATACTTACGGTGGACCTTCAGGTGCTAGAGATGGTGGAATTCGATATTATACTCGGGATGGATTGGTTGGCTACATATTGTGCTACAGTGGATTGTAGAGCGAGAGTAGTGACCTTCCGACCACCAGATCAGCCTGCATGGGAATTCGTGGGTACTCGGGATGATGGAGTGTCCGTTATATCAGCACTTCAGGCTCGAAGATTATTATCGCATGGTTGTCAGGGATACTTGTTCTCTTTGGTCAAAGTGGAGAATGAGGAGATACCACCTCTTTCCAGTGTGAGGGTGGTTCGTGAGTATCCGGATGTATTTCCAGATGAACTTCCGGGCTTGCCACCTCAGAGGCAAGTGGAGTTCGCGATAGAGGTGATTCCAGGAACTGCACCGGTGTCAAAGGCTCCATATCGGATGGCACCGAAAGAGTTAAGTGAGCTTAAGATACAACTGCAAGAGTTATTGGATAGGGGTTTTGTCCGTCCTAGTGTTTCACCCTGGGGAGCTCCGGTGTTGTTCGTTAAAAAGAAAGATGAATCTTTGCGGTTATGTATAGACTACCGACAACTAAATGCAGTGACCGTCAAGAACAAATATCCTTTGCCGAGGATAGAGGATTTATTTGATCAACTCAAGGATACTTGTGTGTTTTCCAAGATTGATCTGCGATCAGGTTATCATCAGCTGAGAGTAAGAGACGAGGATGTTCAGAAGACAGCGTTCCGCACGCGTTATGGACATTACGAGTTTCTAGTGATGCCATTTGGTCTTACTAATGCTCCAGCTGCATTTATGGATTTGATGAACCGGGTATTCTTGAGGTACTTGGATCAGTTTGTCATCGTATTCATAGATGATATCTTGATATATTCTCGTTCTGAGGAGGAGCATGAGCACCATCTTCGGATTGTATTGGAAACATTGCGACGAGAGCATTTATATGCCAAATTTAGTAAGTGCGCTTTCTGGCTATCTTCTGTGGGATTTCTTGGACATGTGGTATCTAGCAGAGGTATTTCAGTTGATCCCCAGAAAATCGAAGCGATTACTAGTTGGGAGCAGCCAAAGTTAGTTCAGGAAGTCCGTAGTTTTCTTGGACTGGCCGGGTATTACCGTAGATTTGTGGAGGGATTTTCCCGTATAGCCACACCACTCACTCGCTCGGCTTGACGGAAAGGGTCGAGTTTACTTAATCGAGGCTGTGAGTCGATTTTGAGCTTAAGCGTCTAGTTTCTACACCGGTATTGGTGATTCCTTCTTCTTGCGATGGGATGGTACTGTATACTGATGCTTCTTTCCAAGGATTGGGAGCAGTTTTGATGCAGTTCGACCGTGTAGTATCTTATGCCTCCCGTCAGCTTAAGGATCATGAGAGGAATTATTCGGTACACGATCTGGAGTTAGCGGCCATTATTTTTGCGCTAAAGATATGGAGACATTATCTGTATGGGATTACTTTTGAGATCTATACGGATCATAAGAGCTTGAAATATCTGTTCACTCAGAAGGAATTGAATCTTAGACAGAGACGATGGATGGAATACCTAAAGGATTATGATTGCACCATTCAGTATCATCCGGGTAAAGCTAACGTCGTAGCAGATGCACTGAGCAGGAAATCCCGTGGGATTCTGGCCAGTCATTTGACCGCAGTGACTGATCTTGTTCGACAGTTCTCAGAGTTGGGGTTGTCTGAACAGGGTCAAACATCCCGAGGGATATTGGTATCCATGGTTGCCCAATCCGCTATTATTGAGAGGATCAAAGAGGCACAGGCTAGTGATCAGCATCTGCAGTTCTTATGCAGCACTGTAGATTCAGGACGACAGACAGATTTCTCGTGTGACGAGACTGGAGTCCTCCGTTTCCGAGGGAGATTATGTGTTCCGGATATGCATCCGATTAAGGAGGAGTTATTACGAGAGGCTCATCGTTCGAGATTTGCTATACATCCAGGCGGTACCCGGATGTATCAGGATTTGAGGCGTTCATACTGGTGGGACGGTATGAAGAGAGATATTGCAGATTTCGTCGCTCAGTGTTTGGTCTGCCAGCAGGTAAAGGCTGAACATCAAAAACCCACCGGATTGCTACAGAGAATCCCAATTTCGGAATGGAAGTGGGAACATATTACGATGGATTTTGTTACGGGGTTGCCCAGAACCCGTAAAGGACATGATGCGATTTGGGTGATTGTGGATAGGTTAACCAAATCCGCTCATTTTCTCCCGATTCGTGAGACACATCCATTGGATCGACTAGCTGAGCTATATTGTAGAGAGATTGTCAGACTGCACGGAGTACCCTTGAGTATCATATCTGACAGAGATCTGCATTTTACTTCACGATTCTGGCAGAGTCTTCAGCATGCTATGGGCACCGAGCTTCGTCTCAAGATCGCATTTCACCCAGACGGATGGACAATGAGCGCATTATTCAGACTCTAGAGGACTTATTGAGATCTTGCGGCCATGGATTTCGTGAGGCACCGGGAGGATCACGCTCACTGGGTGGAGTTCGCGTGATAATAATAGTTATCACTCTTCCATTCAGATGGCTCCTTTGAGGCTTTGTACGGCCGACCTGCAGATCTCCATTGTGGGAGGATGTGGAGCGATAGTTATTGGGCCCTCGTGAGTATTCAAGACGATGCAGAGTGGTTCGTGTTTATCGACGACGATTATCGAGGCTCAGGCTCGTGATGATAGAAAAGTTATGCGGATCGGAGGCGAAGACCCCTGGAGTTTTCTATAGGGGATCATGTTTTCCTACGTGTATCGCCTACGAAAGGAGTCAAGAGATTCGGAATTAAAGGAAAATTAGCACCTCGCTACATTGGACCATTCGAGATATTGGAGCGGATTGGAGGTGTAGCATACCGGTTGGCGCTACCTCCGACGCTTGCGAGCGTTCATAACGTATTCCATGTTTCTATGCTGAGGAAATACGTACCGCATCCGGATCATGTTCTGACGGAGGTGCCGGTTCCACTCCAGCCTAATGCGACATATGAGGAGGTTCCCGTACGGATTCTTGGTCGCAAAGAGCGTCAGTTACGGAACAAAACCATCCGCCTTGTCAAAGTTGGATGGCAACATCACACTGACGAGGAGGCTACATGGGAGCTGGAGGATATCATCCGAGATCGATACCCTCTGTAACGCCCGCCCTTATCTGCTCTCAGGGCGGCGCTACTTTAGTCTATATTTTTTTTTTTTATTAGCATACTACATATGGATCCGTTCAAAGTCTACATGCTTAAACAGGTTATCATAACTGAAACCTTCTTTGGCACATGCATCACCTATCTTATTCATCATTAGCATGACCACATTTCTTATCTCATTTCATAACATGCATAACGGAAGGATTCGTTCATGAGTTCTAACATATCGAACCTCTTAAGTAAAGGGATACTCATTAAACACAAGTCTTATAAGCGGAAGCAATGTCTTAAATTGTTCTTAGAGCATATAAATATAAGCAGATAGTGAAGGGTCTTCTTCCACCATGCCACTATCACACACGCACATGGCCCCTCCTGCCACTTCCTCTAGTGCAGACTTCCTTTATCTGCAGTGTATGGACAACATAAACTATAAGCATATAGCTTAGTAAGATCCTTGCCTACTCACAAAAGCCACGATTTCATCAAACTATTAGAACATGAGCATGCTGGCATAGAAAATGACCTAAGCATTTCATAGCAACACTAATCAACAACATATCCAGGTAATAGTACAAAAGAACTAAGCATGGCATAGAATTGTTCATAAGCAGGTTAAGCATAATTAATCTAAGCAGGGCATACTTTGAACATGAGCGTTATAACTGCATAAACTAAGCGTGCATGAGAGAACGTAATCATAAGCATTTGGTTAACTTGAACATAAACATTTGTAATAGCATAAACCCTAATCATGCAGAAAGAACATAGTCGCAAGTATTCTTAACCTTACCCTTAACCTTCACCACATCATAAATTCTAAACTAGCATAAAGTACATAGTCACCACATACTTAGACTTAACTCTAAACATCATAACTTCATAACATCTAGCATGCATAAAGAACCTAGTTCGTAAGCATTCAGAGCATTTAACATAAGCATACACAATATCATAAAAGTCTTTTCTTTTCAAAACATATACTTACAAATACTTCAATATCATCATAACTTCATAACATCTAGCATGCATAAAGAACCTAGTTCGTAAGCATTCAGAGCATTTAACATAAGCATACACAATATCATAAAAGTCTTTTCTTTTCAAAACATATACTTATAAATACTTCAATATCATCATAACTTCATAACATCTATCATGCATAAGGAACCTAGTTCGTAAGCATTCAGAGCATTTAACATAAGCATACACAATATCATAAAAGTCTTTTCTTTTCAAAACATATACTTATAGATACTTCAAAATCATCATAACTTCATAACATCTAGCATGCATAAAGAACCTAGTTCGTAAGCATTCAGAGCATTTAACATAAGCATACACAATATCATAAAAGTCTTTTCTTTTCAAAACATATACTTATAAATACTTCAATATCATCATAACTTCATAACATCTATCATGCATAAGGAACCTAGTTCGTAAGCATTCAGAGCATTTAACATAAGCATACACAATATCATAAAAGTCTTTCCTTTTCAAAACATATACTTATAGATACTTCAAAATCATCATAACTTCATAACATCTATCATGCATAAGGAACCTAGTTCGTAAGCATTCAGAGCATTTAACATAAGCATACACAATATCATAAAAGTCTTTCCTTTTCAAAAACATATACTTATAGATACTTCAAAATCATCATAACTTGTTTGGGGCCCTGTGTTAAGTACCACATAATGCGCGTTCCCTAATAGGCTGGGGTAGCGAGCCACCAGTCCTACTAGAGCAAGACCTCTTACGTCTTACCAGGGCAAGACCTCTTACGTCTTCTTGTGTCCCTATGGATTTGATTAACGACCACCTGACGGGTCGGGTACTTAACCTCTTGCAAAGTAAAATACTTAATTCTTTTATCGTCATAATATAAAGAATGCTCTTGATCCCCAACACAAAAAGGGAAGCATCTTGATTTTATCTTGTCATAAAGAGAGCTCTTGATCCCTACTTGAAAGGGAAGCATCTCCATCTTATCATGTCATAAGGAGAGCTCTTGATCCCTACTTGAAAGGGAAGCATCTCCATCTTATCTTGTCATAAGGAGAGCTCTTGATCCCTACTTGAAAGGGAAGCATCTCCATCTTATCTTATCATAAGGAGAGCTCTTGATCCCTACTTGAAAGGGAAGCATCTCCATCTTATCTTATCATAAGGACACATGCATTCATAACGTAAGAGTACCCTAAAGGGGTCCTAAAGCATAAACGTGTTCATCACATAAGCATGTTTCATTGCATCGTAAACATGAAGCATATTTCCTAAGCATATTCATGACATTAAATCACAAAACATGTTCTTCACCTAGGCAAATCACAATCTTCATGGCACATTACATCATAAACATGTAGCACGTTTCCTAGGCATATTCATGGCATATTGAATCATAAAACATGTTCATCACATGACCTAATTTCATGGCATACTAATTCATAAACTTGAGGCATATTCCCTAAACATATACATGACATATTGATTCACACAACATGTTCATCACCTAAGCATATTTCATGGCACATTACATCATAACATGAAGCTTATTTCCTAGGCCTATTCAAGGCATATTAAATCATCAAACCTGTTCATCACATTGCCTAATTTCATGTTGCATTGAATCATAACATATTCACCACACAAGCATAGTTCATGTCATAAAAAAAAACATACCCATAGCACAACTACATATAGGGGTGTTTTCATGAAACCCTAACCCTAAAATCATTGGTTGGCCGAATCTTGTAAGGGGCTCAAGCTTAGGTTTTGTCCCCTAAAATTCGTTCATAAAGTATTATAACCTAGCATAGCCTCATTAGGGATATTTTCATGCAACCCTAACCCTAGTTACCTAGGGTGGCCGAAACCTATAAGGGCTCAACTAGGGTTCTTGTCACCTAATATCCATTCATGAGCACTACACCCTAGCATAGCATCTTTAGGGATATTTTCATGCAACCCTAACCCTAGTTACCTAGGGTGGCCGAAACCTATAAGGGCTCAACTAGGGTTCTTGTCACCTAATATCCATTCATGAGCACTACACCCTAGCATAGCATCTTTAGGGATATTTTTATGCAACCCTAACCCTAGTTACCTAGGGTGGCCGAAACCTATAAGGGCTCAACTAGGATTCTTGTCACCTAATATCCATTCATGAGCACTACACCCTAGCATAGCATCTTTAGGGATATTTTTATGCAACCCTAACCCTAGTTACCTAGGGTGGCCGAAACCTATAAGGGCATCATCTTGGATGGTGGTTACTTAAAGGTCTTACTTGAAACATACCATCTAAGAACATAACTTTAGAATCAAGTTCATGCAACCCTAACCCTAAAATCTTGGGGTTGGCCGAACCATATAGGGTCATCCCCTTTGGACTTTGAACTCCTAAAGGTATCTACTTGAAACATACCACCCATACAACCCTATCTTAGTAGCATTTTCATGAATCCTAGCCCACCAACTTAGTTGGCCGAAACTTATAAGGCTAAAATTTCATATTTCTTTCAAGCAACCTAACTTATCAAACTAATACACTGCGGTGAGGAAAAACTTACTTCCTTCGCTTTTGGGGAGATGACCTAATGGAGGTCACCTAGCTCTCTCCTAGCTTGCAAGGAGCTCTCGGCCAAAGGAGGAAGAAGGGCTTGGGGTTTCGGTGAGAATGAAGAGAAGAGGAAGAAGGAAGGAAGAAGTGGCCAATTGGAACATCTCTCTTCTTTATAAAGGGGAGGAAGAGAAGTTCCTCTTCTCCTTGTCAAGCCTCTTCATTTACCCTTCTCCCATTTATCTATAGGTTCCCCTTTTCCTCTAATGATATGATTCTATTGGGCTTATGGTTAGTGGGTGCATCTATAAGGCTTGGTTATCTCTAGAGGTGGGGGGTTCAATTCCTAGGCTTTGCATCTCTTTTTGGCTTATTTTCTTTTATTTCTCCAAAAAGGCCCACATAAAGCCCATCATCATAAAGCCAAAATTCTCGTAAAATTGCTAGAATTTCACGGGCGTTACACCCTCACCTGTTTACGTGAGGTATGTAGTAATTTAAGAAATTTCTAGAGTTGATTACTGCATATAAGTACGAAAATTTGGGGACCAAATTTTATTAAGTGGGGGAGAATGTAGTATACGGAAAAAAAAATGGATTAACCCTTTAATTAATTAGGATTAATTAGGGGATTAATTGGGCTTAATTAGTGGGCTAATGGGTTAATTATCGAGCTGGGCTGAAATTGGGCTTGGGTTTGGATTAGACTTGGACTTGGATTGGGTTGAGCTAACCAGATCAGGTCGAACGACGTTTATAAGCTGCCGAACGAACTGATTTCGTCAGATCGCGATCCCTGTTTCCATTTCTTCTTCTCCGCCTCATTCCTTTGCTCCGCACACTCGCTCCGCCGGGTTCCAGATCCTCGGCGTCCGGTGCAAGCTGCTCGACGGCGCCACCATTGGATTGATCTCTGGCCAGGGATCAAGGGGTATTCGCCTGGGGAACAATCGCGACGACACCCAGCGGGCAGGCGACGCAGTTGTCGCGACAGCGAGCTGCCAATCAAGGTAATCAGTCTATCTAGGGTTAGATTTCCACCGAGGACTTCTTAGATCTACTGTATTTGATCAGATGTTGGCATTACCCCGGCAGATTGGGGTTTTCCGTCGATCGGTGCTTGCGGAGCTTACCTTTCGTCGGCAGATTTCGGGAGTGCTGAGCTCGTGGTGAGCTTGGATCGGTTGCGGTGAGCAGGAGGAGCAGAGTTGGAGGAATCTTCGGTGTGGTAAGTCGATCAATTCTTCTTTCTCTGTGCGGTATGAATTTGTCGATTTATGCTATAGATTTGGGAATCAGAACTGTGGGGTGGGATGTTTACGGTAATTGTTTGATAAGGCTGTGATTGGAGTGGTAGGATTTGATTCGGAGTTGATTTGGGTTCTGTTATTGCCAGTTGATTTCGCAGTCTGTGTGCGTGTGTGGAAGAGAAGGTGCAGTAGGTAATCCGATCTTTGGAGCCGACGGCGATGGATTGGAGGTGTTCTGTATGGTGTCGGTAGTGTGTGGAAGGAGAGGTTATGATGGAACCGTGTCCGATTGATGTTGTGGATTAGTTGTGGATCGTTTGCGCTGGTACATAGCTGGGAGTTGCTATAGATGATGAAGCTACCATGGCAGTGAAGAGGGTAAGTGTAAATTGATTGGATGCAGTGATTTGGGGATTTAGGTTAGTCTAGATTATGGGGAGTATGATTTAGATCTATATAAATTTTAAATGATCTATGTAGTGTGTCGGAGTGGTTAAAATGCCTCGGGGAAAAGAATACGAATATAAAATGAATTAGTATGTTGTTCGTATAATTATTGGAGTTTTGTGCTTAATCCTAATTTGTTATTATTGTGTAGGTTTGGGATACGAAGTAGGTCCGCGGCCGTGAGGATTATTCGAGCTTCGTATCAGGTGGGTAATATCTACCTGGTCCGGTAGTTTGATCAATTCTGGTGCATGAAATCAGATATATATATGTTTATACCTATTTACCTTAGATCCACTCATATTTTATCCTGTGCTTGTACTTAGCCTTCGATCTTTGAGATATTGCTGTTAATCCATCATACCTTTATCTTGGATATGAATAATAACTCTGCTTGTGTATTAGCTGATAGGTATTCAGTTAAACACATGTAGTTATGGTCACTGGTGTGGACTTAGATGGGGTTATCGGGTTGCATCACTAGGTTAGGTGATGAGTCCAGAATATGGGGTCAGTCGTTGTACCATACGCACATTAGTGAGTTAGCTTGACGAATCTATTTATCTGTACATAGGTAAATAGGTTGTGATTACGGATTAGTCGTCCTTGCATGGTTGACTTTTGGTTGACTAGGTCTCCCCGTGAGTTAGGGAGTGTTGCGAGGATTTGTGTGTGGGCTATGCATCATTACATTGCATGCATGCTGACGACTGAGTCCCCTTGTGGTTGCGACGGGTCGTCAGTCATTCTGCCTCCCCGGCCACTCGGGGTAGTGGTTGCAGGGTTGAGGGCAGAGCATTGGATGTGCCGCGCTCGACCACTATGGATGGTGGTAGCTGGAGATGCGCACCTTGCCACTGTACAGAGTGGTGTTAGCACTCGCCCACTATAGACGGTGGTTGTGTGACGTGCAGTTGTCCTGTGTGCGGAGCTCGTCTACTCATGGGTAGTGACGGAGCGACCGGAGGACCGGGAGTAGTTAGCTTTTTACGCTTATATGCTACTCATTCATACTACCCAACTCGGTCACTCGAGAGTAGTGGCAGCTGGAGTCGGGCTAGTCGTTATGCCGTGCCACCCGGGCCATACTGGGGTCGTGGTTGGACGGGTCCGCAGATATGACTATGCATATGCATTGTTGATATATATATATATGTATGCATGTATTCGATATATATTTTACATATGCCTGTGAGATGCTGCATTTGGTTGCTGCATATGATTGTACATCATGCTACATGCTTTTGCATATTTTATATACCGCTGTGCATGTGTTGAGCATGAGTGTGTACTATTTGGATTATGTTATATACATTGGGATGTTATAGATCATATGGAGGCGTGACCGTCGAGTATGTACATTACTTTATGTCGATTGATCGATTATTTATGCTATGAGTATGACATATCTGTGATTACTGGTTACTATGTTTAGTACTGTATGTCTGTTGGACTCATGCTGCATACCTGTAGATCTTCACATGTATACCTGTAGATCTCTTACCCTGTATGTTATTCATGCACTGTCTATATATTACCCCTGAGTTTTATACTCACCACCCTGGACCCTGGGTTTCCTGTCGTCCAGGTAGTAGATAGAAGACTTCGGCATGGATTTGGAGCATCGCCACTTGATCCCATCCCGCCGCTTTTCCGAGGGTTTTGTTTCCCATCGCATGTATTTTCATATGGACTCTTATTGTTATTAGAGATTGTGCTATATTTTTCTTTTTTCATATTCAGTACGGACTTTGTTCTAGTATGGACGGATATACTGATGTACTTATGTTGATGAGTTTGTTCTTTCCATTTTGTGTTTGGCTTCCGCTATTGATGTTATACGATTTCGATATGTGTTATACTGGCTGCGACTATTTGTACCGTATTGGAATTGTCATAAGGGGGTGCCGTCCGTTGGCCGGACAGGGTCTACCTCGGGGCGTGACAATTTTATTGGTATCAGAGCTCTAGGTTGCGATGCCATGCAATAATGTTTTGTCGGATTTTGGGACCTTGGAAATCGTTTTGATTTGATTTGATTCCGATTTTGGTGAGATGGGATTGACAGAGGCGTGAGCTCCAAGTTGTCCAAAGTAAGAAATCTTGACACACTATATTTTCTGGTTAAATATTTATGTAAGTCGTTTAACAGGTGTGAACAAACGATATTATGGCACCTGTTCAGACTCGTAAGAGAGGTCGACCATCTAAGCAACATACTGCCGGTGGACCGGTTGATCAGGAGGAGCCACGATAGTCTCCTACCAGAGGTTCGGAACCTCAAGAGCCTGATGTACCCCCGACTATGCCGACTGCTATGGATTCTAGTTGGGTTAGAGTCAAGGCACGGATACCTGTATTAGCACGGTCAGCCAAGGATCGATTTACACTATTTCGAGGCGAGTCTGATCCCTGGATTGCTCGGACTTGGTTAGACAATTTAGAGGATATGTTTGAGTTCATGAGTTGCATCGATGAGGAGAAGGTGGGTCTAGCAGCTTATCACCTTTGGGAGCAGGCGGTTACGTGGTGGAAAATGTAGAAGACCTTGATGGGAGAGCAGAACATTACTTGGGCAGTTTTCCGAGATATATTCTGGAGGTAGTATTTTCCTTCTTCGTTCTCTACAGCACGCCGTCAGGAGTTCTTAAGTCTTAAGCAGGGGGATCGATCAGTTATGGAATACAATGCAGAGTTTACTCGATTAGCGGAATTCTGTCCGCATCTGGTAGCACAGGATGAGGACCGGATGTTCCAGTTCACGCAGGGTTTGGCAGCTTATATTCGAGTAAGAATGTCTGGATCCTCCATTAACTCGTACCGAGAGGCACTGGATAGGGCTCTGTCTATTGAGATGACTTCTCAGCAAATTGCAAAGGAGAAGGAGGTGGAGAAGCAGATGTCCCAGGGAAAACAGCGGAAGCAGGATACGACCATTGAGACTCAGAAGAAGCAGAATCAGAGTGGGGCTTCTCGTGGTACTACAGAGGGATCTTCTAGGGCACAGAAAGGGAAGCGACCAACTTATGGACAGTCTGGCGGTTCTCAGAAGAACCGTAAGAGCAGGTACATGACGGGATGCCGGAGGTGTGGATCTGAGAGCCATAATGTTTCCGAGTGTCCCTTGGATCGCGATGTTTGCTTTTACTGCAAGCATCCAGGACATACGAGTCGAGAGTGTACTCTGAAGGCACAGTTGGAGTTCTCAGGTAACTCCAGCAAGGGAAAGAAGCCTGGCCAGTATCATCAGCAGAGGTCAGCACCTAGGACGCAGATACATGGTCAGAGGCAGCCACTTCCTCATACAACCCAGATATATCATATACATGGGAGTGACTCTTCCGGGATGCCAGCGGCGATTCATTATACACTAGCTCCAGAGAGTTATTATTCCGGGCCACCTACTCAGCGATATCTACCGGCCGGCTCTCAGGGATATATTATGCATGCGCAGCAGAGTCAGCCTCCAGCAGTAGCATCACAGAGCCAGACTCATCCTGAGTGGAGGCATTCTACTATTATATCGGGAACGCAGCCGCTGCATGTGGAGACTGGACGAGTTTATGCCATTACCCGAGAGGACGCTCAGCGGGCCGAGGGATCGGTCATTCGGGGTATGATTTTGGTTTATTCTATACTTGCTGATACATTGATTGATACTGGTAGCTCGCATTCCTTTATTTCTAGTATATTTCTGAGTAAAATTGGGAGAATCCCTATGATTCGTTCTTGTGGGTTAGTGGTATCATTACCATCGGGCGAGGTTTTGACTAGTCATCAGGTAATCAAGGGTTGCCCGTTGGATTTCAAGGGACATATACTTACGGTGGACCTTCAGGTGCTAGAGATGGTGGAATTCGATATTATACTCGGGATGGATTGGTTGGCTACATATTGTGCTACAGTGGATTGTAGAGCGAGAGTAGTGACCTTCCGACCACCAGATCAGCCTGCATGGGAATTCGTGGGTACTCGGGATGATGGAGTGTCCGTTATATCAGCACTTCAGGCTTGGAGATTATTGTCGCATGGTTGTCAGGGATACTTGTTCTCTTTGGTCAAAGTGGAGAATGAGGAGATACCACCTCTTTCCAGTGTGAGGGTGGTTCGTGAGTATCCGGATGTATTTCCAGATGAACTTCCGGGCTTGCCACCTCAGAGGCAAGTGGAGTTCGCGATAGAGGTGATTCCAGGAACTGCACCGGTGTCAAAGGCTCCATATCGGATGGCACCGAAAGAGTTAAGTGAGCTTAAGATACAACTGCAAGAGTTATTGGATAGGAGTTTTGTCCGTCCTAGTGTTTCACCCTGGGGAGCTCCGGTGTTGTTCGTTAAAAAGAAAGATGAATCTTTGCGGTTATGTATAGACTACCGACAACTAAATGCAGTGACCGTCAAGAACAAATATCCTTTGCCGAGGATAGAGGATTTATTTGATCAACTCAAGGATACTTGTGTGTTTTCCAAGATTGATCTGCGATCAGGTTATCATCGTGAGAGTAAGAGCGAGGATGTTGGAAGAGGATGTTCGCGCAGCGTTATGGACATTACGAGTTTCTAGTGATGCCATTTGGTCTTACTAATGCTCCAGCTGCATTTATGGATTTGATGAACCGGGTATTCTTGAGGTACTTGGATCAGTTTGTCATCGTATTCATAGATGATATCTTGATATATTCTCGTTCTGAGGAGGAGCATGAGCACCATCTTCGGATTGTATTGGAAACATTGCGACGAGAGCATTTATATGCTAAATTTAGTAAGTGCGCTTCGGCTATCTTGTAGGATTTCTTGGACATGTGGTATCTAGGAGGTATTTGATTGATCCCGAAAATCGGGCGATTACTAGTTGGGAGCGAGCAAAGTTAGTTGAAGTCAGTAGTTTTCTTGGGTGTGGGCCGTATTACCGTAGATTTGTGGAGGGATTTTCCCGTATAGCCACACCACTCACTCGCTTAACCCGGAAAGGGGTCAAGTTTACTTGGTCAGAGGCCTGTGAGTCCAGTTTTCAAGAGCTTAAGCAGCGTCTAGTTTCTACACCGGTATTGGTGATTCCTTCTTCTTGCGATGGGATGGTACTGTATACTGATGCTTCTTTCCAAGGATTGGGAGCAGTTTGATGCTGATTCGGCGTGTAGTATCTTATGCCTCCCGTCAGCTTAAGGATCATGAGAGGAATTATTCGGTACACGATCTGGAGTTAGCGGCCATTATTTTTGCGCTAAAGATATGGAGACATTATCTGTATGGGATTACTTTTGAGATCTATACGGATCATAAGAGCTTGAAATATCTGTTCACTCAGAAGGAATTGAATCTTAGACAGAGACGATGGATGGAATACCTAAAGGATTATGATTGCACCATTCAGTATCATCCGGGTAAAGCTAACGTCGTAGCAGATGCACTGAGCAGGAAATCCCGTGGGATTCTGGCCACCATTCGACCGCAGATGGATCGATCTTGTTCGGCAGTTCTCGTCGAGTTGGGGTTATGCGAACAGGTCAAACATCTCGAGGATATTGGTATCCATGGTTGCCATCCGCTATTATTGAGAGGATCGAAAGAGGCCTGAGCTAGTGATGCATCTGCGATTCTTATGTACTTGTAGATGGGGGGACGGTGACGCAATTTCTCGTGTAGCGAGGCTGAGTCCTCCATTTAGGAGATTATGTGTTCGGATATGCATCCGATTAAGGAGGAGTTATTACGAGAGGCTCATCGTTGAGATTTGCTATACATCCGGCGGTACCGGATGTATCGAGATTTAGCGTTAAATCTGGTGGGGCGGTATGAAGAGAGATATTGCGATTTAAATCGCTCGGTGTTTGATGCGCTTGACATGTAAAGGTGAACATCAAAACCCAGCCGGATTGCTACAGAGAATCCCAATTTCGGAATGGAAGTGGGAACATATTACGATGGATTTTGTTACGGGGTTGCCCAGAACCCGTAAAGGACATGATGCGATTTGGGTGATTGTGGATAGGTTAACCAAATCCGCTCATTTTCTCCCGATTCGTGAGACACATCCATTGGATCGACTAGCTGAGCTATATTGTAGAGAGATTGTCAGACTGCACGGAGTACCCTTGAGTATCATATCTGACAGAGATCTGCATTTTACTTCACGATTCTGCGAGTCTTGACATGCTATGGGCACCGAGCCGTCTCAAGATCGCATTTCATTTCACCAGACGGGATGGGCGATCGGAGCGTACTATTCAGACTCTGGAGGACTTATTGAGATCTTGCGTCATGGATTTCGGAGGCAGTTGGGAGGATCACGTTCACTTGGTGGAGTTTGCGTATAATAATAGTTATCACTCTTCCATTCAGATGGCTCCCTTTGAGGCTTTGTACGGTCGACCCTGCAGATCTCCAGTATTGTGGGAGGATGTCGGAGAGCGATAGTTATTGGGCCCTCAGAGTATTCAGCACGATGCAGAGATGGTTCGTGTTATCAGACGACGATTGTCAGAGGCTCAGGACAGATAGAAAAGTTATGCGGATCGGAGGCGAAGACCCCTGGAGTTTTCTATAGGGGATCATGTTTTCCTACGTGTATCGCCTACGAAAGGAGTCAAGAGATTCGGAATTAAAGGAAAATTAGCACCTCGCTACATTGGACCATTCGAGATATTGGAGCGGATTGGAGGTGTAGCATACCGGTTGGCGCTACCTCCGACGCTTGCGAGCGTTCATAACGTATTCCATGTTTCTATGCTGAGGAAATACGTACCGCATCCGGATCATGTTCTGACGGAGGTGCCGGTTCCACTCCAGCCTAATGCGACATATGAGGAGGTTCCCGTACGGATTCTTGGTCGCAAAGAGCGTCAGTTACGGAACAAAACCATCCTCCTTGTCAAAGTTGGATGGCAACATCACACTGACGAGGAGGCTACATGGGAGCTGGAGGATATCATCCGAGATCGATACCCTCACCTGTTTACGTGAGGTATGTAGTAATTTAAGAAATTTCTAGAGTTGATTACTGCATATAAGTACGAAAATTTGGGGACCAAATTTTATTAAGTGGGGGAGAATGTAGTATACGGAAAAAAAAATGGATTAACCCTTTAATTAATTAGGATTAATTAGGGGATTAATTGGGCTTAATTAGTGGGCTAATGGGTTAATTATCGAGCTGGGCTGAAATTGGGCTTGGGCTGAAATTGGGCTTGGGTTTGGATTAGACTTGGACTTGGATTGGGCTGAGCTAACCAGATCAGGTCGAACGACGTTTATAAGCTGCCGAACGAACTGATTTCGTCAGATCACGATCCCTGTTTCCATTTCTTCTTCTCCGCCTCATTCCTTTGCTCCGCTTTTCGCTCATGGGGTTCGGATCCTCGGCGTCGGTCTGGCTGCTCGACGGTGCCACCATTGGATTGATCTCCGGCCAGGGATCAAGGGGTATTCGCCTGGGGAACAATTGCGACGACACCCAACGGGCAGGCGGCGCCGTTGTCGCGACAGCGAGCTGCCAATCAAGGTAATCAGTCTATCTAGGGTTAGATTTCCACCGAGGACTTCTTAGATCTACTGTATTTGATCGGATGTTGGCATTACCCCGGTAGATTGGGGTTTTCCGTCGATCGGTGCTTGTGGAGCTTACCTTCCGTCGGCAGATTTCGGGAGTGCTGAGCTCGTGGTGAGCTTGGATCGGTTGCGGTGAGTAGGAGGAGCAGAGTTGGAGGAATCTTCGGTGTGGTAAGTCGATCAATTCTTCTTTCTCTGTGCGGTATGAATTTGTCGATTTATGCTATAGATTTGGGAATCGGAACTGTGGGGTGGGATGTTTACGGTAATTGTTTGATAAGGCTGTGATTGGAGTGGTAGGATTTGATTCGGAGTTGATTTGGGTTCTGTTATTGCCAGTTGATTTCGCAGTCTGTGTGCGTGTGTGGAAGAGAAGCTGCAGTAGGTAATCCGATGCTGGAGCTGCCGACGATGGATTAGAGGTGTTCTGTATGGTGTCGGTAGTGTGTGGAAGGAGAGGTTATGATGGAACTGTGTCCGATTGATGTTGTGGATTAGTTGTGGATCGTTTGCGCTGGTACATAGCTGGGAGTTGCTATAGATGATGAAGCTACCATGGCAGTGAAGAGGGCAAGTGTAAATTGATTGGATGCAGTGATTTGGGGATTTAGGTTAGTCTAGATTGTGGGGAGTATGATTTAGATCTATATAAATTTTAAATGATCTATGTAGTGTGTCGGAGTGGTTAAAATGCCTCGGGGAAAAGAATACGAATATAAAATGAATTAGTATGTTGTTCGTATAATTATTGGAGTTTTGTGCTTAATCCTAATTTGTTATTATTGTGTAGGTTTGGGATACGAAGCAGGTTCGCGGCCGTGAGGATTATTTGAGCTTCGTTTCAGGTGGGTAATATCTACCTGGTCCGGTAGTTTGATCAATTCTAGTGCATGAAATCAGATATATATATGTTTATACCTGTTTACCTTAGATCCACTCATATTTTATCCTGTGCTTGTACTTAGCCTTCGATCTTTGAGATATTGCTGTTAATCCATCATACCTTTATCTTGGATATGAATAATAACTCTGCTTGTGTATTAGCTGATAGGTATTCAGTTAAACACATGTAGTTATGGTCACTGGTGTGGACTTAGATGGGGTTATCGGGTTGCATCACTAGGTTAGGTGATGAGTCCAGAATATGGGGTCAGTCGTTGTACCATACGCACATTAGTGAGTTAGCTTGACGAATCTATTTATCTGTACATAGGTAAATAGGTTGTGATTACGGATTAGTCGTCCTTGCATGGTTGACTTTTGGTTGACTAGGTCTCCCCGTGAGTTAGGGAGTGTTGCGAGGATTTGTGTGTGGGCTATGCATCATTACATTGCATGTATACTGACGACTGAGTCCCCTTGTGGTTGCGACGGGTCGTCAGTCATTCTGCCTCCCCGGCCACTCGGGGTAGTGGTTGCAGGGTTGAGGGCAGAGCATTGGATGTGCCGCGCTCGACCACTATGGATGGTGGTAGCTGGAGATGCGCACCTGGCCACTGTACAGAGTGGTGTTAGCACTCGCCCACTATAGACGGTGGTTGTGTGACGTGCAGTTGTCCTGTGTGCGGAGCTCGTCTACTCATGGGTAGTGACGGAGCGACCAGCAGCAGGGACCCCCGGGGAGTAGTTAGCTTTTTACGCTTATATGCTACTCATTCATACTACCCAACTCGGTCACTCGAGAGTAGTGGCAGCTGGAGTCGGGCTAGTCGTCATGCCGTGCCACCCGGGCCATACTGGGGTCGTGGTTGGATGGGTTCGCAGACATGACCATGCATATGCATTGCTGATATATATATGTATGTATGTATTCGATATATGTTTTACATATGCCTGTGAGATGCTGCATTTGGTTGCTGCATATGATTGTACATCATGCTACATGCTTTTGCATATTTTATATACCGCTGTGCATGTGTTGAGCATGAGTGTGTACTATTTGGATTATGTTATGATATACCTGTTCAGGATGTTATAGATCATATGGAGGGCAGACCGTCAGGTATGTACATTACTTTATGTTAGTTGATCAGTTCAGTTTATGCTATGAGTATGACATATCTGTGATTACTGGTTACTATGTTTAGTACTGTATGTCTGTTGGACTCATGCTGCATACCTGTAGATCTTCACATATATACCTGTAGATCTCTTACCCTGTATGTTATTCATGCACTATCTTACCCCTGAGTTTTATACTCACCACTCTGGACCCTTGGTTTCCTGTCGTCCAGGTAGTAGATAGAAGACTTCGGCATGGATTTGGAGCATCGCCACTTGATCCCATCCCACCGCTTTTCCGAGGGTTTTGTTTCCCATCGCATGTATTTTCATATGGACTCTTATTGTTATTAGAGATTGTGCTGTATTTTTCTTTATTCATATTCAGTACGGACTTTGTTCTAGTATGGACGGATATACTGATGTACTTATGTTGATGAGTTTGTTCTTTCCATTTTGTGTTTGGCTTTCGCTATTGATGTTATACGATTTCGATATGTGTTATACTGGCTGCGACTATTTGTACCGTATTGGAATTGTCATAAGGGGGTGCCGTCCGTTGACCGGACAGGGTCTACCTCGGGGCGTGACAATTCTGCTGGGGTGTGTCAGGTGAAGACAATTGGGATTGAATCCTAGCCTCTGATAAGTAATTCCTAAACTCTCCCAAGAGGTACTCACCTCCACGATCAGATCGTAGTGTTTTGATACTTTTACCTTGATGTTTCTCCACATCAGCCTTGAATTCTTTAAACCTGTCAAAGCATTCAGACTTGCGATGCATCAGGTAAATGTATTCATATCTTGAATAATCGTCTATAAAAGAGACGAAATATTCAAAACCACTTCTAGCCTGGATTGACATAGGACCACACAAATCAGAATAAATCAATTCCAACGCATCTTTGGCTCTATACCCCTTGGCCTTAAAAGGCCTCTTGGTCATTTTACCTTCCAAGCAAGATTCGCAGGTTGGAAAATCTTCCACCACTAATGAACCCAAAGGTCCATCAGCTATCAACCTTTGAATTCTACTTGGGTTAATATGACCTAACCTTAGATGCCAAAGATATATTTGGTTCATTTTCCAAGGTTCTTTTCTCCTATTAGATTTAGAAGATGAGTTATTTACTTCTATTTGCATCGTGGGAGCTTTTGGTTCAAGGGTATATAAATTTCCTATTAATGCACCAGAATAGATAATCTCCCTATTCCTTTTTATAATAACTCTGTCATTAAAAGAAATAGAATATCCATCTAAAAATAATTTAGAAATTGAAATCAAATTCTTTCTAAATAAAGGTACATAAAGACAATTTTTCAGAACCAAAGTTTTATTCCTATCAAAAGATAAATAAACATCTCCTACTACAATAGCTGCCACCTTTGTAGCATCGCCCAAATAAATGGTAATCTCCCCTTCAGCTAGTCGTCTGGTCTCCTAAAATGCCTGCAAAGTATTGCAGATATGATCAGTGGCTCCCGTATCTACACACTTGGTGCCGGTAGATAACACCGCTAAACATGTTTCAACGACTAGACCAAAAGATATACCTTTTTTCTGCTTTCGGTTGGGGCAGTCCTTCTTCCAATGTCCAGTCTGCTTACAAGTGAAACACTTGCCTTTCGGCTTCTTCACTCCTCCCTGAGATCCTCCCGCCACCTTTGTTTCACCTTGTTTCTTCTTCTTCTTGCCTTTCGGCTTAGAAGTAGAAACTTTCTGAGCAACCATGGCCTAAGCCCGAGCACTCTGACGAAAAAGTCCCTCTACCGCCTGGAGTTCTGTCAGAAGCTCCGCCAACGAATACAACCTCTTGTTCATGTTGTAGTTTAGGTGAAACTGCTCAAAACTCCTAGGTAGAGATTGGAGAATGATATCGACCTGGGTTTCCTAATCTATCTCAGCTCCAAGGACTTCCAACTCATTCAAATGAGCCATCATCTTGAGAACATGATCCCTCATGGGTGTTCCCTCAATCATGGCGGTCGTCATCAAGTTTCTCATGGCTTCCTGCCTAGCAGCCCGATTTTAGTGTCCGAAAAGTTCCTTGAGATTGAGCATCATGTCATAAGCAGTAGGCATGGTTTGATGCTGATGTTGCAATACATTTGACATAGAAGCCAAAATATAACACCGTGCCATCTCATCAATCTTTATCCACTTTTTATAACTCTCTTTCTCATTTTTCCCAGAATCATCCGTAGGCTTAGGAGAACACTCTTCGAGAAGTACATACTTGTACTCCTCAGCAGTCAAGACTATATTCAAATTCCTTTTCCAATCCACATAGTTAGGTCCAGTAAGTTTATTTTCTTTTAGTATCACAGCAAGTGGGTTGAAAGTCATTTTTGAAAAACCTAAGAATCACATAGATCAAAACATTAGATTTCAAAAATTTATTGATTCCTCAAATAATAAAATTTTAAAATCAACCAACACCTCAAAACATCGAGAATATCGTATGCCAACTTACCGAGCCTATCGATTTAATCTATAAATCTCGCCCATTGGTAAATCAAAGAAATAAATACTAAGTGCATGTGCCCGTTATTATATCGGGATTAAGAGCATATATACCATAATATCCGAGGTTCGATTCAATTATGTAGTCAGCAATAAATTGAATCACTTCTAAGTCGGTCCTGCTCAATACACACAAAGTGTACTAGTGTAATTCTATGGTCAAGACAAACCAATACCAAATTACACTACAACCATACTAATGGTTTGTCCAAAACCATCTTAGTTGTGAGCCTCTACTTATACTCTACAAGGAACTGATAACATGATTTTCCGTGTGACGTCATACACTATGTTATCTATAATGTAATGTATCAGATAATATGCATAACCATAAATATGCAAACAATGATCATGTGATTCTTATTTCAAAAATAAATATGTTCATACAAAGAATAAACTTTTCAGTATACATCCCAATAGTTTGATCTAATTTCGACATTGTTAGATTAGTGTTTTAATTACCTGCACTGTCTTTCATCAAGCAGGTTTAGAATTCCAATTCCAAAACCAACCCTCAAATTACATTAGAAAAATCCAAAACAATAACAAAGAAAAATCCAAGGACACCATTTTACCGATTATATGTGTTGGGAGACAAACCGAATCATCTCTGTGGTACATTAGTGTAGAGGGGGTTTGTTTAATTATAAATTTTATATTTTTTGATAGTATTGTAGTACGACATACGACACTATCACTTCCATGTTGGGAACGGAATGTGCATTAGAGGGGAGGGGGGGTCTTAATAGTGTTCAAACTTGAACTCGTTCTTCGATTGTTGATTTGTGTGCTTGCCTACAAAAGATTAACGCAGTGGCAGCGGAAATAGAAACATTGGTGATTTATCAAAGGGCTCACATGAAGTTTAGAATTTACCAAACAGTTCCCCATACTTTCATATTTATCAAAGGGCGCATCTAATTCCCTTTTTACCCCTTCCGCCAAACAAACCTTTTAATGCTGAGATTTTGCATGCATCCGAGCCACAATTGAAAATCCCAAGCCATCCAAACGTTCTATCCAAACGAGCCACAACATTAGCGTCTTTCTCTCTTTAGCTTCTGAGAAATCTTCAAGACTCAGGGCACAAATCTTCCGAGCTTATTACACTCCATTTTTCGTCCAGCGTGATTTCGTTAGCTTCCGAGTTTTAGGATTTTCAACGAGACGCTTAGAGATAATCTCGTGTCGTCCTCTCATTTAACTATCTGTGTTACCTATTTTTTACTCGGTTTTAGGGGTTTTGTTGAAAGTTGTACATCTCATAAGCTTTCTGTCTACCATTCATTATTGCAGAATGAGTCAAGAATCTGGTTCAACCTCTCCTTCACTGGCCAAGATATGTCTTGCATTCCTTGCTTTAGTCAAATATGAAGTACGCCATCTATTTTAAATGTTTTTTCGATTATGGTTTTGGAATGATTTCAAATATTCAAATACAAATGGACGATTTTTTTAATCTATATCTGAATTACATAAATAGAGCCCTGAGATTTTTTTCACAGGATTATTGCAAAGCATTGCAGATTCTCTAATTTGTTATATATAATTACAAAATAAAGGAATAAATTAGGTTTTTAAAATTTTCTATTTCCAAATTTATAAGGAAAAAATGAGTGTGCAAAGAAACTCCAATGGACCAGCATTGTAGGCCACTTTATTGAATTTTTTGGAGGTCCAAGTGCTAAAGGAAAGCAACGTCCGTCTGTTTGTTTACATGAAAAGCATAGAGAGATCATTAAACAAACCCTATTTGCTGTTTTTTTGAATATACAAGACATTCTATAAATCCGTGGCATATTGGTCAATATATTTTAAAGTTGGGATTCGGCAAGTCAAAGCTTTAAATTTTCAACTGTGCCAGTTGCTTTCACCAGAAGAGATGTGTCCCTTTTGCTCGGTATTGCAGATAGAGGGGCTTCTGTTCCCATGAATTCAACTAATGCATCAAGTGTTCTTTTCATTTCTCAATTCTTCAAAAAAGAACCAACTAGATCAAAACTAGAGTATTTGCTTAAAACTTTTTCTGCTAGAGTAGAATTAGATGAAGATGTTTTGGTGTTTTGTAAGTTGTATGTTTTGTATATATTTGCTTGTGTATTGTTCTGTACTACTACATATAAAGTCCCCATAGGTCTTGTAGATATTGTAGATGATTTTGACAACATAGGTAGTTTCAATTGGGTTGAAACCATCCATCAATTTATGGTGCCACAATTGCCTACTATTGGAGATCTATGTTCATCTACTAATACAGTTGCGCAGAACAACCAAATTCCTTACCTAAAGGGATTTGTCGACCTTTTGGTTGTAAGTTCCTTCTTAATAATTTATTTTGTCTTTTATATTCACATAAGTATGTAACACTTTGGATATGAGCAGGCTTAGTTTCTGGAACATGTTCCAATCCAGAGACCATACAATACCGAAGGGTCATGAATAAATAAGTGGAGGACAACTCTTTTACATATTAGCAAGGTGAGGAATTTATTGGAGCAAGTCTCACCTAAATAGGTAAATAGAAGACCACAACTTAACATTTTTTCATTTTCATTATCTAAATAATAATTATTTTTTTGATAGGTTATTGTTGATCTAGTCTGTACCTATAGTGAAATTATATTGCTTGATAAGATTGACTATTATATTTAAAATACTCCTCATCTAATAGAGACATCATCATCACAAACTATACAAGAAAAATACCCTACTACTGAATGCCATGAGTGTTTAGTTTATCAGAGACAACTCAAAGGGTTAAGAATGGAAAATTTGACACTAACTGAAAGGGTAAAATAACTAATGGAAATTATAGAAAGAGAAGGTATGGCGAGGCTGAATCAAATAACCCTGAAGTTGATCCTCAACCTCAACCGGAAACAATTGCCACCAGAACAAGACAGCGAGATAGAATCCGCTATGATTACAGGGATACTCCCGTTGATAGTCCATTATGGGCAAAATTAGTATCTCAAAGGAAAAAAAAGACAAAAATTCATGATATTGAGGTATTAGAAGGGCAACATAAGAAAGATGCAAATGAAGCAGAAGTTTTTGGGAAGAAGGGAAAATAAATAATTGGTATGGATGAATTGCAAGCAAGCGATACTATCTCTATTGTGGAAGAAGAATATGAAAAAGATCTTGAGAGGGAGGAAGCAAGAATTGATAAACTTAACCAAATGAGAATGGAAGCCATTGCGGTAAGTCAGAATACAAAGAAAATTAATTTATGTTAATTTTTTTAAATTACTAATCTAATTTTTTTATTATAGTATGTCAAGAACAAATGTAAGACGTCAAAGAAGCAAAAACAAGATGCTGATGTGACCTACTTGCTAAAAAGTTTAGAAAAAATAAAGTAAGGTAGTTACATTCACCATTACATTCGAAAATTTTGTTACAATATTATAGAAAGTGCAAATATTTATTTACCATTAAATTTTTTTGTAGGCCTATTACAGGTTATATTTGGGAGGAAGGTCCTTTTTCATTAACTTTGAATTCTTTATACTCTTGAGTTAATGGATCTGTTTTCACAGTTGGGGAGATTATCGATACATTTTGTTCAATTCTTTTTAGGGGGGGCTCCTCTTTATATAGGTCATATAACAAATCTGTGTATTGCTCATCTGTGTTCATTGTAAGGAATTTAAATTATCTTGTAGTCTAACGATTTAAAATGTTATACTAAATATTTAAATATTTTCCTCTACACACAATTGTAGTCAGCATTAAGAATGTCACGGAAGACCACCACAACACAAATCACAAACACGGACATGAATGATGGAGAGGTTAGATATATTTTTATACCTTTAAATACTGACCAAATTCACTTTCACCTGTTGTGTATTGACACAAAAGTAATGACTTTCAATCATTACAACTCCCTTTCATATGGAGGAAGATCAAAAGCTGATTTTGAAGCAGTAGTGAGTAAATAATTTTTTTAAATATGAATATTCCATCCATTTTATCTATAAATAAATAGTTATGTTAACTTAATCATTATGTAATAATAGTATCCCAATTTAAAGGATATTCATCTAAGAACCTTGCAACAATTCATCCATGTTTACAAGCTTATTACTCCATCGACAACTGGATTTCTGTTACAGTTGATTGTCCCCAACAAGTTGCAAGATACTAAAAGAAAAATACTGAACGTAAAATTTTACTTTTGAATTGAAATATAAAATTTGTCATGGTATTTTTATAGCAATGATTGTGCCTTCTTTGTGATGCAATACATGAGATGTCTGCTGTACGGTGAGAAGATGGACTTCAAACAAGCAGATATGGAAAAATTCAGAATAAATGTCTCAGTGTCAATTTTAAGGGATGAGTTCTTCATAATGTAATTTAAGAAAACTTTAGGTGAGAGTATGACAATGTATTTTTGTATTTGAGTTAATTATGAATTTTGTTAATTTGTAAATAATACTACATTTCGTAGATCAACAGTGATTGTAATTTTGATTATTGTTTCGAGTTGAGCTTTAATAAATATTATATAATATATTGTTGAATATATTCTTGAATTTAACAATACAATGGTTTGGTTTTGATGTTGTGAAATTGAATGGAATGGAAGGGGACCTTTTTTATATCTGGCAGGTTTATATTCCCTATTGTTGAATTTTGTTTAAATTTTCAACACCACCTTTTATCTCAATTTTGCTTGGAATTCAAAATACAGGACCATGATGATGTTGCGATTTAAATTTCCAGCACCACCTTCTATCTCTGCTAGGTTAAATGTCCATGTTGGAAATTTGAATCCCAGGACCACGGTGGTACTGGGATTTTAATCCCAGGACTTCGATGGTGCTGGGATTGAAATCCCAGGAACACAGTGGTCATGAGATTTAAATTTTCAGTAACACGTCCAATTTCAAACTGGTTTTGATCCAAAAAGTAGTGTTGAGAATTATATTCTCAGGAACACAGTAGTTCTGAGATTTAAATTTCCAGCACCACGTACAATATCAAGATGGTCGAAAAAAAGGTGGTACTGAGAATTATATTCCCAAGAATACAGTGGTCCTGAGATTTAAATTCTCAGCACCACGTACAATTTCAAGCTAGCCGAGACAAAAGGTGGTGCTGGGATTTATATTCTCAGAAACACAGTGGTCATGAGATTTGAATTCTCAGCACCACGTACAATTTTGAACCGGTTGAGAAAAAAGGTGGTGCTGGGAATTATATTCCCAGGAACACAGTGGTCCTGAGATTTGAATTCTCAGCACCACGTACAATTTCGAACTGGCCGAGAAAAAAGGTGGTGTTGGGAATTATATTCCCAAGAACATTGTAGTCCTGAGATTTAAATTGCCAGCACCGCATGGCACGGGACCTGATTTCTGAAATATGGTTGTGGAAACTTAATAAAACCTTGAATATCAGAAATTTTGGACACGGATACACAGAGGGCACTTCTCAAACCCACTGGACTTGGATTGGATTGAAGAAGACGTGAATAGAGTCATCAATGGGTTTTGATCGAAACCCATTGATGGACCTAGAGGAGTCTAAATTTCGAAATCTTGACATGGACTGAAAGATCTTACAGCTTGAATTGTTGATGTGTCGAGGAAACTTTGTTCTGATCCTCCTACCTCCTAGTTTTGGCCGTGTGCCACGTGGCACGGGGCCTGATTTCTGAAATATAGTTGTGGAAACCTAATAAAACCATGAATATCAGAAATTTTGGACACGGATACACAGAGGGCACTTCCCAAACCCACTGGACTTGGATTGGATTGAAGAAGAGGTGAATAGGGCCATCAATAGGTTTTGACCGAAACCCATTGATGGACTTAGAGGAGTCCAAATTTCAAAATCTTGACATGGACTAAAAGATCTTACAGCTTGAATTGTTGATGTGTTGAGGAAACTTTGTTCTGATCCTCCTACCTCCTAGTTTTGGCCGCGTGCCACATGACACGGGGCCTGCTTTCTGAAATATGGATGTGGAAATCTAATAAAACCTTGAATATCAGAAATTTTGGACACGGATACACAGAGAGACACTTCCCAAAACCACTGGACTTGGATTGGATCGAATAAGAGGTGAATAGGGCCATCAATGGGTTTTGACCGAAACCCATTGATGGACCTAGAGGAGTCTAAATTCTGAAATCTTGAAATAGACTGAAAGATCTTACAGCTTGAATTGTTGATGTGTCGAGGAAACTTTATTCTGATCCTCCTACCTCCCAGTTTTGGCCACGTGCCACGAATAAATTCAAGCTGGGCGAGAAAAAAGATGGTGCTGGGAATTATATTCCCAGAGACACTATGGTCCTGGGGTTTAAATCCCAAGAACACAGTGGTCCTGGGGTTTAAATCCCAGGTGAATTCCCAACACCATGTACAATTTCAAAATGACCGAGAAAAAATGTGGTGCTGGGAATTATATTCCCAGGAACATAGTGGTTCTGTGATTTGAATTTCCAACACCACGTATAATATTAAGCTCGCCTAGAAAAAGGTGGTGGTGGAAATTATATTACCAGGAACATATTGGTGTTGGGAATTAAATTCTCAACACCACGTACAATTTTGAACTGACTGAAAAAAAAAGGTGGTGCTGAGAATTATATTCCTAGGAACACAGTGGTCATGAGATTTGAATTCGCAGCACCATGTACAATATCCAGCTCGCCTAATAAAAAAAATGGTGCTGGGAATTATATTACAAGGAACATAGTGCTGCTGGGAATTAAATTTCCAACATCACGTACAATTTTGAACTGGCCGAGAAAAAAGTTGGTGCTGGGAATTATATTTCTAGGAACACAATGGTCATGAGATTTGAATTCCCAGCACCACGTACAATATCAAGCTTGCCTAGAAAAAAGGTGGTGCTGGGAATTATATTCCCAGGAACACAGTAGTCCTGGGATTTGAATTCCCAACACCACATATAATTTCAAGATGGTCGAGACAAAAGGTGGTTCTGGGATTTATATTCCCAGGAATACAGTGGTCTTGGGATTACAATTCCCAACACAATGTACAATTTCGAACTGACTGAGAAAAAAGATGGTGTTGGAAATTATATTCCCAGGAACACAGTGGTCATGAGATTTAAATTCCCAACACCACGTACAATTTTGAACTGGCCGAGAAAAAAGGTGGTGCTAGGAATTATATTCTCAGGAACACAGTAATCTTGGGATTTAAATTCCTAGCACCACGTACAATATCAAGCTCGCTTAGAAAAAAGATGGTGTTGGGAATTATATTACCAGGAACATAGTGGTGTTGGAAATTAAATTTCTAACACCACATATAATTTTTGAACTGGCCGAGAAAAAAGATGGTGTTGGGAATTATATTCCTAGGAACACAGTGGTCATGTGATTTGAATTTTCAGCACCATGTATAATATCAAGCTCGCCTAGAAAAAAGGTTGTGTTGGGAATTATATTTCCAGGAACACAGTGGTTCTGAGATTTGAATTTCCAACACCACGTATAATATCAAACTCGCCTAGAAAAAAGATGGTGTTGGAAATTATATTCCCAGGAACACAGTGGTCCTGGGATTTGAATTCCCAACACCACATACAATTTCAAGCTGGTCGAGATAAAAGGTGGTTCTGGGATTTATTTTTCCAGGAACACAGTGGTCCTGGGATTTCAATTCCCAGTACCACGTACAATTTCGAACTGGCCGAGAAAAAAGGTGGTGCTGAGAATTATATTCCCAGGAATACAGTGGTCTTGAGATTTAAATTCCCAGAACTACGTACAATATCAAGCTTGCCTAGAAAAAGAGTGGTGTTGGAAATTATATTCTCAGGAACACAGTGGTCCGGGGATTTAAATTCTCAGCACCACGTACAATTTCAAGCTGGTCGAGACAGAAGGTGGTGCTGGGATTTATATTCCCAGGAACACAGTGGTCCTGGGATTTGAATTCCTAGCACCACGCACAAAGTATGCAAAATGGTAGTCACAAGAAAATATACATTGTACAAATTTAAATTCCATCACAAAATTATAAAGTTGAAGTGGTTCACATATTTAACAACGTCTAAATTTTTTATAATTGTACAGATACTACACAATTTGGATTTACACTTTGCATCTTGAGAATGACTTTGATAGACAGGCATCTTGGTGTAGTAAAAAATTTACAACTTTGTATACTATTACAATATATCCCAAATTACAGCACAGTCATAATTGCAAACAAAAGTGAGAGCTGCGCATTATTCTATTCCCCACCAAGAATTTAAAGCTCCTCATATCTTGCTGTCTGAATCTTTTAGGGTAACCAAATAATAAATTCTCAATGTATCGTATTATAAAAAATGCACAATCATAACTGTAAAAAAATACAAATAATTAGTCCATTGCTAACTTATAAAATATGGTATTTACAAAGAATATTAAATGTCTTACAAAGAGCTTTGTTTGGGACCCTGCACTCGACGCATGGAAAAATTTGTATTACAAAATTTATCAGCCAGGCCAGGATGCCAGTTCTCATAATACGAAGGGTGGATCTTTTTAAAGAATTCAACCTACACCCAAAAAAAGGCTATCAATCCTCCATACACAAACGGTTTATTTAAGTAACATATAAAAAAACACTACTTACTGTTTCTTTAAATTGACTAGTGTAAGCTTTCCTGACGGACAATGAGTTGTAGTGGATGAACTCTGCATTTTGCAAGTCCGCCACTAGTAGGTGATAGTGCTCATCACGGATTATTGGACAAAATATGTATCTGATTGGATCATCGCCTGGGGTCTTAAAAGTTTGCTGGAATGCTTGGGCGTACATCATACTAAACATATCCCGTGTATAAAAAAATCTGTCAAAACACCGAAGCTTTAAAGTTGATAATTCCATGCAAAAGGGGCAAAAACTTACCGGGAATCCAACTCCACAAAATATTGAACTATAGTATGCCTTATCAGTCTCCTTGCACTCATCAGCTAATACTGATAAATAAGCACTTATGCAATCCACATGTGTCAAAACATTCCAATCAAATATTGTAAGTAAAGAGTCCATGTATAAGCTAATAGCATTCGTCATCCACACTGGTCTTGATACTGTCACATTGCACAAGGAAAGGGTTATTAGCAACTCTCAAAGCATAAGATTACTATTATAAAGTATATGATCTTACTCCATTTTTTTTAGTTTCAATAAACACTCCCCGACTGTTGGATCCATCTTATTGGTGAATTCTTTATAAGCTTACTGTATACAAAAAAAAATAGTTAGAATAAAAATATTTTCTTTGAAAAATAGGACTGGATAAGATAACTTATGCTCACCTCCAATATCCTTCTCTTGACTTCGTCGACTGGTTGTTTTTTGTCCGTAGAGACTTGTGTGGTAGTAGATAATATTTCAAGTTCACACTCCTTGGCAATTGATTTTCCTTTTTTATCCTGGTCTGACTCCTGCTCAAAATTTGCCTCTTCAGGAGTGATATTAAGGTCTGATGAGGGATACTCAATAGCCTTGTTGGGGACTATTTGAGTTTCAACTCTCATTCTTTTAGGAATGTTAGTAAACCATGCAGGAGGAACACTTGTACTTGTAGGGGGTGATACACCATGAAGAGCCCTCATCCGCACACAAACCTTCCGCCTAGTGTATGCAGTAGAAGGCTTTGGGTATGTGCAGCTTGTATGGGCTGTGATTATAACTCCTCTACATCCCGGGATTGTAAATTCAGTTGAAGCTCTAATATTAAACCATCCTTTTCAGCGATTAATGCTTCTTTTTCACAAATTATATTATCCCTTTCACTTATCTCATTGTCCTTCCTACTTATGACCTCCTCCAACTGTTGAAGAAGCTCATGTATTTTCTTTTCTTTTTTCTTCGAGGGTTGCATCCTTAAGTAGGGAGGTGTTGTCCAAGTTAGTCCTTGCTTCAACTAGCTTGGTGCATAGAGTTGAAACTAGTTCTGCATTCTCCTGGCATACTGGACAAGCCTTTTCTCCTGCGTCGAGCAGAGTTTCGGGTTGAGGAATTGAAGCACAAATCCTAGGTGGAGAAGTGTTTTATATCAGATGCAACTCTGACTATGCTGGCATTAGATCAACAATTATTTTATCTGGTAGGAGACCATCTACCATCTTCTTAACAACCCTTATATTTGTGGAACTCCACCTCCATCTCAACATTCTTGGCAAAGCATGAGGGACATGTGGAGGTAGGATACACAAATGCTCACACATCCATACCTAGAATGACAAAATTAGTTGTTAATAGACAGATTGATTTATACTCTTTGTAGAAAACATAAAATATATTCACTTACAACCAATAAGTGTGTGAAACCCTTAAGCATTGTCTCGTAAATCCACCACCGATCTCTGCTTTTGGTTGCAATGTCACTCCCATACCAATTGACTCCATTTGAGGAGCCATGTAGGTATAAAGTGCTTCGCACCAATTGTACTTGCCTAAGTTATCAAAATCGTCTGCACAATCTATAAGTGATCGCATAGGTATTCTAGGCTTACTACTGGTGGTAGTAAAAAACACACGATAGAAAAAATATAAAATAAACAACTGACAATAAAATTTTTTAGATCCCAAATTATCTGGAGATCTGGAACTCTTCATTAATTCCTCTAGATGCTTGTTAGAGCAATCAACTTCCACGAAATATTACAAATATAGCTGACCAGAGGGAGCTTCATTATTCATAGGAACTACGAGTCCATCATCTGGTAGACCAAGGATGAGGGAGACATCAGTCTTTGTGAAATGTAATTTCTTATCGTGGAATATAAAACATTTCTCCTCATAGTCCCAATTATCAAACATATTTTGAACGAGGGGTCTGACATGGGTAATATATGGAATGCCTAAACCCACGTAAAAGGGGAGCTCTGAATCAATGTTTCTTCTTCCACAGTCGGCGTCACACTTGCAATAAATTTTTTAAAATGTGAAATGTTGCTTTTCCAGTTCATTCTCTTTGTTCTTCCTCGCAACAACATAAGGGTTCTTCCATAACTATTGCTTGATGATTCAACAATTGAAGCCATCGTGAACTGAAAAAACTACGATAGGTTACGAACTAAATGCATTGTAATATGATGATTTGAAACTAATAGATGAAATAGATTGAAACATGTGTGCTGATAGAAACAAACGTTGTCTCTGCTCAAATGAATTATTAAAACCCTAAACCCTATCAGGCCCGACTTAAAATGATATCACTGAAAAAAATGGAAAACCCCTAGATGGGATGCGTTCAAGAATCTAAGAGAGATGAGAAATGAAATTTAGTCGTTTGAACTGCCAATGAGGGGTTTTATATTAATGGGTCAGGTGCGATGGTCCATATTTTTAATACTGTTTTGCAAAATAGATCAACATTCAATTAGTTAGGTCATAAGTTTATAACGCCATAAGTTTCAGGCAGCCCACGATAATGCAAAATAGATCAACATTCATTTAGTTAGGCCAACCAAAATAGATTTAGATATATATTACATAGACATTTAAGATGATCCATGTACAGATCTAAGAGAATCCAGGCTTGTTCCCCTGCCTCGATCGAGCACCGTCTCGTTCTGCCAACCATTTCTTCACCAGCGCCAAAGCAGCGCGTACATTCTGCAACACTCGTGGTCTCCTCCAAGCGTTGGGTGGTCTCCTCCCGGTCATGCCTCGCGGTCTCCAAGCGCCTTATCAGAACAACACGCTGCTTCTCCAATGTTGGGACAAAGATGCGTTGAGTCGGAGGAGGGGTCGAGGAGCCCTCCTCAATGTTCGAGGAGGAAGAAGACTTCTCCCCAGGATTGTGTTCGCCTCAGAAAGCCATGAAGGAGATGATCTATTGTAAAGGAAGGGGTCAAGAAGCTCCTCGATGTTTTTTCACCTTATGTAGCATAACGAAAACGAGTTAATGATTGTTGGGTTTCCGGCACCGCGGCGTGTGTGTGTTCGATCATGTTTCGTAAACATGAGCACAGCGGAAGCAATTAAAAATAATAAATCTATATTTATTACAACACACACAACACACGCATGCTATTACAACAAGTGTAGACATAACCGTAAATTAAAATTTGCAATAAAAGGAAATTAAACTACGTTATACCTTCCGTATGACGTGTAGCGGGAATGACATCAACCGGAACGATCCTCGTAAGAATCGTCTCTATCCGTATCCACGCCGAGCTCCTCGGGATGACTTCGCTAAGTCACGAGCTTCGTCTTCGTACGGGTTACTAGCCTCGTGTTGAAGACGACGTGATCGAGAGATGATCACGATCCGAATCCAAATTCGGATCCTAAAACAAGTTCTCAAAACTCGCTTCTCCGGAGAGGTATTCGTCAACCGTTTGACGAATCCTTCGCCCTCCACTCAGAGGATTACCGGAGATCAAATCCCCGATAGTTATCCGCTGTCGAGCACTAACCGCCGCCCAAACGACGCCCGACGAGAGAAAGAAGCTGTCCGTAAAACTGGACAGCTTTGGTGGAGGAATAGGCGCCGCCAAAACAAGGAGAGAAAGCTCACCTTGATCACCAACCTAGGGAGATCACCGGAGGGTCGCCGAGGTTCACCGGCCAAGCTTGACGCCGGCAAGACTTGACGGCTGCACACAAGGCGACGTCGTTTGCTGGCGCCAACCAAGAGAGGAGGGGGTTTGGGCCAAAACTAGATTAGGTTTTAGATTAGGTTTAAGCCCTATTTTATAGAGAACTAATTCTCTTAATGGTTAATGGATCATATCCATAAAGCCCGTAACCCGCCTCCATTAAGATAAGTTAAAATAAACCAAACCATGATGGTTTATTTTAAGTTAAAACGAACCTAACCAACCTTTGGTTCATTCGCTTAATATAAACCAAACCCTTTGGTTTATTCTCATCCATTGGATTAGAACCAAACCATTTTGGTCCATCCATTATGTCTTCATAAGACACGCCCATCCACGCCTCCATTGCGATCAAACAATTTCATGCTCGCTTATGTTTGGTCCAACCAAACATAGTTTCTCTTGGCCTCGAGAATCCATTCTCAAGCTCGCTTTTAAATCCTTTGGATTACACTCGCGTGGTGACCAAATAGGTTCTCGATTTATGTTGGCCGCCTATAATTAACCATTAATTATAGAACGATCATGAGTGGCACCTAGTAGTACATCATGATCCCCAATTAACCAAAAGATCAACCGCTGATCCGTAACTATTTCAAACCCTTCAAGAGAATGAATCGTGCCCCATTCCCTTCACTCATCTTATACCCACTTGGTTCAGACATGGTCTATTGTGTCACCCTCACTAGGGTCGACTACGCCACACCTAGCCCAAGTATCATTTCCTCGCCCCACGATTCTAGTTACTCCACATGTATCAAGAGTACCTTACTCTAAACATGTAATGCTTTGGCCAAAGACTTTAGTAACAATCCGACGAGAGGCCATGGGTATACATCTCTCAAGGAGTGGTGAACTTTATAGGCTATTCAAACACCTTCGATCACTTCGACTTATACCCAATCATCTCGGTCCACATCTCCTTAGAGATGTTTGCTTAAGATGTCAAAGCATAAGTCTCCATGATCAAGATGACTTGAATACCGCAAGTCAAAGGAACATCGCACTTAAGCCACAAGAAGAACTTCATTGACATATCTATATATGCAGAGAACCATATGAAGTCTTACTACCGTCACTCCAATGAACTAGTTACCATAACTAGCATCCACGATTAACTCCGACATCACTATGTCTCCAAACCAAGGAGAATCACCGCTTGATACACCAAGGAGTATACTCTAGTCTCGAATGTAATCGATGGTGTCCAAATCCATCAATTCATCGACTAGGATAATTCCGATACATCACAATTACACATGTAGAGATACTCACTAGTTGTGATCCAATCACAAATTCTCTCATGCCGTGAATCGACGTGACATTCAAGAAATGAGTTTAAGATCCAATCAAATACATAAAACATGTATACTCAAATAGTGAATCTTCATTTATCATATAAATGGTTCATACATAAGGCGCATTGCCTTAGGACATCTCTCATATATTACTAACAGACTCCCACTTGGCCTAATGCCAATCGCTACGATCCAATACCATAAGCACTAACATGACCTCAAACTTACTTGAGGTAATGCTTTAGTCAAAGGATCCGCTATTGATGAGACCTTGGCTCTTTCAGGCAATTGCTCCATTGTTGTCGCAGAGAGACCTGCAGATTGCTTCAACAATGGCCGGAATCACACCAAGTTCATGAACGAACTTCGATCCAAACCGCCTTTGTCGCCTGCCGCAATATATTCTCGAGGTAGAATCCGCACATGCCTCTTGTTTGGAACTTTTCCAACTCATCGCGCCATTCTCAGGTGAATACGATCCTGCATCGAGACATGAATCATCCTTGTCCGTCTGAAGCCGCATCCGTGATACCCAGATCACCATGTCCCCTTCTCCATATATTAGAACACATCCTTAGTTCTTCTCAAGTACTTAAGGATCGCCTTAATCAGCCACCCAATGATCCATTCCTCGATCGGATCGCATCCGCCGTGACACTCGTGAGCATACGATACATCGGGCCTCGTACATAACATAGCATACATGATAGATCCTATCATGCGATGCATAGGAATCTTACTCATGCAAATCCTCTCGCCTTCTCCGCGACACATAGACTTCGAAAGGTGTACCCCATGCCCGATGGGTAGATAACCTTTCTTGGATTCCGACATGCTAAACCTCTTAGCACTCGGCCTATATATGTAGACCGCGAAAGACCAAGCAACCGCTTCGATCTATCTCTATAGATCTTAATCCCAAGGATGTAGGTTGCTTCTCCTGTGTCTTTCATGGAGAATGTCTTGGATAACCAAACCTTAATCGATCAGAAGATTGAAACATCGCTTCCTATAAGTAATATGTCATCGACATACAATACTAGGAACACGATCGCACTCTACTAACCTTCTTGTACACACAAGGTTCGGCTCCGATTTTGTGAGAAATCAAACTTTTGATTGTCTCATCAAAACGGATATTCCACTCCGGATGCTTGCTTCAATCCATAAATGGATCGTCCGCAATTTGCATACCTTGGTTTTATCAACCGATGTGAAACCTCAGTCCGTATCATATACACGCCCCTCGAGCAAGTTTCCATTAAGGAAAGTGTTTTCACATCCATCCGCCATATCTCATAATCATAATGAGCCGCTATGGCCGTGAGCATCCGAATGGATTTAAGATAGCTACAAAGTAATAGGTTTCGCCATAATCAACACCTTGTTTTGACGATATCCTTTCGCCACCAATCTAGCCTTATAGGTAATCACATTACCATCCATGTCGGTTTTCTTCTTGAAACCCACTTGCACCCTATAGGCTTTATGCCTTCAGTGGGTCAACCAAGTTCCAAACTTGGTTTTCATACATGGAATCCATTTCCGACTTCATGGCACCAAGCCACTTATCCCTTTCTCAACTTGTCAAGACTTCTTCATAACTGTAGGCTCTCATCATCAATGAGTAACACGCCGCTCGATTCACTTACGAGAAATCCATATCTCTCGTGAATATTGCGGTGTTCTACCGTGATCTACGAAGATGTGGTGTTACAATAGGTCCAAATTGATTGCTCATCACTATGAGTTGCCACCGTCAGGCTTCACTGTATCTCATCAATGTCTATTTGAGTCTCTCGAGCCTCCTCAAGCTCGACGACACTCCCACTGCTTTCTTGCAAGAGAAACTCTTTCTCTAGAAACACAAAGATGCCTCAAACAAACACCTTTGTTCCACAGATGATAGAATTGGTAACCCTTGTTTCCTTAGGGTATCCAATAAATAGACATTTATCGACTTGTCCGATACAAAATTGGCTTCACATAAGCAGACAACCCCATATCTTCAAGTAAGATACATGAGGTTTCTTACCATTCCATATCTCATATGGAGTAGTTGAGACTACCTTGGTAGGCATTCTGCTTAACAAGTAAACAACAATGTCATGCATAACCCCAAAAGGACTTGGGAAGAGTCATGATTCATCATTGACTGACCATGTCCAACAAGGTCCTAAGTGCCTCTCGATACACCATTATGTCAGTGTATAGGGCGGAGTCCATTGAGACAATATGCCATTGTCTCTAGATAATCAAGAAACTCTTGACTTAAGTATTCACCACCTCGATCCGATCAAGTATTTTAATACTTTGTCATGTTGTTTCTCTACTTCATTTCAATTCTTTGAACCTTTCAAAGGCTTCAGACTTGTGTTTCATCAAGAACACATACCCAAACCGTGAGTGATCATCTGAAGGTAATGAAGTAGCTATAGCCTCCTAATGCTTGAGTTGACATAGGTCCACATACATCAAGCATGTACTAGACCTAGTAACTCTCCCACTGCTCACCTTTCCAAAGAAAAGGTAACTTAGTCATCTTGCCTTTTAAGCATGATTCGCATGTATCGTATGAATCCAATTCAACGATTCCGTAATTCCACATCGGTAATTCTGACATGCTTTCTTGCTTATATGGCCAAGACGACAATGCCACATATAGGAGTCTATGATTATCCTTTCGAGCAATGCTGTTGCTCGCTCGGAGCATTGAAATGTCACTGGATACGTCCAACGTATAAATGCCATTACTCAAAGTTCCAGTTCCATAAAGTATGCCATTCAAAGTTATATAACAACAATTGTTACTAAACGTCAAATGGAAACCATTTCTATTTAAGCAGGAAATAGAAACAATGTTCTTTATTAGAGAAGGAACATAATAGCAATTGTCCAGTTCCAAGACTAGTCCACTAGGGAGCTTCAACAAATAAGTTCCGATGGCGACCGCAGCAACCTTTGCTCCATTGCCAACTCGCAAATTTGACTCCCCTCTGACAAGTCTTCTTCTATTCCTTAGCCCCTGTATGTCATTACATATATGTGAGCTACACCAGATCCAATACCCAAGTGTCTAAGGAAATAGAATGACAATCAATAACGAAGATACAAGAGGATGGGGCATCGGATGCCTTCTTCTTCTTCATGGACTCAAGATAAATCTTGCAGCTTTCTTCGCATGGCCTTCCTTGCCACTGATGATGGCAAGTGCCCTTTGCGATGGTTCCGCCTTTCTTTGCCTTTTCTTTCCTTTCTTCTGTTTCTTTGCCTTCCTCTTAGAACCTTTCTTTGAGGAATCAATTCATGAACCGCCTTCTCCTCATGCTTCACGTAAGGCTCCAGCCTTGAAGATATTGAGAAGCTCGGGAATGGTGGATTCCAATTTGTTCATCCGATAGTTCATCACAAATTGCGAGAAACTCTTGGGCAAACAATGCAGAATTAAGTCAATACTTAACTCATGATCCATCACAAAACCGAGGGTAGCTAGCCGCTCGATGTACCCGTTCATCTTTAGCACAAACCTGTACAGAACCTTCTTGCATCTTCGTGGTGAAGAGGAGCCTAGAGACCTCGAACCTTTCGGATCTCGCTTGCTCATCGAACAACTCATGAAGATGGAAGACCATAGTGTTAGCATCCATATGCTCATCGCTCGCGGCTCGTACCATCGCCGCTAGCATGATGCAACTCGCCACCGTAACCGCCTACATGCTTCGATAGACCAACATTTGGTCTGAGTTGCATCGCCCTAGACGGTCAGAAGAGGCTCTTCAAGGACATATGCAAGCTTTTCCGCCTTGAGAACAATTCTCGTTTCTAAGCCACCCAGAAGTTAGGCCCTAATTTGTTCTAATCCAATATAGTGCGCAAATTCAAAGACGTCATGATCAATTTATTGACCTAGAAATACAAAACGAGCATATATGAGAAAATGATTTTAAAATGCATCAATATACATTTATAAATCCCATTCATTTTTCGAATTTCAAAAACCCCAAAAATCACTTCGGGGGATCGTAGGTCCATCTCCGAATGGGCTGATATCCATCATAGATATGAACAACCTTGGAGAGAGTCCAACAAGCCATTCATAACTACGACGGTAGGTATCATCAAAACCGATTGCATATCAGATATGCAACTATCACAATGTGCTATCAACTAATTGAATGTTCACACATACATCGGGTTGTTAACACATTAACAAGTATGCATCATATGCATAGCACCCAACTTCACCTCCTTTACATCGACTTGAGAGAGTCCAACAAACCGATGCTCCGGTGTTAAAGCCAACCCATTAATCGACATAGTTTTAATATGGTTAGAGCGCATTCAACCAATTAGCCCAGCTTGGAGAGAGTCCAACAACCAAAGCTAACGATTGACCTCTGACTCTTACCATATTAGTATTAAACTATTCCATGGTTTTAACATATTCAGGTTCGAGCCGGGCTTGGAGAGAGTCCAACAACCCAAACAAGAAACAGAACTCTGGTTCTAACCATATTAATGGAAGGTGTAGGCTTTAATATTGATTAAGGGTTTTTATGTCTCATCCTCTTTGCATGCAAATAACTATTATCTACATGGCATGGCATACATGGCATACATCTACATGTCACGACACGCATGACATAATGTTATGCATCTAATGCAATTACATGACATACAATTATGTCATGTATATAATTTCCTTATATGTCATAACTATTTATGGAAATAAAATATGTTTAAGATTTGATTCTCCAAATCAAATCATAATTAAATTAGGAAACAAATTTCCAAATCTAATCACATATTTTATTCATGGAATTATTTGATTAAGAAAAATCTATTTAGGAAACCAATTTCCTAAATCATTAAAACTACTTATGGAAATAAAATATTTTAAGATTTGATTTCCCAAATCAAATCATGATTAAATTAGGAAACAAATTTCCAAAATCTAATCAAATATTTTATTTATGGAAAATATCAATTTCCATAAATACTTCCAACTTTCCAAAAGTGGAAGATTTCCATAAATAATTCTAGACTTTCCAAAATTAAAAAATTTCCATAAATACTTCTAAATTTCCAAAATTAGAAAATTTCCAGAAATACATTATGACTATCGCAAAACCATTTTTACGATTATGTCGAAACACAACCTGGGCTCTGATACCACTGTTGGGTTTCCGGCACCGCGGCGTGTGTGTGTTCGATCATGTTTCGTAAACATGAGCACAGCGGAAGCAATTAAAATAATAAATCTATATTTATTACAACACACACAACACACGCATGCTATTACAACAAGTGTAGACATAACCGTAAATTAAAATTTGCAATAAAAGGAAATTAAACTACGTTATACCTTCCGTATGACGTGTAGCGGGAACGGCATCAACCGGAACGATCCTCGTAAGAATCGTCTCTATCCGTATCCACGCCGAGCTCCTCGGGATGACTTCGCTAAGTCACGAGCTTCGTCTTCGTACGGGTTACTAGCCTCGTGTTGAAGACGACGAGATCGAGAGATGATCACGATCCGAATCCAAATTCGGATCCTAAAACGAGTTCTCAAAACTCGCTTCTCCGGAGAGGTATTCGTCAACCAATTGACGAATCCTTCGTCCTCCACCTCAGAGGATTACCGGAGATCAAATCCCCGCAAGTTAGGCGCTATCGAGCACTCAACCGCCGCCCAAACGACGCCCGATAACAAAAGAAACAAGCTCCGTAAAAAACTGGACAGCTTTGGTGGAGGAATAGGCGCCGCCAAGGAGAGATGGAAGCTCACCTTATCACCGAACCTAGAGGAGATCACGGAGGGTCGCAGAGGTTCACCGGCTGAAGCTTGGTCGCCGCAAAGACTTGACGCACACAAGTGGCAAGCTTTTGGTGTTGGCGCCGAATAGGAGAGGGAGGGGTTTGGGCGGCCAAAACTAGATTAGGGTTTTAGATTAGGGTTTAAGCCCTATTTTATAGAGAACTAATTCTCTTAATGGTTAATGGATCATATCCATAAAGCCCGTTAACCCGCTCCATTAAGATAAGTTAAAATAAACCAAACCATGATGGTTTATTTTAAGTTAAAATGAACCGAACCAACCTTTGGTTCATTCGTTTAATATAAACCAAACCCTTTGGTTTATTCTCATCCATTGGATTAGAACCAAACCATTTTGGTCCATCCATTATGTCTTCATAAGACACGGCCCATCCACGCTTCCTCTGGGACTGAAACAATTTCATGCTCGCTTTATGTTTGGTCCAACCAAACATATTTTCTCTCGGTCTGAGAATCCCATTCTCAAGCTCGTTTTAAATCCTTTGGATTACACTCGTTGTGCGTGTGACCAAATAGGTTCTCGCTTTATGTTGGTCGTCTATAATTAACCATTAATTATAGAATGATCATGAGTGGCACCTAGTAGTACATCATGATCCCCAATTAACCGAAAAATCAACTTGATCCGTAACTATTTCAAACCCTTGAGCTCGAATGAATCGTGCCCCATTCCCTTCACTCATCTTATACCCACTTGGTTCAGACATGGTCTATTGTGTCGGCCCACTAGGTCGACTACGTCACACCTAGCCCAAGTTTCATTTCCTCGTCCTACTGGATTCTAGTTACTCCACATGTATCAAGAGTACCTTACTCTAAACATGTAATGCTTTGGCCAAAGACTTTAGTAACTATCCGACGAGGCCATGGGTATACATCTCCTCGCAAGGAGTGGTGAATCCTTTATAGGCTATTCAAACACCTTCGATCACTGACTTATACCCAATCATCCCGGGTCCACATCTCCTCGAGATGTTTGCTTAAGATGTCAAAGCATAAGTCTCCATGATCAAGATGACTTGAATACCGCAAGTCAAAGGAACATCGACTTAAGCCACAAGAAGAACTTCATTGACATATCTATATATGCAGAGAACCATATGAAGTCTTACGGCTGGTCACTCCAATGAACTAGTTACCATAACTAGCATCCACGATTAACTCCGGACATCACTATGTCTCCAGCCAGTGAGAATCAGCTGCTTGGATACACCAAGGAGTATACCTCGTGCTAGTCTTAACAGAATTGATGGTGTCCAGATCCATCAATTCATCGACTAGGGATAATTCCGATACATCACAATTACACATGTAGAGATACTCACTAGTTGTGATCCAATCACAAATTCTCTCATGCTGTGAATCGTATCGTGGACATTCAGTAAATGAGTTTAAGATCCAATCAAATATATAAAACATGTATACTCAAATAGTGAATCTTCATTTATCATATAAATGATTCATACATAAGGCGATTGCCTTAGGACATCTCTCATATATTACTAACAATGATGATGCCAAAGGGTTGGTTTGTGATATTCCCAAAACACCCTTCTTGTATACTTTTGTGCCAATGTGTGGGAAATCAGCAAACATTGTTTTGTCAGCATTGGTGCTAGAAAAAAATTTAATACAACTACCACACACAAATTAATTGCACAGTAAGTATTTGATAAATAAGCCGTATAATATAAACATTGTTTCCTTTACAAATATTTACACCACCACTATTTACAATTAGGAATTAGTAGGTGGTGGCATTCTCAGACTCCCTATTACAAGGATGTAGCTTTAATCGTGATTTATTTTCACTTCCCAAAGATGTTTAGATCACTATGTATCAGCATACATGCAACTGGAACGAAGTGAGGAGGTAAAACTCCAAAATTTTTGTCACCATTAGGCCAAAATTTCTTATTTCGACATGGGTAAATATGATCCATGTAAGTGGCCTCCCAAGTTTCCCTTAGAAAATATTGCTCACAAAAACGGTATAGATCCATGTTCTGATATATGATGGCTGCAATAGCATGCGAGCAAGGAATTCTTGAATTTTGAAACTCACCGCAAATGTAACTGCGCCTCTCCAAATCAATAATATACGAAGAAGCTATTGTCTGTACTTCCATTTCTGTTTGTGAGTATAGGAATATTGAATATTATCGAGTTCTTTCTCTCATTTCATCAATCTCTTTACTGGCATAAGGTGTTAGAAAACCTGACCTTTTTGAAGATTCTTCCCTACGGTTAAAGAACCATTGAGCAACCTTTCGTCTAGTATTATCGATTAAACTGGGGATGGAGAGTTCATGTGTTTCCTTGAATAATTCATTTAAACTCTCAGAACAATTAGTGGTTAACATTGTGTATCTCCTCCTAGGAAAGTGTGCATTGACCCATCTTTTTTATCGATCTTTTGTAGCCATGCATATGCATCCTTGTGTTTTTCATGCATGGTCTGCATTAATCGATCAAACTCAACTGTTGTATTGGCTCTTGCTGCTGCCTAAAATAAACCTAATGAGGATCTATCCCGGGTATCTGTCACCATGTTATAAGACAAGTGATAGCAACAAAAAGCATGATGGGAAGATGAATACACTTTGTTAACTGCTGATATAATCCCTCGATGTCTATCCGATACAATGCTCAACGACTCTGGAAGGACAACAAGGAATGTCTTTACATTATCCAAAAACCACTCCCAGCGGATCCATTCAATTCAACAAAATGCAATTGTGAGGTTTTTGCATTCATGCATCACATGGAGTCCGTCGGACAAAAAATCCGGCATCTCATCAGTTGACAATGTCAATTTACATACAAGGCCTACACGACCACTATACATCGATCAACACGATCGGAATCCAAACACACACGCAGGTAATAAAATAGGCCTCTGGCCATCAACCAAAATAACTAGGTAACATCTATCACAACTAGACTTACCCATTCTGCCATCTGGGCAGGAATACTCAACCAAAACCAATCCAAACAAAATCCGAATAAGGTCCATAAGGATGCCAAAAATCCACGAATACAAATATCCAACTCCAATCCTAAACATGTCCTCTAATCAAAATATCCAAACCATAGAAACAAATAACAAATAGAACTTTCACGACGAGTGGGGTTTGGCAGCTGCACTCTCCTGACAGCTTCATCCTGAAATAGATATAATCAACGAGGTAAGTTCAAAGAACTTAGCGGATATAGTCGATATGCAAGTAAGATATAACTAATAATAAAAATCATGCCAGTACAGTCTCACATATAGGGTAAGCAAGAAATAAATGCAAAAGGACTGTACTCACCTGAATCTCTTACCCTGATATAGGAGCATGTGCCTGACTAGAAGTAATAAAGTCCTCACCATATATATAAATATGTATCATGTATGCACATGTACATCACATTAAAAAATAAAAATGACACAATACAAATGCTATCCATGCAAAATGCATGCCATGCCAATGACATGGTCACCGGCGATCGTAGCCTACCTGCGATGGTGAAGCCGAGTGGGTAGGGCTATGAAATGCACTGCCATCACTGCTGAGGTGGCGTGGGCGAGGATCTTGTCGAGTACACCTATCCTCCTGCCCCCCAGTGGGGAGCTAAGCTCTCATCTCGGTGTTATAGACCGGAGGAGGATCCGCGCTACCACGCTATGCCTCGCCATAGTGGCGGACCAGCGAACGACAGAGAATCACACCCTCTGATGTACCACTAACCCATGAGTGGCGTGTATTGTCGAGCCATGTAGCGGGCTCAGACAATAATAGAACGATCGGATCATGCAATCATGCAAGATGGTGCATGATACTAAAGCATGTAAATCCTACTAAATACACCTATCCGAATAATATGCACAATCAATATGTACGTATCCATAATCCAAGTAACTATGATCCAAATAAAACAGGGAAGATAAAATTATAACCTATCACATGCATGTATCAAGTAGGCACCGAAAACATACTAGACATATAAACATGAATATTATTGCAAGCTATCCTAACTAGCATATCAACTTGACCATATCTAAAAGATAAGTCAAAATACCCGCCTGCCAAAATGTCTGCAAAAAGAACCAGATCGTCACGACCGTGAACCTGCCTCGTGACCGAAACCTGCATAATGCATAACTATTGTTAAGCACAAAATACCATTCACCGACAATCGAATACTTAATCGATTCCTTCCATAACCAATTAATCCAAAGTAAATCCATCAAATCCAAGCACACGACAACGTGCTAAATTACTATTATGTATCTCCAAGTAGATCCTCAATCCATAGGTCACAAATTGTGATTAACTCTTCAATCCCAGAACATATGCTTGCAATTAATCTCACCATGATCAATACTCATCAAATGAAAATATTATCCATCTCACAACAAATGATCGAATCGAATCCTACATCGACCTCATATCCGATCCACTAGATTGATTTACTTATCCTATTCAACCTAATCAATCCTCCATACATAATTATAGAACCAATCATAAATATGAATCCAACCTAACTCTAGGTGACATACACACGACTCAACCAATCCTTACCTCAAACACGATCCAACACTTGGATCCCACAACTTGGCACCCACAATCCATTTACAACCATTAACAGCCCACCTAATGATAAACTCGCAGCCAACTACAACACTCACCACATAGAATCGAAACGGACTGCAAGAAAATAGAGAGAATTCAAGATATATATATACCTGCAACAGAACTTCCCCTCGACAGCTTTTTCCCCCAATTGCTCCGTCTGTCGGAACTTATCGCTGCCCTAAATCATCAAGTGATTCAACCAAGTCAAACCACAGTTTGTCCAAAATAAGAAGAAAATGGTTCTTACCACGCTCCGATAACCACCAAAATGAGCAACCTACACACTGGAGTCCTGCTTCGCTCAGATGATCGCTAGAAACTCACAATCGCATAAATCTCTTAGAGCCCTGGCTCCCAAGGTCTGTCGAGACCTCTGGCGACGGTCTGTGCTCTGGTGAGTCCACAGAGAGGCGGAGAGAGCGAGCTCTTGCTCGCCATCGACGCCTTGAGTGTGAGCAGTGTCGCGGCACGTGTCAAGCGAGAACTCGGTATCTCGTTGGAGCAGCGGATCTGTCGGACTTCATCTCTGAGTTTTCCGAGGAAGGCGGCATGCCCGTCGAGGCAAACCAAGGCGCCGGCCTCACCCATTTGGAGTCGCGTGATGCCGGTGGGTGAGGAGAAGAGGAGGCTCGGGCGGTCCTGTGGCTGTAGAGGCCGGCGCTCATCGTCTAGGACAGAGGAGTCCGGCGACGATCCCGTGGCCGTGGAGATCGGTGTTGGTGCAATCAGACCCAAATGATGTTTTTGGTGATTGACAAGGGTTTAAGTCAAGGTGATAATTATATGTTATCTCATACGGTTGGTTGAGATGTATTTTCAGGAAATCTCTTGTAGGTCGAGGACTGGATGCAAGACATGGAGTCCTGGCATGAAGACCCGGACATGGAGTCCTAGCAAGTGAAGACCCAGACCTGGAGTCCTGGCAAGTGAAGACCCGCACATGGAGTCCTGACAAGTGAAGACCCGGACGAGGAGTCTTGGCAGTGAAGTCCCGGAGGCGTGGCCTCTTGGCAGTGAAGACCCGGACAGGGAGTCTTGGCATGAAGTCCCGGAGATGATTCCTGGCATGGAAGACCTATGAACAATAATTCATAGGCGTCAGGTAAAGGTGGTAGTCGGTGGCGCCATGGAACCTCTTGCTCTTGGCGAGCGAGTCGACTCATACTCGAGGTGACACCTCGTGCGTAACCAACTAAGCGCAAGGAGGTGTCGAGAGCTCGGCCGCTGGACAAGCGCAGGTTTGACTATATCAATCGCGGCGCCTCGTGAGGTTATTTCTTCTACGAGAGCAAGCCACGATCGGTTGATGTCTCGGCAGCTGTATGTTCGTAGGAAAACCAACACGATCGGCGGCGACTCATAACTGATCAATGGAAGCGAGCCGAGGTATCGAGCCATAGCTGTTGCTACTGCTTCGGTTGGAACCAAAGCCCTGCCCGATCGAGGTGGCGACTCGTGAAACTTTGATCCAACAGCGCAAGGGCGTCGGAGCTCGACTATTGCTCGATTGGAACCAAAGCACTAGTCGGCGGCGACTTGACTAAACTTTGATCCAAGCGACGCAAAGGGACTTTCGATTGGGAGCTCATTGCTCTCGGTTGGAACCAAAGCACCTCGGCGGATCATCGCCTCGGGACCTATGTTTCAGCGAAATAAAGCTAATTATGGTCCAAATCTTCGTGAAGCCATTAATAAATGCCAATTAATGCTCGGTCGAGGCGACTCGTAGTGAAAAAGCCCTAATCGAGGCTCGAGTTATAAAGTACGGGATGTTATTCAAAGAAGAAGAAAAAGAAAATTAACATTTTTGAAGAAAGACACGTGAAAAAGCTTCTTCATTCAAAAGCCTTGATCATCCAGCGATTAGCAAGGAGCATTTTCATTCTCTCTGAAATCTGTATTTGTTTTCGCTTCTTTCTCTTGTAAGCTTTCTTGTAAAGTTTTGCTGTATCACCGAGAAGGAGAAGTTTATAGTGGTGGTGTGCATCACTAGGAGGGACTTGTGTTCGAACCACATAAAATTGGTGTGTTTGTGTTTGTCATCAAATCTTCCCCCTTTCTAGCGGATCCTACAATTGGTATCGAGGGTGCTCTTCTTGGATTCGAAGGTTACAACACAAACAAGCCTCCATTCTTTGATGGACCCAAATGGAGTACTATCTTATGGGAGATAGATATGTGGTTTTCGATAGGCTTCACGAAAGGCAAAGTACTAATGCTAAGGCCAAAGATCTCTGGAATAAGTATCATGTGATGATTGTTGTATGGACTTTATTGTATCATATTCCTATTTATAAAGGCATGGTTATTATATTTACTTGTATTGGTGCCAAATAACTAAATATAATAATGTCCTTGGGTAGTAGGTTCTTATCTATGTCAATCGATTGGATGAATCGATAATGAGATGATATAGAGAACACTACTCTTAATCATTCCTAGTCGAGTATTAACATTCAGGGACAATGTTAATGCGTAGAGACTAGCATGTAGGTCAACAAGATGACTTGATCTCACAAGTCATGGATATGAGATATCAAGTTGACACATGGGTATGCATTGGAAGAATGTATCTTGAATGACCGCCATGAGAAAGTATCATGGATCGTTATATGAGTGTCATATACTTTCTCATGTGGCTATTAGTATGACTATTAGTCCTTAGACCTGAAGTCACCATGGTTCCCTACATAAGGAGTTGCATACTTTGGCCGTCCAAGCGTCACGTAAATGGGTGGACTATAAAGCGATTCTTGGGTATGTAGCGAATTATGCGGAGGATGTGAGTGATGTAGATGGGATCTATCCCTCCTATATGGCCAGGGGTGACATCGATATTCTTGATAGAGTGAGACCACGAAGTGCATGGCCATGCCCAAATGAGTCAATATGAGATATTGAGCTCATTTGATTAAGTGAGTCTACTTGGAGTTCAAGATTTAGATTGTACCAGGATGACACGGTCTATGCCTCGATTGGTCAATCTAGATGTCAAGGATAGAGGACATTGTCACATATTGTGAGAGTCACAATTAGTAGTCACAAAGGTGATGTTGGAGCTCAACATTCTTGTAACTTAGGTAGCAATGATGTGTTGCTAGATACTCATTGCTTATGTTCCTAAATCGGTTTAGGGACATTGCCAGCGTTACAAGAACCTATAAGTCACACACATGAGAGCAATTAGATGGAGATTAGGTTCATATGATGAACCATGAGGATTAGGTTCATGGGATGAACCAAATTGGATTAAGAGTAATCCAAATTAGACTAATTGAGTTAGACTCAAGTTGATTCAAGTGTTGAATGAGTCTAATTGAGATTTGATTCATCAAATCAATTTAAATTAATGAATAGAGATTCATTATATTAAATTGACTTGAGTCAAGTGGTTAGATTTGATCAACCATGGGAGATTAGAGGTCAAGTTTGACTTGACTTGAGAGGAAGTTGAAGGTCAAGTTTGACTTGACCAAATGCCATGTCATGATGATGACTAGGCATGGCCAATGATGATGCTCCACATCATCATTGACTTGATCAATTAGTGCCACATCATGAGGAGACCAAGGGTCATGGGAGTTACATGCATGCATGTAACTCCCCTCCATGAAGTGGCCGGCCACCATTTGGGGTTATGTGAGTGAAATTCATTTTAATCACTCATTACTTCATCTTCTTCCAATTTTCCTCTCAAGCTCTCCCTCTCCTTCCTCTCTTTGGCCGAACCAACCAAGGAGTGCTAGCACACTCAAGGTTGAGTTTTCTTCCACCTATTGCTTGTGTGGATACCATAGAGGAGTGTGCACTTGACACTCTCGAGTTCAGCGGACTTTGGGAATGGCGGGATTTGCGAAGAGCATCGCATCAAGGGTAACATCCTTATCTCTTAGTTCTAAGGTAGATCTAGAGGATTTTGTAAGCACATACATGTAATTAGTTTTAATACTTCTTCGGATCCGTGGCGGGACTTCGGGGTTTCATAGCCAGCGGTTTTGCGGCGGAAAAACCCAACGATGGTATCGAGCCACGTCTTGAAGCATGTATGTGTTTCGTTTTGTATTTTTTATATTAGATATAAAAATTACAGATTTTATATTTCTGTAAATTTCCTAATTTTATAGAATTTTTGGGTATTTTTCTCGTAGAGTCGAAGCAGCGAGTGTTGGGACACTCGTAGGCTTCAACCGTCGAGAAAAACTCTCAATCGGCGAGTTCTCTTTAGGTTTTTGGGACAGCGACTTAAGTCGCTGTAGGATCGTTAATAGGGACACTCGCGAAGTTTATTTTGCGAGTAGAGCGCTGCCCTATCCCGAAAGGGCCATATCCCTTGATCGCTTGACTTACCGCGGGACCGTTTGAGAGATGACTCATAAATTCGAAATAAATTAGGAAAAATTATAGAAATTTTCTGTAAAATACATAATTTTGAATTATGTATGATTCTGTGATTGTCATGGCCCAATAACCCAATAGGATTGGATTATGTGTGTTGTAATTCATAATACGCAAGGCCGCTTTTGTGGTCAGGCGTGTTGTAAAATGTTTATGACCGCGCACCTCTTCTTCTTTAATATTCTAGTTGTAAATAGTTTTAGACTCGAATGTAACTCGAGTTTCATTTGTAATGTACAAAAATGGAGCGGTGGAAAGTCCACTTGAAGACGAGCTTACGAGAAGGGTGACGACACATGGTGGTTAAAGGAAGCGCTGGGAGAAGCCGCTAGCCTTAGGTTGACCGTCCGATCTTCTCATTGGCTTGAGAAGATCGTAGTAGGGCCATGACTATATCACATTTAATGATATATATATATGTTGATATATATATATGTATATTTAATTGATTTTGCTTGTATGTATGTGATGCATGCTAGTAGAAAATGTTTGTATGTATATGATGCATGCTAGGTTAATTTTCTTGTATGTATATGATGCATGCTAGAATAATTAATGTATGTATATGATGCATGCTAATATAGGATAATAAAGGCCTAAATGCGTATAAGATACACATTACGATTAGATTAGATCATAATCGAATCAACTCGAAAATGCCTACGAGCCTTGATACCCATCACTACCTCGATCATTTGTTGTTGTTGAATCTGCCAAAGCAGAGCAACGCATATTATCTTGGTAGGGTGCGGAGGGAAAATCTAGGTCCCGCCTATCACGACTGGGGTTAGAGTAAGCTCAATTAGATTGAGCAAAACTAGTTAACTCAATTGGATCGAGTAGAACTATAGGCATATTCCAATCGTTGGAAAGATAGGTTAAGATCGCATTTACACTAAATCTTGGGCGATTTAGCCAAAGCTAACTCAAGGTCTTTTGTAAATGTGGGTCTTAATCCTATAAACAAGAGTTGCATAGAGATGTAATCAGTAATGTGTTACCCAATCGATCATTTAAGTCTTGGGCGATTTAGCCAAAGCTAACTCAAGGCTTAGTATGATGTGGATCTTGTCCCGCAAGAATTATAGCTAGTTTGTATGAATCTAGTAAAAGTGGTTTGACCACATCCATAACTCGATTCTACAAAATTCCTATAATTCAGTGGGAGCATCATTTGATTAAAGGCCTAATTAAATGATAAAAGGAATATGATATTAATCCTCTGCATTGTATGTTGTAGATTACTATGTCAACAAACACGAACACTCTCTCTCTGCGATCTATCCTTGAGAAGGACAAGCTCAATGGAGCAAATTTCCGATGCACAGAACCCGAGAATTGTTCTCACCCAAGAAAGGAAGTCAGACGTCTGGAGCAGCCCATTCCGAGGCACCTCCGCCAATGCCTTGCGGTGACAAAGATGCTTACAAGAAGCATCAAGATGATGCATTAGATGTGTCATGTCTAATGCTCGCGACCATGAACTCGAGCTTGAAGCAACACGAGTTCATGAATGCTTATGATATGGTTGGACATCTTCACAACTATATCAAGGACAAGCTAGGCATGAGAGATATGAAGTCTCTAAGGCATTATTTGGGTCCAAATGCAAGAAGGGACTCGTAGGTACATATGTACTCAAGATGATTGGGTACGTAGAAAACCTACAAAGGGGATTCCCACTTGGCCAAGAGTCGCCACGACCTAATCTTGCAATCTTTGCCAAGAGCCTTCGATCAATTTGTCATGAATTATAACATGAATGAAATTGATAAGCCATTACTGAAATGCTCAAAGATGTTGAGAATCGCAGAGCTTAACCTTAAGAAGGGTAAATCGACACCATTTTGATGGTGCGTAAGAAGAAAGGCAAGGGCAAGCCTAAAGGCAAGGGAAAGTCCTGCCAAGGGCAAAGGCAAAGAACTTAAACCCAAAGGAGGGGTAGCCAAGGAAGGGGCTTGCTTCTTCCGCAAGGAAGCGAGGTGACACGGAAGCGAATCGTAAGGCATACTGGAAGATCTTAAGAAGAAGAGAAGTGAGACTTCTACTTGTATAAATGTTATAGAAGTCAATCTATCTATTTCTTCATCATGGGTATTAGATACCGATGTGCATCTCACATTTGTACCAATGTGTAGAGAAATAGCAGGCATTGACAAAGGGCGAGGTGGACCTACGAGTAGGCAATGGAGCAAGGGTTGCTGCTGTTGCTGTAGGAACTTATGATCTATCTCTGCCCTCTGGGCTTGTACTAGAATTAGATGAATGTTGTTATGTGCCTGCTTTAACTAAGAACATCATTTCAGTTTCTTGTTTGGACAAGAAAGGTTTTTCATTTATAATAAAGAACAAATGTTGTTCAGTTTATTTAAATGATATGTTCTATTGTAGTGCACCTCTAATGAACGGACTCTACTTTCTAGACTTAGAGAGCCCTATCTATAACATAAGTACCAAGAGGTTCAAGTCAAATGAGTTGAACCAAACCTATCTCTGGCATTGTCGCTTAGGTCATATAAATGAGAGTCGCTTATCTCAGCTCCATAAGGATGGGCTGTTAGACTCATTTGATTTTGAATCATATGAGACATGCGAGTCTTGCCTTTTAGGCAAGATGACCAAGACTCCCTTTAGTGGACATAGCGAAAGAGCAACAGATTTGTTAGGACTTATACATAGTGATGTATGTGGTCCTTTCAATGTTGCTGCTAGAGGTGGTTACAGGTACTTCATTACATTTACTGATGACTTCAGTAGATATGGTTATGTGTATCTTATGACACATAAATCTGAATCCTTTGAAAAGTTCAAAGAATTCAAGAATGAAGTACAAAACCAGCTTGGCAAGAGTATTAAGATACTTCGATCAGATCGAGGTGGTGAATACCTTAGCCATGAGTTTCGTGACTATCTAGCTGAGTGTGGGATTCTATCCCAACTCACTCCTCCTGGAACACCACAGTGGAATGGTGTATCCGAAAGGAGGAATCGTGACTTATCGGATATGGTACGATCTATGATGAGTCACACATGATCTTCCTATATCCTTTTGGGATATGCTCGACACGCAGCCTTTACCCTTAACTGTACCATCCAAGGTGTGGTAAAGACACCATATACGATATGGACGGGGAAAAATCCCAAGATGTCTTTTATGAGGATTTGTGAGGCTTACGTTCGACGTCAAGTCTCAGACAAACTGGGACCCAAATCCGATAGGTGCTATTTTGTTGGATATCCCAAGGATACAAAGGGATATTACTTCTACATTCCCAGTCAGCACAAAGTGTTTGTGGCAAAGACTGGGGTTTTTCTAGAAAGGGATTTTGTTTCTAGAAAAACTAGTGGGAGTACCTTCGATCTTGAAGAAATTCAAGATAAGGACCATAGCACTGAGGCCTTGATGGAGGTTGAACAGGAACCACAAAGTGTTGTGGGTGATGAAGTTGTTGCACAAAGAGTTGTGGAACAACCACCTGTTCAAGTAGACCTACCTCTTCGCAGGTCTGATAGGGTACGTCGACAGCCTGAGAGATACTCATTTCTCTTGTCTGACCATGATGACGTTATGCTCATTGAGAATGAGCCTACCTCCTATCAGGAAGCTGTGATGAGCCCAGATTCTGAGAAATGGCTAGACGCCATGAGATCCGAGATGGAATCCATGTACACTAACCAAGTATGGACTTTGGTTAATCCACTTGAAGGGGTCAAACCCATTGGGTGTAAGTGGGTCTTTAGGAGAAAGACTGACATGGATGGACTTACGCATACCTATAAGGGCCGTTTGGTGGCTAAAGGTTTCAAGCAAATTCATGGTATTGACTATGATGAAACCTTTTCTCCAGTGGCGATGTTTAAGTCCATTCGGATCTTGCTTGCTATTGCAGCATACCACGATTATGAGATCTGGCAGATGGATGTCAAAACCGCATTTCTGAATGGAAACTTACTCGAGGATGTGTACATGACACAACCTGAGGGTTTTGAAGATCCACAAAGATATCGGGAAGGTATGCAAGCCGCAAAGGTCCATTTATGGGCTAAAGCAAGCTTCGAGTTGGAATCTTCGATTCGATGATGCGATCAAACATTTTGGTTTCATCAAGAATGAAGATGAACCCTGTGTCTACAAGACTGGAAATGGGACTACAAAAGTGTTCCTTGTAATTTATGTGGATGACATACTACTAATTCTGAATGACATCCCTTCGCTACACCGTGAAGACTTGGTCGGGACGTGCTTCTCAATGAAGGACTTAGGTGAAGCACGTATTCTAGGCATCAAGATCTATAGAGATAGATCTAAGAGATTGCTTGGCCTAAGTCAGAGTACATACATTGACACGGTATTACTTCGGTTTGCCATGCAGAATTCCAAAAAGGGACTTCTGCCGATGTCACATGGTGTGAGTCTTTCGAAGACTCAAAGTCCCTCTTCTAGAGAGGAGAGAGACTGCATGGATAAGATCCCTTACGCATCTGCTATAGGATCTATCATGTACGCCATGCTGTGTACTCGTCCTGATGTCTCGTATGCTTTAAGCATGACGAGTAGATACCAGTCAGATCCAGGTGAGCGTCACTGGATAGCAGTCAAGAATATTCTTAAGTACTTGAGAAGGACTAAAGAATATTTCTTGATATTTGGAGGCGATGAGGAGCTAGTCAGTAAGGGTTACAATGATGCAGCTTCCAAACTCCACAGATGATTATAGATCGCAGTCAGGGTTCGTGTTTTGCTTGAATAGGTAGCACTGTGAGCTGGAAGAGTTCCAAGCAGGACACAGTTATTGATTCTACAACAGAGGCCGAATATATATCGGTGCTTCCATCTCATTCGTGAGATTGTCGATCGAGGAGATGTGAAGATTTGCAGAGTACCCACAGAGGCTAACATCGCAGATCCCTTGACCAAGGCTTTGGCACAGAAAAAGCATGATGGTCACACTAGGTCATTGGGTATTAGATACTACGGTGATTGGCACTAGTGCTAGTGGGAGATTGTTAGTGAAAGCCCTAGAGCCAATCATGTGATGATTGTTGTATGGACTTTATTGTATCATATTCCTATTTATAAAGGCATGGTTATTATATTTACTTGTATTGGTGCCAAATAACTAAATATAATAATGTCCTTGAGTAGTAGGTTCTTATCTATATCAATCGATTGGATGAATCGATAATGAGATGATATAGAGAACACTACTCTTAATCATTCCTAGTCGAGTATTAACATTCAGGGACAATGTTAATGCGTAGAGACTAGCATGTAGGTCAACAAGATGACTTGATCTCACAAGTCATGGATATGAGATATCAAGTTGACACATGGGTATGCATTGAAGAATGTATACTGAATGACCCACCATGAGAAAGTATCATGGATCGTTATATGAGTGTCATATACTTTCTCATGTGGCTATTAGTATGACTATTAGTCCTTAGACCTGAAGTCACCATGGTTCCCTACATAAGGAGTTGCATACTTTGGCTTCGTCAAACGTCACCCGTAAATGGGTGGACTATAAAGGCGATTACTGGGTATGTAACGAATTATGCGGAGGGATGTGAGTGATGTAGATGGGATCTATCCCTCCTATATGACGGGGGTGACATCGATATTCTTGATAGAGTGAGACCACGAAGTGCATGGCCATGCCCAAATGAGTCAATATGAGATATTGAGCTCATTTGATTAGAGTGAGTCTACTTGGAGTTCAAGATTTAGATTGTACCGAGGATGACACGGTCTATGCCTCGATTGGTCAATCTAGATGTCAAGGATAGAGGTACATTGTCACATATTGTGAGAGTCACAATTAGTAGTCACAAAGGTGATGTTGGAGCTCAACATTCTTGTAACTTGGGTAGCAATGATGTGTTGCTAGATACCGCTCATTGCTTATGTTCCTAAATCGGTTTAGGGACATTGCCAACGTTACAAGAACCTATAGGGTCACACACATGATAGCAATTAGATGGAGATTAGGTTCATATGATGAACCATGAGGATTAGGTTCATGGGATGAACCAAATTGGATTAAGAGTAATCCAAATTAGACTAATTGAGTTAGACTCAAGTTGATTCAAGTGTTGAATGAGTCTAATTGAGATTTGATTCATCAAATCAATTTAAATTAATGAATAGAGATTCATTATATTAAATTGACTTGAGTCAAGTGGTTAGATTTGATCAACCATGGGAGATTAGAGGTCAAGTTTGACTTGACTTGAGAGGGAAGTTGAAAGGTCAAGTTTGACTTGACCAAATGCCATGTCATGATGATGACTAGGCATGGCCGGCCAATGATGATGCTCCACATCATCATTGACTTGGTCAATTAGTGCCACATCATGAGGGAGACCAAGGGTCATGGGAGTTACATGCATGCATGTAACTCCCCCGCCATGAAGTGGCCGGCCCCCAATTGGGGGGTATGTGAGTGAAAATTTTTTTTGTGAGTAATCACTCATTACTTCATCTTCTTCCTTGGGAATTTTCCTCTCAAGCTCTCCCTCTCCTTCCTCTCTTTGGCCGAACCAACCAAGGAGTGCTAGCACACTCAAGGTTGAGTTTTCTTCCACCTATTGCTTGTGTGGATACCATAGAGGAGTGTGCACTTGACACTCTCGAGTTCCGGCGGACTTTGGACGAGCGGGATTTGCGAAGGGCATCGCATCAAGGGTAACATCCTTATCTCTTAGTTCTAAGGTAGATCTAGAGGATTTTGTAAGCACATACATGTAATTAGTTTTAATACTTCTTCGCACGGATCCGTGGCCGGGACTTCCGGGGTTTCCGCAACGCAAAAAGCGGTTTTTGCGGCCCGGAAAAGCCCAACACTGCATTCAGTCAGAGAAAATTTGGAGAACAGAGACATTATCAGGTACGTCCTAAAGTCTTTTCCCTGAAATGCTTTGTGGTCATCTATGGTAGATGCCTACAAAGTATCAAGGGATCTGTCTACTATAAAGTTGGATGAATTATTTTGTGAAATGGAATTACATGAACAAGCTAACAAGGGTCCAAAAGAGAAAGGTATTGCTTTTGTTGCAGGTGAGCAATACAAGGAGAACAAGAAAAAGGAGAAGAAGGAGTCATCTTCATCCTCATCTGAGACAAGTAGTGACAGTGACAGCGAGTCCTCATCCAGCGAGGTAGCCAATTTCGTGAGGAGGATGATGAGGAGAAGCAGAAAGTACAATAAGAAGGATGTAAAGAAAATCTTCGCAGACAAGAGGAAAGGTAAGTCATCACATAAATTTAGAGGTAAATCTGATGTGGTTTGTTTTGAGTGTAACAGGAAAGGGCACATCAAGAGTGAATGTCCTGATCTCAACAAGAAAGAGGACAAGTCCAGGAAGAAGAAGGCGTTGAGGGCAACATGGGATGACTCTTCTTCCAGTTCCTCAGAAGATGAAGACAGGGCAAAAGGAGCCAAGCATACGACACTAATGGCGTTTGATCACACAGATTCAGATGAGTCTTCACGGAAGGACACATCATCATCATCTGATGATGATGAGGTAACATCTCCTGAACTAGATAAATTGTATGAAACAGTAGCATGCTTAACTAATGCCTTGAGTAGATCAAAAAATAAAGTTAAGATGTTAAAATCAGAATTAGAGGAGCTTAAAACTCAGGATTCTGTTCCTGCAGAAATTAGGATTGATACTTATGAAATCGAAAAACTTAGGGAAGAAAACAATTTCTTGAGAGCACAAGTTGATGATCTCAAGTGCACACTTGAGAGATTCACAACAAGCTCTCAAACTCTTAACATGATTTTAGATGCCCAAAGGGCAGTTTACAACAGAGCAGGAATAGGCTACAAACCAACAAAAAGGGAATTCAGTTTCATGTCATTAGTAAATAGAACTCACGTTGGTAAAGCAAACACAACTAAGGCTTGGATTCCTAAACAATATGTTGTAAATGCTAATGGACCCAAAATCTGGGTTCCAAAAGATCTTGTTTTTCATGTTTGATTAGGTACCGATCGAGGGGGAGTATCCAATGATGTGGGTTGTAGATAGCGGATGCTCCAAGCACATGACCGGGGACTCCACAAAGTTTGCTACATTTAAAAATAGGAGTAAAGGTACTGTTTCTTTTGGTAATAGTGGCAAACTAAAAGTCATAGGAGTAGGAGACATAGTAATATCTGAACAATTTAGGATTAAGAATGTTCTGCTAGTTAGAGGAATGGTTTTTAATTTGTTAAGTGTCTGTCAATTATGTGATGAAGGATATAGAGTAGAATTTTATTCAACTAAATGCTTAATTAAACATAATGAAACCGATACTATCATGCTAGTAGGGACGAGGAAGGAGAATATCTATCAAGTTCAATTTAGTAGTGCTACTAACCTGCGTGTGAAGTGTTTTTTGTCCGAAGAAGATGAATCATGGCTATGGCATCGGAGACTAGCACACGTCAACATGAAAAATATCAAGAGGTTGGCCAAGGAAGAGCTTGTGCGGGGTCTACCATTGCTCAAGTACGAAAAGGACAAGCTATGTGATGCATGTCAAAAAGGTAAACAAATAAGAGCATCACACAAAAGCAAGAACACTGTAAGTACTTTAAATGCTTTAGATTTATTGCATTTAGATTTGTTTGATAGTAGCTCCACAAAAACCTCGAATGGAAGTAGATATTGCTTGGTAGTAGTAGATGATTATACTAGATATACATGGACCTTCTTTCTCAAACATAAGGATCAAACATTAGAAATTTTTATTCCTTTTTGTAGAAGAATTGAGAATGAGAAAAACTCAACAATTAAAACAATTAGGAGTGATCATGGAGGAGAATTTGAAAATATGAGGTTTAAGGAATTCTGTTTAGAAAAAGGCTATAAACATGAGTTTTCCACTCCTAGGACACCACAACAAAATGGTGTGGTAGAGAGGAAGAATAGAGCTTTGCAAGAAGCTGCGAGAGTATGCTAAATGAGTATACTCTTCCTAGTTACTTGTGGATGAGGCAATTAACATCAGCATGCTATGTTCAAACAAAGTTTTGATACATAGATTCTTAGGAAAAACACCTCATGAACTATGGTTTGGAAAAACCACTAAACATCTTAGGGTTTTTGGTTGCAAGGTTTTCATTTTAAACACTAAGGATCATCTAGGAAAATTCACTGCAAAAGCAGATGAAGGTGTCCTGTTAGGATATTCCCTCACTAGTAAGGCTTATCGAGTTTACAACAAATGAACAAATTTGGTTGAGGAATCGTCAAATGTGGTTTTTGAGGAATGTAAAGACCAAATTGATTCTAAGGATAATAGTGATGTAGTAAAGGTCAAACTCAAAAGATTGAGTTTGAAGGAGGACACAAGTGTAGGGGGAGTCAAATCTGACTCCGAAAATGAAAAATCTAGATCAGAAGGGTCATTGCTTGAGATTGTGTCTAACAATGAGGTTCAAGAAACATCTCAAGTACCAAGATCCACTAGAATGGTCACTAGTCATTCCCTAGACCAAGTTGTTGGAGACATCCATCATGGGGTGAGGACAAGATCATTCTTTAGAAATGAAGAGAATCAAGAAGCATTAATCTCTGAAATTGAACCAAAAGTAATTGATGAAGCTTTGCTTGATTCAGACTGGATTATAGCAATGCAAGATGAATTGGGACAATTTGAGAGAAGTCAAGTTTGGGATTTAGTTCCAAGACCTGATCAAGCTACCAAAATAGGAACCAAATGGGTATTCAAGAATAAATTGAATGATAAAGGAAAAATAGTGAGAAATAAAGCTAGGTTAGTTGCCAAAGGATACAATCAAATTGAGGGACTTGATTATGGTGAAACTTATGCACCCGTGGCTAGGTTAGAATCCATTCGATTAATGCTAGCATTTGCAGCATATAGAGGATTCAAATTATATCAAATGGATGTGAAGCCAACATTTTTGAACGGGTTTATAAAGGAAGAGGTCTATGTTGAACAACCACCGGGATTTGAAAATTCTGAATTTCCAAATCACGTGTATAAGCTAAAGAAGGCTCTTTATGGGCTGAAACAAGCACCTCGTGCTTGGTACGAAAGGTTGTCAATTTTTCTAGTTGAGAGGGGTTTTATAAGAGGTCAAATTGATCCCACACTTTTTTTGAAAAGAAACGGTGAAGGCATATTTGTAGCTCAGATTTATGTCGATGACATAATTTGTGGTTCAAACAATAGGGATTATCTCAATGAATTCATAGAACACATGGAGAGTGAGTTTGAGATGAGTCTAGTAGGGGAGTTGACATTTTTCCTTGGACTTCAAATCAAACAAACCAAAGAAGGAATTCATGTTTGTCAATCAAAATATGCCATGGAGTTGCTAAAAAGATTCAACATGGAAAATGTTAAGGAGGTTGCCACTCCAATGGCACAAAACACTCATCTAGATAGTGATGTAGATGGTAAACCTGTTGATCTAAAGCGTTATAGGAGTGTCATAGGTAGTCTTTTATATCTTACAGCAAGTAGACCTGATATAGATATTTGTGCATATGTGTGCACGATATCAATCGTGTGCTAAAGAGTCTCATTGGGTTGCTGTTAAAAGAATTATGAGATATCTTAAAGCAACAATATCAGTTGGACTGTGGTATCCCCGAACTAAGTCTTTTGATTTAGTAGGATATACAGATTCAGATTATGCAGGATGCAAACTAGATAGAAAAAGTACTAGCGGGGGCTGTCAATTCCTAGGTTCAACTTTAGTTGGTTGGTCAAGTCGAAAGCAACATTGTGTTGCTCTCTCCACCACTGAGGCTGAGTACATAGCCATGGGAGAGAGTGTGTCACAATTGTTATGGATGACTCACACATTGGAGGATTATGGTTTTTCATATAAGAACGTGCAAGTGCTATGTGATAATATTAGCACGATCAACTTAACGAAAAACCCAATCCATCATTCCAGAACAAAACACATTGAAGTGAGACATCACTTCATTAGGGATCATGTAGCAAGAGGAGATATCATACTCAATTATGTTGAGTCTAAGGTGAATCTTGCTGATATTTTCACAAAACCTCTTCCAAAAAATGAATTTAGTCATTTAAGAAGAGAGTTGGGAATGTGTGCAGCTGAGTGAAAACTCTCTGTGATCATAAGGACTAATTCATAAGTTCAAAAGAAATGGGAAAATATTGTTTGGGATACTTTTGGGAAACATCTCACACAAATCTAGGATTAACTATGCTTGTGTATTACTAGATAGGGGTGAGATGTTAGGAGCAACCAATTTACTCAAATTGCTTGTTATGATGCATAACTTGAGTAATGCGGTTGAAAACTGTATGAATCATTAAGTTGACCAATTATGGGGAAGACCAATACATAATTCGTGTGTATTTGGTTTATAAACATAATTGGACATTCCAACCAAGCAAAATTCGATATTTCGATAGGTGTGAGCAAACAGAAGCGAGGCACACTCGACTGGCGCCTCGACTGATATAACAGTCGAGGCGTTCAACTTACTGCCTCGATTGCGTAACTAAGAAATATATAAGGAATTTCACTTACCGTCTCTCCCAAACTCGCGACTCGCCTCGACTCCTCTCGCCGCGGTTCTTCTCTTCTGTCGCCTGGCTGTCGCCGTTCAAGTCTCTGGCCAAGTTTAACACCGACAAACCCCTAGATTACCTCACTCGCTCCTAAACTAACTTCAAGTAAGTTCTCCAGCGCCTCATTCCTTCTTTTGGTCAATCCCTAACCCTAGACGACGATTTTCTTAAACCCTAGATTTTGCCAGATTTTCTAGGGTTCGCCAGTTTGTTTTTCTCTAGCTGGAGAAGGTGATTTCACAGAAGTCATCTTCTTGATCCCTCAAGACCAGTCAAAAATAGGAAAAATGGCACCTAGGTAAATTTCTAAACTCATCTCTTTGATTACACGACTTAGTAATATTGGGTAAACTAATTGGGTGTTGGTTATTGCCACTCATCATACCATCATATTGAATTTTTTTTTAGAACATCATTTTGGCATTCATTAGACAAAAATGTAGGATAGGCGAGTCAAGTGAAACACCTCGGGAAAATCCATCTACGGATCTCCGATTTCCCTCCACACATCATCAACATACCTTTACTGCCCACAAATTTCAGTTGATGCATACTAGATCATTAGATAAAGAATTTTTTGAAAATCATGCTCAACATGCTATACAAATGATTAACTACTATGGGCTCAATAAACTAGTCTATTGTGATCATGACATCAATATAGACTTAGTTAGTGAATTCTACAACAATCTACAGCCTACAGGTGATAGGCTCATCTTTAAGAGTAGGGTAGCCAGAAAGGACATATCTTTCACTCCTGATATCCTCAGAGCATTTCTAGAGTGTCGAGAGTCAAACTCAACCCTTGAATGATATCCAAGCATTCAAGAACTCATTGAGGATACTCCATAAATGTAATTCATGAGTACTTCTTTAAAAACCCTGCAAACCTGGTCTTACTCTATTTCCGGCCATGGCATTAGCTGCCCCCGATAATGTCCTATATAAGGTCATTGTAGGTTGCATCCTTCCAATTGTTACTAGGGGGCAAGCTAAGATAAGACCACATCATTTACTAGCTCTACATCTCTTAAAGCAACGTTTAAACTTTAATGTTTCTTTAAACATCTTTCTCTGCATAGTCCACTTCTCAACTCCTGTCCAAAAGAAAATTTACATGCCTTTTGGTCATATCATCACATTTTGGCTAGAATCCATAGGCATCAACACAAGCAGGGGGAAAATTAGGCAGATGACAGACTTTGATTTCATAAAGTGGAGAAACTTTTCTTTGGCCGACATGTCAAAAGTTGGTAGCACCGTTGAGTGGGCGGATGGACATCAAGCTAGTGAAAGGTGGGATATGGAGGAAGAAGGTGGAACCATCTTCCACCATGTCCGAATAAACCGAGAATCGCTGAAAAGATCATGCTGAGTTCATAAACTTAGTTGATACTAAATTCATGGACCTTAGTACGTCAATCGACACTAAATTCGAAGAGCTTCACTCCAAGATAGATGCTCGGTTTTCCGAAGTCTCTACCCAGCAGCAGGAAATTCTAACTCTCCTTCGTGCCATGATGTCAGATTCATCAGGACCATCATCTTCAGCAGTTTAGTTTTTTTTCTTTTTATCTGTATGAACAGTTTGAATTCAAGAAAATATATATATCAGGATGTTTTGGGTGACTTTTTGGGTGTATGCTTGTTTTTTTTTATCTCTGTGTATGTAGGTTTGTTTTTTTTATTGAGTTGTCATGAACAGGGATATTACAACAAATATTAAGGAAAATTATGTCAAATTTTTTCCGGTGGTTTATATCTTTCTTTAGAAATGCACGACTGCCATTTATCTTGCTAAAATATATTGTTAGTGCATTTGATAAACTAAGGGTAATGAATTCAGGGGGAGTGCTTCTATAAGCAACTCTTCTTTTTGGGTGTTTACCAAAGGGGGAGAAGATGGGCTTTAAGTTTAATTTAACTTGAAATTAAAACTTTTTAAACTACACAACTATATCTCTTCTTTTTGCATATTCAATTTCGAATATGTTATATTGTGCTATAATTTCATCACCTAAACTTAAACCGTATTGTCAAACATCAAAAAAGGGGGAGATTGTTGGTGCAATCAGACCCAAATGATGTTTTTGGTGATTGAAAAGGGTTTAAGTCAAGGTGATAATTATGTGTTATCTCATACGGTTGGTTGAGATGTATGTGAAATCTCTTGTAGGTCGAGGATCGGATGCATATGGAGTTGATGAAGACCGACATGGAGTCCTCGCAAGTGAAGAGACGTGAGTCTCGCAAGTGAAGACCCTGACGGGGAGTCCTCGCAAGTGAAGACTGACGAGAGTCTGGCAAGTGAAGTCCCTGAGGCGTGGCCTCTGGCAAAGACCCGACAGGAGTCTTGGCAAGTCCGAGATGATTCCCAGATGGAAGACCTATGAACAATTCATAGGCATCGTAAGGTGGTAGTCGAGGTGACGCTGATCGAACCCATCGCTTGATGAGAGTTGATTCATACCGAGGCGACGCTGATCGATGCTTAGTTCAACCAAGGCACGCAAGGAGGTGTTAATCGAGAGCTCGACCGCTCTAGACAAAAGCAGGGTTCTGATCATCGAGGCCGCTCGAGGTCTTCAGAGGCGCACGACGATTCAACGCGGCCGTATGTTCGAGGAAAATCGACCAATGAGGCACGACTGACTAGAACTTTGATCCAACGAAGACGCAAGGGACCGCCGACCGAGCTCGATTGCTCGCTCTAGGAACCAAAGCAAATGAGGTGGTGACGACCAGAGCTTTGATCCAACGTAATGACGCAAGGGACTATCGATCGAGCTCGACCGCTGTTTCTGCTTTGGAACTAAAGCCCGCCGGCCGAGGCTAAGACGACTAGAGCTTTGATCCAACAATGACGCAAGGGATCGCTACCGAGCTCGCTGTTAGGAACCAAAGCTCGCTAGTCGCTGGATCATCGCCGATCGACCTATGTTTCAACAAAAAAACTAATTATGGTCCAAATCTTACCGCTGAAGCCATTAATAAATGCCAATTAATGCTCGAGGCGCCACTGGATTCGACCAGCGTAAAAGACCTAATCAGCTCGAGTTATAAAGTATTCGGGTTATTCAAAATAAAAGAAGAAAAAGAAATTACTTACGACATTTTTCAAGAAAGACAGATGCTTCTTCATTCAAAAAGCCTTGATCATCCAACAGTGAGTGTCAACGATTCATCAAGGAGCATTTCATTCTCTCTCAAATCAGATTTTTTAATCGCTTCTTCATCACCGTGGTTTCTCTTGCAAAGTTTTCCATAAATCATAAAAAGGGTTGCTAGCAATACGTAACCGAACGAAGTAAGTTTATAGTGGTGGTGTGCATCACTAGAGCCGACGAGGGCTCAACCGTGGAGTAGGGACTTGTGTTCCGAACCACGTAAAATTGGTGTGTTTGCGTTTGTCATTCTTTCTGTATTCGTTTTCTTGTTCCCGCTGCGTACTAATCATTGTAGAAGGGTACAACGAATCGAAAAGACGAGCGTAGCTATTCATTCCCCCCCCTTTCTAGTGACGCCAACGATCCTACAATTGTACCTTGTACCGGGTTCGGCAAGGAAGAGAGGAGAACGGCACAGTCGTCGGCCGCATTGCGATCGAGATGAGGAGGAGGCAGCCAGTTGGCGGCGACAAGAAGACCATCGACGGCGGAGTGAAAGTCGCGCGAGAGAAAAGGAACGGCTCGGGAAGAAAACTGCCGAAGGAGGAAAAAGAGTCGCGGCGTGGAAAAACAGAAAAAGAAATAGAAAACTTAGGTTAATATCGCGTATTAATCCCCTTAAATAGACCCCACCTAAAACCTATTTATTTTATCCCCGTACTAATCTCGTACGGACTCCGTTTAAATCCAAAAAATTCCGGAAAAATTCCTAAAATTTCCTAAAAATCCCGAAAAATTTCCAGGATTATTTTTTCTTAATTCTTTGGTCATTTAATTTAATATTTTAAATTTTATTATTTAACACTGTCAACTATAGTTGCCATTAGCAACACACCAGGATACTTGCCGGTGATATGTGTAGCATCAATTCCAATTAGTTTTCGTAAATAAGACCTGAATACTCTTCCACAAGTACCAAATGCCCAAAAATATCACTGTAATTGATTTTAACCATTTCTTAGTACTGCAACATAGGTATCAGGATCTCTAACTCTTAACTCATGCAAGTACAATCGAATATCAATATAGGCCTGATCAAAATCACCAACCACTCTTTTTAATGCTTTCTGTCTGGCTGTGTATGCTTTCTTGTATGAAATACGAACACCAAATCTAGATTGCATTTCTCTTCAAATTGAACTTGATTTGTAATCATCAAAAGTAGTTAATCGTCCTACAATCTGGTTTGCTACAAATGTGGATGTGCAAGCATGGTGATATGTTGTTTCCCTAACTATGTCACATTCATGCTGCTTTATATATTTTGTGTCAGTGAACTCTACATCTCTAATTGCAACTAATCTCCATGAACATGGCTGATTGATGCAAATAACTTTAATTCTATTAAGTCTGGTGTTAACTGGCTTGTATCTGAAATTTTTTAGCATTGCATGCCTTACTAGTGCATCTTTAAACTCTTGTCGGGAGGAAAAAACTTGTCCAGTGAAAAATTCATTTGGATCTAATGAACTAATAACTGCCAATTGTGTTATTCGTGGATTTGAAACATAGGGATCATCAACAATTGGGAACACTTCCTCTAAGTCACTGTACTGATCTGAGTTTAACTCACCTTCTTTATGTTGGATATCATCAGCTAAGAATTCTTCCGAAGGATTTGTATATTCTAACTGTTCTATCACTTGTATATCACTTACCTCCTCTTCACCCCAAGTTTCTTCAAAATATTCATCAACTACTATAGTAGTAGTGACAAACTCTTCTTCGAGTATGGAAGAAACTTCTCTATTTATATCAAAGTGTTAATCACTGGTAATTCTATTCCCCACATCAGTAAACTGAGATGTGAAGATGGAATATTACTTGGGGACACATTTATAGAGTCTTGATTATCTAACTCTCTATCCTTCAAATTTGATTCAATTGTTTCCAAAAATGAGAACACTTATCAGGAAACAGGTCGTCCCTGCAAAGGTTTTTAAAATCAAAATAATTATATGTAGTGTGGTAACAATACTGGCACGTAGGCTGAATTTTTTTACCTAGGGTTTAAAAGGCTAAGGACAAGTGGAGGATGAGAGTTTAGGGTTAGGTTTTCCAATTGTGCACTTCACTAACTTACAAATTTGAGATGGATAGGGCCATTAATGGGTTTTGACCGAAACCCATTGATGGACCTAGAGATGTTGAAATTAGGAACAATCGATATGGAATGGAAGAGGAATGCATTTAGAAGGTTTATGCGCAGAGGGATACTTAGTTCCGACACTCCTACCAGCAATTATGGGTGCGTGCCAATTGGCACACTCGTCTGAATGTTGGCACAGAGCATGAATGTTTAGAACTACGGTTTGGGAGTCTAACGAAAGGTGGAGGATGATAGTTTAGGCCACGCTTGCACTCCACTCGCCTAGAGAACTTTATTTATCTCTGATATAAATTGCCAGCACCACCATTTATCTCGTCCAGGTTCCATCTTCATGGTGCTGGGAGTTTGAATCCTAGGACCACAGTGGTGCTGGGATATATATTCCCAGCACCACTATTTATCTCAACTAGTTCAATCTCCATGGTGCTGGGAGTTTTAATCGTAGGATCACAATGTTGCTGGGGTTTCAATTCCCAGCACCACCTTTAATCTCTGCAACTTAAATCTCCTCGGTGCAGAGAATGTAATTTCCAGCACCATGGTGTTGCTGGGAGTTTGAATCCCATGACCACGGTGAAGCTGGGATATAAATTCTCAGCACCACCATTTATCTCGACCAGTTCAATCTCTATGGTGCTGAGAGTTTTAATCGCAGGACCACAACGTTACTGGGTTTCAATTCCCATCACTACCTTTCATCTCGGCAACTTAAATCTCCCTGGGATAGCAATGTAATTTCTAGCACCATGGTGTTGCTGGGAATTTGAATCCCAGGACCACGGTGGTGCTGGGATAGAAATTCCTAGCACCACTATTTATCTCGACCAGTTCAATCTCTATGATGCTGGGAGTTTTAATCGCAGGACCACAGTGTTGCTGGGGTTTCAATTCTCAGCATCACCTTTCATCTCGGCAACTTAAATCTGTTGGGTTTCCGGCACTACGGCGAGTGTGTGTTCGAATATGTTTCGTAAACATGTGCACAGCGGAAGAATTAAAAAGTAATAAATCTAATTTATTACAACACACATCACACGCATGCATAGTACAACATGTGTAGACATAATCGCAGTTTCAAATTTTACAATAAAAGGAACTTACGCTAGTTATACCTAACGTATAATGTGTAGCGGGAATGACATCAACCGGAGCAACTCTCGCTAGAATTGCCTCTATCCGTATCCACGCCGAGTACTGTCGGGATAGATTCGCTAAGCTACGAGCCTCGTCTTCATAGGAGTCACTAGCCTCGTGTCGAAGACGATGTGATCGAGAGAAGATCACAATCCGAATAAAATTCAGATTTGAAAATGAGTCCTCAAAACTCGCTTCTCCGGAGAGGTATTCGTCAACCGATTGACGAATCCTTGGTCCTTGACCTATGAGGATTACCGGAGATCCAATCCCCAGCAATAAAGTCGTTGTCGGAGCTCCAAACGCTGTCCAAATGATGCTCTGACAAGAAGGAAACAAGCTGTCCAAAAAATTGGACAGCTTGGTGGAGGACTTGGCGCCGGCTAAAGGGAGAGGGTCGGCTGGTCCTTGGTCACCGGAGCCAAGGAGGGTCGCCGGAGGATGGCCGGCAGCAGCTAGAGGCCGGCGGCAGCAGGTGGCGGCGTCCAGCAAGGAGGGTGGCAGCAAGGTTGGGCGGCAAGGAGAGGAGAAGGGCTTGGGTGGCTAGGGTTTCCAACACACAAGTTCACCAAGAAAAACCCTTAAGCCATGTTTTATAGAGAACACATTCTCCTAACGGTTATTGGTTCATAACCAAAATCCATTAACCCGCTCCAATAACTTAAGTTAAAATAAACCAAACTACGTTGGTCTATTTTAAGTTAAAACGAACCGAACCAACTTTGGTTCATTCGTTTAAAACAAACCAAACCACTTTGGTTTATTTTCCACCATTGGATTAGAACCAAACCAATTTGGTTCATCCATCATGTTTTCATAAGACTCGACCCATCCATGCTTCTGTTGCGACTGAAACGATTTCATGCTCGCTCCTTGTTTGGTCCAACCAAACCTAGTTTCTCTCGATCTGAGAATCTTATTCTCAAGCTCGTTTTAAATCCTTTGGATTATGCTCGTTGTGCGTGTGACTAAATAGGTTTCCGATTTATGTTGGTTGTCTATAATTAACCATTAATTATAGAACAATCACGAGTGGCACCTAGTAATACATCATGATCTCCAATTAACCGAAAAATCAACGGTTGATTCCAGAACCATTTCTGAAACCCTTCAGCAGCTTCAATGAATCGTGCCTCGTTCCCTTCACTCATCTTATACCCACTTGGTTCAGGACATGGTCTATAGTGGCAGTCCCCACTAGGCTGACTATGTCACACCTAGCCCAAATATCATTTTTTTCGTCCTACGGATTCTAGTTACTACACATGTATCCAAGAGTACCTTACTCTAAACATGTAATGCTTTAGCCAAACACTTTAGTAACAATCCGACGAGAGGCCATGGGTATACATCTCCTCGCAAGGAGTGGTGAATCCTTTATAGGCTATTCAAACACCTTTGGCCACTTCGACTTATACCCAATCATCCCGGGTCCACATCTCCTCAGAGATGCTTGCTTAAGATGTCAAAGCATAAATCTTCATGACCAAGATGACTTGAATACCACAAGTCAAAGGAACATCACACTTAAGCTGCAGTAAGAACTTCATGTTGGGCTTTTCCGGGCCGCAAAAACCGCTTTTTGCGTTGCGGAAACCCCGGAAGTCCCGGCCACGGATCCGTGCGAAGAAGTATTAAAACTAATTACATGTATGTGCTTACAAAATCCTCTAGATCTACCTTAGAACTAAGAGATAAGGATGTTACCCTTGATGCGATGCCCTTCGCAAATCCCGCTCGTCCAAAGTCCGCCGGAACTCGAGAGTGTCAAGTGCACACTCCTCTATGGTATCCACACAAGCAATAGGTGGAAGAAAACTCAACCTTGAGTGTGCTAGCACTCCTTGGTTGGTTCGGCCAAAGAGAGGAAGGAGAGGGAGAGCTTGAGAGGAAAATTCCCAAGGAAGAAGATGAAGTAATGAGTGATTACTCACAAAATGAATTTTCACTCACATAACCCCAAATGGTGGCGGCCACTTCATGGAGGGAGTTACATGCATGCATGTAACTCCCATGACCCTTGGTCTCCCTCATGATGTGGCACTAATTGACAAGTCAATGATGATGTGGAGCATCATCATTGGCGCCATGCCTAGTCATCATCATGACATGGCATTTGGTCAAGTCAAACTTGACCTTTCAACTTCCCTCTCAAGTCAAGTCAAACTTGACCTCTAATCTCCCATGGTTGATCAAATCTAACCACTTGACTCAAGTCAATTTAATATAATGAATCTCTATTCATTAATTTAAATTGATTTGATGAATCAAATCTCAATTAGACTCATTCAACACTTGAATCAACTTGAGTCTAACTCAATTAGTCTAATTTGGATTACTCTTAATCCAATTTGGTTCATCCCATGAACCTAATCCTCATGGTTCATCATATGAACCTAATCTCCATCTAATTGCTCTCATGTGTGTGACCCTATAGGTTCTTGTAACGCGTTGGCAATGTCCCTAAACCGATTTAGGAACATAAGCAATGAGCGGTATCTAGCAACACATCATTGCTACCCAAGTTACAAGAATGTTGAGCTCCATCACCTTTGTGACTACTAATTGTGACTCTCACAATATGTGACAATGTCCCTCTATCCTTGACATCTAGATTGACCAATCGAGGCATAGACCGTGTCATCCTCGGTACAATCTAAATCTTGAACTCAAGTAGACTCACTCTAATCAAATGAGCTCAATATCTCATATTGACTCATTTGGGCATAACCATGCACGCCGTGGTCTCACTCTATCAAGAATATCGATGTCACCCCGTCATATAGGAGGGATAGATCCCATCTACATCACTCACATCCCTCGCGTAATTAGTTACATACCCGATGTCGCCTTTATAGTCCACCCATTTACGGGTGGCGTTTGTGAACCAAAGTATGCAACTCCTTATGTAGGGAACCATGGTGACTTCAGGTCTAAGGACTAATAGTCATACTAATAGCCACATGAGAAAGTATATGACACTCATATAACGATCCATGATACTTTCTCATGGCGGGTCATTCGATACATTCTCCAATGCATACCCATGTGTCAACTTGATATCTCATATCCATGACTTGTGAGATCAAGTCATCTTGTTGACCTACATGCTAGTCTCTACGCATTAACATTGTCCCCGAATGTTAATACTGACTAGGAATGATTAAGAGTAGTGTTCTCTATATCATCTCATTATCGATTCAACCAATCGATTGATATAGATAAGAACCTACTACTCAAGGACATTATTATATTTAGTTATTTGGCACCAATACAAGTAAATATAATAACCATGCCTTTATAAATAGGAATATGATACAATAAAGTCCATACAACAATCATCATATGATTGGCTCTAGGGCTTTCACTAACAATCTCCCACTAGCACTAGTGCCAATCACCGTAGTATCTAATACCCAATGACCTAGTGTGACCATCATGCTTTTTCTGTGCCAAAGTCTTGGTCAAGGGATCTGCGATGTTAGCCTCTGTGGGTACTCTGCAAATCTTCACATCTCCTCGATCGACAATCTCACGAATGAGATGGAAGCACCGATATATTCGGCCTCTGTTGTAGAATCAATAACTGTGTCCTGCTTGGAACTCTTCCAGCTCACAATGTTACCTATTCAAGCAAAACACGAACCACATTGCGATCTGTAATCATCACAGTGGGTTTGGAAGAGGCATCATTGTAACCCTTACTGACTAGCTCCTCATCGCCTCCAAATATCAAGAAATATGCTTTAGTCCTTCTCAAGTACTTAAGAATATTCTTGACTGCTATCCAGTGATGCTCACCTGGATCTGACTGGTACCTACTCGTCATGCTCAAAGCATACGAGACATCGGAGACAGTACACAACATGGCGTACATGATAGATCCTATAGCGGATCGTAAGGGATCTTATCCATGCGGTCTCTCTCCTCTCTAGAAGAGGGACTTTGAGTCTTGAAGACTCACACCATGTGACATCGGCAGAAGTCCTTTCTTGGAATTCTGCATGGCAAACCGAAGTAATACCGTGTCAATGTATGTACTCTGACTTAGGCCAAGCAATCTCTTAGATCTATCTCTATAGATCTTGATGCCTAAAATACAGGCTGCTTCACCTAAGTCCTTCGTTGAGAAGCACGTCCCGGCCAAGTCTTCACGGTAGCGAAGGGATGTCATTCCCAATGAGTAGTATGTCATCCACATACAATACAAGGAAGACAAGCTGTATTCCCATTAACCCTCTTGTAGACCACGGGGTTCATCTTCATTCTTGATGAAACCAAATGTTTGATCGCATCATCGAATCGAAGATTCCGGCTCAGAAGCTTGCTTTAGCCCATAAATGGACCTTTGCGGCTTGCATACCTTCCCGATATCTTTGTGGATCTACAAAACCCTCGGGTTGTGTCATGTACACATCCTCGAGTAAGTTTCCATTCGAAGCGGTTTTGACATCCATCTGCCAGGATCTCATAATCGTGGTATCTTTTGTGATAGCAAGCAAGATCCGAATGGACTTAAACATCGCCCTTTGGAGAAAAGGTTTCATCATAGTCAATACCATGAATTTGCTTGAAACCTTTAGCCACCAATCGGCCCTTATAGGTATCGTAAGTCCATCCATGTGGAGTCTTTCTCCTAAAGACCCACTTACACCCAATGGGTTTGACCCCTTGGTGGATCAACCAAAGTCCATACTTGGTTAGTGTACATGGATTCCATCTCGGATCTCATGGCGTCTAGCCATTTCTCAGAATCTGGGCTCATCACAGCTTCCTGATAGGAGGTAGGCTCATAACGTCATCATGGTCAGACAAGAGAAATGAGTATCTCTCAGGCTGACGACGTACCCTATCAGACCTGCGAAGAGGTAGGTCTACTTGAACAGGTGGTTGTTCCACAACTCTTTGTGCAACAACCTCTTCACCCACAACACTTTGTGGTTCCTGTTCAACCTCCATCAAGGCCTCAGTGCTATGGTCCTTATCTTGAATTTCTTCAAGATCGAAGGTACTCCCACTAGTTTTTCTAGAAACAAAATCCCTTTCTAGAAAAACCCCGGTCTTTGCCACAAACACTTTGTCTTGGTGGGAATGTAGAAGTAATATCCCTTTGTAGACTTGGGATATCCAACAAAATAGCACCTATCGGATTTGGGTCCCAGTTTGTCTGAGACTTGACGTCGAACGTAAGCCTCACAACCCCAAATCCTCATAAAAGACATCTTGGGATTTTTTCCCTGTCCATATCGTATATGGTGTCTTTACCCACACCTTGGATGGTACACGGTTAAGGGTAAAGGCTGTGTGTCGAGCATATCCCCAAAGGATATAGGAAGATCGTGTGACTCATCATAGATCGTACCATATCCAATAAGTACGATTCCTCCTTCGAATACACCATTCCCTTTGTGGTGTTCCAGGAGGAGTGAGTTGGGATAGAATCCCACACTCGGCTAGATAGTCGAAACTCATGGCTAAGGTATTCACCACCTCGATCTGATCAGTATCTTAATACTCTTGCCAGTGGTTTTGTACTTCATTCTTGAATTCTTTGAACTTTTCAAAGGATTGATTTATGTCATAAGATACACATAACCATATCTACTGAAGTCATCAGTAAATGTAATGAAGTACCTGTAACCACCTCTAGCAGCAACATTGAAAGGACCACATACATCACTATGTATAAGTCCTAACAAATCTGTTGCTCTTTCGCTATGTCCACTAAAGGGAGTCTTGGTCATCTTGCCTAAAAGGCAAGACTTGCATGTCTCATATGATTCAAAATCAAATGAGTCTAGCACCCCATCCTTATGGATCTGAGAAACGCGACTCTCATTTATGTGACCTAAGCGACAATGCCAGAGATAGGTTTGGTTCAACTCATTTGACTTGAACCTCTTGGTACTTATGTTATAGATAGGGCTCTCTAAGTCTAGAAAGTAGAGTCCGTTCATTAGAGGTGCACTACAATAGAACATATCATTTAAATAAACTGAACAACATTTGTTCTTTATTATAAATGAAAACCCTTTCTTGTCCAACAAGAAAGCTGAAATGATGTTCTTAGTTAAAGCAGGCACATAACAACATTCTTCTAATTCTAGTACAAGCCCAGAGGGCAGAGATAGATCATAAGTTCCTACAGCGACAGCAGCAACCCTTGCTCCATTGCCTACTCGTAGGTCCACCTCGCCCTTTGTCAATGCCTTGCTATTTCTCAGCCCCTGCACATTGGTACAAATGTGAGATGCACATCCGGTATCTAATACCCATGATGAAGAAATAGATAGATTGACTTCTATAACATTTATACCTGAAGTAGAAGTCTCACTTCTCTTCTTCTTAAGATCTTCCAGGTATGCCTTGCAGTTACGCTTCCAATGTCCTGCTTCCTTGCAGAAGAAGCAAGCCCCTTCCTTGGCTACCCCTCCTTTGGGTTTAAGTTCTTTGCCTTTGCCCTTGGCTTGGGACTTTCCCTTACCTTTAGGCTTGCCCTTGCCTTTCTTCTTCTGCACCATCAAAATGGTGTCAGATTTACCCTTCTTAAGGTTAAGCTCAGCAGTTCTCAACATGCTGAGCATTTCAGGCAGTGGCTTATCAATTTCATTCATGTTATAATTCATGACAAATTGATCGAAGGCTCTTGGCAAAGATTGCAAGATTAGGTCAGTGGCCAGCTCTTGGCCAAGTGGGAATCCCAGCCTTTGTAGGTTTTCTACGTACCCAATCATCTTGAGTACATATGTACCTACGGGAGTCCCTTCTTGCATTTTGGACCCAAATAATGCCTTAGAGACTTCATATCTCTCATGCCTAGCTTGTCCTTGATATATTTGACGAAGATGTCCAACCATATCATAAGCATTCATGAACTCGTGTTGCTTCTGAAGCTCAGAGTTCATGGTCGCGAGCATTAGACATGACACATCTAATGCATCATCTTGATGCTTCTTGTAAGCATCTTTGCCATTCGAGGCGATGGCGGAGGTGCCTCGGAATGGGCTGCTCGGGGCGTCTGACTTCCTTTCTTGGGTGAGAACAATTCTCGAGTTCTGTACGATCCGAGAAATTTGCTCCATTGAGCTTGTCCTTCTCAAGGACAGATCGCAGAGAGAGAGTGTTCGTGTTGTTTGACATAGTAATCTACAACATACAATGCAGAGAATTAATATCATATTCCTTTTATCATTTAATTAGGCCTTTAATCAAATGATGCTCCCACTGAATTATAGGAATTTTATAGAATCGAGTTATGGATGTGGTCAAACCACATTTACTTGATTCATACAAACTAGCTATAATTCTTGTGGGACAAGATCCACATCATACTAAGCCTTGAGTTAGCTTTGGCTAAATCGCCCAAGACTTAGTACGATCGGTGGGTAACACATTACCGATTACATCTCTATGCAACTCTTGTTTATAGGATTAAGACCCACATTTACAAAAGACTTTGAGTTAGCTTTGGCTAAATCGCCCAAGATTTAGTGTAAATGCGATCTTAACCTATCTTTCCAACGATTGGAATATGCCTATAGTTCTACTCGATCCAATTGAGTTAACTAGTTTTGCTCAATCTAATTGAGCTTACTCTAACCCGAGTCGTGATAGGCGGGACCAAGATTGTCCCTCCGCACCCTACCAAGATAATATGCGTTGCTCTGCTTTGGCAGATTCAACAACAACAAATGATCGAGGTAGTGATGGGTATCAAGGCTCGGTAGGCATTTTCGAGTTGATTCGATTATGATCTAATCTAATCGTAATGTGTATCTTATACGCATTTAGGCCTTTATTATCCTATATTAGCATGCATCATATACATACATTCATTATTCTAGCATGCATCATATACATACAAGAAAATTAACCTAGCATGCATCATATACATACAAGCAATTTTTTTTTTTTTTCACTAGCATGCATCACATACATACAAGCATAAATCAATTAAATATATATATATCAACATATATATATATATAATTAAATGTGATATAGTCATGGCCCTACTACGATCTTCTCAAGCCAATGAGAAGATCGGACGGTCAACCTAAGGCTAGCGGCTTCTCCAAGCGCTTCCTTTGACCGCCATGTGTCGTCGTCACCCTTCTCGTAAGCTCGTCTTCAAGTGGACTTTCCACCGCTCCATTTTTGTACATTACAAATACGAAACTCGAGTTACATTCGAGTCTTAAACTATTTACAACTAGAATATTAAAAGAAGAGGTGCGACGCGGTCGCATAAACATTTTACAACACGCATGACCACAAAGCGGCACGCGTGAGTATTATGAATTACAACACACATAATCCAATCCTATTGGGTTATTGGGCCATGACAATCACAGAATCATACATAATTCAAAATTATGTATTTTTACAGAAAATTTCTATAATTTTTCCTAATTTATTTCGAATTTATGAGTCATCTCTCCGAAGCGGTCCGCTTAAGCGGTTTCAGTAGCGATCGCGGGACATGGCCCTTTAGGGATAGGGGCAGCGCCCCTACTGCAAAATAAACTTCGCGAGTGTCCCTACCGATCCTACAGCGACTTAAGTCGCTGTCCCAAACCTAAGCGAGAACTCGCCGATTCGAGAGTTTTCTCGACGGTTGAAGCCTACGAGTGTCCCAACACTCGTTCCCAAAAATTCTATAAAATTAGGAAATTTACAGAAACATAAAAATCTGTAATTTTTATATCTAATATAAAAAATACAAAAACGAAACACATACATGCTTCGCACGTGGCTCTGATACCACTATTGGGCTTTTCCGGGCCGCAAAAACCGCTTTTTTGCGTTGCGGAAACCCCGGAAGTCCCGGCCACGGATCCGTGCGAAGAAGTATTAAAACTAATTACATGTATGTGCTTACAAAATCCTCTAGATCTACCTTAGAACTAAGAGATAAGGATGTTACCCTTGATCGATGCCCTTCGCCAAATCCCGCTCAAAGTCGAGTGTCAAGTGCACACTCCTCTATGGTATCCACACAAGCAATAGGTGGAAAACTCAACCTTGAGTGTGCTAGCACTCCTTGGTTGGTTCGGCCAAGAGAGGAAGGAGAGGGAGAGCTTGAGAGGAAAATTCCCAAGGAAGAAGATGAAGTAATGAGTGATTACTCGTAAAAAAATTTCACTCACATAACCCCAAATGGTGGCCCACTTCATGGAGGGGAGTTACATGCATGCATGTAACTCCCATGACCCTTGGTCTCCCTCATGATGTGGCACTAATTGACCAAGTCAATGATGATGTGGAGCATCATCATTGGCCGGCCATGCCTAGTCATCATCATGACATGGCATTTGGTCAAGTCAAACTTGACCTTTCAACTTCCCTCTCAAGTCAAGTCAAACTTGACCTCTAATCTCCCATGGTTGATCAAATCTAACCACTTGACTCAAGTCAATTTAATATAATGAATCTCTATTCATTAATTTAAATTGATTTGATGAATCAAATCTCAATTAGACTCATTCAACACTTGAATCAACTTGAGTCTAACTCAATTAGTCTAATTTGGATTACTCTTAATCCAATTTGGTTCATCCCATGAACCTAATCCTCATGGTTCATCATATGAACCTAATCTCCATCTAATTGCTCTCATGTGTGTGACCCTATAGGTTCTTGTAACGTTGGCAATGTCCCTAAACCGATTTAGGAACATAAGCAATGAGCGGTATCTAGCAACACATCATTGCTACCCAAGTTACAAGAATGTTGAGCTCCAACATCACCTTTGTGACTACTAATTGTGACTCTCATAATATGTGACAATGTCTCTCTATCCATGACATCTAGATTGACCAATTGAGACATAGACCGTGTCATCCTCGGTACAATCTAAATCTTGAACTCCAAGTAGACTCACTCTAATCAAATGAGCTCAATATCTCATATTGACTCATTTGGGCATGGCCATGCACTTCGTGGTCTCACTCTATCAAGAATATCGCTGTCACCCCCGTCATATAGGAGGGATAGATCCCATCTACATCACTCACATCCCTCCGCATAATTCGTTACATACCCAGTAATCGCCTTTATAGTCCACCCATTTACGGGTGACGTTTGACGAAGCCAAAGTATGCAACTCCTTATGTAGGGAACCATGGTGACTTCAGGTCTAAGGACTAATAGTCATACTAATAGCCACATGAGAAAGTATATGACACTCATATAACGATCCATGATACTTTCTCATGGCGGGTCATTCAGTATACATTCTCCAATGCATACCCATGTGTCAACTTGATATCTCATATCCATGACTTGTGAGATCAAGTCATCTTGTTGACCTACATGCTAGTCTCTACGCATTAACATTGTCCCTGAATGTTAATACTCGACTAGGAATGATTAAGAGTAGTGTTCTCTATATCATCTCATTATCGATTCAACCAATCGATTGATATAGATAAGAACCTACTACTCAAGGACATTATTATATTTAGTTATTTGGCACCAATACAAGTAAATATAATAACCATGCCTTTATAAATAGGAATATGATACAATAAAGTCCATACAACAATCATCATATGATTGGCTCTAGGGCTTTCACTAACACTTCATTGACATATCCATATATGCAGAGAACCATATGAAGTCTTATAGCTGGTCACTCCAATGAACTAGTTACCATAACTAGCATCCACGATTAACTCCAGACATCACAATGTCTCCGACCAATGAGAATCAGCTGCTTGGATATACCAAGGAGTATACCTCGTGTTAGTCTCGACAGAATTGATGGTGCCCAAATCCATCAATTCATCGACTAGGGATAATTCCAATACATCACAATTACACATGTAGAGATACTCACTAGTTGTGATCCAATTACAAATTCTCTCATACTGTGAATTGTATTGTGGACATTCAGTAAATGAGTTTAAGATCTAATCAAATACATGAAAATATGTATACTCAAATAGTGAATCTTCATTTATCATATAAATGGTTTAAACATAAGACGATTGCCTTAGGACACCTCTCATATTTTACTAACAAACTCCCACTTGGCATAATGTCAATCGCCACGGTATCCAATACCATAGGCTATAACATGACCCTCAAACTTACTTTGAGGTAATGCCTTAGTTAAAAGATCCACTAAGTTCTTTTCAGTGAGAATCTTTTCAATTTAAATTTCGTTCCTATTGATAATCTCTCTGACCAAATGATAGTGGCGAAGCACATGTTTGGATCATTGATGATGCCACATCAAGTTCAGAGATGAACTTCTTGATCCAAACCGCTTCCTTTACTGCTTCCAAAGCTGCAATGTATTCTGCCTCAGTGGCAGAATCTGCTATTGTGTCTTGCTTGGAACCTTTTCAACTTATCGTGCCTCCATTCAAGGTGAACACGTCATCCTCGCAGTATCAAGAGACCGTGAATCATTGTCTCCTTCTCCATATATTAGGAACACATCCTTAGTTCTTCTCAAGTACTTAAGGATCATCTTAATAGCCACCCAATGATCCATTCCTGGATTAGACTAGTATCTGCTCATGACACTCAGAGCATACTATACATCGAGCCTCATACATAACATAGCAAACATGATTGATCCTATTGCGGATGCATAGGGAATCTTGTTGGTGCAATCGGCCCAGGTCACGATTGACCAGGACTCGAGTTTGGCTCGAGTGATGTTTTGATGTGTTTTGATGTTTCGACAAAAACATATGACAATGTAATTGTCAAGGAAAGTCCAAGCATGGTCTTGGCAATGTAAAAGTCCAACATGGGTTGGCAAGGGAAAGTCCAAGCATGGTCTTGGCATTTGGGAAAGTCCAAGCATGGTCTTGGCATAGAAAGTCCAAGCATGGTCTTGGCATGGAAAGTCCAACATGGGTTGGCATTAGAAGTCCAAGGGGATTGATATTGGCGGCGTAAAGTCCAAGCAGTAGTCTTGGCAGCATAAGTCCAATGGTTGGCGGCGTAAAGTCCAAGCGGAGTCTTGGCGGCGTAAGTCCAATGTGCCTTGGCGGTGTAGACACCGTTAGCATGACATAGCCGATGGAAGCACCTGAAGAATAGCGCGATGGATGAACAAGTCATGGATGACTTGGAGGGATCCGAGAGGCGTGAGGCTGATGGAGGTGGCTAGAAGGCTTAGGTCTAGGCTAAGGGTGGTCTAGCAAGTATGGGGGAACCATACTTAGGTTAAAACCTCATGTTTGAGGTGTGCCAGTCGACTGGTGCCATGTGGCGATCATTGGACCGAAGTCAACTAGGGTTTGTAGCGGGTTATGGCCTAGCGACTACGAGGTGGGCGATCAAGCGATGGATGAGCGGTCGGTGATCATGTGATCGATCGTGATGCTCGGATTCGGCCCGAGAATGGAGTCTCACTCATTGCGAGGCGAGCGGTCAGTGATGGCCCATCGGTCGGTGATGGTCATGATCGGTCGCCCGATGTCCTAGCCGTTGGATTTTCGGCGTGGATTACACCGTTGTCTTCTGACGGTGTGATCGATCGGTGATAGTCCCGTCGGTCGGTGATCGACCTTTTCGACAGTTGAAGCTTTATAAGGAGCTCGTGATGGAGGATTTTGGTATCGGTTCTTGAGGGCTATTGGGGCGATTTGTTGGTGCAAATCAGGTCTCCAAGTGCAAGCAAGCAACCAAGCATTCAAGCAATCAAAACAAGTGTTGTAAAGTCTTTTCTTTACTTGTATTTTGTATTTACATTGTATATTGCTTGTATTCCTTTCATTTATTGTTGTAAACGTTTGTACGGGGTTTCTCCGCCTCCGACTTGTGTCGAGAAGGAGTGTTTATCATTAGTGAGTGCGTGTGCATTACTAGGGCTCTTTAGAGCTTGATCCGTGGAGTAGGAACCGTGCGGTTCCGAACCACGTTATATCATTGTGTTAGCTTATTGTCTATTTCGTTATTGTTATCATTATCTGTATTCTGCTGCGCTAACGAAATTGTAGACACGAACGAGATCGAATTCCATCCACGAACGGGCAAAACGCTATTCACCCCCCCCTCTAGCCGTTCCAACGATCCCTAACAAATCTTGCTCATGCAAATACTCTCGTCTTCTGTGCGCGGACACATAGACTTCGAAAGGTGTATCCCATGCCTGATGGGAAGAAAACCTTTCTAGGATTCCGACATGCTAAACCTCTTTAGAACTCGGTCTATATATGTAGATTGCGAAAGACCAAGCAACTAATTTGATCTATCCCTATAGATATTAATCCCGAGGATGTAGGACCATGAGGAGGAGTTAACCATAAGGATATAGTTAGAAAAACCCTAGGATAGTCAACCATAAGGATTTCACCTATATCTTATGTTTTTGGTTGACTTAGGATGGCAGGATTAAGGTTTTGAAATAGTGTTGGGTGATGATAATGCACCCTTAAATAGTTTAAATCATGCTCAACACTTAGTGTTATGTATGTTGATACACATTTTTAGCATAGTGTTGGGTGATGATAATGTGCCCATAAATTGATAATAATGCTTAAATCATGATAGTTAATGTAATTGTTATACTTGTTTGCAATCATGATTTATGATCTTGATATTTGGCACATAATCATGGGTATTAGGGTTCAAGTCATGCTCTAGGTGATACGTGACTTTTTATCATGACTTTATATCTAATGCAAGATTATAAATTGATGAATACATGTGTTTCATGATCATAATATGAAATCAATATATATATGTCTTTATGATCATGTTGTATGCTAGGATGATACTTAACCTTGTATAGAATTGCATGAAATTAATGGTTAAGTATATACAAATACCTTTAGAAACATCTCACATTCACCATAGGCTACCTTGATTGAAAACTTAGCATGAGTGAGATGATAGGATGATACTAATGGTCCACTAATGCCTATGACATTTAGATGGTCATTTAAAGTATCAAAATAGCAATAATAGACCAATCATGGGGAAGACTTATGTTTAATTCATAGACATATTGCCCAAAGATCATGGTTGGATATTTCATATGTTTTCAAAACAATTTCTTACTTTAAAATCTATGTGTTCATGTTTTGAAACAATCTAAAGCAAAACTAGGTGTTAAAATTGATACAAACTTGATCAAAACCTAAGTTGTTTTTGGAGCTTTTGGATTTTTGGCAAATTTTCGAAAATATAATGATTTTTCATGAAAAACTATTTTTCACTGATAAAGGACCTTAAAAGAAATGTGTTCCCCAAATTTCATGATTTTTTGAATTTTGTAGAATTTTTAATGTATTTCTGAAATTCACCCTGAAAATCAGAAAATCCGAAATCAGAGTGCCAGTCGACTGGTAGTCTGAACCAGTCGACTGATCGACTGATAACATTCTCAGTAACTTCTTTTATCTGATTTTAAGGCATGTTTTGGCTTTTGTTTTCCTCTAAACTTGATGTCATGCTTATATAAACTTTGTTTAATATTTTTGATGGTGTCAAAGGGGGAGAAATATATATGTTTAAGTAAGGGGGAGTTTCATGTATTAAGGGGGAGAGTTGATAATCATGTTTATTTACATGCTTTCTTACCTTAATATTTTTATCAAATGTTTACCTAACTTAAACGGATTGCCACACATCAAAAATGGGGAGATTGTTAGGGCAATCAACCCGTGATATGGTTTTGATGTGTGGCAAAGGGTTTAAGTTAGGATGTTTGGATTTGATATGTGCATTGGAGTCTTGCAGGACTTAGTAATTCGCACATGGAGCATTGGCAAGTTTCACCTCTCATGACTTGGTACTTGAGTCGGTGAAGAATGGATTTACGGAAGTCGTGCGCTTAGAGCATCCGAGGGACCGCCGGACGAGGAGATTGGAGTGAAGTCGGAGGAAGTAGACTTCAGGGCGAGACGCGAAGGATGGCGTTGCAGAGCTGTGCGCTTGGCGCATCCGAGGGACGTGGCCGGACGAAGACAACTTCAAAGGTGAGGGACTCCAAGGGATGAGAGTGAGTGAATGTAACCCGGGAAGGGGTAGTGCGCTTAGGTGGAACTTGGCCAATTAGCTAAGTGTCTGATGGGATTTTCCGACACCAGTTGACTGCCATGTAATGGTAGTCGACTACTCTAAGTCGACTGTGACTCAACTAGTGTTCGAGTCCGGTTCATGTGCCAACAGTTGACTGCCATGGATTGACCGATCGGCGAGACCACACCGATCGGGATGATGTCATCGATCGATTGGTCGCTATTCGGCACGAGAATGGAGTGTCCGCTCGCACTCGGTCGAGACATCGATCGATGGCAAGATCGATTGGTGATGTGGGAGCCGTTGGATTAAATCCAACATGGAAAGAAGCCGTTATTGGGCAACGACTACAAGACCAGTCGACTGATCGGTGCATCAGTTGACTACTCCTGTGTCAACGGGAAGAAACCCTCTTCTTCTATAAAAAGAAGAGGTGTGGGCTTTTGAGTGGCTAATGCTTCTATTCTAAACATCTCCCAAAGTGCCCAAACTAATTTCCTCCTCTTCCTTGTGCTTATATTCATCTTATTGTAAGAGGAGTGATTTTGTAAGAAAAGGTTACCTCCACCTAGTTTTGTGCAAAGGAGAGATTAGTGGAAGGTTTAAGGCGTGATTCACCTTGGACGAATCGGGTCGTTGATTAGCGACAAGGCCGTGAACCACGTTACATTGTCTTGTTAGCGAATTGTTTGTTTATCTTTGTGTTTGTTCTTAATTGTCTTTGCTTTGTATTTTCCGCTTGCGCTAACGTTTATTGTAGACGATTAAGAACGACTTCCACCGTCGGCGACAAAGGCTATTCACCCCCCTCTAGCCGGCCAACATCGTCCCTACAATGAAGTCTTATAGCAAGTCACTCCAATGAATTAGTTACCATAACTAGCATCCACATGTTCACTCTCAGCATCCCTTTGCTTCCATTCAGTGAGTACCGAATGCTTGGATAAACCAAGGAGCATAACATGTGTTAGTCTCACAGAATTGATGATGTCCAATCTCATCAATTCATCGATTAGGGATAGTTTCAATACTTGCATATTTACACGTGATGAGATACCCCTTAATTGTGATCCAATCACAATTTCTCTCATGCTATGCATCGTATTGTGGACTTCAGTACATGAGTTTAAGATGCAATCAAATACATAGATAATGTATACTCAAATAGTGAATTTTATTAATATCTTCTAAGGCGATTGCTTTAGGACTCCTCTCAATTACATCAAACTTCCACTTGGCCTACAGCCAATCGCCTTGATATCTAATATCATAGGCCTCTATATGCCTCTCGAACTTTTCTTGGGGAAGAGGCTTTGTCAAGGGATCTGCTAGATTCCTATCAGTGGAAACTTTCTCTATTTGTACATCTCTTCTACCAATGATCTCTCTGATCAGATGGTAATGGTGTAGTACGTGTACTTCAACAATGCTCGAAATTACTCCAAGTTTAGTAATGAACTTCTTGATCCAAACCACCTCCTTTGCTGCTTCAGAAGCTACAATGTATTCTGCCTTCGTAGTAGAATCAGCAATGATATCTTGCTTGGAAATTTTCCAACTCACCGCACCTCCATTCAAGATGAATATGTATCCAGACTGAGATTTGGAATCATCCTTATCTATCTGGAAGCTGGCATCAGTATACCCGCTTACTACCATATCACCTCCTCCATATACCAAGAACAAATCCTGAGTTCTTCTCAAGTACTTAAGGATTGTCTTGACAATCAACCAATGGTCCATACCAGGATTCGACTAGTATCTACTCGTAACGCTCAAAGCATATGATACATTAGGCCTCGTACATAACATAGCATACATGATCGATCCTATAGCTGATGCATATGAGATTTGACTCATGTGATTCCTCTCGTCTTCAGTGTGCGAGAACATAGACATTGAAAGGTGAATCCCATGCCTCATGGGAATAAAACCTTTCTTGGATTCTTCCATGCTAAACCGTTTTAGCACTTTGTCTATGTATGTAAACTGTGAAAGACCAAGCAACCGATTCGATTTATCTCTATAGATCTTAATCTCCAAAATATAGGTTGCTTCTCCCATGTCTTTCATGGAGAACATTTTGGACAACTAGACCTTGACTATTTGCAAAACAGGAATATCGTTTCCTATAATTAATATGTCATCGACATACAATACTATGAACACAATCGCACTCCCACTAACTTTTTTATACACATAGGGCTCCTCAGGATTTTGTGAGAAATCAAACTATTTGATTACCTCATCAAAATGGATATTCCAACTCCTGGATTCTTGCTTCAATCCATAAATGAAACATTGAAGCTTGCATACTTTGTTCTTGTCAATGGATGTGAAACCCTCAGGTTGTATCATATATACATCCTCAGACAGGTTTCCATTAAGGAAAGATGTTTTCACATCCATCTGTCATATCTCATAATCAAAATGAGTCGCCATGGCTAGGAGTATCCGAATGGATTTAAGCATAGCTATTGATGAAAAGGTTTCGTCATAGTCAACACCTTGCCTTTGACGATAGCCTTTTGCCACTAATCTATCTTTATAGGTAATAATATTACCATCCATGTTGGTTTTCTTCTTGAAAACCCACTTGCACCCTATAGGCGTTATGTTTTTGGGTGGGTCTACCAAGTTCCAAACTTAGTTTTCATACATAAAATCCATTTCTAATTTCATAGCTATTAGCCATCTACCCCTATCTGAACTATTCAGTGTCTCTTCGTAATTAGTAGGTTTCTCATCATCTATGAGCAACACGTCATTAGATTCACTTATGAGAAATCCATATCTCTCAGAAATCCTACGTGTCCTATTGGATCTACGAGGAGGTGGTGTATTATCAGGTTCAGCTATTACCTCATCCGAATGAGTAATCAGCTATGGTTCTTGACTAGCCATTTCTTCTGTGTCTACCGGAGCCTCTTGAACTACACTTAGTTCAACCTCACTCCCACTGTTTTCCTGTAAGAGAAACTCCTTCTCTAGAAATACAGCATGTCTTGAAACAAACATCTTTTGTTCAAAGAGATGATAGAATTGGTAACCCCTCGTTTCCTTAGGGTAACCAATAAATAGACACTTATCAAACTTTGCCTATAGCTTGTCTGATACTGTCCTCTTCACATAAGCAGGACAACCCCATTTTTTCAAATAAGATAAATGAGATTTTCTACTATTCCATATCTCATATGGAGTAGTAGAGATTGCCTTAGTCAGGACTCTATTTAATAAGTAAACAGCGGTCTCGAGTGCGTAACTCCAAATGATTTTTGGAAGACTTGCATGTTGCATCATTGACCTAACCATATCCAACAAGGTTCGGTTTTGCCTTTCAGCCACACCATTATGTTGTGGCGTGTAAAAAGGATTCCTTTGGGACAAGATGTCATTGTCCCTTAGATAATCTTGAAATTCTTGGCTTAAGTATTCACCATCTTGATCCGATCAAAGTACTTTAATACTTTTCTCAAGTTGTTTCTCTACTTTCTTTCTAAAATCTTTAAACCTTTCAAAGACTTCAGACTTGTATCTTAACAGATGCAAATACTCATATCATGAATAATCATCGATAAAGGTAACGAAGTAGCTATAATCTCCTATGACATGAGTTGACATTGGTCCGCATACATCGGTATGTATAAGGCTCAATACCTCTGCTGCTCGTTCACCCTTTCCTCTGAAAGGTAGTTTAGTCATCTTTCCTTTTAAGCATGAAACACATGTGTCTAAAGAATTTGGTTCATAAGACTCCAAAATGCCAAGCCTATGCAGTTTGGACATGCGTTCATTGCTTATATGGGCATGACGACAATGTCATAATTGCAAGGTTAATTGATTATCTAACTTAACATGTTTGCTATTTGATTCGATATTGAATATCTCGTTGGATGTATCTAACGTGTAGATTCCATTATTTAATATCCCAATAGCATAAAGAACACCATTTAACGTAATGTAACAACAATTATTACTAAACGTAAAATGACAACTTTTCTTATTCAAACATGAAATAGAAACAATGTTCTTTATTAATGCAAGAATATAAAAACAATCATCCAACTCTAAAACTAGTCCCGTAGGAAGTCACAACATATAGGTGCCCTTGGCTACTACACCAACTTTTGCTCCAGTGCCAACCCTTAGATCTGCTTCTCCCTTAACCAATCTTCTTATGTTCCTAAGCCCCTATAGGTCATTACATATATGTGAGCCCGATCCGGTATCCAATACCCAAGTGCTAGAAGAAACAATATGACATTCAATACCAAATATACTTGAAGTAGATTGGGCATCAGATGCCTTTTTCTGCTTCAGTGACTCCAGATACTGCTTGCAATTTCTCTTCCAATGCTGGCAGGTGCCCTTGGGAGTTATTTCTTCCTTCTTTGCCTTCTTCTTCCCTTTAGCTTTGGTTTTTGACTTTCTCTTAGAACCTTTCTTTGAGGAGTCAATCAGCATCACCGCCTTCTGTTCTTTCGCAATAGATGACTCCACTGTTTTGAGCATATTAATCAATTCAGGAATCATGGACTCAATCTTATTCAACTGATAGTTCATCACAAATTGTAAATAGCTACTAGTCAGATTGTGAAGAATTAAGTCAATACTTAATTCATGGTCTATGAAAAACCCTAATGATCCCATCGCTCAATATAACTATTCATCCTTAGCACAAACTGCACTGTAGATGAACCCTCCTACATCTTTGAGCGAAAGAGGAGTTGGGTGACCTTGAACCTTTCAGATCGCATCTGCTCATCGAACAACTCTCGAAGATGAAAGACAATTGTATTAGCATCCATATGCTCATGTTGTTTCTGTAACTCAAGAGACATCGACGCTAGCATAATGCAACTCGCCATCTTAGAGTCAGCAACATATTTCTGGTAAGCCAACTTTTGGTCACCAGATGCATTATCTGCAAGACGTTGGGGAAGAGCCTCTTCAAGGACATAAGCTAACTTTTCAACCTTGAGAATAATTCTCAGGTTGCGAAGCCAGTCTAAGAAGTTTAGCCCAGTCAATTTGTTATTGTCCAAAATAGAACGTAAATTAATGGAGGTTGATATGCTATTCTAATTAGTTCCTAGACATACAAAAAGAGGTGTATAAGATAGATGAATTTATAGTAATGTAAACAATTTACATTAACAAGAAACTCCCACTATTTTTATCAAATTCAATAGCCCTCACTTTAAATTCAAGAGATGGCAGGTGATCTCTTAGTGGGTTGATATCTATTATGACTAAGAACAACCTTGGAGAGAGTCCAACAAGTCATTCATAGTCATAATGTTAGGTATCAACAGTACCCATTATATATCAAATATATAACTATCACTTTATGCTATCAACTAATTGAATGTTCACATATACATTAGGTTGTTAATTCATTAACATATATATATATACATCCAATGTGTAGGATATTTGAGGCCGCTAGAGGGGGGGTGAATAGCGTCGTGCTTGTTCGATGATGGAATTCGATCGCGTGTTCATCTCTATAATTTCGTTAGCGCAGCGGAATAACAATAATAATAATGATAACGAAATTTACAACACACAAACACAAATATTTAACGTGGTTCGGAACTGAACGGTTTCTACTCCACGGATTGGGTTCGTACGAACCCTAGCGATGCCAATTACACACCACTATGATAAACACTCCTTCTCGACACAAGTCGGAGGCGGAGAAACCCCTTACAATATGATTACAACAATAATCAAATTCTACAAGCAAATACAATGAAATACAAAGCAATACAAGTAAAGAAACTACTTTACAAATGCCTTTGGATCGCTTGCTTGTTGATTGCTTGAATCGTGATTGAAGACCCTGATTTGCAACAGCAAATCGTCTCAAGACGTCCAAGAAATCACATGCATTTTTCTTCATCACGAGCTCCTTATAAAGCTTCAACCTGTGCTGGAAAAAGTCGATCAGTCGACTGATCGGGACCATCAGTCGACTGATGCCACTGCTGTTGTGAGACAACGGCTAGATCCACGCTGGATAAGTCCAACGGATCCATCATCAGTCGACTGATCATACCCATCAGTCGACTAATGGAGTCCTCACTCGACCAGTCGAGTCTCGACTCCATTCTGTGGCCAATTTCTCGAGCACCAGTCGACTGATAACACGATCAGTCGACTGCTCGACCAATCAGTCGACTGCCCACCTCTGGCAATCGACTGCTAGGCCACTTCCCGCAGTCAAACCCTAGTTGACTCGGTCCAGTCGACTGCCACATGACACCAGTCGACTGGCACACCTCAAACATGAGGTTTTAGCCCAAGTATGGTTCCTCCATACTTGATAGACCACCCTTAGCCTAGACCTAAGCCTTCTAGCCACCTCCATCAACCTCACGCCTCTCGGATCCCTCCAAGTCATCCATGACTTGTTCATCCATCGCGCTAGCCTTCAAGTGCTTCCATCGGCTATGTCATGCTAGCGGTGTCTACACCGCCAAGGCACATTGGACTTACGCCGCCAAGACTCCGCTTGGACTTTACGCTGCCAACCATTGTTGGACCTTCCATGCCAAGTACTCAAGACTTGGACTTTACCTTGCCAAGACCCATGTTGGACTTTCCATTGCCAAGACCCATGCTTGGACTTTCCCAAATGCCAAGTGTCCCACTTGGACTTCCCTTGCCAACTCATGTTGGACTTTCCATTGCCAAGACTCATGCTTGGACTTTACCAAATGCCAAGTGTCCCACTTGGACTTCCCATGCCAAGTACTCAAGACTTGGACTTTCCTATGACAATTACATTGTCATATATTTTTGTCGAACATCAAAACATCACTCGAGTCAAACTCGAGTCCTGGTCAATCGTGACCTAGGCCAATTGCACCAACAATTTCCCCCTTTTTGATGTTTGACAAAAACCAAACAACCCATTGAGTTAGAACACTAACTCAAATCCCTTTCCAATTATCCCAAATTGGTAATCTTAAACATTCTCCAAATATTCTCCCCCAAACATTCTCCCCCTTTTTGACTAACATCAAAAAGGTTATCTCTCCAAGGAGGTCAATGTCTCATGTCCCAATGAGATCTTACAATCTCCCCCTTGGTCCAAAAATACCTAGGATGTCTACCATCTTCCTAGTGATAAGTCCCATATCACTCAAGAGAGGCAATCCTATTCACTCTCCCAATTTCCAAATTGGGTCTCTCAAAATCCCATCAATTTCCCAATTGATGATACTCTCCCAATAACTTCTCCTTTTCAAGGAGAAAAACACATCCATCATTCCAAGATGGATACCTCCCCCTAAAAGCTTACTCCCCCTTGACCATTGCACCAACAATGTCCTTGGGAAGTCCCTAAGCCCATAGGGACTCTAAACCATCAAAATTAAGGTTAGAAATTCAACATTGAACTTTCCAACACCTTAAAATTGATACAAACCCTAAACAACTCTCTTAATCCATATCCAATGGATTTTCACCCTTTATAATACTTTCCAAAGCATATCCTAGGGTTAGGAGTGGTTAGGGACTTTAACTGCAGTTGAACACGGACTAACCAAATCTAGTTTTCCCGAAATCAGACAATCAGTCGAGTGATTCAGATATCAGTCGACTGACACCCTCATCAGTCGACTGCCACCCAGGTGCAGTCGACTGATAACTGAAAATCTCGATTTTCAGTTATCAGAAATGAATTTTGGAAAATTATAAGTAATTCTACGTATATCGAAAAATCACAAAATTTGATACGTATATTACTTATAGTTAATACAATGGGTGAAAAATATTTGAAAATTATTTTACCCATAAAATAGTGAAATTGGCACAAAGTTCAAAACCATTGAAATTTTCAATGTTTTGGCCCTACTTTGTATCAACTTCATCAATGGTGATTGCTATCAAAAGATAGACTTCACCAAGGTTTTTCAAAATAATTTTAAAATATTTTCAAAACCCTATTTTGGATCATATTCCTTGGTCTCTAAGTACATGACTTGTACACAAGCTTTCCCAATGATCCACATTGAAATAAGATGAGTTTTGGTTCAACTAGATGCAAAAACTATGCACCTTGAACTTAACTCATATCCTAGCATCTCACATGTATCTAGGGTGTATAAATACACATACATGTCAATTGGATGTGAGATGTGGGTTTTGGTTCATTTAATCTAGGGTTTCATGCATTTTTCTAGGCAACCCTACTTGATTCCCTTATAAATGAGACTCCAAGTCATGCCATTGTCCTTAGTTCAATTTTAATCAATTAAATGCATGAAATGATCATGGCATAAAGATAGCAATAATTAAGCATGGCCAATGATCATGATGTCATGGCATATGATAAAATCTAAAAACACATGACATTTAAAACCTTAATCCTAAAACATGAACATGACATATAAAATGATGAAAATAAACATGATGTCATGTCATGGCATATGACAAACAAATCATGGCATATAAAATACATAGGTATAGTAATACCTAAATTTTAATGTTAGTTTCCATTTGTTGGGATTAATCATATTTTGCCATAAAACCTAAATTCTCCCAAATGTGCCAAAAATCCAAAATGGCACACTAACCTCTAAATCTAAATTGTGCCAAATTGATCATTTTATCAACCTTCTCAAATAATATTGGCACATTCTAAAATCTTTTAGGATTAAAGCTCAAATCTATTTCCAAGGTAACCATAACCTTGAAAATAACCTAAAGTGTCACCTTTGCCATGGTTGAGTTAACTACCCATCCAATCAAGGTTGGCACATCCTAACCCCATCTACTGTGAATCAATAACGCTCTTAGGAACCCAAAACCGATTTGAGCTCCTAGGATTAATTAGGTATTCCTTAGGGATAACCTCCCTAGATACCTTCCTAATGACCCTCCTAGGTTTATTAGCCTTTGTCATTTGGGTCTTACCTAGGTTGACTCTAGGGGTAACTCCCCTTGCAACCTTCTTAGTGGTCACCCTAGGTTTCCTAGAAACCTTGGCCACTAGGCACAACCCTTGGTCAACTCTAGGGATGACTTCCCTATTGACCTTGGTCTTCCTAGACCTAGTTTGTGTTCCATAATCAAATAGAACACTATGGTAAGCCACCTTAGGCTTAGGTTTGTAACCCAAACCTTTCTTGCCCTTGGTTGACTTTTGTTTCATAGGTCCTAAGTGTTGATTTTGAGATTTTGACCTAGGAGTTTGACTAATTGACCCTTGCATTTGATTTTGCATAACCTTAAGGGTCTTTTCAAGTTTTTCAAGCCTTGACCTCAAGGTTTGGTTCTCTAATTTTAATTGCCCAATTTTAGAATTTTGATTTAAACCATGGGCATGGAACTTCCTAGGCATATGCCTAGTCCATTTAAGGTTAAGACCTAGGTGCTCTCCTATTTTCTTGATAGATTCCCTAGGTAAAACATTTTTAGGGGCATTAGTCCCAAATTTCTCCTTATTTCTAAGGTTAACATTTTTAGCTCCTAAACAAAAGTATTTATTTCAATTAGCATGCTTTTCATAAATTGCAAGAGAATTAAAATTCCTAGCATGCCTTTTAACATTTAAATTAGAAGGAGCATTACTAAAATATACCTTAGGGTTAGCCTTAGCTCCCCCTACATGTGTAGCTCCCTTTTTAGTCTTCTTTTCCCCTTTTTGGCATTGACTCCGGTAGTGTCCCGGTTGCCGACATTTGAAGCAAATGACTTGCTCCTTGCTTTTAATAGTTGGGGGACCGGTCTCCTTGACTTTTGGAGTCGGTTGAGCCTTCTTTACCCTTTTTGGGCACTTACTCTTGTAGTGCCCGGATTCCCTACACTCAAAGAAAATTATATGATTTTTGTTTAAAATCGAATTGCTTGAGTTACCTAGAGTGGTTGTAGGCGCCGGAGTGGATTCTTTATCTCTCCCGGAGGTGGATGGCTCGTCTTGAGATTGCTCCAGTGTGGAGGATGGTCTCTCCTCCTCAATCCTAGAAGTGGATGCTTCTTCCACTTCTTCCACCGATCCGGAAATTGATTCCCTATCAACTTCCGAATCCTCAAGCTCTTTAGATGACGGTGTACTTGTTTGAGCTTGAGAGGGTGAGCACTCCTCTTCTTCTTCTTCTTCTTGGACCGATGACGAGTTTTCATGGAGCTTTGCCACTTGACTCCATAACTCTTTAGCATCTACATAATTACCTAACATACACAAGATATTGTTAGACATTAAATCAATTAAAAATTTTATCACTTTATCATTTTTCTCGGATGCTTGGACTTGCTCTTCGGTCCATCTCTTCTTCTTGAGGAAACCACCTTTTGGTCCTTTTGGATAATCAAATCCTTCCATCAATATGGACCATTCCTCAAAATCCTTCATCATCAAGAAATCTTCAATCCTTCTCTTCCAAGAATTGAAGCCTCCTCGTCCATAGAAAGAATAGGGAATTGGGGTGTTGATATCCCATCCCAATTGTTCTTCCATCTTCACCCTCTAGCTTCTTTATCTTAGCTCCCGACGGTTAGTCCGTAGAAGAGCCTCGGGCTCTGATACCAATTGTAAGATATTTGAGGCCGCTAGAGTGGGGGTGAATAGCGTCGTGCTTGTTCGATGATGGAATTCGATCGCGTGTTCGTCTCTACAATTTCGTTAGCACAGCGGAATAACAATAATAATAATGATAACGAAATTTACAACACACAAACACAAATATTTAACGTGGTTCGGAACCGAACGGTTCCTACTCCACGGATTGGGTTCGTACGAACCCTAGCGATGCCAATCACACACCACTATGATAAACACTCCTTCTCGACACAAGTCGGAGGCGGAGAAACCCCTTACAATATGATTACAACAATAATCAAATGCTACAAGCAAATACAATGAAATACAAAGCAATATAAGTAAAGAAACTACTTTACAAATGCCTTTGGATTGGTTGCTTGTTGATTGCTTGAATCGTGATTGAAGACCCTGATTTGCAACAGCAAATTGCCTTAAGAAGTCCAAGAAATCGCATGCATTTTCCTCCATCACGAGCTCCTTATAAAGCTTCAACCTATGCTGGAAAAAGTCGATCAGTCGACTGATCGGGACCATCAGTCGACTGATGCCACTGTTGTCGTGAGACAACGGCTAGATCCACACTGGATAAGTCCAACGGATCCATCATCAGTCGACTGATCATACCCATCAGTCAACTGATGGAGTCCTCACTCGACCAGTCAAGTCTTGACTCCATTTTATGGCCAATTTCTCGAGCACCAGTCGACTGATAACACGATCGATCATTGCTGACCAATCCGATCGCCCACCTGCATCGATCGACTACTAGGCCATTTCCCGATCAAACCCTAGTTGACTCGGTTGATCGACGCCACATGGCACCGGTAACATGAGGTTTTAGCCCAAGTATGGTTCCCCCATACTTGCTAGACCACCCTTAGCCTAGACCTAAGCCTTCTAGCCACCTCCATCAGCCTCACGCCTCTCGGATCCCTCCAAGTCATCCATGACTTGTTCATCCATCGCGCTAGCCTTCAGGTGCTTCCATCGACTATGTCGTGCTAACGGTGTCTACACCGCCAAGGCACATTGGACTTACGCAGCCAATACTCCGCTTGGACTTTACGCTGCCAACCATTGTTGGACTTTCCATGCCAAGTACTCAAGACTTGGACTTTACCTTGCCAAGACCCATGCTTGGACTTTCCATTGCCAAGACCCATGCTTGGACTTTCCCAAATGCCAAGTGTCCCACTTGGACTTCCCTTGCCAACTCATGTTGGACTTTCCATTGTCAAGACTCATGCTTGGACTTTACCAAATGCCAAGTGTCCCACTTGGACTTCCCATGCCAAGTACTCAAGACTTGGACTTTCCTATGACAATTACATTGTCATATGTTTTTGTCGAACATCAAAATATCACTCGAGTCAAACTCGAGTCTTGGTCAATCGTGACCTGGGCCGATTGCACCAACACAATGCATATCACCTAATTGCACCTCTGTTCACATTGACCTTGGAGAGAGTCCAACAAATCAATGCTTTCAGTTATGGCCGACCTATTAATCGTGAGATCGAATTTAAATGATTGAACACATCCAACTTACAAGCCAGGCTTGGAGATAGTCCAACAATCCAAACTTGAAATTTACCTCTAGTCCTTGCCATTTAAAATAAACATCGAATCTCATATGAATTGAACATGCTCGATATTAGGTCAGGTTTGGAGAGAGTCCAACAACCCAAACACGAAAAAGAACTCTGGTTCAATCATATTAATGGAAAGTGTTAGCCATAATATTTGCACGAGGGATTTCAGATTATTATGGGTCTCATCTAAAAGGGAAATAAACCTAAATATGGAAAAACCAAGGTCACATTAGGAAATAAATTTCCTGATGTGAACGTGAGTCTATGCTTAGGCTCTAATGATGCGGCCAACACCTTCGGTGTTTCTAGGCGCATCCTTGGTATTTCCTTTTAGGTTACAAACATATCATATATGTAAAATCAAGCATACTCTAATCTATCATATAGATAAACATGACACGGGTATATTAAAACATCGAACATGTTTTAAATATTCTCCTACAACATGCAATCTAAGCAAGGAAGTCCAAACAGGTTGGAGGACCAGGTGTTTGGAAAAGGTAAGCATGATAATGACTATGTGTGGAGTGGTTCTTCTGGATAAGAAGAATTGGTAGGGTCGCATCTTTGGTACGGAGAGAACCTTATGTGTCGATCCAACTAAGGATTCTGAGGGAATATCAAAGTTGAAATCGGATAGTCGAAGACTGTTATTACTACTATGTTAAGCTAACTTTGTGATGCAGGAACTTTCTAGCTGACAAAATGAGTTTCAGGCAACTAGACTGATCCAGGCAAGTGGAACAGGTCCAATCGACCAAAACAAGAGATAAATTTAATCAGCCGAAACAAGATGTCACATCAGCATTCCAGTCGCCTGAACCAAGTCCAGGCGACTGGAAAGGAGATAAATTTCAACGATCGAAGCAGGATCAAGATTAAATTAGTAAGTGTCATGTCAACATTTAAGGCGACTGGATCAGGTCCAGAAGCTTGGGAACTAATAAACTCCAGTCGAATCGGATCAAATCTGGATGAGCTAGAGGCACCTGGAACGGGTCCAACCACCTGAAAAAGTCTACAAACGAAGTTTCAGACAGAAGTCCTAAATCATCGATTCTAAATGCTTGTGCTTCCATCTCTCATTCGATGGTTAACTTTGTTGTTGTGATGCTACAACTCTGACTTTCGTACATCATTTTTATCATCTTTAATGTTGGTATATAAGTTTATATATCGTCATTTCTTTTGTACTTTATTTTTAAAGGGGACGGTAAGGTTGTCACCTTCCTCATCCTTTGTAAAGAAGTGTGCCTCTTATCTCCAATGAGAAAGAAACTTTCTAGTGGATTGCCCATTGATAAGCAATCTCTGATCGCGAGCTTTGGATTAGCAATCTTACGGCTATGAACCAAGTAAAAAGATTGGCGTATTGATTTTGTTCTTGCTTTTTCTGCTGTGCACTCCTAAGGGTTTTAACGAAAAATGAAAAGACAAGTTTTACGTTATTAACCCCCCCCCCCTCCTAGCGTATTTTCGATAATATAACAGTAATCAAATATTATCCTACTAGTTGGGTTGATCATATAGTTATATACTCATCTATATTTAAATTTTATCATATTTTATTATTGCTAATCAATTTTTCTTTAATCTTCTTTTTTTTCATTTGATTTACATATTTACATATTTAATTTATATAGTACATTTAGTTTATCTAACTCAATTGTCGTGTGTATGTAACTCAATTAGTTTATTCAAATCACTAGCTCGAGTAAAATAATTTTTTAAAATTGTTCATCCCCAAACTAAGCAAGCCATATAATTTAACTAACTTAACTTATGTAAGCAACTTACTCCTATCTCATTCAACCTACTTAACATGGTTAAATTGTTAGACTCACTTATATTGACTAGCTTAAAGAGTTTACCTAGCTTATCTCTCTACGCTTGATAAGTCCAAATTGATTATCTTGCCTACTCTCTCAATCCACTTAGAGAGAGAGACACATATTCAATTAAACCAGTTTAATTAACCCTCATGGACCTACCAAACAATTAAAGTCACATTGACCTTACCAATTATTGATATAGTTAACTCATAATTAAGTGGGAAAGATTATTAGTGCAATCAACTCATGATTAAACTAGGAGAAATTATTGGTGCACTTCACTGACCCAATATTATATATTAATATTTTGAGTAATCTATTTATAAATTATGTCAAGTAGTCAAGATTAACTAATTACTTGACTAGGAGAGAAAATTAAGTGGGTTATGTTGGTGCAGGGGCACTAAATAATCGAACATGAGTTTTGATAATGGCAAAAGTTCAAAATTAAGTTGCATTGTGATCTTATATGTTGTGTTAAACTTGCAAGACTTAAGCAGGGTGAAAGTCCTAATGAGTTTGCAGGACCTGATTAGGCAAAGGAAGTCTTAGCAAAAATCAAAGACACCGAGAGAATCTCGGTGGGTCAGCGAAGTCTGGACATCGGAGAAAGTTGGGGTGGTCTAAGGATCGAGGGATAAGTAAAGAAGTCCAAACAGGTTGGAGGACAAAGTGTTTGGCAAAGAAAAGCATGGTAAAGACCTTGTGTGGAATGGTTCTTCTGGACAAGCAGAATTGGTAAGGTCGCATCCTTAGTACGGGGAGAACCTTATGTGTCGATACAACTAACGATTCTGAGGGAATATCAAAGTTGAGATCGGATAGTCGAAGACTGTCATTACTACTATATTATGCTAACTTTGTGATGCAGGAACTTTCTAGCTGACAAAATGAGTTTCAGGCAAATGGACTGATCCAAGCAACTAGAACAGGTCCAGTCAACCAAAACAAGAGATAAATTTAATCAGCTGAAACAAGATGTCACATCAGCATTCCAAATGCCTGGACCAAGTCCAAGTGACTGGAAAGGAGATAAATTTCAACAATCGAAGAAGGATCGAGATTAAACCAGGAAGTGTTAGGTCAGCATTTTAGGCCACTGGATCAAGTTCAGGCACCTAGGAACTGATAAACTCAAGCCGCATTGGATCAAATCTTAATGAGTTAGAGGCGCCTGGTGTTGGGTTATAGCCGACGCGTAGATGTGCTTTTGTCGTTTCACAAACGAACGCATCAGAAGAAAAACATAATAATTTCCTAAATTATTAGGACACTCATACTCACGCATGTAGGATTACAACACGTGCAGATATATCCACCAATTAAAATTGTACATACAACAAGAATAAAAAAAATTTTACTCTAGGTATACCTTTCGGATGATAGCGAGCCGGAAGAGCATCAACCGTACGATGCTTGTGGAGCATCGTCTCTACTCGAATCCATGCCAAATCTTCGGAGGGATGACTTCTCAAAGCTACGAGTTTGACCTTCTTTTCGCTACTAGACGAAGCAAGAAGGTCGGGTGATCTGAGAGCAATCACCGACTCATTTTGCAACACAAACAAGTCCTCGAACAACCTTCACAAGGTTGTCAATTCGTGTCGAAATTAGCCACTGTTTTGAAGCTTCAATAAGCGACAATAACAACCCTAAAAAGTTAGAGTGGTTGGCCTCTAAAGAGGTGGAAACAACCCTTGTTTCCTTGATGGCCGACGGAACACCAAACCCTAATTCTCCTAGGTTCGGCTAGGTTGAGGAAGAAAGCCTTAAGGACTTCTATTCACTAAGTTTAGCCTTTATAACCCTTTATATATATACTAATCCTAATGGGTTATAGGTTAGTGGATCAAATCCCTAAGCTCATAACCATTAAGGCTTAATCTCATCCATTAAACCCTAATTAGGTCCTTAACCAAAAGAGGGTCCTTTTAATTAAAACCAAATAAGTTTGGTTTATAATTAAAACTTTTTAGGCCCAAGCCATCTTCTTAAGGCGTGCTCCTTTCGTGTTTCCGACTTAACATATTTCCATATTTCTCATGTATTTGGTCCAACCAAACTTGATATCTCTCAATCTTGAGAATCCAATTCTCAAACTCGTTTTAAGTCTCTTCAAAGGATTCGTAGTGCGTGTGACTTAATAGGTTCTCGGTTTATGTTGGTCATCCATAATTAACCATTAATTATGGAACGATCATGAGTGGCACCTAGTCGTACATCATGATCTCTAATTAATTGAAAAACCAACGGTTGATCTCGAAACCATTTCCGAACCCTTCAAATGCTATAGTGAATCACACCTTGTTCCTTTCACTCATCTCATACCCACTTGATTTAGGACATGGTCTATGTGTCAGTCCCCACTAGCTGACTACGTCACACCTAGCCCAAGTCTTACTTCCTCTTCCAGTGGATTCTAATTACTTCGACATATATCCAAGAGTATCATACTCTTGACATGCAATGCTTTAGCCAAAGACTTTGAGTAACTATCCTGACGAGTAGCCATTGTTGGGGATTAGACGCCCGCTAGAGGGGGGGTGAATAGCGTGTGACCCGTACGTAGATGGAAATCGTTCGCGTGCTTGTCTACAATTCGTGTTAGCGCAGCAGAATAATAATAATAAAAGCAATACACGAAATACAATCACACACGAACACGATGATATAACGTGGTTCGGAACCGTAACGGTTCCTACTCCACGGATCGGGCTCAAACGAGCCCTAGCGATGCCAAACACACACCACTATCAAATAACTCCTTCTCGACACAAGTCGGAGGTGGAGAAACCTCTTACAATAAGATTACAACAATAATCTAAGTACAACAAGCAAATATAATAGGAAATACAACAAGAGAAGTAAAGAACACTTTACAAAAACTCTTTAGATCGCTTGCTTGTTGATCGCTTGAATCGTGGTTGAAGACCCTGATTTGCGTGACAAATCGCCTCAAAACGCCCAAGAAAATCGCTAAAACTCTCCTTCCGAGTGCCTTTATAACTGCGTCGGCCGATTTCCGCTTATCACGACCGCCATAAGTCACCGGGCCGATCGATGCCATCGTTGTCGTGAGACAACGGATCGATCCTTGGAAAAACTCAGCGGATCTCTTGGCGGCCAACATTGGCGATCGCTAACTCCGTGCCCGATCGGCTCACGGGCGATCCAATGCTTTCGACACTGATTGGCGATCATTGCCATCCCTTAGCGATCGGCGCAGCCATCGATCGGCTGCTCCCATGGCGGATCGGCGCGGCTAATCCGGCTCTAACTGGCGCAAACTCAAGTCGACTTACGGCAGTCGAACCGGCCATAATGTCAGTCGACTGCCAACCTCAAGAATGAGGTTTTAATCCAAGTATGGTGCCCCCATACTTGCTAGACCACCCTTAGCCTAGACCTAAGCCTTCTAGCCACCTCCATCAGCCTCACGCCTCTCGGATCCCTCCAAGTCATCCATGACTTATTCATCCATCGCGCTAGCTTCCAGGTGCTTCCATCGGCTATGTCATGCTAACGGTGTCTACACCGCCAAGGCACATTGGACTTACGCCGCCAAGACTCCGCTTGAACTTTACGTCGCCAATATCAAACCCTTGGACTTCTCAAATGCCAAGACTCAAGCTTGGACTTTCCCTTGCCAACCCATGTTGGACTTTTCATGCCAAGACCATGCTTGGACTTTCCTTGCCAACCAATGTTGGACTTTACATTGCCAAGACCCATGCTTGGACTTTTACATTGCCAAGACCCATGCTTGGACTTTTCCTTGCCAACCCATGTTGGACTTTCCATTTGCCAAGACCCATGCTTGGACTTTCCCATAATCACATGGTCAACCCTAGTCAACCATCAAAGTCAATTATAACCTGGGTCGATTGTATAAACAATCTCCCCAACATATTAACCGACATTAATGTCAAACATCAATGCCAAACCACTTTGTCAAATCCCTTTGTCAAACATCAAAACATCACTCGAGTCAAACTCGAGTCTGGTCAATCGTGACCTGGGCCGATTGCACCAACAATCTCCCCCTTTTTGATGTTTGACAAAAAACAAACAAATCATCTGAGTTAGACCACTAACTCAAATCCCTTACCAATTATCCCAAATTGGTAAACACTCTCCAAATGTTCTCCCAAACATTCTCCCCCTTTTTGACTAACATCAAAAAGGTTATCTCTCCAAGGAGGTCAATATCTCATGTCCCAATGAGATCTTACAATCTCCCCCTTGATTTAAAAATATCTAGGATGCCTACCATCTTCCTAGTGATAAGTCCCATATCACTCAAGAGAGACAATCCTATTCACTCTCCCAATTTCCAAATTGGGTATCAAAAATCATCAATTTTCCCAATTGATGATACTTTCCCAATAACTTCTCCTTTTCAAGGAGAAAAACACATCCATCATCTCAAGATGGATACCTCCCCCTAAAGGCTTGCTCCCCCTTGACCATTGCACCAACAATGTCCTTGGGGAGTCCCTAAGCCAATAGAAACTCTAAACCATCAAAATTAAGGTTGGAAATTCAACATTGAACTTTCCACCACCTCAAATTGATACTTTGACCTAACACCTCTCCAAATCCATATCCAATGAATTTTCACCCTTCATAATACTTCCCAAAGCATATCCTAGGGTTAGGAGTGGTTAGGGACCTTTACCATGGCTGAAAATGGGCTAAACAACCTTGTTAACCCAAAATCAGACCTGGCAGTCGACTCGACGAATCGTCGATTGTTATACATCGATCCGATCGCCACCAATGGCTACGATCGGTAGTAATTTTTCCGAAATTCAGCTATCAGAATCCAATTTCAGAAAATCATAACTAATTATACGTATATCGAAAAATCACAAAATTTGATACGTATAATACTTATGACCAAAACAATGGGTGAAAAATGTTTGAAAAATATTTTACCCATAAAATAGTGAGTTTGATACAAAACTCAAAACCATTGAAATTTTCAATGTTTTGGCCCTATTTTGTATCAACTTCATCAATGGTGATTGCTATCAAAAGATAGACTTCACCAAGGTTTTCTAAATTGATTTTAAAATGATTTCAAAACCTTATTTTGGATCATATTCTTTGGGCTCTAAGTACATGACTTATACACAAGCTTTCCCAATGATCCACCAATAAAATTAGATGAGTTTTGGTTCAACTAGATGCAAAAACTATGCACCTTGAACTCAACTCATATCCTAGCATCTTACATGTATCTAGGGTGTATAAATATACATACATGTCAATTGGATGTGAGATGTGGGTTTTGTTCTCCCTAAACTAGAGTTTCATGCATTTTTCTAAGGCAACCCTACTTGATTCCCTTATAGATGGGACTCCAAGTCATGTCATTGTCCTTAAATCAATTTCAATCAAATTATCTTAAATGCATGAGTGATTATGGCATTAGAGATGATATAGATAAACACATGCTCATAATCATGATGTCATGGCATAATATGAAATCTAAAAACACATGACATTTAATCCTTAATCCTAAACATGAACATGACATATAAATGATAAAAGTAAACATGATGTCATGACATGGCATATGACAATCAAAACATGGCATATAAAATATATAGGTATAGTAATACCAAACTTTTAATATTAATTGCCATTTGATATAGTTAGATATATTTTGCCATATTATCATTAATCTCCCTAGTGTGCCAACAACCCAAAATGACACACTAATACTCTAAACCTAAATTGTGCCAATTTGACCATTTTATCAAGCTTCTCAAATAATATTGGCACACCCTAAAATCTTTTAGGATGATAATTCAAATCTATTTCCAAGGTATCCATAACCTTGAAAACATCCTAAAGTGCCACCTTTACCATGATTGAGTTAACTACCCATCCAATTAAGGTTGGCACACCCTAAACCCATCTAGCGTGAATCAATCACGCTCTTAGGAACCCAAAACCGATTTGAGCTCCTAGGGTTAATTAGGTATTCCTTAGGGATAACCTCCCTAGATACCTTCCTAATGACCCTCCTAGGCTTATTAGCCTTGGTCATTTGGGTCTTACCTAGGTTGACTCTAGGGGTAACTCCCCTTGCAACCTTCTTAGTGGCCACCCTAGGTTTCCTTGAAACCCTAGCCACTAGACACACCCTTTGGTCAACTCTAGGGATGACTTCCCTATTGGCCTTGGTCTTCCTAGACCTAGTTTGTGCTCCATAGTCAAATGGAACACTATGATAAGCCACCTTAGGCTTAGGTTTGTGACCCAAACCATTCTTGCCCTTGGTTGACTTTTGCTTCTTGAGTCCTAAGTGTTGACTTTGACTAATTGACCCAGAAGTTTGATTAATTGACCCTTGCATTTGATTTTGCATAACTTTAAGGGTCTTCTCCAATTTCTCAAGCCTTGACCTCAAGGCTTGGTTCTCTAATTCTAATTGCCCAATTTTAGAATTTTGATTTAGACCATGGGCATGAGACTTTCTAGGCATATGCCTAGTCCATTTAGGGTTAATACCTAGGTGCTCTTGCACCTTTCTAATGGTCTCCCTAGGTAAAATTGGTCTAGTGTTATTTGACCTAGGTTTATCCTTAGATGAATTATTTTTAGAGACATTAGTCCCAAATTTCTTCCTATTATCTAAGTGAATATTTTTAGCTCCTAAGCAATATTCATTCCTATTAGCATGCTTTTCATAAATTGCAAGAGAATTAAAATTATCTCTAGCATGCTTTTGCCTATTAAATCTAGAAGGTGCATTATTGAAATATACCTTAGGGTTTGCCTTGGAGGCTCCCCCTACATATGATGCTCCTTCTTTCCCCTTCTTCTTCCCCCTAGGACATTGACTCCGATAATGCCCCTTCGAATTGCACTTGAAGCATATGATGTGCTCCTTGCCTTTAGGTGTTGGGGAACCGGCATCCTTGACTTTTGGTGCCGATGGAGCCTTCTTAACCCGTTTAGGACACTTACTCTTGTAGTGTCCTTGCTCCCTACACTCAAAGCATATAATATGAATTTTATTATTATTTGAAATGCTCGAGTTACCTAGGTCCGTGGTAGGTGCCAGAGTTGAATTTTGAGCTTCCTCATCTTGACCGAATGTTGAAGGCACTTCTTGAGGTTGCCCCGGTGTAGATGGTCTCTCCCCCTCAATCACGGAGGTGGATGCTTCTCCCACCTCTTCTATTTTCTCTTCCGATCCGGAAGTTGACTCCTCACTTTCTTCCGATTCCTCACTTTCACTTGAGGATGAGCTCTCTTCTTCATCCTCCTTGTCTTCTTGGATTGAATGAGGTTCTTCATGGAATTTCGCCAAAATGTTCCATACCTCTTTGGCGTCTTTACAATCCACATAGTCACCTAGGCTACACAAGATGTCATTAGGTACTAAATCAAATATAAATTTGATTACCTTCTTATTTTTCTCGAATTGCCGGTGTTGCTCCTCACTCCATTTCTTCTTCTTGAGAAACCCTCCCTTTGGTCCCTTAGGATACTCAAATCCTTCCATCAAGGCGGACCATTCCTCAAAGTCTCTCATCATCAGAAACTCTTCAATTCTCGCCTTCCAAGAATTGAAACCTTCTCGTCCATAGAATGAATAAGGGACCGGTGTGTTGATGTCCCATCCTAATTGATCTTGGACTTCCATCTTTTACCCTCTAGCGTCTTGCTCCCGGTTGTTAATCCGTTGAAGAGCCACCAGGCTCTGATACCACTTGTTGGGGATTAGACGCCCACTAGAGGGGGGTGAATAGCGTGTGACCCGTATGTAGATGGAAATCGTTCGCGTGCTTGTCTACAATTCGTGTTAGCGCAGCGGAATAATAATAATAAAAGCAATACACGAAATACAATCACACACGAACACGATGATATAACGTGGTTCGGAACCGTAACGGTTCCTACTCCACGGATCGGGCTCAAACGAGCCCTAGCGATGCCAAACACACACCACTATCAAATAACTCCTTCTCGACACAAGTCGGAGGTGGAGAAACCTCTTACAATAAGATTACAACAATAATCTAAGTACAACAAGCAAATATAATAGGAAATACAACAAGAGAAGTAAAGAACACTTTACAAAAACTCTTTAGATCGCTTGCTTGTTGATCGCTTGAATCGTGGTTGAAGACCCTGATTTGCAGCAGCAAATCGCCTCAAAAACATCCAAGAAAATCGCTTCTAAAACCCTCCTTCCGAGCTGCCTTTATAACCTGCGTCGGGCTGGATTTCCGCCTATCACGATCGCCATAAGTCACCGGTGATCGATGCCAATCGTTGTCGTGAGACAACGACTGGAAAAACTCTAACGGATCTCTTAACTCCGTAGTCCGATCGGCTAAGCGTTACGTGCTGCCGACACTTTCGGTGCAATGATCGCCATCCCTTAGCGATCGTTGCCGAGCTCATCGATCTGCTCCCATGAGCGGTTGATCGCCAGAGCAATCCGGCTCTAACACGGCGGTCGAACTCAAGTCGACTTACGGCAGTCGAACCGGCCATAATGCCAGTCGACTGCCAACCTCAAGAATGAGGTTTTAACCCAAGTATGGTGCCCCCATACTTGCTAGACCACCCTTAGCCTAGACCTAAGCCTTCTAGCCACCTCCATCAGCCTCACGCCTCTCGGATCCCTCCAAGTCATCCATGACTTGTTCATCCATCGCGCTAGCTTCCAGGTGCTTCCATCGGCTATGTCATGCTAACGGTGTCTACACCGCCAAGGCACATTGGACTTACGCCGCCAAGACTCCGCTTGGACTTTACGCCGCCAATATCAAACTCTTGGACTTCTCAAATGCCAAGACTCAAGCTTGGACTTTCCCTTGCCAACCCATGTTGGACTTTTCATGCCAAGACCATGCTTGGACTTTCCTTGCCAACCAATGTTGGACTTTACATTGCCAAGACCCATGCTTGGACTTTTACATTGCCAAGACCCATGCTTGGACTTTTTCTTGCCAACCCATGTTGGACTTTCCATTTGCCAAGACCCATGCTTGGACTTTCCCATAATCACATTGTCAACCCTAGTCAACCATCAAAGTCAATTATAACCTGGGTCGATTGTATAAACAATCTCCCCAACATATTAATCGACATTAATGTCAAACATCAATGCCAAACCACTTTGTCAAATCCCTTTGTCAAACATCAAAACATCACTCGAGTCAAACTCGAGTCTGGTCAATCGTGACCTGAGCCGATTGCACCAACAGCCATAAGGTATACATCTCCTCGTAAGGAGTGGTGAATCCTTTGTTGGCTATTCAATCACCTTCGAGCACTTTGACTTATACCCAATCATCCCATACCCACACCTCCATAGAGATGTATCGACTAAGATGTCAAAGTATAAGTCTCCATGACCAAGATGACTTGAAAACCTCAAGTCGAAGGAAACTCACACTCGAGCTGCAGTAAGAGCTTCACTGACATATCTTATATGCAGAGAACCATGTGAAGTCTTACAACAGGTCACTCCAATGAACAAGTTACCATAACTAGCATTCACATTTAACTCTCGACATCTCAATGTCTCTAGCTAGTGAGGAGCAGCTGCTTGGATAAACCAAGGAGTATAATCCGTGCTAGTCTCCCAGAAGCAATGATGTCCGAACTCATCAATTCATCGACTAGGGATTATTTCAATACATTCATAATTACACATATAGATATACTCACTAGTTGTGATCCAATCACAAGTTCTCTCATGCTATGAATCGTATCGCGAACATTCAGTAAATGAGTTTAAGATCATATCAAACACATATGACATGTGCACTCAAATAGTGAATCTTTATTTATCAAATAAATAGTACAACTATAAGGTGATTACCTTAAAACACCTCTCAAACATAACTGACTCCCACTTGGCCTAAAGCTAATTGCCATGGTATCCAATACCATAGTCTTTGACGTGACTCTCAAACTTACTTTGTGATAGAGCCTTTGTCAAAGGACCCGCTAGGTTCCTTTTTGTGGGAATCTTCTTGATTTGTATTTATTTCCTACTGATAATTTCTCTGATCAGATGATATCGCCGAAGCACGTGTTTGGATCATTAGTGAGACTTGGGTTTCTATGCTTGTGCGATAGCTCCAGTGTTGTCACAGTAAACTGGTAATGTTTCAACAATGGAAAGAAGCGCCCCAAGTTCGGAGATGAACTTCTTGATCCAAACTGCCTCCTTTGCTGCTTCAGAAGCTGTAATGTATTCTGCCTCCGTGGTAAAATCGATAATTGTGTCTTGTTGGAACCTTTCCAACTCACTGCGCCACCATTCAGTATGAATATATATCCAGACTGTGACTTGGAGTTCCTTCACTAATGGAATCAAGATGCCATCACTGCGCCACCATTCTTCATGGACTCAAGATAGATCTTGCAGTTCCTTCACCAATGGCCCATCTTGCCATAGTGATGACATGTGCCCTTTGGAGCTGACACTCCAGTCTTGGCCTTCTTCTTCTTGCCCTTTGACTGTTGCTTTGACTTCCTTTTAGAACCTTTCTTCGAGGAGTCAACCAACATCGCCATCTTCTATTCTTTAGTCACAGGAGGTTCTACAGTCTTGAGCATATTGATCAGCTCGGGAATGGTGGATTCAAGATTGTTATCTGATAGTTCATCACAAATTATGAGTAACTCTTGGACAAACTATGTAGAATTAAGTCAATACTTAATTTGTGATCCATTGCAAACCCTAGTGATCCTAGCCGCTCGATGTACCCGTTCATCTTCAGTACAAATTGTATTGCAGATGAACCCTCCTCCATCTTCGAGCTAAAGAGAAGCTTCGAGACCTCGAACCTTTCGGATCTCGATTGCTCATCAAAGAGTTCACGAAGATGAAAAATGATCGTGTAAGCATCTATATGCTCGTGCTGCTTTTGCAATTCAGGAGTCATCATCGCTAGCATGATACAACTGCCAAGCTCAGAATCAGTCGTATGCTTCTGATGGGCCAACATTTGGTTCGGAGTTGCATCATGGTCAAGACCGGTGAGAAGAGGCTCTTCAAGGACATAAGCAAGCTTCTTAGCCTTAAGAACAATTCTCATGTTTCGAAGCAGTCTATGAAGTTAGACTCAGTCAATTTGTTCGATTCCAAAATCGAACACAAATTAACATACGACATTATCAAATGATTAACCTAGAAATACAAAATCTGGAATGTGAGAGAGATAATTTGATATGTAAACAATTTACATATTAGGCTCCCACTCACTTTTCGAATTCAAAAGCCCTTACTTTGAATTCGAGAGATCATAGGTTTTTTTCCGAGTGGGTTGATATTCACTATAGATAAGAATAACCTTGACGTTAGGCCAACAAACCATTCTTAGCTATAGTGGTAGGTATCAAGTATACCGATTACATATCGCGTATATGTAACTATCACATTATGCTATCAACTATTTGAATGTTCGCATAAACATTGGGTTGTTAACACATTAACAAGTATACATCAAATGTATATCACCCGACTTCACCTCTAGCCACATTAACCTTGGCATTAGGTCAACAAGCCAATGCTTCAAATTAAAGCCAACCCATTAATCATGAGATCGTATCTCTATGGTTCGAACATATCTAATTTCAGGTTGAGCTTGACTTAGGACATCAACTCAAACAAGGAATTAGACTCTGGTTCTTACCATATTAACGGTAGGTGTAAGCTTTAAAATTTGTACAAGGGTTTTAAGTCTCATCCTCATGCATATGTTCTACTTATATGACATCGCACGCATGACATATATGATGACATGTCACAACACACGCATGACAAAATGCATCTAATTATGGCATATGATATGACATATTTATGTCATAGTTGTCATTATATTATTTTAGAATTAAAATATATTTAGGAATTTAATTTCTATAAATCAACATTTTTTTTATTAAATTAGGAAATAATTTCCAAATTTAATCTCATATTTTTGTTTGAGAAATATATTAAAGATAAAATATATTTTAGAATCTAGATTTTATAAATCATAATTCTTTAATTAAATAAGGATTTAAATCCGAATTTAATATTATATTTTATCTAGGAAATATATTAGAAATAAAATATGATTTAGAATCTTGATTTCCATAAATCATGATTCTCTAATTAAATAAAGAATTAATTCCGAATTTAATTTCATATTTTATTTGGTAAATATTTTTCAGAAATAAAATATGTTATAGAATATTGATTTCCATAAATCAAAATTATATAATTAAATTAGAAAATAATTTCTAATTTAATCACATACTTTATTTAAAGAAATAAATACCTATCAAGAAAATCCAATTAATTAAGAAACATTTTCCATATTAATATTTTTTGATCAAATATTTCCACAAATATAATTTCCTAAATTATTTCTAAATTTTTCAAATCTGGATTTTTTCTAACAAATTAAAAAAACTTTCCAAAATAGAAAAATTTTCAAAATAATTCTACGACCAACTATGACTTCGTAAAGCCTATTTACGAATATGTTGAAAAACAGTCAAACTCTGATACCACTGTTGGGTTACAGCCGACGTGTAAATGTGCTTTTGTCGTTTCATAAACGAACGCAACGGAAGAAAAATGTAATAATTTCCTAAATTATTACAACACTCACACCCACACATACAGGATTACAACACGTGCGAACATATCCACCAAATAAAATTTTACATATAACAAGAATAAAATAAATTTTACTCTAGGTATACCTTTCGAATAATGACGAATCGGAAGGACATCAACCGTACGACGCTCGTGGAGCTTCGTCTCTACTCATATTCACGCTGAATCTTCGGAGGGACGACTTCTCAAAGCCACGAGTTTGACCTTCTCTTCGCTACTAAACGAAGCAAGAAGGTCGGGTGATCAGAGAGTAATCGCCGACTTGTTTTGCAACACAAACGAGTCTTCGAACAACCTTCGCAAGGTTGTCGATCCGTGTCGGAATTAGCCGTTGTTTTTGAAGCTTCAATAAGCGACGATAACATCCCTAAAAACCTAGAGTGGTCGATTTCTAAAGAAGTGGAAACGACCCTTGTTTCCTTGATGGCCGGTTGAATACCAAACCCTAATTCTCCTAGGTTCGGCTAGGTTGAGGAAGAGCGCCTTAAGGACTTCTATTCATTAGGTTCAGCCTTTATAACCCTTTATATATGCACTAATCCTAATGAGTTATAAGTTAGTGGATCAAATCTCTAAGCCCAAAACCATTAAGACTTATTCTCATCCATTAAATCCTAATTGGGCTCTTAACCAAAAGAGACTCTTTTAATTAAAACCAAATAGGTTTGATTTATAATTAAACCTTTTAAGGCTCAATATGTCTTCTTAAAACGTGCTCCTTTCACATTTTCAACTTGACAAATATTTCCATATTTGTCATGTGTTTGGTCCAACCAAATTTGATTTCTCTCGATCTAGAGAATTCAATTCTCAAACTCGTTTTAAATCTCTTCGAATGATTCGTAGTGCGTGTGACCTAATAGGTTTTCGGTTTATATTGGTCGTCTATAATTAACCAATAATTATATATGGAACGATTATGAGTGACACATAATAATACATCATGATCCCCAATTAATCGAAAAATCAACGATAGATCTCGGAACCAATTCTAAACTTTTCAACAGCTATAATGAATCGTGTCTCGTTCCTTTCATTCATCTTGTACCTACTTGGTTCAGGACATGGTCTATATGTCAGTCCCCATTAGGTTGACTACGTCACACCTAGTTCAAGTCTTACTTACCTGTCCAATAGATTTTAATTACTTTGATATGTATTCAAGAGTATCATACTTTTGACATGTAATGTTTTGATCAAAGTCAAGAACCCTCTGAGCAGAACAAACAAAGTCAAGATTGATGCTGCTTCATTTGTTAGGTATTGAAACACTCAATAATCTGTGCTGGGATTCCTACCAAACACCCTTTTTGATTCCCTTTGGACGTTTCTCGGGAATTAGGACTTCAAGTTGCCATGAGCAAACATGTCAAATTTAGTGGAAGAAGCCATTCGACATTGATTTCTCTTATTCTATCACTGCCTTGGCTCTTAAGCAATTCCGGCTTTAAGCATAAGTCATTAACATATATCTATACCCTAGACTCCAATAAAAATTAAGATTCATTATTTTTAATATTTTAATTATGTATATTTTTTTTATTAAAAAAAAAGCTAAATAATTATGTAGTTCGTTATCTAAGTTGTGGTTTAACCGTATTCAAAATTTATTATTATTTCTTATCTATTATCACTCTTATCTTAAAAGTATGAGTCCTGCGAAATAATCAACCGCGAGAGAATATATAAAAATTGAAATCAAATTTATCTTGTGTCCTATGTTAGAGAAATTTATTATTGAGATCCAGATGATCATGATATCATTCTCTTATTTCATGATTAAAAGATTCTAATTCCAATCAAAATCTCATAAAGAGAGACTTGTTTTTTACATTTTAATTTTTTATCCTATGTAATCATTTTTTTTTTCAACACACGCTTTTCGGTGATTGCTTTTCTCATCAGCGATTTCGTAAATGACATTCTTCTTTTCATCATCGATAATCTTTCTTCTTCATTCTTTTTTTCCTCGATAAAAATGTAAATTAAAAAATTTTTATATACACAATGCAAAATAGAATGCTAATTTTTTTTAATTATCAAATTATTTTTTATAATAAAATTTAATACTTATTGATCGTTAATGTTAAAGGTCTTAAAAAAAAAATCCTTGTTTTAGATTTGAGCCGACTCACTCTTAAGCCACACGAATTGAGCCAAAAACATCGATACTCATGTATTATGCATTCTCTGAGAATTGGAATAAAGGTAGATCAAGGTATGTATAAGGTTTAAAATTTCGATTCGTATTGAGGTTTCGGTCTGTGATCGAAACGATACGGTTTCGGTATTGTATTGTCCGTTTTAATATTTTTTTAATTTTTAAATATTAATATTTAAATAAAAATAATGAAAATATAAATTTATATAATTATATAAAGTAATTAATAATTTATTTAATTAAATTATATATTTATATATATATATATATATATATATATATATATATATATATATATCACGTTCGTGTTCGCGATCTTGCGATCGCGAACACGAACATTCCTACGATTGCGCTCCTAGAGCGTGATCGTGATTGCGCTCCCGGAACGTGATCGTGATCGCGTTCCCGGAGTGGGAGCGCGATCGCGCTCTGGGAGCGGGAGCGGGAGCAGGAGCGCGATCGCGCTTGTGCTCCGGGAGGGCGCTCGGAGCTCGATCGCGAGCGGGAATGCGATCGCGAGCGTATTCTCGGAGCGCGATCGTATTCGCTTTCCCACAGTGCAAGATCGCACTGTTTCTTCTGTTGCTTATCGATATCTCATCCACGTGCCGATTCCGATGCTTCGTCGGAACGAAACAAATCGAACATTTCGAATGAAACGGCTCGAAATTTAATATAAGGTAGGAAAGTTCACAGTCGACTTGAAGCTTTTTGTGGAGGTTTATCCACAATAAAGGGAACGCATTTTGTATGCCTCTCGGTCTCAACTTTAGCTTTCCCGATGATGAATCCTCCTCGCCCTCCCCCCTGACAAATTGTGGAAGAACAAGAATAAAGTTTGAAAACATATACTATATGAAAAAAAAAATTGAAAAACTAGATATAAATTATCAGTTTTATTATTTCAGATAATTGATAAATTATTATAAATAAATTCATATACTACTGCTGCTTTAATGATTAATTAATAATAATTATGATGTTTGAATGGTAGAATTATTGAATGTTCCTAATCATGGCGATTTTACGATGAAATGTTAAATTTCTTTTTTGCTTTTTCATTTTTTTTTTTGTGGTATTATCGATAAGTGATATTTTTAATAGATGATAACAGTGATTTCACACCTATAGGCATATATTAATGTCTCGGTCAGCATATATGCAAGCTGTGGGTGGGATATTGTCGAAACTAACTCACTGAATGTGACTTACCTTAAGAATCTATTCGATAGTCAAAGCACTAGTTGAATGCACCTTCTATAAGAAATCCTCTAAACATTAGATAAACTACAGAATAAATTCTCACGGCGAGTCATTTTTAGTAGATTTTTTTCCTACCAACATCTCCTATAGACTTGTCCTGGCATGAGATATATAAACATAATACGTATTGATCGATCTTGATGCAAAATGAATGTCCAATCTTGAAATTTAATCTTAAGGTGCTATTTTAAAAAGAGAATTAAATTTGTACCGCTTATTATTTGATTTGATTTTATGAAAACATAAATCTCTTTACTTTATTAATACGTGGAGTAACTCAATTTCTTTCTTTAGCCTCTTTAATTTGTTCAATCCAACATGAGCTCGATCATGTGAGCTAGATGAACTAAACAAGATATTTAATACATGAATATAATTATTCATTATATATTAATATTCCTTCAAAAAAATATATAAGAATAGTTATTTCCATCTGTTTCATTTTATGAATAAAATTCAGATATACTGTTATTCTATACGTAATTTGCGGTGCAAGTTCCTCTAGAAAATTAAACATTCACCTCTTTGATTAGGTTTGCAAGTTCAACGTCTTCGGAACTAGGCATTAATATTATGAGCTACCAAGATGCAGATTTGTTACATGAGTCGTAAATGGCAACTCATCTTTCATCTGGGTTTGTGTATTTATCTCCTATTGGAGCAACTACTGTTGTTTTCTTAATCTACTTTAATTCATCAAGGAAGTTTCTCTAATGATATGGCCTTCATTCATCATTGTGTTCCAAGCCTAACAATCCTTATCCAACCAGCAAACACTTCACATGTTAACTGTACTTGGAACATTTGTTATGCCCCACAGATTGACACGGTTAGTAATTACATATGTACTTACCACATAAGGTCGTCAATTTCTAACATAGACAAAATGCCTCGTTCGATGTCTAACCTCCCACATACAAAAGAACCACTGTTCCAAAATAAAATCTCCGTTAATCCATCATTAAATTGAAATATCGACCATGAAATACGTTATCACATTTTGCCCTACGTAGTTGAAGTATTTATTAGATTGCTATGTATGACTCTCGGGATCCACTGAAAACGAACTTCCGTTAGCTACATAACTATAAAAATCATATTTAAAAAACATAGCTAAGAATTAATTGCATAACTGTGACGGTTAGTTTATGATATTCAATTTTGAGTATGCATGATTATATATATATATATATATATATATATATATATATATAAAAGATATACAAATCCACGATGCTTTTTTTCCAAATGAACACTATAATTAATCCCTGAATCGAAGTCGCCATCATTGTCGACATTCTTGTTCGATAGATCAGATCACGATCGAATTCCGATTAAAATCAAACTGAATACCAACAGTAAAGAGAAATCATACGGAAAATATTATACATTCTCTCTTATTACGCATCACACACGAATCTCTTATTACGCATCACACACGAATAAGGCAGCAAGAGGCATTCAAAACTGTGCCTCCATGTGCACAATTGAAAGGCACGACCATGCACAATTGAAGGGTACGACCATGTGACAGTTAACAATTAATAGTCACATGGAACACGCCTCGCGCGCACATAGACAGACACATGGGGGAGCACAGCAGATCAAAAAGCAATTCAAAAAAAAAATCCCAAACATGAAATTTTTGAAATCCAATTTCCAAACAAATCATAGCAACAATTATCATAAGCTAACAGAAGAACAGAGCAACTAATGGTGCGAATTCAATTGATTACTAAATTTAAGTAGCTGGGGTGAGTTGGAGGACGCCTGAAAGAACATGTTTTACGAGAAGCAAGGCTATGAATATAGAAATCTTGAAGCATTACCGGGAGCTGCTGTTACTTTTCAAGTATGAGAATATAATAACTGGTATAAAAATTCCAATGACGGATCAATCACATCAGGTCCTTTGTCGAACCAGGCCAGATTTAGTCCTCATGCAAAGCCTTCATCAGGTACAATCTATTGAAACTCTGAGCTGCAACTCTGCAATTCTCATTGGAAGAGAATAAGTTTTAAAGCAAAAGTCATTCAGTTTATAGGTTAAGACATGCCAACTCCAAAGAGTAAGAATACGTGATGTAGAATAGAGCACAAACACCAAATCCCATGGTGTATTACAATCAATACAACATAAGACGGAGACTTCCAAAGAGAACATAGGTAGAGAACAAGATACACGGAATTGAGCATTCCCATGGTATAGTTGCAAATGTTTCATTTTTTTTTTTTTCATAAAACTCACTTTAATCCAAATATGACTAATTTAACCTAGGTTAATATATGTTAATAGATATATTATAACAAGTAATTTTTTACTATCTGTCCAATGTTATTACTCATCATCCCTAGTCAAAAATATTTAACTAAAGCTATATATTTTTAACTTGTGTTGACTTTGATTAAACAAGAAAATTATAAACTAGAAGAGATATTTGAAAGAAAAAAATGTAATACAAATAAACTAAATAAAATGTGGATATAACTTATTAATTTGCCATTGAAATACAATGAGTTACAGGCCTCGGGTCAATTAATTTTATTCATGTCCGCTTAAGTTGTAATAACTATCTTCAAAAATAGCAAATAAAGCAAAAACAAACCACGTTTGTCTGGATTGCTAAGAAAAAATTTACTTACCCGTTAATTTGGTTGCAATAGTTCGATATTTGATTTGTAATGAGGTAGCTATCAACACGAGATGGCTCAGGAATTGATTTGAAGATTGTATTTGTTGGATCTTCCTCTGGCAAGGGTTCTTCTCCAGCTGCCTTTCGTGCCATGTTCTCCGCTCTACATATTAAAAGGCATTTCGTCACCATATTTTAAAATTTTACTTATGCGGTATCAATAAAGAACACTAAGCACAAAAGACTAAGCGAAACTAGACACATCCACAAGCAATAAGGTCACACCACTTAAACATAGCATTTATAATATACATTGTACTTATCATTGATTTAGTGGCCAAGTCGCACATCCTCATCAATGCATGTCATCCAGGCATTTGACTGAGTTTTGAGTTTAGAAGGTGTGCATGCACCTAAAAGTCCTAAGTTATGAAATTGGACAATATGCTTATATTGTCCAACCAGCCGTGTAAGTTCCAACTATTGGATATGGGCTACAATGATTCAATTCCTCTATTATAGTCCAGGTTCAGGTTATATATTTCTTTACATGCATATGCATATCAAGTTCCGTTGTTAAATATGGAGAGCCACATATATTGCCCGATGACTCAGGTTTTTTTATTTAAAATCTCATCTTCCCAGCACCACCACTGCCAACAACAACCACCACCAGACTATCTCATTAAATGAGGTCTATTATATGAATTCTTCTTATACCATTAGGTTCTATCTCCTATTATATCAGGATCTATATTTAAATAAATTTTATCTTTTTTATTATTGCTAATCAAATCTTATTTAATCTTTCTCTTCCTTATTTAATGTGCATATTTATTATAGTTTCACATCGTCTAACTGAAATATTTATTGATCATCTAAATATATGTTAGTTGAAGGGGAGCTTGGCACAACGATAAAGTCGTTGTCATATGACCTTAAGATCACGAATCACCTGCAATGCAAAATAAGATGGCATACAATAGACCCAGTGTGGTCTGATTCTTCCCTGAGAACCCGTATTGACAGGAGCTTCGTACACCAAACTGCATTAAATACATGTTTGTATAATTTTAAATGTCTCCTGAAATTTTTCCGCAACAAGTGCAACCTCACCTTTCTTTTTAATGTTCTCATTTATTATTTTGTTCATCCTCGTATGTGTGCACATCCACTGTAACATCCTCATCTCTGCGACCCTCATCTCCTGATCATATGCTCGAATCATAGTCCAACATTTAGCTACATATAATATAATATATCTAACCATTATTTTATAGAATTTGCCATTAAATTTTAGAGGAACTTTACAATAACAGAGGTCACTTGGTACTCTCCTTCATTTCAACAATCTTATTAGTATTTTATATAAGAAATTTTTCTCAATCCCTCCGTCCTTTTGTAAAAATGACCCTAAATGCTTAAAACTCTCAATTAGAAACAACTCATCTTCTTTTATCTTAATAATTATCTTATTACGACCAAGGTTTGAAATACCGACCCGTTTTGAATGAAACGGACAAATTTTCTCGTTTCGACATGACACTGATACAGGCACGCCCTCAAGATGCGAGAACAATGACGGCGGACCTCCGCGAGACCACGACGCCTTGCTCGAGGCCGCGACGGCCATAGGCAGCCTCATGCGAGCCCACAATGGCCGCTACGGCCTTGCGTGCGACCACGAGTGGCCTCACGAGGGGGCCGCACCAGTCGCAGACAGCCTCGCGCGAGGCCACAACTGCTGCTGGCAATCGCACGCGACCTACGCAAGGTCGTAGCAGCCGCGGGCTGCTTGCTCGAGGTCGTGACATCCACAGGCAGTCTCGTCGTGGGGACACGGCGGATGCCTACTGCCTCGCGCGAGGCAACGACGGCTATCGACGGCACGCGCGACCTTCGCAAGGTCGTGGGGAAGACAAGCGAGCGAGTAATTAATTTTAAAATCAATCATCTTCCCAAACTATAGTTTAATTAATTATACTCTAAATGAAATCAATTAAAATTTAATAAAAATATTTTAAAATTTATCTTATTAATTTATATATTATAAATAATAATTTTATTATTATTAAAATTTATTTTATTTTTAATCCTATTTAATTGAAATTAATTAAATTAATTTTATTATTATAATTAATTTTTTAGTATTTTTTAATCATTTTTAAAAAATTTAATATTTAAGTTAAAATTTCCATTTTTAAATTATGTATTTATATTTAAAAATTATCGAAATTTATTGATATGCCACGATATAATATCGAAACCATATCGTTCCCGTCGCGAATTGAAACCTTGATACGAATCCAAATTTTAAACCTTGATTACGACTAATATTGCTAAACTTAAATTCTATATATTATGTCTTTACCCTACTAAACCTAAAACCTTTCACTCCCAGTGTTTCTCGCCAAGACTCAAGTTTAGCATTTTCTCTTTCATGTGTCTAATCTACCAAAATAATATTTACAAACAATATACATTATGGTACCATATCTTGGATGTGTCCGGTGAATTAATCCATGATTAATGTAAAAAGGCAAAGACTTAGAGTTAATCCTTGATATAACTCCTTTATGGAAAACACTTCGGTTAATCCATCTAGAGTCTTCGCTCTTATCATTACATTCTCAAACATATCCATAATTATTTCAATATACACTACATTAACACCTTTCTTTTCTAGAATTCTCCACATAATTTTCTTGAAACTTTATTATAAGCTTTTTATAAGTTGACCAATACCATATGTAAGTCTAGCTTTTGTTTCCGATACTTTTCTATTAGTTGTCTAAGAAGATACATAACTTCTATTATTAATCTTTCAAACAGGTATCCAAATTGATTTTCAGTTATCGTGATCTCCTTAGTCTTTTTTCTATTACTATTTTTCAAAGTTCCATGATATGACTCATTAACTTAACACCCCTATAATTTGTACAATTTTGTACATCTCCTTTGTTTTTATATAAGAGAATTAGAATATTTACCCTCCACTAATTGGATTTTTTTTCCATTTTTAATATTATATTAAATAATTTCATAAGTCATTCAATATCTTACTTTCTTAGACTCTTCCATATGACATAAACCCTTATTCAATAAGGTCTTAATTAAATTTAACCAAAATCAAGCAAATTTGAACCCGGCGACCACACCAATAAACTAACTATTAATTGTAGGAACCAGGGCAGACCAAGCATCAGTAAACCGAGCAGGGATATGCAATTCAAAAGTTAGAAGTAACAGCATTTAATGGAAGCTGCAGTGCTTTTCCACAAAATTTGTCAAAACAAATATCATGCTGGCTCACAGGTCTAGCACACTTGAAACAGCCAATACAAGAACAAAAAAAAAATCAACTTCTACATTTCTAGCAGAAATAGTTTTAGAATTTGCATGAAATTTAATAATAACAAATTTAGGCAGATCAATGATTAGTAAAACAATCGTGGATATGCAATTCAAAAGTTAGAACTGGGTTTAATTGAAGCTGCAGAGCTATTTCGACCAGTCAAAATAAATATCATATTTGGCTCATAAATCTAAGACTCCGAAAGAGATACAATATAACAACAAGAAAATATTAACACATTAAGTGAAGTCGGCTATACAATAAATCTAAGACCCTAAAACAGCAGATACAAGAAGAAAAAAAATTAACTTTATCTACATTTCTAGCAGAAATAATTTTAGAATTTGTATGAAATATAATAAATAACAAATTTGAGATAGATTAGATAACACTTATTGAATTTTTCCAATTAGTTTGAACTTATTGTTATATTACTGCTGATAAAAATTTAGTTCACATATTTGTAATTTCGTATTGTTCTAGGCGAAACAATCAAAATATTTCGTTCAGATAAATTATCAAAACTCGATACAACATGACACTGAGACAATGTCTCATGTGTTATTATGTCAATCATGTGGACAAGTATAACTTCATGTTAACTCTCAACACTCTTTGGCATGCCAAAATTAACATAATGATTTATTTTCGAGGTTGCCTCCACACAAGATAATATCCAAACTATAGCATTCCAGACAGAAAGTAAAGGTTGAGCATAACTATATAGTTGTGTTATCTTTTTCTTTTTTTCTTCATCTCTTTCCTTCTTTCACCTCCAATTTATCACTAACACCATAAATCGAAACATTAAAACGATAATGAAACAGTATCATTCGATCAAAGCCCGAAACACTTACACTGCTCAAGATTTCGAACCTGCACCTTATATCACACTGAAACTACAACCCGGTGCACGAAGCTCCCGCCACGCGGGGTACCGGAGAAGGAATCCATTGTACGCAGCCTTACCTTGCTTTTTTTTTTTTTTTTGCAAGAGGCTGTTTCAGGATTTGAACCCGTGACCTCTTGATCACAAGGCAGCAACTTTACCATTGTGCCAAGGCTCCCTTCTACCTTATATCACACTGAGAAGCAAACAAATATGAAATATTGTTTTTTAAAAAATTCAGCAATACTTGGGTAAATTGATTATCTACACATCCTCACCTCCGTTTTTGAAGCCATGCTTGTTGTTGTGCTTGTTGCCTTGAGAGGTTCCGATAATAGTATTGAAACTAAAAGAAGACAACTTTGAATGTTAAACCTTCTAGATAAAATAATATTAAATTATTGGCAAAACACATCAAACCTTATTCTGTTCAGCAGAAAGATCTTCCATGCAATCAATTAAAAACTCCAAGTTTCTCTCCATATATGGAGCAGTAGACAGTTTCAGGCGATCATAATCACACTGTTACACCGTCAGCATATGCCTTTTAGGCTTAATAAGTACGAACAAGTTTGACTAATAATATTCACAAACCAGTGCAGAATGCACTGACCTGTTTAACAGGTAACTCGGGCTCCAATTCTGTCATGAATGCACTAACCAGTGCAGAATTAGAAACTTTAATCTGTCCAGCCAGCAAATAGAAATTACTAGCATAAGTAATCAAAGGTGAATGAAATACATGTTAAAGGACATCTAACTATCTGTCATCAGCAATGCTGCACGTAAAGAATAAGCAGAGTTAAATTTACAAAAACGAGCAATAGCATATAGGGCATGGTAGCTTCAACTGAAGAGCAACTCACAGGTATCTCCTCAAAGATATCAACCCATGACAAGTTTTTTTCCCTCAACCTATAAACAGAGAAATCAATCGAGGGTAAATGAGAGTTTAAAAAATAATTTAAAACTTGACTAACTTGGAGTATAAAGAATACCATACTTCTCCCCAATAAAGTTATTATTGCGGTAAAGATCCATAAAAGACTCTGTCAGTTTTAAAGCCTTGAGAGCTAATACACCTTGAGCAGACCTTGATGGATCATATATAATGCAAACACATCTTCGAATATTCTCCTGTACAAAGAAGGGCATTTGTATAGCCACTGAATAACAAGCACCAATCACTAATTCAACCAAAACAACGAGGTAAGCTATCAGCTTACGAGAGAATCAATTAAACAAATACACCTGTTTCATTATGTGTGGAATCTGCAATATTGTTATCCTCTAGATAACTCAGGAAAAAAAATAATGTCAAATGGCTAATCCTAATGGATTTAGTCCTGCTTATGTAAAGGCTTGCAAATGGCATTTCTTTAAGAGTGTTCCAATGAAGAAAGTATCACACTGACAAGTAGAGAAGAGGAAGACATCATGGAGGCTCAGGGGTGCCATTGGAATATGGTATGATTGGAATATAGGGATTTCTGTGCATATTAACATAATATGTTCAACTGATAATTAACAACAATGTTTTAAATACTGCTCCCTGTCGGCTGGCACACCTACCACCATGATCCTTCAACCAGCACAATTGTTTTTAAAATTAGCAACACTATTTTAATAATTAGCACCATTGTTTTAAAAGCAAATATTGTTACTGAACTAAGAACCTTTTGTGATCCCCACCAAGCACAAGCATCTTCGCAATTTACTTCCAAGTTGCAAGCTCATTGGGACTTGCTTCAACGACCTAAAATCTCAAATATGTTTCCTCCTTTTCTTCCTACCTCTTCTTTTTTTCCCCCCTCCTTGTCAAAGTGACCAATATCGAGAGAAAATGAGATGGTCAAGCACTAAAACTATATCATTTTGGCCTCTATCCAAAACTTTGAAATGGATCGAGACTTTAAATCTTGATTAACACATATTTATAATGATGACCTTAATATTTTGGTAATAACTGAAAGCATTTATAACCATTAAAACCATACTAATTGCACTAATATAACCATATTAAAAGTTACGTATTAATTATAAAAAACAATTGAATCAGATCAATAATATTCTGATTATTGTTAACATGTTTATTTAATATCAACAATGATACTTATAGGCAATCACCATACCATCAATTATCCCATTATAAACAGCTTTGTTTATTTTAAATATCCCTTAGATTGTTTGTCATATCACTACCAGTCACATCAGTTTTTCAATTCTTAGATAATTTATTATTAATATTATTATTCATGAAAATTATTTTTTATAGTAATTAGTATATTTGTCTTATATAATACCTAACTTTGATTTGATAATACTAATATCGACATCAATTTTTCAATTCTTAAATAATTTATTATTAATATAATCATTCATGAAAATTATTTTTTACAGTATTAGTATTTATTTGTCTCATATAATACCTATACCAATTTAATAATAATAACATTTTAATATCTGATTGTATTATTATATTATTGAGGTTATTTTTTAACATTAATACTAATATAATATTTTTAATAATTTCAGCTCAATAATACACAAAAAATGCTCACAATATTGATAATTTTAGATCAGTAATAATTTATTATTTGACAACAATTGCATATCATATTGTCAAATTCATATCATTAATTATAATAATAAAGGATGACAATGCGGGGTCCCAGGAAAGGATCGAATCATATTGGATTTATTGTACATGGTCTTATTCTACATTGCAAGAGGTTGTTTCCGTGACTCGAATCCATAATCTCAAATTCACATGCAACAACTTTACCGTTGCATTAAGGCTCCTCTTTATCAACTAATGCTAATTGATTATGATTATTTAACTACCCATATGTGATGCTATTAGTTCGTTATTATTAATACATCATCATTTATCTTATATCATTTTTTGAATTTAATTTTACCAATTCAAATCAGACAGATCAGACATGACTGATACATAGTTCTTTTAACTTTCAATGAAAATACTGATTTATATCCCAAGTCTTTTAAGGCCCAACTTTCTTATTGTCTGCTATTGCAAAAACAAGGAGACTTCTTATGTAATTTTGGACCACTGATAGGCCTCAAAAAGTATATAGAAGAGACAAACAGTTAATGTGCACCTGCATTAGTAAGTTGAATCTGGTATGATTACAATGAAACCACACAATTCTCTCTATATTTTCAACCCAATTGAATCCACCTATAGCACTATTTTGCAAAGGATACTCTTCTTTGCATATTCATAAATTGGTTTTCCATTTCAACTTCTAACATGTTATGGTCAGACAACATGAATAATGGTAGCTAATGTTTGTATCGTTCATCCAAAATGACAGAGGAAAACATCCTAAACTATTTGACATACAGAGATTCAGGGTATATTGTACCATATAAAATCTTCCAAATGTCCGGTATAAACAATAAAATCTCATGTCTGAAATCAGGGACAACTAAAAAAAAGTATCTAATATCTGAATAAACAATTGCATTACATGGTAAACTACATGATCAATTATCTTTGCACTACCTGGTAATTCATGAACGTTTCAATCAGTTCAACAGTCTGAAATGAACCCATTAATGTGGACTGGTACCTGCAAATAAAAGTCAATCAAAACAAGACTAAGATAAGTTGCAGTTTAGAGAATACAGTAGCTGTTAGCTTCTATCAGCAAAATATTTCTCTGAATAAAGTAAATGATAGATGACCAAGAAGGGAGCCTTGGCACAACGGTAAGGTTGTTGCCTTGTGACCAAGAGGTCACAGGTTCAAATCCTGGAAACAGCCTCTTGCAAAAAAAAAAGCAAGGTAAGGTTGCGTACAATGGATTCCTTCTCCGGTACTCCGCGTGGCGGGAGCTTCGTGCACCGGGTTGTAGTTTTTTTTTTTAAAGTAAATGATAGATGACTGCAAGTCAAGGGGGTAATAGAGATATTAACCAGCAAAAATTTGGAACAGCTTATGTAATTCCATCTATAAGGATCCACAAATTTAAACCATTACAAAGACACTTCTGTTCCAAGGTGTTTCTTTCCCTCACTGATTTAAAATAATTTGCTAAGCTTTTACTCTCAATATATAAAGCTTATATTGGGTTGTACTGCAAAAGTATTGTGAGCAATATCGTAAAAATCAGGTAGATCTAACTATTTAAGACATATCTAAGGAAATGGGTACCTACAAATCCAAATTGGTAAGTGAATATAATGATTATTTTCTTTTACCTGAGAATAGAGCAATTTTTTATGCATGAGGTCAGTTATTTTGATGGGTCAGTTCTGGGAGAATGACCTTTCTAATACAAAGGCATGTCTCAGATATTAAGCCTCAAAGATTTGGCATTAGGGAACAAATTTGTGTTCAGTAGCAAGCTAGAGGATAGAACAATGAACAAGATACTCTAGTTCCAGTCTTGAAGGTGTAATGCTCACAGAAAACATGTATTTTAAGGACCTGCACAATGGCTGTTTAACCATTGTTCAGGTCTTTTGGTGGAAGCTTATGACATCAAGCAATTTCTTTTTCCAATATCAAGCCTGACAAGATAGAATAGATTTTTCATAAAGACATCTTATTGAGGATTATGTCGAAACACCTCATCATAATCAAGGACATTAAAATGACAGACTTCTATTAAAGAGTTCATTTCAAGATAAGCAAGATGAACATTTTTTATTATTCGACATGTAAAAGTGGCATCAATTCTAACCGTATTAATACCTAACATAAAGGTATAATGCTAGAAGAAATCAATGCAAATAAAGGTTTATTAGCAGATTTCATGAACAAAAAGGAAGCTTTAAGTTCCATATAATTCTGAAACTTACTTCTAATATCTAAAAAACAATAACATACCATCCTACTGTGTTATTATCCACATTGACCTCCCTCAAGCATCTCATCATCTCCAGTTGATAGTTGGCTCCATCAGCTTCAATCTCCTCATCTTCTTCTCTTATCTAAGGCATGTTCATAAAATCATAAATGTAAATCAAAAAACTAAAACAGCATAATGTCAGCATCAGACACAACCAAAAGGTATCACTTCATACCGGAAAAGGAAAACAATTGGTCACTTCAAGTACACTTCCAACATCCAACCCAAGCAGTTGACCTGTGACTAGAGCTGGCAAGAACTCATTGCAATGCTTGATAATCTTTAAGACCGCCTGCATGATGTCCAAAAATCATAACCAGAGAAAAGAATTGCCTATTTCAGGATATGAAGCATGAATAACACAGAGATCCAGTATCAGAATGGAAGAGAAACATCAAGAGTGACAAGTTGATAGGACTATTTATAGAGGTTCTAACTTCAAACAAATACAAGACCTTTAGGTTTTTAATTGTATTATTCACCGAAAATCTTATTCATGCAATGCTAGTTTAGCCTTGCATTTACCAATCACCATTCACATGCTTTACAATCAAAACTTGCATGCATTACGAACAGGAGCTAGATGTGATAGTTTCTATGGCATTATATTATTTTTCTGAATGTATAACTAGAGTACTCTCTCTTTTGACAAGAAAATGCTCAAAAGCATACATTCATCTTATTTATTTGTTTTGATGAGAAACTTTTCTGTTTTAATTTTCCATTTCCTACAAAATAAAATCAGAGAGTTGAAAAGAAGAAATAAAATAAATAATTAGATTTGATTTTTTTACATATTTAAATTTATCAGAGGTGAATGATGTGAAAAATATTTTTCTTTTTCTTTTTATTTATTTTATTTTCTGAAAACTACTAATTGACAATAGAAAATTTTCAGAAACCAAACAAATTTGAACAACCATTCCAGTCAACATCTCAAATCAACATACCAGCCTAGATGAATGAGTTGTTTCAAAGTAGCTTTTAGATTACAATAAAGCTGAGGGACCAACTATACTATTTTTTATAATCCTTGTGATGGTAAAACCATTCAGTTTTTTAGACTAATTACTATCAAATATTTGTTGAAAACCTACGCCAATATAAACATATAAAAAAGAATAAAAATTAATACAAGGTTCATAACCCAAATATATTTGGAAAAAAAATCCCTGACTGTTAAATCCCATAATTACATTTCTTTTCTTTTTGATATCGAATACAGAGAACAAAGACTCAATGCAATGATACATATGTGAAGCAAAGTACTAAAGACTAGTAATATTTTGGTGGCACTTGAAAGCTCGTCGATTTCAGATTTGAATCAAATTTTATGCTCTCGACAAGAAGAACATCAATCTTCAAGATGGAACAAAAAAGTTTTAAGATATACCAGCCCTTCGATCTGAACAACTCGTAGAGGGGGTGCAACCTCCTCGGAGGTGGCAGCTGCTTGAAGGAAAGAACGAGCCATGGCTGCCAAAATTTAAAACCAATGCAAAACGTTAAAACAGACGAGAATCCAACGAGCAAAAGAAATCATCCAAATAGATTGGGTGTCTTGGACAAACACATGGAATCAGCAGCAATAGAAGGTGGAAATACTCACTATTCGCCATCAGCTATCAATCGGGTCTAGGGCAGGGCGGCGTGGCGGTAAGATGAGCAACCTTCTGAGGTTTCGTATGGACTAGGGTTCACTTTGAATTAATCGGCATTAAAGACCTTTTACAAACAGGAAGAAACCGGAGGAAATGTGTGTATTAATATTTTTAATTTATTCTTTTATGTATTTTATATATATGTAAAAAAATTAAGAAAATGAAAGAATAATATAGCAGTAATCAAATATTATCCTACTAGTTGAATTGATCATGTAGTTATATAATTATCTATATTTAAATAAATTTTATCATATTTTATTATTACTAATCAAATTTTCTTTAATCTTTTTTTCATTTGATTTACATATTTAAATATTTAATTTATATAACTCAATTGTTGTGTATGTAACTCAATTAGTTTATTGAAATCACTCGAGTAAAATAATTTTTTTAAATTGTTCATTCCCAAACTGAGCAAGCCATATAATTTAACTAACTTATGTAAACAACTTACTCCCATCTCAATCAACCTACTTAACACAGTTAAATTGTTAGACTCACTTAGATTGACTAGCTTGAGTTTACCTAGCTCATCTTTTTCTACGCTTGATAAGTCCAAATTGATTATCTTGCCTACCCTCACAATCCACTTAGAGAGACACACACATTCAATTAAACTAGTTTAATTAACCCTCAAGGACCAATCAAACAATTAAAGTCACATTGACCTTATCAATTATTGATATAGTTAACTCATAACTAAGTGGAAAAGATTATTAGTGCAATCAACCCATGATTAAACTGGGAGAAATTATTGGTGCATTTAACTCATAGTTAAATTGACCAAATATTATATATTAATATTTTGAGTAATCTATTTATAAATTATGTCAAGTAGTCAAGATTAACTAATTACTTGACTGGGGAAAGAAAATTAAGTGGGTTATATTGATGCAGGGCACTAGATAATTGAATTTGAGTTTTGATAATGACAAAGGTTCAAAGTTAAATTGCGTTGTGATCTTATATGTTGTATTAAACTTGCAGGACTTAAATAGAGTGAAAGTCCTAATAGGTTTAGAGGACCTAATTAGGCAAAGGAAGTCTTTAACAGAGATCGAAGACACTGAATCTCGGTGGGTCAACGAAGTCTGGACATTGGAGAGAGTCGAGGTGGTCTGAGGATTGAGGGCTAAGCAAGGAAATCCAAACAGGGCGGAGGACCAAGTGTTTGGCAAAGGTAAGCATGATAAGGACCTTGTGCGGAGTGATCCTTCTGGATAACAAAAATTGGTAAGGTCACGTCTTTGGTATGGAGAGAACCTTATGCGTTGATCCAACTAAGGATTCTGAGGGAATGTCAAAGTTGAGATCGGATAGTCGAAGACTGTCATTACTACTATGTTATGCTAACTTCGTGATGCAGAAACTTTCTAGCTGACAAAATGAGTTTCAGGCAACTAGACTGATCCAGGAATGTGGAACAGGTCCAATTGACCGAAACAAGAGATAAATTTAATCAGCCGAAACAAGATGTCACATCAGCATTCCAGCCGCCTGAATCAAGTCCAGGCGACTGGAAAGGAGATAAATTTCAACAACCGAAGTGGGCTCAAGATTAAACTAGTAAGTGTCATGTCAGCATTTCAGGTGACTGGATCAGATCCAGAAGCTTGGGAACTGATAAACTCCAGTTGAATCAGATCGGATCTGGATGAGTTAGAGGCTCCTGGAACAGGTCTAGGCACTTGAAAAAGTCTATAAATGAAGTTTTGGACAGAAGTCCTAAATCATCAATACTAAATGCTTGTGCTTCCATCTCTCGTTCGACGGTTAACTTCATTGTTGTGATGCTACAACTCCGACTTCCGTACTTCATTTTCATCATCTTTAATGTTGGTATATAAGTTTATATATCGTCATTTCTTTTGTACTTTATTTTTAAAGGGAACGATAAAGTTGTCACCTTCCTCATCCCTTGTAAAGAAGTGTGTCTCTTATCTCCAATGAGAAAGAGATTTTCTAGTGGATTGCCCATTGATAAGCGATCTCATATCACGAGCTTTGGATTAGCAATCTTACGGCTTTGAACCAAGTAAAAACATTTGCGTATTGATTTTGTTCTTGCTTTTTCTGTTGTGCACTCCTAAGGCCTTTAACAAAAAAATGAAAAGAAAATTTTTACGTTATTCACCCCCCCCCCCCCCACCCCAGCATATTTCAATAATAAACAGTAATCAAATATTATCCTACTAGTTGGGTTGATCATATAGTTATATACTCATTTATATTTAAATAAATTTTATCATATTTTATTATTGCTAATCAAGTTTTCTGTAATCTTCTTTTTTTTCGTTTGATTTACATACTTAAATATTTAATTTATATAGTACATTTAATTTATCTAACTCAATTGTCATGTGTAACTCAATTAGTTTATTCAAATCACATGAGTAAAATAATTCTTTAAAATTGTTCATCCCCAAATTAAACAAGCCATATAATTTAACTAACTTAACTTATTTAAACAACTTACTCCTATCTCATTCAACCTACTTAACATGGTTAAATTGTTAGACTCACTTAGATTGACTAGCTTAAAGAGTTTACCTAGCTCATCTTTCTACGCTTGATAAGTCCAAATTGATTATCTTGCCTACCCTCTCAATCCACTTAGAGAGAGACACACACATTCAATTAAACTATTTAATTAACCCTCACGGACCTACCACACAACTAAAGTCACGTTGACCTTACCAATTATTGATATAGTTAACTCATAATTAAGTGGGAAAGATTATTACTGCAATCAACTCATGATTAAACTGGAAGAAATTATTGGTGCACTTAACTGACCAAATATTATATATTAATATTATGAGTAATCTATTTATAAATTATGTCAAGTAGTCAAAATTAACTAATTACTTGATTGGGAAGAGAAAATTAAGTGGGTTATATTGGTGCAGGTGCACTAAATAATCGAACCTAAGTTTTGATAATGACAAATATTCAAAGTTAAATTGCGTTATGATCTTATATGTTGTGTTAAACTTGCAGGACTCAAGCAGGGTGAAAGTCCTAGTGGGTTTGCAGGACCTGATTAGGCAAAGGAAGTCTTAGCAAAAATCGAAGACACCGAGAGAATCTCAGTGGATCAGCGAAGCCTGGACATCGCAGAGAGTCGGGGTGGTCTAAGAATCGAGAGCTTAGCAAAGAAGTTCAAACAGGTCGGAGGACCAAGTGTTTGGCAAAGATAAGCAAGATAAGGACCTTGTGTGGAATGGTTCTTCTGGACAAGAAGAATTGGTAAGGTCACATCCTTGGTACGGGGAGAACCTTATGCGTCGATCTAACTAAGGATTCTGAGAGAATATCAAAGTTGAGCTCGGATAGTCAAAGACTATCGTTACTACTATGTTATGCTAACTTTGTGATGTAGGAACTTTCTAGCTGACAAAATGAGTTTCAGGCAACTGGAGTAATCCAGGCAATTGGAACAGGTCCAGTTAGCCAAAACAAGAAATAAATTTAATTAGCCAAAACAAGATATCACATCAGCATTCCAAACGCCTGGACCAAGTCCAGGCGATTGGAAAGGAGATAAATTTCAACGATTGAAGTAGGATCAAGATTAAACTAGGAAGTGTCATGTCAACATTTAAGGCAACTGGATCAGGTTCAGGCGCTTGGGAACTAATAAACTCCAGCCGAATCGGATCATATCTTGATGAGCTGGAGGCGCTTGGTGTTGAGTTACAGCCAATGCGTAGATGTGCTTTTGTCGTTTCACAAATGACCGCAACAAAAGAAAAACGTAATAATTTCCTAAATTATTACAACACTCATACTCACACTCACGCATGCAGGATTACAACACGTGCGGACATATCCCCCAAATAAAATTTTACATACAACAAGAATAAAATAAATTTTACTCTAGGTATACCTTTCGGTTGATGGCGAGCTGAAAGGGCATCAATCGTACGATGCTCGTGGAGCTTCATCTCTACTCGTATCCACGTCGAATCTTCGAAGGGACGACTTCTCAAAGCCACGAGCTTGACCTTTTCTTCATTACTAAATGAAGCAAGGTCGGGTGATCGAAGAGCAATCACCGACTCATTTTGCAACACAAATGAGTCCTTGAACAACCTTCGCAAGGTTGTCGATTCATGTCAGAATTAGCCGATGTTTTTGAAGCTTCAATAATCGACGATAACAGCCCTAAAAACCTAGAGTGGTCGGCCTCTAAATAGGTGGAAACAACCCTTGTTTCCTTGATGGCCGACGGAACACCAAACCCTAATTCTCTTAGGTTCGGCTAGGTTGAGGAAGAGGGTCTTAAGGTCTTCTATTCATTTGGTTATGCCTTTATAAACCTTTATATAGGCACTAATCCTAATAGGTTATAGATTAGTGGATTAAATCCCTAAGCCTATAACCATTAAGGCTTAATTTCATCCATTAAATCCTAATTGGGCCCTTAACCAAAAGAGGGTCCTTTTAATTAAAACCAAATGAGTTTTGTTTATAATTAAATTTTTTAAGGGTCAACTCATCTTCTTAAGACGTGCTCCTTTCGCGTTTCCGACTTGACAAATATTTTCATACTTGTCATGTGTTTGGTCCAACCAAACTTGATTTCTCTCGATAATGAGAATTCAATTCTCAAACTCGTTTTAAGTCTCTTCGAAGGATTCACAGTGCATGTAACCTAATAGGTTCTCGATTTATGTTCGTCGTCCATAATTAAGCATTAATTATGGAACAATCATGAATGTCACTTAGTAGTATATCATGATCCCCAATTAATCGAAAAATCAAGGGTTGATCTCGGAACCATTTCTGAACCCTTTAGCAGCTACAACGAATCGTGCCTCGTTCCTTTCACTCATCTTATATCGAATTGGTTCAGGACATGGTGTATGTGTTAGTCCCCACTAGACTGACTACGTTACACGTAGCCCAAGTTTTACTTCCTCGTTTAGTGGATTCTAATTAATTCGACATGTATCCAAGAGTATCATACTCTTAACATGCAATGCTTTGGCTAAAGACTTTGAGTAACTATCCTGACGAGTGGCCATAGGGTATACATCTCCTTGCAAAGAGTGATGAATCATTTGTTGGATATTCAATTACTTTCGGACACTTCGACTTATATCCAATCATCCTATACCTATAACTCCGTAGAGATGTATCGACTAAGATGTTAAAGTATAAGTCTCCATGACCAAGATGACTTGAATACCTTAAGTCAAAGGAAACTCGCACTCGAGTAGCAGTAAGAGGATAATGTGAAGTCTTATAGCAGGTCACTCCAATGAACTAGGTACCATAACTAGCATTCACGTTTCACTCCAATATTCTATATATATATATATATATATATATAGAGAGAGAGAGAGAGAGAGAGAGAGAGTATGAATTGCCCCCGCTTCCCTGCTATTCTCTTCCTCTTTCCTTAATCTCCTCCTTCTCCGATGTAATGTCTCCCCTCTCTTTCGATGATGTCCCCTCCTCTTGCCGTGGAACTAGAAATGGTAGTAGTCTCTTGCCAATTCCCCAAAAAAGAAGATGATGATCCCCTTCTCCCCTCTTCCTCCTTCCCTTTTATCCTCCTCGCTCATCTTCCCTGGCTTCTTGTGTTGTAACGAACTGCCCTGATCGTCGTCCACGTGGAGGGCTCATCTTCCCTAGAGAGTAATTTTGTTAGGAGGATAAGGAATGGAAACTCCTGCGAATATTGTGTGGGGTCCTAGCTTGTTATACTGTATAATAAACTCTCGTAAACTACTATCTCAGGAAATATTTTATCCCCACTTTTCACCCTCTCTTCCTTCACTGAATCTGACATTCACTTTGTCCCCGTCTCAACTAGATACTCCTCACTCATTTAGACCAAGATGTACACTGCTCATTTTACCTTGCCAGGCTAGTACTTAAACTCACTCTGACTATGAGATCCAGTACCTCAGTCTTTTCATAATTCTCTGAGTCAATCCCTGACTCACTTACCGAGTCAGCTCCCAGACTTGTACCCTAGATTGCTCCTCGGGTCTCCTTTTAGTCCTAGAGCTTATCTTTCCGATCCTATACCTTCACCCTGCCATCCCTGTCGACCCCCTCAGGTCGGGTTCCACCAGTTCAATCAATGTTTCACGCACGACATTATTTATCTTAATTCCTAAATTAGGTTACTGTGGTATCATTAGCCACCCTCTCAAAATAAGTCAAACAAAAGCATTGAGTTTGACTTATCGAGTGAAACATCTCACCCCGTCTTTCTCCTTGTCACTCCTATTAAGTCTAAGTTTTTCCCTTCCTAACTTCACTGTACTTATTCAGAATGGCTTATTGAGCCCATGGGCCCCGCTTCCTTGGCTCACAAGGAAGGTTTAAAAGCCGAAAACCCTGCCTAATGTTGGTGCAGGGGCACTAGATAATCGAACCTGTGTTTTGATTATGACAAAGACACAAAGTTAAGTTTACATCGTTATCTCACAAGCTAAATCAAGTGTGCAGAAAAGTGCTAAAGCTGGAGCTGAAGGCTAGCGACACCCGGAGGAAGCCGCGGTGGTCGGGCGACACTCGAGTGACTTCGGAGGGAGCCGAAGGAATCGAGTGGAAGGTCAGAAGCGAGAGCTACTATCGAGGTAAGCTCGTGTGAGTGAGAGATTGTAAGGTCGTGTCCTCTTTACGAGGACGACCGTAGGCGGCGATCCGACTAAAACTTCCTGTGGAAGGTCTAGGTCGAGATCGGACGGTTAGAAACCGTCGTATTTATCATTTTCCGAGCTAACCTCTTATTGCAAGGGAGTGACCAGGCTGGCAGTCGACTACTGGACGTTGAGCAGTCGACTGGTGCTCATCAGTCGACTGATGGGAGTCATCAGTCGGCTGATGGTGACGACTCAGCCTTTGCGCTAGGTCAAAATGGATAACGTTTGACGCAGCCACTTCGCGATAAAATTTGGACAACTTCGTGATCCGTTCTAAAAAAAAAAGGGAGACAAATTCAGAGGCTAAAGTCTATAAAAGGAGGAGGAATCCAACTCCAAAAGATCATCAAGTTTATTCATCAAGTGCTCCTACAACACCAACGCTCCAACACCGTCATAACGCCGACGCGACGCCAAGTTCCGATCTTCTTTGTCGGCAGCAGAATCAAGTAATATTTGTGATATTGTATTCTTTATTTTTCTTCATAACGAGGTGAGGTAGGCTTGTTGCATCATCCTCGTATATTCAGTTTTGTGATCGTTGTCTCCTACCTCCAACGAGGAGGAGACGTTATAGTGTTTTGCCCTCCGTACGCTGTCTAGGACCGATAGGGCCTCTGAGTAGCAATCGCTGGGTTGTGAACCAAGTAAAATAAACTTGTCTTCTTTACTTTCCGCTGCTCTTACTTTGTGTATCGAACGAACGAAAAAGATTTACGATCGCTATTCACCCCCTCTCTAGCGACGCTTTTCGATCCAACAATTGGTATCAGAGCGGGGGCGCTAAGATTTGGTGAAACTACCGATCTAGCACGTTTTGGTTTGCTGTTCATATTTTTTTGATTCGTATTTTTTTTAGGTCTTTTTCCTCCCGCACTACTAATCCAAGACGAAGTCTTGGTACGTTTTTTTTTTGGTTGTGTGCTTGCAAGTTTTCTCTCTTGGAGTAGCTGACGATAAAAGGGCCATAACTTTTCGCACAAGTGGACTCACATAACGATCTACCTACCAAATCGAAGCTCTCTGAGAGATCTACATTTCTTACAAGGGTTTACCCTCGTAACAAGCCATTTCCAGACCCAAAATCCAACGTCTAGTACCCTTTCGGGGACATCGAAGGTCGTAAGTTGTTAGTTTTTGTTAGTTTCTTATTTTTCTCATTTAATTCTGTTTATTTCCTATTTATTTTCCGCATTACTAATCCAAGACCAAGTCTTGGAATTCCCCTTGGTTTTTATTTGTGTTTTGCAAGATACTTAATGGCTCACATTGAGGGGTATAGCACCACCCGACCTCCGTTCTTTAACGGAGATGATTTCTGTTATTGGAAAGGTCGGATGGAGTGTTTCTTGAAAACACAAGTCGAGACTTGGATAATAATCCAAACCGGCTTTGCTCTACCCACCAATGATCAAGGAGAGCCCTTGGATTTCAACAAGTGGACAAATGCAACCAAGAGGCAAATCGAAGCCGATGCAAGAGCAACCCAAATATTGCAATGCGGCTTATCCAAAGAGGAACTCAACCGCATCGGACCATTCATTAGCGCCAAGGATCTATGGAACAAATTAATCGAGCTACACGAAGGAACGTCCGATGCTAAGGTATGTAAACGTGACTTTCTTTTCAATAAGTTGTATAACCTTAAGATGCAGGAACACGAGACGGCGACGCAACTACACGCCCGGGTCCAGGACATTGTCAACGGCCTACACACCATCGGACACAAGGTCAAAAACCATGACCTACTAAGGTACGTTCTTAATTCATTTCCTAGGACTACCTTGTGGGCATCCATAGTCGATGCCTACAAGGTCTCTAAGGACCTTTCGAAGCTTAGGTTAGATGAATTATTTTCTGAGTTTGAACTTCACGAGCAAACTAATGTGGTCCGGGCCGAGAGAGGTATTGCTCTACTTACAGGACAAAAAAGCAAGCCACCTACAAGGCAAGAAGATGGACTCGAACCCGACGACGAATTAGAGTCCGAATCCGAAAAGGTGGAAGCAATAGTGAATGTAGTGCGGAAGATCGTTCAGAGGGAAAGGAGGCTACTAAAGAATCAAAAGAGGGCACAATTCAAATCAAATCAAAAGAAGGCCTTTCATGCAACATGGGACAACGAAGAAGGCGGCGACATAGCATGCATGGCAAGACCCGAAGAGTCTGAGTTCGAGTCCGAATCCGAATCCAATTACAACACCGACTCCGAACTCGAGAACTATTTCGAGAAGCAACTCAAAGCCGGATCAAAAGAGAAAATTAAGGTTAGCTGCTCATTAATTCATACGCTTTACAATACAATTAAAATGCTTAATAGGAAATTAACTAAGTCCGAGTCTAGGATTGAGTCGTTACTTGAGGAGGTTGAAACCCTCAAGCAAGAGGCTACTCTAACCTCTTCAACTAGTCAAGTTCAAGAGGGAAACTCAACCCAAATTGAAAAACTTGAGGAGGAGAATTCTCTCTTGAAAGACCGAGTTCAAGAGGTTGAGGCTAGGTTGGAAAAGTTCACGTTGGGATCTAAGAATCTTAACCGACTACTTGGAACCCAAAGAGCCGTGTACAACAAAGTCGGACTCGGATTTAGGTCAACGACTACAAATAGGTCATATATGTCTATTGTAAACCGTAGTCATCAAAGAGTCCAAGCATGGGTCCCAAAGGTTTTATTGAACTCACATATAAGGACTAATAAGTATTGAATTCCTCAGGATCAAGTTCATTATTTGAATAGACCATATTGGTTCAATGGTCCAGGGGGAGCTAACACTAAAATAGTATACCCGCTTACTTAGCAAAATCATTGAATATTTTACTTTAATTTTTAGAATGGCTAGATAGGAAAAATAGTTAGTCAACTCTTGACAACATAGTATCAGGACGCGACGAGATGATAGTACGTTAGGGAAACAAAGTCTCGTGTATTTGAGCTAGATAAGGCGTATCTAGCTTGGTGCACTTGACCGAGTGGAACTAGCTGAAGCTACCTCGCCGTATCCTAAACTAGTTAGACCAGGAAGTAACCCTAAGTGACTTAAGTGATATTTTCTTGAATTTGGCTTTGTCTAAGGAAGTGGTCGTTGTTCCGATCAAAGAAGGCCCCTGTGCCTCGCCACGACCTGGAAGCCAGTTTCTCGAAAAGTTACTTAATGATCTAAAGGTTAAATCCGAATCTAACCCAAGGTTGACTATCTTTAATCAATTTAAAATCATCTCACAAAACATATAAGGTGAACAAATTATGAGACACATAGAATGGGTGAGATGTTAAGGATAATTGAAATATAACCTCTTCAAAATACTACTTATTTTCTCAACTCTTAGGCCAAAGTTTAGCGCCCCCTACATCTCTTATACTTCATATATTTGACTAAGGGGGAGAGCAAACTAACCTTAAGGGTTATATTATAAACCTTTAGATTATTGGTGCAGAGGGACACACCTCGAATCAATCTATCTAACTATTACTAGACGCATGCTTGGACTCATATTTGATTTATCTAGATGCATGCATATATGACATTGTTTTTAAAACCCTATTTTATACAAAAACCCCAAAAAAATTTTGATTTATGGCAAAAGGGGGAGAAGAGCGAAAATTAAGGGGGTGTAACACAAAATTTGATTTTGAAAACTAAAGTATCTCTTTCAAAACTCACCTAGGGTTAAGAGGGAGTTTTGGTTAAGGGGGAGTTTTTGGGAATAGCATTCATCTTCTACTATACCTGTTTTATGCTTTAATTTCCCTTAACTTTGTGTTGGTTTGCCATAGATCAAAAAGGGGGAGATTGTTGGTGCATGGGCACTAGATAATCGAACCTGTGTTTTGATTATGGCAAAGACACAAAGTTAAGTTTACATCATTATCTCACGAGCTAAATCAAGTGTGCAGAAAAGTGCTAAAGCTGGAGCTGAAGGCTAGCGACACCCGGAGGAAGTCGCGGTGGTCGGGCGACACTCGAGTGACTTCGGAGGGAGCCGAAGGAATCGAGTGGAAGGCCGGAAGCGAGAGCTACTATCGAGGTAAGCTCGTGTGAGTGAGAGATTGTAAGGTCGTGTCCTCTTTACGAGGACGACCATAGGCGGCGATCCGACTAAGACTTCCTGTGGAAGGTCTAGGTCGAGATCGGATGGTTAGAAACCGTCGTATTTATCATTTTCCGAGCTAACCTCTTACTGCAGGGGAGTGGCCAGGCTGGCAGTTGACTGCTGGACGTTGAGTAGTCGATTGGTGCTCATCAGTCGACTGATGGGAGTCATTAGTCGGCTGATGGCGACGACTCAGCCTTTGCGCTAGGTCAAAACGGATAACGTTTGATGCAGCCACTTCGCGATAAAATTTGGACAACTTTGTGATCCGTTCCAAAAAAAAAGGGAGACAAATTCAGAGGCTAAAGTCTATAAAAGAAGGAGGAATCCAACTCCAAAAGATCATCAAGTTTATTTATCAAGTGCTCCTACAACGCCAACGCTCCAACACTGTCATAACGCCGACGCGACGCCAAGTTCCGATCTTCTTCGTCGGCAGCAGAATCAAGTAATATTTGTGATATTGTATTCTTTGTTTTTCTTCATAACGAGGTGAGGTAGGCTTGTTGCATCATCCTTGTATATTCGGTTTTGTGATCGTTGTCTCCTACCTTCAACGAGGAGGAGACGTTATAGTGCTTTGCCCTCTGTACGCGGTCTAGGACCGATAGGGCCTTGGAGTAGCAATCGCTGGGTTGTGAACCAAGTAAAATAAACTTGTCTTCTTTACTTTCCGCTGCTCTTACTTTGTGTATCGAACGAACAAAAAAGATTTACGATCGCTATTCACCCCCCCCTCTAGCGACGCTTCTCGATCCAACACCTAAGTCATTCTCCATACTATCCCTTCGACTTCCTAGCTTCGACTCCTCCTATTCCTTCTTCAGCGACCCACATCGGCGATGGCTCTTCAACCCTAACTCCCAACACCTAGGAGTCCTTTTTTCCTTCCCAAGTGTCTCTCCTTAGCCCTAAGTAAGTCCCTAACTCTTCTTATTCTCTCTTTCTCCCACCCTCAGTTGTCCTTTCCCTCATGGCCATGGCTTTGAAAAACTCTAGACCGATCCCCTAGTATGAAAAGATCGTTACCCACCTAAGCGCCCAAAAGCCCTTTCTTTGCTAAGAGGGATCACTACATAGATCCTTCTGTCAAATGTCGTTTCACTGCTGCTTCCTTCAGACCACACAAACCCCCACCTAACTATCATTGTTTCTTCTCTGAACAACTGATGAATGACCTTCATTTACCTGTTCCCCCCATCTACTTTGCTATATTAGATTTTTACAAACTTCCCATCAGCCAACTAGTCCCTAATGCCTTTCGTATACTAACAAGGGTAGTGGTAGTTTTTAGACATCTGAATCTCACCCTATCCCCCCGCTATTTCATTGCCTGTTCCAGCTAAAGTCTTCCAAAGAAGGCATTTTCTACTTTGTCAGCCAGCAAGATTGCCAATTTCTAGTGAATATACCATCCTCCCATAAGGGCTGGGAGGATTCATACTTTTTTGCTGAATTGCCTACCCCGCTATCCCACTCGGAGACTTGGAAAACCACTCTCCTGGACTTACCTCCCTTTCAAGAGAGTAGAACTCAATGTCCTTTTAAGGAGATATACCAGGTGCTGAGGGAGTGCCATTATGATTTGGACTACTTGATAAAGCCTCCTCTCCTAAGCCGCTACGAGTTATCTCCTTTCCCCCTAATCGATCCAGGTGTCATTGGTAGGAGGCTATTCTTATTCGAACATATTATATACAATGCCTTTTGTTATTGCTAACCCTTGTTCTCACCGTTTGGTGTCGCAGACGGTATGATGTAGGATGCCAAAGTCAGAGGGGAGCAGATTATTTTTGCCAAGAAGAAACCTTCCAAGAAGCGAACTAGGGGCAAATCCCCTATTATTCCCTCCTCCCCTGCAAGAGACTTCGCCCTCGCAGGGAGAATGCCCCGAGTTCCTCCACCCTCCCTGTATCTTCTTCCTCCCATTCTTCTCCTCCTCCTCCCCCCTCTAAAACTAACTAGGCACCAACGTCTAGTAATTTTTGAGCCCCCAGAAGAGGAGGTTACTCCTTTAACCCCTACTCCCTCCCCTCAAGAAGAACTTTCTCCCTCCCCCTCTCTTCCTTCATCCCCACCTCAATCTAGTAGAAGAATTGACTCCCCCACTTATTCTCCTCCTATGCTTGCTTGTACAGAATTACCCCCTTCATCTCCTCCTATTCTTAACGTGGACTCTCCTACTCCCCATATATCCGTGGAAGAGCCTTTTTTGATTGGGAGGGGAGGATATTCCCCCCCTAAACTATTGATGTAGTGAGCATCACTCCTTAGTTTTGATGTATGAACCATAGTTAAAAGTTAGGATTCACTTGTGTTCTAATATTAGTGTTAAGTGTGCAGGCTTAACAGGAAGTCCTAGTAGGTCGTGTTGACTGGATACTAGATAAGTATCTTGACAGATCAGGAGGATCGGACACCAGACATGAAGTCTAGATGGGTCACATGGACCAGACATTTGGCATGGAGACAGGCTGGGTCAGGAGACCAGATAATTGACAAAAAGTCCAGCTGGATCAGGCAGACCGGATAGCTGGTGGAAGCCTTGGTGGGTCAAATCGGATGTCAAGAGTGGTAAATCTGGCAGGTGGTTGACAGGTAAGCCTCGAGTGAAAAGGTGAGGCCGAGTCCTCTGTAGGGGACAAAGCTAGGCGTCGATCTAACGAAAAGTCTGCGTGAGACTTAGTAGTCGAGATCGAGCAGTATTACTACTGCTATCACATTTTATATTATCTATTTGTGCTAATCTTGTCTTGTAGGGATCAGTCGACTGAATGAATTTGAGTCAACTGAATTCCAGTCGACTGGTCATGTATCAGTCGATTGGATACCTATTTGGCAGGATCAGTTGGTGATCGATCGAAGATCATGCAATGCAGATGGAAAGGGTTTCAGTCGACTAAAGTGTTTGAGTCGACTGAAGAAGCAAATTTCTCAATGCGGAGCCAGTTGACGTGGAGTTGGGTGACGTGGAGTCGACTGGAAGACCACAAATTCCATATCGATGGGCTGATGTGGAGTCGACTAGAAGACATTCCAGTCGACTGGACAAGGTTTTTAAAACAAGTGCTCAATCGGATCCGAGTAGAACATCCAATCTACGTCGAAGTGCTGTCGAAATCTACTCTCATCAACCAAAGCTAAATCTCCACAATAAGGCGATCTTCTGATGCTCCGAGCAAACTTCAACCATCTACTTAGTGTCGATATAAGCTCTTGTATTGTTTACTTTCTTTTTCGCTTCTGTATTTAATTTCAAAGAGCAGGTAGTGTGTTACCCATCTCTAACATTTGCAAAATGTGAAACTGTTGGAGTATTGGGAATACAATTAAAGTCCCACATTAGTAAGACATGGAAAAGATCATGTGCTTATAAGATGAAAAGATATCTCCATAATATCATACCATTGTGGAGATATATGAATCTTATAGGCACTAACAATTGGTATCAGAGCCATGATCCATGTCAAGCCATGAACCTCGAACGAAGGAAGTTGATCTCCCATGTCAGGATCAAGAGAACTAGATACCAGACAGGAAGTCCATTTATGTCGGGAGGACCGAACAACTGGCAGAAAGTCTAGCTGGGTCAAGAGGATCAGATAGTTGGTAGCAAGTCCTGGTAGGTTGAGGATCGGACATCAAGAAGAGGATGTCCTTCAAGGACGAATAGGCTTGAGGAGGGTCAATATGGTCCTTCATTTGAAGGGGGGATTATTGGAGTATTGGGAATACAATCAAAGTCCCACATTGGTAAGACATGGAAAAAATTATGTGCTTATAAGATGAAAAGATATCTCGATTGGTATGAGACCTTTTGGGTAAAGTCTAAAAACAAAATCATTAGGGCTTAGGCCCAAAGTGGACAATATCATATTATTGTGGAGATATATAAATCTTATAGGCACTAACAGAAATCCTTCGAAGTCGAGAGTTCTCGAGTCGGAGGGCATTTAGTAATTGCCCATCGAGGTAGCTCCCTGTATCTTCTTCCTCCCATTCTTCTCCTCCTCCTCCCCCTCTAAAACTAAATAGGCACCGACGTCTGGTCATTTTTGAGCCCCCAGAAGAGGAGGTTTCTCCTTTAACCCCTACTCCCTCCCCTTAAGAAGAACTTTCTCCCTCCCCCTCTCTTCCTTCATCCCCGCCTCAATCTAGTAGGGGAATTGACTCCCCCACTTATTCTCCTCCTCTACTTGCCTGTACAGAATTACCCCCTTCATCTCCTCCTACTCTTAACGTGGACTCTCCTGCTCCCAATATATCCGTGGAAGAGCCTTTTTTGATTTGGAGGAGGGGGGAGGTGGGATATTCTCCCCCTAAACTATTGATGCAGTGAGAATCACTCCTTAATTTTGATGTATGAACCATAGTTAAAAGTTAGAATTCACTTGTATTCTGATATCAGTGTTAAGTGTGCAGGCTTAACAGGAAGTCTTAGTAGGTCATGTTGACTGGATACTAGGTAAGTATCTTGACAGATCAAGAGGACCAGACACCAGGCATGAAGTCCAGATGGGTCGCATGGACCGAACATTTGGCATGGAGACCGGTTGGGTCAGGAGATCGGATAATCGACAAAAAGTCCAGTTGGGTCAGGAAAACCGAATAGCTGGTGGAAGCCTTGGTGGATCAGATCGGATGTCAAGAGTGGTAAGTCTGGTAGGTAGTCGACAGGTAAGCCTCGAGTGAAAAGGTGAGGCCGAGTCCTTTGTAGGGGGACAAAGCTAGGCGTTGATCCGACGAAAAGTCTGCGTGGGACTTAGTAGTCAAGATCGAGCAGTATTACTACTGCTATCACATTTTATATTATCTATTTGTGCTAATCTTGTCTTGTAGGGATCAGTTGACTGAATTCCAGTCGACTGGACATGTATCAGTCGATTGGATACCTATTTGGCAGGGTCAGTTGGTGATCGATCGGAGATCATGCAATGCAGATGGAAAGGGTTTCAGTCGACTAAAGCGTTTGAGTTGACTGAAGAAGCAAATTTCCCGATGCGGAGCCGGGTGATGTGGAGTCAGGTGACGTGGAGTTAACTGGAGAGGTTTCAATCGACTGGAAGACCACAAATTCCATATTGACGGGCTGATGTGGAGTCGACTGGAAGGCATTTCAGTCGACTAGATAAGGTTTTTAAAATAAGTTCTCAACCGAATCCGAGTAGAACATCCAATCTACGTCGAAGTGCTGTCGAAATCTACTCTCATCCACCAAAGCTAAATCTCCACAATAAGACGATCTTCTGACACTTCGAGCAAACTTCAACCATCTACTTAGTGTCGGTATAAGCTCTTGTATTGTTTACTTTCTTTTTCGCTTCTGTACTTAATTTCAAAGAGCGGGTAGTTTGTTTCCCATCTCTAATATTTGTAAAATGTGAAACCCTTCGAAGTCGAGAGTTCTCGAGTCGGAGGGAATTTAGTGATTGTCCATCGAGATAGCTCTCGGAAGAGCTACGTGCCTTGTAGTAGCAACCCAGTTAGGGTTGTGAATCAAGTAAAACAATTGTCTCATATTCATTTCTGCTGCATACTCAATATTCTAAATTGTTTTAAAAATTAAAATAAATTTTTTAAACTCTGAGATTCACCCTCATCTCTCGGAGAAACACGATCCTATAATTAGTATCAGAGCGGGGGCGCTCCGAATTGGTGCAACCACCACCGTGAGCTTTAGAATATTTTTTTCTTGCCTTAGAATAATTTTTCTTACTTTAGAATAATTTAGAATAAATTTTCTTACTTTAGAATAATTTAGAATAATTTTTCTAGCTTTAGAATAATTTAGAATAATTTTTCTTGCTTTAGAATAATTTTGAATATTTTTTCTGCATTTAATATTTGTTGGATAATATTTTTTGCAGTTTAGAATAATTTAAATTTTATTTTCTATATTTTAGAATATTTAATATTTATTTTCTTCATTTTTAGAATATTTAAAATTCATTTTTTGCATTTTAAATAATTTAAAATTTATTTTCTGTATTTTAGAATATTTAAAATTTATTTTCTAAATTTTAGAATATTTAAAATTCATTTTCTGCATTTTAGATAATTTAAAATTCATTTTCTGCATTTTAGATAATTTAAAATTTATTTTCTGCATTTTAGATAATTTAAAATTCATTTTCTGCATGTTAGATAATTTAAAATTTATTTTCTATATTTTAGAATATTTAAAATTCATTTTTTACATTTTATAATATTTAAAATTTATTTTCTGTATTTTAGAATAATTAAAATCAATTGTCTTCACTTTAGATTAATTTAATTTAATTTTCTGCACTTAGAAAATATTTGATTTAATTTTCTTGCCTTAGAAAATATTTAATTTAATTTTCTTGCTTTAGAAAATATTTGATTTAATTTTCTGCAAATAGAAAATATTTGATTTATTTTTTTGTCTTAGAAAATATTTAATTTAATTTTCTGCACTTAGAAAATATTTCGTTAATAATGCCACATTTAGAGGGATACAACACCGTTCGTCCTCCTCTCTTCAACGGAGACGACTTTTCCTACCGAAAAAGGTAAATGGAGTGATACTTGAAGACTGACCTAGAGGTCTGGTTCTCAATTAGGAAAGTGTTCGTAGCTCCGATAGACGACTCGGTGAGTTGTTAGAACCGGAGAAATGAACTGCGGACATTAGAAAAAGGCTCAAGTCGATTACAAGACACTTAACACTTTACAATGCGGACTTACCAAAGAAGAGCTCAATAGGATAGGTCAATTCGAAAATTCTAAGGAATTATGGGAAAAATTAATTGAACTATATGAGGGTACAAATGACACTAGGATAGCTAAACGGGACATATTATTAAATAAACTATTTAATTGTAAAATGAATGAAAATGAAAATGCTAGTCAACTTCATACTAGAATTAAAGATATATTAAATAGATTACACTTAATAGGATGCCAAATAGAAAATAGGGACATAATTAGGTATACGCTTAAGACATTCCCAAATGCCTTGTGGACATTGATTGTCGATGCCTATAAGGTTTCTAGGGATCTTTCCATAATTAGGCTAGACGAACTATTTTGTGAACTTGAACTACACGAACAAGCTAACTCGGGTCAAACTGAGAATGGTATAGCTTTGGTAGCAGGTTCAACTAAAAAGGAAAGAAAAGTGAAGAGTGAGTCTGAAGACGAGTCGGAGTCAGAAACAAATGGAGAAGAGGAGATCGTAAATATAGTCCGGAAGATGTTCAATTGGAGGAAGAGATTTATGAAGAAAGATGCTAAAAAGGTCAACGACAACAAGCTGAGACCCCGATAGGAAGTGACGTGCTACGAATGCAACGAAAAGGGGCACTACAAGTCGGAGTGAGCAAACCTAAAAAATGAAGAAAAACCAAAAAATGAAAAGAAGAAGAAAGTGCTTAAGGCAACTTGGGATGAATCGTCATCGGAAGAGTCAGACGCAGAAGAGACGAAGAGAAGTTTCATCGCATTTATGGCCGAATCGAGATCCAGAGCTGAGTCAAGTTCCAAGTACGAGTTCGATTCCGAGTCCGAGAGAAGCCACGGATTCGTATCCGTTTCCGAAGGTTCAAATGAGGTAACTTCTCCCTTAGAAGATAAGTTGTATAATATAATTGCATGTCTAGGTAGGAAGTTAGCTAAGTCCGAGAATCGAGTCGACTCGCTACTTAAGGAAGTCTAAGTACTTAAGGAGCAAGTCAACTCGAAAACTTCAACTTGCCAAATTAAGGATAGAGACTCAACTCAAGTTGCAAAGCTTGAGGAAGAGAACTCGGTCCTAAAAAGGCAAGTAGAAGATTTAACCGGATCTTTGGAAAGGTTCACTTCGGGTTCCAAGTATCTCAACATGATGCTTGGATCTCAATGAGCCGTGTACAATAAGTCCGGACTCGAATACAAAGCTAAATCCTCCTATAAATCATACATGTCATTACTTAGCCGAAACACTAAGAATCGAGTCCAAGCATGGGTTCCTAAGTCTAGCTTAGTTAACCAAGTTGGACCAAATCAATTTTGGGTTCCCAAGAGTCAAGTTCACTTAGTGAACACAACTCAATCTCGCTACCATTTAGGGGGAGCTAACACTTTGCTTGTTTCCTTGTTTAGTTAAACACTTGCATGCTTTAGTTTACTTTACTTACTTCATTTAGAACGGACTAGATAGGAAACAAAGTAGTTTAAACTTGAACAACCTAGTACTAAGACAAGTGAACTGATAGTAAGTTAGGGAAGCTCTTCGAAGTGCATTTCTAGGAAGTAGTCGTTGCTCCGATAACCAATAAGACCATGTGCCTCGCCACGACCTAGTGCACTAAGTCGAGTGGAACTGACTGAAGCTAACTCACTAAGTCTTTGACTAGTTAGACCAAAGCTTAGTCCAAAGTGAATCAAGTACTTGATTCCTTCATTGACTTTGTCTAGGAAGTGGTCGTTGCTCCAATAACCAAGAAGGCCATGTGCTTCGCCATGACCTGGAAATCAATGTTGGAAAACCTACTTGACTAGCTCAAACCAAGCTTGAATCTAACACAAGTTTAAACACTTTGAAGTTACTCATTAAATTTAATTAAGATTAAAAGAAATCCTCATCTCACAAAATCCATAGGAATAAGTGTATTGAAAACCTAGCTTGTGTGAGATGATTTAGAACTTAATTGAGAATAATTAGTTTAATTTAGCATAACTCAACCTAATAGACTTAAATCAAAATTAATAAATTTACCTTAACAACTTACCTTAATTAAACTTAACTTAATTCAACTCAACTTAATTTATTAAACTAAACAAACATACTTCACTTAACTTAACAAACTATTTAATAACTTGGGTTAAATTTAATTAAATTAAACCTAATTTAACTAGATTAAAACAAACTTAGTTGACTCACTAAACTAAACGTAAATAATCTACTAAATTAAACTTAATCATCTAATCGATACAACTAACTTAATCAAATCAAAACAATTAAGTAAATAAATGAAATTAACCTAATTAAATCAATTAAATCAAACTAAACATAAAAATCAACCAAAATTAAACATACTCGACTTCAGTCAACTGAATTATTTTCAGTTGACTCAACAAGAGTCGACTGAATCAGCTTTAGTTGCCTCTGAGTATCACGAAGGTAAAACGCGACTTCAGTCGATTGAAATCAATTCAGTTGACTGAAATGAAATGGTAGATAAAATTTAGGCGATGAAGTAAATGGTAAAATTAATTACAGTCGACTGAAATAGGTTCAGTTGACTCTAATTCAATTGACTAGACTATTTCCAATCGATTGGATTCCGTCTATAAGAACAGTGTCAAGCCACGCCAAAAAGAACCACAACCACCACAACACCACCGCGAAAACCCTATTTCTAGACTTCTGAAGCGTTTGGGTCGTCGTATTTCTTTAATATCATCCAAAATGCCGAGGTAATAACTCTAAAACTTTAGTTTCAATTATTTTCAATAAGTATTAAATATTTATAATTCAATTAGGGGTAAAAGAAGAGCCGTTGAGATTAAGTCATCAACTCCATGCTTGGATATTAGGTTCCCCATGAGGGGCATATGATTAGGTTTGATAACACCCTTTACACTCCTACGCCTACTAGGTACATTAGTAGATCATACTTTAGTAATTCATGCATGCTTAGTATGGAGGTCATAACACATTATGGATTAGAAAAACTAGTTTATTGTAAAAACTCTATTAACATAGACTTATGTGTAGATTTTTTCAATAATTTTAGTAAAATTGATGACATTTCATATTCAACTAGAGTACAGAGTAAGGATTTTGTTTTTACCCCCTCTATGTTGAGAGCACATTTATGACTCATGCATTCGACATGTCTTGTTGCATGTTTTCCATCCATGGAGTTACCGTACGGTGACCCCTACTCTCATATTACATTAGATAAGATATATATGCATCTTTTTGGTGAGGAAAGAAGTCTGTTTGTGAGTATCTTTAGTTCTACTATACTCAGAGTACAGGACTATGCCCTGTACCGAGTCATAGTGAACTGTATTCTACCACTCACCACTAGGGACATTGCTATGATGCACCCTTATCACTCATTTTTTACTTTATGCACTTAGTCATAGATTAGATTTAGAAAATCAACACTTAGGAGCAAGGTTAAAAAGGCATGGGTTCCCAAGAGTTTTGTAGTTGATGCTAGCGGTCCTAAAATTTGGGTACTTAAGGCTTATGTTTTTCATGTTGTATAGGTAGGTGGACCGGGTATGTGGATTGTGGATAGCGGATGCTCAAGACATATGACCGGAGATGTGAGCAAGTTTTCCACAATCAACTACATAAGCAAGGGGACCATGTCTTTTGAGAATAATGGTAAACTCAAAATCCTAGGTAAAAGCACAATTGAAGTATCTCCGAAACTATCATTCATAAGGTCCTTCTAGTCAACAACATGAAATTTAATTTACTTAGTGTTAGTTAACTTTGTGATGCTAATTTTAATGTTGAATTTAATTCTACTAAATGCTTTATAAGACACAAGAAATTAAATGATTGCATGTTAGTAGGATATAGTAAATCCAATATTTATTATATTGATTTATCCTATGCTTCTAACATTTCTCCTAAGTGCCTTATGGCAAAAGAAGAAGAAAGTTGACTATGACATAGGAGACTAGGGCATATCAACATGAAGAACATAGCCAAAATAGCTAAATTGGAGCTAGTGAAGGGATTGCCAAAAGTGAAGTACATCAAAGATAAGATGTGTGATGCATGCCAAGAAGGAAAATAATCAAAGTCATCACACCAGGGTAAAACTTTAACTAGCACTTCCTTACCTTTAGAGCTTATTCACTTAGCTTTATTTGATTGTCATAGTACTCTTTCTTTGAATGGTAGTAAATATTGCTCAGTTATAGTAGATGATTTTTCTAGATACACATGGGTATATTTTATGAAACATAAGGATGAAACCCTAGGAATAATCATAGGTTTTAGCAAAAGAGTAGAGAATGAAAGAAATCTCAAAATCAATTGGATCTGTAGTGATCATGGTGGAGAATTTGAGAATTTTAACTTCTCAAAATTTTGATCAGAACAAGGGTACAAGCATTAATTCTCTTGTCCTAGAACACTCCAATAAAATGGGGTGGTGAAAAGGAGAAATCGTGCCCTACAAGAAGCGGCTAGGACTATGTTTAATGCATATTCACTTTCTAGTTGCTTGTGGGTGGAAGCGGTTAATACCACTTGCTATATCCAAAATAGGGTCTTAATCCATAAATTTTTAGGAAAAACACTATTTGAATTATGGAATGACACAATTCCTACAATTCATTATTTCAAAGTCTTTGGATGCAAAGTTTACATCTTAAACACCAAAGACAATTTAGGAAAATTCGAGTCCAAAGTGGATGAGGGAATCCTAGTTGGATACTCATCCACTAGTAGAGGGTATAGAGTTTATAACAAGAAAACTCAAAAGCTTGAGGAATCCTCAAATGTTCAATTTGATGAAACCTCTACTACTTACCCTAGGAAATCCCTCATTGATAATGATTTCAATGATAAAATTCAAGATATTACCCAAAAATTCAAGACTTGACCTTAGGGGGTAATGATCAAGGGGGAGGATTAGATTAAGGGGGAGTAAGAGGAGATTCCGATGATGAGAGCAGGATTGAGGATAATCATGATCAAAGTCAATTTGATACACCTCCTAGAACAATGAGAGTTCATCAAAATCAACATCTAGACCAAGTTGTACGGGAATTATCTCAAGGTATTAGAACTAGGTCTTTTCATAGAACCCCCACTAGTCAAATAGCTCTCATCTCACAATTTGAGCCCAAATCAATCAATGATGCATTACTTGATCCGGATTGGATTCTAGCAATGCAAGAAGAATTGACTCAATTTGAGAGGAGTCAAGTATGGGAGCTAGTCCCTAGACCCAATGATAGAACCATTGTTACTCCAAGATGGGTCTTTAGGAATAAATTAGATGATCAAGGAAATATAACTAGAAATAAGGCTAGGTTAGTTGCAAGGGGCTTTAATCAAGTTGAAGGACTTGACTATGATGAAACTTATGCCCTGGTTGCTAGGTTAGAATCAATTAGAATCCTATTAGGATATGCCTCTTACATGGGGTTTAAACTCCATCAAATGGATGTAAAATTGGCATTCTTAAACGGGTTTATTAAGGAAGAAGTATATGTAGAATAACCTCCAGGGTTTGAGAATATAGACTATCCAAACTATGTATACAAGCTTAGAAAAGCTTTATACGAGTTACAACAAGCTCTCTGGGCTTGGTATGAAAGATTATCATCTTTCTTAGTTTCTAAGGGTTTTAGAAGGGGTCATGTAGATCAAACTCTCTTCATTAAATCAAAGTCAGAGGATATCTTTGTGGCCCAAGTATATGTAGATGACATCATTTTTGGGTCAACAAATGATGAGATCCTTCAAGACTTTATCAAAAATATGGAGAATGAGTTTGAAATGAGTATAGTTGGAGAATTAAATTTCTTCTTAGGTTTACAAGTCAAACAAACTAATGAAGAAATTTATGTCTATCAAACCAAATATGCCAAAGAAATGATCAAGAAATTTGGTTTGGAAAATGCTAAGGTAGTATCAACCCCTAGGACAACCAACACAAAAATAGATAATGATCAAGATGGTAAATCAATTGATCTAAAACTCTATAGGAGTATGATTGGTAGCCTATTATACCTAACTACTAGTAGACCCGATATATTATTTGCAGTAGGTATGTGTGCAAGATACCAATCTTGTGCCAAAGAGTCTCTCTTAGTGGTCGTTAAGAGAATATTAAGATATATCAAAGGCATACTAAATGTAGAACTTTAGTACCCTAGGACAAAATCTTTTGATTTGGTTGGGTACACCGATTCTGATTATGCGGGTTGCAAGTTGGATCAGAAGAGTACTAGTGGTGGATGTCAATTTCTTGGATCCTCCCTAGTTAGTTAGAGTAGTAGGAATCAACCTTGTGTTGCTCTATCCACCACCGAGGTCGAGTATGTAGCCATGGGTGGTTGTGTAGCTCAGTTACTTTGGATGAGACACACTCTAGAGGATTATGAGTTACAATACTCCAACATTAAAGTTTATTGTGATAATGTGAGTACCATAAATTTAACCAAAAATATGATACATCACTCTAGGACAAAGTACATTGAAGTGAAACATCACTTCATTAGAGATCATGTGGCAAAAGGGGACATTGAACTCAATTACATAGAATCTAAGTCGAACCTTGCCGATATTTTCACCAAGACTCTCCCCGAAGCAGATTATTCATCACTTAGGAGAGAACTTGGAATGTGCTTAGTAGAATAGAGGTCTAGGTTAGCATGATCCTATAAAAAAATCTAAGACAATACGTCTATAACATCTCACAAAACAACTAAGGAACCATGATTTTTGTATTGAGTCACTTAGACATCATGTGAGATGTTAGGAAGATGCATTAGGTTTATCATGCTTGTCATGATGCATTACTTTGAACCAATATGACATCTAGAGACATAACTCCTTAATTGGACCAATCATTGGGAAGACTTGTGTACAATTGATGTGCACATAGCTCTAAGAAAATGATTGAAAATGTCAAATCAAATAACATTTAAACTATATTTATCATACTTTGAAAAACAATTTGTACTTGATCAGCAAAAGTGGTACAAATGTGTGAAAAACATTAAAGCTTTTGCTAGATTTCAAGTTTGTGTCAATCTTAAAATCTAAAAAAGATATATTTTTCAACCTATTTTTCCTTGATAGTAAATGACTTCAAAAGGGTGTCCACAAAATATCGTGAATTTTTGTCCTTTCTTGAATTAGTTACGCATTTACCAACTTAGCTGAAAAACCTATCAGTCTGATATCAGTCGATTGACATTTGTCACCAGTTTGACTATCCCAGACTGGGTTAATCTCAGTCCACTGGGTAGTCCACTGCCACTTATAGCAGTTGACTGCCGCACCCACAGAACGCTTCATAGTCGATCGACCAGTTCGACTGATCTACATCAGTCGAATGGCGATATTCAACAATGATCATCGCGCCTACGCACGCTTCATAGCAATCGACCGACGATCTACATCAGTCGATTGGTGTATCACGTTAGTTTGACTGATGTTGTGTGTAGGATATTTGATGCCCGCTAGAGGGGGGGGGGTGAATAGCGGTTGACCGTTCGTAGATGGAATTCGATCGCGTGTTCGTCTCTACAATTTCGTTAGTGCGCAGCGGAAATAGATATGATACAATAACGAAATACGCAAACACGAGTATGTAACGTGGTTTGGAACCGCACGGTTCCTACTCCACGGATCGAGCTCTACGAGCTCTAGTGATGCACACGCACTCACTAATCAACAAATACTCCTTCTCGACACAAGTCGGAGGTGGAGAAACCTCTTACAAGTAATCTTACAATAATAAGATACAAATACAAGAAATTACAATAATGAAATACAATGCAAGTAAAGAAAACTACTTTACAATTGCCTTTGGATTGCTTGGTTGCTTGAAATCACCTTGGAGACCCTGATTTGCTACAGCAAATCGCTCCAAAACCCTCAAGAAACCGATGCAAAAATCCTCCATCACGAGCTCCCTTTAAAGCTTCAACCTGTGCTGGAAAAAGTCGATCAGTCGACTGCTCGGGACCATCAGTCGACTGATGTCACTGTTGTCGTGAGACAACGGCTAGATCCACGCTGGATAAGTCCAACGGATCTACCATCAGTTGACTGATGATGACCATCACGATCGGTCAAGCCTCTCCACTGATCCTACACGCAATGAGTGAGACTCCATTCTCGTGGCCATTTTCGAGCATCGATCGATCACATGATCACCGATCGCTGAATCATCGATCGCCACCTCGGGCAATGCTAGGTCACGCAAACCCTAGTTGATCTGCACCGCCGACTGCCACATGACACCAGTCGACTGACACACCTCAAACATGAGGTTTTTAACCCAAGTATGGTGTCCCCATACTTGCTAGACCACCCTTAGCCTAGACCTAAGCCTTCTAGCCATCTCCATCAGCCTCACGCCTCTCGGATCCCTCCAAGTCATCCATGACTTGTTCATCCATCGCGCTAGCCTTCAGATGCTTCCATCGGCTATGTCATGCTAACGGTGTCTACACCGCCAAGCCACATTGGACTTATGCCGCCAAGACATCGCTTGGACTTTACGCCACCAACCATTGGACTTATGCTGCCAAGACTCCCGCTTGGACTTTACGCCGCCAATATCAAACCCTTGGACTTCTCAAATGCCAAGACTCAAGCTTGGACTTTCCCTTGCTAACCCATGTTGGACTTTCCATGCCAAGTACTCAAGACTTGGACTTTACCAAATGCCAAGTGTCCCACTTGGACTTCCCATGCCAAGTACTCAAGACTTGGACTTTCCCATGACAATTACATTGTCATATGTTTTTGTCGAACATCAAAACATCACTCGAGTCAACTTGAGTCCTGGTCAATCATGACCTGGGCTGATTGCACCAACAATCTCCCCCTTTTTGATGTTTGACAAAAACCAAACAAATCATTTGAGTTAGAACACTAACTCAAAACCCTTATCAATTATCCCAAATTGGTAATCCTAAACATTCTCCAAATGTTCTCCCCCAAACGTTCTCCCCCTTTTTGACTAACATCAAAAATGTTATCTCTCCAAGGAGGTCAATGTCTCATGTCCCAATGAGATCTTACAATCTCCCCCTTGGTCTAAAAATACCTAGGATGTCTACCATCTTCCTAGTGATAAGTCCCACATCACTCAAGAGAGGCAATCCTATTCACTCTCCTAATTTCCAAATTGGGTCTCTAAAAATAATCCCATCAATTTCCCAATTGATTATACTCTCCCAATAACTTCTCCTTTTCAAGGAGAAAAACACATCCATCATCCCAAAATGGATACCTCCCCCTAAAGGCTTGCTCCCCCTTGACCATTGCACCAACAATATCCTTGGGAAGTCCCTAAGCCAATAGGAACTCTAAACCATCAAAATTAAGGTTAGAAATTCAACATTGAACTTTCCAACACCTTAAAATTGATACAAACCCTAAACACCTCTCCTAATCCATATCCAATGGATTTTCACCCTTTATAATGCTTCCCAAAGCATATCCTAGGGTTAGGAGTGATGAGAGACCTTAATCACAGCTGAAATCGGGTTAAACAACCTTGGTTACCCCGAAATCAGGCTACAAATCGAGTGATTCAGAAATCAGTCGACTGGCACTTCCATCAGTCGACTGCCACCAATGGCAGTCGATTGATAATTGAAATTTCCGAATTTCAGTTATCAGAAATGAATTTCAAAAAATTATAAATAATTATACGTATATCGAAAAATCATGAAATTTGGTACGTATAATACCTATGACCAATACAATGGGTGAAAAATGTTTTAAAAATATTTTACCCATAAAATAGTGAAATTTACACAAAGTTCAAAACCATTGAAATTTTCAATGTTTTGGCCCTACTTTGTATCAACTTCATCAATGGTGATTGCTATCAAAAGATAGAATTCACCAAGGTTTTTCAAAAAGATTTTAAAATGTTTTCAAAACCTTATTTTGGATCATATTCCTTGGGCTCTAAGTACATGACTTGTACACAAGCTTTCCCAATGATCCAATAATGAAATTAGATGAGTTATAGTTCATCTAGATGCAAAATCTATGCACCTTGAACTCGACTCATATCCTAGCATCTCACATGTATCTAGGGTGTATAAATACACATACATGTCATTATATGTGAGATGTGGGTTTTTGGTTCATTTAATCTAGGGTTTCATGCATTTTCTAAGGCAACCCTACTTGATTCCCTTATAAATGGGACTTCAAGTCATGCCATTGTCCTTAGTTCAATTTTAATCAACTAAATGCATGAGATGATCATGGCATAAAGATAGCAATAATTAAGCATGGCCAAAGATCATGATGTCATGACATATGATAAAATCTAAAAACACATGACATTAATTCTTAATCCCTAAGCATAATCATGACATATAAAATGATTAAGAATGAACATGATGTCATGTCATGGCATATGGCAAACAAAGCATGACATATAAAATATATAGGTATAGTAATACCTACATTTTAATATTAATTGCCATTTGTTGTGATTAAATATATTTTTCCATATTATTACTAATTTCCCCAGTGTGCCAAAAACCTAAAATGACACACTAACCTTTAAATCTAAATTGTGCCAATTTGATCATTTTATTAAGCTTCTTAAATAATATTGGCACATCCTAAAAACTTTTAGGATTCAAATCAAATCACATTCTCAAGGTAACCATAACATTGAAAATGACCTAAGGTGTCACCTTTACTATGGTTGAGTTAACTATCCATCCATTTAAAGTTGACACACCCTAAACCCATTTAGCGTGAATCAATCACGCTTTTAGGAACCCAAAACCGATTTGAGCTCCTAGGGTTAATTAGGTATTCCTTAGGGATAACCTCCCTAGATACCTTCCTAATGACCCTCCTAGGCTTATTAGCCTTGGTCATTTGGGTCTTACCTAGGTTGACTCTAGGGGTAACTCCCCTTGTAACTTTCTTAGTGGCCACCCTAGGTTTCCTAAAAACCTTAGCCACTAGGCACAACCTCTGGTCAACCTTAGGGATGACTTCCTTATTGACCTTAGTTTTCCTAGGTTTAGTTCCATAATCAAATGGAACATTGTGATAGGTTTCCTTGGGCTTAGATTTGCCCTTGGATGAATCTAATTTCCTAGGTCTTAATTTTTGGCCATTTGACTCTAGGCTTTGACTTCTAGACCCTTGCATTTGATTTTGCATAAGTTTGAGGGTCTTCTCAAGTTTTTCAAGCCTTGACCTCAAGACTTGATTTTCCTTTTCTAATTGCCCAATTTTAGAATTTTGATTTAAATCTTGGGCATTGGACTTCCTAGGCATATGCCTAGTCCATTTAGGGTTAATACCTAGATGTCCTTGTATTTTCCTAATAGATTCCCTAGGTATGGTTTTTCTAGGGACATTAGTCCCAAATTTCTCCTTATTACTAAAATGGACACTTTTAGCACCTAAACATAAATATTTATCTCTAGCATGCTTTTCATGATGAATTGCAAGAGAATTAAAATTATTCCTAGCATGCTTCTTATCCCTAGGAATTGAAGGTGCATTAATAAATTTTACCTTTGGGTTTGCCTTGGAGGCTCCCCTACTTGTGTTGCTCCTTCTTGCCCTTTCCTCTTCCCCCTTGGGCATTGACTCCGGTAATGTTCCGGTTGTCGGCACTTGAAGCACACCACGTGCTCCTTGCTCTTTTTGGTGGGGACACCGGCATTCTCGACTTTTTCATTGACTTTTGGTGCCGGAGGAGCTTTCCTAACCTTCTTTGGGCATTTACTCTTGTAATTCCCATACTCCCTACACTCAAAGCACATTATATGAATTTTATTATTATTTGACATGCTCGAGTTACCTAGGTCCGTGGTGGAAGGTGCCGGAGTTGGATTTTGAGCTTCTTCATCTTGACCGGATGTTGAAGGCTCTTCTTGAGGTTGCTCCGGTATAGAGGATGGTCTTTCCTCCTCAATCCTAGAAGTGGATGCTCCTTCCACTTCTTCCACCTCTTCTTTCTCCGATCCGGAAGTTGACTCCATCTCAACTTCCGATTCCTCACTTTCACTTGAGGATGAACTCTCTTCATGGAATCTTGCCAATTTCCTCCATAGCTCCTTGGCATACATGTAATCCCCTAGCTTGCACAAAATATCATTAGGAATTAAATCTTCCAAAAGTTTCGTTACCTTAATTTCGGTCTTGAGCTTTTGGCGTTGCTCTTGGGTCCACTTTTTCAATTTTAGGACATTTCCCTTATTATCCCTAGGGGGTTCAAGGCCTTCAATGAGGATGAACCAATCCTCTATGTTCATCATCAAGAATGTTTCCATTCTTGCTCTCCACGCTGGAAAATCTTCTCGGTCGTATGGCGGTGGAGTGTTGATGTCCCATCCAAGCTTGTCTTGGAATTCCATCTTCTTCTCTCTAACGTCTTGACTCCGGGTTGTTAATCCGTAGAAGAGCCCCGGGCTCTGATACCAATTATAGGATATTTGATGCCCGCTAGAGGGGGGGGGTGAATAGCGGTTGACCGTTCGTAGATGGAATTCGATCGCGTGTTCGTCTCTACAATTTCGTTAGTGCGCAGCGGAAATAGATATGATACAATAACGAAATACGCAAACACGAGTATGTAACGTGGTTCGGAACCGCACGGTTCCTACTCCACGGATCGAGCTCTACGAGCTCTAGTGATGCACACGCACTCACTAATCAACAAATACTCCTTCTTGACACAAGTCGGAGGTGGAGAAACCCCTTACAAGTAATCTTACAACAATAAGATACAAATATAAGCAATTACAATAATGAAATACAATGCAAGTAAAGAAAACTACTTTACAATTGCCTTTGGATTGCTTGATTGCTTGAAATCACCTTGGAGACCCTGATTTGCTACAGCAAATCGCTCCAAAACCCTCAAGAAACCGATGCAAAAATCCTCCATCACGAGCTCCCTTTAAAGCTTCAACCTGTGCTAGAAAAAGTCGATCAGTCGACTGCTCGGGACCATCAGTCGACTGATGCCACTGTTGTCGTGAGACAACGGCTAGATCCACGCTGGATAAGTCCAACGGATCTACCATCAGTCGACTGATGATGACCATCACGATCGTCAAGCCTTCCACTGATCGGGCCGACCGCGTGAGTGAGACTCCATTCGTGGCCATTTTCGAGCATCACGATCGATCACATTATCGATCGATCGCTGAGCCATCACCGACCGCCCACCGCAATGATCGCTAGGTCACTTCTCGCAGTCAAACCCTAGTTGACTACACCAGTCGACTGCCACATGACACCAGTCGACTGACACACCTCAAACATGAGGTTTTTAACCCAAGTATGGTGTCCCCATACTTGCTAGACCACCCTTAGCCTAGACCTAAGCCTTCTAGCCATCTCCATCAGCCTCACGCCTCTCGGATCCCTCCAAGTCATCTATGACTTGTTCATCCATCGCGCTAGCCTTCAGATGCTTCCATTGGCTATGTCATGCTAATGGTGTCTACACCGCCAAGGCACATTGGACTTACACCGCCAAGACACCGCTTGGACTTTACGCCGCCAACCATTGGACTTATGCTGCCAAGACTCCCGCTTGGACTTTACGCCGCCAATATCAAACCTTTGGACTTATCAAATGCCAAGACTCAAGCTTGGACTTTCCCTTGCCAACCCATGTTGGACTTTCCATGCCAAGTACTCAAGACTTGGACTTTACCAAATGCCAAGTGTCCCACTTGGACTTCCCATGCCAAGTACTCAAGACTTGAACTTTCCCATGACAATTACATTGTCATATGTTTTTGTCGAACATCAAAACATCACTCGAGTCAACTCGAGTCCTGGTCAATCATGACCTGGGCTGATTGCACCAACATTGTGGATATTAGGGTTGTTCGACCTGATCCGACTCGCAAAAATGCGAGTCCTTTCTTCTTTTCTCCTTCGTCGTCTCTCGCCGCCGCCTCCTCTCTTGTTTTTCTTCTTCATTTCCAACGCTCCCACCACCTGTTCTCATGCCGATCGAGCTTTTTCGACTCGTGATTCTTTTCTTCTCAAGGTTCCGAGTTCTAGTCTCCATTGTAGCCTACCTTTCGGCTAGGGTTTCATTGGCCCTTGCGTTTCGGTGTGTCCTTCCCTCTCAGACTTTCAGCCATGCCACCTAGGTAAATCCTACCCTCTACTCTTGGATTACATGTTTCTTTGACTGTGTAACATTGACCATTGTTTCTTTTGGCGTGCATTCATTGATGGCATGCATTTTTTCTATTTTTTTCTTTCACTCTGCATGTTTAGATTTAAGCAGTTAGCATCAAAACGTACTCGTCCCCCTGTCGGTGAGGGTTCGGCGAACCCTCCACCCTCTACCGATGCCCGATTTCCCACATCGGGCCATGAGCTCTCCTTTCACTCAAACAAATTTCAACTCATCCCTCCCCGATCTTTGGACCCTAAGTTCTTTCAGTCAAATTGTTTTGACATTGTCTAAATTATTCAATTTTACAAACTCGAGTCCTTAGTCTTCTATGAGCACTAAATCAATTCCACTTTGCTTTCAAAATTCTTCAACAATCTACACTCAGTTGGAGATGGGATGCAGTACTAGACTCGCATTGCTCAACGCGATATGGACTTCACTCCCTAGATCTGGGAAGACTTCCTTGGATGTCACCCATCCGAGAATGAGGTTGTGTTTTATCTGTCTCTCCTTGAGCCTCTCCCGACTCCTTTCGAGGCCATTTCTTTAGACTCATTAATACCTTTTACCAAAGCCCTTGTCCAGTGGGAGTCAATCTTTATCCTTCCAATGACCTTTTTGCTTATGACAATATCCTTTATAAGGTGATTGTTCATTGTATCCTCCCTATTGTTACCCGTGGGTTGGCCTTAGTTCAGCCCCCACACTTCTTTCTTATGCATGCATTCCATCAAAGATTAGATGTGAATATCAGTCTAAATACATTTCATTGCATAGTCCACTTCATTAAGCGTAATAATGGCAAGGTCCACATGTCATATGATGTGATCACTAAGTGGCTTGGCTCGGTTGGCATCGACGTCGCCACGGGGGTCATTAAACCCATGTCCACGAAATATGATCGCATGAATGACAAGTCTTTTTCCTTAGCGGGCTCGAAGCCCTCCCACGGGTCCATGATCTGGGAGGATGGGCGATAGCATGTGGGCGGTGCTCCACCTGTTCCAGCACCAGACGATGCCGATGCAGTGGGTGACGCTGTGCTAGACTCGACCTTCGCAGTGCATCTCGTGGCACTTAAGGAGAACCTGGATACTCGTATCGAGGAGATTCGTCTGGAACATCAGGAGTTTCGTCGAGAGCATCAGGAGTTTCGTTGAGAGCACTAGGAGTTCCAGTCGTTGGTCCTTTCCCGGCTGAGCGCTATGGATCGACAGCAGCATAAGATTCTGGCGCTTCTCCGCCCTCCTGCACCCGAACATCTGCCTATTGCCGGTGGTTCGCAGTCGAGGACCATGGACGCTGATGACCCTGACTCTTATGTTGGATAGTAAAAAGAGCACTAGAGGGGGGGGGGTGAATAGCGCACTTAAAAATCTTTTCGTTCGTTTGATATAAAACAAGTACAAGAGTAAAAACATAGAGGAAATATAAAAGACACGACTTTGTTTTACTTGGTTCATATTCTACCGACTACTAATCCAAGGCCCTGGTGGTCCGAGACCGTGTACGGAGGGTAATTCACTAAAATATCTCCTCCTCGTTGGAGGTAGGTGACGACAATTACAAAGCTTCTAGAAATCTTGAGGTAGAGAGACAACCCTCTCTCCTTGTTACAAAAAAAGCTCGATAGAAAGGAAATTTACAACAATTAGAATGACACCGAAATAAACTTATACCAACGACTTAAGAGGGTGAAGGTTAAGCTCACGCCATCGGCATTTCTGCAGCGCTTCGTTGCCATAGAGTCGTGGCATTGCGGGAGCTTTTTGGAGGCTTCAAATTGATGAGAATGGTGAAGAACACTCCTTCTTTTATAGCATTTGAGAACCCTAAACGTTGAGCTCAAGTTTTATCACCAAAGGCCACCTCACCCTAAGATAAGGGGATGAAGTTTGACTCTCCTCGAAGCCAAAAATTCAAATGGCAATCGACTGTTCACTCTCATCAGTTGATTGATATAAGCCATCAGTCGACTGTTGGCTAGAGTTCTCGATTATACTAAAGAGTTAGCTCGAAATAACAATAATGTAAGTGAATTCGATGGTCACTTACCGTCCGATCTTGACCTAGACCTTCCATGGGAAGTCTTAGTCGGATCGTCGCCTAAGGATGTCCTCGTACGGAGGACCCGACCTTGCATTCACTCACACACATGAGCTTACCTCAAGCTTACCTTAGGTCCTTGTGACTTGTAGCTTTACTTCAGGTCTCCACCTGGGTTCTTCGGCTCCCTCCGAAGTCCTCCCGGTGTTGCCTGACTACCACGGTTTCTCAATATGAGATTCTCCGGATGTCGCCGACCTTCATCTTATCTTAACATTCCTGCACACTTGGTTACTAGGATTCATAAACTTTAGTACTTAGCTTGGAGGTCTAGAGTTCGAATCCTGGGGAAGGCAAAAAACCCACTTCCAGGGGTGGGAAGTCCAGGTGAGTAACGACGGGCCAACAGGGGCGACGGTCGTCGACCAATAGGGATCGCCGAATTTCGTCAATAGGGGCTAGGTCGTTACAATAAAAAGGCGCGTCACGCCCCGAGAGTATGCCGTACCGAAAAGTAAACGGATGACATCTCCCCTGTACGTGACAACATATCGGGTTAATATAAGGCCCGTAGGCCCACAACAACATGACATATATATATGGACAATACCAAACAATACATCCACAACAACACAAAAGGTACACACCGGTGCGACTCTAACATACTACACCAAAAACCACATACAAACCAAATACAACATTGATTATACATGGTCATAATATAAAACAACAGCGAAAGCAAAATACGTGGAAAACCCCAATTGTTCGGCGTGAGATGGGATCAGCTGGCAGAGCTCTGAACGTCCAAGGAATCTTCTACCTATTATCTGGGCGACAGGAAACCTAGGGTCCAGGGGTGGTGAGTATAAACTCAGGGGTAATATATAGAAAGTGCATGAACATATAGGGTAAAGAAATCTACAAGTATACATGTGAAGATCTACAGGTATACAACATGAGTCCAATAGACATACAGTCATATCCAAATCTAATAGCAAGTAACCACAGTATAGTTATACTCAATGTATATACTAAACTGATCAACTCAACATAAAGTAATGTACCGACATACCTGACGGTCTGCAACATCATAAGCTATACATCCTGAACAGATATACAATAACATAGCACATATAACGTACAAGGTAAATCCCATACCTGACCAACACTCAGACATATGAATAATATATAATCACATGTAATAACATCCCGGTCCATGCCACACTATGACATGATGCTAATCAAATGCATACATCAGTCTGGACCAACACATATATCATGCTCAACACATAGCAGTATATAAAATGCAAATGACATGTATCATGATGTACAAATATATGTAGCAAACAAATGCAGCATCTCACAGGCATATGTAAAACATATATCAAATACATGGATACATATATATCAGCAGTGCATATGCATGGCCATGTCTGCGGACCCGTCCAACCACGACTCCCAAGATGGTCTGGTACGGCATGACGACTAGCTCGACTCCACCGCTACTCTCGAGTGACCGAGTTGGGTAGTATGAATGAGTAGCATATAAGCGTAAAAAGCTAACTACTCCCCGGGGGTCCCTGCTGCTGGTCGCTCCGTCACTACCCATGAGTAGACGAGCTCCGCACACAGGACAACTGCACGTCACAACAACCACCGTCTATAGTGGGCGAGTGCTAACACCACTCGCCGTGGCGCGATCTCCAGCTACCACCATCCATAGTGGCCGAGCGCAGCACATCCAATGCTCTGCCCTCAACTCTGCTACCACTACCCCGAGTGGCCGGGGAGGCAGGATGACTGACGACCCGTCTCAACCACAAGGGAGACCCAGTCAACAGCATGCATGCAATGTAATGATGCATAGCTCCATACATGTATCCTCGCCTCACTCCCTATACCATGGGGAGTCCTGGTCAACCAAAAGTCAACTATGCAAGGACTACAATCACAAGACTCTCTCTATCGTACAAAGAGTCATACTCATCTGACAGTCACCCACGCTAAGACCTCTAGTCCATAGCGATATACTATCAACTGTCCATATAACCATACACAGGCACACAATCCATAATGGATATACCATCACGCTAGGACCTCTAGTCCATGGTCACATACTGACAACCACACACTTATCTATGCACAGACAACTAGATCCACCATAGATGCACCACTAATATGAGTATGATATAACAATCGACTCCATAATCCAATCCATCACCTAACCCTAGTGATGTAACACAGTAACCCAATCTGAGGTCACAAAGATAACCCTAACCACCTGTACTTACTGAACATCCATCAGCTAATACATAACAGGATTTATAGTTCCTATCTGAGCTAGATAGTCAATCAAGTAACAGAGTATATATCTCAAAGGTCAAAGGCAGTACAAGCATATGATTAAACATGAGTGGATTTAAGGTAAACAGGTATAAACATATATCCAAATTCATGCACTAGAATTTGGTCAAAACTACCGGACCAGGTAGATATTACCCACCTGATACGAAGCTCGAATAATCCGTGTTATCCCTCTCCACGTTCATGTATCCATCACCATCAACATCCTGTAACAATAGGATATAATTAAGTACCATCACATATCTAATGATCGAATCAACTCCCACATCAACCTTATATCTCGATCAATTAATCAACCAATCTAATACTACAGGATGAATGAATTCATATTAACCAATCAATCTACCACATTCATCTATATCAATCCATAATATTGACTATAAATATACCAATCGGACATACCTTGCATTTCCGAATTGGATCCACAAGGAAATCTCTACTTCTACATAGTCGTGTGTAAATTCCCATCACTGAGCTCACATCTCATCAATACACCACCCAACTATCTTCTCCTTCCCACTCACAGCCAGCATAGCACCTAGATCCTGAACACCATAAGCAGATCACAACACAAATGCCATCGTTCATAGCACACTGAAATACAATCGGATACCATTCCGATTGCAAATTAAACTCCAAATTCCTTTGACAGAAACCAACAAATTCCATAGGCATTGACATACCATGAAAAATATAGCAATTATCAGAGAAATGACAAAGGTAGCATAACTTACCAGTCCTAGATTTCCACCGGCAATCCACCTACCCTGTTCACCGGAATTGCTATTGTCCCTTCTCCACACAGTGATCTATGCTACCTATGAAGGAAATTGGCCAACGACAGTCAAAGCAAGAACAGGAACCTTCAAATGCCAGATACAATCAAAGCTAGGTCTCTTGAAGAACCCAATCAATCGAAACACCACAAATCCTCAGAGATTTCACACAACACAGGGGAAAGAAGAACAACGGATTGAAACTTACCAACCCGGTAGATCCTCTGATGCTGCTCCTCCACTATCCCCTGCTCACCGAGACAAACCACACTCACTGCGAGCTCAACACTCACGGAAACAGCCGGCTGAAGGCAACCGCGGTAAAATACAGATCGACGGAAAACCCCAAATCTGCCATGACAATGCCAAATCCGATCATCCACAACACGATCTAAGAACCCACGGTGGAAATCTAAACCCAGGTCAGCTGATTACATCTATTGGCAGCTCGCCACCGCGACAACGACGCCGCCTGTCCGTTGGGGTTGTCGCCGAGATTTTTCCCCAGGCGAGAACCCTTTGATCCCTGGCCGGAGATCAGTCCCATGGCGGCGCCGTCGAGCTGCTCGCACCGGATGCCGACGAGCGCAGATTGACGACATGATCGTGCGGAGCGGAAGCAACGATGCAGAGTGGAAGAAGTCGGCGAATCACGGATGAAATGGTGATCCCCTTCATTCAGCATCCTTTAAATGTCGTTCCACAGATCCGGTTAACCCATCCCAACCCAAACCCACTCCGGTTGGGTTCAGCTCAGCCGGTTCAACCACTTAACCCAAGCCAAAATCCAATCCGATTTAGCCCATTTATAGCCCAAGCCCAATACCAGCCCAAGCCCAATTCGGCTTCTAGCCCAATTTAATCCACTAATTAAACTCAATTAACCCACTAATTAATCCAATTAATTAAAGGGTTAATCCATATAATAATTAATTTTTTTATCGTATTTTACATTCTCCCCTACTTATATAAATTTGGTCCCCAAATTTCTGACTCATGTGTGAGTACGAGATGTCACAATAACCATCTAAGTATCCGGAGCAAAGTCACACCTCAAGTGACTAAGTGGGGTACTGAGCTCGAATATTATATTCCAGCTCTTATATACACTCTCAACCGACCTATTAAAAGGTAAACAACTGTACCAGAGTGGAACTCTATACTCGTAACCGATGGGAGACTTTACCAGAATCGTAAGGTGAATCGTGAATCACTATTAGAAATGATACCCAAGGATACTCCATGGATATAATTCCATCAAGCGATCCAACGGAGTTCATCTTACGGCTCGGAAGAAAATGAGCGAACCTAGCTAATCGATCATCGATTACCCAAATCCTATCAAGTCCTTTCCGAATTCTAGATAATCTCTCAACACAGTCTAACATACTAGGCTCCCACTTCATCACGGTACATAACCCTATCGGTCACTAATATTCCACCTTTGGTTGTTGGCATACCCAACATCAAAACTACGTAATCAACCGTGTCCCCTATATCGTTCCATCAACCGGAACGTCTCAATACTCACTATTTTCGGATACACTCCGAATAAATCATCACTCTCGAATGAAAAGTCTTCTGAAACAACTCTTCCTAAATCGAATGCAACTCTAGGAACCACTATCCTTCCCAGAGACAGAGATTTATTCTCACAAGAGAAATTAATCTAATGTCCAAAATTCACTCTGTCACATAGAACTGAAAGTAACTGGAAGACTATAATGACTAATCTCGCTAGTTTCTCAACTAGCATACACATAATATACGTCCCATTCAACTACATCGGGATCGCTCCTAATCCCTGAAATATTGCATCTATGTGTAGTACCCTTACATCCCCAACGGAAGGACTAACTAACACTAATGCAAAAGTCAGTCATCATCTAGGCCCTGAAACCTAGCTTCACAACTTCCGACCAGGTGATTTCCATCACCTTCTTGGTCCAACAAGTCGGCGATATAGTATCGCTAAAACATCCTATCCTTATCTCTGGTAAATACCAAATCAATCTAGGGACACCACAATTTCCCCTAAGATTTTGAATATATCCCTCAAAAATATATCATCCACCGATATGATGATAATCGATCCCAAATTTTCTAAGAGTACTTGATTCCTCAAATCCATGAACGACTAAATCATCGATAAGTCTAACAACATTATCCACATCTCGTAAAATTCATACTAAGTATGAAATGTCGCCTTCTATACACCTGCATCCTTTTACTCTAAGCTGATGATAGCTCAATCCTCACACCGATATCAATAACTGTATGACACCAAGTCACTACAATATCAACCCTCCAGTCGTAGATCAACCCTAGGGTATACACAGGTGTCATTTAGCTGATCTAAACAGATCATTTATCCATGACGAAAGATATTCATTCTCAACTACTGTTGGGATGTATACTGAAAGCCTAGCTCTTTTGTATGAACATCTTTATTTTGAAATAAGAATCACATGATCATTGTTTGCATATTTTTATAGTTATGCAATATTGTCTAATATTTTACATTGTAGATAACATGGTGCTTGGTGTGGCACAGAAGATCATGTTATTAGTCCCTTATAGAATATAAGTAGAGGCTCACAACCAAGATGGTTTTGGACAAACCATTGGCATGGTTGTAGGTGTATTGAGCATGCCCGACATAGAGGTGATTCAATTTATTGCTGACTACATAATTGAATCGGACCTCGGATATTATGTTGTACATGCTCTTAATCCCGATATAATAACGGGCACATGTACTTAGTATTTATTTCTTTGATTTACCAAAGGGTGAGATTTAGATGGATTAAATCAATATGCCCAGTAAGTTGGGAAATGATATTATTTACATGGTGTGCCGTTGATTATAGGAGGAAACCGTGTCCTATGTATTAGGTTGATGATGTCCCCTTGAGGAGCTCATAAGGTTCATCATGTAAACCCTGCAGGTTGACTTAGTCAACATGATGATAAGGTTGAGTGGTACTACTCGAGGAGTTAGATGTTAATTAATTGATGGTCAGTAAATCAATTAATTGACGGACATTCGATATCTTAAACACGGGGAGATGGATGCACAAATAATATATGGAGCCCATATTAATTTATGGGGGTTGGTGAGGTAGTTCAATGATGATCCTCTAGTGGAATGGAACATCATTGATGGATCAAGTTTGTGTGGTTCCGATCCATCGGGTGGCCAAGACCCAACTCCTCCTCATGGTCCCTATCGTAGCCTAATATAAACCTCATGAAGTCTAGATCAAATGATGGAAAACAAATCTCTAGATCCGATGGTTGAGATTAAATCTATAGAACCAACGGTTGAGATTAAATCTCTAGATCCGACGGTTGGGATGAAACCCTAGATCCGACGGTTGGGATGAAACCCTAGATCCGACGGTTGGGATAAAACCCTAGATCCGACGGTTGGGATGAAACCCTAGATCCGAGGGTTGAGATTAAAACCCTAGAACCGACGGTGGAGATTAAACCAAGGCCTAAACCTAACTCTATATATATGGGCTTAAGGTGGGCGGCAAGGAAGGTTGATGATGGATGGTTTAGGGAATTAGGGTTTGCTTCCTTTGGAGGCTAGGAATCCTAGTTCGTTTAGAATTTTTGGGCGGCTAGGGTTTGGGAGCAAAGTTGGGCGGCAACAAGTGGAAGATGAGTTTCTTCTTCTTCCTAAGGCATGGCCGGTCCCTTCCTTCTACCCTTTACCTTGGTCGGTCCACATTCTATTCTTCTTCCCCTCTTCCATGGCCGGCACATAGAAGATGGTTTTCAAAGAGATTAGGGTTTTGCCCTTCCTTTGGTTGGGCGGCAAGAAATCCTAGGTTAGGGTTTGGTTGGGCGGCTAGGGTTTGGAAGTTGGAATGGGCGGCAACTATAGGAGAGGTTCTCTTCTTCTTCCTAAGGTGTTGCCGGGACCTATCTCTATTCCTTCTACCTTGGTCGGGGCTCAACTGAATTCCCCTTCTCCTCTTCTTTTCCTCTTGGCCGGCGGCACTAGAAGCTAGGGTTTGTCCCTAGTTTGGTTCCTTGGTGGTTTCCATTTTGTTCTCTCCATTCTTGGGGCCGGCGGCATCAATCCTTTGTGGATTGGTGGTTGGCTCAAGCAAGAAGGGAAGGAGAGTTCTTCTTTCTTTAGATTGAAGAAGATCTAGGAAGCTTCAACTTGTGGAGGATCTTCGCCCACACGAAGTCTACAAGGAGGTTAGGACATACGATAGAAGATCAAGAGGTATAAAAGTTTTATAACTTTTATTATTGATCTTTGCATGTTTTTATTATTATGTGGATGTTTATTTTATGTATGTGTTGATTATACAAGTTTACATTTGTATGTATTTGTATAATCATGGACCCCGAAGATAAACACAAAAACCGGTGATCCGTCCGTCGTCTCTTCCGCGGCTAACCGACTAGAAGAGTTGTGTTGCTTGAACAACTAGTTTGTTCAAGCGATCGCTCGAGTCGTTGGTACGACGACGAATTGGTTGTGCTAAGGAAACTCATCCCATCTGGATTAGTTTTCATTAGTGAAAATTTTAATCCGGGGACATGGGAGACAATGAGCATCCGAGCTAGCATGCCATTCCTTACAACTACTACATTCCAATCATCGATAATCAATGCATAAACTCAAAGGTCTGTCTCTCTTTTAACAAAGAGTTCTGGATCCTCTCAAGAGAAATCCTAAGACAAATAAATCTCCCATAGTGTTTAGCAACACTGATACCCATAAAATCATCTCCCGGTATGAGGTCCCCAATATCAGGACTATTCCCGAAATCACCTCAATCGCATATTCCACTTGCCCATGCAGTGACCAGCCCGAGAGTTCATTCGTAACTACATCTGAATACTCTCGGATTATACGTACATCCGAGAGTCCTAGTATACCAACGCTCCAACAATCCAACTATCTGTAAGGATATGTCTATAATAGAGGTATGTCTAGCAAAGGCTAAGGGAATCCCTTGACTTCTTGATTGTTGATCAACATCTCACCTGACGGTAGAGAAAATCACCAACCCACAAGTCGATAGGAACCCTTCGAACCCTATCCAAGAATGTTTTAGACAAAGATATCTGTAAACTACCAGTATCTCTCGATATATCCGCCAATAGGATAACCTAAAGTAATACCTCGAAGGACCGATCCTTCGGTCTTCTATACTTCTTCTCGAGTAATCATGTAAACTTGTCCAACATCTGTTCTGGACAGCTGAGCTCATGTAGATGCAAAGACTATCATGAAGGAACTGAAATCAACTGCTGGAACTGAGGTACAACTGAAACAACTGCAATGGAGATGGTAAACACTGTTGTACTGGCAAATGATACATATCCAGCTGTATAATACTGAAGAACTGTCAACATTATAGCACGCTCCAACTCTGTGTATAGCTGCAACTGGAGAATACTGCATAGATACGACTATCATCGTAAAATCTCTCTTATGTATAAGGCATAACCACGCCTAGGAAGGTAACAGTTGCTGTCGTCTGGATAGGTAACCGTTGTTGTCTTCTGGATGTCTGAGTCTTCTGAGATGTCTACTGCTGATACTGCTGAGTAACTCGCTTCCCCTAGAGGGAAATATCTAGGAACACCAATATGCCTGAGGTAGTAGATCACTGATGATGTGATAATTCATTGTTCTGTCATGATCTCGGCTTCCGAGGTTGTGGATCGTCCGCCCGAAAGCATCATCCATAGTCTTCCACTGAATCTTCAAAGTACATACTCTCCTTGTAGATACCGACTGCTTATAGTAGAAACAGATACAATGGTCCATCGGATAATCTGACTCTGGTGTCATCGTCGTAACCCGGACTGCACACACATAATCTCCCTTCAGAGTCTTTCCTCTGAGTTTGCTGATAAACATGAGAAGCTGCTGACAATCTGCAATCGGTCTTCTATGATCGAAAAACTCTCCAATAGTCGCTCGTGGTCCATGACTCCAATCTCGCTCCTTTTATCCAACATTTGGAGACTTCTAATTCCAATAAGTTGACTTGCAATATATGCTTATCAAATCTCCAACTCTTGAAATACTTGCTACGGAGTCATTTCTATACACATGACTCGGTCTATGCACTTCTAGTAGGATCTGGTAGGAGATCCAAACATCCTGATCAAGATGTCAACCGATAATCCGTGGGTGGCCAAAACCAACCCAATAACATTCTTGAGCTATCAAATGATCATAACCTTCACAAGTCTAACGACTCTGCATGGTACTTCCATTACCAAATGATCGTCCTACTTGATGCCCAAGAATTCCCTGACAATGAGTCAAAGATGATAACGTGGGGAAATACTATCTCACAACATCACTATACTGTGACCAAGTGATACCTTATTTCCAGAAAGTTATTTCCTATCTCTTCCACCAAATACCGGCTAGATCCGGATAATGGTATTCAACTAACACTACTATCTTCGTATAACCCAAGTCAAGTACTCCAAAAGTACTCCCAATGTTATACAACCTAGAACGACCAACTCAGAGATCAAAATCCCTATGAATATCACCAAAACAATCCTCTACTATCTGCATCAGCAATAGTATACTCGCTTAGTCCATTACCCCTCAGGTAATAATCTGACAAACATAATTAGTGGAAATCTGTAGGACTATAATCCTTGATCTCCACAAGAGATGTACCTACCTAACCCCTGCTTTCCGACTCGGTATCAGTCGGCTCTCAAAGGTAATTACCTTTTCGATAGTAGGTTCATGTCTAATAATCTCAACATGTCATTCCCGTGGTCAACTCAAACCACGGTTACGAATACTATTCAATATCCTACAAGTCATCCCTGTTATAAGCAACTAAATGCATAACCAACAGAAGGATATGTAATAACAGTTAACATACCTTAAACCTTGTAGCCCGGAGATGTCCGCAATAGCCAGATCCCAGAACTCACAAAACCAAAATCGAGTAAAGCAAAACTCGATGTCCGAACGAAATAAAACCCGAAAATGGACTTCGCAACCTATGACTCTGATACCAATAAAATTGTCACGCCCCGAGAGTATGCCGTACCAAAAAGTAAACGGACGACATCTCCCCTGTATGTGGCAACATATCGGGTTAATATAAGGCCCGTAGGCCCACAACAATATGACATATATATATGGACAATACTAAACAACACAAAAGGTGCGCACCGGCGCGACTCTAACATACTACACCAAAAACCATATACAAACCAAATACAACATTGATTATACATGGTCATAATATAAAACAACAACGGAAGCAAAATACGTGGAAAACCCCAATTGTTCGGCGTGAGATGGGATCAGCTGGCAGAGCTCCGAATGTCCAAGGAATCTTCTACCTGTTATCTGGGCGACAGGAAACCCAGGGTCCAGGGGTGGTGAGTATAAACTTAGGGGTAATATATAGAAAGAGCATGAACATATAGGGTAAAGAAATCTACAAGTATACATATGAAGATCTACAGGTATACAGCATGAGTCCAATAGACATACAGTCATATCCAAATCTAATAGCAAGTAACCACAGTATAGTTATACTCAATGTATATACTAAATTGATCAACTCAACATAAAGTAATGTACCGACATACCTGACGGTCTGCAACATCATAAGCTATACATCCTGAACAGATATACAATAACATAGCACATATAAAGTATAAGGTAAATCCCATACCTGACCAACACTCAAGCATATGAACAATATATAATCACATGTAATAACATCCCGGTCCATACCACACTATGACATGACGCTAATCAAATGCATACATCAGTTTGGACCAACACATATATCATGCTCAACATATAGCAGTATATAAAATGCAAATGGCATGTATCATGATGTACAAACATATGCAGCATCTCACAGGCATATGTAAACATATATCAAATACATGCATACATATATATCAGCAGTGCATATGCATGGCCATGTCTGCGGACCCGTCCAACCACGACCCTAGTATGGCCCGGGTGGCACGGCATGACGACTAGCCCGACTCCAGCTGCCACTACTCTCGAGTGACCGAGTTGGGTAGTATGAATGAGTAGCATATAAGCGTAAAAAGCTAACTACTCCCCGGGGGTCCCTGCTGCTGGTCGTTCCGTCACTACCCATGAGTAGACAAGCTCCGCACACAGGACAACTGCACGTCACAACAACCACCGTCTATAGTGGGCGAGTGCTAACACCACTCTGCTCAGTGGCCAGGTGCGCATCTCCAACTACCACCATCCATAGTGGTCGAGCGTGGCACATCCAATGCTCTGCCCTCAACCCTGCTACCACTACCCTGAGTGGCCGGGGAGGCAGGATGACTAACGACCCGTCTCAACTACAAGGGAGACCCAGTCAACAGCATGCATGCAATGTAATGATGCATAGCTCCATACATATATCCTCGCCTCACTCCCTATCCCATGGGGAGTCCTGGTCAACCAAAAGTCAACTATGCAAGGACTACAATCACAAGACTCTCTCTATCGTACAAAGAGTCATACTCATCTGACAGTCACCCACGCTAAGACCTCTAGTCCGTAGCGATATACTATCGACTATCCATATAACCATACACAGGCACACAATCCATAATGGATATACCATCACGCTAGGACCTCTAGTCCATGGTCACATACTGACAACCACACACTTATCTATGCACAGACAACTAGATCCACCATAGATGCACCACTAATATGAGTATGATATAACAATCGACTCCATAATCCAATCCATCACCTAACCCTAGTGATGTAACACAGTAACCCAATCTGAGGTCACAAAGATAACCCTAACCACCTGCACTTACTGAACATCCATCAGCTAATACATAACAGGGTTTATAGTTCCTATCTGAGCTAGATAGTCAATCAAGTAACAGAGTATATATCTCAAAGGTCAAAGGCAATACAAGCATATGATTAAACATGAGTGGATTTAAGGTAAACAGGTATAAACATATATCCAAATTCATGCACTAGAATTTGGTCAAAACTACCGGACCAGGTAGATATTACCCACCTGATACGAAGCTCGAATAATCCATGTTATCCCTCTCCATGTTCATGTATCCATCACCATCAACATCCTGTAACAATAGGTTACAATTAAGTACCATCACATATCTAATGATTGAATCAACTCCCACGTCAACCTTATATCTCGATCAATTAATCAACCAATCTAATACTACAGGATGAATGAATTCATATTAACCAATCAATCTACCACATTCATCTATATCAATCCATAATATTAACTATAAATATACCAATCGGACATACCTTGCATTTTTGAATTGGATCCACAAGGAAATCTCTGCTTCTACACAGTCGTGTGCAAATTCCCATCACTGAGATCACATCTCATCAATACACCACCCAACTATCTTCTCCTTCCCACTCACAGCCAGCATAGCACCTAGATCCTGAACACCATAAGCAGATCACAACACAAATGCCATCGTTCATAGCACACTGAAACACAATCGGATACCATTCCGATTGCAAATTCAACTCCAAATTCCTTTGACAGAAACCAACAAATTCCATAGGCATTGACATACCATGAAAAATATAGCAATTATCAGAGAAATGACAAAGGTAGCATAACTTACCAGTCCTAGATTTCCACCGGCAATCCACCTACCCTGTTCACCGGAATTGCTATTGTCCCTTCTCCACACAGTGATCTACGCTACCTATGAAGGAAATCGGCCAACGACAGTCAAAGCAAGAACAGGAACCTTCAAATGCCAGATACAATCAAAGCTAGGTCTCTTGAAGAACCCAATCAATTGAAACACCACAAATCCTCAGAGATTTCACACAACACAGGGGAAAGAAGAACAACAGATTGAAACTTACCAACCCGGTAGATCCTCCAATGCTGCTCCCCCACTATCCCCTGCTCACCGAGACAAACCACACTCACCGCGAGCTCAACACTCACGGAAACAGTCGGCTGAAGGCAACCACGGCAAAACACAGATCGACGGAAAACCCCAAATCTGCCATGACAATGCCAAATCCGATCATCCACAGCACGATCTAAGAACCCACGATGGAAATCTTAACCTGGTGTCATGACCTTACTATTGGCACTCGCGCCGCGATAACGACATCGCTCGTCTGCTGGGGTTGTCGCCGAGATTTTTCCCGAGCGAACCCTTTGATCCTCGGCCGAGATCGATCCGTGGCGTGCCGTGGCCGCCGACCGACGCCGACAAGCGCAGATCGACGACGTGATCGTGCGGAGCGGAAGCAATGACGCAGAGTGGAAGAAGTCGGCGAATCGCGGATGAAATGGTGATCCCCTTCGTTCAACATCCTTTAAATGTCGTTCCACCGATCCGGTTAACCCAGCCCAATCCAAACCCACTCCAGTTGGGTTCAGCTCAGCCGGTTCAACCACTTAACCCAAGCCAAAATCCAATCCGATTTAGCCCATTTATAGCCCAAGCCCAATACCAGCCCAAGCCCAATTCGGCCCAAGCCCATTACAACTTTTAGCTCAATTTAATCCACTAATTAAACTCAATTAACCCACTAATTAAACTCAATTAACCCACTAATTAATCCAATTAATTAAAGGGTTAATCCATATAATAATTAATTTTTTTTTATCGTATTTTACACACCTAGTAGTACATCATGATGCCCAATTAATCGAAAGATCAACGATTGATCCAGAACTATTTCTGAAACCCTTCAGTAGTTACAATGAATCGTGCCCCGTTCCCTTCACGCATCTTATACCCACTTGGTTCAGAACATGTTCTATAGTGTCAGTCCCCACTAGATTGACTACGTCACACCTAGCCCAAGTATCATTTCCTCATCCTACGGAATCTAGTTACTACACATGTATCCAAGAGTACCATACTCTAAACATGTAATGCTTTGGCCAAAGACTTTAGTAATAATCCGACGAGAGACCATGGGTATACATCTCCTCGCAAGGAGTGGTGAATCCTTTATAGGTTATTCAAACACCTTCGATCACTTTGACTTATACCCAATCATCCCGGGTCCACATCTCCTCAGAGATGCTTGCTTAAGATGTCAAAGCATAAGTCTTCATGAGCAAGATGACTTGAATACCGTAAGTCAAAGGAACATCGCACTTAAGTTGTAGTAAGAACTTTATTGACATATCTATATATGCAGAGAACCATATGAAGTCTTACAGCTGGTCACTCCAATGAACTAGTTACCATAACTAGCATCCACGATTAACTCCAGACATCACAATATCTCCAGCCAGTGAGAATCAACTACTTGGATACACCAAGGAGTATACCTCGTGCTAGTCTCGACAGAATTGATGATGTCCAAATCCATCAATTCATCAACTAGGGATAATTCCGATACATCACAATGATATATGTAGAGATACTCACTAGTTGTGATCCAATTACAAATTCTCTCATGCTATGAATTGCATCGTGGACATTTAGTAAATGAGTTTAAGATCTAATCAAATACATGAAAACATGTATACTCAAATAGTGAATCTTCATTTATCATATAAATGGTTCAAACATAAGGCGATTGCCTTAGGACATCTCTCATATATTACTAACAGACTAAACCCTTTAGACTTGAGATAAATAGAGAGTCTTTCATACCAAGCTCTAGGAGCTTGTTTTAGTCCATATAAGGCTTTCTTGAGTTTAAACACATGGTCAGGTTTGTCTAAGCTTTCGAATCCTAGGGGTTGACTAACATAGACCTCTTCCTTAATGTAACCATTTAAGAATGCTAACTTGACATCCATTTGAAATAGTTTAAATCCTCGATGTGCAGCGTATGCTAATAACATTCTGATTGATTCAAGTCTAGCTATGGGGGCATAGGTTTCATCGTAATCTAACCCTTCTACTCGACTAAATCCCTTAGCGACTAATTTTGCCTTATTCCTAACTACTTCTCCTTTATTATCGAGTTTGTTTCATAATACCCACCTCATTCCAATGATCGATTTGTCTTTAGGTGGTGGTACTAATTCCCAAACTTTGCTCCTAGTGAATTGAGCTAGCTCTTTCTGCATAGCAATAATCCAATCAGGATCAAGAAGAGCTTGTTCAATTGATTTGGGTTCAATTTTCGAGATTAAAGAGATTTGACTAAGGTTTTTGTATGAAGCTCTAGTTCGAACCCCTAGATTAGGATCACCTATTACTTGATCAATAGGGTGATTCAATTATAACCTAGACTGACTCGGGTTAGGATTTATAATAGACTCATCTTCATGGTCAGATTCAGGTCTAATATTAATTGGTTCATCAATTGGTTCTACTTCGGGTTTAGTGGTTTTATCTCCTTCGTCGAATACAACATTAATGGTTTCTTAGATTTTAAGAGTTTCATTATTGTAGACCCTATAGGCTCTACTTGTGGTTGAGTATTCTAAGAATATTCTGGTATTTATTTTAGAGGTGAATTTTCCTAGGTAGTCCTTAGTATTTAGGATATGTACTTTACATCCAAATACCCTAAAGTATTTAATATTAGGTAATTTTTTATGGTAGATTACATATGAGGTCTTAAGGTGTCTCTTGATTAGTAGAATTCTATTTTGGACATAACAAGTCGTACTAACGGCTTCTGCCCAAAATCTATCGGGTAGGCCATACTCGTTTAACATGGTTCTAGCGGCTTCTTGTAGAGTTCTATTCTTTCGCTCGATTAGACCATTTTGTTGTGGGATTCTAGGACAGGAGAACTCATGGTGGTATCCATTTAGATTACAGAAATCGATGAACCTATGATTTTCGAATTCACTGTCATGATCACTTCTAAGTCTTTTAATCTTAAGGTTCTTTTCGTTTTCTATTAATTTACATAAGTTGGTAAGTTGGTCTAAGGTATCACTTTTGTTTTTAAGAAATCTAACCCATGTAAACTTAGAGTAGTCATCAATTATGACTAAGCAAAATTGACTCCCATTTAGTGACTTGGCTCCATGAGAATCGAATAGATCCAAGTGTAGGAGCTCAAGCACACTTTTGGTTAATTCTTGGTTAGTTAGTTGATGTTGTGTCCTAGTTTGTTTACCTTGTTGATAAACATTACAGATTTTATTATCCAAGTTGTTAAGGTTAGACAAGCCTCTGACTAAACCACTCTGACTCATTTTGTGAATGAGTCTTGGGTGTGAGTGGCCGAGTCGTCAGTGCCACAACCAAGATTCCTCTTTCTGTGTCATAAGACACTTGGTTGAGGAATTGGGTAAATTAATTGTATAGATATTGCTATTCCTAGTTCATTTAAGTATTGTTTTAGAGGTTTCATTAGTTTTGATTAAGCATTCATTTTCTAAGAATATAACCTATAGTTGTTGTCACACAATTGACTTACACTAAGTAAATTATACTCAAAATTTTTGACTAATAAAACATTTCGAATTGTAAAGTTAGATTTTAGCTCAATATCATCTGATCCGATGATTTTGAGCTTGTCGTTGTTTCCGAAAGCTACTGATCCTTGACTTTTGAATCTAAGCTTCGAAAATTTCAGTTGGTCCTCGGTCATGTGTCGGGAGCATCCACTGTCCAACATCCATTGATCCTACATATATAGTAGTTGGATCGGATATTGGAATTTTAAAGGTTGGTTGAAGTTTATTAATCCTAGGAATCATCTCACCCTTTCTACATGATCAAACATATTATTCTTATGTGTTTTGTGAGATGACTTCAATTTTACTTGATTAAATTTAGTGTTTTAAAACTAATCAACCTTGGGTTAGATTCAGATTTAACCCTTAGCTCATCAAGTAAACATTTCAAGAAATTAGCTTCCAGGTCGTGGCGAGGCACAGAGGCCTTCTTTGATCGGAACAATGACCACTTCCTTAGACAAAGCCAAATTTAAGAAATTGATTACTTGAGTCACTTAAGATTACTTTCTGGTCTAACTAGTTAAGGATACGGCGAGGTAGCTTCAGCTAGTTCAACTTAGTCGAGTGCACCAAGCTAGATATGCCTTATCTAACTTGGCCACACAGGACTTCGTTTCCCTAACGTACTATCATCTCACCGCATCCTAGTACTATGTTGTCAAGATTGATGAGTTATTGACCCTATCTAGCTGTTCTAAAAATTAAAACAAAATAACTAAGCATGCAGAGGCTAATTTCATGTAATGGAACAAACAAGTTTAGTATTAGCTCCCCCTGGACCATTGAATTGATTCGGTTTATCCACAGTGGATTTGGTCCTTGGGAACCTAGTACTTATTAGATCCTAATTGTGAAATTAAAGCGGTCTTAGGGACCCATGCTTGGACTTGTTTTTTGTTATGGTTCACGATTGACATGTATGATTTAGTAGTTGTGGCTGATCTAAATCCTAGTACGACCTTGTTGTACACGACCTTTTGCGATCCAAGTAGTAGGTCAAGTCCTTTGGATCCCAAAGTGAACCTTTCCAACATTTGTCTAAGATCTTTGACCTATCCTATCAAGAGTGAGTTCTCAACTTCGAGTTGAGTCCTCCTCTTGAACTTGACTAGTCGAAGAGGTTAGGGAGACCTTGTGTTTAAGGAGTTTAACCTCCTCAACTAAGGTCTCGACCTTGGACTCGAACTTAGCTAACTTTTTTGTTATATATTTAATTGCACCATACAATGTATCGATTAAAGAATGACTTACCTTGAGTGAACCTTTTGAATCGGATACGGATCCGTGACTTGTCTTGAATTGAAGCTCATCTTTGGATCCAGAGTCGGACTCTTTCTCGGGTTTAATCGGCTTGGCCATGAAGATGAGGTTGTTGATCTCATCTTCCTCCTTCGACGATTCTTCCCACGTTGCGTTGAGTGGCTTCTTGGATTGTGGTGCCTTGTTCTTGAGTCTTGGACACTCTGACTTGATGTGGCCCATCTTGTTGCACTCATAGCATATGTAGTTAGAATTTTGTTTCGACTTACCCTCCTTGGATCGATTGATTTGTTGTCTTCGGCTCTTGATCATTTTTCGAACTAGATTTACTAGTTCGGTCTCCATCTCGTTGTCCACCTCCGACTCGTACTCGTCTTCTTCCTCTGGAGGTGGTTTGCTCTTGGGCTTCTTCTTCGGACCTATAAATAAAGCGATACTTTTCTCGGCGAGGGCCGAATTATACTGCTCATGTAATTCGAATTCAGAAAATAATTCGTCTAACCTAATTTTTGAAAGGTCCTTAAAAACCTTGTAGGCATCAACCATGCAATCACAACATCCCCATGTTTCGGATAAGGCCATTACAATCAACGAATTGGGTTATACACACGCTCGGGAAAACATAAATACCTACTGTGATCCAAATCTATGATTATTGCAAGCACACTTAACAAGATAGATCAAAAGAACAACGTCAACTCATGATCAGAAGATGGTGAAAACAACAATTGTCCAAACTCTGGGCGACGACGAGCTCACTGCAATCAGCCTCGATGAAATTGTGATCTTGACCAAAAATCGCCCTAGAGCAAAGGATCTATCATCATGGTGTGGATTGAGCTCCCCTTGGCCTTGGTGACGACAACCCGACCAAATCGAGGTCGGCTGAGCACTAGCTGACGCATCTAGCTGCGGCGGGGAGATCGGGCTCGCTGATGGCTGACCTTCGGTGATCTTCTGATTGAGGCAACCTCTGGTGACCTCTGACGACTAGGCGATGACAGCGAGATCGTTGCTTATGACGGAGAAGGTGGCGATCGGGAAAGGCATCGCGGCGGAGAAAGAATCGGCGACGAAGAAGGGAAGAAATTGCGCGATCGGGATTTGGGTGAAGCCGACGAAGATGGATGTGGGTCGGATTTGGGTTCAAGTGGTTTTTAAAAGCCGGTGGAATGGGTTCAGATAACTCAAGTCTAGACTAAGTTTAACCCAACCATCTATTTAAGCTTAAATCTTCCTCATATGGACTCCTTTTGAACCCGGAAAAATTTCTGTGAACTCCTGAGAAATTATATAAGATAATTTCTTAATCACGGTTTTTTTCCATATCTTACACATATAGAGTTGGATGTCATGCAACTTGCGAGTACACCTGCATATAAAAACGGCTCAATGCACCTGTTAGGATGATTGAGTAGTCACCTTTGCATCATAAGATACAATCTCGATGCACCCTAGATCCAAGACTTATTACATCCATCGAACTACTTTCCTCATCGAAAGTATCCTAAATTTTTCTCGACATTATATTCACTAATATATTTAATATCTGCATGAATATATATAAAAAACTAGTCGATGAATATTAATCTTGATGTAATGTCAATTGGTCTTCCTTTTCCCAAACTGGAATCTATCAACCACAACTCAGCTGTTTTCCAAGACCTGTCCCTTAGACCTAAATTTATCTTTCGGACCATTGGTAAACAAAATAAAGTTGCTAACACTGAATCAAGACCTCAAGAAACAATCGAAAGTAATAAGGGTACAAGAGATCCCTCCTAGTAGATCTCAGATCTCACATAGTGGGGCTCGAGGATATATTTACTATCTCAAGTAATCTGGCTCCCACTCTCCCCAGTCGATTTATGACACGTGGTATGAAACACGTGCCACAATGTTGTTCCCCATTTCTCATAAGGGCATATGCCAGATTTCTCAAATACTGTGAAAGTATGGTACTTAGTCTACACATAAGACTCTACCCAAAGATCTCAGAGAGAGTTTCTCAAAGACAGTATCACAAATTGCAGGTGATACCTGAGATCTCAAACCTGACTGCTTACATGCAACATGAATTTGACTACTTCTTTGTCGATCATGTCGCACATGATCTCATCCTAAACACATATCATGACAACTTAAGTTCTAACAGAGTTACTCTTACATGCAACATGAACTTGACCACTCATGGATAGTGACAGTCGAAGTGGCCAGCAGCAGGGACCCCCATTGTGTAGCTAGCTCTGTACGCTTATATGCTACTTCATATTTCCCACTCAACCACTCGAGAGCAGTGGTTGTTGTTGAGTTGGGACAGTTATCATGTCATGCCACCTAGGCCACACTGGAGTCGTGGTAGCAGTAGGGTGTACAGGCTTGACCATGCATTTGCATTCCCGTGGTAGATAACGTTTGCATATATATATATATATATATATATATATATATACACACACACACACACACACACACACACATATATAGCATTTGATTGTACATCATCTTGCATTCCACTTGCATATTCTTATATGTTCGTGTGTGGATTACTAGTATTGAGTTGGTCAGACTGTTGTATACCTTTGACTAGTACCTTGAGGTGATACAGGATGGACCCGGTTCATTGTGTATTTGACATAGAATGTTAGTACATCAGTATTGTTAATTACAAAATAAGTATTTAATCTACTATGTTGTAGGTGTTGTATTATGGTACTTATACTCAGGTTGTATGAGTTACATCATTGCCGATCTTCAGGTATGTCAGTACCTTATATTGTTAATGTTGATAAGTTTAGTTATACAGTTGTTTTATTATGCTAGTGTATACCTATTATACCTTTAGACAACATATTGTTGACTCACATGTGATATATATATATATGCACTTCTATTCTTATTACCGTTGAGTTTTGTACTCACCACCACAGACCCTGGGTTTTTTATCACTTAGGTAATAGGTAGGCGACTTCGTGATGGGCTTGGAGCAACGCAGGTTCGCAACCTCTCATCTCACTTCCGAGGGTCCCTACTTTGGATTTATGTTTCCTATTATTTTCGAATGTTTCATATATCGATCCGGATTTATATAGTGGTTGTTGTGCTAGACATTGTTGATGTATGCACTTGTTGATTCGAATTTTGACGATGCTTTTCTTTAAGTTTTGGTGTTAGTCATACCGGTATGCATTGTGTGTAGATTGTTATGTCGTTGTGTTAGTTTTTGTTGTGTTTTGTTATATTTACATTTATGTATGTTATTGTTGTTGTGGCCGAAAGACTTGTATAAACAAGATATGTTGTCACGTACAGGGGAGATGTTGTCCCTTTTTTTTCTGGCTCGGAATGCTCTCGAGGCGTGACAATTATTTTGCTTAGTTATAGAATTTTTCTATTTTATTTTTTTTACATTTTTGATTTAGTTATTAAGCTTTTATTATTTCTTTTGTTTGTTTGAACTTTTCTCCTTCTCTATCCTATTTATACATGGGCTAAGGATTTCCAAAAAAAATTGACCAAATTTTTATTTTCTTCACATCTTTATACTATTTATGCTATTTAGTCTTTATTTGGAGAATTTCCTTTCGAATGACTCTACACGAAAGACACAGTAACACTCATTCTCCCCTTTTTTATTGGAGTAAATTTGCCTACTACAAGGGAAGTATGGAGTATTGCCGCATGAATTTCAAGACTACTAGAGTTTTTCAATAAGTTAATAAATTAAACTTTCATCATATTTTATGTTATAAGAACTTTTCTTTTTATTTATATATGTATGGAAGATAGAAAACATTTTTATGACCAAGTTATTGTGTTTTAGTTATATTTTGTATATTTTTCGTATGTGTCATAGGGGAAGAATGGAAGCGGTATAAGTTAGTTAACCACATCTCCACATTAACATTGACAATTCCTAGCTCAAGGATGTGCTCAGATTTACAAAGATATTGGTCTTAACTTTCATAATATTTGTTCAAATTTTAAGTGAGTTGTCAAAGTTGATAGATTGCATTGTCATGCCCTGAGAGTATGCCGCGTCGAAAAGCAAACGGGCGACATCTGCCTTGTATGTGGCAACATCTCGTGTTAATACAAGGCTCGTAGGCTACAACAACGACAACATATATATATATATATATATATATATATATATATATATATATATATATATATATATATATATATATATATATATATATATATATATATATATATATATATATATATATATATGTAAACAAACCACAGCGGAAACTAACTACAACAACATAACAACCTACACAGTGCATATCTGTATGACTAACCACATCACAACTACATACAGAAAACATCGACAAAAAACCCGAAACCATAAGTGTGTACATCACATGACAATCCTCAACACATTACACCACGAAAAAAACTCCAAATACATAACACACATACGGAAAGCCCAAAATGACCACCAGAAGTCTCAGAGGTGAGATGAGATGTCAGCCAGCAGTGCTCCAACTCATCACGAAGACTTCTACCTGTTACTTGGGTGACAGAAAAACCCAGGGTTCGTGGTGGTGAGTATAACTCAGCAGGTAATAGGAAAAACATGTATATATCAAATATCACATGTAATTCAACAACATAACCTAAAGGTACAACAGGTATACTAGTATAATAAACATATACATGCATATACCGTCTAACCAAATAAACAACGTATAATGCAGACATACCTGAAAATCTACTACGCTACTCTGATCCAACCTGAGCATATATCCAACATATATAACAGGAAGAGAAATACTAACTCACAATATACTCATGATACAGGTCAAGGTATCTAATGGTCTGTCTAACAAATATACAAGTATTCGACACAACCGTATAACAGATGCAAGAAGCATGCATGAATATGATGTACAACCAAATGTAGCAAGCATAGTATAATCAAATGCAACATCAAAATAAGCATATATATATAGACTGCATCTATATATATATTAATCACAACCATCCATATATATATATATACATGCATATATGTATATATATGGTAATATGCAAAAATGCCATAAGTCACAGCAATGCAGCATGCATGGTTATGCCGACTCACCCTAAAGCTACCACGACCCCAGTGTGGCCTCGATGACTCGAGCATGAAAACTGTCCCAACTCAACACCAACCACTACTCTCGAGTGGTCGAGTGGGCTGTATGATCGAGTAGCATATAAGCGTGAAGAGCAAGCTACACGATGGGGGTCCCTGCTGTTGGCCACTCTGACAGTCACTACCCATGAGTGGTAGAGTGCCACACACGCAGGACTACAACATGCAAATCCCACTACCACCGTCTATAGTGGTAGAGTGTGGCACCACAATGCTCTGCCCTCACTCTGGTTACTCCTCCTATGAGTAACTGTGGAGGCAGGATGACTGGCGACCCTCTCAACCATAAGGGGGACCACGTCGCCAACATGCATGCAAATGACATGAATGCTCTGTCACAAATAGACATCCACCACAGACTCTCTATTCTACAGAGTGTCATACTAGTCAGATCAACACACTCTCTATTCTGTAGAGAGTCATACCAATCTAATTGACGCACTCTCTATCCTGCAGAGAGTCGTACTCAACTGATGGACGCACTCTCTATCATGTAGAGAGTCGTACTCAATTGATTATTACACTCTCTATCTGATAGAGAGTCGTACTCAACTGATCGTATCAAGCTGGGACCACTGATCCGTAGCAACACACTAATCACCCTTCACTTAATCATTACACAACACATGATTGGTAATAAGTATGCAACATACGGGTATTGGAATAAATCCTACATTTAGGGCATTACCTACCCACGGATGACCTTTTGCCAATTTATAAATTGGGTCATCATCTGTACTCTAACATCTACTCCCTACTAAACATTTAGACCTATTTACATCACATCTATAACTCCTAAATCATAATAAAGGAAAATGTGATATCAACCTTTGAGCAAATATAGCCAACGACAAGTATCAAGCATAAGATAAATAAGAGCAGGGTCAAGATAATATGTACACCTAACATGCTCATATCTTGACTAAATCTGAATGCAATTACATCTACCTGACCAGAGTAGGAATTTACCCACCTGATGATGTAGAGTATCTGGAAATATCATTTGCCTTCACATCCAAGAATTTCTCTCGATTCAACATCCTGCACACAACATATAACATAATCAAGTTCTATCGTACATCGCATAATCGAATCAAACTCCACATCGACTTCGTATCTCAATCTATAAGATTGAGTTAGTTATCCAATTAACCTAATCAATGTTGGGTTTTTTGAGCCGCAAAAATCGCTTTTTGCATTGCGGAAACCTCGGAAACCCGGTCACGGATCCGTGCGAAGATATAAAAATAAAAACATGTATGTGCTTATGAAAAACCTAGATCTACCTTAGATCTAGAAGGTGAGAGCATTACCCTCGTAGCGACGCCCTTCGCTTATCCCGCTCGTCCAAAATCTTGCCGGAACTCAAGAGTGTCAAGTGCACACTCCTCTATTGGTATCCACACGGACAAATGGTGGAGAAAACACAACCTTGAGTGTGCTAGCACCCTTTGGATGGTTCAGCCAAGATGAGGATTGGGAGAGCAAACTTGAGAGGAAGATGATCCAAGGAAGAAGAAGATGGAGTTACCACAAAATGAATTACCTTCATCAAATGGAGTGGCCGGCCACTTCAAGTCTTGGGGGGTTACATGCATGCATGTAACTCCAAGAGCCAATGGCTCTTGGTCTCCCTCATGAGATGGCACCACATGATAAGTCAATGATGATGTGGAACATCATCATTGGCCGACCCCCATGCCATGTCACCATGACATGGCAATTGGTCAAGTCAAAATTGACCATTCATCTTCCCTCTCAAGTCAAGTCAAACTTGACCTCTTATCTCCCATGGTTGATCAAATCTAACCACTTGATTCAAGTCAATTTGATTTAATGAATCTCTATTCATTAATTTAAATTGACTAAATGAATCAAATCTAAATTAGACTCATTCAACACTTGAATCAACTTGAGTCTAACTCAATTAGTCTAATTTGGATTACTCTTAATCCAATTTGGTTCATCCCATGAACCTAATCCTCATGGTTCATCATATGAACCTAATCTCCATCTAATTGCCCTTTGTGTGTGACCCTATAGGTTCTTGTAACGTTGGCAATGTCCCTAAACCGATTTAGGAACATAAACAATGAGCGGTATCTAGCAACACATCATAATGTTGAGCTCCAACATCACCTTTGTGACTACTAATTGTGACTCTCACAATATGTGACAATGTCCCTCTATCCTTGACATCTAGATTGATCAATCGAGACATAGACCGTGTCATCCTCGGTACAATCTATATCTTGAACTCCAAGTAGACTCACTATAATCAAATGAGCTCAATATCTCATATTGACTCATTTGGGAATGGCCATGCACTTCGTGGTCTCACTCTATCAAGAATATCGATGTCACTCCCATCATATAGGAGGGATAGATCCCATCTACATCACTCACATCCCTCCGCATAATTTGTTACATACCTAGTAATCGCCTTTATAGTCCACCCATTTACGGGTGACGTTTGACGAAGCCAAAGTATGCAACTCCTTATGTAGGGAACCATGGTGACTTCAGGTCTAAGGACTAATAGTCATACAAATAGCCACATGAGAAAGTATATGACACTAATATAATGATCCATGATACTTTCTCATGGCAGGTCATTCAGTATACATTCTCCAATGCATACCCATGTGTCAACTTGATATCTCATATCCATGACTTGTGAGATCAAGTCATCATGTTGACCTACATGCTAGTCTCTACGCATTAACATTGTCCCTGAATGTTAATACTCGACTAGGAATGATTAAGAGTAGTGTTTTCTATATCATCTCATTATTGATTCAACCAATCGATTGATATAGATAAGAACCTACTACTCAAGAATGTTATTATATTTAGTTATTTGGCACCAATACAAGTAAATATAATAACCATGCCTTTATAAATAGGAATATGATACAATAAAGTCCATACAACAATCATCACATGATTGGCTCTAGGGCTTTCACTAACAATCTCCCACTAGCACTAGTGCCAATCACCGTAGTATCTAATACCCAATGACCTAGTGTGACCATCATGCTTTTTCTGTGCCAAAGCCTTGGTCAAGGGATCTGCGATGTTAGCCTCTGTGGGTACTCTGTAAATCTTCACATCTCCTCTATCGATAATCTCTCGAATGAGATGGAAGCGTCGTAGTATGTGTTTGGTCCGCTGGTGTGAGCGAGGTTCCTTAGCCTGTGCAATCGCTCCATTGTTGTCACAATAGAGCTCTATAGGATTTGCAATGCTAGGAACCACCCCAAGCTCAGTAATGAACTTGCGGATCCAAACTGCCTCCTTTGCTGCCTCAGATGCAGCGATATACTCGGCTTCTGTTGTAGAATCAACAACTGTGTCCTGCTTCGAACTCTTCCAGCTCACAGCGCCACCATTCAAGCAAAACACGAACCCTGACTGTGATCTATAATCATCTTGGTCAGTTTGGAAGCTGGCATCGCTGTAACCCTTTACAACTAGCTCCTCATCGCCTCCAAATATCAAGAAATATTCTTTAGTCATTCTCAAGTATTTAAGAATATTCTTGACTGCTATCTAGTGACACTCACCTGGATCTGACTGGTATTTACTCGTCATGCTCAAAGCATATGAGACATCAGGATGAGTACACTGCATGGCGTACATGATAGATCCTATAGCAGATGCATAAGGGATCTTATCCATGTGGTCTTTCTCCTCTCTAGAAGAGGGATTTTGAGTCTTCGAAAGACTCACACCATATGACATCGGCAGAAGTCCCTTCTTGGAATTCTGCATGGCAAACCGTAGTAATACCGTGTCAATATATGTTCTCTGACTTAGGCCAAGCAATCTCTTAGATCTATCTCTATAGATCTTGATGCCTAGAATACAGGCTGCTTCACCTAAGTCCTTCATTGAGAAGCACGTCCCCAGCCAAGTCTTCACAGACTGTAGCGAAGGGATGTCATTCCCAATGAGTAGTATGTCATCCACATACAATACAAGAAAGACAACTGTATTCCTATTAACCCTCTTGTAGACACAGGGTTTATCTTCATTCTTGATGAAACCAAACTATTTGATCGCATCATCGAATCGAAGATTCCAGCTTCGAGAGGCTTGCTTTAGCCCATAAATGGACCTTTGCAGCTTGCATACTTTCCCAGTATGCTGTGGATCTTCAAAACCCTCAGGTTGTATCATGTACACATCCTCGAGTAAGTTTCCATTCAGAAATACGATTTTGACATCCATCTGCCAGATCTCATAATCATGGTATGATGCAATAGCAAGCAAGATCCGAATGGACTTAAACATCACCACTGGAGAAAAGGTTTCATCATAGTCAATACCATGAATTTGCTTGAAACCTTTAGCCACCAATCGACCCTTATAGGTATGCGTAAGTCCATCCATGTCAGTCTTTATCCTAAAGACCCACTTACACCCAATGGGTTTGACCCCTTCAGGTGGATCAACCAAAGTCCATACTTGGTTGGTGTACATGGATTCCATCTCGGATCTCATGGCCTCTAGCCATTTCTCAGAATCTGGGCTCATCACAGCTTCCTAATAGGAGGTAGGCTCATTCTCAATGAGCATAATATCATCATGGTCAGACAAGAGAAATGAGTATCTCTCAGGCTGACGACGTACCCTATCAGACCTGCGAAGAGGTAGGTCTACCTGAACAGGTGGTTGTTCCACAACCCTTTGTGCAACAACCTCATCACCCACAACACTTTGTGGTTCCTGTTCAATCTCCATCAAGGCCTCAGTTCTATGGTCCTTATCTTGAATTTCTTCAAGATCGAACGTACTCCCACTAGTTTTTCTAGAAACAAAATCCCTTTCTAGAAAAACCCCAGTTTTTGTCACAAACACTTTGTGTTGACTGGGAATGTAGAAGTAATATCCCTTTGTGTCCTTGGGATATCAAAAAAAATAGCACCTATCGGATTTGGGTCCCAGTTTGTCTGAGACTTGACATTGAACGTAAGCCTTACAACCCCAAATCCCCATGAAAGACATCTTGGGATTTATCCCTGTCCATATCGTATATGGTGTCTTTATCATAGCCTTGGATGGTACATGGTTAAGGGTAAAGGCTGCTGTGTCTAGAGCATATCCCCAAAAAGATATAGGAAGATCTGTGTGACTCATCATAGATCGTACCATATTTAATAGGGTACAATTCTGTCACGCCCCGAGAGCATGTCGAGCCGAAAATCAAACGGACAACATCTCCCCTGTACGTGGCAATATTTCGGTTTAATACAAGGCCCGTAGGCCCACAATAACAACAATATATATGTATATATATATATATATACAACTACACAAAACATAGCGGAAACATGATACAATAACATCCCAACCTACACACATGTATACCGGTATGACTAACACCAGAACATAAAGAAAACCTCGTCAAAACCCGCACCAACATGTGCGTACATCACATAATACATAACATCACGAAAACTCCGAATACATAACAAGACATATGGAAAATCCAACACAAACACGGAAGCCTTGGAGGTGAGAGCTCCAAGTCCATCGATCGGCTACATTACAGGCGAAGAAAAACCTGAGTCCGGCTGGGGTGGTGAGTAAAACTCAGCAGGTAATAGAAAACATGTATATATGTAATATCACATGTATTTCAACAACATAATCTAAAGGTATAACAGGTATATCAACATAGTATATAAATACAAGCATATACCGTCTAACCAAATGAACAACGTAAAATGCAGACATACCTGAAGTCTGCTATGCTACTCTGATCCAACCTGAACATATATCCAACATATATATAACAGGAAGAGTAAGATCAACTCACAATATACTCAAACTACATGTCAAGGTACCTAATAGTCTGTCCAACACGTATACAAATATCCGACACAACCGTATAATAAATGCAAGAAGCATGCATGAATATGATGTACAAACAAGTGCAGCAAGCATAATACAAACAAATGCAACATCACAATAAGTATATATATATAGACTGTATCTATATATGTATACTAATCACAATCATCCATATATTTATATATACATGCATATATGTATATATATGGCAATATGCAAAAATAATGCCATAAGTCGGCAATGCAGCATGCATGGTCATGTCGGCCCACCCTAAAGCTACCACGACCCCAGTGTGGCCTCGGTGGCTCGAGCATGACAACTGTCCCAACTCAACACCAACCACTACTCTCGAGTGGCCGAGTGGGCAGTATGATCGAGTAGCATATAAGCGTAAAGAGCAAGCTACACGATGGGGGTCCCTGCTGTTGGCCACTCCGACAGTCACTACCCATGAGTGGTCGAGTGCCACACACGCAGGACTACGACACGCAAATCCAACTACCACCATCTATAGTGGTAGAGTGCGACACCACAATGCTCTGCCCTCACACTGGTTACTCCTCCTATGAGTAACCGTGGAGGCAGGATGACTGGCGACCCTCTCAACCACAAGAGAGACATGGTCACCAGCGTGCATGAAAATGACATGAATGCAATGTCTCACATACAGACATCCACCATAGGCTCTCTATTCTATAGAGAATCATACTAACCAGATCAACGCACTCTCTATCTTGCAGAGAGTCGTACTCAACTGATCATAATACTCTCTATCCTGTAGAGAGTCATACCAATCTATTCGACGCACTCTTTATCCTATAGAGAGTCGTACTCCACTGATGGACGCACTCTCTATCCTGTAGAGAGTCGTACTCATCTAATTATAACAAGCTAGGACCACGGGTCCGTAGCGACACACTAAGTATCATTCCCCTGACCATTTATACAATACATGGTCGGTGGTAACATGCAACCTAAAGGTACTAGAATTAACCCTAGGTTCAAGATATTATCTAAATACGGATGACCTTTTAGCCCAATGTACAATCAGGTTGTCATCCGGACTTTACTATTTGCACTTAACTTAAACAAATTCTAAGTTACATCACCTATATGTATAACTTCTAATCATGGTAAAATAATCATGATAGCAGCAATGGAGTTAATAGCCAACGATAAGTTCAAGCATAAGATAATAAGAGCAGGGTCAAGATAATATGAACATTTAACATGCTCATATCTATGTCTAAATCTGAATGCAATTACATCTACCGGACCAGGTAGGAAATTACCCACCTGCTGTCAATGCTCGTAGTAATAGAGTCCTCACGTCCGCGGACCAGTCTCGCATCCATGGCCTGAAAATATCAATTATCATTCAGTGAAAGCATACAATAACAATACGAATTAGCTACTACGTTATCCACATATCCATATCCCTTATCGAATACGATTTAGAAACCCCAATTAGCCAGACTTGACCATTTATTTTAAATCCATCGGTTTCAATTAGCAAAAGTGCTAACTCCCTCATCCAATTCTATATCCGACTTAACAAAGTTAATCTCATAAAGATTTAACCTTTTACCCCCAACCTATTGCAATAGTATTACCAACAGAATCAATTATAAATTTAATTCATAAACACAACACTTAAATCACAGCTGCCCCCCTACTATAATTAATTCTATAATTAACATCCATCATTCCCGGTTAACAAATATGCTAACCTACAACCGTTTACAGCCATCCCTACCTATTTTATCCACCGGGACAGGCCACACACATCCTCTCCTCTCGCTCACAACCAATACAATAAATTGAACTGGACTGATAGAACAAAAGGTAGGCAATCGGCTTACCAACAATTGAAGTCTCCAACGGCAGCAACTCCCCAAGAACTGGCAGCCCCGTTCACTGATCGAAACCACTGCCCAAACCCCAATAGCATCACCCATGAAATCCTTACCGAAAAGAATTCATAGAACAAAAGGAAAATTACTCTTCCTTACCCGAAATTGAACTTCACCAGCAATTAATCCCTACCGGCAGCCCTGTTCACCAGATCCACTGCCCAAAATAATCTCCAGTAAATGAACGAAATTGGTTGGAGATGCAACTCATCGTAGATGGGGAAAAGAAACCTACTGTTGGAGAGATCCAAGCTCACCTGCCCTATCCTTGCTCCGACGACCACTGAGAAGAACAACTCCCGATTCGTAACACTGCTGACGCAGACTCCAACCCTCCTTCAGAACAAAGTGCCGCCGCCGTCGCTCTCCAAGCTCCCAGTGAAAGCACTCGCTCCCCGCGAGGGCACACGCCGGAATCCCGTGCAAGGAAGCCACGATCGACGGTCTTCCAGTGCGACGAGACTCCACCGCGTGATTGCGAGTGAAAGGCTGCAGCGCGATGGCAGATCGGACTCGCTGTTTCCTGCATCAACCGAGGGCGGCGACTGTTCCACTTGAGATTTCCGACGACGGAGATCTAGGCGACTGGTGAGATCTAGACGACCGAGATGTGAAAACCAGAGGCCGGCGAGAGGGCAACAGTGCCGACAGAAACTCCTCGCCCTAGCAACTCCACCGATGGAAATCTCCTCCTATCCCCTGTCCCTCGGAGGAAATCCACGCTCCATACCACTTGCTCCGGCGACGATCGGGAAAGACAGCTCCGCTGATCCAAGCTTCCAGCCACTCACACACTCTCGATTTCCAGCCCGTCCGCGGAGGTCGTCCAAGCCGACGATCGCTGCCTACCGCGAGGAAGAAGAACGAGAGGAAGGGAAGGTCTCGCGATGGGGAAGGGCTCGCGAGAGGGAGAACTCGCGAGGAAACAGTGAGGAGGGGAAGAGTTTCGGCCGCAGTGGAGAAATAGCAGAAGTCGCGAAGAAACGATGATTTGGGAAACTGCTCGTGCGAGGAAATGGCGATTTGGGAAATAGATAGGGAGTCGGCTAAACGAATTAGCATTAAAAGCAAGCGGGTCGGATTTGGGAAAACAATCGGGTCGGAATCAGGATTAAATCAGTACTATCAATCCATTCAACTTAGGGTTTTAAGCTTAGGGTTTTTATATTTAACTTAGATCAATTAAGCCCTATTAATCCCTCATAAGCAGATGACCCAAACAGGCTTTCCCAAAGCCTATTAAATCTTTCCCCGCAACAGCCATAGAAATTTCCATTTAAGTCCATGAAAATTTCTAAAATTCCTGAAAAATCCATTGGGTCTTTTCCTATTTTATTATATATATATATATATTCCGGTATTTTATATTCTCCCCCACTTATAAAAATTTGGTCCCCAAATTTCGTACTAACAAGCAAAATTACTTCAAGCAAGTTTCCGAAAGGACCACTTACCTTCCTCAAGTGGACAGATGAGACTATCGAGCTCGGATAGTGTCTTCCAGCTCCCAGGTAGCCTCCTCCTCAATATTATGCTGCCATCCAACCTTTAAGAGTCGGATGGTCTTGTTTCACAGCGGACACCCCCTTGCGACCAAGAATTCACACTGGAATCTTCTCATAAGTCGGATTAGACTGAAGTGAGATTAATACCTCCTTCAGAACATGGTCAGATCGCGGCGCGTATTTCCCCAGCATAGAAACATGAAATACGTTATGAACACCCGCAAGTGCCAGAGGTAAATCCAACCGATAAGCTACACCTCCATAATCCACGACACATGATCTGAATAGATCCTCCAACGTCTAAATGATGCACTCAGACTGTACATCTGTCTACGGATGAAACGTTGCACTAAGACGAAGCTCTGTGCCTATAGTCTGGTGCAGACTCTGCCAAAATCTCGAGGAAAATCGCGAATCTGTATCCGATATGGTACTTAAAAGTACCCCATGCAATCCGATAATCTTCCGACAATACAACTCTGTCGAACGATCCAATGGGTACGAACCACGAATAGGAAAGAAATGAACTGATTTGGTCAGTCGATCCACAATCACCCAAATCGCATCACGTCCTTTACGGGTTCTAGGCAATTCCATAACAAAATCAATCGTGATACGCTCCCACTTCCATTCCGGAATCGGAATTTTCTAGAGCAATCCAGCGAGTTTCTGATGTTCAGCCTTCACCTACTGGCATACTAAACATCGAGCAGCAAAATCTGCTATAACTCTCTTTATACCATTCCACCAGTATGAACGTTTCAACTCTCGGTACATCTGAGTACCCTCAGGGTGAATAGCAAATCTCCAATGATATGCTTCCTGTAGCGACTCTTCCTTGACTGGATGCGTGTCCGGAACACACTATCCTTCTCAGAGACGGAGAATTATCTTCTCAAAAGAGAAATTCATCAACCATTCAAGATACATTTCACCACACACTATGTAAGTGCATGGGAGACTATAGCGACAAATCTCACTCGTTGCAATTGTTGCAACTGTTCGTGCTCCAGCAACTCCATTGTAGCTACCCAGTAGCTAGTTAAAATCCCAGGTGCATTCCTGCTCCATACATCCACAAATCCAGATAATAACTACTAAAGTCACGTCATGTATATGACAGCCTATCTCGTAGTTTCTTAACTGACGTAGGCATAAGATATGCCTCATTCAATTGCATCGAAATCGTTCCGATCCCTGAAACGACGCATCTGCGTACATCATCCTTCTATCCACTCCGGAAGGATTAACTAATACTCATGTAAAAGCTAACCACCGTCTAGGTCTTGTAACTGGTTTCACCAGCTTCTGAGTAAATGATTTCCATCATCACCTTTGTCAAACAAGTCCGTGGTATAGTAATGTCAAGCATTCTATCCACATCTACGGAATTAACCAAAACATACAAGGAAAACCACCATCTACGGTGGTCGAGTGCGCAACTCCAACTACCACAATCAACAGTGGCCAGGTTATGCAACTCCAACAACCACAAACTGATCCAATCGTGTCCAGGATACACGATTCTCAAATCCAGTGGCGACTAAATCGTTAATTAGTCTAACAACTTAATCAAAATCATACAATTCATACCAAGTATGAAATTGTCGCCTCTACACACCTGCATCCTCTTTACTCTTCACTGATGATATATCAATCATCATAATGACCTTGATAATTGTATGACATCCTGTCACTACAATATTAATACTTCAGTCGTAAATCAACCCTAGAGTATACACAGGTGATCATTTATCCACAACTAAGGATATTCATCACAACAACTACCGCATTCCATCATCGATAATCGATGCATACTTTCAAAGGTCCATCTCTCTTTCAACAAAGAGTTCTGAATCTTCTCAAGGAGGAATACTGGGATAGATAAATATCCCCTCCAACATCTCCTATAATCACAACTCACATTCTTCCAATTCTTTTATAGTGTTTAACAACACTGATACCAACAAAAATATCACTCGATATGTGATCTTCGATACCGGACTATTTTCGCAATCATTTCGATCGCCTACTCCACTTGCCTAAGCAACGGAAAGGCTAGGAGTTCATCCGAAACTGCATCCGAATGCTCTCGGATTATACGCACATCTGAGAGACATAATCATACTATAATCTCAACAACTTGACCATCCGTAATGATATGTCTACAGTAAAGATATGTCTATCCAAGTCTAAGGACCTCCCTTGACTTCTTAATCGTTGGTCCACTTCTCACCTGACGGTAGAGATACCACCAACCCACAAGTCGATGTATATGAACCCTTCTAATCCAAACAAAGAATGTTCTAGACTAAGATACCCGCAAACTACAAGTATCTCTCAATATATTAACCTTGAGGGTAAAATAAAATAATACTCTGAACAATCCATTATCTGTCGATCCGATCCAAAGGCTCCTCGTAAGTCTCGGCCTTTCTCCGAATAGGAGAAGATTAGATCCAACAGTCCATGACAAAGCGGTCGCATTTCTACGATAAATAATCCGGGGATTTCCAAGATCATATGATCCCCATCACTCAATCCTATGAGTTGCAACTGTAGAATACAGAGTAGATACGATCATCGTCGTATACTCTCTCCTCTGTCCGAAGCCAATCCACATCTGGGGGTAACTGTTGTTGTCTGCATGAATCTTCTAAGATGTCTTCTGGCGTCTTTATACATCTTGATCTCTCTTGAAGGGAAGTATCAACTTCAACCACACGAGGTAGTAGGTTCTTCTTTGTTGAGATAACTCGATCTTACGTCTTTGATCTCTGTTTGTCGGTGATGCATCATCCTCCCGGAATACCATCGATAGTCTTCAACTGAGTCTTCAAAGTACACCACCTCCACTGTACTGGTTGCTCACAATAGCATCAGATGAACTGATCCAACAGAGAATCTGACTTCGCGTGTCTTCGTGATCTACACTGCACGCACACAATCCCTTCGAAGTCTTTGTTCTGATTTTGCTGATATCCACGAGAACATCCTAATGATATGCGGTTGGTCTTCTATAATCAGAAAATAGCTCAAAGTTTGACTCTGATCTTGCTCCTTTATCCCACAGTCGGAGACTTCTGACTCTATTAAATTGACCTGCAATATTTATTTACTGGTCTCCAACTCTTAAACCCTTGTACAGAGTCATTTCTAAACTCCTGTCTCAATCCAACGTCTTCCGGTAGGATCTGATAGAAAATCCTGGCATCCTAATCCAACTATAAGCCAATAACTCTGGGTGGCTTAAATCATCCATTCATCTTCTTGAGCTATTAGGTGGTCGTAACCTCCGCAAGTCTCACGACTCTGCACAATACACTATTACTAATCGAGCACCCTTTTTTTCTTAAAGCTCAAGAATTCCTTACAATGTGTCACTAAAAGTGACACGGGGAAATACTCTCTTTCAACATCACTAAACCATGATCAAGTGATATATTATTTTCCGAAGATTATTTTCTGCATTTATCACCAAATACCGGTTTGATCCCGATAATGGTATGCAAACAACTCTTCTTTCTCGGTATAACATGAGTTAAGCACTCAAAAGTACTCTCAAGGTTATACATCTCAGTACGAACAACTCAGGGATAAAATCCCTATGAAACACCGTAACCTAGCCTTCTGCTATCTGTATCAACAATAGCCAATTTGTCTTGTCCATTAACCAACAGGTAATGATCTGACTAGCATAATTAGTCAAAATCTCTAAGACTGCAGTCTCTGATTTTTTACAAGAAATGTGACGACTTGACCCCTATTTTTTGACTCGGTATCAGTCGGCTCTCAAAGGTAAATCACCTTTTCGACACAGGTTCAAGACTCACAGACTTAACAGGTCGTTCCCGTGGTCAACTAATACTACGATTACGAATAATAACTAGTAGACTACAGGTTATTCCCTGTTATCAACATTAAAAGCATAGTCAACTAAAACCGGGAGTATAAACCCTAAAGGCCACTCCGGTTGGTCGCCTCGGTGGACGACCCCTACTACAAGTCTGCACATGTGTCGTAACTATACTGTATACACCTACTGATCAAGTTTAGATAAATATCTACTAAACCATAAGTTTTCAGGAATTCTTACCTTGTGCCGCTTGGAGCTCAGGCTGCTGTCCATCTCATCTCAGAAAACCAAAACCGAATAAATCGACTCCCGAGAATCCAAGACTCGACACAAAACGACATTGTATGACATCGCAGAACTTTGGGCTTTGATACCACTAAAGTTGTCACGCCCCGAGAGCATGTCGAGCCAAAAATCAAACGGACGACATCTCCCCTGTACGTGGCAATATTTCGGGTTAATACAAGGCCCGTAGGCCCACAATTCTTTGAACCATATCTACTGAAGTCATCAGTAAATGTAATGAAGTACTTGTAACCACCTCTAGCAGCAACATTGAAAGGGCCACATACATCACTATGTATAAGTCCTAACAAATCTGTTTCTCTTTCGCTGTGTCCACTAAAGGGAGTCTTGGTCATCTTGCCTAAAAGGCAAGACTCGCATGTCTCATATGATTCAAAATCAAATGAGTCTAGCAGCCCATCCTTATGGAGCTGAGATAAGCGACTCTCATTTATGTGACCTAAGCGACAATGCCAGAGATAGGTTTGGTTCAACTCATTTGACTTGAACCTTTTGGTACTTATGTTATAGATAGGGCTCTCTAAGTCTAGAAAGTAGAGTCCGTTCATTAGAGGTGCACTACAATAGAATATATCATTTAAATAAACTGAACAACATTTGTTCTTTATTATAAATGTAAATCCTTTCTTGTCCAAACAAGAAACCGAAATTATGTTCTTAGTTAAGGCATGCACATAACAACATTCATCTAATTCTAGTACAAGCCCAGAGGGCAGAGATAGATCATAAGTTCCTACAGCAACAGCAGCAACTTTTACTCCATTGCCTACTCGTAGGTCCACCTCGCCCTTTGTCAATGCCCTGCTATTTCTCAGCGCCTGCACATTGGTACAAATGTAAGATGCACATCCGGTATCTAATACCCATGATGAAGAAATAGATAGATTGACTTCTATAACATTTATCCCCGAAGTAGAAGTCTCACTTCTCTTCTTCTTAAGATCTTCCAGGTAAGCTTTGCAGTTACGCTTCCAGTGTCCAACTTCCTTGTAGTGGAAGCAAGCCCCTTCCTTGGCCACCCCTCCTTTGGGTTTCAGTTTCTTACCTTTGCCCTTGGCTTGGGACTTTTCCCTTACCTTTAGGCTTGCCCTTGCCTTTCTTCTTTTGCACCATCAAAATGGAGTCAGATTTTTCCTTCTTAAGGTTGAGCTCAGCAGTTCTCAATATGCTGAGCATCTCAGGCAGTGACTTATCAATTTCATTCATGTTGTAATTCATGACAAATTATTTGTAGCTTTGCGGCAAAGACTGTAAGATCAAGTCAGTGGCCAGCTCTTGGCCAAGGGGGAATCCAAATCTCTGTAGATTTTCTACGTACCCAATCATCTTGAGTACATATGGACCTACGGGAGTCCCATCTTGCATTTTAGAACCAAACAATGCCTTAGAGACTTCATATCTCTCGTGCCTTGCTTGTCCTTGATATAGTTGACGAAGATGTTCAACCATATCATAAGCATTCATGAACTCGTGTTGCTTCTGAAGCTCAGAGTTCATGGTCGCGAGCATTAGACATGACACATCTAATGCATCATCTTGATGCTTCTTGTAAGCATCTTTGTCAGCTCGTGAGGCAGTGGCAGGAGGTGCCTCCGAAATGGGCTGCTCCAGGACGTACAGTTTCCTTTCTTGGGTGAGAACGATTCTCACGTTTCTGTACCAGTCCAGGAAATTTGCTCCATTGAGCATGTCCTTCTCAAGGACAGAACGCAGAGAGAGAGTATTAGTGTTTGTCGACATAGTAATCTACAACATACAATGCAGAGAATTAATATCATATTCCTTTTATCATTTAATTAGGCCTTTAATAAAATGATGCTCCCACTGAATTATAGGAATTTTATAGAATCGAGTTATGGATGTGGTTAAACCACATTACTAGATTCATACAAACTAGCTATAATTCCTGCAGGACAAGATCCACATCATACTAAGCCTTGAGTTAGCTTTGGCTAAATCGCCCAAGACTTAGTATGATCGGTGGGTAACACATTACCGATTACATCTCTATGCAACTCTTGTTTATAGGATCAAGACCCACATTTACAAAAGACCTTGAGTTAGCTTTGGCTAAATTGCCCAAGATTTAGTGTAAATGCGATCTTATCCTATCTTTCCAACGGTTGGAATATGCCTATAGTTCTACTCGATCCAATTGAGTTAACTAGTTTTACTCAATCTAATTGAGCTTACTCTAACCCAAGCCATGATAGGTGGGATCAAGATTGTCCCTCCGCACCATACCAAGATAATATGCGTTGCTCTGCTTTGGCAGATTCAACAACTACAAATGATCGAGGTAGTGATGGGTATCAAGGACTTGGTAGGCATTTATGAGTTGATTCGATTAAGATCTAATCTAATCGTAATGTGTATCATATACGCATTAAGGCCTTTATTATCCTATATTAGCATGCATCACATACATACAAGCATTATTCTAGCATGCATCATATACATACAAGAAAAATATCCTAGCATGCATCCTATCACATACATACAAACATATATATATATATATATATATTGGGATTAGGTCATGGCACTACTACGATCTTCTCAAGCCAATGAGAAGATCGGACGGTCAACCTAGGGTTAGCGACTTCTCCAAGCGCCTCCTTTAACCGCCATGTGTCGTCGGCACCCTCCTCGTAACTCCGTTCTCAAGTGGACCTTCCACCACTCCATTTTGTATATTACAAATATGAAACTCGAGTTAAATTCGAGTCTAAAATATTTACAACTAGAATTTTAAAAGAAGAGGCACGACGCGCAGGTCGCATACACTATACAACACGCACAACCACAAAAACGGCACGTAGGCCGTATTATGAATTACAACACATCATCATCCAATCATATTGGGGTTCTTGGGCCATGACCATCACAGAATTATACATAATACTAAATTATGTATTTTACAAAAAATTTCTATAATTTTTTTTTTCAATTTTATGAGTCATCTCTCCGTAACGGTCCCGCTAAGCAGTTTCCGGGCGCGATCGCGGGACAAGGCCCCTTTCGGGGATAGGGGCAGTGCCCCTACTCGCAAAATAAACTTTGCGAGTGTCCCTACTAGGATCTTACAGTGACTTAAGTCATTGTCCCAAAAACCTAAAGCGAGAACTCGCCGTTTCAGAGAGTTTTTCTCGGTGGTTGAAGCCTACAAGTGTCCCAACACTTGTTGCTTCGACTCTTTGAGAAAAATACCCAAAAATTCTATAAAAATAGGAAATTTACAGAAACTTAAAAATATGTAATTTTTATATCTAATACAAAAACTACAAATATGAAACACATACATTCTTTGCACGTGGCTCTAATACCACTGTTGGATTTTCCGAGCCGCAAAAATCGTTTTTTGCATTGCGGAAACCTCAGAAACCCGACCACGGATCCGTGCGAAGATATAAAAATAAAAACATGTATGTGCTTATGAAAAACCTAGATCTACCTTAGATCTAGAAGGTGAGAGCATTACCCTCATAGCGACGCCTTTTGCTTATCCCGCTCGTCCAAAAGCTTCGCCGAAACTCAAGAGTGTCAAGTGCACACTCCTCTATTGGTATCCACACGGACAAATGGTGGAGAAAACACAACCTTGAGTGTGCTAGCACCCTTTGGATGGTTCGGCCAAGATGAGGATTGGGAGAGCAAGCTTGAGAGGAAGATGATCCAAGGAAGAAGAAGATGGAGTTACCACAAAATGAATTACCTTCATCAAATGGAGTGGCCGACCACTTCAAGTCTTGGGGGGTTACATGCATGCATGTAACTCCAAGAGACAATGGCTCTTGGTCTCTCTCATGAGGTGGAACCACATGATAAGTCAATGATGATGTGGAACATCATCATTGGCCGGCCCCCATGCCATGTCACCATGACATGGCAATTGGTCAAGTCAAAATTGACCATTCATCTTCCCTCTCAAGTCAAGTCAAACTTGACCTCTTATCTCCCATGGTTGATCAAATCTAACCACTTGATTCAAGTCAATTTGATTTAATGAATCTCTATTCATTAATTTAAATTGACTAAATGAATCAAATCTAAATTAGACTCATTCAACACTTGAATCAACTTGAGTCTAACTCAATTAGTCTAATTTGGATTACTCTTAATCCAATTTGGTTCATCCCATGAACCTAATCCTCATGGTTCATCATATGAACCTAATCTCCATCTAATTTCCCTTTGTGTGTGACCCTATAGGTTCTTGTAACGTTAGCAATGTCCCTAAACCGATTTAGGAACATAAGCAATGAGCGGTATCTAGCAACACATCATTGCTACCCAAGTTACAAGAATGTTGAGCTCCAACATCACCTTTGTGACTACTAATTGTTACTCTCACAATATGTGACAATGTCCCTCTATCCTTGACATCTAGATTGACCAATCGAGGCATAGACCATGTCATCCTCGGTACAATCTATATATTGAACTCCAAGTAGATTCACTCTAATCAAATGAGCTCAATATCTCATATTGACTCATTTGGGCATGACCATGCACTTCGTGGTCTCACTCTATCAAGAATATCGATGTCACTCCCGTCATATAGGAGGGATAGATTCCATCTACATCACTCACATCCCTCCGCATAATTTATTACATACCCAGTAATCGCCTTTATAGTCCACCCATTTACGGGTGACGTTTGACGAAGCCAAAGTATGCAACTCCTTATGTAGGGAACCATGGTGACTTCAAGTCTAAGGACTAATAGTCATAGTAATAGCCACATGAGAAAGTATATGACACTCATATAATGATCATGATACTTTCTCATGGCAGGTCATTCAGTATACATTCTCCAATGCATATCCATGTGTCAACTTGATATCTCATATCCATGACTTGTGAGATCAAGTCATCATGTTGACCTACATGCTAGTCTCTACGCATTAACATTGTCCCTGAATGTTAATACTCGACTAGGAATGATTAAGAGTAGTGTTTTCTATATCATCTCATTATTGATTCAACCAATCGATTGATATAGATAAGAACCTACTACTCAAGGACGTTATTATATTTAGTTATTTGACACCAATACAAGTAAATATAATAACCATGCCTTTATAAATAGGAATATGATATAATAAAGTCCATACAACAATCACCACATGATTGGCTCTAGGGCTTTCACTAACAATCAATCCTTCACATCATCCCTATATTTCACCATTAACCAACACCAGATCAGATAACAAAAAAACCAATATTATACATCCATAACAACCTATCTCCTGACTCACCTAGGTTAGCTTCAATTGCTAAATAGCTCAATCTAAATCAAATTGTTGAACTGCAACCACTCAGTTAAATTGGAGGCAGATTCCAATTCTAATAATCCTAAACCTGAAATTACACAACATTCAAATTATGTCAAACCTACCAAACTTGATTCCTTAATCCCACCAACAAATCAATGGCAATAATTTTACCAGATATAAGAGATGTGTAGGTTATCTGAAAATCTGCTGATTGACCCACAAAACACTCACAACCCCTTTGTGACCAAGAACAATCCCTATTCCCAGCCAAATCACAGTCGTTCATAGCTACTTTACAACCATATCACAGCTTCATCCACTCTTCACAGCCGACACAGCTTCATAGAACCTGCACAACCGCTCAACCGACATCAAACCCATTCACACACAACAAATACTTGCTCACAGTCAACTCCATAGACAGGAACATGAAGGGTTTTGCTTATCGAGTCCGTGAGGGGAGACTTTGCTTCCCACTTCACCTCGGTAGCTTGTCCATGGCGATCCCTTCGATGTCCCCGGATTAAAAATTAATCCTAGACAAAAGGGATTGCCAAAGCAACCAGGTCATCGTCGTGCTATTCGTTTAGAGAGGTCACTTGAACAAACAAGTTGTTCAAGCGACCAACCTCTATTCTACGAGTAGCCGCAGAATAGACGATGTCCGGATCGCCGGTTTTTGTGTTTACACTCGGGATCCAAGTATTATTTAACCATTTACAGAAATATAACATGCTTATATTTGTAAAACAAAAACAAGCAATGAATAAAAGAGAAAGAAGAATAGGTATACCTTTTGGTCTTCTAATGTATGACCTTTCTCCTTTTGGACGTCGTGTGGGCGACGATCAACCAAAAGTCGAAGCTCCTAGATCACACATCTTCCTTCCTTGCTCATCCAAAGCATGAGGAAGAATAGAAACAAGGCTCATCTCCTTCCTATTGCCAACCAACAAGCAACAAAAGAAATGCTTGCCACCGACCAACAAGGAGAAGGAGATAATGGTGGAAACCGACCAAGACATCAAGGGAAACCCCTAAGTCTTGTTTCCACCACCCAAAGAGAAGGAGAAGGGGTCTTTGGATGCTGCCCAAGGGCTGGAAAGAGTGATATGGACGCCGGCCACCAAATCATGAAGAAGAAAGGAAGAAACCTTCCTTATTTGGTGCCACCCAAACCTCCTAAACCCTAAGCTTCCAAACCCTAATCCAAGCTCACCTTATGGCCGACCATGGAAGAGGGGAAGAGGAATAGGATGAGCTCATGCTAAGGTAGAGAGGAGAAGAATAGGGGCTGGCCAACCATTGGAAGAAGAAGAAACCCCTCCTTGAGTTGCCGCCCACCCCTAGCTCCCAAAACCCTAACCCTAGCCACCACTCCCAATCCTAATCCCATTAGGATTGGTTGCCGCCCACCCTTATCCCCTCATCCATCATCTAAAGATGGAAAGGAGAAGCTTAGGCACCGGCCAAAACCAAGGGGAGAAGAAGAAGGAAGGGTTTCGGCCACCAAAGGAAGAAGAAGAAAGAAACTTTCCTTAATTGTGGCCACCCAAAACCCTAACCCTAATCCCAATCCTATCTCAACTAGGATTGCCCTTCTCTTGCCGCCCAAGCCTTGCTCCTCTTCATTATTCACACCAACTCCCCATGCCCTCCTTTTATAGAGTTAGGGATAAGTCATGAATTAATCTCCTCCATTGGTTCTAGGGATTTAATCTCAACCGTCGGATCTAGAGATTTAATCTCAACCGTCGAATCTTAGAGATTTAATCTCTACCAATGGATCTTAAAGTTTTGTTTCTATCCTTTAGATCTAAGCATCATGAGGTGTTAATAGGCTACATTAAGGACCATGAGGAGGATTTGGGTCTTGGCCACCCATGGATCAAGCCCACATAAAGTCCGATCCACTAATGATGATCCAATCCACTAAAGGTTCATCATTGATCTATCTCACCAACCCCCATATGATAATATGGGCTCCATATATTATTTGTACATTTCCTCCCCGTGTTTAAGATCTCGAATGTCCGTCGATTAATTAATTTACTGACCATTAATTAATCGACATCTAACTCCATGAGTAGTACCACTCAACCTTTTCATTATGCCGGACCAAGTCCACTCGCAGGTTTACATGATGAACCTTATGAGCTCCTCAAGGGGACATCATCATCCTAATATATAGGACACTTTCCTCCTATAATCAACGACACACCATATAAATAATATCATCTCCCAACTTATCGAGCTATCGATTTAATCTATAAATCTCATTGGTAAATCAAAGAGATGAGTACTAAGTATATGTGCCCCGCTATTATATCGGGATTAAGAGCATGTACTAAATAATATCCGAGGTCCGATTCGATTATGTAGTCAAGAATAAATCAATCACCCACAGTCGACTATGTCTGGGATCACGCGTGGAGTTAGCAATACGTAATCTATGGTCAAGACAAACCAATACCAAATCACACTACAACCATTCCGATGGTTTGTCCAAAGCCATCTCGGTTGTGAGCCTTTACTTATACTTTTCAAGGGGCCGATAACATGATCTCCTGTGTGACACCACACACCATGTTATCTACATTGTAAAGTATTAGACAATATTGCATAACCATAAAAATATGCAAACAATGATCATGTGATTCTTATTTTAAAATAAAGATGTTCATACAAAAAATAGACTTTTAAGTATACATCCCTACAATCTCCCACTTATACTAAAAGACTATGCTGTCCTCTTACTGCCATACATCTGATTCCCCTTCCCTCCACATGCCTATCAAAGCTCTCGCCAGAAGGGCCTTAGTGAAAGGGGTCTACCAGGTCATCCTCTGATGCAATCTAGGCAACAACAACTTCTACCTCCTTTACGATTTCTCGTATCAGGTGGTACTTGCGCTCTATGTGTTTACTAGCCTTATGGGCTCATGGTTCCTTCGAGTTTGCAACTACACCACTATTATCACAATAAATTGTGATAGTTCTGGGCAAACCAGGAATCACATCCAAGTCCATCAGGAAGTTCCTGAGCCACACAGCTTCTTTGGCCGCCACAGGGGCTGCCACATACCCAGCTTCCATGGTAGAGTCCGCCATGCATTTCTGCTTGATACTCCTCCATACAATGGCTCCACCTCCTAAAGTAAACACAAAACCTGAGGTAGACTTACTATTATCCCTATCAGATTGGAAGTCGAAATCCGTGTAACCCACAGGGAGTAATTGGTCTGCCCGGTAAACTAGCATATAATCCCTAGTCTTTCTCAGGTACTTCAATATATGCTTTACCGCAGTCCAATGTCCCTGTCCTGGATTACTCTGATATCTGCTGACCATGGCCACGACAAAGCAGATATCTGGTCTCGTACAGAGCATCGCATACATGAGGCTTCCTACTGCCGAAGCATAAGGAACCGTCTTTATCTCCTCTATCTCCTCAGATGATCTGGGACACATCTCCTTAGATAGAGGTACTCCATGCCTGAAAGGTAGAAAACCCTTCTTGGAGTTTTGCATGCTAAAACGCTCCATAATCGTGTCTATGTATGAAGCTTGGGATAAGCACAACATCCTTTTCTTGCGATCCCTTATAACCTTGATCCCAAGGATGTGTCCCACTTCTCCCAAGTCCTTCATATCAAACTGTTTGGACAACCATACCCTTACGTCCGATAACACCTTGATATTATTGCCAATCAATAAAATGTCATCTACGTACAGTACAAGAAAAACCACTACGTTTCCGTCACATCTCTTGTATACACAAGACTCATCCGTACTTTAAATAAATCCATAAGACTGGATTACTTCATCAAAGCGGATGTTCCAAGATCTCGAAGCTTGCTTCAATCCATAAATGGACCAATTAAGCTTACACACAAGATGCTCTTTGCCCTTAGCAATGAATCCCTCTGGTTGCATCATATAGATGGTTTCCTCAAGACTTCCATTAAGGAAAGCTGTCTTGACATCCATCTGCCACACCTCATAATCCATATGAGCTGCTATGCATAAGAGAATCCAGATAGATTTAAGCATGGCTACCGGCGAAAAGGTCTCCTCATAATCGATACCCTCTTTCTGAGTATACCCCTTCGCAACAAGCCTCGCTTTGAAGGTCTCAACCTTCCCATCTATTCCTCTCTTTCTCTTGTAGATCCACTTGCATCCAATGATTTTTACACCATCGGGTGGTTCTACTAGCTCCCAGACCTGATTTGAATCCATAGATTCAATCTCAGCATTCATTGCACTTTGCCAAGATACTGCATCTTTATCTTGGATTGCCTCATCATATGTCCAGGGATCAGGTTCATGTTCGCCAGGGACCAAATTAGAAGATTCTCCCAAGAACATGAATCTATCAGGCTGTCTCACAACCCTCCCACTACGACGAGGCATCACCTGTGTATCCTCTGTGACACGTGGTGCAGTGACATGTGGTATATCTTCTTGTACCGGTGGTACTAAAGAAGTGACTTCCCCTTTTAACTCCTCCAGAACAATTTTACTCTTGGTCTTGTGGCTCATCTCATAGTCTTCCTCTAGAAATCTGGCGTTCGTGCTAACGATCACCATCTGATCTCTAGGACTATAAAATAAACCACCTTTGTTCCCCTGGGATAGCCAACGAACAAGCATACTTCTGTACGAGATTCCTACTTACCAGCATCTGCCTTCAGCACATGTGCTGGACTCCCCCATATCTGAATATGTCTTAGACTAGGCTTTCGCCCAGTCCACAACTCTGTGGGAGGAGCAGGCACTAATTTAGATGGAACCAAGTTCAGAATGTACACCGCCATATCTAGAGAATATCCCCAGAACGAATCTGGCAAGTTAGAACAACTCATCATCGATCTAACCATCTCCATAAGAGTCCTATTCCTTCGCTCTGCTACACCGTTCTACTGGGGTGTGCCAGGTGCAGTCAATTGGGATTGAATCCCAACCTCTAATAAGTAGTTCCTAAACTCTCCCAAGAGGTACTCTCCACCACGATCAGATCGTAGTGTCATCCATATCTTGAATAATCGTCTATGAAAAAGATAAAATATTCAAGACCACCTCTTGCCTGGATAGTCATAGGACTACACAAATCAGAATGAACCATTTCTAACACATCTTTGGCTCTATACCCCTTGGCCTTAAAAAGGCCTCTTGGTCATCTTACCCTCCAAGCAAGATTCACAGGTTGGGAGATCCTCCACCACTAATGAACCCAAAGGTCTATAGCTATCAACCTTTGAATTCTTCTTAGTTTAATGTGACCAAGCCTAAGATGCCAAAGATATGTTTGGTTCATCTTTGAAGGTTCTTTTCTCTTATTGGAATTAGAAGATGAGTTATTAACTTCAATTTGCATCGTGGGAGGTTTTGTATACAAATTTCCTTTCAATGTACCTGAACAGATATTCTCCCTATTCCTTTTTATAACAACTCTGTCATTAAAAGAAATAGAATATCCATCCATAATAATTTAGAAACTGAAACTAAATTCTTTCTAAATAAAGGTACATAAAGGGAATTTTCCAGAACCAAAGTTTTATTTTCCTCAAAAGATAAATAAAACTTCTCCCACTGCAATAGCCACCACCTTAGTGGCATTGCCCAAGTAAATGGTAATCTCCCCTTTAGCTAGTTGTCGGGTTTCCTGGAACCCCTGCAAAGTGTTGCAGACATGATTAGTGGCTCTCGTATCTACACACCAGGTGTCGGTAGATAACACTTCTAATCATGTTTCAATGACTAGTCCAAAGGATATACCATTGTTCTGTTTTGGACTGGGACAGTCCTTCTTCCAATGTCCATCCTGCTTGTAAGTAAAGTACTTGCCTTTCGGCTTCTTCACTCTTCCATGAGATCCTCCCACCACCTTTGCTTCACCTTGTTTCTTCTTCTTCTTGCCTTTTGGCTTAGAAGTAGAAACCTTTTTGAGCAACCATGGCTTGAGGACACTCTTCGAAGAGTGCATACTTGTACTCCTTAGCAGATAAGACAATATCTAGATTCCTTTCCAATCAACATTATCTGGGTACAGTAAGTTTATTTCCTTTAGTATCATAGTAAGTGGACTGAAAGTCATTTTTGAAAATCCTAAGAATCACATAGATCATTACTGTAGATTTCAAAAAATTATTGATTCCTCAAACAATAAAATTTCAAAATCAACCAACACCTCTACACACCGAGAATATCGCATGCCACAATCGTGTGGACATATACGAATTCTATATTTGCAAGAGGAGGCTTTACCCATTAATTTTACTATCTTGTCAACCTAACTTTTTTACAAGTAAAATTAATAGTTGGTTTTTCTTCGGCCCTACAAATAAAAGCAGTGACTCCGATGGGGAGGATACTTATATTTGTATCTAAGTGTTCACCATTACTCGGTACTAAGGTAATTATCTCGGGTTATGTGCCTTACGATGGGCAAGTACACACGCTCCTTAATAATTTCCTATAACCATATTCGACCTTGTGATCTGCAAACAAATTCATCCGATGGGGAGGAAGGCACTGTTGGTGCAATCGGCCCAGGTCACGATTGACCAGGACTCGAGTTTGGCTCGAGTGATGTTTTGATGTGTTTTGATGTTTCGACAAAAACATATGACAATATAATTGTCAAGGAAAGTCCAAGCATGGGTCTTGGCAATGTAAAGTCCAATATGGGTTGGCAAGGGAAGTCCAAGCATGGTCTTGGCATGAAAAGTCCAACATGGGTTGGCAAGGGAAAGTCCAAGCATGGTCTTGGCATTTGAGAAGTCCAAGCATGGTCTTGGCATGGAAAGTCCAACATGAGTTGGCATTTGAAGTCCAAGGGGATTGATATTGGCGGCGTAAAGTCCAAGCGGTAGTCTTGGCAGCATAAGTCCAATGGTTGGCGGCGTAAAGTCCAAGCGGAGTCTTGGCGGCGTAAGTCCAATGTGCCTTGGCGGTGTAGATACCGTTAGCATGACATAGCCGACGGAAGCACCTGAAGGCTAGCGCGATGGATGAACAAGTCATGGATGACTTGGAGGGATCCGAGAGGCGTGAGGCTGATGGAGGTGACTAGAAGGCTTAGGTCTAGGCTAAGGGTGGTCTAGCAAGTATGGGGGAACCATACTTGAGTTAAAACCTCATGTTTGAGGTGTGCCAGTCGACTGGTGCCATGTGGCAGTCGACTGGACCGAGTCAACTAGGGTTTGACTGCGGGTTATGGCCTAGCGATCATTGCCATAGGTTGGCGATGGCCCGATGGCTCGAGCAATCGACTGATCGTCTGATCAGTCGATTGGTGCTCGAGAATTCGGCCACAGAATGGAGTCGAGACTCGACTGGTCGAGTGAGGACTCCATCAGTCGACTGATGGTCACAATCAGTCGACTGATGGTAGTTCCGTTGGACTTATCCAACGTGGAACTAGCCGTTGTCTCACGACAACAGTGGCATCAGTCGACTGATGGTCTCGATCAGTCGACTGATAGACTTTTTCTAGCACAGGTTGAAGCTATATATGGAGCTCGTGATGGAGGAAAAAGTAACCGGTTCTTGAGGGCTATTGGGGCGATTTGTTTGTGCAAATCAGGTCTCCAAGTGCAAGCAAGCAACCAAGCATTCAAGCAATCAAAACAAGTGTTGTAAAGTCTTTTCTTTACTTGTATTTCATATTTACATTGTATATTGCTTGTATTTCATTCTTACTGTTGTAAGATTTATTGTAAGGGGTTTCTCCGCCTCCGACTTGTGTTGAGAAGGAGTGTTTATCATCAGTGAGTGCGTGTGCATCACTAGGGCTCTTTAGAGCTCGATCCGTGGAGTAGGAACCATGCGGTTCCGAACCATGTTATATCATTGTGTTAGCTTGTTGTCTATTTCGTTATCGCTTTTATTATTTCTATTTCCGCTGCGCACTAACGAAATTGTAGACACAAACGCGAGCGAATTTCATCTACGCTATTCACCCCCCTCTAGCTATTCCAAGGATCCTAACAAGTGGTATCAGAGCTCGAGGCTCTTCTACGGATTAACAACCGGGAGCTAAGGTGAAAGGCTAGAGGGTGAAGATGGAATTCCAAGACAAGCTTGGATGGAAAATCAACACTCCACCTCCATATGATCCAGAAGATTTTTCGGCATGGAGAGCAAGAATGGAAACATTCTTGATGATGAACATAGAGGATTGGTTTATCCTCATTGAAGGTCTTGAACCCCCTAGGGATAAGAAGGGGAATGTCCTAAAATTGAAAAAGTGGACCCAAGAGCAACGCCAAAAGCTCAAGACCGAAGTTAAGGTAACGAAACTTTTGGAAGATTTAATCCCTAATGATGTTTTGTGCAAGTTAGGGGATTACATGTATGCCAAGGAGCTATGGAGAAAATTGGCAAGATACCATGAGGAGAGTTCATCCTCAAGTGAAAGTGAGGAATCGGAAGTTGAGATGGAGTCAACTTCCGAATCGGAGAAAGAAGAAGTAGAAGAGGTGGAAGAAGCATCTACTTCTAGGATTGAGGAGGATAGACCATCCTCTACACCGGAGCAACCTCAAGAAGAGCTCTCAACATCCGATCAAGATGAGGAAGCTCAAAATTCAACTCCGGCCTCCACCACTACCCTAGGTAACTCAAACATATGTGTTAATAATAAAATGCATATAATATGTTTTGAGTGTAGGGAAACCGGACACTATAAGAGCAAGTGCCCAAAGAAGATTAGGAAAGCTCCACCGGCACAAATAGTCAATGAAGCCGGTGTTCCCAATGCCAAGAAAAGCAAGGAGCAAGTCATTTGCTTCAACAAGGGCATTATCAAATCAATGCCCTAGGGAGAAAAAGACCCAAGAAGGAGCTATACATGTAGGGGGAGCCTCCAAGGCAAACCCTAAGGTATATTTCAATAATGCATCTTCTAAATTTAAAAGTCAAAAGCATGCTAGGAATTTTAATTCTCTTGCAATTTGCCATGAAAAGCATGCTAATAGAAATAAATACTTTTGTTTAGGTGCTAAGAGTGTTCACTTAGGAAATAAGAAGAAATTTGGGACTAATGTCCCTAAAAATATATTACCTAAGGAAAGCATTAAGAAAATAGGAGAACATCTAGGCTTTAATGCTAAGGAATCTAGACATATGCCTAGAAATAGAAATATCTCAAGAGAAAATGAAAAATTAAAAATTGAGATATTAGAAAAGGAAAATCAAGCCTTGAGGTCAAGGCTTGAAAAACTTGAAAAGACCCTCAACATTATGCAAAATCAAATGCAAGGGTCAATTGGTCAAACTTTTAGGTCAAATAATCAAAGTCAACAAGTAGGATCTAAAAGACAAAAGTCAACCAAAGGCAAGAAGGGTTTGGGTCACAAACCTAAGCCTAAGGTGGCTTATCATTGTGTTCCATTTGACTATGGAACACTAACTAGGCCTAGGAAGACCAAGGTCAATAGGGAAGTCATCCCTAGAGTTGACCATGGTGTGTGCCTAGTGGCTAGGGTTTCTAGGAAACCTAGGGAAGCCACTAAGAAGGTTACAAGGGGAGTCACCCCTAGAGTTAACCATGGCAAAACCAAAATGACCAAGGCTAATAAGCCTAGGAAGGTCATTAGGAAGGTATCTAGGGAGGTTATCCCTAAGGAATACCTAATTAACCCTAGGAGCTCAAATCAGTTTTGGGTTCCTAAGAGCGTGATTGATTCATGCTAGATGGGTTAGGGTGTGCCAACCTTGATTGGATGAGTAGTTAACTCAACCATTGTAAAGGTGGCACGTTAGGATATTTTCAAGGTTATGGTTACCTTGAAAATACATTTGAGCTTTAATCCTAAAAGATTTTAGGATGTGCCAATATTATTTGAGAAGTTTGATAAAATGATTAAATTGGCACAATTTAGTTTTAGAGGTTAGTGTGTCATTTTGGGTTTTTGGCACACTAGGAAGATTAGGTTAATATGGCAAAATATAATTAATTATATCAAATGGCAATTAATATTAAAATTTAGGTATACGTATACCTATACTTTTTACTTGCCATGATTTGTTTGCCATATGCCATGACATGACATCATGTTTATGTTCTATCATTTATATGTCATGAGTATGCTTAGGGATTAAGGATAAATGTCATGTGTTTTTAGATTTCATATTATGCCATGACATCATGATCATTGGCCATGCTTAATTATTGCTATTATTATGCCATGATCATTCATGCATTTAAATTGATTAAAATTGATTTAAGGACTATGGCATGACTTGAAGTCCCATTTATAAGGGAATCAAGTAGGGTTGCCTTAGAGAATGCATGAAACCCTAGACTAGGAGAACAAAACCCACATCTCACATCCAATTGACATGTATGTGTATTTATACACCATAGATACATGTGAGATGCTAGGATATGAGTTAAGTTCAAGGTGCATAGTTTTTGCATCTAGATGAACTAAAATTCATCTAATTCTAGTTGTGGATCATTGGGAAAGCTTGTGTACAAGTCATGTGCATAGAGCCCAAGGAATATGATCCAAAATAAGGTTTTGAAAACATTTTAAAATCATTTTGAAAAACCTTGGTGAAGTCTATCTTTTGATAGCAATCACCATTGATGAAGTTGATACAAACTAGGGCCAAAACATTGAAAATTTCAATGGTTTTGAGATTTGTATCAAATTCACTATTTTATGGGTAAAATAATTTTAAAATATTTTTCACCCATTGTATGTGTCATAAGTGTTATACATATGAACTTTCAGGATTTTTCGATAAACGTATAATTATTTATGAATTTCCAAAACTTGATTCTGATAACTGAAATTCGGAAATTTCAATTATCGATCGCCTAGTGGCGGATCGATGATAAATGTGTCGATCATTAGTCCGTAGTCGACAGTCGACTGCCAAGGCTGATTTCGGAAAACTAAGTTTGGTTAGTCCGTGTTCAGCCATGGCAAAGATCCCTAACCACTCCTAACCCTAGGATATGCTTTGGGAAGCATTATAAAGGGTGAAAAGCTATTGGATATGGATTAGGAGAGTTGTTTAGGGTTTGTATCAATTTTAAGGTGTGGAAAGTTCAATGTTGAATTTCTAACCTTAATTTTGATGGTTTAGAGTTCCTATTGGCTTAGGGACTTCCCAAGGACATTGTTGGTGCAATGGTCAAAGGGGAGCAAGCCTTTAGGGGGAGATATCCATCTTGGGATGATAGATGTGTTTTTCTCCTTGAAGGGGAGAATGTTGTCAATTTGGGAAATTTATGGATTTTTAGAAACCCAATTTGGAAATTGGGAGAGTGAATAGGATTGCCTCTCTTGAGTGATATGAGACTTATCACTAGGACGATGGTAGGCATCCTAGGTATTTTTGGATCAAGGGGGAGATTGTAAGATCTCATTGGGACATGAGACATTGACCTCCTTGGAGAGAAAACCTTTTTGATGTTAGTCAAAAAGGGGGAGAATGTTTGGGGGAGAACATTTGGGATAATTGGTAAAGGATTTGAGTTAGTATTCTAACTCAATTATTTGTTTGGTTTTTGTCAAACATCAAAAAGGGGGAGATTGTTGGTGCAATCGGCCCAGGTCACGATTGACCAGGACTCGAGTTTGGCTCGAGTGATGTTTTGATGTGTTTTGATGTTTCGACAAAAACATATGACAATATAATTGTCAAGGAAAGTCCAAGCATGGGTCTTGGCAATGTAAAGTCCAATATGGGTTGGCAAGGGAAGTCCAAGCATGGTCTTGGAATGAAAAGTCCAACATGGGTTGGCAAGGGAAAGTCCAAGCATGGTCTTGGCATTTGAGAAGTCCAAGCATGGTCTTGGCATGGAAAGTCCAACATGAGTTGGCATTTGAAGTCCAAGGGGATTGATATTGGCGGCGTAAAGTCCAAGCGGTAGTCTTGGCAGCATAAGTCCAATGGTTGGCGGCGTAAAGTCCAAGCGGAGTCTTGGTGGCGTAAGTCCAATGTGCCTTGGCGGTGTAGACACCGTTAGCATGACATAGCCGACGGAAGCACCTGAAGGCTAGCGCGATGGATGAACAAGTCATGGATGACTTGGAGGGATCCGAGAGGCGTGATGCTGATGGAGGTGACTAGAAGGCTTAGGTCTAGGCTAAGGGTGGTCTAGCAAGTATGGGGGAACCATACTTGAGTTAAAACCTCATGTTTGATCGCTCGTCGCCGATCATCGTCGATCGGTGCTCGAGAATTCGCCACAGAATCGGAGTTGAGACTCGACCGGTCGTGAGGACTCCATCGATCCGATGGTCACAATCGCCGATTGATGGTAGTTCCGGACTTATCCAACGTGGAACTAGCCGTTGTCTCACGATGGCATCACGATCGTGATGGTATCGATCAATCGACCGATGAGACTTTTTCCAAAGACAGTTGAAGCTATATATGGAGCTCGTGATGGAGGAAAAAGTAACCGGTTCTTGAGGGCTATTGGGGCGATTTATTGGTGCAAATCAGGTCTCCAAGTGCAAGCAAGCAACCAAGCATTCAAGCAATCAAAACAAGTGTTGTAAAGTCTTTTCTTTACTTGTATTTCATATTTACATTGTATATTGCTTGTATTTCATTCTTACTATTGTAAGATTTTTTGTAAGGGGTTTCTCCGCCTTCGACTTGTGTCGAGAAGGAGTGTTTATCATCAGTGAGTGCGTGTGCATCACTAGGGCTCTTTAGAGCTCGATCCGTGGAGTAGGAACCGTGCGGTTCCGAACCACGTTATATCATTGTGTTATCTTGTTGTCTATTTCGTTATCGCTTTTATTATTTCTATTTCCGCTGCGCACTAACGAAATTGTAGACACAAACGCGAGCGAATTTCATCTACTCTATTCACCCCCCTCTAGCTATTCCAAGGATCCTAACAGGCACTCAGAGCCGACGCGCAAGTTTGCTTGCATCACATGTCAAATCGTAATGGAGGCCGTGGGAATTTATAAAAATATCTCTCTCCCACTTAGTTATTTGAAAATGAGGAATTTTCCTACGACATGCATATCAAACAAAAAGCAATAAATATGAAAAATAAAAATTTCCAACTATTATGGCTTTTGTCTTCAATATGTCTCCCGTCGCATCGCCATCTCGTCCGCTCCTCCTACGCCATGTACAAGCCCTCCGGAGATCTGAGCCGAGACTAAAACCTATTTTAATTTACATCCATCGATCCTATACTCCATGAGGGAGTGTACATGAAATCTAGATCGAAAGTAAAATAAAATAAAGAGCGGCTAAACAATGCCGTATTTAATTTACAAAAACTAAATACTAGCCTCGTCAACCCCAAGGATTCAACAAAATAAATATTTACACACATCCAATCACATACACACATATGGCCATAATAGTCGGATCTTATGCCTGCAACCAAAGAGTTAAACTACGCATATCCTACTATTATCCGACATATATAATATATGAAAAGTGCATAAAAATTAACCAAATCCTAAACACACAAAATCGGAAACCTTGGCTCTGATACCAATTGAAGGGTTTTGCTTATCGAGTTCGTGAGGGGAGACTTCGCTTCCCACTTCACCTCAGTAGCTTGTCCGTGGTGATCCCTTCGATGTCCCCGGATTAAAAATTAATCCTAGACAAAAGGGATTGCCAAAGCAACCAAGTCATCGTCGTGTTATTCGTTTAGAGAGGTCACTTGAACAAACAAGTTGTTCAAGTGACCAACCTCTATTCTACGAGTAGCCACGGAATAGACGATGTCTGGATCGCCAGTTTTTGTGTTTACACTCGGGATCCAAGTATTATTTAACCATTTACAGAAATATAACATGCTTATATTTGTAAAACAAAAACAAGCAATGAATAAAAGAGAAAGAAGAATAGGTATACCTCTTGGTCTTCTAATGTATGACCTTCCTCCTTTTGGACTTCGTGTGGGCGACGATCCACCAAAAGTCGAAGCTCCTAGATCACACATCTTCCTTCCTTGCTCATCCAAAGCAAGAGGAAGAATAGAAACAAGGCTCATCTCCTTCCTATGGCCAACCAACAAGCAACAAAAGAAATGCTTGCTGCCGAGCAACAAGGAGAAGGAGATAATGGTGGAAACCGACCAAGACATCAAGGGAAACCCCTAAGTCTTGTTTCCACCACCCAAGGAGAAGGAGAAGGGGTCTTTGGATGCTGCCCAAGGGCTGGAAAGAGTGATATGGGCGCCGGCCACCAAATCATGAAGAAGAAAGGAAGAAACCTTCCTTATTTGGTGCCACCCAAACCTCCTAAACCCTAAGCTTCCAAACCCTAATCCAAGCTCACCTTATGGCCGACCATGGAAGAGGGGAAGAGGAATAGGATGAGATCATGCTAAGGTAGAGAGGAGAAGAATAGGGGCTGGCCAACCATTGGAAGAAGAAGAAACCCCTCCTTGAGTTGCCGCCCACCCCTAGCTCCCAAAACCTTAACCCTAGCCACCACTCCCAATCCTAATCCCATTAGGATTGGTTGCCGCCCACTCTTATCCCCTCATCCATCATCTAAAGATGGAAAGGAGAAGCTTAGGCACCGGCCAAAACCAAGGGGAGAAGAAGAAGGAAGGGTTTAGGCCACCAAAGGAAGAAGAAGAAAGAAACTTTCCTTAATTGTGGCCACCCAAAACCCTAACCCTAATCCTAATCCTATCTCAACTAGGATTGCCCTTCTCTTGCCGCCCAAGTCTTGCTCCTCTTCATTATTCACGCCAACTCCCCATGCCCTCCTTTTATAGAGTTAGGGATAAGTCATGAATTAATCTCCTCCATTGGTTCTAGGGATTTAATCTCAACCGTCGGATTTAGAGATTTAATTTCAACCGTCGGATCTTAGAGATTTAATCTCTACCAATGGATCTTAAAGTTTTGTTTCTATCCTTTGGATCTAAGCATCATGAGGTGTTAATAGGCTACATTAGGGACCATGAGGAGGAGTTGGGTCTTGGCCACCCATGGATCAAGGCCACATAAAGTCCGATCCACTAATGATGATCCAATCCACTAAAGGTTCATCATTGATCTACCTCACCAACCCCCATATGATAATATGGGCTCCATATATTATTTGTACATTTCCTCCCCGTGTTTAAGATCTCGAATGTCCGTCGATTAATTAATTTACTGACCATTAATTAATCGACATCTAACTCCATGAGTAGTACCACTCAACCTTTTCATCATGCCAGACCAAGTCCACCTGCAGGGTTTACATGATGAACCTTATGAGCTCCTCAAGGGGACATCATCATCCTAATATATAGGACACGGTTTTCTCCTATAATCAACGACACACCATATAAATAATATCATCTCCCAACTTACCGAGTCTATCGATTTAATCTATAAATCTCGCCCATTGGTAAATCAAAGAGATGAGTACTAAGTATATGTGCCCGTTATTATATCGGGATTAAGAGTATGTACAATATAATATCCGAGGTCCGATTTGATTATGTAGTCAGCAATAAATCGAATCACCTCTAAGTCGGTCCTGCTCAATACACACAAAGTGCACTAGTGTGATTCTATGGTCAAGACAAACCAATACCAAATCACACTACAACCATTCCGATAGTTTGTCCAAAGCCATCTCGGTTGTGAGCCTTTACTTATACTTTTCAAGGGGCCGATAACATGATCTCCTGTGTGACACCACACACCATGTTATCTACAATGTAAAGTATTAGACAATATTACATAACCATAAAAATATGCAAACAATGATCATGTGATTCTTATTTCAAAATAAAGATGTTCATACAAAAAATAGACTTTTAAGTATACATCCCTACAGAACAACCACTCCACAAATCACACAACCCACATTTAGCAATTTACAATTAAAAGAGAGGGGATAAAATAAGCTTACCAGCCCTGGACTCCATCGGCAGCAATCCCAATACCGGTAGCCCTGTTCACCGGCTGTGATCGACACTCACGATCTTTGCCTAGACACCCAAAATCCCGTTCAACCAAGAAAATCACAGCAAGGAATTAGACAAGGAGAAGTCAACCCTTACTTAGTTCCGATGATCTCCGACAAAGCAATCCTCAAAAACCGACATCCCCCCTCACGGACGCACAACCCTGACGATAGTCGGCTAGGGTAGGTCATTCGTGCTCGAAGAAGGGCCTCACCTGACTGCCCAGTTAGCGTTCTTCCCTCCAGCCGGACCTCTCATCGGAAGGAGGCATCAACGATCGCTGGATCACGGAGAAGCAAGGGTGTTGGCTCCCTTCCTTCCGGTCAGATCTCCCTCCGGAATGAGGTGTAGGCAGCGAGCAATAAGGGAACGACGAGTGGCAGAGAGAGAGTAGGGAGGTGTCGTCCGTGAGAGGAGGAAGTAAAGAGCTCGGCGCGAGGAAGATGCGAAGGGGAGGAGCTCGTGTTGCAAGCCTCTTCAAACTCGCGGTGGTGACGTGTTAGGGCATGACAAGCGGCTCGGCGACGGTGAGCGCGAGCACGAGGAAAGGAGATGCAATCGGGAGAGGGATCGACCTCTAGTCGCGTCGGAGATGAAGAAGAGGCATTCAGAAAAAAATGGGAAGAAGCTGATCGAGTGAACGGAAGAGAAACCGAAGAAACGCCCGTGGATAAAAGCGACGATCAAGATATTTTAGTTGGTCTAGCTAGCCCAAGTCTAACCCAATCACCTATTTAAGCCTTAAACTTCCTCCGATTTGATCATATGAACTCAATTCAATTCCAGAAAATTTCTAAAAATTCTTGAAAAATTCTATAAGACAATTTATTAATTAACAAGGGTATTATTATTATTATTATTATTATTATTATTTCAATCATTGTATTTTCCAGTATCTTACATTCTCCCTCACTATTAAAAATTTGGTTCCCAAATTTCATACTTAAATGTAAGAACCAATAACAAAAATCTCCAAAATGACCACATACCTCTGGTAAACAGATGAGGGTATCGAGCTCGAATAGTTTCTTCCAGCTCCTACGTAGCCTCCTCATCCTTATGATGCTGCCATCTAACCTTTACGAGTCGGATGGTTTTTGCTCCGCAACTGTCGGTCCTTGCGACAAAGAATTCGCACTGGAATCTCTTCATAGGTTGCATTAGATTGAGATAGAATCGAAACCTCTTTCAGAACATGATCTGAACACAGATCGTATTTCCTCATCATATAAACATGAAATGCGTTATGAACACCCGCAAGTGTCGGAGGTAAAGCCAACCGGTAAGCTACACCCCCAATCCACTCCAATATCTCAAATGGATCAATATAGTGTGGAGCTAATTTTCCTTTCAACCCAAATTGTTTCGCCCTTTTCGTAGGTGAAACACGTAGAAATATCTGTTCCCTAACTGAGAACTCCAAAGGCCTTCGCCTCCGGTCTGCGAATCTCTTCTGTCGATCCTATGCCTCTAATAACCATCATCCGATGACGTGCACTAACTCCGCATCATGTTTGATACTCTGTGGCCCCAAATAGCTGTCATTCCCCGACTTCCTCCCACAACATGGGAGATCTACAGGGTCTACCGTATAGGGCCTCAGAAGGAGTCATCTGAATGGAGAAGTGATAACTGTTCTTATAGTTAAATTCCACTAAAGGAATGTGATTCACCCAACTACCTCCATAATTCATGACACAGGATCTCAATAGATCCTCCAATGTCTGAATGGTACGCTCAGACTGTCCATCAGTTCGCGGATGAAATGTGATACTGAGTCAAAACTCTGTGCCCATGGTATGATGCAAACTCTACTAGTATCATGAGATAAATCGCGGATCACTATCAGATATAGTACTCAAAAGTACTCCATGCAGTCTGATAATCTCTCGACAGTACAACTTTGCCAGACGGTCTAACGAGTCCATCCCATGAATAAGCAGGAAGTGAGTTGATCTGGTCAATCGATCCACAATCACCCAAATCTCATCGTGTCCTTTACGAGTTCTCAGTAATCCCGTAACAAAATCCATCGTGATTTGCTCCCACTTCCATTCCGGAATCAGAATTTTTCTGGAGCAATCCAGTGAGTTTATGATATTCCACCTTCACCTGCTGGTATACTAAATATCCAATAGAGCTGTCAAACGGGCCGACCCATGGCGAGGCGGGCCAACCCGTCATTAACCCAACATTTAGTGGAGAGGGGAGGGCCGACCCGCCATCTTGGCGGGTTGAGAAATCTCCAATCCAACCCAACCCAAGGCGGGTTGCGGGTTAGGCGGGCCAACCCGCGGACCATAAAAATTAAAAAACTATATCTAAAATTACTAAGGTGTTGAGAGTTTGTAGCGATGATCAGTAACACAAATGAAGTACCATGATTAAAAAAATAAACATTTGAAGTAACTAAAATCTTATAATTGAGATTTAATTATCGAGTAACAAAGTTGAGTACCGATGTTTTTTATTTTTCCAATGATCCAAAATATTTAAATCTTGATAATATATAAATTTAAATTTTCACTTCTCTAAATTGAGATTTTTTAGCTCTTATAATTATTTGACTTTGATATGTCATCATTTCCTACATCGATTGGAATTGTAATGAACAATTAAAGTATACAAGAAAAAAAAGTATTAGAGTACATCAAAAATTACTTTGTTCTTTCATTTTAATTTCTCTTACACTTTGTTGAGGTGTATATGTGATAGAAGAAGATTGTGATGGTGAAAAACTTCTCTTATTAATTAATATTAGAATATTGGTAAAAAAACTTATATAATTTTATTTTCACATGTTCCATCTTTTGGCATTTCTCAACCCGCGGGCTAACCCGTGCCCACGGCGGGCCGACCCGTCTAGACCCGCAACCCGCACGGGTCGATCCATTTAGGCCTGTCAAAATGGCGGGTTGATAAAATTTCAACCCAACCTGTGTAAATTATTTGGCGAGGCGGGCCAACCCGACGGGCCTAACCCAACTTGACAGCTCTAATATCCAGCAACAAAGTCTGCGGTATTTCTCTTCATACCGTTCCCACCAGTATAAACATCTCAAATCTCGATACATCCGAGTACCACCAGGATGCATAGCAAGTCTCGAATGATGTGCCTCATGTAGCAACTCTTTCTTAAGTGGATGCGTGTCTGGAACACACTATCCTTATCAGAGACGGGGAATTATCTTCTCAAAAGAGAAGTCCATCAACCATTCAAAATTCACTCCACCACACACTCTGTAAGTGCATGGGAGACTATAGCGACCAATCTCACTTGTTGCAATTTTTGCAACTGTTCGCGCTCCAGGAACTCTATAGTAGCTACCCAGTAGCTAGTTAAATTCAATGAGCACTTCTGCTCCCTACATCCACAAATCTAGATAATAACTACTAAAGCCACATCATTTATATGATAGCCTATCTCGTAGTTTCTTAACTGTCGTAAGCATAAGATACGCCTCATTCAACTGCATCGGAATCCCTCCGATCCCTGAAATGATGCATTTGCATACAACATCCTTTTATCCACCCTGAAAGGATTAACTAATACTTGTGTAAACGTTAACCGTCGTCTAGGTCTTATAAACTGGTTTCACCAACTTCCGACTAAATGATTTCCATCATTACCTTTGTCAAACAAATCTGTGGTATAGTAATGCTAAAACATTCTATCCACATCTACAGTAATAACCAAATCATACAAGGCAAACCACCATCTACGATGGTCGAGTGCGCAACTCCAACTATAACAATCAACAGTGGCCAAGTTACGCAACTCTAACAACCACAACCTGATCCAATCGTGTCCAGAATACACGATTCCTCAAGTCCATGGACGACTAAAATCATTAAATAGTCTAGTAACATAATCAAAACTCATAAAATTCATACCAAGTATGAAATTATCGTCTTTACACACCTGCATCCTCTTTACTCTACACTGATGATATATCAATCATCACAATGACAATGATAATTGTATGACACCATGTCACTACAATATCAACACTCTAGTCGTAAACCAACCCTAGAGTATACACAGGTGTCCTTAGCTGATCTAAATAGATCACCTATCCACAATGAAAGATATTCACTTTCAACAACTATTGTATTCCATCATCGATAATCGATGTATAATCTCAAAGGTCCATCTCTCTTTCCACAAAGAGTTCTGGATCTTCTCAAGGAGGAATACTGAGATAGATAAATATCTCTTCCAACATCTCCTATAATCGCAACCCACATTCTTCCAATTTCTATAGTGTCTAGCAACACTGATACCAACAAAACTATCCCTCGTATGAGGTATTCAATATCGACACTATCTTCGAAATCACTCCAATCGCCTATTCCACTTACCTATGCCGCGGCAAGCCTAGGAGTTCATCCGAAACTACATCTGAATACTCTCAGATTATACGTACATCCGAGAGACATATTATACCATAATCTCAACAAGTTGACCATCCGTAAGGATATGTCTATAGTAAAGATATGTCTATCAAAGTCTAAGGGAATCCCTTGACTTCTTAATTGTTGGTCAACATCTCACCTAATAGTAGAGATACCATTGACCCACAAGTCGATGTATAGGAACACTTCTAACCCGAACTAAGAATGTTCTAGACAAAGATACTTGTAAACTACAAGCATCTCTCAATATGTCAACTTAGAGGAAAAAATTAAAGTAATACCCTGAACGATCAATTATCTGTCGATCCGATCCAAATGCTCCATGCAGGTCTTGACCTTTCTCCGAAGAGAACAAGATCAGATCCAACAGTTCACGACAAAGCGGCCGCATTTCTGCGATGAATGATCCAGAGATTTTTCTAGATCATCTGATCCCATTACTTAATCCTACGAGCTACAACTGTAGAATACCAAATAGATACGACCATCGTCATATACTCTTTCCTCTGTACAAAGCCAATCCACATCTGGGAGGTAACCGTTGTTGTTGTCTGCATGAATCTTCTAAAATGTCTTCTGCTGATGCTGCTTCTATGCTGATTTCTGCAGTCGAGACAGTGCATCATCCTCTTGGAACACCATCGATAGTCTTCAACTGAGTCTTTAAAATACATCTCCTCAACTGTACTGGTTGTTCACAATAACAATAGCTGAACTGATCTAACAGATAATCTGACTTCGTGTGTCTTCGTGATCCGTACTGCACGCACATAATCCCTTCGGAGTCTTTGTCCTGATTTCGCTGATGTGCATGAGAACATCCTGATGATCTGCGGTTGGTCTTCTATACATGGAATGTAGCTCAAGGCCTATGACTCCGATCTTGCTCCTTTTATCCAATAGTCGGAAACTTTTGACCCAAATAAGTTGACCTACAATATCTGCTTATCGGTCTCCAACTCTTAAACATTTGTACGGAGTGATTTCTAAACTCCTGACTCAATCTAACGTCTGTTGGATCGAGAAGCGTCGCTAGAGGGGGGGGGGGTGAATAGCGATCGTAAAACTTTTCGGCGTTTCGTTCGAGTAGATAATTAAATGAGTAAACACAGTGAAAAATAAAGCGACACGTTTATTTTACTTGGTTCACAACCCAGCGGTTGCTACTCTAAGGCCCTATCGGTCCTAGACCGCGTACGGAGGGCAAATCACTATAACGTCTCCTCCTCGTTGGAGGTAGGAGACAACGATCACAAAACCGAAATTACGAGGATGAGGCAACAAGCCTACCTCACCTCGTTACGAATAAAAATAAAGAATACAATATCAAAATATGTTACTTGCTACTGCTGCCGACGAAGAAGATCGGAACTTGTCGTCGCGTCGGCGTTATGACGGTGTTGGAGCGTTGGCGTTATAGGAGCACTTGATGAATAAACTTGATGTTCTTTGGAGTTGGAATCCTCCTCCTTTTATAGACTTTGGGCTCTGAATATGTCTCCCTTTTTTTTTGGAATGGATCACAAAGTTTTCCAAATTTTATCGCGAAGTGGCCGCGTCAAACGTTATCCGTTTTGACCTAAGCGCGGTCGAGTCGCCGCCATCGATCGACGATGCCTCCCATCACGATCGGTGATGGGCATCACCAACTTCTCCATGTCCAGCAATGACCGCCACCGCTACTTTCTGCAGCGGAGAGGTTAGCTCGGAAAATGATAAATACGACGGTTTCTAACCATCCGATCTCGACCTAGACCTTCCACAAGAAGTTTTAGTCGGATCGCCGCCTCTGTCCCTATAGAGGACACGACCTTACCATCTCTCACTCACACGAGCTTACCTCGATTCTTACTGTGACGCTTTCGCTTCTGGCCTTCCACTCGATTCCTTTGGCTCCCTCCGAAGTCACTTGAGTGTCGCCCGACCATCGCGGCTTCCTCCGAGTGTCGCTAGCCTTCAGCTCTAGCTTTAGTACTTTTCTGCACACTCGATTTAGCTCGTGAGATAACGATGTAAACTTAACTTTGCATCTTTGCCATAATCAAAACACAAGTTCGATTATCTAGTGCCCCTGCACCAACAATCTCCCCCTTTTTGATCTATGGCAAACCAACACAAAGTTAAGGGAAATTAAAGCATAAAACAAGTATAGTAAATGATGAATGTCATTTTCAAAAACTCCCCCTTAACCCTAGGTGAGTTTTGAAAGAGATACTTTAGTTTAAAATTAAATAAATTTTGTATTACTCCCCCTTAACTTTCGCTCTTCTCCCCCTTTTGCCATAAATCAAAACAAACGTTGGGGTTTGTTATGTAAAAATGAAGTTTGTTATATAAAATAGGGGTTTAAAGACAATATGGTATATGCATGCATCAAGATAAATCAGCTATGAGTCCAAACATGCGTCTAGCAATAGTTAGATAGATTGGTTCGAGGTGTGTCCCTCTGCACCAATAATCTAAAGGTTTATAATATAACCCTTAGGGTTAGTTTGCTCTCCCCCTTAGTCAAATATATGAAGTATAAGAGATGTAGGGGGCGCTAAACTTTGGCCTAAGAGTTGTTAAGTACAATAGTTGAGAAAATAAGTAGTATTTTGAAGAGGTTGTTTTAACTATATTTCAATTATCCTTAACATCTCACCTATGTCTATATGATCAAGCATGTTATACTTATGTGTTTTTGTGAGATGACTTCCAATTAAGTTGATTAAGTGCTTTTAGGTTCAAGTAATTTTATGTTAGATTTGGATTTGACCCTAGGCTTGTCAAGTTTACCTTTTCAAGATCATGGCTTCCAGGTCGTGACGAGGCACAGGGGCCTTCTTTTATCGGATCATCGACCACTTCCTTAGACAAAGCTATTTTCAAGAAAATGATGACTTGACTCACCTAAGACTATTTCCTAGTCTAACTAGTTATTTTTTTTTTTGAAAAGAGGCTCCCCGAGGCTCAATCTTTTCATAGGATTTTAGTTGGTTATGTACGTGTTCTAAGTGAGCTCACACGTTTTAAAGCACAAACTTTCTAAGTTAAAGCATGCAATTTCTAAGTTAAAGCACAAACATGTTTTTATCGCTCCCCTAGACCGTTGAATCGTTCGGTCTATCCACATAGTGGATTTGGTCCTTGGGAACCCGACGGGTTGGATCCTAGAGTTGAAATCAAAAGTTCTTTGGGACCCATGCTTGGACTCTTTGATGACTACGATTTACGATAGACATATAAGACCTATTCGTAGTCTTTGACTTAAATCCGAGTCCGACTTTGTTGTACACGACTCTTTGGGTTCCAAGTAGTCGATTAAGGTTCTTAGATCCCAACGTGAACCTTTCCAACCTAGCCTCAACCTCTTGAACTTGGTCTTTCAAGAGAGAATTCTCCTCCTCAAGTTTTTCAATTTGAGTTGAGTTTCCCTCTTGAACTTGACTAGTTGAAGGGGTTAGAGTAGCCTCTTGCTTGAGGGTTTCAACCTCCTCAAGTAACGACTCAACCCTAGACTCAGACTTAGTTAATTTCCTATTAAGCATTTTAATTGTATTGTAAAGCATACTAATTAAAGAGCGATTAACCTTGACTTTCCCTTTTGGTCCGGCTTTGAGTTTTCTCTCGATTCTCTCGAAATAATCTTCGGCGTCGGAGTCAGAGTTGTAGTTGGACTCGACTTCGGATTCTGACTCGGACTCCTCCATTCTTGCCATGTAAGCTATGTCTTCTCTGTTGTCCCAAGTTGCATGGAAGGCTTTCCTTGCTCCCTTTTTCTTTTGGTTCTCATTCTTCAATTTCCTTTTTTCTTGTCGAACTATTCTCCACACAATGTTGACTATTATGGCCTCCTCTTCGGATTCGGATTCGTCTTTGGGTTCGAGTTCATCTACTTGCTTAGTAGGTGGCTTCCTTCTTTGTCATGCAAGTAGAGCAATACCTCTCTCGGCCCGAACCATGTTAGTTTGCTCATGAAGTTCAAACTCGGAAAATAATTCATCTAACCTAAGCTTCGAAAGGTCCTTAGAGACCTTGTAGACATCGACCATGGATGCCCATAAGGTAGTCCTATGGAAAGAATTTAAAGCGTACCTTATAAGGTCCCGGTTCTCTATGGCTTGCCCGATCGAATGAAGACCGTTGACGATATCTTGGATCCGCGCATGTAGTTGGGTGGCGGTCTCATGATCCTGCATCTTTAGATTGTACAATTTATTTAAAAGTAAATCTCTTTTACATACCTTAGCATCAGTCGTCCCTTCGTGTAAATCAATCAATTTGTTCCAGAGGTCTTTGGCGCTAATGAATGGTCCGATGCGGTTGAGTTCCTCCTTGGACAAGCCGCATTGCAATATTTGGGTTGCTCTTGCATCGGCTTCGATTTGCCTCTTGGTTGCATTTGTCCATTTGTTGAAATCCAAGGCCTCTCCTTGATCATTGGTGGGTAGAGCAAAGCCGGTTTGGATTATTATCCAAGTCTCGACTTGTGTTTTTAGAAAACACTTCATCCGACCTTTCCAATAACGGAAATCATTTCCGTTAAAGAACGGAGGTCGGGTGGTGCTATACCCCTCAATGTGAGCCATTAAATATCTTGCAAAATATGAATAAAAACCAAAGAGAATTCCAAGACTTGGTCTTGGATTAGTAGTGCGGGAAATAATAGGAAATAAATAGAAATAAATAAGGAGAATAAGAAACTAACAAAAACTCGAAACTTACGACCTTTGATGTCCCCGAAAGGGTACTAAACGTTGGATTTTGGGGCTGGAAACAGTTTGTTACAAGAGTAAACCCTCATAAGAAATGTAGATCTTTCTGAGAGCTTCGATATGGTATATAGATCGTTATGTGAGTCCACTTGTGCGAAAAGTTATGGCCGTTTTACCGTCGGCTACTCCAAGAGAGAAAACTTGCAAGCACACAACCAAAAGAAACGTACCAAGACTTCGTCTTGGATTAGTAGTGCGGGAGGAAAAAGACCTAAAAAAAACACGAATCGAAAAATACGAAAAGAAAACCAAAACGTGCTAGATCGGTGGTTTCACCAAATCTTAGCGCCCCAGCTCTGATACCAATTGTTGGATCGAGAAGCGTCGCTAGAGGGGGGGGGTGAATAGCGATCGTAAAACTTTTCGGCGTTTCGTTCAAGTAGACAATTAAATGAGTAAACACAGTGGAAAATAAAGTGACACGTTTATTTTACTTGGTTCACAATCCAGCGGTTGCTACTCCAAGGCCCTATCGGTCCTAGACCATGTACGGAGGGCAAATCACTATAACATCTCCTCCTCGTTGGAGGTAGGAGACAACGATCACAAAACCGAAATTACGAGGATGAGGCAACAAGCCTACCTCACCTCGTTATGAATAAAAATAAAGAATACAATATCAAAATATGTTACTTGCTACTGCTGCCGACGAAGAAGATCGGAACTTGTCGTCGCGTCGGCGTTATGACGGTGTTGGAGCGTTGGCATTGTAGGAGCACTTGATGAATAAACTTGATGTTCTTTGGAGTTGGAATCCTCCTCCTTTTATAGACTTTGGGCTCTGAATATGTCTTCCTTTTTTTTTGGAATGGATCACGAAGTTTTCCAAATTTTATCGCGAAGTGGCCGCGTCAAACGTTATCCGTTTTGACCTAGCGCAAAGGCTGAGTCGTCGCCATCAGTCGATGTCTCCCATCGATCGGATGGGCATCGATCGGCCTCCATGTCCGTGATCATTGCCCGGCTGGCCACTTTCCTGCAGTGAGAGGTTAGCTTGGAAAATGATAAATATGACGGTTTCTAACCATCCGATCTCGACCTAGACCTTCCACAAGAAGTTTTAGTCGGATCGCCGCCTACGGTCGTCCCCGTATAGAGGACACGACCTTACCATCTCTCACTCACACGAGCTTACCTCGATTCTTACTGTGACGCTTTCGCTTCCGGCCTTCCACTCGATTCCTTCGGCTCCCTCCGAAGTCACTCGAGTGTCGCCCGACCACCGCGACTTCCTCCGGGTGTCGCTAGCCTTCAGCTTTAGTACTTTTCTGCACACTCGATTTAGCTCGTGAGATAACGATGTAAACTTAACTTTGTGTCTTTGCCATAATCAAAACACAGGTTCGATTATCTAGTGCCCCTACACCAACAACATCTTCCAACAGGATCTGATAGAAGATCCAATGATCTTACTCCAAAAGTAAGCCAATAATCGTGGGTGGCTTAAAACATCCCTTCATCTTCTTCAGCTATTAGGTGAGCATAAACTCTGCAAGTCTAACGACTCTGCATGATATTCCCGTTATCAACAATCACTCTACTTGAAGCTCAAGAATTCCCTACAATGAGCCACTGAAAGTGACGTGGGAAAAATACTCTCTTTCAACATCACTAAACCATGATCAAGTGGTATATTATTCCCCGAAGATTATTTTCTATATTTACCACCAAATACAGGCTTGATCCCGATAATGGTATGCAAATAACTCTACCTTCTCTGTATAACACAAGTTAAGTACTCAAAATTACCTTCAAAGTTGTACAATCCCAGTACAAACAACTCAAGGATAAAAATCCCTATGAAACACCGTAGACTAGCCTTCTACTATCTATATCAACATAACCTACTTGTCTTGTCTATTACCCAATAAGTAATGATCTGACAAGCATATTTAGTGAAAATTTCCAAGACTGTAGTCTCTGATTTTCACAAGAAATGTGACGACTTGACCCCTGTTTTTCGACTCGGTATCAGTCGGCTCTTAAAAGTAAATCACCTTTTCGACACAAGTTCAAGACTCACAGACTCAACAGGTCGTTCCCATGGTCAACTCATACCACGGTTACGAATAAAAATCAACACACTACAGGTTATTCCCTTTTTCATACACTAAATGCATAGCCAACCAAAACCGGGAGTATAAATGCTAAAGGTAACTCCGGTTGGTCACCTCGGTGGATGACCCCTACTATGAGTCTACACAGGTGTCATAACTCTGACTGTATACACCTATTGATCAAGTTTAGATAAATATCTACTAAACTATAAGTTATCAGGAATTCTTACCTCGTGCTGCTTGGAGCTCAGGCCGCTGTCCATCTCATCTCAGAAAACCAAAACCGAACAAATCGACTCCCGAGAATCCAAGACTCGACACAAAAATAACATTGTATGGCATCGCAGAACCTAGAGCTCTGATACCACTAAAGTTGTCACACCCCGAGAGTATGTCGTGCCGAAAAGCAAATGGACGACATCTCCCCTGTACGTGGCAACATCTCGTGTTAATAAGGGCCCATAGGCCACAACAACAACAACATATATATATGTAAACAAACCACAGCGAAAACTAACCACAACAACATAACAACCTACACAGTACATACCGGTATGACTAACCACATCACAACTACATACAGAAAACATCGGCAAAAAACCCGAAACCACAAGTGTGTACATCACATGACAATCCACAACACATTACACCACGAAAAAAAACTCCAAATACATAACACACATACGGAAAGCCCAAAACAACCACCAGAAGTCTCAGAGGTGAGATAAGATGTCAGTCAGCGGTGCTCCAAGTCATCACGAAGACTTCTACCTGTTACCTGGGCGACAGAAAAACTCAGGATCAGTGGTGGTGAGTATAACTCAGTAGGTAATAGGAAAAATATGTATATATCAAATATCACATGTAATTCAACAACATAACCTAAAGGTACAACAGGTATACTAGTATAATAAACATATACATGCATATACCGTCTAACAAAATAAACAACGTATAATGCAGACATACCTGAAAATCTGCTACGCTTCTTTGATCCAACCTGAGCATATATCCAACATATATAACAGGAAGAGAAATACTAACTCACAATATACTCATGATATAGGTCAAGGTATCTAATGGTCTGTTTAACAAATATATAAGTATCCGACACAACCATATAACAGATGCAAGAAGCATGCATGAATATGATGTACAACCAAATGCAACAAGCATAGTACAATCAAATGCAACATCACAATAAGCATATATATATAGACTGCATCTATATATATATTAATCACAACCATCTATATATATATATATATATATACATGCATATATGTATATATATGGTAATATGTAAAAATGCCATAAGTCACAGTAATGCAACATGCATGGTCATGCCGGCTCACCCTAAAGCTACCACGACCCCAGTGTGGCCTCGGTGGCTCGAGCATGACAATTGTCCCAACTCAACACCAACCACTACTCTCGAGTGGCCGAGTAGGCAGTATGATTGAGTAGCATATAAGCGTGAAGAGCAAGCTACACGATGGGGGTCCCTGCTGTTGGCCACTCCGACAGTCACTACCCATGAGTGATCGAGTGTCACACACGCAGGACTACAACAAGCAAATCCCACTACCACCATCTATAGTGGTAGAGTGTGGCACCACAATGCTCTGCCCTCACACTGGTTACTCCTCCTATGAGTAACTGTGGAGGCAGGATGACTGGCGACCCTCTCAACCATAAGGGAGACCACGTCGCCAGTATGCATGCAAATGACATGAATGCTATATCACAAATAGACATCCACACAGACTCTCTATTCTACAGAGAGTCATACTAATCAGATCAATGCACTCTCTATCTTGTAGAGAGTCGTACTCAACTGATCATAACACTCTCTATCCTGTAGAGAGTCATACCAATCTAATTGACGCACTCTCTATCCTGCAGAGAGTCGTACTCAACTGATGGATGCACTCTCTATCCTGTAGAGAGTAATACTCATTTGATTATTACACTCTCTATCCGATAGAGAGTCGTACTCAACTGATCGTATCAAGCTGGGACCACCGGTCCGTAGCGACACACTAATCACCCTTCACTTAATCATTACACAACACATGGTTGATAATAAGTATGCAACATACGGGTATTGGAATAAATCCTACATTTAGGGCATTACCTACCCACGGATGACCTTTTACCAATTTATAAATTGGGTCATCACCCGTACTCTAAAATCTACTCCCTACTAAACATTTAGACCTATTTACATCACATATATAACTCCTAAATCATAATAAAGGAAAATGTGACATCAACCTTTGAGCAAATATAGCCAACGACAAGTATCAAACATAAGATAAATAAGAGCAGGGTCAAGATAATATGAACACCTAACATGCTCATATCTATGACTAAATCTGAATGCAATTATATCTACCTGACCAGGGTAGGAATTTACCCACCTGATGATGTAGAGTATCTGGAAATATCATTTGCCTTCACGTCCAAGAATATCTCTCTATTCAACATCCTGCACACAACATAGAACATAATTAAGTTCTATCGTACATCGCATAATTGAATCAAACTCCACATCGACTTCGTATCTCAATCTATAAGATTGAGTTAGTTATCAAATTAACCTAATCAATCCTTCACATCATCCCTATATTTCATCATTAACTAACACCAGATCAGATAACAAAATAACCAATAGTATACATCCATAACAACCTAGCTCCTGACTCACCTAGGTTAGCTTCAATTGCTAAATAGCTAAATTGAAATCAACTCGTTGAACTGCAACCACTCAGTTAAATTGGAGGCAGATTCCAATTCTAATAATCCTAAACCTGAAATTGCACAACATTCAAATTATCTCAAACCTACTAAACTTGATTCCTTAATCCCACCAACAAATCAATGGCAATAATCTTACAAGAAATAAGAGATGTGTAGGTTATATGAAAATATGCTGATTGACCCACAAAACGCTTACAACCCCTTCGTGGCCAAGAACAATCCCTATTCCCAGCCAGATCACAGCCGTTCATAGCTACTTTACAACCATATCACAGCTTCATCCACTCTTCACAGCCAGCACAACTTCACAGAACCTGCACAATTGCTCAACCGACATCAAACCCATTCACACTCAACAAATACTTGCTCACAGTCAACTCCATCGACAGGAACAACCACTCCACATATCACACAACCCACATTTAGCAATTTAAAATTAAAAGAGAGGGGATAATACAAGCTTACCAGCCCTAGACTTCATCGTCAGCAATCCCCAATACCGAAAACCCTGTTCACCGACTGCGATCGGCGCTCACGATCCCTGCCCAGACACGCAAAATCCCGTTCAACCAAGAAAATCACAGTAGGGAATTAGACAAGGAGAAGTCGGCCCTTACCTAGTTTCGACGATCTCCGGCAAAGCAATCCTCAAAAACCGATAGCCCCCCTCACGGACGCACAACCTCGATGATAGTCGGCTAGGGTAGCTCATTCGTGCTCGAAGAAGGGCCTCACCTGATTACCCGGTCGACGTTTTGTCCTCCAGCCAGACTTCTCACCGGAAGGAGCCGTCGGTGGTCGTTGGATCATGGAGAAGCAAGGGTGTCGGCTCCATTCCTTCCGGTCGGATCTCGCTTCGGAACGAGGTGTAGGCAGCGAGCAAGAAGGGAACGACGAGTGGCAGAGAGAGAGCAGGGAGGTGTCGTCTGTGAGAGGAGAAAGGAAAGGGCTCGGCGCGAGGAAGATGCAATAGGGAGGAGCTCGTATCATGCCCCAGGGGAGTCCCCGCCAGATGAAAATCGGACAGCATCTCCCCTGTATGGGTGAAAATACGAAACTTGCATACAAGGCCCACACAACCCACTATACATCGGTCAACACGGCCGGAATAAATATCACACATGCAGGTCATAAATAGGCCTCAGGCCAATAATCAAAGTAAATAACAAAAGTCTACAAAATCTAGACTTACCCCTTCTGCTATCTGAGCAGGAATACTCAACCAAAACCAATCGAATAAAAGTCTGAATAGAAGTCCATACGGACATAACAAATATCACCAAAACATCCACAAGTACATAAACAAAACACAAGTCCTACACATTTCTTCTAGTAAAAAACCAAAACCATAAGACCAACAAAAAAATAAATCCATTTCGATGAGAGGGATTGATAGCTGGACTCTCCTGAGAGGGTCAACCTGAAGTAGATATAAAGCAACGGGGTAAGTTCAATGAACTCGGCGGATAATAGTCGATATGCATAGTAAGATATATCTAACAATAATAATCATGCCAGTACAGTCTCCTAATCAATAATAATAAATGCAAGAAAGAAATGCGAAAAGACTGTACTTACTTGAATCTCCTATCCTGAAATAGGAGTATGAGCCATACTAGCAGAAATAAGGTCGTCAGACCAAATACAAAAATGTATCATGTATGCATGTCAATCATATGCAACATCCAAGGCAGCAACCAAAATGCAGAAAACACAATACAAATGCCATCCATGCAATATGCATGCGATGCAAATGACATGGTCACCCCTGACGCCAGTCAGCCGCCTCACACGCTGTCACGCCCGCCCTTTCTGGGACCAGAATCCGGAGGGGTGGCGCGTGATGCGACCGTACATACATACATTACAGCGGAAGACTACACTTATCGTACTTCTTACAGCGTAAGACTTTAGACATTTTTTTTTTCTTTTAAACATAACATGCATGGATATATATAGATACTTCTTCTTAACATAGGGTATGCATCATAACATATATAGATACTTCTTCTTACTTCTTCCTTCTTCATATTAATCATAGAGCATGCATCATATATATATATAGATACTTAGTACCTAGTTCGAGTTCATACACATCATCATAATCAGGAGACATAAACAAAGACATCCATAAACGTCATCACCATGGGGAAACATATATATAAAGACATAATGGATCTTCTCCACCATGCCACTACCACACACACTTGGCCACTCCTGCTGCTCCCTTTAGTTTATCCATCCCTTACCCTTATCTGCCGTACGAGGGAAAGATAACTATAAGCACATAGGCTTAGTAAGATCCTGTCCTACTCACAAAAACCATACATCGACATTATTCATGGCATGTAACATTCATAACATATAAGCGACATAACATATAACATACATGACGTAAGCAACTTAACATGTAGCATGAGTGTAACATGAATCATCTATAACATAGCAGCATAACATGTACCATCTATAACATAGCAGCATATCATGTAAATATATGATTCAATCAAACATAACATACCACATCTGTAACATATCAACATAGCATGTGAACATAGCAATCAAATCATGTAAACCTATGTAGGATGCTTTTGAAAACATATATTATAGGTACATAAACATAATCTCAACATATTTGGGCCCGACATTGTACCACTTCTTCATTATCATAGCGCGCATCCCTAAATAGGCCCGAGGTAGCAAGTCTCGAACCTACTAGGTTACTAGGCCCGATCTTAGTCCGTCGACCTAGGGCAATCGTCATAGCGTAGAAGCCCATCCTAGGCCCGAGTCTTACTCCATCGACCTAGGGCATCTTGGAGCCCATCCCGTACTAGGCCCGAGTCTTATTCCATCGACCTAGGGGCAATCATAAATAGAAGCCCATCCTAGGCCCGAGTCTTATTCCATCGACCTAGGGCATCTTAGGAGCCCATCCCTTCTTGGACCTTGTTAAGGTCTTGGTACAAGCCATGCAGAAAGTAAAATACTTATATGCTTTTATTATAACATAGCTTATTTCGTTTTGCAAACATAGCATGCTTCATTTCATAACATATCGTACTTTACTTCATGAACATATCATTTTTCATTTCATAAACATATCATACTTCATTTCATAAATGTATCATACTTCATTTCATAAACATATCATTTTTCATTTCGTGAACATATCATTTTTCATTTCATAATCATATCGTATTTCATTTCATAACATATCTTAAGTATCACATACACATAGGGCATGGCATAAGGCATAACCATCAAGAGTAAGTGAACACTAACCGAAGGCATGTTATCTTCATCTAGCATCATTTAATATCACAGGTCATCATGAACTCACCCAACATAAAAAAAACCCATGTTAACCTAACTAAATTAACATACTATCAACATCATATGCATACAAACATGGAATGAAACTTCATTGGGGCATCAACACAAGGGGGTGGCCGAATGGTCCATGTAGGCTTTTAGGGCTAGTCTTTTACCCTAATTCAACTAACATACTAACAACATCATATGCATACAAACATGGAATAAAACTTCCTTGGAGCATCCATACAAGGGGGTGGCCAAATGGTCCTTAGAGGTTTCTAGGATTAACCTTTAACCTAATTCACCCTACACCTTAACTTCATCATGTGCATGTAAGAATAAGGTATAGAACATTAATAAAACACCAAAAATATCCATGTTGGCCGAATGGTTTATGGAGGCTTTTAGGGTTAACTTTCAACCTAATCCATTTTACATCCTAACATCATCATATAGTTACAAAACATAGCATATAACTTCATTGAAACCTTAAATACATGGCTTGGCCGAATGGATCTTGGAGATTTCTAGGGTTAACTTTTAACCTAATCCATTTTACATCTTAACATCATCATATACTTACAAAACATAGCATAGAACTCCATTGAAACCTTAAAAACATGGCTTGGCCGAATGGATCTTGGAGGCTTTTAGGGTTAACTTGTAACCTAATCCCTTTATCATCTTAATATCATCATATTCTTGCACAACATAGCATAGAACTTCATTTAAACCTTAAAAACATGGCTTGGCCGAATGGATCTTGGAGGCTTTTAGGGTTAACTTGTAACCTAATCCCTTTTTCATCTTAATATCATCATATACTTGCAAAACATAGCATAGAACTTCATTGAAACCTTAAAAACATGGCTTGGCCGAATATAACATGTGGATTTCTTTTACAAAACATCAATCGAAGCTACTCGTATGCAGGTGAGGGATACTTACATCCTTCGCTTTGCTTTGAGTGGGAAGATGACCTAAGGAAAACCAAAACCTAGCCTTCTCCTTGCTTGGATGGGGTTCGGCCAAAGGATGAAGAGGGGAGCTCTAGAATTCGGTGAGGAAGAAGAAGAGAAGAGGAGAAAGTGAATTGTGTAACTCATGCCTCCTCATTTCCCCTATTTATTCATTTGAAGAGTCCCTTGATCTCCCTTACACTTAACCATAATTTCCCCTATTCCACTAATGATATAATCCTATTGGGCTTCTGGTTAGTGGGTGCATCTATAGGGCTTGGCTATATCTAGAGGTTTGGGGTTCAATTCCTAGGCATTGCATCCCTTTTTGGCTTATTTTCTTTTATTTTTGAAAAGACCCACATAAAGCCCATTATCGTAAAGCCAAAATTTCTTGTAAAATTGCTAGAAATTTTACGGGCGTTACAATCCTTCATACCTTTTAAAAGTTTTGTCCTCGAAACTTAGAACAATTCTGAGTACTTCTGCTTCATATCCTCCTCGCGTTCCCAGGTAGCTTCCTCGTGTTGGGGGATCGATTGGCCGGCTAGAGGGGGGTGAATAGCCCTCGTTCCTTGGATGTCGGTATTTGCTCGTCTACAAAAGATTAGCGCAAGCGGAATATGCAAATAAAGACAAGCATATAGAAATTACAAGAAAGCAAACGCTAACAAGAAGATGTAACGTGGTTCACGGCTACGCCGCTAATCCACGATCCCGATTCGTCCGAGGTGAATCACTCCTTCAAAGCCAATCCAATATTGGTCTCTCCTTTGCACCAAGCTAGGTGGAGGTAACCTTTACAACCAAGATCACTCTTCTACAATGGAATGAAGATTAAAGCAAGTAGAAGAGTGGGAAGACGTTTAGGGCACTTTGGGAGTAGTTGGGCGTTCAAGCATTAGGCTCCCAAAGCCCCATCCCCTTTCTTTTTATAGAGGAAGAGGGTTTCTTCCCGTTGACACAGGATCAGTCGACTGATGCCCTCGATCAGTCGACTGATCCCGTAGCCGTTGCCCAATAACGGCCGCTTTCCATGTTGGATTCCATCCAACGGTATTGGCATCAGTCGACTGATCCTACCATCAGTCGACTGATGCTCGATTAGTCGAGTGCTCAACTGAGTCGACTCCGTGCATACGTACCGTGCATAGTGCCATCTTATTCCTCGGCAATGCCGCGACATCAATCGATCGCCACCCATGGCACCGCAAGCACTAAACTCTTATACCCGATCGACTATCGATAGCGAGCCGATCGCCATAACATGGCATCGTGTGAAACTCCATCCGACACTTAGCCAAACGGGCCAAGTTTCACCTAAGAGCTACCCTTCCCGGGTTACAATCGCTCACTCATCCTCGGAGTCCTCGCTCAAGTCATCTCTATCGGGAGCCCAGCAATACGTAAGCATCAGCGCCGCGGCTCTGCAATGCTCCTTCATGTCTCTTGCCTCGAAGTCTACTTCCTCCGGCTTCACTCTAAGCTTCTCGTCCGGCGGTCCCTCGGATGCTCCAAGCACACGACTTCCGCAAAGCAATCCTTCACCGACTCAAGGCCCGAGTGATGAGATGTGAAACTCGCCACGGCTCCATGTGCGAATTACTAAGTCCTGCACGACTTCAACGCACATATCAAATCAACATAACAAACTAACTTAAACCCTTTGCCACACACATCAAAACCTAATCATGGCAAGAGATTGCCCTAACAATCTCTCCCTTTTTGATGTGTGGCAATCTGTTTAAGTTAGGTAAAAGCATTTGATAAAAATTTTCTAAGGTAAGAAAGCATGTAAATATAAACATGATATAGAAACATGCAACTCCCCCTTAATCCATGAAACCCTATCATATATTTCTCCCCCTAAAATAATTAACTTAAACATAATTATTTCTCCCCCTTTGACACTATCAAAAAGATTAACACTAAGTTATAAGCTCATGTCATCAAGTATAATGCAGGGAAATACCACAAGTTGATTTAAAATTGGAATTCAGCCTTTATCTGTCCGATATTAGCCACCACGATCGGTTCGATATACGTCGACTGGCACATGATTTTCAGAATTTCCTGATTTTCGGACCGAATTTTAGAAATGCGTTAAAAATTCCAAAAAATTTGAAAAATCATGAAATTTGGGGAACATATTTCTTGTAAGTATATCTATCAATGAAAAATAGTTTTTCATGAAAAATCATTATATTTTCACGTATTTGCCAAAAATCCAAAAGCTTTAAAAACAACTAGGTTTTTGATCATGATAGTATCAAGTTTAACACCTAGTTTTGCATCCAAATGTTTCAAAACATGAATACATGTATTTTAAGGTAAGAAATTGTTTTGAAAACATATGAAATATCCAACCATGATCTTTGGGCAATATGTCTATGAATTAAACATAAGCCTTCCCCATGATTGGTCTATTATTGCTATTTTGATACTATAAATGACCATCTAAATGCCATAGGCATTAGTGGACATTTGTATCATCCTAACATCTCACCCATGCTAAGTTTTCAATCAAAGTAGCCTATAGTGAGTGTGAGATGCATCCTAGGGGGGTATTTGTATATACTTAACCATTATATTCATACAATTCTATCAAGGTTAAGTATCAATCTAACAATCCTCATGATCATAAAGGCATGTATCAATTAATTTCACATTATGATCATGAAATACATGTTTTCATCAAATTATAATCATGCATTAGGTATTATATGATGATAATAAACAAAGTATCACCTAAAGCATGATTTAAACCTATTTCTCATGATGGTGTGCCCAATATCAAAATCATAAATCATGATTGCAAACATACATAGGAATTATATTAATCATCATGATTTATGTATTATTATCTATTTATGGGCACGTTATCATCACCCAACACTATTTAAAAATGTTGTCCCGCCATCCTAAGTCAACCAAAAATATGATATAGGTCAAGTCCATATGGTTGACTACCCTAGGGTTTTCCTAACCCTTAAGGATGGATTTTGGAACCCAAAATAAGTTCTTTCCTATTGGGTTCACTAAATACTCCTTGGGGATCCATTTCCTAGCTATTGTCTTTTTCTTAACTTGACCCCTAGCAATTAGGCATTTATAGGCCTTTTCATTTTTCTTTTCTTTATAACCTAGGCCTTTCTTATTGAAACTAGCTCTTTGGCTCCCAATTATCATATTTAATGTGTTGGAGCCAATTGTGAATTTTCCTAGGGCTTTTGTTAAATAATCTACCTTTTCCCTTAAAGCCCTATTTTCTTCTATGCATGCATCATTTACATCTAATGGCACATAAAGATCATGTGAGCATGCATCATCATGGCAAGAAGAGATATTTTCATTTTCATTTAAGCATGCTTTTTCTAATTTTTGTTCTAATTCCTTAATTTGTTCAAGCATGCATTTGTTTTTCTTCTTTGCTCTAAATAAATCCTTAGTTAAACTAGAAATCATAGAAACTATTTTATTGGGTGAGAGGTTGGTTACCATAGTTTCTATGTCCTCTTCTTCTTCGAATGATGAGGATGTAGAAGCTCCCCCTTCATTTGAGCTCTCCCCACTTGAGCTTGATTCTTCATTTTCGGTGGAGGAGGAGCAATCCGAGTCATGAAGGGCCATCAATGCAAGGTTGGAGTAGACATGCTCTTCTTCATCGGATGAGGAAGAGGAGGCAAGGTCATCCCATGTCTTTGCTTTGAGGGCCATGGACTTTCCTTTTTCCTTGGCCTTCTTCTCCTCTTTCTTCTTGCTCCCTTTCTTCTTCTTCTTTTCTTCCTTCTTTTTCTTCTCTTCCTTGCTCTTGTTTAGGAGGGGACAATTGTCTCTTATATGTCCTTCCCCTTGGCAATTATAGCATATGACCTTCCCCCTTGGTCTTCTATTCCTATCATTAGATTTATAAAAATGAAAACCTTTTAAAGCACGTCTTACCCTCCTTACCATATAGGCTTCTTCGGTGCTATCCATGGAGGAGGAGGAAGAGGCTTCGTCATCGGAGGAGGAGGAGATCTCTATCTTCTTCTTCCCCTTGTTTGCTATCAAAGCTACTCCCCTTGAAGGTTGGATTCTAGTCTCTTCTTGTATACCTTCAAGTCTCGTTTCGTGAAGCTCCATGGTTGAAAAGAATTCCTCCAAGGTGCTTACTTCTAGGTTCTTGGAGATGTAGAATGAATCCACCATAGAGCTCCATCTTGAGGACCGGGGAAAGGCATCTATGGCCTTCATTACCATATCCCGGTTGGAGAGCTTTTCTCCTACACTTGTTAGCCCAATTAATATTTATTTAAATCTAGAATGTAGTGAAGTTACCTTTTCTCCCTTTTCAAACTTAATATTTGATAGTTGGGAGCGGAGGAGATCTCTTCTTGCTAGCTTGGCTTCCGAAGTGCCTTCATGAAGTTCAACCAATCTCTCCCACATCTCTTTGGCACTTGAGCACTCCCCTATCCTATTTACTTCTTGTTGAGGGAGCACATTGTAGAGGTGGTGCTTGGCCTTTGAATTTGCCAAATACTCCTTTCTTTGCCTCTTGCTCCACCTAGATTTCTCCAATGGCTCCCCATTTTCGTTCCTAGGCAACTCGAAACTGTTTTCCATTATTAATAAAATTTCAAAATCGGTTTCGAAGAATACCTCCATCCTCTTTTTCCACCAAGAGAATTCGCCGTCGAACTTCGGTGGATGGATGTTTGAGCCGGCCATTTTGAAAGTTGCTTGTTGTGGTGGTTAGTCCTCGACAAGCTTTCCTTGGCTCTGATACCACTTGTTGGGGGATTGATTGGCCGGCTAGAGGGGGGTGAATAGCCCTCGTTCGTTGGATGTCGGTATTTGCTCGTCTACAAAAGATTAGCGCAAGCGGAATATGCAAATAAAGACAAGCAAACGCTACCAAGAAGATGTAACGTGGTTCACGTCTACGCCGCTAATCTACGATCCCGATTTGTCCAAGGTGAATCACTCCTTCAAAGCCAATCCAATATTGGTCTCTCCTTTGCACCAAGCTAGGTGGAGGTAACCTTTACAACCAAGATCACTCTTCTACAATGGAATGAAGATTAAAGCAAGTAGAAGAGTGGGAAGACGTTTAGGGCACTTTGGGAGTAGTTGGGCGTTCAAGCATTAGGCTCCCAAAGCCCCATCCCCTTCCTTTTTATAGAGGAAGAGGGTTTCTTCCCGTTGACACAGGATCAGTCGACTGATGCCCTCGATCAGTCGACTGATCCCGTAGCCGTTGCCCAATAACGACCACTTTCCACGTTGGATTCCATCCAACGGTATTGGCATCAGTCGACTAATCCTACCATCAGTCGACTGATGCTCGATCAGTCGAGTGCTCAACTGAGTCGACTCCATTCCGTGCGCGATCGCATACCGATCAGCCATTCCTCGGCGATCATTGCCGACATCGATCGCCCATGGCATCGATCGCTAAGCACTAAACTGGTCTTATACTAGTCGATCGACCATCGATCGACTCGGAAGCGATCATTGCCATAACATGGCAGTCGACTGGTGTCGGGAAAACCCATCCGACACTTGGCCAAATGGCCAAGTTTCACCTAAGAGCTACCCCTTCCCGGGTTACAATCGCTCACTCTCATCCCTCGGAGTCCCTCGCCTTCGAAGTTCTCTTCGTTCGCGGCCACGTCCCTCGGCAGCATCAGGCGCACGGTTCTGCAATGCTCCTTCGCGTCTCTTGCCTCGAAGTCTACTTCCTCCGACTTCACTCCAAGCTTCTCGTCCGGCGGTCCCTCGGATGCTCCAAGTGCACGGCTTCCGCAAAGTAATCCTTCACCGACTCAAGGCCCGAGTGATGAGATGTGAAACTCGCCACGGCTCCATGTGCGAATTACTAAGTCCTGCACGACTTCAACGCACATATCAAATCAACATAACAAACTACCTTAAACCCTTTGCCACACACATCAAAACCCAATCATGGCAAGAGATTTCCCTAACACCTCGTATCGTTGATTCTACCACAGGACCTTTACTAAGGGCACCTCTTTGTTCCTTAGCCTCTTGACTTCTCGGTCTAGTATCTGGATAGGCCGACTTTCAATACTCAGGTCCTCTTGAACTTGTACTGTTTGTGGCTCGATCACTTGGTCCGCACTGGAAATGCATTTCTTGAGCACAGAGACATGGAACACGTTGTGAATAGCCGACATCTCTTGAGGCAGCTCCAGCTTGTAAGCTACCTTGCCAATCCTCTGCAATATCGGATATGGTCCCACGTAGCGCGGACTCAGTTTACCCTTCCTTCCGAATCTTATCACTCCCTTCATAGGAGCCACTTTGAGGAATACTAGGTCCCCAACTTCGAATTCTAACGGTCTACGCCGCATATCCGCATAGCTCTTTTGTCGGCTCTGAGCCGTTTCGATTCTTTGGCGGATGTTCTATATAGCTCAGGTGGTGTCGTCGATGAAGTCCGTCTGGAGTCCCATCCTCTTCTTTTCACCACCCTCGTACCAGCATATGGGAGATCTATATTTCCTCCCGTATAGAGCCTCGTAGGGTGCCATTCCGATAGTAGCTTGGTAGCTATTATTGTTGTAGGCAGTACGCACATAAGTATCGGCACCGGCTACCTTTGAAATCCAGGCGCAAGCTCGTAACATATCCTCCAAGATTACTTGATTTACTCTTTTCGTGCATTCGTCGTGCAGGGATGGAAGGCAATCAACAATAAGCCGTGCCTAGGGCCTTCTGAACACATTCCCAGAAATGGGAAATAAAGTGACCATCTCTGTCAGAAATGATGGTCTTAGGAATTCCATGTAGTCTTATAATTTCCCTAGCATATAACTAAGCCAGTTGCTCTGTCGAATAGGTCATCTTGATTGCTAAGAAGTGGGCAGACTTCGTCAATCTGTCCACAATTACCCATATTGCATCATAACCATTTGTCGTCTTGGGCAATCCTGAGATGAAATCCATAGAAATGTCTTCCCATTTCCATTCTGGAATCTGGATCGGCTGCAGTGTTCCTCCAGGTCTCTGGTGTTCTGCTTTAACCCTATGGCAGGTCAAGCAGGTACTGACATATTGAGCCACATCTCTTTTCATTCCGAACCACCAGAATTTTCTTTTCAGGTCTTGGTACATCTTGGTGGTTCCAGGATGCATCGCATAAGGAGTTCCGTGAGCCTCCTCAAATATCTTCTTCCGTAATTCTAGATCGTCGGGAATACACAAGCGATCCCTGAGGTAGAGTGTTGGTGCAATCGGCCCAGGTCACGATTGACCAGGACTCGAGTTTGACTCGAGTGATGTTTTGATGTTTCGACAAAAACATATGACAATGTAATTGTCATGGGAAAGTCCAAGTGGAACACTTGGCATTTGGTAAAGTCCAAGTCTTGAGTACTTGGCAAGAAAAGTCCAAGTGGGACACTTGGCACATGAAAAGTCCAAGCATGGGTCTTGGCAATGTAAAAGTCAAAGCATGGGTCTTGGCAATGTAAAAGTCCAACATGGGTTGGCAAGGAAAGTCCAAGTGGAACACTTGGCATTTGAGAAAGTCCAAGTCTTGAGTACTTGGCATGGAAAGTCCAAGCATGGGTCTTGGCGTGGAAAGTCCAACATGGGTTGGCAAGGAAAGTCCAAGCATGGTCTTGGCATGGAAAGTCCAACATGGGTTGGCAAGGGAAAGTCCAAGCTTGAGTCTTGGCATTTGAGAAGTCCAAGGGTTTGATATTGGCAGCGTAAAGTCCAAGCGGGAGTCTTGGCAGCATAAGACCAATGGTTGGCGGCGTAAAGTCCAAGCGGAGTCTTGGCGGCGTAAGTCCAATGTGCCTTGGCGGTGTAGACACCGTTAGCATGACATAGCCGAGGGAAGCACCTGGAGGCTAGCGCAATGGATGAACAAATCATGGATGACTTGGAGGGATCCGAGAGGCGTGAGGCTGATGGAGGTCTAGGCTAAGGGTGGTCTAGCAAGTATGGGGGCACCATACTTGGGTTAAAACCTCATTCTTGAGGTTGGCAGTCGGCCCGACATTATGGCGGTTCATTGCCGAGTCGACTTGAGTTCGATTTGCCGTTTTAAGAGATGGAACTACTGGCGCGATCATTGCTCATTGGAAGCGATCGAGGCCGATGTCTGGCGATCGGCCGAGTCGCGGTCATTGCTAGTTCACCATGAGCATTGCGAATGCTCCGTGATTGGGCGGTCGACTCTGGTGTGATCGCCAATGTTGGCGGATTTGCCAAGAGATCCGTTGGAGTTTTTCCAGCGTGGATCGATCCGTTGTCTCACGACAATAGTGGCATCAGTCGACTGGTGACTTATGGCAGTCGACTGATAGGCGGAAATCTAACCCGACGCAGGTTATAAAGGCAGCTCGAAAAAAGGGTTTTTGCAACCGATTTTCTTGGGCGAAATTGAAGGGGGAAGTTGGTGCTTTCCAGTCCTTCAAAGCTAGTTCAAGGCAATCAAAGATCAAGCAATCCAAAGTTCTTGTAAAGTTGTTTTTCCTTTACTTGCATTGTATTTCTTACTTGTATTTGCTTGTATCTTGTGTATTACTTAGTGTAATCCTTGTACGAGGTTTCTCCGCCTTCGACTTGTGTCGAGAAGGAGTATTTGTGATTAGTGAGTGCATGTGCATCACTAGGGCTCTTTAGAGCTCGATCCGTGGAGTATGAACCGTTCGGTTCCGAACCACGTTATATCTCGTGTTGTGTTTGTGTTCGTGATTGTTTGTATTTCGTTATTGCTTTTATTATTTCTATTTCGCTGCGCATAACGAATTTTGTAGAGACGATCGCGAACGAATTCCATCTTCCTACGGGCACATCGCTATTCACCCCCCCCTCTAGCGGCCTCAAATCTCCAACAAGTGGTATCAGAGCCCGGGGCTCTTCAACGGATTAACAACCGGAAGCAAGATGCTAGAGGGTAAAAGATGGAAGTCCAAGATCAATTAGGTTGGGACATCAACACACATATCCCTTATACCTTCTATGGACAAGAAGGATTCAATCAATGGAAGGTGAGGATTGAAGAATTCTTGATGATGAAGGACTTTGAAGAGTGGGGCATTTTGATGGAGGGATTTCAATATCCAAAAGGGCCCAAGGGAGGAATTCTCAAGATGAAGAAGTGGACCGAGGAACAAATCCAAGAGTTCGAAAAGAATACAAAGGTAATTAAATTCTTGGTTGATTTGATTCCTAATAAAATTATGTGTGAGCTAGGTGAGTACAAGGATGCCAAAGAGCTTTGGAGTCAAGTGGCAAAATATCATGAAGGCTCACAACCGGTCCAAGAGGAAGAGACCGAAGAGGCTAATGCATCATCCTCACAAGGAAGTGAGGATTCGGAGGTTGATAGGGAATTAACATCCGGATCAGAAGAGGTGGAGGAAGTGGAAGAAGCATCCACCTCAAGGATTGAGGGGGAGGAGATAACTTTCACACCGGAACATCAAGAAGAAGCTTCGACATCCGGTCAAGATGAAGAAGCCCAAAGTCCAATTCCGGTCTCCATTACCCTAGGTAACTCAAACACTCAAGGTTCAAATAAAATTCATATCATTTGTTTTGAGTGTAGGGAATCCGGACACTACAAGAGTAAGTGTCCAAAAAGGGTCAAGAAGGCTCAACCGGTTCCAAAGGTCAATGAAGTCGGTGTTCCCAATGCCAAGAAAAGCAAGGAGCAAGTCATTTGCTTCAAGTGCCGGCAACTGGGGCATTACCGAAATCAATGTCCTAGGGGGAGCAAAAAGACCCAAGAAGGAGCTATACATGTAGGGGGAGCTTCCAAAGCTAACCCTAAAGTATATTTTAATAATGCATCCTTTTTAGTTAATAGGCAAAAGCATGCTAGGAATAATTTTAATAGTTTTGCTATTGTGCATGAAAAGCATGCTAGAAATAATAGATATATTTGCCTAGGAGCTAAGAGTGTTCACTTAGGAAATAAGAAGAAATTTGGGACTAATGTCCCTAAAAATATATTACCTAAGGAAAGCATTAAGAAAATAGGAGAACATCTAGGCCTTAACCCTAAATGGACTAGGCATATGCCTAGGAAGAACCATGCCCATGGTCTAAATCAAAATTCTAAAATTGGGCAATTAGAATTAGAGAACCAAGCCTTGAGGTCAAGGCTTGAAAAACTTGAAAAGACCCTTAAGGTTATACAAAATCAATTTAAAGGGTCTAATGGTCAAAGTCAAAGGTCCAAAAGTCAAAGTCAACACCTATGACCTAAGAGTCAAAAGTCAACCAAGGGAAAGTAAGGTTTGGGTCACAAACCTAAGCCTAAGGTGGCTTACCATAGTGTTCCATTTGATTATGGAACACAAACTAGGTCTAGGAAGACTAAGGTCAATAGGGAAGTCATCCCTAAGGTTGACCAAAGGGTATGCCTAGTGGCTAGGGTTTCTAGGAAACCTAGGGTGGCCACTAAGAAGGTTGCAAGGGGAGTTACCCCTAGAGTCAACCTAGGTAAGACCCAAATGACCAAGGCTAATAAGCCTAGGAGGGTCATTAGGAAGGTATCTAGGGAGGTTATCCCTAAGGAATACCTAATTAACCCTAGGAGCTCAAATCGGTTTTGGGTTCTTAAGAGCGTGATTGATTCACGCTAGATTGGTTAGGGTGTGCCAACCTTAAATGGATGGGTAGTTAACTCAACTATGATAAAAGTGGCATTTTAGGTTATTTTCAAGGTTATGGATACCTTGGAAATAGGGTTGAATTATGATCCTAAAAGATTTTAGGATGTGCCAATATTAGTTATGAAGTTTGATAAAATGATCAAATTGGCACAATTAGGGTTTAGAGTATTAGTGTGCCATTTTGGGTTTTTGGCACACTAGGGAGATTAATGATAATATGGCAAAATATATCTAACTATATCAAATGGCAATTAATATTAAAATTTTGGTATTACTATACCTATATATTTTATATGCCATGTTTTGATTGTCATATGCCATGTCATGACATCATGCCTATTTCTATGATTTTATATGTCATGTACATGTTTAGGATTAAGGATTTAATGTCATGTGCTTTTAGATTTCATATTATGCCATGACATCATGATTATGAGCATATGCTTATTTATAACATTTCTAATGCCATAATCATTCATGCATTTAAGACAATTTGGTTGAAATTGAATTAAGGACTATGGCATGACTTGGAGTCCAATTTATAAGGGAATCAAGTAGGGTTGCCTTAGAGAATGCATGAAACCCTAGATTAGGGAGAACAAAACCCACATCTCACATCCAATTGACATGTATGTGTATTTATACACCCTAGATACATGTGAGATGCTAGGATATGAGTTAAGTTCAAGGTGCATAGTTTTTGCATATAGATGAACTAAAACTCATCTTGTTTCATTTGTGGATCATTGGGAAAGCTTGTGTACAAGTCATGTGCATAGAGCCCAAGGAATATGATCCAAAATAAGGTTTTGAAAACTTTTTAAAATCATTTTGAAAAACCTTGGTGAAGTCTATCTTTTGATAGCAATCACCATTGATAGAGTTGATACAAAATAGGGCCAAACATTGAAAATTTCAATGGTTTTGAGTTTTGTATCAAACTCACTATTTTATGGGTAAATAAATTTTCAAATATTTTTCACCCATTATGTGTGTCATAAGTATTATACGTATGAATTTTCACGATTTTTCGAATTACGTATAATTATTTATGAATTTTCAAAATTCATTTCTGATAGCTAAAAATCGAGATTTTATTATCGATCAGTTATGTGATGGTGTGATGTGATAATGTGATCGATAATCGCCGAGTCATTGCAGGTCTGATTTCGGGTTAACAAGGCTTGTTTAGCCCGTATTCAGCTATGGAAAAGGTTCCTAATCACTCATAACCCTAGGATATGCTTTAGAAAGCATTATAAAGGGTGAAAATCCATTGGATATGGATTAGGAGATGTGTTAGGTCAAAGTATCAAATTTAGGGTGAGTGAAAGTTCTATGTTGAACTTAGAACCTTAATTTTGATGGTTTAGAGTTCCTATTGGCTTAGGGGCTTCCCAAGGACATTGTTGGTGCAATGGTCAAGGGGGAGCAAGCCTTTAGGAGGAGTTATCCATCTTGGGATGATGGATGTGTTTTTCTCCTTGAAGAGGAGAAGTTATTGGAAGAGTATCATCAATTGGGAAAATTGATGGGTTTTTGATACCCAATTTGGAAATTGGGAGAGATTATAGGATTGCCTCTCTTGAGTGATATGGGACTTATCACTAGGACGATGGTAGGCATCCTAGATATTTTTAGGTCAAAAAGGGGGAGATTGTAAGATCTCATTGGGACATGAGACATTGACCTCCTTGGAGAGATAACCTTTTTGATGTTAGTCAAAAAGGGGGAGAATGTTTGGGGGAGAACATTTGGAGAGTGTTTACCAATTTGGGATAATTGGTAAGGGATTTGAGTTAGTGGTCTAACTCAAATGATTTGTTTGGTTTTTGTCATACATCAAAAAGGGGGAGATTGTTGGTGCAATCAGTCCAGGTCACGATTGACCAGGACTTGAGTTTGACTCGAGTGATGTTTTGATGTTTCGACAAAAACATATGACAATGTAATTGTCATGGGAAAGTCCAAGTGGAACACTTGGCATTTGGTAAAGTCCAAGTCTTGAGTACTTGGCAAGAAAAGTCCAAGTGGGACACTTGGCACATGAAAAGTCCAAGCATGGGTCTTGGCAATGTAAAAGTCCAAGCATGGGTCTTGGCAATGTAAAAGTCCAACATGGGTTGGCAAGGAAAGTCCAAGTGGAACACTTGGCATTTGAGAAAGTCCAAGCATGGGTCTTGGCATGGAAAGTCCAACATGGGTTGGCAAGGAAAGTCCAAGCATGGTCTTGGCATGGAAAGTCCAACATGGGTTGGCAAGGGAAAGTCCAAGCTTGAGTCTTGGCATTTGAGAAGTCCAAGGGTTTGATATTGGCAGCGGCGTAAAGTCAAGCGGAGTCTTGGCAAAGATAAGACCAATGGTTGGCGGCGTAAAGTCAAGCGGAGTCTTGGCGGCATAAGTCCAATGTGCCTTGGTGGTGTAGACACCGATTAGCATGACATAGCCGAGGAAGCACGGAGGCTAGCGCAGATGGATGAACAAGTCATGGATGACTTGAGAGGATCCGAGAGGCATGCGGCTGATGGACGTGGCTAGAAGGCTTAGGTCTAGGCTAAGGGTGGTCTAGCAAGTATGGGGGCACCATACTTGGGTTAAAACCTCATTCTTGAGGTTGGCAGTCGACTGGCATTATGGCCGGTTCGACTGCCGCGAGTCGACTTGAGTTCAACTGCCATTTTAAGAGATGGAACTGCTCTGGCGATCGCTCATTGGGCGATCGAGTGATGTCTGACGATCGACGCGCCAAGGGTCGTGATCATTGCTAGTTCACCGCGAGCACGAGAATGCTCCATAGGTGAGGCGATCGACTCTGCGGTAGCGATCATTTCCAATGTTGGCGATCGGCCAAGAGATCCGTTGGAGTTTTTCTAGCGTGGATCGATCCGTTGTCTCACGACAAGTGGCATCGATCGTCGGTGACTTATGGCGATGATAAGTAAAATCAGCGCAGTTATAAAGCGGCTCGGAAGGAGGGTTTTTGCAATCGATTTTCTTGGCGAAATTGAAGGGAAGTTGGTGCTTTCAGTCCTTCAAAGCTAGTTCAAGGCAATCAAAGATCAAGCAATCCAAAGTTCTTGTAAAGTTGTTTTTCCTTTACTTGCATTGTATTTCTTACTTGTATTTGCTTGTATCTTGTGTATTACTTAGTGTAATCCTTGTACGAGGTTTCTCCGCCTTCGACTTGTGTCGAGAAGGAGTATTTGTGATTAGTGAGTGTGTGTGCATCACTAGGGCTCTTTAGAGCTCGATCCGTGGAGTATGAACCGTTCGGTTCCGAACCACGTTATATCTCGTGTTGTGTTTGTGTTCGTGATTGTTTGTATTTCGTTATTGCTTTTATTATTTCTATTCCGCTGCGCATAACGAATTTTGTAGAGACGATCGCGAACGAATTCCATCTTCCTACGGGCACATCGCTATTCACCCCCCCTCTAGCGGCCTCAAATCTCCAACATAGAGTACTCCACTTTCAGAGATACGAAACCCGTCGTCCTTTCCTTCTAAGACCTCTTGCTTGATCCTCTGAATACTTGGGTCACGGGCTTTCTTTTCCAGTATATCATCGAACAGCGTCGGTACTATCGTCATGGTCGAAAGCTGTTCGGAAATGATTTCAACCCCGTAATGCATAATCTCTTTTTCTAAGGGCCGAGATAATACTGACAGAGACCTCAAGGTGGCGCAGGACTTCCTGTTGAGTGCGTCAGCCACCTTGTTTGCTTTCCCCGGATGGTAGAAGATCTCGCAGTCATAATCCTTGACGAGTTCGAGCCATCTGTGTTGTCTCATGTTCAGGTCCTTCTGTGTGAAGAAATATTTCAGACTCTGGTGGTCTGTATAAATCCTACACTGAGCTCCATATAGATAATGCCTCCATATTTTGAGAGCAAAGACCACGACCGCTAACTCTAAATCATGGGTGGGATAATTCCTTTCATGTTCCTTGAGTTGCCTCGAGGCGTAGGCAATGACCTTGCCGTCCTGCATGAGTACAGCTCCCAGTCCTAACTTGGAAGCGTCACTGTACATGTCAAAGCCTTTGTTACTGTCCAGAAGAGCAAGGATTGGAGCGCTGTGTAGGGAAATCTCGTATGCCAAATGGCATATGCGCAATAGAAAATAGGATCCCTTCCAAGTGATCCATGCGAAAGCAAACTCGTATAAAATAAATTTCTCTAAACCAAACCTATCTTATAGGAGAGGATTACCTTTGTTGCGTGCCCTTGTTAATCCCGCTTTTCCTTTCGGTTTGTTGGATCTTTAGCACGTTCAAGTGTCCGTGCCTCTATACGTATCCACACGAGCACGCTCTTGTCTCACAAAAGGAAAACTAGAAGAGCTCTCCTTTACTTCTTGCTAGAGAAGTCCCTAAAGGAGAGGAAGAGAGGGAAAAGGAGAAAGGAAGAAGAAGACTCCTCTTCTTGCTAGCCTACACTCACAAACCCACACAACTAAAGCTTCCACCAAGCTTTCTCACAACCACAACACCAAAAAACTCACTATGGCCGGCCACTCCATGGAGCCTTTTATAGGGTTGGAAAAACCCTTCCACCTCCTTCACATTCAATGCAATCCATTGCATTGAGACATATCCTTGTTTGGCCGGCCACTTAAGGAGACAAAACCATTTTGTTTCCTTCCACCTTAACTAGCTTAGGTGTATGCTTAGGTGGCATGCTTATGTGGCATGCTTATGTGGCATTCTTATGTGGCATTCATGCATGTTGAATTAATCTTATTAATTCAATTAAGCTTATGTTATCATATTGAATTAATCTTATTAATTCAATTAAGCTTATGTTATCATATTGAATTAATCTTATTAAATCAATAAGGTAACATATTGAATTAATCTCATTAAATCAATTAGCTAAAATTCTCATTAAGCTTAAAGTCAAAAAACCATTTTGTACTTAATCTTATAACAATATTATACTAGTCAAACTAGAATACTCTAATTCCTCTAATTATAATGCTCTTTGTGTGTGACCCTATAGGCTCTCATAGCGTTGGCGGTGGACCTAAACTCTTTTAGATACACAAGCGATGAGCGCATCTAGCAATACATCATTGCTACCCAGTTCTGAGATAAGTCAAGATCCAGCTAACCTTTCCGTGACTACTATAATATATGGCCGTGTCCTTCTATCCTTGATATCAGTTGATCAATGAGGCATAGGCCAGTGTCATCCTCGATCAATCTATGTGTTTCTTGATCACTGAGTAAACTAACTCAAACAAATGAGCTCAATATCTCATATTGACTCATTCGAGCATGGCCATGCGTTTTAGTAGTTCTACTCAATCAAAGGCCCACCGATATCACTCCGTCATATGGAAGGGATAGATCCCATCTACATCACTCACATCCCTCCGCATAATTTGTTACATACCCGATGTCGCCTTTATGGTCCACCTATTACGGGTGGCGTTTGTGATACCAAAGTACATAACTCCTTATGTAGGGAACCGTAGTGACTTGAGTCTGAGGACTATTCATACCAATAGTCACATGAGAAAGTTTATGACACTCATATAACGATCCATGAAACTTTCTCATGGCGGGTAAGTTCAGTATATATTCTCTAATATATACCCATGTGTCAACTTGATATCATATATCCATGACTTGTGAGATCAAGTCATCAATTGACCTACATGCTAGTCTTTATGTATTAATATTGCCCTTGCATATTAATACTCGACTAGAACATTTAGGAAAGTGTTCTCTCTGACCTCTCATAATCAATTACGCGATTGATGTCTTTGTAGATAAGAACCTACTTTTCTAGGGCATTATTATATTTAAATTAGCTGGCACAAGCAAGATGTAAATATAATAACCAATCCTTTGCCTTTATAGAATATGATACAAAATGTTCCCTATTCAACCATCACATGATTGGTTCTAGGGCTTTAACTAACAATCTCCCACTAGCACTAGTACCAATCACTATGATATCTAATACCTAGTGACCTAGTGTGACCATCATGCTTCCTCTGTGCCAAAGCCTTGGTCGATGGATCTGCGATGTTAGCTTACATCGGTACTCTGCATATCCTCACATCTCCTCTATCGATGATCTCTCGAATGAGATGGAAGCGCGCGATATGTGTTTGGTCTGATGTGATCGAGGTTCCTTAGCTGTCAATAGCCCCATTGTTGTCACAATAGAGTCTATTGGATCTGCAATGCTAGGAACTACCCCAAGTTCAGCGATGAACTTGCGGAGCCAAATGACCTCCTTTCTTTGCATCGGATCTTGCAATATACTAAACTTCTGTTGTAGAATCGGCAAGCTGTGTCACTGCTTGAACTCTTCCGACTCACGGCTCCACCATTCGAGGCAAAACCGCCCGATTGCGATCTATAGTCATCCTTATGCATTTGGAAGCTTGCATCACGTAACCCTTCTGATTAGCTCCTCATTGCCTCGAATATCGGAAATATTCTTTCGTTCTTCGTAAGTACTTAAGAATATTTTTGTTGCTATCCATGACTTTCACAGATCGAGTATCTACTCGTCATGCTCAAAGCATACGAGGCGTCGGACAGTACAAAGCATGGCGTACATGATAGACCCTATAGTTGATGCATAAGGGATCTTATCCATGCGATCTCTCTCCTCCTTAGAAGAGGGACATTGAGTCTTCGAAAGACTCACACCATGTGATAAAGGTAGAAACCCTTTCTTAGAATTTTGCATAGCAAAACGATCTAGCACTTTATCAATGTATGTACTCTGACTTAGGCCAAGTAATCTTCTAGATCTATCTCTATAGATCTTGATGCCTAGAATATAAGCGGCTTCACCTAAGTCCTTCATCGAGAAACAATTCCCTAACCACATCTTCACAGGTGGGTGAGGGAATATCATTTCCGATGAGAGGTATGTCATCTACATACAAGACAAGAAATACAACTGTGCTCCCACTATTTCTCTTGTAGACACAAGGCTCATCTTCATTCTTGATGAAACCAAACTCTTTGATTGCATCATCAAATCGAAGATTCCAGCTTCGAGAGGCTTGCTTTAGTCCATAAATGGACCTTTGCAGTTTGCATACCTTTCCAGGATGCTTTGGATCTTCAAAACCCTCAGGTTGTGTCATGTACACATCCTCGAGTAGCTTTCCATTCAGAAAAGCGGTTTTGACATCCATCTGCCAGATCTCATAATCATGGTAGGTTGCAATAGCAAGTATGATCCGAATGGATTTAAGCATCGCAACTGGTGAAAAGGTTTCTTCATAGTCAATACCATGAATTTGTTTGAATCCTTTAGCCACCAATCTACCTTTATAGGTATGCTTATTACCATCCATGTCAGTCTTTACTTTAAAGACCCACTTACACCCAATGGGTTTTACCCCTTCAGGTGAATCAACCAAAGTCCATACTTGGTTAGTGTACATGGATTCCATTTCGGATCTCATGGCCTCTAGCCATTTCTCGGAATCTGGGCTCATCATAGCTTCTTGATAGGATGTAGGCTCGTCAAGATCGACAAGCAATACTTCACCGTTGTCAGTCAAGAGAAAAGAATATCTCTCGGGTTGGCAGCGGATCCTATTAGATCTGAAGAGGTTGGTCTACTTGAACAGGTGTTTGCTCCACAACTCTTTGGGCAACAAATTCCTCATCCACAACACTTTGTGGTGCCTGTTCATTTTCCATCGAAGCCTTAGTGTTATCATCATCTTGAACTTCTTCAAGATGAATTTTACTCCCACTAGTATTTCTAGAAATAAATTCTCTTTCTAGAAAGACAACATTTCTGGCAACAAACACCTTGCCAAGTGTGGGATTGTAAAAGTAATATCCCTTAGTTTCCTTGGGATATCCTACAAAATAACACTTATCGATTTGGGTCCTAGTTTATACGAGACTTGGCGTCTAACGTAAGCTTCACAACCCCAAATCTTTATAAAGACATTTTGGGACTCTTCGGTCCATATCGTATATGGTGTCTTTTCTCGGCTTTTGATGGGAGCGATTAAGTGTAGCGGTGTCTCTAGAGCTAAACCCCAAAAGGAAGTAGGTAGATCGGTCGGCTCATCATTGATCGTACCATATCTAATAGAGTCACGATTTCTCCTCTCGGATACACCATTCCATTGTGGTGTTCGGTGGAGTGAGTTGGGATATTATCCAACTCACCAGTGATCACGAAACTCTTGACTAAGGTATTCACCACCTCGATCCGATCAAGTAGCTTAACACGCTTACCAAGTTGGTTTTGTACTTCATTCTTGAATTCTTTGAACTTTTCAAAGGATTCGACTTATGTCTCATCAAATATAAGTAGCCAAATCTACTCATATCATCGTGAAAGTAATAAAGTACTTATAGCCTCCTGCTTCGACATTGAAAGGGCCACATACATCGATGTATGAGTCCTAACAAATCCGTCGCTCTCTCGCCATGTCCACTAAATGGAGTTTTAGTCATCTTTCCTAAAAGACAAGACTCGCATATCTCATATGATTCAAAATCAAATGAGTCCAATAATCAATCTTTATGGAGTTGGGATATGCGTTTTTCATTTATGTGACCTAGGCGACAAAAGAGATATGTCCGTTCAAATCATTCGATTTGAACCGTTTGGTATTTACGTTATAAATTGGGTTATCTAAATCTAGAACATAGAGACCATTCATAAGTGGTGCATTACAATAGAACATTTCATTTAAATAAATGGAACAACATTTGTCCTTTATTATAAAAGAAAAGTTTTTCTTGTCTAAACAAGATACGAAATTATGTTCTTTGTTAATGCGTACATAGAAGCACTCCTCTAGTTCTAAGATAAGCCCGTGGGCAAAGACAAAGAATATGTTCCTACAACTACAAAGACAACTTTGCGCCATTGCCTACTCGTAGGTCCACTTCACCCTTTGCCATTATTCTACTATTTCATCCCTCGCACATTAGTACAAATGTGAGATGCACATCCGATCTAATACCCATGTAGAAGAAATAGATAGATTAACTTCTATAACGTGTATACCGAGGCGTAAGTCCCACTTCTCTTGTTCTTTACTTCCTCAAGGTAGACTTTGCATTCCTTCCGGTGTCCGATCTTACCGCAATGGAAGCAGTCCCCTTCCTTAGGTACTTTACCTTTACCCTTTGAAGTGGATGAATTGGCCTTGCCTTTGGCTTGGGTCTTACCCTTGCCTTTGCGCTTACCTTTGTCCTTCTTAATCATTAGTACATTACTAACTTTCTTCTTGAGATTTGGTTCAGCAGTTCTCAACATGCTGAGAATCTCAGGCAAAGGTTTATCAATTTCATTCATGTTATAATTCATGATGAATTGATTGTATGCTTCCGGCAACGATTGCAGGATAACATCAGTTGCCAATTCTTGGCTCAGTGGAAAACCTAGTCTTTCAAGGTTCTCAACGTACCCAATCATTTTGAGTACGTGAGTTCCTACAGGTGTTCCTTCTTGCATCTTGCATGCAAAAAGAGCCTTAGACACTTCAAAACGCTCGTGCCTAGCTTGTCCTTGATATAGTTGTTTCAAATGCTCAACCATATCATAGGCATCCATGTTCTCATGTTGCTTCTGAAGCTCAGAGTTCATGGTGGCAAGCATAAGGCATGACACATCTAATGCGTCATCTTGATGCTTCTTATAAGCATCCTTTTCAGCACGAGTGGCCGTAGGGGCGGGTATTTCAGGGGTAGCCTGCTCTAGGACATATAGTTTGTGTTCTTGCTTGAGGATAATCCTCAAGTTCCTATACCAGTCAAGAAAGTTTGCTCCATTGAGCTTGTCCTTCTCAAGGACAGATCGCAAGTTGAGGGGGTGTGTCGTGTTAGATGACATGGTGATCTACAACATTAAAATGCAAAGTTAAGTATCATACCTAAATCATTTAATTAGGCCTTTAATTAAATGAGGCTCCCACTAAATTCTCATAGCTACTATTTAGCTATAAATTTATATGGGATAAAGATCCACATCATAATTCGTCTTGAGTTAGCTTTGGCTAATCGCCCAAGATGTAGTATAATTAGGTAGGCAATCTTTTGCCAATTACATCTGATGTAACTCTTTAATAGCTTTGGTTAAGTTTTAGATTAGTTTAGTGTTTATTCCTAAACACTTCAGCCGTGGCGAGGCACAGGGCCTTCTTGGATATCGAGCAACGACCACTTCTAAGACAAAGCTGATGTTCGGAAATCACACAAAACTAATGTTAACACTTATGTTCAAAGCTAATATATGCCTCTACTTTCTTAACCAATTAAGAAAACACTTAATTAAGTCTTAACCAAGACTGATAGCGGGACATCACGATTGTCCACTCGCACCCCTCCAAGATAAAATGCATTGCTTTGCTTTGGCAAACCCAATAACAAATGATCGAGGAAGTAGTGAGTACCAACTTTGGTAGGCATATCGTTTAGACTTATTAAGAAATAAACATGTATCATATACATATTAGCATACATCACATATAAGCTAAACTAATCATGCATCACATACAAGCTAAACTAACGTGTCATGGTTATGGCCCTTATTCTACAATCTTCTCAAGCCAATGAAAAGATTGATTGGTCAACCTAGGGATAGCATCTTCTCCTAAGTGCTTCCTTTTGGTTGTCTTGTGTGTTGACTTCCTCCTTGTAACCTCATCTTCCAATGGACCCTCCATCCTTGTTTTGTACATTACAAAAGGAGAAATACAGTTACATTCGAGTCTAAAACTAATTTTACAACAAGAATATTAGGAGAAAGGCACGACACGCAGGCCGTATTAAGAATTACAACACACAATCACAAACTTTTTGGGACTAGGCCATAACCATGCACCATGTCATTTTAACTTTTAAAAGACATTGGATATTTTATTATGTTTGAAAATTTGCTAATGCAATTATCAACTCATAATAAAATTTATCCTACTTCTATATCACATATAAAATAGAGAAAACCTATTTTTATACGATCTTTCGCAAGTGGCTCTGATACCACTGTAGGGAAATCTCGTATGCCAAATGGCATATGCGCAACGGAAAATAGGATCCCTTCCAAGTGATCCATGCGAAAGCAAACTCGTATAAAATAAATTTCTCTAAACCAAACCTATCTTATAGGAGAGGATTACCTTTGTTGCGTGCCCTTGTTAATCCCGCTTTTCCTTTCGGTTTGTTGGATCTTTAGCACGCTCAAGTGTCCGTGCCTCTATACGTATCCACACGAGCACGCTCTTGTCTCACAAAAGGAAAACTAGAAGAGCTCTCCTTTACTTCTTGCTAGAGAAGTCCCTAAAGGAGAGGAAGAGAGGGAAAAGGAGAAAGGAAGAAGAAGACTCCTCTTCTTGCTAGCCTACACTCACAAACCCACACAACTAAAGCTTCCACCAAGCTTTCTCACAACCACAACACCAAAAACTCACTATGGCCGGCCACTCCATGGAGCCTTTTATAGGGTTGGAAAAACCCTTCCACCTCCTTCACATTCAATGCAATCCATTGCATTGAGACACACTCAAAAAGGATTTGGCTTCCTTGTTTGGCCGGCCACTTAAGGAGACAAAACCATTTTGTTTCCTTCCACCTTAACTAGCTTAGGTGGATGCTTAGGTGGCATGCTTATGTGGCATGCTTATGTGGCATTCTTATGTGGCATTCATGCATGTTGAATTAATCTTATTAATTCAATTAAGCTTATGTTATCATATTGAATTAATCTTATTAATTCAATTAAGCTTATGTTATCATATTGAATTAATCTTATTAAATCAATAAGGTAACATATTGAATTAATCTCATTAAATCAATTAGCTAAAATTCTCATTAAGCTTAAAGTCCAAAAACCATTTTGTACTTAAGCTTATTCCCATATTATTCTAGTCAAACTAGAATACTCTAATTCCTCTAATTATCATGCTCTTTGTGTGTGACCCTATAGGCTCTCATAACGCGTTGGCGGTGGACCTAAACTCTTTAGATACACAAGCAATGAGCGCATCTAGCAATACATCATTGCTACCGTTCTGAGATAAGTCAAGATCCGACTAACCTTTCCGTGACTACTATAATATATGACCGTGTCCTTCTATCCTTGATATCAGTTGATCAATGAGGCATAGACCGTGTCATCCTCGATCAATCTATGTGTTTCTTGATCCTGAGTAAACTAACTCAAACAAATGAGCTCAATATCTCATATTGACTCATTCGAGCATGGCCATGCGTTTAGTAGTTCTACTCAATCAAGGGGCCCACCGATATCACTCTGGCCATATGGAAGGGATAGATCCCATCTACATCACTCACATCCCTCCGCATAATTTGTTACATACCCAGAATCGCTTTATGGTCCACCGCTACGGGTGACGCTGACGATACCAAAGTACATAACTCCTTATGTAGGGAACCGTAGTGACTTGTGTCTAAGGACTATTCATACCAATAGTCACATGAGAAAGTTTATGACACTCATATAACGATCCATGAAACTTTCTCATGGCGAATTGATTCGATATATTCTCCAATATATACCCATGTGTCAACTTGATATCATATATCCATGACTTGTGAGATCAAGTCATCAATTGACCTACATGCTAGTCTTTATGTATTAATATTGCCCTTGCATATTAATACTCGACTAGGAACATTTAGGAAAGTGTTCTCTACAGTCTCTCATAATCAATTCTGCCAATTGATGTGCTGTAGATAAGAACCTACTTTTCTAGGGCATTATTATATTTAAATTAGCTGGCACAAGCAAGATGTAAATATAATAACCAATCCTTTGCCTTTATAGAATATGATACAAAATGTTCCCTATTCAACCATCATATGATTGGTTCTAGGGCTTTAACTAACACGCTGGTCAGTCTCCTTTTCAATTCTGTGAAACTCTTCTCGCAGGCGTCCGTCCACTCATACTTCTTGTTCTTTCTGGTGAGGACTGTCATAGGGGCTGCAATCCTAGAGAAGTTCTCTACAAACTTCCGGTAGTAGCTTGCTAGCCCGAGAAAGCTTCTGATTTCGCTGACATTCTTTGGTCGACTCCAGTTACTCATGGCTTCAATCTTTATTGGGTCTACCATCACTCCGTGCTTGGATATAACGTGACCCAAAAATGATACTTGTTCGAGCCAGAACTCACATTTGGAGAACTTTGCAAATAGCTATTTTTCCCGAAGAATCTGCAATACCACACTCAGGTGTTCTGCGTGCTCCTCAGGGGTTCTCGAATATATCAGTATGTCGTCGATAAAGACGATCACAAACTTGTCGAGGAATGCCGAGAATACCCGGTTCATCAAATCCATGAACAGAGCAGGTGCATTCGTCACTCCGAAGGGCATAACTACGAACTCATAATGTCCGTATCTGGTCCGGAAGGCCGTCTTTGGTATGTCATCTGATTTCACTTTTACTTGATAATAGCCGGACCTCAGGTCTATCTTAGAGAAGACGGTGGCACCCTTTAGTTGGTCAAACAGGTCATCAATCCGCGACAAAGGGTACCGGTTCTTGATCGTCACATTATTTAGCGCTCGGTAGTCCATGCACATTCGCATAGACCCATCTTTCTTCTTCACCAACAACACTGGAGCTCCCCATGGAGAGCGACTTGGGCGAATAAGTCCCTTGTCGAGTAACTCCTGTAGCTGTCCCTGAAGTTCCTTTAATTCAGCCGGCGCCATGCGGTAAGGTGCTTTAGAGATCGGGTTAGTACCCGGAATCAATTCGATCTCGAATTCAACTTCTCTATCTGGGGCTAACCCTGGTAGTTCGTCTGGGAATACTTCTGGGTAGTTGCATGCAACTCTGACATCCCCTAGCTTCTGTCCCTCGGCTTGACTTGTATCAACTATGTGTGCCAGAAACCCAGTGCACCCACTGTCTAACATCTTGCGTGCCTGTAGCGTTGATAAAATTTTATTGGCTCTTCTCTTCGGCTCTCCAATAAATTCAAACATCGGTTCCGCCTCCGGCTGGAAGACCACTTTTCTTTTACGGCACTCGATCGAAGCACCGTACTTGCTTAAGAAATCCATGCCCAATATAATATCATAATCCTGCATGTCGAGCACTATCAGATCGCAATAGAGTTCTCTGTCTGCAATTCTGATGGGTGCGGCTCGCAGCATATGAGTGGAGGGCATTACTTCTCCCGAGGGTAGAGTGGTTAAGAACTTGCAATCTAGAGCTTGTGGTGGTATGTCTATCCCTCCAGTAAAGTGTGTAGAAACAAACGAATGTGTTGCCCCTGTATCAAATAATGCAGTAGCATGTCGTGTAAAATAAATATCCGACTGTGACATAATCAGAGAGGCGTTCGCCACATCTTCTTGGGTGAGAGAGAATACCCTGGCATATGTCATAACTGGTGAGGCTTCTAGTCTCCCTTGGTTGATCGGGGTTCCTTCGATTGCAGCCTGCATCTGATGTAACTGTGGAGGAGCAATCCTGGGCTGGGCATACGACTGAGGAGGTGCCTGAACCTGGACAGGGCAGTCCCGGATTCTATGTCCTGTCCGTCCACAGTTGTAACATCTATTTGTGCCTTGGTAGCATACTCCAGGATGTACCTTTCCGAGTAGTAGTACAGAGAGGATCTGGTCGCTTGTTTGTCCGACCACCTTTAGGATCCTCCCATTGTCTTCTCTTTCCAGTGTGGTTCCCTTTCCAATTACTCAGGTTCCTCTGACCTCCCGATTGGGCCTGACCCCTGCCTTCACTTAGTGCTTTCTTTTACTGATTAATGTTGTTCAGGTAATGCTCGGTAATCAAGGCACTACTGAACAGCTCCTCTGCGGTCTATGAACTCCACGCCACCACATTCGAGCTATTTCGGCCTGAGCATCTTGATGAGTCGACCGTTCTCTTCCGTCCGACCAACTCTGGGCATAGGCGTGCGAGTCAATTGAATCTCTTCATGACTTCGCTGACTGATAGGTCACCTTGTCGAAACCCAGTGAACTCGTCGTAATGCTTGTTGGTTACCCTCATGTGGAAGAATTCCTCGAAAAACTCGTACTCGAAATCTGTCCATCTCATCTGATTTACTTGTCTCTTTGCTTTAACCCGTTCCCACCACATCTGAGCATCTCCCGAAAGGCAGAATGATGCACACTTAATCTTCGAGCTCCACGATGATGCTTTCCACCGCTTGAACCAGGCCCGGGCATCCCATGGCTCCCAAAGCAGAGAAATTTTCCGCCCGCCACTGGATCAGGTAAGTTTCCTGTCGAACCATCGGGCTGGGGCCCGTTGGTGGGGCAGTAGGGTTTCCTCGCTGATTCATTAGGGTATTTATTACTTGTTGTTGTTCTGTGACTTGTCACTGGAGTTCTGTGACTACGTGTTTAAGGTCATGCGGGGGTGCTATCTCATCAGCTCTACTACTGCGTCTTCCAGACATGTTTATCTTCATATGTTAAAGTAAGGCTAGTATGAGTTTTTCATTCGTTTATCTATGCATAATTAAACTAAAGCTAGCATAAAGCTATCATTCATGTTTTCAAGCATAATTTGAGCTTAAGGCATTTTCATATCATACACGAACAAAATAAGATAAAGGCATTTTATATCATACATGAACAAAATAAGATAAAGGCATTTCATATCATACATGAACAAAATAAGATAAGACATTTTATATCATACATGAACAAAATAAACTAAAGGCATTTTATATCATACATGAACAAAATAAGCTAAATTAGAGAAATTAGAGTAGACATATAATTCTTACTTGAGCGGCAGGATTTGGAGCTTGATGTGTGTGTAGTGGAAAGGCAGATCCGCTCTGATACCAACCTGTCACGCCCGCCCTTTCTGGGACAAGAATCCGGAGGGGCGGCGCGTGACGCGACCATACATACATACATTACAGCGGAAGACTACACCTATCGTACTTCTTACAGCGGAAGACTTTAGACATTTTTTTTTCTTTTAAACATAACATGCATGGATATATATAGATACTTCTTCTTCTTAACATAGGGTATGCATCATAACATATATAGATACTTCTTCTTACTTCTTCCTTACTTCTTCATATTAATCATAGAGCATGCATCATATATATATATAGATACTTAGTACCTAGTTCGAGTTCATACACATCATCATAATCAGGAGACATAAACAAAGACATCCATAAACGTCATCACCATGGGGAAACATATATATAAAGACATAACGGATCTTCTCCACCATGCCACTACCACACACACTTGGCCCCTCCTGCTGCTCCCTTTAGTTTATCCATCCCTTACCCTTATCTGCAGTACGAGGGAAAGATAACTATAAGCACATAGGCTTAGTAAGATCCTGTCCTACTCACAAAAACCATACATCGACATTATTCATGGCATGTAACATTCATAACATATAAGCGACATAACATATAACATACATGACGTAAGCAACTTAACATGTAGCATGAGTGTAACATGAATCATCTATAACATAGCAGCATAACATGTACCATCTATAACATAGCAGCATATCATGTAAATATATGATTCAATCAAACATAACATACCACATCTCGTAGAATATATCAACATAGCATGTGAACATAGCAATCAAATCATGTAAACCTATGTAGGATGCTTTTGAAAACATATATTATAGGTACATAAACATAATCTCAACATATTTGGGCCCGGCATTGTACCACTTCTTCATTATCATAGCGCGCATCCCTAAATAGGCCCGAGGTAGCAAGTCTCGAACCTACTAGGTTACTAGGCCCAATCTTAGTCCGTCGACCTAGGGCAATTGTCATAGCGTAGAAGCCCATCCTAGGTCCGAGTCTTACTCCATCGACCTAGGGCATCTTGGAGCCCATCCCGTACTAGGCCCGAGTCTTATTCCATTGACCTAGGGGCAATCATACATAGAAGCCCATCCTAGGCCCGAGTCTTATTCCATCGACCTAGGGCATCTTAGGAGCCCATCCCTTCTTGGACCTTGTTAAGGTCTTGGTACAAGCCATGCAGAAAGTAAAATACTTATATGCTTTTATTATAACATAGCTTATTTCGTTTTGCAAACATAGCATGCTTCATTTAATAACATATCGTACTTTACTTCATGAACATATCATTTTTCATTTCATAAACATATCATACTTCATTTCATAAACGTATCATACTTCATTTCATAAACATATCATTTTTCATTTCTTGAACATATCGTTTTTCATTTCATAATCATATCGTATTTCATTTCATAACATATCTTAAGTATCACATACACATAGGGCATGACATAAGGCATAACCATCAAGAGTAAGTGAACACTAACCGAAGGCATGTTATCTTCATCTAGCATCATTTAATATCACAGGTCATCATGAACTCACCCAACATAAAAAAAACCCATGTTAACCTAACTAAATTAACATACTATCAACATCATATGCATACAAACATGGAATGAAACTTCATTGGGGCATCAACACAAGGGGGTGGCCGAATGGTCCATGTTGGTTTTTAGGGCTAGTCTTTTACCCTAATTCAACTAACATACTAACAACATCATATGCATACAAACATGGAATAAAACTTCCTTGGAGCATCCATACAAGGGGGTGGCCGAATGGTCCTTAGAGGTTTCTAGGATTAACCTTTAACCTAATTCACCCTACACCTTAACTTCATCATGTGCATGTAAGAATAAGGTATAGAACATTAATAAAACACCAAAAATATCCATGTTGGCCGAATGGTTTATGGAGGCTTTTAGGGTTAACTTTCAACCTAATCCATTTTACATCCAAATATCATCATATAGTTACAAAACATAGCATAGAACTTCATTGAAACCTTAAATACATGGCTTGGCCGAATGGATCTTGGAGATTTCTAGGGTTAACTTTTAACCTAATCCATTTTACATCTTAACATCATCATATATTTACAAAACATAGCATAGAACTCCATTGAAACCTTAAAAACATGGCTTGGCCGAGTGGATCTTGGAGGCTTTTAGGGTTAACTTGTAACCTAATCCCTTTTTCATCTTAATATCATCATATTCTTGCACAACATAGCATAGAACTTCATTTAAACCTTAAAAACATGGCTTGGCCGAATGGATCTTGGAGGCTTTTAGGGTTAACTTGTAACCTAATCCCTTTTTCATCTTAATATCATCATATACTTGCAAAACATAGCATAGAACTTCATTGAAACCTTAAAAACATGGCTTGGCCGAATATAACATGTGGATTTCTTTTACAAAACATCAATCGAAGCTACTGATGCGGTGAGGGATACTTACATCCTTCGCTTTGCTTTGAGTGGGAAGATGACCTAAGGAAAACCAAAACCTAGCCTTCTCCTTGCTTGGATGGGGTTCGGCCAAAGGATGAAGAGGGGAGCTCTAGAATTCGGTGAGGAAGAAGAAGAGAAGAGGAGAAAGTGAATTGTGTAACTCATGCCTCCTCATTTCCCCTATTTATTCATTTGAAGAGTCCCTTGATCTCCCTTACACTTAACCATAATTTCCCCTATTCCACTAATGATATAATCCTATTGGGCTTCTGGTTAGTGGGTGCATCTATAGGGCTTGGCTATATCTAGAGGTTTGGGGTTCAATTCCTAGGCCTTGCATCCCTTTTTGGCTTATTTTCTTTTATTTTTGAAAAGGCCCACATAAAGCCCATTATCGTAAAGCCAAAATTTCTTGTAAAATTGCTAGAAATTTTACGGGCGTTACGCACGCGATGGTGAAGCCGAGTAGGTAGGGCTATGACAACTGTGCACTCTGTCATCACTTCTCCTGAATGACCGAGTGGACAGGATGCTGTCGGAGTACACCTATCCTCCTGCCCCAAACAGAGTGGGGGAGCAAAGCTCTCATCTCCCGGTGCCGTAGACCAGAGGAGGGATCCCTAACCGCTACCATGTTGTCTCACCGCTACCCATGAGCGGACCAACGGAGCCTGACAGAGCTATTGCACACACCCTCCTAATGTACCACTAACCCATGAGTGGCAGCATGTGCAAATCATGTAATTGGCTGCGGGCTCAACTACAAAGGAATCCCCTCCAGCCAGCATGCAATCATGCAAGATGGTGCATGATACTAAAGCATGTAACACCAACTAAAATACACCTCCGAATAATATGCACAAACAAATGGGTACATATCAATGACCTAGGTAAACAGGGAAGGTATATCTAAAAGCTAATCAAGTGCATGTCACAACTCTCCAAAATAAGTACACATGACATGTATCAAGATAGTATCAACTAAGATAGCAATGCATGTATCATGTATGGCACAGTGACATACACGGTAGATAAAACATAAAAATTATTATAAGCTATAACCAACTAAGCATATCAACATGACAATATCTAAAAGATAAGTCAAAATATCCGCCTGCTAAAATGTTCGAAATAATGAAAATCTTCACGCCCGCGGACCTATCTCGTGACCGAAACCTGCATATAACATACTATACTCAGATTATATTGCCAACTCGACTATCAAGTTCAAAACCTAATGGATTAAGCTATCCACTTAATCGATCACTCGCGGCAGTATCAAAAATATAATTCCTTCACAAATTAACTCCCAATTTCACCAATTTAGGGATCTAACCCATTCACAGCCATCACAGCTGTTTATAGCCGTTAATTCTCCTGTTCATTATCGTACGACGGTTCACAGCTCACCCAACAATAAACTCACAACCCCTTCGTGGCCCAGAACAACCTCACAGCTGACTCCATCGACAGTAACCTCCAACCACAGTCGTACAACACCTCTTCACTCAAATTCACCATCCACAAGACGGAGCCAAAACCCAAATAGCTACCTCACAGATCAAAACACATTCTGAACCATTCATCGCTCACTTAACATACCAATTATGGTCGTACAACCGACATAAACCCAATCACAGCCACATCAATCCAAACTGCCGTGAATAGAACACTCCAAGCTCAACATCACAATTATAAAACCTTACCACAGAATTTATCCCACACCCAACAACAATCGGCTTCCGGCATGAACAACCCCCCTTCCCTCAGTCCACTCCATTCACCGGACAACTCAATGTCACTACCCACTGCCCTATTACCACCGGAGATTGACTCCCATACACTACTCTGGACAGCAGAGAAAAAGGAGACAAAGGGAAAAGGGAGGTATTTACCGAAAGCTTCAACCTCACCGGCGACACTTCCCTCCCAACTACTCTGTTCGCCGGCAGAGTACACCGACGGAGGCCACAGAGGCAGCGACAAAACTTCTGGAGGTGGTGACTGCGCAGTGGTGTGAGCCGACGGCGCGCACGGGTGCTGATCCCTTTAATTGCGTCGCCTGCGTGGGTGTAGCAGAGGTGCTGGAGGTCGTACGCAGGGCTGGCAGCATCAGAGCTTGAGCGGCGTGGCGACAACCGACTGGCGCGGCGAGGAAGAAGAGAAAGAAATCGCGGCGGGAGGTCTGGTCGCAAGAAAGGGGAAGGGCTTGGGCGGCTAACGACATGAGAGATGGGGAAATAGGAATAGAAAAGCCTAGGTTTATAACTTAGGTTAATTAAACCCATTAAATAATCTAAACAGGCCCTTAAAAAGCTTATTTTTCTTATCCCCGTAAATATCTCGTACATGCCCCGTTTAAATCCAGAAAAATTCCTAAAATTCCCTAAAAATCCCAAAATAATTTTCATGATTATTTTTCTTAATTTTTGGACATTTAATTTTGTATTTTAAATTTTTCATATTTAACATTCTCCCCCACTAATAAAAATTTGATCCCCAAATTTCCAATTCAAATGCATAATGAGTAAGAGATACCATAAGTACTGAAAATATATCTCACGTACCTTAAGTAAACATGTGGGGGTATTGAGCTCTGATCTTTTCCTCAAGCTCCCAAGTAGCCTCCTCATCGGTGTGGTGACTTCACCCGACTTTGACAAGTCGCACAATCTTGTTCTGCAATTATCGTTCCTTGTGATCTAGAACCTGTACCGAAACCTCTGCGTAAGTAGCATCAGGTTGAATGGAACCTGACACATCTAACAAAATATGTGTAGAGTCTAGCACATACTTCCTCAGCATGGAAACATAAAACACATCATGAATACCCGTCAAAGATGGTGGTAGCGCTAGGCGGTAAGCGACTGCTCCGATCCTCTCCAAAATCTCAAACGGACCAATGTACCTAGGAGCTAGCTTACCACGGAGGCCAAATCTCTTCACTCCTTTCGTGGGTGAGACTCGTAGGAATACATGATCACCAATAGAGAACTCCAGAGGTCTCTGTCTCCGATCTGCATAACTCTTCTGACGATCTTGCGCCTCTACCATCCTACGTCTGATAGTACGGACCAACTCTACCTTATGCTGAGCTCTCTAGGGTCTTAGCAAATGGGCCTCCCCAACCTCCTCCCAGAGGGTGGGTGTACGACACTATCTACCATATAATGCTTCAAATGGGGCCATTTGGATAGCCGAATGATAGCTGTTATTGTAGGCGAATTTCACTAACGGCAAGTGGTCCTCCCAGTTGCCCCCGAAATCCATAACACAAGACCTCAGCAAGTCCTCTAGTGTCTGAATGGTCTGCTCAGACTGTCCATCTGTCTGCGGATGGAATGCAGTACTAAAACGAAGTTGTGTGCCTAAGGCCTACTGCAGACTCTGCCAGAATCGGGACGTGAATCGGGGATCTCTATCTGATATAATGCTTAAAGGAACACCATGCAATCCGATGATCTCCCGACAATATAACTCTGCCAAATGATCCAAAGAGTCGGTCTTTTGAATCGCTAAAAAGTGCACGGATTTGGTTAGTCGGTCAATGACTACCCAAATCGCGTCATGGCCTTGACGTGTCCTAGACAAACCCACAACAAAATCCATGGTAATGTGATCCCACTTCCACTCCGGAATAGGAATCTTCTGAAGTAGTCCGGCTGGTCTCTGGTGCTCAGCCTTCACCTATTGACAAACTAGACATCTAGCTACAAAATCTGTGATGTCTTAATTCATGCCGTTCCACCAATACAAACACCTTAAATCTCGATACATGCAGGTTCCGCCTGGGTGGATCGCAAATCGAGAGCGATGAGCCTCCTAAAGTAACTCCTCCATGACCGGATGAGACTGAGGTACGCATAATCTGCCCCAAAAATAAATAATACCTTCGTTATCTCGGGTGAACTCAGTTTGTTGTCCAGAGGTTATCTGACTACCAATGAACCATAAATGCTGATCACTGGCCTGAGCCTCCCGGACTCTCTTCCGGATAGATGACTGAGCAACCATGGTAACAAGAATGCCCTGCTCTGTCGGTCCCTGCTCCTCAAGGCCCAACTTGGAGAAACCCTGAATCAAATCCGTGACTAAAACTCAGTAGAAAGCTAAAGTCTCTCGTGACTTCTGGCTAAGTGCATCGGCAACCACATTGGCTTTCCTTGGGTGGTAGCTAATGGTACAGTCATAATCCTTCAGGAACTCCATCCATCTCCTTTGTCAGAGATTGAGTTCCTTCTGCGTAAATAGATATTTGAGACTCTTATGATCAGTAAGAATCTCAAATGTAATACCATATAGATGATGCCGCCAAATCTTCAAGGTAAAGATAATAGCAGCTAACTCTAGATCATGTACTGGGTAGTTTTTCTCATGCTCAACTGGCAAGAAGCATAAGAGACCACCCTGCCGTGCTGCATCAATACTGCGCCTAAACCCTGGAGAGATGCATCGGTATAAAGGACGAAACTGTCGTCCCCTGATGGCAATACCAGAATCGGTGCTGACACCAGTCTCTTCTTCAACTCCTGGAAGCTGGTTTCACATGCCTCTGACCACGTGAACTTCACACCCTTCCTGGTAAGGCATGTCAACAGCATAGCAATGCTCGAGAAACCCTCAATGAACCATCTGTAATATTCGGCCAAGCCTAAGAAACTACGAACCTCCTGAACTGATTTTGGTTGCTCCCAACTGGTGACAGCCTCGATCTTCTGGGGGTCAACTGAAATGCCTCTACTAGAAACCACATGCCCCAGAAAATTGACTGAGGGTAACCAGAATGCGCACTTACTGAACTTCGCATATAGTCGCTTATGTCGGAGCCTATCCAAAACAAGGCGAAGATGCTGTGCGTGTTCCTCTTCAGAACGAGAATAGACCAGAATGTCATCAATAAAGATAATGACGAACCGATCTAGGAAATCCATAAATTCATGCTTCATCAAATCCATGAATACTGCTGGAGCATTGGTAAGCCCAAATGGCATTACCAAAAACTCATAGTGTCCATATCTAGTACAGAACGCTGTCTTCTGAACGTCTGAGTCTCTAACCCTTAGTTGATGATATCCGGACTGCAGATCAATCTTAGAATACACTGATGTACCTCTGAGCTGATCAAACAAGTACTCCATATGTGGCAGAGGATATTTATTCTTGATGGTGACGACGTTCAACTGCTTATAGTCGATGCATAATCTCATCGAACCATCTTTCTTGTTTACAAATAGAACCGGAGAATCCCAGGGAGATATGCTAGGGCGAATAAAACCTCTATCCAAAAGCTCCTGGAGCTAGACCTTTAACTCGTCCAACTCTCTCGAGGCCATATGATAAGGAGATTTCGATGGCGACGACATCCCCGAAATTAACTCAATTGTGAACTCCACTTGCCTTCTGGGAGGCGGGCCCGGTAACTCCTCTGGAAAGACATCCAGACATTCTCGGACAATAGGAATGTCCGAGATCTGAGAGTTACCACTGCCTTCTACATTGATCAATGATAATATAAAACCTTGGCAACCGTGTGATAGAAGCTTCTGAGCTCGAATTGCAGAAATGGTCGATATGTCGTCGTCCCGGATGCCAGTGAAATCCCACGAGGGTTGGTTCGGAGGTCGGAATGTGACTACCCTCGTCTGGCAATCAACTGTGGCATGATATGCTAACAGCCAATCCATGCCAAGGATAATGTCGAACTCGACCATTTTCAGTACCAATAAATCTACAGTAAGTATAATGTTACCGAAATCTAATGGACAACCTCGGACCTCCTGGGTAACATCCAATGTATCACCGGATGGTAGGGAGATGGTTAATCGTTGTGATCTAATAGTAGGTAGTCTACCAATCTCCCTCATAAATGCACGAGAAATAAATGAATGTAAACTACCAGTATCAATTAGCATATTAGCTGAAAATGCATAAAGTGAAACCAGCTGGAAAAATTCATGGCTCGCGCATCATCCTCTCTAGTAATCGCATGAATCCGCCTCTCCGCGGAGGGAGGTGATAGCACCGCCAGAGGTGGATGTGTCCGGGCCTCGAGGCGTCGATAGAAGGCTACGACTGATCATGCGACGTAGTCGCGATCGTCCCGAACCAAGCATGGGTCTGAGCCGAGCATCAATCGCGGTTAAGGTCGCGATCGCATCGTATCACTGGCTGGGCTGATTCGACATCGAGGTCTCAAATGTAACCCTGTGACATCGTACGGGCACTAGAGTACTCCTGTCCATGCATGCCATATGCGACTACTATAGGGGGAGCTGTCCTCTACTAGCATTGTGAAGGTTTGGCTGTTTGCCCCCCTCTCTGAGTCCCAGACTGACGAAATTGTCCTCCCTGAATAGAAACCCCGGAAGCCACATGCTGAGCCTTCAACGAACAATCTCGACTCAGGTGTCCTGGCAGTTTGCAATAATAGCCTGCACCTTGGGTCCAGCTGAAGATTATAGGGTCGATCGGTGGCCGGCTAAAGGGGGTGAATAGCCTTTGTCGTAAACGGTGGAATTCGTTCGTTCGTTGCTCGTGTACAAAACTATTAGCGCAAGCGGAATATGCAAATACAAACAATTAAAGACAAAGCAAAGGAAGAATAAACACAAACGCTAACACCGCAATGTAATGTGGTTCACGGCTGCGCTGCTAGTCCATGGTGAATCACTCCGCAAGCTTCCACTATTCTCTCCTTTGCACCAAGCTAGGTGGAGGTAACCTCTTTACAAGAATTCACTCCTCTTACAAATATGATGTAAATAAAACCAAGTAAGAGGATGGAAAAACTTTAGGGCACTTTGGGAGAGTTTAGAGCATGAACATTAGACTCCCAAAGCCCCACACCCTTTCTCTTTATAGAAGAAGAGGGTTTCTTCCCGTTGACACAGGAGCAGTCGACTGATGTCCCTATTAGTCGACTGATACTGTAGTCGTTGCCCAATAACGACTACTTCCAGGCTGGATTCGCGGGATCCACGACCTGATTTTTCAACAGTCATATGATCAGTCGACTGATGCTTTCATCAGTCGACTGATGTCAACTTCCAGTCGAGTGACCCGCGAGCTCGACTAGCTTCTGTGCCCGAAACCCTTGCTACCAGTTGACTGATGCCTTAATCAGTCGATTGGTGGTCTCTCAGTCGACTGTCATTCCATGACAGTCGACTGTTGACACTTGAACCGAACTCGAACACTAGTCGAGTCACAGTCGACTTAGAGTAGTCGACTACCATTACATGGCAATCGACTGGTGTCGAGAAATCCCATCCGACACTTAGCCAATTGGCCAAGTTTCACCTAAGAGCACTACCCCTTCCTGGGTTACATTCGCTCACTCTTATCCCTTGGAGTCCCTCGCCTTTGAAGTCGTCTTCGTCCGGCCACGTCCCTCGGCAGCGCCAAGCGCACGACTCTGCAGCGCCATCCTTCGCGTCTCGCCCTGAAGTCTATTTCCTCCGGCTTCACTCCAATATCCTCGTCCGACGGTCCCTCGAATGCTCCAAGCGCACGACTTCCGCAAAGCCATCCTTCACCGACTCAAGGACCGAGTCATGAGAGGTGAAACTCGCCAATGCTCCATGTGCGAATTACTATGTCCTACAAAACTCCAACGCACATATCAAATCCAAACATTCTAACTTAAATCCTTTGCCACACACATCAAAACCATATCACGACAAGAGATTGCCCTAACAATCTCCTCCTTTTTGATGTGTGGCAATCCGTTTAAGTTAGGTAAACATTTGATAAAAATACTAAGGTAAGAAAGGATGTAAATAGCATGATTAGCAACTCTCCCCCTTAATACATGAAACTCCCCCTAAATACAATTCCCCCTTACTTAAACATATGTATTTCTCCCCCTTTGACACCATCAAAAATATTAAACAAAGTTTATATAAGCATAGCATCAAGTTTAGAGGGAAACAAAACCTAAAACATGCCTTAAAATCGGATAAAAGAGGTTATTGGGCATGTTATCAGTCGATCAGTCGACTGGTTCAGACTACTAGTCGACTGACACTCTGATTTCGGATTTTTTGATTTTCAGGGTGAATTTCAGAAATACATTAAAAATTCTACAAAAATTGAAAAATCATGAAATTTGGGGAATACATTTCTTGTAAGTTACTTTATAAATGAAAAATAGTTTTTCATGAAAAATCATTATATTTTCAAAGATTTGCCGAAAATCCAAAAGCTTAAAAAAACAACTAGGTTTTTGATCAAGTTTGTATCAATTTTAACACCTAGTTTTGCTTTCAATTGTTTCAAAACATGAACACACAGATTTTAAAGTAAGAAATTATTTTGAAAACATATGAAATATCCAACCATGATCTTTGGGCAATATGTCTATGAATTAAACATAAGCCTTCCCCATGATTGGTCTATTATTGCTATTTTGACACTTTAAATGACCATCTAAATGCCATAGGCATTAGTGGACCATTAGTATCATCCTATCATCTCACCCATACTAAATTTTCAATCATGGTAGCCTATGGTGAGTGTGAGATGTATCCTAAAGGTATTTGTATATACCTAACCTTCAATTTCATGCAATTCTACCCAAGGTTAAGTATCATCCTACCATCCCACATGATCATAAAAGTATACATGAATCGATTTCATATTATGATCACGAAATACATGTATTCATCAATTTATAACCATACATTAGGTGTGTAAGCATGATAAAAAGTAAAGTATCACCCAAAGCATGATTAAAACCCCAATGCCCATTACTATGTATCAAATATCAAAATCATAAATCATGATTGCAAACATATATAACAATTACATTAATTATCATGATTTAAGCATTATTATCAATTTATGGGCACATTATCATCACCCACACTATGCTAAAAATGAGTATCAACATACATAACACTAAGTGTTGAGCATGATATAAACTATTTATGGGTGCATTATCATCACCCAACACTATTTCTAAAATTAAGTCCCACCATCCTAAGTCAACCAAAATATGATATAGGTAAATTCCATATGGTTGACTATCCTAGCGTTTTCCTAACCCTTAAGGATGGATTTAGGAATCCAAAATAAATTCTTTCCTATAGGGTTCACTAAAAATTCCTTAGGGATCCACTTTCTAACTATTGTTTTCTTTTTATCTTGACCCCTAGCAATTAAGCATTTATAGGCCTTTTCATTTTTATTTTCCTTATATCATAGGCCTTTCTTGTTGAAGCTTGCCCTTTGGCTCCCTATGATCATGTTGAGGGTGTTGGAGCCAATTGTAAACTTTTCTAGGGCCTTGGTCAAATGATCTACCTTTTCCTTTAGAGCCCTATTTTCCTCAATGCATGCATCATTAACATCAAATGACATATAAAGATCATGTGAGCATGCATCATCATGACTAGAAGAAGTATTTTCATTATCATTTAAGCATGATTTTTCTAATTTATTTTCTAAATCCTTAATTTGATCTAGCATGCTCTTATTTTTCTTTTTGGCCCTAAATAGATCCTTAGTAAGACTAGAAATCATGAAAACTATTTTACTTGGTGAGAGGTTCGTTACCATAGTTTCCATGTCCTCTTCTTCCTTGGATGAGGATGGTGAAGAAGCTCCCCCTTCACTAGAGCTCTCCTCACTTGTGCTTGCTTCTTCATTTTCGGAGGAGGAGGAGTCTAGGTCGTCGAATGCCATCAAAGCAAGGTTTGTAACAAATGCGTTTTCTTCCTCCGATGATGAGGAGGAGGAGGAAGGGTCATCCCAAGTTCTTGCTTTTAGTGCTTTTGCCTTCCCCTTTTCCTTGGCCTTCTTCTCTTCTTCCTTCTTCTTGCTTCCCTTTTTCTTCTTTTCTTCTTTCTTTCTCCTCTCCTATTTGCTCTTGTTCAATAGGGGACAATTATCCCTTATGTGTCCCTCTCCTTGGCAATTATAGAAAATCACCTTCCCCCTTGGTCTTCTTCTCCTATCATTAGATTTATTAAATTTAAAATTTTTCAAAGCACGCCTTACCTTCCTTACCATGTATGCTTCTTCCATGCTATCCATGGAGGAGGAGGAGGATGCTTCATCGGAGGAAGAAGGAGTCTCCATCTTCTTCTTTTTCCCTTTATTTGCTACTAGGGCTACTCCTCTTGATGGCTTGATACTTGATTCTTCAATTACTCCTTCAAGCCTTGTTTCATGGAGCTCCATGGTTGAGAAGAACTCCTCCAAGGTGCTCACTTCTAGGTTCTTTGACATGTAGAAGGAGTCCACCATTGAGCTCCATCTTGAAGACCGAGGGAAGACATCTATTGCCTTCATGAGCATGTCCCTATTTGGAAGCTTCTCGCCTACACTAGATAAACCGATTATTATTTCTTTAAATCTAGAGTGTAGTGAGGTTACCTTTTCTCCCTTCTCAAGTTTGATATTCGTTAGTTGGGAGTGGAGGAGGTCTCTCCTTGCAAGCTTGGCCTCTGAGGTACCTTCATGAAGCTTTATTAGCTTCTCCCACATCTCCTTGGCACTAGAGCATTCCCCAATCCGGTTTACTTCTTGTTGGGGGAGTACGTTGTAGAGGTGATGTTTGGCTTTTGAGTTTGCCAAGTACTCTTCCCTTTGCCTCTTGCTCCACCTTGATTTTTCCAATGGCTCCCCTTCTTCATCCCTAGGCATTTCAAAACATATTTTCTATAATTAAAAAATTTTCAAAATCGGTTTCGAAAAATACCTCCATTCTCTTTTTCCACCAAGAGAATTCTTCTTCAAACTTCGGTGGATGAATGTTCGAGCCGACCATCTCTTGATATAGTGCTTGTGTTGGCGGTTAGTCCTCAACAAGTGCCTTGGCTATGATACCACTTGTAGGGTCGATCGGTGGCCGGCTAGAGGGGGTGAATAGCCTTTGTCGTAGACGGTGGAATTCGTTCGTTCGTTGCTCGTCTACAAAACTATTAGCGCAAGCGGAATATGAAAATACAAACAATTAAAGACAAAGCAAAGGAAGAATAAACACAAACGCTAACACCGCAATGTAACATGGTTTATGGCTGCGCCACTAGTCCACGGTCCGATTCGTCCACGGTGAATCACTCCGCAAGCTTCCACTATTCTCTCCTTTGCACCAAGCTAGGTGGAGATAACCTCTTTACAAGAATTCACTCCTCTTACAAATATGATGTAAATAAAACCAAGTAAGAGGATGGAAAAACTTTAGGGCACTTTGGGAGAGTTTAGAGCATGAACATTAGACTCCCAAAGCCCCACACCCTTTCTCTTTATAGAGGAAGAGGGTTTCTTCCCGTTGACACAGGAGCAGTCGACTGATGTCCCTATCAGTCGATTGATACTGTAGCCGTTGCCCAATAACGACTACTTCCAAGCCGGATTCGCGGGATTCGCGGCTTGATTTTCCAACAGTCATTTCATCAGTCGACTGATGTCGACTTCCAATCGAGTGACCCACGAGCTCGACTAGCTTCGTGCAAACCCTTGCTATCGGATCGATGTCTTCATCAATCGATCAGGTGGTCTCTCGATCATTGCCATTCCATGGCGATCGCTTTACTTGAACCGGACTCGAACACTAGTCGAGTCACAATCGACTTAGAGTAGTCGACTACCATTACATGGCAGTCCACTGGTGTCGGGAAATCCCATCCGACACTTAGCCAATTGGCCAAGTTTCACCTAAGAGCACTACCCCTTCCCGGGTTACATTCGCTCACTCTCATCCCTTGGAGTCCCTCGCCTTTGAAGTTGTCTTCGTCCAGCCACGTCCCTCGGATGCGCCAAGCACACGACTCTGCAGCACCATCCTTCGCGTCTCGCCCTGAAGTCTACTTCCTCCGGCTTCACTCCAATCTCCTCGTCCGACGGTCCCTCGGATGCTCCAAGTGCACGGCTTCCGCAAAGCCATCCTTCACTAACTCAAGGACCGAGTCATGAGAGGTGAAACTCGCTAATGCTCCATGTGCGAATTACTAAGTCCTGCAAGACTCCAATGCACATATCAAATCCAAACATCGTAACTTAAACCCTTTACCACACACATCAAAACCATATCACGACAAGATATGGTATGCTCTCTCGACCCATAACGAGTACAGTAAGCGACACTAATGGGCGACCTCCTGTTCTGCTGAGAAGACCAGGACGGTCTAGTTGAAGATCGTCCTGATTTCTGAGGCTGGCTAGATGCCCCAGAGTTACTCTGACCTGACTGACTGCGGCCACTTTGCTGTTGTCCAGTAGTCTGTGGCTATTGGGTCTGTCTTGTGGTTCGTTCTGTCTGTTTCCTCTTCCTGTTAGAATTAGCTCTCTGTTGAGCTAACTCGATCAACAAAGCTCTATCCAATGCCTCTCGATAGGAAGAACTGCCAAAGCCTACCATCTTGACTTGAAGATGCCCATCTAGTCCCTGAACAAATTGAATCATACACGACCTATCCTCAGCGACTAAATCTGAACAAAATCTGGCTAATTGATTAAATTCTGCATTATACTCCATCACTGTGTGATTATTCTGTCGAAGACTCAGAAAATCCTGACGGCGCATCATCTGATATGACCGTGGAAAGTATTGACTCTCAAAGGCCTCTCTGAATCTCACCCAGGTAATCTACTGCTCGCCGATGATCGAGCGCTGCGTGTCCCACCAGACCTCGGCCTCACCTCGTAAATGGAAGGCCGCCAACTCTACCTTCTCCCACTCGGAGCAAACCATATAGAGGAAGGTACTCTCCATAGTCTCGATCCAAGACTGAGCCATGCTTAGATCAGTCTCTCCGCAGAATAATGTGAACCGTCTTTTCATCGACTTAGCTAAAACTGGGATCCGAGCTCGTGCCACAATCACATCATTAGGATTAGTAGGGGCCATCGCAGGAGCTGGCGGAACTACTGTAGATGGTGTTGCTGCATAAGCAGGGGCAGATACTGAGTAAGGGCCGACCGACACCACTGGTGGACCTATCGGGTATGCAGTAGCAGGCCCTATTGGCGGGGGTGCCTGGGGTGTAGCAACAGGGACTACCAGTGGTGCCTCTAGGTATGCAGTAGCAGGTGCTATTGGCGGGGGTGTATGGTGTGTAGCAGCAGGTCCTACTGGTGGTACATCGGATACCGCAGAAGTGGGTATCTCTGGAGGAGGAACCGTCGGGGACTGAGGACCCACGACACCCGCGGCACCATGTGGAAACTGACCCTGATCAACATGCTCATCCTCAGTAGATCTCTCTGGCAACTCCGTCGCCAGAGATCTTAATGTCCTCTTGCGTGGCTGCCCCACACCACGTCTCGGCGTAGAAGCACGCCCACCTCATTTTATATATGTTAAATTTATTACTCAGATGTTACTACAAGTAGAAACATATAAAACTAATCATCTTACCTATTTGCCGCCAGGAGAGGTCCTGTCGCCGCAAAATCCCCAAATTGACCTTGTCAATAATACCTCAAATTTTCGAAACATAAAAATCGTCGAAAATCCATACAAATCTGAAAATCCTCAGATTGACTTGCAAAAACTTGTCAAACATGGCGAACTCCGAAAATCCAACAACCCCTAGGAACTCGAAAACGTAGGTGCTCTGATACCAAATAAATTGTCACACCCTGGGGGAGTCCCCACCAAACAAAAATCCGACAGCATCTCACCTGTACGGGTGACAATACGAAACTTGCATACAAGGCCCACACGATCCACTATACATCGGTCAACATGACCGGAACAAATATCACACATGCAGGTCATAAATAGGCCTCAGGCCAACAATCAAAGTAAATAACATAAGTCTACAATATCTAGACTTATCCCTTCTGCTATCTGAGCAGGAATACTCAACCAAAACCAATCGAATAAAAGTCCGAATAGAAGTCCATACGGACATAACAAATATCACCAAAACATCCACAAGTACATAACCAAAACACAAGTACTACACATTTCTTCTAGTCAAAAACCGAAACTATAAGACCAACAAAAAAACAAATCCATTTCGACGAGGGGGATTGGCAGCTGGACTCTCCTGAGAGTGTCAACCTGAAATAGATATAAAGCAACGGGGTAAGTTCAATGAACTCAGCGGATAATAGTCGATATGCATAGTAAGATATATCTAACAATAATAATCATGCCAGTACAGTCTTCTAATCAATAATAAGAAATGCAAGAAAGAAATGTGAAAAGACTGTACTTACCTGAATCTCCTATCCTGAAATAGGAGTATGAGCCATACTAGCAGAAATAAGGTCGTCAGACCAAATACAAAAATGTATCCTGTATGCATGTCAATCATATGCAACATCCAAGGCAGCAACTAAAATACAGCAAACACAATACAAATGCCATCCATGCAATATGCATGTGATGCAAATGACATGGTCACCCCTGATGCCAGTCAACCGGCTCACACGCGATGGTGAAGCCGAGTGGGTAGGGCTATGACAACTGTACACTCTGCCATCACTGCTCCTGAGTGACCGAGTGGATAGGATGCTGTCGGAGTATACCTATCCTCTTGCCCCAAATAGAGTGGGGGAGCCAAGCTCTCATCTCCCGGTGTCGTAGACCAGAGGAGGGATCCCTGCCCGCTACCATGCTGCCTCACCGCTACCTATGAGCGGACCAGCGGAGCCTGACAGAGCTACTACACACACCCTCCTGATGTACCACTAACCCATGAGTGGCAGCATGTGCAGATCATGTAACTGGCTGCGGGCTCAACTACAAAGGAACCCCGTCCAACCAGCATGCAATCATGCAAGATGGTGCATGACACTAAAGCATGTAACACCAACCGAAATATGCCTCCGAATAATATGCACAAACAAATGGGTACATATCAATGACCTAGGTAAACAGGGAAGGTATATCTAAAAGCTAATCAAGTGCATGTCACAACTCTCCAAAATAAGTACACATGGCATGTATCAAGATAGTATCAACTAAGATAGCAATGCATGTATCATGTATGGCACAGTGACATACAAGGCAGATAAAACATAAAAATTATTACAAGCTATAACCAACTAAGCATATCAACATGAAAATATCTAAAAGATAAGTCAAAATACCCGCCTGCTAAAATGTTCAAGATAATGAAAATCTTCACGCTCGCGGATCTGTCTCGTGACCGAAACCTACATATAACATACTATACTCAGATTATATTGCCAACTCGACTATCAAGTTCAAAACCTAATGGATTAAGCTATCCACTTAACCGATCATTCGCGGCCGTATCAAAAATATATTTCCTTCACAAATTAACTCCCAATTTCACCAATTTAGGGATCTAACCCATTCACTGTTAGTAATATATACGAGATGTCCTAAGGCAATCGCCTTATGTATGAACCATTTATATGATAAATGAAGATTCACTATTTGAGTATACATGTTTCATGTATTTGATTGGATCTTAAACTCATTTACTGAATGTCCACGATGTGATTCACAGCATGAGAGAATTTGTGATTGGATCACAACTAGTGAGTATCTCTACATGTGTAATTGTGATGTATCGGAATTATCCCTAGTCGATGAATTGATGGATCTGGACACCATCAATTCTTTTGAGACTAGCACGAGGTATACTCCTTGGTGTATCTAAGCAGCTGATTCTCACTGGCTGGAGACATAGTGATGTCCGGAGTTAATCGTGGATGCTAGTTATGGTAACTAGTTCATTGGAGTGACCAGCCGTAAGACTTCATATGGTTCTCTGCATATATAGATATGTCAATGAAGTTCTTACTGTGGCTTAAGTGCGATGTTCCTTTGACTTGTGGTATTCAAGTCATCTTGATCATGGAGACTTATGCTTTGACATCTTAAGCAAACATCTCTAAGGAGATGTGGACCCGGGATGATTGGGTGTAAGTCGAAGTGATCGAAGGTGTTTGAATAGCCTATAAAGGATTCACCACTCCTTGCGAGGAGATGTATACCCATGGCCTCTCGTCGGATTGTTACTAAAGTCTTTGGCCAAAGCATTACATGTTTAGAGTAAGGTACTCTTCGATACATGTGGAGTAACTAGAATCAGTAGGACGAGGAAATGATACTTGGGCGAGGTGTGACGTAGTCAGCCTAGTGGGGACTGACACAATAGACCATGTCCTGAACCAAGTGGGTATAAGATGAGTGAAGGGAATGGGGCACGAATCATTCGAGCATCAAGGGTTTCGTAAATAGTTACGATCAACCTTGATCTTTTCGGTTAATTGGGGATCATGATGTACTACTAGGTGCCACTCATGATCGTTCTATAATTAATGGTTAATTATAGGCGGCCAACATAAACCGAGAACCTATTTGGTCACACGACAACCAAGTGTAATCCAAAGGATTTAAAAGCGAGCTTGAGAATGGGATTCTCGGGCCAGAGAAACTATGTTTGGTTGGACCAAACATAAAGCGAGCATGAAATTGTTTGATCGCAATGGAAGCGTGGATGGGCCGTGTCTTATGAAGACATAATGGATGGACCAAAATGGTTTGGTTCTAATCCAATGGATGAGAATAAACCAAAGGGTTTGGTTTATTTTAAACGAATGAACCAAAAGTTGGTTGTTCGTTTTAACTTAAAATAAACCATCATGGTTTGGTTTATTTTAACTTATCTTAATGGAGCGGGTTAACGGGCTTTATGGATATGATCCATTAACCATTAAGAGAATTAGTTCTCTATAAAATAGGGCTTAAACCCTAACCCAAATACTAATCAAGTTTTGGCCGCCCAAACCCCCTCCCTCTCCTATTCGGCGCCAACCCTAAAGATGCCGCCGCCCAGCTTGTGTGCAGCCGTCCAAGTCTTTGCCGGCGTCCAAGCTTCAGCCGGAGAACCTCCGGCGACCCTCGGCGATCTCCTCCGTTGGGTTCGGTGATAAGGTGAGCTTCCATCTTTCCTTAGCCGCCTCTATTCCTCCACCAAAGCTGTCCAGTTTTTCTGGACAGCTTGTTTCTTTGTTGTCGGGCGTCGTTTGGGCGGCGGTTAGTGCTCCGACAGCGGCTAACTTACCGGGATTTGATCTCCGGTAATCCTCTGAGGTGGGGACGAAGGATTCGTCAAGCGGTTGACGAATACCTCTCCGGAGAAGCGAGTTTTGAGAACTCGTTTTAGGATCCGAATTTGGATTCGGATCGTGATCATCTCTCGATCACGTCATCTTCAACACGAGGCTAGTAACCCGTACGAAGACGAAGCTCGTGACTTAGCGAAGTCATCCCGAGGAGCTCGGCGTGGATACAGATAGAGACAATTCTTACGAGGATCGTTCCGGTTGATGCCGTTCCCGCTACACGTCATACGAAAGGTATAACGTAGATAAATTTCTTTTATTGCAAATTTTAATTTAAGGTTATGTCTACACTTGTTGTAATATGCATGCGTGTGTTGTGTGTGTTGTAATAAATATAGATTTATTATTTTTAATTGCTTCCGCTGTGCTCATGTTTACGAAACATGATCGAACACACACACGCCGCGGTGCCGGAAACCCAACATTCACAGCCATCACAGATGTTTACAGCCATTAATTCTCCTGTCCACTATCGTACGACCGTTCATAGCTCACCCAACAATAATCTAACAGCCCCTTCGTGGCCTAGAACAACCTCACAGCCGACTCCATCGACAGTAACCTCCAACCACAGTCGTACAACACCTCTTCACTCAAATTCATCATCCACGGGATGGAGCCAAAACCCAAATAGCAACCTCACAGATCAAAACACATTCTGAACCATTCATCGCTCACTTAACATACCAATTATGGTCGTACAATCGACATCAACCCAATCACAGCCACATCAATCCAAACTGCCGTGAACAGAACACTCCAAGCTCAACATCACAATTATAAAACCTTACCACAAAATTTATCCCACACCCAACAACAATCGGCTTCCGGCATGAACAACCCCCCCTTCCCTCAGTCCACTCCATTCACCGGTCACCTCAATGTCACTACCCACTGCCCTATTACCACCGGAGATTGACTCCCATACACCACTCTGGACAGTAGAGAAAAAGGAGACAAAGGGAAAAGGGAGGTATTTACCGAAAGCTTCAACCTTACCAGTGGCACTTCCCTCCCAACCACTCTGTTCGCCGGCAGAGTACACCGACGGAGGCCACAGAGGCGGCGACAAAACTCCTGGAGGCGGTGATGGCACGGTGGTGTGAGCCGGCGGTTCACACAGGCGCTGATCCCTTTAATTGCATCGCCTACGTGGGTGTAGCAGAGGTGTCGAAGGTCGGACGCAGGGCTGGCAGCGTCAGAGCTTGAGCGGCGTGGTGACAACCAGCTGGCGCGGCGAGGAAGAAGAGAAAGAAATCGCGGCGGGAGGTTTGGTCGCGAGAAAGGGGAAGGGCTCGGGCGGCTAAAGGCATGAGAGATGGGGAAATAGGAATAGAAAAACCTAGGTTTATAACTTAGGATAATTAAACCCATTAAATAATCTAAACAGACCCTTAAAAAGCTTGTTTTTCTTATCCTCGTAAATATCTCGTACATGCCCCGTTTAAATCCAGAAAAATTATGAAAAAATTCCTAAAATTCCCTAAAAAAACCTGAAATAATTTTCAGGATTATATTTCTTAATTTTTGGCCATTTAATTTAGTATTTTAAATTTTCCATTTTTAACAACTCGTGTTGCCAGCCTCTTTAAACTCGCAGTGGCGACGCGTTAGGGCACGACAAGCGGCTCGGCGACGGCGAGCGAGCACGAGGAAAGGAGATGCGATCGGGAGAGGGATCGACCACTAGTCGCGTCGAAGAAGAGGTGTTCAGAAAAAGGATGGGAAGAAGCCGATCGGGCGAACGGAAGAGAAATCGAAGAAACGCCCGGGGATAAAAGCGATGATCGAGCTATATTAGTTGGTCTAGCTAGCGCAAGTCTAACCCAATCACCTATTTAAGCCTTAAACTTCCTCCAATTCGATCATATGAACTCAATTCAATTTCAGAAAATTTATAAAATATTTTGAAAAATTCTATATGACAATTTATTAATTAACAAGGGTATTATTATTATATTTTTTCAATCATTGAATTTTCCAGTATCTTACATGCATAATACATGTTAAACATTTATAATTTTATGAATTTGATAGAAGGCTACCTTGACGGTGTTGTGAAGCTACAACGACAAAAATTTTGGTGAGTTGCTTGAATTGAGAAATCTCTAAATTGTCCTTTTCCTTAACAATTTCGTTGAAACCAAAATATTTTTTTTATTATTGATAATATATTTCTTTCCATTATCATTTAAAATTTTCCATTTTAATAAATTATTCAAATTAACAACTAAATTGTACGGTTGATCTTATAAAAAAAAAGTAGACTAATTATTATCTAATTAATATTTTTATTAAAATTATTAATAAGATTGAAAATAAATATAAAAATGATGTTATTTTTTTATACTGAATTATAGTTATCAAATTTTGACACTTAATAATTGTTATATTTTATTTGAACATTTATTTATTCATTACATCCTTTAATATTTCATTACTTAGTTAGTATTTATGAAAATATGAATTTAATTTAGTATATACTTAAATTTACTAATAGTAATTTCTACAATTTTATTTTTAATATTTCAATCAAAAGGTATTATTTTTAAGTTGTTTCAACATTTAATATTGTAAAATGTGATATATATTACATCAATTTATTTGAATATGACTCATATATATACACGTCAATTATAAAGGTTAAAAAGTATTTTATTTAAGAAATGATTATTATTTTTTTATAGATATGACTAATGTCCATGTCCTATGGGTGGATATGGGGGATCCAAGCAAATCCAACGATGCCCATTACCATTTCCAATTAATTGACTCTTGGGGAAGAATATACCTTGTCCATTTTCTACAATTTTTGCAAGTTGATTGACTGCATAGTAATAAACAAAAATAAGTATTCAAGTATTTATAATTAGATAATCATAAACACAAAAAATTATTGTTTACGGAACAAGCTTTGACATTTATGTTTAAGATTAACAAAAATAAATGGAAGCTATCTAAATCTATGATGCCACTCTAGTCTCATAGTTTCATTCATTCAAATATCTTGAGATTTATATTTACAAAAATAAGTGTATAGAAATGATAATAACTTACACAATAACTCAAAAAAATCTATTCGCATTGGAGCTAATGTAGGAGCAATCTCCCTAGATGTCGTTGGGATAATAAAAATGGATAACATGAGAAAAAGAGCCCAACTAATTTTCCTTGAGTCCATCAACATGTCTTTAATATTAGGATGGATGTGAAACACAAAAGTCAATTAACTATGAAAATTAATTGAATGATTTGACAATTTGGATTTAGTATTTATATGGTTAGAAACTTACGTTACTTTTATGTGAGGAAGTGGGTTTTTTCCTTTCGAGATTGAACTCTAGACCTCCAGGCTAAGTACTAAAGTTTATGAATCCTGGTAACCAAGTGATCAAGGATCACTTGGTTACCAGGATTCATAAACTTTAGTACTTAGCCTGGAGGTCTAGAGTTCAACTCGAAAGGCAAAACCCACTTCAGTGTGGAAGTTCAGTGAGTAACGACGCCAACAGCGGCGTCGTCGACCAATAGGGGTCGTCAATCTGCAACATTCGGTCATCATAACCATCGCCAATCACAATACTGGCCACATAAACTTTTATGCTTTCAATGTAGTAAGTTATTTAAAATATGAATTTATTATGTATATAAATAAATTTATAATTTTTCTTTTTTGTTATTAAAATGATCATGAAAATTATTTATGCAAAAAAAACATTTAAGGGAAATATTACGTACATTGTTATCTAACTTTTCTCAAATTAATCTAACCATATGGTGATAAATTTCTTGCAACACAATAGAGAGTAAAATGGTTTAGACAATCCATATGATCAATTAATCAGTTCAAATATGAAGGAAATATATTTATGAAATAAATTATGGAAAAATAAATATGTAAGATCAAAGTTATCCGAGAGGGGTGGGGGAATCTCGGAATATGAAATTTTCTTTTAAAATTTATTTTATCTTTTTAAACAATTAAGAGTTATTGTAGAGGAAATTAAATAATCAAGAATACGAGTCTTTTATTTTGTTCACAACTCAAGTCGGGTTGCTACTCTAAGGCCCGTAGCTCTCCCAGAGCTCCCTCATGAGCAATACACTAAAGTGCCCTCCGATTCGAAACTCTCGAACTCGGAGGGTGTCACTTTTACAAAAATAAGGGTAAGGTAACAAACTATCTTACCTCTACACTTTAAGTACAATAAGCAACAATTAAGTACACAAAAATAAATATACTTACACTTCTTTTGAATGTAGAAAAATGGCTCAAAGCGCGAAGTTTTGGTGGGTAGATGCTTGTATAGATGAGGAACTCTTGCAACAACACTTGGACGTAGTAGATTGATTATTTTGGAAGTTAGTCGAGTACTTCTTTTATTATTCTCCAGTCAATTGAAATGCTTTTCAGTCGACTCCACATCAGTCCGTCGATATGGTACTTTGGCCTTCCCAGTTGACTGGACCTATTCCAGTCGACTCTAGGTCACCTTACTCCGTATCGGAATGTTTGCTTTTACTATTGACTGGACCTCCCCAGTCGACTAGAACTCTTTCCATCTTGGATGCCAGATCTTCGATCAATCACCAACTAATCTCGCCAATTGGATATCTATTCAACTGGACTTCAGTCGACTGGAATCCTTTCAGTCGATTGGTTCCCTGAAAAATGAGATTAGCAAAGACACAATATAAAATACAATAACAATAGAAATACTGCTCGATCTCGACTTCTCGGTCCCACATGGACTATTCGTCGCATCGACGCCTAGCTTTGCCCCCTTACAGAGGATTCAACCTCAAATCTTTAGTCGAGGCTTAACTGTCGACTGCTCTATCGAACTTACCATACTTGACATCAAATATGACCAACCATAGCTTCTGTTAGCTATTCGGTCTACCCTGACCCAGTTGAACTTCACGTCGGTTGTCTGGTCTTCTGACCCAACCGGTCTTCATGCTAGATGTCTGGTCTCCTGACCCATTTGGTCTTCCTACCTAGTGTTCGGTCCTCCTGATCAGTTAAGTTTCTTCCTAGTATCTAGTCAACATAACCTACTAGGACTTTCCATCCTTTGCCTAGTATTCGGTCTGCCTGACCAACTAGGACTTCCTGTTAAGCCTTCACACTTAACACATATATCATATCACAAGTAATTCTTAACTTTAACTATGGTTCATACATCAAAACTAAGGAGTGATGCTCTCTGTACCAACAAAATGTTGGGAATCGATTGGCCGGCTAGAGGGGGGTGAATAGCCCTCGTTCGTTGGATGTCGTATTTTGCTCGTCTACGAAAACGTTAGCGCAAGCGAAAGCAATAAACTAAGACAAGCAAATAGAAATAAAACAAAGACAATACAAACACGGAGATGTAACGTGGTTCACGGCTACGCCGCTAATCCACGGTCCGATTCGTCCACGGTGAATCACTCCGTAATCTATCCACTAGATCTCTCCTTTGCACAAAGCTAGGTGGAGGTAACCTCTTTACAACAACACTCCTCTTACAAGTATAATGAAAATAAGCTTGGGTAAGAGGATGGAAAGCTTTAGGGATCTTTGGGAGAGTATTAGAGTATAAGCATTAGCCTCCCAAAGCCTTACCCCCTTCCTTTTTATAGAGGAAGAGGGTTTCTTCCCGTTGACACAGGATCAGTCGACTGATGGCACCCATCAGTCGACTGGTGCTGTAGCCGTTGCCCAATAACGGCCGCTTTCCACGTTGGATACTATCCAGATCGCATCACGACCGATGGCACCCATCACCGATCGATGTCAACCCGGTCGAGTCCTCAATAAGGTCGACTTCATTCTCGCGTCGCGTACGGTGACATCACCGATCGGCCGTCCTTAGCGGTCGGCCGATCGAGCCATCGATCCGATTGCCCATGCCGGCGATCGACTGATCAACTTGATTCAACCACATTAGACCAGTCGATCGACCCATCGACTCGAGGCGCGACCGCCATGACGCGGCAAATGAATGGTGTCGAAAACTCATCCGACACTTGGCCAAATGGCCAAGTTTCACCTAAGAGCTACCCTTCCCGGGTTACAATCGCTCACTCTCATCCCTCGGAGTCCCTCGCCTTTGAAGTTCTCTTCGTTCGCGGCCACGCCCCGGCAAAGATCAGACGGCTGCGCAATGCTCCTTCGCATCTCTTGCCTCGAAGTCTACTTCCTCCGGCTTCACTCCAAGCTCCTCGTCCGGCGGTCCCTCGGATGCTTCAAGCGCACGGCTTCCGCAAAGCTATCCTTCATCGACTCAAGGCACGAGTCATGAGATGTGAAACTCGCCATGGCTCCATGTGCGAATTACTAAGTCCTGCACGACTTCAACGCACATATCAAATCAACATATCAAACTAACTTAAACCCTTTGCCACACCATCAAAACCATATTACGGCAAGAGATTGCCCTAACAATCTCCCCCTTTTTGATGTGTGGCAATCCGTTTAAGTTAGGAAAAAACATTTGATATAAATTTTAAGGAAAGAAAGCATGTAAACATAATCATGATATAGCAACATGCAACTCCCCCTTAATCCATGAAACATAATATTTTCTCCCTATCATAAATTTCTCCCCCTTTTATAATTAACTTAAACATAATATTTTCTCCCCCTTTGACACCATCAAAAAAATTATCACTAAGTTAAAAACACATAGCATCAAGTCTAAAGAAAATACCACAAGTTGATTTAAAACGATATTCACCATCACGATCGTTCGATATACCAATCGACTGGCACGTGAATTTCGGGATTTTCTGATTTTCAGATCGAATTTCAGAAATGCATTACAAATTCCAGAAAATTCAAAAAATCATGAAATTTGGGGAACACATTTATTTTAAGTATATCTATCAGTGAAAAATATGTTTTCATGAAAAATCATTATATTTCCACATATTTGCCAAAAATCCAAAAGCTTTAAAAACTACTAGGTTTTTGATCATAAGAGTATCCATTTTAACACCTAGTCTTGCATCCAATTGTTTCAAAACATGAATACATATATTTTAAAGTAAGAAATTGTTTTGAAAACATATGAAATATCCAACCATGATCTTTGGGCAATATGTCTATGAATTAAACATAAGCCTTCCCCATGATTGGTCTATTATTGCTATTTTGATACTTTAAATGACCATCTAAATGCCATAGGCATTAGTGAACATTTGTATCATCCTAACATCTCACTCATGCTAAGTTTTCAATCAAGGTAGCCTATGGTGAGTGTGAGATGCATCCTAGGGGGTATTTGTATATACTTAACCAATATGTTCATGCAATTCTATCATGGTTAAGTGTCAACCTAATAATCCTCATGATCATAAAGACATATATGAATGAATTCTACATTATGATCATGAAACTCATGTATTCATCAAATAATAGTCATGCATTAGGTATTATATGATGATAATAAACAAAGTATTACCTAAAGCATGATTCAAACCTATTTCTTATGATAACGTGCCAAATTTCAAAAACATAAATCATGATTGCAAATATACATAGGAATTACATCGATCATGATATAAGCATTATTATCTATTTATGGGTACGTTATCATCACCCAACACTATCTAAAAAAAATATTGTCCCGTCATCCTAAGTCAACCAAAATATGATATAGGTTAGGTCCATGTGGTTGACTACCCTAGGGTTATTCTAACCCTTAAGGATGGATTTTGGAACCCAAAATAAGTTCTTTCCTATTGGGTTCACTAGATATTCCTTGGGGATCCATTTTCCAGCAATTACTTTCTTTTTATCTTGTCCCCTAGCTATTAGGCATTTGTAGGCCTTTTCATTTTTCTTTTCCTTATATCCTAGGCCTTTTTTGTTAAAACTTGCTCTTTGGCTCCCTATGATCATATTTAATGTGTTGGAGCCAATTGTGAATTTCTCTAGGGCTTTGGTTAAATAGTCTACCTTTTCCCTTAAAGCCCTATTTTCCTCTATGCATGCATCATTAACATCCAAAGGCATATAGTCATGTGAGCATGCATCATCATGGCAAGAAGAAACATTATCATTTAAGCATGCATTTTCTAGCTTTTGTTCTAATTCCTTAATTTGACTAAGCATGCTTTTACTTTTCTTTTTCATGCCAAATAACTCCTTAGTTAAACTAGAAATTATGGAAACTATTTTCTTAGGAGAAACATTCGTTACCATAGTTTCCATATCCTCTTCTTCTTCTTCGGATGAGGAGGATGTGGAAGCTCCCCCTTCACTTGAGCTCTCCCCACTTGTGCTTGATTCTTCATTTGAGGAGGAGGAACAATCCGAGTCATGAAGAGCCATTAGTGCTAGGTTGGAGTAGACATGCTCTTCTTCTTCGAATGAGGATGAAGAGGCAAGGTCATCCCATGTCTTGGCTTTGAGTGCCATGGCCTTCCCTCTTCCTTTTGCCTTCTTTTCTTCTTCCTTTTCTTGCTCCTTCTTCTTCTTCCTCTTTTCTTCTTTCTTTTTCTTATCTTCCTTGCTCTTGTTTAGGAGGGGACAATTATCCCTTATATGTCCCTCTCCTTGGCAATTATAGCATATGACCTTCCCCCTTGGTCTTCTATTCCTATCATGAGATTTATCAAATCTAAGATTCTTAAATGCACGCCTTACCTTCCTTACCATGTAGGCTTCTTCCGTGCTATCCATGGAGGAGGTAGAGGCTTCATCGGAAGAGGAGGAGGGGACTTCCATCTTCTTCTTCCCCTTGTTCGCTATCAAAGCTACTCCTCTTGAGGGTTGGATTCTAGGCTCTTCTTGTATTCCTTCTAGCCTAGTTTCATGAAGCTCTATTGTTGAGAAGAATTCCTCCAAGGTGCTTACTTCTAAGTTCTTGGAGATATAAAATGAGTCCACCATGGAGCTCCATCTTGAGGACCGGGGAAAAGCATCTATGACCTTCATTACCATATCCCGGTTTGATAGCTTCTCACCTACACTTGTTAGCCCAATTAATATTTCTTTAAATCTAGAATGTAGGGAAGTTACTTTTTCTCCCTTTTCAAGCTTAATATTTGATAGTTGGGAGCGGAGGAGATCTCTTCTCGCTAGCTTGGCTTCCGAAGTGCCTTCATGAAGTTCAACCAATCTCTCCCACATCTCTTTGGCACTTGAGCACTCCCCTATTCTATTTACTTCTTGTTGAGGGAGCACATTGTAGAGGTGGTGCTTGGCCTTTGAATTTGCCAAATACTCCTCTCTTTGTCGTTTGCTCCATCTCGATTTCTCCAATGGCTCCCCATCCTCGTTCCTAGGCAACTCGAAACCGTTTTCCATTATTAATAGAATTTCAAAGTCGGTTTCGAAGAATACCTCCATTCGCTTCTTCCACCAAGCGAATTCACCATCGAACTTCAGTGGATGGATGTTTGAGCCGGCCATTTTGAAAATTGCTTGTTGTGGCGGTTAGTCCTCGACAAGCTTTCCTTGGCTCTGATACCACTTGTTGGGAATCGATTGGCCGGCTAGAGGGGCGTGAATAGCCCTCGTTCGTTGGATGTCGTATTTTGCTTGTCTACGAAAACGTTAGCGCAAGCGGAAGCAATAAACTAAGACAAGCAAATAGAAATAAAACAAAGACAATACAAACACGGAGATGTAACTTGGTTCACGGCTACGCCGCTAATCCACGGTCTGATTCGTCCACGGTGAATCACTCCGCAATCTATCCACTAGATCTCTCCTTTGCACAAAGCTAGGTGGAGGTAACCTCTTTACAACAACACTCCTCTTACAAGTATAATGAAAATAAGCTTGGGTAAGAGGATGGAAAGCTTTAGGGATCTTTGGGAGAGTATTAGAGTATAAGCATTAGCCTCCCAAAGCCTTACCCCCTTCCTTTTTATAGAGGAAGAGGGTTTCTTCCCGTTGACACAGGATCAGTCGACTGATGGCACCCATCAGTCGACTGGTGCTGTAGCCGTTGCCCAATAACGACCGCTTTCCACGTTGGATACTATCCAGCAGATCGGCATCGGTCGTGATGGCACCCATCACCGATCGATGTCAACTATCGAGTCCTCAACGATGTCTGACATTTGCCATCTCGATCGGATCAATCATCCGATCGCCCATCGGCGGTCGGTGATCAACTTGATTCACCACATTAGACGGTCGATCGACCCATTGATCGGAAGCGCATTTGCCATGACATGGCGAATCGGTGGTGTCGGGAAAACTCATCCGACACTTGGCCAAATGGCCAAGTTTCACCTAAGAGCTACCCTTCCCGGGTTACAATCGCTCACTCTCATCCCTCGGAGTCCCTCGCCTTTGAAGTTCTCTTCGTTCGCGGCCACGTCCCTCGGCAGCATCAGGCGCACGGCTCTGCAATGCTCCTTCGCGTCTCTTGCCTCGAAGTCTACTTCCTCCGACTTCACTCCAAGCTCCTCGTCCGGCGGTCCCTCGGATGCTCCAAGCGCACGGCTTCCGCAAAGCTATCCTTCACCGACTCAAGGCACGAGTCATGAGATGTGAAACTCGCCATGGCTCCATGTGCGAATTACTAAGTCCTGCATGACTTCAACGCACATATCAAATCAACATATCAAACTAACTTAAACCCTTTGCCACACCATCAAAATCATATTACGGCAAGAGATTGCCCTAACACAAAATATACCTCAAGTATGTAAATACTGCATGATCTAGAACTTCTCTAGACAGGAACTTTCTTGCAGACTTGGATCCTCATGAAACACTAGCAATTGGGATAGAATTTTTGAGGATTAACATGAACTTCCATCATAAAACCACAATGCCACAACCTTAAGCCCTGTGACGACAATGATCACTTGTTCTACTTAACAAGAGAAGAATTCTCATAACTCTACATGTAAAATACCGGAAAAAAATACCTTTTTTTAATTAAGAAATTGTCTTATAGAATTTTTTAGGAATCTTTAGAAATTTTTCTGGATTTAAATGGAAGTTTTATGGATATTTTATAGGGATAAACCGAATAGGCTTTTATAAAGCCTGTTTCTATTGAGGAATTAAATGGGTTAATAGGGTTTAATTAACCTAAGTTTAAATATAAAAACCTTGAATTAAATGGATGGATAAGAGTTGGTGTAAGCTCGAACTCAACTTGTTGCAAATTCAATCCGTTTGTGAAACCCAATCCGCTTACCCGTTTCTTTATTTCCTCGCCGATTTCATTACCTGCGCCGAACATTTTCTCCCCGTGTCACGCCCCGAGAGCATGCCGAGCCGAAAATCAAACGGACGGCACCTCCCCTGTACGTGGCAACATTTCGGGTTAATACAAGGCCTGTAGGCCCACAATGACAACAATATATAAAAAAAATACACCAAACCACAACAGTATATATATATCAAAACAACTACACACAGCGGAAATGATACAACAATAATACAACCCTACATATGCATACCGGTATGACTAACACATCACAACAACACAAAACTTCGACAAAAATCCGAATATACAACATGTACATCACGAAAACTCCGAATACATAACACGACGGACGGAAGACCCAAAACAAAACACGGGAGCCTCGGAGGTGAGATGAGATGTCGACCAGCTGGCTCAAGCCGCCACGTCTTCTACCACAGGCGACTGAGAATACCTGTGGTCCGTGGGGGGTGGTGAGTAAAACTCAGCAGGTAATAGAAAACATGTACATATGTAATATCACATGTATTTCGACAACATCATCTAGATGTACAACAGGTATATCAGCATAGTATATAAATACAAGCATATACCGTCTAACTGAAATGAATAACATAAAATGCAGTATATACTCAAGTTCATACGCTACTCGATCCAACTCGAACATATATCCAACATATATATAGGAAGAGTAATACCAACACATAATCTACTCATGCTAGTGCCAAAGTATCTATGGTCTATCCAACACATACCAATATCCGACAACAATCAGATAACATATGCAAGAAACATGCATGAATATGATGTCCACCCAAATGTAGCAAGCATAGTACAAACAAATGCAACATCACAATAATCATATATATATAGACTGTATCTATATATATATTAATCTCAACCATCCATATATATATATATATACATTCATATATGTATATATATATGGTAATATGCAAAGCGCCATCAGATACGGCTATGCAGCATGCATGGTCATGTCGGCTCACCCTAAAGCTACCACGACCCCAGTGTGGCCTCGGTGGCTCGAGCATGACAACTGTCCCAACTCAACACCAACCACTACTCTCGAGTGGCCGAGTGGGCAGTATGATCGAGTAGCATATAAGCGTAAAGAGCAAGCTACACGATGGGGGTCCCTGCTGTTGGTCACTCCGACAGTCACTACCCATGAGTGGTCAAGTACCACACACGCACGACTACGACACGCAAATCCAACTACCACCGTCTATAGTGGTAGAGTGCGGCACCACAATGCTCTGCCCTCACACCGGTTACTCCTCCTATGAGTAAGAGTGGAGTGATGATGTGACACTCTCAACCACAAGGAGACTCGCCGCCAAAGATGCATGCAAATGCATGAATGCAATGTCTCACATACAGACATCCACCATAGACTCTCTATTCTACAGAGAATCATACTAGATCAACGCACTCTCTATCTGCAGAGAGTCGACTAATCGATCATAATACTCTCTATCCTGTAGAGAGTCATACCAATCTAATCGACGCACTCTCTATCCTGTAGAGAGTCCTACTCAACTGATAGACACACTCTCTATCCTGTAGAGAGTCGTACTCATCTGATTATAATAAGCTAGGACCATCGGTTCGTAGCGATACCCTAAGTATCATTCCTCTGACCATTTACACAATACATGTTCGGTGGTAACATATAATCTAAGGGTACTAGAACTAACCCTAGGTTAAAGACATTATCTACCTACGGATGACCTTTTTGCCCAATGTACAATCAGATTGTCATCCGGACTTTACTATTTGCACTTAACTTAAACAAATTCTAAGTTACTTGCATCACCTATATGTATAACTCCTAATCATGATTAAATAAACATGATATCAACAATGGAGTTAATAGCCAACGGTAAAGGATCAAGCATACGATAAAAAGAGCAGGATCAAGATAATATGAACACCTAACATGCTCATATCTATAACTAAATCTGAATGCAATACAACTACCCGGACCAGGTAGGAAATTACCCACCTGTTAATTAGCTCCGCTAGCTGTCCATGCGTACAAGCCTCTGTCACTTACCAAAGTCCTTACAATTGTTGCAATCCCCATAGCTTTTCTGGAAGAACAATCCGGTGTCAATCACCTATAATCCATTTCCATGATTACACAACCAATCTATACAAGCATCCACACAAATTCATCAACTATTCCAAATCAAAACAGGGACAGGACAAGGATTACCCAACTTAGCCTTGCTTCAATCGCTTCTTGATCCCTGGTTTGCAGTCACAGATCGAGCCCCATCACTGACTTCAAGTCAACAAAGCCCAATACCATGAAGCTTCCATAGCCCACAACTTATCTGGTAGATAAACCTATTGTCAATCTCCCGTAATCACAATTATATCAATTTCCCTACCCTGTGAACACATTAAGCCTATATTTCCAATTGATCCATTGATTAATGCATTCTTAATTCATAGCAACAAAAAGGGTGAACGAGATTACCAGACATCAATTAGGGTTGATCTGTGGATCTTATCTCGAACCCTCACAAACTGCATTGAAGCTTGCTACGGCGGAGATCGGCAGAACACAACCAACTTCGACTATTGGAGCTTACCGCAGCTAAGATCTTTCACACACAACCAAGGAAATCATCGGATGTGATGGCACCGATCCAGATCAGAAACCGGCAGAGAAGAAAGGTCATTGGACGGTGATCGCAGGCTGCTGGTTGAAGGCGGTTGATAGAAATTCGTCGACGCCAGTCCACCGGGCGATGCGCGATCCAGAGAACAAGCGGTGGTCGACGATGATCGGTACGACGGCGCTGCGGTAGGGTGTGCGACGAACGGCTTGAGGAGGTGGCCATCAGTGGCGGCAATGGCTCGAGCGGAGATCGGCTGGCTCAGGCGAAGCTAGGGCAGAGATCAGGCGGAGCGGCGGCGATGGGGCGCAGGGCGTGGCGACCGCGGCAGATTGAGCTTGGGCTCGGGTGGCGACGGTGGAGAGAAGGTCGACGACGAGTTGTCTCGGTGGTCGCAAGGGGCAACAACACCGGCGAGATCCAGCGCAGATGAAAACTAGGGCACGGGGCACGACGACGGGGCACGGCGACGGGGCGACAGTGACCGTCGTGGTCGGCGCGCGAGGGAGAGGCGATGGTGGAGACGCTGTCGCGGTGATGGATCGCTCGAGACGAAGGTGCGAGATCGGGAGGGGAAGAGAAGTCGGCGCAATTGGGAATTAAGGGGAAACGGAAGGAATATAATGGGTTTTAATTAAACCCATTAATTCCTTGCAGATAGTCTAAACAGGCTTTACAAAAGCCTATTCGCTTTATCCCCATAAAATGTCCATAAGACCTCCGTTTAAATCCAGAAAAATTTCTAAAAATTCCTGAAAAATTCCACAAGATATTTTATCAATTACCGAGGAATATATATATATATTTTTCCGGTATTTTACATTCTCCCCCACTTATAAAAATTTGGTCCCCAAATTTTGTACTAACATGTAAAAATTTACTTCAAGCAAGTTTCCGAAAGGACCACATACCTTCCTCAAGTGACCAGATGAGACTATCGAGCTCGGATAGTATCTTCCAGCTCCCACATAGCCTCCTCATCGGTATGATGCTGTCATCCAACCTTTACGAGTCAGATGGTTTTTGTCCCACTACTGTCGCTCCTTGCAACTCAGGCTCCACCCTGGAATCACCTCGTAAGTCGCATTAGATTGAGGTAGAATCGAAACCTCTTTCATAACATGGTCAGATCGCGACACGTATTTTCCAGCATAGAAACATGAAATACGGGGTGAACACTCGCAAGTGTCGGAGGTAAAGCCAACCGATAAGCTACACCTCCATCATCCACGACACAAGATCTGAATAGATCCTCCAACGTCTAAATGATACACTGCATCGCTCATCCGTCATGGATGAAAACGTTGCACTAAGCCGAAGCTCTGTGCCCATAGTCTGGTGCAGACTCTCCCAAAATCGCAAGGTAAATCGCGGGTCTTTATCAGATATAGTACTCAAAAGTACCCCACGCAATATGATAATCTTTCGGTAATACAACGCTGTTGGATGATCCAACAAGTACGACCCACGAATAGGAAGGCAATGAGCTGATTTGGTCAGTCGATCCACTATCACTCAAATCGCATCATGTCCTTCACGGGTTCTAGGCAATCCCATAATGTCACCCATAGTGATATGCTCTCACTTCCATTCCGGAATCGAAATTTTCTAGAGCAATCCAGCGAGTTTCTGATGTTCAGCCTTCACGTACTGGCATACTAAACATCGAGCAACAAAATCTGCTATAACTCTCTTTATATCATTCCACCAGTATAAACGTTTCATATCCCGGTACATCCGAGTACCACCAGGATGCATAGCAAATCTCAAATGATGTGTCTCCGGTAGCAACTCTATCTTAAGTGGATGTGTGTCCAGAACACATATCCATATTAGAGAAGGAAAATTATCTTCTCACAAGATAAGTCCATCTACCGTCCAAGATCCACTCCACCACACACTCTGTAAGTGCATGGGAGACTATAGTGCCCAATCTCGCAAGTTGCAACCGTTCGCGTTCCAGCAACTCTATAGTAGCTACCCAGTAGCTAATTAAAATCCCATGAGCATTCATGCTCCATAAAATTACAAATCCAGACAATAACTACTAAAGTCACGTCATGTATATGACAGACTATCTCGTAGTTTCTTAACTGTCGTAAGCATAAGGTACGCTTCATTCAACTGCATCGGAATCATTCCGATCCTTGAAACGACGCATCTGCGTACATCATCCTTTTATCCACTCCGGAAAGATTAACTAATACTCGTGTAAAAGTTAACCGCCATCTAAGTCCTGTAAACTGGTTTCACCAGCTTCCGACTAAATGATTTCTATCATCACCTTTGTCAAATAAGTCTGTGGTATACTAATGCTTAAAAGCATCTCATCCACATTTACAGTACTAACCAAACCATACAAGGAAAACCACCAACTACGGTGGTCGAGTGCGCAACTCCAACTACCACAATCAACAGTAGCCAGGTTACGCAACTCCAATAACTACCAACTGATCCAATCGTGTCCAAGATACACGATTCTCAAATCCAGTGACAACTAAATCGTTAATGGATTTAACAACTTAATCACAACTTGTAAAATTCATACTAAGTATGAAATTATCGTCTCCACACACCTGCATCCCCTTTACTCTAAGCTGACGATATAATAATCATCTCAATGACAATGATAATTGTATGACATCATGTCACTACAATATCAACACTCCAGTCGTAAACCAACCTTAGAGTATACACAGGTGTCTTTGGTTGATCTAGACAGATCATTTATCCACAACGAAGGATATTCTCTTTTAACAACTATCGCATTCCATCATCGATAATCGATGCATACTTTCAAAGGTCCATCTCTCTTTCAACAAAGAGTTCTGGATCCTTCTCAAGGAGAAATAGTGGGATAGATAAATATCTCCTTCCCACATCTCCTATAATCACAACCTACGTTCTTTCAATTTCCATAGTGTTTAGTAACACTTATACTAGTCAATTTATCACCCGATATAGGATCTTCAATACCGGAACTATTTCCGCAATCATTTCGATCGCCTACTCCACTTGCCTAAGCAACGGCAAGTCTTGGAGTTCATCCGTAATTACATCCGAAGACTCTCAGATTATACGCACATCCGAGAGACATATCATACCATACTTGCAACAATTGACCATCCGTAACGATATGTCTACAGTAAAGATATGTCTATCCGAGTCTAAGGGCATCCCTTGACTTCTTAATTGTTGATCCTCATCTCACCTGACGGTAGAGATATCATCGACCCACAAGTCGATGTAAAGGACCCTTCTAGTCTAACTGAGAATGTTCTAGACAAAGATACTCGTAACTACAAGTATCTCTCAATATTAACATTGAGGGTAAACTAAAGTAATACCCTGAACGATGAAATATCTATTGATCCGATCCAAAAGGCTCCACACAGGTCTTGACCTTTCTCCGAAGAGAATAAGATCAGATCCAACAGTCCGCGACAATTCGATCGCATTTCTGCGATAAATGATCTGAGGATTTTTCCTAGATCATTCCATCCCATCACTAAATCCTACGAGTTACAACTGTAGAATACAAAATGGATACGACCATCGTCGTATACTCTTTCCTCTGTACTAAGCAAAACACATCTGGAGGTAACTGTTGTTGTCTGCTGAATCTTCTAAGATGTCTTCTGTTGATGCTGCTTCTGTGCTGATCTTTGCTGAAGGGGAGTATCAAGAAACTCCAACCACGCCTGAGGTAGTAGGTTGCTGCTGTTGAGATAACCCACATCTTCTGTGTTGATTTCTGCTGTCGAGACGATGCATCATCCTCCCGGAATACCATCGATAGTCTTCAACTGAGTCTTCAAAGTATATCTCCTCCACTGTACTGGTTGCTCACAATAGCAATAGATGAAATGATCCAACGGATAATCTGACTTCACGTGTCTTCGTGATCCGCACTGCACGCCCATAATCCCTTCGGAGTCTTTGTTCTGATCTTGCTGATATCCACAAGAACCTTCTGATGATATGCAATTGATCTTCTATAATCGAAAAGTAGCTCAAGGCCTGTGACTCTGATATTGCTCCTTTTATCCAACATTTGGAGACTTCTAACTCTGTTAAGTTGACCTGCAATATTTGCTTATCGGTCTCCAACTCTTAAACTCTTGTACAGAGTCATTTCTAAACTCTTGTCTCAATCCAATGTCTTCCGGCAGGATCTGGTAGAAGATCCTGGCATCTTAATCCAACTATAAGCCAATAATCGTAGGTGACTTAAAATATTCATTCATCTTCTCGAGCTATTAGGTGGTCGTAACCTCCGCAAGTCTCACAACTCTGCACCGTACACTGTTACTAATCGAGCGCCCTTTCTGGAAGCTCAAGAATTCCTTACAATGTGTCACAAAAGTGACACAGGGAAATATTCTCTTTCAACATCACTAAACCAGTATAAAGTGATGTTTTATTTCCCGAAGGTCATTTTCTGCATTTATCACCAAATACCAGCTTGATCCCGATAATGGTATGCAAACAACTCTTCTTTCTCGGTATAACATGAGTTAAGTACTCAAAAGTACTCTCAAAGTTATACAACTCAGTACGAACAACTCAGGGATAAAATCCCTATGAAACTCCATAACCTAGCCTTCCGCTATCTGCATCAACAATAGTCTACAAGTCTGTTCATTACCCACAGGTAATGATCCGACTAGACGCTTAGTGGAAATCTCTAAGACTGTAGTCTCTGATTTCCATAATAAATGTGACGACTTGGCCCCTGTTTTCCGACTCGGTATCAGTCGGCTCTCAGAGGTAAATCACCTCCTCGACACAGGTTCAAGACTCACAGACTCAACAGGTCGTTCCCATGGTCAACTCATACCACGGTTACGAATAATAACCAACACAATACAGGTTATTCTCTGGTATAAGCATCTAAATGCATCGCCAATATAACCGAGAGTATAACCCTAAAGGTCACTCCGGTTGGTCGCCTCGATGGACAACCCCTACTACAAGTCTACACAGGTATCATAACTATACTGTATACACCTACTGATCAAGTTTAGATAAATATCTACTAAACCATAAGTTTTTGCAGAAATTCTTACCTCGTGCTGCTTGGAGCTCAAGCCGCTATCCATCTCATCTCAAAAATCAAAACCGAATAAATCGACTCCCGAGAATCCAAGACTCGACACAAAAATAACATTGTATGGCATCGCAAAACCTTGGGCTCTGATACTACTAAAGTTGTCACGCCCCGAGAGCATGCCGAGCCGAAAATCAAACGGACGACACCTCCCCTGTACGTGACAACATTTCGGGTTAATACAAGGCCCGTAGGCCCACAATGACAACAATATATTAAAAAAATACACCAAATCACAACAGTATATATATATCAAAACAACTACACACAGCGGAAATGATACAACAATAATACAACCCTACACATGCATACCGGTATGACTAACACATCACAACAACACAAAACTTCGACAAAAATCCGAATATACAACATGTACATCACGAAAACTCCGAATACATAACACGACGGACGGAAGACCCAAAACAAAACACGGGAGCCTCGGAGGTGAGATGAGATGTCAGCCAGCGGTGCTCCAAGCTGCCACGAAGTCTTCTACCTGTTACCTGGGCGACAGAATACCCAGGGTCCGTGGGGGGTGGTGAGTAAAACTCAGCAGGTAATAGAAAACATGTACATATGTAATATCACATGTATTTCGACAACATCATCTAGATGTACAACAGGTATATCAGCATAGTATATAAATACAAGCATATACCGTCTAACTGAAATGAATAACATAAAATGCAGACATACAAGTTCTCACGCTACTCGATCCAACTCAACATATATCCAACATATATATAACAGGAAGAGTAATACCAACACATAATCTACTCATGCTACAGGCCAAAGTATCTATGGTCTATCCAACACATACCAATATCCGACACAACTGTATAACATATGCAAGAAACATGCATGAATATGATGTCCACCCAAATGCAGCAAGCATAGTACAAACAAATGCAACATCACAATAATCATATATATATAGACTGTATCTATATATATATTAATCTCAACCATCCATATATATATATATATACATGCATATATGTATATATATATGGTAATATGCAAAGCGCCATCAGATACGGCTATGCAGCATGCATGGTCATGTCGGCTCACCCTAAAGCTACCATGACCCCAGTGTGGCCTCGGTGGCTCGAGCATGACAACTGTCCCAACTCAACACCAACCACTACTCTCGAGTGGCCGAGTGGGCAGTATGATCGAGTAGCATATAAGCGTAAAGAGCAAGCTACACGATGGGGGTCCCTGCTGTTGGTCACTCCGACAGTCACTACCCATGAGTGGTCGAGTACCACACACGCAGGACTACGACACGCAAATCCAACTACCACCGTCTATAGTGGTAGAGTGCGGCACCACAATGCTCTGCCCTCACACCGGTTACTCCTCCTATGAGTAACCGTGGAGGCAGGATGACTGGCGACACTCTCAACCACAAGGGAGACCTCGTCGCCAGCATGCATGCAAATGCATGAATGCAATGTCCCACATACAGACATCCACCATAGACTCTCTATTCTACAGAGAATCATACTAACCAGATCAACGCACTCTCTATCCTGCAGAGAGTCGTACTCAACTGATCATAATACTCTCTATCCTGTAGAGAGTCATACCAATCTAATCGACGCACTCTCTATCCTGTAGAGAGTCCTACTCAACTGATAGACACACTCTCTATCCTGTAGAGAGTCGTACTCATCTGATTATAATAAGCTAGGACCATCGGTTCGTAGCGATACCCTAAGTATCATTCCTCTGACCATTTACACAATACATGTTCGGTGGTAACATATAACCTAAGGGTACTAGAACTAACCCTAGGTTAAAGACATTATCTACCTACGGATGACCTTTTTGCCCAATGTACAATCAGATTGTCATCCAGACTTTACTATTTGCACTTAACTTAAACAAATTCTAAGTTACTTGCATCACCTATATGTATAACTCCTAATCATGATTAAATAAACATGATATCAACAATGGAGTTAATAGCCAACGGTAAAGGATCAAGCAAAGGATAAAAAGAGCAGGATCAAGATAATATGAACACCTAACATGCTCATATCTATAACTAAATCTGAATGAAATACAACTACCCGGACCAGGTAGGAAATTACCCACCTGTTAATTAGCTCCGCTAGCTGTCCATGCGTACAAGCCTCTGTCACTTACCAAAGTCCTTACAATTGTTGCAATCCCCATAGCTTTTCTGGAAGAACAATCCGGTGTCAATCACCTATAATCCATTTCCATGATTACACAACCAATCTATACAAGCATCCACACAAATTCATCAACTATTCCAAATCAAAACAGGGACAGGACAAGGATTACCCAACTTAGCCTTGCTTCAATCGCTTCTTGATCCCTGGTTTGCAGTCACAGATCGAGCCCCATCACTGACTTCAAGTCAACAAAGCCCAATACCATGAAGCTTCCATAGCCCACAACTTATCTGGCAGATAAACCTATTGTCAATCTCCCGTAATCACAATTATATCAATTTCCCTACCCTGTGAACACATTAAGCCTATATTTCCAATTGATCCATTGATTAATGCATTCTTAATTCATAGCAACAAAAAGGGTGAACGAGATTACCAGACATCAATTAGGGTTGATCCGTGGATCTTATCTCGAACCCTCGCAAACTGCATCGAAGCTTGCTACGGCGGAGATCGGCAGAACACAGCCAACTTCGACTATTGGAGCTTACCGCAGCTAAGATCTTTCACACACAACCAAGGAAATCGTCGGATGTGATGGCACCGATCCAGATCAGAAACCGGCAGAGAAGAAAGGTCATTGGACGGTGATTGCAGGCTGCTGGTTGAAGGCGGTTGATAGAAATTCATCGACGCCAGTCGGAGACGGCAGTCCACCGGGCGACGCGCGATCCAGAGAACAAGCGGTGGTCGACGATGATCGGCACGACGGTGCTGCGGTAGGGTGTGCGATGAATGGCTCGAGGAGGTGGCCATCAGTGGCGGCAATGGCTCGGGTGGAGATCGGCTGGCTCAGGCGAAGCTAGGGTAGAGATCAGGCGGAGCGGCGGCGATGGGGCACAGGGCGTGGCGACGGCGGCAGATTGAGCTTGGGCTCGGGCGGCGACGGTGGAGAGAAGGTCGACGACGAGTTGTCTCGGTGGTCGCAAGGGGCAAAGAACACCGGCGGATCCGTAGCAGATGAAAACTAGGCACGGGCGGCGACGGGCACGGCGACGGCGGCGACGATAATGACCGTGGTCGGCGCGAGGAGAGGCGATGGTGGAGACGCTGTCGCGGTGATGGATCGCTCGAGACGAAGGTGCGAGATCGGGAGGGGAAGAGAAGTCGGCGCAATTGGGAATTAAGGGGAAACAGAAGGAATATAATGGGTTTTAATTAAACCCATTAATTCCTTGCAGATAGTCTAAACAGGCTTTACAAAAGCCTATTTGCTTTATCCCCATAAAATGTCCATAAGACCTCCGTTTAAATCCAGAAAAATTTCTAAAAATTCCTGAAAAATTCCACAAGATATTTTATCAATTACCGAGGAATATATATTTTTTTTTCCGGTATTTTACACCCTGACTCTTCCCTTCCAAAACGTGCGACTTCTCCTTTTCCCCGATTCTTCTTCCCAATCGTCGCAAACCTTTCCCCTCTCTCGATTTCGGCCACTGTTTCCCTTTCTCCTTCACTTCACCGTCACCGCTCGAGCCCAAGTTCGATCGGCCACCGCGCAAGCCCCATCGCACGTTGTCGTCAGCCGCCGGTCCGGGAGCCAGCTTGGTGAGGTTGTCACCGACGTTGCTGCCACCCGCAACCCTTCATCACCTCCTCCCCATCGCTGCCGCTTCGTCGGAGATCTCCACCCGAGCAGTTGGGGATTTCGCGAGCACAGTGACACCACCATCGCCGACTTCTTCCTCAAATCTATGTGCGATCTTCCTTCCCTAGATTTCTCCTTGATTCCCATCTGGAGATCTACCTTGAGCTTCATATTCTAGATCTCAAGCCTGCTTCATTCGGATCTCGAGATTTTGCTAGATTTGTGAGTTGCTGTGTGTCATTACCTCCATGCTATGCTCCATCGATCTGGACAGAAGAGGGAGCTAACGACCTCTTCCTTGCTTGTGTTCCACCATTCTTCCGATCGGTCGGTGCCATGGGTTGACCAACATCCTTGTCGTGGTTTACCGATGTGCAGATCATCTTGAGCATATTCATGTTGTAAATTGCACTATTAATTGCCGGACAAATCCTCCAACAACTTATACATCTAATTCGGGTAATCTCACTGTTTCCTTGCTATTTTGGATTATGGACTCAAAGGATTGGTTAGGAGGGAAGCTTATGTCTCTGTGATTACAAATTGTGAGGCTTTTGGGATTGGGTTTCTTTTACATCCAATCCAACAAAGGACTTAATCTAAATAGGGCAGGAAACTGTGCAAGGAAAGTTAAGTGTGGTAAGTTCAAATCTAGATGTTTATGGATGCATACTATTGTTGCAACTGATTTGGTAGTTATGAATACTGGATTGTATCTATTATATAGATTTTGGAGAAATTTTAGGAACTGAGATCAAGAAACTGGTGCCATGGATTCAGAACTGGGTAAGTTTTGATTTGTATATGATAGCTATGTAATAGGGTAATACAATAGTGCTAATTGAAGAGTTGATTTGGTAATAATGAATGATATGAGATAGTACTACTATGGGATTTGGTTGATCGATCAGGGACTAGGATTGAGTTAGATTCTTATTCATACAGATTGGTTCTGTTAGTGTTTAGTTATGTTTGTATGTTAATTGCAGGACCTTGAATCTGGATTGTCTTTTGGACATGAAGACAATTGGTGTTTTATACATATCAGGTGGGTAATTCCTACCCTAGTCAGGTAATTTTAAATGCATGCAGATTTAGATACATGATCATGTTACCTTGACTCTGTTCTTATTTACTCTTGCGCTTGATACCTTACCTTTGGCTGTTAACTCCATTGCTGCTATCATGTTTTATTTTATCATGATTAGGAGTTATATATATAGGTGACGTAAGTAACTTATAATTTGTTTAGTTAAGTGCAAATAGTAAAGTTCGGATGATGACCTGATTGTAAATTGGGCAAAAAGGTCATCCGTAGGTAGATAATGTCTTGAACCTAGGGTTAATTCTAGTACCCTTAGGTTGCATGTTTACCACCGACCATGTATTGTGTAAATGGTCAGGTGAATGGTACTTAGTGTGTCACTACGGATCGGAGGTCCTAGTTTGTTATAATCAGTTGAGTACGACTCTCTACAGGATGGAGAGTGTATCGATCAGTAAGTACGACTCTCTACAGGATAAAGAGTGCGTCGATCAGTTGAGTATGACTCTCTACAGGATAGAGAGTGTGTCCATCAGTTGAGTATGATTCTCTGCAGGACAGAGAGTGCGTCAATTAGATTGGTGTTCTCTCTACAGGATAGAGAGTGTTATGATTAGTTGAGTATGACTCTCTGTAGGATAGAGAGTGCGTTGATCTAATTAGCATGACTCTCTGTAGAATAGAGAATCTGTAGTGGGTGTCTATTTGTGACAGAGCATTCATGTCATTTGCATGCATGCTAGCGACGTGGTCTCCCTTATGGTTGAGAGGGTCGCCAGTCATCTTGCCTCCATGGTTACTCATAGGAGGAGTAATCGGTGTGAGGGCAGAGCATTGTGGTACCACACTCTACCACTATAGACGGTGGTAGTGGGATTTGCGTGTCGTAGTCCTGCGTGTGTGGCACTCGACCACTCATGGGTAGTGATTGTCAGAGTGGGCAACAACGGGGACTCTCATCGTGTAGCTTGCTCTTCACGCTTATATGCTACTTGATCATACTGCCCACTCGGCCACTCGAGAGTAGTGGTTGGTGTTGAGTTAGGACAGTTGTCATGATCGAGCCACCGAGGCCACACTGGGGTCATGGTAGCTTTAGGGTGAGCCGACATGACCATGCATGCTGCATTGTCGTGACTTATGACATTTTTGCATATTGCTATATATATATATATATATATATATATATAGTTGTGATTATTGTGATGTTGCATTTGATTGTACTATGCTTGCTGCATTTGGTTATACATCATATTCATGCATGCTTCTTACATCTATAATATGGTTGTGTCGGATACTTGTATATTTGTTGGACAAACCATTAGATACCTTGACCTGTATCATGAGTATATTGTGAGTTAGTATTACTCTTCCTGTTATATATGTTGGATATATTCTCAGATTGGATCAGAGTAGCGTAGCATACTTTCAAGTATGTCTGCATTATACATTGTTTATTTGGTTAGACGGTATATGCATGTATTTATATACTGTGCTGTTATACCTGTGGTACCTTTAGGTTATGCTATTGAATTACATGTGATATTTGATATATACATGTTTTTCCTATTACCTGCTGAGTTTTACTCACCACCATGGATCCTGGGCTTTTCTGTCGCCCAGGTAACAGGTAGCCGACTTCATGATGGACTTGGAGCACCGCTAGCAGGCATCATCTCATCTCAACTCCGAGAGTATGAGTTTTTGGGTTTTCATTGGTGTTCCGATATGGATTTGGTTTATGTGATGTTTTGTAGTGATTGGACACTGTAAATGTTGTACCTTTCTTTTTCTAGTTTTGTTATGGTGTTCTGAGTCGATGTTAGTCGTTTTGTTTTGGTGTTAGTCATTCCGGTAAGCATTGTGTGTAGATTGTTATGTCATTGTGTTAGTTTCCGTTGTGTTTTGTTATATTTACATTTATGTATGTTATTGTTATTGTGGCCGAAAGGCTTGTATAAACAAGATATGTTGTCATGTACGGGAGAGATGTTGTCACTTTTTTTTCGGCTCGGAATGCTCTCGAGGTGTGAAAATTATTTTGCTTAGTTATAGAATTTTTCTATTTTATTTTTTTTACATTTTCGATTTAGTTATTAAGATTTTATTATTTCTTTTGTTTGTTTGAACTTTTCTCCTTGTCTATCCTATTTATACATGGGCTAAGGATTTCCAAAAAAAAATTGACCAAAATTTTATTTTCTTCACATCTTTATACTATTTATGCTATTTAGTCTTTATTTGGAGAATTTCCTTTCGAATGGCTCTACAAGAAAGACACAGTAACACTCATTCTCCCCTTTTTGATAGGAGTAAATTTGCCTACTACAAGGGAAGGATGGAGTATTGCCACATGAATTTCAAGACTACTAGAGTTTTTCAATAAGTTGATAAATTAAACTTTCATCATATTTTATGTTATAAGAACTTTTCTTTTTATTTATATATGTATGGAAGATAGAAAACATTTTTATGATCAAGTTAGTGTGTTTTAGTTATATTTTGTATATTTCTCATGTGTGTCATAGGGGAAGAATGGAAGTGGTATAAGTTAGTTAACCACATCTCCACATTAACATTGACAATTCCTAGCTCAAGGATGTGCTCAGATGTACAAAGAGATTGGTCTTAACTTTCATAATATTTGTTCAAATTTTAAGTGAGTTGTCAAAGTTGATAGATTGCATAATACATGTTAAACATTTATAATTTTGTGAATTTGACAGAAGGCTACCTTGACAGTGTTGTGAAGCTACAACGACAAAATTTTTGGTGAGTTGCTTGAATTGAGAAATCTCTAAATTGTCCTTTTCCATAACAATTTCATTGAAACCAAAATATTTTTTTTATTATTGATAATATATTTCTTTCCATTATCATTTTAATTTTTCCATTTTAATAAATTATTCAAATTAACAACTAAATTGTACAGTTGATTTTATAAAAAAAAAGTAGACTAATTATTATCTAATTAATATTTTTATTAAAATTATTAATAAGATTGAAAATAAACATAAAAGTGATGTTATTTTTTTATACTGAATTATAGTTATCAAATTTTGACACTTAATAATTGTTATATTTTATTTGAACATTTATTTATTCATTACATCCTTTAATATTTCATTACTTAGTTACTATTTATAAAAATATGAATTTAATTTAGTATATACTTAAATTTACTAATAGTAATTTCTACAATTTTATTTTTAATATTTCAATCAAAACATATTATTTTTAAGTTGTTTCAACATTTAATATTGTAAAATGTTATATATATTACATCAATTTATTTGAATATGACTCATATATATACACGTCAATTATAAATGTTAAAAAGTATTTTATTTAAGAAATGATTATTATTTTTTATAGATATGACTAATGTCCATGTCCTTTGGGGGGATATGGGGGATCCAAGCAAAGCCAACAATGCCCATTACCATTTCCAATTAATTGACTCTTGGGGAAGAATATACCTTGTTCATTTTCTACAATTTCTGCAAGTTGATTGACTGCATAGTAACAAACAAAAATAAGTATTCAAGTATTTATAATTAGATAATCATAAACACAAAAAATTATTGTTTACGGAACAAGCTTTGACATTTATGTTTAGGATTAACATAAAAAATGGAAGCTATCTAAATCTATGATGCCACTCTAGTCTCATAGTTTCATTCATTCAAATATCTTGAGATTTATATTTACAAAAATAAGTGTATAGAAATGATAATAACTTACACAATAACTCAAAAAAATCTATTCCCATTGGAGCTAATGCAGGAGCAATCTCTCTAGATGTCATTGGGATAATAAAAAAGGATAACATGAGAATAAGAGCCCAACTTATTTTCCTTGAGTCCATCAACATGTCTTTAATATTAGGATGGATGTGAAACACAAAAGTCAATTAACTATAAAAATTAATTGAATGATTTGACAATTTGGATTTAGTATTTATATGGTTAGAAACTTACGTTACTTTTATGTGATATGAATAACTTAAACTTTTATGCTTTCAATGTAGTAAGTTATTTAAAATATGAATTTATTATGTATATAAATAAATTTATAATTTTTATTTTTTGTTAACAAAATGATCATGAAAATTATTTATGCAAAAAAAAAAACATTTAAGGGAAATATTACATACATTGTTATCTAACTTTTCTCAAATTAACCTAACCATATGGTGATCAATTTCTTGCAACACAATAGAGTGTAAAATGGTTTAGACAATCCATACGATCAATTAATCAGTTCAAATATGAAGGAAATATATTTATGAAATAAATTATGGAAACATAAATATGTAGGATCAAAGTTATCCGAGAGGCGTGGGGGAATCTCAGAATATGAAATTTTCTTTTAAAATTTATTTTATCTTTTTAAACAATTAAGAGTTATTGTAGAGGAAATTAAATAATTAAGAACACGAGTCTTTTATTTGGTTCACAACTCAAGTCGAGTTGCTACTCTAAGGCCCGTAGCTCTCGTAGAGCTACCTCATGAGCAATACACTAAAATGCCCTCTGATTCGAAACTCTCGAACTCGGAGTGTGTCGCTTTAACAAAAATAAGGATAAGGTAACAAACTATCTTACTTCTATAGTTTAAGTACAATAAGCAACAATTAAGTACACAAAAATAAATATACACACACTTCTTTTGAATGTAGAAAAATGGCTCAAAGTGCGAAGTTTTGGTGGGTAGATGCTTGTATAGATGAGGAACTCTTGCAACAACACTTGGATGTAGTAGATTGATTATTTTCGAAGTTGGTCAAGTACTTCTTTTAGTATTCTCCAGTCGATTGGAATGCTTTCCAGTCGACTCTACATCAATCTGTCGATATGGTACTTTGGTCTTCCCAGTCGACTGGACCTATTCTAGTCGACTCTAGGTCACTTGACTCCGCATTGGAATATTTGCATTTCCTATTGACTGGACCTCCCCAGTCAACTACAACTCTTTCCATCTTGGCTGCCAGATCTTCGATCGATCACCAGCTAATCTCACCAATTGGATATCTAGTCGACTGGACTTCAGTCGACTGGAATCCTTTCAGTCGATTGGATCCCTGAAAAATGAGATTAGCAAAGACATACAATATAAAATACAATAATAATAGAAATACTGCTCGATCTCGACTTCTCAGTCCCACATGGACTATTCATCGCATCGACGCCTAGCTTTGCCCCCTTACAGAGGACTCGACCTCAAATCTTTAGTCGAGGCTTAACTGCCGACTGCTCTGTCGAACTTACCATACTTGACATCAAATCTGACCCACCATGGCATCTGCCAGCTATTCGGTCTACCCTGACCCAGTTGAACTTCACGCAGGTGTAGGGATGTATACTGAAAAGTCTATCTTTTGTATGAACATCTTTATTTTGAAATAAGAATCACATGATCATTGTTTGCATATTTTAGGGTTATGCATATTGTCTAATACATTACATTGTAGATAACATGGTGTGTGGTGTCACACGGGAGATCATGTTATCGACTCCTTGTAAAGTATAAGTAAAGGCTCACAACCGAGATGACTTTGGACAAACCATCGGAATGGTTGTAGTGTGATTTGGTATTGGTTTGTCTTGACCATAGAATCACACTAGTGCACTTTGTGTGTATTGAGCAAGACCGACTTAGAGGTGATTCGATTTATTGCCGACTACATAATCGAATCAGACCTCAGATATTATATTGTACATACTCTTAATCCCAATATATTAACGGGCACATATACTTAGTATTCATCTCTTTGATTTACCAATGGGCGAGATTTATAGATTAAATCGATAGGCTCGGTAAGTTGGGAGATGATATTATTTATATGGTGTGCCATTGATTATAGGAGGAAGCCGTGTCCTATATATTAGGATGATGATGTCCCCTTGAGGAGCTCATAAGGTTCATCATGTAAACCCTGCAGGTGGACTTGGTCCGGCATGATGAAAAGGTTGAGTGGTACTACTCATGGAGTTTGATGTTGATTAATTAATGGTCAGTAAATTAATTAATCGACGGACATTCGAGATCTTAAACACGAAAAGAAAATGTACAAATAATATATGGATCCCATATTATCTTATGGGGGTTGGTGAGGTAGATCAATGATAATCCTTTAGTGGATTGGATTATCATTAGTGGATCGGACTTTATGTGTGCTTGATCCATGGGTGGCCAAGATCCAACTCCTCCTCATGGTCCCTAATGTAGCCTATTAACACCTCATGAAGCTTAGATCCAATGGATAGAAACCAAACTCTAGATCCAAAGGTAGAGATTAAATCTCTAAGATCCGACGGTTGAGATTAAATCTCTAGATCCGACGGTTGAGATTAAATCCCTAGAACCAATGGTGGAGATTAAAAGGAGGCTTATCCCTAACTCTATAATAGGAGGGCAAGGGGTTGGCGTGGAGTATAATTCAAGAGAAGCTAGGGTTTTGGAGGTTGGCGGCAAGGCATAGGAGCTAGGGTTTGGGCTTGGGCGGCACCTAATAAGGAAATATTTTCCTTGTATTGTTCTTCTTCCCCAAGCTGCCGACGCCCTTGGAGTTCCTTCCAGCCCTTGGCCGGTGTCCAAAACAGGTCCTCTCCTTCTCCTTGGCCGGTGGAACAAAGGTTTAGGGTCCTCCCTTGAAGCTTTTGGCCGACCACTCTCAATCTTTTCTTCCTTCTTGGCCGGTGGCAAGCTTCCTCCTTGGAAGTTGTTGGTTGGTTGAAAGAAGGAATAGAGCCTTGTTTTTATTCTTCCTCTTGCTCGGAATGAGCAAGGAAGGAAGATTTGCGATCTAGGAGCTTCATCTTTTGGTAGATCGTCGCCCACACGACGTCCGAAAGGAGGAAGGTCATACATTAGAAGATCGAGAGGTATATCGATTCTCTATTCTCTTTTGTAACATGTTTGTTTTTGTTTTTCAATTATAAGAATGACATAATTCTGTTTGTGGCTAAATAATACTTGGATCCCGAGCATAACCACGAAAGCCGGCGATCCGGACATCGTCTATTCCGCGGCTACTCGTAGAATAGAGGTTGGTCGCTTGAACAACGAGTTTGTTCAAGTGACCTCTCTAAACGAATAGCACGACGATGACTTGGTTGTTTAGGTAATCCCTTTTTGTCTAGGATTAAAGTTTTTAATCCGGGGACATCGATGGGATCGCCATGAACAAACAACCAAGGTGAAGTGGGAAGCGAAGTTTCCCCTCACGGATCAATGAAACCAACCCTTCAACTGGTATCAGAGCCAAGGTTTACGGTTTTGTGTGTTTAGGATTCGGTTAATTTTTATGCACTTTTCATATATTATATGTGTCGGATAATAGTAGGATATGCGTAGTTTAACTCTTTGGTTGCAGGCATAAGATCCGACTATTACGGCCATATGTGTGTATGTGATTGTATGTGTGTAAATGTTTATTTTGTTGAATCCTCGGGGTTGACGAGGCTAGTATTTGATTTTTTGTAAATTAGATACGGCATTGTTTAGCCACTCTTTATTTTAGTTTACTTTCGATCTAGATTTCATGTACACTCCCTCGTGGAGTATAGGATCGATGGATGTAAATTAAAATAGGTTTTAGTCTCAGCTCGGATCTCCAGATGGCTTGTACATGGCGTAGGAGGAGCGGACGAGAAGGCGATGCGACGGGAGACATATTGAAGACAAAAGCCATAATAGTTAGAAAATAATTTATTTTTCATATTTATTGCTTTTTGTTTGATATGCATGTCGTAGGCTAGGAAAATTCCTCAATTTCAAATTATGATTTGACAAGTGATGCAAACAAACTTGCGCGTCGGCTCGGAGTGCCTTCCTCCCCATCGGATGGGTTTGTTTGTGGATCACAAGGTCAAATATGGTTATAGGGAATCATTAAGGAGCGTGTGCACTTCCTCATCGGAAGGCACATAACCCGAGATAATTATCTTGGTACCGAGTAATGGTGAGCACTTAGATACAAATATAAGTATCCTCCCCATCGGAGTCACTGCTTTTATTTGTAGGGCCAAAGATGAACCAACTATTAATTTTACTTGTCAAAAGGTTAGGTTGATAAGATAGTAAAATCAATGGGTAAAACCTCCTCTTACAAATGTAGAATTCGTATACGTCCACACTATCGTGGCATACGATATTCTCGGTGTTTTGAGGTGTTGGTTGATTTTAAAATTTTATTGTTTGAGGAATCAATAATTTTTTGAAATCTAATGTTTTGAATTATGTGATTCTTAGGTTTTCTTTCAAAATGACTTTCAACCCACTTGCTGTGATACTGAAAGAGAACAAACTTACTGGACCCAACTATGTTGATTGGAAGAGGAATCTAGACATTGTCTTGACTGCTGAGGAATACAAATATGTACTCCTCGAAGAGTGCCCTCCCAAGCCTGTAGATGATTCTGGGGAAAATGAGAGAGAGAGCTATAAGAAGTGGATCAAGACCGATGAGATGGCGCAGTGTTATATCAGCATCAAGCCATGCCCACTGCTTATGACATGATGCTCAAACTCAAGGAGCTTTTCAGACACCAGAATTGGGCTGCTAGGCAAGAAGCCATGAGAAACTTGATGACGACCACCATGATCGAGGGAACACCCGTGAGGGATCATGTTCTCAAGATGATGGCTCATTTGAATGAGCTAGAGGTCCTTGGAGCTGAGATCGATGGGGAAACCCAGGTCGATATCATTCTCCAGTCTCTACTTAGAAGTTTTGAGCAGTTTCGCCTGAACTACAACATGAACAAGAGGTTGTATTCGTTGGCGAAACTTCTGACAGAACTCCAGGCGGCAGAGGGGCTATTTCGTCAGAGTGCTCAGGCGCATGCCGTGGTGACCCAAAAGGTTTCTACTTCTAAGCGAAAGGCAAGAAGAAGAAGAAATAAACTGGGGCGAAGGCGGTGGGAGGTACTCAGGGAGGAGTGAAGAAGCCGAAAGGCAAGTGCTTCACTTGTAAGCAGACTGGACACTGGAAGAAGGACTGCCCCAACCGCAAGCAGAACAAAGGTATATCTTTTGGTCTAGTCGTTGAAACATGTTTAGCGGTGTTATCTACCGGCACTTGGTGTGTAGATACGGGAGCCACTGATCATGTCTGCAATACTTTGCAGGGGTTCCAGGAAACCAGACGACTGGCTGAATGGGAGATTACCGTGTACTTGGGCGATGCCACGAAGGTGGCGGCTGTTGCAGTGGGAGATGTTCATTTATCTTTTGAGAAAAATAAACTTTTGGTTCTTAAGAATTGCCTTTATGTACCCTTATTTAGAAAGAATTTAATTTCAGTTTCTAAATTATTTATGGATGTATATTCTATTTCTTTTAATGATAGAGTTGTTATAAGAAGGAATAGAGACATTATCTGTTCGGGTGCATTGATAGGAAATTTGTACACACCTGAACCAAAAGCTCCCACGATGCATATTGAAATTAATAACTCATCTTCTAATTCCAAAGAGAAAAGAACCTTCGAAGATGAACCAAACATATCTTTGGCATCTTAGGCTTGGTCACATTAACCTAAGCAGAATTCAAAGGTTGATAGATGATGGACCTTTGGGTTCATTAGTGGTGGAGGATCTCCCAACCTGCGAATCTTGCTTAGAGGGTAAGATGACCAAGAGGCCTTTTAAGGCCAAGGGATATAGAGCCAAAGATGTGTTAGAATTGGTTCATTCTAATTTGTGTGGTCCTATGTCTATCCAGGCTAGAGGTGGTTTTGAGTATTTCGTCTCTTTTATAAACGATTACTCAAGATATGGATACATTTACCTGATGCGCCGCAAGTCTGAATGCTTTGACAAGTTCAAAGAATTCAAGGCTGATGTGGAGAAACATCAAGGTAAAAGTATCAAGACACTACGATCTGATCGTGGTGGCGAGTACCTCTTGGGAGAGTTTAGGAATTACTTATCAGAGGCTGGGATTCAATCCCAATTGACTGCACCTGGCACACCCCAGCAGAATGGTGTAGCAGAGTGAAGGAATAGGACTCTTATGGAGATGATTAGATCGATGATGAGTTATTCTGAGTTGCCAGATTTGTTCTGGGGATATGCTCTAGATACAACGATGTACATTCTGAACTTGGTTCCATCTAAATCAGTGTCTTCTACTCTCACAGAATTGTGGACTGGGCGAAAGCCTAGTTTAAAACATATTCGGATATGGGGGAGTCCAGCACATGTGCTGAAGGCAGATGCTGATAAGTTGGAACCGCGTACAGAAGTACGCATGTTCGTTGGCTATCCTAGAGGAACGAAGGGTAGTTTGTTTTATAGTCCTAGAGATCAGAGGGTGATCGTTAGCAAGAATGCCAGATTTCTAGAGGAAGACTATGTGATGAGCCACAAGCCCAAGAATAAAATTATTCTGGAGGAATTAAAAGGGGAAGTCACTTCTTTAGTACCACCGGTACAAGAGGATATACCATATGTCACTACACCGCGTGTCACAGAGGATACACAGGTGATACCTCATTGTAGTGGGAGGGTTGTGAGACAGCCTGATAGATTCATGTTCTTGGGAGAATCTTCTGATTTGGTCCCTGGTGAACATGAACCTGATCCTTGGACATATGACGAGGCAATCCAAGATAAAGATGCAACATCTTGGCAAAATGCAATGAATGCTGAGATTGAATCCATGGATTCAAATCAGGTCTGGGAGCTAGTAGAACCACCCGATGGTGTAAAAACCATTGGATGCAAGTGGATCTACAAGAGAAAGAGAGGAATAGATGGGAAGGTTGAGACCTTCAAAGCGAGGCTTGTTGCGAAGGGGTATACTCAGAAAGAGGGTATCGATTATGAGGAGACCTTTTCGCCGGTAGCCATGCTTATGTCTATCCGGATTCTCTTATGCATAGCAGCTCATATGGATTATGAGGTGTGGCAGATGGATGTCAAGACAGCTTTCCTTAATGGAAGTCTTGAGGAAAACATCTATATGAAGCAACCAGAGGGATTCATTTCTAAAGGAAAAGAGCATCTTGTATGTAAGCTTAATCGGTCCATTTATGGATTGAAGCAAGCTTCGAGGTTTGGGAACATCCACTTTGATGAGGTAATCTAGTCTTATGGATTTATTCAAAGTCCGGATGAGTCTTATGTACACAAGAGATTTGATGGAAACGTAGTGGTATTTCTTGTACTATACGTAGATGACATTTTTTTGATTGACAACAATATCAAGGTGTTATCGGACGTGAGGGTATGGTTATCCAAACAGTTTGATATGAATGACTTGGGAGAAGTGGGACACATCCTTGGGATCAAGGTTATAAGGGATCGCAAGAAAAGGATGTTGTGCTTATCCCAAGCTTCATACATAGACACGATTATGGAGCGTTTTAGTATGCAGAACTCCAAGAAGGGTTTTCTACCTTTCAGGCATGGAGTTCCTTTATCTAAGAAGATGTGTCCTAGAACATCTGAGGAGATAGAGGAGATGAAGGCGGTTCCTTATGCTTCGGCGGTAGGAAGCCTCATATATGCGATGCTATGTACGAAACCAGATATCTGCTTTGCTGTGGGCATGGTCAGTAGATATCAGAGTAATCCAGGATAGAGACATTAGACTGCGGTAAAGCATATATTGAAGTACCTGAGAAGGACTAGGGATTATATGCTGGTTTACCGGGTAGACCAATTACTCCCTTTGGCTTACACGGATTCCAACTTCCAATCTGATAGGGATAACAATAAGTCTACCTCAGGTTTTGTGTTTACTTTGGGAGGTGGAGCCATTGTATGGAGGAGTGTCAAGCAGAAATGCGTGGCGACCTCTACCATGGAAGCTGAGTATGTGGCAGCTTCTGAGGCGGCAAAAGAAACTGTGTGGCTCAGGAACTTTCTAATGGACTTGGATGTGATTTCTGGTTTGCCCAAAACTATCACAATTTATTGTGATAATAGTGGTGCAGTTGCAAATTCGAAGGAACCACGAGCCCATAAGGCAAGTAAGCACATAGAGCGCAAGTACCACCTGATACGAGAAATCGTAAAGAGAGGAGAAGTTGTTGTGGCCAAGATTGCATCGGAGGATAACCTGACAGATCCTTTCACTAAGGCCCTTCCGGCGAGAGCTTTTGATAGGCATGTAGAGGGAATGGGGATCAGATGTATGGCAGTTTGAGGACAGCATAGGCTTTTAGTATAAGTGGGAGATTGTAGGGATGTATACTGAAAAGTCTATCTTTTGTATGAACATCTTTATTTTGAAATAAGAATTACATGATCATTGTTTGCATATTTTTATGGTTATGAATATTGTCTAATACATTACATTATAGATAACATGGTGTGTGGTGTCACACGGGAGATCATGTTATCGACTCCTTGTAAAGTATAAGTAAAGGCTCACAACCGAGATGGTTTTGGACAAACCATCGGAATAGTTGTAGTGTGATTTGGTATTGGTTTGTCTTGACCATAGAATCACACTAGTGCACTTTGTGTATATTGAGCAGGACCGACTTAGAGGTGATTCGATTTATTGCTGACTACATAATCGAATCGGACCTCAGATATTATATTGTACATACTCTTAATCCCGATATAATAACGAACACATATACTTAGTATTCATCTCTTTGATTTACCAATGGGAGAGATTTATAGATTAAATCGATAGGCTCAGTAAGTTGGGAGATGATATTTTTATATGGTGTGCTGTTGATTATAGGAGGAAACCGTGTCCTATATATTAGGATGATGATGTCCCCTTGAGGAGCTCATAAGGTTCATCATGTAAAGCCTGCAGGTGGACTTGGTCCGGCATGATGAAAAGGTTGAGTTGTACTACTCATGGAGTTAGATGTTGATTAATTAATGGTCAGTAAATTAATTAATCGACGGACATTCGAGATCTTAAACACGGGGAGAAAATGTATAAATAATATATGGATCCCATATTATCTTATGGGGGTTGGTGAGGTAGATCAATGATAATCCTTTAGTGGATTGGATTATCATTAGTGGATCGGACTTTATGTGTGCTTGATCCATGGGTGGCCAAGATCCAACTCCTCCTCATGGTCCCTAATGTAGCCTATTAACACCTCATGAAGCTTAGATCCAATGGATAGAAACAAAACTCTAGATCCAAAGGTAGAGATTAAATCTCTTAGATCCGACGATTGAGATTAAATCTCTAGATCCGACGGTTGAGATTAAATCCCTAGAACCAATGGTGGAGATTAAAAGGAGGCTTATCCCTAACTCTATAAAAGGAGGGCAAGGGGTTGGCGTGGAGTACATTTCAAGAGAAGCTAGGGTTTTGGAGGTTGGCGGCAAGGCATAGGAGCTAGGGTTTGGGCTTGGGCGGTACCTAATAAGGAAATATTTTCCTTGTGTTGTTCTTCTTCCCCAAGCTGCCGGCGCCCTTGGAGTTCCTTCCAACCCTTGGCCGGCGTCCAAAACAGGTCCTCTCCTTCTCCTTGGCCGGTGGAACAAAGGTTTAGGGTCCTCCCTTGAAGCTTTTGGCCGACCACTCTCAATCTCCTCTTCCTTCTTGGCCGGCGGCAAGCTTCCTCCTTGGAAGTTGTTAGTTGGTTGAAAGAAGGAATAGAGCCTTGTTTCTATTCTTCCTCTTGCTCGGAACGAACAAGGAAGGAAGATTTGCGATCTAGGAGCTTCATCTTTTGGTAGATCGTCGCCCACACGACGTCTGAAAGGAGGAAGATCATACATTAGAAGATCGAGAGGTATACCGATTCTCTATTCTCTTTTGTAACATGTTTGTTTTTGTTTTTCAATTATAAGCATGACATAATTCTGTTTGTGGCTAAATAATACTTGGATCCCGAGCATAAACAAGAAAGTCGGCTATCCGAACATCGTCTATTCTGTGGCTACTCGTAGAATAGAGGTTGGTCGCTTGAACAACGAGTTTGTTCAAGTGACCTTTCTAAATGAATAGCACGACGATGACTTGGTTGTTTGGGCAATCCCTTTTTGTCTAGGATTAAATTTTTTAATCCAGGGACATCGATGGGATCGCCATGAACAAACAACCAAGGTGAAGTGGGAAGCGAAGTTTCCCCTCATGGATCAATGAAACCAACCCTTCAGCAGGTTGTCTGGTCTTCTGACCCAACCGGTCTTCATGCTAGATGTCTGGTCTCCTGACCCATCTGGTCTTCCTACCTAGTGTCCAGTCCTCCTGATCTGTTAAGTTTCTTCCTAGTATCTAGTCAACATGACCTACTAGGACTTTCCATCCTTTGCCTAGTATTCGGTCTGCCTGACCAACTAGGATGTCCTGTTAAGCCTTCACACTTAACACATATATCATATCACAAGTAATTCTTAACTTTAATTATGGTTCATACATCAAAACTAAGGAGTGATGCTCTTTGTACCAACAAAATATACCTCAAGTATGTAGATACTGCATGATCTAGAACTTCTCTAGATAGGAACTTTCTTGCGGACTTGGATCCTCATGAAACACTAGCAATCGGGATAGAAATTATGAGGATTAACACGAACATCCACCATTACACCACAATGCCACAACCTTAAGCTCTGTGACGACAACGATCTCTTGTTCTACTTAGCAAGACAAGAATTCTCATGACTCTATAGGCTTGCCTTCACACAAAGCACCTCAGACGAGAACTTTTAGCTGCCTCCGTGTAAAACACACAAGAAACATCACCGTTTCTTGATTCACTCATGCACAGCTCACAGAGCAAGAATCCTCCCCTTCTATCCAACACAAGTAGCTACTTCCGCAGTAACGATACTTCTTCACAAGAAGTATTTAAAGAAGGAGAAGAGAAGAGGTCACCCATTATCCCATGCCCCATGTGGGCATAACTTCCATGCCCTAAACATGGGTGGGAACTAAAATCTCCCACTTGCACACGAGGGTATATATCTTCAATCGTCACTAGATCACATCTCATGTGATCCATCATATATCACTCTACTGGACTTTCATATAGAGTTGGATGTTATGCAACTTGTGAGTACACCTGCATATAAAAACGGCTCAATGCACCTGTTAGGATGATTGAGTAGTCACCTTTGCATCATAAGATACAATCTCGATGCACCCTAGATCCAAGTCTTATTACATCCATCGAACTACTTTCCTCATCGAAAGTATCCTAAATTTTTCTCGACATTATATTCACTAATATATTTAATATCTACATGAATATATATAAAAGACTAGTCGGTGAATATTAATCTTGATGTAACGTCAATTGGTCTTCCTTTTCCCAAACTGGAATCTATCAACCATAACTCAGCTTATTTTGAAGACCTGTCCCTTAGACCTAAATTTATCTTTCGGGCCATTGGTAAACAAAATAAAGTTGCTAACACTGAATCAAGACCTCAAGAAACAATCAAAAGTAATAAGGGTACAAGATATCCCTCCTAGTAGATATCATATCTCACATAGTGGGGCTGAGGATATATTTAATATCTCAAGTAATCTGGCTCCCACTCTCCCTAGTCGATTTATGACATATGGTATGAAACACATGCCACAGTGTTGTTCCCCATTTCTCATAAGGGCATATGTCAGATTTCTCAAACACTGTGCAGGTATGGTACTCAGTCTACACATAAGACTCTATCCAAAGATCTCAGAGAGAGTTTCTCAAAGACAGTATCACAAATTGTAGGTGATACCTGAGATCTCAAACCTGACTACTTACATGCAACATGAATTTGACTACTTCTTTGTCGATTATGTCGCACATGATCTCATCCTAAACACATATCATGGCAACTTAAGTTCTAACAGAGTTACTCTTACATGCACCATGAACTTGACCACTCATGGGTAGTGACAGTCGAAGTGGCCAGCAGCAGGGACCCCCGTTGTGTAGCTAGCTCTTTACGCTTATATGCTACTTCATATTGCCCACTCGACAACTCAAGAACAGTGATTGTTGTTGAGTTAGGACAGTTATTATAAAATACCACAAATGGAGGGCTAAAGGAATTATATTATTATTGGGATAAATTAAATTAATGAAGAATGGATAGGAATTAATTTCATCTTAACCTAGGTTTAGATTAATTCCTTTAATTGAATGAAGCAAGGTTTAATTAAACCCGATCTGTTATCCCAAACCCGACCTGGTTCCTTTATTAACGTCGAGCATTAATCTGCGTTGCGATTTCTTCTCGCGACTTAATGTCGAGCGCCATCTCCATTTCTTACCGACGTAATTTTTCCTCTTCGCCGACTGCTTCATTTTCTCTTCCTCTTCTCTCGATTCTCTTCTCCTCCATGGCGACCAAGGTGTGAATCTCTCCCTCTCGCGGTGGAAGATCCGGCTGAGGGCAACCTCGACTCTTCTTCTCCAGGCTCTCGTGGATCTCTGTGCGTGAGCCGATCGGCGGTGTTATCACAGCGACGGAGGGCTGCTACCACAGATCTCACGATGGTCACCGGAGCAAGGTTAGGGCACGATTCTTGTTGGTCGCAGTTGATCTCATCCATCTCAGCATGTTTTCTCACGCGAACAGCTCATCCACGGCGTCACTGTGGTTGGGTGTTCCGGCCAGAGGTGGAGCTTTCCAGCGAATTGGGTAATTCAGGAGGGAGAACCAGCTGGAGGGAGGGGTGCCAACCGAGCTTCAGTGGGTGCGGTACGGGTGAGTGATCAGTGGAGATAGGCACCAGCAGCGACGTCGTTTTGCCTGACTGGAAGCTGGCCTAGCCGATCACCGCTGGAAATTAGGTAAGCTGTTGATTCTCTTCTCAATCTTGGATGAGATTCCTACTACTTTGATAAGGATATCAGTTGAACAAGATTTCGTGTTCTGGGCATGTAATGTCTGCGGGGAACAGAAGAACTAGGGCAGTGGTGTTGGCTTTGGGTTTTTCCGATGAACCAAACAGTTTAGAGGATCGCTGTCGGTGGAGTATAGGGCGGGTAAGCTTGAACGATCCTCTGAATTTTAGCTGTAATTGCTAGATTTTGTGGTTCATATTGTGGATCTGTGAATTTTTGCTGTGTAGGTAGGTTATTTGGTTTACGGTGGTTCACAGCAAGGTTTAGTGTGGATCTGGTGTGGGTAAGTGGGTTGAGTGTGTACTCATTCAGGGTTCAATTGGATCCCTATTTCCCTCGGTGCAGAATTGTTGTGGCAGTTTAATTGGAGTATGTTTGTTTATGCTCCATGAGGGTTGTTAACGGTTGTGAAGTTGTGAAGGACTATGATTGGCTGTGGATATCCTATGTATGTGTTAAATTTATTGGTGGGTGTAGAATAATTGTATGGCTAGTTCAGGGTAAGCTGATACTTAAGTGGTCGGTTGGTAGAGTTACAAACATGATGGTCTTAATGTAATTTACATTAGTTGTCTCTACTTCAGTAATGTAGATTTGGGGTTATGAGAGGTGTGTGCTCGTAGTGCTAACTCACGTTCGATAAAGGGACGGGAGTATAGAAACGACATAGTAGTTATGTATTTGTCGGATACTTGTACTTTATCATAGTTTGCTATTATGTGTAGGTTGGGATACGAAGAAGGTTCACGACTATGAAGACTATTTCGAGCTTTGTATCAGGTGGGTAATTTCCTACCTGGTTAGGTAGATGTAATTGCATTCAGATTTAGTTATAGATATGAGCATGTTAGGTGTTCATATTATCTTGACCCTGCTCTTATTTATCTTATGCTTGATACTTGTCGTTGGCTATATTTGCTCAAAGGTTGATATCGCATTTTCCTTTATCATGATTTAGGAGTTACAGATGTGATGTAAGTAGATCTATAAATGTTTAGTAGGGTGTAGATGTTGGAGTACGGATGATGACCCAATTTGTAAATTGGCAAAAAGGTCATCCGTGGGTAGGTAATGCCCTAAAGGTAGGATTTATTCTGATACCCGTATGTTACATACTTATTACCAACCATGTGTTGTGTAATGGTTAAGTGAAGGGTGATTAGTGTGTCGCTATGGACCGATGGTCCCAGCTTGATATAATTAGTCGAGTACGACTCTCTACAGGATAGAGAGTGCGTCGATCAGTTGAGTACGACTCTCTATTGGATAGAGAGTTATGATCAGTTGAGTACGTCTCTCTACAGGATAGAGCCCATCGATCAGTTGAGTATGACTCTCTACAAGATAGAGAGTGTTTTGATCAGATTGGTACGAATCTCCGTTGAACGGAGAGTCTGTGGTAGATGTCTGTACGTGTGATACTACATTCATGTCATTTACATGCATTCTAACGACATAGTCTCCCTTGGGGTTGAGAGAGTCGTCAGTCATCTTGCCTCCCAAGTTACTCCCCGAGGAGTAACTAGTGTGAGGGAAGAGCATTTATTGTGCCACACTCTACCACTATAGACGGTGGTAGTTGGAGTTGCGTGCAGTTGTTTTGGGGGTGTGACACTTGACCACTCATTGGTAGTGTCAGTCGGAGTGGCCAGCAGCAGGGACCCCCGTTGTGTAGCGAGCTCTTTACGCTCATATGGTACTTGATCATATTGCCCACTCGGCCACTCTAGAGCGGTGGTTAGTGTTGAGTTGGGACAGTTGTCATGTCGTGCCACCTAGGCCACACTGGAGTTGTGGTAGCGAGTAGAAGTCTTGCAGCATGACCATGCATCTTTGCATTACGTATTTTATGGCGCTTTGCATATTACCATATATATACATATATGCATGTATATATATATATATATATATATATATATATATATATATATATATATATATATTTATTTATATATATATATATATATATATATATATATATATATATATGGATGGTTGTGATTAATATATATATAGACACAGTCTATATATATATGCTTATTGTGATGTTGCATTTGATTGTACTATGTTTGCTGTATTTAGTTGTACATCATATTCATGCATGCTTCTTGCATCTGTTATACGGTTGTGTCGGATACTTGTATATTTGTTGGACAAACCATTAGATACCTGGACCTGTATCATCAGTATATTGTGAGTTAGTATTACTCTTCCTGTTATATATGTTGGATATATTCTCAGGTTAGATCAGAGTAGTAGCGTATGAACTTTCGTATATATACATATTATACGTTGTTTATTTGGTTAAACGGTATATACATGTATTTATATACTGTGCTGGTATACCTGTTGTATCTCTAGGTTATGCTATTGAATTACATGTGATATTTGATATATACATGTTTTTCCTATTACCTGCTAAGTTATACTCACCACCATGGATCCTGGGTTTTTTTGTCACCCAGGTAACAGGTAGAAGTCTTCGTGACGGCTTGGAGCACCACTGGCTGACATCTCATCTCACCTCCGAGACTCTGGTGGTCGTGTTGGGCTTTCCGTATTGGTGTAATGTATTTGGAGTTTTCGTGATATACTGTGTTGTGGACTTGTGGATTCAGATTTTTTCGATGTTCCATTTTGTTGTGATGTGTCAGTCATACCGGTATGCACTGTATATAGTTGTGATGTAGTTGTTTTATGTTTCCGTTGTGTATTTGTGGTAGTTAGTTTGTTATGTTGTTGTGGTTTGTTTATATATATATATATATATATATATATATATATGTTGTTGTTGTTGTGGCCTATGGGCCTTGTATTAACCCGAAATGTTGCCACATACAGGGGAGATGTCGTCCATTTACTTTTCGGCACGACATGCTCTCAGGGCATGACAACTTTAGTGGTATCAGAGCCCTAGGTTATGCGATGCCATACAGTGTTGTTTTTGGGTCGAGTCTTGGATTCTCGGGAGTCGATTTGTTTCGGTTTTGGTTTTCTGAGATGAGATGGACAATGGCCTGAGCTCCAAGCAGCACGAGGTAAGAATCTCTGATAACTTATACTTAGTTAGATGTTTATCTAAACTTGCTCAACAGGTGTATATAGTTAGAGTTATGACACCTGTGCAGACTTGTAGTAGAAGTCACCCACTGTGGTGACCAACCGGAGTTGCTGTTAGGGTTTATACTCTCAGTTTCATTGGTTATGTATTTAATGTTTGAACAGGGAATAACCTGTAGTGTGTTGGTTATTGTTCGTAACCGTGGTATGAGTTGACCATGGGAATGACCTGTTGAGTCTGTGAGTCTTGAACCTATGTCGAAAAGGTGATTTACCTTTGAGAGCCGACTGATATCGAGTCGGAAAGTAGGGGTCAAGTCATCACATTTCTTGTAGAAATCAAAGACTACAGTCTTAGGGATTTTCACTAACGGTGCTAGTCAGATCATTACCCGTGGGGTAATGGACTAGGTGTGTATACTATCATTGCTACAACAAGCGGAGGGTTAGTATAAGGTGTTTCATAGGGATTTTGATCCCTGAGTTGTTCGTACTGGGTTGTATAACTTTGAAGGTACTTTTGAGTACTTAACTCATGTTATACAGAGAAAGTAGAGTTATTTGCATATCATTATCGGGATCAAGCCGATATGTAAAATACTAGGAAATAAAATAAAATATCACTAACTGATTAAGAAATTAGTGGTGGAATTTTATTTAGAATTTTTATTGGAATATTTAGGGATTTATAAATAGTGGATTAATTTAAACGGGTTAATTACTCTAACCCTAAGTCAAAGTTTCTTATTTAAGCCATCCCTAATTATTTCCTCGATTTTTGGATTTTCGCCGAGTTTTCTCTTCCCCGTGTCTTCCCCCTCACGTTCGTAGTCGGTTTCCCCTCGCATCTTCACTCCTCACTGCGACTCCTTCCCCTCCTCGTGGCAAACGGCGGCGAACAGACCACCCGCGACACTCCCGTGAACGAGCCGACGACAAGCATATGTGTGGCTAAAGATTGTGTCGGCAGCAACCCCTCTTCTTCTTCATCTTCTCTGTGGTGACGAGAGCTCATTCGGTGGGAGGTCTGGCCGGAAGCAAGGTCATCGTGCAAGCCTCTACACCTTCTCTTCTTCCTCGCGGTGACTCGGTTCCCTCTCCTCACTCAGATCTCGTTCCAGCAGGTCGTCAGTCTCCTTGGCCGACCGATTGGACGACGACGTCATCTGAAGGGAGGGGAAACTTCACTTCCACTTTCTGCTTGGTCGCTTGTTCATGGCGATCCCTTCTACGTCCCCGGATAAAAAAATTTATCCTTGACAAGAGGGATTTCCCAAGCAACCTTGTCATCGTCGTGCTATTCGTTTAGAGTAGTCACTTGAACAAACTTGTTGTTCAAGCAACCAACCTCTATTCCACGAATAGCCGCGGAATAGACGATGTACGGATCGCCGGTTTTTGTGTTTATGTTCGGGGTCCAAGTATATTTAGCCACAAAACAGAATATATATCATGCATATAATTGAAAAGCAAATATAAACATGTAACAAATGAAAATAGAGAATTGATATACCTCTCGATCTTCTATTGTATGCCCTTCCTCCTTTCAGACGTCGTGTGGGCGACGATCTATCAAAAGTTGAAGCTCCTAGATCACCAATCTTCCTTCCTTGCTCGTTCTGAGCAAGAGGAAGAATAGAAACAAAACTCTTCTCCTTCCTTTAGCCAACCAACAAGCAACAAGCAACTTGCTTGCCGCCGGCCAACAAGGAGAAGGGAGAAAAAGATGGTTGCCGCCCAAGAGCTTCAAGGGAGGACCCTAAGCCTTGGTTCCACCGGCCAAGGAGAAGGAGAAGAGCTACTTTGGACGCCAGCCAAGAGTTGGAAAGGCTTCTATGGGCACCGGCCACCAATGGAGAAGAAGAAAACAAGGAAAGACTTTCCTTATTTGGTGCCGCCAAGCCCAAACCCTAATCTCCAAGCCTTGCCGCCAACTCCAAACTCCTATGCTTCCTAATTGCTCTCCACTCCAACCCTAAAGGCTCCTTTTATAGAGTTTAGGGATAAGCCTTGTTTTAATCTCCACCATTGGTTCTAGGAATTTAATCTTAACCATCGGATCTAGAGATTTAATCTCAACCGTCGGATCTAGAGATTTAATCTCTACCATTGGATCTAGAGTTTTGTTTCTATCCATTGGATCTAGGCTTCATGAGGTATTAATAGGCTACAATAGGGACCATGAGGAGGAGTTGGATCTTGGCCACCCAATGGATCAAGCCCACATGAAGTCCGATCCATTAATGATAATCCAATCCACTAAAGGTTTATCATTGATCTATCTCACCTACCCCCATAAGTTAATATGGGCTCCATATATTATTTGTACATTTTCTCCCCGTGTTTAAGATCTCGAATGTTCATCGATTAATTAATTTACTAACCATTAATTAATCAACATCTAACTCCATGAGTAGTACCACTCAACCTTTTCATCATGCCGGACCAAGTCCACCTGCAAGGTTTACATGATGAACCTTATGAGCTCCTCAAGGGGACATTATCATCCTAATATATAGGACACGGTTTCCTCCTATAATCAATGACACACCATATAAATAATATCATTTTCCAACTTACCGAGCCTATCGATTTAATCTATAAATCTCGCCCATTGGTAAATCAAAGAGATGAATACTAAGTATATGTGCCCATTATTATATCGGGATTAAGAGTATGTACAATATAATATCTGAGGTCTGATTCGATTATGTAGTCAGCAATAAATCGAATCACCTCTAAGTCGGTCCTGCTCAATACACACGAAGTGCACTAGTGTGATTCTATGGTCAAGAAAAACCAATACCAAATCACACTACAACCATTCCAATGGTTTGCCAAAGCCATCTCGGTTGTGAGCCTTTACTTATACTTTACAAGGAGCCGATAACATGATCTCCCGTGTGACACCACACACCATGTTATCTACAATGTAATGTATTAGACAATATGCATAGCCATAAAAATATGCAAACAATAATCATGTGATTCTTATTTCAAAATAAAGAAGTTCATACAAAAGATAGACTTTTCAGTATACATCCCAATAATCTCTCACTTATACTAAAAGACTATGCTGTCCTCAAACTGTCATACATCTAATCCCCATTCCCTCCACATGCCTATCAAAAGCTCTCGTCGGAAGGGCCTTAGTGAAAGGATCTGCCAGGTTATCCTCTGATGCAATCTTGACCACAGCAACTTCTCCTCTCTTTACGATTTCTCGTATCAGGTGGTACTTGTGCTCTATGTGCTTACTTGCCTTATGGGCTCGTTGTTGGGTTTCCGACACCGCGGTGAGTGTGTGTTCGTACATGTTTCGCAAACATGTGCACAGTGGAAGAAACAAAAATAATAAATCTACATTTATTACAACACACACATCACACGAATGCATAGTACAACATGTGTAGACATAACCGTAAATTTAAATTTTGCAATAAAAGGAAATTTAACTACGTATACCTTTCGTATCACGTGTAGCGGGAACGGCATCAACCAGAACGATCCTCGCTAGAATCGTCTCTATCCGTATCCACGCCGAGTATCTTCGGGATGACTTCACTAAGTCACGAGCTTCATCTTTGTACGGGTTACTAGCCTCGTGTTGAAGACGATGTGATCGAGAGAAGATCACGATCCGAATCCAAATTCGGATCCAAAAACAAGTCCTCAAAACTCGCTTCTCCGGAGAGGTATTCGTCAATCGTTTGACGAATCCTTCGTCCTCCACCTATGAGGATTGCCGGAGATCGAATCCTCGGCAAGGGAGGTGCTGTCGGAGCTCCAAACGTCGTCCAAACGATGCTCCGACAACAAAGGAACAAGCTGTCCAGAAAACTGGACAGCTTTTGGTGGAGGAGTAAGGGCTGGCCAAAGGAAAGGTGGAAGCTCACCTTATCACCGAACCCAAGGGAGATCACCGGAGCTCCTCCGGTAGCAGCTCGACGCCGACAAGAGGAGAAGACGGCAGCAGCTGGTGGCCGGTTGGAGAAGATGGGCGGCGGAAACAAATTGGCACCGACTAGAGGGAGGGAGTTGGTTGGGCGGCAACTCTAGGTCAAGAGAATTGGATTAGGGCTTAACATACCCTTAAGCCCTCTTTTATAGAGAACTAATTCTCATAATGGTTATCGGATCATAACCATAAGGCCCGTTAACCCGGTCCATTAATATAAGTTAAAATAAACCAAACCATGATGGTTTATTTTAAGTTAAAACGAACCGAACCAACCTTTGGTTCATTCGTTTAAAACAAACCAAACCCTTTGGTTTATTCTCCTCCATTGGATTAGAACCAAACCATTTTGGTTTGTCCATTATGTCTTCACAAGACACGGCCCATCCACACTTCCATTGCGACTGAAACGATTTCATGCTCGCTCCATGTTTGGTCCAACCAAACCTAGTTTCTCTCGGTCTGAGAATCCCATTCTCAAGCTCGTTTTAAATCCTTCGGATTACGCTCGTTGTGCGTGTGACCAAATAAGTTCTCGGTTTATGTTGGCCATCTATAATTAACCATTAATTATAGAACGATCATGAGTGGAACCTAGTAGTACATCATGATCCCCAATTAACCGAAAAGATCAACGGTTGATCCAGAACTATTTCTGAAACCCTTCAGCAGCTCGAATGAATCGTGCCCCATTCCCTTCACTCATCTTATACCCACTTGGTTCGAGGACATGGTCTATAGTCGATCCCACTAGGTTGACTACGTCACACCTAGCCCAAGTATCATTTTCTCATCCTCTAAGTTCTGAATTCTGCACATGTATCGAAGAGTACCTTACTCTAAACATGTAATGCTTTGGCAAAGACTTTAGTAACAATCAAGCGAGAGGCCATGGGTATACATCTCCTGCATAAGAGTGGTGAATCCTTTATAGGCTATTCAAACACCTTGATCATGACTTATACCCAATCATCCGGGTCCACATCTCCTCGAGATGCTTGCTTAAGATGTCAAAGCATAAGTCTTCATGATCAAGATGACTTGAATACACATAAGTCAAAGGAACATCGCACTTAAGCTGCAGTAAGAACTTCATTGACATCTATATAATGCAGAGAACCATATGAAGTCTTACGGCTGGTCACTCCAATGAACTAGTTACCATAACTAGCATCCACGATTAACTCTGGACATCACAATGTCTCCAGCCAGTGAGAATCAACTGCTTGGATACACCAAGGAGTATACCTCGTGCTAGTCTCGACAGAATCGATGGTGTCCAAATCCATCAATTCATCGACTAGGGATAATTCCGATACATCACAATTACACATGTAGAGATACTCACTAGTTGTGATACAATCAAAAATTCTCTCATGTTGTGTATCCTATCGTGGACATTCAGTAAATGAGTTTAAGATCCAATCAAATACATGAAAACATGTACACTCAAATAGTGAATCTTCATTTATCAAATAAATGGTACGACCATAAGGCGATTGCCTTAGGATATCTCTCATATATTACTAACAAACTCCCACTTGGCCTAATGCCAATCGCTACAGAATCCAATACCATAGGCTCTAACATGACCCTCAAACTTACTTTGAGGTAATGCCTTAGTCAAAGGATCCGCTAAGTTCCTTTCAGTGGGGATTTTCCCGATTTGTATTTCCTTCCTACTAACGATCTCTCTAATCAGATGATAGCGGCGAAGCACATGTTTGGATCATTGATGAGACCACATCAAGTTCAAATATGAACTTGATCAATATATTCAAACTCGGTGCGTAATCCGCTATAGTGTCAAGCTTGGAACCTTTCCAACTTATTGCGCCTCCATTCCAGGTGAATACATACCCAGACTAAGACATGGAATCATCCTTGTCTATCTGGAGCTGGCATCCGTATACCCACGTATCACCATGTCCCCTTCTCCATATATTAGGAACACATCCTTAGTTCTTCTTAAGTACTTAAGGATTGTCTTAACATCCACCCAATGATCCATTCCTGGATCAGACTGGTATCTACTCGTGACACTCAGAGCATACGATACATCAGGCCTTGTACATAACATAGCATACATGATAGATCCTATAGCGGATGCATAGGGAATCTTACTCATGTAAATCCTCTCATCTTCTGTGCGCGGACACATAGACTTCGAAAGGTGTATCCCATGCCTGATGGGTAGAAAACCTTTCTTGGATTCCGACATGCTAAACCTCTTTAGCACTCGGTCTATATATGTAGACTGCGAAAGACCAAGCAACCGTTTCGATATATCTCTATAGATCTTAATCCCGAGGATGTAGGTTGCTTCTCCCAAGTCTTTCATGGAGAATGTCTTGGATAACCAAATCTTAACTGACTGTAAGATTGAAACATCATTTCCTATAAGTAATATGTCATCGACATTCAATACTAGGAACACGACTGCACTCCCACTAACCTTCTTGTACACACAAGGTTCATCTGGATTTTGTGAGAAATCAAACTTTTTGATTGTCTCATCAAAACGGATATTCCAGCTCCTGGATGCTTGCTTCAATCCATATATGGACCGTCGCAATTTGCATACCTTGGTTTTATCAACCGATGTGAAACCCTCAGGCTGTATCATATACACGTCCTCGAGCAGGTTTCCATTAAGGAAAGCTATTTTCACATCCATTTGCCATATCTCATAATCATAATGAGCCGCTATGGCTAGGAGCATCCGAATGGATTTAAACATAGCAATAGGCGAATAGGTTTCGTCATAATCAACACCTTATTTTTGATGATATCCTTTCGCCACCAGTCTAGCCTTATAGGTAATCACATTACCATCCATGTCGGTTTTCTTCTTGAAAACCCACTTGCACCCTATAGGCTTGATGCCTTCAGGTGGGTTAACCAAGTTCCAAACTTGGTTTTCATACATGGAATCCATTTCTGACTTCATGGCTTCAAGCCACTTATCCCTTTCTGAACTTGTCAGAACTTCTTCATGACTGGTTGGCTCCTCATCATCAATGAGTAACACGTCGTTCGATTCACTTACGAGAAATCCATATCTCTCGGGAATATTGAGTGCTCTACCAGATCTACGAAGATGTGGTGTCTCAATAGGTCCAGCCGATTGCTCATCACTATGAGTTATCGGCTGTTGTGCTTCACCAGGTATCTCATTAATGTCTATTTGAGTCTCTCGAGCCTCCTCAAGCTCAACGACAATCCCACTGTTTTCTTGCAAGAGAAACTCTTTCTCTAGAAACACAGCATGCCTTGAAACAAACACCTTTTGTTCCACAGGATGATAGAATTGGTAACCCCTTGTTTCCTTAGGGTATCCAATAAATAGATATTTATCAGACTTAGCATCCAATTTGTCTGATACAGTCCGCTTCACATAAGCAGGACAACCCCATATCTTCAAGCAAGATACATGAGGTTTCTTACCATTCCATATCTCATATGGAGTAGTAGAGACTACCTTGGTTAACAAGTAAACAGCTGTCTGAAGTGCATAGCCCCAAAAGGACTTGGGAAGATTTGCATGATTCATCATTGACCTGACCATGTCCAACAAGGTCCGGTTACACCTCTCAGATACACCATTATGCTGTGGTGTATATGGCGGAGTCCATTGAGACAATATACCATTGTCTCTTAGATAATCAAGAAACTCTTGACTTAAGTATTCACCACCTCGATCCGATCGAAGTATTTTAATACTCTTGTCATGTTGTTTATCTACTTCATTTCTGAATTCTTTGAACCTTTCAAAGGCTTAAGACTTGTGTTTCATCAAGAACACATACCCAAACCGTGAGTGATCATCGGTGAAGGTAATGAAGTGGCTATAGCCTCCTAATGCTTGAGTTGACATAGGTCCACATACATCAGTATGTATTAGACCTAGCAACTCTCCCACTCGTTCACCTTTTCCTGTAAAGGGTAACTTAGTCATCTTGCCTTTTAAGCATGATTCGCATGTATCGTATGAATCCAATTCAAACGATTCCAGAATTCCACATCGGTGTAATTCGGACATGCATTTCTTGCTTACATGGCCTAGACGACAATGCCACATGTAGGAGTTTAATTGATTATCCTTTCAAGCACGCTTGTTGCTCGTTTCGATATTGAAAACGTCACTGGATACGTCCAATGTATAAATACCATTGCTTAAAGTTCCAGTCCCATAAAGAACTCCATTCAAAGTTATGTAACAACAATTGTTACTAAAAGTCAAATGGTACCCATTTCTATTTAAACAAGAAATAGAAATGATGTTCTTTATCAACGAAGGAACATAAAAGCAATTGTCCATTCTAAGACAAGTCCGTAGGGAGTTTCAATAAATCGTTCGATGGAGGCAAAAGAACCTTTGCTCCATTCCCAACACGTAAATTTGACTCTCCCTTGACGAGTCTTCTTCTATTCCTTAGCTCATGTATGTCATTACATACATGTGAGCCACACCCAGTATCCAATACCCAAGTGTCTAAGGAAATAGAATAACAATCAATAACGAAGATATCTGAAGAAGATGAGGCATCCGATGCCTTATCCTTCTTCACTGACTCAAGATAAATCTTGCAATTTCTTCGCCACTGGCCCTCCTTGCCATAATGATGGCAAGTGCCCTTTTGAGCTGGTTCTGCCCTTTTAGCCTTTTTCTTCTTCCCCTTCTGCTGTTCCTTTGACTCCCTCTTAGAACCTTTCTTCGAGGAATCAACTAACAACACCGTCCCTTGCTCATGCTTCTCAGAAGACTCCACAGTCTTCAGCATGTAGAGCAGTACCACAGATGAACCCTCTTGCATCTTAGAGTTGAAGAGGAGCTTAGAGACTTCGAACCTTTCGAATCTCACTTACTCATCAAACAACTCATAAAGATGAAAGACTAAGGTATGAGCATCCATATGCTCATGCTGCTTTCACAACTCGGGTACCATCGCGGCTAGCATTATGCAACTCACTAGTTCAGAATCAATCACATGTTTCTGATAGACCAACAATTGGTCCGGAGTTCCATCGTCACTAGGACATTCGTAAGCTTTTCCGCCTTGAGAACAATTCTCAAGCTTCTAAGCCAGTCCAAGAAGATTGGCCCAGTCAATTTATTTGAATTCAAAATAGAGCGCAAAATCAAAGACAACACGATCAATCGATTAACTTAGAAATACAAAACGAGCATATATGAGAAAATGATTTTAAAATGCATCAATATACATTTATAAATCCCATTCATTTTTTGAATTTCAAAAACTCCAAAATCACTTCGGGAGATCGTAGGTCCATCTCCGAATGGGCTGATATCCATCATAGATATGGACTGTTAGTAATATATGAGAGATGTCCTAAGGCAATTGCCTTATGGTCGTATCATTTATTTGATAAATGAAGATTCACTATTTGAGTGTACATGTTTTCATGTATTTGATTGGATCTTAAACTCATTTACTGGATGTCCACAATACGATTTATAGCATGAGAGAATTTGTGATTGGATCACAACTACTGAGTATCTCTACATGTGTAATTGTGATGTATTGGAATTATCCCTAGTCGATGAATTGATGGATTTGGACACCATCAATTTTGTCGAGACTAGCACGAGGTATACTCCTTGGTGTATCCAAGCAGCTGATTCTCACTGGCTGGAGACATTGTGATGTCCGGAGTTAATCGTGGATGCTAGTTATGGTAACTAGTTCATTGGAGTGACCAGCCGTAAGACTTCATATGGTTCTCTGCATTATATAGATGTCAATGAAGTTCTTACTGCAGCTTAAGTGCGATGTTCCTTTGACTTGCGGTGTTCAAGTCATCTTGATCATGAAGACTTATGCTTTGACATCTTAAGCAAACATCTCTGAGGAGATGTGGACCCGGGATGATTGGGTATAAGTCGAAGTGATCGAAGGTGTTTGAATAGCCTATAAAGGATTCACCACTCCTTGCGAGGAGATGTATACCCATGGCCTCTCGTCGGATTGTTACTAAAGTCTTTGGCCAAAGAATTACATGTTTAGAGTAAGGTACTCTTCGATACATGTGCAGTAACTAGAATCCGTAGGACGAGGAAATGATACTTGGGCTAGGTGTGACGTAGTCAACCTAGTGGGGACTGACACTATAGACCATGTCCTGAACCAAGTGGGTATAAGATGAGTGAAGGGAATGAGGCACGATTCATTCGAGTTGCTGAAGGGTTTCAGAAATAGTTCTGGATCAACCGTTGATCTTTTCGGTTATTTGGGGATCATGATGTACTACTAGGTGCCACTCATGATCGTTCTATAGTTAATGGTTAATTATAGATGGCCAACATAAACCGAGAACCTATTTGGTCACACGCACAACGAGCGTAATCCAAAGGATTTAAAACGAGCTTGAGAATGAGATTCTCAGACCGAGAGAAACTAGGTTTGGTTGGACCAAACAAGAAGCGAGCATGAAATCGTTTCAGTCGCAATGGAAGCGTGGATGGGTCGTGTCTTATGAAGACATGATAGATGAACCAAAATGGTTTGGTTCTAATCCAATGGAGGAGAATAAACCAAAGGGTTTGATTTGTTTTAAACGAATGAACCAAAAGTTGGTTCGGTTCGTTTTAACTTAAAATAAACCATCATGGTTTGGTTTATTTTAACTTATATTAATGGAGCGGGTTAACGGACCTTATGGTTATGATCCAATAACCATTAAGAGAATTAGTTCTCTATAAAAGAGGGCTTAAGGGTTTGTTAAGCCCTAATTCAATTCCCTAAACCTAAGTTGCCGCCCACCTCATCCCTTGGAGAAGTCGGCGCCAACCTCCATTGCCGCCGCCCACCCCCTTGTGCCGTCGTCCAAATTGTTGCCGGCATCCAAGCTTCGGCCGGTGATCCTCCGGCAACTCTCCGGTGATCTCCTTTGGGTTCGACATCAAGGTGAGCTTCATCCTACCTTTTTTGGCCGGCCCTTACTCCTCCACCAAAGCTGTCCAGTTTTTCTGGACAGCTTGTTTCCCTCTCGTCGGAGCATTGTTTGGACAACGTTTGGAGCTCCGACAGCGGTAGCCTTACCGGGGATTCGATCTCCGGTAATCCTCTGAGGTGGAGGACGAAGGATTCGTCAAACGGTTGACGAATACCTCTCCGGAGAAGCGAGTTTTGAGGACTCGTCTTTGGATCCGAATTTGGATTCGGATCGTGATCATCTCTCGATCACATCGTCTTCAACATGAGGCTAGCAACCCGTACGAAGACGAAGCTCGTGGCTTAGCGAAGTCATCCCAAGGATACTCGGCGTGGATACGGATAGAGACGATTCTAGCGAGGATCGTTCCGGTTGATGCCGTTCCCGCTACACGTGATACGAAAGGTATACGTAGTTAAATTTCCTTTTATTGCAAATTTAAATTTACGGTTATGTCTACACATGTTGTAATATGCATGCGTGTGATGTGTGTGTTGTAATAAATATAGATTTATTATTTTTGTTTCTTCCGCTGTGCACATGTTTACGAAACATGTTCATACACACACTCGCCGCGGTTCCGGAAACCCAACAGTGGTATCAGAGCCTAGGTTGTGTTTCGACATAATCGTAAAATGGTTTTGCGATAGTCATAATGTTATTTCTGAAAATTTTCTAATTTTGGAAATTTAGAAGTATTTATGGAAATTTTTCAATTTTGGAAAGTCTAAAAGTATTTATGGAAATCTTCCACTTTTGGAAAGTTGGAAGTATTTATGGAAATTGATATTTTCCATAAATAAAATATTTGATTAGATTCTGGAAATTTTTTTCCTAATTTAATCATGATTTGATTTGGGAATTCAAATCTTAAAATATTTTAATTTCCATAAGTAGTTTTGATGATTTAGGAAATTGGTTTCTTAAATTGATTTTCCTTAATCAACTATTTCCATAAATAAAATATGTGATTAGATTTAGAAATTTGTTTCCTAATTTAATCATGATTTGATTTGGAGAATCAAATCTTAAACATATTTTATTTCCATAAATAGTTATGACAAATAAGGAAATTATGTACATGACATAATTGTATGCCATGTAATTGCATTAGATGCATAACATTATGTCATGCGTGTCGTGACATGTAGATGTATGCCATGTATGCCATGCCATGTAGATAATAGTTATTTGCATGCAAAGAGGATGAGACAAAAAAACCCTTACTCAATATTAAAGCCTACACCTTCCATTAATATGGTTAGAACCAGAGTTCCGTTTCTTGTTTGGGTTGTTGGACTCTCTCCAAGCATGGCTCGAACCCGAACATGTTCAAACCATGAAATAGTTTAACACTAATATGGTAAGAGTCAGAGGTCAATCGTTAGCTTTGGTTGTTGGACTCTCTCCAAGCCGAGCTAATTGGTTGAATGCGCTCTAACCATATTAAAACTATTTCTTGATTAATGGGTTGGCTTTAACCTGGAGCATCGGCTTGTTGGACTCTCTCCAAGGTCGATGTTAAGGGAGGTGAAGTTGGGTGCTATGCATATGATGCATACTTGTTAATGTGTTAACAACCCGATGTATGTGTGAACATTCAATTAGTTGATAGCACATTGTGATAGTTGCATATATATGATATGCAATTGGTATATTTGATACCTACCGTCATAGTTATGAATGACTTGTTGGACTCTCTCCAAGGTTGTTCATATCTATAATGGATATCAGCCCATTCGGAGATGGACCTACGATCTCCCGAAGTGATTTTGGGGTTTTTGAAATTCGAAAAATGAATGGGATTTATGAATGTATATTGATGCATTTTAAATCATCTTTCTCATATATGCTCGTTTTGTATTTCTAAGTTAATCTATTGATCATGATGTCTTTGAATTTATGCTCCATTTTGAATTCAAATAAATTGATCGGGCTAATCTTTCTCGGATCTAAGCCAGGAATCGCTCAAGGTAGCACATACGCACCGAACGAGAATGTCCTCGAAGCGCCTCTTCCCACCCGTCCTAGTGACGATGCAACTCCAGACCAATTGTTGGCCTATCAGAAACATGTGATTGATTCTGAACTAGAGAGTTGCATAATGCTAGCCGCAATGGTACCCGAGCTGTGGAAGCAGCATGAGCATATGGATGCTCATACCTCAGTCTTTCATCTTTATGAGTTGTTTGATGAGTAAGTGAGATTACAAAGGTTCGAAGTCTCTAAGCTCCTCTTCACCTCTAAGATGCAAGAGAGTTCATCTGTGGTACTGCTCAACATGCTGAAGACTGTGGAGCCTTCTGATAAGCATGAGCAGGGGACGGTGCTATTAGTTGATTCCACGAAGAAAGGTTCTAAGAGGAAGTCAAAGGAACAGTAGAAGGGGAAGAAAAAGGCTAAAAAGGCAGAACCAGCTCAAAAGGGCACTTGCCATCATTATGGCAAGGAGGGCCATTAGCGAAGAAATTGCAAGATTTATCTTGAGTCCGTGAAGAAGGATAAGGCATCGGATGCCCCATCTTCTTCAGATATCTTCGTTATTGATTGTCATTCTATTTCCTCAAACACTTGGGTATTGGATACTGAGTGTGGCTCACATATATGTAATGACATACATGGGCTAAGGAATAGAAGAAGACTCGTCAAGGGAGAGTCAAATTTACGTGTTGGGAATGGAGCAAAGGTTGCTGCACTCGCCAACGGAACGTATTTGTTGAAACTCCCTGCAGGACTTGTCTTAGAACTGGACAATTGCTTTTATGTTCCTTCGTTGATAAAGAACATCATTTCTATTTCTTGTTTAAATAGAAATGAGTACCATTTGACTTTTAGTAACAATTGTTGTTACATAACTTTGAATGAAGTTCTTTATGGAACTGGAACTTTGAGCAATGGTATTTATACGTTGGACGTATCCAGTGACATTTTTCAATATCGAAGCGAGCAACAAGCGTGCTCGAAAGGATAATCAATCAGACTCCTACATGTGGCATTGTCGTCTTGGCCATGTAAGCAAGAAATGCATGTCCAAATTACACTGATGTGGAATTCTGGAATCGTTTGAATTGGATTCATACGATACATGCGAATCATGCTTAAAAGGCAAGATGACTAAGTTACCTTTTACAGGAAAAGGTGAACGAGTGGGAGAGTTGCTAGGTCTAATACATACTGATGTATGTAGACCTATGTCAACTCAAGATTTAGGAGGCTATAGCTACTTCATTACCTTCACCGATGATCACTCACAGTTTGGGTATGTGTTCTTGATGAAACACAAGTCTGAAGCTTTTGAAAGGTTCAAAGAATTCAGAAATGAAGTAGAGAAACAATATGACAAGAGTATTAAAATACTTTGATCGGATCGAGGTGGTGAATACTTAAGTCAAGAGTTTCTTGATTATCTAAGAGACAATGGTATATTGTCTTAATGGACTCCGCCTTATACACCACAACATAATGGTGTATCTGAGAGGCGTAACCGGACCTTGTTGGACATGGTCAGGTCAATGATGAATCATGCGAATCTTCCCAAGTCCTTTTGGGGCTATGCACTTCAGACAGCTGTTTACTTGTTAAACAGAATGCCAACCAAGGTAGTCTCTACTACTCCATATGAGATATGGAATGGTAAGAAACCTCATGTATCTTGCTTGAAGATATGGGGTTGTCCTGCTTATGTGAAGCGAACTGTATCAGACAAATTGGTTGCTAAGTCTAATAAATGTCTATTTATTGGATACCCTAAGGAAACAAGGGGTTACCAATTCTATCATCCTGTGGAACAAAAGGTGTTTGTTTCAAGGCACGGTATGTTTCTAGAGAAAGAGTTTCTCTTGCAAGAAAATAATGGGAGTGTCGTCGAGCTTGAGGAGGCTCGAGAGACTCAAATAGACATTGATGAGATACCTGGTGAAGCACAACAGTCGATAACTCATAGTGATGAGCAATCGGCTGGACCTATTGTGACACCACATCTTCGTAGATCTTGTAGAACACGCAACATTCCTGAGAGATATGGATTTCTCATATGTGAATCGAACGACGCGTTACTCATTGATGATGAGGAGCCTACCAGTTATGAAGAAGTGCTGACAAGTTCCAAAAGGGATAAGTGGCTTGAAGCCATGAAGTCGGAAATGGATTCCATGTATGAAAACCAAGTTTGGAACTTGGTTGACCCACCTGAAGGCATAAAGCCTATAGGATGCAAGTGGGTTTTCAAGAAGAAAACCGACATGGATGGTAATGTGATTACCTATAAGGCTAGATTGGTGGCGAAAGGATATCGTCAAAAGCAGGTGTTGATTATGACGAAACCTATTCGCCTTTAGCTATGCTTAAATCCATTCGGATGCTCCTGGCCATAACGGCTCATTATGATTATGAGATATGACAGATGGATGTGAAAACAGCTTTCCTTAATGGAAACCTGCTCGAGGACGTGTATATGATATAGCCTGAGGGTTTCACATCGGTTGATAAAACCAAGGTATGCAAATTGCGACAGTCTATATATGGATTGAAGCAAGCATCCAGGAGCTGGAATATCCGTTTTGATGAGACAATCAAAAAGTTTGATTTCTCACAAAATCCAGACAAACCTTGTGTGTACAAGAAGGTTAGTGGGAGTGCAGTCGTGTTCCTAGTATTGTATGTCGATGACATATTACTTATAGGAAACGATGTTTCAATCTTATAGTCAGTTAAGGTTTGGTTATCCAAGACATTCTCCATGAAAGACCTGGGAGAAGCAACCTACATCCTCAGGATTAAGATCTATAGAGATAGATCGAAATGGTTGCTTGGTCTTTCGCAGTCTACATATATAGACCGAGTGTTAAAAAAGATTAGCATGTCGGAATCCAAGAAAGGTTTCCTACCCATCAGGCATGGGGTACACCTTTCGAAGTCTATGTGTCCGCGCACAGAAGATGAGAGGATTTGCATGAGTAAGATTCCCTATGCATCCGCTATAGGATCTATCATGTATGCTATGTTATGTACGAGGCCCGATGTATCATATGCTCTGGGTGTCACGAGCAGGTACCAGTCTGATCCAGGAATGGATCATTGGGTGGCTGTTAAGACGATCCTTAAGTACTTGAGAAGAACTAAGGATGTGTTCCTAATATATGGAGAAGGGGACATGGTGATACGTGGGTATACGGATGCCAGCTTCCAGACAGACAAGGATGATTCCAGGTCTCAGTCTGGATACGTGTTCACCTTGAATGGGGCGCAGTGAGTTGGAAAAGTTCCAAGCTTGACACTATAGCGGATTCTGCCACTAAGGCAGAATACATTGCAGCTTTGGAAGCAGCAAAGGAAGCGGTTTGGATCAAGAAGTTCATCTCTGAACTTGATGTGGTCTCATCAATGATCCAAACATGTGCTTCACCGCTATCATTTAATCAGACAGATCATTAGTAGGAAGGAAATACAAATCGAGAAAATCCCCACTGAAAGGAACTTAGCGGATCCTTTAACTAAGGCATTACCTCAAAGTAAGTTTGAGGGTCATGTTAGAGCCTATGGTATTGGTTACCATAGCGATTGGCATTAGGCCAAGTGGGACTTTGTTAGTAATATATGAGAGATGTCCTAAGGCAATCGCCTTATGGTCGTATCATATATTTGATAAATGAAGATTCACTATTTGAGTGTACATGTTTTCATGTATTTGATTGGATCTTAAACTCATTTACTGAATGTCCACAATACGATTTACAGCATGAGAGAATTTGTGATTGGATCACAACTAGTGAGTATCTCTACATGTGTAATTGTGATGTATTGGAATTATCCCTAGTCGATGAATTGATGGATTTGGACACCATCAATTCTGTCGAGACTAGCACGAGGTATACTCCTTGGTGTATCTAAGCAGCTGATTCTCACTGGCTGGAGACATTGTGATGTCCGGAGTTAATCGTGGATGCTAGTTATGATAACTAGTTCATTGGAGTGACGAGCCGTAAGACTTCATATGGTTCTCTGCATATATAGATATGTCAATGAAGTTCTTACTGCAGCTTAAGTGCGATGTTCCTTTGACTTGCGGTGTTCAAGTCATCTTGATCATGAAGACTTATGCTTTGACATCTTAAGCAAGCATCTCTGAGGAGATGTGGACCCAGGATGATTGGGTATAAGTCGAAGTGATCGAAGGTGTTTGAATAGCCTATAAAGGATTCACCACTCCTTGCGAGGAGATGTATACCCATGGCCTCTTGTCGGATTGTTACTAAAGTCTTTGGCCAAAGCATTACATGTTTAGAGTAAGGTACTCTTCGATACATGTGCAGTAACTAGAATCCGTAGGACGAGGAAATGATACTTGGGCTAGGTGTGACGTAGTCAGCCTAGAGGGGACTGACACTATAGACCATGTCCTGAACCAAGTGGGTATAAGATGAGTGAAGGGAATGAGGCACGATTCATTCGAGTTGCTGAAGGGTTTCAGAAATAGTTCTAGATCAACCGTTGATCTTTTCGGTTAATTGGGGATCATGATGTACTACTAGGTGCCACTCATGATTGTTCTATAATTAATGGTTAATTATAGATGGCCAACATAAACCGAGAACCTATTTGGTCACACGCACAACGAGCGTAATCCAAAGGATTTAAAACGAGCTTGAGAATGAGATTCTCAAATTGAGAGAAACTAGGTTTGGTTGGACCAAACAAGAAGCGAGCATGAAATCGTTTCAGTCGCAATGGAAGCGTGGATTGGCTATGTCTTATGAAGACATGATAGATGAACCAAAATGGTTTGGTTCTAATCAAATGGAGGAGAATAAACCAAAGGGTTTGGTTTGTTTTAAATGAATGAACCAAAAGTTGGTTCGGTTCGTTTTAACTTAAATTAAACCATCATGGTTTGGTTTATTTTAACTTATATTAATGGAGTGGGTTAACGGGCCTTATGGTTATGATCCAATAACCATTAAGAGAATTAGTTCTCTATAAAAGAGGGCTTAAGGGTTTGTTAAGCCCTAATTCAATTCCCTAAACCTAAGTTGCCGCCCACCTCATCCCTTGGAGAAGTCGGCGCCAACCTCCATTGCCGCCGCCCACCCCCTTGTGTTGCCGTCCAAATTGTTGCCGACATCCAAGCTTCAGCCGGTGATCCTCCGGCAACTCTCCGGTGATCTCCTTTGGGTTCGGCATCAAGGTGAGCTTCATCCTACCTTTTTTGGCCGGTCCTTACTCCTCCACCAAAGCTATCCAGTTTTTCTGGACAGCTTGTTTCCCTCTCGTCGGAGCGTTGTTTGGACAATGTTTGGAGCTCCGACAGCGGTAGCCTTGCCGGGGATTCGATCTCCGGTAATCCTCTCAGGTGGAGGACGAAGGATTCGTCAAACGGTTGACGAATACCTCTCCGGAGAAGCGAGTTTTGAGGACTCATCTTTGGATCCGAATTTGGATTCGGATCGTGATCATCTCTCGATTACGTCGTCTTCAACACGAGGCTAGTAACCCGTATGAAGACGAAGCTCATGGCTTAGCGAAGTTATCCCAAGGATACTCGGTGTGGATACGGATAGAGACGATTCTAGCGAGGATCGTTCCGGTTGATGCCGTTCCCGCTACACGTGATATGAAAGGTATACATAGTTAAATTTCCTTTTATTGCAAATTTAAATTTACGGTTATGTCTACACATGTTGTACTATGCATGCGTGTGATGTGTGTGTTGTAATAAATATAGATTTATTATTTTTGTTTCTTCCGCTGTGCACATGTTTACGAAACATGTTCGAACACACACTCGCCGCGGTGTCGGAAACCCAACTCATCTTAGAGCAGTACCACAGATGAACCCTCTTGCATCTTAGAGTTGAAGAGGAGCTTAGAGACTTCGAACCTTTCGAATCTCACTTACTCATCAAACAACTCATAAAGATGAAAGACTAAGGTATGAGCATACATATGCTCATGCTTCTTTCACAACTCGGGTACCATCGCGGCTAGCATTATGCAACTCACTAGTTCAGAATCAATCACATGTTTCTGATAGACCAACAATTGGTCCGGAGTTACATCGTCACTAGGACGGGCGGGAAGAGGCGCTTCGAGGACATTCGTAAGCTTTTCCGCCTTGAGAACAATTCTCAAGCTTCTAAGCCAGTCCAAGAAGATTGACCCAGTCAATTTATTTGAATTCAAAATAGAGTGCAAATTCAAAGAAAACACGATCAATCGATTAACTTAGAAATACAAAACGAGCATATATGAGAAAATGATTTTAAAATGTATCAATATACATTTATAAATCCCATTCATTTTTCGAATTTCAAAAACCCCAAAATCACTTCGGGAGATCGTAGGTCCATCTCCGAATGGGCTGATATCCATCATAGATATGAACAACCTTGGAGAGAGTCCAACAAGCCATTCATTATTACGACGGTAGGTATCAAATATACCGATTGCATATCACATATATGCAACTATCACAATGTGCTATCAACTAATTGAATGTTCACACATACATCGGGGTTGTTAACACATTAACAAGTATGCATCATATGCATAGCACCCAACTTCACCTCCCTTAACATCGACCTTGGAGAGAGTCCAACAAGCCAATGCTCCAGGTTAAAGGCAACCCATTAATCAAGAAATAATTTTAATATTGTTAGAGCGCATTCAACCAATTAGCCTGGCTTGGAGAGAGTCCAACAACCAAAGCTAACGATTGACCTCTGACTCTTACCATATTAGTGTTAAACTATTCCATGGTTTGAACATGTTCGGGTTCGAGCCGGGCTTGGAGAGAGTCCAACAACCCAAACAAGAAACGGAACTCTGGTTCTAACCATATTAATGGAAGGTGTAGGCTTTAATATTGAGTAAGGGTTTTTATGTCTCATCCTCTTTGCATGCAAATAACTATTATCTACATGGCATGACATACATGGCATACATCTACATGTCACGACACGCATGGCATAATGTTATGCATCTAATGCAATTACATGTCATACAATTATGTCATGTATAAAATTTCCTTATATGTCATAACTATTTATGGAAATAAAATATGTTCAGATTTGATTCTCCAAATCAAATCATGATTAAATTAGGAAACAAATTTCCAAATCTAATCACATATTTTATTTGTGGAAATAGTTGATTAAGGAAAGTCAATTTAGGAAATCAATTTCCTAAATCATCAAAACTACTTATGGAAATAAAATATTTTAAGATTTGATTTCCCAAATCAAATCAAGATTAAATTAGGAAACAAATTTCCAAAATCTAATCTAATATTTTATTTATGAAAATATTAATTTCCATAAATACTTCCAACTTTCCAAAAGTGGAAGATTTCCATAAATACTTCTAGACTTTCCAAAATTGAAAAATTTCCATAAATACTTCTAACTTTCCAAAAGTAGAAAATTTTCAGAAATATCATTATGACTATCGCAAAACCATTTTACGATTATGTCGAAACACAACCTGGGCTCTGATACCACTGTTGGGTTTCCGGCACCGCGGCGAGTGTGTGTTCGAACATGTTTCGCAAACATGTGCACAGCGGAAGAAACAAAAATAATAAATCTACATTTATTACAACACACACATCACACGCATGCATAGTACAACATGTGTAGACATAACCGTAAATTTAAATTTTGCAATAAAAGGGAATTTAACTACGTATACCTTTCGTATCACGTGTAGCGGGAACGACATCAACCGGAACGATCCTCGCTAGAATCGTCTCTATCCGTATCCACGCCGAGTATCTTTGGGATGACTTCACTAAGTCACGAGCTTCGTCTTCGTATGGGTTACTAGCCTCGTGTTGAAGACGATGTGATCGAGAGAAGATCACGATCCGAATCCAAATTCGGATCCAAAAATGAGTCCTCAAAACTCGCTTCTCCGGAGAGGTATTCGTCAACCGTTTGACGAATCCTTCATCCTCCACCTATGAGGATTGCCGGAGATCGAATCTCCAGCAAGGGAGGCGCTGTCGGAGCTCCAAACATCGTCCAAACGACGCTCTAACAACAAAGGAACAAGCTGTCCAGAAAACTGGACAGCTTTTGGTGGAGGAGTAAGGGCCGGCCAAAGGAAAGGTGGAAGCTCACCTTATCACCGAACCCAAGGGAGATCACCGGAGCTCCTCCGGAAGCAGCTCGACGTCGGCAAGAGGAGAAGACGGCAGCAGCAGGTGGCTGGTTGGAGAAGATGGGCGGCGACAACAAATTGGCGCCGACTAGAGGGAGGGAGTTGGTTGGGCGGCAACTCTAGGTCAAGAGAATTGGATTAGGGCTTAACAAACCCTTAAGCCCTCTTTTATAGAGAACTAATTCTCTTAATGGTTATCAGATCATAACCATAAGGCCCGTTAACCCGCTCCATTAATATAAGTTAAAATAAACCAAACCATGATGGTTTATTTTAAGTTAAAACGAACCGAATCAACCTTTGGTTCATTCGTTTAAAACAAACCAAACCCTTTGGTTTATTCTCCTCCATTGGATTAGAACCAAACCATTTTGGTTCGTCCATTATGTCTTCACAAGACACGGCCCATCCACGCTTCCATTGCGACTGAAACGATTTCATGCTCGCTCCATGTTTGGTCCAACCAAACCTAGTTTCTCTCGGTCTAAGAATCCCATTCTCAAGCTCATTTTAAATCCTTCGGATTACGCTCGTTGTGCGTGTGACCAAATAAGTTCTCGGTTTATGTTGGCCGTCTATAATTAACCATTAATTATAGAACGATCATGAGTGGCACCTAGTAGTACATCATGATCCCCAATTAATCGAAAAGATCAACGGTTGATCCAGAACTATTTCTGAAACCCTTCAGCAGCTCATATGAATCGTGCCCCATTCCCTTCACTCATCTTATACCCACTTGGTCCAGGACATGGTCTATAGTGTTAGTCCCCACTAGGTTGACTACGTCACACCTAGCCCAAGTATCATTTTCTCGTCCTACGGATTCTAGTTACTGCACATGTATCGAAGAGTACCTTACTCTAAACAAGTAATGCTTTTCCCAAAGACTTTAGTAACAATCCGACGAGAGGCCATGGGTATACATCTCCTCGCAAGGAGTGGTGAATCCTTTATAGGCTATTCAAACACCTTCGATCACTTTGACTTATACCCAATCATCCCGGGTCCACATTTCCTCAGAGATGCTTGCTTAAGATGTCAAAGCATAAGTCTTCATGATCAAGATGACTTGAATACCGCAAGTCAAAGGAACATCGCACTTAAGCTACAGTAAGAACTTCATTGACATATCTATATATGCAGAGAACCATATGAAGTCTTACGGCTGGTCACTCCAATGTACTAGTTACCATAACTAGCATCCACGATTAACTCCGGACATCACAATGTCTCTAGCCAGTGAGAATCAGCTGCTTGGATACACCAAGGAGTATACCTCATGCTAGTCTCGACAGAATCGATGGTGTCCAAATCCATCAATTCATCGACTAGGGATAATTCTGATAAATCACAATTACACATGTAGAGATACTTACTAGTTGTGATCCAATCACAAATTCTCTCATGCTGTGTATCGTATCGTGGACATTCAGTAAATGAGTTTAAGATCCAATCAAATACATGAAAACATGTACACTCAAATAGTGAATCTTCATTTATCAAATAAATGGTACGACCATAAGGCGATTGCCTTAGGACATCTCTCATATATTACTAACACTCGTGGTTCCTTCGAGTTTGCAACTGCACCACTATTATCACAATAAATTGTGATAGTTCTGGGCAAAATAGGAATCACATCCAAGTCCATCAGGAAGTTCCTGAGCCACACAAATTCTTTGGCCGCCTCAGAGGCTGCCACATACTCAGCTTCCATGGTAGAGTATGCCACGCATTTCTGCTTGACACTCCTCCATACAATGACTCCACCTCCCAAAGTAAACACAAAACCTGAGGTAGATTTACTGTTATCCCTATCTGATTGGAAGTCGAAATCTATGTAACCCACAGGGAGTAATTGGTCTGCCTGGTAAACTAGCATATAATCCCTAGTCCTTCTCAGGTACTTCAATATATATTTTACCGCAGTCCAATGTTCTTGTCCTGGATTACTCTGATATCTACTGACCATGCCCATGGCGAAGCAGATATCTGGTCTCGTACATAGCATCGCATACATGAGGCTTCCTACTGTCGAAGCATAAGGAATCACCTTCATCTCCTCTATCTCCTCAGATGTTCTAGGATACATCTCCTTAGATAAAGGAACTCCATGTCTGAAAGGTAGAAAACCCTTCTTGGAGTTCTGCATGCTAAAACGCTCCATAATCGTGTCTATGTATGAAGCTTGGGATAAGCACAACATCCTTTTCCTGCGATCCCTTATAACCTTGATCCCAAGGATGTGTCCCACTTCTCCCAAGTCCTTTATATCAAACTTTTTGGACAACCATACCCTAACGTCTGATAACACCTTGACATTGTTGCCAATTAACAAAATGTCATCTACGTATAGTACAAGAAATACCACTACGTTTCCATCACATCTCTTGTATACACAAGACTCATCCGGACTTTGAATAAATCCATAAGACTGGATTACCTCATCAAAGCGGATGTTCCAAGACCTCGAAGCTTGCTTTAATCCATAAATGGACCGATAAAGCTTAAATACAAGATGCTCTTTGCCCTTCGCAATGAATCCCTCTGGCTGCTTCATATAGATGTTTTCCTCAAGACTTCCATTAAGGAAAGCTGTCTTGACATCCATCTGCCACACCTCATAATCCATATGAGCTGCTATGCATAAGAGAATCCGGATAGACTTAAACATGGCTACCGGCGAAAAGGTCTCCTCATAATCAACACCCTCTTTCTGAGTATACCCTTTCTCAACAAGCCTCGCTTTGAAGGTCTCAACCTTCCCATCTATTCCTCTCTTTCTTTTGTAGATCCACTTGCATCCAATGGTTTTTACACCATTGGGTGGTTCTACTAGCTCCCAGACCTGATTTGAATCCATAGATTCAATCTCAGCATTCATTGCACTTTGCCAAGATACCGCATCTTTATCTTGGATTGCCTCGTCATATGTCCAGGGATTAGGTTCATGTTCGCCAGGGACCAGATCAGAAAATTCTCCCAAGAACATGAATCTATTAGGCTGTCTCACAACCCTCCCACTACGATGAGGTATCACTTGTGTATCCTCTGTGACACGCGGTGCAGTGACTTGTGGTATATCCTCTTGTACCGGTGGTACTGAAGAAGTGACTTCCCCTTTCAATTCCTCCAGAACAATCTTACTCATGGGCTTGTGGTTCATCACATAGTCTTCCTCCAGAAATCTGGCGTTTTTGCTAACAATCACCCTCTGATCTCTAGGACTATAAAACAAACCACCTTTCATTCCTCTAGGATAGCCAACGAACATGCACACTTCTGTACGAGGTTCCAACTTACCAACATCCGCCTTCAGCACATTTGCTGGACTCTCCTAAATCTGAATATGTCTTAGACTAGGCTTTCACCCAGTCCACAATTCTGTGGGAGTAGAAGGCACTGATTTAGATGGAACCAAGTTCAGAATGTACACCGTCGTATCTAGAGCATATCCCCAAAATGAATCTGGCAACTCAGAATAACTCATCATCGATCTAACCATCTCCATAAAAGTCCTATTCCTTCGCTCTGCTACACCATTCTGCTGGGGTGTGCCAGGTGCAGACAATTGGGATTGAATCCAGCCTCTGATAAGTAATTCCTAAACTCTCCCAAGAGGTACTCGCCACCACGATCAGATCACAGTGTCTTGATACTTTTACCTTGACGTTTCTCCGCATCAGCCTTGAATTCTTTGAACTTGTCAAAGCATTAAGACTTGCAGCGCATCAAGTAAATGTATCCATATCTCGATTAATCGTCTATAAAAGAGACGAAATACTCAAAACCACCTCTAGCTTGGATAGACATAGGACCACACAAATCAGAATGAACCAATTCTAACACATCTTTGGCTCTATACCCCTTGGCCTTAAAAGGCCTCTTGGTCATTTTACCCTCCAAGCAAGATTCGCAGGTTGGGAAATCTTCCACCACTAATGAACCCAGAGGTCCATCAGCTATCAACCTTTGAATTCTGCTTAGGTTAATATGACCAAGCCTAAGATGCCAAAGATACGTTTGGTTCATCTTCGAAAATTCTTTTCTCTTATTGGAATTAGAAGATGAGTTATTAACTTCAATTTGCATCGTGGGAGCTTTTGGTTCAAGTGTGTATAAATTTCCTATCAATGCACCCGAACAGATAATGTCCCTATTCCTTTTTATAACAACTCTGTCATTAAAAGAAATAGAATATCCATCCATAAATAATTTAGAAACCGAAATTAAATTCTTTCTAAATAAAGGTACATAAAGGCAATTCTTAAGAACCAAAACTTTATTTTTCTCAAAAGATAAATGAACGTCTCCCACTGCAACAGCCGCCACCTTTGTGGCATCGCCCAGGTATACGGTAATCTCCCCCTCAGCCAGTCTTCTGGTTTCCTGGAACCCCTGCAAAGTATTACAGACATGATCAGTGGCTCTCGTATCTACACACCAGGTGCCGATAGATAACACCGCAAACATGTTTCAACTGTTGGTGCAATCGGCCCAGCAGTACCTTGATGGTATTTTGATGATAGACAAAACTCATGACATGAGATTGTCATGGGAAAGTCCAACATGGGTTGGCATGGAAAATCCAAGCATGGAGCTTGGTGTGGAAGTCCAAGGGGGAAGCCTTGGCATGGGAAAGTCCAAAGCATTGCGAAGCCGTGCGCTTGGTGCTTGGCATGGGAAATCCAAAGCATTGCGAAGCCGTGCGCTTGGTGCTTGGTGAGAAATGCATTGCGAAGCCGTGCGCTTGGTGCATATGGGAAGTCTTAAGGACTTGGTAAGTTCACTAGGCTCGGGGTCCTTGAGTCGGTGAAGGATAGCATTGCGAAGCCGTGCGCTTGGTGCATCCGAGGGACCGCCGGACGGGGAGCGAATGGAGTGAGCCCAAAGGGAAGCATACTTCTAGGGCATGAGACGCGAAGGATGGCGTTGCAAAGTCGTGCTCTTGGTGCATCCGAGGGACGTAGGCTGAGGGAAGAGAGCTTTGGTGGGGAACTCCATGAGGGATAAGGTGGACTTGGCCAAGTGGCTAAGACTGAGTGTCGGAGGCTCAAACTTGATGTTTGAGGGTTTACCCGACGGTCGGATGCTCAAACAACTTGGTGTTTGAGGTTTTGCCCGACATCAGTCGACTGGCATAGGTGCCGGTTCGACTGATCCAAGTCGACTAGAGTTCGACTGGTGTAAGGCTAGGGTTTTGTGCTTGGCAGTCGACTACCGAGGGATGGACAATGATCGATGGGAGTGTCTGAGCACAGACGCTCAGAGCCGATCGGCGATCGACTCTTGAGTCCAATCGATCGATGGGCATCATCACGACCGTAGGTGATCCGTTGGAACTTGTCCGACGTGGATCTGGCCGTTGTGAGACAACGGCTACAGGGGCAGTCGACTGGGGCCTTTTGGCAGTCGACTGCTAGGCGCGAAAACAGCTCGATGTAGGTTATAAAAGGAGCTCGAGATGGAGGTTTTTGCAATGGTTTTTGTGGAGCTATTGGAGGGGAATTGCTGCTGCATTCCAGTCCTTCAAGAGCCAATCAAAGCAAGCAACAAGCAAAGCGATCAAAGCAATCGGTGAAAGTTTTCTTGTGTATTGTATTTGTGTATTTGCTTGTATTTCTATATTACATTGTAATTGCTTGTGAGAGGTTTCTCCACCTCCGACGTGTTGTCGATAAGGAGTGTTATAGTTAGTGTCGTGCGCATAACTAGAACTCGGTGAGCTCGCCCGTGGAGTAGGAACATTCGGTTCCGAACCACGTATATCTTGTGTTGTGTGATTGTGTATTGTTAGCTTCATTATTATTGTTATTCCGCTGTGCTAACGACAATCGTAGACAAGCAGCGCAAGAAGAATGAACGAATTACGACATCCAACGAACGAGGGCTATTCACCCCCCTCTAGCCGGCCAATCGATCCCCTACAAGTGGTATCAGACCCGAGGTTGCTCTTCAAAGACTAACCGCTGCGAGAGCACTACAAGATGGCCAGCTTCATCCATCCACCGAAATTTGATGGAGATTTTTCTTGGTGGAGGAAACGGATGGAGGTATACCTAGAAACCGACTTTGATTTATGATTATCATAGAAAACGGTTTTGAAATGCCTAGGGACAAACACAACAAGCCCATTGAGAAGTCATAATGGACCCAAGACCAAATCAAAGTCTTCAAGACAAATCTCAAGGTAATCAAGTTGATTAGTGATTTGTTACCTAACACTATTTGGTCTAGATTGGGTGATTATAGGGATGCAAGGGAATTATGGAATAAGGTAATGAAATTCCAAGAAAATTCCCAATCGGCACAAGAAGAGGAGAATTCCGAAGAAGAACCCACAACATTTGAAGATGTTGATGACTTGGTGGAGACCTCCACCTCTAGCATTGAGGGGGAGGAGAGGCAATCTTCTATTCCGGAGCAAGATCAAAATGAAGCTTCTACCTCCGGAAGAAGTGAAGAGGCTTCCACCACCTCCCTAGGTAACTCAAGTGTTATTATTTTAAATAAAAATCATATAATATGCTTTGAGTGTAGGGAGAAAGGGCATTACAAGAGCAAATGCCCTAAATTGGCTAAGAAGAAGGCATCGACACCAAAAGTCAACCCAAAGTCAAACGATGCCGGTGTTCCCAAAATCAAGAGCAAAGAGCACATTGTGTGCTTCAAATACAATCAAAAGGGACACTACCGAAGCCAATGCCCTAGGGGGAGGAAGAAAGGGCAAGAAGGTGCAACTCATGTAGGGGGAGCTTCTAAAGCTAACCCTAAGGTACATTTACTTAATGCACCTTTAATTCCTAGAGTTGAAAAGCATGCTAAGAATTATTTTAGCTCTCTTGCTATTATCAATGAAAAGCATGCTAAGAGAAATAATAAGGTTTATTGCTTAGGTGCCAAGCATGTTCATATAACTAAGGACAAACCTAGGACTCATAATTCTAGACCTATTTTACCTAAAGAGTCCATTAGGAGAGTTGAAAACCATCTAGGCATTAACCCTAAGAAGGGTAGACACATGCCTAAGAAGAAAAACAATTCCCAAAAGATCAATGAAAATTCAAAATTGGGAAAATTAGAGTTCGAAAACCAAGCCTTGAGGTCAAGGCTAGAAAAATTGGAGAAGACCCTAGCAATAATATCAAATTCGGTTAAGGGGTCTAATGCACAAAAATCAAGACCTAGGAAACAAGAAACATCTAAGGGCAAGAAGGGTTTGGGTCACAAACCTATGTCCTACCATAATGTTCCATTTAATTATGGAACCACATCTAGGTCTAGAAAAACCAAGGCTATGAAAGGTTTTGCCCTTAAGCTCTGATACCAATTGAAGGGATTTCCCTTGTCGAGTCCGTGAGAGGAAACTTCGCTTCCCCTTCACCTCGGTTGCTTAACCATGGTGATCCCTTCGATGTCCCCGGATTAAAAATGTAATCCTAGACAAAAGGGATTCCCAAGACAACCAAGTCATCGTCGTGCTATTCGTTTAGAGAGGTCACTTGAACAAACTAGTTGTTCAAGCGACCATCCTCTATTCTACGAGTAGCCGCGGAATAGACAATGTCCGGATCGCCGGTTTTTGTGTTTATACTCGAGATCCAAGTATTATTTAGCCTATTTACAGAAATATAACATACTTATATTTTGAAAAACAAACACAAGCAATGAATAAAAGAGATAGAAGAATAGTTATACCTCTTGGTCTTCTAATGTATGACCCTCCTCCTTTTGGACGTCGTGTGGGCGACGATCCACCAAAAGTCAAAGCTCCTAGATCACAAAACTTCCTTCCTTGCTTTTCCCAAGCAAGAGGAAGAAGAGAAACAATGTTTTTTTCCTTCCAAAACTCAACCAACAAGGAGCTATGAAAGTCCTTGCCGCCGGCCAACTAGAAGGAGAAGGAGATGGTGGAAAACTACCAAGACACCAAGGGAAACCCTATATCTTGTTTCCACCACCTAAGGAGAAGAAGAAGGGGACTTTGGGCGCCGGCTAAGGCTGGAAAAGAGATGGAAAAGGCTGCTGGACGTTGGCCCAAAGAGGAAGAAGAAGAGAGAAAGAACCTTCCTTATTTGGTGCCACCCTAGCCTCAAAACCCTAATCCCAATCCTATCTCAAATAGGATTGCTCCTTGCCACCCAAACCCTAGCTCTCCTCCTATTCATCATGTCATCCACGACCACTCCCCATGCCCTCCTTTTATAGAGTTAGGGATAAGTCATGAATTAATCTCCTCCATTGGTTCTAGGGATTTAATCTCAACCGTCGGATCTAGAGATTTAATCTCAACCGTCGGATCTTAGAGATTTGATCTCTACCAATGGATCTTAGAGTTTTGTTTCTATCCATTGGATCTAAACTTCATGAGGTGTTAATAGGCTACATTAGGGACCATGAGGAGGAGTTGGGTCTTGGCCACCCATGGATCAAGCCCACATAAAGTCCGATCCACTAATGATGATCCAATCCACTAAAGGTTCATCATTGATCTACCTCACCAACCCCCATATGATAATATGGGCTCCATATATTATTTGTACATTTTCTCCCCGTGTTTAAGATCTCGAATGTCCATCGATTAATTAATTTACTGACCATTAATTAATCGACATCTAACTCCTTGAGTAGTACCACTCAACCTTTTCATCATGCCGGACCAAGTCCACCTGCAGGGTTTACATGATGAACCTTATGAGCTTCTCAAGGGGACATCATCATCCTAATATATAGGACACGGTTTCCTCCTATAATCAACGACACACCATATAAATAATATCATCTCCCAACTTATCGAGTCTATCGATTTAATCTATAAATCTCGCCCATTGGTAAATCAAAGAGATGAGTACCAAGTATATGTGCCCGTTATTATATCGGGATTAAGAGCATGTACTAAATGATATCTGAGGTCCGATTCGATTATGTAGTCAGCAATAAATCGAATCACCTCTGTGTCGGTCCTGCTCAATACACACAAAGTGCACTAGTGTGATTCTATGGTCAAGACAAACCAATACCAAATCACACTACAACCATTCCGATGGTTTGTCCAAAGTCATCTCGGTTGTGAGCCTTTACTTATACTTTACAAGGAGCCGATAACAAGATCTCCCGTGTGACACCACACACCATGTTATCTACAATGTAACGTATTAGACAATATTGCATAACCATAAAAATATGCAAACAATGATCATGTGATTCTTATTTCAAAATAAAGATGTTCATACAAAAGATAGACTTTTCAGTATACATCCCTACAATCTCCCACTTATACTAAAAGACTATGCTGTCCTCATACTGCCATACATCTGATTCCCCTTCCCTCCACATGCCTATCAAAGCTCTCGCTAGAAGGGCCTTAGTGAAAGGGTCTACCAGGTCATCCTCTGATGCAATCTAGGCGACAACAACTTCTACCTCCTTTACGATTTCTCGTATCAGGTGGTACTTGCACTCTATGTGTTTACTAGCCTTATGGGCTCGTGGTTCCTTCGAGTTTGCAACTGCACCATTATTATCACAATAAATTGTGATAGTTCTGGGCAAACCAGGAATCACATCCAAGTCCATCAGGAAGTTCCTGAGCCATACAGCTTCTTTGGCCGCCTCAGAGGCCGCCACATACTCAGCTTCCATGGTGGAGTCCGCCACGCACTTTTGCTTGACACTCCTCCATACAATGGCTCCACCTCCCAAAGTAAACACCAAACCTGAGGTAGACTTACTGTTATCCCTATCAGATTGGAAGTCGGAATCCGTATAACCCATAGGGAGTAATTGGTCTGCTCGGTAAACCAGCATATAATCCCTAGTCCTTCTCAGGTACTTCAATATATGCTTTACCGCAGTCCAATGTCACATCTGGATTACTCGATGTCTGCTGACCATGCCCACGCGGATATCCGTCTCGTATAGAGCATCGCATACATGAGGCTTCCTATTGCCGAAGCATAAGGAACCACCTTCATCTCCTCTATCTCCTCAGATGATCTAGGACACATCTCCTTAGATAAAGGAACTCCATGCCTGAAAGGTAGAAAACCCTTCTTGGAGTTCTGCATGCTAAAACGCTCCATAATCGTGTCTATGTATGAAGCTTGGGATAAGCACAACATCCTTTTCCTGCGATCCCTTATAACCTTGATCCCAAGGATGTGTCCCACCTCTCCTAAGTCCTTCATATCAAACTGTTTGGACAACCATACCCTTACGTCCGATAACACCTTGATATTGTTGCCAATCAACAAAATGTCATCTACGTATAGTACAAGAAATACCACTACGTTTCCGTCACATCTCTTGTATACACAAGACTCATCCGGACTTTGAATAAATCCATAAGATCGATCACTTCATCAAACCGGATGTTCCAAGATCTCGAAGCTTGCTTCAATCCATAAATGGACCGATTAAGCTTACATACAAGATGCTCTTTGCCCTTAGCAATGAATCCCTCTGGTTGCTTCATGTAGATGTTTTCCTCAAGACTTCCATTAAAGAAAGCTGTCTTGACATCCATCTGCCACACCTCATAATCCATATGAGTTGCTATGCATAAGAGAATCCGGATAGATTTAAGCATGGCACGGAAAAGGTCTCCTCATAATCAATACCCTCTTTCTGAGTATACCCCTTGCAACAAGCCTCGCTTTGAAGGTCTCAACCTTCCCATCTATTCCTCTTTTTCTCTTGTAGATCCACTTGCATCCAATGGTTTTTACACCATCGGGTGGTTCTACTAGCTCCCAGACCTGATTTGAATCCATAGATTCAATCTCAGCATTCATTGCACTTTGCAAAGATGTTGTATTTATATCTTGGATTGCCTTGTCGTATGTCTAGGGATCAGGTTCATGTTTGCTAGGGACCAAATCAGAAGATTTGTCTAAAAACATGAATCTAAGAGGTTGTCTAACAACCCTCCCACTACGACGAGGTATCTTCTGTGTATCCTCTGTGACACGCGGCGATGACATGTGGTATGTCCTCTTGTACGGTGGTACTAAAGAAGTGACTTCCTTTTAACTCCTCCGAACAATATTACCATTGGGCTTGTGGCTTATCACATAGTCTTCCTCTAGAAATCTGGCATTCGTGTTAACGATCACCCTCTGATCTCTAGGACTATAAAACAAGTCAGAATAACTCATCATCGATCTAACCATCTCCATAAGAGTCCTATTCCTTCTCTCTGCTACACCGTTCTGCTGGGGTGTGCCAGGTGCAGTCAATTGGGATTGAATCCCAACCTCTGATAAGTAGTTCCTAAACTCTCCCAAGAGGTTGTCACCACCACGATCAGATCGTAGTGTCATCCACATCTTGAATAATCATCTACAAAAGAGATGAAATATTCAAGATTACCTCTTGCCTAGATAGCCATAGGACCACACAAATCAGAATGAACCATTTCTAACACATCTTTGGCTCTATACCCCTTGGCCTTAAAAAGGCCTCTTGGTCATCTTACCCTCCAAGCAAGATTCGTAGGTTGGGAGATCCTCCACCACTAATGAACCCAAAGGTCCATCAGCTATCAACCTTTGAATTCTGCTTAGGTTAATGTGACCAAGCCTAAGAAGCCAAAGATATATTTGGTTCATCTTCGAAGGTTCTTTTCTCTTATTGGAATTAGAAGATGAGTTATTAACTTCAATTTGCATCATGGGAGATTTTGGTTCAAATTTCCTTTCAATGTACACAATAGATATTCTCCTATTCCTTTTATAACAACTCTGTCATTAAAAGAAATAGAATATCCATCCATAATAATTTAGAAACTGAAACTAAATTCTTTCTAAATAAAGGTACATAAAGGGAATTTTCTAGAACCAAAGTTTTATTATTTTCAAGAGATAAATAAAACTTCTCCCACTGCAATAGCCGCCACCATCATGGCATTGCCCAAGTAAATGGTAATCTCCCCTTTAGCTAGTCATCGGGTTTCTGGAACCCACGCAAATTATTGCAGAGACATGATTAGTGGCTCCGTATCTACTCACCGTGTGGTAGATATCACCGCTAATCATGTTTCAATGACTAGTCCAAAAGATATACCTATGTTCTATTTTGGATTGGGACAATCTTCTTCCAATGTCCATCCCGCTAAGTGAAGTCTTTCTTCACTCTTCCCCGAGATCCTCCCACCATCCTTTGCTTCACCTTGTTTCTTCTTCTTCTTGCCTTCGCTTAGAAGTAGAAACCTTTCGAGCAATGATGGCTTGAGGACACTCTTCAAGAATCAAAACTAAATAAGATTGCATGAGCCGACATCGTTATTTTGGACTCAGCATGCTATCTTCTAGCAACATGTAACTGAACAAAATAAGTGGACTGAAAGTCATTTTTGAAAATCCTAAGACTCACAGAACTCATTACTTTAGATTTCAAAAAATTATTGATTCCTCAAACAATAAAATTTCGAAATCAACCAACACCTCAAAACACCGAGAATATCGCATGCCACGATAGTGTGGACGTATACGAATTCTACATTTGTAAGAGGAGGTTTTACCCATTAATTTTATTATCTTGTCAACCTTACTTTTTGACAAATAAAATTAATAGTTGGTTCCTCTTTGGCCCTACAAATAAAAGCAGTGACTCCGATGGGGAGGATACTTTTTATTTGCATCTAAGTGTGCACCATTACACGATACTAAGGGAATTATTTCGGATTATGTGCCTTACCGATGGGGAAGTACACACGCTCCTAAATAATTTCCTATAACCATTATTTGACCTAGTGATCCGCAAACAAACTCATCCGATGGGGAGGAAGGCACTCAGAGCCGACGCGCAAGTTTGTTGCATCACATGTCAAATTGTAATGGAGGCCGCGGGAATTAATTAAAATATCCCTCTCCCACTTAGTAAATTGAAAATGAGGAATTTTCAAGCACACACAACATGCTTATTATTACTGTAGATTTCAATAAAAATTATTGATTCCTCAAACAATAAAATTTTGAATTCAACCAACACCTCAAACACCGAGAATATCGCATGCCACGATAGTGTGGACGTATACGAATTCTACATTTGTAAGAGGATGTTTAACCCATTAATTTTATTATCTTGTCAACCTTACTTTTTGACAAATAAAATTAATAGTTGGTTCCTCTTTGGCCCTACAAATAAAACTACTTTTTATTTGCATCTAAGTGTGCACCATTACACGGTACTAAGGGAATTATTTCGGATTATGTGTCTTACCGTTGTGGAAGTACACACGCTCCTAGATAATTTCCTATAACCATTATTTGACCTAGTGATCCGCAAACAAACTCATCCAATGGGGAGGAAGGCACTCAAAGCCGACGCGCAAGTTTGTTGCATCACATGTCAAATTGTAATGGAGGCCGCGGGAATTAATTAAAATGTCCCTCTCCCACTTAGTAAATTGACAATGAGGAATTTTCAAGCACACATAACATGCATATAAAACAAATCAGCAATAAATATGGAAAAATCAGAATTTTTTTTAACTATTATGGCATTGTTCTCCAATATGCGTCCCGTCGTGTCGCCACCTCGTCCGCTCCTCCTACGCCATGTACGAGCCAACCGGAGATCCGAGCCGAGAATAAAACCTATTTTAATTTACATCCATCGATCCTATACTCCACGAGGGAGTGTACATGAAATCTAGATCGAAAGTAAAATAAAATAAAGAGCGGCTAAACAATGCCGTATTTAATTTACCAAAAACTAAATACTAGCCTCGTCAACCCCGCGGATTCAACAAAATAAATATTTACACACATACAATCACATACACACATATGGCCATAATAGTCGGATCTTATGCCTGCAACCAAAAAGTTAAACTATGCATATCCTACTATTATCCGGCACATATAATATATGAAAAAGTGCATAAAAATTAACCGAATCCTAAACACACAAAACCGGAAACCTTGGCTCTGATACCAATTGAAAGGTTTTGCCCTTAAGCTCTGATACCAATTGAAGGGATTTCCCTTGTCGAGTCCATGAGAGGAAACTTCGCTTCCCCTTCACCTCGGTTGCTTAACCATGGTGATCCCTTCGATGTCCCCGGATTAAAAATGTAATCCTAGACAAAAGGGATTCCCAAGACAACCAAGTCATCGTCGTGCTATTCGTTTAGAGAGGTCACTTGAACAAACTAGTTGTTCAAGCGACCATCCTCTATTCTACGAGTAGCCGTGGAATAGACGATGTCCGGATCGCCGGTTTTTGTGTTTATACTCGGGATCCAAGTATTATTTAGCCTATTTACAGAAATATAACATACTTATATTTTGAAAAACAAACACAAGAAATGAATAAAAGAGATAGAAGAATAGTTATACCTCTTGGTCTTCTAATGTATGACCCTCCTCCTTTTGGACGTCGTGTGGGCGACGATCCACCAAAAGTCAAAGCTCCTAGATCACAAAACTTCCTTCCTTGCTTTTCCCAAGCAAGAGGAAGAAGAGAAACAATGTTTTTTTCCTTCCAAAACTCAACCAACAAGGAGCTATGAAAGTCCTTTCTGCCGGCCAACTAGAAGGAGAAGGAGATGGTGGAAAACTACCAAGACACCAAGGGAAACCCTATATCTTGTTTCCACCACCTAAGGAGAAGAAGAAGGGGACTTTGGGCGCCGGCTAAGGCAGGAAAAGAGATGGAAAAGGCTGCTGGACGTTGGCCCAAAGAGGAAGAAGAAGAGAGAAAGAACCTTTCTTATTTGGTTCCACCCTAGCCTCAAAACCCTAATCCCAATCCTATCTCAAATAGGATTGCTCCTTGCCACCCAAACCCTAGCTCTCCTCCTATTCATCATGTCATCCACGACCACTCCCCATTCCCTCCTTTTATAGAGTTAGGGATAAGTCATGAATTAATCTCCTCCATTGGTTCTAGGGATTTAATCTCAACCGTCGGATCTAGAGATTTAATCTCAACCGTCGGATCTTAGAGATTTGATCTCTACCAATGGATCTTAGAGTTTTGTTTCTATCCATTGGATCTAAACTTCATGAGGTGTTAATAGGCTACATTAGGGACCATGAGGAGGAGTTGGGTCTTGGCCACCTATGGATCAAGCCCACATAAAGTCTGATCCACTAATGATGATCCAATCCACTAAAGGTTCGATCTACATCACCAACCCCCATATGATAATATGGGCTCCATATATTATTTGTACATTTTCTCCCCGTGTTTAAGATCTCGAATGTCCGTTGATTAATTAATTTACTGACCATTAATTAATCGACATCTAACTCCTTGAGTAGTACCACTCAACCTTTTCATCATGCCGGACCAAGTCCACCTGCAGGGTTTACATGATGAACCTTATGAGCTCCTCAAGGGGACATCATCATCCTAATATATAGGACACGGTTTCCTCCTATAATCAATGGCACACCATATAAATAATATCATCTCCCAACTTATCGAGTCTATCGATTTAATCTATAAATCTCGCTCATTGGTAAATCAAAGAGATGAGTACCAAGTATATGTGCCCGTTATTATATCAGGATTAAGAGCATGTACTAAATGATATCTGAGGTCCGATTCGATTATGTAGTCAGCAATAAATCGAATCACCTCTGTGTCGGTCCTGCTCAATACACACAAAGTGCACTAGTGTGATTCTATGGTCAAGACAAACCAATACCAAATCACACTACAACCATTCCGATGGTTTGTCCAAAGTCATCTCAGTTGTGAGCCTTTACTTATACTTTACAAGGAGCCGATAACAAGATCTCCCGTGTGACACCACACACCATGTTATCTACAATGTAACGTATTAGACAATATTGCATAACCATAAAAATATGCAAACAATGATCATGTGATTCTTATTTCAAAATAAAGATGTTCATACAAAAGATAGACTTTTCAGTATACATCCCTACAGGCTAATAGGGAAGTTATCCCTAAGTCTAGCCATGGTGTATGTTTAGTGGCCAAGGACTTAAGAAAAACCAAGAAGGCCACTAAGAAGGTCAATGGAGGAGTCACCTCTAGAGTTGACCCAAGTAAGACCCAAAAGACTATTGTTTTAAAACCAAAAAGGGTCATTAGAAAGGTATCTAGGGAAGTTATCCCTAGGGAATACCTTGTTAACCCAAGAAGCTCCAATAGGTATTGGTTCCTAAAAGCGTGATCGATTCACGCTAAATGGGTTAGGGTGTGTCAACCCTAAGTGGATGGGTAGTTAACCTAAACCATAGTAGAGTTAACACATTAGAATGTGCCAATATGCTTGAGAAGTTTAAAATAATTTAAATTGGCACAATTAGGTCATAGAGGTCATGGTGTGCTATTTTGGGTTTTTGGCACACTAGGGAAATGAATGGTTTAAGGCAAAGTGTATTTAATCCCTAAAAATGGCAAATTGATTTTAACACTTAGGTATTTTATACCTTAGTATATTTTTCTTGCCATGCTTTATTTGCCTTGCCATGTCATGACATCATTTTCATTTTCATCTATAAAAATGTCATGATCATGTTTAGATTTATGTTTGTATGTCATGTATGCTTAATTTTCATTCACATGCCATGACATCATGATTTTGGCATATGCCTTTATCTATATCATAATTATGCCATAATCATCATCATGCATAAATTAAAATGAAATTAAGGACTATGGCATAATTTGATGGGAATCAAATAATATTGCCTTAGAAATATGCATGAGAATTTAAAAGAACAAAAACCCACATCTCACTAGATTAATTGCCTTGAATGTGTTTTACACATCTAGATATTTGTGAGATGTTTAGGAAAATGAAAATAAAGGTTTTGAAAACACTTTGAAAATATTTTGAAAAACCTTGGTGAAGTCTATCTTTTGATAGCTATCACCATTGAATGGGATGATACAAAGATGGCTCTTTATTGAAGCTTTTCTTAAATTTTGAACTTTGTATCAATCTCCTAATTTAATGGGTAAAATAAATTTTCAATATTTTTCACCCATAGTGTTTAGGATAAGTATTATACGTATGCATTTTCAAGATTTTTAAAATTATGTATATTTACTTATGTATTTCAACGATCACTCAAATGGCAATGATCGATGGTAAGTCCAATGACCGATTCCGACGGAGTCGACTGGCACAGGCTGATTTCGGGTAAACTTGATAGTTAGGCCCATGTTTAGCCATGTTTTGGTCCCCTAATCACTCCTAACCCTAGGATATGCTTGGGAGAGCATTAGAGAGGGTGGAAATCCATTGGATATGGATTAGGAGTTGGGTTGAGGGTGAGTATCAATTTTAAGGTGGAAGAGAGTTCATTGTTTAAACTTTGCCTTAATTTTGATTTGGTTAATGTTCCTATTGGCTTAGGGACTCTCCAAGGACATTGTTGGTGCAATGGTCAAGGGAGAGCAAGCCTCTAGGGGGAGGTATCCATCATGGGAAGATGGATGTGTATTTCCTCATGGGAGGAAAATTGGGTTGCCTCTCTTTAAGTGATATGGGATCACTAGAAAGATTGTAGGCATGTGTTCCTCCAAGGGAGAGATTGTAAGATCTCATTGGGATATGAGACATTCATACCCTTGGGGAGGACCTTTTTGATGTAATATCAAAAAGGGGGAGAAGTTACCAAGTTACCAATTAGGGTTCGTTGGAATTCTCATTGGGATATGAGAATTGCCAATATGGGAGAATTGGTAGACTTGAGATGGTAGTTTTGTCAATCATCAAAAAGGGGGAGATTGTTGGTGCAATTGGCCCAGCAGTACCTTGATGGTATTTTGATGATAGACAAAACTCATGACATGGGATTGTCATGGGAAAGTCCAACATGGGTTGGCATGGAAAATCCAAGCATGGAGCTTGGTGTGGAAGTCCAAGAGGGAAGCCTTGGCATGGGAAAGTCCAAAGCATTGCGAAGCCGTGCACTTGGTGCTTGGCATGGGAAATCCAAAGCATTGCGAAGCCATGCGCTTGGTGCATATGGGAAGTCTTAAGGACTTGGTAAGTTCACTAGGCTCGGGGTCCTTGAGTCGGTGAAGGATAGCATTGCGAAGCCGTGCGCTTGGTGCATCCGAGGGACCGCCGGACGGGGAGCGAATGGAGTGAGCCCAAAGGGAAGCATACTTCTAGGGCATGAGACGCGAAGGATGGCGTTGCGAAGCCGTGCGCTTGGCGCATCAGGGGCGAGGCCGAGGGAAGAGAGCTTTGGTGGGGAACTCCATGAGGATAAGGTGGACTTGGCCAAGTGGCTAAGATCGAGTGTCGGAGGCTCAAACTTGATGTTTGAGGGTTTACCCGACGGTCGGATGCTCAAACAACTTGGTGTTTGAGGTTTGCGACATCACCGACCGCATAGGTGCCGGTTCGACTGATCCAAGTCGACTAGAGTTCGACTGGTGTAAGGCTAGGGTTTTGTGCTTGGCAGTCGACTGCCGAGGGATGGCAGTCGACTGATGGGAGTGTCACGAGCACAGAACGCTCCGTAGCCGACTGGCGGTCGACCGATCGGGTCACCGATCTGATGGGCATCATCATTGGTAGGTGATCCGTTGGAACTTGTCCAACGTGGATCCGCCGCTGAGACAACGGATGGGGCAATGATCGGGCCTGGCACGATCGCTAGGCGCGAAAATAGCTCGATGCAGGTTATAAAAGGAGCTCGAGATGGAGGTTTTTGCAATGGTTTTTGTGGAGCTATTGGAGGGGAATTGCTGCTGCATTCCAGTCCTTCAAGAGCCAATCAAAGCAAGCAACAAGCAAAGCGATCAAAGCAATCGGTGAAAGTTTTCTTGTGTATTGTATTTGTGTATTTGCTTGTATTTCTATATTACATTGTAATTGCTTGTGAGAGGTTTCTCCACCTCCGACGTGTTGTCGAGAAGGAGTGTTATAGTTAGTGTCGTGCGCATAACTAGAGCTCAGTGAGCTCGCCCATGGAGTAGGAACCATTCGGTTCCGAACCACGTATATCTTGTGTTGTGTGATTGTGTATTGTTAGCTTCATTATTATTGTTATTCCGCTACACTAACGACAATCGTAGACAAGCAACGCAAGAAGAACGAACGAATTACGACATCCAACGAACGAGGGCTATTCACCCCCCTCTAGCCGGCCAATCAATCCCCTACATCAACGACTAAACCAAAATATATACCTTTGTTCTGCTTGCGATTGGGGCAATCCTTCTTCCAGTGTCCAGTCTGCTTACAAGTGAAGCACTTGCCTTTCGACTTCTTCACTCCTCCCTGAGTTCCTCCCACCGCCTTTGCCCCAGTTTGTTTCTTCTTCTTCTTGCCTTTCGGCTTAGAAGTATAAACCTTTTGGGTCACCATGGCATGCGCCTGAGCACTCTGACGAAATAGCCCCTTTGCCGCCTGGAGTTCTGTCAGAAGCTCCGCCAATGAATACAACCTCTTGTTCATGTTGTAGTTCAGGCAAAACTGCTCAAAACTCCTAGGTAGAGACTGGAGAATGATATTGACCTGGGTCTCCCCATCGATCTCAGCTCCGAGGACTTCCAACTCATTCAAATGAGCCATCATCTTGAGAACATGATCCCTCACGGGTGTTCCCTCGATCATGGTGGTCGTCATCAAGTTCCTCATGGCTTCCTGCCTTGCAGCCCGATTCTGGTGTCCGTAAAGCTCTTTGAGATTGAGCATCATGTCATAAGTAGTGGGCATGGCTTGATGCTGATGTTGCAGTACATTTGACATAGATGCCAAAATGTAACACCGCGCCATCTCATCAGCCTTTATCCACTTCTTATAACTCTCTCTCTCCTTTTCCCCAGAATCATCCACAGGCTTAGGAGGGCACTCTTCGAGGAGTACATATTTATATTCGTCAACAGTCAAGACAATGTCGAGATTCCTCTTCCAATCAACATAGTTGGGTCCAGTAAGTTTATTCTCTTTCAGTGTCACAGCAAGTGGGTTGAAAGTCATTTTGGAAGAAAACCTAAGAATCACATAGATTAAAACATTAGATTTCAAAAATTATTGATTCCTCAAACAATAAAATTCTAAAATCAACCAACACCTCAAAACACCGAGAATATCTTATGCCACGATAGTGTGGACATATACGAATTCTACATTTGTAAGAGGAGGTTTTACCCATTAATTTTACTATCTTGTCAACCTAACTTTTTGACAAGTAAAATTAATAGTTGGTTCCTCTTTGGCCCTACAAATAAAAGCAGTGACTCCGATGGAGAGGATACTTCACCATTACTCGGTACCAAGGTAATTATCTCGGGTTATGTGCCTTCCGATGGGGAAGCGCACACGCTCCTTAATAATTCCCTATAACCATATTCGACCTTGTGATCCGCAAACAAACTCATCAGATGGGGAGGAAGGCACTCAGAGCCGACGCGCAAGTTTGTTTGCATCACTTGTCAAATCGTAATGGAGGCCGTGGGAATTTATAAAAATATCCCTCTCCCACTTAGTAATTTGAAATTGAGGAATTTTCTAGCCTACGACATGCATATCAAACAATAAGCAATAAATATGAAAAATAAATTATTTTCCAACTATTATGGCTTTTGTCTTCAATATGTCTCCCGTCGCATCGCCATCTCGTCCGCTCCTCCTACGCCATGTACGAGCCATCCGGAGATCCGAGCCGAGACTAAAAACTATTTTAATTTACATCCATCGATCCTATACTCCACGAGGGAGTGTACATGAAATCTAGATCGAAAGTAAACTAAATAGAAAGAGTGGCTAAACAATGCCGTATCTAATTTACAAAAAATTAAATACTAGCCTCGTCAACCCCAAGGATTTAACAAAATATACTATTATACACATACAATCACATACACACATATGGCCATAATAGTCGGATCTTATGCCTGCAACCAAAGAGTTAACCTTCACATATCCTACTATTATCCGACACATATAATATATGAAAAATGCATAAGAGTAACCGAATCCTAAACACACAAAACCGCAAACCTGGCTCTGATACCACTTGAAGGGAGGGGAAACTTTGCTTCCCCTTTCCGCTTGGTCGCTTGTTCATGGCGATCCCTTCTACGTCCCCGGATAAAAAAATTTATCCTTGACAAGAGGGATTGCCCAAGCAACCTTGTCATCGTCGTGCTATTCGTTTAGAGTAGTCACTTGAACAAACTTGTTGTTCAAGCGACCAACCTCTATTCCACGAATAGCTGCGAAATAGACGATGTACGGATCGCCGATTTTTGTGTTTATGTTCGGGGTCCAAGTATATTTAGCCACAAAATAGAATATATATCATGCATATAATTGAAAAGCAAATATAAACATGTAACAAATGAAAATAGAGAATCGATATACCTCTCGATCTTCTATTGTATGACCTTCCTCCTTTCGGACGTCGTGTGGGCAAAGATCTACCAAAAGTTGAAGCTCCTAGATCACCAATCTTCCTTCCTTGCTCGTTCCGAGCAAGAGGAAGAATAGAAACAAAACTCTTCTTCTGCCTTTAGCCAACCAACAAGCAACAAGCAACTTGCTTGCCGCCGGCCAACAAGGAGAAGGGAGAAAAAGATGGTTGCCGGCCAAGAGCTTCAAGGGAGGACCCTAAGCCTTGGTTCCACCGGCCAAGGAGAAGGAGAAGAGCTACTTTGGACGCCGGCCAAGGGCTGGAAAGGCTTCTATGGGCGCCGGCCACCAATGGAGAAGAAGAAAACAAGGAAAGACTTTCCTTATTTGGTGCCGCCAAGCCCAAACCCTAATCTCCAAGCCTTGCTGCCAACTCCAAACTCCTATGCTTCCTAATTTCTCTCCACGCCAAACCTAAAGGATCCTTTTATAGAGTTTAGGGATAAGCCTTGTTTTAATCTCCACCATTGGTTCTAGGAATTTAATCTCAACCGTGGAATCTAGAGATTTAATCTCAACCGTAGGATCTAAAGATTTAATCTCTACCATTGGATCTAGAGTTTTGTTTCTATCCATTGGATCTAGGCTTCATGAGGTATTAATAGGCTACAATAGGGACCATGAGGAGGAGTTGGATCTTGGCCACCCAATGGATCAAGCCAACATAAAGTCCGATCCATTAATGATAATCCAATCCACTAAAGGTTTATCATTGATCTACCTCACCAACCCCCATAAGTTAATATGGGATCCATATATTATTTCTATATTTTCTCCCCGTATTTAAGATCTCGAATGTCCGTCGATTAATTAATTTACTGACCATTAATTAATCAACATCTAACTTCATGAGTAGTACCACTCAACCTTTTCATCATGCCGGACCAAGTCCACCTGCAGGGTTTACATGATGAACCTTATGAGCTCCTCAAGGAGACATCATCATCCTAATATATAGGACACAGTTTCCTCCTATAATCAATGGCACACCATATAAATAATATCATTTTCCAACTTACCGAGCCTATAGATTTGATCTATAAATCTCGCCCATTGGTAAATCAAACTAAGTATATGTATTCGTTATTATATCGGAATTAAGAGTATGTACAATATAATATCTGAGGTCTGATTCGATCATGTAGTCAGCAATAAATCGAATCACCTCTAAGTCGATCCTGCTCAATACACACAAAGTGCACTAGTGTGATTCTATGGTCAAGACAAACCAATACCAAATCACACTACAACCATTCCAATGGTTTATCCAAAGCCATCTCGGTTGTGAGCCTTTACTTATAATTTACAAGGAGCCGATAACATGATCTCCCGTGTGACACCACACACCATGTTATCTACAATGTAATGTATTAGACAATATGCATAGCCATAAAAATATGCAAACAATGATCATGTGATTCTTATTTCAAAATAAAGATGTTCATACAAAAGATAGACTTTTCAGTATACATCCCAACATCATTTTGGTCGGTTGCAGTTGCCGCGGGATAGCCAACCTCTTCCTCCTCCCCAAGCTCTCGTTGACTTCTTCGCGTGAGCTGATCGACGGTGGTTTGGTCTGATTTTTGATTGTGAGCTATGCTTCACGATCTCTGCCATAGTTAGGTAAGTGGTCGAACTCTTTCTCTAATTTTGAAGGAGATCCATCCTAAATTGTGTTATTCACTACCATTAGCTCAGTTCTGTGGGTTTAGGGCAGCAAGGAAGTTTGTCGGCGAACTGAGCAGTTGGGAGGTTCCAATCGCAGGTATATCTCGAGCTATCTCTTGTTGGTATGCTGTTTGGTTTTGGTTCGGTTGATTGTGGCTGTGGGTGGATATGGTCGATTGTGAGCAATGTTTGAGCAAACTAGAAATTGAGTTGGGGATCTGATTTGGGGAAAGGATTGGTTGCCGGTGGGATCCTAGGGCTGGTAATCATGATTTTTGTGTTATTCGGTTGATCATATTGTATTCGGTTGATATTGGATGGTTGGATGATATTTTGTTGATTTCAGATAAATTTTGGACTGTGGGATGGATCTAGTTTCGGTGAGTTAGCTGTGAGGTTTTGTTTGGATGTTGTACACATGATGATAGGGGTTGTGAAATCATATTTGAGTAATTGGACGAAAAGACGATTATAGTAGGTGGAAGGTGATCGTGATTTTATTAAGCCTTTGGGTTAATTAGTTTTGTAAGAAATCGATTAAGTATTCGATATTTTGATTAGAAGATATGTTTGGGACTGGAGTTGGATTTATGTACTCATGGATATTTGGTGTCCTTATGGACCTTTATTCGGATTTTTATTCGATTGGATTTGGTTGAGTATTCCTGCCCAGATGGCAGAAGGGGTAGGTTTAGATGTGATATACTTGTGGTTAAATCCTTTGATTGTTGGTCTGAGGCCTATTATGACATGCACGTGTTGTTTGGATTCCGGTCGTGTTGATCGATGTATAGTGGCCGTGTAGGCCTTGTATGCAAGATTGACATTGTTACGCACAGGAGATCCGATTTTATCATGGATCTCCTGGGCGTGACAATTTTTTTGGTATCAGAGCGCCTAGGTTTTCGATTTCCTGAGGGTTTTTGGATTTTTCAGAGTTCGCCATGTTTGACAGGTTTTGCGAGTTAATTTGGAAAATTTTGGATTGGTATGGATTTTCGACGATTTTTATGTTTCGGAAATTGAGCTATCGATAGGAATTAGCAATACAACTGAACGAAGTACAATAGAACTCTCCTAGCGGCAAAATAGGTATGATGATAAATTTTATATGTTGTTACTCGTAGTAACATCTGGTAATAATTTAATAGATATGAGACGAGATGAGCGTGCTCTTGCTTCGAGACGTGGTGCAGTGCAGCCACGCAAGAAGACATTGAGATCTCTGGCAATTGTGTTGCTAGAAAGGTCTATAGAGTTGTGACACATGTGCAGACTCGTAGTAGGGGTCGCCCACCAAGGCGACCAGCCGGAGTTGCCGTTAGTGTTATTACTCCCGGTTAGATTGGCTATGTGTTTAGTGGATAACAGGAAATAACATTTAGTGTGTTGGTCACTATTTGTAATCGTAGATGGAGTTGACCACGTAAATGACTGCTCACCTGTGAGTCTTGAACCTGTGTCGAAAAGATGAACTTCCTTAGAGAGCTGACTAATATCGAGTCGGAAAGCAGGGGTCAAGTCATCAATTTGTGGTGGAAATCAATGACTATAGTGTTAGGGATTTTCATTAATTATGCTAGTCAGATTATTACCCTGTGGGGTAAGGGACAAGTAATGTATACTATTGCTGATGCGGACAATGGAGGTTTAAGTTACTAAGTTTCATAGGGATTTTGATCCTTGAGCTGCTTGAGCCTAGATCGATAACATTGAAGGTACTTTTAAGTACCTAACTTGTATTTATATAAGGGGAGTGGAGTTAGTTTCTTACTATTGGAATGATCAAGTTATTACACTAGTAGAAAAGGTACTTTTAACGATGGAATTTTAACGACGGTATCAAATACCGTCGTTATTAGTAGGTCATCAACGATGGTATTTAGTGTCCGTCGTTAATATATATGCATTAACGATGGTATTTTGTCCCGTCGTTGATACTTTGTCATCAACGATGATTTTTTTTATTTCGGTCGTTAATGTCATATCTTTAACGACGGTATTTCGTCCCGTCGTTATTACTTTTTTTATTTTTTATAAATTCAACACCCTAAACTGAAAACTATTTTTTTAAAATATAAAAAAAATATAATCTTTATATAAATTATGAAAATATAATTTATTTATATCCATTTGCATGGTATTTTTTTCCATTTTTATTTCATTAAAAATTAGCTTTAGTTTATTTATATTATTTTATTTATTTTCTTATATTTTTTCCCCCTAATTAAACCCCGTGCCATAGTTTCAGATTTCTCCATCGTCGTTTCTTCCTTTTCTCTTGTTTTCCCGATCCATCCCCTCGCTCTTCCATCGCCACTCCAGCCGACCTATCCCCTCGCTCTTCCATCGCCCCTCTAGCCGTCGATCGTTGCTCAATCAACTATCTCTGCTCCGGTGCGAAAGCAGCTCTTGTTGCTCCGAGCTTCCATCGCCGCTCAAGCCGTCCGTCACCACTCCGAGCATCCATCACCGGTTAAGCCATCCGTCGATGCTCAAGCATTCATCGCCGTTCAAGCATCCGTCGTCGCTCCAGCCTTTCGTCGCAAGTATCCGTCCCACTTCGACCATCCTCTTTCTCTCTTCTATCATCGCTCCGGCCATTCGTCGCCACTCCAGCCATCCACGGTCAGGTAATAATATTTAAAATTTTGAAATAGAGAAAGAATGAAATGTACTCTGTTTTTGCTATGTTCTTGACCGATTAAAGCCTCATCTAGTTTGGACAGTTTATAGTCAAATGCACTGAACCATGATGATTAAAATGCATTCCTTAGGAAATGCAGAGAGAAAAAGAATCAACATTTCATCTAGAGTTTATGGCACTGTTTGGAGCATCAACATTTCACATGTAAAGAATGAATACTATAGTATTTCATATCATTTGGAAATAGAGTAATTGGTTCTGTGCCATAAGGTGTTCGCTATAAATTCCATCTTCCTCATGAAAACTCCTCATCGTACTATAGACTTATGGTTTTCATTGATAGCATGAGTTTTCATTGAATACAAATAATTTTGCAAAATACATTTACTGAATATATAGTATTCCTGACATGACTATAAACTCCATATCATTTTACAAGCAGTATTCCTGACATGACTATAGTATTCCTAAATTTGCATCCTTAACAGTTTAAGCATCTTACTTATGGTTTTTACTATCTCTATCCTAGTCATATGGACTTATAGTAGATGTTTATTTTGACACAAGAGGCCTTAATAGTTCATTGTATCTTTTCATTCCTAACAAGGTTGTTGTCCAAAATTATTTGTAGTTAACTTTGTCCACTTTTTGGCATTTATAGAATGACACCTGATAAGAAATGGATGGATCTTATTAATGATCGTCTTGGAGAAGAATATGGAAAGGGAATTGAAATTTTTTTGAACTATGCTTTTGAGGGAACTGGTGCAACAAATGAAATTCGATGACCATGTGCTAAATGTGTTAATGCACGTTTTGGGTCTAGGGAATCAGTTAAAATGCACTTGATTGTTTATAGAATACTTCAAAATTATAGATTTTGGTATCATCATGGAGAAAAGCCAGGGGATGATTTGGAACAACAATATTCAGAAAATGAAGTAAATGATAATGAAGACTTCATGGAAGATCTTCTAAGGGACCTACATCCACATTATGATGATTCAAACGGTGACAATATTAGTGAGGAACCAAATGATGAAGCTAAAAACTTTTACAGATTATTAAATGATTCAAAAGAACCTTTGTACCAAGGATCAAGGGTTTCAAAATTGTCAGCATTAATAAAGTTACTTAATCTCAAGAATATTGGACAATGGACAAATAAATCATTTAGCATATTGTTGAAATTGTTGAAGGAAGAAATATTACCAGAAGATTCTGATCTTCCAGATTCATATTATGATGCTAAGAAGTTTATTAGAGATATTGGCCTTTCTTATGAAAAGATTGATGTATGTAAAAATAATTGTATGTTATTCTGGAAAGACCGTAAGAACTTAGATTTCTGTGAAGTGTGTGGAATATCTAGATGGAAGGAGGAAAGACATAGTGGGGAAACTCGATTTAAAGCAAATGGAAAGAAGATTCCGAAGAAGATATTACGTTATTTTCCACTAAAACCAAGGTTGCAAAGATTATTCATGTGTTTAAAAATAGCTCCTTACATGAGATGGCACAATGATGCAAGGGTTGATGATGAAGTTCTAAGGCATCCGGCTGATTCTATGACATGGAAATCATTTGGTGAAAAATATAAAGATTTCTCCTCAGATTCTCGCAATGTGAGACTTGGCCTCGCAAGTGATGGGTTTCAACCATTCAAAAATGCAAAAACAACATATAGCATTTGGCCTGTGATTCTTATTCCTTATAATTTACCACCATCGATGTGTATGAACTTATCTAACTTTATTTTATCCATGTTAATTCCTGGTCCAGAGAGTCCTGGTGATGCAATTGATATCTATCTGCAACTGTTGATCGATGAATTGAGTGAGTTGTGGCACACTGGAGTAGAAACATTTGATACATCAACTTCTCAAAATTTTACTTTACATGTTGCTTTGTTGTGGACAATTAATGACTTTCCGGCATATGCAAATTTATCCGGATAGAGTACAAAAGGGAAGTTAGCATGCCCTGTTGGGTGGATGCTTCGGAGGCTCATTGGCTCCCATGTCCCCGGATTAAAATTTTCACTAATGAAAGGATTAATCTGGATGGGATGAGCTTCCTTAACAACACCATTTCGTCGTCGTGCTAACAACTTGAGTGGTCGCTTGAACAAACTAGTTGTTCAAGCAACACAACTCTTCTAGTTTGTTAGCCGCGGAAGAGACGACGGATGGATCGCCGGTTTTTGTGTTTGTCTTCGGGGTCCATGATTATACAATATATATTCATACACACACATGCATAATCAAAACAAATAAGAACATGCTCAGATCTATACATAAAGTTAAAATAACTTTATACCTCACGATCTTCTACTGTATGTCCTATCCTTCTCGTGGACGACGTGTGGACGAAGTTCCTCCACGAGTAGAAGCCTTCTAGATCGCTTTCTTCTCTACCTTGTCCGCTGCGAACAAAGAGAAGAACTCTCAAATACCTTTCCTATCTAGAACCGGCCACCAAATTAGGGAATTTTGTGCAACCGCCGGCCAAGGAGCAATGGATGATGCGCCAGCCAACTTCAAGAAGAGTTGCCATGGGCCACTTTGGAGAATAGGGAAGAGGAAGAGAACCGGCCACCAATGGGAGGAGAACCGCCGACCAAGGAAGAAGGGAAAGACCTTAAGGTTGGGCGCCGGCCAAGTATTGATGGTGCAAGTTGGGCGCCGGCAACAACTAGAAGGAAGAAGAAGTTGCCGCCCACCTTTGCTCCAAACCCTAGCCGCCCACCTCTCCAAGAGCCAAACCCTAATTCCAAAACCAATTCTTGATTAATCTTGCCGCCCAACCCTAGCCATCTATTTATAGAATAGGGCTTAAGCCTCCTTTAATCTCCACCATCGGATCTAGGGATTTAATCTCCACCGTCGGATCTAGGGTTTTATCCCAACCGTCGGATCTAGGGTTTAATCCCAACCATCGGATCTAGGATTTCATCCCAACCGTCGGATCTAAGGTTTCATCCCAACCGTCGGATCTAGGGTTTTATCCCAACCGTCGGATCTAAGGATCTAATCCCAACCATCGATTCTAGGATTTCATCCTAACCATCGGATCTAGGGATTTAATCCCAACCGTTGGTTCTAGGGTTTCATCCAACCACCGGATCTAGGGATTTAATCCCAACCGTTGGTTCTAGGTTTTGTTTTACATTCTTGGATCTAGACTTCACAAGGATTATATTAGGCTACGATAGGGACCATAAGGAGGAGTTGGGTCTTGGCCACCCGATGGATCGGAACCACACAAACTTGATCCATCAATGATGTTCCATTCCACTAGAGGATCATCATTGAACTACCTCACCAACCCCCATAAATCAATATGGGCTCCATATATTATTTGTACATTAATATCCCCATGTTTAAGATATCGAATGTCCGTCAATTAATTGATTTACTGACCATCAATTAATTAACATATAATTCCTCGAGTATTACCACTCAACCTTATCATCATGTTGACTAAGTCAACCAGCTGAGTTTACATGATGAACCTTATGAGCTCCTCAAGGGGACATCATCAACCTAATATATAGGACACGGTTTCCTCCTATAATCAACGGCACACCATGTAAATAATATTATTTCCCAACTTACCGGGCATATTGATTTAATCCATCTAAATCTCACCCACTGGTAAATCAAAGAAATAAATACTAAGTACATGTGCCCGTTATTATATCGGGATTAAGAGCATGTACAACATAATATCCGAGGTCCGATTCAAATATGTAGTCAGTACTAAATTGAATCACCTCTATGTCGGTCCTACTCAATACACCTAAGTGTACTAGTGTAACTCTATGTTCAAGATAAAACAATACCAAGCTACACTACAACCATGCCAATGGTTTGTCCAAAACCATCTTGGTTGTGAGCCTCTACTTATATTTTACAAGGTACTGATAACATGATCTTCTGTGCCACACCAAGCACCATGTTATCTACAATGTAAAATATTAGACAATATGCACACATATATAATTAATATATAAAATGCAAATAATGATCATGTGATTCTTATTTCAAAATAAAATGTTCATACAAAAAGAGCTAGGCTTTCAGTATACATTCCAACAATCTCCCACTTATACTAAAAGACTATGCTGTCATCACTCTGCCATACATCTGATCCCCATGTCCTCCACATGCCTATCAAACGCTTTCGCTAGAAGGGCCTTAGTGAATGGATCCGCCAGGTTATCCTCTGATGCAATCTTGGCGACAACAACTTCTCCTCGCTTTACGATCTCTCGTATGAGGTGGTACTTGCGCTCTATGTGTTTACTCGCCTTATGGGCTCGTGGTTCCTTCGAGTTTGCAACTGCACCACTATTATCACAATAAATTGTGATAGTTCTGGGCAAACCAGGAATCACATCCAAGTCCATCAAGAAGTTCCTGAGCCATACAACTTCCTTGCCTGCCTCAGAGGCTGCCACATACTCAGCTTCCATGGTAGAGTCCGCCACGCATTTCTGCTTGACACTCCTCCATACTATGGCTCCACCTCCAAAAGTAAACACAAACCCAGAGGTAGACTTACTCTTGTCCCTATCTGATTGGAAATCCGAATCCGTGTAACCCACAGGGACTAATTGATCTGCCCGGTAAACCAGCATATAATCCCTAGTCCTTCTCAGGTACTTCAATATATGCTTTACCGCAGTCCAATGTCCATGTCCAGGATTACTCTGATATCTGCTAACCATGCCCACGGCAAAGCAGATATCCGGTCTCGTACGTAGCATAGCATACATAAGGCTTCCTACTGCCGAAGCATAAGGAACCGCCTTCATGTCCTCTATCTCCTTTGATGTTTTGGGACACATCTCTTTAGATAAAGAAACTCTATGCCTAAAAGGTAGAAAACCTTTCTTGGAGTTCTGCATGCTAAAACGAGCAAGGATAGTGTCAATGTATGAAGCTTGGGATAAGCACAACATCCTTTTCTTGCGATCCCTTATTACTTTGATCCCAAGGATGTGTCCCACTTCTCCCAAGTTCTTCATATCAAACTGTTTGGACAACCATACCCTTACGTCTGATAACACTTTGATATTGTTGCCAACTAACAAAATGTCATCTACGTATAGTACAAGAAACACCACTACGTTTCCATCACATCTCTTGTATACACAAGGCTCATCCGGACTTTGAATAAATCCATATGACTGGATTACCTCATCAAAGCGGATGTTCCAAGATCTAGAAGCTTGCTTCAATCCATAAATGGACCGATTAAGCTTACATACAAGATGCTCTTTTCCTTTAGCAATGAATCCCTCTGGTTGCCGCATATAGATGTTCTCCTCAAGACTTCCGTTAAGGAAAGCTGTCTTGACATCCATCTGCCAAATCTCATAATCCATATGAGCAGCTATAGATAAGAGAATCCGGATAGACTTAAGCATAGCTACCGGCGAAAAGGTCTCCTCATAATCGATGCCTCTTTCTGAGTATACCCTTTCGCAACAAGCCTAGCTTTGAAGGTCTCGACCTTCCCGTCTACTCCTCTCTTTCTCTTGTAGATCCACTTGCATCCAATGGTTTTTACACCATCGGGTGGTTCTACTAGCTCCCAGACCTGATTAGAATCCATAGATTCTATCTCTGAATTCATCGCACTTTGCCAAGATACCGCATCTCTATCCTGGATTGCCTCATCATATGTCCAGGGATCAGGTTCATGTTCACCAGGGACTAAGTCCGAAGACTCTCCCAAAAACATGAATCTGTCAGGTTGTCTAACAACCCTCCCACTACGACGAGGTGCCTCCTGTGTATGCTCTGTGACACGCGGTGCAGTGACTTGTGGTGTCTCCTCTTGTACCGGTGGTACTGAAGTCGGGACTTCCCCTGTCAACTCCTCAAGAACAATCCTACTCTTGGGCTTGTGGTTCATTACATAATCCTCCTCTAGAAATCTGGCATTCGTGCTAACGATCACCCTCTGATCTCTAGGATTATAAAACAAACCACCTTTCGTTCCCTTAGGGTAGCCAACAAACATGCATACTTCTGTACGAGGTTCCAACTTACCAGCATCAGCCTTCAGCACATGTGCTGGACTCCCCCATATCCGAATATGTTTCAGACTAGGTTTTCGCCCAGTCCACAATTCTACAGGGGTAGAAGGTACTGATTTAGATGGAACCAAGTTCAGAGTGTACATTGCCGTATCCAGTGCATACCCCCAGCAAGGGTAACTCAGAATAACTCATCATCAATCTGACCATCTCCATAAGAGTCCTATTCCTTCGCTCCGCTACACCATTCTGCTGGGGTGTGCCAGGTGCAGACAATTGGGATTGAATCCCAGCCTCTGATAAGTAACTCCTAAACTCTCCCAAGAGGTACTCGCCACCACGATCAGATCGTAATGTCTTAATACTTTTACCTTGACGGTTCTCCACATCAGCCTTGAATTCTTTGAACTTGTCAAAGCATTCAGACTTGCGGCGCATCAAGTAAATGTATCCATACCTTGAATAATCGTCTATAAGTGAGACGAAGTATTCAAAGCCACCTCTTGCCTGGATAGACATAGGACCACACAAATCAGAATGAACCAATTCTAACACATCTTTGGCTCTATACCCCTTGGCCTTAAAAGGCCTCTTGGTCATTTTACCTTCCAAGCAAGATTCGCAGGTTGGGAGATCCTCCACCACTAATGAACCCAAAGGTCCATCAGCTATCAACCTTTGAATTCTACTTAGGTTAATATGACCAAGCCTTAGATGCCAAAGATATGTTTGGTTCATTTGCGAAGGTTCTTTTCTCTTATTAGATTTAGAAGATGAGTTATTTACTTCTATTTGCATCGTGGGAGTTTTTGGTTCAAGAGTATATAAATTGCCAACCAATGTACCAGAACAGATAATCTCCCTATTCCTTTTTATAACCACCTTGTCATTAAAGAAATAGAATATCCATCCATAAACAATTTAGAAACTGAAATTAAATTCTTTCTAAAAGTAGGTACATAAAGACAATTTCTCAAAACCAAAACTTTATTCCTATCAAAAGATAAATAAATGTCTCCCACTGCAATAGCCGCCACCTTTGAAGCATTGCCCATGAAGACGGTAATCTCTCCCTCAGCTAGTCATCGGGTTTCCTGGAACCCCTGCAAAGTATTGCAGACATGATCAGTGGCTCCTGTATCTACACACCAAGCACTGATAGATAACACCGCTAAACATGTTTCAACAACTAAACAAGAAGATATACCTTTGTTCTTTCGGCGAGGACAGTCCGCCTTCCAATGTCCAGTCTGCTTGCAAGTGAAGCACTTGCCTTTCGGCTTCTTCACTCCTGCCTGCGGTCCCACTGCCACTTTCTTCGCTCCACCTTGTTTCTTCTTCTTCTTACCTTTCGGTTTAGAGGAAGAAACCTTCTGAGCGACCATGGCTTGAGCACTCTGACGAAAAAGCCCCTTTGTCACCTGGAGTTCTGTCAGAAGCTCCGCCAACGAATACAACCTTTTGTTCATGTTGTAGTTGAGGCGGAACTGCTCAAAACTCCTAGGCAGAGACTGGAGAATGATATCGACCTGGGTTTCCCCATCGATCTCAGCTTCTAGGACTTCCATCTCATTAAGATGAGCCATCATCTTGAGAACATGATCCCTAACGGGTGTTCCCTCGATCATGGAGGTCGTCATCAAGTTTCTCATAGCCTCCTGCCTAGCCGCCCTACTCTGATGTCCGAAAAGTTCCTTGAGATTGAACATCATGTCATAAGCTGTGGCTATGGCCTGATGCTGATGTTGCAGCACATTTGACATAGATGCCAAAATGTAACACCGTGCCATCTCATCTTCCTTAACCCATTTCTTATAACATTCTATCTCCTTTTCATGAGTCATCGAGGGCTTAGGAGGGCAGGACCTAAGAGTACAAATTTGTACTCTTCCGCATGATTAAGACAATATCCAGGTTTCTTTTCCAATCAATGTAGTTTGGACCAGTAAGTTTGTTTTCTTTTAAAATCACAGCAAGTGGGTTGAAAGCCATTTGAAAATCCTAAAATCACAATGATCAAAATATTAGATTTCAAATATTATTGATTCGTCAAAACAATAAAATCCCGAAATCAACCAACACCTCAAATCACCGAGAATGTCGCATGCCACGCAGTGTGGACGTATACGAATTCTACATTTGTAAGAGGAGGTTTTACCCATTAATTTTATTATCTTGTCAACCTTACTTTTTGACAAATAAAATTAATAGTTGGTTCCTCTTTGGCCCTACAAATAAAAGTAGTGACTCCAATGGGGAGGATACCTTTATTTGTATCTAAGTGTGCACCATTACACGATACTGAGGAAATTATTTCGGATTATGTGCCTTATCGCTGTGGAAGTACACATGCTCCTAGATAATTTCCTATAACCATTATTTGACCTAGTGATCCGCAAACAAACCCGTCCGCAGGGAGGAAGGCACTCAGAGCCAACACACAAGTTTGTTTGCATCACACGTCAAATTGTAATGGAGGCCGCGGGAATTAATTAAAATATCCCTCTCCCACTTAGTAAATTGCAATCGAGGAATTTTAAACATACACAACATGCATATAAAACAAATAAGCAATAAATATGGAAAAACAAAGTTTTTTCCAACTATTATGGCATTGTCCTCCAATATGCATCCCGTCGTGTTGCCACCTCGTCCGCTCCACCTTTTCCCGTGCGCAAGTCACCAAAGATATCCGAGCCGAGATAAATCATTTTATTTACATCCATCGATCCTATACTCCACGAAGGAGTGTACAAATAATCTAGATCGAAAGTAAACTAAAATGATCGGCTAAACAATGCCGTATTTAATTACAAAAATTAAATACTAATCTAGCCTCACAACCCGAGGATTCAAATAATAAATTTTACACACATCCATTCACATACACACATGGCCATAATAGTCGGATCTTATGCCTGCAACCAAAGAGTTAAACTACGCATATCCTACTATTATCCGGCACATATAATATATGAAAAATGCATAAAAAATTAACCGAATCCTAAACACACAAAACCGGAAACCGATGGCTCTGATACCAATTGTTGGGTGGATGCTTCGGAGGCTCATTGGCTCCCATGTCCCCGGATTAAAATTTTCACTAATGAAAGGATTAATCCAGATGGGATGAGCTTCCTTAACAACACCATTTCATCGTCGTGCTAACAACTTGAGTGGTCGCTTGAACAAACTAGTTGTTCAAGCAACACAACTCTTCTAGTTGGTTAGCCGCAGAAGAGACGACGGATGGATCGCCGGTTTTTGTGTTTGTCTTCGGGGTCCATGATTATACAATATATATTCATACACACACATGCATAATCAAAACAAATAAGAACATGCTCAGATCTATACATAAAGTTAAAATAACTTTATACCTCACGATCTTCTACCATATGTCCTATCCTTCTCGTGGACGACGTGTGGACGAAGTTCCTCCACGAGTAGAAGCCTTCTAGATCGCTTTCTTCTCTTCCTTGTCCGCTGTGAACAAAGAGAAGAACTCGCAAATACTTTTCTTATCTAGAACCGGCCACCAAATTAAGGAATTTGGTGCAACCGCCGGCCAAGGAACAATGGATGATGCGCCGGCCAACTTCAAGAAGAGTTGCCGCCGGCCACTTTGGAGAATAGGGAGGAGGAAGAGAACCGGCCACCAATGGGAGGAGAACCGCCGGCCAAGGAAGAAGGGAAAGACCTTAAGGTTGGGCACCGGCCAAGTATTGATGGTGCAAGTTGGGCGCCGGCAACAACTAGAAGGAAGAAGAAGTTGCCGCCCACCTCTCCAAGAGCCAAACCCTAATTCCAAAACCAATTCTTGATTAATCTTGCCGCCCAACCCTAGCCATCTATTTATAGAATAGGGCTTAAGCCTCCTTTAATCTCCACTGTCGGATCTAGGGATTTAATCTCCACCGTCGGATCTAGGGTTTTATCCCAACCGTCGGATCTAGGGTTTAATCCCAACCATCGGATCTAGGATTTCATCCCAACCATCGGATCTAAGGTTTCATCCCAACCGTCGGATCTAGGGTTTTATCCCAATCGTCGGATCTAAGGATCTAATCCCAACCGTCGATTCTAGGATTTCATCCTAACAATCGGATCTAGGGATTTAATCCCAACCGTTGGTTCTAGGGTTTCATCCAACCACCGGATCTAGGGATTTAATCCCAACCGTTGGTTCTAGGTTTTGTTTTACATTCTTGGATCTAGACTTCACAAGGATTATATTAGGCTACGATAGGGACCATAAGGAGGGGTTGGGTCTTGGCCACCCGATGGATCGGAACCACACAAACTTGATCCATCAATGATGTTCCATTCCACTAGAGGATCATCATTGAACTACCTCACCAACCCCCATAAATCAATATTATTTGTACATTAATCTCCCCGTGTTTAAGATATCGAATGTCCGTCAATTAATTGATTTACTGACCATCAATTAATTAACATCTAATTCCTCGAATAGTACCACTCAACCTTATCATCATGTTGACTAAGTCAACCAGCTGGGTTTACATGATGAACCTTATGAGCTCCTCAAGGGGACATCATCAACCTAATATATAGGACATGGTTTCCTCCTATAATCAACGGCACACCATGTAAATAATATTATTTCCCAACGTACCGGGCATATTGATTTAATCCATCTAAATCTCACCCACTGGTAAATCAAAGAAATAAATACTAAGTACATGTGCCCGTTATTATATCGAGATTAAGAGCATGTACAACATAATATCCGAGGTCCGATTCAATTATGTAGTCAGTACTAAATTGAATCACCTCTATGTCGGTCCTACTCAATACACCTAAGTGTACTAGTGTAACTCTATGTTCAAGATAAAACAATACCAAGCTACACTACAACCATGCCAATGGTTTGTCCAAAACCATCTTGGTTGTGAGCCTTTACTTATATTTTACAAGGTACTGATAACATGATCTTCTGTGCCACACCAAGCATCATGTTATCTACAATGTAAAATATTAGACAATATGCACACATATATAATGAATATATAAAATGCAAATAATGATCATGTGATTCTTATTTCAAAATAAAATGTTCATACAAAAAGAGCTAGGCTTTCAGTATACATTCCAACATGCCCTTGTTGTAATAAGGATACTTGCTCATTGAGATTGACACATGGTGGTAAAGAGTGTTATATGGGTCATCGACATTATCTCACATTGAACCACAAATGGCGCAAAGATAAGGATTCCTTTGATGGTACAGTTGAAATTAGATTGCCGCCTAAATCATTTTCGGGAAAAGATATTTTAAGTCAAGTTCAAGATTTGGAAGGCCTAATCTTAAGTAAGGCAACTAGAAAGACAAAAATATCTCATGACAAACGGGGTGATAATTGGAATAAGAAGAGTATATTCTTTGAGCTACCATATTGGGAATCATTGTTATTGAGACATAATTTGGATGTTATGCATATTAAGAAAAATATATGTGACAGTGTTCTTGGAACGATTATGGATATTAAAGGCAAGACTAAGAATAATCATAAAACACGTCTCGATTTGCAACTCTTGAATATAAGGCCTGAATTACATCCTGTTGCAATAGGAGATGCTCTTGAGTTTCCCGCTGCACCTTACACATTGTCCTTTGGTGAGAAACGTCAATTTTGTTTATTTCTTAAAGAATTAAGATTGCCTGAAGGCTTTTGTTCAAACATTGCGGATTGTATAAATGTTAACGAGAACAAGATTTCTGGTTTAAAGAGTCATGATTGTCACATCTTTTTAGAATATCTTATTCCTATTGCAATACGTGGACTACTTTCAGAATCAATATATGAAGCTCTTGTTGAGCTATCAATGTTCTTTTCTAGTTTGTGTTCCAAATCACTAAAGATGGAAGACTTGAAACAGCTTGAAAAACAAATTCCTATCACACTTTGCAAGTTGGAAAAGATTTTTCCACCCTCATTTTTTGACATCATGATGCATTTACCGATTCATTTAGTGATGGAAGCTATGCTTGGGGGACCTGTTCAATATCGGTGGATGTATCCAATAGAACAAAAGTTATGCACATTCAAATCATATGTTCGAAATAAAATTCATCCGAGGCTTCAATTTTGAGGGTTATATTGCAAATGAGTGTATCAATTTATGCTCAAGATATTTCGACACATCTAGTTGTGGATGTATGGAAAGTAATGATAGTTTATCTATATTTTCATCTATTGAAGATTTATCAGTGGGGATAGCATGCAAGTTGGATCGTGTTGACCAAGAGCAAGCTCACATCTACATATTAAAGAATTGTGAAGAAGTTCAATCATTTTACAAGTATGAAACTATAAACTTATTCTTCTATATAGTTGTTTCAATTATGATTAAACTCTAAATTTCCTTTGCAGTGATTATTTGCAAATCTGTGCTTCTAGCCATTTGGTTTTGTCCGATGAGGAATGGGATAAACAATTTATTAAGTGGTTCAGAGTTAGAGTAAGTGACATTTTTTTAATGTACATACATGTCTTTATTTTCACTGATAAATTATATCTTGAGAGTATGATTTTTTTTTGTTCAAATTATATAGGTCGAGAGGTTATATAAAAATGACAAAAATAAAAATGGAAGATCTACTTTCTTCGCACGTGGACCTACATAGTATGGAAAGTCATTTGTATGTTGTAAAGTAAATGGATATAAATTCCACATTGAAAAGTACAACAAGGGCCTAAGGACAAAACAAGGTATTCTTGTTGTTGGAAACTATGGTACGAAAATATTGACTATTATGGAGTGTCATCAGATTCTTGAATTGCAATTTCTTGGTGGAAGGCTAATTGTGGTCTTTAAGTGCAAGTGGTTTGATGTGCATTCTAGAGAAAGAGGGATCAAACTGGATAAATATGGTTTTGTTAGTGTAAATTGTCAACGATTGTTGAAATCAAATGAACCTTTTGTATTGGCTACTCAAGCATCACAAGTGTTTTATATGAAAGATAACACCTCAAAAGGTTGGCACATAGTAACAAAGATATATCCTCGATACTCATATCATATGTTAATGGAGAGAGATTCAATGTCCACCGATACAGATGATATCCTCGAAGCTTATCAAAGATGAGGAGAGATATTTATAAATCTTTATTTGCTTTATATAAGTGTAAGTGTTTTAAACTTCTAAATGTATTGTTTATATTATTTTTTCATTTAACTAATATAATAATGTATTTGTTATAGGATCATGGACTCTCAAAAGTCATCTTTGGGTGCTAATTGACTAGTATTATCTAAAACTCTATTCTTGTTTTATTGTAATGTTATTTAATATGTTGTTATAGACATAAAGTTGCATCGACATGTCGTTTATTATGTTTATTCTAGTAAATATCGATATGTCAGATTCTGTCATCTCTCTGGTAGTCTAAACTAATAGTTTTAATGTTCTTGTGCACATTATGGAATGGATATTGTGTGTATTAGTTTTGCAATATACATACTGATATGTATATGTTCTATCCCAACTTAATGTCTATCCACTCCATTGAATTCTTATCGAATAACACAAACGTAATCCATGTTTTCTTACCTTAATCTCTATTTAAAGCAGCTAAGATTTTCTTGTACTCACTTTGGTATGGCAGCACGGGACAGCAAGAGTTTCTGCAGGATGGCCACAACCGTGGAAGAGGACGGAGCCGTGGAAGAGGTAAAGGACGTAGCGAACCTGTTTCTGCTGCAGCACTTGATGCAGATTTGGACAAGTATCATGCAGAAGCGATGCAAACCAACTGAATGGTCTCATTTGTCTCTTTCAGCCTATTACCATTGCTTGCCTGATGCCACCCCATATTTGTATTTTATTTTGCAAACATACATAATCTAGCTAATGTGTCATCACCCTACTGTGTGGGGTTCTGGGCTTTTCATCTTCGCTTGTTATTGTTCTTCTGTTTGAATTTTCTACTACGGTTAATGTCACGCCCTGGGAGTATGCCGTGCCGAAAAGCAAACAGACGGCATCTCCCTTGTACGTGGCAACATATCGGGTTAATACAAGGCCCATAGGCCCACAACAACAATATGATATACACAGATATCAACATATCAAACATACTAAACACAGCGGAAACAATACAAACAGATCAACAAAATACAAAGACCAACTGTGCACTCCGGAGTGACTAGACACGACAAGAATCATAATAGAAATCGAATCAAAGACCAAATACATACAATATGTCCGTATATCACAAATACGGAAACAATACAGGGAAAAACTCAAATCAACAATCCGTAAGGATACAACAACAAGGAAAACATATCCATTCGTCCGGTGTGAGATGGGATCACCATGGAGTCAACGCCCAAGGAATCTTCTACCGTTATCCGGCGACAGTGAAGCCTGTGGTCCCGGGTGGTGAGTATAAACTCAGGGGTAATATATAGAAAGTGCATGAACAACATATAAGGATAGATCTACAAGTATACATGTGAATATCTACAGGTATACAACATGAGTCCAATAGACATACAGTCATATCCAAATCTAATAACAAGTAACTACAGTAAAATCATACTCAAGGTATATACTAAACTAATCAACTGAACATAAAGTAATGTACCAACGTACCTGACGGTCTGTAACACCAGATGCTTGATCATCCTGAACAGATTTACAATAATATAACTCATATAACGTACTAAATCAATCCCATACCTGACCAATACTCCAACATATGAACAATATATGATCACCTGTAATAACAATCTAGTCCGTACCACACAATCACATGATGCTAATCAAATGCATATAACAGTCTGAATCAACGCATGTATCATGCTCAACACATAGCAGTATATAAAATGCAAATGACATGTATCATGATGAACAAGCATGTGCAACAATCATAGCTCAATCAAATGCAACATCTCACAGGCATATGTAAAACATATATCAAATACATGCATACATATATATCAGCAATGCATATGCATGGTCATGTCTGCGCACCCCACTCGCTACCATGACCCCAGTGTGGCCTAGGTGGAAGGACATGACAACTATCCCGACTCCAGCCGCCACCACTCTCGAGTGACCGAGTTGGGTAGTATGAAACAGTAGCTAGCCTGCCATAGAGCTATATGCTACCCACACGGGGGTCCCTGCTGCTAGCCGCTCCGTCTCTACCCATGAGTAGATGAGCACCGCACCCAGGACAACTGCACATCACACGACCACTGTCTATAGTGGGTGAGTGCACTAAGTACCACTCCGCACAGTGGCCAAGTGTGCATCTCCAGCTACCACCATCCATAGTGGTCGAGAACGGCACGCACAACAATGCTCTGCCCTCAACCCTGCAACCACTACCCCGAGTGGCCGGGGAGGCAGGATGACTGACGACTCGTCTCAACCACAAGGCAGACCCAGTCGTCAGCATGCATGAAATGTAATGATGCATAGCTCACACACAAATCCTCGCAACACTCCCTAACTCACGGGGAGACCTAGTCAACCAAAAGTCAACCATGCAAGGACAACAAATCCGTAATCACAACCTATTTACCTATGTACAGATAAATAGATCCGTCAAACTAACACACTGATATGTATACGATACAACGACCGACCTCATAATTTGGACTCATCACCTAACCTAGTGATGCAAACCCAAGAACCTAACTGAGGTCATAAAATAACTCTAACCACATGTACTTACTAAACATCTATCACCTAACACATAATAGGGTTTTATAGTTCCTATCCGAGCTAGATAATCAATGAAGTATATATATCTCAAAGGTCAAGGCAAGATAAGCATATGATTAAATAAGAGTGGATTTAAGGTAAACAGGTATAAACATATATCCAAGATCATGCACTGGAATTGATCAAAACTACCGGACCAGGTAGATATTACCCACCTGATATGACTCCTGTAACAATAGTCCTCCAGCCCGAGAACCTGCCTCGTAGCCCAAACCTGCATATAATGGCAACTACAATTAAGTTCTAACACCTAACAAATATATATGTTAACTACTACATTTCTATATCCACGTTCTTTCCTCGAGTACAAGTTAGAAACTCGACTATCCCAATCCGATACACCTTAACATCATGAACATACCCACCAAATTTAATTAGCAAGTACATACATCTACTACGTTCACAACTAATAATCAACAATCGATTACAACATCAACTGTAAATACTATAAGCATCCATATCAAATCCAAATTCACCTACCTCACTAAATCCAAATCCAGATCCAGCTTCTGCTCAAACCATCAATGCCGATTAACTAAATATCTATGGCTATACACATATACAACGCCACAACCAATCCAATCGGCATCAATAATCAACCAACTCAATGTTAACAATCGTATAACACTCTAAACCTCACTGTCCATCCATCCAACATCTTTATTACAGCATCCCAAACAACACTTAAACCATTTTACCTATTCACAAATTAACCAATCATCCAAACACATAACGACCATCGAATAGAAAGGGTAACATGAGCTTACCCATCAAATCTCCTCCGGCTGCACTCCCTGTTTTCCGGCGCAACACCAACTCCAACACTAATTCCGGCGGCAACGATGATGATCCTGCCAAATCAGACGCAAACTCAGAACTCCAGAAACTCATCAACTCGCGAGAAGCTAGAAATAACAGAACACCAACACCCGTATCAACGGATACCACAACTTCCAATCGAAAAATCCATCACAGACGTAAAGAGTAGGTTAGATTGATTCTTACCAGCTCTAATCTCCACCGGCAAACAACCTTTCCCGATCTCAGCTCAGCGCTCCCGAAACAGCCGGCTGAAAGCAATCCCAGCAAGCACAGATCGTCGGAAAAAAATTAAATCTGCTGCGACAAGGCCAGGTTTCTCAGCCAAACTCCGATCAACACAACAAGATCTATGGAACAACAAAGAAACCTAACTAAACGAAAACCACCGCACCTGCGTGGCAGCTCACCGCCACGACGACAACGCCGCCCGTCCATCGGAAATGTCGCTGAGATTTCCCCAGGCGAACACCCCCCTTGATCCTTGGCCAGAGGTCAGCCCTAGTGGTGGCGCCGTCGAGCTACTCGCACCGGACGCCGACGAGTGGAGGTCGGTGATGGAAGCAGCGCGGAGCAGAGAAATGACGCGAAGAAGAAATGGGGATCGCGAATGAAATGGGTTCATTTGGTGGCTTTTTAATGTCGTTCACGCGATTTGGTTAGCTCAACTCAACCCAAATCCAAGTCTAATCCAATCTGATTTGGCCTAATCCAGTTCTAGCCCAAGCCCAATTCCAGCCCAGCTAAATATTTAACCCATTAATTAAACCCAAATTAATTAAAGGGGTTAATCCATAATTTTTTTTTCTTCGTATTTTACATTCTCCCCCACTTATAAAAAATTTGGTCCCCAAATTTCCGACTCATGTATGAGTATGAGATGTCACAATAACCATCTCAAGTATCCGGAGCAAAGTCACACTTCAAATACTAAGTGGGGTACTGAGCTCGAATATTATATTCCACCTCTCCTACAATCTCAATTAACCTATTACAAGGTAAATAACTGTACCACAGTGGAGCTCTATACCTGTAACCGATGGGAAACTTTGCCAGAATCGTAAGGTGAATCATGAATCACTACCAGAAATGATACTCAAGGTTACTCCATGGATATACTTCCATCAAGCGATCCAACGGAGTCCATCTTACGACTTGGAAGAAAAATGAGCGGACCTAGCTAATCGATCATCGACTACCCAAATCCGATCAAGTCCTTTCCGAATTCTAGACAATCTCCCAACACAGTCTAACATACTAGGCTCCCACTTCATCACGGTACTTAACCTACTGGTCACAATATTCCACCTTTGCTTGTTGGCATACCCAACATCTAACTACGAAATCAACCGTGTTCTACTTGACGTTCCACCATAAAGGGCGTCTCAAACTTGCTATTTTCGGATACACTCCGAATAAATCATCACTCTCAAATGAAGAGTCTCCTGAAACAACTCTTCCTAAATCGAATGCAACTCTAGGAACCACTATCCTTCCCAGAGACGGGGATTTATTCTCACAAGAGAAATTAATCTAATGTCCAAAATTCACTTTGTCACACAGAACTGAAAGTAACTGGAAGACTATAATGACTGATCTCGCTAGTTTCTCAACTAGCATACACATAATATACGTCCCATTCAACTGCGTCGGGATCGCTCCTAATCCCTGACATGACGCATCTACGTATAATACCCTTCCATCCATATCGGACGGATTAACTAACACTGACACAAAAGTCAGCCACCTTCTAGGCCCTAAAACCTAGCTTCACAAACTTTCGACCAGGTGATTTCCATCACCTTCATGGTCCAACAAGTCAACGGTATAGTATCGCTAGAACATCCTATCCTCATCTATGGTAAATACCAAAACAATCTAAGGACCACAACTTCCTTAAGATTATGAATATATCCCCAATCATATACCCTCTACAGATATGACGACAATCGATCTCAAATACTCCATGAGTACTTGATTCCTCAGATCCATGAACGACTAAATCGTCGATAAGTCTAACAACATCATCAATCAGCTCTATACACCTGAATCCTTTTACCCTACACTAATGATAGCTCAATCATCACACCGATAATGATAATTGTATGACACTAAGTCACTACAATATCAACCCTCCAATCGTAGATCAACCCTAGGGTATACATAGGTGTCATTTAGCTGATATAAACAAATCATCTATCCCTAACAAAGGATACTCATTCACAACAACTACTGCATTCCAATCATCGATAATCGATGCATAAACTCAAGGTCTGACTCTCTTCTAACGAAGAGTTCAGGAACTTCTCTAGAAGGAATACTGAAATGGATAAATATCCCATCCAACACCTCCTATAATCGCAACTTACGTTCTTCCATTTACCAATTAAAATCATCTCCCGGTATGAGGTCCCCAATATCAGGACTATTCCCGAAATCACCTCAATCGCATATTCCACTTGCCCATGCAGTGACCAACCCGAGAGTTCATCCGTAACTACATCCGAATACTCTCGGATTATAGATACATCCGAGAGTCCTAGTATACCAACGCTCCAACAATCCAACTATCCGTAAGGATATGTCTATAGTGGAGGTATGTCTAGCAAAGGCTAAGGGTATCCCTTGACTTCTTGATGGTTGATCAACATCTCACCTGACGGTAGAGAAAATCACCAACCCACAAGTCGATAGGAACCCTTCGAACCCTATCCAAGAATGTTCTCGACAAAGATACCTGTAAACTACCAGTATCTCTCGATATATCTGTAAATAGTATAACCTAAAGTAATACCCCGAAGGACCTATCCTTCTTTCTATACTTCTTCAGTAATCATGTAAACTTGTCCAACATCCCAACTCATGTAGATGCAAAGACTATCATGGAGGAATCAAATCAAAAATCGAGGTACAATACTCAAAATGATCGCAACGAAGATGGTAAACACATCGCAAGGGTACACATCCTGTAAATATCAAGAATCACAACATTGTAGTACGCCCAACTCGCGAAAGGTATAGCCGCCATCGAGAATATCGCGTAGATAACCATCGTAGTATACTCTCTCTCGAACAAATCATACTACGCTCGAAGATAACAGTGCCGCTGTCTCGAAAGTAATAATGCCGCCTTCGAAGGTAACAATTGTTGTCAACGTCGAAGTCTTCGAGATGTCTTTACCGATATCGCTGAGTAACTTACTTCTTCCTGATGAAAGTATCAAAGAACTCCAACTATATCTAGGGTAGTAGATCGCGATGATGTGATAACCTAATCTTCAGAATAATCTCGCCGAGGTTGTGGATCGCCCGCTCAAAGCATCATCCATAGTCTTCAATCGAGTCTTCAAAATACATACTTCCTCGTAGATACCGCCGCTTATAGTAGAAACAGATACAATGGTCCATCGGATAACTGACTCGTGTCGCTGTGACCTCGATCAGACACACATAATCTCCTTCGAGTCTTTCCTCCGAAGTTCACCGAGATAAACATGAGAAGTCACGATAACTGCAATCGGTCTTCTATGATCGAAACAAAAACTCCAATAGTCGCCGTGACTTATGACTTTAATCTTGCTCCTTTATCCAACATTCGAGACTTCTAATTCTCATAATTTGACTTGCAATATATGCTTATCAAATCTCCAACTCTTAAAACACTTGCTACGAGTCATTTCTATACACATGACTTTGGTCTAATGCCTTCCGATAGGATCTAGTAGGAGATCCAAACATCCTGATCAAGATGTCAACCGATAACCCGTGGGTGGTCAAAACTAACCCAATCACATTCTTGGGCTATTAAATAGTCGTGAATCTTCGCAAGTCTAACGACTGCATGGTACCTTCAGAATTTAAACGATTACCCTACTGATGCCCAAGAATTCTCGACAATGAGTCAAAGAAGATGACGGAAAATACTATCTCACAACATCACTACACCGTACAAGTGATGTGTGATTTCCAAGGTTATTTCCTATCTCTTCCACTACCGGCTAGATCCGATAATGGTATGCAATTAACTTAGCTTCCTCTCAGATAACACGAGTTAAGTACTCAAAAGTACTCAACGCTATACAACCTAGAACGACCAATTCAGGATCAAAATCCCTATGAATATCTCCAAACTAATCCTCTACTATCTTCATCAAGAATAGTGTACAAGAACATTACCCCATAGGTAATGATCTGACTAACATAATTAGTGAAAATCTTAGGACCGTAATCCTTGATCTCCACAAGAGATGTGACTACCTAACCTTTGCTTTCCGACTCCCAGATCGTGGCCTCAAAGGTAATTACCTTTCGATAGAGGTACATATCTAATAACTCAACATGTCGCTCCTGGTCAAACTAAAACCACTATTTAGAATACTAACCAATATCCTACAAGTCATCCATGTTATTAGCAATTAAATGCATAATCAATAGAAGGATATGTAATAACAATTAGCATACCTTAAACCTTGTAGCTCGGAGATGTCCGCAACAGCCAGATCCCAGAACTCACGAATCAAAACCGAGTAAAGCAAAACTCGATGTTGTTGGGTTTCCGGCACCGCGGCGTGTGTGTGTTCGATCATGTTTCGTAAACATGAGCACAGCGGAAGCAATTAAAAATAATAAATCTATATTTATTACAACACACACAACACACGCATGCATATTACAACAAGTGTAGACATAACCGTAAATTAAAATTTGCAATAAAAGGAAATTTATCTACGTTATACCTTTCAGATGACGTATAGCGGAACGGCATCAACCGGAAAGATCCTCGTAAGAATCGTCTCTATCCGTATCCACGCCGAGCTCCTCGGGATGACTTCGCTAAGCCACGAGCTTCGTCTTCGTACGGGTTACTAGCCTCGTGTTGAAGACGACGTGATCGAGAGATGATCACAATCCGAATCCAAATTCGGATCCAAAACCGAGTCCTCAAAACTCGATTCTCCGGAGAGGTATTCGTCAACCGTTTGACGAATCCTTCGTCCTCCACTCAGAGGATTACCGGAGATCAAATCTCGTAAGTTAGCCGCTGTCGGAGCACTAACCGTCGCCCAAACGACGCCCGACAACAAGAAACAAGCTGTCCAGAAAACTGGACAGCTTGGTGGAGGAATAGAGGCGGCCAAAGGAGATGTGGAGCTCACCTTATCACCGAACCCACAAGAGATCACCGGAGGGTCGCCGGCTGAAGCTTGGATGCCGGCGGCAAGGAGGTGGCAGCAGCTCCATGAAGTTGGCGGCAACACCATGTTGGGCGGCAACAACAAAAGGAGGCTAGGGTTGGGCGGCCAAAACTTCATTAGCCTTAGGGTTAGGGTTTAAGCCATATTTTATAGAGAACTAATTCTCTTAATGGTTAATGGATCATATCCATAAAGCCCGTTAACCCGCTCCATTAAGATAAGTTAAAATAAACCAAACCATGATGGTTTATTTTAAGTTAAAACGAACCGAACCAACTTTTGGTTCATTCGCTTAAAATAAACCAAACCCTTTGGTTTATTCTTATCCATTGGATTAGAAACAAACCATTTTGGTCCATCCATTATGTCTTCATAAGACACGGCCCATCCACGCTTCCATTGCGACTGAAACAATTTCATGCTCGCTTTATGTTTGTTCCAACCAAACATAGTTTCTCTCGGTCTGAGAATCCCATTCTCAAGCTCGTTTTAAATCCTTTGGATTACACTCGTTGTGCGTGTGACCAAATAGGTTCTCGGTTTATGTTGGCCGTCTATAATTAACCATTAATTATAGAACGATCATGAGTGGCACCTAGTAGTACATCATGATCCCCAATTAACCTAAAAGATCAACGGTTGATCCGTAACTATTTCAAACCCTTCAAAGCTCGAATGAATCGTGCCCCATTCCTTCACTCATCTTATACCCACTTGGTTCGTGACATGGTCTATTGTGTCAGCCCTCACTAGGTCGACTACGCCACACCTAGCCCAAGTATCATTTCCTCGTCCCTACGGATTCTAGTTACTCCACATGTATCAAGAGTACCTTACTCTAAACATGTAATGCTTTGGCCAAAGACTTTAGTAACAATCCGACGAGAGGCCATGGGTATACATCTCCTCGCAAGGAGTGGTGAATTTATAGGCTATTCAAACACCTTCGATCACTCGACTTATACCCAATCATCCGGGTCCACATCTCCTAGAGATGTTTGCTTAAGATGTCAAAGCATAAGTCTCCATGATCAAGATGACTTGAATACCGCAAGTCAAAGGAACATCGCACTTAAGCCACAGAAGAACTTCATTGACATATCTATATATGCAGAGAACCATATGAAGTCTTACTACCGGTCACTCCAATGAACTAGTTACCATAACTAGCATCCACGATTAACTCCGACATCACTATGTCTCCACCAAAGGAGAATCACCGCTTGGATACACCAAGGAGTATACTCGTGCTAGTCTCAAGCTGTAATCGATGGTGTCCAAATCCATCAATTCATCGACTAGGATAATTCCGATACATCACAATTACACATGTAGAGATACTCACTAGTTGTGATCCAATCACAAATTCTCTCATGCCGTGAATCGATCGTGACATTCAAGAAATGAGTTTAAGATCCAATCAAATACATTAAACATGTATACTCAAATAGTGAATCTTCATTTATCATATAAATGGTTCATACATAAGGCGCATTGCCTTAGGACATCTCTCATATATTACTAACAGACTCACTTGGCCTAATGCCAATCGCTACAGATCCAATACCATAAGCTAACATGACCCTCAAACTTACTTTGAGGTAATGCTTTAGTCAAAGGATCCGCTAAGTTTCTTTCAAAGGGGAATTTTCTCGATTTGTATTTCGCTTCCTACTAATGATCTCTCGATAAGATGATAGCGAAGCCCATGCATGTTTGGATCATCGATGAGACCACATCAAGTTCATAGATGAACTTGATCCAAACCGCCTTTCGCTTCCAAAGTCGCAATGTATTCTCGCCTTAGTGGCGTAATCCGCTTATAGTGTCAAGTTTGGAACCTTCCAACTTATTGCGCCCATTCTAGGTGAATACATACCTGCATCTAAGACATGGAATCATCCTTGTCTGTCTGGAGTTGGCATCCGTATACCCACGTATCACCATGTACCCTTCTCCATATATTAGGAACACATCCTTAGTTCTTCTCAAGTACTTAAGGATCGTCTTAACAGCCACCCAATGATCCATTCCTCGATCGACCGTATCCGCCGTGACACTCGTGAGCATACGATACATCGGGCCTCGTGACATAACATAGCATACATGATAGATCCTATTATGATGCATAGGAATCTTACTCATGCAAATCCTCTCGCCTTCAGTGACACATAGACTTCGAAAGGTGTACCCTATGCCCGATGGGTAGGAAACCTTTCTTGGATTCCGACATGCTAAACCTCTTTAGCACTCGGCCTATATATGTAGATCAAAAGACCAAGCAACCGCTTCGATCTATCTCTATAGATCTTAATCCCGAGGATGTAGGTTGCTTCTCCTGTGTCTTTCATGGAGAATGTCTTGGATAACCAAACCTTAATCGATCAGAAGATTGAAACATCGCTTCTATAAGTAGTATGTCATCGACATACAATACTAGGAACACGATCGCACTCCCACTAACCTTCTTGTACACACAAGGTTCGCTCTGATTTTGTGAGAAATCAAACTTTTTGATCGTCTCATCAAAACGGATATTCCAGCCCTCGGATGCTTGCTTCAATCCATAAATGGACCGGCCGCAATTTGCATACCTTGGTTTTATCAACCGATGTGAAACCTCGTGTCAGATTACATACACGCCCTCGAAAGGTGTTTCCATTAAGGAAAGCCGTTTTCACATCCATCCGCCATATCTCATAATCATAATGAGCCGCTATGGCCAGGAGCATCCGAATGGATTTAAGCATAGCTACAGGCGAATAGGTTTCGTCATAATCAACACCTTGTTTTTGACGATATCCTTTCGCCACCAATCTAGCCTTATAGGTAATCACATTACCATCCATGTCGGTTTTCTTCTTGAAACCCACTTGCACCCTATAGGCTTTATGCCTTCAGTGGGTCAACCAAGTTCCAAACTTGGTTTTCATACATGGAATCCATTTGACTTCATGGCACCAAGCCACTTATCCCTTTCTCAACTTGTCAAAGACTTCTTCATAACGTAGGCTCTCATCATCAATGAGTAACACGTCGCTCGATTCACTTACGAGAAATCCATATCTCTCGTAGAATATCATGCGGTTCTACCATGATCTACAAGATGTGGTGTTACAATAGGTCCAAACTGATTGCTCATCACTATGAGTTTTACCGTCAGGCTTCACTGTATCTCATCAATGTCTATTTGAGTCTCTCGAGCCTCCTCAAGCTCGACGACACTCCCACTATTTTCTTGCAAGAGAAACTCTTTCTCTAGAAACACAAAGATGCCTTGAAACAAACACCTTTGTTCCACAGATGATAGAATTGGTAACCCTTGTTTCCTTAGGGTATCCAATAAATAGACATTTATCGACTTAGCATCCAATTTGTCCGATACAAATTCGCTTCACATAAGCAGACAACCCCATATCTTCAAGTAAGATACATGAGGTTTCTACTATTCCATATCTCATATGGAGTAGTTGAGACTACCTGTAGGCATTCTGCTTAACAAGTAAACAATTGTCTCATGCATAGCCCCAAAAGGACTTGGGAAGAGTCGCATGATTCATCATTGACCTGACCATGTCCAACAAGGTCCGGTTACGCCTCTCAGATACACCATTATGCTGTGGTGTATATGGCGGAGTCCATTGAGACAATATGCCATTGTCTCTTAGATAATCAAGAAACTCTTGACTTAAGTATTCACCACCTCGATCCGATCGAAGTATTTTAATACTTTTGTCATGTTGTTTCTCTACTTCATTTCTGAATTATTTGAACCTTTCAAAGGCTTCAGACTTGTGTTTCATCAAGAACACATACCCAAACCGTGAGTGATCATCGGTGAAGGTAATGAAGTAGCTATAGCCTCCTAAAGCTTGAGTTGACATAGGTCCACATACATCAGTATGTATTAGACCTAGTAACTCTCCCACTCGTTCACCTTTTCCCATAAAAGGTAACTTAGTCATCTTGCCTTTTAAGCATGATTCGCATGTATCATATGAATCTAATTCAAACGATTCCAGAATTCCACATCGGTGTAATTCGGACATGCGTTTCTTGCTTACATGGCCAAGACGACAATGCCACATGTAGGAGTCTATTTGATTATCCTTTCGAGCACTCTTGTTGCTCGATTCGATATTGCAAATGTCACTGGATACGTCCAACGTATAAACACCATTGCTTAAAGTTCCAGTCCCATAAAGAACACCATTCAAAGTTATGTAACAACAATTGTTACTAAACGTCAAATGGAAACCATTTCTATTTAAACAAGAAATAGAAATGATGTTCTTTATCAACAAAGGAATATAAAAGCAATTGTCCAGTTCTAAGACAAGTCCTACAGGGAGTTTCAACAAATACGTTCCGATGGCGAGTGCAGCAACCTTTGCTTCATTCCCAACACGTAAATTTGACTCTCCCTTGACGAGTCTTCTTCTATTCCTTAGCCCATGTATGTCATTACATATATGTGAGCCACACCCAGTATCCAATACCCAAGTGTCTAAGGAAATAGAATGACAATCAATAAAGAAGATTTCTGAAGAAGATGGGGCATCCGATGCCTTATCCTTCTTCACGAACTCTTGATAAACCTTGCAATTTCTTCGCCAATGACCCTCCTTGCCATAATGATGGCAAGTGCCCTTTTGAGCTGGTTCTGCCTTTTAGCCTTTTTCTTCTTCCCCTTCTGTTGTTCCTTTGACTCCCTCTTAGAACATTTCTTCGAGGAATCAACTAACAACACTGTCCCCTACTCATGCTTCTCAGAAGGCTCCACAGTCTTCAGCATGTTGAGCAGTACCACAGATGAACCTCCTTGCATCTCAGAGGTGAAGAGGAGCTTGGAGACTTCGAACCTTTCGAATCTCACTTGCTCATCAACCAACTCACAGAGATGAAGGACTACGATATGAGCATCCATATGCTCATGCTGCTTTCGTAGCTTGGGTTCCATCGCGGCTAGCATGATGCAACTCATTTGTTCAGAATCACTCACATGTTTCTGATAGGCCAACAATTGGTCCAAAGTTTCATCGTCACTAGGACGGGCGGGAAGAGGCGCTTCGAGGACATACACAAGCTTTTCACCTTGAGAACAATTCTCAAGTTTCTAAGCCAGTCCAAGAAGTTCGGCCCAGTCAATTTATTTGAATCCAAAATGGAACGCAAATTCAAACACATCATGATCAATATATTAACTTAGAAATACAAAACGAGCATATATGAGAAAGATGATTTTAAAAATGCATCAATATACATTTATAAATCCCATTCATTTTTCGAATTTCAAAAACCCCAAAATCACTTCGGGAGATCGTAGGTCCATCTCCGAATGGGCTGATATCCATCATAGTTATGAACAACCTTGGAGAGAGTCCAACAAGCCATTCATAACTACGACGGTAGGTATCATCTATACCGATTGCATATCACGTATATGCAACTATCACAATGTGCTATCAACTATTTGAATGTTCACACATACATCGGGTTGTTAACACATTAACAAGTATGCATCATATGCATAGCACCCAACTTCACCTCCCTTTACATCGACCTTGGAGAGAGTCCAACAAGCCGATGCTCCAGGTTAAAGCCAACCCATTAATCAAGACATAGTTTTAATATGGTTAGAGCGCATTCAACCAATTAGCCCAGCTTGGAGAGAGTCCAACAACCAAAGCTAACGATTGACCTCTGACTCTTACCATATTAGTATTAAACTATTCCATGGTTTGAACATATTCGGGTTCGAGCCGGGCTTGGAGAGAGTCCAACAACCCAAACAAGAAACAGAACTCTGGTTCTAACCATATTAATGGAAGGTGTAGGCTTTAATATTGATTAAGGGTTTTTATGTCTCATCCTCTTTGCATGCAAATAACTATTATCTACATGACATGGCATACATGACATACATCTACATGTCACGACACGCATGGCACAATGTTATGCATTTAATGCAATTACATGACATATAATTATGTTATGTATATGATTTCCTTATATGTCATAACTATTTATGGAAATAAAATATGTTTAAGATTTGATTCTCCAAATCAAATCATAATTAAATTAGGAAACAAATTTCCAAATCTAATCACATATTTTATTCATGGAATTATTTGATTAAGGAAAATCTATTTAGGAAACCAATTTCCTAAATCTTTAAAACTACTTATGGAAATAAAATATTTTAAGATTTGATTTCTCAAATCAAATCATAATTAAATTAGGAAACAAATTTCCAGAATCTAATCAAATATTTTATTTATGGAAAATATCAATTTCCATAAATACTTCTAACTTTCCAAAAGTGGAAGATTTCCATAAATACTTCTAGACTTTCCAAAATTGAAAAATTTCCATAAATACTTCTAAATTTCCAAAATTTAGAAAATTTCCAGAAATACATTATGACTATTGCAAAACCAATTTTACGATTATGTCGAAACACAACCTGGGCTCTGATACCACTGTTGGGTTTCCGGCACCGCGGCGTGTGTGTGTTCGATCATGTTTCGTAAACATGAGCACAGCGGAAGCAATTAAAAATAATAAATCTATATTTATTACAACACACACAACACACGCATGCATATTACAACAAGTGTAGACATAACCGTAAATTAAAATTTGCAATAAAAGGAAATTTATCTACGTTATACCTTTCGTATGACGTATAGCGGGAACGGCATCAACCGGAACGATCCTCGTAAGAATCGTCTCTATCCGTATCCACGCCGAGCTCCTCGGGATGACTTCGCTAAGCCACGAGCTTCGTCTTCGTACGGGTTACTAGCCTCGTGTTGAAGACGACGTGATCGAGAGATGATCACAATCCGAATCCAAATTCGGATCCAAAACCGAGTCCTCAAAACTCGATTCTCCGGAGAGGTATTCGTCAACCGTTTGACGAATCCTTCGTCCTCCACCTCAGAGGATTATCGGAGATCAAATCCCCGGTAAGTTAGCCGCTGTCGGAGCACTAACCGTCGTCCAAACGATGCTCCGACAACAAAGAAACAAGCTGTCCAGAAAAACTGGACAGCTTTTGGTGGAGGAATAGAGGCCGGCCAAAGGAGATGTGGAGCTCACCTTATCACCGAACCCACAAGAGATCACCGGAGGGTCGCCGGAGCATCGCCGGCTGAAGCTTGGATGCCGGCGGCAAGGAGGTGGCAGCAGCTCCATGAAGTTGGCGGCAACACCATGTTGGGCGGCAACAACAAAAGGAGGCTAGGGTTGGGCGGCCAAAACTTCATTAGCCTTAGGGTTAGGGTTTAAGCCATATTTTATAGAGAACTAATTCTCTTAATGGTTAATGGATCATATCCATAAAGCCCGTTAACCCTCTCCATTAAGATAAGTTAAAATAAACCAAACCATGATGGTTTATTTTTAAGTTAAAACGAACCGAACCAACTTTTGGTTCATTCGTTTAAAATAAACCAAACCCTTTGGTTTATTCTCATCCATTGGATTAGAACCAAACCATTTTGGTCCATCCATTATGTCTTCATAAGACACGGCCCATCCACGCTTCCATTGCGACTGAAACAATTTCATGCTCGCTTTATGTTTGGTCCAACCAAACATAGTTTCTCTTGGTCTGAGAATCCCATTCTCAAGCTCGTTTTAAATCCTTTGGATTACACTCGTTGTGCGTGTGACCAAATAGGTTCTCGGTTTATGTTGGTCATCTATAATTAACCATTAATTATAGAACGATCATGAGTGGCACCTAGTAGTACATCATGATCCCCAATTAACCGAAAAGATCAACGGTTGATACAGAAGTATGTCTTACACCCTTCAGTAGCTCGAAGGACTCGGGCCCCATTGCCTTCACTCATCTTATACCCACTTGGTTCAGGACATGGTCTATAGTGTCAGTCCCCACTAGGCTGACTACGTCACACCTAGCCCAAGTATCATTTCCTCGTCCTACTGATTCTAGTTACTCCACATGTATCGAAGAGTACCTTACTCTAAACATGTAATGCTTTGGCCAAAGACTTTAGTAACAATCCGACGAGAGGCCATGGGTATACATCTCCTCGCAAGGAGTGGTGAATCCTTTATAGGCTATTCAAACACCTTCGATCACTTCGACTTATACCCAATCATCCCGGGTCCACATCTCCTCAGAGATGTTTGCTTAAGATGTCAAAGCATAAGTCTCCATGATCAAGATGACTTGAATACCGCAAGTCAAAGGAACATCGCACTTAAGACACAGTAAGAACTTCATTGACATATCTATATATGCAGAGAACCATATGAAGTCTTACGGCTGGTCACTCCAATGAACTAGTTACCATAACTAGTATCCACGATTAACTCCGGACATCACTATGTCTCCAGCCAGTGAGAATCAGCTGCTTGGATACACCAAGGAGTATACCTCGTGCTAGTCTCAACAGAATTGATGGTGTCCAAATCCATCAATTCATCGACTAGGGATAATTCCGATACATCACAATTACACATGTAGAGATACTCACTAGTTGTGATCCAATCACAAATTCTCTCATGCTATGAATCGCATCGTGGACATTCAGTAAATGAGTTTAAGATCCAATCAAATACATTAAACATGTATACTCAAATAGTGAATCTTCATTTATCATATAAATGGTTCATACATAAGGCGATTGCCTTAGGACATCTCTCATATATTACTAACAGATGTCCGAACGAAATCAAATCCGAAAATGGACTACGCAACCTAGGGCTCTGATACCAATAAAATTGTCATGCCCCGGGAGTATGCTGTGCCGAAAAGCAAACGGACGACATCTCCCCTATACGTGGCAACATATCGGGTTAATACAAGGCCCGTAGGCCCACAACAACAATATGATATACACAAATATCAACATATCAAACATACTAAATACAGCGGAAACAATACAAACAAATGAACAAGATACAAAGACCAACTGTGCACTCCAGAGTGACTTGACACGACAAGAATCATAACAGAAATCGAATCAAAGACCAAATACATACAATATGTCCGTATATCACAAATACGGAAACAATACAGGGAAAAACTCAAATCAACAATCCGTAAGGATACAACAATAAGGAAAACATATCCATTCGTCCGGTGTGAGATGGGATCAGCTGGCGGAGCTCCGAACGTCCAAGGAATCTTCTACCTGTTATCTGGGTGACAGGAAGCCCAAGGTCCCGGGGTGGTGAGTATAAACTCAGGGGTAATATATAGAAAGTGCATGAACAACATATAAGGATTGATCTACAAGTATACATGTGAAGATCTACAGGTATACATCATGAGTCCAATAGACATACAGTCATATCCAAATCTAATAACAAGTAACTACAGTAAAATCATACTCAAGGTATATACTAAACTGATCAACTGAACATAAAGTAATGTACCAATGTACCTGACGGTCTGTAACACCAGATGCTAGATCATCCTGAATAGATTTACAATAACGTAACTCATATAACATACTAAATCAATCCCATACCTGACCAATACTCTAACATATGAACAATATATGATCACCTGTAATAACAATCCGGTCCGTACCACACAATCACATGATGCTAATCAAATGCATATAACAGTCTGAATCAACGCATGTATCATGCTCAACACATAGCAGTATATAAAATGCAAATGACATGTATCATGATGAACAAGCATGTGACAATCATAGCTCAATCAAATGCAGCATCTCACAGGCATATGTAAAACATATATCAAATACATGCATACATATATATCAGCAATGCATATGCATGGTCATGCTCACAAGACCCACTCGCTCGCTACGACCCTGGTGGCCTAGGTGGCAGGACATGACAACTATCCCGACTCCAGCCGCCACCACTCTCGAGTGACCGAGTTGGGTAGTATGAAACAGTAGCTAGCCCGCCATAGAGCTATATGCTACCTACACGGGGGTCCCTGCTGCTAGCCGCTCCGTCTCTACTCATGAGTAGACGAGCACCGCACCCAGGACAACTGCACATCACACGACCACTGTCTATAGTGGGTGAGTGCGCTAACTACCACTCCGCACAGTGGCCAAGTACGCATCTCCAACTACCACCATCCATAGTGGCCGAGAACGGCACGCACAACAATACTCGCCTCAACCTCAGAACTACTACCCCGAGTGGTCGGGAGGGGGATGACGACACTCATCTCAACCACAAGGCAGACCCAGTCGTCAGCATGCATGAAATGTAATGATGCATAGCTCACACACAAATCCTCGCAACACTCCCTAACTCACGGGGAGACCTAGTCAACCAAAAGTCAACCATGCAAGGATGACAAATCCATAATCACAACCTATTTACCTATGTACAGATAAATAGATCCGTCAAACTAACACACTGATATGTATACGATACAACGACCGACCTCATAATTTGGACTCATCACCTAACCTAGTGATGCAACCCAGTAACCCAATCTGAGGTCATAAAAATAACTCTAACCACATGTACTTACTAAACATCTATCAGCTAACACATAATAGGGTTTTATAGTTCCTATCCGAGCTAGATAATCAATGAAGTACCAGAGTATATATATCTCAAAGGTCAAGGCAGTACAAGCATATGATTAAATAAGAGTGGATTTAAGGTAAACAGGTATAAACATATATCCAAGATCATGCACTGGAATTGATCAAAACTACCGGACCAGGTAGATATTACCCACCTGATATGACTCCTGTAACAATAGTCCTCCAGCCCGAGAACCTGCCTCGTAGCCCAAACTTGCATATAATGGCAACTACAATTATGTTCTAACACCTAAAAAATATATATGTTAACTACTACATTTCTATATCCACGTTCTTTCCTCGAGTACAAGTTAGAAACTCGACTATCCCAATCCGATACACCTTAACATCATGAACATACCCACCAAATTTAATTAGCAAGTACATACATCTACTACGTTCACAACTAATAATCAACAATCGATTACAACATCAACTGTAAATACTATAAGCATCCATATCAAATCCAAATTCACCTACCTCACTAAATCCAAATCCAGATCCAGCTTCTGCTCAAACCATCAATGTCGATTAACTAAATATCTATGGCTATACACATATACAACGCCACAACCAATCCGATCGACATCAATAATCAACCAACTCAATGTTAACAATCGTATAACACTCTAAACCTCACTGTCCATCCATCCAACATCTTTATTACAGCATCCCAAACAACACCTAAACCATTTTACCTATTCACAGATTAACCAATCATCCAAACACATAACGATCGTCGAATAGAAAGGGTAACATGAGCTTACCCATCAAATCTCCTCCGGCTGCACTCCCTGTTTTCCGGTGCAACACCAACTCCAACACTAATTCCGGCGGCAACGATGATGATCCTGCCAAATCAGACGCAAACTCAGAACTCCAGAAACTCATCAACTCGCGAGAAGCTAGCAATAACAGAACACCAACACCCGTATCAACGGATACCACAACTTCCAATCGAAAAATCCATCACAGACATAAAGAGTAGGTTAGATTGATTCTTACCAGCTCTAATCTCCACCGGCAAACAACCTTTCCCGATCTCAGCTCAACGCTCCCGAAACAGCCGACTGAAAGCAACCCCAGCAAGCACAGATCGTCAGAAAAAAATCGAATCTGCAGTGACAATGCCAGGTTTCTCAGCCAAACTCCGATCAACACAACAAGATCTATGGAACAACAAAGAAACCTAACTAAACGAAAACCACCGTACCTGCGTGGCATCTCACCGCCACGACGACAACGCCGCCCGTCCATCAGAAATGTCGCTGAGATTTCCCCAGGCGAACACCCCCCCTTGATCCTTGGCCAGAGGTCAGCCCTAGTGGTGGCGCCGTCGAGCTACTTGCATCGGACGCCGACGAGTGGAGGTCGGTGATGGAAGCAGCGCGGAGCAGAGAAATGACGTGAAGAAGAAATGGGGATCGCGAATGAAATGGGTTTGTTCGGCGGCTTTTTAATGTCATTCACGCGATTTGGTTAGCTCAACTCAACCCAAATCCAAGTCTAATCCAATCTGATTTGGCCTAATCCATTTCAAGCCCAAGCCCAATTCCAATTTAAGCCCAAGCCCAATTCCAGCCCAGCTAAATATTTAACCCATTAATTAAACCCAAATTAATTAAAGGGGTTAATCCATAATTTTTTTTTCGTATTTTACAGTTAATGTGAATACCTGGTGCTGGATGATATTTTAATAAATATGGTGTTTTGATTTTTAATATATTGGGTTTTTATTTTTTTATTAACATTCATTAATATATATTGTGAATTGTGTATAGATAATAATGATGAAATAATAACTATATAATGACCGTCATTGTTATTATTAACGACGGTATGTTAAACCATCGTTAAAAAATTAAACGACATTAAATTACTAACGACGGTACATATATACGTCATTGTTGTTATTAACGACGGTTCATATAACCGTCGTTGTTGTTATTAACGGTGGTTCATATTACCATCGTTGTTGCCATTAACGACGGTATATAAACCCGTCGTTACCATAATTAACGACGGTAGTGAATACCATCGTTAAATGCTATTAACGACGGTATTTTTATTTCCGTCGTTAATCTTTTCCCGACAAGGCCTTTTAGCGACAACTTCCTACGGTATTTATTACCGTCGTTAAAACTCATTAACGACGGGAATTGACTCTTTAACGACGGGATTTCCCGTCATTAAAAGGTCCTTTTCTACTAGTGTTACTTGGTGGAATATGTAGAAGAATTTTGGGGAAATAACCCATTACGGGATCAAGGGTTCATGATGTTTCGAGAGACAGTATTTCCCTATGTTATTTTGTATGACTCATAGTTGGGGAATTCTTGAGTCTTAAGTTGAGTGATCAATTGTTAATGGAGTTCACTATAGAGTTTGTTAGATTTGCAGAGTTTACCCCCACTTAATGGCTCAAGATAGTGATTGAGTTGTTTTCGATCACCCACGATTTATTGGCTTACATTGGGATTAGGATAGTTGGATCTTCCATCAGTTCCTATCGGGAGGCATTAGGTTGAGTCATATTTATGAAAATGACACTGCAGCAAGTGTCTCAAGATAATAGTGTAGTCAATCTAGTGATAATAACCTACACTTCTGATAAGGCAACCATAGAAGTCATGAATGTGCTCTTCTAGCTGAATTCAAGTGGCGTTATTTCGTTCCCATGTTGTTGCTCGATATTGATCATGTCTGTTGCTAGAGATGGTAACTTGATGTTGATGATGGAAGTTTACAACCTCTTGAGTGATTAAGGGATTAGTTGGAATTTTAGTTTATTTTTGGTGGTGATCAAGGCTCTGTCCCAAGAATGAAAGATTGATTGAAACACTTCAATTCCCAGCGGAAAGCAGGAATATGGATTAAAGCTTTCACCTCAGATTTACGTGGCTATCAGAAGTGGCTTGTGCACTTGTGGAAGATATAAAGCTGGTTGTGTGGTTCTTGGAGAAAATGATAGGAAGAAGTGTACACCTAGATGCATACAGTTACCGAATTCTTATTCTAGGTCACTATGAAATAGGGAATCAATTAAGAGTAAAAGTTGGACAAGTTTACATCTTTACTCGAAAAGAGTTGTAGATGGTTGAAGGATTGATCATTGGGGTATTACTATAGTTTATCTTACTTGATGATATATTGAGAGATACTGGTAGTTTACAAATATCTTTGGTTAAAACATGTGTAGATAGGATCAGAAGGATTTCTATATTTGGATCATGTGGATTAATAGTGTTTCCACCAATAGGTGAGATGTTGAGATGATTACTGTGATGATTATCAGAGGGGTATGATATTGATTATGGATGTTTAGAGGTTGATTGATGGAAATGTTATATTATGGTGAGAGAGTTGACTTAGTTGTGTTATAGTTGACTTGGTTGATATGATGTGGAATCTAGATATTAACTTGGAGGTTATGATTGTGACATGATGGTATAAGTAATGTCTCTCGGATGCGTGTATAATTCGAGAGTAATCAAAAATAGTGTCGGATGAACTTCTAGGCTTGCCGCTGTATAGGCAAGTAGAGTAGGCGATCGGAGTGATTTCGAAAATAATTTTGATATCGAAGATCCCCTACTGGGTGATAATTTATTTGGAGGTATTTGTTAGAATGACGATTTTACCAGGGGATAATTTTGTTGGTATTAGTGTTTAATACTATGGGAATTGGAAGAACCTAAGTTCCGATTATATAGGGGGTGTTGGATGGGATATTTATCTGTCCCAATATTTTTCTTAAGAAGATCTAGAACTATTTGTTAAAAAGAGATGGACCCTTGTGATTATGCATCGATTATCGATGATGGAATGCGGAAGTTGTAAAAGGAAATGAATATCCTACATTATAGATAGAGGATCTATTTAGATCGGCTATAGGACACCTGTGTATACTCTAGGGTTGATTTACGACTAGTGTGTTGATATTGTAGTAAGATGGTGTCATACCATTATCATTGTCGTTGTGATGGTGGATATATCATCATCCTAGAGTAAAGAGGATGCAGGTGTGTAGCAATGACAATTTCATACTTGGTATGAATTGTATGAGCTTTTGACTATCTTATTAGACATATTGATGATTTAGTCGTCCAGGGATTTGGGAAGTCATGTATTCTGGACACGATTGGATCAGTTGTGATCGTTGGAGTTGTGCACTCGGCCACCGTAGATGGTGGTTTCCTTGTATTGATTTGATTATTACCATAGATATGGATAGGATGCTCTAGCGATACTACGTCGCTGACTGATTGGACCAGGAAGGAGATGGAATTTACTTAGTCTGAAGTTTGTGAAACTAGTTTCAGGGCTCAGACGATGGTTGGCGATTACGATAGAATTGTTTAATCGTTCTGGGGAGGATGGACGAGTAGTGTACATGGATGAATCATTTCAAGGATCGGAGCGATTCTGATGTTGTTGAATAAGACGTATCCTAAGCTTACGATAGTTAAAGAACTGCGAGAGTTATTATGTTGTTTTGTATAGGTTAGGAGCCGGAATGCTCATGGGATTTTGGCTAGCTACTGGGTAGCTACACAGAGTTGTTGGAACACGGATAGTTGCAATTGGGGAGATTAGTCAGTAAAGTTTTCCAGTCACCTTCCGTTCTATGCGATAGAATGGATTTTAGACAGTATATTGCTCTTGTGAGGAAATATTTCTCCGTCTCCGAGAATAATGGTGGGTTACATAGTTACATTCGAATTTAGGAAGAGTTACTTTTGATTCAGGACAGCAGAAAGATCCCTGTTGTGATGATAGAGAGAATCTACCATAGAGTTATACTCTTGCTCTAATTGCTCGAATTAGTGATAGTAGAATTTGTATGTCGTCGTAGCTAGATAGCTATATATTCTGCACCACGAGATCCAAATGTGGTAGCATGTCGCCGTTCGCAGATAGTTCCTTTTGCATTACCCCGAGAGCCACGAGGCTTTGTCATGATATTTTGATAACTATTGCTTGTAGATTGCAATGGGTTCTATTTGTTGTAGATGTATTCGGATTGTATCCGGGAAATAGTAAGTATTGAAATGTTCTTCATGGATGAACGACATGCGGGACATAGTTGATTTCGCAGTCTGGTGTTCAGTGTGTCAACTAGTAAAAGTGGAATACTAGTGATCAGCAAAGTGGTGTACCGAGAGGGAAGTGGGAGCCTAGTATGATGGACAGTGTTGGGAGATTATTTAGAATTCGGAAAGGACTTGATGCAATTTTGGTTAATCGGGGATCGATAGCTGAGCCCGCTCATTTTCTATTGATCCATAAGATAAGTTTGTTGGGTCGCTGGATAGGTTTATATTGAGGAGATTTACAGTTCATGGAGTATCTTTGAGTATCGTATGTGATAGCGATTCAGGATTTGCCTTATGATTCTAGCAAGTTTCCAATGAATCATAGGTATAGAGCTCCACTCTGGTACAGTTAGGTACTTATGATAGGTGGTCGATATGAAGATATTATTCATACTTTGGAAGGGCTGCTAGAAGCAGGTGTGATAGATTTTAGGGGATATCAGTAACCCCACTTGGTCACTTGATGTGTGACTTGTCTCTAGATGCTTGAGATAGTTGTTGTGTCATCTTGTACTAATATACGAGTAGGAAATTTGGGGACCAAATTTTTATTTGTGGGGGAGAATATAAAATACTGGGAAATAAAATAAAATATCACTAATTGATTAAGAAATTAGTGGTGGAATTTTATTCAGAATTTTTATTGGAATATTTAGAGATTTATAAATAGTGGATTAATTTAAACGGGTTAATTACTCTAACCCTAAGTCGAAGTTTCTTATTTAATCCATCCCTAATTATTTCCTCGATTTTTGGATTTCCACCGAGTTTTCTCATCCCCGTGTCTTCCCCCTCACGTTCGCAGTCGATTTCCCCTCGTGTCTTCACTCCTCACTGCGACTCCTTCCCCTCCTCGTGGCAAACGGCGGCGACCAGACCACCCGCGATGCTCCCGTGAACGAGCCAACGACAAGCATATGTGTGGCTGAAGCTTGCGTCGGCAGCAACCCCTCTTCTTCTTCATCTTCTCTGTGGTGGCGAGAGCTCGTTCGGTGGGAGGTCCGGCCGGAAGCAAGGTCACCGTGCAAGCCTCTGCACCTTCTCTTCTTCCTCGCAATGACTCGGTTCCCTCTCCTCACTCAGATCTCGTTCCAGTAGGTCATCGGTCTCCTTGGCCGACCGATTGGACGACGACGTCATCTTGGCCAGTTGCAGTTGCTGCGGGATAACCAACCTCTTCCTCCTCCCCAAGCTCTTGTCGACTTCTTCGCGTGAGATCATCGCAGTTTGGTTCGATTTACGATCGTGAGTGCTTCACGATATCTGCCGTAGTTAGGTAAGTGGTCGAACTCTTTCTCTGATTTTGAAGGAGATCCATCCTAAATCGTGTTATTCACTACCATTAGCTCGGTTCTATGGGTTTAGGGAAGCAAGGAAGTTTGCCGGTGAACTGAGCAGTTGGGATGTTCCAATCGCAGGTATATCTCGAGCTATCTCGGTTTTGGTTCGGTTGATTATGGCTATGGGTGGATATGGTCGGTTGTGAGCAATGTTTGAGCCGATTAGAAATTGAGTTGGGGATATGATTTGGGGAAAGGATTGGTTGCTGGTGGGATCCTAGGGTTGGTAAGCATGATTTTGGTGTGTTATTCGATCGTATTCGGTTGATATTGGATATTGATCGATGATATTTTGTTGATTTCGGATAAATTTTGGGTTGTGGGATGGATCTACTTTCGGTGAGTTAGCTGTGAGGTTTTGTTTGGATGTTGTACACATGATGATAGGGGTTGTGAAATCATATTTGAGTAATTGGATGAAAAGACGGTTATAGTAGGTGGAAGGAGATTGAGATTTTATTAAGCCTTTGGGTTAATTGGTTACGTATAAAATCGATTAAGTATTTGATTTATCGGTGGATTACATTTTTGTGCTTAACAATAGTTATGCTATATGTAGGTTTCGGTCACGAGGCAGGTCCACTGTCGTGACAATTTCATTTTTTCTGCGGGCATTTTATCAGGTGGGTATTTTGACTTATCTTTCAGATATAGTCATGTTGATATGCTAGTTAGTATAGCTTGCAATAATTTTCATGTTTATATGCCTAGTATGTTATTGTGCCTACTTGATACATGCATTGGATCAGTTTATAGTTATATCTTCCCTGTTTTACTCGGATCATTGATATGTATTGATTGGTTGTGCATATTATTCGGATATGTATTTTAGTTGGATTTACATGCTTTAGTATCATGCACCATCTTGCATAATTGCATGCTGGCTGGACGGGGTTCCTTTATAGTTGAGCCCACAGCCAGTTACATGGTCTATACACGCTGCTACTCATGGGTTAGTGGTACATCAGGAGGGTGTGTGCAGTTGCTCTGTCAGGCTCCGCTGGTCCGCTCATGGGTAGCATTGAGTCAGCGTGGTAGCGGGCAAGGATCCCTCCTCTGGTCTACGACACCGAGAGATGAGAGCTTTGCTCCCCCACTCTGTTTGGGGCAAGAGGATAGGTGTACTCCGATAGCATCCTATCCACTCGGTCACTCAGGAGCAGTGATGGCAGAGTGCACAATTGTCATAGCCCTACCCACTCGGCTTCACCATCGCGTGTGAGGCGGTTGACTGGCGTCAGGGGTGACCATGTCATTTGCACTGCATGCATTTTGCATGGATAGCATTTGTATTGTGTTTGTTGCATTTTTATTGCTGCCTTGGATGTTGCATATGATTGCCATGCATACAGAATACATATTTGTATATGGTCTGGCGACTTTATTTCTTCTAGTATGCTGCACGCTCCTATATCGGGTAGGAGATTCGTAAGTCTGATCCTTTTGTATTTCTTTCTTGCATACCCTATATATGAGACTGTACTGGCATGATTGTTATTGTTAGCTATATCTTACTTTGCATATCGACTATATCCGCTGAGTTCTTTGAACTTACCTCGTTGTTTTATATCTATTTCAGGATGAAGCTGTCAGGAGAGTCCAGCTGCCAAACCCCCTCGTCGCTATAGTTTTATTGGTTATTTGATTTATGGTTTTGGATATTTTGATTAGAAGATATGTTTAGGACTGGAGTTGGATTTATGTACTCGTGGATATTTGGTGTCCTTATGGACCTTTATTTGGATTTTTATTTGATTGGATTTGATTGAGTATTCCTGCCAAGATGGCAGAAGGGGTAGGTTTAGATGTGATATACTTGTGGTTAAATCCTTTGATTGTTGTCCTGAGGCCTATTTTGACCTGCGCGTGTTGTTTGGATTCTGATCGTGTTGACCGATGTATAGTGGTCGTGTAGGCCTTGTATGCAAGTTTGACATTGTCACCCGTACAGGGGAGATGCTGTCGGGTTTTTGTCTGGCGGGGACTCCCTCGAGGCATGACAATTTATTGTTGGTGTAATCGGCCTAGGTCACGATTGACCAGGACTCGAGTTTGACTCGAGTGATGTTTTGATGTTCGACAAAAACATATGACAATGTAATTGTCATGGTAAAGTCCAAGCATTGGTCTTGGCAATGGAAAGTCCAACATGAGTTGGCAAGGGAAGTCCAAGTGGGACACTTGGTATTTGGTAAAGTCCAAGCATGGGTCTTGGCAATGGAAAGTCCAACATGAGTTGGCAAGGGAAGTCCAAGTAGGACACTTGGCATTTGGGAAAGTCCAAGCATGGGTCTTGGCATGAAAAGTCCAACATGGGTTGGCAAGGGAAAGTCCAAGCTTGAGTCTTGGCATTTGGAAAGTCCAAGGGGTTTGATATTGGCGGCATAAAGTCCAAGGGTGAAGTCTTGGCAACATAAGTCCAATGGTTGGCAGCGTAAAGTCCAAGCCGAGTCTTGGCGGCGTAAGTCCAATGTGCCTTGGCGGTGTAGACACCGTTAGCATGACATAGCCGATGGAAGCACCTGAAGGCTAGCGCGATGGATGAATAAGTCATGGATGACTTGGAGGGATCCGAGAGGCGTGAGGCTGATGAAGGTGGCTAGAAGACTTAGGTCTAGGCTACGGGTGGTCTAGCAAGTATGGGGGAACCATACTTGGGCTAAAACCTCATGTTTGAGGTGTGCCAGTCGACTGGTGCCATGTGGCAGTCAACTGGCCCGAGTCAACTAGGATTTGACTATGGGAAGTGGCCTAGCAGTCGACTGCCAGAGGTGGACAGTCGACTGCTGGCTCGAGCAGTCGATTGATTGTGTGATCAGTCGACTGGTGCTCGAGAAATTCGCCACAGAATGGAGTCGACACTCGACTGGTCGAGTGAAGGCTCCATCACTCGACTGATGGTCATGATCAGTTGACTGATGATGGATCCGTTGGACTTATCCAGTGTGGATCTAGCCGTTGTCTCACGACAACAGTGGCATCAGTTGACTGATGGTCCCGATCAGTCGACTGATCGACTTTTTCCAGCACAGGTTGAAGCTTTATAAGGAGCTCGTGTTGGAGGAAAATAAAAGGGTTCTTTGAGGCGATTTGGAGCGAGTTGCTGCTGTAATTCAAGGTCTCCAAGTGCTACTCGATCATCCTAGCGATCAAGCATTCAAGAGCATTTGTAAAGTGTTTTCTTTACTTTTATTGCTTTGTATTTCATTGTATTTTCTTGTAGCATTTTGATTATTGTTGTAATCATATTGTATGAGGTTTCTCCGCCTCCGGATTGTTCCGAGAAGGAGTGTTGATTAGTGAGTGCATGTGTATCACTAGAGCTCTTTAGAGCTCGATCCGTGGAGTAGGAACTGTGCGGTTCTGAACCACATTATATTCGTGTGTTTGCATTGTTGTTTATTTCGTTATTGCTTTCATTACTATTCCGCTGCGTGCTAACGAAATTGTAGAGAAGATCACGATTGAATTCTATCTACGTACGAACACAACGCTATTCACCCCCCCTCTAGCAGTCTCAAATATCCTACATTCGGTATCATAGCCCGGGGCTCTTCTACGGATTAACCGCTGGGAGCTAAAGAAGCTAGAGGGTGAAGATGGAAGAACAATTGAGATGAGATATCAACACCCCAATTCCCTATTCTTTCTATGGACGAGAAGGCTTCAATTCTTGGAAGAGAAGGATTGAAGATTTCTTGATGATGAAGGATTTTGAGGAGTGGTCCATATTGATGGAAGGATTTGATTATCCAAAAGGACCAAAGGGTGGCTTCCTCAAGAAGAAGAGATGGAGTGAGGAGCAACTCCAACAATTCGAGAAAAATAAGAAGGTAATCAAATTTATCTTTGATTTAATTCCTAATGATTTCTTGTGTAGCCTAGGTGATTGTATGGATGCCAAGGAGCTTTGGAGGGAATTGGCCAAGCTCTATGAAGATCCATCACCGGCTCAAGAAGAGGAGGCCGAAGATGAATCATCATCCTCACAAGCGAGTGAGGATTCGGAAGTTGAGAAGGAATCAACTTCCGGATCGGTGGAAGAAGAGGAGACCTCCACCTCAAGGATTGAGGGGGAGGAGATTAGAGCATCCTCAACTCCGGAGCAATAAGAAGTATCATCTACATCCGGTCGAGAGGAAGAACAAACTCACGAGACCCTCACCACCGAACTAGGTAACTCAAGCAATTTGGTTTTAAATAAAAAACATATAATTTGCTTTGAGTGTAGAGAAAGTGGACATTACAAGAGCAAATGTCCAAAGAGAGTAAGGAAGACTCCTCCGGCACCAAAACCTCAAGAAAGATCAAAAGATGCCGATGCCCCCACTAGAAGAAGCAAAGAGCACGTCATTTGCTTCAAGTGCCAACAACCGGGGCATTTTAGGAATTCATGCCCTAGGGGGAGCAAGAAAATTAAAGAGAGAGCCTTACATGTAGGGGGAGCCTCCAAGGCAAACCCTAAGGTATATTTCAATAATGCACCTTCTAAATTTAAAAGTCAAAAGCATGCTAGGAATTTTAATTCTCTTGCAATTCATCATGAAAAGCATGCTAGAGACAAATATTTGTGTTTAGGAGCTAAGAATGTCCACTTAGATAATAAGAAGAGATTTGGGACTAATGTCCCTAAAAATAATTTACCTAAGGACAACCCTAGGTCAAATAACTCAAGATCAATTTTACCTAGGGAGACAATTAGAAAGGTGCAAGATCACCTAGGTTTTAATCCAAAATGGACTAGGTATATGCCTAGAAAGGATAATGCCCAAAGACCAAATCAAAATTTCAAAATTGGGCAATTAGAGATTGAAAACCAAGCCTTGAGGTCAAGGCTTGAAAAACTTGAGAAGACCCTTAGGAATATACAAAATCAATTTAAAGGGTCTAATGTTCAAAGTCAAGGGTCAAAACCTCACAATCAACATCTAGGACCTAAAAGACAAAAGTCAACCAAAGGCAAGAAGGGTTTGGGTCACAAACCTAAGCCTAAGGTGGCTTATCATAGTGTTCCATTTGATTATGGAACACAAACTAGGTCTAGGAACACCAAGGTCAATAGGGAAGTCATCCCTAGAGTTGACCAAGGGTTGTGCCTAGTGGCTAAGGTTTCTAGGAAACCTAGGGTGGCCACTAAGAAGGTTGCAAGGGGAGTTACCCCTAGAGTCAACCTAGGTAAGACCCAAATGACCAAGGCTAATAAGCCTAGAAGGGTCATTAGGAAGGTATCTAGGGAGGTTATCCCTAAGGAATACCTAATTAACCCTAGGAGCTCAAATCGGTTTTGGGTTCCTAAGAGCGTGATTGATTCACGCTAGATGGGGTTAGGGTGTGCCAACCTTGATTGGATGGGTAGTTAACTCAACCATGGCAAAAGTGACACTTTAGGTTATTTTCAAGGTTATGGTTACCTTGGAAATAGATTTGAATTATGATCCTAAAAGATTTTAGGATGTGCCAATATATTCTTGGAATTATAAAAAATCAATGAAATTGGCACAATTTAGGTTTATAGGTCTTAATGTGCCATTTTGGGTTTTTGGCACATTTGGGAGAATTTAGGTTTTATGGCAAAATATGATTAATCCCAACAAATGGAAACTAACATTAAAATTTAGGTATTACTATACCTATGTATTTTATATGTCATGCTTTGATTGTCATATGTCATGTCATGACATCATGCTTATTTCTATCATTTATATGTCATGAGTATGCTTAGTTTTTAGGCAAATGTCATGTGTTCTAGATTTTATCATATGTCATGACATCATGATCATTGGCCATGTTTTAATAATGCTATTATTTATGCCATGATCATACATTCATGCATTAACTTGATTTAAAATTGAACTAAGGACAATGGCATGACTTGGAGTCCCATTTATAAGGGAATCAAGTAGGGTTGCCTAGGAAAATACATGAAACCCTAGATTAAATGAACCAAAACTCACATCTCACATCCAATTGACATGTATGTGTATTTATACACCCTAGATACATGTGAGATGCTAGGATATGAGTTAAGTTCAAGGTACATAGTCTTTGCATCTAGATGAACTAAAACTCATCTTTAACCAACATGTGGATCATTGGGAAAGCTTCTGTACAAGTCATGTACATTGAGCCCAAGGAATATGATCCAAAATTTGGTTTTGAAAACATTTTAAAATCATTTTGAAAAACCTTGGTGAAGTCTATCTTTTGATAGCAATCACCATTGATGAAGTTGATACAAAGTAGGGCCAAAACATTGAAAATTTCAATGGCTTTGAACTTTGTGCCAATTTCACTATTTTATGGGTAAAATAATGTTCAAACATTTTTCACCCATTGTATTGGTCATAAGTATTATATGTATCAAATTTCATGATTTTTTGAATTACGTATAATTAGTTATGATTTTCTAAAATTCATTTCTAATAGCTGAAATTCGAGAATTTCAGTTATCGATCGCTCTTGGTGGCAATGATCGATGTGAGTGGCAATGACAGTAGCTGACGGAGTCGACTGCCAATGCTGATTTCGGGAAAACTAGGTTTGGTTAGCCCGTATTCAGCTGCGGTTAAGGTCCCTAACCACTCCTTACCCTAGGATATGCTTTGGGAAGCATTATAAAGGGTGAAAATCCATTGGATATGAATTAGGAGAGTTGTTTAGGGTTTGTATCAATTTCAAGGTGTTGGAAAGTTCAATGTTGAATTTATAACCTTAATTTTGATGGTTTAGAGTTCCTATTGGCTTAGGGACTTCCCAAGGACATTGTTGGTGCAATGGTCAAGGGGGAGCAAGCCTTTAGGGGGAGGTATCCATCTTGGGATGATGGATGTGTTTTTCTCCTTGAAGAGGAGGAGTTATGGGAAAATTGACATCAATTGGTAAAATTGATGGGTTTTTGAGAGACCCAATTTGGAAATTGGGAGAGTGAATAGGATTGCCTCTCTTGAGTGATATGAGACTTATCACTAGGAAGATGGTAGGCATCCTAGGTATTTTTGGACCAAGGGGGAGATTGTAAGATCTCATTGGGACATGAGACATTGACCTCCTTGGAGAGATAACCTTTTTGATGTTAGAGAATGTTTGGGGGAGAATGTTTAAGATTATCAATTTGGGATAATTGGTAAGGGATTTGAGTTAGTGTTCTAACTCAATGGTTTGTTTGGTTTTTGTCAAACATCAAAAAGGGAGAGATTGTTGGTGCAATCGGCCCAGGTCACGATTGACCAGGACTCGAGTTTGACTCGAGTGATGTTTTGATGTTCGATAAAAACATATGACAATGTAATTGTCATGGTAAAGTCCAAGCATGGGTCTTGGCAATGGAAAGTCCAACATGAGTTAGCAAGGGAAGTCCAAGTGGGACACTTGACATTTGGTAAAGTCCAAGCATGGGTCTTGGCAATGGAAAGTCCAACATGAGTTGGCAAGGGAAGTCTAAGTAGGACACTTGGCATTTCGGAAAGTCCAAGCATGGGTCTTGGCATGAAAAGTCCAACATGGGTTGGCAAGTGAAAGTCCAAGCTTGAGTCTTGGCATTTGGAAAGTCCAAGGGGTTTGATATTGGCGGCATAAAGTCCAAGGGTGAAGTCTTGGCAGCATAAGTCCAATGGTTGGCAGCGTAAAGTCCAAGCGGAGTCTTGGCGGCGTAAGTCCAATGTGCCTTGGCGGTGTAGACACCGTTAGCATGACATAGCCGATGGAAGCACCTGAAGGCTAACGCGATGGATGAACAAGTCATGGATGACTTGGAGGGATCCGAGAGGCGTGAGGTGTTGGGTTTCCGGCACCGCGGCGTGTGTGTGTTCGATCACGTTTCGTAAACATGAACACAGAGGAAGCAATAAAAATAATAAATCTACATTTATTACAACACACACAACACACGCATGCATATTACAACAAATGTAGACATAACCGTAAATTTAAATTTGCAATAAAAGGAAATTTATCTACATTATACCTTTCGTATGACGTGTAGCGGGAACGGCATCAACCGGAATGATCCTCGCTAGAATCGTCTCTATCCGTATCTACGCCGAGTTCCTCGGGATGACTTCGCTAAGCCACGAGCTTCGTCTTCGTACGGGTTACTAGCCTCGTGTTGAAGACGACGTGATCGAGAGATGATCACGATCCGAATCCAAATTCGGATCCTAATACGAGTTCTCAAAACTCGCTTCTCCGGAGAGGTATTTGTCAACCAATTGACGAATCCTTCGTCCTCCACCTCAGAGGATTACCGGAGATCGAATCCCCGGTAAGTTAGCCGCTGTCGGAGCTCTAACCGTCGTCCAATCGACGCTCCGACGAGAGGAGAACAAGCTGTCCAGAAAACTGGACAGCTTTGGTGGAGGTGATAGGCGCCGGCCAACCAAGGGAGATAGAGCTCACCTTGATGCCAAACTTGAAGGAGATCACCGGAGCACTAACCGGCAGCAGCTCGATGCTGGCGAGGGGGAAGGTCAGCACCTTCTGGACACCGGTTGGAGCCTCAAGGTGGGCGGCGGCAAGAAGGAGGAGAGTTGGCTCCGAATTTCTCCAAGGAGAGGTGGGCGGCCACTTAGGGTTGTGGATTAGGGCTTAATTATCCCTTAAGCCCTCTTTTATAGAGAACTAATTCTCTTAATGGTTATTGAATCATAACCATTAGGCCCGTTAACCCGCTCCATTAAGATAAGTTAAAATAAACCAAACCATGATGGTTTATTTTAAGTTAAAACGAACCGAACCAACTTTTGGTTCATTCGTTTAAAATAAACCAAACCCTTTGGTTTATTCTCCTCCATTGGATTAGAACCAAACCATTTTGGTTCATCCATTATGTCTTCATAAGACACGGCCCATCCACGCCCATTGCGATCAAACTATTTCATGCTCGCTCATGTTTGGTCCAACCAAACCTTGTTTCTCCTGGCCGAGAATCCCATTCTCAAGCTCGCTTTAAATCCTTTGATTACGCCATTGTGTGTGACCAAATAGGTTCTCGGTTTATGTTGGCCGCCTATAATTAACCATTAATTATAGAACGATCATGAGTGGCACCTAGTAGTACATCATGATCCCCAATTAACCAAAAGATCAACGATTGATCCGTAACTATTTCTCAAACCCTTCACTCTCAATGATTCATGCCCCATTCCCTTCACTCATCTTATACCCACTTGGTTCGTGACATGGTCTATAGTGTCACCCCCACTAGGTCGACTACGCCACACCTAGCCCAAGTATCATTTCCTCGTCCCTACGGATTCTAGTTACTCCACATGTATCGAAGAGTACCTTACTCTAAACATGTAATGCTTTGGCCAAAGACTTTAGTAACAATCCGACGAGAGGCCATGGGTATACATCTCCTCGCAAGGAGTGGTGAATACTTTATAGGCTATTCAAACACCTTCGATCACTTCGACTTATACCCAATCATCCCGGGTCCACATCTCCTCGGAGATGTTTGCTTAAGATGTCAAAGCATAAGTCTCCATGATCAAGATGACTTGAATACCGCAAGTCAAAGGAACATCGCACTTAAGCTACAGTAAGAACTTCATTGACATATCTATATATGCAGAGAACCATATGAAGTCTTACGGCTGGTCACTCCAATGAACTAGTTATCATAACTAGCATCCACGATCAACTCTGGACATCACTATGTCTCCAGCTAGCGAGAATCAGCTGCTTGGATACACCAAGGAGTATACCTCGTGCTAGTCTCGACACAATTGATGGTGTCCAAATCCATCAATCCATCGACTAGGGATAATTCTGATACATCACAATTACACATGTAGAGATACTCACTAGTTGTGATCCAATCACAAATTCTCTCATGCTGTGAATCGTATCGTGGACATTCAGTAAATGAGTTTAAGATCCAATCAAATACATGAAACATGTATACTCAAATAGTGAATCTTCATTTATCATATAAATGGTTCATACATAAGGCGATTGCCTTAGGACATCTCTCATATATTACTAACATGAGGCTGATGGAGGTGGCTAGAAGGCTTAGGTCTAGGCTAAGGGTGGTCTAGTGTAACGCCCGCCCTTCCCATTCTCCTAACACACATCCTATAGACGGGCGGCAGCGCTACGCGATCATACATTCAGGCATATAACAACAAAAGCATTTAAAAACTAACTTTACAACTTTTAACTCTAATTACATTAACCCAATCAACCTAACAATTTAATCATGGCAAAAGGTCTTAGCAATTTATTTAACTAAACATGTATTAACCATTTCAAGGTTCATAAAAATAAACATGAGTAACAACCATAGAAAGCATTAACGTCTCCTAACAGTTTACACATAAACTGAAAATCATGCATAAGTCCGTATATGAAAAATGATCTCGTCCACCATGCCACTGCCACACACATCTTTGCCCCTCCTACTGCTCCCTTAATTTATCCATTCCATGCCCTTTTCTGCAGTATAAGGAAAGTAAACTGTAAGCACATAGGCTTAGTAAGTTCCTTTCCTACTCACAAAAACACGCATCGTGAATTAAACGTAAAGTAATGACATGTTCGTTTAAATAACATATGAGCACAACATTTATTTAAAGTAGAGACATGATCAATTTAGGAAAAAAACATAAACTTAGCATTTTCATCATAGCGATTACATTGTCTCTGAACATGATAATTCGATGAACATAAAATGGTATATGCAGGATGCTCTTTGAAAACATATAGTTTATATACTTAAACATAATCTCAACATATTGGGCCCGACATTGTACCACATACATCATTCGCGCGCATCCTAAATAGATCCGAGGTAGCTAATCCCGAACCTGCTAGGTTACTAGGTTCGTACTATGTCCGTCGACCTAGGGGCAACTTGGAGCCGATCCCGTGGACCTTGTTAGGGTTCGGTAGAAGCCATGCATAAAGTAAAATAACATACATGTTCTTTGTCTTAAAGAGTGTTCTTGTCCCCACTCTTAGGGAAAACATTTCTTAGACATTTCATATACGTGAATCATGCCTAACATGGGTGAAAACATAAGCATGTAGCATAGCATAAATCGGCATGAGTACAATTTAACATGGCATAAGGTAGGGACATAAGGAAAATTAAGCTAACATAAATAGAAATCATCAAATCAAAACCTTGTTACAAGCACAAGAAGATTCATGCAAGCCTACCAAGCTGACACATCCTTTACAATAAAATATGCAGAAAATTTAAGAAATATATACAAATCTTAGAAAACATTAACTAAGTACAATGGATTAACACAAATTAGCATTTCCCCAAAAATATAAATAGACAGATGTTTCGTTCTTATAATAATAAGGTGACTTTACCAATGCCAGCACACCCACTTACTATTCCTAGTAAGATCCTCCAGTACTCCTAATAAGACTGCTGGGGCTTACAATTTGTTGGAGCTAAATAAAACTTATGCTGAATCAATAGACACATTTCCTTGGCTAATTTTTGACACAACAAACTGTCATAGCACTTGGAATCAAGCCAAACCCACTCAATATATATTTTGGTTTGACCAATTTGATGTGAGATGGAAAAACATCAACTACTATTATTTTGGTTAATTATTACTAAGACAGCTTCTGAAATTTGGTGCCCCTTAAGCAAAAAGAGAGTTTCATAAGATTGTTCAAGAATAATTTCTCTAATTCTATTAGCCGAACCTTCTACACATAGTTCTAGATTCTTTCGTTCAAAATCAAGCATACAACATTACATCGTAAGTACTTATACTGCAGGTGAGGGGATACTTACATCCTATGCTTTTTCACCAATTTATACCGTTAGACTTCGCAAAGAGAAGACCTCCTATGTGTTCCTTGGCTTTAGCGTGTGTTGGGATGTATACTGAAAGCCTAGCTCTTTGGTATGAACATTTTATTTTGAAATAAGAATCACATGATCATTGTTTCCACTTTATATTTATATATGTGCATATTGTATAATACTTTACATTGTAGATAACATGGTGCTTGGGTGTGGCACAGAAGATCATGTTATCAGTCCCTTGTAGAGTATAAGTAGAGGCTCACAACCAAGATGGTTTTGGACAAACCATTGGCATGGTTGTAGTGTAGCTTGGTATTGTTTTGTCTTGAACATAGAGTTACACTAGTACACTTAGGTGTATTGAGCAGGACCGACATAGAGGTGATTCAATTTATTACTGACTGCATAATTGAATTGGACCTCGGATATTATGTTGTACATACTCTTAATCCCGATATAATAACGGGCACATGTACTTAGTATTTATTTCTTTGATTTACCAGAGGGTGAGATTTCTATGGATTAAATCAATATGCCCGATAAGTTGGGAAATGATATTATTTACATGGTGTGTCGTTGATTATAGGAGGAATCCGTGTCCTATATATTAGGTTGATGATGTCCCCTTGAGGAGCTCATAAGGTTCATCATGTAAACCCTGCAGGTTGACTTAGTCAACATGATGATAAGGTTGAGTGGTACTACTCGAGGAGTTAGATGTTAATTAATTGATGGTCAGTAAATCAATTAATTGACGGACATTCGATATCTTAAACACGGGGAGATGAATGTACAAATAATATATGGAGCTCATATTAATTTATGGGGGTTGGTGAGGTAGTTCGATGATGATCCTCTAGTGGAATGGAACATCATTGATGGATCAAGTTTGTGTGGTTCCGATCCATCGGGTGGCCAAGATCCAACTCCTCCTCATGGTCCCTATTGTAGCCTAATATAAACCTCATGAAGTCTAGATCAAATGATGGAAAACAAATCTCTAGATCTGACGGTTGGGATTAAATCCCAAGAACCGACGGTGGAGATTAAATCTCTAGATCCGACGGTTGGGATTAAAACCCTAGAACCGACGGTTGAGATTAAATCTCTAGATCCGACGGTTGGGATTAAAACCCTAGAACCGACGGTTGAGATTAAATCTCTAGATCCGACGGTTGAGATTAAAACCCTAGAACCGACGGTGAAGATTAAACCAAGGCCTAAACCTAACTCTATATATATAGGCTTAAGGTGGGCGGCAAGGAGATGTTTTGATGGTTGATGGAGTTGGATGGCTTGGGCGGAAAGAAACCCTAATTGTATTAGGGTTTGGCTCTTTTGGGTTGGGCGGCCAAGGTTTGGCAGAAAAGATGGGCGGCAACAAGTGGAAGATGAATTTCTTCTTCTTCCTTAGGCTTGGCTGGTCCCTTCCTTCTACCCTCTAACTTGGTCGGTTCACACTCTATCCTTCTTCCCCTCTTCCATAGCCGGCACATAGAAGATGGTTTTCAAAGAGATTAGGGTTTTGCCTTTCCTTTGGTTGGGCGGCTAGGGTTGGCAAGGAGAGTGGGCGGCAACTATAGGAGAGGATCTCTTCTTCTTCCTAGGGTGTGGCCGGTCCCTAGATCTCTTCCTTCCACCTTGGTCTGGGCTCAACCGAATTCCCTTTCTCCTCTTCACTCCATCTTGGCCGGCGGCACTAGAAGCTAGGGTTTGTCCCTAGTTCGGTTCCTTGGTTGTTTCCATATTATTCTCTCTATTCTTGGGGTCGGCGGCATCAATCCTTTATGGATTGGTGGTTGGATCAAGCAAGAAGGGAAAGAGAGTTCTTCATTCTTTGGATTGAAGAAGATCTAGGAAGCTTCAACTTGTGGAGGATCTTCGCCCACACGAAGTCTACAAGGAGGTTAGGACATACGATAGAAGATCAAGAGGTATAAAAGTTTTACAACTTTTATTATTGTTCTTTGCATGTTCTTATTGATATGCTAGCTTATGTTCTTTATGTTAGTATATGTTGATTATACTAGTTTACATTTGTATGTATTTGTATAATCATGGACCCCGAAGATAAACACAAAAACCGGCGATCCGTCCGTCGTCTCTTCCGCGGCTAACCGACTAGAAGAGTTGATTGCTTGAACAACAAGTTTGTTCAACCGATCGCTCAAGTCGTTAGCACGACGATGAATTGGTTGTGCTTAGGAAACTCATCCCATCCGGATTAGTTTTCATTAGTGAAAATTTTAATCCGGGGACATGGGAGCCAATGAGCCTCCGAGGATTAGCACATTGCCAACAGCGTGATCCTCTATCAAGTTCTTAAGGAGATCCCTCTAAAAAAAATCTCCTCTTGAATCCTCCCTTGTTTTTCTTGACGGCTGGAGAAAAATGAGCGAGAGAGAGAGAGAGAGTGGGTGTCGGCATTGGAATTCTCGGTGGCTGGAGAGAAACGAGCGAGAGAGAGAGAGAGTGGGCGTCGGCGTTGGAGAGAGGAGGAGAGAGAGGCGGCGTGGGATTTAGGAAAAAGATATATATATATATATATATATATATATTAGGATTTCTTTAATTTAATTACCCCTTTAAATGTTTAGCCAGATTAATCAATCTTTCCTTTTTTTCTACCAATAGATATATTCTGTTATATCCTACTCATTGGTAATCTTATGACTTAGTGGTGGGAAGCCTATTCCCCCAAATCAATGGTTAATGGTTCAAGCATCGACTATGAACTATTTATTCAGTTTTTTCTTTTTTTTTAATTCATATATATATATATATGTGAATTTCTATTTCTTCATTTCGTATCTATGAATTCTAGTATAACGTGTGATCTAACTTTTCTATGATATTATAACTACTCTCTTCTTAAATCATACATATATATATATATATATATATATATATATTTCCAAATTTGGGATGTTACAATCCCTTATACCTTATAAAAGTTTCGTCCTCGAAACTTAGAACAACTTGGGGTACTTTTGCTTCATGTCATCCTCACATTCCGAGGTGGCTTCTTCGTATCGTTGACTTTGCCATAGGACCTTCACTAAGGGTACTTCTTTATTCCTTAGTCTTTTGACTTCTCGGTCTAGTATTCGGATAGGTCGACTTTCATAGCTCAGGTCCTCTTGAATTTTCACTGTCTGTGGCTCGACTGTGGGGGATCGATCGGCCGACTAGAGGGGGTGAATAGCCCTCTTTCGTTGGATGGTGAATTACGATCGCTCTCGTTGCGTGCTCGTCTAAAATTCTTGTTAGCGCAGCGGAATAACAATAATAATACTAACAAGATACACAAATACACACAAGCACATGCAATACACAAGCATATACGTGGTTCGGAACCAAATGGTTCCTACTCCACGGGCAAGCTCCTCGAGCTCTAGTTATGCGCACGACACTAACTAAAACACTCCTTTTCGACTACACGTCGGAGGTGGAGAAACCTCTCACAAGCAATTACACTAAGTAATGAAATACAAGTAATACAAAGACAAATACGAAATACACGTAAAGAACATTTTACAACGCTTGCTTTGAACCCTTTCCTTGTTGCTTGCTTTAGATGGCTCTTGAAGGTCTGGAATGCAGCAGCAATTCCCCTCCAATAGCTTCACAAAAGTCTTGGCGAAATCCTCCCACTTGAGCTCCATTTATTGCCAAAATGCACCGTCATCGCCTCGTCCGTTGTCTCACAACGGCCAGATCCACGTCGGATAATATCCAACGGATCACCTACCAGTCAACTGCCAGTCCATGGCGTCGATCAGACCTAATAGCCGCGCGATCGGCTCACGAAGCGTTATGTGCTCGCGACACTCCCATCACCGATCAGCCGCGCGATCATCGACCGCTGTGCCATGGCAATCGCACAAAACAACAGTCTTAAACCAGTCGAACCCTAGTCGACTTGGACCAGTCGAACCGGCACCTATGCCAGTCGACTGTCGTCGGGCAAAACCTCAAACACCAAGTTGTTTGAGCATCCGACCATCGGGTAAACCCTCAAACATCAAGTTTGAGCCTCCGACACTCAGTCTTAGCCACTTGGCCAAGTCCACATCATCCCTCATGGAGTTCCCCACCGAAGCTCTCTTCCCTCGGTCTACGTCCCTCGGATGCGCCAAGCGCACGGCTTCGCAACGCCATCCTTCACGTCTCATGCCCTCGAAGTATGCTTCCCCTTTGGGCTCACTCCATTCTCTCCCCGTCCAGCGGTCCCTCGGATGCACCAAGCGCACGGCTTCGCAATGTCATCCTTTATCGACTCAAGGACCCCGAGCCTAGTGAACTTACCAAGTCCTCAAGACTTCCCACATGCACCAAGCGCACGGCTTCGCAATGCATTTCTCACCAAGCACCAAGTGCATGGCTTCGCAATGCTTTGGATTTTCCATGCCAACACCATGTTGGACTTTCCCATGACAATCCCATGTCATGAGTTTTGTCTTTCATCAAAATACTATCAAGGTACTGATCGAGTCAAACTCGAGTCAACCTGGGCCGATTGCACCAACAATCTCCCCCTTTTTGATGATTGACAAAACTACCATCTCAAGTCTACCAATTCTCCCATATTGGCAATTCTCATATCCCAATGAGAATTCCAACGAACCCTAATTGGTAACTTGGTAACTTCTCCCCCTTTTTGACATTACATCAAAAAGGTCCTCAAGGGTTTCAATGTCTCATATCCCAATGAGATCTTACAATCTTCCCCTTGGCATGCCCTCAATCTTTCTAGTGATCCCATATCACTTAAGAAAGACAACCCAATTTTCCTCCCATGAGGAAATACATATCCATCTTCCCATGATGGATACCTACCCCTAGAGGCTTGATCCCCCTTGACCATTGCACCAACAATGTCCTTGGAGAGTCCCTAAGCCAATAGGAACATTAAACCAATCAAAATTAAGGCAAAGTTCAACAATGAACTCTCATCCACCTTAAAATTTATACTCACCCTCAACCCTTATCCTAATCCATATCCAATGGATTTCCACCCTCTCTAATGCTCTCCCAAGCATATCCTAGGGTTAGAAGTGGTTAGGGGACCAAAACATGGCTAAACATGGGCCTAACCATCAAGTTTACCCGAAATCAGCCTGTGTCAATAGACTACATAATGATCATTGGACTTGCCATGTGTCGATCGACATTACACATGATCGATAAGCAGATTCTACAGTTTTTTAGTTTTAGAAATGGATTTCTGAAATCCATAAGTAAATATATGTAATTTTAAAAATCTTGAAAATTCATACGTATAATACTTATCCTAAACACTATAGGTGAAAAATATTGGAAAATTATTTTACCCATTAAATTAGGAGATTGATACAAAGTCCAAAATTTAAGAAAAACTTCAATAAAGAGCCCTCTTTGTATCATCCCATTTAATGGTGATAGCTATCAAAAGATAGGCTTCACCAAGGTTTTTCAAAATATTTTCAAAATGTTTTTAAAACCTTTATTTTCTTTTTCCTAAACATCTCATTAATATCTAAATGTGTAAAACACATTCAAGTCAAATATCTTAGTGAGATGTGGGTTTTTTTATGTTCTCATGCATATTTCTAAGCAACATAATTTGATTCCTTTCAAATCGTGCCATAGTCCTTAATTTCATTTTAAATTATGCATGATATGATTATGGCATAGATATGATATAGATAAAAGCATATGCCAAAATCATGATGTCATGGCATGTGAATGATGTTTTAGCATACATGACATATAAAGATAAGTCTAAACATGATCATGACATTTTTAGAAATAAAAATGAAAATGATGTCATGACATGGCAAGACAAACAAATCATGGCAAGTAAAGTATACTAAGGTATAAAATACCTAAGTGTTAAACCCAAATTGCCATTTCTACAAGTTAATTCAATTTTGCCTTAATGTCATTCATTTCCCTAGTGTGCCATAAACCCAAAATGGCACACCAATATCTCTAAGACGTAATTGTGCCAATTTAATTATTTTTCAACTTCTCAAGCATATTGGCACATCCTAATGTGTCAACTCACAATGGCTAGGTTAACCACCCATCCACTTAGGGTTGACACACCCTAACCCATTTAGCGTGAGTCAATCACGCTTCTAGGAACCCAATACCTATTGGAGCTCCTTGGGTTAACAAGGTATTCTCTAGGGATAACTTCCCTAGATACCTTCCTAATGACCCTTTTAGGTTTTGACACATTAGTCAATTGGGTCTTTCCTAGGTCAACTCTAGAGGTGACTCCTCCATTGACCTTCTTAGTGGCTTTCTTGGTTTTCCTTAAGTCTTTATCCACTAAGCACACACCATGGCTATTCTTAGGGATAACTTCCCTATTAGCCTTGGTTTTTCTAGACCTAGATGTGGTTCCATAATTAAATGGAACATTATGATAGGACATAGGTTTGTGACCCAAACCTTTCTTGCCCTTAGACATTTCTTGTTTCCTAGGTTTTGACTTTTGAAAATTAGACCCCTTAACCGAATTTGTTATTATTGCTAGGGTCTTTTCCAATTTTTCTAGCCTTGACCTCAAGGCTCGATTCTCTAGCTCTAATTTTCCCAATTTTGAATTTTCATTTATCTTTTGGGAAATGTTCTTCTTCTTAGGCATGTGTCTACCCTTCTTAGGGTTAATGCCTAGATGATTTTCAACTCTCCTAATGGACTCTTTAGGTAAAATAGGTCTAGTGTTTTGAGTCCTAGGTTTGTCCTTAGTTATATGAACATGCTTGGCACCTAAGCAATAAACCTTATTATTTCTCTTAGCATGCTTTTCATTGATAATAGCAAGAGAACTAAAATAATTCTTAGCATTCTTTTTGACTTTAGGAATTAAAGTTGCATTATTTAAATATACCTTAGGGTTAGCTTGGGAAGCTCCCCCTACATGAGTCACACCTTCTTGCCCTTTCTTCCTCCCCCTAGGGCATTGGCTTCGGTAATGTCCCCGTTGGTTGCATTTGAAGCACACAATGTGCTCTTTGCTTCTAGTGGCGGGGATTCCGGCATCCTTTGACTTTGGGTTGACTTTTGGTGCCGATGCCTTTTCCTTAGCCAATTTAGGGCATTTATGCTTGTAATGCCCTTTCTCCCTACACTCAAAGCATATTATGTGATTTTTATTTAAAATTACAACACTTAAGTTACCTAGGGAGGTGGTGGAGGCCTCTTCACTTCTTCCGGAGGTAGAAGCTTCATTTTAATCTTGCTCCGGAATGGAAATCCTTTCCTCCCCTTCAATGCTAGAGGTGGAGGTTTCCACCAAATCATCAACATCTTCAAATGTGGATAGCAATTCTTCAACGACATTCTCCTCTACTTGTGCCGCTTGGGAATTTTCTTGGAATTTCATTATCTTATTCCATAATTCCCTTGCATCCCTATAATCACCCAATCTAGACCAAACATGATCAGGTAATAAATCACTAAATAATTTTATTACCTTGAGATTTGTCTTGAAGTCCTTAATTTGGTCTTGGGTCCACCTTGACTTCTCAATTGGCTTGTTGTATTTGTCCCTAGGCATCTCAAAACCGTTTTCTACAATAATCATAAAATCAAAGTCGGTTTCGAGATATACCTCCATCCGTTTCTTCCACCAAGAAAAATCTCCATCGAATTTCGGTGGATGGATGAAACCAGCCATTTTGTTTTGCTTGTGTCGGCGGTTAGTCCTCGATAAGCGCCTTGACTCTGATACCACTTGTGGGGGATCGATCGGCCGGCTAGAGGGGGGTGAATAGCCCTCTTTCGTTGGATGGTGGATTACGATCGCTCTCGTTGCGTGCTCGTCTACAATTCTTGTTAGCGCAGTGGAATAACAATAATAATACTAACAATATACACAAATACACACAAGCACATGCAATACACAAGCATATACGTGGTTCGGAACCGAATGGTTCCTACTCCACGGGCGAGCTCCTCGAGCTCTAGTTATGCGCACGACACTAACTAAAACACTCCTTTTTGACTACACGTCGGAGGTGGAGAAACCTCTCACAAGCAATTACACTAAGTAATGAAATACAAGCAATACAAAGACAAATACGAAATACACATAAAGAACACTTTACAACGCTTGCTTTGAACCCTTTGCTTGTTGCTTGCTTTAGATGGATCTTGAAGGTCTAGAATGCAGCAGCAATTCCCCTCCAATAGCTTCACAAAAGTCTTGGCGAAATCCTCCCACTTGAGCTCTATTTATAACTTCGATTTCACGCATCTCGACCGCCAAAGGCACCAATCGACGTCTCACAACGCACTGATCCACGCCGATATGATACAATGGATCACCTACCGATCGCCACCCATGGCAATGATCGGGTGACCTAGTAGACGAGTGCCCGCCACGGCGATGAGCATTCTGTGCCGACACTCCCATCGCCGACCGCCATCCTCTAGTGATCGCCGACATCGGGCCGACCGCCAAGCACAAAACAATGTGCCTCTTAAACCAGTCAAACCCTAGTCGACTTGGACCAGTCGAACCGGCACCTATGCCAGTCGACTGTCGTCAGGAAAAACCTCAAACACCAAGTTGTTTGAGCATCCGACCGTCGGGTAAACCCTCAAACATCAAGTTTGAGCCTCCGACACTCAGTCTTAGCCACTTGGCCAAGTCCACATCATCCCTCATGGAGTTCCCCACCGAAGCTCTCTTCCCTCGGCCTACGTCCCTCGGATGCGCCAAGCGCACGGCTTCGCAACGCCATCCTTCACGTCTCATGCCCTCGAAGTATGCTTCCCCTTTGGGCTCACTCCATTCGCTCCCCGTCCGACGGTCCCTTGGATGCACCAAGCGCACGGCTTCGCAATGCCATCCTTCACCGACTCAAGGACCCCGAGCCTAGTGAACTTACCAAGTCCTCAAGACTTCCCACATGCACCAAGTGCACGGCTTCGCAATGCATTTCTCACCAAGCACCAAGCGCACAGCTTCGCAATGCTTTGGATTTTCCATGCCAACACCATGTTGGACTTTCCCATGACAATCCCATGTCATGAGTTTTGTCTATCATCAAAATACTATCAAGGTATTGATCGAGTCAAACTCGAGTCAACCTGGGCTGATTGCACCAACATCGACCACTTGGTCGGTACTGGAAATGCACTTCTTAAGTATCGAGACATGGAACATGTTGTGAATAGCAGACATCTCCTGAGGTTGTCCTAGCTCGTAAGCTACCTTGCCAACTCTTTTCAGAATCTTGTACGGTCCTACGTATCGCGTACTTAGCTTTCCTTTCTTTCCAAATCTCATTATTCCTTTCATAGGAGCTACCCGGAGAAATACCAAATCTCCGACATTGAATTCCAAAGGTCTACATCGCTGATCCGCATAGTTCTTCTGCCGCTCTGAGCAGTCTCTATTATTTAGCGGATATTCTGTATCGCTCGGGTGGTGTCGTCGATGAAATCCGTCTAAAGTCCCATGTCTTTCTTCTCACCACCTTCGTACCAACAGATCGGAGACCTACATCTCCTCCCATATAATGATTCATAAGGTGTCATTCCGATGGTAGCTTGGTAGCTATTATTGTAAGTGAATTCCGCTAAACATAAGTAGCGGCACCAACTCCCTTTGAAATCCAAGGCGCAAGCTCGTAACATGTCTTCCAGTACTTGGTTCCATCTGTCTGAGGATGAAAGGAGATACCGAAATGCAGCTTCGTGCCAAGTGCCTTATGAACGCATCCCCAAAACTGTGAAGTAAAGTGACCATCCCTATCTGAAATGATGGTCTTGGGAATACCATGCAATCTGATGATTTCCTTAGCATACAATTGAGCCAGTTGCTCAATCGAATATGTCATCTTGATCGCTAGGAAATGAGCTGACTTTGTCAATCTATCAACGATAACCCATATAGCATCATATCTGTTCGTAGTCCTGGGGAGACCTGAAATGAAATCCATAGAGATGTCTTCCCATTTCCACTCCGGAATTTGGATCAGTTGCAGAACTCCTCTAGGCCTCTGGTGTTTTGCTTTAACTTGCTGGCTGTGTCGTGTGCATCTTGACGTGCTGAGCTACGTCCCTCTTCATACCGGACCACCAGAACTTCTCTTTCAGGTCTTGATACATTTTGGTGGATCCCGGATGCATAGAATAGGGGGTTCCGTGAGCCTCCTCTAATATCTTTTTGCATAGTTCCGGATCGTTAGGGATACATAACCGATCCCTAAGGTATAATACTCCACTATTGGCGATACGGAAACCCTCGCCTTTTCCTTCTAGGATCTTCTGCTTGATCCTCTAGAGACTTGGATCATCACTTTGTTTTGCTAATATGTCATCGAATAGTGCTGATATTATTGCCATGGTCGAAAGTTGCTCGGAAATAACCTCGATTCCATAGCGCATAATTTCCTTCTCCAGCAGTCGAGACAATATCGATGGACTTCCTGCTGAGTGCATCGGCCACTTGTTTGCCTTGCCGGGATGGTAAAAGATCTCGCAGTCATAGTCCTTCACGAGTTCCAGCCATCGGCATTGTCTCATATTGAGGTCCTTCTGAGTGAAGAAATACCACAGACTCCGGTGATCCGTATAAATCTTGCATTATGCTCCATACAGATAGTGCCACCATACCTTGAGAGCGAAGACCACAGCTGCTAGCTCTAAATCGTGAGTGGGATAGTTATTTTCATGTTCCTTGAGTTTCCTAGAGGCATAGGCAATAACTTTACCCCTCTGCATAAGTACAGCTCCGAGTCCCAATCCGAAGGCATCGCTGTACATGTCGAAGCTCTTGTCGTTCTCTGGGAGAGTAAGGATTGGAGCACTTGTAAGTCTCCTTTTCAGCTCCAAGAAACTCTTCTCACATTCCTCCATCCATACATACTTCTTGTTCTTTCGGGTGAGAACTGTCATAGGTGCTGCTATTCTGGCGAAGTCTTATATGAATTTCCGATAATAGCCTGCTAATCCGAGAAAACTCCTCACTTCGCTAGCATTCTTTGGCCTGCTCCAGTTACTCACAGCTTAATCTTTCTTGGGTCTACCATAACTCCGTCTTTGGATATAATATGACTCAGAAAAGATACTTGATCGAGCCAGAATTCACATTTGGAGAACTTGGCATATAGTTGCTTTTCTCGAAGAATCTGTAATACCATCTTCAGGTGTTCGGCATGCTCTTCTTGATTTCTTGAATAGACAAGGATATCGTCAATGAAGATGATCATGAACTTGTCAAGAAACGTCGAGAATACCTGATTCATCAGGTCCATGAACATAGCAGGAGCATTCGTCACTCCAAAAGGCATGACTACGAACTTATAATGTTCGTATCTTGTTCGGAAAGCTGTCTTCGGTATATCATCTGGTTTCACTTTCACTTGATGATAGCCAGATCTGAGGTCAATCTTTGAAAAGACGGTGGCACCTTTTAACTGGTCGAACAGATCGTCAATCCATGGTAAAGGGTACCTATTCTTGATCGTCACATTATTTAGCACTCGGTGATTAGGGCACTACTGAACAACTCCTCTACGGTCTGCGGTCTATTCACTCCGTCGGCCACGTTCAGAGCTATCTCAGGTCGGAGCATCTTTAGCATAAGTCTGACCCTTTCTTTTTCTGTGCTGACCAACTTTGGGCATAGGCATGCGAGTCGGTTGAATCTTTTCACCACTTCATTAACTGATAGGTCACCTTGCCTGAACCTGGTGAAATCATCGTAGTGCTTGTTGGTCACTCGCATATGGAAGAATTCAGGCTCACTCTCTTGATAGTTGCTGTGAAGGTTCACACTGCTAACAATATAGTAATGTTTTATTGCATAGCATATGTAATCGGTGATGATTTGTACTCACTTTAGAAGTCAGAAGAAATTCTGCACTAGTATGTACAATTTCTTTTAAGAGAAACTCAATTTTCTATTTCCCTCTTTGTATGTTTTTCTAAGTGTAACTTTTAAATAGGTTTTGGCATACCAATCAAGAGAATGTATGTAGGCCTTTTTTTTCGCCCTCTTTGTTAACTCATTCACACAGCTGGTTGACTTTAAACATAATAAGGGTCAGTGTGTAATCATAATGAAGCACGGAAAGTGACACACTCACTGTTAGATCTTTGTCATATCGACTGCACTTTTCGTGTTTTTTCCTGTGTCAATTCTAAGAAGTCTCAACCTGAATATGATTTTTAGTTCTGTTAATATAAGAAGATGGATCTATGTCCTATGGCAGGTGATTGATGAATTTGATATGGATGTGCACTTTGTTGAAATTGACATTGAGGAAGATCCTGAAATTGCGTATTTGAATTATGGGAACACCTTGTGTTCAATTTTTCAAAAACAAGGAAATGATCGTTAGATTGTTCTAATTAGTATTTGTCTTCCTACGTTGAAATCTAATGCTTGGACTTTCTTTCTTAAACTTAGTTATTCGTATGTATGCTGTGATGAGCTTTTGTCTATTCTCGCTTTGGTATATAAATAGGCCGAAAAATCTATAGACCGAAGGATCTAATTGTTTACAGTATTTGGATATTTAGTATGGTTTGTAAACTTCCTTACAAAAAACATAAGTTTATCATCCTTACTTATATTATACATGCATACCCAACTAAAAACATTTCTTAGCGTATATATATCATATATGAAATAAATAGAGTAGGCATAGAATGTCTTACTTGGAGCGGCAGGATGGAAGCTTGATGTGTTTGTAGTGGAAAGCGAACTGGGCTCGATACCACACTGTAACGCCGCCTCTTCCCGCCCTCCTAACACACATCCTATAGATGGGCGGCGGTCGTGATCATACATTCATGCATATAACAGCGGAAGCATTTAAAAACTAACTTTACAACTTTTAACTCTAATTACATTAACCCAATCAACCAAATAATTTAATCATGGCAAAAGGTCTTAGCAATTTATTTAACTAAACATGTATTAACCATTTCAAGGTTCATAAAATAAACATGAGTAATAAACCATAGAAAGCATTAATGCCTC